>CAMAPE010000005.1:1697500-6497500 GCA_945859875.1 Cuscuta europaea | reverse complement strand
AAGTTCATAATAACATTATATTAATATTTTTTATGGGAAGTAACATTAAATTAAAATGCTAAACCTATAATACTTAATGTCAAGATGTGAAATGAATAAATCTGTGAAATTATTTGGGGAGTATTTAAAACCTTCTGAGTAGAATTTGTATATACCATACATTATAATAATTTGAAATGATTATCGTGCTTACGTTGCGGACCAACGAATTTTTATGTTGACTTAAATTACATGAAAATAATGTTTTTTGATCTATGTTAATACTATAAAAACAAAAGTATTTATTCAAACCCTTTAAAATATTTTTATGGCCCAACTATATCTGACCAAAGCATTGAATATGTACAAAAGTAAGTAAAATCCATTAAATTTCAAACCCAAATATCTAAAATTTCGGATCCAGCTTAATACCTTCAGCTAGCCTTAATTCTACCCGGCCCATTTAATCGTACCCAGCCCAGTCCAGCCCGTTACTTTTAATCTACCCAGAACAACCCTGAACAACCCTAAGTATAAATACCTCTGCGATCCAACCTATTATCCAGCGTACCCTATTATCTTACAGACCGTTCAACGCCTAACTCCCTCTGCGATGAACCTACCATCTTCAATGCGATTCAACCTCCCTCTGTAAAACTTCCCCTCTAAACCCATTATTCAGATTGTTCTCACTTCTCTATGCATCGATGGATGGCTTGTCTTTTACGAAGCATATTTCTGGCCACCGATGGATGGTCTGTGTTTCCATCTCATACAATCCGAACGATTGTTATGGACTCCGATTGAGTTGTCGGTATATTTCTTAATTTCTTTGTTTTGAACACTTTTGTTCATTATATATTCGATTTTCTGTATTTTGGTTTCCTATACAAAAAATATTGAAAACGTTCAATTATTTCGTGTTTCTACACTGCGTTTGATGTTGATTTGATTTTTTTTTTTTTAAAAACTTCCACTGCACGTACAATCCGTAACAGATCTTTGTAGATCCATGGATATTGGTTCGTGTTTGTCTGAATCTCCGAGATCTATCATCATTTGGGATTTAGACCTTTTTTAATGCATGATTCTGTGGTTGTACACTTTAATATATCAGTTTTTCATTTTGATTTCGTAGTGACTAAGGGTTATACTGAGATTTCTTAAAAGTGAAATGTTCGGTCATCCTTTATCACGAAATGGAACTACGTATGTGTCTAAATATATGATTTTGTCGTTTCTACATGCTTAAATATAGTCAGAAATGGACTTCCAGTTGTATGTTCTTCTTAGTAACCATGATTCTTATACTTAAATTAAAATATTCTGAAGTTTTTCTATTTTTTTTAATATGTCATGTAGTGCTAATTTGAAACAAAACCAACCTGTCACAACTATACAAAACCCTATTAGGAAGCAATTTTTGATAAATACCACTCTGTTTTTACAATTGATATACCTATGGGTCATACATATATTGTAAGGTCTATATACCCATGAGAATACCTGTTTGTGTTCCAGTTTAAATCTCTTTTTAAACAATATGGTTTCAAAATAATTCTAATTTTTAAACTATGTGACATCCATGTTAAATACCGAAATTGATTTATTCCTAAGATATTCTAATTATTCTTTTCTGTCATGTAGTTGTATTTGAAACAAATCAAAGCTGTCTCGCTTCTATAAAACCCTAAGATTAAACTATTTTGGATAATCAATAATCTGTTTTTTGAATTGATACACCAAAGGGTCATACATATAATCTATGTCTAAATACATATTTGAATACTTATTTGTGTAACAACTTTGATCTTTTTTTAACAATATGGGTTCAAACTTAATCTGGTTTTCAAACCATGTTGTCATGCCTATTTTAAAACACAATATACTCAAATTAATATATTCCCAAGTTATTCTAATTATCTTTAATATTTCATGTAGTCCTGATTTGAAACAAATCAAAGCTGTCATACCTATTTTAAACATTATTATTAAACTATTTTTTGATAAATCTCTATTCTGTTGTTACAAATGATATACCTATGTGTCATTCATATATTTAAACGTCTATATACCTATTTGAATACCTATTCAGTAACAGTTTGGATCATTTTTAATCAATATTGGTAAAAACTATATCTGACTTTTAAACTATGCTACATACATCTTAAATACTCTGTTTTAGTGTTGCTTTTAATGTTGCTTTGTTTTATAACTAAAATGTGTTCTTTCTTTCAATACTCATTTAATATTTTATTAGTAGTGATTTCAAATCACAATTATTTTTAAAACAAAACTGCCATACTTATTCTTCTATGAAAAATCCTATATTTTGATAAATTCCACACTTAATCTTTAAAAATATTTTTTCATAAAGCATATATACATGTATGTATGTATATGAAAACTTTATGTTTTCTGAAGTAATGTTTGCAGCCATACCTAAATGGATGTTAACTATTGTCTATCTGGGTCAATTGGTAGGTGATGTGGCATTGACCATAGGGTTACCCGATACTCTGCCAGCCACATCAGTGGCCTTCGGAACTGCGTGGTCAGGTAGCCCGCTAAGCAGCCATCTTCAATTCTACCTTACACCACCTTGATATGATAATAGGAGTTCACAAATGTTTTTCCCAAAAGTTTTTGGTGTTATGAACATAATTCATTCCAGGTTTTGTAAACCATGAGAAATCTGAAGTTTGCAGTAATATCTTGATCAAAAACCTCTCCTGCCAGCCTCTTACGGTTGATTATTGTTGATTTAGTAAGCCTCCTCATTTTTTAATGCATTTGCTATAAGTACCATGTATATCATTCATATCAGGTTATATCTCTGAGCTCTCATATGCATTTTGATTTGGCCAAACGCATCCAAAAATGTGTATTCCATAGGTATATATATGTCATACATATAAGTTCATCCTAATCATATTTTTAAGTTACTGTGTTTTGCACTTCATTAAAATGTATTTTTTCAAAGATAGCATGAAAGAAATTAAAGCACAGGGTAATGTTGTAGCAAAAATATGCATTCTTAGTGCATTTAAACGAAGTTTTCATAGCATTTCATTACATTCAATGTTATGATACATTTCAGGTAGCATAAAGCCACACTTTTTGAGAAAAGCATAAACTATTTTAACTAAATCCTTTTTAACCAACCCATTTGCATACCCACAACTGTGTATTCATTGAAGAACTTTCTGTTAAGATAAATAACCCGTTCAGATCTCCTAGGTAACACTGGACATGCATCTAGCAGTTCTTCTTCACATTGTTTGCATATCAAGTCCACAGTACCCCTGTCCTTGTTAAGTGGCTTCATGCAGTAGTAGTGGCTAAAGTTTGATTTACACTGAGAACAATCTTCCAGCACAAACCCCCCACTATGTTCACGACAACCATGACATTTGAGACTAAATGTTGAAGTATTCTTCTTTTTTATTTCTGATAGGTCAATCTGTATATGAAATATATATCATTTTTACTAAAATCAGTACTCAAAACTGCATTCATACTGTATGTTTTACAGCATGCATTTTATTTCTGATAGGTCAATCTGTATATGAAATATATATCATTTTTACTAAAATCTGTACTCAAAACTGCATTCATACTCTATGTTTTACAGCATGCATTTTTTTATAGATTCAATGTTTAGTATGAATATCTACTGCATAAAATTTGACATAGCAAAATAATATAAAACTGACCTTTTATTGCTCTTTAATGGCAAACCCTTGCACTCTTAGACTACATTCATGGTGATGGATTCTCTGAATTGCTATTTCGTTTCTAGCTAATAAATGAGGTTCTTGTAAGTTGTTGAATTCATTTATGTCTATTTATAATGGGAATGTGAGACTGGGCAATACCCAGAGGTAAATATCTTAATCTGACAGCATTGATTTAAGCAATTGGGATAGCTACGTTTCATTACTTTACACAGCTGCATTTCAAAATTTCATTGGAAACAATCCATTTTTAATAAGTCTGTCAACTTTGAATGACTACATTTGAGAGCTACGTTTCATTAAAAGTCACAGACTGGCATCAAAACTTTTTTATTGGGAAACAACCATTTCTTAACTACCACACTCTTTTTTACCGCTGAATGACTAGTTTACTTGTGAACCACCATGCATTTGTGATAAAAAAAGTTTTTTCTGGCCTTTGTCAATTAGTAGCTGAAATTGTCAATCCCTACTCGGTTATTAGGGAATTGAGGATACTCAAAGGCCTACATTAACTGTGCTCAAATGTTATACCTTCTTTGCCTAAATTATTCTCTTGACTTTTCAAAATTTTAATATTTTGGGTGATTTTAAACATATGCATATACTTTAAGACAAAGTTTAATATAAGGGCATTTTTTTATATTATATACTCCCTCCGGTTCTTATTAAAGTTCCCACTTTCCTTTTTGGGATGTCCCTTTTTTAAGTTCACACTTCCATTTTAGGAAACAAAACAGTGCAAAACAGTGCCAAACAGTGTCAAACAGTGTCCAAACAGTGCCAAACAGTGCCAAACAGTGCACTCCACAGTAAAGTCAAATTCATTTTCTTAATATGTGTGAAGTCAAACTAAGAACTTAAATAAGAACCGGAGGAAGTACTGTTTAGTTTTAATGCATTTATATGTAATTGCCACCTATGTTTTTATATTCTTATTTAAAATATTTGAGCACATACATTAAATAATAATTTGAGCACATACATTAATTTTACACTTTACATAATAATTTATTGACTTTGTAATTTATTTAGTCATTCAAAGAAGAGTTACTTTTTTAGGGTTTAGTAAAAGGTATCCACTGATGTTTTTTCCACATGTACATGTTAAGCTTGTTCAGCTTACAATAAGGAGTGGAATATGCAGTTAGATCTTTTTTTTTATGAAGAACACACATGTAATTCCTAAGAATCTGGGACCTTATAAAGGTTGCCAAAAATGTAATAAGTATATTAGTTGATATTAGGATTTGCAGGGTTCTGTCACAGCATCCAAAGACACATGTATGTTGCATGTTACATATGCTTCTGCTTTATTTTCAACAATAAATTTTTTGTTCATTAGGATTGAATTTGCACTGGCCAAAGTTCTTTAATGGAATAAATTTAGCTTTTTCTTACATTACCAGGCTTTGACATGGGCAAAGTACATCAACAAGTTTTTTGTATACGGGAAAAACATTTTTTCTAGGCTAAAGGGTCAAATAGGTCCCTGTACTCATATCAATAGCTCAATTGGGTACCCGAACTAAAAAAAGGTCCAATCCAATCCTCCAACTCTTCAAAATCGTTCAATTGAAGGTAAACTCCCGGTACTCAATTGAGCTATTGATATGAGTACAAGGACCTATTTGACCCTTTAGCCTTTGAAAAAACGAAAAAATTGAACGATTTTGAAGAGTTGGAGGATTGGATTGGACCTTTTTTAGTTCGGGTACCCAATTGAGCTATTGATATGAGTACAGGGACCTATTTGACCCTTTAGCCTTTTTTCTAACATCTTTGAACTCTGTGTTAAATCAGTTTTCAACAATATCTTTACAAAATTTACTCTAGTCAGTCTGATAAGAGTATGGCCCATACTTTACTGTTTGGTTTTAAACATTTTTTCGAAAACAATGAAAACAGTGTTTACAGTGTTCACCTTTAAACCATCATTTTTAAAATTAAATCCTTTCTGTTTGAGGTTATTTATGTTTTTTCATTTTTTAGTCTTAAAATAAAATTGAACTTATTCTCTCTGTATTTTGTCCAATAATTAATATAACCAAAACGTTTTCAACTCACCTCTTTGAATATGCGATCAACTGTTCTTAAAAATATATAATACATAACATATATACAACTTATTTTAAATAACAAACTGTTTAATTCCATAGTTACATTACAATAATATCAATACAATATTGCATTGAAAAATGATATAAAATTTCCATCTGAACTATTTCTAAGTTTATAAAGAACTCTGGCTGGTGCATCAGATATGATGGAATGTGGATGGACTCAAGAAGAAGCTGGAATCCATGGGAACAACCTGGGTAGACGATCTCAACAATATCCTTTGGGCCTACCGAACAACTCCAAGAAAGGCAACCGGTGAGACACCATTTGCTCTAACCTATGGTTTTCAAGCTTGAGTCCCTTTTGAAGCATTAGTCCCAAGCAAAAGGGTGGAAGATTATGACCCTAAGGACAATGAGGAGATGCTGAGGGCAGAGCTCCATCTAATTGAAGATAAAAGAGACAGGGTTTTCACCAGGGCCGAAAATTATAGGCGACAGGTGAAGGAATACCATGATGGCAAGGTCAAACCAAGACAATTCGATGTTGGAGATTTGGTCCTAAGGAGGAGGTTTGCCAGCAAGGCTCTAGAGGGCGGAAAGTTTGCCAAGAATTGGGAAGGCCCTTACAAGATCAAAGGAATCATTAGGCCAGGAACCTACAAATTATGTACTCCTAAGGGAAAACTGGTAGACACGGTGTGAAATTCTGAGCACTTGTTGAAATTCTACCAGTAAATATGTAATTTCCTCCGGCATAAGTTTTTAATAAAAGTCTCGTTTTCATTCACAAATGTCCTTTACACATCATTTGTGAATATTTTTTAACCAGCCAAAAAAAATGAAGGGTACTCGCAAAAAAACAAAGTACAAATTCCAAACTCATCTAAATTCGAGAAGCTCAACTTAGTCTTGCTAAAGACAAGAGCGGGAATAAAACAACATTTCTCAAGGTTAAACAGCCTTATAAACAAAATCAAATTTCCTCAAATAGGAAAAGAAAACCTTTCTCAAGGTTAAGGTTGATTTTACAAGGCTAAAGATGAAATTGAAGGAATTAACTTTGCACCGGAGAGGCTCACAAGCCTCGCTAGTTAAGAGGCTAATCACCAAGGTCAAAATAACCTAAGTGAAAGCACACCCAATCTGGCTCAACTACTAAGAGCCTAAGGGTCTAAAATTGGTAAAGTCATCCTTAACAAAGGAAATACGACCTTGGTCGGAAATCCAAGGCAAAACAAACTAAGGATGAAAGTGATTGAAAACAATCAATCAGGAAGGCCTGGAGGTCATCCTGGAACTTATAAGCTACACAGGCTCAAACTCAGAGGTCAACTCCCCAAAGGACAAGAAAATTCAAGGGAAGAATCCAGATCAGATAAAGCTGGAAACCTCAAACAACATCAGACAGATCAAGTCCGACAATCAGCAAAGGTAATTAAAGCAGTTATGTATATGTACGTGCAAAAGTAAAAAGCAAGTATGTAAAAAGTAAAACTGCTTCAGGCACGCAGACCTGGAAAGATGTTTACTGAAATGTCAAAGAGTGTCCGGGATTCAGGATTCATTACCATCGGAAGAAGGAGAAGCCTCGGGAGCAGGGCTGAAAGAGGGGGCTCCAGGATTGGTCATTACTTCAGGAAAGCCCCAGGACGAAGCAGTAAAAGAGGCATATCTCTCAAGCAGGACATCGTAGATGGCCTTCTGTATGCCATATCTACCCAGATGGAAGCAGCGTGCCCCTTCCTCATCTAGCTTCGCTCCCCCCTCCAGAGTTGGAAACCACTCCAGGGCTATCTCAGCCCGGCGCTCAGCAATCGCCCGCTCCACTTCCTCCCGGAAGGCTTCACTACTCCGGAAATCTGCACGGCAGCAGGGCTAGCATCCTCCGCCTTCTTCCTCAGCTCCGTCTCAACGGCAGCAGCCTCAATCAATCTCCTTTGCAGCTCCCGAGCCTCCCTCGCAGCAGCATCCCGAGCAGCCTCCAGGTCCGCCACCACCGTCTTATGGTGGTCGGCCTGGGCCTCTTCTTGCTCCCCATCTAAACTGCGAGAGCTTGAGGCAGCATGAACAAAAGCCTGAAAAAGAACCAATGGGGATTGGAGATCGCTCTAGTCACGTCTAGAATAATAAGCAACAGGGACAGAAAAGGGCGTTACCTCGGAAATGGAGTGAACGGTGCGCCGGAGAGCTGACCGGGGAGAAAGACTCCCCGATCTCTTCGGTATCCGCAAGAGGAGTGATGGAAAGGGTTAAGGAGACTAGGTTTATTGTTTGCCGGAATAAGGAGGCGGAATCTGAATGCATAGAGAGACGAATCATGTGCATAGGTACCGGGGCATCCCCCTGACTGCCACCTTCAAGAGATTGGCTCTCGAAGTCCGATTCCACTTCCACAACAGCTCTCACAGGAGTCTTAGCAGCTCGAGACCTCTCCCCCCTGTGCAAGGAGATGGGCTGGGATGCCAGACTCTTCCCAGCCCCCCTCATATCTATTTATATACTCCGTAGTATAACAAAGGTGATGGCTCTCAACAAGCGACCATTTTATTTTACCCTCAAATAATCCACGTGTTATTTTTCTAAAAATCCCACTCCTTTCTCTATTTCTTTCACGTGGCTTCATGGTCTCTTTTTTAAATGAAACTAGTATAGTACCCGTGCATACGCACGGGAAAAAATAGTAGTTGCATATATTTTTATTTATTATATAATTAAATATTAAAATAAAAATAACTTTATAGGATTCTACATTTTCGGAAAATAAGAATAAAATAAGCTAATATTGTAAAGAATAAGCCCATACACTAAATATTCAATGAAGAGTATATAGGAAACTAATTAACACCACTTATTAGAATTTGTACTTATTAATTTTTATGATTAAATTAACTTTAAATTAATGAATACGATAATGATTGAAATTAATGAATATTACGTATTAGTTAAATAATAACTTGCTAATCATTAGGTAAATTAGTGTTAGCATTTGAGAAAGGAAATTATTATGTTCAATTCTTACTCGGTGAATCTTATACAAAAAACTACATATGAGAGAAAATATTTCACTCAATTGTTAGCCAGATTAACTTATACCTAAAAACATTACGTATGAGAGACAAAACTTTACTGCTTAATTGTTAGCCGGCTTATCTTAGACTTAAAGGAACTACTTATAAGATAATTTCTCATCTCAATTGTTAGCAAGTTTATCTTCTAATACATAAGAGACTACATATGATAGATAAATCTTTCTCGCTTAATTATTAACAAACTTATCTTGTTATATCTAGAAACACTACATATGAGAGAGAAAATTATCCCGTTCAATTGTTAGCCGGTTTATGTTATTATTATACAAAAAAGAATTACATATAAGATAAAATTTTCCACTCAATTGTTAGCCGGATTAACTTATACCTAAAAGCACTACGTATGAGAGACAAAACGCTACGGCTTACTTGTTAGCCGACTTATCTTATACTTAAAAGAACTACTTATATGAGAATTTTTTCGCTCAAATGTTAGCAAGTTTATCTTCTAATACATAAAACACTACATGTGTGAGAGAGAAATTTTTCCGCTCAATTATTAGCAAATTTATCTTGTTATACCTATAAAGCAATACCTATGTAAGAGCAAAATTATCTCGCTCAATTGTTGTCGGCTTATCTTATATTTAAAAGCATTACATGTGAGAGAAATAATTATGGCGCTCAATTTTTAGCCGACTTATCTTATCTTATCTTATCTTATACTCAAAAGCACTACATGAGTAGAGCAATGCTCACTAAAATTGGTAGGTAGACATGTTGCATAAAAATTGGGGTAAGATGGTATTTTTAATAGTGTACTCCTTTGGTATATATAAATATCTATAGAGGTTGTTCAATAATTTAAATTTTTATATATTCAATATTGGTCTCATATGAAAGATCACAATAATTATGAATTTTGTTGTATTTTTTATAAAAATTAGAGTAAAAGTAAAAAAGTTACTCCCTCTGTTCCATATTTATCTTCACAAGTACAATTGGCACACATATTAAGATAATGAGAAATGTGTGGTGGAGAGTTGTGGAGAGGAAAGAGAAATGTGTAAGAATGTGTAAAAATGATTGTGAACCACAAATTCTTTGCTAAAAAGGGAAAGAGAAGATAAATTTGAGAGGGACCGAAAAGAAAAGAATGAAGATAAGTTTTAAGATTCTCAATCTCTTTACTGTTAAAGGTGATTTGATTCATCGGCAATAATAATAGTAATACTCTTTCCGTCCCATAAAACATGTTTTTAGTAATCCTATTTTTTGGCTTAACAGGTTTATCAACCATTTTTTCATCAAACATGTATTTTTTTATTTCATGCACTGTTACTTCTTTGAATTTTAGAGTTTTCAAAGATCAATTTTTCAAACATCAATTTTTCAATTTTTCCTTTTTCTGACAATGTTTTTCGCATTTTGTAAGTCTAAAATTCAGTCACCACAATTTACTTCTTTGAATTTTAGAGTTTTCTTTTTTATAACTCAAAAACAAATTTACAATCATTTGTCATAAAACGTCAAAACAACTTTCCATATCCTCTTAGTAAAAAAATTAGAGTATGAATTTAAGATTATTAATACAACAACAATATATTGTTTTATTTAGTCAATTATTTTCAGGGACTTCAAACATTTGTTTCATACATAATTTGGTCAAATATAACAACTGGATGAGTTGATATACCAACAATATAATATTTTATTTGGTTAACTATTATGTACTAATAAGTTTTTATTGAACTAATATTCATTACTTTAAAAGAATATTCAATACTTTTAATATTTATTTCATTGACTTAAACTTTCTGACCCTCACATATTGTCCTCATTTTGCTAGAATAGGGTTTATTTTTAAAATTAATTTAATCATGAAATTTAATTAATAAGCAACGTATTCTAATTAGTGATGTTGATTAATTTTTCCTAACATTCTCTTCATTTAATATTTATTATATGACCTTATACTTTATAATACTACCTTATTGCACTAGCTTATAATTTAATCATGCAGAATTAATAAGAAACGTATTCTAATGAGTGATGTCTATTAAATTTTTCTAACATTCTCTTCATTTAATATTTATTACACTTTGCTAGATAAGAGGATTAATAATTGAGAGGGATAATTTTCTCTCTCATATGTTGTGCATTTAGATATAAGATAAGTTTTTATTGAACTAATATTCATTACTTTAAAAGAATATTCAATACTTTTAATATTTATTTCATTGACTTAAACTTTCTGACCCTCACATATTGTCCTCATTTTGCTAGAATAGGGTTTATTTTTAAAATTAATTTAATCATGAAATTTAATTAATAAGCAACGTATTCTAATTAGTGATGTTGATTAATTTTTCCTAACATTCTCTTCATTTAATATTTATTATATGACCTTATACTTTATAATACTACCTTATTGCACTAGCTTATAATTTAATCATGCAGAATTAATAAGAAACGTATTCTAATGAGTGATGTCTATTAAATTTTTCTAACATTCTCTTCATTTAATATTTATTACACTTTGCTAGATAAGAGGATTAATAATTGAGAGGGATAATTTTCTCTCTCATATGTTGTGCATTTAGATATAAGATAAGATAAACAAACTCTAATTGAGTGGAAGAATTTTCTATCTCATATGTAGTGTTTTTAGATATAAGATAAAATAAACAGACTAATAATTGAGCAAGATAATTTTCTCTCTTATATGTAGTGCTTTTAGATATAAGATAAGCGGACTAACAATTGAGCGGGAGAATTTTCCCTCTCATATATAGTAGTTTTAGATATAAGATAAATGCATTAATAATTGAGCGAAAAATTAACGGTTACCCGCGGTTAAAACCGTTACTCGTCTGGGCAGTTATGGTTTGAATACAAATTTTGTTTCCTATTACATAGTATATTACATAATATATTTCATATTACTCTCTCTGTCACATTAAGAGGCCGTTTGGTAACACTGTTTATCAGCTTATCAGTCTTATCAGCCAACTTTTTCACCAAACATGTATCTTTTGCTTTCGCGCGCTGAATTGTGTAATAAGCAGAAAAAGTAAGGTTGTAGTTACTTTTCTGGCTGTATTGGCTGAAGTTACTGTAGATGACCATTTTAGCTATTTTACATATAATTTTTTCTTTATTTTATTAATAAAATATACTACGTATTTTAAAAGTATTTCTTTCTTAAATCAGCATAATCAGTCAATGCAGTCACTTCAGCCATAACTTCATAAATTTCAGCAGAATCAATCAAATCATCCGATTTTCGTGCTACCAAACGGGCTCTAATATATTACATTTTGTTTTCAACCCAATTTTCACTCATTAACTATGTAACTATCATGTCAAAAAATTGCCATACGGAATAGCAAAAGAGGGTACTATGAGGTGCAATTCAATTGCTAAAGTGAGAAACTTTACACATCAATCTCATCATTTTAGAAAATCATGATGATGATAAATTTGCATGTCGTCATCATCATCATCACCACACATTTCTAAAACTTCTATTTAATTTTTACTATTATAACATTTTCATTATTGATCCAATTGTTACAAAAACATACCCTGTATTCTAAAATTTGCTACATTTTCATTTTGGGTTGTATTTTAAAGTTTGATGCACTTCCCCTTTTTGTAAGTTTTCCATTTAAAAAATAGTCAATAATTTTTATTTTTTCTGCTATTGAAAACGAATTATTTCCTTATTAATGGAAAAAATAATTCCTAATTAATGATCAAAATAAGTATCGTGGTCATATATTTTAGCTATTTTAGGTATAATTTTTTCTATATCTTATTAATAAAATATATTTTATAATCCATATAATGTTTTTCAAAATTTCATAAACAGTTCTTTTAGGTATAAGAAGATAATTCAACTAACGATTGAGAGGGATAATTTTGTCTATCATATATAACGCTTTTCGTGTAAGACAAGCCGACTAATAATTGCGCCGGAGAAGTTTCTTCTCTCATATGTAGTGTCATTAGATATAAAATTTAGATATAAGAAATATTAAGACATAAGTTGTCTAACAATTGAGAGGGAGAATTTTGTTTATCATGTACTAGTATAATGGTTGTAGGTATAAGACAATTGAGCGGAAGAACTTTCTTCTCATATATAATTCTTTTGAGTATAAGACAAGCTGTCTGATGGAGTATATGGCCCAGGAACCCCTGGCCCACATACTTCTACTACTACAATCAGGACCAACAGGCCCAAGTGGCCCAAACAAAACAAACAGGACTCCGGACAGCCCATACTACAACAAGGTACGTATGTCCAGAACCAGTTACCTGGTCTAGAAATATCACTGGGGACGTACGTCCTTCAGCACATAACGGTCCTCCAGGTACGTACGTCCTTTAGCACCTGAGGCCCCCCAGCTACATACGTCCTTTAGCACATGAGGGTCCCCAGCTACGTACGGCCTTCGGCACATGAAGTCCTACCGGGTACGTACGATCTTTAGCACATGAGGGTCCCCAGCTACGTACATCCTTCCGGACATGACGGTCCTCAGGGACGTACGACTTTCGACACATGGAAGCCCCCAGGGTACGTACGCCCTTCAACACATGGCGGTCCCCAGGGACATACGGCTTTCGACACATTGAAACCCCGGGGTACGTACGTCCTTTAGCACATGACGGTTTACTGGCTACGTACAGCCTTCGACATATGAAAGCCTCCGGGTATGTGCGGCCTTCAGCACATCACGTTCCCCGGCTACGTACAGCCTTCGGCACATGAACGACTTTGGGGTACGTACGGCCTTCGGCACTACCCTGATAAGATCTCCTCTCTGCACGTTCTGAAATCGTCATATTAAAATGCAGTGTCACGTTCAACCGCCGCATTAAATGCGGTGTCACGTCCAACCACCGCATTTAATGCGGTGCCACATGTTGTGTCGGCGCCACCTTGGTTGAATAGACCCTCCACCGTCGATTGCTTGACACGTGTACTTGCATTATTTACACCGCATTTATGGCAACTATAAACAGCTATCCTCTTCTTCATTGTAAAAGATCCGAACTTTTGAGCTCATTTAATATACACCTACTCTCTCTCTTACTTGTTCTGACTTCTCTCTAGATACCCCTAGCGGTATCCCCGGATATACTATCCGTCATTTGGTGCTCTATGATGGAGTATATGGTCCGGGAACCCCCGGCCCACAGACTCCTACTACTCCAGCGAAGGCCCAACAGGCCCAGATCACAGCGCCCAGAGTACCAAGCAGCCCGCACTACGCGCCAGGGGTGCCTTCGGCCCCCTGGCCGAAGGCTCTAAACTCTCACAGGACGGGTTTCGCAAGCAAATTAAGAAACTGGGAGAAAACGGTGAAAACAGTAGCCCTCGGCACTGTGAGCCCTCGGCACCAGAGTGCCACTGGTTGGAGGAGCCCTCAGCCATTGCTCTATAGCCGAAGGCATCTCACTCGACAAGATATCCGCCTCACATGCGTGCAGATCACCGTACCCTGCACAGACGTCCCATCCAACAGCCGCATTAAATGCGGCCACATGCGGCTGCCAGCGCCAACCAGTTGAGGTGACCCCTCGGCCAATGAGCGCTTGACACGTGTCCCTGTTCGGCATTTATTGCTACTATAAATAGCACCCTGTTTCCTCATTTGTAACCACGCTGAAAACGGCATTCATACTGAATACACTCTCTCTCTACTTTTACTTACTTGCTCCGACTTCTCTCTAAGTTATTCCCCGTAATAACCCTTCGGATATATACCCCCGGGTGGACTATCCATCATTTGGTGCTCTCGTTGAGAGTTCGAACAATCGAGTAAGAAACCCTCCCCCTTGACCAAAGACAAAACATTAGCCCTCTATCAAAATGGTAAGGACAACACGTGCCAACTCAAAGAACGTAGAAGACAAGAACCTGGCCCTCGGCGACATCAACGCCCCCGAAGCCTCTCACAGGGCTCCCGAGGGCGGTGTCATCGCTGGGCTGGAACAGGCGGCTGTCGACCTACGCCTTCAGATCCAACAAAATGCCCCCGATGCCCGCCTCGGCATCGAGGCCAAGAAGAAAAACCGGAGCGATGACCAAGTCAGCCCTCTGGTTCTCACCATCGACGTGCAATCGGCGCTCTCCGCCTTCATCCAGACGCTCACCCAGAACCCGGGTGCCTTCGGCACCCTGGCTCCAGCTCACCCTCAGATCGGGGAAAATATCATACTTCCCCCTCTGCCACACCCCTTCGGAAATCCCACCCCTCGGGTGAGAAACGACGAAGGGGTGGTGGCCCAAGATACGTCCTCCCAGGAAGTTCAGTCTCGGGACCGCCATAATGACAACAGGGAAAGGCCCCGTACTTCCGCCCTCAACCGGCTCGGAGGAGGGCCAGACCGCCGAGGGGTCCAAGACCGCCTCGGGGGGAAAGCACTCCAAAGGCCCCAGGAAAGCGGGGGATCTGTTTCGAGGGCAGACGAGGAGCGTCCCCCTCGGGACAAAGGCAAGGCACCCCTTCATGCCGATGATGCTCGGCACTAAATCAACCAGGCCCACTCGGCCCGGGTTCGTTCGCAGGGGGCGGAGACCCTCCCGAAGGATCCCCGGGACGAGATTATTGCAGCCCTCCAACGCCGGCTTGACGAGATGGAGTCCAACAAAGCTCACGCCACCACCTCCACCCCTCATTCAGATCTCAAATACGAGGCCATGATGGCCAAAATGGAGGAGTTACAGAAGAAGGTGGCCGAGGGCTCCGGGGAACCCGTCATCCAGCTCCGGACTCGGACGCCATTTACTCCAAGGGTATTGGCGGCCCGGATCCCGGAAAAATACCGAGGGCAACATATACAGCCCTACAACGGAAAAACGGACCCCCAGGAACATTACAACAAGTACCAGAACAGCATGATGATGGTAGGGGCGTCGGACGAATATTTGTGTCGTTGGTTCCTCTCCACCTTAGAGGGGCCGGCATACGAATGGTTCAACAGGCTGCCCGAGGGCTGTATTGATTCATGGCAAGAACTCGCCCAACGGTTCTTGACACAATTTGCCGGGAGGCGTCGCACAAGGAAGCACTTCTCCCACCTTCTAACAATACGCCAGAAGAGGGATGAGACCCTTCGGGACTTCCTAGAGCGCTGGAGGACGGAGGCCGACAAGGTCGACGGTGCTGATGACGGGACCCTCCTGGCCCTCCTACAAACCGTCCTCCGCACCGGCAACTTTTCAAGGAGCCTCATCATTGAACCCCCCCGCGACTAAATAAGGGCTTTGCAGCGGGGGGACCGATATGCTGAGGCCGAGGAGGTGGAGAAGTATCACCAGCATCCGGACCAGCAGCCCCCGAGGGCTGACAACAAGCATAACCGAGGGCCGGGGGCTCCTCCCAATCACCCCAAGGCTTCGGGACCCTCTGATGACCGCCCTCGGCAAGGCCAAGCCAAGCCCGGGGGAGGTTATAAGAGCAACCCTAAGACTTGGGCCCAGTCCATTCTCCTGGACCGCCCTCGGACACCATTGACGCACCCCGTCAGCATCATCCTCGATTTTGCCGAGGAGAGGGGCCTCGTTGAGCGCGACTCTCGCGCACCCCCGGAGGTACACGCTATCAACCCTCAGTTCCCCTACTGTCGCTTCCATCGGCACCAGGGGCACAGGACCGATGACTGCCATCAGCTAAAGACGGCCATCGAGAGGTTAATACAAGCAGGGCACCTGTCCCAATTTGTTCAGAGCCCTCGGCAGGAGGGACCTTCTCATCAGGGGCCTCCCCGAGGGCACCACACGAAGGTGAACGCTTGGGTAAACCCGAATACCATCCCCCTCGGCAAGAAAAGGGAGATTGGGAACTTGGAAGAAGAGGAGGAGGAATACCCCCACTACTAGGAGAAAAAACGCCACATCCTCATGATCACCGGTGGCAATACAGGGGGCGATTCCACCAGCCAACAAAAGAAGTGGGCTCAATCGCTTTACGTGGGGGAAGTCACTCATATGCCCCCGGTAAAGCGACTGAGGGAGGAACCCATCACCTTCACCAACGCAGATCTCCCTCCTACTTCTTCTCCTCACAGGGATGCCTTGGTGATTCGGACGGAGATAAACGACACCATTATTCACCGAACTTACATTGACACGGGCAGCTCCGTCAATGTAATGTACCTCAGCACCTTCAGAGAGCTGCATCTGGAGAGGGGGTCCCTTCGGCCCATTAAGACCCCTCTTGCCGGCTTCACCGGCGACACTATTGATTCCGAGGGGGTAATAACCCTCCCGGTGATCTTCGGCGACGGGCTCCATAGAGCCCAGCTCGAGGTGGAGTTCGTCGTCGTCAACACTGACTGCGCCCACAACATCATCCTCGGCCGGCCAGCCCTCGAGGACCTCGAAGCCATCATCTCCATGAGGCATCTCTGCCTCAAGTTTCCCGCCGAGGGGGGAATTGGCTACTCCCGGGGGAACCAGAAAATTGCCCGCGCCTGCTATCTTCAGGTCACTAAGAAGGTAAGCAAGACGGAATTCCGTGCTGACACCATCACCGGAACCATCGACCAAGAGGAAAGAAGGCCGAGGGCTGAACCGGCCGAGGACGTAGAAGACTTTGCGCTCGATCCGGCCCAGCCGGAGAGAGTCGTGAAGATTGGAGCCCAGCTCCCTGAAGATTTGAAGACCGGTATCACCGACGCCCTCCGCGCCTACTCCACTGTCTTTGCATGGGGCCGGAGGACATGCCGGGAATCAGCCGAAGGGTCATCACCCACCGCCTCTCGGTGGACCCTTCGGCAAAGGCAGTGCAGCAACGAAGAAGACCCCTCTCCGCCGAGAGGAGAGAATTTGTGAAGAAGGAGGTCGCCATGCTCCTCTCTATTAAGCACATCAAGGAGGTGAAATACCCCTCATGGCTAGCGAATGTGGTCCTAGCACAGAAGCCCCCTACCTTCCGCATGTGCGTGGACTACACCGATCTCAACAAGGCGTGCCCTATGGACCCATTCCCTCTACCAAATATTGATCAACTAGTGGATGAGACCGCAGGGTGTGAGATCATGTCCTTCCTCGATGCCTTCCGAGGGTATCACCAAATTTTTATGCACGAGGAAGACGCCGAAAAAAATGCCTTCATGACTCCCGAGGGCATCTTCTGCTACCTAGTCATGGCCTTCGGCCTAAAGAACTCAGGGGCCACCTACACCCGGATCGTGGCCCGGGTCTTTCAAGCCATCCTGGGGCGCACCATGGAGGCCTATGTTGACGACATGATCGTCAAAAGCAAACAATCTTCCAGCCATGCTGACGACCTCCGGGAAATCTTCGCCATCATGCAAAAATTCAACCTTCGGCTAAACCCGAAGAAGTGCACCTTTGGCGTCCAAGGAGGCAAATTCTTGGGCTACATGGTGAGCCGAAGGGGTATTGAGGCCAATCCCGAGAAGATCCAGGCCATCATCAACATGGAGCCCCCACGCAACGTGAAGGAAGTTCAACGGTTGACGGGCCGCCTGGCAGCCCTCAACCGCTTTCTATCTAAATCGGCGGAGAAGTCTCTACCCTTCTTCCAGATCATGAGGAAGACGGCTGGCTTTCTATGGACTCCAGAATGCCAGGGGGCTTTCGACGAGCTCAAACGATACCTATCTTAACCTCCTGTGCTCTCCAAACCCAAGGTAGGGGAGACCCTCTACCTCTACCTTGGGGTTAGCCCGTCGGCCATCAGCTCTGTGCTCATCCGGGAGGAAGACGGCATCCAACATGCCATCTTCTACGTTAGCAAGACCCTAAGGGAGGCCGAGATCAGGTACTCCCCTGTGGAAAAAACGGTGTTAGCCATCGTTTGGACTGTCAAGAAGCTGGGCCACTACTTTCAGGCTCACCCGGTTCAGGTCCTCACACATCAACCCCTCGGCGCCCTCATGAGGAGCCCCACCAGCTCCTCCCGCATGGTGAAATGGGCTATCTTCTTGAGCCAGTACAACATTGACATCCGTCCAAGGCCTTCCATCAAGGGCCAAGCCCTGGCGGACTTTGTGACGGAATGTACCGCAAGGGCAGCCACGGACGGGGAGCCCTCGGCTGCCTCGGATGATTGGTGGACCCTCTACACTGACGGCTCCTCCGCGACCAAAGCATGCGGGGGAGGGGTAGTCCTCATTACTCCCGAGGGCTTCAGGGCCTACTATGCAATCCGCTTCTCCTTCAAGGTCTCCAACAATGAGGCCGAATATGAGGCCCTCCTATGTGGCCTTCGGCTGGCTGCTAACATGAGGGCTCGGCAGATCCACATCAAATGCGACTCCAAGTTGGTCGTTGGCCAAATCTACGAGGAATATGAGGCCAAGGAGGGGAGAATGAAACAGTACAAGGAAGCGGCCAAGGAGTTGCTTAAGGTATTTGAGGCACACTCTCTCACTCAAATACCGAGGGCTCAGAACTCTGAGGCCGACATATTATCTAAGCTCTCGGCCGACTCCCCCGAGCACATCTCCAAAATTGCCAAAATCGAGGAACTCAGCCTCTCAAGCATCCATGCAAGCCCCGTTATGAACATACAACAACGTCAAGAGGATTGGATCTCAGATATCACCACCTTCATCTCCACAGGGCAGCTACCCGAGAATGAGGCACGCGCTAAACTGGCAAAGTTGAGGGCTCCTAGCTACACCATCGAAGATGGAAGGCTCTACAAACGATCTTACAATGGCACGCTACTTCGGTGCCTTCATCCAGATGAAGCCGAGGTCACAATGGAGGAAGTGCACAGTGGCACTTGCTCAGCTCACCAGGGACCCTTCTCCATGTCCCGAAGGCTCATTCTCCAGGGCTACTTCTGGCCAACCATGGCCAGGGATTGTGCTGACCTTGCCCAGAGGTGCACCGCATGTCAACATTTCCAGAAAGCTCCCGGCAGGCCAGCGGTCAACTATGCCCCCATCAGCACCTCTGTCCCATTTTCTCGATGGGGGATAGACCTTGTGGGCCCTCTGCCGAGGGGTACCTCCAACAACAGATACATCATTGTGGCCGTCGACTATTTTACCAAGTGGGTGGAGGCTGAACCCCTCGCCAGCATCACAGAGGCGAAGTGCCGTCACTTCGTCCTCAAGAACATCCTCACAAGGTTCGGCGTCCCCCGGCAGATCATCTCCGACAATGGGACACAATTTGAGGCAGCCCCCTTCTGTGCCCTTCTGGAGGCATGGGGCATCAAACACACCTTCTCCTCCGTTGCCTACCCTCAAGGCAACGGGCAAGTAGAGAACGCCAACCGGACCTTGCTCGAGGGCCTCAAAAAGAAGCTGGAGGCCGAGGGTGGTGGCTGGGTGGAAGAACTCCACAACATCCTTTGGGCCTACCGCACCACCCCTCGGCGAGCAACAGGAGAAACACCCTTCTCCCTCTGCTACGGTTTTGAAGCCAAAGCTCCTACGGAAGTCACCCTTCCTACCCGAAGGGTGATCCAATATGATCCCGAGGTCAACGACAGCAACATGGCCCTCGACCTCCACCTCATTTCAGAACGCCGGGAGCAGGCCTTCATCCGGGCAGAAAACTACCGAAGGCGAGTTAAAAGCTACATCGACGCCAAAGTTCGCACCCGAGAATTTCAAGTGGGGGACTATGTCCTCCGGAGGAGGGAAGCCAGCCAACCAACCGAGGGAGGAAAAATGGCACCAAAATTCGAAGGCCCCTACATCATAGCAGCCATCATCAAACCTGGGACCTACAAGCTCAAACGCCCCAATGGGAAAGAAGTCCCTAGGCATTGGAATGTACACCATTTAGTTAAGTTTTATCAATAATGTAAGAGCGGCCAAGCCCTCATAACTAGTGAATGTACTATCCTATGGCCCAAGGCCTCCAATTTCGAAGAATGAAGATACATTCAAGACATCAAGCCCTCATACTGACTACAGGCCCCCGGCCTCACCACGAGAGGAACCCCCTCCGGCACCAAGTGCCGAGGGCGGACACCATCAACACCTACAACGACAGTGAAAACACCACGAGTTTTCTCTCAAGACCCCTCGGTACCAAGTACCGAGGGAGGGAACTCCTATCACCAACAACAAAGAACGCCATGTAATTCATTTCCCTTCGGCACCCAGTGCCGAGGGTACATCCCCCCTTCAACATCAAAAAAGAAAAAGATGAGAACACCAAGTGTTCCTATAGAAGACCCTTCGGCACCCAGTACCGAGGGTACACCTCCGTCATCAAACATCGAAACGAAGAAAAAACACCAAATGTTTCAAAGAAGACCCCTCGGCACCCAGTGCCAGGGATATGCTCTCCTATCAACTTCCAAACATCTGTTGGGAAACACCAAGTGTTTCATTTGGAGATCCTTCGGTACCAAGTACCGAGGGTAGACGCCTACATCAACTACAACAAAAGAGAACACCAAGTGTTCCTACAGAAGACCCCTCGGTACCAAGTACCGGGGGCTACACATCGAAACTAACACCAAGTGTTGTTTCTAAAAGCCGTACCCCACGAAGACGCATATACCGAAGGCGCCACCATCGGTGCCGGCGGCACGTAGTTCCCCCGGCCATTTGCAACTAGTGTGCAAATGAAAACCCTTCCTTGAAACGCTTTCCGCGTCACTACCCCCAGGGTATGACAGGCATGAGAAATGCCCAGGATTCGACTTTCAAAAATGGAACGCTATCCGCGTCACTACCCCCAGGGTATGACAGGCATGAGAAATGCCCAGGATTCGACTTCCAAACCGAAACGCTCCCCGCGCCACCACCCCAAGGGTGTGGCAGGCCACGGACTATGTCTAGCGCCGAGGGGACGACTTTCAAAAATGAGGCGCTTTCCGCGCCATCCCCCAAGGGGAGGCAGGTTACGGACCACCATATCTTGCGCCCAGGAAACGTCCCTCGATCCCCTCGGAACTCGGAAGGTTAACCCGAGGGAGGAGAGCCATTGGTGTATTCTGATGGTCTCCTAATAGGCCCAGCCTTACCAAGAAACCAAGTTTCTTGATGCCTTCCCTTCACCACCAACCAAAAAAAAAATAGGGGGTGAAGGGGAGTAGACTCAGCGAGAAATCAAAGAGTACACTCCAACAGATCACAACATGCCGAGGGCTCCCCACGGGAACACCTCCGGTAACTGAAGGCTCCTATTTCCCGAAGGATACTACTCGAACAAATAGCATTGAGAAACGGCTAAGTCCAAAGTACACTAAGACGGTACCTTCAAACATATACCAAAGGCATCTGTTACGCACTAGTACCGAGGGCCCTTTCCCCATGACAAGGGTCAAATTCTACAACTTTTAAAGTGTATGCCGAGGGCACACACTCCTCATTGGCTTTCTTCACAGCAACAGGATTCAACATCAATGTATGCTTAGAAAATATTCTAAGTTCTGAATGAGCAGCCCCCGGGGATCTCACAAAATAATGTAGAGTCAGAAGCCACCTATCACCCGAAGGCTCTACATCCGGAAGCTTGACATCACTATACACTTGCAAAAAATTCTAAGTCCTGAAGATTGGGCCCCCGGCCCAATCAATATTACTGCCAAAGGAATATGGTAGCCGAAGGCCAGGCAATACAACAACGCTTAAAAAATATTCTGTCCTAGATGAGCAGCCCCCGGGCATCTCGCAAAGTGATGTGGAATCAGAAGGGATGCCATCTCCCGGAGGCTCCCAAGGGAAAATCTACACTTAGAATATTTTCTAAGTCCTACATGTTTTCCCCCGGTCAACTACTCATGCATCAAGGAGGGATGCCATCTCCCGAAGGCTCCCAAGGGAAAATATACACTTAGAGTATTTTCTAAGACCTACATATTCCCCCCCCCCCCCCCCCCCCGCGATCAACTGCTCATACATCATGGAGGGTGCCATCTCCCGAAGGCTCCCAAGAGAAACTGCACTTAGAAATCTTTCTAAGCCCTACATGTTTCACCTTCAACTTATAAAGGGACCCAATAGCCGAAGGCTGCCTATCAACGAGGGCTACAATACACAAGGAATCAACGTTGAAGAGAATTTTCTAAGTCCTAAAGAATTGGCCCCCGGCCTAATCAATATTTTAGTTGGGGCTCCACAGTAGCCGAAGGCTACATGACATGCTACACTTGCAAAGATTTTCTAAGTCCTGAACATTGGGCCCTCGGTCCAATATTCACACATCAGAGGGTGCCCAACTACCGAAGGCTTCCAAGGGCAAGCTACAATCAGAAAATACTCTAAGTCCTACAACATACATTCAAGAAGTAGAAGGCATACATTCAAAACATAAGGCGCATTCAAATGTAAAGAGCCCGGGGGCAGCATGCATTCATCAAAAACAAAGTGAGTGTGAAATTTACAAACAGGCTGAAGCCGAAGGATCAATGTTGTTCATTACAAAATATGTTCAAGGATTTCTAAGTACAAAATCACTCTACAACTACAACAACATCATTCACCAGGGTGCCCTCTGCAGCCGGCCTCGATGATGCCTCCGCTCCGGCCTCGACAGCGTCGTCCTCGGCCTCATTCTTCAACTCCGTGTCCTCAAGGTCGGGCCTCTGTACACCTTCCGGGAGCGACTCACGGACATCAGGCTGCAGGGGAGGAAGGCCATACGCCGAGGGGGAGAAATCCTTTTGCTCAATGCCCAAATGCCGAGCCATCCTCCGGTAGATGAGGGCCTGGGTGAAGAATTCGCCGGCCTCATAATATTCTCTGCCCTTCCGGGCCATCCATTCCCACCCGGGGCCCTCGGCCCATTCCTCGACGTATGCCTCCACGACCGAGGACAGCCACATCTTGCGTCCCTCGGCCCTCCAGCCCTCGGCGACGAAGGCATCAACGGCTTCCTCCCGAGCCTTGGCGACGGCTAGCGCCTTGGAGTCCTCGGCCTCTTTGGCAGCTCTCCTGGCCTCCTCAGCAGCGGCCTCAGCATCAGCCTTGCCCTTCTCTGCGGCCTCCAATCTCAGCTCCATTTGCCGAAGCTCCTCTTCCAGCCTGGCCCCCAGCTTCACCGCCTCTTTATTTTTGAGGATGCATTCCTTCATCTTGGCGTCCTGCTCTGCTTTATGGAGGCGCCATTCTTGAAGCCTCCGGGCATGTTCACCGAGGGCTAGACAAGCCTGCAGACCAACAACCAAAACGGTTAAAGGCAATTGCACAGTATAATCAAAGGAGAAAAGGAAGAAAGTCGAGTAAACACTTACAGAAAGGGAGGAGCGGAGAATGTGGTCCTCGAGGGCCGCATCGTTATAGGCCCCGAGGGCAGCCCTATCAGTCTCAGGGGTTATGCCCCTCAAGATGGCCCCCGGGTCAACAGCGCCGCTGACCAGGGATGTCCCCCTCGGGAACGAAACTTGGAGGACCTCAGGCAGCAACTCCTCTGCCCCCGCCGGCGTTTCATCCGACGGCTTCTCCACATGCACCCCAGAGGCGGGGTGCTCATCAGCAATGATGACCGGGGGCTCCTTCTCGGCGATATCCCCCTTCTTCGGCTTTTTGGTAGCCGGGGGGGACCCCTTGGTCGCCGCCTTCCTCTTGCCGGTAGCAGCATCGCCCTCGGCTTTCTTGAAGAGGGCAGTGGCGGGCTTTTGGCTGCCCTGTCCCGACCCCTTCGGGTCTTGTTTCTTCAGGCGAGCGAGGCCCTTCACGTTCACCATGGAGACGGGGATACCTGCAAAAAATATGACAAAGGGTTAGGCCGACGGGTCTAAGCGAAGGGACAATGACATCCAAGCAAAAAGAAAACTAAGTACAGAATTCTAAAGCCCTCGGCTCCTACCTCCGGCTCCTCCGAAGGCCTTGTTGAAGGGAGGGTACTTCTCATCGGTCTCCCCTATGAAGCGGTACCTCCGGAACCCGAGGGTGTATAAATCCTCCTCGAGGGTGCAGTCTTTGATCGCCACGTTCTTATTTTTCCCCTCCGGGAACTTGGCCAGCTTTAGGCCGTCTTTCTCGAGAGCAGCACTCCTGATTTTTTCGTGCCTTCGGAATCGATCACGCAGCTCCCTCGGGAATGGGCTCTCACCCAACTTTACGTAGCACCAACGTTCCCTCCATCCTTTGTTGGAAGAAGGAGCATCGGAGAATAGCTTGAAGCGGGCAATCTGCTGCAGGTTTGCGTACCCCTCGCCGTTTTCGTGCCCCCCCCCCCCCCCCGGCACAAATTAAAGCTCTGGAAGAATAGATCCAGGCTGGGCTTCACCCCTCGGGACTTGCAGAGCTGGAGGAACCCCGCAATGTAGGAGTGGCTGTTGGGCGTGAGTTGGCAGGGGACCAAACCAACAAACCTCAAATACTCCCGGAGGAACGGGTGCAGAGGGAACCTAAGTCCCATAGAAACCGAGAGGACGTGAATGGCGATACACCCCTCGGGCGCCCTGGACAACACGTCGTCGGGACCTGGCTCCACCACTTCGGCCGAGGGCCCCACGTGCAGCTGAGTCACGTACAGATCTGCTCTATCAGCCTTCGACCTAATCTCGAGGGCCTCAGTGTTCAGCCAACTGTACCCCTCGGGCATGTCCACGGGCTTTCCTTGATCGATGGCCCTCTCCTTCTTCTTGGTAGCGGCCTTCTTCTTCTTCAAACCGGAAACCGCCCTCAGAGGTATCAGATCTAGCGGCCTCGAGCTACTGGCCTCCCCAGAACCCCGAGGGGGGAGAACAGCAATCGTAACCTTCGAGCTCTCATTCTGCGCCTCATCCTCCGCTGTTTGCCATGCGAGGGCTAAGTCTTCATCCTCGCACTCCTGCTCGAAGCCCTCGGCTTCGACCTCAGCAATGAGTTCCTTCTGGACCTCCCGGGCCAGGGCGGCATCAGCACCGTCCAAGGGCTCGCTCACGGACTCCACATCTGAAGCGTGCTCCTCATCAACCGAAGGGTCCCCCGATATGTTTTGGGAATCGCTCTCGGACAACATTCCTTGCCACGAAAAGCACCTAAGGTTTCGAAAGATTTCTACGGGACGCTAACCCTAATCTAAGGCCAGAGGGCGGAACTTACAAAAAGTGCTGAGGGGAAAGCGGGACAGTGACCTTGAGAAGAGTTTGACCGAAGGCTTGAGTTTCTCTCTCTAGAATTTTTTGCAGAGCTTCGCTAGGGATGTTGGACGCGTAAAGGAGGAATGGCCCTGGCTTGGGGTATTTATAGGCTCCCAGATCCGGGCTTGGGCCGAGATCCGGGCTCCCAGCCGTCAAAGCCATCATTACGCACCGTCGTTTCACCCAACCGGTGACGCCCGCCCGCGAGCAGCCAATGGCTACATGACACGTGTACCCCCCCAACGGCTATAAACCTGACGTTAGGTATTCCAACGGCTATATTCCCAACGGCTATATTCTGGAAGCCCCCGGGTTTTCTACTTCACTCCACTTCATCAAGGATAGCCTCCGGGTACACTTACCCAGAAGTGCCCCCGGGTTGTGCCCCACACAGCACATAACAGACGCCTTCGGGATCACTCCTTTCAGAAACCCAAGGCTTCATATCAGGGCACCCCTCGGGAATTTCCCCTCAACACTGCAAACCCGGGTAGCCCCCGGGGAGTTGCCTTCATTGACGGATAACCCGTCGCACACAGGTAATGGGAGCCCTCGGGTATCTTCATCACCAACTAATCAACAAACAGTGGACCCCCCGGTAACAACTCCGCTGCCGCCCTCATCCAGCAGGCCCTCGATCCCCGGATTGAGGGGCTCCCCTTCGGCATCCCCAGGATATCAACGGCAAGCCTTCGGCTGATCAATACATGAGCCCTCAGAAAAAGAAGAGCCTTCGGCATTACCGTTATTCTCCATTTTTGACCAAGGTTTGACATTTTCGATTCATCATTGGGGGAATTCGGTGCACTCTTTTTCCCTCATTAGGATTTTTTCCCCCAGGGTTTTTCCTAATGAGGTTTTTAACGAGGCATCCCCCCAAAATGAAATGAAAAACGTCAGCCTTCGGCCCACAACAGCAACACAACTACTCTACTCCTTTTCACCACTTTACAAGTGCCTCAAGGAGTGGGGGACTGGAGGACCCCCTCGGGAAAATCATTAAATTACAAAATTAGTGAAATTCCAACAAACGACAAGGCAAGCCCTCAAGTCCCGACATGTGGGTAACTGAGGGACTGCCTTCGGCAGGGACATAAAAGCAACAACTCCTCACCAACTTCAGAGATCACGATGGGACAACATCAAAGGGCAAGCACGAGTTACTCCTTTTCCCTCAAGTACCTTTCGGCAAAAGGAGTGAGGGACTCCTGATGGAGTATATGGCCCGGGAACCCCCGGCCCACAGACTCCTACTACTCCAGCGAAGGCCCAACAGGCCCAGAAGGCCCAACAGGCCCAGATCACAGCGCCCAGAGTACCAAGCAGCCCGCACTACGCGCCAGGGGTGCCTTCGGCCCCCTGGCCGAAGGCTCTAAACTCTCACAGGACGGGCTTCGCAAGCAAATTAAGAAACTGGGAGAAAACGGCGAAAACAGTAGCCCTCGGCACTGTGAGCCCTCGGCACCAGAGTGCCATCGGTTGGAGGAGCCCTCGGCCATTGCTCTATAGCCGAAGGCATCTCACTCGACAAGATATCCGCCTCACATGCGTGCAGATCACCGTACCCTGCACAGACGTCCCATCCAACAGCCGCATTAAATGCGGCCACATGCGGCTGCCAGCGCCAACCAGTTGAGGTGACCCCTCGGCCAATGAGCGCTTGACACGTGTCCCTGTCCGGCATTTATTGCTACTATAAATAGCACCCCGTTTCCTCATTTGTAACCACGCTGAAAACGGCATTCATACTGAATACACTCTCTCTCTACTTTTACTTACTTGCTCCGACTTCTCTCTAAGTTATTCCCCGTAATAACCCTTCGGATATATACCCCCGGGTGGACTATCCATCACTCTCGTTGAGAGGTCGAACAATCAAGTAAGAACCCCTCCCCCCCAGAAAACAAAAACATTCATCAGAATGGGAAGAACTCGAGGTCAATCCAAGACCCTAGAAGACAAAATTCCAGGCCTCGGTGAGGTTAACGTTGTTGAAGCTTCAAACAAGGCTCCCGAAGGCGAGGCCCTCGCTGAAATGGAGCAGGCTGCTGTTGACCCGCGCCTTCAGCTCCAGAGGAATGCTCCCGAAGCTCGTGTCGTCCTCGAAAACTGTAGGAAGGATCGGAGTGAAAACCAAGTAAGCCCTCTAGTCCTAACTATCGACGTACAATCGGCTTTCTCTGCCTTCAACCACACTCTCACCTAGAACCCTGGTGCCTTCGGGGATCTGGTACCACCCAGACCCACATTGGGGAGAACGTCATTCCATTCCCACCACCTCTGCCCCTCTTCGTAAGCCCAGTTCAAAGAATCGAGAATAACGAGGGGGTCTTAGGAAGTTCAGTCCCGGGACAAGCGCGGTGCAAACAGGCCCCGAAACTCCGCCCTCGACAGGCTCGGAGGAGCGCAAGATCGTCGAGGGGTCCAAGACCGCCTCGGTGGTAAAGCATTCCAAAAGGCTCAGGAGAGCGGAGGATCCGTCTCGGGGGCATATGAGAGGCATCCCCCTCAGGACAAGGGCAAGGGACTGCTACATGTTGATGACGCTAGGAACCAGATCAACCAGGCTCACTCAGCCCGCGTACAATCACTTGGGGCGGAGCCAATCCCAAAGGATCATAGGGGTGACATTATTGAGGCCCTCCAATGACGACTTGACGAAATGGAGGCCCGTCAGGCCCGTCAAGTGGACGAGATGCAGAAAAAGCTCGCCGAGGGCTCGGGGGAGCTTGTCATCCAACTTCGCACGAAGATGCCTTTTACCCCAAGGGTATTGGCGGCTCAGATCCCTGGAAAGTACCGAGGGCAGACCATCAAGCCATATGAAGGGAAGACTGATCCCCAGGAGCACTATAGCAGGTACCAAAATAGCATGATGATGATGGGGGCCTCAGATGAATATTTGTGCCGTTGGTTCCTCTCCACCTTGGAAGGACCACCGTACGAATGGTTCAACCGATTGCCAGAAGTGAGTATTGAGTAATGGCAAGAACTCGCGCAGCGTTTCCTGACGCAATTCACGGGAAGACACCAGTCAAAGAAGCATTTCTCCCACTTATTGATAGTAAGACAACAAAAGGAGGAGACCCTCCGGGATTTCTTGGAACGCTGGAGGCAAGAAACGGACAAAGTCGATGGCGCCAACGACAGGACGTTGATGGCCCTCTTACAGACGGTCCTCCGTTTCGGGAACTTCTCGAGGAGCCTCATCACCGAACCACCTCGCGACTACATAAGGGCCCTTCAAAGGGGAGACAGGTACGCCGAAGCTGAGGAGGTAGACAAACATCGCCAAAAACCTGAGCATCCCCACAAGCCAGAAGGCAAAAACCACTGGAATCCGGGGGCTCCGCCCCATCTAGCGAAGGTGCAATCCCCTTTTGGTGATCGTCCCAGCATGGCCAAGCCAAGTCCGGGGGAGGTTACAAAAACAATTTGAGGGCATGGGCACAACCCACGCTTTTAGAACACCCTCGGATACCCCTGACGCACCCCATCAACGTCATCCTAGACTACGCCGAGGAAAGGGGGATAGTGGAGCGAGATTCCAGGGCAACTCAGGAGGTGTACGACATCAATCCCAATGAACCATACTGCCTTTTCCACCGTCACCCAGGGCACCGGACCGATGACTGCCACCAGCTGAAGGTCGCCATCGAGAAACTGATAGAAAGGGGTCATCTGTCCCAATTCATTAGGGGTTCCGCTCATCAAGGCCCCCCTATGAAAGCAAATGACTGGATCAACCCAAACACCATACCCCTCGGAGATCCAAATGGTAAGACGCGGGAGATTGGAAACCTCAGCGTGCTAGAGTCCCGCTTTAGTCATCATTATAACGTGCTAGAGTCCCGTTTTGGTCATCACTACGTTGTGATAGAGCCCCGCTCTAGTCACCACTACTTTGTGTTAGAGCCCCACTCTAGTCACCATTACGATGTGCTAGATTCCCGCTCGTAGTCACATCATTCAATCCCTAAGCATTCTCTATGCCTAGATTTAAAATTTACCTTGAGTGGCCCTTAAGGCCTACCCTTCGTATAACTTAGAGCTCATACAATTCAACCTTAAAGTATCTCTTAAGACTACTTAACGCATAACTTATCACTATCCAATTCGTTAGGATTAATTCTATCACTATTCGTATTAACATCTCGACTAGTATTTTAATACTAGTCGTACAATCTTAAAACAACCAAGTTCTTAATTCATAGTCATATAGTTCATTCCGATTGATTCACCAATCAAAATATAATTTAATCTCAATATCCAAAATATCACTTTTATCCATTTATGAATCATTTACATGAAGTAAAAATATATTTCATCACAAGGTTTCACAGTTAATTCAACTATCATGTCATCATATCTATATCACATGATCATACACAATTTCTTCTAAATTTGTATATCATGCTTCTTTTACTCATAGACAATAATATTTTCATTTAGACATTATTGATCATTATTAATCCATGAAAAATCATATTTAATTATCTTAGGTAATCTTATGAAATTAACTCGCTAATTATAAGCAATATAGTCAGCCATCATCACCTTATGATGTGCTTAACTAGTTGCCTTTGCTAAGCTCCTCGATCAATCCCCGTTCTAGGTCGATTCAAAGTGAAAAACGGGACTGCAGGCCAAAAGCCGGGCAGCTTTCACAGGAGCCAGATGGCGTTCGTAGTCTGCAGTACGGGCAACCTCTCTTTTCTTGGTGGTTTCCGGTGATTTCAACTCCTATCGATTCCACGACTCTTCTAAGTTAAATACCACCAGTTTATACAATATTCTACACTTTTAAACGTGTGGAATCTCATGTTTAATCCACCACATGATTTCTTAAAAATCATACAAAATAATACTAGCTAAAGAATGTCTGTTGAGTTCTTACCTCAAACACTAACTTTTTTTCTTGGATTTTCCGAGCTTCTTTCTTCCTCCAACTAAGGCTTTGAGAGCTTTGGTTCTCTTTGAACTTCCCTCTCTTGTTTTGGCTTGGCCGAATGAAGCAATGATAGGGGGAGACATCTCCTCTCAATCAATTAGAAAAGATGTCAAGAGTAGGACATGGGAGTACGAGCGTTTTGTCTCTATGAGACTTCCCATTGCTCTCATTCGCACATCCCCTCATTCTTGTCTTACTCTCCATTATTTGATAGTGTTGTTCCGCTTGTTCGATACTTCGATCTCCAACTAGGAGCGAACCCGATACTTACCCGTTGTGACACCTCCTATCTACTGATTGAGCTATGACACCAGTTCATTTTTAAAGGGAAGGTCGAGTATGAAATCAAACAGGACATATTAGTCGTAGTGTCCTACATGTTCCAAACCAGGCTTACAAAGTCACAAGAAACGACCGTCCACTAATGTGGTTGTGTCATCCGTCATGCACCAGGCATTACATTTCAGAGTCTTTATTTTCCTTTTCCTTTTATATTGTCGTTTCCTAAATACTTCCAAAACCTGTATACGATTCTTTTTTTAAAGCTCATAAATTACTGTAATACACTCGTAATTACAATTACACGTATACATTCCTGTTCTACTGACGATAATGACAGTAGTTAATTCAATCTTAATTACTATTATGCACATACATTTCTCCTTTTCCCCTTCTTGGAAAATTTCCCCTTCCCTCTCGCGTTTCCTGAATTTTCCAAAATATCAAGAGCTCCGGTCTGTCTCATGGCCGTCCGAGTCCATATCGTTTCTCTCTCCATAACTTCCTTTTCAACATCTATATCTTCTAAATAGAGAAATATCCATATTTATATAGACGCAGAAATACTTGTGCTTATTCATTTCTCTATCAGAACCCAGGTATTCTACAAGGTGACTTTTCTTCTTGTTCCTTACATTTGTATGGACACGACTCCTTTGAATTCTGTGGGATTTCATTTTTTTCTTGTGAATCTTTATTTGATGGATCCCTCAAGTCTTTATTTTTCTGCTCTTTTTGTATATTGGGCCATTGCAAGCTTCGATTGGTGATTACTCTGCGTATAATTAAAAAAAAACGAAAATTTTACAATTTCATGGCTTAAAAAATTGTAAAATCGGGCTAAGCAAACGTGCTTCTAGTGTGTACGGCCTTAAAGTTTTGATCTTTTGGAGGAAAGCTGGGGAATTATACGCAAGTACTTGCTATTTGTTCCACAAACTTATCACTCTTGTTTAAGTTTTTCTGGATTTATTTGACCTAGAACTCCAGAAGAAGCTAGAGCTGTTTATAGTTTTATTTATAATTTTACTTTAAAAGTTAGTCACAATAAGAAAGTGGTGTCTATAGTCACTATTGGAACTGGAGCTGTATATTGGAATTATCCAAGTCCCCCCCCACCCCCCTTTTCAATTTCTTTATTTTTAATGATTCAATGAATTTTGTTGAGTGCTAAGGCATTTTGTCTAAATTGTTGTTCTTCATTACAGGTAGAGACGTATGTTTCTTCCGAGAATGAATATTTATGGAGAGAAATTGGTACTTTCTCCTCATTGACATCTCTTTTCGATTATTTCAATTATAAAGATCAAGATCTGCATATACATATAGATATATTCTCTAAATCATTTTACAAAAACAATCAAGTTATCGTTTTTCCTTTTTTGGTAATAGAGAGAGGAAATACTTGGTATGGAGAAAATAGATGAGCCAGGCAGCCCTAGTTGGGGAGCGTCTTTATTCCAGACAACTGAAGATGTTGCAAAAGCAGTTGCTGCAGCTGCAGCTTCTGTGCGGTCCCCACGCCCTTCGGTGGTATATTCTTCCAAAGATGACAGTGGTAGCCCAATGAAGAAACTTCAAAACCAAGTGTCTAAACTGATTAAAGGCTTATCAAGTCCTCCCATGGCGAAAAGCAGGCTTTACAACCCAGAAACACTGACAAGCCAAAAACGCCAATGGGCCAGCTTACAGTTGCAATCTCTTGTACATTTTTTTCTGTACTAGAATTTGTGCATGTACAAAAATTTATGCATTTTTGTTTTATTTGGTAATTATCTTAACTTAAGTCTGCAGGATCACAGAGTATGGAAAGAACCATCCAGGCTTTTTGAGAGCATGGTAGTGGTTGGACTTCATCCTAGTTGTGATATTCAGGCACTTCAAAGCCTTTACTTTTCAAGGAAATCTGAAGGATCTGGAAGATTTAGAGGTTCTATTGGTGGTCAGAACCATTCACGGGTGGAACCCAACCTTGAACCTCAGGTTCCATTCCTCATTTTTTTCATTCCCCCCCTTTCAAATCTGGACATTTGAACAGGCAACGCGCCGCATCAGCGGCACGCCGGTCGCTTTTCGCGATTGGTTTGTAATATTATATCTTTTTTTTGACGTATAGGTCTTGTTCGTATACCCCCCAGAAAAGCAACTTCCTCTGAAATATAAGGATCTTCTTTCATTCTGCTTCCCAGCTGGAGTAGAGGTTTTTCCATACCTACATTTCTTCAATTTGATTCCCAAAATTCAATAAATAAAACGATAACACTTTATGATTCAAGAATGACTTGTTTTGCACTTAATAGGGAGTTTGTATTATTTCAGGTTCATGGGGTTGAAAAAACACCGTCAATGAGTGAGTTAAATGAAATGCTTTTAGGACAGGTATTGATTCTTTGACCATTGAAGCTCTAGCAGAAACATTTGCACTTTTCTTATTATAAAATATACATACACTTAAACTGTATGCCATATGCTTTGTTTGGTCTGGGAAACAAAAGAAAAAAGAAAATAGAGCGTACAAATAAAGAGATAAATAAAAATGGGTATTGGGATAAGAAAAAAGAGAAGCAAAAGAGGAGAGATAATTATTTATGTTTTCTATTCTTTAGTGGGTTAGATACAAAAAGAAAAGATAGAAATGAGTATACAACAACATTATCCCAGTGCTGCAAAGGTTCTCACCTACGGTGGGGTAAGGGGATTAGATGTGCACAGCCTTACCCCTGTGCTAAAGGGGTAAGGCTTTATAAAAGATAGAAATGAGTATGTTGATATTTTTATAGGACAAAAAGATCCACAACAACAACATCCAAGCCTTAGTACCAAAAGAATTTAGGGTTGACTAACATGAATCGACACATGAAATGATCGGAGCTAAAAAGATGAGATAGATACGAAAGATAAAAAGATAAGTAAGATAACAAGATAAGGTAAGAAAAATAAAATAAAAAAGAAAAGATAAAGATAGAAATGATAAGATAAAAAGGATAAAAAACAAGATAAAAATGATAGAAGGATAGAGAACTTAGAAAGATAAAAGAATAAAAATATGGAAAGAGGTCAATTCTCCACACAAATATTCTCCCTCCACTTTGCTCTCTCCAAAGTCATACTCTCATCCAACCCAAGAAGAAGCATATATTAGGACAAAAATCTCTCTAGTATAAAAATAAGAATGGAATTATATGCATTAGTGGAAGGGTACTAATGTCAAGAGTACTAAGGCCAAGAGAGGTCAAATCATGGGAGTGGCTTCTTATACACCGTTGTTGTGGGACCCTTCCCCAGACACTGGCCTTGTGGGGATGCCAATGTGCACTAGATTGCCCTTTTAGTGGAAGGGTACTAGTGGAATAACAGAAAAGTTGGCTCTTTTTTATTTACTTCTCATGTAGGGAAGACTTAAAATGACATGGACCCCCATGTATTTTTCCTCTGCTTTTTATCGTCCAAGGCAAACTAAAGAAATGACACCCACCTTCTCTCCTTCATTTTCCTTTTCATGTTTTCACCTCTACCAAACACACAGTTAATGTGTTGTTAACTTTGCAGGAGCACCTCAAACAAAGCGACCAGTCATTCGTGTTTAGGCTCCAGGTATTACACTGTTTCAGTATATCTGCTATATAAACATATTTGAACTTTTGGATTTACTTCCATTGAGTGTTTCATGCAATCTGACAAGTGACAATGTTTCTTTCATAGGTTGCCGACAATTCAACCCTTTATGGTTGCTGCGTATTAGTTGACGAAATAGTACAAAAACCCTCTAGCTTGATTTCTATGATGTCAGAAGTACAGCCTGTTCAGATTGGCCTGAGTCGCCACATTTTAACCACACGCCGTTGTTATTGTATTCTTTCCAGGCTTCCATATTTTGAACTCCATTTTGGTGTACTGAATAGGTATATGCATATTTCTTCTGTTTTATTCATCAGCATGCCTAGTGTTATAACTGATAGTCTCTCCTGTATCAATATGAATAACATCTTATCACCTGCATCACTTCATCTATGATAGCATCTTCATCGAGGAGAGGTTGGAGCGATTAACAAAACAAATTGGCGACCTTGATATAAATTCCTCTGCAATTTTCAATGACAAAGACTTGTTTGGAGAAAATTATCCCTGCATTTCATCTGAAGATAAGGAACACACTCAGTTGGATGCAACTGCTACTGTTGACAATTGTCGATCAAGCAGAAGTGTGTCTGTTGCAGTGGTAACAGAATCAGTTACAGCGGTAACAGAATCAGTTACAACTGTAACAGAATCTTGTCCTGTCGATGAAACTAAGAGGGAAGCTTGCCCGCCTTCAAATGAGGCTAGTAAGGGTGACATAGAGAGACACCATGAAACTAAGAATAGTTTCCCCTCTTTGAAGGAAATAAGCAGCGATGGGGACACAGAGAAGGACTGTGATCATAAAGAAGAAATAAATGGATCACAAAGAATTGATACTGAAGATAACATAAATTTGGTCGAGAGGAGTACGCCAAATGCTATCTTGCCTCTTTTGCGATATCATCAATACGAGAGCTCAGATTCTTCATATAGGTACATTATTTCTCTTTGTAAAAGTCGCTGCTTCTTTAGCCATCACTCATCAACTTGTAAAATGTTATGCTACATCTTCTAAGGATAAATAACTGTTAAAATATAAGGTTCCTATTTCAATAACTACTACTACTACCTGTGTCCTGCTTTAACATTCTCATTAAAAAATGACACACTTTAAACAATAATTAAAAAGGGTAATTTGAGTGTATTTTGAAAAATAATTTGGGTGGGTATATAGTATAATGGGTTAGTTAATAATAATTGTGATGTTATGGGGGTATTAATTTTAATATGTGATGATTAAGTTGTCATTTTAGAGAGTGAATATTTCCTAAAATGGAAATAGGAACCTTTTAATGGGTCATCCAAAAGAGTAATAGAGAACCTTTACTTGGGACGAAGGTTGTATTAGGTAATACTTCGTATAATTAACATTGTTAAACCAAGAAATAAATTATAGAAAAGTTTCATTTATGGTCTCATGACTATTAGGCCATTCTCATTTTTATTTATAAATTTTATTTCTCTACTTTTTGTGCATGACTAATGTTACCACTTTTGGTCATTTACGGCTACTAATCCAGCAATTATCGGTCATTTGTTACATGACTATTGTTTATAAGTGGAAGTGTGGAACCAAAAGCAGAAATGACCTTTTAGTTTTGGGGACGAAAAGTGGATTTGTTTCCATATTTTAAAAATATAACTAAAGACTAAAAACCTTTGCACCTTTGTTATCTCCAGATACAGCCAAATTTTCTAACCTAAAGACTGATATAGTCTTTATAATTACTATGGTGCAGTTTTCAGGGGTCTCCAAGTGAAGATAGGCATATTAGGAGTGACATTGATGAAGCAGATACAGAAGTATCTTTTTCAGGACAAGATGAATCCAGTCAAAATAGTGATATTCTGGAATGGGCTAAGGTTTGTTCTTTTTATCTATTAGATACTGTCCGTTCTTAAATGTGCCAAGGCTCTTAGCGCTTCCCTTTCATCACATTCAAGTTGCAGGACTGTCACCATGGTTCTTTGCAAATAATATGCGAATACTACAAGCTTGACCTGCCTGCACATGGTTCAGCAATTAAGTTCCACCCTCTCGAACATTTGCATCCTTTGGAATACTATAGGCCTGACGAAACAGTTTTACATATTGCCGGATCAACATTTGACTTAAAGTCATGCAGTACAAGTTTGGAGCTTGCAGAGGTACATTTACAGATTTTGAATGTTTGTGGTTAAGACAAACCAGAAGTTGGGGGCTTTTTGTAACTTTTATGGATCATTACACCACCTTGTTTGTTTCTCTTTTTTCTCTTTTTATCCTTTTTAACTCTGATGTCATGCGTCGATTCATGTTAGCCGACCCCAAACTCTTTTGGGACCAAGGCTTGGTTGTTGATGTGTTGTATTATACCACCCGATTGGGTTGTTTTTGCAGGCCCACAATGCCCTTATGGTGGAAGAGGAGGCAACTGCTTTATCAGTGTGGGCTATTGCATGTTTATGTGGCTCCTTGCGACTGGAATACGTATGTACATGATTTTAAGTTTATAATAACTTCATTTTGACTAGAGGATATTAGGAGTTGTATTCAAAGTTTAGAGCCTGTTTGATATGGTCTAAACTGGTTGAAGTGACTGTAAATTCGCAGGATCTGTGAAATTATCTAAAATATAAATATTTAAAAACACCTTACAGAGATATCTATAAAATAAAGGTTGAAGTCCCATTCTCTAGTTTTCAGTAATTTCAGCCAGAAAGAACAACTTTTTTCATTTTCAAATGATTTCCAGTGTAGTGATGAAATATTTCAGGTAAGAATAGCTGAAAATGTCTACCAAGCATGCACTTAACTTTCATTTCACTTAAAATGAGCATTGGGTGACGATTCATGGCATCTCTTCATACATGCATGCTACAGGTCTTGACACTGTTTGCAGGAGCTCTTTTGGAAAAGCAAATTGTTATAGTTTGTTCGAACTTGGTGAGTGCCCCTTACTCTTCCCTTTTTATTTGAAGAATTTACTTTTATTTTTATGTTATGTTATACACACACACACACACACACACACACACACACACACACATATATATATATATATATATATGTGTGTGTGTATTTATATGTATATTCACTATTTGTGGAAGACAAATTCATCTATTTCGTAACCTTTTTTTGACTTGATAAGTGTCTGCTACTATGTATTTGACTTTTGCACCCTTTGTTTATGATTATGATCAGAGTCAGGCTTATGTCAATCTATAGGATTTCCTTCCTTTTAAAGCAATTGTGTTATTCACTTTCCCTCTAATGGAATATGCAGGGTGTATTATCCGCTTGTGTTCTGTCCATTATTCCACTTATACGTCCTTACCAGTGGGAGAGCTGGTTAATGCCGGTAATTGCTCCCCCTACCCATTCATTTCTCTTTTCGGATGACTTTAGTGCATTAATAACACTTGAATATCCAGGTTTTGCCAAATGACATGCTCGATTTTTTGGATGCACCTGTTCCCTATATCGTGAGTGTTTTTTCTAATAAATGGTTTTTCTTTTTCCTCTTAGCTCCACCTAACTCTCATGACTAAGCCTTCATGCTGATACCAAACAGGGACAGATTTAAGGGGGGGGGGGGGGCGCGGGGGGCGACCCCCCTTAACTTTTAATTTTCAAAATTAATATATAGCATTACATAATGTAATACATAATTGGAGATTTAAAAAAAAGTATCATCTAAAATAATTTACATAACTTAAATGAATAAACAATAGCACAACTCATTGTTTAAGACATAGGATACCTATCATATAAAAATTTCTAGCTTTGTAACATTTAATTGTCTTTATTGGATGATTTGTACTTGATTTTGTAAAATATCAAACAATATTAAATACCAGACACACTAGTTAAACAATTTTTAGATCATGTGAAGTGAATCTAAAATATAAATGTTCATTGACATTAAATCACACAATTGACTTGCTTATTACTGTCTAAAAACAATTTGTTGCATTGATAATAAACTTTAACTTATTTTAACATTAATACAAATACAATATGCACCATATATGTGAATTAACAATACTATGTACTCCGTATAATATTATTCTAAAAATAATATTCTCATACATACTTTTGTAATATTAATTTCCATCATTTGCAATGGAGCCAAAGATTCATTATGTTTTGGCTTGAGATTATGATGGAATAAAGCAAAATGACTCACTAAACTGTCTGCACTTCTTTGTTATGGAGCAACAGTCAGTCCATGCAATTTTGGACGCGATTTTCATTATGGGTTATCCGGAAACAGTCTCTCTGTGCTTTAGTACAGGGGTAAGACTGCGTACATCCGACCCCCCTTACCCCACCGTAGGTGGGAGCCTTTGCGGCACTGGGGTAAATGAAAATGATGAAATGATACTATTGTAATATTAAGAAAAGTTCAATTCTCGTTACCTACGAACACCATCCTTGGTAGACAAAAATTGCAATTCAAAAACTAATTCTTTATTCTAATAAGATACATATAGTTAAACAAGACGGAAGTTATTTAAAAAACCTTGGTTGATGTGTACTTTTTAAACTCTTTACCTTCAAATAATTCTGATTTGATTTGTTATTTCTTACGCTTTAATGTATTAGTACGTTTTTAGAACACTTACAATTATAAAACTAAAATTATTTTTCCATTGTTTAAACTTAGAATGTAATAGATTTAAATATCATCGTATATGTACCAATGAATTTTTTGGAATGAAAATTAGCCGTTGAGCCCTACGCTAGCAAAAAAAATTCGCCTCACTACACAAGCAGAAAAATTCGCCCCGCTACACTAGCGATTTTTTTTCACCCCCTATACTAAAAAAAATTCGCCCCCCTTGACTTGAAATCCTGGATCCGTCCCTGATACCAAATGGATGTCTTGCGCTTCTTACCACATTGCTTTCAATTAAGTCACTTTTTAACTTTGTTTCTCAACCAACATTCTTTTTTTGTGTTCTGTTAATATTTTATTTATTCGAGTAGGTAGGCGTGAAGAACAAAGGCTCTGAAGTGCAGTCAAAGTTAACAAATGCCATTGTTGTTGATGCTAACAAGAACCAGGTATGCAAAGATGCACGTGTAGGTTTGATTTAAATGAGAAGTGTGTTTTAGGAGAGAGAATTAGAACCTGTTCTATTTCACTATAAGATCAGACTTGCAACACAAATTAGTTCACGTAGAATCAAACCAGACCAGAAAACACATGTCGAAGAGAATAGACAATATGATGCACTTTTACACATTTGCAACACACAGAATCTTATACATACTAACTTGCCTCAATTTTTATAAATTATATCTGTTTTCGTTGCAATGATTATTAGGTGAAGTCGCATTCGATACCACAACTACCCCAGCATAAGGAATTATACTCACGCTTAAGTCCATACCATGCAAAGCTTGTGGGAGAAAGTTATTTGGGAAGGAAGCGGCCGGTTTATGACTGCACAGAGGTCCAGGTAGTCCCTCCCATCCTCACCCCCTAACCTCCAATTTTTCTTCACCCACAGGGATGATGTTAACTATTGTGCCTCCCTTCTAGGTTGATGCTGCAAAGGGTTTCCTAAGAGTGTTGAGGTCATACCTGGATTCGCTTTGCTCTAATCTCAGGTGTCACACCATCACTAATGTTCAATCAAATAATGACAAGGTAGTACCCCCTCTACGTTCAGTGTCACTGAGAAGATTAGAGTAATGGTGAAAAAATATCCACCTGTCTCACGAAAAGATTCATTTTTTACCCATGTACAATGTCTCAATTTTGGGAACTTACAATTGTCATAAATCCTTTATTTTACTTGCATTTTTCTTTTTAATCTTTCCTGACTTTCAAGTTTCAACTAAAACTTTTAATACATGTGTCCTTGTGACATTTTTTTGGAAAGCTGCATGTTTTTTGGATCAAAGAGACATTTGGGACAAAAGAAGCAATTTTAAATCAGACTCGTTTTGGAATGGAATTTGTCTATACCTTATTAGTGTGCGGTTGGAGGAGGTTACTTAAATGTTTATTTTTTCAGGTATCCTTGCTATTGAAGGAAAGTTTCATTGAATCTTTCCCCTACAGAGATCGACCTTTTATGAAGGTATGTGCACTACTTAATGCAAACGTATGGTTCCGATGGGCGAAAATCAATCTGAAATTGCTAATTTGCGCTCTTTCTTTGAATGTTCTAAAACAGCTTTTCGTGGACACACAGCTCTTCTCTGTACATACCGATTTCGTGCTTTCTTTCTTCCAGAAGGATTAGAGTGAGAGATGGATGAAGGGTGGGTTTGGTTTTGTAAACGCCACTGCACTGCAGCATGTGTACTATGGAGCACAAGCTCTATAGGAACCTGTTACCTGTAATATATTAATTTTATAGTTTTTTTTGAACTTTATTCCATAGATGTCATTCCTCTCCTGAATAAAGAGCATTTGTATAGAGCTGGGAAGTATTCCTCATATTTTGGATGACGGTTTCTTATGCGGGAAGTGCTATATTAGCAATCCCCCCATTTATTTATGTGCGAAAACATCATCTCCTACCTACTTGACTACATGTATATCAATTAAAGATGTTTTTAATTGAACTGAAATTTATTTATTTAATTAAAAACATTCTAAATATCCTTTTAACAGTTGGATTCACCACAAATTGACTTGCGGAATGCCACACAAATAACCTTAACAACTTTAAATATTTGTACAAAACAGTGTATTGGATCCACAAGCAACTAGAGATGGACTTAGGGGTGGACCGGTTCTGGTTCGGGGCCCGGTTCAGACCTGGGCCCGGCTGGGCCTTGGTTCATGAAAGGAGAGGCCCGGAACCGGCCCAGGTAACCCCGGGTCTGGGCCGGGCCGGGCCTCGGTTCTTGTATTTTTTTTGGCTTTTCCTAATTAACCCCCAACCCTCCCCCCTCACCCCCAAACCACCCCAAACAACCTCAAATGGCCCATCATACCTAGCCCAACCCAAAAACTTAAAAAAAAAAAAAAAAAAAAAAAAAAAAAAAAAAAAAAAAAATTGGCCCGGACCGGGCCCGAACCGGCCGGGCCGGTTCACGATTTAGGAGGTCTGGGCCCGGCCAGCCTACCTCTTCGGGCCGGGTGGCCCGAACCGGGCACCAAATGGTTCACCGGGCCGGTCCGGGCCTGCACAGTAGCGGGCCGGTCCGGGCCTGCACAGTAGCGGGCCGGTCCGGTTCCGGGCCGGTCCGGTTCCGGGCCGGTTGGCCCGGGCCGAGTCCACTCCTAGATGAACTGGGACGGGATGTTCTGACCCGGGATCCGGCCCGGCTTGGCCGGGTGGTACCGGGACTTGGGGCCTGAACAGTTCAGGCTGAACTGGCTGTTTATGGGGTGGGCTACGGGCCCATTTTAGTGGACCGGCCCGGGCCAAATTATTATTATTTTTAATTTTTTGACATTGGGTTGCTAGGTGGGTTGGGCTGGGTGTTTTGACGGGGTTTGGGGGTGGGGGTGGATGTAGGAATAAATTCAAAAAGACTAATTAAAAAAAAAATTGACCTGACTTGGGCCTGTTTTGGCCCGGTCTCGCTTCAAACCCGGGCCGGTACTGGGCCTTCATCCTAAAACCCCAATCCCGACTTGGGGCCCAGCTTGACCAGGGTCTGGTCCATGCCTACGAGCAACTTCCTAAACTCGTAGTCGGTAGTCCTGGACTAGTTCAAGAAAAGACTGAGTTGTGAATTTATGAGAGAATTCTTCAAAGACTAAATTTTATGGAGTAGATTTTTTCATAAATAGGTCCATATATTTGGTTTTCCCTGAATAGGTTTAACCATTTCATTTCTACTTCTAATTAATTATTAATTTTTAACCAATTAATTGTTCCCTTAGTTCCCTTGACAATCAGGCCGTCCTTTGGTGGTGAGGCAGTCTATGGCGGCGACAGAAAATTCCGGCGGCGGCGAAAAACTCTGGTGATGGCAGCGGCGGCTGAAATCCTGGCAGTCCGCCAGAAAATTTTGGTTTTTATTCGGGCGGCGGTGCGGTGGCTTGGGCAGCAACTCTTACCTACAACTCTACAACTCTTAGTTATTATCATGATGCCCCAATTTGATCGATCAAATGGATTATATTTCATCTTGACAACATTTTGAAAGATCAAATGTATTGTATATTGGTTTGACCTATGTATCAATAAACGAACTACAAACGTGTTAATTTGAAAAAGGAAAACACATATGTAGTGGTATTATTCCAATCAAAAAATTCAAAAGTAGGCTTTTTAAACCAACTATTTAATGTCTTGGTACATGACAGATTACTAGTTTTTTATGTCATTGTAAGTAAACTATGTTATCTACTTATCTATCCTTTGTCTTCTGACAAATGCATAGTCGAACTCTAATAATTGAATTATATAAAGTTTAAAAAGTTAATTGAATTATCTGTAACTAGACTACCTGGCATATATGTAAACATCTAGAGAGAGTATAAGGTTGGGCATCTTCATATCCAAAATCTCCTTGATAAACTAAATCAAATAAATATGTGCATGTATGCCCCATGCAAATGTATTTGTATTCTTCGTGCATCGCATGGGTACGATACTAGTTCAATAAAAATGGAAAACTATCAAATATATCCTCATACGGTTAACAAGTTACGTGCTGATGCAGCGCACTCCTGACTCAATGTGATGTACATGTGGCGGCCCACAACACATTTCCCCCCTCCCCCTTTTGCTTTTCCCTCTTCTCTCTTTCTATTTCATTGTTGCCCTTTTTTCTCCGTTAACGACCTTTCGGTTCAAATATGGCACCTTTAGTCACCTGTGCTTTCTTCATTGCTACTTCACTTTCCATTCTTCGATGTTCAGTGTTGCCAGAGAGGAGAGGGAGGGGGCCTTCACTGCTTCCTGAGGGGAGGTGTGTGTCCTACGGCGCCGAGTTGAGGATGGCTCATCGATTTCCGTTTTTCTTTTCCATGGAACCCAAAGCTGGCACAGGTCATGCACACGTCAACTCTAGAGCTACCACTCATTCTTCGGGAGATGACATCGAGAGCTCCAAGTTGGCCGACACACCTTAGCCTGGCATCGCTAACTCCTTCGATCGGACGTTGTCTCATCTCTGATCATTCTATGTGATCTCCTCCCATTCGCATAGAGGAGTTGCCCTCTCCGGGTTGAACATTTTATTAAAATTCGAGAGTTCAATTCGGTGTTTTCAAAGTACCAAATTTAATTGATTTTTTAAATGTAGTATAGATGTTTATTTGACAGTTTTCCCTTAAAAAGAAATGTACTATGTTTATTATTATGGAAGGAATGTATTGACCTATAAAAGGAACTAACATATAAAGGCGCAAAATCCTTAATTATGTTAGACCATATTAGGTTTTAGTAGATCAGATTAGATCTAATCACACTAGACGAAACTTAGACAATAACGAATTACGCATAAAACATGCTTTTACCCGACTGAACGATCGAATGAGTGACTTAAACATGATAGATCAAACTGTAAATATCAATTGAATTCTGTTTGTTGAGCTTGAAATCTAACAGCTTTTGGGTTCTTCCAACGTGTAGTCGCCAAGGATTTTACAGAAAAACTTGAGACATTATTTTACTTGCGTCTTTGGATAGAACTGGAAAATAAAGTATGCATTAAACAATTTAAAAAAGGAAGCAACTTTATTACAAGAATGAGGATGCAATTAAGATAAGAGTAAGATAATGACAAAGCAAAAGGAGGGTACAACCCCAAAAGCTTTTAAGAAACCTTTCATTCCCCTCGATGGATTATCGACTCAGAGGCTTTTTAATCATATGACGAGGTTGAAAAGTGACGTCCCACGTTTAAATTGTAAAACAGGAGAACATTTAAAAGTGACTTGGCCTTATGATTGATTATTTATGGCGTTCTGAATTTGCCTTTTTTTAGATAAAATTATATTTAATTGGCTAGGAATTAGGGTGACACATGGAGATGTATGGAGCCTGACTCGTAAAAAATAGTTTACAAAAGTTGTAAATTATCTTTAATTTTTCCTCTAATAGTACAAAAGTAACTTTAATGGATAAAGATGTAACTAGGGTTGGACTCGGGTCCGGGCCGGGTCCGGGCCGGGGGGTCAGAAATGGTGGATCCGGGACCGGACCGGGTAACCACCGGGTCCGGTCCGGGTCCGGGTCCGGGCCGGGCCGGGCCGGGCCCATTATATTTTTTTTGTTTTCCTCTTCCTAATTAACCCCCCTCCCACCCCCAACCCCCCAAACCACCCCAAATGGCCCAAAATACCCAACCCAACCCGAAAATGTAAAAAAAATTGGGAAAAAAAATAGTTTTTGGCCCGAACCGGGCCCGGGCCCGGCCGGGTCGGGCCTTGTTTTGGGTGACCCGAGCCCGGACCGGAAAACCCACGGGCCGGGCCTACCCGGACCGGTCACTGACCGGGCCACCGGGTCGGGCCGGGCCGGAACAGTACCGGTCCCGGGCCGGTTCCGGGTCGGGCCACCCGGCCCGAGTCCATCCCTAGATGTAACTATTATTAAAATATTTTACAGATGTGATCACAGATTTATATGGAGTACGCCAACATGCTCAATACAGAGCACGTTGGTATGAGATAAATGATCCAAATTACACCACATTTATAGATGAGTGAATCATGATCATTAGTCATATCAACGTGTTTCGTATTAAGCACATTGACATGCTCCATATTTACTCGACCAAATACCACTATTGGTATATGTTACAGTCAGTGACACCTTGAGTCATGGTTGGCGAGAGTTTTTTCAACAGGTTTTCCGGTAATTTTTACCTTTTCAATTTTTATTGGTAACATTTCCGATGACTTTCCATAAACAGCGTTGCTACTTGTACTCACCCCTTGTACCCCCACCTTTATACTCATCCATGAGAGACTATTTTTTGTATGTAACTCTCGTTTACAAACAAAAACATGTTTATTTTGTATGTGAATGTGATACATAGATTAAAAAAAACCTCTCACATGGGTGGATATAAAACTGAGTACAAACCAAGCATTCCAGTCCACCTGGTTGCGAGGTTACCGTGCCTCGTGAGAGGTCTCGAGTTAAAAAACCGCTAGACACATAAAGGGTTTGAAACTCAATGGAGTGAGTTTCAACCTTGATTACTCCAGACCCCCCAACCCTCCTCCATTAGACTCCCTGGAGTAAAAAAAAGAAAAGAAAAAAAGGGGGTGAGAGTACTTTGAAAACACCAAATTAAACTCTCGAAGTTTAATAAAAAGGGGGTGAGTACAGATTTTCAAAGTACCCTGCGAGGCTGCGAGGAATGGCCGGGAGAGAATGTGAGATGCCCTTATTTATTCTATCAATTTGCTATTTGTTACTTCATTTCCATGTTCAAAACTTCAAATAAGAGTTTTTTACAAAGGATCGAGCATTAATTCCACATAAAGTGCGGCAAAAATATCTTGAACTTTTCCTTAAATGTTCTTTCATCCATTGTGCTTTTAATCTTTTATCCATAGTTCAAGGTCCATTCACAGTTTCACACCAACTAAACTACAAAATTTGATCTTTTTTTATTCGCCACAAATTGTTGTCTCACTCTATTCCTGCTTTATTCCTTCCCATCAACAATACATGTCCTGCTCAAATACTGTGTAATTTTACTGGTTGGCCTCAACCTAAGCTCAACTCCAACATTACATAGGGGTAATAACTATTAGTACCAAACAGCATTAATAAGGGTTAATGGTCTAAAAGAACTTATAAGCAAATCATTTCCAGAATCAATGGATTCATTGAAGATGTAGAAGTATGGCCTTTGATGAACACTGAGCTACATATATTTGATAATGCCCACCCACTAACAAACAAAAGACACAGTGGTTAGAGTATTTATCAGAAGATCACTGAAACACCCATTGTCAAGCATCCCACTGCCACCCAAGGGCTTAAGCGTTCACCTGTCCAGTAAAAGCAGAACCCAATCAATGAAGAAACACAGATGCACGCAATTTTGCAGTCTTAGAAAATGAACAGTGTTTTTTTATAACAGTGCATTGATAATAGGATTATAATGCTAAACATCCCTACACTTTTCTCCCCTATACAAACCATACTCCCTGATTTGAGACTGGCTTTAGTGGAGGCCCCACCTTTCTTAGTAACCTTTTTAGTTTATCACCAAACCAAAAATGCTAATAAATAAAACAGCCGGCAAAAAAAAACATAAATTAGAATATTTGGTTTAGCACAAGATTATTTACATGTTTGTAAGGCTAAGAGACCTAAGGGCCCCAATAGTTGAAGTTAGAAACTTTAATCTTGTTGGGGTATAAAGAAAGGCTTCTTTATGCAAAGGTACATATTCTCATGTCTATCATTGCACCCCATTTATATATAATCTATTCTCTATGCCACTAATGAGCCAATGCAACTACCCTCCTCTTAATAAGATTCTTAATTAGTTCTTTTCTTTTTTCTTGATGTCTATCCCACAAATTTTCTTCTCCGTTTTGCTGTTATTATCCGTGACAGGCTCATATCAGAGAGCCAGCCACAACCAGTCTGAGTTCTTTGATCTCATGAAGAAGTCCCTGAAAGGGGACTTCATGGCTAATTGGGACGGAAAACCTCTTTGCAACTATTCAGGGATCAGATGCGATGACCATGGTTATGTTTTTCAGATTGATATCTTTGGGCGGTCATTATTTGGCCAATTCCCAGAAGATGTCTGTACTTATTTGCCAAAGCTGCGATTCCTTCGCCTCGGCCGCAATCATTTCCATGGAAGTCACTTCCCTGCCAGCATCACCAACTGCTCTGTCCTAGAAGAGCTAAACATGACCCGCACATATGTAACAGGAACATTGCCGGACCTGACACCTATGCAAGCTTTGAGGTCGCTTGATCTGTCCTACAACCTCTTCACAGGTGAGTTTCCTATGTCGGCAATCACCAACCTCAGCAATATCCAAGCTCTCAACTTTAATGAGAATGGCGGCTTTGACCCCTGGCAACTCCCTGCTAACTTATCTGGGCTGAGAAAGCTCAAGTACATGGTCTTAACGACTTGCAATTTGCATGGAAAGATTCCAGCGTCAATAGGGGAGATCACACATTTGGTGGACCTCGAATTGAGTAATAATGCTATGGTGGGGAAGATTCCAGTTGAGTTGGGGATGTTAAGGAATCTTGAAATGCTTGAGCTTTATTACAACCAATTTGAGGGCAAAATTCCAGAGGAACTTGGAAACCTGACTAATCTCGTAGACTTGGATCTGTCTGGGAACAGGTTGACAGGTATAATTCCAGACTCCATTTCTAAGCTTCCGAAGTTACAGGTCCTACAAGTGTACAACAATACTCTCTCTGGGAATTTTCCTTCTCACCTAGCTAACTCCACTACGTTAAGAATTTTGTCTCTTTACACCAATTATCTGTCCGGGGAAGTCCCGGAAAACTTTGGGACATCATCAGCTCTGGTCGTGTTGGACTTGTCAGAGAATCAATTCTCTGGAAAGCTACCACCACATCTGTGTAGCAGAGGTCAGTTGAAGTACATGCTTTTACTTCAGAATTTTTTCTCAGGAGAACTGCCGGCAACTTATGGTAAGTGTCAGGTTCTTGTCCGGTTTAGAGTGAATAACAATTTTCTAGATGGTCAGATACCTGAAGTAATATTTGGTCTTCCCCGCGCTTCCATCATTGACCTAAGTTATAATCGGTTGAATGGTTCGATACCAACCACAATCAAGAACGCCAAGAACTTGTCAGAACTGTTCATTCAGGGAAATAGAATATCAGGCTTGCTTCCACATGAGATCTCCAGGGCTATCAACCTGGTGAAGATTGATGTCAGCAAGAATCTTCTTTCAGGTCCGATACCACACGAAATTGCATACCTGAAAAGGCTCAATGAGCTAATTCTGCATGGAAACAGGTTCAACTCTTCCATCCCCGAGACATTATCTTCACTGAAATCATTGAACTATCTGGATTTGTCGAACAATCTTTTGTCAGGAGGAATTCCACAAAGTCTTGCTGAACTGCTACCGAATCCAATGAACTTCTCAAACAATATGCTCTCAGGTTCTATTCCTTTATCCTTCATCAAGGGAGGTGTATTGGATTACTTTACTGGCAATCCTGGACTATGTGTCCAGCACGACTACCCCTATCCCAACACGTCAGTGATCGCCAAGTTCCCACTCTGCTCACAATCTCACAATCTCAAAATAATGAAAATCATTTCAGTGGTAGTTGGGGGGACTGCAGTGTGCTTTGTCATTGTCGGAATCATCTCTTTTCTAAAGAAATGGTTCTGCAAAGGAAGAGACATTGCATGCCAAGAAGATGAGAAACTGTCATCTTCATTTTTCTCCTACGATGTCAAGAGCTTCCACACGCTCAACTTTGAGGAAAGGGAGGTTTTCCAAGGAGTGATTGAGCGGAACAAAGTGGGAGAGGGTGGATCAGGGACGGTGTATAAAGTGAGGCTGAGCAACGGAGAGATCATAGCTGTGAAGAAGCTTCGAAGCCGGAATGGTGTGATTCTGGATAGGGAATTAAAAACAGAGGTTGAGACTCTAGGCAGTATACGCCACAAGAACATTGTGAAGCTGTATTGCTACTTCTCTGGCCTGGGTTGTAGCTTGTTGGTTTACGAATACATGCCAAACGGGGACCTAGGTGAGGCTCTCCATGGAGGAAGTGTCACTTTAGATTGGCCGATTCGCCACCAGATTGCCCTTGGGATTGCACACGGTTTGGCTTATCTACATCACGATCTTCAACCCCCAATTGTACACAGGGACATCAAACCCACTAACATCCTGCTAGACGTTGATTATCAGCCCAAAGTTGCAGATTTCGGAATTGCCAAAGTTTTGCAAGCAAGAGGAGGCAAGGATTCCATTTCTACAGTCATTGCTGGGACATATGGTTACCTGGCACCAGGTAGCCACATAATTCTACTCACTCATTATTTACATTTAATATGATTATTACTTTTTCTTTTCTATTATTTCCCCTTATTACCGATTCACATCCTATATTAGAATACGCATACTCTGCCAAGGCAACCACGAAGTATGATGTTTACAGTTTTGGAGTGGTGCTGATGGAGCTGATAACAGGGAAAAAGCCACTGGAAGCAGAATTCGGAGAAAACAAGAATATTGTAAACTGGGTTTCAAGAAAGGTGGAGACAAGGGAAGGAGCATATGATTTGTTGGACAAGCGAGTCTCCAATTCATTCAAGGAATGTATGATTAAGGCACTCCGGATAGCCGTGCATTGCACATACAGGACACCTGCCCTACGCCCCACCATGAATGAAGTTGTCCAGCATTTGATGGAAATCTCTAATGGTATGGTCACTCAACCTTAGAGCTTCAATAATCGATCTGTGATTACTGCAACTCGGATTTGGCATAGATATCCACTTTGTTTTCCCTTTTGCGGGATTATATCAGTGAACTCAACATGCAGTGTAGAGGTACAACAGAGCAGAGCGGCACTCGGCACTATTAGAGCCTCCGTAGCGGAGCGTTTGTCTGTAGCGCGAATAGCAGCCGCTGTTGCGGGCGCTATAGATTTCTGAGTTGTCTGAGCTAGGGATAGAGAATTTTGGGGTAATTTTGGTTTTTATATTTTTGAAGGGGTAAATTAAGCTTTTTAGAATAAAAAGTAATGCCACTAAAACCCTTCCAAGTATGTAAAGTCCATCAAAACAGAAAATCTTAGTCATCTCTTTTATGCCATTGATGACCCGCGTCATGGCTCAAAAACTAAACATCAAACCAGAAAATCTTTGATGACAACTAGAGACCTTGCTTCTTCAACTACTTCAACACTTCTTAGTTATCTACCACTAGGCTAGGAGCATGTTAGTATGGAGCCTACTGCCTTGTTAAAGACCACAGGGAGATAACCTTACTCCTGTTTAGAAGTGGAATGGTTAGAAATATTTTAATATGAATGTCATGAAGTTTGAGATTTGAGTAATATTTCTATTTTGTAGATTTGATATGTGTGTCATATGTTATTATACGCATACATGAAATCTTGCATTCTGCATGAAAGATATCCAACGAGAGGCCATCCTGCTATAGCGCTATAGGGGTAGCCGGGTAGGCTGCTCCGCTATCCGCTATACCAAGTTTATCAATATTGGATAGTATGGAAAATTATCTGTCGGGTTTTATATCTAAATTGTACATCTTGACTGGATTATTTAGTACTACCACAACATCACTAACATAGAATTGTTCGGTACCATACTGTAACAAAGACTAGTTTATTCTCATTAAATTAAATATATAAATATGGGATGATATACATATGCACGCTCAAATGACTTCTCTATGTACACAATGCGGTTAAAAAATATATTACACTTAATGTGCATATATGTGTACATATATGGACTAAGTTTGGGGGGGAAATGGACCAAGTTTGGTTATACACAATGTCCTTTTCATATTAAAGTCAGATCAACAATTCAATTAAACCATACAAAATACAGATATACTTTGTTTGTTCCATCACTAAGTTTGGTTATTTTCCTTTTTCCATACTAAAAGAAAGTTAGCAAACAAATTATTGGTCCAGTCTTTCATACAAAAAACAAGTTGGTGCTCATGACTACTAGGTCTACTTTTGGTCCAAGTCTTTCATTTTTAAATTTATAATGCATGTGCACAACTATGGATTTGTTGTCTCTTTTGGTCTTTCCGTGACACTTATTAGAAGAAAATGAAATGGATATTATCACATTTTGAGTAAATTGATCATCGTGGCCGGAAGGACCAAAGGGGCAAGAAATCTATAGACATGCACCATAAGTGTAAAAACGTGAAAGGCAAGGACCAAAAGTGAGAATAACAAAAGAGTCGTAGGACCGAAAGATGAAATTTTCTAATCAGACTAATGCACAATCTATTGGCTATTCTTTTAAGAGCAGCACCAACATCCTTACCTATCCTAGCTGCCTTCCAGAAGAATCCACGAAACCTGAAATATTTTATTTCTCATCAAAACAAATCTAGGGGAAGAGGGGGTATAAATGAACTCACGGACTAAAAGTGTCGATATTCATTATTAATTAATTTATAACCTAGTTTCAAGAAGACTTACCCAGTTTTCTGCTCAAGAATTGCTGGAAACTGCATCTTCAGATATGTGCATGCACAGATCCCTAATAGCACTACTGTGAGAAAAGAATGGAAATTGAAAAGTGCAGACTGAAAATTCAACAAATCGAGATATCAGTATCTAGCAAAGTAGTATGACTGAAATCATTCATCTACAATGCGTATCCAGCTTACCATATTTTAACTTTCTCTGTGCTAACTAACACAAGTGTCCTCCAGTACTGAAACAAACAAGGCAACCATTAGTTTTTATCAACATTCAGTGAACTATAAAACACAAAAGAATAACAATTTATAAAACAGAAAATCCAATCATGTTTGAACTGTTGTAAAAGTCAACATCAGCTGCTAAAGTTTTGTAATCCTCTGGTGCAACACTCAAAACTAGCCCAGCAAGACACCCAGACTTATCTAACCAATAAAAGGAACTTTGGACATACTTCCTATAATCCTATGCTTAATTTGATGTCTGCAGTATTATCACAGCCAAATAGCCAATGATATGATATTTAATATATATGCAGTTCAGCCAAAACAGGCCACGACTGCGAAGAATCTCAAGTGTTCAGAAACAGAGTATGCTATCGGTGTGGTGGGAGATGAAGATAAGAAGATCATAAGAAATAAAGATGCAAATTCCACCCCTAGACAAGATAAGGTGGGCCTGAGCTAGTCAAAACTCTGAGAAATTAACTCCATCATTGATGATACTACTAATGAATACAAGCCCTCAATTTTTTGTCAACAGGATCGAGAATCATTCTCTTATACGTAGTAGTATTAATAAATCAGTGCCAATTTTTTTAGGTAATCCACTGTGGTGTTTAAGGTCCTTATCATGTTATGCCTTTTTGTGGTGCCTGGTCTTTACTGAATATCATGGAAGATTTCTCTCAAAGTGTATGGGCATCTACTTGAGCCCGAAGTTTTCCGCACACTGTCCAAGCTTATTAGTATGGCAAAACAACATCACAAAAAAATCAAAACAATCTGCTGTGTAGCAGAATCTTATTACTTGTTTGAAGTCATTTTGTTGAGGATGGGATAATGTTTCAAACATCTTCTGTAGATACTAGATACCTCTCCGCAAAACAGGAGATTCAAATGTAAGAACTGTCTCATTTTATATGTTGCCAAGGTTGTACCTTGCCCAATCAGCATAAAAAAAGCATTTAAGTATGTAACTGAAGATCACTATCAATGTCCATCCCTACTCTTGGGGACGTTATCAGGCAAAAGAGACTACTGTGACTGGACTAGAAACGGGATAGTGTCCATTCCTACTATCAATAATACTCACAACTCTTGTTCCATAGTGTTTAGTTTAAAGTTGAAATTGCCATTTTACCATGGACTAAAAAGAAAGGTTGGGAATTTGGGATTGATTTATTTGTGAATGTGACTAATTTTAGGGGTCATAATAATAGGACTGTGTTTCATTTACTTGTGATATTGTAAACATGTTACAATAAAATAGGAGGGCAGTATTTTTATTCATAAGATAAATTGCGAACAAGGTGGCACATATTGCTACTTGCCAGTAGTATTGTACTATTGTTTTTCTGGGTCAAGTTCAGAGGAGTGGCTTTCCCATGATCCATTGTAGTTTATCTTTAGTATTCTTCTTTTGGATTAATGAAATCAATAAAGGTTGAAAATGGCATCATTTTTGGCATATTAAATGTAAATTATTTTTTGAATTTCAGTTACGTATGTATTTCGATGGCCTTTTTTGTGAAATAGAATATAAGTAGTGTCTATATGTGTAGATTTGTACACTTCCCTACCCCTTTATATAGATCCAATACAAAATATTTTGATTGATCTATCAGGCCAATGCCGTTTCTTGAGCTGTGGAACAGAGGCATTTTTCATCTGATGGACTAATGCCTTAAAGCATCAGCCTCAGCGCATATTGAGCAATCAGCCCTGAAGACATGTAATCCAATTTTAAAAATGTAAATGTAGTATATATGGAATTAATAACATAAGAGTCATTAGGTATCGACGTATCACATAATACTATTAAACTTCAGAGCTGGTAGCCTGGTAGCACACACTCAACATGGTCAAACAGGAAAAAAATAGCGCCTCAATGAGAACTAAATGTCAGGCAGCAGCACAACCTGATCAGTAGAGCATCAACACTAAAAATAAGAATAAAACCGAGCAAACGGAAGGTAGCAACAGCATTCAGCAGCGCACATATCTCGGAGTGCAATTTTAATGACCCTCTTACAAGAGATAGGACATTACCTTCCACCTGAGAGTGTGAAATAAGGGATTTAGAAAAATAAAAAATAAAAAATATTGTATCATTCACTATTCAGTAATAACTTCAATATTAATACAATCTTGATAATTTGATATAATGATATGCAACTATAATTTTTTTCAAAACATATTTTTCTAATATTAACTTGCTAATTTATCTATGAAAATCATTATTTTAACATATGCTTCTAAAAAATCTACATACATCAATATTATTCACCTACTAAAGCTCTTCTTGTAACATGGAACAAAAAAGTAACAATTTCTAATTTTGAATCCACCATTTCACCTTCTAAGGTGGTGGAGGGTAACGTTCACTGCTATCACCTGTATACAACATAGTCCTGCCAAAACTGACAAAAGAAACAATAACAAGAATGAAGGGTAGGTTCTCCTGTAAGGAAGAACCCATGCTGATTGCTAAAGTATATACTATCCTCCATTCTTTAATTCTTGCAACACTTTGACTTTCACGTTTGCCAACGCACAACTTTGACTGTAATTATATTTAATTATGTATTAGTAAACATTATAAAAAGTTGATATTTTGGAAATTCACATTGATAGGAATTCAATAACATTTTATACGAAATAATTTCATTTATGTATATTAGTAGAAAATAGTGGTCAAAGTAAGGTATGTGAATAGTGCAAAAGTCACAATGTTGCAAGACTTAAAGAACGGAGGAAGTACTATATACTACCCCTCCATCTGGCAAAGACTTAACAAATATACTTATCTAAGATAATGTTTTAATTTGACTTTCTAAATAGTCCTTACTTTATGTTAAATAAATCAAGCAAAAAGTAAGCAAAATGTAAGAGTAGTTGTTAGTTTGTGACATTTCCTATTAAAAAGTTTCTTTTCAAAGAAACATGAACTTCATTTTCGGGATGGAGGTATTATCTTTTTTGTACATCCCAGAGGAACTGCTTAAGTATCAGTCAGATGATGATTATAGTTTGCACTACTTTTTACTTTTTTAGTATTTTAATCTTTAATCGTTTCCAATACAATGTATAATGGGAGTTGTGCTATAACAATAATGATGATAGATATGGTGTGGTCTCACTCTATAAGTTCAACTAAAATGAACACTTTTCTGGCAAAAATTGAAATATGACTAAACAAAAATAACAATCAAACAGTAATATTCAAACTTAAAATTCAGATATTTCAATGTACTACACTATTGCACACTCCTAATGCTTAAATCTACCGACACAAAACACCAGACTTATAAAAAGACAAAATATACAGCCAGGCAGGTTATTATGAATATAAAATATACATATTGCAAAATTAGTAATTAATAATTAAAAAATGCAGATACTTATCTGAAACATAAAAATGAGATTTGTAGAGTGGTGCGTAACACAGATCTTCGAAAGTAGATGATTTATAAAAATATGCAGGGTGATGCCCGAGAATAATTTTTTGTTTACTGTACATCTAAAATTTCATAGATGATAAACACGTCTAAAATTGGGTTCATATCTGGAAAATGAAACAAAAATTAATTTATTAGTAATAGTTTGTGATGGTGGAAGTTGAAGCAAGGAAGATGAAGATAGTGGTATGGAGCATAGAACATGAAATACCTGGAATTGAATCACATTGAGTTGTGGAATCCGAAGCGGCCATAGCCGAAGGATAGAAAAGCTGGGGTGTATGGGTTGGGCTTCAGTCCAAATGCAGATGGTTATGTTGTCCCAATATGTTAATTAGGCCAAAATTACTGCCTGGATACTTTACGAATTGTTCCTTCCTAGCTTCCTACTCCCTATAAAATATAGGAAAGTTACGTAATAAATACGCTAAAAAGAGAAAACAATCTCACTATAATCTTTTTTGAAAATTCTTTTCAAAAATAGATCGAGTAAGCTTTTGTTTTCACTAATGAACCGTCTCTATAAAACCCATTTATACTCCTTACACGCGTATGCGTATGATATCAATCTTCACTCTCTCTCACTCTCTTTAATATAAACTGCAAGAACTATTTTATTTTTTTAAATAGAAAAATGTTAACATAAAACACATAACAAAGTCAAAGTTAAAATAAAAGAACAAAAAAACACAAAGTATGAACTGCAAAAATGGAAAATTGTAAATTTATTAAAAAAAGCTTATTGATAAACAGAATGCAACAGAAAGATAGAAGAATGATTTGAATATTATTGATCAGGATAGTTCAAATTTATAGAGTATTTATAGACAAGGAACAATATTGCTAACTACTTACTAACACACGAGATAGTACTAACAGTAGTTAGTTATTAGGTACAATATACTGAACAGAATACATTCCTAATATTCCCCCTTCAAATTCAGTGTGATTTGTGTGAAAACTCAATCACAATTAGTTTGTTTTTCAACTCTATAAATCTGGATGCAGAGAGCGGTTTAGTCAGCACATCTGCAACTTGATAAGAACCAGGGATGTGCTGCACTTGAAGTCTTTTACGAAGAATCTTTTCTGTGGCAAAGTAGAGATCAAGTTCCATATGTTTTATTCTTGAATGAAAGACAAGATTATGAGCTAGATGGAACTGCACTTAGGTTATCACAGTAAATTTGAAGCATAGAGTATGGAACTTGAATCTCCTGAAGTAGATACTGGATCCACAAGAGCTCAGCTGCAGTGTCAGCTAGACTTCTGTATTCAGCTTCAGTTGAAGATCTGGCTACACATAGTTGTTTTCTTGACCACCAAGAGATAAGATTAGGTCCTAAGAACACACAAGAATCAGATGTTGACCTTTTGTCATTGGGATCTGAGGCCCAATCAGCATCACAAAATGTCCGTAGTTGCATAGGAGATCTTGGAAGAATTGGTTGTAGAAGAAGACCATGTTTAAGTGTACCAGAAAGGTATCTTAATATACGTTTGACTGCCTTCCAGTGATCTTCTAAAGGAGATGCCATAAACTGGCACACTTTGTTAACTGCATAGCTAAATACTGTCCTGGTTAGAGTAACATATTGTAGAGCACCTACAATAGATCTGTAGTGTGTAGCATCAGGAACATAGTTGCTTCCTTCTTTCAAAAGTTTACAACTACTGAACATGGGTGTTGTGATGCCTTTAGAATCTTTCATTCCAACTTTTTCTAAAAGATCTTTGATATACTTTCTAAAAGATCTTTGCCAACATGGAGGCGTATTTGGGATCCGTATGTGAGGCAGAAACTGTTGTCTGGGCCTGATAGGCCTCCATCTCGTGAAGTCGGCGTTGGAGGGCCTCAATAATTTTGTCCCTATGATCCTTCTAGATTGCCTCCACTCTGTGCGATTGTACACGGGCTGATTGAGCCTGGTTGATCTGGTGCCTGGCGTCATCAGCATGCAATAGTTCTTTGCCCTTTTCCCCAAGGGGCTACCTTTCATCTACCCTCAAAACGAATCCTCCGCTCTCCTGAGGCCTGTTAAATGCTTTACCACTGAGTCTGTCTTGGACCCCCCGATGATCATGCGCTCCTCTGAGCCTGTCGAGGGCAGATGCCTGGGGCTTATTCTTGTTTGCACCACGCTGGTCACGGGACTGAGCCTCCTGGGACACTGTGTCCTGGGCGATGACCCCTTCGTTGTTCCCAATTCGTAGAATGGGGCTCACGAAGGGGGGGGGGGGGGGGGAGGTGGCGGGGAAGGAATGACGTTCTCCCCAATGTGTGTCTAGGGCGGCACCAGAGCCCCGAAGGCGCCAGGGTTCTGGGTGAGCGTGTGGATGAAGGCCGAGAAGGCCGGCTGTACATCGATGGTTAGGACCGGAGGGCTTACTTGATTCTCACTTCAGTCTTTTCTTCGGGTTTCAAGTCCAAGGCAAGCGTCGGGAGCGTTCTTTTGGAGCTGAAGGCGCATGTCAGTGGTGACCTGCTTCATTTCAGTGAGGGCCCCACCTTCGGGGGCCTTGTTGGAGGCATCAATGGCTTTGACCTCACCGAGGCCTGAATTTTTGTCCTCTAGGGTCTTGGATTGACTTTGAGTTCTTCCCATTCTGATGAGTGTTTTTTTTTTCTTCTGAAGGGGGGGGGGGGGGGGGGGGTTCTTACTTGATTGTTCGACCTCTCAACGAGAGTACCATATGACGAATAGTATATCTGGGGGATACCGTCAAAGGGTATCTAGAGAGAAATCAGAACAAGTAAGAGAGAGAGTATGTATGTAATAAATGAACTCAAAAGTGTTCGATCCTTTACAATGGAAAAGTGGCTGCTATTTATAGCAGCCATAAATGCTAGGCGCATTTAATGCGAGTACACGTGTCAAGCAATCAACGGTGGAGGGTCAACTCAACCAGGGTGGCACCGGCATAGCATGTGGCACCACATTTAATGCAGTGGTTGGACGCGACACCGCCTTTAATGCGGCGATTCAGGGCGTGCGGATAGGAGATCTTGTCGGGGTAGTGCCTTCGACTGCAAGTACTCGGGGCCCTCTGTCACGCCCCGGACCTACCCGGACACGTCAACAACCCGCCGTACAGTACGAATAGTCAACCGTAGTCCAACGCATCCATACTATACAAGGCGTCTTGAATACCATTCACACATAGTACATCCATAAACAAACATAATGTAAAATACTCATTTAAAACAGCGGAAGCATTAATACAAATGCTCAAGCCACACTTGGCATAATCAGGCTCACAAGCCCCCAAAATAATTGTTCAGAAAAATAATATCCATGAGCATTAACATAAGTGTTTTTAAAACAGAACGGAAGAAGCACGAACCACGTCTTCTTCCCTAGATCTTCCTGAAGCAACGGGCGATGGTAGCAACCTTCAAGTTCTACCTGAAACTGTGAGGTGGCCTCCCCCGTGAAGGGGAGGTCAGTACTTTGAAGCATTTGAAAAGTACAATGACAACTACACTGAATATAATCAATGTTTCAATTCCTAATTAAGACCCTCAAAATAGGGTGATGTCATAATATAAATAATAATTTATATTTCCCACTTATTATCTCTATAATAAGTAAATTCATTTATTTGTCGGCACACGACCCTTCTTATTTATCCTTTTCATTCATCATTTGTACAACCCAATCCGTGGGTCTTATTATTTCAACGGGATTTGCTACAGCTGTTCGAGGAAGTCTCTCACAATTATTCCTGATATTTCTGACAGGTTGGGTCAAAATAGCACTTGGGTTGTCTAAATATTTTCCTCAACCTCGGTTGGCATTTTATTGGGCTTTCTATAATTATTACGTTGACCCGACTAATTATTTGGTAGCTCATTCTCAATATTATAGGCCCGATACATAATTTAATTAATCACCGCTTAATTAAATAAATCATTTTGTGCACAATTTTTATTCGCTAGGAAATTCAAATACGTGTTGAATTTTCAGTTCCAGTATATCCGGGTGCGGTGTCACACCCTCATTTGCTGAAGGCTGCATGTACCGGGGGCCTTCATGCGCCGAAGGCTCGCAATTTTAGCCTTGATTCCCAGCCGTGTTTCTGGACCAAGTACAATTGATTTCCTTAATATGGAGCCTTCAGGCGTAGGTTCGAAGGCTATGCCCTGTATAGTATGGGATGCCCTGAGTCTTGTTTGCTGTGTTTGGGCGAATTGGGCTGGTTGGGTCTGTTTGTAGTAGTGAAAGTATGTGAGCAGGGGGTTCATGGGCTATATACTCCTTCAGTACTCAAATATTTCTGAGTCTCTGGCCAAGCACGCACACAGGCAGAATGCGCCTAGCATAGTCATAGGGCCCCACATGCCGAATGGCAGATGGATATGTTGAGGGAAATGGATTGGCCCGAGGGATGGAGCCGCTCGGCTCCGTAGGTGACGTGTGTCCTGGATACATTTCGAAGTGGCCTATCTCGTTGGTCGGGCTTATTGATCTTTCGGATTGGTCTATTGGTTAAGAGTCATTTTGCATGCACAATTTAGTTGGATCTTGGGTTAGGCTTAGTAGCACCGGTCCAATACCCCTATATATACTACAAAATTGAATTTATAAGAAATGAAGGGAAAAGTTCAAATAGACTTCTTTATTATTTCAAATTCATCACTTAACCTCATATACTAAAAAAGTATCATACAAGTACATTTATTTTGATACCACAATACTCAAGAGCAACAAAGAAATTGTATATTTTGCTCAACATATAACTATAGGGATTTTTAGTATTCAAACTTATTAAATGCTCAGAAGCCAACCACTCTTTTGAGTTAAGAGAGGCTATTTATAGTATGGTGTGGTAGTTGAGCTTGATGTCGTGTCATCCTCCTATTCGTTGAGCAATCCTATCCCCATATATGGCCGGATCCATGCATTAAATACTCTTCCCATCAAATTCTGCCTTCCTGGCAACAGTGGTGGTGCGGGCTGGCATACTTCGACCGTATTTGTACAAGTGTCAGGTATGTTCATCCTTGATGAAGATCGAACGACTGCTTGAATGGGTCAGTGAAAGGTGTCATTGGGCATGGCCTTTGGGTGATCCTGCTCGACATGGGTGGGGTCGCTCACCGAATCCCCCCCATAGCCGATGAGGTACTCATTGGTTCGGCCTTCCACTCAGTCCGGCCCACTTGGTAGTACAGTGTTGCCCGGGTTGGGCTCTTCGATCATATAGATAATTCGATCATGGCCAATTAAAGGTGTTGGGCAGCCTACTATCGTGTAACCCGATTTCTCAACAACAGTTATAAATATGCATTATTATCTCGAGTCCAAGTCATTTATTATTAGGGTATAGCCTATGTATTCCATCTAAAAATATGTGTGCTAAAGTTTCCTATGAGGTACCCATATCATTTCAATAATCATATAATTTCTTCTTGTGTTTTTATTAGTTTAATTTCTATATTTTGAATTTTGTAAAAATCACATCCTATTCTGATCTAGAACATTGTTAACCTTAACTCATTTCAAAAAAATTACTACTACCTGCCTCCCATTTTAGTTAGTCATCTTTAACTTTTTCCGTCAAAGATGATAAATTTTGATAAATTATTTTAACTGATATATTTATGAAAAATTTAATAATTTTATACTTACATGACAATATTTTCAACAAGAGACATTTTCATATCATTTTCATATTAGCAGTATTTTTGTATATAAATATATAATGGTCAAAGTTAGACACATTGACTTGAAAAGTCGAATTTAACTAACTAAAATGGGGCGGGTAAAGTGTTTTTTAGTCTTTAGTGGATATAAGTATACTAATGGCAAAATGATGGAATGTTAAACGTAAAAATCAAAATGTTGCATTTTAAGTCAAATATATGAGATCTCATTTGTTCATTTGAAATTTTGAACACAAAATGCGAAGTGACATATATATGAACTAGTGTTTTATCCGGGCATTGCCTCGGGCAGATTTTGAGAATATTTGAATACTTTGTAAAAAAATATATAGATACAACATATAAATAATTCATCATATTACTTTAACTAAACGTTTGTTCATTGTTGATAGTAAATTAATTAAAGAGAATATATTAAAAAGTAACATTGTAATGTAAAAACTACACACACCAAACAAATATCACATTGTTAGGTTTTGGGAAATCTTCTTATAAATCACATTTACTGCCTTGGTGAAAAAAATTATTTCTCTTGAGCATATGAGAATATATATTAAGACATCTATGTGACTATGTGCATTACTCTAGGTATTGCAATGTAAAATTGGCCACCATTAAAACTTATGTCTCATTCTCTCAAGGTATAAATCAAATTATATGAAGGATTTATTTCATAATGCAAACATATTGGTTAGTAAAAACTCCGAATAAATAAATTTACAAATAACCCAATATACTACGTATTTATTTTACGTATCCCCAATGCATGCACATTTAGTAGAAAGTACCAATTTCATAATATTATAGAATAAAAAATAAAAATAAAAAATGTATTTTTATATTTAATTTGAGAATCTCGCAATGTACGTATATTACATAGTATATATTTGATCAATACTATTTCAATTCCTTAACTCGATAATCTATATATAAAATGAATATGAAGAATGCAAAAATATGAAATTAGTCCAATTTATTTAATTATTTACTTATCCGTATCCTAATACATGCACATTTAGTATTTAGTATAAAATACTATTATTGTTATTTTATGGAGAATATAAAAACATAAATAAATATGGTTTATATCTATTTAGGAGAATCACACAATGTGTAGTCATAATTTACCGAGAGAATTGCAATTTTAGTCCTTTAACTTTCGTTTGTACCCGTTATTAGTCCTTAACTTTATTCGGTTGCAGATTTTGCCCTGTAATTAATAATTCATTGCAATTTAAAGACTTTTCACCGGAATTAGAAGTACACTTTCTGACCATAAAGTCACCGGAAAAGATGTCGTTGACGTTGAATTATTTGCCAGAAAATATACTTTTTGGTGGAAAAGTCCTTAAATTGCAAAGATTTATTGCTATAGAACTAAATCTAGAACCAAGTAAATTAAAGTTACAGGACTAATAACGGACACAACCGAAAGTTATGGGACTAAAATTGCAATTGTTCCCAATTTACTTATTATATCATATTTTATCAGTATTATTTCAATTCTTTAATTTGAAAATCATAGCTTGTATTTTTAAATGCTTCTCCTATGTTAAGCATGATTTGAAAGGTAATTTTATAAGTAAATGTAAAATGTCAGGTTTGAAAATAAATGAGAAAATATATCAATTAGTTTTTAATCATTAACTCTTATGTTTGAATGCAGTAACATTTTTATTGCATGTTTTCAACATAAAGTATTGTTTTATTGGGTATCTTATAAAGAAATTCAATCATTATACTCTTATTATTAAATAAATATTACGGAGTATCTGTTTTTTTTAAATTCAATTTATTCTTTTATGTGTTTTTTAATTAAAATAACTATTATCTTTAAAAGAAATTTAAAATTGTAGAATAAGAAAATGCGTTTTGAAAAAAAGAGAGTATATTTTGCATATGAATAAATATGTAAGAATATGCAAAAGAGTATAATCATTCGATGTGATTTTCTCTCTAAATGGAATGATTATACTCTTTGTAGTTTTATTGAAAAGTTGATGCTCTACAATATACTCCCTCTGTCCCACATTGAATTACAAAATTTGACTTTTTGGATCAAATCAACTCATTTTATTCACTTAATTAAGATATCAATTTTTAATTAAATTTTAATTTAGAATTTGCAACTTTATAAAGATTTTGATATAGTTTCTGAATATATAAATTTTAATTATTAAAATTGAATTAATTATCAATAGAGAGGATTTAACTTTAAGATTGGTTGACAAAAAAATGTTGATTTTGCAAAACAATTTGGGACGGAGGTAGTATGTAAATACTATGAAGTTAGAGGAACTTAGAGCTAAATTACAATCAATGACTATTCTTGGTAGGCTCGGTCTTATGCCCTCCTACTATGTATCTTTCCTTATTACTCCCTTTGTCCCCCTAACTTTGCCCCAATTTACCTTTTTCGTCCATTCCATTAAGTTTGTCACATATCATATTTGGCAATATTTGGGTGGTTACAATTCATTCTTACTTTATTCACACTTTACCATTTCAATATCAACCACATAATTCTATTTTTTCTTAAAAACTCCGCCACACCCCTTTGTCCCAAACTTAGAGGGACGGATGTAGTAATAAATATGTAGGGTGTTCCCCGGCCCTTACCCCCATCCTCGGATGGTTTGCACTGGGATAAAAAAAAGGACTCAATAGCAATTAATTGAGAACTCAATTTCAATTAGAAGTTTGTGCTTAATTATTAAGTGAATAGATTAAACCTGCCATTTAAAAAGATGAGAATGTGCTTTTTATTGTTTAACCACATAAACCGAAATCATGTTTCCACACTGTTCAACCATTTTTGAGATGGTTAGGTGAGCTAAGCATGCATAATTTGCGATCGAAATCACATAAGCTTTGACCACATTATAAACACAAGGGGACGAACTACCTTTAATGACATCCGTTACATTACATGAGCTTATTTAATGAAATGAATCAGCATAGTAAAATACGGGACGTTGATACGATCCCTATCATAGTATATGACTATATGAGTATGAGGATTAAAATTAACTCAAATTAACTCCTAGAGGAGGCCACAAATTTGAATCCCGATTCGAATCTCATCTCAATTCAAGGATGTTAGTCTTAATAGAACAGATACTATACTACTCCGTATAATATGTTAGAAAGATTTGCCAAAAAAGTTTATCTTAAGCCCATGACTTAAGCACTGTAGTGAGATTATATACGGATAGTTTATATATATATATATATATATATATATATATATATATATATATATATATATATATATGTGTGTGTGTGTGTGTGTGTGTGTGTGTGTTTTGGTTCAAATAAGAACATGATCTTATGAGAAAAATGAGAATGAATCTGGACCGTTAGATTTGCTTTAAGTGAAATTCAATGTGCATTAGATGAAGTTGTAATGTGTATTATGTGAAATTGAAATGTGCAGCACAAATGGTACAATGTAATGGCATTATGTGAAGCTAAATTGTTCATTAGGTGAATTTGAAATATGCACTAGATGAAACGAAAATGTGCAAAACAAAAGGTACGATGCAATGTTATTTTTGTACCTTTTATTCTACACATTTCAGTTTCATCTAATGCACATGTTAGTTTAAATTTTAATTCTGCACATTTCAATATCATCTAATGCACATTTCGGTTTCACCAAATGTACAATTCAGTTCCACATAATTCAATCCAACAGTCCAGATTCGTTTTCATTTCTCTCCTAAGATTCGTTCTTACCGGAACCGCTCCCTATATATATGTGTGTGTGTGTGTGTGTGTGTGTGTGTGTGTGTTTGTGTGTGTGTGTGTGTGTGTGTTTGCAAAGCTCAAGACACGTACGATCTATTACTAACAAACATATTTTCTAATTTTGTTTTTTGTTTTTGATTCTCCAATTTTCTGTTTTCATTTTCAAGTTTTCCATCCTTAAATCTCAAAACATGTTCACTAAAATTTTTCACTCGATTCTGGGACCCGTCGGAAGACCAAAAGTACGATCCTAGTCTGGAATCGGACCTTGTACAACCCAAATAGGGTACCCCGTCCAAGGTTTAGGAAAGTTGGGACCGAAACTGGTCGATCCTAAGGACTAGTTTGACTAATTCTTTTACCCTTTTCCCTATTGATTGGTAACTCAACGGTTCTTTTGAAACTTTTCACTTTGACCGGGATGACCGGGATTGTCGGGTCATCGATCGGACCGCGCTTGGCCGGGACCGCCAGGTCGTCGACCGGATCGGATTGGAACCGTCGGGTCGTTGACCGGACCGCAACCTAGACCAGAGCGGGACCAGGTCAACCACTAGGCGTGTAGGCAAATTCATTCCAGCAGCACTGCAACGTATGTACATTTCAAATTTGGAAAACTAATAGAACTCATTTCTCCAATTCAATAAAGAAAATACAGACAAATCTCATTTTTTGCTGTTTTTCTTTCCCTAACTTTCCAGCAAATATTTTCGAGGAAAAATCGCATATATGGTCACTCAGTTATCCACGAAATTAAAATCTCAAACCTGTATTTATGAGATTGTAAATGTCACGCCTCAATTGTTCAAAATGTTGTAAATGTAGTCCTTTTGAGGGATGAAATATACAATGTGGGCGAGAGTACATTTCACCACTTAAAGGACCACTTTTACAACAATTTGGACAATTGAGAGGTGACTATTTACGATTTGGACAAGCAAGGCTGCTAGGTTGATAAGTGATAACCATATACTTTGTTAAAATTGACGACTTTTGAACATCTAGTAATATTTGTGATAATGGTTTCATCAATACAGCAAACTACTTTTCATTGGCATCTGAGTTTGGACATAAACAATGGTTACTCCATGTCTTCATATTAATCAATGGTTGATTCACTAGACTCTTCAAGCGTACTACCTCCATGGTCTCATTATCCCTAAATACCAACTAATTACGGCCTATCAAATTCAATTCAGTGTTGTCGGATATACATAATTAATTTAACTACACGTTCATGCAATAAGAATACACACTGGGAATCAATTCTTTTAAAGATGGGTTGTGCCAAGATCTTTCTCACGTCGTTGTGTGATTTTATCTTGTTTGATCTTCTGGTCTAAATTTGGTTCTTGGTTGTCTCATCATCATTTAAAAGGCTCCCACCTACGGTGGGGTAAGGGGGGTCGGATGTACGCAATCGTACCCCTTTCTCAAAGAACAGAGAGACTGTTTCCGGATGACCCATAGTGAAAATCGCGTCCAAAATTGCATGTACTGACTGCTGCTTCATAACAAAGAAGCGCAGACAGTTTAGTGAGCCATTTTGCTTGATTCCGTCATATTCTCAAGCCAAAAAATAGTGAATCTTTGGCTCCATTGCAAATGATGGAAAATTCTTGGTTGTTTGATCTTACAAAAACTATACATAAAGACAATCCATTGACAGAGTAACTGCAAAATAACTGAAACCACAGACTAAACACATGAAGGCCAGGATTTGAATTTCATAGACTGGGAGGGGTCAAAGGCAGTAGAGAGAAGTTAGTGTTTTTGGGGGGGGACAAATCTGCGCATCCAGACATGTTTACCGTTGATGGTGAACTTCGCCTTGTGCTCACCATTGAGAATGAGGTCAATGTGCGTAGGATCGAAGAAGACGACCCGTGCATACAGAGGCTGCTCCTCTTGCGGCTTCACTGCCTGCATGTGTATGCACTCTATGCAGTTCCCCAACACCTTAGTAAAGAACCTCCTAACTTCCCCCTCTGACACTGGGTATCCCTTTGAGAACGTGGCAAACATCGTCCTCTCCTCTTCAGGCACCAGCACGAGATCTTTCAACGCCTTGGCACAAACCTCAGCCACCGCATCCTGGACCCCTCGTGATGCCTTCACCCGATTCTCATGCAAAAACCGGAGCGAAAACTGTTTCCCGATAACACGCTGAGTCAGCCCAACCTCACAAGGTGATGTTGCATCTTTGATGCATTTGAGGCACGTGATGGCATCAACAGCAAGTTCGTTGATTACATTTATGGGTAAAGATAATATCTTTTGGACAACGTTCTTGAAGCCGGACCGTTCCAACCATATCCATAAGGCTAATATCTCTACGGATTCAAAGTGCTCGTGTCCAAGCTCGAAAACTAGGATGGAGTAGAGCTCTCTGTCAATTTTGTGGAAACTCCTGAACATCTCATCCGTAATTTCATACCATGAAGCCCCCATGAATCTCCTGGAAATTAAAATAGACGAAACAGAGACAAGAAAAGACAAAATCAATCAAAAATAGGAATGTTATTCCATAAAGTTGATTTTTTTATAAACAGAAGAAGCCTGAAGGGGACCTCTAGGGAAGATGCAAATGTGCAATGGCAACTTCACATAGCTTAGTGTGAGAGAGAGTGTCAAGAAAGCGATGTGGTCAATGTGGAGTTATTGTACTTTTATAAGAACTCCAAAGACTAACCATTTTTAGTAGGTAGTAATTAGTGATGTCACATACGTCCTAACCGCGTCACAAGTAGTAATTGCCAGCACTAGTAGCAGGATTATGGTTCAATTTCTGTTTGTGCCTAAAGGTGAAGTAGTAATACCTAAAAAGATTATCTTAATTGATCTTTTCTGCTCGCCTGCTGTCAGTATAGTGACATTGTTGATATTTTTCATAATAGTTTCTTCATAATTTAGCATAAGAAAGCAAAGAGAGGAACAGAGTTCACAGGATTAAGCCTGAAACCTACACTGCCCGATTTCGACAGGCGTGCGCACTGCGAGGCCAGAAAGGCCGAGTCAGCTCCAAAATGCCAACTGTTTATGTTAATATCCTTTTATTTAAGCACTTATCACGTGAAGTATCTCACGGCCAGTTAAATATGCTGTAATATCGATTAAGAAAGCCTGCATAGCAAAACATTCATCATTTCCTTGGGTTCAATACACACCTTGAAGAGTTGATGATCACAAGTCACCCTTACATTTCATTACTCCAAGAGCACATAATTGACAACTCAAGGCTCCCACAACGGATTGTTTGCCACTTGTGGACTTAGAACCAGGTTGGTGAGGGTTATTTGACTGAAATGACTGAATTGTTTGCCCCTTTGTGCTTTATACCAAGTCAATTAAATATGAAGTAATATCAATTAACAAAGCCTGCATAACAAGAATTTCTCATCCCCCTAAGTTCAATGCATACCTTGAAAGGTTGATGATCACAGGCTGCCCTTACACTTAGTACTCTGAGAGCATGCGGAATTGACCATTCAAAGCTCCGACAATGGATTGTTTGCGCCTTGTGGGCTTAAAGCCCGTTGATAAGTGTTATTTTGCAGAAATGACTGGATTGTTTGCCCATATGGACTTGATGCCCGTTTGGTGCATGCCATTTGACTCAAAGACTGGATCATTTGCCCCTTGTGGGCTTAAAGCCTGTTGGGTTCAGGTTATTTGGCTGAAATGATTGAAAGTGCTGGATTTTCTAAAGCATTTGGTAAAACACATTTGTACCAAATAAGAAGGCAAGAGCTACGTATTCTGATTATAATGCTCATAATAAGCCAAATCAAGCTACCAAACCAGCTCTCAATGGGGCCCCTTAGGTGGTAATGAGAATGTGAATTGTTTACTGTCACCATGCTAAATGCACCAAGAAATAATTAAAATAATCTTGGGCAGCGGGTACCCTCCAATGAGTAAGAGAATTCAAGGGAGAAGGGATAATTTTATTTCTAATGGACATATATACAACAGCAAAAAACTTAAACAAGGTTAAACAGCTTACAAGTAGATGATATACATTACACACTACAGGATGCCCATGAGGTATAGGTCTTTGAGCAGTGAATAACTGAATACATAGCTACAGCCTGCTCTTAAAGCACTAAACCAACCTCCATGAACAATCTAGGGTTCTGATTAGCTACATAGGGTGACAAAGAAAAATTGAAACTTTTCTTATTCTCTACTCCTTTGTGCCAATGACTTTGGGAGTTCCATCTGCAACACCTTGCAGGTCAAACAAGGAGAAAGAACGCCAACCACAGAACTTCTGCTTAGTAGGTGATGTGGAGGACTCGGTACTATACCTCCGTGTTTGGGGAGGAAGAGGAGGAAAGTGTTCTCCAGTTGCAGCAAGGGCCAAAGAACTTTTGGAATTGGTAGGTCTCTTGTATAGGCCACCACTGTTGTTTTGATTCCGATTCTTGTCAAAGAAAATGTTATGAGCAAGCAAGTTTTTGCGTTTTCTTGTGTATGCATTCTCTGGCTTGACAATGTCCTTGAGGGAGGAAGAAGAAGCTGCATGTGATAGACTTGTAAACGATTTAGATTTGCCTGCATAGAAATTTGAGATGCCTCTCCTGAAAGAAAGGAAACAGAGCATGAAAAAATGAAGCAAACAGCAATGAGATGTTTATCAAAATACAATGATTACATAGTTACCAAGCAAAAGCAAGCTTAGGTACACTTGAAAGGTACAAATGATTGCTTGTTAAAAAGATCACTTTTTTGAAATGAAGATGCCCAAGCAATGAAATACACTAAATGCAGAACTTAAGAGAATATTTATTCTTTAGCAGGAAAGAATGTAGTCCCAACATCATGTACAATATAGGAAAGGCATTTTCTTGACTCGAACTATCATACAGTCACCATCTAAAACATAACCAGAACTTTGAAAAGAAGCAAATGTTCAAGATTAAGTATGACTTTCATCATTATGAATTACGATGACATTTCCTAAAAGGCGAGATGAAATATGAAATTATCTTTATAACACTTCTTTAAAAACATAAATGATAATAAAAAAGAACAAATAGGGACAACATCTACGGGAATCATTTGCCAGATATGGAGCAGTAAAACTTTTGTATGTTTATTAACAGCCATCTCAAGTTCAAGACTAATCTATGTCTTCTTCAGTTCAGAACTTCAGATAGATGCACAAGGTTGATCAAGTCTTGCATGACACAAAACATTATCGATTGAAAAATGAATAATCACGAGGTAAACTAATGTTTCTTTATCCGCTTTAACCTCTCTATCTTGTCATAACTCATAACATTGGACAGTTTTACCTTAATTCAAGCGCAATCAGCATTCACGCAATTGACGGTCTTTTCATACAAGAAATCTAAACTCTAGCTTCAAGCTCACACAAAAAAAGCGAGACAACTTATCCAATATTTGCACTAAATCAGAACAACCTAATCTACTCACACGCAGACACAGAAAAACAAAATGATCTAAAGGCCGTTGAACATCAAATAAATCCACATACTTTATCGGCAAAGCCTCCTCTAGAGCCTCCAAGTTGTCCAAAACGCCGCCTTTGAACGAACTCTGCACTTCCTCGCCGTCTCCGTCCGCATCAGATGACCTCCCCGCCGGCGAATCATCGCTGTTCCGCCCGATAGACGAAGTACAAGACGAGCTCCGTCCGTCAGAGTCCTCCTCCTTCACCGTACAGCGCCGGTCTCCTACGGAGAACTCCAGCGACTCGTAGATCGGAATACATTTCATTCCGTGCACGAATCCCGGCCGCTCGATCCCAAGATCAACCGAGCTGTTTCCCTCCAGCGCAATCGACATAGCAAGAAGGTGCTGCCTAATCTAACCAGACATGGATACAAAGTACAAACTACAAGATAGAGAGAGGAGAGAGATACAGCCTTCCTTCTTATCTACTAATCTAACCGGACAAAGATTTATTGTACAAATAGGGCAAGTAGGATAATTAAATTAAACAAGATTATGGTGTCTTTGAATCATTTTTTAAAAGAGGTAAGGGTCAGTTTGGTCCTCGAAGTTGCATTAAATTTTTTTAGCATCTTATTCATTAAGTCTAGTTTACTCATAGTAAATTTCAGCCAAAAAATAAATCGGGAAGACATTCAAATGAAGTCTTGAAGATAACTGCGCTTTTAACTGCGCAGTTATCTTCAAGACTTCATTTGAATGTCTTCCCGATTTAAGTTTTATCTGAAATTTGGTATGAGTAAACTAGACTTAATGAATAAGATGCTCAAAAATTTTTATCAAAACATTCCACTGGGAACCGCCCCAAACGACGACTCCCGAACAGTAAGGACGTTATAATGACTTATTTGACACCTTTTATGTAACTTCAAGGACCAAACTGACCCTTACCTCTTTTTTAAAAGGAAGAGGTCAAATAGGGTCTCGAACTTACAAAAAATTGTCAAATAATGCCTTAAATAGGAGCTTCTATCCGGCCGACGTCATTAAGTATAGTTTACTCACACCAATTTTCAGCTAAAACTTCAATCGGAAAGTCATTCAAATAAATTCTTGAAGATAAGTGCGCAGTTAAAAGCGCAGTTATCTTCAAGAATTTATTTGAATGACTTTCCGATTGAAGTTTTAGCTGAAATTTGGTATGAGTAAACTAGACTTAATGAATAAGATGCTCACAAAATTTCATCGAAAAAATCCACCAGGAACCGTCCCAAATGGCGTCGACTGAACAGAACCTCCTATGTAAGGCATTATTTGACATTTTTTGTAAGTTCGAGGTCATATCTGACCCTTTTCTCTTTTTTAAAACGTAAATCCTTTTGTTTTATTTTTAAAAATACTAGGGGTGGGCATAAAACCCGAACTGAACCGGTACCGAATCGTCCCGTAATGGTACCGAACCGTATAACGGGTATTTAAATGGTTCTATAGATTTTTATCCCGAACCGAAACCGTACCGTTTGAAATGGGTACGGGACTGGTCCTAGATTTTGAGAACCGAAAAATACCGGACCGAACCGTTCGAAAATAATGCATTTCAATTTTTTATATTTTTTTTATACCAATAGATCTCTTTTATAGACCAACAATTTTATACCCCAAGTATGTATTCATGTGTCCCTAAGATATCTAAATGTGTGTGTGTGTATATATATTGTTATTTTTTCTTTTTAGATAATTTATGTTATATTTTGGTATGTATTGAAAGAATATTAAAATGTTAGAAATCATTAATGACTATTCATTTGTAGTAATGTAGTGTATATGACTTTTTGTTGTATCATGTTTGTGCAATTTTTACAACTTAATTAATATGGTTTAAATCTTAGCTTTCAAGGTTCAACTATAAATTAAATTAGAACTATGAAGTAATATTTAACGTAGAACGAAGAAGAAGAACGTTGAAGATTTCTATTATATTCAATAATTTGATGATATTTGTTTTATATTTTCACATGAACTTAGTAAATTAAAGATGATATTTATCTCGTGCGTCATCGTTTTGCTATACTTTTTCTTAGTTGTGTTGCACTATTTGTGTATTTGTGAATTTTAGTACTACGTATGCAATTTCTTGTATTTATTTCAACATTTCATGTGAGTTGTTTGGTGTAATGATATCTACTAATTGCAAGATTTATTCAAAAATTTTAGCATGTGTTTGGCATTGTACCGTACCGTTTTGTACCGTTCCAAAATGACATGCTACCGAGCGGTTCTATCCTTGGAACCGGACTGTAACGGACCGTTAAAAATCTCACAGATACATTACGAGTTTTATCAATTTACCGGATCGTTTCGGACCGCGCCCACCCCTAAAAAATACAACAATTATATCCTACATGCCGTGTGGCGGTGTACTGTACCCCGACATGTTGTTTCATAATCTAAACCGTTGGATTGACGTAAACGCATTAGTTTTAGAAACATCTACACCGTGCATATAGAAGCGGGAAATACAATTGGATGGATTTTAAGAATCGCTGGTTTGGATAGTGGGTAGCTGCTTGATGGCTGTGTTGCGACCAAATCGGGGTTAAGAAGCACATTTATAAATGAAGGGAGCAAAAAATAAGCAATTTATAATTGATTCTTGAATTAATTAAATAGATCTTTAAAATATTTAAAAAATCATTCTTTTATTTTTCATATGTCCCATTGTACATTTTGTTTACATATGACAAAGAATTTCATTTCTCACTTTTTTACATAATTTTAAGTCACACTTTTCTTAATTTTCATGTCAAGTCAAAATATGAGTTAATTATGTTATGGAGGAAGTGATTTCTTGGAGTCTTTTAAATGAAACTCTTATACCTGCATATCAATCTTTTAGATTTTAAATAGACATACTTATTAATTATGAGACTAAATCTATGCAGAAACAATAACATCCAATTCTTATTCCCATTAAAAAAGATAAGAAAGATAAGGTAAGATAAAATGGGTAAGATAAAGACAAATATAGCGTATAAGATAAAAATAACATGAGAACATAAAAAAGATAAATGATAAAAAGATAAAAGAACATAAGCAAGATAAAAGATAGAAACAAGTTTTTAGGCTAAGGGGTGATTCCTCAAAATGGATCTTAATTGAATTTAGAATTCCATCAAAATCAAGGTATCCTCAATTTAGATTTCCATGGATTTTACTTATTACTTATTTCAATGAACTTTGAAAGACTTGGATGAACTTAAGGGAAAAAATTGAATAACCCAATTCACCAACAATCTCATTAGGACCCCTTGGATTTCAAAACTCAATCTTTAAAAAAAATTGTGCATGTATCACTCCTCAGCAGGCAGTTCGATCAATGCATAGAGGTGTTCTTCCATCTTTCAACTACACTTCCCTTCTTCATCGATCAAGTATTCTCCAAGTATGGTTTTCTCCAGACTTTTATGACCTTTCATAGATATTTCATCTGTCTACGAAGTATCTAAGGCCCTGTTTGATTGGAGGGTTTCGGAGGGGGGGGGGGGGGAGGAAAGTGGGGGATGTGTGTGTTTGGTTGAAGGAAATAGGGGGGAAGGGGAGGAAAGTGGAAGGCTTTCAAAATCCTCCACTTCCTCCCATTCTAAACCCCCCAAATCGGGGTATTTCGAAAGAAACGTGTTGATAACCACAAACTATCCATCTCCTACGTGGATGAACAAAACGTTATAATATAAAAAGGTAAAAAACAAAAAGTTTTGAAAAATTAAAAAAAAATAAAAACTTAAAAATATAAAGATTAAAAAATTTAAAAAATAAAAAATTTTAAAAATAAAAAATTTAAAAATTTAAAAAATAAAAAATTTTAAAATTAAAAATTAAAAAATTTAAAAATTAAAAATAAAATATTTAAAAAATAAAATTAAAAATTAAAAAAATCCAAACTGAAAAATGAAAAATTATAAAATTAAAAAAGTAAAAAATCAAATAAAATAAAATTACGACTCATGACCATAGGAGTAATATTCACAATAGTTAGACATGTATCTATTTTTTTAAATAAGCTATCAAATAAAAGTAAATTGCGAAAATAGTTTCATTAAACCTTTCCTCCTATTTCCTCCAACCAAACACAAATTTTTATCAAAATCTTTCCTTCCCCTTCCCTTCCCTTCCCTCCTTGACACTCCCCTTCCCTCCCCTCCTTTGAACCAAACAAGGCCTAAGTGTTCAGTTTTTTCAATTCCAAACGCGGAAGTCTGTAATTTGATAAAACTTAGACTGTTGTTACCAAGACAAACAAAGACAATATGCAAATCAATGGAGAAACGGTATTGCACAATAAATGTGACCGGATGTTATCAATGACAATTACATAGTTTGAATCTATTCATTTTGTTATTTTAACAAAGTTCCTAATTATTTAAGGTTGTGCTTTGATTATGGATTAATTATCAATTGCGTAGTTTTTTTATTTCAATTTGAGGGTTTTCCTTAAATATGACTACATGGAACTATGGAAGCTAATTAATCGTTAACTTTTTCCGGTGAATTTTGAAAAAAAAAATGCAAAAAAAAATCATCAAAATATTTCGATGACTTTTTCCGTGACGGGTTGAGGTAGTTGAGAAGGTGTGAGGGGTTGGGGAAGAGATGTATATAAATTACAACAACAAAATTGAATCAATTAAATAAAACACTAGTCGTATTTTTGAGAGAAAAAAGTCATTTTTTTTGTATTTCACAAAGTTATAGGTAATATTTGTGCATTTTTTCCTTTTAATTTGAAAACAAAGACGGAATATTCTATCTTTGTAATATATGCTTATACATATATATATAACTAATTAAACTCATTATTTAAGCAATTTCAATTTACTTCTCATAGATAAGATGTAAATCCCTTTCATTAAAATTTCCTATTTCTAGGCCTTATTAATGTGCTTGAATATGGTTGGCTCAAATTATTTTCTAATCTCATAGACAAGTTAGAAATAATTTTCCAAAATTTAATTAATGAAAATGGCTAACAATTATTAATTACTATTTCCTCAATTTAAATAACTAGTCCAATTCATTAATTTTAACCCCTAATTTTCGGCTAACAAGTCAATCCATATTCCTTTGGTCAATTTCATGCCCAAAACAAATTTAGCTACTAAACATTATTTTTGCATTCAACAATATAGTAAATAAATTAAACATTAACAAGGAACTAAACATTTATAATAAGAAAATTTAAAAAAAAAATAAGATTATGTAAAAATAAACTTTCTGAAACTAAAATATGATCTTCTATAATTTTTCCTGAATTTTCTAACCTAAAATCCAATTTTAACAACTAATTGATAATTTTCCCCAATATTAACTAGACAATACAAAAAGCAACTAGAAATATTCTAAATTCGTTTTAAATTTTATATTGACTACTGGGGGTGATATTGCAGTGGAATAAACTCAGTGGAGGACCTAGGGAGGGGCCTAGGGGGGCAAGTGCTCCCGCTTTCGGCCAGTAATTTCACTACTATTATTTAGAGTAAAATCAGTGCACCCGCTTCTGGCTAAGAATTTCACTACTAGTGTGCCCCTACTCTGACAAATCTATGGATCTGCCACTGAATAAACTGAATTAGGACCGAAACTATTTTTTGCTATTTTTAAGTAATTAATTCAATTTATGCAATAATAACAAGGGAAAAAAACCTGAATAATACTAAAAGACCTGAGGTTTCCCAAAATATGACTCAAATTATATTTTAACATCCATATGACTAAAAAACGTGTGACATACATGGGCCGCATGATTAAATGGAAATAAAAAACCAAAAATGCCCTTCCCACTAACTACCACGAGCGAATTCAGGCGAGAAACCAGCAGCGTAATTTGGGACTTCCCAAAACGGATAATCCGTATTAACTGAAACATCGTGGATAATCCGTACTCCCAAAACTCCTTGGCAATACTCGACGGCGGAGATTGAAGGCAAAAAATGAGGAACAAGACTCCGACCCGGGGAAAGAGAGCAGTTGTGAAGCAGGAGAAACGAACACACGCTTCAACAAAGCAAGGGGCGACTGAAAATCATGTAATTACTGTCGACGGAGTGGTACATTTACCTGCTCTTGTCTGTATTTGAGATGAATTTTGAATCGTAAAAAAGAAGGATGATGTCTATGGTGTGTGATTATATGTTAAACAATCTTGAGAATATACAAGGGTTATGTGAGGTTTGTGATGTTTATGTGATATGGGCATGTAGCATGTGAATGTGATGTATGAGTAAGGGAAATATATTTGATAGAGATTTAGTAGGCAATATTCGAGAATTGTGGTGTGTCCAGGTCGAGCAAATTTGGAAATGTTTGGGGGCAATTGCATTAGGGCATTGTTGGGGTCGATTATTTGGGGGAAATTGATGCAGTGCATTGTAGGGCATTATTTGGGGGAAATTTATGCAGGGGATTAGGTGGCAATTGGAATAGGCCATTACTGTGCAAGTCGAAAATAGAACACACCAGTAAAAGGAATTTAAAAGGGCAGTAATAGGAGAACTGTGATTAAAGAAATATTAATATATGCAGTGTATAACAGAGGCAGTAATCCTGAAAAGGTAGGAATTGTTGAACATGGCAGTAATGTGGTACATGTAAGAGTATTGAAAGTGGATGAGGTAGTAGTGTTGAAAAGGGCAGTAAAAGGAATTTGGTATGAAAAGAGAAATATAAGCAGTGTGTAAGCAATAATTGAGTAATGGTCTACATTTGAGTGAAGTGTTGGAAAAGATAGTGAGCTTGGACATTAATGTATTAAAATAAGGCATTATTTTTTCCCCCATTTATGTACTATGAGATTTATTATGACACTGTTAATCTTTTATATTGCAGGAGTATGTGAAGAGTACTGAGTGTGAAAACTTTGTGCTCGAAAAATCTATGAAAATAAATTGTTATTGTAATCCAGTAAAGGCAGTTGAGAGTATAAGGAGCTATTTAACTGAGGATGAGCTCAAAGAATCTCAAAAATCAGTGTTCGGTTATTTACTTGAATTGGGAAATATACCTTGGATAAATGGGCAGTTGTTAATCCTACTCATCGCGAATCATGTTGAGCGATCGGATACAGGGAAGGACAAAACAAAGCTTGAATTTGTGATTGGTAACAAAGTTGCGTGCTTTACAAAAAGGGGCATGGCAATGATTACTGGGTTCCCGTTTGGTACAGAGAAGGCAAGTATATCCACTAAAGCTCCAGGGGATTTGTGGAGTAGATACTTCTCTGGAATGAAGAAAGTTCAACGACAAGTCATTAAAAGGGGTTTTGAATCAGGGAAATCAAGACAGAGTGGAGCACATGCAATGGATGCGGTAAAGCTTGGGTTATTGCATGTCCTAGGCAGTTATATTCTGGGAAATCAACCATCAACATACCTCCCATCTGAGTACGTTAATCTGGTAGATGATATCGAAAAGTTCAATAAATATCCATGGGGTGATGTTGTGTGGGGTGATCTACATGAAAATGTAAAGAAATGTGCAGGCATTCTTTACCAGGAGCCGTCAGCAAGATTTACATTTCCAGGGTATATGTTTGCTCTACAGATCTGGGCATATGAGACCTTCCCAGGCCTTGAAAAAGCAAATGTGTGTGTGAGAAGGGCGAGAGCAAATATGTGGCCTAGGACACTACAATGGGCAGCCCCTGCTAGGCCGTCACAACAAGTTGTTGAGGAGGTGATATTTAATAATGACCAGGTAGGAAAAGTAAATAATTTACTGTAAGTGTTGTATTTTTCATATTGGTTAATATACTAATGTTTTTATACTTATGTGTGCAGGTAGAATGGGCAAAAATGAAACCCACTGAAGAAGAGGTGAAGATGGAGTGGGTTATTAAATCATTGACAAAGAATGTTAATGAAGTTGAGGTGAGGGAGGGAAATGATATTGATGATTTTGAAGAACGGGGATCGAGTAGAGTGACTGACAAGGCAGTAAAGAGAGGCAGTAAGGTAGGAAAAAAGGGTGGCTGCGCATAAAGGGAAAGAAAAAAATAAAAAGATACCCGGAATTGAAGAGAAGGAAGATAAAGTGATGCACAGTTTAATGGCAGCAGTTGTATCACAAGGAAAAAGATTAAAAAAGTTAGAATCTAAGGTGGATAAGCTATGTGAGTTGCAAATGAAACAATCCAGCATGTTGAAGAAGGTTTTAGCTAGTAGAGCCATGATGTGGAAGCTTAAAAAGCTGAAGAAAGTGTCCAAGAAAGCAGCAATGAAAGATAAGGAAGACATGCCAAATTTTGACTTGGGTATGGATTTCAATGAACATGTCGTAGAAGACAGTGAGCAAGGTAATGAGCATGATGAAGTTGAGGACGTACGTTGCGAGCAAGCAGAGACGGCTGATGAGATGGTAGTGGATGATGTGCAAATGACACAAGACGACATGTTCAAGGAAATAGATGGATCAATGAACACCCAACAACTAGTTAAGGAGGTGGAATTGATTGAAAAGAATATGATGAATGATGAGACAGAGAAAGAAGAGCATAATGATATTCAGAGTTATGAAGATTTAGGAATGCTGGATACGCAGCTGCTGTGTGCGGAGGCTGATGCCATATTTGAGAAGTACATGGGCAATATGAACGCTCCAGCGGGAAGTGAAAAAGGAAGTAAAGAAACAAATGATGATGAGGTAAACAAGGAAAATATTTGATTATATAACAAAGAATTGGATACGTGAATTTTAATGTGTTTTTAACTAAATAGGAACTATATATTAGTGATATTATTGTTTACACGTGCATGGTACAGGGAAATAAAGTAGGTGTACTTGAAAGTGAAGTGATAAACAAGGACGGTGAACCTAAACAGGTATTATGTATAGCAAGATATGTTAAAACCATTGATGAAGTGTGTGCATTGATTTTATTATTGATTTGTGTTAATGCAGGTGTCAAATGAACATGTCAAGGGGACTGATTACATTCACCCAACTGAAAAAGAAGATTGTTTAGAACCAGTGAAGTCCCAAATTGTGGTAAGATTCGCAAAGGGTGCATATGAATACAAGTACATGTTATTTAATTAAAAATTAATATATTAATCCTGTTACTAACTATGATTACTATGATGAGCTTCTATTCCTGTTACTATGATTCCTGTCAATAATTATTGAAAACAACTTGTGTTGATGGACCAGGTATACACCGGGAACACGTCCCCATTGGCAGTTGAGGAAAGACCAAAACGGCAGGCAAAGTGCCCTGATAGATTCACATTTTCTGGGCCCAGAAAAGAGAAAAGGAGGAGGACACAAGAAAAAGGAAAGGAAGAAGATGCATGTCATGATGTAGGGCAGGCAATAGTAGGGCCATTTAGTCTAGATCCTTCGAAAATGCCTGATGCAGAATTGCTTAAAAAGACATCAGAATTCATGCATTCTGGATTACTGAAAAATCATACAAAGAGTAATGATAGGAAATACAAGATAGAATATGAGAAGCTAACTCTGACATGCATGATATCAGAATGGGGGGATGGAAGCATTGATAGGAAGTCACGGTACTACGCATTATACTTCCCAGGGAACTGGTTGAGTGACTTGGTAAGTACTTGACTATGATTACTTGACTATGATTAATAACGTACATATGAGGTATTATTACTTGACTATGATTAATAACGTGGATGAAATGCTGAATTTTTTTTGAAGCATGTGGAGATGGGGATGTACTTCTTAAGGATGAAAGCTGAGCAATACCAGTTGCACCAAAAGTTCACGACTGCAGACACGATGTTTATGCATTTGCTGAAACAGCATTACAATATACACATTAACGGTGCAACGACAGTGGCAGACACTGCTTTAAACAGGAATATAATGGGTATCATACTTGGGACACGTTTGGACTACGCGTTGTCATGGGCAGAAGCGGACATTGTGTACATGCCGCTGAATAATGGTAACCACTGGATCCTTCTGGTACTGGACATAAGTGCAAAATCAATACGGGTGTATGATTCTCTAGTTCGGCGAGGTGAAACAAACATCCACCTTCACCATTATCTACCGTGCATTCAAATGTTTTTACCTAAAGTGATGGATAAGCTAGGAGTGTACAATGAGCGAAGTGAGGGTCCGATGGGTGAAGAATTCTTGCAAATACAGATGGTGAATGAATGCCCACAACAAAAGGACAGGTACGTATTTAGCGATTACAGTAAATATGCAAGTGTTATAATGCCAAATGAGTGTGAAATCAGGAAGTAAGCATTTTGTTTTTTGGTGGACAGTGATAGTTGTGGAATGTTTGTCTTGAAGATGGCCGAGTATTTGATGATGGGTATAAATGTTGAGTTCGTGAGACCAGAAGATATGAATGCATACCGAATCAAGATGACTACTGAGCTGCTAGTACATTTCGGTATTATAAAGGCTTAAGATTGAAAAACTGATGAACAAAGATTGTTATGTTACGATTACAGTGCTGTAATGTTTTGTTTTGGAATGATGGATTTCTTTAGAACAATTTAAATGTGATTTTTTTGGAATGGTGGATGTTGTTAGAACAATTTAAATGTTAGAGGTTGGATGTCAAATTTATAAGTACCATGATTTTATGTTGTGTTAAATGAGGGCAGTAGTTACATTTTATGTTTATGATATTATGCTTAGAGTGCAAATCGCAGATTAATGCCCTATTGCAACAAGTGCACATTATGGCCTACATCAATTTCCATAATAATGCCTTGATGCAATTGCCCTGAAACATTTCAATACATGCTAGGCTTGAACAAACCCCACTTGTCGCGTGTTGCCTAGTAACTCCCAACACCAAAATTTGTATCAAATTTATTTCCGTTTGTTACTCATACATGACATACACATAAACATCATAACATCACATATGTGTAAGAGGCCCACTGATGATGTGAGTTTGAGATATAATTAATATCTTTAAGGCAGTACATTAACGAAATGATACTCAGTCTGAGAAAATTGAGACAATAACATAATTAATCACTAGTGTAAAAAACACTTTCTATATGGGTTAAAAAGCACTTTTTATGTCGGTTCCCGTAACGACATAGTAGCCAGCGATATAGAAAGTCGGGCACTTTTCGTGTCGGGTAGTCGTACCCCTTATAAATTGTTTTTTATAACGGTTACAAATTTAACCGTTATAGAATGTTTTCCGTGTCAGTCCACTAATATCCCATATAAAATCCTTTTTATATGGGTTAAATCATCAACCGTTATAGAAAGTCGAGTTTTCAAATAAAAAAATCACATTTACTATCACACACACACACATATATAAGTGATTTTATATTTTAAAATGTAATGTTTTTATAAAAAAAAGCTTTTCATTTTAGCTTTATATATACAATAACACATATTACACCAAAGTACTTAGGTTCAACAATAAAAGTACAAGTGAAATTCTCGAACCCCACTCATAGTCTTGATGTTAAGCTTGTGAATTTACAGAGATTCTACATTGTTTACAAAAGTTCAAAAAACATTGGGTCCTGTGAATACTAAATAGTATTTTCTATTTAGCCTCTACCGAGTATATTGCTGATCAGGCTATTATTGTTGATCAGGTCAATAAGTCTGCCGGGTGTTCCAACAACCACATCAACCCAACAGGAAAGTGCACTTTCCTGAGCAACGTATGAAACTCCTCCGTATATACAGACTGTGTTAAAATATGGAGCGGGTTGTTTGATCTCTGTCTCTACTTTCTTAGCCAACTCTCTCGTGGGTGCAAGGACCAAAACTCTAGGCAGTCTTCCTCTCCTTCATGAAAATAAAGAACAATTATTGAACTAATCAAATAATTGAAGTAAGAGTCCTATCGCCAAGAGGTGTTTGCCTGAGATGCTTGATTTTTCAGTAAGAGATAAGTTTTGTAACATCCATTTCAGCCAAAAACAGAAAGTGAAAAGCTACTTGTTATTCTATCAAATAAGCAGAACCAGCCTACCAAAGGAGCTGTAGATACCTTTGAGAAATTGTTGACTGTTCATCTTCTGTAATCTTTTTTATTATCGGGATGCCAAAGGCAAGAGTCTTCCCCGTCCCTGTTTTTGCTCTAACGATTATATCCCGACCTTCCAATGGAGGCACAATACAGCTCTCTACACAACCATGGAAAAATCATACAAATACATATTTAGTATTCACAGGACCCAATGATTTTTATGAAGGGTTGAGAAATGGAAAGTACTTTCTAAGTAATTCTAACTGCAAAGCAATATACTACAGTCTACAGAGTTTTGTGAAGGGTTGAGTTTTGATTGTTGAGTTGTCTACTTGTCTAATGATTAAGATTTAAAAGCATCCATTTAGCGTGTAACATTTGGATAGAAATAGCATGTTAAAAATAGATAATAACATGAAGAAAAAAAAGAATTGGTTCTGCATGTCACCCAAGTGTACATTCCATATATAAGGTTCAGTTTGTTCTCTAAAATTCTAAATTTAATACATACTAAACATATACTGCTGAATGTGTTTACTTTTATTGGTGATTATATAAACTAATATAAACTAATAGATGATTATATAAACTAATAGATTATATAAACTAATATTGGTGATTTTACTTTTATTAGTATTTATGGCCTCTTACTTGATAAAAAAAGGGTTTTAGATGACGATATCCTAAATAAATGAAGTACCTTTTTATTTTTTCTAATGGTTTTTAGAAGATCTCTGATCTTCATTATGACTATAGTTTAAGACCTCTACCAATCAAAATCTCTATATTTTAAGAAGACATTATTAATAATCCCTATATTTTATACGTGTCCAGAACTTATAAGCTTACACTTAACACAAAACCATACACTTCATTCCTAAAATCATCTTCGTTATTATTCCTCGAGCCTTAATCATCCCTCTTATTTCTTACTTGATACATTGCACACCATACTACTCATTTCAGGTAACCTTTCTACTCATCATTGGCTACATAGGTTTTTGAGAGCATATTAGAACATTGATATTCAATTTCTATGTGGCTGGTTTTTTACCTTAGAAAGAATCATGTTTGTCTTCTTAACCACTCCAAAAAAATGAACCTTTAGCCCATATCCAAAGCACACTCGATTCCATCTCCTGCAGTGAAAAATTACAAGTGTGTAAATTATTTTGTTTCTGAAAGAAAACAGATATAAAGCCCATGCAATATCCAAAAAGATCAAAAGAAAAGTCTCCCACTGCTGCCACAAGATGACAAGACCTGCAGCAGCAATTGTCACTACAGAAAGAGTTACCTGAGCTGTAGGTCTTCTCTTCCCAGAAAAGAATATTTACATTGGAATATTTACTCCTTTCAAGCTGGCCAATGCAAATGCCACCCTTGCATTATAGAACAAGGAAACTGGGAAAAGTTTATTTGCAGTATCTAATTTGAATTCTTTGGCTTTAGTGTATACCAGTACCCTACAGAAGTGAATCAGCAAGGTTGATGTTAATTGCTGCGAAGTGACCAGTGTCATTGACTGAGAATATTGCATAAGCACAACTTTGTTTATGAACACCATAGCAATTGAAGCAATCCCGTAGGAGACCGCAACCAGCAAACTGGTAGACTGCCTAGCTTCCATGGTAGCCTTACGAGCAGTGGGCTCCAGTCACCTCACCGATAGCTGACTGCGACAACGTTTTTACATACATCTTATAGGCAAGATAAAAAAAGCTTAAAACTAAACTTTTTCAATTTCATCTAAAATTTAGCAAAAAGACACACATAACAACAAGAAAGTACATAAGTAGAATCCAAGAAAATATTAAATTTACAGTATATACTACGCATATAATATAGAAGGAAATGTATTTTTACCCAGATGTGGCTTCAGAGGGGTTAATCTTAGGGGAGTTGTTCCAGGTGATTGATCACCAGCGGCTAATGATGTAAGGGAGGGTCATCCATGGAGACCGGCGGTGGAGGCAGAGCATTGTTCGTGTTCCTCTATCTTCGCGGGTCATCCATGGAGAGCGGCGGTGGCGGAGCGTCTTGTGCATCGTCAATCTTTGGAAATCATCCATGGAGTGGCGGTGGAGGAGCTTCTTGCGCGTTCGTCTGTCTCCGCAGATCATCCATGAAGAGCGGCGGCAGGGAATTTGCGTGCCTTTATCATCGCTCGATAGGGTTTTTCCCCGTAATGCTTTTGTCGCTGTAGCTTTGTTTAGGACAAATAGAACTTCTACTCATTTCAACGAGGGTTTAAAATGAACGGACATAGAAAGACTGTTTTTAAGAATTACAAAAAAAGCTCCGAATGCAGTTTCATGTTATGAAAATTATGAATGCTACCCCGTTTTTAACTTTTTATGTCAGTTTATTCTTGAACCGTTATGGAAACGATTTTATATATTTATTTACTGCCCTACAAAGAGACACCAATCTTTCATTATTCAAAAATATAGCCCCGCGTCTATATACCATTACGGTTCTTTATGAACCCATACGAAATGATAGTTATAAAATGTGTATTTTGCATTAGTGAATATATCATAACATTAACCCGTAATATTATATTTAAGGAAATAAATTAACAATGAATAACGAAGCGCCATTCATTCATAGCATTAAATTAACAATGAATAACAAAGTGACTGAATAAAAGTACGACAAAGTGCATTGCAATGAAAACGACAAATAATTAAAAACATGTTTTAACGCATATGTAGCGGAATAGGATTCCTACAAGTCTTTCTATTGTGTCCAACCATGAGGCAACGAGTGCATTTTTGTCTTTGAACGTGTTCTCCTGTAGAAGGAATTCTTCTTTTCTTCGGCCTTCCAGGAGGTCGTGATTCACATGATGGGGGGCGGCAAGTAATTTCCTTAACATGTGAAGGTACCATCCAACCATCCGGACTCCCAATAGGATGAATAATAGCACGGTATGTTTGTTCCCAATGATGTGCTGTATAGAATTCTGAAATGTAATCGTAGCAAGAAAGTCCTGGGCGAGAGCGAATAGCTGCAACGGCATGTACACATAAAAACCCATCCAGCTGAAATTCGCGACAAGTGCACGTCCGCTCCTTCAAGTTGACAACATAAGAGCGGGATCTCTTATCAAACACCTCAAACTCAAAAGCGCATGATGGTTTTACCTGCACAATTTATTATTACACATTAAAAACTATAATTAAATATTGGAAGCAATAGCAATAATTTAATAGCACATGAAGTTAGTATATTTTTAAAAAAATCAGTGCAATGAAGACAATGATTAGAGGGCAATACTCTCATGACGGCTGCCATAACTTGTAAAACTGCTAGTTCAGATTCAAAGTGTGCTGATAAACGGCAATTGTTTGATGCTGAAGATTCTCGCCGTTCACAAAACCACTTTTGCATTCGTCCAATAATAAACTCTATCAACTTACATATTGGGTATTCTCGGGCAGTGGCATTGACTGCATTTAATGACTCCGCATTGTTTGACATCATGACCGAGTACCGATTTCGACTAGCATAAGCACGAGACCATTTGTGGTGGCCCATCCGCTCTAAATACGTACGAATGCGTGGATCCTCACTATCCAGCATTTGAAGGTACTCTTCACACTCATACACAGATCCAGCACGAGCAGCCTGCAAAAACTTCCATGACACAGTTTTTTGAGTGCCACGAAATCTTGTTTTCAAATTAGCCAATATGTGGTACACACAGTAACCATGCTCCACATGAGGAAATACAGAACGCACAGATGTAATAATGCCCTCATGCCGATCAGAAACAATATATAGATCATCCCTATGCATTAGCGAATGCTTCAACATGCTGAAGAACCATGACCAATTTTCAGTATTTTCTCCACTACAAATAACGAATGCCAATGGAAATATTTGTTTGTTTGCATCTTGTGTACATGCAGTGAGTAATGTACCCTTATAATACGACTTCAAAAAAGACCCATCCACAATTATAACCGGAATGCAATTAATCCAACCTTCCCTCCATGCAGAAAGGCACATGAAAAAATTATGAAATTCACCATTTTCCTTGCATGAATAAGAAACTATAGAACCTGGGTTACTCCTTTCAAGCACATGGCACATTGAAGGTAAGCGTGCATATGAATCCTTTTCGGATCCCATAGCCAGTTCCATTTCCAATTCTTTGGCAATCCATGCTTTTTTGTATGACATGTAAATGCCGTATTTGGTCTGCATATCAAGCATAATTGATTTTGGAGGGTATGGCTTATTGGATGCATCACCGTACTCATGTTTGATAAGTTCGGCAATAATCCTGGACGTAGCCTGACGGCTATTTCGTTGACGTACATCAATGGGGCATGTGTGCTCAGAGTCAAATCTGGAAAAACATGTTTAATGACGGGCATTAATTTATGGGCAGTGAAGCAATTTATGGAAAATTTTAGGGGGGGGACACAACATGTATGATGAAAACAAACAGTAACAAGTAAAGAATATTTTTGGGAATATGTTGATATAATTAGGCAATATACTGAAAAATCATATGAATAGCGTACATAATAATATAGTAGTGCAAAGAGGGCATTAAAAACATAGCACACGGTGCATTGTGCGATGTGGCATTAAGTAAACTTTCAAGCATTATATTGTATTAAATGTAAATGCACAGAGTGAATTAAACATGTCGTTAAAAGAATACTCTTAGCATACAATCAAATTTATAATGCACACGCAAGGGCATTGCAGCCTATGAACATAACTTACTGCAAACGCAGGGCATTGTAAGAGCTGACTACAGGGCATTAAAGCATATGTCCGACTTACAATACTGATTTCATTTTCCTTATACATTTTTTTTAAAACAACAAAACAGTGACATAATAAAAAAACATCATAAGGCCATTGATTTTGTATACCGTGGACAATTCAAATATTTGTTTTTTAATAATACACGTTAGGGCAGTAATAGACATGCATGTCATGTAACTTGGAGAAATGACTGCATACCTTTTCACTTGAAACAGTGACACTCCGTCAATGCGCACACCACGCACAGCCCACTTGCAGTCAGGGTCAACATACACAACATGCAAAACCTTCGGGCAAGATGTCTTCGTTCTATACTGAAAGAAGTTGGTAATGGCATACATCTTTAGGTGAAAATCAAGTTCCTTCTTGCTTCCATAGATACTATTCAATGCAATGTGCGTGGGTTCAAAATGGTTGTGTACGGGCATATTATGAATCTCTTCATCAACCCGAGAATTTAACCTCATAAGGTCGACACTCGAAATATGCTCAAATTCAAAGTCCATATCAAGACTGTGAGTGAAATTATTGTCTTCACCACAGCACCCACCACGCTCACAGACACCACGCTCTCCCACTTCACTCGAATGATTAAATACACGTTCATTGTCAATATCAACACCTACTGTGATGCATTGTTCCTCTCCACTCGTAGCATCGACCTCCTCACCGGAGAAAAATTCAACGCACAATGGCATTTGCATCGGGTCCTTTTGAAAACTTTTCAATTGTAGGTAAAAGTGTAGACTATCGTCATCACATACATTAACGGGAGGTGGGCAGGTAGCAAAAACGTATGAAATCTTAATATTCTTTCCAGCGAAATTCTCACTCATAGCTGCGAAAACACGAGAATATAGAGATTGAAACGTACAGTTCAATGGAATAGTTATGCCGGCAACATGAATACTAGAGAACAAAGTATCTGACACCCATTGGCCATCATATTTAATCATTATCCACATCTCCGGGTAACATATGCCGACTGCGGAATCCATTGTTAATGCTTCAGTGAACCGGGTGTAATGCATATTGGAGAATAGAGTCGATGAAGAAGATTTAATTCCGCTTGATGAATAGAAACGTGTAGCGCATAAAGATTGTGAATAAGTAATGGAAATAGTTTCCTTGTAGGGATCTCTTCCTTGTATTAAATTAATTGAAGTGTTATTTAGCCGGTGGAGTCTCTAAACGGTGAGTTTCCTTATTCAATTATGTAACCGGTGGAGTTTATAAACGGTTATTCCAATACGTGCGCAAGCCATGTAATCGACTCCTATTTTTTAGGATGAATCATAAAGGAGGGCACTTGTGGGATTAGAATAAAAATAAAAAAACACGTAGATGAGCATGTAGCATGTGAATCATAAAATAAGGATAAAAGTTGATGTGGTCATAGATGAGGAAAGATGGAGTCTTTTAGTTATACACGTGATAATTTTCTCTAATAACAACTAGTTACCGAAATTAATTAAGAATTACTTGTTCTTCGTGAGAATTAACTTTATTCAAATAAATAACAACCTTGAGGCTAGTAAACAACTATATAATTAATTGGAATTGATTCAACATCAACAACTATTTATTTAATTTTTGGAAGAAAATGTGAAATAGTTGATAAATATTCTGGAAATTTTAGAAGAACAAATCGGACAAACAAGTTGTATATTCAGATTCTACAGATTGAAAGGATGAAAATGCATATATAGAACTTACAATTTGAAACTAAAATGAAGAAGATATGGAAGATTGAAGTTTCTCTTTCCCAAAAATCTTTTGAATCTCGAAAATAGCAGAAGAAGAAGTGTGTTTCGAACTGAATTAGGGTTGGAAATTGTGTATTTTGAGTTGGGGGATAGAAGAGGGCTTTTATAGCCGGAGTTTCATGGAAGGTGGCCAGAAAGGCGGCAGCCCTCCGGCCATGGCCGGCAGCCTTCGGTCACTTCCCCAACAAAGCTACATGTACACGTCAAATCCGCCGCAGGCGCCCATGGAGGGCGGCCGCCCTTTTGGCCGCCTTCCGTCTTGTCTCAGAGACCGGTAGCTCAAAAATCACATCCCGCCGCAGGCGGCCACGGAGGGCGGACGCCCTCCGTCCCCCGTCGGCAGCCTTCCATTATTTTGTCGCCATTCAAAGTGTTGTGTGTTGAAACCATCAAAAACTCGTAGGCGCCCAGAAAGGCGGCCGTCTTAATGACCGCCTCACGTCAAATGGAAAAGTTGTCTTCACCAAAGTTGTAGATCTCTTTCTTGGCTAACTACTGGAATTTGAGTTACAAGCACTGGATTTGTAGTTTATGAGATATGACCAAAACGGTGAGCACGTGTCACTTTCCATCGCAACTGCAAATGTTTGACTTCTTTGAGAAATATGTCCATTCTACGATTGTTATTTGGTTATGTGTTCTTCATAAGAGTTGTAGAGAAAGAAGATTTCAATGAAATGCAACTGGTATCACAAACGTTGGGCAATCATGCGCCAAGTTATGATCAAAATACGAACATGTGTCTTTATGCATCGTTCATTTTCATCAAAAGTGGCCATATAGGCGACCCTTCTTGGTTTTTGAGCTTCCTTGCATAATTTCTTCCTCTCTTGGACTCTTCTCATTGAACAATTGGTCAACATATCTTGCAAACGTCCTTAGCAATTCATTTGTTGGCAAAAAATGTCACTTTCTTCACGCAATTAACCCGAAATTTCGCCAAACATGTTATGAATGTGATTTTTACCTAATTTCATGAAACTTGAACCAAAATATATAAAACATGCCTGTTTTTATATTTTCAATCCAAAAATCACTTAAATTTGATAAGAAAAGTAAATACAAAAATGAACTTATCAATTATCACTGCCTGCAATCACAATATCATCGACATACACCACAAATAATGTGATACCTGCTTTCGTTCGTCTCTAAAAGAGAGAGTGATGATCTGATTTGCCTTTTATCATTTCAAACTGTTCAATTGATCAACTGAACTTCCCAAACCATGCACGAGGACTCTGTTTTAAACCATAAAGAGATTTGCGAAGTCGATAGACTTTACCATACTCCCTATGAGCAACAAACCCCGGAGGTTGCTCGATGTAAACTTCTTCCTGAAGGTCACCATGCAAGAATGCATTTTTAATCCAACTGATGTAAGTGCCAATCATGAGTTGCAGCGAGTGAAATAAGTAACCTGATAGATGTTAATTTCGCAACAGGAGAAAATGTGTCAGAATAATCAACATCATAGGTTTGAGCATAACCCTTCGCTACTAATAGGGCTTTCAACCGAGCAACAGATCCGTCTAGATTAACCTTAACAGCAAAGACCCACTTACATCCAATTGACTTCTTCCCTGTAGGCAAGTCTACCGAATCCCAAGTACCATTAAGATCCAAAACATTCATTTCCTCTACCATGGCATGACACCATTCAGGATGAGACAAAACTTCATTAACGGATTTGGGAATAGAAATAGAATTGATGGAAGCAATAAAAGAACATAAGGCAGGGGACAACTGACTATACGACACAAATGAAGAAATACGATGAGTACAAGACCGTGTACCTTTACGCAGTGCTATCGGAAGGTCAAGATCTGATGTAGAGACGAGATCTGAAGATGCATGTACTAGTTCGGGACATGAGATTAAGGACGAACCAATATAAGGATAAGTAATCACAGGTGTCACGGGTGGAGGGTGATCTAAGAACATGAGGCAGGGGATAACTCACTATATATACGACACAAATGAAGAAATAGGATGAGTACAAAACCGTGTACCTTTACGCAGTGCTATCGGAAGGTCAAGATCTGATGTAGAGACGAGATCTGAAGATGCATGTACCAGTTCAGGACATGAGATCAAGGACGGACCAATATAAGGATAAGTAATCACAGGTGTCACATGTGGAGGGTGATCTGGTGCTTTGTTTCGACGAGTGTAAACAAAGTGTACTAGAGATCTGGGATCGGGAACATTACCATGTGGAATAACTACAAGAGGTGTAGATTCCGGTACAGTGACAGAGTAAATGAGTATTTCATCATTGTCCCCATGAATATCTGTCTTGGATGATGAAAAAAGGTGCAATTTCATGAAATGATGCATCAATGGAAACAAGATATCGACCTGTACTTGGACAAAAACATCTATACCCCTTCTGAACTCGTGAATAACCCAAGAAAATACATTTTAATGATTTGGGGTCTAACTTTGTAAATGAGGATTAACGTCTCTAACAAAGCAAGTGCAACCAAATGTTTTAGCTGAGATAGGAAAAAGTTCTTTATTTGGAAATAGGCAGTGATAGGGAGCTTTATCCTTTAAAACAGAAGACACCATACGGTTTATCCAAAAACATGCGGTAGACACGGCATCCGCCCAAAATTGTTTAGGCACATTCATTTGGAACAGAAGAGCCCTTGCAGTTTCTAATAGATGACGATTTTTTCTTTCAGCAACTCCATTTTGAGGAGGTGTGTCTACACATGAAGTTTGATGAATAATGCCATTTTGAAGCATAAAAGATTTAAATGGAGCAGAAAGATGTTCTTGGGCATTGTCTCCCCTCAACACACGAACATGAACATTAAATTGAGTTTAATTTCGGCACAAAATGCAGAAAAATGAGTAAATAACTCTGATCGATGTTTCATAAAGTATAACCATGTCATACGAGAATAATAGTCAACAAATGTAACAAAATATTTGAAACCGGATTTGGACACAGCAGGATGTTTTGCAAACGGAGCGCTTGCTCGTTTATCAAGTCGAGGACTTAAACTAGTACGCTGATGTTTTGCAAATTCACATGACTCACATTGTATAGATGACACCTTATTAAACTGAGGATAGATTTGCTTCATTAGTGGGAGAGATGGATGTCATAATCGGTAATGAGCTTCTAATAGATTTCCAACCCCAAGACAAGAGATACCTTTTGTGATTGTTGTATCCAAAATATAAAGACCAGCCGACTCACGTCCTTTACCAATAGTTTGTTTTGTCAACAGATCCTGAAACACACAATATCCAGGAAAAATGTTACAGAACAATTAAGCGTACGCGTGATTTTACTGATGGAAAGAAAATTAAATGCAAAATTAGGAAGACTCAAAACATGTGATAATGGTAATGTAGAAAATTGGGACAATAGTGCCGGATCCAAGAACATGTGAGGTAGTTCCATCAGCTAAAGTGACACTAGAAGTAGGTAAATGTGAATGAAATGATGAGAATAGACTAGGATTACCAATCATATGGTCTGTGGCACCCGAGTCAATGACCCATTTCGAGGATGAGGAAACTAGACACGTATTTGAAATACCTGAATTAGCAACTAACAAGGTAGGGACAGAGGAATGCTTTAGAGATTCTTGATAGCAAATAAATTTGGCATACTCGTATGAAGAAATAGCAATTGATCAATCAGATGAGCTGGAAGGGGAAGCAACATGAGGACGCCGATTTCCTTGATTTTTGAACGGCAATTTTCTACATTCTTTGAACAAGTGCCCGAGCTTCTTGCAGAAATTGCATTTTACTTCTCTACCAAATTGAGCGGCACAAGATTTTTTTTTATTTTTTTTCCAGTTGTAAGTGAAATGAAAATTTGGAATATTAGCATAAAAGTCTAAACTTACGGACTCCAGTCTAGAATATAAGCTAGAATAGTTCTGAGCCTTGTAATAGCCAACAAAGCGTAAACCCCAAATACGACACCTGTAGACAAACATCTGTTCTTTGCTGGAGAAAGAACAATAGAGATTTCCAAATTGGAAATAAAGTATACCTGAAAATACCAGGCACAAGTCGTAGAGGACCCTCAGGCGAGTCTGGAGATGATTACCGATTAAATTTCCGGCCAGAAACGAGGCTTCACGCGGCGGTGCGTGCGGCGGCATCGAGTACTTCGGAGGCGCGTGTAACTCACGTGCGTTGATTCGGAGCTGCGGATTTTGAAGGTTTGGTCGTCGACAACCTTCGCACCAGATTCGAAAGAGGGTGAGGTTAGATGGGTTGCTGGATACCCAGTTCTTCTGAGATGGGGGTTCTGGAAAAGTTTCTGGGAAGTGTTGGAGTTTCTGGGAAGGAAGATTCTGAGGTTCTGAGTTGGGAGGTTCTAAACTAGAGGTTCTGAGAATTCTGGACTGAACTCAGGTTCTTGGAGAAAGGGCCAGTCTCAAAACTAAACTGAGAAAGTAGAAAATAAGGCTATGAGCGAGAACAAGGAAGGAAAGAACACATGCTTAATAATGAACTGAAATCAGCCTGAATACTGAAATCTGAAAACTAAACTAGAATAGAAGGCTTTGATACCATGTTAAAATATAAACTAGAATGATATTGAACATGGAGAGAAGGATTTTCTGTGTATTTTGCTCCAAATTAATATTGCTTCTTATTGTGTTGGCTGCGGATAATTGAATGATAAAGTCAAATGACTCAAATCCTTCTATTTCACGGCAAATTAGTGCATTCAAATTCACAATCAAGGGAAAAAAAGTTTGCTCAAAATTTGTCAATATTTTCCAACGAAAGATCCTGCTAACCGTGTTCCCCATGATAGAGCTTGCAAGTTCCCCAAAGCTACGAGGAATGTCATACTAGAGGAAAGCACTAATTCAGCTGCAAAGGAAGCATATTTTGATGAATTCCAAATAGTTTTAATTGCATCTATCAAAAATAAGGAGAAAAAAATTTCTTGCGATGGTATAATGTGTGTTCTTAATGTAAAATCATTTCTATAATGGCGAGGCTTAGCTTATAAGTTTGATACATATTTACAAATTGTGATATCTATTGCAAATTGTGATCTGCATGTACGACTATTTAAACTTCATGAAATATTGTTCATATATGATATTGGTTTGGATTCTATTAAGGCTTTCTTAGAGGAGATTAAAATAAGTTGGGCTGAATTTCTTGCTTATTCTTTAGTTCGTTACCAAATACATCTTCCATGCTTTCGAGACTTTGGTAAAGATTCATCTCACTCTTTTTCTCTTATTCTTTTATGGTAGTTAAGATATCATAAAATGCTATACAAATTTATTTTCTTATGTTTACTTTTACCATATGAAAAGCGAAAATAAAACATGATTACTTTTTTGTCGTTTACATAATTACTTACGCTTAAATTTTATAATTCTTGATTCTTTTATATACATAATAAAAATGGATAAACAAATAGTTTGAACAAATACATGTTTAAAAAAGCTGTTTGAACAAAAAAGTTATTTCTGATTGCCTTATATTTCCTTCTAAATCTTACTTATATATTACTCCCTACTTTATATTTTTATGTCATTGAGGTATGTTTGTGATTTAGGTTTCGAGGGGAAGGAGAGATTGGGAAGAGTTTATGACCTTCGATGTTTTGTTTGGGGGTTTCAAAAACATGAAAGGATGTATTTGTAGAGATCTTGTAACCCTCCAAAATCCTTCAAATGTTCTTTTTTAACCCAATTTTAAGGACAACAAATTTAGTGATTTGATTATATATAGTTAGAAGGAGGTATTTAAAAGGACAACAAATGAAATGATATTTTTAGCCCAATTTTAAAGAATACAATTTCAACCATTTGAATTCATTATAGTTAATCTGAAACCCCTCTCGTTCCAACTTTGTAATTTCCAAACAAAACAAAATAAAACATGATTTCTTTCACTTTCTCACCTCTTCACCTCTCACAGTTAAACTTCGAAGCCTTTCCCTTTTCCTTGCCCCAAACTCTAAAAAATATCCTTAAGATTTTCCCATTCCGTATGGACACTTAATCAATGTATTTAACTTTCTTTTCTAATGTGTTGGCTCTATTGTTACTTTTTCCTCGCAAAGTGGACAGAATTTTTCAAAATATTTTCTAAAGTTTAGTACACTGAAATGAACACATTTAGATGTAGACATGTGAATAAAAAATATTATAAGTTAGCACACACTAATTAGGTAAAAGAACATAGAAATGTCAATGTTTTTATTCATTGTTGGGCATGAATCGCACGTGGTGTGCGTACTCTGCTAGTATATATATATATATATATATATATATATATATATATATATATATATATATATATATATATATATATATATATATATATATAGAGAGAGAGAGAGAGAGAGAGAGAGAGAGATGTGTCCAATCGCACAAGAGAGGTCGTCCGGCCGACGGCATTTTGCCGCCTTCCCTGTAGCATTTTTTTTATGAAATTTTTATGGCATATTATTCATCAAGTCTAGTTTATCCACAAAAAAATCAGCTAAAAACTCAATCCGGAAGATCTTCAAATGATTTTTTGAAGTTAACTGTGCAAAATTACACACAAAAAACGCAGTCAACTTCAAAAATAATTTGACAACCTTCCGGATTGAGTTCTTAGGTGAATTTTTTTTGTGGATAAACTAGACTTGATGAAGAACATGCCATAAAAATTTCAAGAAAAAATTCCACCGGGAAGGCGGCCAAACGCCATTGGCCGGATGGTCCCTCTGGTGCGGCCGGACGCACATGAATATTACTCTATATATATATATATATATATATATATATATATATATATATATATATATATATATATATATATATATATATATATATATATATATATATATATGTGTGTGTGTGTGTGTGTATATATATTACAAAGATGGAATATTCCTATAAAGATGCTATACAATAATAATTTCTAGAGTATATTCCTAAAGTATAATTTACTACTCGTAATTATAAGTACATATTTCAAAGTTTATCAATGATTTTTTAGACTGGACTCTGTATAAGGGAATACATTTTTGTATAATGAAAAGAAGAATAATAGGGAAGGGGGGAGCCGGGGAGGCCATGTCTTGGAATTTGGATGTAATTAGTTATGGGAAAGAGGAATACTTGGGAAGGGAGAAGACATGACAATCTGGTGATTTGGGAAAGAAGATGATGAAGGGGTCGAGTCGACTACTGACTAGTCGACTAGTTCGACTACCCAGCACGTTTCAAATGGAGAGAGAGGTCTGGGCCGTCTGGCAATTGGGCATACAAATACATATACCGATGATGTTTCTTAACCGGTGTTACTCCGGTGACAACCGGTTGACCCGCGACCCAGTGTCATTGACGGGTCACTAGTTAGTTCAATTTCTTAAACATTTGATAATTACAACAAAAATATATGCATTTACCATACGGAATATTTGCAAAAGGTAATTACGAAAAGTAGAAATATTAGTTACTCATTATTTAAATCTTATCACTTCGTCCGTACCCTATATCAGAAAACTCCTCAATAAAAAGAGAATTTAAATTGAATAATATAGATACTCTTTTTTTCCTTACTAAAAATGTACTTCGTACTATGCAATAGAATAAATGGTCAAAGAAGGAAGTTCGGGACTCAAGTACTCAATTACCACAATTAGAACATGCATGGGAGACCAAAGCTGCACCATTGCTTTTGCAGGACCAAACGTGCAATTTACGACGCATTTTTCACCATGGATTAGGGGTGGATTCGGTTCGGGCCACCCGGCCCGTGACCCGGCCCGGCCCGGTACTATGCGGGCCCGGGACCGGCCCGGTCGGGCGATCGGGACCGGGTATGGACCCGAACCGGTGGGAATGGGCGGGGCGGGCTCGGTGCTGGATTAATGTGACCCAGGCCCGAACCGGACCCGTCCAACCCTCGGGCCGGTCCCGGGCCCATGTCATACAACCCGGCGGCCCGACCGGGCCTAGGCCCGGCCCGAGTCCATCAATACCATGGATCATTTGGAAACAATCTTTAGTACAGGGGTAAGACTGCGTACATCCGACCCTCTTACATCACTGTTGGTGGGAGCCTATGTAGCACTGAGGTGATGATGATGATGATGGTGATGATAATGATGAGCCTTGATTACTCTGTTTTGATAGAACTCTCGCAATTGAAACTGAAAGGTTCACTACTTTACTTTAAAAGAAGCATAATAACATACTATTGTACTTAACTATGAAGTGGGAACGCCTAGGATTATCTTCGGTGGATAAGCATAAATTAATAACTTTTAAGATGAAAACGAAACAATGAATAAAAAAACTTGTATTCGAGCTCCCTCACACGCTAAAAATCCCTCATGCAGTTGGACTTTGGCTTCTTAGCGAGCTCACTTTCTTCTGCAACTCAAAGTTTGACATCCGTTCTGCCTCTAATGCCCGCTCAAGCTTTTGCATCCACCCACGGAAATGAAGAGGTTAAAACATCAAATTATTGTTCAATATCCCGACAAGATAAATCAATGCACTTACCTTAGCTGCTCGGCTGCTCCATTCCCCCAAAATCGCTCTGAGTCTTTCATTTTCCTCCACATACTTCAGAGCATAATAAAAATAAAAATAAAAAAGCCTCGTGAGATATTGACCTGTCTTTTATGTTTATGTGAGTTAATATGCTTAACAAGAACAATAAATAGGAAAACAAAAACGTAAAGCGTATTTTGGTAATGTTTTTGTTTTCTGTAATGGATTTTTGTTTTTATTCTTATAGAAACAGAAATAAGAAAATGTGTTCCATAGTAGAGTTCCTGTTTTCAGTTTCTGATTTTTTATTTAAAGAATTTCGGAATTTTATGAAATATGAATGTCTTCATGTCTTTGCTCCGATGTGACATGTCAATTCATGTTAGCCGACCCCGAACCTTTTGAGACTAAGACCTGGATGCTGCTATATTAGAAATACGAATGCATTGCTTTGATGGATTCCAAATGCATGTTTCTGAGTTTGACACTAATTTTAGAGCATGCTAAGTTTTTGTTATAATCATATAATGTCTATAAAAGATATAAATATTGTATACTAAACAGGTTTTACTTTGATACTCTTTTATAAAATAAATACCATATATCCCAGATATACATAACACTATAACAGGTCTGCCAAACATGGTTCTGTAAAAATATCAGAACAAAACAAAACTTCTGAAAACAGGAAGCACAATGAAGAAAAGGATGCCCAACAAAAACTCTAAAAACAGACCTGATTGTTTATACCACGTAAGCGTTGAATCTCAGCATCCTTCTCAGCAATAAGTGATCGAGCAAGCCTTAGCTCAGATTGCATTTGATTCAACTGAAGAAACAAAAGGCAATGATCATATATATACTAGAACGACATCACTTTTGACATTGAATCAACATTAGGATCCTTTAAACAAGTGATAGTTGAGAAACAATATAAAACACTTGAATACTATGGACATAACATAGTATTCATCTATGTAGCACATCTTGCATCCTGTTTTCAGAATATATGAGAGAAAGTTCAAAGGTCAAAAATTACCTCAGCTGAAATTGTGCGTAATTCCTGATCACGAGTCGCTAACAGATGAGCAAGATCAACCTGGAAAAGAAACTAGTTTCCATTATTTCCTCACTTCAATAGCACCACTGACCCCACCCACATGGAAATAGCACTTATCATATAGAAATACTAGAATGAACTAGATTGGAAAACGCAAACCTAGTATAGCTGCCTGCACATTTTAAAGACCTAACTGTGAAAATAATATACATTATTACTATCAATGTTATTGTTATGCATACAGATTTCCTTTGACGCACGGCGAGATAAGCCTTGGTCAACAAGAATGTTTCCTAATCTTATTTGAGAAGATAAGAGAAAAAAGGCCATCTGCGCAAGAAGACACATAGTGACATGGTGAGAACGGCCATCACCTGAGGTGCACCCCCATCATTGCATCCTTCATATTTACATAAGCATTCTTGCAATCTAAGTATCTGCAAAAGAAAGATCTCGGTTAGCATTCAGCACAAATGCGCCCCCCCCCCCCCCCCCCCCCATCCACACACACCCTCCATATCCTTCAGTGACCATTACTGGCTTGACTCAGGCTAGGACCGTAAAAAGAAGCATTGCGGAAGGAGGCTTCACATTATTCTTACTATTATATTAGTAATTGGTAAAAGTTCGTTCGGAATTAGTCTTCTATTTTAGTTAAGTTCTAACGTAATAGATTATGACTCTAATACTTGCTCAGCAAGACTCATGAAAGTACTAGAAATGGAGGGGTTTAAATCATTGATAAATCCATAACTTTGGGGTTTTAATCATTGAAAGAACTCTCTGCCAAGAGTTCTTTATCTTCATAGTGTCCATTCTTCTTCTTTCAACTACGCCCATGACAAAACTGAATCCTAATCTGATTAAGATTCTCATTTTGATCCTAAAGAATGGTGATCATTCAAATAGTTCACATTAACTGATGAACAACTAAGAGCTTGATAGTGAGCATTTTACTTCTATTTTTTGTTTCGAGCATGCACGAACCACCTTGCATTACTAGCAACTTAGCACAGATTGGTAAGTTAAGTATCACATGTCACTTCATTGGAGATGACCAATCATCAAATTCTGCTTACATCAGATATCCTTGAGGCCATGATGTTCACACATTTACTCATTACAGAAAAACTTATATCAACCAAGACAACAACCATTGAGCAGTTACTGCCTACCTCCTCATTCAAAAAGTGAATATTTTCTTGTTGATAGTGCAATAAAGCCATCTGCTGATCAGAGAGTCGGCCACCATCATGATACCTGTTATCCCAAAAGAATCATAATATTACTGTCAAGCTTAACAATGCATTAGAAAAAAAATAAAATCACAAATAATAAAAACTCACAAAGTTCAACAAAACTAATTGTGCTCATATTGAAAAATACATGATTTAAAATATAATTATTATGCTATCATTTGAATAAAGTTGCTCTCTTTGCCGTCTTTGAAGCAAAATAATCTATCAAATCTTGTACTCAATCTTCTCCAGATAGTCATTCTCAATTGCTATCATTGCCAAACCGTTGAGTCTCTCTTGTGACATTGTAGACCGCAAATAAGATTTCAACAATTTAAGCTTGGAAAAACTTCTTTCAGCACTTCTCACGTCCACTGGGATAGTCAAGATTATTCTATATGCAATTACCACATTAGGCAAACAAGTATAACGCTTCAAATGTCTGAATATATCAAAAGATCCCATTTTTTCATTGGGTAAAAAATCTCTAAAAAGTTTCAACTCCATATACAAATCATCTCCATCAACAAAAGACTTTTCATCTTTCTTAACAACCCCTTCAAGATGAGAACAATATACCTTCAATTGTGCTTCTTCTAATGATTTCAATTTCTCAGAAGTAAATAAAAAGCCAAAAATATTCTCAAATTCCTGATATTATTCAAACCTCCTTCTCAATGAACCAATAGTTTGATCAACAATATATAAAAAATAGTTATGCCCAAATGATTCATCGGCAGATAGATCAACAATTTTTGACGCTATCTCGACTCTCATCAAATTGTTTCTTTCTTCGAATTGCTCTCCTTTGAGGAAACACTGGATCAATATCAAAGCTCAACAACAATTTTTTTCGCTTCTTCTATATCACTTTCATAACCACTTTCTCGATATCCCTCAAAAACAAAAATCAAAGTCTATCTCTTGAATAGTTACATCTAAAAGCATGCTCTTTGATTGCAAACTCTTACTCACCAAATTGACATGATATATCATTTCATACCAAATGATTATTGCCACTACAAATTCAAAATTACCAAGTCCATGCAATGCTAATGACTTAGCTTCAGTACACATTTTAGAATCACCGTCTTTTTCAGTTATCTCAAGCAACGCTTCACGAATGTTCCTAATTTGGAACCTTACAGCTTTCACACTTTCAATGCGACTCTCATAATGAGTGATCGATAATGATTTCAAAGTTAATCCCTTTGCATTGTGTTTCGAAACCTGCCATCTTTTGGTTGAGTTCGCAAAAATTGTGTAAATGCGTTGAACAATTCCAAAGAAATCTCTAGCCTTTCCACAAGCATTAGACCTATTCACATAACATCAAATTAAGAATATGACAACCACATGGAGCATAAAAAGCTTTTGAATTTATGTCTAGCAATTTCTTTTAAAACTCCTTGATGTTTTCCTTTAATGTTTGATCCATTATCATATCCCTGACCTCTTACCTCATTTATATCAAGATTCAAATTTTTTAATTCATCTTGTAAAACATCAAAAAGTCCTTGGTCAGTTGTGTCATCAACATTTAGAAATCCTAAAAATGATTCCTCAATGAAAACATCATCCCAAGACACATTCACATATCATAAGCATTTGTTTTTGAAGGCTAATGTCTGGAGTACAAGCAAATATCACTGAAAAGTACTTTGCTTGTTTAATTTTTCATATGATTTCAGACTTAATTTGAGAAGCAAGCAAAAGTATCAATTCATTTTGAATGGCATGACCATGCTAATGGAAATAAAACTCCTCATTTGTGATCCGGCTAATATGTTCTTGAATAATAGGATTAAACTCTGCAAGCATTTAAATTAAACCTAAAAAGTTTCCATTGTTGTTTGCATACGACCGCTCATTACTACCTCGAAAAGCCAAATTATGTTTTGCCAAAAAATTGACAATCGAAATAATTCTCAACAACACATTGCTCCAGTTCTCCCTTTCCTTTTAATTAATACTTGAGTCGCTTCTCAGAGAGTGTTTGCAAACACTTCTTAGAAGTGCTTTTCAACTTATTTTGTGATATAAGCTAAAAAAGGTGTTTGCAAATCATAACTTCAACTTAATTTAGAGTGCTTTTAAGTCAAAAGTGGGAAGTAGCCTTGTGGGTGCTTTTAATTGCTTTTAGGTTATTTTGTAATTGTAATTAAGTTGAAGTTCGAGGATATTTACATCCCCGCTTTTCTCACATAGCCCAACTTACCCCTCTTCCTCCGTACCGTCTCCATCAATCTCGTGAAGCATCGCAGGAGCTTTGTATAGACTATGAAGCCGCTTCTCTGTTATTTGTGTTTTCTTTTCATTTGATTTTACGAAATATAATATATATCAGCATATTTGGTCAATGAAAGTCGTTTAAATAGGTATGGAGCTTTGGAGTTGCAGGTGTCGAGAAGTGAGTGCCATATACTAAAATGAAATTGTACTTCATTTTCTCTTCATGAGATTTTTGAAATTGGAATTCTCATTCTACTGTAGAATTAGATTTATTTAAAGATTTGAAATGTTATATATATATAATCGACACATACACACAATACGACCTTCATATGTTTGCAAGGGGTTTTTTGTACTTTCACAAAAATATTACATTACAATCACTTTTTTACCAAACACTTCCACTTTTACCTTTTAATTAAAATCACTTATATTCCCAAACACCGTCTACTTTTACTATAAATCACTTTTCTAATACTCTTTAAAAAATCACATTTAAAAAGCACAAGCAATCACAAACACTCCCTCAGTAGTTTGATTATGTTTAAGCCTCCATTGCACATCATACCAAGTGGCCATATTTTTAATATGCTCTACACCTATTCCATGCTCTTTAATCCTAACAGAAAGATGTGTCCAATCATTAAAACCTTCTAATGCTAGTTGCCCTCTCCTTGAATTACTAAACACTTTACAACCAAAGTAAAAGATTTTATCAAGTTCTCTTGATTATACAAGCCAAACTCGAACACATTTCTCTTCATTTGATAACACTCTTGTACAATATGAGCAAAAAAAACATATGTTATATTTATCTCTCGAATCACTCTGAACTGACATGTCTCGTTTCGATCCCCGCTCAACTAAAATATCAGTCATGTCTGCACTTAGAGCATCCCAATCGAGGATCAAATATATCAATTCTAAAAGTTTCTCCAACAATTGGTTTATCATGAAATTCAATATCAGTCTGCACGCGTAACTTCCGTCTAAACCAAATGTTGGAGAAATTTTTAGAATTGATATCTTTGATCCTCGAAATTGGGATGCTCTAGGTGCAGACATGATTGATGTTTTAGTTGAGCGGGGATCGAAAAGAAACATGTCAATTCAGAGTTATCTGAGACAAAAAATATAACAGATGTTTTTCTTGCTCGTATTATACAAGAGTGCTATCAAATGAAGAGAAATGTGATTAAGATTGGCTTGCATATTCAGGAGAACTTGATAGAATGTTTTGCTTTTGCTGGGAAGTGTTTAGTAATTCAAGGAGGGGGCAATTAGCATTAAAAGGTTTTAATGATTGGACACGTATCTTTCTATTATGATTAAAGAGCATGAAATAGGTTGTAGAGCATATTAAAAATATGGCCACTTGGTATGATTTGCAATGGAGGCTAAAACATAATCTCGACGACTCAAAGATTAATTAAAAAGGAAGGGGAGCACTAGAGCAATGTATTGTTGAGAACTATTTCGATTGTCAAGTTTTTGGCAAAACATAATATGGCTTTCTGAGGCAGTAATGAGCGGTTGTATGCAAACAACAATGGAGACTTTTTAGGTTTAATTTAATTGCTTGCAGAGTTTGATCCAATTATTCAAGAACATGTTAGCCAGATCGCAAATGATGAGTTTTATTTACATTATCATGGTCATGCTATTCAAAATGAATTGATACTTTTGCTTGCTTCTCAAATTAAGTCTGAAATCATATGAAAAATTAAACAAGCAAAGTACTTTTCAGTGATATTTGCTTGTACTCCAGACATTAGCCCTCAAAAACAAATGTTTATGATATTGAAATATGTGAATGTGTCATCGGATGATGTTTTCATTGAGGAATCATTTTTAGGATTTCTAAATGATGATGACACAACTGGCCAAGGACTTTTTGATGTTTTACAAGATGAATTAAAAAATTTGAATCTTGATATAAAAGAGGTAAGAGGTCAGGGATATGATAATGGATCAAACATTAAAGGAAAACATCAAGGAGTTTTAAAAGAAATTGCTAGACATAAATTCAAAAGCCTTTTATGCTCCATGTGGTTGTCATATTCTTAATTTGATGTTATGTGAATAGGTCTAATGCTTGTGGAAAGGCTAGAGATTTCTTTGGAATTGTTCAACGCATTTACACAATTTTTGCGAACTCAAACAAAAGATGGCAGGTTTCGAAACACAATGCAAAGGGATTAACACAATGCAAAGGGATTAACTCAACCAAAAGATGGCAGGTTTTGAAAGTGTGAAAGCTATAAGGTTCCAAATTGGGAACATTCGTGAAGCGTTGCTTGAGATAGCTGAAAAAGACGGTGATTCTAAAATGTGTACTGAAGCTAAGTCATTAGCATTGCTAATTTTGAGTTTGTAGTGGCAATAATCATTTGGTATGAAATGATATATCATGTCAATTTGGTGAGTAAGAGTTTGCAATCAAAGAGCATGCTTTTAGATGTAGCTATTCAAGAGATAAAGACGTTGATTTTTGTTTTTGAGGGATATCGAGAAAGTGGTTATGAAAGTGCTATAGAAGAAGCAAAAGAAATTGTTGTTGAGCTTGATATTCATCCAGTTTTTCCTCAAAGGAGAGCAATATAAAGAAAGAAACAATTTGATGAGAGTCGAGATAGCACGTCAGAAGTTGTTAATAATCTATCTGCTGATGAATCATTTAGGCTTAACTATTTTTTATATATTGTTGATCAAGCTATTGTTTCATTGAGAATGAGGTTTGAACGATATCAGGAAGTTGAGAATATTTTTGGCTTTTTATTTACTTCTCAGAAATTGAAATCATTGGAACATGCACAATTGAAGGTATGTTGTTCTCATCTTGAAAGGACTCTTAAGAAAGGTGAACAGTCTGATGTTGATGGGGATGATTTGTATATGGAGTTGAAAATTTAAGAGATTTGGACCTTTGATATCTTTAGACATTTAAGTGTTACACTTGTTTGCCTAATGTGGTAATTGCATACAGAATAATGTTGACTATCTTAGTGACCGTGGAAAGTGCGTAAAGAAGTTTCTCCGAGCTTAAATTGTTGAAATCTTATTTGAGGTCTACAATGTCACGAGAGAGATTCAACGGTTTGGAAGTGATAGTAATTGAGATTTGAGAATGACTATTTGGAGAAGATCGAGTACAAGGATTTGATAGATGATTTTGCTTCAAAGATGTCAGACCTAGAGCACATAATAATTATAATTAGTTATTTTAAATCATGTATTTTTCTATATGAGCACTAGGCTCAATTAACTTTGTTGAACTTTGTAACTTTTTATTATTTGTGATTTTATTTTTGTTCATACGTAGGGCTTCATTTTGGTATTTAGAATAGGGCCTCTAAATTTATTAGAGGCCTCTACCCTTGTCCTGCACCCCTTCTAATCAATAATTATTTCTATTTTCTAATTGGCTAGAAACCTATATAATATTATTACTAAAGAATTTGGGACCTCCAAAAATGGTGGGCCCTGTTCTATTGAACAGGTTGCACAGGCCAAAGGACGGCTCTGTACAGGATCCAAAGCTAAAATAGGAGAAGGTACCTTAAACCCTCCAAAGAACTTGATGGTTGAAGCGGCGAATAAAGTGATTTTAAAACATCAGGTTGAGAATCAAGCGAGTTGTACTGATGCACATAACCTGCAAATACAAATACGATAACTGCTCTGGATACTATTGTAAGCAATCCCTTGATTTACAAGCTTAAGTAAAATACTCCATACTTGCTTATTAACTCACCAATATATGCACTCATGAAGGAACTAGCACATACTACTTCAACCAATAAAATGATTCTGCAAATGTTAGCAGCAAAAATCAACTGATTAAACAATTGTAAAGCATCTTTGAGGCGTCATAACTCGTAACATCTAATCTCCATCTAACTATATCAGCAAACCAACTCTAATGCTTAAATTGTTATTCTAGAAGAAGATGGTTCTAAATAAACTCCCTCCCTCCCTTTATTATCTCATCATATTTTAAGAAAGTGGAATATGAGTTATTAATATTTGTTTAGAAGAGAGCGAAACAATATCAAGCACATAATCCTTTCCTTAAAAGAATGAAGATATAATTTAAGGACGGAAGGGAAATGAAAGAATGGAGGGTGATGGAGTTATGGGACTAGGCTCAGAGCCTAATCGGCCCGAGCCCTGAATTTGGACCCGTGGATCCAAGTCCATAACCTGGAGCCTGCCTATCAACCCAGCCGGGGATCTGCCAGCCCGGCTGAGCAGCCAGGAAGTGTAACGGTCAAGCAATTAATGTGTTGTTTAATTATGTATTTAATTTTGTATTAATGTTGTAATTAATTAGTCATTATTATTGGTAGCGGTTACGATTTGTATAGGCCTATAAAAGGCGGGTTGTAATTCAAGTTAGGAGAGGCAACTTCGATATGCTATTCTTGGCAACTAAACTTCTTTAGCAACTTTCCATTTTCGTATTGCTTTCTTGATTTCTTAAAAGCCTACGAGCGTCCTATTTTGGACCAACATTGGTGCTCTCATTGAGAGCCTCTATTGTCTCTCATATCAGTTTAGTAGGAATTAACAAAATCTGTCTAAAAATAGAATTTCAACATCCAAATCGGGAATGTTGGATCCTGCTAGGAATACTATATGCACGCTTCTTGTAATAGTCTAGTATTAAAGTCTAGCTGTTATAGTTAGTCAAGTTGTACTGTTGTGTCTGTTATAAGTCGGTTAGAGCTTTAGCTCTATAAACACTCTTGTACTGTTATTCTGAGAGTTAATGAAATCACAATTCATCTTCTCTATTACATTCTGTTACTTTTCTAATAGATCCTAAGAAGACGAAAGCCATCTGCTCAGAGCTGTACTGACCGGACGATCCAATCGAGGTTCCAACGCCCAGTTTTGAGGTTGAGATTTACGCTGCCGCAGATGCCCTGCCCTGCCACAAATTGCTGGCCTGAAGAACTCTACAGCAGTCACGACCAGGTTGTGCTGCTCCCTTACATGGCAGTCTCATCAGCCTGCAGTTCTACGGCATGGAGAACGAGTGGATCCCTGATGCGAAGCTGCAGAACGATCTGTCATTTCTCTCTCGAGCTGGACCGGTGGAGCAGCTGGAATAGCTGGTTTCCCTCGAAAGGTGGTCACAGTCCTTAGCCACTCGCTCTTCTCCCTCGCCGAGCGGTGCTCACCCCGGGGCCAATCCAAGCTTTTTGACCCTAGAATCACCGCCGACGCGACCTAAGGATCTGCCGACTGAGATTTCCTTGATTTCCGGCACTAATGGTGGCACGGAGTTCGTAGAGCGACAGGAGGGACTGTGTGCGACCAGGCCCCTCTTTCCTCATCCCTTCTTCAGCCACAGGATGAGCTGTCTGTCTCCGGTTGGAGCTTCGCCGATTTTCTGCAGGAGGTAGCGATGATGGACTAAGTCATCTCCAGCGACCGACATATTCCAGTGGGCCAACCTCCTCCGGTCAAGTTGTCAGTTCAGCAGCGGCGGGGAAAGGCCACCCCTTTCCAGCAACGGTTGGCCGTTGCCTACTCTCTGGAAGCGCATCACTGCCCAGTTCAAGGATCGCAGGCTTGCAATCCCTAAAGCCCTTGCTAAAAAGAGATGGACCATGATATGTTTGACTTTTGACTACCTTCTAATGGAGCCCATCTGCACTGGTTTTTCTTTTGGACCGAGCTTTCAAAAACAGAAAAGATAAGTATACTGCTCAATTTATATCATCATTAATCAAAAATAAATTTGAAAAAAAAATCATAAATTGAAACATTTGAAAAGATAATTAAGTGGTTTAATTGCTTTTGCTCTTGCTAAGTGTGTGTAATTTTAACATTGAACAACGGACTTATGAAATCTGATCACACTCGTACACTAGCCGAGCACACACACTCGCGCCACCGGGTCACGTCATATGGGTGTGACGATTAATAAGCTCCAATATAAATGTTAATACCGCACACTCTTGACTTCATACGAGTTCTCGCGTGCTCTTACCTCTTTCTTTCGGAGACTGGGTTGAGGCCTAATTTGGGGACTTGATGTCACTCTTTTCAAGTAGTGAGTCCGACTCACTTACACATTGAGCCGTGGTTCGACACCAGGCCAGATGCTCTATTCTACGCTAGTTTCTTTTATGTGTAGGTACGATTGAACGAAGATGAGTCGGATGAGTCCGAGCCCGATGAGAAGAACGGTTCTAGCCATCCTCTTCGCATATGGTGACCATTGCAATAAAGGCTGAAGATTTCCCCCTTACTTCATCTTGGGGGAATCAGGTGTACTCTTTTTCCCTTCATTAGGATTTTTTTCCCATTGGGTTTTTTCGTAATGAAGGTTTTTAATGAGGCATCTCCCCAACATGGACAACGGCAGAGATCTTCCAGTCTCAGAGAAGGGCAGCTGACTTGGACTACTCCCTGTTAGCCGAGTCTACTGCTCTACTAAGGGAGTGGGGACTCGTGATGGAGTTATGGGACTAGGCCCAGAGCCTAATCGGCCCAAGCCCTGAATTTGGACCCGTGGATCCAAGTCCATAACCTGGAGCCTGCCTATCAACCCGCATTGAAAAATGGTATAATGAAGGTATACACCACTGCCCCATTCACGAAGTAAAACAATCAGCATTATAGAATTTGGAGACAAGTAAGACAACTATTCAGATGATGTATTCAGAATGTTCTTAACCTGAGTAACATAGACATGGAGAGAAAGCTAATGTGTGGTTCCCAGACCATGACAAGCAACATTGCAGCGGTTCCTGTAAGTATATTATTGCAAGAGGATGACTCAAGTCGTTGAATGCATTGAGAATTATCAAGGTGCACCAATAGTTCAACATCAAAGTAGAGGAATCTTTAGCAGGAGTCAATAGTTGTCAAAAAGAGAGGAAAAAGAGTAATAACAAATGGGTAACACAAATGCAACTAATTCAAGTTAGCCATGGTTCCAACAAGTTTAAAAAGAATGTTGATAACCTAATGGTCAAGGAGATAATGATCACATAAAAATATACAGAAAAATCAAAATGAACTGAGAAAGAAAAAGAACAAGAAAAATAATGCATACCATAAGCAACTGCAGCAAATGGTAAGCGAACTATATGCTTCAACTTCTGGCTGAAAACATAGTAGCCCTACAAATAAATGCCCATATAGTTCAGTTCTCAGTTCAAGCCAACAAGATATATGATGCTCCTAATTGAAAAGGAAAGACTCAGTTCAAACCAACCTGTAGTCGGATTTTTTTCACTTGGTGTACTAGGTATTGTTGAAAAATGCCTGTATATCACACACATCAAAATAAGGATTATGGTGGTGGTGGTGGTGTTTTTTTTTGTGTGTGTGTGTGTGTCTGGGGGAGAACACATCACTAGTTTAATTAGCACCTGTGGTAAATAAGAGGACTACATTACAACTGCATAGAAGGGGAGGCACTAATTCTTTGATGGGATGAAACACCCAACTGGCCCCCACAGCCAAACTAGCAAAACCTGCCTAGAGGTGAAACAAATCAACCAGCTATAAAATGACTTTTTTGTATTCTATAGTTAATCATATAAGCAGAGAATTTGTACTTGCCAATAGAAAACAGTAGAAAATGCTCCCAGCAATGCGTGTAGGCTTCCGACGACCAAATAAAGGTGCCTCATGTAGTATGTCAAGGAATCTAAAACAGAGTGAAGAAGAATCATGAACATTTTTACCTTTTCACTTAGAAGCTTGAAGAATGTTGAGTTACACCTTGTTAGCACTTAAAATGAAAGTTACATAGGCAAAACTGGAATGCATATCAGCAAATATGAGCAAATAATGTTTTTAAACAACAGGGGAAGAAGTGTATGCTTATTATTCGCAAAACGAGTCAACCCTCAAATAGAAGGAAGGAAGCTTCAGCACATCAAAATTTTTATTGAGTTCTAAATATTACAGTATTGCAAACCTAATGGATTTACTATAAATATTAGAGTTCAGGATTTCCATCATAAGAGATGCATGAGTTCTAAACTCTAAATCAAGTCAGCGGGGAAAATAAACTTATAAGATTTCATAAAAAACCGTGTCCAATCAAACATAAACAGAGATCAAGCTCCACTGATAATGTACACCCAGTAAGACATAATTCCGATCCTTACACTCTGATGACTGATAAGAATAAAGAACCTGAGCTTGAGAAAAACTTCATCAGTTAGTGAAGAATGCACGAGAAATACAGCACGTTCCATTTACAAAACAAGCACATGAGATATTTTATCAAGCTAATGTAGTGAATCTTGATCAATTTACAATCCCTAGTATTACCAGACCTCCTATGATGCGCCATTAATGGAAATAGGCACGTCGTCCCTAAAATACATTCCGTCTCCCTAACGCCATATAAATTGCTCATTTTATGTGATTTTTCAGGTATACATTTGTATCATAGCAGCATAGAATCAGTAACCCTAAAAACAAATTCAGAAACATATGTGACCATACAAAAGATACAACTTCAAAATGTTCTCACAAAGTATTATCTTCGGGGGATGCAATCCCGGAACTGTGCCTTTCATTGGACATTTTCTTCTTCTTCGAGTAGTCTCAAATTGTTCGACTCTACATGGTTACGTACTTGCGTTACACCAGTGTTGAGTTGAGATGCCTACTACTCCTATTAAATTTTTCGTCATTTTACTTGCCGTTTTTTTCACTTTGAGTCTCATTAAATACCGTATTATCATTTTAGTCCCTGAATTAGAAAATAGAAACTAATACTCTCTCCGTCTCATAAAATTCTTTCCACTTTCCTTTTTGTATCGTCACAAAAAATTCTTCTCACTTATCATTTTTGGAAAATTTGTGTGGTTCACATTCATTTCATTTTTTTCTTACACAACCACAACCATACATTTCCACTTTATTTCACTTTCTTAATCTCCGTGCCAAGTCAAAGTGGGAAGAATTTTATGGGACGGAGGTAGTAACTTTTTAGCGGTGTTCTTGATATAGGTCCATTTTATCGTAATTCAAGTATAATCCAACATTTTTATTCCATCTTCATTCGTTGGTCTATGATCGGTTGATGACTTGTTATTCCCAATTTTTTCAATCTCTTTGTAAATCATTCAACAATAAATTCTTATTTTATCTTAATAAAAAACTAGGCAATGAATCCGTGCGTTGCACGGGAAAAATCAACTCACATTATTCAAATTAAAAAGAGATTGAATGAATATTGTATACTACCTTCGCCCCGGGTAACGTCTCAGTTGCGTTTACGATATTTGACAGGTCATAAACTTAAGTAATCCTTGTTAATGATGAAATTATTTTTAGCAAATAAAATTTATATATTCAAAAATTACATTAAGAGTCTTGTAAAGTCGCAAAAATTCAAATTTGATAAAAAAATGGATACATAAAGAAAAAGGTTAAGAAAAACTTACTTTAGTTTTTATCTTATGAGAGAATGAGCTTTCATGAGTGTTTTTTAGGGGGTCAGCAAACCGGTTCGGTTTGAGTAAACCAATTTGTACCAAATTGAACTGAAATCAAATCATACGCAATTTCGTTTGAATTTAGTGGTATGTCATTCAAATCAAATTAAATCAAACTAAAACTAATTGAGACCGTGAGAAATTGAATAAGGTCGAGCTGAACTCAAATAGTCAATAAATTTTTAATATGTTTTTAAACATAACAAATTCAAATTGTAACGAAGTGATTTAATCCGAACTAAACCAAAATATAGTATGATTCGATCTGTTTCAAACCGAATCGAATTGATATTAAAACCAAATTGAAACCAATGTGCTCACCCTAGTATTTTTTGATATAAATTTGTTACTCGATGAGTTTTATTTTATAAGAGAAATAACATTTTTTAGACTAAAAAGTATGTTTTTTTAAATAAGAAAGTTCCCGAAATAGGACTATAACAGTTTCAAAATTCCAAAATAGGACCGTCATTTTTTAATTCCCAAAATAGGACCAATTACTGCCATGTTTGGAAAATACTGCCATGTTTGAAGCCTGATACTGCCAAAACATGACAGTGATTAGTCCTATTTTGGGAATAAAAACATGATAGTCCTATTTTGGAATTTTCAAACTGTTTTAGTCCTATTTCAGGTAATATCTCTTTTTAAATTGAGGAAACTAATTTTTTACTTTTTTATGTTGTTCTTGTATCTACATTTTTATCCACTTAAATTTTGTAAATTCTGGCTGCTTTTTATATCCATTGATTCTATAGATTGTAAAGATGAGATATTCTATGTACGTAATTACAGATTTGAATAATTTTCTAGAATTGTAATTGGATTCAAGTAATTATGGACGATGATAATGAACTCCTTAATTTGTTCAAATTTTATGTGTATTTACTCTTGTGATCTCATACATGTGGTACGACAATATATATGGCCCATAAAACGCATATCTTCATTATAATTCAAGTAAATTTAACGTTTGTCGAAAATTGTTCATCCAAAAGAGTCAATTTTCTTGTAGTGGATTGGATTGTATGCCTATTTTGATTAAATTATTATAAAATTGATATACTAAGTTATTGTAGCTCAATTTCAGTAAAAAAAATGTTACTATACCTCGATCATTTAGGTCTCATGCGTTGGTCAAGCATGCATCTCACATTCAAGCATTTCCTTTAGTATTATGCATTGCTTACCATATATAATAAATAACTTAATTTAATGGTATGACTTGAAAAATGATTTAATGCGGAAATAGACGTGAATAATTGGAGAAATCCATTTGTCCACCCAATTCCTTTATATTATATAAAGATATAAAGATAACTTAATTTAATGTTATGACTTGAGGAATGATTCAATGCGGGAATAAGCGGGAATAATTGGAGAAATCTAATTGTCCGCCCAATTCCTTTATATTATATAAAGATAAACAAATATTAATTGTGTGTCTGGATGGATCAAATAACTCAATTGCAAAATTGCAAAATTAATTGAGCACCACAATTGCTTTAGGAGAGAAAATTGTAAAATCAATTGGTCACCCAATTGCTTTATATAATATAAAGATATTTTAATTTTTTTTAATAAATCAGCAGAATCAGCCAAAACAACCACGTGAGTCTGAACTTCATAAATTTCAGCAGAATCGGACGATTTCAATGTTACAAACGGGCTCATGTTAACCAGTGTATCACCAATTATTAACATACTAGTTATTTTACGCTCGTTGCGCGATCGGGTAAATGCCCAACATCTATATCATTTACACAAAGTATTTATTTCTTACAGACATAAAGAAGTACAGAGTATGTTTGAGATAATTTATTGAACCTTCTGCGAAACATGGAAGTAAACGAAAAGGATGTTCAAGTTTTTAGAAAGAATGGAATGTAAATTACGGAGTATTTTTTAATAAAATCTTAACATAATCTCATTGATATTGTACAATAATAATATTTAGAGATTACGAGGCGTTAATTCAAAGTTAGCCCGATACAGTTTCAGGGATCAATTGTCTCTTTCTCCCCTTCTAACTCCACAGTTGGATCTTTGAGCGGCTATTGATTGTCGATAAACCTAGCAGCAATAAAAGTGGTAATTTTTAGGAAAAGATACTAACTTCAAGAATTTTAAAATTTTAATGATAACAAAAGACGGGGAAGAACCATAAGGAAAATTAACATCCCGGCCTCCTCCACGTGTGTTTCACCTTCTCCGGATTTGATTTGATCACCTTGATGAAATAACCCAAAGGATAAACATATCTCAACTTTGGATGAGGATGAGGACGAGGGAGTAAAAGATAATGTACACTTATGAATACTCATATGGAGTAATCCCCATCAAACATGCCCTTCACAGCAGTGGGGTTAATCAAAGTGCAAAGATGTTTTAACTTTTAATTAAAGATTGGAGGCATGCATCATTAGAATGCCAACCTTTACAATGTGCAACAACTTCAAACGTTAGCAATAGTATAGACAACCAAAGGAGAAGAACATTTATATTGTAAAGAGGATAAAAGATTTCATAGGCAAACTGATGAAATCTTGAATTACAGAAGGATAAACGTGTAAACGTAAATGCAAAAATAATGCATAACTGAATTCAGATGTTAAAATACAGAACACTGGTCTTTTAAAAATGTCTTATTTTTTGGGGCAATCTCTACAACAGGTGATTCGCGCGTTACCATATAAAGACGATATTGGGGCAATCTGTACATGTATCACTAAATGCGGATTTAGTTTTTTGGTTTAGTAAAATTAACAACGGCTTCCTTACAGCCAGACCATGTATCATAAGAAAATAAAGTTAAATATAATGGTTCACACATTAGACTTTTAACCTCAACATCATTGAAAGCCTAAGAGTATTGCATTTTCAATCATTAAGTACTTCTGTGATAATTCATTCAAATTGAAAAAACAATTTTCTCTTTCTCCAAAATCAGTGTTCCCTTTTTAAAATTGGGGAAATCCAACTGTACAAAATCACAATATTTTGAATCCATCAATGAAACCAGGTTTACGTTTCTCAGCCTTCTTGTGAATCATGTAAACCTGAAAATCATTTTACCACAGTACGCTTCCCTACCTAATGCTGGATGTTAATTAAGCTAATACACTACCAACCAACCCATCAAATGTATGTATAATCATCGAATCTAGTTTCTATTATATTGGAGTAAATATAACTTGAATCTATCTACTAAACATTGGGAATTGATATCTAATTTCATCTTAATATTGTGATGATGAAACAGAGAGTATACATAAACACTCCTGAAATAAAAAAAATGGACATTTGAATGTTAAAAAAGAATCCTATTATTTTTCTTTTGGAATTTTCTTAAAAAATGTTGTTCCCCGAGGGTGACAAAGGCGAACAACATTTTTCTCTTTTTTCTTGCTTTTGGCCTGTGAAGCCTCTCTATTTTTAGCTCCCAACCCATTTTCCAAAGAGTTTGCTTTGCTTTTGGCAAACAATCCCTCATTGTTGTCTGCAATGCACCAAATTAGGAGTTCAAATGTTCATATGAAACACTTTAAACTCCTTATAATCCCCTAATGAATCATTCCATAACACACTAATATACCTTTGAAAGTTATTGAACCATATCTTATTCGGTTCACTCAATTGGAGATTGGGTTGAATGTGGGAATATGTGAAAATTTTGGTCATTTGAAGTACAGCAGAAGCATAAAATCAATCATTCTTTTCAGCTATAATAACATTTAAGAATCAAGAGCTGCGGGTAAATGGTTATTAGAAAGAAGTTTAACATCTTACTTCATAAAGTTTACTGCCAGCGGCTCCTGTATACATTAATGGATACTTACTCTATTTGAAAAGTCACTCACGCTCTCTTGAAATAAACTCTTATTGTACAAATTTTTCTAAAATATACAGAATACGAAGTACTCCTATAAAATAAAGCCACTTTTTTGTCAAAGAATAAATAAAAATAAAGCCACTCCTATCATATAACCAAAGCAAACACTACCGTACCTAATATAATTGCAAGCATGGAAGAGGTTCAATCATATGCATCGTTCCTTTTTCTGGAATTCACCAAGGCGGGTGCATCGTCCAATCTGGAGATAGCGGCAATATCTCTATTGATGAAGGAGAGGCCTCACACGGTCAATATGTGTTTGCGGCAAAGATAAGGCATAGAAGAAGTTTCTCTGTGGCAGTTGATTTGGAGCGGACATCCGGCGGAAGCAGAGAAGAGAAGATGAGGTGAGAAATTGGGGGTAGGCTATAGAGAAGAGAAGAAGAGACGCAGGCGGGCGATTAATTTTGGAGAGCAGATAGGCTTTGATGGCAAACTTAACCCCGTCACCCATTTTTCTGCCCATCTATTTACATGCTTTCATCTCAATATGCCTTCAGTGCAATTAGGTAATGCACAAGGAGGCACCAACATTTTTTTGAAGACCATTATGCCCATAACAATATTCATGCTTATATAATTGTAGAGATATTATCGGGATAAAGATAGAATTGGATATTATGAACACACGTGTTTCGAGTATTGACACTGGAATACACACTGTTATTGTATTATAATGAATTATTTATGGTGTTTTTTCACCCTCAGCTCCTTCCATAAAAAGTCTTCATTATATTCCTCGTTATAATGCTTAATTGAGACAAAATCAACTCTTTCCTAATAATATTTAAATTTGTATATATAATTGAAATTTGAGATTTTACCTGAAATAGAATTAAAACAGTTTGAAAATTTCAAAATAGGACTGTCATATTTTTATTCTCAAAATAGGAGTAATTACTGTCATGTTTTGGCAATACCAGAATTCAAACATGTCAATATTTTATAAACATGACAGTAATTAGTCCTATTTTGGGAATAAAAAATATGATAATCGTATTTTGAAATTTTGAAACTATTTTAGTCCTATTTGGGGAATTTTCTCTTGAAATTTTCATATTAAGAAATTACACAATTGTAAAATTAAATCGCAAAAATATATATGGTCAACCCAAAAAAGGCAACGATTTTGGCACATATTTATCTTAGTGCCACACTTTTGTTCGATGGCACGTGACAAATATTACGTACCATTTATTTCTCATGTTTTCATTTTCTGGGTCATCTTCATGGTCCCATATTGTGATTAATATTTAAGTCAATCGTTTATTTTAGTAAAACTATTTCTCATGTTTTCATTTTCTGGGTCATCATCACGGTCCCATATTGTGATTAATATTTAAGTCATTGTTAAAACGTGAATTGAACCTATTGAGAAGTACTTAATTTATTATAAACGATTTTGCGTCCCATCTTTATATTTTATTCGTGTGAAAATTAAGATTTGACATGTTTTACACTAGGGTGTGTCGTTTGAACATGCAAAGTTCGATTTCATCTGCTCTTTTAATCTTAATTGAATCTAATCGTTCGATCAAGGTAATAAATTTTGAAGTTTCATCTTAATAATCTAAGGAGTACTGCGTATAATAAATTACTCTCTCCGTTCCTATTATAACTTCCAACATTCCTTTTTCGTTCGTTCCAATTAAAACTTTCACTTTCCTTTTTTTGGTAAAGAATTTGTGGTTCACGACATTTTTTACACATTTCTCTCTCCTCTGCACAACTCTCCATCAACAATACCCACTATCTTAAATTGTGTGTAAAACTTATTTGGAAGTTATAATAGGAAAGAAGGTAGTAATAATCAACTTGATGCCGAGACTACTTTAAACTTTTATAGCATGTGAATTTGTACACGGAAGTCGCAGTAGATGACAAGTACTCCGTATGAGAGTAGAGTTGACTTCTGACATTTAGTACCGGCTTGATAATACCCAAATGAGTTGTATACTTGTATTGATGTTTCCTACTGAAATTTAGGAAGTTCTGACTGAAGTAGCTGGATTGACTGATTCTGCTGATTTATGAAAAATATATTTAAAATATACTCCGTAGTACTACATATTTTATTGATAAAAAAAATATATAAAAAACAGTTACAATAATCATATATAATAACTTCAATCAATATAGTCAGAAAAATAACTTCAAGTTACTTTTTCTTATTATTATTTGTAGTACATGTTAGTGCAAAATTAAAAGTTACGTATTTGATAAAAAAGTTGGTCGATAAGTTTGATAAACCAAAAAACATGATTATTAAGGAGGCTCTTAAATTAATAACTAATGCTGTTGTTGACACTTCTGTTTGTGTATCAAGATTCTAGTTTTGAAATCCCGTGTTTAGTTTGGAAAATTGGTATTTTAACAGTTGGTTTGTGATTTCTGTTTGCTAAACCAATTAAAGTAGCGACTTCATTCGCTGCGCGCTGCTCATCTATATTGTCCTCCATTTTTAAATCTCAAATCCCCATCTAACTAACCACTGATGCTGCCGATGACCTTTGACGCAAACCGCCACTAATGACCGTCGGAAAATGCCACCAAGATTTCACGAAATGCTTCGTGGAGTGTTTTCTAAGGAGTAATTTTTTTGGTGGTTACAATGACATGTTTGATAGAGTATATGTCTAAAGAGAAGTGAGAGCTAGAGAGAGAAGTGCAAGATATGCTTCAATAGAATGAATTTGTAACCCTGATAACTACCTCCAGAGGAAGTATTTATAGGGAAAATACGGGCTGGGCTCCCAAGTCTTGGGCTTGCGAGGCCCATTTACAACTGGACCGCTATTGGGCCGAATACAAAGCCACTGGCGGGCTATACAAATGAATAAGTGTAAAATCTGGTTCTGTGAGACTGCCGTGGCCGACGAGGGCACGGCCGATGAGGGCACGGCCGACGAGGACACCCTGGTTCCTTGGCTTCAGGATCATATTCTGAGTTGGTCCTTCTTCTGGCCGACGAGGGTCTGGCCGACGAGGGCACCGCGTGGTGGCTGTGCTTTCTGTCCTGAGTATGTGGGTCCTGAGGCCTGGATCCATATACTCCATCAGGAGTCCCCCACTCTCTAAGCTGAGATGTAGACGAAGTGTGGGAGAGTAGATTTCTGTGTTTGATGCTTCTTGGCCGATGCGGGACCACGTTGGCCGTTCCCTGTCGCGGCGTTTGGTGGCCCTGTTCTGAGTTTGGCCGTTGCCTGCCCCCTGATGCGCCATTGTTCCTTTGGTGCGCTTTGTTTGTTGGATGATGAGTGTTCTGGCATGAGTGGCCGATGAAGGTGGTGTCTATCCTTGGTTATTGACTAGGTACGTTTCCCTTTTGGGCTGGTGAGGCCGTAAGGGGTGCATCTTTGTTTTGGGTGGCCGATGAGGGCACTGCGCATTCCTTTTGGCCGTTGTTGATGATGCCCTGTGTTTTTGGACGACCAGGCGTCATATTGCCCAAGGTTTTGGGGACGATAACACTGTCTGGCCGAAGATGAAGTTGTGAGGACCTCGGGGCCGTTGCGGTATATGGACGACATTGATTTAGGTATGTTAACATTTCTCTTGATTCCTGGCTTGAGAGTGATGTGTGGTTTCAAGGCCGATAAGTGTCCTGTGATCTCAAGCTTTGTTGTGGCCGAAGGTGCACCATGATGTTGCGGACGTTGTGGTGCATGTCTTGATACTGTAGTTGTGGACTTGGTGTATTTTTTGGATTTCTTTTGATTTTGCCTATTATTCTTGAGGCCGGTGTAGTCCCCCAGCCCCCCACTGCTTCAGGCCGAAGAGTGAGTGAGGGGTGAAGGAGTAGGTTGAAACCTAGGCCGAAGTGGGAGCCTCATACTGCCCTTGAATCCAACCCTTTGGCGATTTCCTGACCAAGGTAACCCTATGGGAGAACCCTTGGACGCAAGTCGCTTTCAAAGGGTTATCATCAAGGGTTTAGTGCGAGGGCCTCATGGCCGTTACGTTCATTTCCTCTGGGGTATTGTGGCCATCTGGATGGGCGATACGGGTGCTGTGGGGTTACCGTTGTCTGTTGTTGGTCGTTAAGTCCCCTGGCCGTTGTGGGTGTTATTCTCCCCCTTCCCGTTCCGTAGAGCCTGCTTTGTCAGTGGGCTTTTGATCTGTAGATTGGGCTTGGCCCATTGATGACGTGGTAGCCTCCCGTTGGTGGCCGTTGGTGTGGCCACTAGGAGGGTGCCACGTGTAGTGACCGTTGGGTAGGGGGTTCTATAAATACCCCTCTCTATCCGACGAGAGCTCTCATTTGCAATCTGAGCTATCGAAGTGCTGGCCAAATTCCTAGAGAGATAAACTCCCAAGCTTGTGTTCTTCGTGTTCTTCGTGGTTAGTGTTCATCGAAATCTCTCTGTACTTTGCATATTTTGCTTCCTAGGCTAGTGATCTAGTGTTAGGCGTTTGAACACCCTTAGATCTCGAAGTAGGCTGCAGTATACCCGAAATAGTATTTAAGATGAAAGACTTCAACGAAGAGTACTACCCATACGACGACGAGCCCTCCACCAAGTCCCTTGACTATGAAGTGGTCGAGGAGTTCTGTGAGGAGCTTGAGAACCTGAGCTCGTTCAAATCCGGGGAGCAGGATGATGAGGACGGTGAGGACGAGGAGTCTGCGTCATCGTCTGGAGGTGGGGACGTAGGGGTCTCCCGAACTGCCGATGGGGCGTCCACGTCGGCTGCCATTCCCTGCCCAAAGCCGGTGTCTGCTGTGAAGGGTGTTGCGCCGCCGAAGAGGGTGAGGAGGCCGAAGAGAGGGCCAGTCTTCTCTTACTTGGATCTGACGAATATCTACATTATCAGGCCGCAGAGTAATGCGGGTGAATACCTGGTTGCACAGATGTATGTGGGGCCGTATGGTAGGGTTAGGCCCCCCAAGCCGACGGACCATGTCCTTAATCCACCCCCGGGCTACTTTGGAGTGTACCCGATGAGTTTTGCCAAGGGACTTAGGTTCCCACTCCATCCCTTTATTATCGAGTACCTAGATATGGTGGGACTCCCTCCGGCCTTGTTGACGCTGAATAGCTACTCGCTCATCGTCGGCTTCCTCTTGTGGTGTGCTGAATTGGATTTCAGGCCGACGACGGCGCTGTTTATGAACCTATATCAGATAGGCCGTGGAAGTCATTAGAACTGTGCGTCGTATGCCACTCTTCAACAACTCCCTAAGAAGAGGAGTTTCACAGATCTGTCGACGTCCATCCATGGTTGGAAAGGGAAGTTTGTGTTCGTGTCCTTGGGTGAAGGGGGCGTAGAGTTTCCCTCCGTCGGCCATAGCGGGTGGTTTAATCTGCATGACACGCCGAGGAGCTCCATCCTGGACGCTCAGGTTGAGGCTTTCCTGAAGGGAGGGCCGAGGAGTGTGAAGACGTATATTACCGAGTACAAAATGGCCGCCCTCGGCTTCGTGCGGTATTTTGTGTATGGCGACAATGACGATGATGTAGAGTTGTGGCCGAAGATGACCACGCCTTACGAGGAGGCTGATGGTCCCGATCTGGGGGTGCCAGCTGAGGACGATGGTAATTCCTTTCTGATGCACTTCTTCTCGTCGTACATTTGTATTCTCTGTTTTGCTAACCCTTAGTGTTTTTCTGGTGCAGGTTTTGTGATGGATCGTATGTCCTTCATGAAGAGGGCACAGCTCAAAGCGGCCGAGGAGCTGAAGGCCCAACAACCCGATGCTGCCCCTGCGGCCAAGCCCCCGGTACAGCCGAAGAAGAAACGGCAAGCCGATGAGGGCCAAAAGAAGTTGACCGAGGTGGGACTGAAGCCTCCCAAGAAGTCGAAGAGAGCTTCCTCTGCTAGTGATTCTGGGACGTCGGCTGTTCCCTCTAGGGACGGAGGGGGTTCAAACGTTGATGCTTTGGTGGACCACCCTTCGGGCCCTTCGTCCACCACTCTATCCACCGTTCCTGCTGCCGTAACGGCCGCCCGGAAGAAAGGGTCCGACCGAGAGCTGGTCAAAGGGACCTACAAGCTCGAGGTGGAGTACCCTGTCAAAGGGGGGCTGTTCAACGAGATCGTTGACGGCCACGAGGTGATTTCCCAGGCTATCCCTGACGAAGACTGGGCTTACATGAAGAAGCTCGGCCATATGAAGATGTACGATGGTGGGATGGACCACATCGTCCAAGTAAGTACTCACGTCCGCTTCGTCTGAGTTTCCTCTTCTCTTTTTTTTTGTTATGCGATGTTGTCTAACCCATTTTTTACCGCAGGGTGCCTTCATGTTGATGGAAAGCAACAGGAGGCAACAAAAGGAGATTGCTTGCCTGAAGCAATTTGAGCAAAGGGTGGCCTCGGCCGATGAAGCGTTGGGCAGCTTGGAGAGGCTGCGTCTTGAAGTTGAAAGCCTGAAGAAGAGGGCTGACGAGGCCGATCAGCTGGCCGCTGAGAAGGAAGGGGCCCTCCAGCGTTTAGTCGATGTGGAGCGTGCTCGTGACGAGGCCCTTCGGCGTGCGAAGGAGGCCGAGAAGGGTAAGGCCAGTGCGGAGCTGGTCCTTAGCGCCGCCGAGGAGAAAGCTGCTGAGGCTGCTGTGCAGAAGTTCCTTGAAGTCGGCTGGAAGGACGAGGACCGGCTTCCCTTTTGCTTCGAGGTCGTGGCGGCCAGGCTTGTTGACTGGGTGACCCAATCTTCCGACGGCCAGGCGTATTGGGAGAAGGAGATGAAAATCTTCTACGACCTTGGTCAATACCGGATGCAACGGCTGTTGTACAGGAGGCTTCAGCGGCGTTTCCTGGATATGGGTGTGACCAAGGAGTGGGCCGTCGACCTTGAGCTGCCTTCATTAATGAGGCACCCTAAAGCGGAGTTGGAGCTTTCGGTGGCTGAACGGCAGCTCCCCATTGAGAGCTCTCGCATCAGCGACGATTGGGCGTATGAGCGAAGTATGTTTGAGGATACCGCGACGTCGGGTGTTGCTGCCGGTACGTCTGCTGCCCCGACCGAAGAGGAAGCCGATGCCGAGAAGGACTCTGAAGCCCCTCCAGAGCCATGATTCCTTGTATTGTTTTTTCTTTTAACTATGTAACGGCCCAGAAGCCCTCTTTTTACTTTCCCGATTTATGAATGCAAAATGCTTCGTCTTTCATACTTTGATGTTTTTGCATTCTTTTCTTTCCGTGTTTGTACGACGTCCCCGTGTGAGTGTTTGCTTGCCTTGTTGCCAAAATACTTAGAATTTTTTGAAAATTTTCCTAAGTATTAAATGTCAGTCATAGCTTTAGGAAATCTTCCAAATAGGCAGCCGACACGGACACCCGGGTCGAAGAGGGTGCCTTTAATTGTTTTAGGTGCCCCCTTCGTCTAAGTGCTTGGGAGTTGTAGTTTTCTCTGCCTGTTACCCTTGTCGGCCATACCTTCGATATTTGTGTTTGGAGTCCACTAAGTGGCAACTTGAGCAGTCGCCTTTGTTGTAGTCTTTGTTGGTTAGCAAGACCTTACCGGTCGTTGGTGAGGCCGAGATGGGCACCTATAGGTACTTGAGTGTCCGCTTCGTCTTGGGGCTGCCCCTGCGGTGAGGGGATTGCCCAATTTTCAGGCCATGTAATTTCCCTGCGTAGTATCGTCGTCGGCCAAGTTGAACGGTTTGGCTGATGAAGGTACCCGGTGTGTTGCCTCTTCCTTTGCATTTGCTTTCCCTAGAATTTTCTCTAAGTGTTGGAATTCACTTGGTCAATTTCCTTTGAAGATTTTCAGCTCAAACCATCGTCTAGGTTTGGTTTTAGCGCCTTTAACGGCCAGCAAGAGTCTTGTGGCCCGTAGGGGTTGCCACCCTTGTGTTTGACTTTCGCGCGGGTGTTTTAGTGCCCGCTTCGTCCTGGGTCCTTTCCGGTGGTCAACCTCAGGATTGTGTTTTGAACGCGAAGTTGTAATTCCCTTTTTTTTGTGCTAGGTGTTGGCGCTTCGAGAGGTTATGGCCGATGAAGGTTACCACCCTCGTTTCACCCAACCACTTGGGTCAGGGTTTTACGGGCGTATGCTCCGTCCTCAACACTTTCCTTGTAGTGGGTGGCCGCTTCGTCCGCGTGCCTGTTGGTGGTGTTACCTTTGTATTCAACTGATATGTACCTTTGTGGGTGATATATTTTTACTGCTCGAGGCCGGCAAGTGCGCACGGCCGTCGGCTTCCCTCCTTTTTTTTCTTTTTTTTTCGTTCCCCATTTCAGGGAGTGTCCTTCTTTCAGGCTTCGGCCAAAGGGGTCGATGGCCCTTCGGCCGGTTCGGACTTCGTTTATAACGTCCGTGATCTCAGGGGGGGGTCCCGTCGCCTATTTATGACACGGGCTAGACTTTTGGTTGGTTTCCAACGGCTGTCGTTGCCCATCTCTGAGTTTTGGGATTTTGTCACCTCGGCCATGATTTCAGGCCTGTCGTCCTGCGATCAGGCGCGTGGACGACGCGGTGAACTTCCCGTTTCAAGACGCGGGCCGTTTGCGGGCCCCTCGTCCTGGGGACGTCGTCGGTCCTGCCTGAGCATTTTCGCTTTAAGGGGACTGTACGACGTGCTCTTTCAGCTGGGCCTAAACCTTTCGCTAATACAAAATACAATGGGGCATACCTGAGCTTTTCCGCTCTAAGGTTGCGGATGCGAAGCGCCACATCGGCCATGTCTGAGCCTTCCGCTCTAATGGTGACCGATGAGGCGCTTGTTAACGTGTCAGTCAGACTCCAATAAATCAAAGGAAACATGATTTTTATTCAAAAGTGGCTCAAGGCCGAGGGTGGCGTTCAATCAATAACCCGTCAAAGGGTGAGGGCTTCGCCGGCTGCACCTCCTTCGGATTATTAATAAAACTTCACCAAATGGTGTACATTCCACGTTCGTGGTACATTGGTCCCGTTTGGGCGTTTAAGCTTGTAGGTGTCGGGTTTCACCACGGCACTGATGATGTAGGGACCTTCATATTTCAGGGCTAGCTTGCCTCCTTCCATCGGCTGACTTGCTTCCCTTCGGCGGAGTACGTAGTCCCCCACTTGGAATTCTCGGGAACATACCTTGGCGTCATAGTATGATTTCACTTGACACCGGTAGTTCTCCGCTCGGATGAATGCCTGTTCACGTCTTTCATCGACCAGGTGGAGGTCGATCTTCATGTTCTCCTCGTTATCCTCTGGGTCATACTGCTTCACCCGTCGGCTGGGAATGGTGACCTCTGTGGGTGCCTTAGCTTCAAAGCCATAGCACAGGGCAAAAGGTGTTTCACCCGTTGCCCTCCTCGGCGTAGTACGATAGCACCACAGGATGTTGGGGAGCTCGTCGACCCAACTCCCTCCTGCGTCCTGTAGGTTCTTCTTCAGCCCCTCCATTATGGTTCTGTTGGCGTTCTCAACCTGCCCGTTGCCTTGAGGGTAGGCAACGGAGGAGAAACGGTGCTTTATCCCCCATTCTCGAAGGAGCTCTTGGAAGGGCGCCACTTCGAACTGGGTGCCGTTGTCGGATATGATCTCTTGGGGGACACCAAAGCGGGTGAGAATGTTCTTGTGAACGAACTTCTGACACCTGGCTCCCGTGATGCTGGCCAAAGGTTCCGCTTCGACCCACTTGGTGAAGTAGTCGACCGCGACGATGATGTAGCGGTTGTTGCCAGCGACTCTGGGTAGAGGGCCGACCAGGTCAATCCCCCATCTCGAAAAAGGAATTGCAGTGCTGACGGGGGCATAGTTGACGGCCGGCCGACCAGGGGCCTTCTGGAGTACCTGACATGTGGTGCATTTCCTGGCAAGATCCGCACAGTCCCGTGCCATCGTCGGCCAGAAATAGCCCTGGACGACGAGACGCCGAGACATACTGAAAGGGCCCTGGTGTGAGGAGCAAACGCCACAGTGAACTTCTTCCATGGCCACATCGGCCTCGTCCTGGTGTAGGCACCGGAGGAGAGTACCATTATAGGATCGTTTGTAGAGTTTGCCATCTTCAATAGTGTAGCTTGGGGCCCTGAGTTTGGCGAGCTTGGCCCTCTCCTCGTCCTGGGGTAATTCCCCCGTCGTGATGAAGGTGGTGATGTCGGAGATCCAGTCCTCCGGTCGCTGTTGGATGCACAAGATGGGGCTGGCATGGATGCTGGACATGCTCAGCTCTTCGATCTTGGCAAACTGGGAGATGTGTTCCGGAGTGTCCGAGCTGAGTTTGGAGAGGATGTCGGCCTCGGCGTTCTCGACCCTTGGGATCTATGTGATCTCGTGGGTTTCGAATGCCTTCATCAACTCCTCTGCCGCCTGTTTGTATTGCTTCATCCGGCCTTCCTTTGCTTCGTACGTACCCTCAACCTGGCCCACCACCAGCTTGGAGTCGCACCTGATTTTGATGTGTCGGGCTCTGAGGCCGGCAGCGAGTCTGAGGCCGCTGAGGAGGACCTCATACTCGGCTTCATTGTTGGATACCCTGAAGTTGAAACGGATGGCATAGTAAGCTCTGAATCCTTCAGGGGATATGAGGACGCCGCCGCCGCCACATGATTTCGCGGCCGACGAGCCGTCGGTGAAGAGGATCCATGTGTCATCGGGCTCTGGCCCGGGGGTGGTAGCGGCTGTTTCCCTTGCCGTGCATTCGGTGACGAAGTCGGCCAAAGCTTGCCCTTTGATGGATGGCCTTGGCTTGATCTCAATCTGGAATTGGCTGAGGAAGATCGCCCATTTTATCATCCTTGAGGAGCTAGTGGGGCTCCTCATGAGTGTGCCCAGGGGCTGCTAGGTCAGTACATGGACGGCGTGGGCCTGGAAGTAGTGCCCCAGCTTCTTCACCGTATGGACGATGGCTAGCACCATCTTCTCAATAGGGGAGTACCTGAGCTCGGCCTCCCTGAGTGTCTTGCTGATGTAGAAAATGGCCTTCTGCACCCCTTCGTCCTCACGGATGAGCACGGAGCTGATGGCTGACGTGCTCACCCCTAAGTACAAGAAGAGGGTTTCACCGGCTTTAGGCTTGGAGAGCACGGGTGGGGACGAGAGGTACCTCTTCAGCTCTTTGAACGCTTCCTGGCACTCCGTCGTCCATTTGAAGTTGTTTGCCTTGCGCATGATCTGGAAGAAAGGGAGTGCCCTCTCGGCTGACCTGGAGAGGAAACGGTTCAGGGCCGCCAGGCGCCCCGTCAGACGTTGTACCTCCTTGACGTTGCGGGGCGGTTCCATGTTGATGATAGCCTGTGTCTTTTCCGGATTTATTTCGATGCCTCTCTGGCTGACCATGTAGCCGAGGAACTTGCCACCTTGGACGCTGAAGGCGCACTTCTTGGGGTTGAGGCGGAGCCTGAACTCCTTCATGATTTCAAAAATTTCCCGGAGGTCGTCAGCATGTGTGGTGGCTTGCCTGCTCTTGACAATCATGTCGTCGACGTATGCCTCCATCGTCCGACCGAGGACTGCTCTGAAGATTTTGGCCACCATCCTGGTATAGGTGGCGCCGGAGTTTTTGAGTCCGAAAGCCATGACGAGGTAGCAAAAGATTCCCTCCGGGGTCATGAATGTCGTCTTCTCAGCGTCATCTTCATGCATGAAAATCTGGTGGTACCCTCTGAAAGCATCAAGGAACGACATCAACTTGCATCCCGCCGTCTTGTCCACCAACTGATCAATGTTGAGGAGAGGGAATGGGTCCATGGGGCACGCCTTGTTCAGATCAGTGTAATCAACACACATTCTGAATGCCGGCGGTTTTTGGGCGAGGACGTTGTTGGCTAGCCACGTCGGGTACTTCACCTCCTTGATGTGGTTGATTGAGAGCAGCATGGCGACCTCCCCTTTGACGAAGTCCCGCCTGTCGGCGGATAAGCAGCGCCGCTTATGTTTGACAGGCGCGGAGGCTGGATCGACGGTCAGCCGGTGAGTGATCACCTGCCGGCTGATGCCTGGCATGTCGTCCGGGCCCCACGCGAAGATAACTGTAACACCGACCCCGAGCATATTTACTTTTAGTAAATTATGTAATAAACCTTGAAAGATGATTTATGAATTTGCGTAATTGTAAATTTTTATTATTTCTTTTACGTGAATAGTAAATTGCATGTGGGGCCCACAGCGGGACGGGGACCGCCCGATAATTCCCGAACCACATATTATATTCATCTTGGTCTAGATAATATGTATATGGTGGTGGATATTTTATTTGGGCCATAAGAAAGGCATGGGGTTGACCGGTTGGTCAAACGGGGCCCAAATTACCGATATTGGTAATTTAACGGATAACAGTCCGAAACGAGTTTCGGAGACTCCTAAAATTAATGTTGGGGAATATACATCCATTCTAAAGGCCCATAATTATTAGGAACACGTGATATATTTTATTTGGCCCGATAAAATAAAATATGATTAAAACAGTCCGAGAAATACAACTTTCGGGGCCGATTATACATATCGGGACTTAATGGGATGACCTCCCACATGAGTGGGGGCCACCCCACGTTTTTATGTATCACAAATGACTAAGTAAGAGCTGGGGGGACAAGCCAAAATGGCTTGTGCGGACAAGGAGAAGGGAGGGGGTTTCCTAGAGACAAAACTTACATCTCCATGACCCCATCCTTTAAATTTATGTGTGGGAGTGATTGAATGGAAATGCCTTCCTATCCATTGCACCACTCGAGTGAACCACAAGAGAGAGAGCTATTGAGATAGACTTTCACAAGCATCAGCCCTGGAGGAAGAAAGAAGTTAGGAAAATTCGCAAGAAATAGTTGAGTTCAAGGTAAGAACTCCACAACTATTAGTTAACTAGTTTATGGTGTATGATTTTTAAGTAATCATATGGTGGATTAAACATGATGTTCTACACGTTTAAAAGTGTAGAATATTGATATAAAGTGGTGATATTTAACTTAGAAGAGTTGGTGAATCGATAGGAGTCGAAATCGCCGGAAACCGCCACTTTAAGGGAGCTACCCGTTTCTGCAGAACACGAAAGCCGCCCGGCTTTCGTGAAAGCCGCCCGGCTTTTGCCCAGCAGTCCAGTTTTACACCTTCAATCGGCCTAGAACGGGGATTGATCGAGGGGCTTAGCAAAGGCAACTATTTCAGCACTTCATAAGGTGAGGATGGCTGACTATATTGCTTATAATTAGTGAGTTAATTTCATGAGATTACCGAAGGTAATTAAATGTGTTTTTTATGGATTATTAACGATTAATAATGCCTAAAAATGAAAAGATTAAATGTCTAGAGAAAAAGGAGCATGATATACAAATTTAGGAATAAATTGTGTATGTTCATGTGTTATGAGTATGTTGACTTGAAAGTGGAATTTGTTATGAAACATGTGTTGAAATATACTTTTTCTTCATATTAGAACATATGAGTGATTAAAAGTGATATTTTGGATATTGACATAAATGATATTTTCAAGGGAAAATCAGTTGGAATTGTCTATATGACTATGAGTTGAGAACTTGGTTCGTTGATATTAATTTGACTAGTATTAAGATGCTAGTTGGACATTAAAATGAAATGTTGTTAAGATTGATCCTAAGGTTGGATTGTGAAATATTATGCCTTAAGTAGTCTTAAGAGATGCTTTAAGGTAGGAAAGTATGAACTTTAAGTTATACTAGGGGTAGGCCTTAAGGGATACCCAAGATAGTGTGAATATTAAATTGATCCTAAGTATAGGATTGGCCTACGGGTGTGATCGGTGATTCTTGTGGATAGCCGGTTGAATTATGGAAATAGTAAGGACCATGGCCCTTCCCGACTCTAGAGAGCGGGGTTGGATAGCATGGACTTACATCGTGATCACGGGTTAGGGTGGAATCCGAATCGGAGACCTAACTAGGTTCCGGTAGAGGTAACACATAAGATAGGACCCCGAAGGGCCTTACCTTCCTACGGGATGATGGGTACGAGTCCAGGGGCGGGATGTTGGAGTCCGAACCGGGAGCCTCATGAGGTCTCGGACAGCGGTAGCAAGTCCCGTAGAAATAATAGGACCCAAGGGTTGGGTTGTGCAAATGATAAATGAAAAAGGATATATAAGAAGGGCCGTGTGCCGACAAATAAATAAATTTACTTATTATAAAGATAATAAGTGGGAAATATAAATTACTATTTATATTATGATATCACCCTATTTTGAGGGTCTTGGAAATTAAAACGTTGATTATACTTAGTATAGTTGCTATTGTACTTGTCAAATATTTCCAAGTACTGACCTCCCCTTCACGGGGGAGGCCACCTCACAGTTTCAGGTAGAACTTGAAGGTTGCTACCGGCGCCCGTTGCTTCGGGGATATTCAAAGGAGAAGACGTGGTTCGTGCTTCTTCTGTTTCGTGTTTTCAAAATAATGATAACAATGCTCATGGACATTATTTTTGAACAATTACTTTGGGGGCTTGTATGCCTAGTTATGCCAAGTGTGGCTTGAACAATTGTATTAATGCTTCCGCTGTTTTAAATGAATGTTTTACATTGTGTTTGTTTATGGATGTACTATGTGTGAATGATATTCATGACGCCTTGTATAGTATGGATGAGTTGGACTACGGTTGACTATTCGTACTGTACGGCGGGTTGTTGACGTGTCCGGCTAGGTCCGGGGCGTGACAATTTAATTGGTATCAGAGCCTTAGTCCGTAAACATCATAATGAAGCTTCAAAATTTCTTTTTGAAAACGAATTTGAAAACCATGAGCATAAGGTTTTGTACTTATAGAACTTTTGGTACTTGAGTTGCAATGTCTCTAATTGTTAAGATGGTACCCTTAGCAATTGGTATGGCGGTGATTTGAGCCAAAAGATGTCTTTAAGTGCCTATCCGTCAATTGACATTTGATACGAGTCTAATGACTCGTTCTAAATTTCTTTCAGAAATGGAATGTACCGGGAAGGTTACTCGACGGAACCCGACTGGCCAAGCACCGGGAGGATCCCAACGTGGCAGTCGGGGAGGATCGAGGGTGTCTAGGAGACCAGGCCGTGCAGGCCACTCGCTGACCGTTAGTGACAGTCATGTGGAAACTATCGACGAGCACTATGAGTCCGAGGAGGATTCAACCTACCGACCGGGAACTGAGCCAGTTGAGACCCCATATGATGGGGAATACGATGATGCAAGTGACGAGAGCGATGATAATGAAGCTCTCGAATGGATTGAGGAATTGCTCCGGCAATACCACCAAGATCGCCAAAGGCGCCGGGCAAGGCGTGCTTTGGAAGGGGCTTCAAGAAGAGGAAGCCATGTAACTCCCCGGGAGATCATAGAATCCCGAGGAGGGGGAGGTGCTGAGGTCCCTATAATAAGGATCTCAAAGTACCTCAAGGAGGCAAGAGACTTGGGATGTAAACCGTTTGATGGAACGGGGGACATCTCCGTGGCGGCCGAGTGGATCAAAAGATTCAACGAGGCGGCCCTCGACATGCAACTACCACCCCACATGAAGCTGAGGGTAGCCACGAGGCTACTAGAAGGCATGGCGTCCACATGGTGGGATGGAACAAAAGGGAAGTACGGTGAGGCCGTCACTTGGGAGAATTTCAGACAGGAGTTCTTCAGCCAATACTACTCCGACTTCGAGGTGAACTTGAAGAGGAGGGAGTATACGAATTTGACCCAAGGAGGTGAATGTACGGTGAAGGAACTTGAGCACAAGTTCAGAAAACTTGCTGAGTTCATACCGGAGTACATTTGTGATGAAAACCGGATGGTGAACCATTTCTGGGATGCCTTGGACCTTGACATACGCGAGAGGGCAACACAATTGCCTAATATGACGTTCAGTCAAGTGGTTGAACAAGGCCTGAAAGGAGAGAAGGAGTGGGAGGAAAGAAAACGAAGGAATGCCGAGGAGGCAAGGAAAAGAAAATGGGAGAGCCATGGCCCTCAAGGTTCCAACAAGAAGGGGAACCACGGGGGAGGCGGATCCTTCAAAACCCCTACACCACCGGTAAGGGGAAATCAAGGCCCGAGCGGGCAAAGCTCTGTGTCACAAGGCTCAGACGCGAAGAAGTGCAGCAACTGCAAGAAGAACCACTTTGGCAGGTGCCGTGATCCCCCGAGGTGCTATCAATGCGGGTAGGTCGGGCATTTGAAGGTGAGTTGCCCACAACTTGGGCGAGCCATGGGGGCCGGACCGAGTAGTGCAACAACGGTGAGCACGAACCGAACCGGAGCACCAAATGCTAGCGGTGGGCACGGTGGGGCGAGTGCAAGCAACGCGCCATCCGTAAACCAAGGAAGGACCCAAGCTCGGGTCTATGCTATGACGGAGGCAGATGCTCGTGCCAACCCAGACTCCGTTGCGGGTAATTCCTTAAACTCACGTATTAATTTTCATAAACAATAGGAGTGTGGAACTTGTAAAATGCTAACCCCGACGAGTTTGGTCGGGTTTGAAGGGAAAAAGGGGAGGAGAATCCTCGCCCTGGGCGAATGCCGCCCGGCTTTGACGAAAGCCGCCCGGTTTTTGTCTTGATCATTGGGGAAAAATACTACGGCAACGAATGCCGGCCGGCTTCCACCGAGAACCGCCCGACTTTCGTATATAACAATCAACAAATTTTTCTCGCAAACGAAAACCGGCCGGCTTTCACAGAAACCGGCCGGCGTTTGGAAAATTGGTCCGGATTAATCTGCGGCGCTCAAAGTCGCCCGGCTTTGGGGGAAAGCCGCCCGGCTTTCGTTAAGCCTGGGGATTCCTGTGCTGCTGAAACCCGGCCGGGTTTCGTAGAAACCGGCCGACCTTCGAAATCTTTCCACGAATAAAACTGCGGCGACGAAAACCGGCCGGCTTTCATGAAAGCCGCCCGGCTTTCGTGATTTTCATAGATGGATTTTTCTCGCAGACGAAAACCGGCCGGCTTTCGTGAAAAGCGGCCGGCTTTCACCTAGATTGGTCCTAAAACGGCCTAAAGGTTAGAAACCGGGAAATTTCGGAAGGGTATCGAACGGACCCCACCCGAAACACGACCAACATATTCTACGAATTAAGAAACGAGCCTATTAATTAGATAGTGTGTCTTACATTACTTATGAATGTAGGAACACTAAAGATAAACGGGAGAGACGCAAGAATCCTTATTGATACCGGGGCGCAACGATCATTTGTGAGTGAGGCGTTCGCCAGCGGATTCAACGGACCACTTGTACCAATGACTCAAACCCTATTGGTGTCCACGCCTCTAGGGGATGATATCGAAAGAAATAGCCACTATCCATCGTGTGAGGTGGAAGTGGAGGGCCAAACCTTGACGTGTGATTTCGTACCGCTGAGTATGATCGAGTTCGATGCAATCCTAGGAATGGATTGGCTTGAGAAACATCATGCTAGGGTCGATTGCTACACGAAGGTTCTTGAACTCGAAAGCAGTGAAGGATTGACCTTACACTTTGAGGGAGATAGAGGCAAATCAAACAGTTGTATCATATCCGCCGTGAGAGTGAGGAACATGATGAGGAAAGGATGTCACGCATATCTAGCTTATGTGGTGGACAAAACCAAAGAAGAGGTAGACATCAACGATGTGAGAGTTGTGTGAAAGTATCCGGATGTCTTCCCAAAAGACTTGCCGGGACTTCCACCCGATAGGGAGATTGAGTTCGTGATCGAGGTTGAACCCGGCACCAAACCAATCTCTATACCGCCATACAGAATGGCACCCGCTGAACTTAACGAGTTGAAAACCCAATTGCAAGAGCTATTGGATAACGGTTTCATAAGGCCGAGTCACTCTCCGTGGGGAGCACCGGTCCTTTTCGTGAAAAAGAAAGATGGAACACTTCGAATGTGCATTGACTATCGTCAACTGAACAAGGTCACAATCAAGAATAGGTATCCCTTGCCTAGGATTGATGACTTGTTTGATCAGCTCCGAGGAGCGACGGTGTTTTCGAAGATTGACTTAAGGTCGGGGTACCACCAACTGAAAATAAAGGAGGATGACATACCGAAGAGTGCATTCCGCACAAGGTATGGTCATTTCGAGTTCCTAATTATGTCGTTCGGGCTAACCAACGCCCCGGCGGCATTTATGGACTTGATGAACCGAGTATTTCATAAATACTTGGACCGATTTGTGATTGTGTTCATAGATGATATCTTGATTTACTCAAAGAGTGAAGAAGAGCATGAGGAGCACTTGATACTTGTTCTTGAGACACTACGGGAGAAGCAACTCTATGCCAAGTTTTCCAAATGTGAATTTTGGCTAAGGGAGATCGGCTTTCTCGGGCATGTGGTTTCGGGATCAGGGATTGCCGTCGATAACAAGAAGATTGAGGCCATTACCGAATGGGAGAGGCCAAAGAACGTCAAGGAAATTCGTAGCTTCCTTGGATTGGCAGGGTACTACCGGAGATTTGTGGAGAAATTCTCAGTTTTGGCATCGCCATTGACAAAGCTCACTCGAAAGGGGGCCAAGTTTGTATGGGATGACCGATGTGAGAAGGGATTCCTTGAACTGAAGAAGAGATTGACCGAGGCACCGGTACTCGCACTACCCAAACAGGGTGTGGGGTACGATGTCTACAGCGACGCAAGCATCCAAGAGCTTGGATGTGTCTTGATGCAGAATGGGAGGGTGATTGCCTATGCTTCGCGACAGTTGAAGAAGCATGAGGTAAATTATCCCACTCATGACTTAGAGCTGGGGGCGGTGGTGTTCGCATTGAAGATTTGGAGACATTATCTCTACGGGGAAACATGTCATATATACACCGACCACAAAAGCCTGAAGTACGTGTTTACTCAAAAAGAGTTAAACATGAGACAGAGACGGTGGATGGAGTTGATAAAAGACTACCATCTAGTTATCGAGTACCACCCCGGTAAAGCCAACGTGGTAGCGGATGCCTTGAGCCGAAAGAATTCATCTGGGGCATTATTGACTAGCTTGAGAGCATTGAGGGCTCAATTGGAGGTATCTAACGATGGTGCCTTGTTAGCTAGATTCGAGGTGAGACCTACATTGCTTGATGAAATCAAGAAGGGTCAAGAAACCGACGAAGAAATTATGAAGATCCGTGAACGCATGCTAACGGGACCGATTGAGGATTTCAGGGAGAGAGACGATGGTCTCTTATTATTTCGTGACCGAGTATGTGTACCGTTGGATGATGAGCTCCGAAAGTCCATCTTAGAGGAGGCTCATTCATCGGCGTATGCCATGCACCCGGGAGGCACGAAGATGTACCGTGACTTGAAGGAAAGTTACTGGTGGTCGGGGATGAAGAGGGAAATAGCCGAATACATCAGTAGGTGTCTTACTTGTCAGCAAGTTAAGGCAGAACATCAACATCCGGCTGGGTTACTACAGCCACTTTCCATTCCTGAATGGAAATGGGAACACGTGACTATGGATTTCGTGGTGGGGCTGCCACGAACGGTTAAGAATTTTGATGCCGTATGGGTTGTGGTCGATAGGCTCACGAAGAGTGCACACTTCCTACCTATCAACACTACCTATGCATTGGAGAGGTTAGCCAAGTTGTATGTGGACGAGATCTTGAGGCTACATGGGGTTCCTATAACCATTGTATCCGATAGAGATCCGCGATTCACATCACGATTTTGGCCGAAGTTCCAAGAATCTATGGGGACAAAGTTGAAATTCAGTACAGCTTTTCATCCACAAACGGATGGGCAATCTGAGCGGGTTATACAGATATTAGAGGATATGCTGAGAGCCTGTGCATTGGAGTTCCAAGGGAGTTGGGACAACCACTTATCACTTGTGGAGTTTGCCTATAACAACAGTTATGAGGCAAGTATAGGCATGCCTCCATACGAGGCATTGTATGGGAGGAGATGTCGTACACCGTTGTGTTGGGATGAGGTTGGCATGGCCAAACTCGAGAGCACGGAATTGGTGGAGATCACCAAGTCTAAGGTGAAGATGATTCGTGAGAGACTTAAGGCGGCCCAGGATAGACAGAAAAGTTATGCCGATAAGCGCCGAAGAGCCTTGGAGTTTAAGGTGGGAGATGAGGTATTTTTGAAGGTTTCACCTTGGAAAGGAATCATCCGATTTCAGAGCCGAGGGAAACTTAACACACGATACATAGGGCCATTCGTGGTTCTTGAGAGGATTGGGGCCGTGGCATACCGATTACAGTTGACTCCAGAATTGGAGAAGGTACATAACGTATTCCACGTGTCCATGCTTAAGAAGTATATACCGGATCCATCTCATGTATTGGAAAAACCACCCGTGGAAATACGGGAAGACTTGAGTTTTGCCGTGCAACCGGTGAAGATACTTGACAGGCAAGTCAAGAAATTGAGAAGCAAAAAAGTTCCAATGGTTAAAATCCTTTGGAAAAGTGACCGAGTTGAGGAGGAAACTTGGGAGACGGAAGCTTTGATGAAAGAGCAATACACGTTTTTGTTTAAATGAGCATTGTGAATTTCGGGGACGAAATTCCCGTTAAGGGGGGGGTGAACTTGTAACACCGACCCCGAGCATATTTACTTTTAGTAAATTATGTAATAAACCTTGAAAGATGATTTATGAATTTGCGTAATTGTAAATTTTTATTATTTCTTTTACGTGAATAGTAAATTGCATGTGGGGCCCATAGCGGGACGGGAACCGCCCGATAATTCCCGAACCACATATTATATTCATCTTGGTCTAGATAATATGTATATGGTGGTGGATATTTTATTTGGGCCATAAGAAAGGCATGGGGTTGAGCGATTGGTCAAACGGGGCCCAAATTACCGGTATTGGTAATTTAACGGATAACAGCCCGAAACGAGTTTCGGAGACTCCTAAAATTAATGTTGGGGAATATACATCCATTCTAAAGGCCCATAATTATTAGGAACACGTTATATATTTTATTTGGCCCGATAAAATAAAATATGATTAAAACAGTCCGAGAAATACAACTTTCGGGGCCGATTATACATATCGGGACCTAATGGGATGACCTCCCACATGAGTGGGGGCCACCCCACGTTTTTATGTATCAGAAATGACTAAGTAAGAGCTGGGGGGACAAGCCAAAATGGCTTGTGCGGACAAGGAGAAGGGAGGGGGTTTCCTAGAGACAAAACTTACATCTCCATGACCCCATCCTTTAAATTTATGTGTGGGAGTGATTGAATGGAAATGCCTTCCTATCCATTGCACCACTCGAGTGAACCACAAGAGAGAGAGCTATTGAGATAGACTTTCACAAGCATCAGCCCTGGAGGAAGAAAGAAGTTAGGAAAATTCGCAAGAAATAGTTGAGTTCAAGGTAAGAACTCCACAACTATTAGTTAACTAGTTTATGGTGTATGATTTTTAAGTAATCATATGGTGGATTAAACATGATGTTCTACACGTTTAAAAGTGTAGAATATTGATATAAAGTGGTGATATTTAACTTAGAAGAGTTGGTGAATCGATAGGAGTCGAAATCGCCGGAAACCGCCACTTTAAGGGAGCTACCCGTTTCTGCAGAACACGAAAGCCGCCCGGCTTTCGTGAAAGCCGCCCGGCTTTTGCCCAGCAGTCCAGTTTTACACCTTCAATCGGCCTAGAACGGGGATTGATCGAGGGGCTTAGCAAAGGCAACTATTTCAGCACTTCATAAGGTGAGGATGGCTGACTATATTGCTTATAATTAGTGAGTTAATTTCATGAGATTACCGAAGGTAATTAAATGTGTTTTTTATGGATTATTAACGATTAATAATGCCTAAAAATGAAAAGATTAAATGTCTAGAGAAAAAGGAGCATGATATACAAATTTAGGAATAAATTGTGTATGTTCATGTGTTATGAGTATGTTGACTTGAAAGTGGAATTTGTTATGAAACATGTGTTGAAATATACTTTTTCTTCATATTAGAACATATGAGTGATTAAAAGTGATATTTTGGATATTGACATAAATGATATTTTCAAGGGAAAATCAGTTGGAATTGTCTATATGACTATGAGTTGAGAACTTGGTTCGTTGATATTAATTTGACTAGTATTAAGATGCTAGTTGGACATTAAAATGAAATGTTGTTAAGATTGATCCTAAGGTTGGATTGTGAAATATTATGCCTTAAGTAGTCTTAAGAGATGCTTTAAGGTAGGAAAGTATGAACTTTAAGTTATACTAGGGGTAGGCCTTAAGGGATACCCAAGATAGTGTGAATATTAAATTGATCCTAAGTATAGGATTGGCCTACGGGTGTGATCGGTGATTCTTGTGGATAGCCGGTTGAATTATGGAAATAGTAAGGACCATGGCCCTTCCCGACTCTAGAGAGCGGGGTTGGATAGCATGGACTTACATCGTGATCACGGGTTAGGGTGGAATCCGAATCGGAGACCTAACTAGGTTCCGGTAGAGGTAACACATAAGATAGGACCCCGAAGGGCCTTACCTTCCTACGGGATGATGGGTACGAGTCCAGGGGCGGGATGTTGGAGTCCGAACCGGGAGCCTCATGAGGTCTCGGACAGCGGTAGCAAGTCCCGTAGAAATAATAGGACCCAAGGGTTGGGTTGTGCAAATGATAAATGAAAAAGGATATATAAGAAGGGCCGTGTGCCGACAAATAAATAAATTTACTTATTATAAAGATAATAAGTGGGAAATATAAATTACTATTTATATTATGATATCACCCTATTTTGAGGGTCTTGGAAATTAAAACGTTGATTATACTTAGTATAGTTGCTATTGTACTTGTCAAATATTTCCAAGTACTGACCTCCCCTTCACGGGGGAGGCCACCTCAAAGTTTCAGGTAGAACTTGAAGGTTGCTACCGGCGCCCGTTGCTTCGGGGATATTCAAAGGAGAAGACGTGGTTCGTGCTTCTTCTGTTTCCTGTTTTCAAAATAATGATAACAATGCTCATGGACATTATTTTTGAACAATTACTTTGGGGGCTTGTATGCCTAGTTATGCCAAGTGTGGCTTGAACAATTGTATTAATGCTTCCGCTGTTTTAAATGAATGTTTTACATTGTGTTTGTTTATGGATGTACTATGTGTGAATGATATTCATGACGCCTTGTATAGTATGGATGAGTTGGACTACGGTTGACTATTCGTACTGTACGGCGGGTTGTTGACGTGTCCGGCTAGGTCCGGGGCGTGACAATTTAATTGGTATCAGAGCCTTAGTCCGTAAACATCATAATGAAGCTTCAAAATTTCTTTTTGAAAACGAATTTGAAAACCATGAGCATAAGGTTTTGTACTTATAGAACTTTTGGTACTTGAGTTGCAATGTCTCTAATTGTTAAGATGGTACCCTTAGCAATTGGTATGGCGGTGATTTGAGCCAAAAGATGTCTTTAAGTGCCTATCCGTCAATTGACATTTGATACGAGTCTAATGACTCGTTCTAAATTTCTTTCAGAAATGGAATGTACCGGGAAGGTTACTCGACGGAACCCGACTGGCCAAGCACCGGGAGGATCCCAACGTGGCAGTCGGGGAGGATCGAGGGTGTCTAGGAGACCAGGCCGTGCAGGCCACTCGCTGACCGTTAGTGACAGTCATGTGGAAACTATCGACGAGCACTATGAGTCCGAGGAGGATTCAACCTACCGACCGGGAACTGAGCCGGTTGAGACCCCATATGATGGGGAATACGATGATGCAAGTGACGAGAGCGATGATAATGAAGCTCTCGAATGGATTGAGGAATTGCTCCGGCAATACCACCAAGATCGCCAAAGGCGCCGGGCAAGGCGTGCTTTGGAAGGGGCTTCAAGAAGAGGAAGCCATGTAACTCCCCGGGAGATCATAGAATCCCGAGGAGGGGGAGGTGCTGAGGTCCCTATAATAAGGATCTCAAAGTACCTCAAGGAGGCAAGAGACTTGGGATGTAAACCGTTTGATGGAACGGGGGACATCTCCGTGGCGGCCGAGTGGATCAAAAGATTCAACGAGGCGGCCCTCGACATGCAACTACCACCCCACATGAAGCTGAGGGTAGCCACGAGGCTACTAGAAGGCATGGCGTCCACATGGTGGGATGGAACAAAAGGGAAGTACGGTGAGGCCGTCACTTGGGAGAATTTCAGACAGGAGTTCTTCAGCCAATACTACTCCGACTTCGAGGTGAACTTGAAGAGGAGGGAGTATACGAATTTGACCCAAGGAGGTGAATGTACGGTGAAGGAACTTGAGCACAAGTTCAGAAAACTTGCTGAGTTCATACCGGAGTACATTTGTGATGAAAACCGGATGGTGAACCATTTCTGGGATGCCTTGGACCTTGACATACGCGAGAGGGCAACACAATTGCCTAATATGACGTTCAGTCAAGTGGTTGAACAAGGCCTGAAAGGAGAGAAGGAGTGGGAGGAAAGAAAACGAAGGAATGCCGAGGAGGCAAGGAAAAGAAAATGGGAGAGCCATGGCCCTCAAGGTTCCAACAAGAAGGGGAACCACGGGGGAGGCGGATCCTTCAAAACCCCTACACCACCGGTAAGGGGAAATCAAGGCCCGAGCGGGCAAAGCTCTGTGTCCCGTAACGGCGGGTTGTTGACGTGTCCGGCTAGGTCCGGGGCGTGACAATAACGGCGTATGACCGTAGGACGAGGAGGATGGCGTCCTGTTGGTCCTGTGGGAGTTGCTTCCCGATTCTGAGGACCCGCTCCGGCCGGGAGGTATCCAGAGGGACTTCCTCGACCTCCTCGGCCGGTTCGGCATGCGGTCTCTCCTCGTCCTTGGCAACGGCTGCCGTGATGGTGTCTATCCTCTGTCCTTCCCTTTCGGCCGGCCTCTTTGGCTTGAGGTAGCATGCTCTGGCTATCCTCTGGTTTCCTCTGGCGTAGCCGATGCCGCCATTGGTGGGGAACTTCAGACACAAGTGCTTCATGGAGATGATGGCCTCCAAGTCCTCCAGTGCTGGCCGCCCCAAGATCAGGTTGTGGGTGCACTGGAGGTTGACCACCATGAACTCCATATCAATTTTGGCGCGGTGGGGGCCGTCACCGACCTCCACGGGGAGGACTATCGTGCCCTCGGCGTCGATAGAGTCCCCGGTGAAGCCGGATAACTGTGTCTTGATCGGCTTCAGCAGAGCTTTGTCCAGCTTCAGCTGCCTGAAGGTGTCCAGGTACATCACGTTGACGGAGCTCCCCATATCGATGTAAGTGCGGTGGATGATGGAGTCACCGATCTCACACCAGATGACGAGGGCGTCCCTGTGTGATTTCGTACCCGGAGGCAGATCCTTGTCGGTGAAGGTGATCGCCTCCGTTCGCTGCTTCTTCGGCCGGGGGGGGGGGGGGGGGGGGGGGGACGTGGGACACCTCCCCAATGTAAAGGGATTGGGCCCATTTTTTCCTCTGGGTGACGGAGTCCCCCCCGGTATTCCCACCTACAATGAGGTGAATATGATTCTTCTTTGGCGGAGGCTCTTCAAAGTCCTCGTCGTCGCTGAGCCTGCCGATCTCCCGCTTCTTTGTAGAGGGTTCGCCCCCAGGTTTGCCGGTGTTTACCCACGTATTTTTGCGTGGGCCACCTTTAAAAAATTGGGAGAGTTCCCCCTGACGAATAAGGCGCTCGATGGCTTTCTTTAGCGTGATGCAGTCGTCGGTGTTGTGCGAGGAGTTCTTGTGAAACCGGCAGTATGTGCCGCCCTGCTGTATGGCAAGGACCTCCTCGGCCGGCCGAGGAGCCTGCTCAATGAGGAGGCCATGCTTCTCGGCGTAGTCGAGGATGGTGCTGACCGAGTGGGTGAGGGGGACCCCCGACCGTTCCAACCTCGGCCGCCAGTGGCGGTCATTCTTGCTTTGTCCATCAGAGCCGTGACGGCCCTGGGCACCCTGGCCGGCCGGGGATGGTCCCGGGGCCGGCGAAGGATTTGTCTTCTTGGAGGGATGGCCTCCCTCTTTTTTGTGGTTGTGGAGCTCGTCGGCATCGGCGTACAAGCTCCCACGCTGAAGCGCCTTCGCATACGACCTTGGAGGATCGGTGATGAGGCTTCTGGCGTACGGGGAGCTACAGAGGGCTCCCTGGTATAGGACAGGAGGGTGCGCTCATCGGCTCCCTCGACCCATTTGGTCTCCCTCGCCCACCGATCAATGAACGACCGGAGGGGTTTGTCGTGTTGCTGCTTGATGGAGAGGAGATGGGTGAAATACTTCTTCGCACGCTTCCTCCCGGCAAAATGGGTGAGGAAGCGTTGGGCAAGGTCTTGTCATGAGTCAATACTTCCTTCGGGAAGCACGTTGAACCACTCGTACGACGGCCCCTCAAGAGTAGAGAGGAACCAACGGCAGAGATATTCATCCGACGCATTCACCATCAGCATGTTGTTCTGATAGCGGCTGAAGTGCTCCTGGGGGTCGATCGGCCATCGTAGGACTTGATGGCATTTCCCCTGTACTTCTCCGGGGTGGGGGCCGAGAGCACCCTGTTGGTGAAAGGGGTCCTGGTCCTGACCTGGATGACGGGGTCACCTCACCCTTCGGCCAACTCCCTCTCAATGGCGCTGACTTTGTTCATGAGGGCGTTGAGGCCAGGGTCGTTAGAGGCGCCGGCCGTGGGGATGTTCGCCGATTGCCTGGCCTCCATCTGGGCCAGCCTCCTTTCCAGCTGGGCGATGACCTCGTCTCGGGGGTCCCTGGCGGCCGCAGCGGCGCCCTGCTGGTTCTTCATGCGCTCGTCGTGGGCTGCATTGATCTGGTGGCGCACGTCGTCTTCGTGCAATTTTCCCTTGCCCTTGTCCAGGCGGGGCTGGTCCGCTGTCCGGGACACAAACCCCAAGCTTTCCCTTGGCGAGCCAGGCCGGCACTCACCAATCCGCCCTGCCATCCTCTCCGAAACCGGACGACGGCGCGTGTCGCCTAGCCTATTGAAGGCAGAGGCTTTTCCACGCGCTGGGGTCTGCCCAGGCCGAAGAGGGGAAGCGGGGTGGGAGTGGGACGACGCCGTGTCCTGGGCCATCACCCCATCATCGTTGCTTATCTGGACGGCCAACGGTTGGGGCTGAGGAGGTGGAGTGACGTTCCCCCCGGTCCTTGGCAAGAGCGCGTTGAGGACGGTGGGGTTCTGGGCCAAGCTGGCGATGATGACCGACAACGCGGCCTGGACCTGTGGATCCACAGACGGAGAAGCCGCGGCCATAGGCTGGGCCGGGGCGTGGTCTGTCTTCTCAGCTCGTTTCTTGTCCAGGCCGATGCAGGCGTCAGGGGCTCCGCCGTTGAGCTGGTTGCGGAGGTCCGTCGTGAGGTTGATGGCCTCCTGGAAGACGTCTCCTCCGCCGACCTGGTCGACCGTAGCTTCCTCCTCATGCTCCCTGGTCTCCTGATCCTCAGGGATGGCCTTGCTGACGAGGTTGCGGTTTGACTTAGTTCTTCCCATGATCAGTGGTTAGCTGTGCTTGGTAGCGACGAAGGGTGTTAACTTGATTGTTCTAGCTCTCAACGAGAGCACCAAATGATAGAGTATATGTCTAGAGAGAAGTGAGAGCTAGAGAGAGAAGTGCAAGATATGCTTCAATAGAATGAATTTGTAACCCTGATAACTACCTCCAGAGGAAGTATTTATAGGGAAAATACGGACTGGGCTCCCAAGTCTTGGGCTTGGGAGGCCCATTTACAACTGGACCGCTATTGGGCCGAATACAAAGCCACTGGTGGGCTATACAAATGAATAAGTGTAAAATCCGGTTCTGTGAGACTGCCGTGGCCGACGAGGGTCTTGGCCGACGAGGGCACGGCCGATGAGGGCACAGCCGACGAGGACACCATGGTTCCTTGGCTTCAGGATCATATTCTGAGTTGGTCCTTCTTCTGGCCGACGAGGGCACCGCGTGGTGACTGTGCTTTCTGTCCTGAGTATGTGGGTCCTGGGGCCTGGACCCATATACTCCATCAATGTTCTAAGGATTTTTAAAGTAGAAAAGAACTTGGATAGCAATGGAATTTGTCACTGATTCCATTTTTAAAATATCTAACAAATAATTTTGTCACGAATTTTTTCACGAATTTTGTCACGGATAAAATCTTGACAAATATTTGTCAGGGAAAATCGCCCATGACAAGCTTTAGTCACATTTGTGTGTATGTGAAAAGTTGTTAGCTTTTTAGACCGTGAATTATACTCCCTCCGTAGCAATTTAATCAGAGTAGCGATTTAATCATTCAACCATATCAAATTAGGTCGACTCATTGTATCTTTAGAATCTGGCATTGTTTACTTGTGACTTATTGGACTTAATCAAAGTACTAGCTTCATCGTTTGGTCACTAACCCGTGTTTACTTAGCTTGCAATTTAATTGAAAGTACGACTTTTTTAAACATGACTTATTCATTCGATCAAAAAACTAATTTCACCATTAAAGTTGTAATATAGTCGTTATCTCATTAAACATCTATTAAGCCCATTTTCAAATCAATTGTGATAGCTGCCAAAAAACATAACCCATAAAACAAATTATGAAATAGAGGTATATGAATAAATAAATTATTCATGTTGGGTGTGTTTCGGAAAAAACGAAGAAATATTAATTAAATAAAATTAACTAATAAACAAAATAGCTAAAAGAAAACAGAAAATAAGATGGAGCAGATTTTAGCCAGAGCTCGTGCCACGCACGATGTCCTTAAAACGTATTCGTCGCCTCCCACGGTGCTAGGAGCGTTGCAACGACCGTTTCCCAGGATACGGTGGCTAACGAACGATCGTTTGAGCACACAAATGAAAGTCCCGGCGAACTGGAACAATAGCAGAACATAAGGGAAATTTGGGAGTAGCTGGAAGAGTTTTTAGCTCAAGAAAACGTGAGGAAAGTATTGTGCGTTGTCAAACCGTGTGTTTGTTGCAAAACACCTGCCAACTATTTATAGGAGGATTTGTTGTGTGTTAAATGGGGTGTTAATGGACCTGAACGTTGGACATCAATGACCAGTCCGTTGGGCATTGAATCGTCCATAAACTGTCCATTTAACGCAGCATTAAAAGAGAAGAACATTGGGCATTAATTATTGTAACGGAAGAATTGCGCGACAGAAGACCCCAACAGAACACCCCCTTTGAGGGGTTCTGCCCGAAGCCAACAGAACACCCCCTTTGAGGGGTTCTGCCCGAAGCCAACAGAACACCCCTTCGAGGGGTTCTGTCCGAAGCCAACAGAACACCCTTCGAGGGGTTCTGTTCGTAGCCAACAGAACACCCCTTCAAGGGGTTCTGTCCGGAACAAAAATTAACCGTATCTCTTGAGAGATAGATTTTTGGACGGCATTCGTGTCCGCAGGTCGCTCGCGCACACGAGTCGCGGTTTTTTTTTCTCCGTTTCGGGATTTGATCGGCACCCCCCTGCGCGTAAGAGAGAGTCTTTCCCTTTAGGAATCTTAACTCCTTAAAAGTGGCTTCCCTTTATAAGGGAGTGAAAATCCCTTGAGTTTTTCGGTGTGGGATAAAACACACTAGAAACTCATCATTTTCCCAGTTTTTCCATTTCAACGAGTGAACTTCGAGAATCAATTTCTCATTCACCCGTTATCCGTTTTGAGTGTACCACATATCGAATTGTAGTCCTTAACAAAGACAATCCGAAACAACTTTGACCCGACCCAAATCGGAAGTGGACCCACTCAAATAATTGCCCCAAAATGACCATTTAATGCAATTTTTAACACGTTTTTCCAACAATCCCACACATGAATGAAAATTGATTTTCGAGACTTAAAAAGACACGAAGATAGGAGGACACGTTGTGTTCACCGGATGACCCTTGCATACGGAGAGGTAGGTTTTATCCTTTGAACCTTCCGTTGTAAAGACACGATTATTTACTGGCTGTCTAGTAGACTCGATGTCCTTGAACTATACTGCCGTCGTGTAAACATTGACTTATCTTTACACAAGAACCTTTCAACTTTGTTCCGATCTCATGGGTGTGCCCGTTTTGGCCATGGGTCACCGTCCTGGTTCTGCAAGAGTTTTTAAAGAACTGACCCTTTACAGTTCTCCTTTGAAGCGGCCCTCTTCTCTCTCACACAGGTGATTCTTTCACGAGTATCCCACATACTCTTCCAATGTTATCGAGTAGATCAACATTTTAGAATCATTAAAGCAAACGTTTTTGCTAACCTCGTGCGGGAGTCACTGTTTTAACGAGGAGTGGGTAGGAGTCCGGGACCCCCACAGTGACCATCCTTCGCTCTATAATTTAGTTGTCCCTTTTGAACCTAGGACCAACTAGGTTGGGTATCCACTATAGAACTTTTCAATTCACGGGCTTTAGTCCCATTCCTCGTGACAACTTCTCCAACAATTCTCTATCCAATGCCTTGGTTAGCGGATCCACTATGTTATCCTTTGACTTCATGTAGTCAACAGTAATAACACCCGTTGTGAGGAGTTGTTTAATGGTGTTATGTCTACGACGAACGTGTCTAGACTTACCATTGTAGAGATTGTTCTGTGCCCTTCCAATTGCCGCTTGACAATCGCAATGTATGCATATTGGAGGGACAGGCTTCTCCCAACTTGGAATATCCTCGAGAAAATGGCGTAGTCATTCAGCCTCTTCAGTGCACTTATCCAAGGCTATTAGCTCAGACTCCATCGTGGATCTAGCTATTAACATTTGTTTTGAGGATTTCCATGATACGGCTGCACCTCCCAAAGTGAAAACATATCCACTTGTGGACTTAGAGTCCTTTATGTCGGATATCCAACTAGCGTCGCTATACCCTTCAAGTACAGCTGGATATCTTCCATAGTGCAGTCCAAGATTTTGGGTTTTACGTAAATACCTCAAAACCCTTATTATTGCCTTCCAGTGTTCATCACCGGGGTTGCTAGTATATCTACTCAGCTTACTAACCACAAAGGCAATATCAGGCCTGGTACAACTCATTAGATACATCAAGCTTCCAATAATCCTAGCGTATTCTACTTGAGAAATACACTCTCCACGATTTTTGGTAAGTTGTACGTTTTTATCTAATGGAGTCCTTGCCTCTTGATAATCATCCTTATTAAATTTCGTAAGGATTTTATCAACGTAATGGGATTGGCTTAGCGTAAGACCGTCAGGTCCTCTAATTATTTTAATCCCAAGGATTAAATCGGCCAGCCCCATATCCTTCATGTCAAATTTAGAATTTAACATGCTTTTGGTAGAATTAATCATTAGATTATTGCTACCCACGACGAGTATATCATCCACGTATAAACATAAAATGACATAGCCGTCTATCGTGCTCTTCACATAGACGCATTTGTCACTTTCATTTATTTTAAACCCATTAATTAACATTGCATGATCGAACTTTTCGTGCCACTGTTTAGGGGCTTGTTTCAATCCATACAATGATTTAATTAATTTACACACTTTCCTATCTTGGCCTGGAACACGAAAGCCCTCGGGCTGTTCCATATAGATTTCTTCGTCTATATCGCCATTTAGAAAAGCGGTTTTTACGTCCATTTGATGAACTTCCAATTTCCGCAATGCGGAAATTGCTAGTATCATCCTAATGGAATTTATTCTCGTCACAGGAGAATACGTGTCAAAGTAATCATGGCTCTCACGTTGCTTGTATCCCTTGATTACAAGTCTGGCCTTGTACTTATCGATGGAACCGTCAGGTTTCATTTTCCGTTTAAAAATCCACTTGGATCCAAAAGGTTTATTTCCCGGAGGAAGATCAACCAATTCCCATGTGTGATTTTTAAGGATAGAATCCACCTCACTTTTGATGGCTTCTTTCCACATAGGACCTTCGGTAGACATCACGGCTTCCGTATAAGTCCGTGGCTCATTTTCTACCAAACATATTAGAAAATCCGGTTCATTTTCTACCATACATGTTAGAATATCCGAGTCAACTTCTACCAGGTAGGTGAGAAAATCCGGTTCGAAGGATTTTTCAATTCTAGCACGTTTGCTACGTCTGGGTTCGGGTTCTTCTCCGGAGCCCTCGCTAGTATTTTCCATAGCTACGTCAAATGTTCGTTTTGACGTGCTAGGCCCTTCGTTGGACTTGCATGGAAATACATCTTCAAAGAATGAAGCATTCCTTGATTCAATTATTGTGTTTTTATGTACATCCGTATTATTCGAATCGTACACTAAAAACCGATATGCACTACTATTTTGTGCATATCCAATAAAAATACAATCCACCGTTTTTGGACCTATTTTTATTTTCTCAGGTGTTGGTACAAGCACCTTAGCAAGACACCTCCACACTTTTAAATATTGATAGGAAGGCCGTCTGCCTTTCCACAACTCGTACGAAGTTTTATCATATTTTTTCCGGGGAACCTTATTTAAAAGGTAATTGCTTGTCAAGATTGCTTCGCCCCACATATTTTGTGGCAAGCCCGAACTTACTAGCATCGCGTTCATCATATCTTTCAATGTGTGATTCTTTCGTTCGGCAACACTGTTTGATTGAGGTGAATAGGGTGCGGTACGTTCGTGTACTATACCCACACTAGCGCAAAAGTCACCAATTGGTGCTTCATACTCACCACCTCGATCACTCCTAACCGTCTTAATCCGTCGATTAAGTTGGTTTTCCACTTCATTCTTATAAAGAATGAATTTATCGATTGCTTCGTGTTTATTTTTAAATAAATAAACGTAGCTATAGCGAGTGCTATCATCGATAAAAGTAATAAAATATTTATTACCGCCACGTGTTTGTATTGATTTAAAATCACAAACGTCACTATGAATTAATTCAAGTGGTTCCGTTTTTCTTTCAACCGATTTGAAAGACGTTTTCGTTAGTTTTGCCTCTACACAAACTTCACATTTGTGCTTCACTTCAATTGTGAATTTAGGAATGTGCTCCATGTTAATCAATCTACGTATAGAATTAAAATTAACATGTCCTAATCTACCATGCCACACATTAGAAGACTCAAGCAAGTAAGCAGAAGGGATTTTATTATTATTATTAATAATAGTCATTACATTGAGCTTAAAAAGCCCATCACATGTATACCCCTTGCCCACATACATTCTCGACTTAGACAAAACCAATTTGTCCGACTCAAAAACCATGTGGAAGCTATGCTTGTTCAACAACGAACCGGAAATCAGGTTTTTGCGTATTTCCGGAACAAACAGCACTTGGTTGAGAGTCAGCTCTTTGCCCAAAGTCATCTTCAGGACCACCTTGCCCACGCCTTCAACCGCGGAATGAGCCAAGTTACCCATCCACACTTTCTCACCATTTGATGGCTCAAAAGTTGTGAATAACTCCCGGTTTGAGCAAATATGCCGGGTTGCACCGGTGTCCACGAACCACTCCTTGGAATTGGATCCAACGAGGTTGACTTCCGTAACCACAGCCGCTAGGATGATGTCTTCATCCTTTTGCCCACCTTGCACCAAGTTGACTTGAGAGTCTTTCTTCTTCCGTGGTGCCTTGCAATCCGAGGACTTGTGTCCATTCTTGTTGCAATTGAAGCATTTTCCATTGAACTTCGTCTTGGAAATGCCTCCCTTGGGACCGAGCTTGCTCTTCCCATTATTTTTATTTTTGGAGCCTTTTGCATGCTCCACGACGTTGGCCTTGGCGCCATGAAGAATTGGGAGTTTCCCATCGTTCTTCCGGTTATCCTCTTCAATCCGCAGACGGAGGATCAATTGCTCCAAGTTCATTTCCTTTCGCTTATGCTTAAGGTAGTTCTTGAAATCATTCCAAGTCGGCGGCAATAAATGGATAATTGACGCCACTTGGAAAGACTCACTAACTGTCATTCCTTCATCTCGAATTTCGTTGAAGATCATTTGCATTTCCTCAACTTGACTCAAGACCGTCTTCGAATCCACCATTTTAAAATCAAGGAATCGACCAACAACAAATTTCTTTGCGCCGGAATCCTCGCTTTTATATTTGTGGTCCAAAGCATTCCATAGCTCCTTAGCCGTAGCTAATTTGCTATAAACGTCGTACAAAGCATCATGCAGCCCGTTCAACACGTAGTTTCGGCAAAGGAAGTCAGAATGCTTCCAAGCTTCGACCGCGTTGAAAGATGGCACATCCACCTCACCCCCGGTTGCTACCGGCGCATCTTCGGTCAAGAACCTTGCAAGACCAAGAGTAGTGAGATAGAATAGCATCTTTTGCTTCCACCTCTTGAAGTTTAACCCGTTAAATTTTTCGGGTTTCTCCACAGAGTTGCTCGGCACGGTAGCCATAGGGATTGCCCCTTGGTTGCCCAAAGTAGATGCACCGCGTTGTGAACCATTGTTCACCGGTGCTCCACTTTCAGATTGATTATCGTTTGGCACGTTCTGCCCGTCAACATTTCCAATTTCTTGCGAAGCCATTTTAACGTTTTCAACGTTTTCCGAAAACACAAAAATTAAGTTCGTTCACCAAAGTGACAAACTACGTTTTTAGATTGTTTACCGCAGTACAACAACCAAGGAAAATACGTTTTAGGATTGTTTACCGGAGTAGAACAATCACCGAGTACGTTTTAAGATTGTTGGGTGTGTGATGGAGTATATGGCCCGGGAACCCCCGGCCCACAGACTCCTACTACTCCAGTAAAGGCCCAACAGGCCCAGAAGGCCCAACAGGCCCAAATCATGGCGCCCGGAGTACCAAGCATCCCACAGCGCACCAGGGGTGCCTTCGACCCCCTGGCCGAAGGCTCTAAACTCTCACAGAACGGGTTTCTCAAGCAAAACTAAGAAACTGGGAGAAAACGGCGAGAACTGTAGCCCTCGGCACCAGGAGCCCTCGGCACCAGGGTGCCCTCGGTTTGAGGAGCCCTCGGCTACTACTCTATAGCCGAAGGCACCTCACTCGACAAGATCTCCTCTTCACACGCGTACAGATCACCGTACCCTGTACAACGTCCCATCCAACAGCCGCATTAAATGCGGCCACATGCGGTTGCCAGCGCCAACCGGATGAGGTGACCTCTCGGCCAATGGATGCTTGACACGTGTCCCTGTCCGGCATTTATTGCTACTATAAATAGCCCCCCCTTTTCCCCGTTGTAAACCACGACATTCATACTGAATACACTCTCTCTTACTTACTTGTGCTCTGACTTCTCTCTAAGTTATTCTCAGCAATAACCCCTCGGATTTATACCCCCCGGGTACACTATCCATCATTTGGTGCTCTCTAAGTTCCTCTTTCGGAAAAAACGAAGAAATATTAATTAAATAAAATTAATTAATAAACAAAATAGCTAAAAGAAAACAGAAAATAAGATGGAGCAGATTTTAGCCAGAGCTCGTGCTACGCACGATGTCCTTAAAACGTATTCGTCACCTCCCACGATGTTAGGAGCGTTGCAACGACCGTTTCCCAGGATACGGTGGCTAACGAACGATCGTTTGAGCACACAAACGAAAGTCCCGGCGAACTGGAACAATAGCAAAACACAAGGGAAATTTGGGAGTAGCTGGAAGAGTTTTTTAGCTCAAGAAAACGTGAGGAAAGTATTGTGCGTTGTCAAACCGTGTGTTTGTTGCAAAACACCTGCCAGCTATTTATAGGAGGATTTGTTGTGTGTTAAATGGGATGTTAAAGGACCTGAACGTTGGACATCAATGACCAGTCCGTTGGGCATTGAATCGTCCATAAACTGTCCATTTAACGCAGTATTAAAAGAGAAGAACGTTGGGCATTAATTGTTGTAACGGAAGAATTGCGCGACAGAAGACCCCAACAGAACACCCCCTTTGAGGGGTTCTGCTCGAAGCCAACAGAACACCCCCTTTGAGGGGTTCTGCCCGAATCCAACAGAACACCCCTTCGAGGGGTTCTGTCCGAAGCCATCAGAACACCCTTCGAGGGCTTCTGTCCGTAGCCAACAGAACACCCCTCGAGGGGTTAACCGTATCTCTTGAGAGATAGATTTTTGGACGGCATTCGTGTCCGCAGGTCGCCCACGCACACGAGTCGCGGTTTTTCTTCTCCGTTTCGGGATTTGATCGGCACCCCCCTGCGCGTAAGAGAGAGCCTTTCCCTTTAGGAATCTTAACTCCTTAAAAGAGGCTTCCCTTTATAAGGGGGTGAAAATCCCTTGAGTTTTTCGGTGTGGGATAAAACACACTAGAAACTCATCATTTTCCCAGTTTTTCCATTTCGACGAGTGAACTTCGAGAATCAATTTCTCGTTCACCCGTTATCCGTTTTGAGTGTACCACATATAGAATTGTAGCCCTTAACAAGGACAATCCGAAACCACTTTGACCCGACCCAAATCGGAAGTGAACCCCACTCAAATAATTGCCCCAAAATGACCATTTAATGCAATTTTTAACACGTTTTCCCAACAATTCATTGACTATAAAATACTAGTAATATAACTAATATTAAATTGGAAATGATATTCAACTTAGTATCTTTAATTTGGTCATACAAAATAAACAATCACTTAATCCGTACCATGATTGGACCTAGCCCGATTCTAGCCCAATGTGCATGTTATTAGAGATTACTGCACATAACCGTCGAGGTATATAAATTTTAAGCATTAATCCTATATTGTTTAAAAAGTGATTGAAATCCCCTTGTACGGAGTATTATATTTAACCATGTGCAACCGGTCCCCCTAAAACCTTATACGTAGTATGTTAATAATATTTGAGAAATGATGATCGTAAATATTGATTTATAATTATCAAAAAGGATGACACCCCATCCCTGAGGTCCAGTGGTCCCACAACAATCCGAACAAGGCTAGTTTGTCCCGATGATGCTAACGTTCTTTCCAAATTTCTATTTTTAGAGATGTTCCAATTTAAATTTAAATTTAAATTTATTATTTCGTTTTCCGTTAAACATGTACTCCCTCCGTCCCCCTATGTTTGTCCCGTTTTACCATTTCGGGGTGTCCCACTACCTTTGTCCCATACTATTTTTGGAAAGTGTAAAGTAAATATATTGACAAAAATATCCCTATTTCAAATTGGAAACTACTCCTTTATTCTACACCTCCTTATCTTTTCTGACAAACCCACTGCAAAGTCTTCCATCAAGACATGTGTGCGCCTTACCTCATCATCTCTCTCTCCCATCTCCGTATACCTTTCTCAAACCCATCGTCTCTCTCTTCCATCTCCGTATACCTTTCTCAAACCCATCGTCTCTCTCCCATCTCCGTAGGTAATCGTTCCACAAAACTACCTCTGCACAACCTTCGCAAGTCATCGTTCCCCTTCGCGCAGTGTCTTCTCTCTGCACAAACTTCACAAAAAATGAGTCCCAGTTGCTCCAAACCCTATCGTGACTTGGAAGGAGTAATCGTTGTAGATAGTGAAGATCAGGTTGTTCAAGACACTGAAAATCAGGTTGATTTCACGCCTAAAATGGAAGAGCCTGAAGTGAATTCATACGGTGATTCTTCATCCGTGCAAGACCCCGATGTTGAAGCTCCAGAGGCAGAGCCTGTTGATAGAGTATATAGACACGGACCCTCGGGTCTCACGACTATTGGGCCTGGACAGCGCCCACACACGCCTTACAAATATTCCTTGTATTATTGTATAGTCCAATTTGTATCCACTAGATTAGCTTTTTATATTATCAGCCCATTTATATAACTGGACCTGTTGGGCCTATATTAGAGGCCCATACCTGGATTTCCCTATTTATACTGCTCTTGGAGCCTCTTGTAACTCCTAGAACACAAGTCTCAATTCATTATTCATTCATCTTCTTCTCCACACTTTCATTCATAGCTCAAATCTCTCTTAATTGTATATGTTTGGATCCCTATAATCCATCACTTGTCTTCCGAAATCCCATCTTGGACCGTGAAACGATGAATTTCCATCTTCCAATATTAAGCGCTAAGGGCAGAAGCGGATGGATGAATTTGAGGTTAGGTACATTTTACCTGGCTGGGAGAAGTATATCCCAAAATCTGACCCAAAGTAAAGGTAATTAAAATTCTTGATTTTCATCTTGTTGATATGTTGTCATTTTCTTGAGTTTTTCTTCAGTAGTTATAGAATTAATCCCAAAATCTATGTATGACCATTTCTCTCCCTACATTATTTTTATATGTAAAGACACAGACTGAAGTATAATGGTAATACACTTTCTATCATCTGCATATTATTGATGAAGAAGGCTTACAAAACATAAGTTGCAACATTCTGAAACACAATTATATTCTTAGTACACATTCATACCGCTTCTTTTGCATTTGAGTAGACATTAAATACACAAAAGTTTAACAAAATATAGTAAGCAAAAGTTAAATGTTTAGGCTTAAACATTCTCAAAAAGTAAAAAATATAGGATGTTTATGCTCAAACATGATCTGCCTTGACTTTGTAGTTTGTCTATACCTAGCCTTCATACATTGTTTGTAACTTGATGTTCTTGACTGCCTACAAACCATTTGTAGTAACCATAGCTTGATTGAGGTAATTTATAACCTTCTCTATCAGTTGGTGAGTAATTGAGGCTTGTTGCACCAATTCGCCTTGCTTCTTTTGCTTTGACTTCCCAATGTGAGGCAGCTTATACTTGTTACGTCCTCTATACTTCATTATTTCAACTTATCTCATTCTAGCTTTTCAAATGCATTGTTCACAACTTGAATGAGGTCATCCACTGTTTTCTGTTTGAATTCTTGTTTTAGAGATTGAATGGAACTAAAAATCCCAAATCTAAAATGTTTAAATCCGGGTTGTTGGGTGGTTGGTATATGAGACGAATGTCCCACCCATCTCTTGTGGCAGCCTCCACAAATTCTGGGTCGGAGGGATTAATGTGGGGTTTAACGTTATCTTGTTGAATGAAAATTATCTTACTTTCACTTTGGGGCCATTTTTCCTTGATAGCGGGTAGTACCTTGTTTAGAAGACATTCTTTTGTGACTTGTTTGGTGATGGAAGTCACTGCTTTTGTCTCCAATGTTCCCTTTGCCCCATTTTTGCTTTTTCTTTTTGCTGGTTCACTTGTTGTGAATGGGAACATTCCTATCTTTCCATCAAATAACACCTCACCATTTGGACCAAATATTGGCCTTGCAACTGCTACCATGAACATAATCTTAGTTATGAAACTCTTAGATTTGCGAGTTCTATGTGGGTCCATTTCTTCTTGGGTGAGATAGTACTTTTGACTTGTTTTGTCAAAAAGAACCATTTTTCATCGATATGAATGTAGTTTTGATGATCAATGAACTTAGGATCATGCATTAGTAGACTAGGCTGAAATTGAGATAGCACAAAAATGAGTCTTTTCCTTTTATTCTCTTCAGTTAAATAGGGCTTGATTGCACTGTTGTGGCTTCTTAGTTCACATCTTTTCACAGCTCTATGAAGTGTTGATTTGCCCATTTTCAAAGCTTTTGCAAGTCTTCTGATATTTGTTCTTTGTTGTAGTGGAATCTGGCTCACTGTAGCGTTGTTTACTTCCTTCTTTGGCCTTCCTCGTTTTCTCGGAATTCTGGATTTCACATTAACTGTTGTACGTAGCTGCATCTGCCTACTTGCCTGAGCCCATATTCTATTGATTGTTTTCGTTTTTACATTAAATGCAGCGGTTGTCTCACTTATGGAGCCTTTTTGTAATGTACCCCACAGTTGATGCCTTCTTTCCCGAAGGAGGTCTACAACGGTCTGCCTCTCAGAATCTGACAAGTTTTTCTTCCTGTGGACTGTAACTAATGTAGAAATATCAATTTTGCTTTTAATGTGTAAGCTACAAACCTTCAGGGAGGTTGTTGCAAGACTTAAATGTCGGAGATTCCATTTTACCTTGTGGCTGTAATTGTTGTACTGTTTTTAACTTTTGGAGGTATTTAAGAATTTGAAGTGTTAGGAATTGAAGTTTCAATTTAATTTTTTCAGTTCTGGCGCTAAAGTTGGTGGGTGAATGAGTTTCATACGAGTAGTTAGTAATTTCACTTTAGTTTTCATGCTTTCAAATGGTTTCAGAATGATGGGGTCCAAGATTTTTAATGTTCTGAAAAATCTGAAAAAATCTTCGAGGATAGTGGGACAGGAGCTGCTTATATATCCCATTGCTTTATCAAAAAGTAACTATGAACAGTATTGCTTGCAGACCCATTCTTTAGCTTTATGAATTGTCTTAATATGTGTGCCACTCCTTTCCGTCCCAAACATAGGGGGACAGAGAGAGTATATATGATCGGTGTGTGCACCGCAAAACCCTAGAAAGTTGAACACTATAATTAATAATAATGAATAAATAAATTGAGAATTTTGAATGAGAAAAGTAAAGAAATTGAGTGTAGATGGGTCGAAAAAGAAGACAAAATTTTTGGAGCTCCGTTTCTCTGCCACCACCGACTAAACAATTGCCATTAATTAATACTCCATATTTATTTTAATAATAATGTAAGGACCCTTTTGGACTTAACCAAAATATCATTTCAACAATCACTTTGTATCGAACACTCCAACTTTAACTTTTTCATTTCAATCACTTCTATTCTAAAATACTACCTACTTTTACCGTTAATCACTTTCTTTAAAATTACTTTATAAAATCACTTATTTTAAGTTGAAGCAAATGCAAAAACACATTATGTCACTCACAATCTGTATCTAAAAACTATATTTGTAACACTTAGAGCCTACTTGGTGATCTTATTTTTCAGCTTATCAGGATTACCAGTAAACTTTTTCACCAAACACGTAAATTGTAATTTCGCGCACTGAATTGCGTAATAATAAGTAAATGTAAGGTTGGAGTTACTTTTCTGGTTGTATTGTGTGAAATTACTATAGATGATCATTTTAGCTATTTTTCATATAATTGTTTCATTATTTCACCAATAAAATGTACTTTAAATATAAATTTTTTCATAAATCAGCATAATCAATCAATCCAAATATCCAACCGTCCAGCCATTTCAGTCTGATCTTCATAAATTTCAGCAGAGAAATTCGATTAAGCCGATTTCGGCATTACCAAAGAGGCTCTTCCTCTCTTAGCTTGTAAATTATATGAAAAAATGTTTGCAAACTATTTGACTGTTGAAGGTTGAAGTCCCCAAACAGCACGCTAATGCCACCGTTGCCAAGGATGGCCGTGGAAATTTCACAACCATTAATGCAGCTTTAGCAGCCATTCCTGAGAGGTACAAAGGCAATAAGAATTTCAAACATACGGTAGTATTGGCTAACAATTCACTAAGAGCACGTTTGGTAACATTGAAATCGATTGAATCGATTAATTCTGCTGAAAATTATGAAGTTCTTGTTGAATTGGCTATATTGACCGATTCTGCTGATTTATGGAAAAAATATTTTTTATTAATAAAATAAAGAAAAAATACATGAAAAAATAGTTAATAAATAGTTAGAACATTCATCTAAAGTAACTTCAGCTAATATGGCCAGAAAAGTAACTTCAACCTTACTTCTTCTTATTATTACACAACGTAACTCAGCGCATGAAATCAAAAGTTATGAGCCCGTTTGTAGATCTGTTTTTCAGTTTATCAGCCAACTTTTTAAGCAAATCCGTATTTTTGGATTTTGCGCGTTGAATTGTGTAATACTTCCCCCGTTTCAATTCTTTTGCACTGTTTTGTACTGTATTGATATATATTTGTTTACCATATAAGGAAATAAAGAAGTGTGGCATTCATTTTGAAACGTCCAAAAAAGGAAAGTGTGTCAAAGAAATTGAAACGGAGGGAGTACTACGTAATAAGAAAAAGTAAGGTTGAAGTTACTTTTCTGGCTATATTGATTTAGACTTGGACTCGGGCCGGGTGGACCGACTGGAATCGGCCCGGGACCGGTACTGTTCCGGCCCGGCCCGAACCGGTGGCCCGGTCAGTGACCGGTCTGGGTAGGCCCGACCAGATGAGTTTCCGATCCGGGCTCGGGTCACCCAAAACAAAGCCCGGACCAGTCGGGCCTGGTTCGGGCCAAATTGATTTTTTTTTTGGTTTTTTTCATTTGTTTGGGCTCCACCCGGGTTGGGCTTGATGTTTAGGACGGGTTTGGGGGTTTGGGGTGGGGGTGAGGGGGGGGGGGGGGGTCAGGGATGGGTAGGTAAGCAAAAAAAAATAACCAAACCCGAGGCCTGGCCCGGACCCGGTGGCTACCCGGGCCGGTCCCGGGTCCAGCTATTCAGAACTGCCGGCCTCGACCCGACCCGAGTCCAAGTCTATATTGATTGAAGTTACTGAAGATGGCCATTTTAGCTATTTTTCACATAATTTTTTCTTTATTTTATGAATAAAATATATTTTAATTTTTATTCAAAAATCAACATAATCAGTTAATGCAGTCATTTCAGTGAGAACTTCAAAAATTTCAGTTGAATCAAGTGATTCAGCCGCTTTCGTTGTTATCAAACAGTCTCTACTTGTTTCATGAAAAAATTGACTGATAAACCTGATAAGCCAAAAAATATGGTTACGAAACGGGCTCCAAAAGTAATTGCATGATGCCACTCAAAAATACTAATATAAATGGCTACCCTAAGGGTGTGTTTGGGAGTTGGGTTTTGGAGGGGAGGGGAAGGTTGATTAGGTTTATAACCCTCTTTTTCATGTTTGAGAGTTTACAAAATTGGAAGGGATGGTCTTGGAGGGCTGTCTTGACCCTTCAAAACTCTCCAAATGCTCAATTTTTGAGTTCCCCCAATTTGAAGAGGTTTGAATGATAATTAATGAAATGGTAATTTAAGTTTAATTAAAAATAAATATCAATTCAATTATTTGAATTCCTTATATCTTAAAGTGATTTTAATTATAATTCATTCAAAAACTCTCTTCTTCCAACTTTATTACTCCCAAATACAAAGAAAGACTTTCTTACCCTTCCATCATTTCCCCCTCCAACAACATGCCTCAAAAGCTTTCCTCCCCTTCCTTTCAAACTCCCAAACACACCTTAAAAGAATAATCATTTAAACGGTTTCAGTTCTTATGTTATTAGTTTCATCTTATGTTAATAGTGGCACATGAGTTTGAGTGGCACATGATTGTATGTTCAAGATAATCAAAGTATATTTCAAATCATAATATTCAAAATAAATTAAACGTATGAGTTTTATTCAAGCCGTAGCTATAAAATTATGGCAACTCATATATGTTACAATTGCAACGTAACCATACTCCGCCACTATATACAAAGACGAGGATCTTATGAAAACTAATGAATTTATCTTTTTTAAATATTTAATTATGGGTTTAATACAGGTACAATTGATTTTCTGTATTTTGGATGGCCACTTTATGCATTTTATTGATTATCTCCATGCATGTGTGGTGTGGGTAAAAGACACGTCTTTAACTTCAACGTCTTTATTTGCGCTGTAAAGAATTGAAAACATTAGCTACAGCCTTGGTGGAAGATGAATGAAGTTTACAGTCAACAGAAGCGATATATATATATGCAAAAATGTAACCAACCATTCCAGCTCACTGGATGGGATGTTATCGTGTCATAGCGGAGGTCTCGGGTTCGAAACCGCTAGACACATTTAGGAGAGAGGAGGAAGGTCTTGCTCCAATGATTCTTCCTACCTTCACGGAATTGCTCAGCGATTGAGAAGGGAGGGGAGGATAATGAAGGTAGTGAGTTCGTGTAGTGGTTCTTGTTGTGGGAGGAGCAGCCTGAAAGGTGATGTAAGTCGTGATGGATTCGTCCTTTAGAGCCAATACTGACGAGTCTGAATTTGATCAGATTCAGATTTAACTGTCTAGGGGCGTTGGAGTCTAGTTTAGGGATGTACCCGGGTCGGTCCGGTTCCGGTTTCGGGCCGGGCCCGGGCGGGCCTTTTTTGCAAATCCTTGGACCCGGAACCGGCCTGGGTTGATACCGGGTTCGGGCCTAACCGGGCCAGGCCGAGCCCAGTTCAATGTCTAATTTTTTTGCTTTCTTGTTATCCCCCGATCCCACTCACCCCCACCCCCAAACCTCCCCAAAACACTCAGCCCTACCCTAGGAAAAGAAAAAAATTGAAAAAAAATTTACCCGGGCCCGGCTCGAACCGCCCGGGCCAGTTCGCCCAAAAGTTGGCCCGAGCCCGGCCCGGCCGACCCGCCCAAACGGGCTAAAAGTCCGGAACCAACCAACCGGTCCCGGTCCGGTCCGGACCCGCACAGTAGCGGGCCGGGCCGGTTCCGGCCCGGCCCGGCCCGGTTTAGTCCATCCTTAGTCTAGTTCATACACTTCATGATTAGGTGAGTGCAAAAATGTTATAAGTACCCAAAATGGGGTACCCCATTTTTACCCTCCCTGTTTTGTGTACCTACAGCACAAGTCATATATATGGAGTATATAACAGTTTTTGTAAAAATTCGATTTTTGATATATAGTGATTCGGTACAACTCAACTGACGACCGACAAGCTGGCTGCGGGGTAAGATCGATTTGTATACAACTGCTTAAACTGCACGTGTTATTCTAATTGTGGGAAGCCCCTACTCCGTACTCGCATCTTATTTTTATGCTTTCAAAATTATAGAAATATCCCTATGTCGAAATTAAATTACCAGTTTTTTATTAAAAAAAATGCTTACAAGTTTTAAAATGCGGAAAACCAAATTTAGACTATGTTTGGATTACACCCCTGTACCAGAAGCACAAAACTTCAAAATGCGACATATTTTACCGTACTTTTTCTAATCACAAGTGCTCTTCTATTAATTTAATAAATCATTTGCGAAAAGGCTTACTATAGATCGAATCTGGAGGAGTATAAAAAAATTGAGACCGACCAGACATAGAACGAACTACCCCTGCCAATGCATGAGCGACTATTCGCGGACCATTTACAATATTTATTAACTTCAGTAAGACAATGGCAAAACTTTAGACAATTAAATAAATTTTCTGACAAATTAAGTTTAATACGGAGTAGAATGGATGGATGGAATAAAATTTTGACATTATATAATAAAGAATGAATTACTTAAATAGGATTCAACGATAGTCAGGAGTACATTATTGTTTCAAATTCCCCAGCAAGATTAATTATGTGTGTTTGAACAAATATGACCTTCACTAGTAAAAATTTGTTAAATTGCGTCACGTCATTTGAGGCGCTTAATAAACAAGCGCCTTCAAAATATACGACGTGCGGCGCTTTTCTGTTTAAGCGCCTCTAATATGTGTTTAATTTTTTAATTATTTAATTTTTCGGGTCTTTGCGGCGCTTATTTATAAAAGCGCCGCAGACTGACGTCAAATTTTTATTCAAAAAAAACTAATTTTTTTGAAAATCGGATTTTTAAAAGAGGCGTGCGGCGCCTATATGCAGAAAAGCGCCGCATACGTGTTCCGATTTTCTAGGCGGCGCTTATATTTAAAAAGCGCCGCAGAAAATAAACTACTTTTTTAAAAATTTCGGATTTTTAAAAGGGGCGTGCGGCGCCTTTTTTTACAAAGCGCCGCAGAAATTAAACTACTTTTTTAAAAAATTCGGATTTTTTAAAAGGGGTGTGCGGCGCCTTTTTCTAAAAAGCGCCGCAGAAATTAAACTACTTTTTTAAAAAATTCGGATTTTTTAAAAGGGGTGTGCGGCGCCTTTTTGTAAAAAGCGCCGCAGAAGATAAACTATTTTTTAAAAAAACCGGATTTTTAAAAGGGGCGGGCGGCGCCTTTTTGTAAAAAGCGCCGCATAAACTGTTCCAGTTTATGCGCCATAGCCGTCGCTCGCAGCAGAGAAATAGAGTTTTTCAGGCAGAAACCCTAAGCGTCGCTCCTCCGGTCCGCCGCTCCTCCGGTCCGGCGCTCCTCCGCTCACCTTGGTTGCCGTCGAAGCCGTCGAGGGACGTCGTCCGTCCGCCGCTCACCTTCGGAGGTTGCCGTCGAAGCCGGCACCCTCAGACCCAGCTAGCGGCCGTCGCACCTTCGGAGGTTGCCGTCGACGTCGCTCCTCCGGTCCGCCGCTCCTCCACTCACCTTCGGAGGTTGCCGTCGCGCACGCACGTACGCACCACGTCGCACCTCCGCCGCACGCACGTCGCACCTCCGCACGTAAGCCGCGCGCACGTCGCACCTCCGCCGCTCCTCCGGTCCGCTTACTCCAACCTCCGATCCGCAGGTATGTATATTTTTTAATAATAATTTTTTTCAATATTTTTTATTTTAATTAATTTTGAGTAATATAATTTTGGAATAGTTGTAATGAGCAGCAAAATACTTCCAAGAGGTTGTTTTATATTAGCATAACCCTCAATTGCAATCTTCATAAAAATTGTGCTTAAAAATCTTCATAAAAAAACGGATTTTTAAAAGGGGCGTGCGGCGCCTTTTTGTAAAAAGCGCCGCATAAACTGTTCCAGTTTATGCGCCATAGCCGTCGCTCGCAGTAGAGAAATAGAGTTTTTCAGGCAGAAACCCTAAGCGTCGCTCCTCCGGTCCGGCGCTCCTCCGCTCACCTTGGTTGCCGTCGAAGCCGTCGAGGGACGTCGTCCGTCCGCCGCTCACCTTCGGAGGTTGTCGTCGAAGCCGGCACCCTCAGACCCAGCTAGCGGCCGTCGCACCTTCGGAGGTTGCCGTCGACGCCGCTCCTCCGGTCCGCCGCTCCTCCGCTCACCTTCGGAGGTTGCCGTCGCGCACGCACGTACGCACCACGTCGCACCTCCGCCGCACGCACGTCGCACCTCCGCACGTAAGCCGCGCGCACGTCGCACCTCCGCCGCTCCTCCGGTCCGCTTACTCCAACCTCCGATCCGCAGGTATGTATATTTTTTAATAATAATTTTTTTCAATATTTTTTATTTTAATTAATTTTGAGTAATATAATTTTGGAATAGTTGTAATGAGCAGCAAAATACTTCCAAGAGGTTGTTTTATATTAGCATAACCCTCAATTGCAATCTTCATAAAAATTGTGCTTAAAAAGAAAAAAAGTATGCAATAATTTATTATTATTTTTTTATTTTTAGATAAAGTTTAGTGTTGTTAATCATGGATCGTAGCTGGATGTATGGTTTGAGAAATACTTCTCAATTTTTCAATGGTGTTCATGAGTTTGTGAAAGTGGCTGTTGCGCATCAGAAGCAACAAGGACAAAAAGGAATTTTATGTCCTTGTTCAATGTGCCTTAACATTAAAAGAGAGAATGACGTGAACATAGTTCTTCAGCATTTATTTGAGAAGGGTTTTAGAGAAAACTATATGACATGGACATACCGTACTTTTTTTAATCATAAGTGCTCTTCTATTAATTTAATAAATCATTTGCGAAAAGGCTTACGATAGATCGAATCTGGAGGAGTATAAAAAAATTGAGACCGACCAGACATAGAACGAACTACCCCTGCCAATGCATGAGCGACTCTATTCGCGGATCATTTACAATATTTATTAACTTCAGTAAGACAATGGCAAAACTTTACACAATTAAATAATTTTTCTGACAAATTAAGTTTAATACGGAGTAGAATGGATGGATGGAATAAAATTTTGACATTATATAATAAAGAATGAATTACTTAAATAGGATTCAACGATAGTCAGGACTACATTATTGTTTCAAATTCCCCAGCAAGATTAATTATGTGTGTTTGAACAAATATGACCTTCACTAGTAAAAATTTGTTAAATTGCGTCACGTCATTTGAGGCGTTTAATAAACAAGCGCCTTCAAAATATACGACGTGCGGCGCTTTTCTATTTAAGCACCTCTAATATGTGTTTAATTTTTTAATTATTTAATTTTTCGGGTCTTTGCGGTGCTTATTTATAAAAGCGCCGCAGACTGACGTCAAATTTTTATTCAAAAAAAACTAATTTTTTTGAAAATCGGATTTTTAAAAGAGGCGTGCGGCGCCTATATGCAGAAAAGCGCCGCATACGTGTTCCGATTTCCTAGGCGGCGCTTATATTTAAAAAGCGCCGCAGAAAATAAACTACTTTTTTAAAAAATTCGGATTTTTAAAAGGGGCGTGCGGCGCCTTTTTTTACAAAGCGCCGCAGAAATTAAACTACTTTTTTAAAAAATTCGGATTTTTTAAAAGGGGTGTGCGGCGCCTTTTTCTAAAAAGCGCCGCAGAAATTAAACTACTTTTTTTAAAAATTCGGATTTTTTAAAAGGGGTGTGCGGCGCCTTTTTGTAAAAAGCGCCGCAGAAGATAAACTATTTTTTAAAAAAACCGGATTTTTAAAAGGGGCGTGCGGCGCCTTTTTGTAAAAAGCGCCGCATAAACTGTTCCAGTTTATGCGCCATAGCCGTCGCTCGCAGCAGAGAAATAGAGTTTTTCAGGCAGAAACCCTAAGCGTCGCTCCTCCGGTCCGCCGCTCCTCCGGTCCGCCGCTCCTCCGCTCACCTTGGTTGCCGTCGAAGCCGTCGAGGGACGTCGTCCGTCCGCCGCTCACCTTCGGAGGTTGCCGTCGAAGCCGGCACCCTCAGACCCAGCTAGCGGCCGTCGCACCTTCGGAGGTTGCCGTCGACGCCGCTCCTCCGGTCCGCCGCTCCTCCGCTCACTTTCGGAGGTTGCCGTCGCGCACGCACGTACGCACCACGTCGCACCTCCGCCGCACGCACGTCGCACCTCCGCACGTAAGCCGCGCGCACGTCGCACCTCCGCCGCTCCTCCGGTCCGCTTACTCCAACCTCCGATCCGCAGGTATGTATATTTTTTAATAATAATTTTTTTCAATATTTTTTATTTTAATTAATTTTGAGTAATATAATTTTGGAATAGTTGTAATGAGCAGCAAAATACTTCCAAGAGGTTGTTTTATATTAGCATAACCCTCAATTGCAATCTTCATAAAAATTGTGCTTAAAAAGAAAAAAAGTATGCAATAATTTATTATTATTTTTTTATTTTTAGATAAAGTTTAGTGTTGTTAATCATGGATCGTAGCTGGATGTATGGTTTGAGAAATACTTCTCAATTTTTCAATGGTGTTCATGAGTTTGTGAAAGTGGCTGTTGCGCATCAGAAGCAACAAGGACAAAAAGGAATTTTATGTCCTTGTTCAATGTGACGTAACATTAAAAGAGAGAATGACGTGAACATAGTTCTTCAGCATTTATTTGAGAAGGGTTTTAGAGAAAACTATATGACATGGACATTCCATGGTGAGAATCGTGTGGATGTCGAACACCTTTTTTCTGGAGCAACTTCTAGTCATCTAAAGCGTAAAGCTACTCATATTACTACTACTTCAAATGATATTGATGATGGTGTTGCGGCTGATGATGCCAATGAAGATAGAATTGATGATCTCTTGAATGATGTTTATGATAATTTTGATTATCAACCAAAATCTTATGAGAATTTGATTGAGGCCGCCAATATACCGCTATTCACGGGTTCTGAATTCTCCAAACTATCTGATGTTCTCAAATTATTTCACTTGAAAGCTAAACATGGGTGGAGTAATGTTAGTTTCACTGAGTTGCTGATATTGCTTCAAGAAATGCTTCCAGAAGGAAATACACTTCCCGATACGAGCTATAAGGCTAGAAAGTTGTTGTGTCCAATGGGAACATAATGGGAGAAGATTCATGCATGCCCAGCCGATTGCATACTGTACCGCAATGAATATGAAAACCTAAATGAATGTCCAAAGTGTCACGCTTCACGTTATAAGAAGAAGACGGGTATTAATGTTGGGTTTGATGTTGAATACACCAAAACACCTGCCAAAGTGTTGTGGTATCTTCCTATCATTCCTAGATTTAAAAGATTATTCATGAATGAGAAAGATGCAAAAAACTTAGTGTGGCATGCTCAAGGCAGGAAAAAAGATGAGTACTTGCGACATGTATCTGATGCACCACAGTGGAGGCAAATTGATTTGAAATATCCTGATTTTGGCAAAGAAGACAGGAATTTGAGACTTGGATTATGGACTGATGGTATGAATCCATATGGCACATTGAGTAGTCAACATAGTACTTGGCCAGTTTTATTGGTTATTTATAATTTGCCTTCATGGTTGTGCATGAAGAGGAAGTACATAATGTTGTCTTTGCTTATCTCGGGACCACAACAATCCGGTAATGATATTGATGTGTACCTCACACAAAAACAAATTTTAATTTGCGCGCTTTGTTGTATTGCACTATTAATGACTTTCCAGCTTATGGAAATCTTTCTGGATATACAGTTAAAGGTGGAAAGGCATGTCCCATTTGTGAAGATGACACTCTTGATTTGCGATTACCCAATTGCAAAAAGAATGTATACATGAGTCATCGAAGATTTCTTCCACGAAACCATCGTTATCGTGCACTCAAAAAGACATTTAATGGAAAAGCTGAACACGGTGTTCCTCGACGTGTATTAAGTGGATCAGAAATATATGATAAGGTCAAAGATTTGAACACAGTTTTTGGTAAGCCATATAAGCGGAACAAACAGAGTTTGTGGAAGAAGAAGTCTATTTTTTGGGAACTTCCGTATTGGAAGGACTTATCTGTGAGGCATTGTCTTGATCTTATGCACATTGAAAAAGATGTGTGTGACAGCATCATTTCGACCATTATGAATGTTCCCGGAAAGACAAAGGATGGAATTAATATCCGAAAAGACATGATTGAACATTTAAATATTCGAAAAGAATTGGCACCACAACCGCGGGAAAATGGTTTTTATCTTCCACCAGGTTGCTACACACTCTCAAAGGTTGAGAAACGAATTTTTTGTGAAAGCTTATATGGCATCAAAGTGCCTTCTAGATATTCTTCAAATTTTAAGAATCTCGTATCATTGAAGGATATGAAATTGGTTGGTTTGAAGTCTCATGATTATCATGTTCTGATGCAACATTTGTTGCCTGTTGTTCTACGAGGGCTTTTACCTGATCATGTTAGATGTGCGATCATGAGATTGTGTTTCTTCTTCAATTCCATATGTCAGAAAGTAATTCACCCTGAGAAACTTGATGCGTTGCAAGCTGAAGTGGTTATTACATTGTGTCAGCTTGAAATGTATTTTCCACCTTCACTATTTGACATTATGGTGCATCTTGTGGTACATCTGGTTAGAGAAGTCAAGATGTGTGGTCCTGTGTTTTTACGATACATGTACGGAATGGAAAGACATATGGGATATTTGAAATCAAAGGTGAAAAATCGATGTTGACCTGAAGGAAGTATAATCAGGGGTGTAATTGATGAAGAAGTCATTGAATTTTGCACACCTTATTTGATGAATGTTGAATCATTAGGTGTTCCAAAGTCTAGACATGATGATAGGAATGAAGGAAAAGGCATACTTGGAAAGAAATTACTAAAGAATGTGGACAATGAGTTAGTGGAAAAGGCCCATCTTCTCGTGTTGCATCATTTAGAAATTATTTCTCCACATGTGCAACAACATATGAATGCTTTGAAGACTCAATTTCCGTTGAAAAGTGAAGTATGGTTGACTAAAGAACACAATCGTACGTTTTCATCTTGGTTTAAAGACTTCATCTTCAATGACAGGAATGATGTTTATAATGAGGTTGATGAAGATGTTAAGTGGTTGGCTTATGGTCCTAAATGCACAATTGATTCATATGAAGCATACGATATCAATGGCTACACCTTTTATACTACCCGACAGGATGCCAAATCTGTATTACAGAATAGTGGGGTATCAGTGGTAGCATCTTCAACAGAATATGCAAGTTCAAATGATCAGAATCCTCTTTATGCAACAATGTCTCACTATGGAAAAATTGAGGATATATGGGAGTTGAATTACACGAACAGGAGTTTTTCACTTTTCAAGTGTCAGTGGGCCGATATTCGAAGAGGTGTTCAGCGTGATCAAACAGGAGTGACATTAGTGGATTTTACTCGACCCGGATATCGTGATGATCCGTTTATACTTGCATCCCAAGCTGAACAAGTTTTTTATGTAGAGGATCCCTCAAACAAACGATGGTCAGTTGTTTTACCAGGTAAGAAAAAATTAAATGTGGATGATTGTGACGTTGGAGAAGATGATTATATTGAAGATATGCCGTCATTGTCCACTGGCATGCATGACAGAAATGCAACAATCGATTACAATGAAGATGATCTTTCATTTGTTGGAAATCATAACGATGGCATAGAAATTTTCTTCAAAAAGTCAAAGTGATATCATGAGTGAATTGTAAGTAATCTTAACGTTAATATGTTTTTTTCTTGAATTAAAATTCATTTTTCTTTCATATATTATTTGTGCTTCTAATAATAACACTGTTGCAGGAGCTACACACTATGAGTGATAGTGATGGAGATGACTTTATTCTCAATGAGGAACCTCATGTTACGGCGGAGGAACATAGTAGCAGTGGGCGCAGAACTAGCGACGGGAAAAAAATAGTTGATTTTGATAAAAATGGTCAGCCAGTTGGTGCGTGGGTGGAGAAGTTCAAATCTTTTGTGGGCAAGATAGTACGTGCTCGGGTAAACATCAACATTGAAAGTTGGAAACATGTCCCCGAATCCCTAAAATTGCAGATGTGGAAAGAGATCCAGGTATGTACACTTAATTATATATTTTAACTTTATAAATAATAAGAAAAGATTACAAGTCCTAATGCATATATTAAATCACCACTATGTAGGATGAGTATTTTGTTGATGACACCATGTACAAGTTGACCATAAAAAAGATGGGAAAGTTACATCGGGACTTTAGAAACCGATTGAGGACTGGCTTTTTTTATAAGACACGACCAGTTGGACAGGATAGTGGTGAAGCTTATGTGAAGTATAAAGGCATTTTGACACAAGATGTGTGGGAGGATTTTATCGCTAGGAGCATGACTCCGGAGTTTCAGGTATAATCCAAATGTAATTTTATTGAATTCAATTTTGTTTTATAATATGAATTCCATACTTTTTAAATTTTATGCAGGAATTAAGTGATAAAAACAAACAAGCTGCGTTACTGAATATTTACCCTCACCATATGGGTCGCTCCGGATATGCACTTTCCATACCGAAATGGAAAGATCAAGGATTACTAGATCAGTTTTTGACTACGTCTGAAGTGGATTCCACAAAATCTAGCGTATCTTCTGATGACATTCCGAGACATGTGAGTTGGTTTTGTGCTAGATCTGGATTGACAGCAGATGGACAACTAGCTTTCCCGAGTAACACCGAAGCCATGAAAAAGAAGAAAGAAAAACTTGTAAGTATGTTTCACATAAGTATATTTTACGTATAAACGTTTCACATAAGAATGTTTTACGTATAAATTTTGTAACTCTTTTTTTATATGTAATAGGATAAAATTCAAGATGATGTTGCTACAGGGACGTGGAAGCCACACAGACGACATGATATTCTTACCGAGATATTTGAGAAACCTGATTATCCTGGACGTGTACGCGGTGTTGGAGGAGGTGTGGGGCATAAAAGAGTGTTTGAGCGAGAGCCGAGGAGTTCACGTAAGATTGGTAATTTGAGCGATGCTGATTTGAAGAAGTTACAGGATCAGTGGATGAAAGATATGGAAAAAGCTTTTGCTCAAAGAGGATTCCAATCTACCACATTTCCATTTACGCATTCTCAAACAGTAGATGCAGACACTATGAACTCCACCGCACCTATTCCACGAAAAGTTTTTGTTGTAAGTAATTATTAAAATCATATATATTTATTAATGTCTACAATATTTATTAACTTTTTTTTGAAAATAATTATAGGACGGTTCATCCTGTAAGCTAGCTGTTGAGTCACAAACAGAAGATGGACACAAAGATTTGAAATATGTAGCAATGGCTTTGGCTTATAATACAGCCCCGGGGGCCATTATACATAATATTCCGATGTCTGCTAATACCTTTAAAGTTAACATATCTATGATTTATACAGGTTTTGTGAAATGTCATCCTTTGTTTCCATATATAGTGTTCACAGATTTTGTGAGATGCAAATCTTTAAATGTTATTATTATTTAAGTTTGTTTTTTGTTTCAATGGTTTTTACAGGTTTTGAGCAATGTCCTCTTTTAGTTCCAAATGAAAATGCTGATATATATGTGTTGACAGACGCTATAGGATCATTTGTTGAGTGGCCTAGTCATTTAGTTTTTTTTGAAGGAGAGGTGAATAAACAACTCTTTGCAATTATCAAACAATACAAAATTACTCTATGTTACTGTCATTCTGACCATTTTTTTAGGATCAGGTAAAGTCAAAGCGGAAAGATGTGATTCAAAAGAATAAAGCTTTTATTCCGAGAGAGTCTCCTCGGGTTGTGGTTCCTCCTAGCACATACCCATTGGTTAGTGATACTATTTTGCAGTCACTAACTGAAGATTTATTGGAGCTACATGAGATGCTAGAGTGGTATGAGCCAGAGGTGTGTAAATTCTCTATTGCTTTACCTGTTGATGCTTTTCACTATCCGCAAAACAGTGAATTTGGGACTATCATCGATCGTAAAGACTTGACTGAACTACTCGAGGGTGATTCTGTGGATATGTGCATCATTCAATCCTTTGCATTGTAAGTATATTTTAAATAAATATAACAATATATAAATTAAAGTTAATGAAATGATTTGAACTTCAAAATTGTATAATGCTATATTATGTTTATTATAGGTGTGCCTTAGCTAAATTGAATGATTTGCAACGTGATGATGTTGTGTTTTTGTGCCCCTTATTGTGCTCTTATGGTTCTTATCAACTTGACAAGAAGGGCACAATAACATATATGAAACAATCTTTGTGTGCGACATTTGGAAAAAGAATGATCTTGCTTCCATATAATGAAGGGTAAATAGTTTTATTTTATATAATGTATCTGGTTATGTAAATTTAATTTTTTAATTAATTGTAATTTTTTTGATATTTAGATTTCATTGGATTTTGATAGTCATTTGCCCCTCGGTTAATAAAGGCTATATCTTCAATTCAATCTCAAGCTTTTCTCATATCAGCATTCAGAAAGATCTAGCATTGTAAGTATTCGTTTAATATTTTTTATTTATAATAATTGCTATAGATTATTATTATTATTATTATTATTTATATCATTTAACATAATTTTTTTAATGTAGAGCATACAGAGTTGCTTCAGCAAGAAATGGTGATGGAAAGCCAATCACATGGCATAATGTTAAGGTAAATTCATCAATAACTTATTTCAATCACCATTAACTTTGATACATATATTTTGTAAATTTGTATTTCAAAAAAGTGTGCCAGACAAAACGGAAACACAGAATGCGGATATTATACCATGCGATACATATGGGAAGTGATTTCGTATGTTGATAGCTTTGATATTGGAAAGGTATATCATTATTTATTCTTATTTTTTAACTTCGTTTAATTTTTTCTAATGTAAAAGTTGTAATATTTTTTATTTATGTTTTATTTTATCTAAATATTTGTAGGATTGGTATTCAAGAACTGAGGCATATTCTGAAGATGAGTTTAATAACATTCGCAATATATGGGCACGATTTTTCTTGGATGTACTCTTAAATATGTAAAAGTTGATTACATTGGTTATGTATTGTGTTAAGTGTTTTTTGAAATCATTTTTATGAAGATTTTTGTAATCTGTTGGTTACTTGAATTGCTTACACTTTGCTGATTTTGTAATTTGTGAAGTTCATGTTGTTGATATTGTGATGACTTTAAACAGTTTACACTTTTTGAATTTTGTTAATTCTGTTACACGACGTTTTTGAAAGATCCTAAATATAATTTAATATTTTAAAAAAATGTTGAAAATTTGCGGCGCTTATTTATAGAAAAGCGCCGCACGGTTACGTATTAAATTATTAATTTAAAAAATATTTGCGGCGCTTATTTACAGAAAAGCGCCGCACGGTTACGTATTAAATTATTAATTTAAAAAATATTTGCGGCGCTTATTTACAGAAAAGCGCCGCACGGTTACGCATTAAATTATTAATTTAAAAAATATTTGCGGCGCTTATTTACAGAAAAGCGCCGCACGGTTACACATTAAATTATTAATTTAAAAAATATTTTGCGGCGCTTTTTTAAAATAAGCGCCGCACGCGTTAAATTGCGGCACCGAGATGTGCGGCGCAAAAAGGTAATTAAGCATTTGATGTGTTTTAATTCATAACAAAATAATAAAAATAATAATAAATTAATAAAATATTTATAAAATAAAACATTTCAAAAAATAAAGAAAATGAAAAACAATTGTTGCCTCTGCCACCACCAGTGTAACAACGTCCTCAAATATATTTACTTTTATGTAAATCATGTATTGAACCTTATGAAATGGTTAATGAATTTACGAGGTTGTAAATTTTTGTTATTACTTTTGCGTGAATAGTGAATTGGTCTAGATCGGGAGGCCCCACATCGGGAGCGGGGCCCACATCGGGAGCGGGGACCACCCGATAATTCCGAGACCACATATTATATTCATCTTGATCTAGATAATATTTATATGATGGTTTATATTCTATTTGGGCCATGGAAAGGGCGTAGGGTTGACCGGTTGGTCAAACGAGGCCCAATTACCGGTATCGATAATTTATCTGATAATAACCCAAATTGAATTTCGGAGACTTCTAAATTAAAGTTGGGGAATCTATAATTATTCTAAAGTTCCATAGTGATTGAAATCACACAATATATTTTATTTGACCTGATACAATAAAATATAATTAAAACAGTCAGGAAAATATAACTTTCGGGGCCGATTGTACAATTCAAGAGACAAAGGGATGACCTCCCACGTGAGTGGGGGCCACCCCACGTTTTTGTGTGCTCAAATTAATGTGAGGGTGGGTGGTTTGACTTAGAGGTGAAGTGGGGTGAGGTGATGAGCATCAAAAGTACAAGGAGGACCCATTTTCCTTCACTCATTTGCCAAAAGAGACGACAAAAAGTGTCATCCCCTCCTCCCTCCAACCATAGAGCTCGACCAAGGCCACGAAGAAAGAGAAAATAAGCTCTCAAACTCTCATCCATAGCTGCAAATTTCGAGCTCAAGCAATAGAGGTCCAAGGAGGAAGATCGAAGAAGGAAAAATTTAGGAAAAGTGTATAATAATAAGCTAATGACTTTATAATAACTTTTCCTTTACTTTTTATTTATCATATGACTTATATATCATATGGAGGACCCCTAAGTTTGTTCTACATGTTTAGAAGTGTAGAATGAGGGGTTGGATGGTAGTTCTAAGTCCAAGAACGAACTTAGAAGCCAAAATGACCGATTCACCGGAAAATAACCTTTTAGAAGTTATTTGTGTTGATACTGGTTTTGTGATGATAAAATCATGTTAGGAGCTTGACTAAAGTGTTTCTAGAGTTCGCCGGAGTTTCGCCGGAGTTTCGCCGGAGTTTCGCCGGAGTTTCGCCGGAGTTCAACTAAGAAGGGTAGAACTTCTTAAAGCTCATTTAAGGTGAGTGGATGGCGTAATGTCTTGTAATTTTTGGGTTAAGTATGAGATTACCTAAGTAAATGTTATATGTGTTCATAATGATTTTTAAATGAGATTAAACATGTGATTAGCCAAAGTGATTAGGCTTGTATGAGATGAACTATTGAAATATGCATGATTTGTGAAATGAAAATGTTTATAAAAACATATGTGATATGTTTAGAGATAAAATGTGCATAAAATGATTGTTTATAATTAATTTAATACATGTTGTGATTAGGTTTGACACGCATTAGATTTGAAATGGCGGGTCAACTGAGAGTTGACCGGTTGCCCAGGGGGCAACCAGCGCCGGTCATGCATAGAACCGGCACCGGTCTGTTGAAGGCTTAGTACGGTTCAGTTGATTTATTCATGAACCGGCGCCGGTAAGATTTGAACCGGCTCCGGTTTGGCTTTTTTATTGCCTGTATGTTGATTTTAATGCATGAATTGTATGAATGATTTTGCTTAGGCCTTAAGACTTGGATTAGTCTTGTTTATTGATTATGATATAGACCCTATCTAGTATGATATGTGATAGATCATAGGTCGGGTGGAGTACCTAAGGATCAGGAGGTATCCTCAAAACTCGGTTATGTCGGGTGGAGTACCCAAGGATCGGGCGATATCCTCAAAACTCGGTTATATAGGGTGGAGTACCAAGGGATCGGGCGTGTATCCTCAAAACTCGATTATATTGGGTGGAGTACCCAAGGATCGGGTGTGTATCGTCAAAACTCATAGATTACTGTTTAGTAATTCAGGACCGGGCGGTGTCCTTATGATTATTTGATTTGGACAGGAGGAGTCCTACACACTCATAGGTCTATGGGTGGTTTGGGGTTTTAAGTCAAGGACATTGACTACTGTTATTTTTTCCAAATAAACAATGACCTACGGGTCGGGTATTTCCAAGTGTATATAAGTACCGATATGTATTTTGTAACTTGGGGTAAAGAAGTATAAGTATATGTATCACCCTATGTTTGGGTCTTATACTTGAAACGTTAGTTACTCTACATTTAGTTTGTTACTCGCTCGGTACTTGTACTAACCCCCACCATTTCAGGTTGAAGCTAGAGCCTGTTGTCTACACCTTTGCACGGGTGAAAGGAATCTAGAGGAAGACGTGGTTCGTGCTTCCTTTATTGTTTTAAATCATGAACTATGCTCATGAATACTTTTGTAATATTACTTTGTTTTGGCCTGCGAGCCTACGTTTTGCCATATGTGGCTTATGATTGACCGTTGAATATTTTTCGCTATTCATTCAATCTATGATGTGATGTTGTTATATATGTTTACTTACTGAGTATGGTATGAACGATGTTCATGAACGCCTTGTGTGATTAAGTGAGATTGACTTGCGAGTGACGTCACTTGATCACATGGCGGTTGTTCACGTGCTTAGATGCGGTCTGGGGCGTGACAACCAGCTCTCATCATCGAAGAAAAAATGGCAACATGCATTAGTAATGTCACATTTATGGCAGATTCAATGAAAATTTTGGCATTATCAACAGTAATAATGCCATTTATATGACATTTTCGAAAAAATGACATTTTCTATAAGAAAATGCATTTTATTCACCGATGAAGGTGGTGGTGCTGGGAGGTGGTAGAGACAGTGGGAAGGGCATCCATATTTATTTTTATTTTTATGGGGTTTAATATTCTTATTAATTTAAAAAAATAAAAAAAATTGAAAATTTTATTTTATAAATATTTTATAATTTATTATTATTAATTTTTATTATTGTTTTGTGATTTTTTATAATTTTTACGATTTTATTATGAATTAATACCCTTAAAGGTATTCAGGGTAGAAAATCAATATTCAATTCTATTTGTGTTTTTAGATAAATTTTAGTCTTGTTTAGGACAATTACTATATACCCCATCCCTTTCAAAGAATTGTTCTCACTTACTATTTTGGGATGTCTCAATTTTTTTTTTCACTTACAATTTTTGGAAAGTTTTGTGTGTCTAACAATTATTTACTTTTTTCTTACTCAATCACAACCATACATTTTCACTTTCTTAATAAGTGTGCGAGGTTAAAGGTGGAAATAGTTTTTGAGATGGAGGAAGTAATTAATTATACACTTGAAGAAGGAGATACTGATCGAAGCCCGCAATTTATACCCTGCAACCAGCGCACCATGAGGATGGTGCGCCCGGTTGCAAAACGACGCAGCATTGTGGTTGATTCCATTATTTTTTATTTCTTTTATTGTTAAAAATTGTAATAACTTTTTTATTTGATATCCGATTTTTATAAATTTTATATCAATTTTTTTTTTATTTTTCATGATCTATCAAATGAGACCAATATTGCTTATGTAATTTTAACAAATTATTTTGAAGTTACATTTGATAATATATCATGAAGTTACACCTTCTTCTGCGCGACTTACATCTTATTGTACGCGAGTTACATCTTAATATACGCGAGTTACATCTTAATGTATGTGAGTTACACCACGAAATAAACCCCTGCTACATCTTTCATTTTTATCATTTGAAAAATAGTGTATGAATATGAAATACAATATACTTATTTTATGTGGATTAATAAAATTTTGTATTAAATTGGCAAAGAAAAAAATTAATTCAGTTATAATTGAATTAATTCAAGATAAAGATAAGTAAAATATCACAAATAATTAGATATAACTCACACATAATTACATGTAACTCGTGCATAAAAGTATGTAACTCGTGTATAACAAGGTGTAACTCACACATAATTACATGTAACTCGCGCATAAAAGTATGTAACTCGTGTATAACAAGATGTAACTCACACATGACAAGACGTAACTCACACATAATAACTTGTAAATGGAGTATAAGATGATGTAACTTCGTATATTATCAAATGTAACTCCAAGTTAGAAGCAAAATAAACAAACTCAATATCTTAAAAACCTCTAAAACATATAAAAGTGATAAAAAAAATATATTATAGAAAAAGTGTATGCATATAAAAATATATTACAAAAAAGTGTATGAATGTAAAAAATTAAAATTACATAGGCAATATTGGTCTCATTTGAAAGATCATGAAAAATAAAAAAAAATTAATATAAATTTTATAAAAATCGGATCAAAAATAAAAAAAATATTAACAATTTTAAAAAAAGAAGAAATAAAAAATAACAAAGGGTGCATGGTGCTCACCATGCACCGATTTCACGGTATAAGCACTGATCGAAGCCTTCTCTGGTAGACCTAGGTGGGCCACTTGGGGAAAGCGAGGGTGTAGCTAGCTAGCTTCTAGAACACCAACACCGCAAGAAATTAAACCTACCATACCAGGGTTTACAAAGTCTACCCGATATTCATCCTTTGACGTTCTGATAGATATGTTGACAATGCAATATATAATTGGTGCAACCGCGTAATTATGGATTAAGTATGACTCAAATTACTTTAATGTATGTGCTAATTTGCTAATATTTTGACTGTTTTTTTGTTTCAATCATGATATAGTTTAAATAATAAGGAGTAGTTGTTATAATTGGTTAAGAGTATTAATTTAGTAAAAGCTTATCATATTTTGACCATGATTATACATACAGTGATTTTTATGCATGTATGTACAGATCTCTTATGTATGCGAATAAACATCCATTAGGAAACATCAATCAATATTTTTGTTTGAAAAATAATAAGATTATGTACATAGTACGAAGTATAGCGTATTTTACAACCATTTTTATGATCCCACCTATTTGAAGTTAAAAAAAACCACTATCTGACTAATAATCTGATTCTTTAATCAGAAACCAAGATTGGATCATCAAGTCTAATGTCTAAGGGGGTGTTTGAAACTGATTATGCTTTTGCTTCTTTTTTATAGTAGAAGCAGAATCAGTTTTCAGAAGCTTGTCACCCTCTGCTTCTAAAAAAACTGATTCTAGGAGTAAATTAGAGCATCATAATCACTTCTTCACTTTCACCCAAACACTCCAACTTCTGCTTCTGCTCCTTCAAACTAAGGTGCAGAAGCAGTTTTAAGAATGAGATCCAAACACCCCCTAAATAAGCTATTTTGATCACTTGAATGATTGAATTTGTTGGGTTAATGGCCTACCAGAGCCGGTGTAATACCCGAGATTAATTTAAGAGGATTAATAGTACTACTCATACCAACAAGATGCATCTCCTTTTAAGGGAGCTCATCACCTAAGAACTCCAAAGTTAAGCGTGCTTGCACGGGAGTAGTCTTGGGATGGGTGACCCCCTGGGAAGTTTCTCAGGGTGTGCACGAGTGAGGACAAAGTGCGCGGAAAAGGCTAGTGGCGGTTTGTGAGGACAGTACTATTGGTCTAGAGTAGCTACCTCGGGTCCTGCGAGGCTGGGGTGTTACAAATGGTATCAGAGCAACCCTGCGACAGTGTGTTGACCCGTTGGATATCGGGCGGGCACTTAGCGGGGCAAGATTCTGGGGTTTTATTGAGATTGGTTTAAGGGCGCAATTCCAAAGTTAAGCGTGCTTGCACGGGAGTAGTCTTGGGATGGGTGACCCCCTGGGAAGTTTCTCAGGGTGCGCACGAGTGAGGACAAAGTGCGCGGAAAATGTTAGTGGCGGTTTGTGAGGACAGTACTAGAGGTCAGAAGTAACTACCTCGGGGCCTATGGGGCAGAGGTGTTACAGCCGGCCCATCAACCCCTAAAGCCCAAGAACCAGGGGACGTACGTAGCCCAACATAGCTAGAGTAGGGTCCAAAAGGGCCAGAAGACGTATGTAGTCCAGCATAGCCAGGCCTCAGGGTCCAAGGGCCAGGGGACGTACGTAGCCCAGCATAGCCATGCCTCAGGGTCCAAGGCCAGGGGACGTACGTAGCCCAGCATAGCCAGGGCAGGGTCCAAGGGCCAGAAGACGTACGTAGCCCAACATAGCCAAAGCAGGGTCCAAGGGCCAGGAGACGTACGTCTTGTGGGCTATACTTAAGGGCCCAGGTTGCCACCAGAGGGTTGAATCCAGTTTAGGGGACGGACGTCCCCCACGCTATGGCGGGAAACCAAGATCTTGACGGGAAGCGCATTTAATGCTGGAGATTTGGTAGTTGGGATCATGTCGCCCACAGCCGGCCACGTCATCCCCCCAACCACCATGGGGTACTATAAATAGTCGCATTTATTTCATTGTAAAGGCTTCACACTTCGTTACTCTAGAATTGTAATATCATCAACAACACGTAGCATATTTTCAGTACGTTCGGCCCTTTGGCTTGTAATCGTTAAGGTGAATAAAATACAGTCATTAACCCACTCCCCATTGCTTAGTGAGTTCGTTTTGCTTTCTACCCATTCGAGACCCCCAGGTTACGTGTTGGGCCTGCGGGTTGAGGGGAATAAACCTCAACACTGGCACCGTCTGTGTGAAACTGATCAAGAAGCTCTTCTAATCAAGCTCTCCATTTAAAAATTCTAAGACAACCGCAAAACAAACAAAATGAACACTAACAACGTGGGCAATTCTCAAGACATATCATCACGACTGGCTCACAGCAGGAGGAGCCGTAATCAGGCAACGGGGGCCCAATCCACCAGTCTATGGAACCGGGGGGATTTCGGGATACTCACCGACCTGATTCCCCAGGAACTCCGTAGGGACCCCAACGCACTACGAGATATCGCGGATACCATCCGCCGACTGGCGGATCAGCGGGAGGAAGAGCATGTGTACACTGCCAACACCGAGCGCACCCCGCTCTTGCCCGTCCGTCCCATGCAGTCTTTCGTCGAGCACACCGGCGAAAATAGCAACCTCCGCCGTTCGGTCCATTCCAGGATAACCCAAAACACCCGCTCTCCGGGTATGGGGGCACCGCGGGAGCCAGGCCCTTCAGGGGAACACAGCGCCACACGGTCCAGGACCTCACGCCGGTCATGCCCCGCGATGGAAGGACGGTTAGGGAACATACCCCCGTAGTGGGTGGCGTGACGGCGGAGGCCCGGGTATACCATGGTCAACACAATCATGGCATGGCACCAAGGGGGAATACCTTGGCATTGATGACCCCCGCGCCCGTTGGGACTGATCCACGAGATGCCATGCTCCTGGACATGCAGAGGCAAATAAATGAGCTGAATCGACGGACGGAGAACACACAGGCTCAGCCCAAGATTGCACTTTCTCCCCCCTTCACCGACAGGGTCATGGCGGTAGACTTTGCACGGTACGTTCGCCCCCCTGAAACTCTAACTTATGACGGGGCCGGGGACCCCAAGGCCCACCTATTATCTTATCAAGGAACGCTCTCCATGTTGGGAGCCTCCGATGAGGCTGTTTGCAGACTTTTCTTCAGCACCCTTAGGGGGCCAGTGCAGGAGTGGTTTGGGCAGCTCAGGCCCGGGTCCATCGACAACTTTGAACAACTATCCCGACAGTTCATGGCTCAGTTCGCATCCAGCTCCACGCCCAAGAAGCACTTCAGTTGGCTGACGAACGTCCACCAGAATAAGGAGAATCCATATCTGCTTTCCTGATCAGGTGGAGGGATGAGACCTTGAAGGTGGAGGATCTTCCGGAGAGCACCGGCATCACCCTCTTCACCAATGCATTGGCAACCGGGGACCTCTATCTGGATTTGAAGAGGAACCCCGGGAACAACTACGCTGAGGTGCTGGCCCGCGCGCACAAATTCGCTGCAATAAAGGAAGAGGTCTCACAGCGGGATGGGGCATCAGCCCCCGCAGCGCGCAAAGCATCAGATCGATTGGGTCCCGGGCCGGTGGAATCGCCGGCCCTAAAAAAGAAGAAGACGGTCGGCGGATATGTCCCTTGGGCCGCACAGGAACGCCCGGGGGACGACCCCCATGTGAACATAGGGCCAGCACCATTGGCCTACCCAATCAGTCAAATTTTTGGGGCCATCAAGGACCAGGGGCTGCTCAAAGAGCCGGTACCCACCAAGGGGCTCATGATGGGCCGGGACGCGGGAGCATATTGTGAGTATCACCGCAAGCAGGGACATCGTACGGATGATTGCAAAAGTCTGAAGTACGCCATCCAGCAGCTCATTGATAGGGGCTATCTGGGTGAGTTCACCACGGGAGGGTCATATCAGGGCTCCTCACAGCAGTGTAGGAGGCCCTACAGTTGGCGTCGGGATGATCGGCAAGAGGCCGGAGTCAAGGAAGAGGATTTCCGTCACAGCGGCAAAAGGCCAGAGGCATCTCTCGGGCCGGTTGACTCCAAGAAGAAGATGGAAATCAAAATGATTTTCGGAGGGGCGGAGACTGGGGATACCCCGGCGGAGAGAAAGACTGGGCCCTCCGGATAAATTCTATCTCTGCACCTCTCGCCAAGAAACATAAAGTCGAGCCCATCACATTTGGGACAATGGATCTACCACAAACGCCGGGACCGCACATGGATGAGCTGTAACACCCCACCCCGTAGGGCCCGAGGTTGTTACTTCAACACACCTTCCAGACCTCTAGTACTGTCCTCACAAACCGCCACTAGCCTTTTCCGTGCACTTTGTCCTCACTCATGCGTGCCCTGAGAAACTTCCCAGGGGGTCACCCATCCCAAGACTACTCCCGTGCAAGCACGCTTAACTTTGGAGTTCTTGTGTGATGAGCTTCCTTAAAAGAAGATGCATCTTGTTGGTATGAGTAGTACTATTAATCCTCTTAAATTAATCTTGGGTATTACAATCACCCCCACTTAGGATCGCAACATCCTCGTTGCGCCCTTAAACCAATCTCAATCAAACCCCAGAAACTTGCCCCGCTAAGTGCCCGCCCGATATCCAACGGGTCAACACACTGTTGCAGGGTTGCTTTGATACCACCTGTAACACCCCGCCTCGTAGGGCCCGAGGCTGTTACTCCAACACACCTTCCAGACCTCTAGTACTGTCCTCAAAAACCGCCACTAGCCTTTTCCGTGCACTTTGTCCTCACTCATGCGCGCCCTGAGAAACTTCCCAGGGGGTCACCCATCCCAAGACTACTCCCGTGCAAGCACGCTTAACTTTGGAGTTCTTGTGTGATGAGCTTCCTTAAAAGAAGATACATCTTGTTGGTATGAGTAGTACTATTAATCCTCTTAAATTAATCTTGGGTATTACATGAGCTGGTAGTGAGTATGGATATCCGGGAGTGGATAATCCGGCGAGTTCTGGTCGATACAGGGAGCAGCGTCAATGTCCTCTACTGGGACGTGTTCGAAAAAATGCATCTGAACATGGCCGATTTGAGCCCCCTACAGACACCCCTGGCTGGTTTCACCGGCCACAGCATCGATGCGGAAGGAACAATCATCCTACCGGTTGAAATCGGGGACGGCGAACACAGGGCGACGATCCCCATGACGTTTGTGGTGGTGCGGCTCAAATGTGCCCACAACGCCATTCTGGGACGCCCTGGACTGGAGGACCTCGAAGCCATCTGCTCCGTACGGCACTCCTGTATAAAATTCCCCACGGAAACTGGGGTGGGCGTGGCCCGTACGGACCCAGACACGGCAATGGCATGTTACAAGGAAGCAGTGAAGAGGATGACGGAGAAGAACATGAGGATTAACAGCATTGCGGAGACAGCCCGGCAGAAGGAGGCCATGTTCCGACCAGAGCCGGCTACCTTGCTGGAGGAAGGTGTCCATTAGGACCGGCCTGGAGCCGGAAATCCGGGAAGGGGTGATCATGATTCTCCAGAGGTTCAAAATCTTATTTGCTAGGGGACCGGAGGATATGCCATGAATTGATCCCAGCATCATCTGTCACAGATTGGCCGTTCGGCCAGATGCCAGACCTGTGCAACAGAAGAAAAGATACATGGTAGTCGAGCGAAGGGACTTCATCAAAGTGGAAGTCACCACCCTCCTGGACATACGCCACATACGGCCTGTCATGCATGTGAAGTGGCTGTCCAACGTCGTCTTAGCTCCAAAGGGGATTACCTGGCGGATGTGCGTCGATTACTCCGACCTCAACAAGGCTTGCCCAATGGACCCCTATCCCGTTCCGAGGATTGACCTGTTGGTGGATGAAACCGCAGGATGCGAGGACCCTCGGAGCGGTTCAAAGTCACCAACAACGAGGCCGAGTATGAGGCTCTGATCGCATGATTGAGATATGCGAGGACCCTCGGAGCGGATAGCCAGTTGGTGGTTACACAGATGAATGGTACTGCGGAGACTCGGGAAGAACAGATGAAGGCCTACAGGGAACTGGCAGAGGAGCAGACTGCGCAGTTCGAACAAGTGGTCATAGACCTCGTACCTCGGGTAGAGAATGCCGAAGCTGATATCCTATCCAAGCTAGGCAATCCCCAGCCCGGGGAACAGACGTCGGCCGTCCCACAACATATCCGAAATTTTGCAAGACAGGAGGCACTACTCCAACCGGCGACAGAGATGATCCAGGTAAATGCGGTTTCTTATGCAGATCCCAACTGGGTGAAGGAAGTGACAGATTATCTCAAGGATGGAACCCTTCCCCTTGAGAAAGATGGACGCACCTCCGGAAGGGCCCCGTGGATAAAGAGACGAGCGGCAAGCTTTGAGATCATCGGGGGTGAACTGTACAAAAAGACGTTCGGCGGGCCATATCACAGGTGCCTGATATTCATGTAATTTCCGATTGTATGTTTGTATTTTCATATTTATTTGTAATTTGTTTAGATTAGGACTTTTCTGAGCTAAACAGGTCAAAGATCATCCAAGGGATCAAGATTGGACCTTAAAAGATCAAGGAAAGTGCAAGGAGGCAAGAAAGATTTCGATTTGGAAAAAATACTCATGTACCCGGTCGGGTATTGCCTATACCCGATCGAGTATTTGCTTGATTCGATTGTCCAAATCAAATCCGGGAACAAATAATGGTGGGAGCAAGATTTCGTTAAGATTTGTCACATACCCGATCGGGTATGCCGACATACCCGATCGGGTATGCCCAGAAAAGTGAATTTCTGGGAAATTTCCTAAGATACCTGGTCGGGTATCCTATATACCCGGTCGGGTATCAGCCCCTGCAGCTCCCAAAAGCCTATAAATACACCTCTTTCCTTCACAATAAAATCACCAATTCCTATATACTTCTAAGCTCAGTCTAGAATAGTTCTTTCTTTATATTTTCATCATGTTTAGTCTCCAAATGAGGAGCTAAACTCTTCCATCTTGGTTTTGCTACTTTGAAGCTTAATGAATTTGTAAGTTGTGAGTTATTCTCTTTAATTTTCTTCCTTGAATATTAATTCTTCCTTTAAATACTATATCTATATCAATGTTGGGGAGTGTTACTAAGATGACAATTAGTTAACATCTTGACATTAGTTATAGTAATAGTTATTTCTTCCTCTATGTTAATATTGGGGAGTGTTACTAAGATGACAATTAGTTAACATCTTGATATTAACTATAGTAGGATTCATACTCTTTAATATTCTTCCTTGAGTATTAATTAATTCCTATTCATATTTCATATTAATATTTTGAACATTACTTAAAGGATCAACTAGTTTTGTTTCATATATTAATTATTACTAGAATCAATCGATTAATACGCTTGTTATTAATTCGGTTCCTTCAACGGTAGTAAACTTGGATTGTTAATGCATGCGTCTCATGATTAATAATCTAAGGGGAATTAATTATATTGATTAAACCAATAAACCGCTTGTGTTGAGGTTATCAATCTCAATCGTTTTCATCTCAAGTTTATTGCTACTATCGTGTTAATATACGACGCTTGTTCTATATTGACTCGGTAGTAAGTTTTATTAATGAACGCGTCTCGTTATTAATAACTACCCTCGATGAACTGGATATACTCGTCTATTGAGTATTCGAGAGGAAGATAGTTAAAGATATAACCGGGATCGACGAACATTTCATTAAGTGGATAAAAGCAAAAGCAAGTCCTCATCTCTATTAATCAAACTCATATAGGTTGTTCATCTTAGTATATTTAAATCAAACAAATCTAAACCCCCCTTGATACTACTTATATAAAAGAAAAGTATTCCTTTACCTGTGGATACGAACCTTACTTCACTATACTACGTATTAGTGTTGTATTGATTAATTATTTTGAGTGCACCTCACGACAAGTGCACGTCAGTGCCTATCGCCGGACCTGGCAGCATCAGTCATGGAGGAAATCCATGAGGGCATCTGTTCCAGCCACCAAGGACCCCGAACGCTGGCAAGGAAGATCATCCTACAGGGATACTACTGGCCAACCATCCAGCGGTTCTGCTTCAACCACACCCAGAGGTGTGCAGTATGTCAGCAGTACGCACCCATGCCAGGAAGACCGGCCATCTTCTACACACCGATGACCTTCGCCCTACCATTTGCAAGGTGGGGGATAGACCTGCTGGGACCCCTTCCCAAGACGACCGGCGGAAAGAAATTCATAATAGTGGCCATTGACTATTTCACGAAGTGGGTGGAGGCCGAACCGTTGAAGAACATCACCGAGTTCCAGTGCCAACGTTTCGTATGGCAGAACGTATTATGCCGATTCGGCATCCCGGAACAGATCATTACGGACAACGGTCGGCAGTTCGTCGACAAAGGATTCGAGGCATATCTGGCCAAGTGGGGCATCCGGCATTCCAAGGCCTCAGTCGCATACCCATAGGCAAACGGCCAGGTGGAGAATATGAACCGGACCATCATGGATGGCATAAAGAAAAAATTGGAAGATTACTCCTCAACCTGGCCGGAGCAGCTGAATTATGTCCTATGGACATACAGGACAACTCCAAGAACGGCGACCGGGGAAACACCGTTCACACTAGCATACGGATTTCAGGCCAAGGTCCCCACCGAAGTACTTGTGCCCACGCACCGGACTGTGCACTTTGACCCAGGACAGAACGAGAAGAACCTAAGGGCAGAATTGCACTTCATCGAGGAGAGAAGGGACCTAGCCGCACGGCGCATGAAGGAATATCATCGGGCAATCGAGAGGTATTTTATCAAGGCGGTAAAAATCAGAGAAATCAGGGTCGGAGACCTGGTGTTACGGAAGCGGGAGAAGAGCAAGCCGCTTGAAGGAGGCAAGATGGCCAAAAATTGGGAAGGGTCGTACAGGGTATACGAGAAGAGATTGGCGGCAGGGACGTTCCTCCTACAAACTATGGAAGGACGTTCCGCTGGCATATGGAATGTGGAGCACCTGAAGAAATTCTACCAATAGGACCCCCCTGAAAAAAAAAAGAAAGACAGGGGAAGGGACAATAAGGGAGTATTCCGTTCATACAATGTAACAACAGGAATTAATGAAAACAAAGAGGCTTGGACATTAGCCCAAAAAGTCTCGTGGTTTTTCCCTTTCCGGGTTTCCACGATAAAATCATGGTGTACATCGTCATCACAAAACACTGCGAGCCTCCCGGGGGAAACCAACATCCCCCACCGGGCGGTATTAATCATCCGAACGGTATAACCACCGTACCAAAGACCTCTCCAAAAAAAATGGAGAGAGGCACTGGGGAATCCCCAAAAGAAAAGGATAAGCAGAAAGACAAACGGACGACAAGTTTTAAAGACAATCGCGGCGAGCAAGTACTACACTTTATTCATCGACTCTACTGGCCGGAAGGTACAACAAACACGAGTTCGAAGTGAAATCAAGAATACAAAATAATCGGAACCATCACGCCTCGGGGAGCTATCCTTGAATATAGATGTGCCTGCAAGAGCTTTTTATGAACCCAGAGGCGTGAGGGCTGAAGTAAGCCATCTTAAAAACATTAGCCACTTTGGGAAGAATGGCCGGCTAGCCAGGAGGTACGGCTGGCAAGCAGAATTTGACAAACTCACCCAGCCAGGAGGGGACCGTCCTTCACCTGGAACTTGCCCTTCAAAGCCTCTCCATAAGCTTCAACAAACGAAGCATTGAAGCCAGCGGCCTCAGGATCAAACGGGGTGGGGAGATAACGCTGGAGAGCCGAAAGGTTTCCGGCCAAAAGGCTGATCATCCCTTTAGAAAAGGCATCATCGGAAAGCTCTGCAAGGAACTCCTGGCCAGCGGAAGTCCCCGATACCAACTCAATGCCATCCTTCAGCGCATCAGAGCTCTTAGCCAGGAACTCCCCGAAGCTCTGGGCAAGACGCTCTTTCACACGAACATTCACAGCGTCGACATAGGCACGGGACTTCTGGAACTCAATAGAGCTAGCCTCCTTGATCTTGGAAACATCAGCCTCAAAAACAGGAACGGCCCCATCCGTACCAACCTGGCGGAGCTGCACGTCGGACTTCTCCACGGCGGCCATTTTGGCACGAAGCAGTTGCAGCTCCTCGGCTTGTTTCCTCACCGTCTCCTGAAGAGACGTGCTTCCCTTAGCGAGCCCAAGGGCAGCGTTCAAATCCCGCTGCATCTGGTGCAGACGCTCTTTGGCCTTTTTCACCAAATCATCGGCTTCACAACGCACCTGGGCAGAAGCACGCTCCTGATCTTCGTAGGCAAACCGCGCCTTGCAGAAATAAATGGTGGCCTTGTTGAGTGTGCTAAGGCCGCACTCATGAAGATCCACCGCGCTGTCACGAGCAGCAAAATCTCGAGGGAGTTTCAACCCCAAAGAACATCAAATGGAAGAGGTTGTCTGCCCAAACAACCTTTTCGACTCCGCACGGGGGCCCAACTCGGAGAACTCAATGATATCAGAAAACGAATCCTCTGAACCGAACGGAGGAGGATCGCTCCAACCCTTGCCCAACAGAGTTTTGGGGGGCGGCTTAGGAGGAGAGGCAGCCTCATTGTCAGACCCATCAAGGACCACCATGGCCTTGGAGGATCCCTCCCCATGACGAGACTTTTTTGGGGGCCGTTCATCCCCAGCAGGTTCGGCTTTGGGCCTTTTTTGGCCCTGATCCTCACCAACGATCTGCTTTCCCTTGCTAGCATCAGCCTGGCCAAAGGAGGGAGTAGCACGAGATTGGGGGACCATGGCAGAAGACCTGGGATAAAGCCTTGCACAAAGGACAAGAAAAATTGTCAGAACAAAGTTGGGAGTCATAAAAAAGAGAGTCCAAAACCCGGGCCACAGCGAGGACGTACCTATGCCGGCCTTGCCCAAGTTGGTGTCATTCACCAGCAAACGCAGGTTCTGGACCCCCTCACCGGCGATCCGAGCGGCCTGTTCCAGCTCGGCCGAATGGAGAACCGGAGGCTCAAACTTGACCGGGAAAGCATTCCACCGATCGGAGAAGGGGAGAGGGGAGTCAACCCCGACAAGGAAGAACCTCTCCTCCCAGCTATTCGGGTTGGAGGGGTTGTTGGAAAAAAGGACCCTCCACGAATGGGCCACTACGCTGAGATAACCCGTCTGGCCGTACGGGGAAAGCCGGAAGAAATGCAGAAATAACTTCATAGACGGTTCGACCCCCACGTTGTGGCACCGGATTATGAAACCGGTGAGAATCCGATGGGAATTCGGAACAAGTTGGGCCAGGGCGATACCAAGTCCCCTGAAAAGAGAGATATGGAAAGGCAGCAACGGGAAAAGGAAACCCGCTGCAACAGAGTCCAGATGGACGACCACGTGGCCAGGTAGATGCCGCATAGGATGGCGAAGGAACCGTGCGTCCCAAACCCGTGGGGGGGGGGAAGAACCTGGGGAATCAGGTTTTTCTCACTAAGAAGCAGATGTTGGCGTTGACGCCGAACGAGATGGAAGTTAAGAGAGGAACGAGGAGGCTGGGGGGGCATCCCACGCTTATAAACCGAAAGGTCATCCCCTGAGTTACATCCGTCATCGGATAAGTTGCCGGAACGGCCATTGGCGGACGACCTAGGGACAATAGAAGACATAGCAGGTACGGAGGAAAAAAAATCAGGGACTTACAAGAAATCTAGAGAGAGGAAATAATTTGGCAGAATAACAGAATAATCCCCCTATTTTGGCAATAGGGTATTTATAGGCGAAAACCACCCCCGGCTCCCGAATGGAGGGAAGACACGTGGCGGACCATGTTTGGTGCATCCTACGGCTGAGGGGCGCTTCGAGATCCATGCCACCGGTAACAAGTGCCAAAATCTCCCCCCTCATCAAGTTCCAAAAAAAAAGAGTGGAAGGAAAGGGGGGGAGAAAAGGGGCAGGGGTCGTTCCTCGTCAGAAGAAGAGGAAAGAGCCCATGAACAAAAGGAGCAGGGGCCGTTCCTCGTCAGAAGAAGAGGAAATAGCCCATGAACAAAAGGAGCAGGGGCCATTCCTCGTCAGAAGAAGAGGAAAGAGCCCATGAACAAAAGGAGCAGGGGTCGTTCCTCGTCAGAAGAAGAGGAAAGAACCCATGAACAAAAGGAGCAGGGGCCGTTCCTCGTCAGAAGAAGAGGAAAGAACCCATGAACAAAAGGAGCAGGGGCCGTTCCTCGTCAGAAGAAGAGGAAAGAGCCCATGATCAAAAGGGGCAGGGGCCGTTCCTCGTCAAGAAGAAGAGGAAAGAGCCCATGAACAAAAGGGGCAGGGCCGTTTCTCGTCAGAAGAAGAGGAAAGAGCCCATGAACAAAAGGAGTAGGGGCCGTTCCTCGTCAGAAGAAGAGGAAAGAGCCCATGAACAAAAGGAGCAGGGGCCGTTCCTCATCAGAAGAAGAGGAAAGAGCCCATGAACCAAAGGGGCAGGGGCCGTTCCTCATCAGAAGAAGAGGAAAGAACCCATGAACAAAAGGAGCAGGGGCCGTTCCTCGTCAGAAGAAGAGGAAAGAGCCCATGATCAAAAGGGGCAGGGGTCGTTCCTCGTCAAGAAGAAGAGGAAAGAGCCCATGAACAAAAGGAGTAGGGGCCGTTCCTCGTCAGCAGAGGAGGAAAGAGCCCACGAGCAAAAGGGGTAGGGACCGTTCCTCGTCAGAAGAAGAGGAAAGAACCCATGAGCGAAAAGGGACAAGAGCTGTCCCTCGTAAAAAAAAGAGAAAAAGGGAGGAGAAAGGAGGAAAGTACGAATGACTAAACAGAACGCAAGCCATAAATGCAAAAGGAGGCTTTATTCTCCGGCTCTACCGGCCGGAATATACAACTAAGCAAAAGGGAAAACTAACGAAGTCAAGTAAGGAAGCCATGGGGAGGGGAGCGCGGGGAGGCCGGCGGTTCTTCTGATAGCACTGAGGGAAGCTCGGGAGTGGGGGGATCAGGGATTTCACCCCTCTGAACGGCCGTTGCGCGCTGCTCATCTCGGTCGAGTTTTCCCACGACTCGCCGAAGCTCATCCCCATCAGTATAATCATCCACGTTGAACGGGGGACAGCCGACCAGAGGGAGCACACTTCTAAGGGCCTTAACACCTTCGAAGTACCCTTTGGCGAAGGCATCGTCGACAAGCTCTGCAAACCACTCACCACCAAGTGCGGTCTTCCCCAAAAGCTGCACCCCATGAACCAAGCGCTCCTTCTCCGTCACCGACTGCAGCTCGGCCTCGAAAACCTCCCCAGCAGCTCCCCGACAGTACTCATAAGCGGCCTGAAGGAACTGAGTAGTCTTCTTGAACTCCTCCACATTGATGGCCAGGGTCAGAACGTCGCTGGGAGGATCTCCGCCTTCGGAACGAGGGGCAGGATCTGCGGCAGGAACAAAAGAAATACCATGCTTCTCAGCAAGGGCCACCTTGGCAAGCAGACCTTGTTTTTCACGCTCGCCCTGAGCCCTTACGGCCTGGAATTCCTGTTTGGCCTGGGACAGGGCAGCATGCGCTTTCTTCGCCTCCGCCTGAGCAGCCTCCCGCAGCAACAAGGCATCCTGCTCCCTCTTGGAAGCCGCATCGGCCTTCCTCTTGAGCTCGGTGAGATCTTTCTCCCGAGAAGCCCTAGCCTGCAGCAAGCTCAGCCCAGCCTGCAAGGAAGGAAAGTAGGTTAGGTGAAAACGAGGAACAGGTTCAAAAGATAACAAAGGGAAATGTGGAGAACGTACCTCAAGGCTCAGAAGCAGAGCATTATCAACAGAGTCGCCCGAGGAACGACCCGACAACTCCAGCCCGGCCTGAAGGGCCATGTCCTTCCAGACTTCAGAAATAGGACGAACGACGGAGGGCACCACGACGTCCGTGGACTTAGGAACAGAGGACTCAAGGCGCGGCTTTTTCGTCTTCTTCCCTTTCTCTTTTTCCCCCAGCAGGGATACCAACGCCGACCGGGTTCACATTCAGAACCCGGTTATCTTGAGAAGGATGGGCCTCAGAGGTTTGCCCAGTCACCTCAGCCACCAGAAGCTGCTCTGCATCAGCAACGCGCTGACTAGCCTGGGATGCGGCAGAAGAGGTGGCCCCAGAAGATTGAGCGGCTGCACGGGCCTTAGCCAACGCCTCCCGTTCCTTGACATCCTTTGCCTCACGACGAGCTGCCATAGCCGCACTGTCCATTTGCTCTTGAGTGGGGGGAGGACATGAAAACAGAAAAGTGACGTTAGTACTGGGCGGTGCGAATCACAAAGGCACTCACCTCAGGGAATAGACCGCCCGGGCCCACGAGATGAACACAAGAGAAGGCGTCCAGGGATCACGGGCGGTACCTATCCCTGCATCTGAGAGTGCCTCAATGGTCAGAAGGCCTTTCAGTTTCCTAATGCCGCCTAGCCTCAGCTTATCCACGGCTTCCCGCAACGCGGGGTTAGCTCCGGTGTCTGAACCTTCGGAGGATACCCATTCCACCTCACAGGAAGCCGCTCGTCTACATAACGAATAAAGAAAAACCGATTTTTCCAGTCATGGATAGAGGAGGGAGCCCCCTCAAACAGTTTTCTATTAGGACGAGCGGCCACACTCAGGAACCCATCAACATTCTGGGGGCGTAACTTGGAAAAAATAATGGAAAAGCTCCAGTGAAAAGGAGAGCCCCAACGATTTGCAGAGAACAAGAAACGCAGAGATCAGACGGTAGGAGTTCAGCATAAACTGAGCCGGGACCACACTATAAAACTCGAAGAAGTCCAGGTAAAACGGGTGTAGCGGGAAGCGCAGTCCGGCCTTTAAAGAATCCATATGCACCATCACCATTCCCGGGCGTCTCATAAAGAGATTATCTGCGCCTCAGAGGCTATAATAAGCAGGTGGGGGGAGGATAATTTGCAGCTCCCTCAGGGCCCTCTTGGAGAAGACCTGTTCGATCACGACTACGTTCGGAATAAGCACTATGTGTCTATGATGGTCCATAGGGATGCCACGCTTGTAGATCCGGAGGTCATCCCCTTCTTCAGCCTCCTCACCCGAGTCATGATCGGCTGGATGCCCGCCGCCGCAGCAGGTTGTGCCACCATCGCAACGACGTTCTCGGGGTCAACGGTCATATCAACGTGTTCTCCTACGACCAGGATTGCGGCGTCAGCCACTGCATCGGGGACTGTCATTGAAGAAGCGTCGGAATGGCCATAACCTCTCGCTTCTGCCGAGGAGCGGGGTCTGAGTTCTGATGCCAAAGATGAACCGGCTGAAGAGTCGGTAGAAAAACCGGAGCTAGTTTCCGAAGAGGAAGAAATCTCCATGGAGAAGGCCATGGGGAGATGTACGAGAAGAAAGGAAGAAGTTGGGGTTGGGGAATTACCTTGCTAGAAGCTTGGGAGAGAAACGAACACCGGGATCGAAATACTCGCTGAACGGCGCTGAGAAGGCAAGAGAGGACAACAGATGAAAAGCCCTAACCCTTCCCTGATTTCCGGTATTTATAAGGGGAGGCGCCGGCTCAGCGACCAACCCGCAGGCGACACGTGGCAAGGAGCGTATACAGGGACGCGTGTCGCGTAGAGACGGGCTGATACGGAATGATTACTTTTTCATTGGAAGTTGAACCGGCCAGATAGCTGGCACCTAGAGCCCCGCGAACAACGGCGGGAAGCAACCGTCACCCAGAAGAAAAGGGAGCAACGACTCGAGGCGGTACGGCGGAAGTTATCTTACTTCTTTATGTCCCGCGCACGCTCGGAACATCAGAAGTGGGGGACTTGTGTTGGGTTGATGGTCTACCAGGGCCGGCCCGTCAACCCCTAAAGCCCAAGAACCAGGGGGCGTACGTAGCCCAGCATAGCCAGAGCAGGGTCCAAAAAGGCCAGAAGACGTACGTAGCCCAGCATAGCCAGGCCTCAGGGTCCAAGGGCCAGGGGACGTACGTAGCCCAGCATAGCCATGCCTCAGGGTCCAAGGCCAGGGGACGTACGTAGCCCAGCATAGCCAGGGCAGGGTCCAAGGGCCAGAAGACGTACGTAGCCCAACATAGCCAAAGCAGGGTCCAAGGGCCAGGAGACGTACGTCTTGTGGGCTATACTTAAGGGCCCAGGTTGCCACCAGAGGGTTGAATCCAGTTTAGGGGACGGACGTCCCCCACGCTATGGCGGGAAACCAAGATCTTGACGGGAAGCGCATTTAATGCTGGAGATTTGGTAGTTGGGATCATGTCGCCCACAGCCGGCCACGTCATCCCCCCAACCACCATGGGGTACTATAAATAGTCGCATTTATTTCATTGTAAAGGCTTCACACTTCGTTACTCTAGAATTGTAATATCATCAACAACACGTAGCATATTTTCAGTACGTTCGGCCCTTTGGCTTGTAATCGTTAAGGTGAATAAAATACAGTCATTAACCCACTCCCCATTGCTTAGTGAGTTCGTTTTGCTTTCTACCCATTCGAGACCCCCAGATTACGTGTTGGGCCTGCGGGTTGAGGGGAATAAACCTCAACAGGATTATAATTGAACATGAGTACGTATGTATCATTTTTATTAAATATTCAAATAGTTAATATCATTGAAAGATATTTATAAAATGAATGTTTTGCTAATGCATACGAAGTATTTCTTTTAAATATTATAACAGTTGTTAAGAAATTCACTCAATTAAACCAACTTCATTCCTTTTTCTCCTTCCAAACCCAAATGATTATCAAAGTGCTTCCTACCCTAATTTTTTTGGCTCTCCCTTTCCCTCTCCTCATTTAAAACTAATCGGGCATTAGACACCCAAGTCTATTAGCTTTTAATATTCTTTTTTATTGAGATTCACGCTTTAAGTATATACAGAGTATGATTCTCTAAAATGATAATTTCCAATTTTACTTGTTTTGATGACCCACATTTTGTCACCATTGTTGGTTTAGAAGAAAGTAACTTTTAATTTTTAGATAAAAGGAGCACATGTGTGCAGTTACGAAATCAGAACTATTTTTTAGGGGTGCTCGAAAACACAGAGAAGGAAAAAATATACCTTGAACTATAATTATTGGGTCTGATCTGGTATATTCAATTTTGGTCTGGTTTGATCTGATCTTTTTAGGACTAAAATAAGTCCAAGTAAAAACATAAGTTCCAAATGAAGTATAGTGTACGGTTGTTCTCTAACATATAGTTCAAAAGTATATTTGTAACTTCTCTAAAAATATAGGAAAGCTCAAAAGAAGTAAACTAACTAAAGTAATTGTCCAAGATAGGAGTAGAACATAGAGAAAATTCCAAAATAGGAGTTCTAATGTTTTATTCCATAAATAGGAGTTTATGTTACAAATATACCCCTAATATAATTAAATAACCCAGATCCGTTTCTCCCTGGGCGTATATCTTTTCCCCTTCCAGATCTGCGCAACTTCGATCCCCCGGCGACATCTCGTCGGACTCTTCTTCGCCGCCATGGCCTTCTCTTGCTTGTTCCAGGTAATTTATTCTCTTTCTTCTCCTTCCTCTCCTTCCTCTCCTTCTCCTTCATATCCTTCTTCTCCCTCTTCTCCTTCTCATCCTCTTCCCCTAATTTCCAATTTCTTTAGTCGACAGAGTGGCTCTAGCCACTACTGGAAAAAATCACATTTGCTGCGGTTATTTTTGGGCATTTGCTGCGACTATAGCTCCTCCTGGAATTTGGAATCGGCAATAGATAAGAGGGAAGCAAGGAAGTGAAATACATCTCACTTGTTCTATTTTGATTTTATTTTTTTGCATTTTGTATTTTTCAATTTTCTGCATTTATTTCTTATTGATTGGATCGATTCTATAAAATTTGAAGATTATTATTAATGTGTAGTTTCAAATTTATTTTCCAATTTACTCACATGTTTGAGAATGCGAAAGTGTTTTTGTCAAATAGTGCCATTTTGGTAGCATTAATTTTGTCCATTAAAAAGGTGGCAATAAAAGATTAAAAAGATAACAATATTACTCTTATAATGCCATGTTTTATTAATTTGAAAAGGGTTTTTTGCCACATAGTGCCATTTTAGAATGCATAATTTTGTCCATTAAAAAATGGCAATAAAACATTAATATTGCATTGTCAATGTAAATATGTCATTATTATTCATTTTTATATTTTTATAAAGCTGCCATTAAACCACCAGTCCCATTAGGCAAGAATAGGACAAAATTGAAGACACTGCCTCGTCGCCGGAGTAAATTGACGAAGGAAGTTATCACCGGAGGGCAGCGGTGGCTGAAACGTCAATGTTCGGCGGAGGCTGCTGAGACACTGGGCAGCGACGACGCCGGATGGTGGCGGCAGCGGCTGAGACGCTGAAGGTGATGCCGGCGGCTGAGACGCTGAAGGGTGGCATAGGCGGCTGAGACATCGGAGGGTGGCAGAGGTGGTTGAGACGCTGGAGGGTGGCAGAGGTGGCTGAGACGCTGGAGGGTGGCAGAGGTGGCTGAAACGCCGGAGGGCGGCAGCGGCTGTGACGCCGGAGGGCGGCGGCGACTGAGATGTTGGAGCACGACAGTGATAGAGGCGTTGGAGGGTGGCTGCTTGGTGGTTGTGGTCGTACTTGCTATGGTTTTGTAATTATTTTATTCTAATTTTCATTAAGGGCATTTTGGTCAAGTCACACACTTTTTACTCCTATCAAACATTGAACTCCCATTTTTGAACTTTTTCAATGTTTTGCTCCTATTCACGGAATTATCTCAATTAACTATTACCAAAACCAAAACCAAAATCAAATACAGTTGTACATGATCTTTAAAAAATAATCAAAACCAAAAATAGATTCTCATACCCTAAATTAGTCATACCTTATCATTTGAATTAAATTACACACGACAATATATATTTTCCCTGCTATTTCTTTATTGAGTATTAGAAGTCTCACTACTCGGTATACATTAATAATAACGCATGTATGGTTTAACAAATCACAAATAACAAAACCATACTATCGTTACACATAAATTCACTAATTTCCATTCAAGTAACATAATATTTTGTTGATGACAAACAACCATTGTTACTTTTGGTTTATAAGCGATTGGAGGAAAAGAAGTTAAGTCGTGATTTGAAACAAGCCATAGACCCCCTAGAACTGCTTTGCGGATCCAAGATTAAATATATTGACTTACTTAAAAAATATCTTTTCTCTCCATTCAAATTCAGTATTGTCTTTCTTAATTAAGAGAATTTTTTAGTAAGGAAATAATCAATGATCATACAAAGAAATAATTTTTTTCTTTAACGAAAAGTTATTTAAATCAAATGCATTGATTAAAAGATCTTTCCACAAAGCAAGTTTTCAAAATAAAAGATGTTATTCAAAATTCAAATTGGATTTTCGTGCATCTCCTGTCATAAGGAGTGTTTCCTTAAGAAAAATGATTCCCTTTAAGCAAATAAAAAGAATATTTTTTAATAGCAATAAGGAAACATTTTTGAATAATTTTTATGCAAATTGGACTGAAATATATATATGTATGAAGATCTTAGCTCATTAAAGAGAACACATAGGGGCCTGATCTAGCACCTTTAAGAGAACCGTGCTCAAAAGGAAAGAATTAATCCTCAAAGAAAAAGATACAACAAAGGAAAATTTGACCAATAAGGAAAGATTTTAAATGTCGTTAAGCCTTGAAGCTCCTAGACATCCCGTATATGACTAGGCTCGTGCATGGAGATGTGTGTACTTGAACCGAGAAGAAAATACTCAAATAATAAGAATTATACAAGGATGCCATAGAAGACCGAGTACGAGCGACAATTCTATTAACAATTCTATCATTTGTATTTCAATTGTATTGACGTTGAGAGGAACATTTGAGAACGTTTGACTCCGAGGGTTGGGGTGTGAAATGAGAGTTTTGTTGTAAAGCAGGGAGACTACTTACCCACAAGGCAAGTTAGTGAGAACTCTACCTAGAGATGTTAGAGTTGGGGTGACTCAAGGTTAAACTAGGAGAGTTTATCTTGTAACTTGTATAAAGACTTTTAGTAAACAGTTTTTCAAATTCCTCCGAACGAAGAAAAAGTTTTTTAATCTCTGTAAAGCCAAATGATTTTTCCTTGTTAAATTCTTGTGTCCTTTAATTTCTTATTTCTCATCCCCACATTAGAACTCGGCGAAAAACTATCGGAATTCTACACTTCTACACACTAAATTCACCTCATTCTTGTGTGATTCAACCGGTTCATCATTAAAGTAAAATATACTCTCTTTAGAGATTGAACATTTTTGAATTGCAAAACTGAGAACGGGGATGAGGAGGTGTGTGTAGACAACCCTGGTGACTCGAGTGTGTTTTGTGATTGATCCTCACCACCCATGCTTCTGAATCAAGGGAGTGGGGCAAGTGGGACTCCTAAATTTAAGATATATATTTTTTCTTTGATCCAAAAGGTGGAATCTTCCACCCCGGAGTCCCCCACACCCGACCGACAGGTCACGTGAGAGGATGTAAATCACAGTGACTCAGTTAGCGAAATGGTAGTAGGTCTATATATCCGTGCGCGCCAAAAGTCTAACCCATTTCAAAAGTCTAACCCATTTAAGAGGACCAAATCAATTAAGGTGAGTTTATGTATACTTTAACACCTCTGTTTTTCTCTTGTTCGTCTCTGTTTTTTTGCAGGGACCTTTGAGTTCTCAGAAGACATATTTGCAACAAAGGGCCAAAACCTTGAAGTCATGATAAACACCACTATATGATTATCATTTATCAAAGCGCTTCCTACCCTAATTTCTTTGGCTCTCCCCTTCCCTCTCCTCGTTTGAAACTAATCGGGCATTAGACACCCAAGTCTATTAGCTTTTAATATTCTTTTTTATTGAGATTCACGCTTTAAGTATATACAGAGTATGATTCTCTAAAATGATAATTTCCAATTTTACTTGTTTTGATGACCCACATTTTGTCACCATTGTTGGTTTAGAAGAAAGTAACTTTTAATTTTTAGATAAAAGGAGCACATGTGTGCAGTTACGAAATCAGAACTATTTTTGAGGGGTGCTGGAAAACACAAAGAAGGAAAAAATATACCTTGAACTATAATTATTGGGTCTGATCTGGTATATTCAATTTTGGTCTGGTTTGATCTGATCTTTTTAGGACTAAAATAAGTCCAAGTAAAAACATCAGTTCCAAATGAAGTATAGTGTACTGTTGTTCTCTAACATATAGTTCAAAAGTATATTTGTAACTTCTCTAAAAATATAGGAAAGCTCAAAAGAAGTAAACTAACTAAAGTAATTGTCCAAGATAGGAGTAGAACATAGAGAAAATTCCAAAATAGGAGTTCTAATGTTTTATTCCATAAATAGGAGTTTATGTTACCAATATACCCCTAATATAATTAAATAATCCAGATCTGTTTCTCCCTGGGCGTATATCTTTTCCCCTTTCAGATCTGCGCAACTTCGATCCCCTGGCGACATCTCGTCGGACTCTTCTTCGCCGCCATGGCCTTCTCTTGGTTGTTCCAGGTAATTTATTCTCCTTCCTCTCCTTCCTCTCCTTCTCCTTCATATCCTTCTTCTCCCTCTTCTCCTTCTCATCCTCCTCCCCTAATTTCCAATTTCTTTAGTCGACAGAGTGGCTCTAGCCACTACTGGAAAAAATCACATTTGCTGCGGTTATTTTTGGGCATTTGCTGCGACTATAGCTCCTCCTGGAATTTGGAATCGGCAATAGATAAGAGGGAAGCAAGGAAGTGAAATACATCCCACTTGTTCTATTTTGATTTTATTTTTTTGCATTTTGTATTTTTCAATTTTCTGAATTTATTTCTTATTGATTGGATCGATTCTGTAAAATTTGAAGATTATTATTAATGTGTAGTTTCAAATTTATTTTCCAATTTACTCACATGTTTGAGAATGCGAAAGTGTTTTTGTCAAATAGTGCCATTTTGGTAGCATTAATTTTGTCCATTAAAAAGGTGGCAATAAAAGATTAAAAAGATAACAATATTACTCTTATAATGCCATGTTTTATTAATTTGAAAAGGGTTTTTTGCCACATAGTGCCATTTTAGAATGCATAATTTTGTCCATTAAAAAATGGCAATAAAACATTAATATTGCATTGTCAATGTAAATATGTCATTATTATTCATTTTTATATTTTGATAAAGCTGCCATTAAACCACCAGTCCCATTAGGCAAGAATAGGACAAAATTGAAGACACTGCCTCGTCGCCGGAGTAAATTGACGGAGGAAGTTATCACCGGAGGGCAGCGGTGGCTGAAACGTCAGTGTTCGGCGGAGGCTGCTGAGACACTGGGCGGCGACGACGCCGGATGGTGCCAGCAGCGGCTGAGACGCCGAAGGTGGTGCCGGCGGCTGAGACGCTGAAGGGTGGCATAGGCGGCTGAGACACCGGAGGGTGGCAGAGGTGGTTGAGACGCTGGAGGGTGGCAGAGGTGGCTGAGACGCTGGAGGGTGGCAGAGGTGGCTGAAACGCCGGAGGGCGGCAGTGGCTGTGACGCCGGAGGGCGGCGGCGACTGAAATGTTGGAGCACGGCAGTGATAGAGGCGTTGGAGGGTGGCTACTTGGTGGTTGTGGTCATACTTGCTATGGTTTTGTAATTATTTTTTTCTAATTTTCATTAAGGGCATTTTGGTCAAGTCACAAACTTTTTACTCCTATCAAACATTGAACTCCCATTTTTGAACTTTTTCAATGTTTTGCTCCTGTTCACGGAATTATCAACTATTACCAAAACCAAAACCAAAACCAAAACCAAAATCAAATACAGTTGTACATGATCTTTAAAAAATAATCAAAACCAAAAATAGATTCTCATACCCTAAATTAGTCATACCTTATCATTTGAATTAAATTACACACGACAATATATATTTTCCCTACTATTTCTTTATTGAGTATTAGAAGTCTCACTACTTGGTATACATTAATAATAACGCATGTATGGTTTAACAAATCACAAATAACAAAACCATACTATCGTTACACATAAATTCACTAATTTCCATTCAAGTAACATAATGTTTTGTTGATGACAAACAACCATTGTTACTTTTGGTTTATAAGTGATTGGAGGAAAAGATGTTAAGTCGTGATTTGAAACAAGCCATAGACCCCCTAGAACTGCTTTGCGGATCCAAGATTAAATATATTGACTTACTTAAAAAATATCTTTTCTCTCCATTCAAATTCAGTATTGTCTTTCTTAATTAAGAGATTTTTTTAGTAAGGAAATAATCAATGATCATACAAAAAAATATTTTTTTTCTTTAACGGAAAGTTATTTAAATCAAATGCATTGATTAAAAGATCTTTCCACAAAGCAAGTTTTCAAAATAAAAGATGTTATTCAAAATTCAAATTGGATTTTCGTGCATCTCCTGTCATAAGGAGTGTTTCCTTAAGAAAAATAATTCCCTTTAAGCAAATAAAAAGAATATTTTTTAATTGCAATAAGGAAACATTTTTGAATAATTTTTATGCAAATCGGAATGAAATATATATATGTATGAAGATCTTAGCTCATTAAGGAGAACACATAGGGGCCTGATCTAGCACTTTTAAGAGAACCGTGCTCAAAAGGAAAGAATTAATCCTCAAAGAAAAAGATACAACAAAGGAAAATTTGACCAATAAGGAAAGATTTTAAATGTCGTTAAGCCTTGAAGCTCCTAGACATCCCGTATATGACTAGGCTCGTGCATGGAGATGTGTGTACTTGAACCGAGAAGAAAATACTCAAATAATAAGAATTATACAAGGATGCCATCGAAGACCGAGTACGAGCGACAATTCTATTAACAATTCTATCATTTGTATTTCAATTGTATTGGCGTTGAGAGGAACATTCGAGAACGTTTGACTCCGAGGGTTGGGGTGTGAAATGAGAGTTTTGTTGTAAAGCAGGGAGACTACTTACCCACAAGGCAAGTTAGTGAGAACTCTACCTAGAGATGTTAGAGTTGGGGTGACTCAAGGTTAAACTAGGAGAGTTTATCTTGTAACTTGTATAAAGACTTTTAGTAAACAGTTTTTCAAATTCCTCCGAACGAAGAAAAAGTTTTTTAATCTCTGTAAAGCCAAATGATTTTTCCTTGTTAAATTCTTGTATCCTTTAATTTCTTATTTCTCATCCCCACACTAGAACTCGGCGAAAAACTGTCGGAATTCTACACTTCTACACACACTCAATTCACCCCCCTCTTGTGTGATTCAACCGGTTCATCATTAAAGTAAAATATACTCTCTTTAGAGATCGAACATTTTTGAATCGCAAAACTGAGAACGGGGATGAGGAGGTGTGTGTAGACAACCCTGGTGACTCGAGTGTGTTTTGTGATTGATCCTCACCACCCATGCTTCTGAATCAAGGGAGTGGGGCAGGTGGGACTCCTAAATTTAAGATATATATTTTTTCTTTGATCCAAAAGGTGGAATCTCCCACCCCGGAGCCCCTCACACCCGACCGACAGGTCACATGGGAGGATGTAAATCACGGTGACTCAGTTAGCGAAATGGTAGTAGGCCTATATATCTGTGCGCGCCAAAGGTCTAACCCATTTCAGAGGCTGTAACCTCCACACCGTCGCTGCGGGATTCGAACCTTGGTCCCTCCAAATTTTCCACCACTCAACCAAATGAGTTATCCGTGCGGGTACGGTATATTTTTTCTTTTGTGATTCACAACACCAAAAAAACAAAATTCCTCGTATGGTTGAAAAATTAAAGATGGTTACGCATAAAGACACTAATAGAAATAGCTAGGTTTTTAATTTTCAAGGAAGTGCTCCTTATTTAGTAAATATAATGTGATTTAAGGACAGATCTGCTAGTCTAATTTTTAGGTTTCTTTGTCACAATGATTTAGTGAATGAGTTAATAATGAAAAAAGTATGACGAGCATTGGACGAGGTCCTAATTAGTAGTTCCACAATAGGATTAGATCAGAATTTGTCCAAATCAGTTGTTGTTCTTTTAAATTAAGATAAAATTTAATAAAATTTGTCCAAAAAGAAGTACTCCCTCCGTTCTCTAATAGATGAGAGTATAGCCTTTGGCACAAGATTTAAGAAGGAATTAATAGGGATAGGATAAAAGGTGTAGTGAGTTGTGTGTAAAGGTAAAAGTAGTAAAGAGAATGAAAACGTAGGAAAGAGAATGAGGGTAAATGAGTATATTTATTGAAAAAACTTACAAAAGTGGAAAGGAAGACAACTAATAGAGAACATCCCAAAATGAAAAGAGGGCCAAATATTAGAGAACGGAGAGAGTGTTTTTTTTTATATTCACTGTTATATTTTTTACTCTAGATAGAAGTAGCTAGTTATTAATTAATGCGAAACTTTGAAAAACTACGTATGGTAGTATGACCTATGGCAATATACTGTCATGTTTAAATTTTGGAAATACTAAAACATAACAATATATTTTTACCAGAAAAAATATAATAATCCTATTTTGAAACTTCAAAACCCTAACATTTGTGTTAGGGTTTGATTCTTAAACAATAGTCTAAACAATTTTGCCGTTTATTTGATTCTTAAAAAACAGTCTAAAGAATATGAGATTAAATTACTCATATTTGGAGGGAGGGGGGGGGGGGGGGGGGGGGGCGTAGCTCCTATGTCACACACCCGGGTGTACCTGTACACTCGATTTTTTTTGCAATTAATAGCAATTTTTGAAGATAATTAATAAGTTGAGGTGTTGAATTGCTTCCTTTTTCCACCAGGCACTCACGTTCATCCTTACTTCCTACGTTCTCCATTCTTTCTTTTCTTTTGTTTCTTTTTTTTTTTTGCATTCTTCCGTTTTTTCTTCTCGTTTTTTCTTTAGTCTCTTTGATTTTGATTTTTTCTTTTTCCTTTTCTTTTGATTTTCAAGTTTAATTTTTCTAACTTCAACTTTTTTTCTTTTTTTTCTTCCTTTTTTCATTTTTCTTTTTATATAGACTTTATGTCTTCTGTTCCTCTAATTTTGAACTCCTACTTAATAAAATTGGTTGGTCTAAAATAAGGAATGAATTCTTTTTTATAATCTACAGGTATGAGTTTACTCCATACACAAATTGATATTTAAGCATACTCGAGATTTTAAATGAGTTTTTTAAATTTTCGATGCTCATTTCGTAAATTATCTATGCTCATTTGATATTGGTGTAATGCTCATTTTAAAATGAGCATTACACTAGATAACTTAAATGTCATATCCATGCATATTGGTGTAATGCTCATTTTGAACTTTTTGTTACTCATTTCAGACGTTATATATTCACATTTAATGTTTGAGCATACTAGATATCTTAAATCATCTTTTTGAATTTTATGGTGCTCATTTCGTAAGTAAGTATACTCATTGGATATTGGTGTAATGCTCATTATAAGTATAAAAGCGGAATTAATTCCACTTTAGGTCCTCCGAGTTTTGTGTCATTTCCATATTTAGTCCTCGTCTTTCACTTTATCCATTTTTGGTACCTTACTATTGTTTTCTTGACCATTTGTGGTCCATTTCTGAGCATTTTTACTATCGGAAAAGGACTATATATGGTCAAGAAAACAATAGTCAGGTACCAAAAATGGATAAAATGAAAGACGAGGACTAATTGTGGAATTGGTGCAAAACTCGAAGGACCATAAGTGGAATTTCTTCTATAAAAGAGTAAGGAAAAGAACATAATAAGGCCCACAAAAAGGCCCAGTTATGAAAGACAGTCCATCTAATTAAAACAACCTAATTTTTTAGGTGGCATTTCTTTAATTTAAGTGAAAAATCACGGCTCCCGCTAAATGAGCAATAGTGTACTTTTAGTGAACATATGACCTATTGTGTTGAGTATTATGAAGCTAACATAAGTAAAAATGAGCATAACATCAGTACCAAATGAGCATACATAACCTACAAAGTGCACATTGATATGAAAAACGTAAGGTTTGTTGATTGAACGTCACGACATTTTAATTGAGCATCAAACCTCCGCTATTTAGATGAAAATAACGGTTTCTGGTGAGTGAGCATTAATGACCTTTTAATGAGCATCATGCCTATTATATATGTTGAGTATTACGAGTCTAATATTCAAAATCGTGATCTCTGTTTCATAACTTCTAATTCATTTCCTTTTTGTTATTTTCCCTTTTATAAAAGCTTTTTAAATTATATTTATAATCAAGTCCTATGAAATTTTCATTCATTTGTGTAACAATGAGAAATATAATGAATTCTAGATTCAAAACAGTTTATAATTTGTCATTCTTGAATTACAAAATTAATCATAATATTTTTATAATGTTTACTCATGCACATTTTTTTTACACTATGCTCAATTCAGTATAACACAAAACTCATGTTAATAATGAGCACACAATGTTAAAATAATTAACACACACAAACTATTAAATTAACAAATATTTATCTCCAAATTAAAATAGGAAAAAAATTGTTACCTAAAAGATTTTTATAATGCACAATTTAAAGAAATACTTAAGTAGTTATAAAGGAAGGTTAATTAGAAAAAGAAAAAGAAAAGCAAACCGGGACGTTAAGTTCCACATTCTATATTGCACATATTTATAAATTAAAACTAATGGAAAAAAATTGTTAAGAAAAAAAAGAATACCCAAGGAAGAAACGTAGATTCAAAAAGAATGTAGGAGAAAAGTTTATTAAAGAAAGCAGGCATGCACGCACCACACACGGAAGATTAATAGGCGGCGAAGACTATTGTCATTCATATTAGATATAATTACAAAAATAGGTGGGTGTACATATACACCCGTGTGTACAATATAACTTACGGGGGGGACTTTTACATTATTTATCTTTTCATTTCCGATTTTTATCTAATATATATTAATCCACTAAATATAAATTGAGATAATTTCTGAAAATAATTTAAATACCCCGAAATTTTGAGATATGTAAGATAAGCACCCAAACTTGCATAACTAATATAAGTACCCCAAACTTTATATAAAAAGTTATTTCAACATTATGATCATATGTTATTTCTTTCGCAAATGCGAATTTATTGTTTTAAGTAAAGAATATAAATATTCTAATCATTTTGTAGTGCACAATTAACATTATAAACTAATTTGTTAATGTTATTTATTTAAAATATTGAAGCTTAGATAATAATTTCATCCTTATAAATTCCCAAAGTATTTTTAATTTTATATTTTAACACTATAATGGTGGTAAGATAATTTATTATAAACTTTGGAGTATTTTTATTATGTGTGCAAATTTGGGGTGCTCACTTCACACCCCTTAAAAGTTTGGGGTATTTAAATTATTTCCCCCTCCCTCTCCCCCCAAATTAAATATGCACATTTGCTCATGATTTAATAAATTAAGGGTATGTTTGAGAGTTTTGATGGAAGAGATCAAGGAGAAGGCTTTGAAAATATGTTGTTCGAGGAGAAACGAGGGAAAGGTGAGAAAACAATTCTTCGTATTTGGAAGTAATAAATTTGCAAGATCGATAGTCTTTAATTATTTGGAAGAATTATAATTAAAATCGCTTTGAGATATGACAAATTCAAATATTTGAATCGATATTCATTTTTAATAGAGCTTAAATCATCATTTCATTAATTATCTTTCAAAACCCTTGAAACTGATGAAGCTTAAAAATTGATCATTTGGAATGTTTTTATTTGGATTGTTTTGAGTCTCAGACAAGACCATATCAGAGTTAAACAAACCAGACCAAACCAGATTTAAACAAATCAAACTCGACTTAACCAGACCAGACCAACAAATTACAATCATTCTCTTGTCTCGGATTTCCAAATCCCAAGCCCAAGAGTATTAAGTACTTTTATAATTGGAGTTAAACAATGTAAATTACTACGTAATTGAGTACGTGAACAAATAGAGATAGGGGGTTTGGTCTCCAGGTTTTTATTTTTTAAATATAGTACTTCGTACAAAATAATTGTATAAAAGTTTTTTGCACGCCCCTCTCGGTGTTTTCTTGCTCACAAATTAGCGCTTTTATTTACTTTTTCTTTTGCTTTTAAAATTTACTATATAATTATTAAATCATTATCTATGAATTAATATTATAAAATATCACTAAAGTAAAGTGATATTAGCTGTGATTGTAAGTATATTTTAATTTGTTTGATAACCCTTATTTTTAACTTATGAACCAATTTTTTTTAGTATTATACAAAGTAACTTGTAGTTATATATTTTTTTAAAGATGACGGTAAAATAGATAAAGTGCACAAATGAGCTAAGGATCATTGATGTTTTCTTCCGAAATAGAGATCATTGACTCATAATTGGGGGAACTTTATACTTTTAAAGTATTAATAGAATCAAATAAGTCTAATTTTGAGGATAAAACATAGTTACTTAGTTCTATCCGTACACTATCTATATTTTAATTAGAGTAATTCTTTTAAGTTACTGTAGATGGTCACTTTTGTTTTTTCATAATCTTTTGCTTGATTCTATTATTAGATACTAGTATATTTTAATTTTTCTCCAATTAAACGACAACCACTTCAATCGCTTCAATTAGAATTTCGTAAACTTAATCAGATTGAACTGATTTAGCCAATTCTAAGGTTACTAATCGAGTTTATAGTTTTAAACTAATAATACGAAGTATTAAATATTTCTAAGTACTTCATGTGTCACCAATCTATGCCACATTTTACCTTTTTACCATCCAACTAAATTTGTCTCGATGATACGATATTTAGTTATATTTGAATGATTGTCATACGAATTTACTTCATTCAAATTTTAATAATTTAATATTCTATATCAATCATACAATTTCACATTGTAAATAATCATCACTTGGTCATAATTTTATAGGAATTTATAATTTCAAGCCGGGAATATATTTTGGGGAAATAACGTGGAAATTAGAGGAAATTAGCTTTGACGTTTGTTAGAAATTCATCTTCAATATTTCCAACCGGAGCGAGTAAAATTATGAGTGAAAGACCATTACTTCCTGGTTTTTACCTAGCACTCCGTTGTATACACGTTATTGAGAGTCGAGACTATTGAACAAGTCCGGCTCACGTTTAAACCCGACCCGTTTACACGAACCCGTGGAATAAACCCCCCTCCCCTGCCTCGACTATAAATGCAACTCAGTGCGGACATATTTCTTTATCTTCAAGTCTGATACAGTTCCACCGAGCAGTAGGCCCGCCCGCCGGTTGAATATTTAGATTTTAAGCGACTTACCATTTTCCCATCTCCACGTCGACGGCAGGTGAATCGGAGCTTCTGGAACCTATTCACGCAAGTCGCCGCCGGCATCGATCATAATGCGCATTAGATTAGGTTGGTGTATCCCGAGGTGTTTGAAGGCGGAGAAGGAAGCGGATGACAATCCGAAGCAGGAGGTGGAGGCGACGAAAGTCGCTGAGAAACAGAGTTCGTTTAAGTTTCATTTCCAGAGGGTTTCGTTTTCGGATTTGAGCTCTTCCACGCTTTCGGAGGACCTCTCCATCTCCCTTGCCGGTTCGAATCTCCACATTTTCACGGTTCAAGAGCTCCGCCTCATCACGCACAACTTTTCGTCCAGTAATTTCCTCGGCCAGGGCGGATTCGGCCAGGTCCACAAGGGCTTCGTTGACGATAAGATCCGACCCGGATTGAGTGCTCAACCGGTTGCCGTTAAGCGCCTGGATATTGATAACGGCACTCAAGGCCACCGAGAATGGCTGGTGAGATCTCTACACCTCACTTTTCAAATATATGCATATACTCCGTAGTACTTAAAGATAATTATTAGTCGGTTCAGATATAGTAATTTCTACTTGAGACAAAATCAATTCCATTGGAGCTAATGATTGTTCATAATTTGATTTGAATTTTTAGACGGAAGTGATTTGTCTTGGGCAATTGAGGCATCCGCATCTGGTGAAGCTGATCGGGTATTGTTGCGAAGAGGATCAGCGGCTTTTAGTCTATGAATACATGCCCAGAGGCAGCTTGGAGAATCATCTCTTTAGAAGTATGCTTGCTTTAAACTCCATCATTTTCTCTTAACCATGCTCTCACACTGATTATGATCGCTTTGATTCTATATTCATGTTATTTATTTATTTATTTATTATTAATTTATTTATGTATTTCCTACATAACAGTATATAATTTTTTTGAAGTTAATAATATTTAAGAGATTACATTTTTATAAACAATATTTATTTTAGTCTGAAAAATGTAATTATTTCATAAGCATATCGAACATCATGACCGTTTTTTAGGGGTTCAATAGGTAATCCGTTACAGGGCCCCGAATTTATGGGGCACCAAATTTTTAAAAATTTATTAATACTATATAGTAATATTATACGGAGTATATTAATACTAATCAGTAAAATATAGTTACCTAAGCTAGTAAGGAAGAAAAATATAGATTCATCATTTTTTCGTTGGTCATTTTACTCTTTTAGTTCTTTTTAATCAGTAATCAATTGATTTGAGTATAAGTATTTAAATTGAGATTTTTTTTAATATTTTATAAAAATGTGGGGCCGGATTTTACATTTTGAACCGGGGCCTTCAAATTCATTAGACGGCCCACGGCCCTGTCGAACATTCATTTATATAAGTTACTTCTCAATTGAATTTTAAACTTAAATTTCATAGGAATGATCTACACTTCATCAAGAATATGTTCACAAATTTTTATCAAAAAATTCCATCCTATGAGTTAGAACATATGAGCTAAGTTCTATTTTCACACTTAATTGATCATGACAATATGCTAACGTCTAATAATAATTTTCTTAATATGTATACAAATAATTTTTTTTTTTAATAATATTTCTGAAAAAAAAATAGTAGTAATACACACCAACAATTAAAAAACAAAAGACGTTACTAATTCAACCATCACCTCAACTAACATATAAATCCCTAATAGGGTGTAGGTAGCTGTAACCAACTTGGAAGTTTAGCTCAATTTGTCCATATTTAATCAATTAATTACATAATAGGGAATCTTTTTAATTATTTTACTCCGTATTTTTTATCGAAAAGTCAAGGGTCCATTATTCTTTTCTGACCTCAAACACGGAGTACGACTTTCTACATTATTGATTTTTCCACTTTTTTTGTGCAATCTGCATTATTAGATTTTAGAATAACTTTAATATTGACATTTCTTGGATACACAGGATTTTCCGCGTCGCTTCCATGGTCTGCCCGAATGAAGATCGCAATGGGAGCAGCAAAGGGTCTTGCTTTCCTGCACGGGGCAGCAAAACCTATCATATATCGGGATTTTAAGGCTTCAAATATTTTGCTTGACTCTGTAAGTGGCAATATTTTTGAAAATTCCAATCTATAGAAATTAATCCGCAGTCAGTACCACTCGGCCGGCAGCTGTATATCTAAAGATGTGTTTTTATTGTATTGATTTCAATATCAACCGGACCAGATCATATCAAATCGGTTTTCCTCAATAGTATATACGGAGTAATACACATAAAATAGACATTTACCATGTCAATTCAGATCATACCAGATCAAACTTAAACAAACAATGTAATTAAAAGAGATTGGTATGGTTGTAAACGCATAAAAAAAGTAGGATGTGCTATAAAAAAGTGTAAAATGATAAACATTGAAACAAATTAAAAAGTTCTTAAAACTTGAAATTGCGCAAATACGGAGTAATAAAGAACTTTCTTAAAAGGAATACAAAACAAATATAAAATCACTCGGGGAGTATCATTTCAGCCTGGTTTGATACTACAATAATCCAAATGAACAAGTCTTACCTCTTTTGGGTTGGGTTAGGCTCAGCAATATTATCAACACTTGCTACAATCCAACCCTTCAATAGCTAATCAATTTTCGTTACATTTTGCGCGCAGGACTACAGTGCCAAGCTGTCCGATTTTGGATTAGCGAAGGACGGACCGGAAGGGGACGACACACACGTCACCACACGAGTGATGGGCACGCATGGGTACGCAGCCCCAGAATACATAATGACGGGGCATTTGACCGCCGCCAGTGACGTGTACAGTTTCGGTGTAGTGCTGTTGGAAATTTTGACTGGTCGAAAGTCAATAGACAAGAGCAGGCCATCGAGAGAACAGAACTTAGTGGATTGGGCAAGGTTTCATTTGAAAGATTCACGGAAGCTTCGCCGTATATTGGACCCCAGGCTTGAAGGAATGTATTGTGAAGATGGGGCACATAAAGCGGCTGCTCTGGCATATCAATGCCTAAGCGAGCGGCCAAGGCATAGGCCAACAATGAGTGAAGTGGTTCAGGTTTTGGAACCTTTGAAGGATTACAAGGATGTTTCAAATGTAACATTTGTATATGTAGCTCCTTCAACTGAGAAAGAACCACCGAAACTGAGTAAAAAAGAAGTGACTGAGCAAAAGCAGGTGGAAAAAGGAGACAGTGAGCAAAAGCATAGCACCAGAAGTGCCAAGTCTAGAACAATTCACTCAGAAGCTGATCTAGTGAAGAGAGCTTAAATTGAAATTACTGTTAGAACCAAAATGTATATAGAAACTTGTCTATAATTGCTTCATTTTTTGTTTGCTCTAGCGATAGGTTCAACCCGGATATATAGTACACAAGAAAGCCTTGGAGCAAAAGTGCCAATAACATGTTGTTTCATGCTTTTTTATAGTTCATGATTTGTTCTTTTTATCTTTTTCACTTCAATTAGGGGAAAATACAAAGTGATGTATTCAATTTGGCTAATATGATATAGTATCTCTGTATATGAAGTGTTTATGACATTTAATTTGGCTAATTACCTTCATGCTCTACCTCGGCCATGCATGGCTGCATGCTAATAGACTCAAGTCACTCAACCTTTGACGCCCTTAATTTCCATCGACGTTGAAAGCATCGTTATTGACATCAACCTAGCTAGATCACATTCTCAAACTCAACTCTCAATTTTATTTTACAGAAGCTCCAATCTCCATCACTTTGGAAGAAACAACCTTGAAGGCCACGTGGATGGTACATTCCGATCCTTTGCTAATTTACCCTTTAAAAAAGTATACAACTGCCAGTCTGCCATAGTTACAATCTATCCCTTATAGTAATATGATGTAGTGATGTACATATCTTAGATATTGTCAATTTACTGAATATGTCTCATGAAACTTTATCCTTTTACCGAACGTGTAAAATAATAAAGTGAAAGTTCGTTATAATATAATTAGTGTATAGTATAGAGAAATAATATCGGCTACATATTAATTACTTTAAAAGTAATACTTCGTACTACGTATAATTTCTCTAATAAAAAAAGTTAATTAAAGTTCGGTTGACCAATAAAGTTGACTGACTAGATTTTAGACAAGCTAGGTTCACTATAAATAATGCTAGTAATTGAATGGAGGATTCTTATAAATCATTCATATATTGTCCGAGATCAACGACAACTTGGTTTGAGAATTGAAATCAACGACAACTTGGTTTTATAAAACTTACTAATGAGACGAATTAAACAATATTTTTCAAAAAAAATAATTCACATACATTGATAAATAAAATGTAGTCAAAGTAAAGTACATGAATAGTGTACATACTCCAATGTTGCAACTAATGCGATACGGAGGATAGTACATATAAAGTTAACATGTAAGATTTCACGCCTTCCATAACGGAGGATAGTACATATAAAGTTAACATGTAAGATTTCACGCCTTCAGGGGCGGACCCAGGAAATTCACATTGGGGGGCGGTAATTTAAAGAAAAAAAATCTATTTGCTCATTATTATAAGTTATAACCTTTATACAATAGTAATAAAATGAAGCATTAAAATAGTACACAATAGGCAAAAAATAGAAGAAGAGACAAATATATTATTACAAAATAGTAAAGTTAATACCTTAGAATTGTGCTCGACGCTCCTTCAACGAGATAAATTCCTCAATCACGGCTTTTGAGTCAAAAGTTTTAGCAATTTCTCTTTCAATATAAACAACAAGGTTGTCTGCAAGATACTAATCCTCCATTTTATTGCGAAGCCTTGTTTTTATAATTTTCATTGCTGAAAAAGTCCATTCTGTTGTTGCTGTCAATACTGGTAAAGTCAACAAAAGTCGGATCAATCTATCAATAAGAAAGTAAACTTTTGACATCTCTGTCTCCGCTAATCCTTGACAAAGTTCAGCCATTGTGGACAAATTCGCCAACTTTGGATGGTTTAGAACATTGAGCTTATAATGTTGCAATTGAAACCTCAAGCCCACCTTCTCCTGCTCAATAAAATCAAAGGGGTAGTATTTATCCACTAAAGAACAGATATCATCAACGTTAAAGGACTTATATGAGTCCTTAGGATCCAAAGCACAACTAAGAGTAAGAAGATCCATTATCTGTTCATTGAATCTACTATTCAGCTCTAACAATTGTGAATCTATGACTGCGTAAAACATATCAACCCGATAGTGACGTTCAATATCAAACCCTTCTTGATCATGGCGTTTGCGTTTTACCACATAAGGAGACTTCATATTAGGAACTTCAATCTCATGCTTTTGGCAAAACACTAACAATTTCTAAGAAGTTATCCCATCCACCTTCCCTTAACTTTTGGATCAACATTTTGGTGCTTGACACCAAATGCATAGCATTTATTTCGTCTTGGGACTTCTTTTGTAGATGCTGACATAGAAGATCTGTAATACTCATAATTTCTTTAATAAGATGCAACAAGAAAACAAAATCAAAAGATTTAATCTTCTTAAGTGCTCCAGCTGCATCTCCACGAGTAGAATAGTTATTGTCATTCTCTTCAACATCTTCTAAAACAGAACAAGTTGCAGCAAACATCCTAATCAAACTGCAAACAGAACTGAAATGCGAGCTCCATCGAGTTTCCCCAGCTCGTTGTAACGTACCAACCTGATTAAGTCCTATGCCTGTTTCAAGCTCACCAATTTCCAACATTCTTGCAATTTCAAGTGCTTGAGCTTCCTTTAATTCATCATTTCGTTTGCAAGAAGAACTAGTCACATTAATAATAAAGACTAAATCGGTGAAAAAATTATGCACATATTTCACCTCTCTAGAAGCAGCAACCAATGCTAATTGCAACCGATGTGCTAAGCAATGAACATAGTATGTATAAGGACAATCATTTAAAAATAATGCTTTCAACCCATTCCACTCTCCCCGCATATTGCTAGCACCATCGTATCCCTGACCACGAATGTTCTGTACATCAAGACAAAATCTAGAAAGAACTGCACAAATTTCTTTTTTGAGTCATTGCTGCGGTATCTCTAACATGCACAACATCAAAGAAATGCTCTCTAATGAACCCCTTTTCATCAACAAATCTCAAAATAATAGCCATTTGCTCTCTCTTAGATTCATCACGTGCCTCGTCAACAATAATGCAAAACTTAGAATCACCAATATCATGTCGAATCCTATGTCGCACTTTAGTAGCAAGAATGTGTAAGATCTCTTTTTGAATTTTGGGAGAAGTATACATAGCATTTTTTGGCGCATTATCTAAGACAACACTAGCAACTTGTTCATTATATGATGCTAAAAGTGAAATCATTTCAAGAAAATTACCTCGATTTCTAGAACTAGAGGATTCAACATGACCTCGTAGAGCACATCCTTGTGAAGCCAACCACCGAACAACATCAATAGAGGTCATAACCCGTAAGCGGTTACCTTCCTTCATCTCTAGAGTTTGTGCTTCAATGACTTTGTCAATATGGAGAGATTGATTCAATAAGTCTTGACAACTTTTCCAACAATTATTGTGTGGAGAACATGGATCTTGGCCCACATGATTCAGGAAAGCACATCTAGCCCCGTTATTAACTTTTTTCCAACTATTAAAACCTTTAATAGTGAAAGCATCGGTTCCATGACGAGTTATAGGTTTTGCAAAAAGGTAGCACGGAAAGCAATATGCTGCATCTGTTGTGGGGGAATACTCCAACCAATGAAACTTTTGAAACCAAGAAAACTGAAATCTTCGAGGACGCTTCTCATCAGATAGGGGATACTTTGCAGAATGTATTTGATATGGCCCCATCTCCAAATATGCTCGAATAACTTCATCTCTTTGATTAAAAGGATATTCCCATATCTGAGGGCGTTTTACGGGATCACGTTCTAGATTCTTGATATCAAATGAAAGACTAGAACAACCCAAATATTTGGAAGTATTCAAAACTTCCACATTTGCAGTTTCTGCATTGACCGGATTACTTGGACTACAACTCAAATCAACAATTTTTCTCTTAAAATGAGAGTCAATGCTTGTCTGCTTCTTCATCTGGACGGGAGATGGAGGAAGTGGAACAAGGCGTCAGGCGTGGCTGGTGGGCAGTGGGCGGGGCTCGGCCTCCTTTCTTCTTTTTTTTATCCGAATCGGCGGAAGTGCGGAACAAATTTTGGGGAAAGCTGTTCAGTTTGCGCAGGTTTTTTGGGATGGGCTGGGGAAAGCTCTTTTGGGGTGGGCTGGGAATAAATTTTGGGATGGGTTGGGAATAAATTTTTGGGCGGGCTGATATAATATTATTTCTACAATTTCTATTTTTTAGGCTATTAAAAAATTGGATTTCTGTGAGTGAGCTATGATTTGGGGGTGAAATCTTTTTTGGGGGGGTTCAATTTTTTTTTGGAGGGGTGAGAATTATTTGTTGAGGGGGGTAAAATTATTTTTCGTATATATATATACTAATTTTTTTTGGGGGGCGACCGCCTCCATGGGTCTCTACTACGGTCCGCCCCTGCAAGCCTTCCATAATACTCAGATCCTATTTCTTTAATACGTACAGTAGTATATATATTTCTCCACCTTTTTCAACAATGTTAGAACTAATCCATACTCCCGATCGGATTACGTATCGCTCTTTAGGTCGATATACTTGATAACGTATTTAATGCTATGCTTGTAGTGTGTAGTGTGTATTAAATATTTGTTTATTAACGATATGATCGATACTTTGGATATACTTCAGCCATCATCCATTTGTAATACACTATATTATAGAAGTAGCTTTTTAGGATAAAAGTAGTATAATAAAATACTACGTATCGATCAAAGGCTCCACGATAAATAAACATATAACACCCGTAAAAGAATGTATTGACTCGCTAACCACCAAGCGGACAAATATAAGTCTTTAATGAACGCATTAGGACCACAACCGATCAATGCATCACCCACATGTCTCCAACTAGCACTACAAAAAAATACGTGATTGACAGAGTTTTTTGGCAAGGATTATTCAATATTATCAGAGATTTGGCAGGGATGTGCCAAATTTGTGCCAAAAAGAGTTTGGCTATGTTTACCACAAAGAAAAATAGCGAGATGAACCAACCAAAGCCTCCACTAGTAAAGCCAATATAACTACTCATATTAAAAGAAAAAAAAAGAGTACTGCTAAAGAAAACAAAATGTGGGATTAAACTCTTCGAGATACCAAATAGTACTTGTCATCAAATCTCTTAATCTCTTCCTCTCACGGAGGTAGTTTCGAAAAAGGCGACCTGCCACAATATTGATGAAAACCAAATATTTCTTCTTGTTCCATTCTGGATAGTCATGGTGATATGTGAATCAAATACAAATCTTATGCCTCTACCATATTTAAGAACCAGAAAGAGCCAAAATATTGATCTTTTGTAGCATTTTCCAATTCATTGTTCCTAGCCGTCCTTGTAAAATTGCCACACACTTGTAACGATGATCAAAATTCAAAAGCCACACCTTAGCTTTCAGCTGAAAACAAAAGCCACTGCACACTTTGGCGGCAAAAGAGAAGCGAAGGAGATACCGTAGTGCACTAGTCCACAAGGAGTGAGAAACACACTTATGGTCCGTTTGTTTAGGGGTTAACCTGAGTTATTGCAGGTACAATTTTTAGTTAACCTCTTTGTATTTTTACAACAAGAACCTAGATTATTAATATATAAATTTGGGTAAACCTCACATAACTCTCGAAAACCCGGGAAATCTAAAATTGAAGAACCTCTGAAATGGGGGGTTTTGAGGTTAAGTTCTCGAATAACATAAAATGAGATACAAAACCTTCATCTTATTGGTTTCAAGCCTATTAATAACTACTTCACACATGTATTAAATTAGGAAAGAGAAGAAGCTAAAGAACTCTCACACACACTTGTATTGAAGCAAGAACTGGCCTTTATAGGCTTTACAAAGATAAAGAAAATGCTACGTGAAGCCCTTAACTAACTCCTTAGTTTTAGGCATGAGTCACGTTCAAAATAAATGATAATAACAAATTATTCATGCTCCCAATCATGCTCCTACAATTGAGCCAACAATAATGACTTATTCAAATAAACAAATTAACAAATAAATGAATAACTAAATAGGCAATTTCCACGTATGCATGGCTCCATGCACATTGCTTGTATGCAAGCTTGGGTCAGTTCTTCAACACCTCCCCTTGAGCCAAGCTTGTCATTCATATCCTTTCCATGAAAAACTGATGCTTAACTTGAGTCAAAGACTTAGTGAACAGGTCTTCATTCTGAAACTCAGTTCCACAAAATTGCAATGCTATCTTCTCCTCAGCTACAAGCTTTCTTATGAAATGATGCTGCACATCTATATGCTTTGTTCTAGCATGAAATGTCGGATTCTTTGCCATTGCAATAGTAGACATGTTGTCACACAAAATCTCCGGAATCTCCTGTTGTTCACAACACAAATCCTTCAAAAGTTTCCCTAGCCACAATGCTTGCTTTGCTGCAGCTCCTGCAGCAATGTACTCTCCCTCAACAGTAGACAAAGCAACAATGTCTTGCCTCTTGGAACTCCATGTAAATATGTAATAGCTCAAGAACCAAGGTCAAACACTGAGCCCGAGGTGCTCTTTCTATCATCAACACAACTTTCCCAGTCACTATTAGTGTAGCCTCTTAGTTTAAAGTGCTTTACACTTTCATACCAAATACCAAGATCAAGTGTTCCTGCTACATATCTCAGAATTCTTTTAGCTGCACCAAAGTGTTGTTTAGTAGGACAATGCAAATACCTAGACACAACACTAACACCGTGTGCAATGTCAGGTCTAGTGTGTCTTAGATAATTTAGTCCTCCAACTAGGCTTCTGAATGACCTCTCATTTGCTTTCTCAGATCCATCACACCTCAGTAATTTTTCATTAGTATTCATAGGAGTCTTGGCTATCTCACAGTTCTCCATATGAAATCTTTTGACCAAATCCATGACATACTTTCTTTGACACAAGAAAGTTCCATCCTTTTTATGTTTCACTTCCAAACTAAGGAAGTACTGCATGATTCCCAAATTAGTCACTTCAAATTTCTGTTTCATTGAACTCTTGAAATCTGTTAGCATACTTTCTGAGGAGCTTAAGTACATAATATCATCAACATATAGGCAAACAACAATAAAGTGTTTCATACCTTGCTTCTTCACATAGAGTGTTGGCTCATTATCACTTCTAATGAATCCATTAGTAATGAAAAATGAGTCAATCTTACTATACCAATCCCTTGGAGCTTGCTTTAAGCCATATAGTGCCTTTTTTAGCTTATATACACTTCCTCAGGTTCATTCTTCTTTTCAAAACCATGAGACTGTTCAACAAACACCTCTACCTGAAGTTCTCCATTCAAAAATGCTGACTTCACATCTAATTGGAACACTGACAACCTCCATTATGCAGCCAAAGCTAGGATAACCCTCATAGTTTCAAATCTAGCAACTCGTGAGAAGGTTTCCTCATAATCTATCCCTTCTTGCTGAGCATAGCCTTTGACCACCAACCTAGCATTATGCCTTGAGATGCTACCATTTGGGTTATATTTGATTCTATAAACCCATTTCAACCCTATAGCATTTTTCTCCTTAGGCAAACTTACAAGCTCCTAGGTTCCATTCTTCTCTATGACTTTGATTTCCTCTTCCATAGCCTTTGGCTGAGTAATGGCTTCATCAAAACCTGTATGTTCAGTAGAAATCAGAGCAAAAAAACATTTTTTCATAGATATCAACTAATGATCTTACTCTATGTGGAGGGGATTCACTTGATTCATTTGATGATGATGATGATGAAGGGGAACTCTGATTGCTTGATGATGCAAATGAACTGTGTGGAGTTGAGGGATGACTACGCTATAGAGGTTTTTCAGTGGTTCATCAGTTCCTTCTATAGTGAATATCCTTCCCAAGCTTTCACCAGTTTGTTTGGCTTAACTCCAATCCCACTTTCCATCCTCATCAAAGACTACATTTCTGCTAATAACCACGTTGCATGTGAGAGGGTTGTACAACATGCAGGCTTTAGATTGAATTGAGTAACCAACAAAGATGCACTTCTCAGCTTTTGCATCCAATTTGGTTCTTAGATTCACCACAGTGTAGACAATGCACCCAAATGTTTTTAGGTGATTGACTGAGGGTTTCTTCTGTCTCCAAGATTCAAATGGTGTTGAGTTCATAACTGTTCTTGTAGGTGAGATATTGAGTATGTAGACAAATGTTGTTACTGCTTCATCCCAGAAAGAATTAGACAGGCCTTTAGTTTTCAACATGCATCTTGCCATTTCCACGATGGTTCTACTTTTCCTCTCAGCCACCCCATTCTGCTCTGGGGTGTAGGGTGTAGTGAGTCCCCTTCCCTATGCCATGATCATCATAGAACTGGCTAAACTCCTTGGAGACAAACTCACCTCCCCTATCGGTTCTTAAAGCTTTCACCTGCATGCCACTTTGCTTCTCTACCAAAGCTTTAAATTTCTTAAAATTTTCAAAAGCCTCTGATTTAGTCTTTTGAAAATAAACCCATGGCATCCTATTGTAATCATCTGTGAGCAGAAAGAAGTACTTACTGCCACCCAAAGACTCGATTTGCATAGGCCCACAGAGGTCAGCATGTAGCAATTCCAAACATTCAGAAGCCATCCAAGCTATTCCATTTGGAAATGAACCTCTGGCTTGCTTTCCATACACACACCCTTCATAGAACTCCAAAGTACCAATGCTAGGCAATCCATGCACAAATTTCTTTGAACTTAGCAACTGTAGACCATGATAGTTGAGATGACCATACCTAAAGTGCCATAACTTTGCATCTGCATCCCCTTTCACCACAAGTGCTTGGTCTGTGCTTCTGGTTAGGTCCAATGGAAAGACTTTGTTCTTTCCCATTGGTATATTCATTACCACTTCATTTTGTCTCTTATCTTTGATGATACGCATGTCATCCTCAAACAAGATCTTGTAGCCACCACATACAAGTTGTCTTACACTTAACAAATTATTGGCAAGGTTAGGACCATACCGTACATTATGCACCAATTTGCATCATCCTTGCTCAGTTGGAAGTTCAATTGTTCCCTGCCCTTCAACTGAGAGCTACTTCCCATCTCCAAGCCTAATTACACTCTTCTTTGAATCATCTAGTTCCTTAAACATGTCCCTGGAACTAGTCATATGATTTGAACAACCACTATCAACATACCAGACTGATTTGGCTCCATAATCACAATTATGTTGAGCAAGGAAAATGTTTTCATTCTCAGCATAGTTGGACTTGGTTTCATGCTTTCCTTCTCCCCTATCTTTTTCCTTTTTCCAACATGAAGCTTCTTTATGGCCTAGTTTGTTGCAGTAGTAGCACTTGATAGGACTTTTAGAGCTACTCCCAGAGTATTCTTCCTTCTTTTCAGGAGTGTAGCCTCTGCCTCCTCTACCACGTCCTCTTGCTCTATAACCTCCTCTACCACGACCTCTTCCTCTTGCTCTTCAGGAATATTGAGTTTTGTCATGATAAGAGGAGTCTCCTTTGTCTTGAAAGGCAGTTTCTTCTCTTTCCTCCTCCTTAACTTTTCTTTCTTCATAGGTTTGTAATGATCCTTTGAGTTCATCAAATGTATATACTTCCATGTCCTTTGATTCCTCTATGGTAGAAACTAGGTGGGCATACTTCCTTGTAAGGCTTCTTAACACCTTATTGATCACTTGCTAAGACTTAACTTCATCTCCATAAAACTTCATCTGTTGCACAGTTGCTGTGATCCTAGAAAGGTAATCATGGACAGTTTCCTTGTCCTTCATCTTGGAATTATCAAATTCCCTTCTTACAAATTGCAGCCTTACTTCAATGACTTTCTTGTCCCCCATGTATTCCTTTTTCAGAATACTCCAAGCCTCCTTAGATGGTGAGGCTGTTGCAATTCTGGGAAAGACTTCATCATCCAAAGCTTGTTGGATGAAGTAGAGAGCCTTTGCATCCTTCTTCCTTTTGTCCCTTAAGGCTTGATGTGGTTCCTCCAGTTGGCTATCTTCAAAGCTATCTGACGAGCACTTTGTCAGTATAAATTCAATACTAGCACTAATATGTAGTATAGGTGAAGTAGAGTTCGTGTCCACGAGGAAATGAATAATTCTCTTTTTATGAACTAGTAATTAAAGGGGTTTTTTTGGGTTTGAATGATTTAATTTAATTAAAAACTAATATGAACAACCTATATGTGATTTAATTCAAAGATAAAAAGAACTTGGCATTGCTACTTACCACTTGTTGATATATTTTAGTTGATCATTGTTATATCTATAACTTATCCCCTCTCGAATACTCAATCGATGAGTATATCCAATTCATCGAGGGTAGTTATTAACAACAACCATTCATTAATAACCCTTACTATTATGGGTATAGAAATGAAGAGGGAAGTGAGGAGATGAAGAAAATGGGTTTATTTGATGGATTTGGTGGGAAAATGGAGAAGATTCGAAGGTTTTGCCGGATGAAAATGGGGGATTTTGGGGGTTTGGTGCGTGGAGAAAAGATGAAGTGGGATGGGGAGTTGGTCGTCCGACCTGGTTTTGTGTGATTTTCCCGTTCGCCCGGTCGGGTGAGGGTAATTACCCGGTCGGGCCTTTCGTTGTTTTCAATCGAGTAGCTACTGGAACGGATACCCGGACGGGTGAATTAGGCTACCCGGTCAGGTCTTTGTTCCAGGGTTGGATGTTTAAATTTTTTCTTTTACCCGACTTGGTTTTTAATATTACTCGAGCGGGTTTTCATCTCAGCGTTAGGCAGTAAGGTCCTGGGTACGCACCCGGTCGGGTGGCTTGATGTACCCGGTCGGGTGATCAAGATTTTTCAATTCAGTCATTGCCTCGCCCGGGTGATTGTGCGGGTAAGGTATTTTTACCTTATATCCGACCGGGTGAGGTGTTGTACCCGGCCGGGTAAGTGCCTCAGGCTCCCTTTTTTTGAAAAGGTTTTTCTCACATACACACAAAAAATGAAAATAAACAAAATACAAACTAGGGTTGCCTCCCATAATGTCGCGGCACGACGTCAAGAAGCGCTTGATTTAATGTCGCGGCACGACGTCATTTTTATTTTATTTTTAGTTTTAAGTGGGATCATGAACATCCCTTGTTTCATTTTTCTTCCTCGGACTTTTCCAGTAAGACCGAGATTTCTTTCTTGTTACCACCTCAATCGTAGGTGATTTTATCTCATTGTGTGGTGATTTTATCCATTCGCCATTTTTTCAAAACTGATTTTTGTTTACTTTTCACTTCTTCAAACATTTTGGTTTCCTCGCCTTTATTTTCAACAAAAACATGTGATGCTTGTGGTTCAAAAATATTTAAAGAACAAAGAGATTGATCTTTAATTTGTTTTTTCGTAGAATCAAAGATATTAAATTCTACTTTTTGGTCATCAAACTCTAAAGTTAATGAACCATTCGACATGTCTATTTTTGTTTTGACGGTTTTCAGAAAAGGTCTACCCAAAAGGATGGGTGTTGTTTGGTTGTCATCTCCCATTTCAAGTACATAGAAGTCAACAGGGAAAACCAAGTTTTCTACTTCGACTAACACATCTTCTATTACACCCTTCGGGTAAGTAGTAGACTGATCTGCTAGTTGAATCACTACACCAGTTTGATGTAGTGGGCCGAGTTGTAAGGATTTATACAAGGAATAAGGAATGACATTTATTGATGCTCCTAAATCCAACAAGGCCTTAGAAAAATTAGTGTCCCCTATTTTGCAAGGAATGGTGAACATGCCCGGGTCGCTACATTTTTTGGGAAGTTTCTTTTGAAAAATGGCCGAGACACGTTCACTAACCTCAACCTTTTGTTTCCCTTTAAGTTTATTTTTCTTTTTCATTGTGCATAGTTCCTTTAAGAACTTTGCATAACGGGGAACACTTTTGATTAGTTTGAAGAGTGGGATGTTTACCTCAGAATCGGCGAAGGTCTCGTAGATGTCCTGATCATTCTTCAGCTTCCTTGTGTCTTTTAATGCCCCAGGGAATGGAGGGAGTGGTTCATATGATGAAAGTGGAGGGAATTTAATTTTTGTTGGTTCCTCCTCTTCCGGTTGAAAGCCTTCTCCAAGATCAACCTCTTACTTTTCTTCCTCAACTTCCCGTGTTTACAATTCTTTATCGCTCCTCAACATGATTGCATTGATATGTTGTCTTGGGTTTTGCTCAGTTTGGGAAGGGAGCCTACCCGAATCTTTTGCCTCGAGTTGACTTACGGCACTCAAAATTTGGCTAACTTGAGTTTCCAAATTTTGAATGCTCGATTTGGTTTCATGTTGGAATTGCATCATGGTTTGTTGGAATTGCTCCATGTTTTGCTGCATTGTTCCCATATTAACGGCAAGTGCTCGAATCATGTCTTCGGTGGACATACTCGAGTTCGATGTTTGGCCTTGTTGTTTATATTGTTGAGGAGGAGGGTTTGTTTGTTGAGGTTGTTGAGAATTTCCGTACCTTAAATTTGGATGATCCCTCCATCCCGGGTTGTAAATATTGCCTTGAGGATCGTACCTCCGTTGACCTTGGAACCCCAAAGCATTGACTTGCTCGGAGTTGTCTTCTTGAAGAGTTGGGCATGAGTCGGTGGGATGCCCATGTTGTGTACATATGCCGCAGACCTTAACCTCTTGGATTTTTGGATTTAAGAGGAAATCCTTAACCAAAGAGGTCAAGCCGGCAACTTGACTTTCCAGAGATGATGTAGATTCAGCAGCGGCAACTTTTCGGGTTGAGGACCGCCCGGTGTAATGCCTAGAATTCTCGACCAACTCCGAGATGAGATCTCTTGCTTGAGAGGGTGTTTTGTTAACAATACCCCCTCCGCATGCTGCATTCACCATTTGCCTATCATGCTCCGCAAGACCATCATAAAAATAAAGAATGAGGTCTTGCTCCGTATATGCATGGTATGGACAACTAGCACAGAGCTTTTTGAAGCGTTCCCAAAATTCATAAAGTGATTCATCATCACCTTGTTCAATATTGCTTATTTGCTTCTTTAAAGAGGAGGAAACGGAGACGGGATAATACCTCTCCAAGAAGCATTTCTTCATAGCTGCTCACGTATCTATGCTTCCTGAAGGAAGATAGAAAAGCCAATCCTTTGTGGTGTCCTTTAGAGAAAAAGGAAAAGCCCGCAGTTTGATTTGTTCTTCAGTCACACCGTTTGGACACATGCTTGTGCAAACGATGTGAAACTCCGAGAGGTGTTTGTTTGGATCCTCTCCTCTCAGGCCATGGAAAGATGGCAGCAGATGAATGAGCCCAGATTTTAGCTCAAACGTATTACCCTCATCAAGTGTAGGGAAGGTAATACATAATGATTGTTGATTCAAGTTTGGAGCTGTGAGCTCCCTTAGTGTTCTCGTTTGAAGAGCCATGTGAAAGGACTCTTTGGACTCGCTAGAACTAGATCTAGCGCTGCATGAATCTCCGGTAGATAATTCCTCCGAGTCGGTATTAGGAAATTTACTTTTCAACCGCTCGAAAGTTTGTTCTATTTCCGGGTTTGTTTGATAGGTGATTTCGTTTATGGAACGATGTTTAACCATATACTTCACAAAGCTCAGAAATAAAAGAAATAAGAACTCTTTATATTTTGTTTATTATAATTTTGTTTTTGATTTTTCTTGAAAGAAATAAAAAGAAAAATAATTGCCTTTTCCCGGCAACGACGCCAAATTTGACGAGCACTTTTTCACGATGCGTCAAAATAAATTCAATACTAGCACTAATACGTAGTATAGGTGAAGTAGAGTTCGTATCCACAGGGAAAGGAATAATTCTCTTTTTATGAACTAGTAATTAAAGAGGGGTTTTGGGTTTGAATGATTTAATTTAATTAAAAACTAAGATGAACAACCTATATATGATTTAATTCAAAGATAAAAAGAACTTGGCATTGCTACTTTCCACTTGTTGATATATTTTAGTGCAGATAATTTTTTAAAGGAAATCGTATGGAGTTAATTTATTGGTCCATGGAGTTAATATCGTATAGAGTTAATTTGAGATAAGTTTTTCTGTCTCCATGGAGTTAATTTGCTTTCAAATTGTTTGATAATATGATCACAATATTTATATCTATTGATACCTTTATGTAAATTAACTCCCAAGTACTTTATAGGTAAAGAAACTGTCTTCATACCTAGCAGATTTTTGATGGAATTTTTTCTTCTTTCTGCATCTTTCCCACAGATTACTGAGCTCTTCTCTAAATTAACTGTCTGTCCAGATGCAGACTGGTAAGTTTCAATGAAACCTTTAAATTTTGCTAGAGATCTTGTATCACCATTCAAAAAAATAAGAAGATCATCAGCAAAACCCAAATGAGTAACTGGCCAGCCTTTTGTTCCAAGATAATATGGCTTAATTAAACCATTATCAAAATGTCAATTCAAACCCCTAGAAAAACCTTCAGCTGCAATGATAAACAGATAGGGGGATAGAGGATCTCCCTGCTTAACCCCTCTGAGAGGTTTAAAAAAACCTTGAGGACTTCCATTGATTAAAACAGATAAAAAAGTAGCTTCTAGATTTTTCATCACAATATTGATGAAGTGATTTGAGAACCCAAATTTCCTTAATACTTCTGTGAGAAACTTCCAAGATACTTTATCAAATTCCTTGGCCATATCTAGCTTGATCACCACATTAGATCCCCTTACCTTTCTGTCCAAGGAGTGTATCATTTCCTGAGCAATTAAGACCTGGTCATTTATGTCCCTGTGTTTAACAAAACCAGCCTGCTCCTGAGATATTAGTTTAGGCAAAATAATACTCAACCTGTTTGCCAACACTTTGGTACATATTTTACTAATAAAGTTTGACAAACATATAGGTCTATACTCAGCAAATGAATTAGGTCTTTCCTTCTTAGGAATGAGAACAATCCAAGTACTTGAAAACCCTTTAGGAATATGATTTCCAAAAAAGAAATCTTGTACTGCCATAATCAAATCAGTCTTGATTATGCTCCAACATTTCTGAAAGAACTTACCATTGAATCCATCTGGCCCTGGTGCTCCCTTCTTATTAAGGCTCCAAACTGCCCCCTTAATTTCCTCCTCTTTTGGGAGTTTAATCAGCATATCATTCTCCACCTGATTAACCATTTGTGGAATGAACTGCAGAATTCTCTCATAGCCAGTACTATCATCAGCAGAATATAGATTTTGGAAAAAATTGACTGCCTCACCAACAATTTTTGGTTCAGAGGATAGCAAAGCACCATCTGCCCTGTGTATAGAGGTAATCTTCTGCATTTTATTTCTGATCTTGACATAATTATGATAGAAGTGTGTATTTGCATCACCCTCTTTGAGCCATTTGATTTTAGCCTTTTGCTTCCAAAATTTCCTTTCCAACTTGTACTTAGAGAGTAGCAAAGCTCTAGACTGAGACCAAATCTCTCTATTTTCAGGGGTTGGAAATTCTTCAAAATTCTTTTCTACCAAAAGAACTTCATTTTCACAGAGTTTGATGTCTTCAAAAATATTACCAAAAGTGGAAAGATTCCAAGCTTTAAGATCTTTCTTGAGATTTTTCAGCTTGATAATCATTCCTCTCATGCCTCCCCCAGTGTGAATAGAATTCCAATTATTAGTAACCACTTCTAAAAAGGATTTATGAGACAACCAAATATTTTGAAACCTGAAAGATTTAGGGCTAGTAGACACCTTATTAAAGCATTCAACCAATATAGGCATATGATCTGATGAAGAACTATTCAAATGAGCAATTTGAATATTTTCATAAAAGTCAATGCATTTATGATTAAAAAGGCATCTATCCAATCTCCTCCATACTCTACCATTGGATCTAACCCCTGTCCATGTATACTTGCATCCAGAGTAAGGAAGAGCAACCAAATTACAGTTGGCAATACAATCTGAGAATTCCCTGAGACTTGTAAGTAATGGTGTTCCCTTCCCTTGATGTTCATTGAAATTAGCAATTGTGTTAAAATCTCCTCCTATCATCCAAGGATCTTTAATAATTTTAGCAAGGTCAATCAAAGCAGTCCACAATGTTCTTCTTTCAATGTAAGTATGTCTTCCATATATTGCAGTAAATCTTCCTGTGAAATTGTCTTTTTGCATCTTGAAATGAACAAACTGATCCTCCCACAGAAATTCAGAGAGATCAACCCTGTTAGAATCCCAGAAGATCCATATTTTATTAACTTCCGAAGTAGCAACAACATTAAGACCAATCTGAGTAGAGTATAAGTCTGCTTTAGCTCTATCTACCATAGGTTCAATAGCAACTAAGATATTAATTCTCCATTGTTTAATTAGGGAATTAAGTCTAGAACTGGAGGATTCTAGACCCCTAACATTCCAAATTAAGCACTTCATTTAGACTCCTTAAGAGAAGTCAGTAAGAACCCATGGTTATCTTTCTTCCGTGCTGCATTTCTAGTTGTTATTGATGACCCCCCTACTTCAAGTTTCCTTCTTGTTCTTTTTTGGTGACCAGAGTGAAATCATTATGTTCTTCTTCATTTGATAAACTCTGTGCATTCTTTTCTACCCCTTCCCCCTGTTGATTTTCTCTTCCTGTTTGTGTCATCTTTTGTTTGATTAATTCCACTTTGTCCCATATCTCAGGCCATCCATGTTGCCATGCTTCACAATCCACTATGTTAGGGCTTTCACTATCAGAAAGACAATCTTTGTCTATGATATCAGGATCAAACTCCAAGGTATCATGGAGTTCCTTAATATATGTATCATCTTTTGCATCAGATTTCCCTTTTGCAGGTATTAGCTTCATACCACTGATTTCTTCCTCTATGGAATTCACAGGCTGAATCTCTTTTGAAGGGTCTATCCCATTTGGAATTCCTTCTTCAATTTGACTCTCCTCTGCATTAGTTTCCTGCACAACAATGATTTGATCTGCATTTTTGTCTATATTTTGATTTTGATTTGAGGTTGAAGCCTCCTGTGTAATAATTGGGACAATCTCCTGGACTTTCTCTTTACCTTTCTCTTCTCTTGTAAATTTGATCTCCTTAGCCTGGCTCAGATTTTTAGGCTGCCACTTTTCTTTAGTGACTGCCAAAAAGTTGTCTGCAGATCTCTTAGGACAATTTGATGCAATATGACCTAAATGCAGACACTTAGAACAATATGCAGGTCTATTTTCATAGACAACTGACTGCATAAAACCCGTAGATCCACATTGAATCCATATTTTTATTGGCATCTCCTTTGTTAGATCCAATTCCACCAATACCCTAGCCAAAGCAGGCCTAGCGAGTGAGGCTGTGGCCGCATCAATTTTCATTGGTTTCCCAATCAGTCCTGCAATGTCAAACAAAGCTCGTTTGTCTTGTAAATGAATTGGCAAATCTTCAAAGGCCAACCAGACCGGAACAACCGGAGATTCTACATTCGGTCTGAAATCTGGTGTCCATTTCGTAAGCCTCATCACACAACCATGAATATTCCATGATTGTCTATTCCAACATCTAAGGTAGTCCTCCTCCGATTCAAATCGTATGAGAATATGTTTTTGATTCAATAAACCCAAATTGAATTTACCTTTAAAGCCAATAAAATCAAACGATTTGCGCAGATTCATCATACTCGGACGAGCCTTAAAAAAATATCCAATCAATGCTAATTTATGCTTTGCAGCCAGTGTTTGAATTTCCCCTTCCGGAAAGCTAATCGCTGGTACTCCTTTGTATCGAGTAGCCTGCTTTTGAGTCAGAGGCTGATCTCGATTTGCTACCACCTCCGCAAACGATTTCTTTGCCCATGGGTTCGGTGGCGGTGGAGGATCCACCGCCGTAGAGGAAGGCGTCGTCATCTCTCGTCCGCCCTAGCTCTCAATCCAAGTGTTATTGTCGCACAATAGAGCTCTTCAAATAATTCGATGTAAATTTGAACACAATTATAGTCACTAATATATAGTATAGATAATATAATATTTTTGTCCATAACTTTTTTATTAGTACTCCGTAATATTTAAGGAAAAGCTCTTCAAATGGTAATAGTATTGCATATAAAATTTTGACAAAAAGTACTCCTTCTGTTTTAACATAAAAGGTCTTCTTTCCTTTTCAGTGGGTCCTTTAAAAATGTCTCTTTTTGTTATATAGTGAACAAAACAGTGCAAAATATATAGTGTCGAACATTGTCAAACAATATCCAAACAATGTCAAAAAGTATTACTTTCTTGAATTGTGTATAAAAAGAAAGAAGACTTTTGAATTGGGACGGAGGAAATATATTCTTTCTAAAGATCTTTTTTACGTTTTTTAAAAGTTTATTATGCAATATCGGAAACAAATAAATGCTCATAAAAATTACTCTCTCCATCCCACTGGACTTTGCCATGTTTCCTTTTTTGGTTGTCCCAAAAAACTTTACAACTTTCCTATTAAAGTAACTATTTTGTGGTTCTACTCATTTCTTTCTACTCGGCACAAACTTGAACCACATAATTTTTACTATTCTTATTTCTCATCTAATTTAAGGAGTGCAAAGTTCATTGGAACGAAGGTAATATAAATTTGATAAGTTTTCTAAAAACTGAGTAATGAATGAAAAAGTTATAATTTGCATGGTCATGCGACATGGCTGACATTGTGAGGTCAATGGGGAGGCGGAGTTGAACAAATTGATTTCCTTACCTAGTTACCTAGCTACACAAATTATAAATTTTTACTTTATCAATTCAATATCAATCACATAAATCACTTTTTATTGATTTGCGTGGCAGTCCCTTTTGTTCCATTGTTAGCGGGACGGGGTACTACGTAAAACAGAAAAGAAAAAAACAGACGCGTACGGACTTATCTTCTAAGTTCTAAGTTTCTAACCACTTTTTTTTCCAGAATTTTTTGAAATATAAATTCATTATCATTTGTTATTTCTCAACGATTTATTATATATTGTTCCGTATTCATTATAATGATATAGTGGTGAATTATCATCAGTATTGACATGCATGATTTGCCATTACTTTATGACTGTCTTGACTCTTGTAAATAAAGTCATTTATTCACCTTTACACTCATCTCGAAATTCTATTTTAATTTTTACTGTTTTTAATTTTAATTAAATACATTTCCGTTCTTTTTTAATTGCAACGATCCACTTTTCACGTTTATCAACGCACAAGTTTGACCATTAATATTTTTCATTCTTTATTAGTAAAAAAGATTAAAAAGTTCAGATTTTGAAAATTTAAAATGAGAAGAATTTAAAAATATTTTTTTAAACTTAATTTATAATACATTAATAAATAAAAATAGATTCAAAATAGAATATGTGAATAATGTAAAAATTCCAATGTTACAACTAAAAGAGAACGAATGTAGTATTTTTTATACGGCCAATGATATGTTCAGGTAAACATATAAACTTTACTGTATTTTGAATGTTTTTCTATTATTACTCACTTTCTCTTGATAAAAATTCCCTACCAATTGCTCTCTTTTAATGAAAATTCCCAATACATTCCTGATTTCAAAATAGACCAAAAGGTGAGGGACAACCAGAACCCACCCACCGTCATGTATAGTGACGAGTACTGTTTATTGTATTGCGAAATTGGAAAGTTTGCTAAAAACAGCTAAGCAAATTTTAAATCTAGAAGATTTGGATAAGTGGTTGAAACTTTGACCCATTCATTGTTCATGCATATGCTAAAGGGTCTAATAGACTCTTCTACCAATCTTATAAGTTCAATTCAGTTCTGAATAGGTTCAATTCACACTTCGAATCGACAAAAAATAGTTCAAATTTAATTTATTACGGGTAAACAATGGGTCATTCTTTTAATTTTTTTTAATGTTTTTCTGTTTTTATTTTCGATTTATTACAATTTTGACATTTTTTAATAGTTTAAGGGTTCGAATTCGACCTTTTTTGCCGGTTGTTTACCTGTAAAAATGAAATTTGAACATTTTTTGCTGGTTCAGGGTGCGAATTGGACATTTTTTTAGTTCAAGGACTAAATTGAGTTCACACGACCGGTGCGGTGCAGGGACCTATTTGACTCTTTAGCCTTCATGCATATATAGTCATCTCTCTCATTGCTCTCAATACTGTCAAATTCGAGGGTTTTTATTTGTGTTTTACTAGCATTAATTAATTAATTAATTGGCAAATACCAAAGAATCGAATGTGAGTTGTCTGTTGGAAAAAATGATTCATATTGGGACAAACTCGTGCTCATTTATGTGCTTTAATTCCATCCTACTCTGCATTTTTTCTTTTCTATTATAACTCACCTGGCCACAATTTTCCCTTTTTCTTTCTTTTTCCAATTAAGGCCCCTCCAATCCTCCATAATGTTAGTCTAGTGCTGGGAAGCAGCCAGATATTAATTTTTACGTATATATTATCATCCATTCTCTCTTTTAGTTGCTGCCTATTAAATTTTACACTACTTACTTGTCATACTTTCATTACATTTTATTTATTCATTTATGAGAATTGGTTTTAAAAAAATATTGTTCAATTCCTCTCATTATAAATTTTCAAAATCAATTTTTTTTAAATTTTTTCTAACAATAGAGAATAAGATATATTGACGGTCAAAAACATGCATTGACAAAAGTGCAAAGTTAATTGTTGCAACTAAAAAAGAACAGATGAAGTATATATTCTGATGATCCGGGTGACTTAGACACACATCCAGTGACGGTCCCAGAGCTTTTGTCAAGGAGGGGCACTGCGAAATGGATAAAAATGAGTCAGGTCGAGTAACGCCGGGTGTGAGACTAGTCTATTATGTCTAGCTCGTGCAGATAATTTTTTAAAGGGAAATAGTTTATTCAATGTCGATTCCAATGAGATGTACACCTATGATTTATTGGTCCAGTTTCAACCTATTAAGACAATTCTAAACATCAATATTCAACTTTTTGAAAGAAAGACATGACATGGATTACAACTCAATCATCCTTGCAATGTTTATTATTTTCATATTACAAACAATCAAAATTTAACATTTACAATTGAGATCGTGTCTAACCATATGCATGCTATCGTTCCATCATAATTTCGTAGTCGTTTAAATGTCTTATAAAAAATTTCATATGCTCTTTGAATGGATTATTACCTCATCTAATAGTTATACATAGTATTTTATATCAGAAAAGGGGTACTATTTTTGTCCTAAGTACTAATACTAAAGTTCGGGGTCAGAAGCCCGGGGGCACTTGTCCCCCAGGACCCCCTAGGTCCTCCACTGCACACATTGTAACACATGGGGTAAAATCAATATATAAAGTTATCATTGCGTCAGGAATTTACTACTAGAACACCATTCGACCACCTCCATTTAAAGTGCTTTGGCGTTGAATATTTTGATAAAAAATTGTGAACATGTTTTTCATGAAGTTTAGATAATAATCACAAAATTTCAGCTTAAACTTTAATTGGGAAGTTAGTTAAATAAATTATTAAAAATTACGCCAAACTACATCCGTAGTATACAAAATGCAGATGTTTTCAGACATTGACTTTTTCTCTAAGTAGAGTGGTTGAAGAGTTAGAGATAGGTAAAAAAAATGTATATTACAAGGATGAAAAACAATAAAAAATTTCCGCAAAAATCTAAAATAATGTATGTCATATTTTCAGGAACTAAAACGTATTTAACCCTTTTATTCATCAGTGACTAAATCAAATTGTATGACAACTCACACATTTGATTCAAACATGTAAAATTGATAAAGATAATGAGGAAACCATTATACTATCTCCCGTTCTTTAATAGTTATAGCAACAATTTGACTTTCATGTTTGTCAACACACAATTTTAACTGTAATTACATATAATTACGTAGTACTAGTAAACATTATAAAAAGTTGATATTTTGGAAATTCACATTAATAGAAATTTAATAACATTGTACACATAATAATTTGATTATATATATTAGTAGAAAATCGTGGTCAAAGTAAAGTGTATGAATAGTGCAAAAACCACAATATTGTAACTAATTAAGAATGGAGGAAGTATATTTTTGCATATATTTCTTGAACCAGATGTCATTCATCGATATTGCTCCTAGGAGTTGTATGATGGTGCTTTATCACTACTAGAAAATTACATTTTCCTACATATGATATTTGTATGCAAAGATGGTTTTTTGTAGTCTAAATTCTTTCCCAACAATGTTAATTTGTGGAGCAAAGCTTGAAGGGAAAGAACTTAGCCCACAAAGATTGAGACTTTGTATGGTCAAATTTAAGAAGACAAATGTTAAGCATACTAACTAAATTTGCAGGCTTAACACTCTTGTCACAAATATATTCATGGAGACACGTTATTTTTTCCTACAAAATTTAATTCTAGGGGAAGCTGAGAGCATACAAATACTTCCACAAACAAACATTATGCATGTGCTTAAGTATTAATTTGTAGACTAATCAACACTCATGCCAGAACTATACTCCCAAGAACTTGTATATAAGACAAAATAAGAGATTACATATGTTGCTAAAAAGGTCAAAAAATAACATCGATAGCTGTTTAAGATTTGAAACTTTTACATTGATCATAATTATAGGAAAAACTCTAAAAATATTGTTTCAACTATAAGTTTTTTGTATCGATACATAATCATGTATCGATTCATGTTAGCTGACCCCAATATCTTTTGGGACGAAGGCTTGTATGTTGTTGTTGTATTACATTATCTCCACTAGACCACTCTAGTCCCGTTTAATGCTTGTTCTATCCGTCATCACTATGTCTCAACTCATGCCATGACAAATACTTTTCTAATAGCACAATCATCTACTAGCCGATTCTCCATATGGGGTAGATGGGTGCTCTCAGAGTTTACAAACTGAAAAACCAAATAGATGGGATAAATTTTATTAGGGTATACAAATTGCAAAACTTGTCAGATAACTTAAGGTCATACGCATTCATTATAGAACATATAGTTCATCACGGTGAAAGTACATGAAAGTCGAGAGGGTCATAAGAAAAAATGAATAAAAAAACATACATCAACAGTTACCCTTCAAGTGAGTAAACACAGTGCAAGAAGAAAATGCTACATTTATGTATTACGAAGAGAGACCGAGAGTTTGAGACCATTTTTGGAAAATTAATCATTGTGACCTTCTCATCTGTCATCATCATCAATCTAGGATTTCAGAAGACGTAAAAGTTAGATCAATTAAATGTTATCACTATGCATTTAATAGATAAAGATAACTACAACTATAGCCTACAAATGAGAAAGAAAACAGATCACCCCATCACAAGCATCTTGTAGGTGTACCATTATGTTAAACTCATTGAGATCACAATGAATAAGCCCGTGTTCAGCCAAGCGAACAACAAGACAAATGATGGTTTTAAGAACTGTGTGTACGTTTTTCAATTGATTCACCTGCACACTATAACAAATATTACATATACAAAATTACCGATCAAAATGAAAGGAAAGATAAGAATAAAGCAGAACGGCCTAAATGATTACACAAAGTTGTTTTTAATAAAATTAAGGTTCATGTGTAATACATATTATTAACAAAAATGCTATAGGCCAGGTACCCCAATTTGGGGTACCCCATTCTCACACCCCCTATTGCGTGATCCAAAACGGGGCAATATATTTAAGCGGGGCAACTCATTTAAAAGTGGCCTCATTTGAAACACACAAAATGTGAGGTAAAAATGGGGTTCCCTAAATTGGGGTAGCTATAGCACAACTCTATTATTAACCTCGAGGACATAGGTGTATGCTCCAAATATTTCAGAAGAACTTATCCACAATAAGCAGGAGCATTACACTTGCATTAAATCAACGATAGTCTTTAGACATTAAGTGCTTAAGGCAAGACAAGCTAGTGAATCTTTTTCCATAAATATTATTACCTCCGTCCCGCTATGATTGTCACATTTTACCTTATCAATCTGTCCCACTAAGATGGTCCCATACCAAATTTGGTAAAGTTTGTGCGGCTCTAAATCATTTTTACTTTATTCTTACGTTATCAATTCAATATCAACCACATAAACCACTTTTTATTGATTTGTGTGACACTCCCTATTGTCCCATTGTTAGCGGGACATAGTGAGTACTAAAGAAGAACAGATGGCCAAAATGCGACTAAAGTTAGGATGTTTTTTACTTGGGAGTTGAGACTCACATTCCCAGACCAAACCACGCGAAATGGCAGCCACCTAAACAATGAAAACGAGGTTGTGACATACTCTAGTATGCTAGAGTATATATAAATGAACAACTAAATTCAAATAGAACATCATATGTTAACATTAAAATGCAATCTTATTACTAAAAGTGTTTTATGCATCATTAACCTCTAGTTCTAATTCATGTTCAACACAATATAATTGATTTGAGTCTTGTTTTGGTTTAGAACTTTTGTCAAACACATTGACTTCATAGCTTCTCAAATGATAATTGGAGATCAAATTCATGAATTTATACCTTGCCACACAGGCCTAATCACATCACATGCATATCCACTCCCATGCATAATTATATGCATGTGCAAGTCTCATTTCAATTATATCACTTGTTGCGGTAAGAGCATCTTTAATGGGACCATGGATTGCTATAAAATGCATTGCCACATCATATTGGGATAAAATTATCCTCTCCAATAGAAATATGCATATTCAATGTGGTGTTGAGCTGGAAGGGAACAAAACGAGACATCGTCCGCCTCACTGTCTAGTTTGAGAAGGTCCGTTCACAGCCAAGTCAGCATTGCCGTAAGTTGGAATCATTTAGCCCGTATAAAAATGCAGATTATTTCAATAGTCCAACAAAAGACGGACCGACATTTCTCCTCTAGGCGGCGGCAGCGGACAACCATATTTTTCTGTGGCGATCTCTTCCTCCGGCTCGTTTTGTTTCCCGGCAACGGGAAAACGGTGGGGCTGTGAGTTTTCAGTCGTTGGCTGGTTCCACGGATCCTCCTTCTGATCTTCTTCAGCGTCTAATACACACACTGACACACACACACACATATACATATCTCTATATATCGGCAACAACCTTATCAAGTTCCGGCGCCTGCAATCCCATGGCGTAGTCGCCGCCGATCGTCTCTGTAGCCTTTGACCGTGCCTCCCATCTCTATTCCTGTGCCACCGAAACTCCTTCTGGAATGAATTTCGATCAACTTAGGCACACTCATCTTCAAGGGATTAGCTATCTTCAATTTCACATATGCATAGAAAAGAACATAACTCGACAAATGACAAGCAATAGTAAATGTTTGTGAGAAGATAAGGCAGGATATACGAAGTATGAAAAGATATCAAGAATAAAGCTGGACTTAATGGACCTGTTTACATTTTTATTTTGTCATTGGGCTTTTCTATTATTTAGCCCATACGTATTAGTTATTATAGTATATAAGCCAGATGTAATATTTCATTTTGGTAGTTTTACGTTGAAACCCTAAGACTTTCTTTCTTCTTCCGCAATTAGCTCTCAAAGAAACCGTTTGTTCTTCATCTTCTTCTTCAAACCTTGTATGAAATCTTCAATATGGTATCAGATTAGCTAGTGATTCTATCTCGTTTTTCTGAATTCTATCCTCTATTCGATTTCTATAATCGATTTCATTTTTTTTCGAATCAATTGATTCGTGAAACCCTAATTCTTCCGCACAAATCCTAAATCGCGTTTGAATATGTCTGTTTCCTTCCCTCTAAATCCTCTTGAGGATTCTTCTTCTCCGTATTATCTGCATCCAAGTGATCACGCCGGTCTACGCATCATCTCAGAAACACTAACCGGTGACAACTTCAATGCTTGGAAGAAATCAGTGACCATGGCTTTCAGCGTGAAAAACAAGATGGCTTTCCTGGACGGTTCTATTCCGCAACCACAGTCAACTGATTATCATACTTATTCTGTCTGGTATCGTATCAATGCCTTACTTTTATCTTGGTTGATTTACTCCATTTCACCTGAAATCCGTTCTACTTTTCTGTATTTTACATCTGCAAAAGAACTATGGGATGAAATACAACTTAGATACGGTAAGAGTGATGGTCCTAGGATTTTTTTCTTTGAAAAATCTTTAGGCAATATTTCTCAAGGTACTCAAACTGTTACTGCATATTACAATATATTCAAAGGTCTTTGGGATGAATATGTTGATTTCAAAACTCTCCCTCCTTGTACTTGTGGTAATTGCACTTGCAAAATCAATGAAAAGTATCAGGCACTACTTCAAAAGGAATCTGTACAAAAATTTCTTGTTGGTCTAAATGAGTCTTACTCTAATCTGAGAAGTCAAATACTTCTTCAGACTCCCTTTCCTAGTCTCTCTACAGTGTATTCTTTCTTCCTTCAAGAAGAAGCCCAAAGAAACCTTCAATATCCTGTTTCATATCCTTCACAAACTTATACTCCCTCTGTCAATGACTCCACTGCCTTTCTTGCTAAAAATCCAACTTATAAAAAGAAATCTTCTGTTACTTGTACCCACTGTGGGTTTCAAGGTCATTCAGCTGATAAGTGTTTCCAAATCATTGGATATCCTCCTACTTGGAAAGGTCCTAAAGGGCACATAGTTGCCCCTGGCTTCAAATTACCTCAAAACATTAATAAGACTCCTCATGCTCATCTTGCTAACACTTCTCCTGATTCTCCTTCTAAAGACATTGACCTATGTGATCCATCGCTTTACAACAAATTCCTTGAGTTCATGAAGAGCCGAAATGACAAAGTTTCTGCTAATGTTGCTATGGCTGTTCCCAACAATGATCAGTCCTCTCCCAATGACTTCAAATCTATAGGTAAACATACTGCATTTATTTCTAATATCCCATCTACTATTTGGATTCTTGATACTGGTGCTTCTGATCACATGATTCATGATTATACTTTATATACTTCCACACCTAAAACTGTTTCTATTAAAGTTCAACTTCCTACTGGAACTTTTATTACTGCTACTCATATTGGTAATATTAAACTTAGCAGTAATCTTACTTTGCATAATGTTCTTTATGTTCCTCAATTTAATTTCAATCTTATTTCCATATCTAGCCTAGCATTGCATGAAAATATTTCTGTTCACTTTTCTTCTAATCATGCTACTTTGCAGGATCTTCTCACCAACAAAATGATTGGTTGTGCTGATCTACAAAATGGCCTTTATCTCTACAGTTCTAATGCATCTTCTTTTTCTGTTCATAAATCATACATTAGCAATAATGTTCAATCTGAATACTCTTGTTCTCAATCTGATATTTGGCATTACAGATTAGGCCATTTACCTTTTAATAAACTGAATGATCTTGTTGACTGCAATGTTTCACAACATTTAAATAAAAATACTCCTTGTGATATTTGCCATTTTGCTAAACAGAAAAAATTGCCTTTTTCTGCTAGTACTTCTCATGCTTCTAACCCTTTTGATCTTATTCACATGGATGTTTGGAGTCCTTTTAGAGTTCAATCTTATTCTGGTTTTAAATATTTCTTAACTATTGTTGATGATCATACTAGATGTACTTGGGTTTTCATGATGAAAAATAAATCAGAAGTTAAATTTCATATGCTAAATTTTATAACCTTATCCTTTCATTTTAATACTAAAATTAAAACTATTAGAACTGATAATGGCACTGAATTTATTTTCCCTACTTTTTACTCTAATAATGGTATTGTTCACCAACTTTCCTGTGTTGAAACGCCTCAACAGAATGCTAGAGTTGAAAGAAAACATCAACATATTCTCCAAGTTGCTAGAACCCTTTTATTTCAATCATGTTTGCCCATTACTTTTTGGTCTGATTGTGTTCTTACTGCTGTGCATATTATAAATAGGCTTCCTACTACTATTTTGAATAATAAATCTCCTTATGAACTTTTATATAATAAAGTTCCTGATTATTCTCATTTAAGAGTTTTTGGTTCTCTTGTTTATGCTTCTACTCTCACTGCTGACAGATCTAAATTTGACACTAGGGTTGTTAAATGTGTTTTTATTGGTTATCCTTTAGGATCTAAAGGATACAAACTTTATGATATTATCAATCATAAATTTTTTGTTTCTAGAAATGTAAAATTTTATGAAATGACTTTTCCCTATAGAAAAGATTCTATTTCTTCTAAATGAGACAATCATCAATCTGATTCTGATTCTTTAATTCTTTCAAATTATGATTTTTCTGATTATAACATCTCAAATAAAAACAACACTTCTTCTGATATTTTTCTAGAAAATCAAATCAATGATGAACTTAATGTCTTAAATATGAATAATTCTACTCATAATAGTGATTCAAGTACATTACAGACTTCTAACATTCCTATAGATCCAGAAGATCATTCACAAAGAAAATCAACAAGGGTAAGATCTCTACCTATTCATCTACAGGATTACAGTTATGAATTACCTGATTCCATTACTACAGGTACTACTTCTCAGACTTCTTCTTTTTGCAATTTTATCAGATATCCTATTCAAAATCATATTACTGATAATAGATTAAGTATTTCCCATTCTTGTTTTACTGCTGCACTTTCTAACATTATTGAACCTAAAACTTTTAAACAAGCTTCTAAGTTTCCCGAATGACAGAAAGCTATGTCCTCTGAAATTGATGCTCTTGAGAAAAATAATACTTGGATTTTAGTTATTCTTCCTTCAAATCAAAATATAATAGGTTGCAAATGGGTTTACAAAACTAAATTGAAACCTGACGGCTCTTTAGATAGATATAAAGCTAGATTAGTTGCTAAAGGGTATACTCAAGAAGAAGGTTTTGATTATTTTGATACTTTTTCACCTGTTGTAAAATTAACAACTGTTAGAATCATTTTAGCTATTGCTAGTGCTAAACACTGGTTTTTACATCAACTTGATGTACATAATGCTTTTTTACATGGTGATCTAAATGAAGTTATTTACATGCAGCCACCTCCAGGTTATCTACCTGCTAATGACAAAAGAGTCTGTCAGCTTATTAAAAGTCTTTATGGACTTAAACAAGCATCAAGACAATGGTTTTGTAAACATTCTGATTCCCTTAAAACCTTTGGTTACATTCAATCTAAAGCAGATTCTTCTTTGTTTACTAAAACTGATAAATCTTATTTTACAGTTATCTTGGTTTATGTTGATGATATTATTCTAGCTGGCAACAGTATGGAAGAAATCTTTGCTGTAAAAACCTTTTTGCATAATAAGTTCACTATAAAGGATCTTAGAGAATTGAAATACATATTAGGCATAGAAATTGCTAGATCTGACAAAGGTATAAACCTATGTCAAAGGAAATATACTCTAGATATCTTAAAAGGTTATGGTTATCTAAACTGTAAACTTTCAAATACTCCTATGGATTCAAAAATTAAAATTTCAAAAGATAATGGTACTGTCCTTGATGACCCTAAAACATATAGAACCTTGATTGGCAAACTTCTTTATTTAACTATTACCAGATCTGACATTGCTTACAGTGTACCAGTTTTAAGTCAGTTTCTTGCTTATCCTACTGACATTCACATGAAAGAAGCTCATAGGATTCTTAGATATCTCAAAAACTCCCCAGGTAAAGGACTTTTCTATCCTTCTGATTCAGATTTTTCTATTCAAGGATATACTGATTCAGATTGGGCTGCTTGTGTTGATACTAGAAGAAGTGTTTCTGGTTATGCTTTTTATATTAGTAGTTCTTTAGTGTCTTGGAAATCTAAGAAACAACAGGTAGTTAGTAGATCTTCTACTGAGGCTGAATACAGGGCTTGTGCAAATGCTGTTTGTGAAGCTCAGTGGATTTATTACATTCTTAATGATCTACATATTCAGTTCACTTTACCTATCATTTTATATACTGATAACAAATCAACTTATCATCTTGCTCATAATCCTATTCAACATCAAAGAACTAAACATATTGAATTAGATTGTCATTTGATTAGAGATAAAATAGTTTATGGATTAATAAATTTAATTCATATTAAAAATAACTTTCAACTTCAGATATATATACAAAACCTCTTGGGAATCCATTATTTCATCAGTTTGCAGTCAAGATGAACATGCTGGATATACATGCTTCTCTTGAGGGGGCGTATCAAGAATAAAGCTTATTGGATCAAAGTGCTAGACTTAATGGACCTGTTTACATTTTTATTTTGTCATTGGGCCTTTCTATTATTTAGCCCATACGTATTAGTTATTATAGTATATAAGCCAGATGTAATATTTCATTTTGGTAGTTTTACGTTGAAACCCTAAGACTTTCTTTCTTCTTCCGCAATTAGCTCTCAAAGAAACCGTTTGTTCTTCATCTTCTTCTTCAAACCTTGTATGAAATCTTCAATAAAAGACATGAATGCTAATCAACCCAAATTAATTTTTGAATAGTAATTAAGAAATGTTTTTGTTTAGAGAATAGAAAGAGATGGGCTCATGTCTATAAAAAAAGAAAGAGATGGACTCCGTTGGAGACTGATATATAATTTTGATAGTCTATGCGTACACATCAGCCTCACGGGTTGTGCATTTAGATTAGATGCCCATTTTTTAATAGGTGAAATCGCATCCCTATTGGAGATGCTCCAGATAAAAACTGTTGTAGTCCGTATGTATTTCATGTGTTCCTTGTTTAGTGTTTTCAAGTTCAATTCTATAAAACAATTCAACTAGCTAGCTCACATTTGTCATGTTTGAATGTTGATGGACATGTTTGAAAAATAAAAATGAAAAAAGAAATAGAAAATGTAAAAAATATAAAATTAGCATGTAAGTTTTTAAAATGTAAAATACACAAATACATAAAACGAAAAATATAGATTTTGACATTCTTAAATTTTTACAGTTTTTATAAATATTTTACAAATTTCAACAAATTTCAGATTTTTTTCAAAAAACCCTACTAAAATGTGAAAGACGGGTTGAATGCTTGAGTTGATTTATTTTAGAAGTAAACAGGCTTATTAGAAGTAAACGGGCTTATATGATAGTTTTGTAATATAAGATATTATGACGGATTGAAAATAGTAGATGGATCTATTTGGACCTTTCCCTAAAATAATTAAAGAGTAATCCTACTAACGCCCATCAAATTACTATTTAAAGCCCCAAGCAAATTTTAATAAATACTCGTATAAATTTGATAGTCTATATTGCCTTAAATTTCAAAGCCCCCATTTTCATATGTAGATATGAGTAATGGACTGCTGATCATAGTGCTCATAGTGATTGCCCATAATTAAGAATTTTTGTTGGACTAGCCCGTTTTAAACAATTAAGTTCTAGGCCGAGCCCAACCCATCTTATTCCCTTCGGACCAAAGAAAGTAATCTGCTTTAAGATTTGAAGTCCTCCGGTCTCCGGCACCAAATCAAGTCCTCGGCACTCGCCCTAGCTTTGATCCTATGGCGAATCTGGATTCAGACATCAATATGATTCCGGCCGGCGAGGCATCTACCGGTGGTGAACCATCATCTTACGCTGCAACGGCTTCATCTTCAACGAAGAAAGCCAAGAAATTCGAGATAAAAAAATGGAACGCTGTTGCTCTTTGGGCTTGGGGTATCTCTACCGACTTTATTCTCTCTATATAGAAAATTTAGTAGGTTTAAGATCGCTAATACTATGATGGCGTGTAAGTGTATAGTTTACCTACCTTTAACCCGATGCGTGAGACATATGAGGGTATGGCTTCACAGCTTTATGTGCCGGATGTACATGCTTGAAAATGAATTGATATTTTATGTTTGTATCTCCGCACATATTTGATCATTTTAGACGGCTGAAAGGCAAATTATTTGCAAAAGATCTCTATATTCTGAGTATTTGGACAGTAAAGTGTAAACTCAGTAACCCTCTTAAAAGCTAGTTACTCTGTGAGTGGAAAATTTGAGACCAATGTATTTCCAAGAAAGTGTAGAAGATTTGGACTCTTGATGTTTAACTGTGTAGAGATTTACAGCTATGCCGTGCCTAGAACTGTCTGCAAGGTTGGTAGTATTTCATCGAGTGATCGGTGACTTAATTTATGTAGAAGAAGATTTGTTGTGCCGCACTCAAGTTTATGAGCGCATTTGCACTGTTGAAGTGTTGAGTAGCCGGTTTCTATTGGCTCTGTAATGGTTACTAATAGATCTCTCCAGAAAATACAACAATTACAGGAATTACTATCAAGAAACAACTGAAAATTCTTATTAAAGAAGATGAACAGTAACTAGGGCTGGGTCCGAAAAACCGAAAACCGAAAACCGAATCAAATTAAACCGAACCGCGACCAAATAAAACCGAACCGCTAAAAACCGAAACCGAATGTAAAAAACCGAACCGTAGTAGTTTGGTTCGGTTTTGTTTTTTACCCTTCAAAACCGAACCGAACTGAACAAACCGAACATAAATAAAATATGAAATTTTATTTGTTAAATTTAAGCATTAATCTTAATATCATCAATAATCTTTGAATTTCTTGTGCTAGAGAAATAATGTTTATGCTATGTTTAGTTTAGTTTATAAATGCATTTACACATTCATTGCCCATAATAATGTAGCTATATTGATCTATTATGTCTTTTATGTATGTATGTTGCAATTTGTTGCATGATTATATGTTTTTACTAGTTATTAGTAGTAATTAACTTTTATTTTTATGTAACTTAATTCTTTTTTGTAACTTAACTTTTTTATATTGATAAAACAAATAAATTTTCATCTCGGCTAAATCACACAGGGCGTATGTATTCATAAATGTTTTTCAAACTAGTCACAAACATTGTAAATTAAGAATAGATACACACTTTTATCTCTCCCGCATACTCATATAATTCAAGACATATTTGTTTATTATTATTTTCTTCATTTGTTCAAGTATGCTTGCATTTTTATGTAATATGTTTGATCCCTCCCACTTTTATATCAATTTTAAATTTAATGACAAATATTTAGTAAAAAACCGAAAAAATCGAAACCGGACCGAAACAAACCGAACCAATCAAACCGTGGTTTGAAGTTTTGGAGTGTAAAACCGAACCGAAACCGAACCGAACTTTTACTTTGGTTCTGTATTTGGTTTTAGGTCAAAAGTCAAAACCGAACCGAAAGAACCGAACCCACCCCTAACAGTAACAAAGGCCTAAGCCCCCCAAAGATAGAGACGACTAATCCCTAATCTTCCCAGTCCCAAGACAGAATGTCCAAAAGCCTACCTGACCTCTCCCAAACTATTCTATTTTTAGCCTCCTCGCTCAACTGAAAGTAGTTACTAGCTAATAACAGAAAACAACTACTAACCAACTAGTCTATTTATTTCTCTAGAATAGTCTTGACCTGATTCCTATCAATACTCCCCCCTAAACATCCACCTTGTCCTCAAGGTGGGAAGATAGGAACCAAGTCTGGAATTCAGCTTCCTCCTGGTGCCTCTCCCTTCCCAGTACCTTGCTGATGGCGATATCATACGTTCCCATACTTCTAGTCCTCTAGATGGAAAATCCTTGACCAGCCTTAGCAAAGCATTTGCCTCTGAATTCATCCTATCTCTTGAGTGAAACTTCACACTGAATAGCTCATACAGAACTTCATCCAACCTCATGTCAGAAGAAGTTTTAAGGGAACTTGAGTCATACTGTATTACTCTTTCTGAATTTAAGACTTCAACAATCTCCAATTGTATTCCCCCATCATGAACCCTAAGTAGCATTTGTTCCATTATATTGCACACCCTGCTGTCAACTTTAAGACTGGTTTTTTTTTCTTTGTATAATGCACCCATCAGCTGAAAATCAGAAAGCTCCAATGCAAAATCAAAAGAAGTAACAATTACCAAAGGGCCATAAGTCCAACGAAAGCCAGTGTTGTTCTGTACTTCTGTCCCAGGTAATTTCCTGGCATTCCAGAAGATCTTGCCATAGAATGGAACGGATCACCATAGAGATTCTTTGAAAATTTTGATGTATCAACAACTTCGCCTAGAGCTAGCTGGTAATTCTTAAGGGTCATTCTCTGTATTAACCTTGTGAAGAATTCAAAAACATCAGTAAAGGATAGAGCTGTCTTTCCCGAAATGTCTTCCAACATGAGATAACTTCCAGGTGCTTTAAATGAATCATGCAAGTCAAGCTGGGAGTAGCCTAACATGCTCTCAGCCCCTGGCTGCAATTCTGCTTCTAGTACTTCTGCATCTTGCATAAATGATCCCTCAGTTAAGTAATCCAATATTCTACCATACCCTGAAGACTTTGCCCACCTTACTTGTACCCATTTGGATACCTCAGCAGGTAAAGAACCTGCTAAGTCTTTGACATTTAAAGTTGCAAGTTGCAGTAAATTTCTGCCAAGGTGTTGGAAATGGCTAGGCTTGATAGCATCATGAATCTGTGGGTGGTTTCCCCAGATAATAGCAAATTCTCCTGAAACAATCTCAACCTCCTCCTCCTGAACCTCTGTACCAGTTCTCTTTTTACCAATGTATGAATTTTCTGGCCATTGGATAATCTGTCCTTGCTCCTCGGTTTCTTCCTTTTTATTCATTTTCTTGATTACAGATTCCGTTGGCTCCATGTCAGTCTTATTCATTGACTGGGGCAAATCTTTCGCAGGTGGAGAAACTTGAGAACTCATCAATCCTGATAGGGAAGAATCTGGCGACTGCGAGTTGGGGGCTTCTAAGTTCGACACGGTTTGTGAACATGAAAGAGCTGATGGCGATTGCAACGAACCTTTTCTTTTCGAATTTATGCAGCGACGCACACTCCTCGATCGTCCTCGCTGGTGACGTTGCCGCAGCTTGGTGCGCACTTCGTCCAACCCTGTCCTCGTTTCCTTGCTCTCGCACGCTTCTCCTTCTCCAGGTGTGAGCGCTTTTACTTTTCTAGGGTTGAGTGCTTCTCTTTCTCCACTTTTCCGCGCTCAACCTTTTCTGCGAGCTTCCCCAATTTTCCACGCGAATCCTCTCACGAGTGCGAAACAGTTCGCGACTTCTTCTGTGACTTGGTGAGCGACTGCGATGGACTCTGTTTATCAGAACGACGATGATGCCTGGTGTTGCTCGATCGCTGCAATCTACGATTTAGACGCTCATAGTCGTGCAAGATACTTTTCAACTTAGCGTTCATCTCCTTGGTCTGTCGATTCAGATTGTCAAATTTTTCTTCCATTTGCGGTGTCATATAGAATTCCTCCATCGTTCAGATGATTCAGATTCTCCGTCTCCAGGAAGTAACGTGCTCCAAAAGAAACAAAGAAGATGAACAGTAACAGTAACAAGAAACAACTGAAAATTCTTATTAAAGAAGATGAACAGTAACAGTAACAAAGGCCTAAGCCCCCCAAAGATAGAGATGGTTAATCCCTAATCTTCCCAGTCCCAAGATAGAATGTCCAAAAGCCTACCCGATCTCTCCCAAACTATTCTATTTATAGGCTTATAGCCTCCTCGCTCAACTGAAAGTAGTTACTAGCTAATAACAGAAAACAACTATTAACCAACTAGTCTATTTATTTCTCTAGAATAGTCTTGACCTGATTCCTATCAGTTACAGACTTTAGAAAGCAGGATCAGGGAGACCTGTTTGAAAATGCAATATTTTGCCCACTTCAGTGGGTTCCTTTGAGGACATGTGGGTTCTTTTGAGGACATGTAGCTCGCTGGACAGTCTTACATGTGTTGAGACACTAAATGTTTCAACCTCTGAACTTTGCATCAGATTGTGAAATGGTTGAAAAATCACAGTTAGACTAACAAGTCTCAGAGGACTTAATTTAGTTTTGGACTAGGATACAGAATTAGTGAACTCATTCAATACAACACATACAAAATATTTATACACATTGTAATATAGTGACTTTTTTTATTTTAGTTTTTAGCATAGTCAATTACTCTATTGTGGTTTCCCCCGTTTTGATACCCTCATTGGTTCCATTTGGAGACTATTCAATTGCTTGCATATGTTGATCCTTTTATATATTGAGTATATTATAGTGAGTATTTGTTTAAGATAGTTAAATTTTTTAAATACAAGTATATCTTAATGGATCCATGAAAAAGACCATATTCTACTGCTGAGTATACAGGATTGCACGTCACATTGTTTAACACGCAATGTGCATCATTTAATTTCATTTTTTTGTAGTTTGATGCAGTTGACTTTTTTATTGCAGACATTGTGGTGGACAACTGTGCTATCTGCAGGAACCATATCATGGATCTTTGTGAGTTTCAGATCCACTTCCCACTGACCAGAAAAGTTATCATTAGGTTAACCACCTGTCATAATATATTTCTTTTACTCAGGTATCGAGTGCCAAGCCAATCAAGCCAGTGCTACAAGTGAGGAGTGTACAGTTGCTTGGGGTATGTAGCTTGTTCAAAGTTGCAATTAAATGTGTTACTTTACCTTTTTATCATTTTGTACTTATGGGTTTCCTTAAAGTATTTTGCGTAAATTATGTTATGTTTCAGTTGAGTTTAGGTTGTGTTTGATGTGTCATAAGCTAGCGTATTTGTTACCTATTAGCTTCCTTTGGTTGGATGGCTTATTTTTTAAGCTAGAACTTATTAATAAATTTCTTGGGGTGGCTCTCCAAATAAGTTGATAAACTTTTTGCTTATAACTACCTTGTAACCCCCTTTATAAATTTTAAAGTCATTTAAAACATATGTTTTTTTATATTTCCAAACTAGCAGATTTGCTAATTTTTCAGCTATATGTTATGGAGTATAAGTTACTAATTAATTTGAAATATTTCAGCTGAGTAAACGGCTATCGGCTAGTTTAGTACTTGTGTTGCCAAATAGAATTTCGATCAAATTTGATGTTTTCTGATATCTTGTTACCGTTTAAATAGTGTTAACTCATTCAGGTCAATTAAAAAAAACTGTTGCTGGCAGATGTATTTTAGATCAGAGGCTAAAACGATAGCATTTAGATGTCATGTTTGGACAATTCCATGTTACATTATGACCATTCCTGCCCTAATATACCAGTCGGTTTTTCTTTTTATCCTTGCTGAACATTCCCTAAATTTCATTTCAAACGTGTGCTTCTACTGTAAAATGATGGGGTTTTCTAACATTAGAGGTTGAGATGACATGAAAATAATACGGAGTCTTTGATTTTATTTCTAGTTACTTGCAAATATTCCTTTTGATATGTAGCTGATCATGAAAATCAAACATTTGCACTTCAATAAGCACAAATTTTATGATTGTAGGGGTCTGCAACCATGCTTTCCACTTCCACTGCATCAGCCGTTGGCTCAAGACTCGTCAAGTATGCCCCTTGGGTAGGTCTTCTGCTGCTTACGATCTGGTTCTCGCAGAGTTATTCCCCAAGCCATCTAGATGGAATCTGGAGAATAAATCTGATTTCTCAATTTCATATGAATGGCTTGGGGAGTAAACTCTGGGGTGGTCACTCCACTGGATCGGACCCTATCTTTAAGCTTTGAGTAGAAGATTTTGTTTCCCAGACTCATGTTATTCTTGTTATTATTATTATTATTTGTGTTTCAGACAATAGCGAGTGGGAATTTCAGAAGTACGGTCACTAGAGCCATTTGGGGGTAGGTATCATGGTGAGATAGGGTGTTGCTCAACTGAAAAAAGCGTGCGCACAAACTTCCCCATATCTTGTTTCTGCAATCACGTCATAACCTTTGAACACAAGTACTAGATGTGCTGAATGATGTATTCGTAATTTCTGGTATATTCTTCTTTTACTTCTTGGAATCATGTGGATTCTATGCTCTTAGCGTATTCGTTTTCATTGTATATTGTTTAAAAGATTTCTCATATTTAGGTTCGGTATCAAGGCTCAAAAATATTTTCGTGTGGGTTCTGCATATTTAAATTTGAATTACTAAAATTAATATAATTGTTATTAGGAAAGGTTAATTTCGTTTTAAAAAAGAGGAAAGGTTAATTGAACTAAAATCATATGATCGGTTGTGGTTGCTTTGGGCCAGTTCTGTACTTATGACAATCAAAATACGGTCAAACATTTGTACCATACGGAGTAATAAATAATGAAACTTTTTATTTACCCGGTAAGGAATTCAAAATTTCGTTTCTGCTACAAATGGGAATATTTCTACCATGGTGCAAGGTACGCTAGTCGCTAGCAAGTACAAAACATTTGCAGACAAATTCTGTCTGAATGTAATCGTTAAAGGTTCTCATTCACTGGGGAGTGGGGATTATTGTTGATCTAACCAATGTAGTAGCACAGTAATGAAAGAATTGCGTGAAAAATCTGATTTTTGTGTAAGATTTATACAAGTGATTGTACATTTGTACACCATACTCGCATTTTATTACATATTTAAATATATACAATTTATTGCATATATAAATATATTTGTATATACTCCATATACTCTATATACTATGTAACATTTAAATTTGGTCCAAACTTTTAAAATCAAATGTTCCGGATTTTGTATTGAACTGGGCCGGAAAGGGAGTCACAAAAATCATTTGACTAAAGATCGGACCAATATGTAATTGGTTCGGGTCGGATTCGGTTTTGTGGTCTACTCCGGATTATGCCTAGATGAATATGCCATGCCCATATTTTGCACACCCTAGAGCATTATTTGACTCGATAAGGTTAGGCGACTCAAGCCTTTCTCGGCAACTGGTACTCCCACCATATCTTTTTGGTTCAAGGGTATGTTTGGTACAAGGAATATCAGATTATCATGAGAATGTTAGATTGCTGGGTATGTTATATTGATGGAAATGTGTTCAATTGATTCCCATTTGTGTTTGGTTAACATAAAGAGAACGTGTCATAATTTATTTGGTTGAAAGATATCTTATATTGCAGATATGATGAATTACTTTTATGCCCTTTAAATCTATAACTCTTATAACATAAATACCTTAAAAAATTAAATGTTAAGGCAAAAAAATATGCAAATAACAAGAATAGACATTCGAATATAATTAATACTCCGTCCGTCCCACCTAAAAGGTTGTTACACAATTTACGATGTTCGACTGACCATGAAACTAACCGATCTCTATCAATAACAAGATTATTTTTAGTAAATAAAATTTACATATTTAGACACTACATTAAAAGTTTTATAAAGTCACAAAAAATTAAATTTGATAACAGTTGAATATATAAATAAATTAAATGAAAAGAGATAAATGTTTAAAGGTATTTTAAGAAGAAAATTAGATCACCCCGGGAATGTGAGATAACCTAAGGCATGAATGGGTTTAACATTCCCATCCTTATAACATTCCCGGGAATGTAACTTTCCCAATTTTTCTTCAAACCCGTGAACCAAACAAGAGTATCTAACCTTCCGTGTATCACATTCCGGCCTTCATGTGAGATTACCCCCAACCAAACAGGCCCTTAGGGATATATTAGCCCGTGAGTGTGGGGCAAGAGTGACTCATTTATTTGGACTTGAGCTTATTGTCGGCCTCATTCCATTTTGGGCTAATGTACCAACACTTTCCTTTATCTAATTTTGGTCTTGAGTTACATTACCACAACTCCTAATTTGTGGCCATAAATGGACCAATTCATTTAAGTGTTGCCCCACTTAAATGAATTGCTCCATTTATGGCCACACATTAAGGGGTGGGGGTAAAAATGGGGTACATTTTGGGGTACCTTTAGCATTTGTGTAAAAAAAATGGAGTAGTACTCTTTCCATCCCAATTTAAGTTTTTCACTTGTCTCTATTAGGAAATAAGTAACATTTATAAATGATAATTTAGTTATCAAATACTAAAAATAATATATTCACAGGGTCATAGTATTAAAAATAATATATTCACACGGTCATAGTTATTGTCAATGACATCATTACTTCCCAAAAATATAATCAAATGCTTTTATTCAACTAATGTCTAAATAATTGTGTTTTAATAATAAATTTAAGTCATGAGAAATGTAATACCTAGTACTACCTCCGTCCTGGTCATTTCTTCCGGTTTTGACCAGTATCGCAAATTTAGGTAGTAGAAATAAAGTGAAAATGTATGGTTGTAGTTGTGTAAGAAAAAGATGAATGAATGTGAACCACATATTTTTTCCAAAAGTGGAAGTTGGAAGAATTAATTGGAACGGCCCAAAAAGGAAAGTTGGAAGAAATGACCGGGACGGAGGGAGTATTATTTTAATGCATTAATGTTATATGTGTATTCGTTCTATAAAACCCAGGAGGTAGTGTTAAAAGTAAGAGTTGTTATATAAATAAAGCACATTAAAAAAAGGATGACACCCCATCCCTGAGGACCCCTCAACCCCGACCGAACGATACGTTGAGATGATTTAATTGGACTATAATCCCAATCCGAAAAATAGAGAGTGGGACACTGTCTTCGGTACTTGCAGAGGCCCTATGCATATTTTAGCATAGTAACCTCTCATCGCTGTTGTCGAGATTCGAATAATTTTATTTTTTCTAAATTAATAATTTAAATAATTCAAATAGAACGTGTGGAGTGAGTGTTTTTAGTGACATCTTTTGCTTAAATGAAGCACTTAAAATCTACTCCGTAAAACTTTAAAGTAGAAGGAGAAGTGTTTTAAAATAACTATCAATTTTCACTTTTTTATTACATAATTTTTTTTTACAAAACGCTATCAATTTTTATCTTTTCCAAAATACTAGTTTTTTATTCAAACACTACTAACTTTTACTATTAAATATTTTCACAAATTAACTTTAAAAATCACTTATTAAAAGCAGAAACCATTGCAGACACTCTCTTGGGAGTGCGTATACCGTGCAACCGTATACCGGTACGGATTTATATTTTTTTTCCTTTTGTTTTTAAAAAATGGTAATAACATTTTTTATTTTTGATCCGATTTTTATAAAATTTATATCAACATTTTTTATTTTTCATGATCTTTCAAATGAGACCAATATTGGCTATGTAATTTTAACATATTAACATTTGCGTGTAAAATATGTAACTTTACGTGTTAAAATATGTAACTCACGTTCAGTCAGGCCAAATGCAACTCGTGTGTATAAATATGTATCTCTACGTGTAACAATATGTAACTTTACGTAAAAAAATATGTAACTCGCGTTCAGACAGGTCAAATGCAACTCGTGTGTATAAATATGTAACTCGCGTGTATAAATATGTAACTTTACGTGTAAAAATATGTAACTTTACGTGTAAATATATGTAAGTCGCGTTCAGGCATGTCAAATGCAACTCGTGATTATATATATGTAACTCGCTTTTAAAAAGATGTAACTTGCTTATAAAAAGATGTAACTTGCTTATAAAAAGATGTAACTTGCTTATAAAAAGATGTAACTCGCTCATAAAAAGATGTAACTCAATGTATTATCAAATGTAACTGAGGCCACTGATCCACTCCCAAACAGATTCGATCTTCTATTTCACAAACCTATCATCTCCCAAACAGATTCGATTTTCCTTATAATCCAATACTCATTAATATAATAGTTTGATAATTTCTTAAAATTACATAAGCAATATTGGTCTCATTTGAAAGATCATGAAAAATAAAAAATGTTGATATAAATTTTATAAAAATCGAATCAAAAATAAAAAAGTTATTATCATTTTTTAACAACAAAAGAAAAAAAAAAGGGGGGGGGGGGGGGGGCAAGCTGCGTCGTTTTGGAATAATTTTATCTATAGGAGTAAAACATGTTAAAAAGGCAAAAATATACCCTCTGTCCTATTTAAAGGTTCCCACTTTCTATTTTAAAAAACAATTAACACTTTTAAATGACAATGTAATCATCAAATACTAAAAAAATTCATTTATAAAATCACAATTATCATCAATAACTCATTATACTATATACTCATCAAAATTATTTTTCAAAATATACTCAAATTATCATCAATATTTTTTGTGCTTGCAAAAAATTACACATGCAGGAGGCTAGTTGGGCCTGCCACCAGACTTCTGTCGTCTGGACTCCATCGCCTCCGTCTGCCCGTCACCGCTGGGCTGCCACCAATACACAACCATAGTTGCGCTTGGGGAACTAATTAGGAGGATAATTATCTTACTATATCTATATATATAGTAAAACAGAAAAGTGTGGGGGAGATTTGGGCGGGAACACCGTAGCTAAGTGTAATGTAGAAAAGTTGGGCGGGTGGTGACAATTGATATTTGCAGTTAATTAGCTAAACAGAGAATTGATGTCCGGCTGTTTCCCAATATCAAGATAAAAAAAGCTTCATTGATTGAAACAACAAAAGAATAGAATACAAACCATTTAATGTAGGCGGCTAGCTATAGTTTATATTACAAAAAAATAAATGCTATGCTAGAACAACAATAAATAAATGCTGGAGCAAATGGACGAGCTTCTAATTGAGGTGCCTTTTAGAATTCCACTAAAATACAATTTTTAAGTGCCATTTATACTTCAAAAAAAATGGACCGAGCTTCCATGGAGGGGACTTTTAAAATCCCACTAATACACAATTTTTAAATGACAATTATTATACTCCATAAAAATTGGACCGAACTTCAAATTTAGGTGATCGACTTTTAGAATTCCACTATTTTCGAATATCAATTATACTTCATAAAATGTTGGACCGAGCTTCAAATAGAGGTGACTCTTGCAATTACCAAAAACATATTTTTTTTTCTTAATCCAAGATAGGACCATATAGTGTGTGTGTGTGTGTATAGCACACGGAACTATCATAGCAAGTAGCGACTCGGGCATCAATCCTAATCAATATTTGTGTAGAAATGGCGGCAATGTTCGGTTTGATTAGGGATATATGTCCTCAGTCAACAACATGGGGATTAAGGTTACGTCTGGTGCGCATGTACTATTCACGAAGTGAAGAAGGCGAAATAGGGAGTCTTGAGTGTGTGTTTCACGATAAAGAGGTAGGTGTTTATTGTAATTGTTAGCTTGAATTCATTCGTCAATAATTGCTAATATTTGTGCTCTAATATTAAGAAGCCAAGCCTATACTGCCAAGACGTTCTACTCGAATGATAAAGAAGAACAAAAAGTATTTCAATGATGATGTAAAAGTATCTATGTGTTTTGATTGGATAAAAAAATAAAGAGTGTGTTTTTATTCCATATTTTAGTAGTTTATGTTTTGAAATGAAATAGCTTCGAAGTACTTTTGTTTGTTTTGTTATGTTTTGAAAACTATTAAAATTAAGCTGCCAATGCAGATTTGTTAAAATGTTAGTTATATTTTTGTTAAAATATGAACTCTTCTCATGTAGTTCCATAATTTTGCACAATATTGAAAGAGAATATATGTTTAATTGTGTATTGTATAATGAAAGATACACTTATTACGAACAGAAAAATATATGTTTCATAAAATTAATTAAAATTTTTTCATTAAATCATGTTTATTGAAAACATTTTGGAGAGATCTTCTCTTTCTACTTATTGAAGGAGGTTATTTTACTTACCTTAAAGTAGTTCCATCATTTTGCAGATTTGCTAGAAATAAAATAAAATGGTGAAACTTACTGAGAGTGAACAATACATGAGAAAAAGCGGTGTACGTATCATCCATGATAAAGGTAAAGTATAATACAGAACTATTTTGTGGAGTTTTAGGTGGCAGGTGTGTCGTAACATTGTACGTGTAACAATCCTTAAAATTTAGATGGGAATGCAAAGTGGATATGCACATTTTTTTATATTTTGTAATGTTTAATAAAAAAAATTGGGAGGTTTGATGTATTTTACCTGAGTGTATTCCACTAAAAGCAGCCTGGTGATAGTAGTAGGGGGGATTGAAGCTAAGCATTTGCTGGCTTTCAGATCCTACAAAGATGACAACTTAGGTCATCTTCAGCTGTAATATTAGCTCCAAAAAGTCTTTCCTGCTATAAGGACCGAAGAGATGTATACCATTTTTGTTTTGTGTCAACATCTGAAACAGCATCAGAAGATGGTGTAGAAAACAGGGTGTTACCTATTTCTGTAACATTATTTTTTAGACAAAACAAAGTTGGTACAAAAAAGTACATTAAGTATAGTGCAGAATGTGTTTATTATTGATTAATAACAACAATAATATAGGATTCAGTTCAGTAGTTGAATTAAAAAAACTTTTATATGTTGATTCTAATGAATTTGACATAAGAATTTGACATATGTTGATTATAACAAAAAATTCAACTGCTTTGATGGATTAAAAAAACAATTAAACTAATGTACAACGTAGTTCAGTTCAACATATGTTGATTCTAATGAATTCGACATATGTTGATTATAACAGAAACATATGTTGGTTATATATATATATAATTAATACAACCTAAATTCTATTGAATTTGACAAAAAATTGCATTAACAATGGTGATACTAATTTAATTCAACAAATAATTATATATGATATTGTTAATAAAAAAAATTACATTGTTTCATAGAGTATAATGCTTTTTAAGATTTTATTTATCATCAATGAAACAAATGAATTATCTTGATACACATGTGGGTTAATTTTAAACAATAAACTCCCATAAGGGATTAATAATCAAAATAGAGTGAATTCTGGATACATGTTGATTTATGCTTCAAATCTATATCTATATATATAGTAAAACAGAAAAGTGTGGGGTTGATTTGGGCAGGAACACTGTAACTAAGTGTAATATAGAAAAGTTGGGCGGGTGGTGACAATTGATATTTGCAGTTAATCAGCTAAACATAGAATTGATGTCCGGTTGTTTCCCCAAATCAAGATAAAAAATGCTTTGTTGATTGAAACAACAAAAGAATAGAATACAAACCATTTAATGTAGGCGGCTAGCTATAGTTTATATTACCAAAAAATAAATGCTATGCTAGACCAACAATAAATAAATGCTGGAGCAAATGGACGAGCTTCTAATTGAGGTGCCTTTTAGAATTTCACTAAAATACAATTTTTAAGTGGCATTTATACTTCAAAAAAAATGGACCGAGCTTCCATGGAGGGGACTTTTAAAATCCCACTAATACACAATTTTTAAATGACAATTATTATACTGCATAAAAATTGGACTGAACTTCAAATTTAGGTGATCGACTTTTAGAATTCCACTATTTTCGAATATTAATTATACTTCATAAAATGTTGGACCGAGCTTAAAATGGAGGTGACTCTTGCAATTACCAAAAACATTTTTTTTTTCTTAATCCAAGATAGGGCCATATAGTGTGTGTGTGTATATAGCACACGGAACTATCATAGCAAGTAGCGACTCAGGCATCAATCCTATTCAATATTTGTGTAGAAATGGCGGCAATGTTCGGTTTGATTAGGGATATATGTCCTCAGTCAACAACATGGGGATTAAGGTTACGGCTGGTGCGCATGTACTATTCACGAAGTGAAAAAGGCGAAATAGGGAGTCTTGAGTGTGTGTTTCACGATAAAGAGGTAGGTGTTTATTGTAATTGTTAGCTTGAATTCATTCGTTAATAATTGCTAATATTTGTGCTCAAATATTAAGAAGCCAAGCCTATACTGCCAAGACGTTCTACTCGAATGATCAAGAAGAACAAAAAGTATTTCAATGATGATGTAAAAGTATCTATGTGTTTTGATTGGATAAAAAAATAAAGAGTGTGTTTTTATTCCATATTTTAGTAGTTTATGTTTTGAAATGAAATAGCTTCCAAGTACTTTTGTTTGTTTTGTTATGTTTTGAAAACTATTAAAATTAAGCTGCCAATGCAGATTTGTTAAAATGTTTGTAGTTATATTTTTGTTAAAATACGAACTCTTCTCATGTAGTTCCATAATTTTGCACAATATTGAAAGAGAATATATGTTTAATTGTGTATTGTATAATGAAAGATACACTTATTACGAACAGAAAAATATATGTTTCATAAAAATTACTTTAAATTTTTTCATTAAATCATGTTTATTGAAAACATTTTGGAGAGATCTTCTCCTTCTACTTATTGAAGGAGGTTATTTTACTTACCTTAAAGTAGTTCCACCATTTTGCAGATTTGCTAGAAATAAAATAAAATGGTGAAACTTACTGAGAGTGAACAATACATGAGAAAAAGAGGTGTGCGTATCATCCATGATAAAGGTACAATATAATAAAGAACTATTTTGTGGAGTTTTAGGTGGCAGGTGTGCCGTAACATTGTACGTGTAGCAATCCTTAAAATTTAGATGGGAATGCAAAGTGGATATGCACATTTTTTTATATTTTGTAACGTTTAATAAAAAAAATGGGAGGTTTGATGTATTTTACCTGAGTGTATTCCACTAAAAGCAGCCTGGTGATAGTAGTAGGGGGGATTGAAGCTAAGCATTTGCTCGCTTTCAAATCCTACAAAGATGACAACTTAGGTCATCTTCAGCTGTAATATTAGCTCCAAAAAGTCTTTCCTGCTATAAGGACCGAAGAGATGTATACCATTTTTGTTTTGTGTCAACATCTGAAACACCATCAGAAGATGGTGTAGAAAACAGGGTGTTACCTGTTTCTGTAACATTATTTTTTAGTGACAAAACAAAGTTGGTACAAAAAAGTACATTAAGTATAGTGCAGAATGTTGTTATTATTGATTAATAACAACAATAATATATGATTCAGTTCAGTAGTTGAATTAAAAAAAACTTTCATATGTTGATTCTAATGAATTTGACATAAGAATTTGACATATGTTGATTATAACAAAAAATTCAACTGCTTTGATGGGTTAAAAAAACAATTAAACTAATGTACAACGTAGTTCAGTTCAACATATGTTGATTCTAATGAATTCGACATATGTTGATTATAACAGAAACATATGTTGGTTATATATATATATATATATATATATATATATATATATATATATATATATATATATATAATTAATACAACCTAAATTCTATTGAATTTGACAAAAAATTGCATTAACAATGGTGATACTAATTTAATTCGACAAATAATTATATATGATATTGTTAATAAAAAAAATTACATTGTTTCATAGAGTATCATGCTTTTTAAGATTTTATTTATCATCAATGAAACAAATGAATTAGCTTGATACACATGTGGGTTAATTTTAAACAGTAAACTCCCATAAGGGATTAATAATCAAAATAGAGTGAATTCTGGATACATGTTGATTTATGCTTCAAATCTATATCTATATATATAGTAAAACAGAAAAGTGTGGGGGAGATTTGGGCGGGAACACTGTAGCTAAGTGTAATGTAGAAAAGTTGGGCGGGTGGTGACCATTGATATTTGCAATTAATTAGCTAAACATAGAATTGATGTCCGGCTGTTTCCCAATATCAAGATAAAAAAAGCTTCGTTGATTGAAACAACAAAAGAATAGAATACAAACCATTTAATGTAGGCGGCTAGCTATAGTTTATATTACCAAAAATAAATGCTATGCTAGAACAACAATAAATAAATGCTGGAGCAAATGGACGAGCTTCTAATTGAGGTGCATTTTAGAATTCCACTAAAATACAATTTTTAAGTGGCATTTATACTTAAAAAAAATGGACCGAGCTTCCATGGAGGGGACTTTTAAAATCCCACTAATACACAATTTTTAAATGACAATTATTATACTCCATAAAAATTGGACCGAACTTCAAATTTAGGTGATCGACTTTTAGAATTCCACTATTTTCGAATATCAATTATACTAGTACTTCATAAAATGTTGGACCGAGCTTCTAATGGAGGTGACTCTTGCAATTACCAAAAACATTTTTTTTGCTTAATCCAAGATAGGACCATATAGTGTGTGTGTATATAGCACACGGAACTATCATAGCAAGTAGCGACTCAGGCATCAATCCTATTCAATATTTGTGTAGAAATGGCGGCAATGTTCGGTTTGATTAGGGATATATGTCCTTGATGGAGTATATGGCCCGGGAACCCCCGGCCCACAGACTCCTACTACTCCAGCAAAGGCCCAAAAGGCCCAAAAGGCCCAACAGGCCCAAAAGGCCCAAATCACAGCGCCCAGAGTACCAAGCAGCCCGCACTACGCGCCAGGGGTGCCTTCGGCCCCCTGGCCGAAGGCTCCAAATTCTCACAGAACGGGTTTCTCAAGCAAACTAAGAAACTGGGAGAAAACGGCGAAAACAGTAGCCCTCGGCACTGTGAGCCCTCGGCACCAGGGTGCCATCGGGTGTGAGAGCCCTCGGTTACTGCTCTATAGCCGAAGGTATCTCACTCGACAAGATATCTGCCTCACATGCGTACAGATCACCGTACCCCGCACAGACGTCCCATCCAACAGCCGCATTAAATGCGGCCACATGCGGCTGCCAGCGCCAACCAGTTGAGGTGACCCCTCGGCCAATGGGCGCTTGACACGTGTCCCTGCCCGGCATTTATTGCTACTATAAATAGCACCCCATTTCCCCATTTGTAACCACGCTTAATACATATCGAATATACATTCTCTCTCTTACTTGTTTGCTCTGACTTCTCTCTAAGTTATTCCCCGTAATAACCCTTCGGATATATACCCCCGGGTAGACTATCCATCATTTGGTGCTCTCGTTGAGAGGTTGAACAATCAAGTAAGAAACCCTCCCCCTCGACCAAACACAAAACACTAGCCCTCTATCAAAATGGTGAGGACAACACGTGCCAACTCAAAGAACGTAGAAGACAAGAACCTGGCCCTCGGCGACGTCAACGCCCCCGAAGCCTCTCACAGGGCTCCCGAGGGCGGTGTCATCGCTGGGCTGGAACAGGAGGCTGTCGACCTACGCCTTCAGATCCAACAAAATGCCCCTGATGCCCGCCTCGGCATCGAGGCCAAGAAGAAAAACCGGAGCGATGACCAAGTCAGCCCTCCGGTTCTCACCATCGACGTGCAATCGGCGCTCTCCGCCTTCATCCAGACGCTCACCCAGAACCCGGGTGCCTTCGGCACTCTGGCTCCAGCTTACCCTCAGATCGGGGAAAATATCATACTTCCCCCTCTGCCACACCCCTTCGGAAATCCCACCCCTCGGGTGAGAAACGACGAAGGGGTGGTGGCCCAAGAAACATCCTCCCACGAAGTTCAGTCCTGGGACCGCCATAATGACAACAGGGAGAGGCCCCGTACTTCCGCCCTCAACCGGCTCGGAGGAGGGCCAGACCGCCGAGGGGTCCAAGACCGCCTCGGGGGGAAAGCACTCCAAAGGCCCCAGGAAAGCGGGGGATCTGTTTCGAGGGCAGACGAGGAGCGTCCCCCTCGGGACAAAGGCAAGGCACCCCTTCATGCCGATGATGCTCGGCACCAAATCAACCAGGCCCACTCGGCCCGGGTTCGTTCGCAGGGGGCGGAGACCCTCCCGAGGGACCCCCGGGACGAGATTATTGCGGCCCTCCAACGCCGGCTTGACGAGATGGAGTCCAACAAAGCTCACGCCACCACCTCCACCCCTCACTCAGACCTCAAATACGAGGCCATGATGGCCAAAATGGAGGAATTACAGAAGAAGGTGGCCGAGGGCTCCGGGGAACCCGTCATCCAGCTCCGGACTCGGACGCCATTTACCCCAAGGGTATTGGCGGCCCGGATCCCGGAAAAATACCGAGGGCAACACATACAGCCCTACAGCGGGAAAACGGACCCCCAGGAACATTACAACAAGTACCAGAACAACATGATGATGGTGGGGGCGTCAGACGAATATTTGTGTCGTTGGTTCCTCTCCACCTTAGAGGGACCAGCATACGAATGGTTCAACAGGCTGCTCGAGGGCTGCATTGATTCGTGGCAAGAACTCGCCCAACGATTCTTGACACAATTTGCCGGGAGACGTCGCACAAGGAAGCACTTCTCCCACCTCCTAACAATACGCCAAAAGAAGGATGAGACCCTTTGGGATTTCCTAGAGCGCTGGAGGACGGAGGCCGACAAGGTCGACGGTGCTGATGACGGGACCCTCCTGGCCCTCCTACAAACCGTCCTCCGCACCGGCAACTTTTCCAGGAGCCTCATTATTGACCCCCCCCCCCCCCCCCCCGCGACTACATAAGGGCCTTGCAGCGGGGGGACCGATATGCTGAGGCCGAGGAGGTGGAGAAGTATCACCATCATCCGGACCAGCAGCCCCCGGGGGCTGACAACAAGCACAACCGAGGGCCGGGGGCTCCTCCAAATCGCCCCAAGGCTTCGGGACCCTCTGATGACCGCCCTCGGCAAGGCCAAGCCAAGCCCGGGGGAGGTTATAGGAGCAACCCTAAGACTTGGGCCCAGCCCATTCTCCTGGACCGCCCTCGGACCCCATTGACGCACCCCGTCAGCATCATCCTCGATTTTGCAGAGGAGAGGGGCCTCGTTGAGCGCGATTCTCGCGCACCCCCGGAGGTACACGCTATCAACCCTCAGTTCCCCTACTGTCGCTTCCATCGACACCAGGGGCACATGACCGATGACTGCCATCAACTGAAGACGGCCATCGAGAGATTAATACAGGCAGGGCACCTGTCCCAGTTTGTCCAGAGCCCTCGGCAGGAGGGACCTTCTCATCATGGACCTCCCCGAGGGCACCATACGAAGGTAAATGCCTGGGTGAATCCGAACACCATCCCCCTCGGCAAGAAGAGGGAGATCGGAAACTTGGAAGAAGAGGAGGAGGAATACCCCCACTACCAGGAGAAGAAACGCCACATCCTCATGATCACCGGTGGCAATACAGGGGGCGATTCCACCAGCCAGCGGAAGAAGTGGGCTCAATCGCTTTACGTAGGGGAAGTCACTCATATGCCCCCGGTAAAGCGATTGAGGGAGGAACCCATCACCTTCACCAACGCAGATCTCCCTCCTACTTCTTCTCCTCACAGGGATGCCTTGGTGATTCGGACAGAGATCAACGACACCATCATTCACCGAACTTACGTTGACACGGGCAGCTCCGTCAATGTAATGTACCTCAGTACCTTCAGAGAGCTACATCTGGAGAGGGGGTCCCTTCGGCCCATCAAAACCCCTCTTGCCGGCTTCACCGGCGACACTATTGATTCCGAGGGGGTAATAACCCTCCCGGTGATCTTCGGCGACGGGCTCCATAGAGCCCAGCTCGAGGTGGAATTCGTCGTCGTCAACATTGATTGCGCCCACAACATCATCCTCGGCCGGCCAGCCCTCGAGGACCTCGAAGCCATCATCTCCATGAAGCATCTCTGCCTCAAGTTTCCCGCCGAGGGGGGCATTGGCTACTCCCGGGGGAATCAAAAAATTGCCCGCGCCTGCTATCTTCAGGTCACTAAGAAGGTAAGCAAGACGGAATTCCGTGTTGACACCATCACCGGAGCCGTCGACCAAGAGGAAAGAAGGCCGAGGGCTGAACCGGCCGAGGACGTAGAAGACTTTGCGCTCGATCCGGCCCAGCCGGAGAGAGTCGTGAAGATTGGAGCCCAGCTCCCTGAAGATTTGAAGACCGGTATCACCGACGCCCTCCGCGCCTACTCCACTGTCTTTGCATGGGGGCCGGAGGACATGCCGGGAATCAGCCGAAGGGTCATCACCCACCGCCTCTCGGTGGACCCTTCGGCAAAAGCAGTACAGCAGCGAAGGAGACCCCTCTCCGCCGAGAGGAGGGAATTCGTGAAGAAGGAGGTCGCCATGCTCCTCTCAATCAAGCACATCAAGGAGGTGAAATACCCCTCATGGCTAGCAAATGTAGTCCTCGCCCAGAAGCCCCCTACCTTCCGCATGTGCGTGGACTACACCGATCTCAACAAAGCATGCCCCATGGATCCATTCCCTCTACCAAACATTGATCAATTGGTGGATGAGACCGCGGGGTGTGAAATCATGTCCTTCCTCGATGCCTTCCGAGGGTACCATCAAATATTCATGCACGAGGAGGACGCCGAAAAAACTGCCTTCATGACTCCCGAGGGCATCTTCTGCTACCTAGTCATGGCCTTCGGCCTAAAGAACTCGGGGGCCACTTACACCCGGATGGTGGCCCGGGTCTTTCAAGCCGTCCTAGGGCGCACCATGGAGGCCTATGTCGACGACATGATCATCAAGAGCAAGCAATCTTCCAGCCATGCTGACGACCTCCGGGAAATCTTCGCCATCATGCAAAAATTCAACCTTCGGCTAAACCCGAAGAAGTGCACCTTCGGCGTCCAAGGGGGCACATTCTTAGGCTACATGGTGAGCCGGAGGGATATTGAGGCCAACCCCGAGAAGATCCAGGCCATCATCAATATGGAGCCCCCACGCAATGTGAAGGAAGTCCAACGGTTGACGGGCCGCCTGGCAGCCCTCAACCGTTTTCTATCTAAATCGGCGGAGAAATCTCTACCCTTCTTCCAGATCATGAGGAAGACGGCTGGCTTTCTATGGACTCCGGAATGCCAGGGGGCTTTCGACGAGCTCAAAAGATATCTATCTTCACCTCCTGTGCTCTCCAAACCCAAGGTAGGGGAGACCCTCTACCTCTACCTTGGGGTCAGCCCGGCGGCCATCAGCTCTGTGCTCATCCGGGAGGAAGACGGCATCCAACATGCCATCTTCTACGTTAGCAAGACCCTAAGGGAGGCCGAGCTCAGGTACTCCCCTGTGGAGAAAACGGTGTTGGCCATCGTTTGGACTCTCAAAAAGTTGGGCCACTACTTTCAGGCTCACCCAGTTCAGGTCCTCACTCATCAACCCCTCGGCGCCCTCATGAGGAGCCCCACCAGCTCCTCCCGCATGGTTAAATGGGCTATCTTCTTGAGCCAGTACAACATTGACATCCGTCCAAGGCCTGCCATCAAGGGCCAAGCCCTAGCGGACTTTGTGACGGAATGTACCGCAAGGGCAGCCACGGACGGGGAGCCCTCGGCTACCTCGGACGACTGGTGGACCCTCTACACTGATGGCTCCTCCGCGACCAAAGCATGCGGGGGAGGGGTAGTCCTCATTACTCCCGAGGGCTTCAGGGCCTACTATGCAATCCGCTTCTCCTTCAAAGTCTCCAACAATGAGGCCGAATATGAGGCCCTCCTATGTGGCCTTCGGCTGGCTGCCAACATGAGGGCTCGGCAGATCCACATCAAATGCGACTCCAAGTTGGTCGTTGGCCAAATCTCCGAAGAATATGAGGCCAAGGAGGGAAGAATGAAACAGTACAAGGAAGCGGCCAAGGAGTTGCTTAAGGTATTTGAGGCACACTCTCTTACTCAAATACCGAGGGCTCAGAACTCCGAGGCCGACATATTGTCTAAGCTCTCGGCTGACTCCCCCGAGCACATCTCCAAAATTGCCAAAATCGAGGAACTCAACCTCTCAAGCATCCATGCGAGCCCCGTTATGAACATACAACAACGACAGGAGGATTGGATCTCAGATATCACCGCCTTCATCTCCACAGGGCAGCTACCCGAGGATGAGGCCCGCGCTAAACTGGCAAAACTGAGGGCTCCCAGCTACACCATCGAAGATGGGAGGCTCTACAAACGATCTTACAATGGCACGCTACTTCGGTGCCTTCATCCAGATGAAGCAGAGATCGCAATGGAGGAAGTGCACAGTGGCACTTGCTCAGCTCACCAGGGACCCTTCTCCATGTCCCGAAGGCTCATTCTCCAGGGCTACTTCTGGCCAACCATGGCCAGGGACTGTGTTGACCTTGCCCGGAGGTGCACCGCATGTCAACATTTCCAAAAAGCCCCCGGCAGGCCAGCGGTCAACTATGCCCCCATCAGCACCTCTGTCCCATTCTCTCGATGGGGGATAGACCTTGTGGGCCCTCTGCCGAGGGGTACCTCCAACAACAAGTACATCATCGTGGCCGTCGACTACTTTACCAAGTGGGTGGAGGCTGAACCCCTCGCCAGCATCACAGAGGCGAAGTGCCGTCACTTCGTCCTCAAGAACATCCTCACAAGGTTTGGCGTCCCCCAGCAGATGATCTCCGACAATGGGACACAATTTGAGGCAACCCCCTTCTGTGCCCTTCTGGAGGCATGGGGCATCAAACACACCTTCTCCTCCGTTGCCTACCCTCAAGGCAACGGGCAGGTAGAGAATGCCAACCGGACCTTGCTCGAGGGCCTCAAAAAGAAGCTGGAGGCCGAGGGCGGTGGATGGGTAGAAGAACTCCACAATATCCTTTGGGCCTACCGCACCACCCCTCGGCGAGCAACAGGTGAAACACCCTTCTCCCTCTGCTACGGTTTTGAAGCCAAAGCTCCTACAGAAGTCACCCTTCCTACCCGAAGGGTGATCCAGTATGACCCCGAGGTCAACGACAGCTACATGGCCCTCGACCTCCACCTTATTCCAGAACGCCGGGAGCAGGCCTTCATCCGGGCAGAAAACTACCGAAGGCAAGTTAAAAGCTACATCGATGCCAAAGTTCGAACCCGAGAATTTCAAGTGGGGGACTATGTCCTCCGGAGGAGGGAAGCCAGCCAACCAACCGAGGGAGGAAAAATGGCACCAAAATTCGAAGGCCCCTACATCATAGCGGCCATCATCAAACCCGGGACCTACAAGCTCAAACGCCCCAATGGGAAAGAAGTCCCTAGGCACTGGAATGTACACCATTTAGTTAAATTTTACCAATAATGTAAGAGCGGCCAAGCCCTCATAACTAATGAATGTACTACCCTTTGGCCCAAGGCCTCCACTTTTGAGGAATGAAGACACATTCAAGACACCAAGCCCTCATACTGACTACAGGCCCCAGGCCTCACCACGAGAAGAACCCCCTCCGGCACCAAGTGCCGAGGGCGGACATCATCAACACCTACAACAAACAGTGAAAACACCACGTGTTTTCAGTCAAGACCCCTCGGTACCAAGTACCGAGGGAGGGAACTCCTATCACCAACGACAAGGAACACCATGTATTTCATTTCCCTTCGGCACCCAGTGCCGAGGGTACATCCCCACCTTCAGCATCAAAAAAAAAAGATGAGAACACCAAGTGTTACTACAGAAGACCCTTCGGCACCCAGTGCCGAGGGTACACCTCCATCATCAAATATCATCAAGGAAGACCCCTCAGCACCCAGTGCCAGGGATATACTCTCCTATCAACTTCCAAACATCTGTTGGGAAACACCAAGTGTTTCAATTGAAGACCCTTCGGTACCAAGTACCGAGGGTAGACACCTCCATCAACTGCAACAAAGGAGAACACCAAGTGTTCCTACAGAAGACCCCTCGGTACCAAGTACCGGGGGCTACACATCGATACTAACACCAAGTGTTGTTTCTAAAAGCCGTACCCCACGAGGACGCATATACCGAAGGCGCCACCATCGGTGCCGGCGGCACGTAGTGCCCCCGGCCATTTGCAACTAGTGTGCAAATGAAAACCCTTCCTTGAAACGCTTTCCGCGTCACTACCCCCAGGGTGTGACAGGCATGAGAAATGCCCAGGATTCGACTTTCAAAAACGGAACGCTATCCGCGTCACTACCCCCAGGGTATGACAGGTATGAGAAATGCCCAGGATTCGACTTCCAAACCGAAACGCTCCCCGCGCCACCACCCCAAGGGTGTGGCAGGCCACGGACTATGTCTAGCGCCGAGGGGACGACTTTCAAAAATGAGGCGCTTTCCGCGCCATCCCCCAAGGGGAGGCAGGTTACGGACCACCATATCTTGTGCCCAGGAAACGTCCCTCGATCCCCTCGGAACTCGGAAGGTTAACCCGAGGGAGGAGAGCCATTGGTGTATTCTGATGGTCTCCTAATAGGCCCAGCCTTACCAAGAAACCAAGTTTCTTGATGCCTTCCCTTCACCACCAACCAAAAAAAAAGGGGGGGGGGGGTGAAGGGGAGTAGACTCAGCGAGAAATCAAAGAGTACACTCCAACAGATCACAACAAGCCGAGGGCTCCCCACGGGAACACCTCCGGTAACTGAAGGCTCCTATTTCCCGAAGGATACTACTCAAACAAATATCATCAGGAAACGGCTAAGTCCACTACCTGGTCACCTCCGCTCACAAAAACACCGAAGGCTTCAACTAAACGGTACTTCGAACAAACACCGAAGGCATCTGTTATGCACAAATACCGAAGGCATCTGTTGTTCTTCACAACAACAGGATTCAACATCAATTTATGCTTAGAAAAAAATCTAAGTCCTGAAGGAGCAGCCCCCGGGCACCCGAAGGCTACACAGGGAAGCAGCACTTGAAAAATTCTAAGTCCTAAAGATTGGGCCCCCGGCCCAATCAATATTACAGTCAAGGGAATATGGTGGCCGAAGGCCATGCAATACAACAACACTTAAAAAAAAGGGGTATTCTGTCCTAAATGGGTAGCCCCCGGGCATCTCGCAAAGTGATGTGGAATCAGAGGGCATCTATCACCCGAAGGCTCCCAAGGGAAAATCTACACTTAGAATATTTTCTAAGTCCAACATATTCCCCCCCCCCCCCCCCCCGGTAAACTACTCATACATCAAGAAGGGATGCCATCTCCCGAAGGCTCCCAAGGGAGACTTTACACTTAGAAGATTTTCTAAGTCCTACATATTTCACCCTCATCTCAAGGGACCTAATTGCCGAAGGCTACCTATCAATCGAGAGCCACAGTACACAAGGAATCAACAATCCAGAAAAATTTCTAAGTCCTAAAGAATTGGCCCCCGGCCTATTCAATATTTCAGTGGGGGCTCCCCAGTGGCCGAAGGCTACGTGACATACTACACTTGCAAGAAATTTCTAAGTCCTGTACATTGGGCCCTCGATCCAACATTCACACATCAGGAAGGGATGCCATATCCCGAAGGCTCTCAAGGGGAAATCTACACTTAGAAATTTTTCTAAGTCCTAAGATTTGGGTTACTGCAAACACCCGAAGGCCCTATGATGTGCTACACTTGGAAACATTTTCTAAGTCCTAATTGCTGTTGAACCCACGGTTGCATATCGAGCAGAGGGTGCCCAACTACCGAAGGCTCCCCAGGGCTAGCTACAATCAAATAAAATTCTAAGTCCTAAGACATACATTCAAAGGAGCGAAGACATACATCCAAAACAAAGATGAAGGCGTACATTCAAGAAGAAAGGAATTGGAGAAAACAGATCATATAAACACGGCCCGAGGGCAACCATTCAATCATCAACAAGCAGAGGGCAAATGTAATACAAATGAATGTTACAAGCAGGCCGAAGCCGAGGGATGAATAATGTCATCATTACAAACGTATGTTTACATGATAAAAAGTACATATCAAATCATGTTACTCCCGGGGGCCGCCTCTCCCGATGGCTTCAAGGTCACTTCTGCGTCGGCCTCAGGTTCGTCGCCCTCGGCTTCCTTCATGAGCTCAGAGTCCTCTAGGTCTGGCCTCTCGACATCGGGGGGAAGAGGAACGCGGATGTCTGGCTGCAGGGGGGAGCCCGTATGCTGCCGGGTCAAAGTCCTTTGGCTCGATCTTCAAGTGGCGAGCCATCCTCCGATAGATGAGGGCTTGAGTGAAAAACTCGCCCCCATCGTAGTATTGTTTACCCTTTCGGGAAACCCACTCCACGCCAGGCCCATCACACCACTCGTCGACCGAGGACTCGACGACCGAGGACAGCCATTGCTTGTGCTCCTCGGACCGCCATCCCCCTGCCAAGAACCCCGAGATTGCGTCCTCTCGAGCTCTCTCGACGGCTTCAACCTTCGCGGCCTCGTCTTCCTTGGCAGCTTTCTCCAAGGCCTCAGCTGCGGACCTCTCGGCTTCTGCCCTACCCCGGTCTGCGGCCTCCGCCCGTAGGGTCATCTGCCGAAGGCTCTCCTCCAGCATAGCCATCTGCCGAACAGCGTCTGCATTCTGGCGGATGAGCTCCCGCATCTTGGCCTCCTGCTCGGCCTTGCGAAGGCGCCACTCCTCTAGCCGCCGGGCTTGCTCCCCGAGGGCAATGCAGGTCTACAAAAACAAAGGGGTTAGCAAGGCCAAACATGGTTTCTTAGCTCGAAGTAAAAAAGAGAGAGATAGACATAAAAGACTTACTGTGAGGGAAGACCGGAGGATCCTGTCCTCGAGGGCTTCGTCTTCATCAGCCCCGAGGGCTACCCTGTCAACCTCGAGGGTAATGCCTCTCAGAAGCGCCCTCGGGTCGGCCGTACCGTTCATCACGGCCGTACCAGCCGGGAGGGAAACCATGAGGACCTCGGAAGATGGCCCCTGAACTCCTGGCGGCACCTTCGCCACCTGCATGTCCTCATCTACCCCGGAGGCAGGGCCTTCATCAACAATGATCACCGGGGGGGGATTTCTTCCCGGCATCCCCGGTCTTGGGCTTCTTGCCCTCGGGATCTCTGCCCGAGCCTTTCCTTTTGGCGGCAGCAGCAGCATCAGTGCTTGGGCCCACCGACGGCCCCTCCGGTTTTTTGAAGAAGTCACCAGCGGGTTTTGGGACACCGGCGTCCGTCCCCCTCGGGCCCTTGGAGGGTTTCTTCTTCTTCAAATCTGCAAGGCCTCTAACATTCATCATTTTCACTGGGACACCTGCAAAAAACAAAGGAATGGGGTTAAAATCGAGGGGTCGCTGACCGAAGGCACAAAGAACAAAAAGAAAAAAAAAACACGAACAGGATAAGCTATGTGCTGAGATATGAAAACCGAGGGATCTCGTAGACTACCTCTTGTTCCCCCGAAGGCCTCAGCAAAAATGGGGTACTTCTCGTCCGCTTCCCCGATAAATCGGTATCTCCGAAAGCCGAGGGCGTAGAATCCTTTGTCGGCAGTATAGTCTTTGATGGAGACCTGCTTTGTGCGACCCTCCGGGATTTTTGCTATCACCAGGCCGTCTTTTTCGAGGGCGGCGCTTCCAACCTTCGGATGCCGACGGAAGTGATCCCGAAGTTCCGCCGGGAATGGGTTCTCAGCAACCCTGACATAGCACCAACGCTCCTTCCAGCCCTTGTTTGACGAAGGCGCCTCCGTGAACAACTTCCACCTGGCCACCTGCAGCAGGTTGGCGAAGCCCTCGGCATTCGCGTGACCCCCTCGACAGAGGTTGAAGCTCTGGAAGAACAAGTCCAGGCTGGGGGTCACCCCTCGGTCCCTACAGAGGTTTAAAAAACCCGCCACGTAGGAGTGGCTATTAGGTGTCAGCTGGCAGGGCACCAAGCCAACGAACCTCTGGTACTCCCGGAGGAAGGGGTGCAGAGGGAACCGAAGGCCCATGGAGACCGACAGTACGTGTACTGCAATGCACCCTTCAGGCGCCCGAGAGAGCACATCGTCAACTCCCGGCTCGACCACCTCGCCCGAGGGCCCTACATGTAGCTGCGTCACGTAGAGGTCCGCCCTGTCCGCCTTCGACTTTATCTCCAGGGCAGCCGTGTTGAGCCAGGAATACCCCTCCGGCATATCTACGGGTTTCCCCTGATCAGCAGCTATGACCTTCTTCTTGGGGACAGCCGCCTTGGCCTTCTTCTTCCCGGGGGCCACCCGAATGGGAACCGCGTTCAACGGCTGGGAAGTACTGGCCTCACCAGCACCCCGAGGGGGAAGGACGGCCACAGTGACCTTCGCCCTCTCCTTCTCCTCCTCCTCTTCAGCAACTTGGACGGCGAGGGCCAACTCTTCATCCTCGGCAGTTCGCTCGAATTCCTCCGCCTCGGCCTCGGCCGTCAGATCCTTCTGCACCTCAGTGGCGAGGGCTGCATCACCACAATCCGAGGGCTGACCACTGCTTGACTCCACGTCGGAGATGCCTTCGTCCTCCATCGAGGGCGTCCTCGAGATGTCCTGAGAGTCACTCTGGGACGACATTCGCACCCTAGTTCGAGGGCTCGTAGACGGTAGTGTTTCCTAACTTTTCTATCTCCTAACCTAAGGGCACAGTACAGCTATGCTAGAAGGAGAAAGGCAGGGAGCACTGACCTCGAAGGCTGAGTTAGGACCGAAGGCTGGAGTTTCTCTCACTAGATTTTTTGGCAGAGCTTCGCTAAAACAACTGAGTTCGCACAGCGGGAATGGCTCTGGCCTTGGGGTATTTATAGGCGATAGAATCCGGGCTTGGGCCTGGATTCCGGGCCTCCGGATGGACGCCATCATTACGCACCGTCGTTTCACCCAACCGGTGACGCCGCCCACGAACAGCCAGCCATCACACGCCACGTGTGCCATCCCCCCAACAGCTATATCCTGTCGTTACATATTCCAACGGCTATATTCCCAACGGCTATATTCTGGAAGCCCCCGGGTTTTCTACTTCACTCCACTTCATCAAGGATAGCCTCCGGGTACAAACACTCAGATGTGCCCCCGGGTTGCACCCCACACAGCACATAACAGACGCCTTCTGGATCACTCCTTCAGATCCCCAGGGCTGCATATCAGGGGACCCCTCGGGGTTTCCCCCTCAGCACTACAAAACCGGGCAGCCCCCGGGGAGTGCCTCATTGACGGATGGCCCATGGCCCTCGGGTATCTTCATCACCACCTCATCAACAAACAGTGGACCCCCCGGTAACAGCTTCACTGCTGCCCTCATCTGGCAGGCCCTCGATCCCTGTACTGAGGGGCTCCCCTTCGGCACCACCAGGACATCAACAGCAAGCCTCCGGCTAATCAACACAGGAGCCCTCAGAGGAGAGAGCCTTCGGCATTCCCGTCATTCTCCACTTTGTACCAAGGTTTGACATTTTCGATTCATCATTGGGGGAATTCGGTGCACTCTTTTTCCCTCATTAGGATTTTTTCCCAAAGGGTTTTTCCTAATGAGGTTTTTAACGAGGCATCCCCCCAAATGAAACGAAAAGCGTCAGCCTTCGGCCCACAACAGCAACGCAACTACTCTACTCCTTTTCACCACTTTACAAGTGCTTCAAGGAGTGGGGGACTGGAGGACCCCTTCGGGAAAATCATTAAATTACAAAATTTGGTGAAATTCCAACTAACAACAAAGCAAGCCCTCAAGTCCCGACATGTGGGTAACTGAGGGACTGCCTTCGGCAGGGACATAAAAGCAACAACTCCTCACCAACTTCAGAGATCACGATGGGACAACATCAAAGGGCAAGCACAAGTTACTCCTTTTCCCTCAAGTACCTTTCGGCAAAAGGAGTGAGGGACTCCTGATGGAGTATATGGCCCGGGAACCCCCGGCCCACAGACTCCTACTACTCCAGCAAAGGCCCAAAAGGCCCAACAGGCCCAAATCACAGCGCCCAGAGTACCAAGCAGCCCGCACTACGCGCCAGGGGTGCCTTCGGCCCCCTGGCCGAAGGCTCCAAATTCTCACAGAATGGGTTTCTCAAGCAAACTAAGAAACTAGGAGAAAACGGCGAAAACAGTAGCCCTCGGCACTGTGAGCCCTCGGCACCAGGGTGCCATCGGGTGTGAGAGCCCTCGGTTACTGCTCTATAGCCGAAGGCATCTCACTCGACAAGATATCCGCCTCACATGCGTACAGATCACCGTACCCCGCACAGACGTCCCATCCAACAGCCGCATTAAATGCGGCCACATGCGGCTGCCAGCGCCAACCAGTTGAGGTGACCCCTCGGCCAATGGGCGCTTGACACGTGTCCCTGCCCGGCATTTATTGCTACTATAAATAGCACCTCATTTCCTCATTTGTAACCACGCTTAATACATATCGAATATACATTCTCTCTCTTACTTGTTTGCTCTGACTTCTCTCTAAGTTATTCCCCGTAATAACCCTTCGGATATATACCCCCGGGTAGACTATCCATCAGTCCTCAGTCAACAACATGGGGATTAAGGTTACGGCTGGTGCGCATGTACTATTCACGAAGTGAAGAAGGCGAAATAGGGAGTCTTGAGTGTGTGTTTCACGATAAAGAGGTAGGTGTTTATTGTAATTGTTAGCTTGAATTCATTCGTTAATAATTGCTAATATTTGTGCTCTAATATTAAGAAGCCAAGCCTATACTGCCAAGACATTCTACTCGAATGATAAAGAAGAACAAAAAGTATTTCAATGATGATGTAAAAGTATCTATGTGTTTTGATTGGATAAAAAAATAAAGAGTGCGTTTTTATTCCATATTTTAGTAGTTTATGTTTTGAAATGAAATAGCTTCGAAGTACTTTTGTTTGTTTTGTTATGTTTTGAAAACTATTAAAATTAAGCTGCCAATGCAGATTTGTTAAACTGTTTGTAGTTATATTTTTGTTAAAATACGAACTCTTCTCATGTAGTTCCATAATTTTGCACAATATTGAAAGAGAATATATGTTTAATTGTGTATTGTATAATGAAAGATACACTTATTACGAACAGAAAAATATATGTTTCATAAAAATTACTTTAAATTTTTTCATTAAATCATGTTTATTGAAAACATTTTGGAGAGATCTTCTCCTTCTACTTATTGAAGGAGGTTATTTTACTTACCTTAAAGTAGTTCCACCATTTTGCAGATTTGCTAGAAATAAAATAAAATGGTGAAACTTACTGAGAGTGAACAATACATGAGAAAAACAGGTGTACTTATCATCCATGATAAAGGTAAAGTATAATACAGAACTATTTTGTGGAGTTTTAGGTGGCAGGTGTGCCGTAACATTGTACGTGTAACAATCCTTAAAATTTAGATGGGAATGCAAAGTGGATATGCACAATTTTTTTATATTTTGTAATGTTTAATAAAAAAATTGGGAGGTTTGATGTATTTTACCCGAGTGTATTCCACTAAAAACAGCCTGGTGATAGTAGTAGGGGGGATTGAAGCTAAGCATTTGGTGGCTTTCAGATCCTACAAAGATGACAACTTAGGTCATCTTCAGCTGTAATATTAGCTCCAAAAAGTCTTTCCTGCTATAAGGACCGAAGAGATGTATACTATTTTTGTTTTGTGTCAACATCTGAAACGGCATCAGTAGATGGTGTAGAAAACAGGGTTTTACCTGTTCATGTAACATTATTTTTTAGTGACAAAACAAAGCTGGTACAAAAAAGTACATTAAGTATAGTGCAGAATGTTGTTATTATTGATTAATAACAACAATAATATACGATTCAGTTCGGTAGTTGATTTAAAAAACTTTCATATGTTGATTCTAATGAATTTGACATAAGAATTTGACATATGTTGATTATAACAAAAAATTCAACTGCTTTGATGGATTAAAAAAACAATTAAACTAATGTACAACGTAGTTCAGTTCAACATATGTTGATTCTAATGAATTCGACATATGTTGATTATAACAGAAACATATGTTGGTTATATATATATATATATACATATATAATTAATACAACCTAAATTCTATTGAATTTGACAAAAAATTGCATTAACAATGGTGATACTAATTTAATTCGACAAATAATTATATATGATATTGTTAATAAAAAAAAATTACATTGTTTCATAGAGTATCATGCTTTTTAAGATTTTATTTATCATCAATGAAACAAATGAATTATCTTGATACACATGTGGGTTAATTTTAAACAGTAAACCCCCATAAGGGATTAATAATCAAAATAGAGTGAATTCTGGATTAACTTAAGGATACATGATGATTTATGTTTCAAATTTGAAAAAAAAAGACTTATACTCCTATTAGCGGTTGACCTAATTACAATGGGATTTACAGATTACGGTGCATGTTATACTAACAGTAACATCATTTTAAGTAGTACTCAATTAGCAATTTGCATGCATTTATATAAGGGAATCTCCTTGGTGTAGTTTACAATTAGTAAGAAAAAACACTTATCTAACAATAGTAGTTGATGATTACCTTGAAACACTGAACGGCCAACATAGAAGACGCCTCAGAGCTCGAAAACGATGATCAGCTATGGTGGAGTTATGTGGAGATGTGGCGACGTGTTTCAATTGTTTTGTTGGTGGTTTCTGTTGGAAAAATGTGTTAAAAATTGCATTAAATGGTCATTTTGGGGCAATTATTTGAGTGGGGTCCACTTCCGATTTGGGTCGGGTCAAAGTGGTTTCGGATTGTCCTTGTTAAGGGCTACAATTCGATATATGGTACGCTCAAAACGGATAACGGGTGAATGATAAATTGATTCTCGAAGTTCGCTCGTTGTAATGGAAAAACTGGGAAAATGATGAGTTTCTAGTGTGTTTTATCCCACACCGAAAAACTCAAGGAATTTTCACCCCCTTTTAAAGGGAAGCCTCTTTTAAGGAGTTAAGATTCCTAAAGGGAAAGGCTCTCTCTTACGCGCAGGGGGGGGTGCCGATCAAATCCCGAAACGGAGAAGAAAAACCGCGACTCGTGTGCGCGGGCGACCTGCGGACACGAATGCCGTCCAAAAATCTATTTCTCAAGAGAACGAAAATGACTTCTCAAGAACGAAAATGACTTCTCAAGAAAACGAGATTGGTGTTGGGCAGAATGTTCTGAACGACAATCACTCTGAAAGCGGAGCACCGGTGAACAATAGTTCACAACGCGGTGCATCTGCTTTGGCCAACCAAAGGGCTATCCCTATGGTGACCGTGCCAAGCAACTCTGTGGAGAAACCCGAGAAATTCAACTGGTTAAACTTCAAGAGGTGGCAGCAAAAGATGCTATTTTACCTCACTACTCTCGGTCTTGCTAGATTATTGACCGAAGATGCGCCGGTAGCAACCGGGGGTGAGGTGGATGTGCAATCTTTCAACGCGGTTGAAGCTTGGAAGCATTCTGACTTCCTTTGCCGAAACTACGTGTTGAACGGGCTGCATGATGCTTTGTACGACGTATATAGCAAACTAGCTACGGCTAAGGAGCTATGGAATGCTTTGGACCACAAATATAAAAGCGAGGATGCCGGCGCAAAGAAATTTGTTGTTGGTCGATTCCTTGACTTTAAAATGGTGGATTCGAAGACGGTCTTGAGTCAAGTTGAGGAGATGCAAATGATCTTCAACGAAATTCGAGATGAAGGAATGACAGTTAGTGAGTCATTCCAAGTGGCGTCAATTATTCATTTATTGCCGCCGGCTTGGAAGGATTTCAAGAACTACCTTAAGCACAAGCGAAAGGAAATGAACTTGGAGCAATTGATCCTCCGTCTGCGGATTGAAGAGGATAACCGGAAGAACGATGGGAAACTCCCAATTGTTCATGGCGCCAAGGCCAACGTGGTGGAGCATGCTAAAGGCTCCAAAAATAAAAATAATGGGAAGAGCAAGCTCGGTCCCAAGGGAGGCGTTTCCAAGACGAAGTTCAATGGAAAATGCTTCAATTGCAACAAGAATGGACACAAGTCCTCGGATTGCAAGGCACCTCGGAAGAAGAAAGACTCCCAAGTCAATTTGGTGCAAGGTGGGCAAAAGGATGAAGACATCATCCTAGCGGCTGTGGTTACGGAAGTCAACCTCGTTGGATCCAATTCCAAGGAGTGGTTCGTGGACACCGATGCAACCCGACATATTTGCTCAAACCGGGAGTTATTCACAACTTTTGAGCCATCAAATGGTGAGAAAGTGTGGATGGGTAACTCGGCTCATTCCGCGGTTGAAGGCGTGGGCAAGGTGGTCCTGAAGATGACTTCGGGCAAGGAGCTGACTCTAAACCAAGTTTTGTTCGTTCCGGAAATACGCAAAAACCTGATTTCCGGTTCGTTGTTGAACAAGCATGGCTTACGCATGGTTTTTGAGTCGGACAAATTAGTTTTGTCTAAATCGGGAATGTATGTGGGAAAGGGGTATACATGTGATGGGCTGTTTAAGCTCAATGTAATGACTATTATTAATAATAATAATAAAATCCCTTCTGCTTACTTGCTTGAGTCTTCCAATGTGTGGCATGGTAGACTAGGACATGTTAATTTTAATTCTATACGTAGATTAATTAACATGGAGCACATTCCTAAATTCACAATTGATGTGAAGCACAAATGTGAAGCACAAATGTGAAGTTTGTGTAGAGGCAAAACTAACGAAAACGTCTTTCAAATCGGTTGAAAGAAAAACGGAACCACTTGAATTAATTCATAGTGACGTTTGTGATTTTAAATCAATACAAACACGCGGCGGTAATAAATATTTTATTACCTTTATCGATGATAGCACTCGCTATAGCTACGTTTATTTATTAAAAAATAAACACGAAGCAATCGATAAATTCATTCTTTATAAGAATGAATTGGAAAACCAACTTAATCGAAGGATTAAGACGGTTAGGAGTGATCGAGGTGGTGAGTATGAAGCACCAATTGGTGACTTTTGCGCTAGTGTGGGTATAGTACACGAACGTACCGCACCCTATTCACCTCAATCAAACGGTGTTGCCGAACGAAAGAATCGCACATTGAAAGATATGATGAACGCGATGCTAGTAAGTTCGGGCTTGCCACAAAATATGTGGGGCGAAGCAATCTTGACAAGCAATTATCTTTTAAATAAGGTTCCCCGGAAAAAATATGATAAAACTCCGTACGAGTTGTGGAAAGGCAGACGGCCTTCCTATCAATATTTAAGAGTGTGGGGGTGTCTTGCTAAGGTGCTTGTACCAACACCTAAGAAAATAAAAATAGGTCCAAAAACGGTGGATTGTATTTTTATTGGGTATGCACAAAATAGTAGTGCTTATCGGTTTTTAGTGTACGATTCGAATAATCCGGATTACATAAAAACACAATAATTGAATCAAGGAATGCTTCATTCTTTGAAGATGTATTTCCATGCAAGTCCAATGAAGGGCCTAGCACGTCAAAACGAACATTTGACGTAGCTATGGAAAATACTAGCGAGGGATCCGGAGAAGAACCCGAATCCAGACGTAGCAAACGTGCTAGAGTCGAAAAATCCTTCGGACCGGATTTTCTCACCTACCTGGTAGAATTTGAATCGGATATTCTAACATGTATGGTAGAAAATGAACCGGATTTTCTAACATGTTTGGTAGAAAATGAGCCACGGACTTATACGGAAGCCGTGACGTCTACTGAAGGTCCTATGTGGAAAGAAGCCATCAAAAGTGAGGTGGATTCTATCCTTAAAAATCACACATGGGAATTGGTTGATCTTCCTCCGGGAAATAAACCTTTGGGATCCAAGTGGATTTTTAAACGGAAAATGAAACCGGACGGTTCCATCGATAAGTACAAGGCCAGACTTGTAATCAAAGGATACAAGCAACGTGAGGGCCATGATTACTTTGACACATATTCTCCTGTAACGAGAATAAATTCCATTAGGATGATACTAGCAATTGCCGCATTGCGGAAATTGGAAGTTCATCAAATGGACGTAAAAACCGCTTTTCTAAATGGCGATATAGACGAAGAAATCTATATGGAACAGCCCGAGGGCTTTCGTGTTCCAGGTCAAGAAAGGAAAGTGTGTAAATTAATTAAATCATTGTATGGATTGAAACAAGCCCCTAAACAGTGGCACGAAAAGTTCGATCATGCAATGTTAATTAATGGGTTTAAAATAAACGAAAGTGACAAATGCGTCTATGTGAAGAGCACGGTAGACGGCTATGTCATTTTATGTTTATACGTGGATGATATACTCATCGTGGGTAGCAATAATCTAATGATTAATTCTACCAAAAGCTTGTTAAATTCTAAATTTGACATGAAGGATATGGGGCTGGCCGATTTAATCCTTGGGATTAAAATAATTAGAGGACCTGACGGTCTAACGCTAAGCCAATCCCATTACGTTGATAAATTCCTTACTAAATTTAATAAGGATGATTATCAAGAGGCAAGGACGCCTTTAGATAAAAACACTCATCTTACCAAAAATCGTGGAGAGTGTATTTCTCAAGTAGAATACGCTAGGATTATTGGAAGTTTGATGTATCTAATGAGTTGTACCAGGCCTGATATTGCCTTTGTGGTTAGTAAGCTAAGTAGATATACTAGCAACCCCGGTGATGAACACTGGAAGGCAATAATACGGGTTTTGAGGTATTTACGTAAAATCCAAAACCTTGGACTGCACTATGGAAGATATCCAGCTGTACTTGAAGGGTATAGCGACGCTAGTTGGATATCCGACATAAAGGACTCTAAGTCCACAAGTGGATATGTTTTCACTTTGGGAGGTGCAGCCGTGTCATGGAAATCCTCGAAACAAACGTTAATAGCTAGATCCACGATGGAATCTGAGCTAATAGCATTGGATAAGTGCACTGAAGAGGCTGAATGGCTATGCCATTTTCTCGAGGATATTCCAAGTTGGGAGAAGCATGTCCCTCCAATATGCATACATTGCGATTGTCAAGCGGCAATTGGGAGGGAACAGAGCAATCTCTACAATGGTAAGTCTAGACACGTTCGTCGTAGACATAACACCATTAAACAACTCCTCACAACGGGTGTTATCACTGTTGACTACGTGAAGTCAAAGGATAACATAGCGGATCCGCTAACCAAGGCATTGGATAGAGAATTGTTGGAGAAGTTGTCACGAGGAATGGGTCTAAAGCCCGTGAATTGAAAAGTTCTATAGTGGATACCCAACCTAGTTGGTCCTAGGTTCAAAAGGGACAACTAAATTATAGAGCGAAGGATGGTCACTGTGGGGGTCCCGGACTCCTACCCACTCCTCGTTAAAAACAGTGACTCCCGCACGAGGTTAGCAAAAACGTTTGCTTTAATGATTCTAAAATGTTGATCTACTCGATAACATTGGAAGAGTATGCGGGATACTCGTGAAAGAATCACCTATGTGAGAGAGAAGAGGGCCGCTTCGAAAGAGAACTGTAAAGGCTCAGTTCTTTAGAAACTCTTGCAGAACCAGGACGGTGACCCATGGCCAAAACGGGCACACCCATGAGAACGGAACAAAGTTGGAAGGTTCTTGTGTAAAGATAAGTCAATGTTTACACGACGGCAGTATAGTTCAAGGACATCGAGTCTACTAGACAGCCAGTAAATAAACGTGTCTTTACAACGGAAGGTTCAAAGGATAAAACCTACCTCTCCGTATGCAAGGATCATCCGGTGAACACAACGTGTCCTCCTATCTTCGTGTCTTTTTAAGTCTCGAAAATCAATTTTCATTCATGTGGGGGATTGTTGGAAAAATGTGTTAAAAATTGCATTAAATGGTCATTTTGGGGCAATTATTTGAGTGGGGTCCACTTCCGATTTGGGTCGGGTCAAAGTGGTTTCGGATTGTCCTTGTTAAGGGCTACAATTCGATATATGGTACGCTCAAAACGGATAACGGGTGAATGAGAAATTGATTCTCGAAGTTCGCTCGTTGTAATGGAAAAACTGGGAAAATGATGAGTTTCTAGTGTGTTTTATCCCACACCGAAAAACTCAAGGGATTTTCACCCCCTTTTAAAGGGAAGCCTCTTTTAAGGAGTTAAGATTCCTAAAGGGAAAGGCTCTCTCTTACGCGCAGGGGGGGTGCCGATCAAATCCCGAAACGGAGAAGAAAAACCGCGACTCGTGTGCGCGGGCGACCTGCGGACACGAATGCCGTCCAAAAATTTATTTCTCAAGAGATACGGTTGGCTACGGACAGAAACCCTCCAAGGGGAGTTCTGTTGGCTACAGACAGAACCCCTCCGAGGGGTGTTCTGTTGGCTTCGGACAGAACCCCTCCAAGGGGTGTTCTGTTGGGGTCTTCTGTCACGCATTTCTTCCGTTACAACTATTAATGCCCAACGTTCTTCTCTTTTAATGCAGCGTTAAATGGACAGTTTATGGACGATTCAATGCCCAACGGACTGGTCATTGATGTCCAACGTTCAGGTCCATTAACACCCCATTTAACTCACAACAAATCCTCCTATAAATAGCTGGCAGGTGCTTTGCAACAGACACACGGTTTGACAACGCACATCACTTTCCTCACGTTTTCTTGAGTTAAAAAACTCTTCCAGCTACTCCCAAAATCCTTCTGTGTTCATACTTGGTTCTCGTTCGCTGGAACTCTTGTTTGTGTGCTCAAACATTAGTTCGTAGTCATCGTATCCTGGGAAACGATTGTTGCAACGCTCCTAGCACCGTGGGAGGCAACAAATACGTTTTAAGGAAATCGTGCGTAGCACGAGCTTTGGCTAATTATGCTTCATCTCCTTTCTTGTTTTCCTCTAGTCATTTTATTTAATTAATTTATTTTAATTATTTTTCTTTATTTTCCGAAACACACCCAACAGTTTCGTTTTAAATCTGCATAAGCTTTTCGACTTAGCGGCTAAGAAGAAATATGGAAGACGTGGAGAATCGGGGCTGCTGAATTTGCCGATCGACGTAACCTTCTGGAGGTAGCGGCGAAGAACAAAGATGGACGGCTGGGAATTGGGGCTGTTGAATGTGCCAATCGGGTGGGGATTTGTGTTTTTCTAAATTGGGTTCTGGGCTATTAGGCTAGGATCGGATTGGGCTAAATTCTGGGCTGTATTAATATGATCTGGACTGATTCAAATATGTGTTTATACATTATGTATAGATATAATATTTGTTTACATATACTCCCTCCGTCCCTTATAACTTTGCCAACTTTCGTTTTTTGGTTGTCCCAAAAACTTTGTCACTTTCCCTTTTAATCAATCAATTTGTGACTCATGTTATTTCTCTCTCCTCTGCACAAATCTCTACCACACAGTTTTTACTTTATTATTCTACATGCCGGTCAAACTTAGCAATCCTTTTAGGGACATAGGGAATATCTTTTATGATATTAAAATTCAGATAACAAAAATGTTTTAAAAACTTATCCTTATAAACATAAGATATAAAATAAATTTATATTTTTAAAATGGGGTAATTTGAGTTTAATTTGCACCTCATATTATTGTCTAAATTGGACTTTGCACCCCGTTTTAAAAAGTCTTTGTTTTTGCACCCTAACCCCATATGAAAAGACAAAAATGCCCCTCCATTAACAATTTTGCACCCTAACCAATTTAGACAATAATATGGGGTGCAAACTCAAATTACCCCTTTTAAATTTCAATGATAGATTTTTTTTAAAAAAATAGATGGCTCTTTTATTTTGAAATTTGTGATGTATTATATTGATTCTAACCCAAATGTGAATAAAAAAATATAGTTATTTTAAAATTCAAATAACATAAATATTTTAAAATATATGTAGAAAAATTGAAAGTGTTATTTTTTTCATATCCAATTAGTATTTGATTATAGTTGTTTTTTATAAAATCACTTAAAATTATTAACTTTTTTTATATAAGATGTACTGTTAGATAGGCATGCTTTCCTTGATTAACTTAATCTCTTATGTCTCATATGCTATGACGATAAATAAGATTCAAAGACAATCATTGTCCGATGTTGGATTAGTCTTGAAAAAACATGTTTTTAGTCATGGTCAGTTATATGTTACGCTTTCACGTGTAACTGATCCTGCAGGTTTGAAAATAGCTATATGTGATGTAGATGAGAAAAGTACCAATGTAACAACTAATGTTGTATTTAAGGAAGTATTCCGAAATTTGCAAGACATTTTGTTTTCAAATTGTTATTATTCCGAAATTTTCAACATTCGTTCTCTTCATTTATATATTTATATTGGTAATATTAAACATGCTACTCTGATGTATGCACCCAAAGTTAATTTATGTATTAATTTTATATTTCAAATATTTAATTTTTATCTTGTGCTATATATTGTTGCATATGATTATTTCCCGTGCATCGCACGGGTAGAATACTAGTACAAAAGAGAGTGGAAAAGCAGACAAAATTCCCGCCTAAAGATACGGGTTAAAATAACGGGTCGGATGTTTGGGAAATTTTAATCCTTACGTACGTAGGGCGCATTAAAAATAGCTTTGATAATGTGATGGCTGTCCGCCTGTCACACGGAGTTGTCGATCTCAACTGTTGAAATGATATTTGTTTGCGCCTTGGATAAAGTAAAAGATGTCAGAGAGTAACGTGTATGGGCGACTTTTTTTTGGAGCTGGCTTCCCATTTCCCCAAATGCCAGCAAAAAAAATGTATCGGCCTTTGAAACAATTTTGAACACAGCAAGCATGTCGTTAATTTCCTGCAAGGCTGCAAGTCGACTTCCATCTATCCACGCCGTTGTGTTAGCCAGCCATTAGAATTCTGAACGCTAAGGGTGTAACAAACGATGATGAAGACTATCAGAAAAGCAGAGCTGGTCACCCTCAGAGAACAACAAGAAACAAGCTTGAAAACTGAGACGCCGACACGCCGTCACCCAGAGCCCAAAACCCCCGACTTCTGAGATCGACAAGAGTGCGAGACTCAAAGCCGGAAGAGGCAGCATGGGACGATTGAAGATTCTGATTTCAGAGCTTAATTGCTTCCTACGCAGTATGATATTCTTCTGAAGCTCCAAGTAATTTCAACCTTCCTGGTACGAGAGTCGTTGGTTAATTTCTTCAGACCTTCTTTCTGCAATTGGGAGTTCTACCACTGTCCACGGCTACTCTATTGAAGCTGCTGGACATATTTTATTTTTTTATTAATCACATTATATGTACCTTTTTGTTACTAACTTAAGAAGAAATGTTTTAATGTTTTTATTATTATTAATTATCAATCATTTATGTTTTGTACTAATATTTTATATCTATCATTGTATTAGTCATTTAGTATTTTGATGATTTTTCTATTATTTGGTACCGACTATTATCTAAGGAGTATATACTACGTATATGGGCGATATATGCCAATCATGTGGCCATTCTCATGACAGTCTGACAAGTAATTAGAAATTTGACTCCACATGAATTGATATTCTTTTATAAAAATGTAATGATATTTTAGTAACTCTGTTGATTGGTATGTGAAAAATAATAGAGTATCAAAAACTACACGTTTTGGTGCATTTTGCACATGTATATGTATATGTATATGTATATGTATATGTATATGTATATGTATATGTATATGTATATGTATATGTATATGTATATGTATATGTATATGTATATGTATATGTATATGTATATGTATATGTATATGTATATGATGGGTACTTTGGATATGCTTTATTTCAAACATGTACTTTTATTCATTTGAACATTAATCAAGAGAAATTCAAGGAATTTAAGAGCTTAAGTGTAGGTTTGAGCTTCCAACACTCACTTTTGTTTTGGGCCTACCCATTGGACAATATGAGTAGCTTATTATAAATAAAGTATAGCAAATAGATCTATTAATTTCTTGAGTCGTGAATAGCTTATTATTAGATAATATTTGTTAATACGTTGTCAATTTTGGGAATAAAATATAAAATAAATAAAATAAATGAAAAAGTTCAATTAAAGATGTTTTGAAATGGTTTTCCTAAAATAGAATTAATAGATCTATTTGCTATTTTATAAGATGGCAATAATTTTATTTAAGTTTGTGAAAATAGAATTAAAATATTAAACAAACAAAATCAAACAAGAATAAAAAAATTGTACAAATCCAAAGGGGATCTATATTTGCATTTAGTAAATAAAAGTGATTACGGAGTGTTATTTATAAAAATGTGATCACTCAAGTGTATTGATTATATAAATAACTTAGTTATAGTAGCGTAATGTTTACTCACTTCGCCCCGTTAACATTGTCTCATCTTTCCTTTTTAGTCCTGTTTCACTAAAATTGTCTTATACTAATAACACATTTGTGTGGTTCCAAATCATTCTTACTTTATTTTTACTTTTATCAAATTTATATCAACCACATAAATTCACTTTTCCTAACAATAGCATCACCTTCACATGTCCTAATTTTAGTGGGACGGTGATAATATTACAATTTCATTTAATTGCATTTACACATTGCATTTATTCAAAAACAATCATCTATTATTATTGTAAGCAAATAATACGGAGTAATGCATAATATTTTACTAATCTTTTCCCCGTGCATCGCACGGGTGAAAATCTAGTTCATATTAAGAGTAGAATGAATTTGTATTATTCATAGAATTAATAATAGAAATTACCTTAAATAGGAGTAAAAAAGCTTTAAAATTCCAAAATAGGAGTATCATGTTTTTTATTCCCTGAATAGGAGTAATCTGCCAAGTTTTGAAAAAAATGTCATGTTTAAAAGCCTAGTAATGCCAAATTAGGCAGAAATTTACTCCTATTTATTTAATACTACCTCTGTCCCTTAAAACTTTGCCAAAGTTGACCGACACGGAGAATAATAAAGTAAAAACTGTGTGGTTGAGCTTTGTGCAGAGGAGAGAGAAATAACAGAAACCACAAAATAATTGATTAAAAGGGAAAGTGGCAAAGTTTTTTGAGACGTCCCAAAAAGGAAAGATGACAAAGTTTTATGGGACGGAGGGAGTAAAAAACAGACACTCCTATTTTGGAATTTCAAAACTTTTTTATTCTTATTGAGGGAATTTACTCAAATAATAATTATAATGATACAATTGTAATGTTTAAATTTATTACTAATGGAACCAAAGAGTAGAAACAACATTTATATGATCTTGGTCCAAAAGGTGGAATCTCCCACCCCAGGAGCACCCCACCCCGACCCGACAGGATGTTGGAGAGGTTAATCACAGTGACTCAGTCAGCAAAGCGGCAGTATACCTTATACACGTGCGAACCAGAGATTCAGCCTTATTTCAGGTTCTGTAACCTCCACACGGCCGCCGCGAGTTTCGAACCTTGATCACTTGGTCCAATTTTCCCACCACTCGACCAACTGAGCTACCCGAGCATTTATATGATCATATATCCAATATACAAAGTAGTTTTATTTCATTTCATGGTGTGACTAGCTAGACGACTAGTACTTTTCCCTTATATTATGTATATACGTACGTAGTGTTAATTAATGCATACAATACGAAGCTAGCTAGTATTGTACTATCTCCTTTCCCATTTTAACTTCCAAATGGGTTTGACACAAAGTTTAAGATAGTGGATATTGTGTGGTGGAGAGTTGTGCAGAAGAGAGAGAAATGTGTAAGAAATGTTGTGAAACACAAATTATTTAACAAAAAGAGAAAGTGGAAGTTTTAATTGTAGTAGTAGCATAAGTTTATTTATGAAACGTGTTATTATATAAGCATCCAATCAATATAATTGCATGAGTTTATTTATGATGAATGAATGCCACATTGCCACGTAAGCTAGCAGCTAGGCCTTCTTAAAGTTGACCTCAAAAGTGGGTAAGCTCATGTCAACTTTCAGAAGCCTTTTTCCGGCTTTGTTGACGGAGATGCCAATATCTTGGCACACCGGGTTGCAGTCGCACAAGGACACCGGGCAAAAATTAAACTTATAGCCGTTGACCGACTTCAGAATCATGAACCAGTTGACCGCCGTCGAGCTGCTCGGGTTCCCCTTCACTCCGCTGCTCACGACGAATTGAGCGACGTCGACGTTCTCAGGATCATTGCCGGAGATTCTCCAGACGTTGGAGCACTTGCCGGCGTTTGCGGCGCTAGGGAATATCTCAACGTTGAGATCCGTCCCGTTCACGACGACGCCTTTCTTCGTAGCCACCGCCGGAGTGAAGACCACGGCGCCCCCGGTCACTTTGGGGCCGACTTGGATGACGCTCCTTGGGCATCTAGTAGTTGGGGTTAGCAGATCAAGCCCGCCGCCTTGGGTCTGGCTCACCGGGACGACGTAATACTTGACACCACTTTGGACGCCGTTCCCGTCGACGTCGAGTACGGACACTGCAGCCTCCCCATGAAAGAAAGAGGAGAGGAAGAGAGAGAGCAAGAACGATAACGATGGAAGCGAAGTCTTCATTTTGTGTTGATGAGTGATGAGTTGGTGTTAGTAGGATCGGACGCCGCATAAATATAGCAGGCGTTACACTGGCGTATAGGCTAGGGTTTGAACTTGGGAAAATTCCCCAAAATAATTTTAAAATTCTAAAATAGAATTATCATATTTTCTATTTCCTAAAATAGGAGTAATTACTACCAAGTTTAGAAAATATTGTGATGTTTGAAGTATCTTACTGCCAAAATATGGCACTAATTAGTCCTATTTTGGGAATAAAAACATGACCTATTTTGGAATTTTCAAACCCTTTTAGTCCTATTTCAGGTAATATTCTTTTTGAACTTTGATCCTAGAATAAATTTCACATTTAGAGCCTGTTTGGTACACCGAAATCGGCTGAATTGGTTGATTCTGTTAAAATTTATGAAGTGATTTTATTTGTTGATTCTGCTAATTTATAAAAACATATTTGAAATGTATTTTATTAATAAAATAAAGAAAAGATTATATGAAAAAATAGCTAAAATGATCATCCACAGTAAATTTAGCCAATACAGCCATAAAAGTAACTCCAACATTACTTTCTCATATTATTACATAATTCAACGCACGAAATCAAAAGTTACGTATTTGATTAAAAAATTGACTGAAATTTCAAAAAACAGAGTCACCAAACGACCTCTAAATCTATGTTTAATCTAAGTTTTTCGCTTTGTCCATTTTTTATATATCACTATAGTATTTTGGCTCATATATGATCATTTGGGTAATGTTTTCAGTGATTAAAATCGTCAAAGAATAATCACAAATAGTCAAAAAAAGTTAATCTAGTATTAAAAGTGAGCAAAAGCATGAACTAAATATAAAATTTAGGAACAACCGCAATTAATTCGTGAACATGCAACAAAAGCGCCCTACGTGACTACAATTGTCTTCGGCAGCAATGTGCTCATAAGTTGTCATTGGGTAGTCAATTCGGAAATCGGAATTAATTCAACATCGAGTTTTGTGTCAATTACAGTTTTAGTCCACCTCTTTTATTTTGTCAACTTTTGATACTTGATTAATGTTTTTATCTGTTTGTGGTATTTTTGAACAATTTTAACCATCAGAAACATTGTCAGAAGAACCAGATAATATATAAACAAAAATACAATAGTCATATATCAAAAGTGGACAATATCAAAGATAAGGACTAAATATGAAATTGATCTAAAACTTGTATAATTAAGAATGTTGAATTGAATATCAATTATATTTTATTGTTAGCCGGCCATAGTTGATTCTTGGAGATGGAAAAGTGAGAGGCGGCTACATATCCATATCTAACTTTTTCACTTGTCTCTATTAGGAAATAAGTAACATTCATAAAAGATAATTTAGTTATCTAATATTGAAAATAATATAATCACAGTATCATAACTTCATAAGTATTGTCGATGACCTTATTATAGTATATACTCCCTCCGGTCCCGAATCAAATTCACACTTTCCGTTTTGGGTAGTCCAAAATAAACTTCACTCTTCTTCTCCCTTCTTTATTTGGCAAATTAACTACATCAAAATAGTGCAAAACAGTGCCAAACAGTGCAAAATAGTATCAAACAGTACCAAACAGTGTCATAACAGTGTACTCTACAGTAAAGTCAATATTATTTCCTTAATTTGTGTGAAGTCAAACACTGAATTTGTTTTGGGACGTGAGGGAGTATTTATTAGAACTACTTCTCAAAATATAATCAAATGCTTTTATTCAACTAATATCTAAATCATTTTGTTTGAATGAGAAATTTAAGTCATGAGAAATGTAATACATAGTGGTATTTTAATGCATTAAAGTTATATGCGTATTCTTTCAATAAAAACTCAAGAGGTAGAGTTAAAAGTAGAGAAATTGCCCATATAAGAGTAAACATAAACATAATTGCATAAATAGGAGTTAAATTTAAAACTTCCTTCAATAGGAGTAAACATTAATAATCTACCTTTGATATCCATAGCCTAATTTATTCTAAAATAGGACTTATTTGATCCTATAAAATATAAAAAAAATATAAAATCTTTTAAAAAAATATTTAGATATTAAAAATAAAAAAAACTGTAAAAACAAATAAAAAATAAATTAAATACATTAAAAAATATAAAAATTATAGAGGTCTTTCCTGCAACCTAGGCCACCACCCAGCAATGTCACCTTCAATCGGGGGAAAAATTGCAATTTCATATGAAAACTCTCATTTTTCGTTGAAAATGTCATAATGATGACATTTTTACTCTTTTAAAATGCCAATTTTTTTCGAAAATTCCCATCATGATGGAATTTTTAATAAATGTTGGCATTTTCTCCAGTGGTCGGAGCTGGGAGGTGGTTCAGGCTGCGGTAATGGCCTGCATACTTTTTTTCATTTTTTATTTTATTTTAAATTTTTGTTTTTTATTTAATGTATTTTCATTTTAATAATATTTTATTTTTATTAAATTTATTTAATACATAGTATATGTATATAATGTATTAAAAATTGCAAAGGTACACATAATAATGTATTAAATATATATATATATATATATATATATATATATATATATATATATATATATATATATATATATATATATATACTCCTTCCGTCCCGTTGGAATGTTACCGCTTTCCTTTTTGGATGTCCCGTTGGAAAGTTCCCATTTCCCTAAATGGAAAGTTATCCTACATCAAAACAGGGTCAAACAGTGCAAAACAGTGTCAAACAGTGTCCAAACAGTGTCAAACAGTGTCGAAACAGTGTCAAAACAGTAAAATTTACCCCCTAGTAAGTTTATTTCCTTAATATGTGTGTAGGTCAAACCGGGAACATTCCAACGGGACAGAGGGAGTATATATATATTTGTGTTTTTATTTTTTTACAATTTTATTATAAATTAATTAATGTTATTTCTTTTATGCTTTAATTATTAATAAAAGTGGTTGAGGCTTGGGGTTTGTGTAGGGGAATATTTGTCCAAACACTGCAGTTACTCTTATTCAAAACATGATACTCCTATTTTGCATTTTATCGATGTGTTACTCCTATTTACAGGGATGGATCCCAGGATTTCGAGCCAAGGGGGGCGAATTTTTTCATTAGTGTAGGGGGCGAATTTTTTTTTGCTAGTGTAACAAGGGAAAAAAATCGCTAATGTAGCAGGGCAAAATTTTTGCGCTAGTGGAAGACTCTGCGGCTTATTTTTGTTCAAAAAATTCCATGAGTAAATACACGATGACATTTAAATCTATTACATTCAAATTTTAGACAATGGAAAAATAACTTTCATTTAATAATTCTTAGTGCTCTATAAAGTTATTTGAAAATAAGATAGGATATAATTAACATGTTGTCAAATTATTTGAAGGTAAATAGTTTCAAAGGTACACATAACCTGATGCTTTTTGAATAACGTCTGATTTGTTTAATCACATGAATCTTATTAGAATAAAGAATTGGTTTTTGAATTGCAATTTTTGTCTACGAAGGAGGGTATTCATGGATCACGAGGAGTTTTCTTATCATTACAATAGTATGTACTTCCTCCGTTCTTTTTTAATTGCAACAGTCCATTTTTCACGCTTGCCAACACACAAGTTTGATCATTAATATCTTTCATTCCTTATTAGTAAAAAACTAAAAAAAAATATACTTTGAAAATTTAAAATGAGAGGAATTTAAAAATATTTGTTAAATATTTAATTTACAATACATTAATTAATAAAATATAGTTAAAGTAGAATATGTGAATAGTGTAAAAAATTCAATGTTGCAATTAAAAGAGAACAAAGGTAGTATGAGATGATTAGTTTTAGAATAATATGATCTGTAGTATTGTTAATTCATATACACACAATGCATACTCCGTATTATATTGGTATTAATGCTAAAATAAGTTAAAGTTTATTATCTATGCACGAAAAGTAAGAGTTGTTATATAAATAAAGCACATTACATACTATACCAACTTCACAAAGTTACAACATTTTATGAAACGAGAGCGAATTGGCCACTTGGTGTGAATGTGCGATTCGTAAGTCTCAACCCCCACTTTCAAATAATTTATTTTGTCTAAATTACTAATTTAAATAATTCAAATATAACGTGTGGAGTGAGGTTGTTTTTACTTGGATTGTAATTCGTCTCAGACCAGACCAAACTAGACCAGACCAGACTAAAACAGACCAGACCAGACCAGACCATACCATACCAGACCAGACCAGACCAGATCAGACCAGACCAGACCAGACCAGACCATATTTCATTATTATTATTATTATTATTATTATTATTATTATTATTATTATTATTAATATTATTATTATTATTATTATTATTATTATTATTATTATTATTATTATTATCATCATCATCATCATCATTATTATCATCATCATTATTATCATTATCATTATTATTATTATTGTTATTATTATTGTTATTATTATTGTTATTATTATTGTTATTATTATTGTTATTTTTATTGTTGTTATTATTGTTGTTATTATTGTTATTATTATTGTTATTATTATTGTTATTATTATTGTTATTATTATTGTTATTATTATTGTTATTATTATAGTTATTATTATTTTTATTATTATTGTAATTATTATTATTATTGTTATTATTATTATTATTATTATTATTATTATTAGGGGTGTGCACCGGTTTAAAACCGAACCGGATCGTACCGAACCGGACCGGATATCATTCTGGTTCGATCCGGTTCCGGTTTTTTCCGATCCGGTTCGGTCCGGTTTTCCGGTTTAAACCGGATAGTGCACACCCTAATTATTATTATTATTATTATTATTATTATTATTATTATTATTATTATTATTATTATTATTATTATTATTAGGGGTGTGCACTAGTTCAAAACCGGACCGGACCGTACCGAACCGGACCAGATATCATTCCGGTTCGATCCGGTTCTGGTTCTTCCGGTCCGGTTCGGTCCGGTTTAAACCGGATAGTGCACACTTATTATTATTATTGTTATTATTATTATTATTATTATTATTATTATTATTAGGGGTGTGCACCGGTTCAAAACCGGACCGGACCGTACCGAACCGGACCGGATGTCATTCCGGTTTGATCCGGTTCCAGTTTCTCCGGTCTGGTTCGGTCCGGTTTTCCGGTTTAAACCGGCTAGTGCACACCCCTAATTATTATTATTATTATTATTATTATTATTATTATTATTATTATTATTAGGGGTGTGCACCGGTTCAAAACCGGACCGGACCGGACCGAACCGGACCAGATATCATTCCGGTTCGATCCGGTTCCAATTTTTCCGGTCCGGTTCGGTCCTATTTTGTGGTTTAAACCGGATAGTGCACACCCCTAATTATTATTATTATTATTATTATTATTGTTGTTGTTGTTGTTGTTGTTGTTATTATTGTTATTGTTATTTGTAATTATAAATGAATAAAATATAATTATTTATGGATTATAATATATATAAAAAATAAAATCTCTATGCAAAAAATATAAAAATAAAATTTCAGACCAGACCAAAATAGACCAGACCAGACCAGACCAACAAATTACAGTCCAAGTAAAAATATCCTGAGTGTTTTTAGTGGCATCTTGTGCTAAAATGAAGCACTTCATCAAATCTAAAACTTTAAAGTAATAGGAGAAGTGTGTTAAACTCATTTCCACTTTTTTATTATAGAAAAAAAAATTACAAAACACTACCCATTTTTGCCTTTTCCAAAACACTACTTTTTCTTCAAACATTACTCTGACTTTTACTATTAAATATTTTCACAAAATAACTGTAAAAATCACTTATTAAAAGCAGAAACAATTGCAAACACTCTCTTGATGTAGTGTAGGGGTCTTCAGCTAGATATACTATTGGAATAATTCTCTCAATAGGAGTAAAACATGTTCAAAATGCAAAAACATATTAGTTCAATCAATACAGCCAGAAAAATAATTTCAATCTTAATTTTTCTTATTATTACACAATTCAATTCGCAAAATCAAAAGTCACGTGTTAGATTAAAAGTTGGCTGATAATTCGAAAAACAGAGACACCAAAAGTGCTCTTAATCTATGTTTAATCTAAGTTTTTCGCTTTGCCCAGTTTTGGTACATAACTATAGTACTTTGGCTCATATATGGTCATTCTGGTAATGTTTTCAGCGGTTAAAATTGTCAAAGAATGAACACATATAGTCAAAAAATTAGGGGTGGACATTTTCGTTTTTCGGTTCGGTTTTCTTCAGTTTCGGTTTAATTGGTTTGATAGAAAATGTACCAAATACAAACTGATTAAGTTTTGGTTTGGTTTCGGTTTAATATGGTTTGGTTCAGTTTGGAGTTCGGTTTACCAAAGTATTAAGGTTTGGATTGAAAAAAAAATAACTCAAAATAATGAACCAAGAACCGATAGTAATGAACCAAATATAATGTTAGATATAAATTTGCAAACAGTAACAAAACACATATGAACCAAAAATATATAAGCATGACACATTTGTAAGCAACAACAACGGTAATGAATCAAATTATATATAAAGCCGAAACAAAAACAAAACTGGTGTTTGTAAGTAATGAACCAAATATATAGTAGTAGTAGATAATAAATTATAGTTAAATACTATCTACTTAAACCACTATAATTGTTATAGTTGTGAATGTAACTCTTGTAGTAAACTCTAGTCCTGAACACTAAAATTAAAGAATTAAAGCTTCAAAAAGATTAACATCAATCAAATTAATGAGAGAAATCTTATATTTTGGTTTGGTTTAGTTTGGTGTAAGTTGGTTTTGATTTGTTATTTTAAAAACATAAGAAATTATTTCATTTTTAGATTAGTTCGGTTTTTTTTTCAGTTTTATGATTTCAGTTCAGTTCGGTTCGGTTTAATACGGGTTAGGAGGAATACTATCAAACTCAAACCAAATTACAAATGGTTCAGTTTCGATTCGGTTTAATTCGGTTTGGTACGGTTTGATTCGATCAAACCGAACCATTATTCCACCCTACAAAAAACGTTGATCGAGTACAAAAAGTGCACAAAAAGACGTGAACTAAATATAAAATTTAGGAATTATTATGAACATGTAGCAAAAGCGCCCTACGTGACTACAATTGTCGTCGGCAGCACATGTGCTAATAATGTTGTCATTGGGTAGTCAATTCTTATTGATAATGTTGAATTCAATTTCAATTTGTTTTTGTTAGCCGGCCAGAGTTGATTCTTGGAGATGGAAATCCAAACCCGTCGAATGGTCCATATATTCCTTCCGTTTCTGAAACAAGTTCCACCTTTTCTTTTCAGACAGATTCAAAATTAAGTTCCACTTTCAAACATTTCCTTATTTGGCAAATTATCTACATCAAAACAGTGTCAAACAGTGTTCAAACAGTACCAAACAGTGCACTCCACAGTAAAGTCAAATTTATTTTCTTAATACGTGTGAAGTCAAATGTGGAACTTGTTTCAGAAACGGAGGGAGTATTAGGTTCCTACTGTCTATAAGAACCGTACCATTGGATACTCTCTCGAGGTTCCCTCTAGAGAAAGCCCTAATTATTGATGAGTCAAAATACTCCAGCTCATCCTTGACTCCTTGTGACCTGATTTCAAAATCTCCCACATGGGGAGTATCTTAAGTTTTAAGTATGGAAGTTAGTACAATGTACATTTGAATAATTCGCACTTAATAAATATACTTCATGCTAGAAAATTTATAGCAACAATTTTAACTTGTTAAATGTTTCACGTGCGAAGTAACATTATTCACTTTTTTGTCAATTTTTGTTCATGCTCATTAAAGCACAAAAATGTAAACGTATTAATGGTATTTGTTGAAATGAAATACTACTTATACATTTTTTGTTGATCAATTCATTAATGTCGTCACATTTCTTTTCATATATACAAGGATGAATAAAAAAAAGTACTTCGTATTTGAGGAACTCATGTTCAGATGAAACTTGGCGACATGAATAGCAGGAAGTCTCTCTCACCAGCCTTAATTTGGTGTTTCTCATGGAGAAAATTATTATAGATATGACTAAAACATCATCTCCTTTCCAACCATTGCCCTTTTTGATTATTTTTTCACGACAAATAATATCATATTATTTCCGTATTCTGTTGATTGCTACCATAGGGTTTAATTTGGCACAATATTTAAGAGGAAGAAGTGGCCACATTGAAAGTAAAAGATGTAGGAGATGGGTTAAAATAGCATGATAGAGAAGATCTAAAGGTAAAAGATATCATTAGGTGAGTATTTCTAATGAAAAAACTTTTCAAAAGATAAAGTATAACAAAAATTAAAATACATCCAAAAAAAGTGTAGCAAATAAAAGAATATGAAGTGATGGAGTAATAAAAATGTTTTCTTTTCAAAATAGGACATACTTTGTCCCATTAAAACAAAAAAGAATAAAACTTCTTTAAATAGGAGTATATAAATTCTATTTTAAGAAGAAAATGATGATACATTCTTTTGAAAATTTTTGCTATGTTTTGCTTCATTTAGGAAATTCTCTTTTCTAAATTCTCATAACACTAATGTGTTACCCATAAGAACTAAGAAGGGTTTATGATTTATGAACAAACATTGATTAAAAATTCTCTATTCGCTTGTGACGGATTGATTCTATATAGTAGGCAGTTTTGGTCCATGCATGTAGTAGCTATGGATTATTGATTTTTTTGATTGATGGTTCAAAACACGATATCTCAACATTTCTTATAACCTTATTGAATTCTTTTGGTTGTCCACAATATGTTAATCTTTCAAACTTTTTAGATAGATAGGATAGGATACTCTTTTTCAGAATTAAATAGATAGAATTGTATATATTTGTATTAGGTAGTACTCCCTCCGTCCCGGTCATTTCCTCCAACTTTCCTTTTTGGTCTGTCCCAATTAATTCTTCCAACTTCCACTTTTGGAAAAAATATGTGGTTCACATTCATTCATTTTTTTCTTACACAACTACAACCATACATTTCCACTTTATTCCCACTATCTAAATTTGCGAGCCAAGTCAATTTAGGAAGAACTCACCGGGACGGAGGTACTATAATATTCTAGCTGGTTTAAATATACTACATAGTAAATAGGGAGAACTATCAAATAAGTCCTTGAACTTTCATAAAAAGTGCAAATAAGTCCTTTTACAGAAGGCTTTGTCCGGCTGTAGTCATTTGGGGCAGTTTACGGTGGAATTTTTTGATGATTTTTTTTGAGAATCTTCTTCATTAAGTCTAGTTTATTCATACCAAATTTCAGCTAAAAATTCAATCGAGAAGGCAGTCCAATGATTTTCTGAAATATACTGCGTTGCCTAACTGCACAGTTATCTTTAAAAATTCATTTGACTGCCTTCCCGATTGAATGTGTAGCTAAAATTTGGTATGAGTAAATTAGACTTAATGAAGAAGATGTTCAAAAAAATTCATCAAAAAAGTCCATCGGAAACTTCCCAAAATGGCGACGGCCGAACAAAACCTCCTATAAAAGAGCTTATATGCACTTTTTATGAAAGTACGAGGGCTTATTTGATAGTTCTCCGTAGTATATATTACTCCGTATTTTTAAAAAGTTTCTTGTTTTGCGGGAACACGCTGAACATCCATGTGCGTAAATGTATTCATACTATATATGGTATTGGTCCACCTCCTATACCCTTTGGTCCACCTCATTAATATGAGGATCTCCTATTAAATGAGCCTGGCTCAATTGGGTTGTTTACCCGACCTAGCCCATGCGCCCCTCCTTGTCTTTGCCCAGCCCCTGACTTATTGTGGCTCTCCTTTATATTGTGTGGTTCGTTCTAGAACCCCTTATTTGTTCGATCCTTCCCTCTCTCTAATCGATGAGCTCTTTAATGTGTTACCCTTGTCCTAGAGTGAGAGAGTGTCGGTATCATCTTGGATCTGAGCTCCGACTATCCTCCAGTGATACTTTGGGGATCCTTTTGTGGGCTTCACTTTTGTCTGGTAGTTTGGGGGTTCTTCTCCAATGGGTTCTCTGGATAGTCTGGTTTGAGGGTTTGGTCTCCTAAACTGAGTGTAGATGACTGTTGCCCCTTGTCTTCCTTAATCAGGCTAATTGTAACCTTGGTGATGAATGTTGAGCAAGCCTTTGGGCTGTGATTATTGAGGTCTGAGCCGGTCTGGATTTTCAACAACTGGTAGCTGAAATAAAGAAACACAGATACAATAAAATAGTCCTAGTAACAATATCACAGTATCAATGACAAAAAAAGTAACTGATTTTATGACGACCGTCACAGAATAATATCCCTAACAAAATTCATTCTGCATGTATATCTTTTCATTCTAGAGTGTATGTATTTGGTTGAATGACCCTCGTAGCTTAATGGGCTTTGGTCCGTTGATGCGTCCAAGAGTATGTGGGACTTGGCCCACATATACTCTATCACTAACATTTATGTAGGGGTGGACACGGTCCAGTCCGATCCAATATTTAGCTGAATCAGGATTTGTATCGTGACTATTCAAACGGTTCAATTTGGTCTTAGGCCTGAACTCGTGTAGTGCGGTTCCATTTTCAAACAGGACGCTACCAAGTCATACCAATACCGAATAATGCCATTTTTTCCAAGTGTTCAACAGAAAATTAAAGTTTAGCCACCCTCCAAAAATCCACACAATTTATCAATTTTCATATTACATAATTAATAAATTTTAGATAAACTATAGTAATGCAAATTTAAATAATTAAACTATATTTCAATCCGGTTCCAAGCTTCCACTGAACTAGCAAAGGCTCTGAAAGTGTGAAGGCACTAATCAAAGTAATGATATAAATGTACAGTTAAATAATTAAATCATATTTCAATCCGGTACCGGTTCTCACTTTATGAGAACCGGTCATAGATTGTTTGGAACCGGTACTGTTCAGTTCGGAACAAAAAATTTTGAGATCTATTTCAAAGCCCATTTTTGGTTTGATACCATACCGGTTTGGTTCGGTACCATGTCGATTTGGTATTTTTGCCACCCCTACATTTATGAATAAAAAGATTACATGTAACCGTGTGGATAAAAATGCCATCTTTTATATAAAAAATTAACATATTGTGAAACAAATTTTAAGTATGTACTTAAAATTGATCGCAAATAATAGTATATGAAACTATTGGGTATAATCTCTAAATATGAATCATCTGATTCTTCACTTGCAAATTGAAATAATATAATTAAAGAATTTAATTCAAAATTAAATATTTAATCCTTCAAACATTTGAACGTTCTTCAAATCTTCGGATCTTCATTCTTGAGATATTTGAATCTTCGAATATTCGTTCTTTGGATCTACAAATCTTCTTGAATGAAGAATTTAGCTTGAAGGGTGATGTTAGTTTTCTCGCACTAAAATATAGATTGTAGTAAAGGGTATAAGTACGAGCTGAGTATCGTCTCCACAGAGACGGTAAAAAGGGAATTAAGATTTTTTTTAACCCGGTCGGCATGTTATCAAGAGATTAAAAAGAAATAAAATAAATGTGATTGTGCGAGATTGGTTGGTTCGAAAAATTCTCTGAATTTAAGAACTAAATAAATTCAGAGATTAAAAAGAAATAAAATAAATGCGATTGTGCGAGATTGGTTGGTTTGGAAAATTAAAATGCAGGCCAACGAATAAAAATAAATAGCTTCTCTCTGATTAACGACGAAGGACGAAAGGAACAAGGATTGATTCTGGTGTAACCAAATTTCTGACCGATCACGCTTAATCACATAGAATTAATTTAATTGAGCAACGCTAGTCAATACTAAGTAATAACCGCTCTCGCGGCGTAGAGTACAATAATTTAGGGAACCAGACTGATCTCTCATGCGACAGGTACCTAAAATTATTGTCAGAACGAGCGAATGTAAGGCCCCTTAATCGTTACAAATCTCTTAGCGAACGATTAAGTATGTGTGAAGATGTCCTAGAATAAAATAGATTTTTCTTAATTTATTCTATAATAATTATAATCCTAGCTGCAATTCTAGCTAGGTTACAAAAGATATTAAATAAATCATTCAAACACAAATTAAATAACATTCATGCAATTAATCCATCATAAATTCAACCATACATCATAATTCACCCCTTTATCAATCACAAATCCCTAGTTAAAACTACTCACAACTCATAATTGAATAATCGATAGAATTGGGAAGAACAGAATTAATTGTCATCAATTAAAAAGTAGGAACTTACAAATAATCCCAGGGAATTGAAGAACAATGCGGAACAACAATGGAAATTTCGTTCCTAGGCCCTCTCTAAATTGGAGGCCTTATTTATAGAAAACAGAAGAAAGCTTCATCCTTATTGGTTGATCTGGAAAATGTCGCTTAGGATGTCGTCGATACTGTAATCATTGTTTCGATCGTCAACGATGGCGGATGATTTCAACGACGATGACAGCCTTCGGAAGAGGACGATTTCGTCTACGGTAATTCGAGTTTCCGTGCGTGCCCTAAAAATGCCCTTTTTCATCTCTTTCTTGCTCCCAACGCTCCCGGATGCTTCTGTGATCGATCCAAAGACTCTTTCTTCAACAAATCTTCATTGTGAACCTCCCGGTGACATCCAATTCACTCTTGAATGCTTCTCAATTTGTCCTGATTGCTTCTCAAGCGCCGGTGCCGGGCTCAAATCTCCTGATTTTGACTCCAAAATACCAAAACTCGCACCAACGCCCGGTAAACATGACTTGAGTTAAAATTGAGAGTTATGACCGTTAAAGTTAGGAAAAACCATCAAAATCCGAACTCAACACGCATTAAATGCGTGTCGAAATACGGTCTTATCAAAGGGCATCCGGTTTTCAAGTAGCTAGATTTTCAACAAAAGGGCCGTTTTGTGGCTTGATCTTCTGTTAAAGAGCTTCCCGGGATATATGGCTTGATCTGCAATTGAATTTTGATTCAATCTTCATATGAATGCCTTCAAATCTTCAAAGATGTGTTCTTCATATCTTCGAATCTTCAAAGTCTGGTTCTTCGGATCTCCGAATCTTCAAGCTTCATTCGTTCTTGAGATCCTCAAACGTTCTTCAACTTTTGGACTTATTTTTTCAAGAATCGATGAAATCACGAAGGATTATTCGTGTATTCTTAATAAAATTCGTGGGTTTATCTCTTGCCTTTCTTTGGAATCGTTCAGAGTCTCTCGGGAGTTCTTCAGAGTGCTATTCTGCGGCGTTTCTTCGACTGGATGAAATATGCATTAGGGTCTGGTAAATTCGTCCATATCCATTGGGTCTCAATTAAAATGGGTTCCAGGCTCTATTTGTTTGAAGTTTAATAGCTAGAAAAATCAGCACTTGTTCGATGTATCTAGACATCTTTCTTAAGAAGGTTTGCAGTTATTTCTCATGCATATAGACTTATTTCTTATATAACCAGATTGGTTGCTCTCTCTATCAATATGATCATGTGTCTTATATATTGAGCAACTATTTGATAATGAGCTCAAAATAGAGAAATTAATAGGACCAATCCATTCTTTGAAAGGTTTAATTTATAATTAAATTATATGGACATTTTAAAGGACCCAAATTAATTTAATAACTAAATATATTTGAACGGACCTATATTAATTCTTTCCTTTTGACAAGGTCCAACGATTATCATGAGCGATCCAATAGAATTCAACGTTAATCCAATAACACTTGAAAGAGGTTCAATATGATTGAGAATAGCCCGACGGTTTTCAAAAGAGTTTCAATAATGATCAGACTTAGTCGAGAAATTTTAAATGCCCACACATATTTCTGGACATTTTATTTTATTAGCATATAAAAATGCATAAATGAAGCATCCAGTTCCATAAGATTATTTATGATGAATGAACGCCACGCTAGCTTGCAGGTAGCTAGCTAGGCCTTTATGAAGTTCACCTCCAAATGGGGTAAGCTACTCTGAACTTTGAGAAGCCTGTTTCCCGCTTTGTCGACGAATATGCCAACATCTTGGCACACCGGGCTGCAGTCGCACAAGGACACCGGGCAAAACATAAACTTGTACCCGTTGACCGACTTCACAATCATGAACCAGTTGACCGCCGTCGTGCTGCCCGGGTTCCCCTTCACTCCGCCGCTCAAGACGTATTGATCCATGTCGATGTTTTCAGGATCAGAGCCGGAGATTGTCCAGACATTGGAGCAGTTGCCGGCGTTTGCGCCGCTGGGGAATATCTCGACGTTGAGATCCGTTCCGTTCACGACGACGCCGTTCTTCGGCGCCACCGCCGGGAAGAAGGACGCAGCGTTCGCTAACAGTTTGGTGGGCACTGCGACGACATTCCTATAGCATGTAGTAGATGGGGGCAGCAGATCAAGCCCGCCGCCTTGAGTCTTGTTCACCGGGACGACGTAATACTTGACGCCACTTTGGACGCCGTTCCCGTGGACGTCGAGTACGGTCCTAACTGCGGCCTCCCCATGAAAGGAGGAAAGCAGGAATAATAAGAATGGAATCCAAGTCTTCATTTTGTGTTGACGAGTAATTGATCGAATGTGTGGCTTCAGATTCGGATACCGCATATAGAGGGTTTGCATTGAAGATGCAAGAAAAGCGGCCCACATGCGCTAATAAGTTCACCAAACCTACCCGTACATGTGATGATGTTCCTGTTTCCTAAAAAAGGATGACACCGCATCGGTGAGGGCCCCTAACCCCGATCGGACGGTATGTTGGGAGGATGTAAGTTGGACTATAATCCCAATCTGATAGATAGAGAGTGGGGCTCTGTCCCCGATACTTGCAAAGGCCCTATGCATTTTTTAGCGTAGTAACCCCTCGTCGCAGTTACCGGGATTCGAATCTGGGACCTAACCCTTGTGACACTCCTTTCCTACCGGTTGAACTACGCGCACAGGTAATGTTCCTGTTTCCTTTTCTAGGTGAATTCATCATCACCAATTTAATCATTTATCACACGCAACAAGGAAGGCTGCTACATGATCTAAAAAGTTTAAAAAGCAGAATGTCAGGCTCATATACCAACTCTTTTTTAGTTATTGAATTGTTCATGCAAATAAATGAATAGAGGAAACTTTGATATAGGTAGTCTTATATAGTTATATGTTAGGGGTTTTTATTCTGATCCCCACCCAATTAATTTCATTAAAATTTGATCCATATAAATTAGGAAATCTTTCCATTTCTAATTAGATGAAGACCCATTTTGGTGAGACTTGAGAACCTCAACTATGTCATTATAACTCCCCTAATGGTTATTGCATGATTTACTCTTTTTGGGCAATTTGAGACAACACTTTCACAGTAGAATAGGTGTAATTGTCAATTAAGTGCAGTGAATTTCAGAGAGCAGTTTCACTATATGAAATAGGTTTGATCATCAATCGACTTCTGACATGGCATTTATTGTAATACTAGGTGTTTGTAAATGTGCCACATTGACATTCACTGTGATTAAATATTTTGTGTGGAAGGTGTTTGTTTAAATTCCTTAATCAACTACCTCTTGGTACAATGGTTATATTTCTTTTATTCATTAGAAATGGATAACAATGGATACGTTTTTTGTAGTCTTTTAATAATCTATTTCAAGGTCTTTTCATGTTTACTGAAAGAGGTAAGCATAGGTGAACAGTTGGGAGAAAGATTAGGGATCAATGTTTGTTCACTCTTTTATAGCGAAGTGCGAAGGAGGAAGTATGCCAATGTCTTTTCCTGTGCGCTGAAAGCGGTTACAGTAAGTGAGTATTTCATAGAAAGATTAGCAATCTATATTTGTCATATTGCAATTAAACTACCTGTATTTTAATGATTAATAATAAAATTATTAAATTCTACATAGTAATATTTATCATTAGGATTCTCAAGAAGATTACTTTATGATCCTTTTTTACGTGATCAGCAGAGATCAAGTTTAATTGAAGAAATAGGACTGCTTGAACTTAACCATGATAGAAAGAGAGTGAATTTTGGTGAGAAGAAGATCAAAACTGCTAACCTATTTTTATATTAGTTTTCTAGAGTTTGTGTCTGTTGTGGATTTTTGGGTTTTCTAACCATTACTTTAACTTTCATATTAAATTAGTAGCTATATATGGCATAAAACTTCCCAAGCTCTCTGTATTTCTTCTATATTCAGGTATGAAATAAATGGAGGAATCCTAAATAAAACTTCTCAAACCGATTCTTGATGTAGTTCAAGCCTTCAAGGTGCAACTAATATACAAGGTTGATAATTAATATGAAAAAAACTCTGTTTTTTGTGTTTTGATCTATAGCTCAATTTCTGATTTCCATATTTTGACAGCTTATTCTCCTTTAACAAAATGATGTTGTGCCTTTTTAAACTTTCATCTCCACTGCTCTTTGTATATCACTTCAATCCATGTTTGTCCATGTCACTGTCTAACCCCTTTGAACTTTGGAGAGGGTGTGTTGGTGAACTAAGCCTTCCGACCGAGATGTCGGCGATGGGTGCTGTCACGGCAGCACTTCCGACCGCAGCAGTAGAAATTTCCGGTGAGATCGGCGGCACAAGGGCCTGGGTTAGCGCCGCCAGAGAGGCGGGGATTTCAGCCAGCCGCATGCCGTGTTCTTTGAGGGTGTGATTCATCCGATTCTGTTCAATCGTCATTCGGGTTTGCTCTTCCCTTAATCGGGCTTGCTCCTCTCCCATTCGGTGTTGCTCGGTCTCTAACTCTGTCAATCAATCATTTTGAGATCTCATCATCCTGGCGGGACGGGATCCGGCAGGTCGGACCAATTGATGTGTAGCAGAAAAATAGAAATCAACGGGATATAATCAACGATAAAAATACCGTTGTCCAAAGCCAAAAGGCTAAACTCTAACTTTATTCCAAGATAATCGGAATGAACCCTGGCGAGGGGTATATAGCCTTCTACAAGAAACCCTAATCAAGCCCAAATTAATTAAACTCTAATTAAGCCCAAATTAACTCAACTAACTACTCTACTAATAATAGGCCCAAACTAAAACATAACATTAACTTAATAATAATAATTAAACTATAACGACATCTCTAACCCGGCCCACGGAAGTGGGCCCAAGCCCGGTCCCATCCCATGCTCTTCCTGCTCTCTATCAGGTTAGTTCCTCTAAAACATTCAATTACCAAATATATTAAAGCTTACTCTTCATCTTTGCTATGGACATCCATCCAAGAACTAAGATGTTGGTTTCTGTAATCAATGCAAATGATTATAAATTGGGAAAACTGTCAAATAGGTCCTCGAACTTTCATTAAAAGGTCAATTAAGTCCTTCTATAGGAGACTCTGTCCGGTCGTCGCGATTTGGGGCGGTTCCCGGTGCAATTTTTTGATGAAATTTTTTGAGCCTCTTATTCATCAAGTCTAGTTTACTCATACCAAATTTCAGCTAAGCATTTAATCGGTAGCGCATTAAAATTAATTCGAGAACGCAAAAATGCGCAGTTATCTTCAAGAATTAATTTGAATGAGTTCCTGATTGAATTTTTAGCTGAAATTTGGTATGAGTAAACTAGACTTGATGAATAAGATGCTCAAAAAATTTCATAAAACAATTCCACCGGGAACCACCCCAAATCATGACGGCCGGACAGAACCTCCTATAGACGGACTTAATTGACCTTTTTATGAAAGTTCGAGGACCTATTTGACAGTTTTCCCTTGAATTTTTTTGTCAAACAATTTCATTTTATTCGCTTAATTAGGATGTCAATTTATAATTATATTCTAATTTGGAGTTTACAACTTTGAAGAGATTTTAATCTAGTTTCTGAATATGTAAATTATAATTTTTAAATTAATTATCAATAAGGAGCATTGACTTTTATTATTGGTAGACCAAAAAATGTTGACTTTGCAAAACAAATTGTGACGAAGTATATAACTATATTCTCTCTTTCCTTTATAATCCGTACATTGTAATTTTACGAAACTTTGTTGTTATTGTTAATGAAACAAATAATACAATATTTTTTTTATTATATTTTGTTTCGTGCATAGTAAATGATTTAAAATTTATTTCTCATGTACAAGGTATGGGTATATTACTATCACATTTTACTTTTTGATGATATCGTGTATTTCCTCTATCTCAATATAACTTAAAAGACTTCTTATTATCTCTCCCAATATATATACTACCTTCGTCCCATAAAATTCTTTCCACTTTCCTTTTTGGTCCGTCCCAAAAAATTCTTTCCACTTACCATTTTTGGACAATTTGTTTGGTTCACATTCATTTCACTCTTTTCTTACACAACCACAACCATACATTTCCACTTTCTTAATCTCCGTGTCAAGTCAAAGTGGAAAGAATTTTATGGAACGGATGTAGTATTTTCTTTCTTTTATAGTAAAGAATTTGTGATCCATAACCAGTACCGGCTTTAGGAGCCAGGCACCTAGGCCACTGCTTAGGGCACCAAATTTAGGGGGGCATTTTTTTTGTAAAAAAACTGTTATTAGATATATATAATATACTACCGGCCAAGCGGCCAAGCGGGTAGGAATCAAAACCACGAAGAGAGTAAATTTTCACTTTTTCATCTTATAAATACTCTCACTCCGTGAATCGCACGGGTGAAAAACTAGTGTTAACCAAACATAAAATGAAATAAATTGGATACATTCCCATCAATCTAACGTACTCAGCATTCTGACATTTCCCGTGATAATCCGGTATTCCCTAAACCAAACGACCCCTAAAAGTATTGAAATAAAAAAAACTCATATTTTTGACACTTAATAAAGATTAAAGATACTGCTTCGTACTAGAAAATTTATAGCAATAATTTTAACTCGTTAAAAAGGTTTCAAATAAATAAATTGTACCCCCATGGGTAGCTCAGTTGGTCGAGTGATGGGAAAATTGGACCAAGTGATCAAGGTTCGAAACTCGCAGCGGCCGTGTGGAGGTTACAGAACCTGAAATAAGATTGGACCTCTAGTGTGCACGTGTATAAGGCCTACCGCCGTTTTTTTGATTGAGTCACCGTGATTAACCTTCCCACCATCATGTCGGATCGGGGTGGGGGCCTTGGGGTTGGGCATTCAACTTTTTGAACCAAATAAATAAATCGTACGGAGTAACATTATTCAATTTTCTCTCAGTTTTTGTACGGAGTAACATTATTCAATTTTCTCTCAATTTTTGTTTATGCTCATTAAAGCACAAACATGTAAACGTATTAATGATATTTGTTGAAATGAAGTACGGAGTATACTTTTGTTGTCCTTGAGAACCCACATTAATGTCACATTTCATTTTAGGAATTTTATCAATTCAGGATCCGAAAATAGATGAATTCTCAATCCGGGACCTGAAAGATTATATGTATCGGTATATGAATCGAATGATGGAAAACTATCAATCTAAGACCTAACATTTCATAGGTTTTGATTTATTTAATTTTTTATTAATTCCATTGCTAGTTTTCGATAAACTTGTCTTTACAAAAGTTTATTAGTTTAATAAAACTAAATGATATTTAAAATTTTCAAAATAAAAAAATTAATAAAATTCATGAAAACTTAGGCCTTAGATCGATAATTTTAAATCATTCAGGTCCTATAATGATAATTTTTCATCATTCAGGTCTTATATCGATACATTTCATCTTTTAGGTCCCGAATTGATAGTTCATCTATCTTTCGGATCCTGAATTGATAAAACCTATTATTCCATTTTCTCTCAATTTTTGTTTATGCTCATTAAAGCACAAACATGTAAACGTATTAATGATATTTGTTGAAATGAAGTACGGAGTATACTTTTGTTGTTGTTGTTGTTGTTGAGAACCCACATTAATGTCACATTTCATTTTATACAAGGATGAATAAAAAGTATTTGAAGAACTCATGTTGTGATGTTCTAGATGAAGCTTGGCGACATGAATATATGAGAAGCAAGTCAGAATGCTCTCACCAGGCAGCTACAACACGCGTACTAATTGACACCCTTGGTGTCCTTGTAGTAGCCTAAATTTGGTGTGTCTCGTAGAGAAAATTATCTTATACGGAGTACGAAGTATATGACTGCAACTTCATCTTTTTCCAACATAGGTTAGGGTTTGAGACAATTTTTTTGGGGAAAAACTAGCGGTAGTGAATAGGGTAAGAGATGTAGGAGAGAGGTTAAAATAGCATGAAATAGAAGATGTAAAGCTATAAAAAATATGATTAGTTGAGTATTTTTAAAGAAAACAAAATTAGTGACGGAATTCTGTGGCGGAAAGCATTCTAACATTAATTAGTGACGGATATTAGAGGGGAATCTGATGATGTTTAGTGGCGGACAGATACGCCAGTAATTTCCGCCAGCAAATAATGACGGAAATATTTCCGCCTCTAACAAGGGCGGAGTCAGGGCACTAGGCTGGACTGGACTAGTACAAAGAATATTTTTGAATTTTTTTTACATCGGTAATGATAAAGCCTCCGTACCAGATAGATATTCAATAGCCTTCTTCAAAATTAATTGGAGTATGGTAGGGGATGATGTTTGTAATGTCGTGAGGGAGTTTCTTGTATCAGGAACTTTGCTTAAACAGGTGAACCACACTCTGACTTCCATTATCCCTAAGACAAATCAATCTTTCACTGTTTCAGATTATAGGCATATTCCATGCATAAATGTGACTTATAAGATTAATACTAAGATCTCATCATCTCATCCAGGTCCGTGCCTTTCTAGTGTTATTGACGTGCACTTGTCGTGAGGTGCACTCAAAATAATTAATCAATACAACACTAACACGTAGTATAGTGTAGTAAGGTTCGTATCCACAGGGAAAGGAATAATTCTCTTTTTATGATACTTAGTAAATAAAAAGAGGGGATTTGGATTGAGTGATTTAATTTAATTAAGAACTAAGATGAACAACCTATATGTGTTTAAATCAAAGATAAAAAGGACTTGACATTGCTACTTTCCACTTGTTGATATATTTTAGTCGATCATTGTTATATCTATAACTTATTCCCTCTCGAATACTCAATCGGGGAGTATATCCACTTCATCGAGGGTAGTTATTAACAACAACCGTTCATTAATAACCCTTACTATTAATCAAATATAGAACAACGCCTTATACCGATTTAATAGTAGCATTTAATCTTTCTAACTCCTTGATGAAATCAATTGAGATTGATAACCTCAACACAACGGTTTCGATTTAACCAACAAAATTAATCCCTCTTAAGTTTATTAACCACGACCGTGCATTAATAAACCGAAGTTACTTACTTGTGAAACCATCAACGATTAACCATCGGTTCGTTGATCGTTTCTAGTCAGGGCCGGTCCTGAGAAAACGGAGGCCCTGTGCAACAATAAAATTTGAGCCTTTTTTCAAGTTTAAACGCAAGCAAATTGTCTTACAATACAAGTTACTAATAAACGTAATAATTAAAATTAAAAAAGTCATTAATAACTTACAGTTTATTTAAAAAGAGACATTCTTCGAGCATATTTAGATACGAAGTCATCTACCAAACTTGCAATGTCAATCTCTTCGAGTGTTTCAGATTCTATGGATATCAACGCCAATCCATTGAGTCTCTCTTGTGACATAGTTGACCGCAAGTAGGACTTCAACAACTTCAACTTGGAAAAACTTCGGATAAGAGGAGATATCAACACATCTTAATATCAAAGTCATTTGTTCTTGGTGACTCGAATCAGGAGTACAATCAAGTATGACAGAAAAATATTTAGATTCTTTGATTGTTTTAATGATCTTAGATTTTACTCCTGAAACAAGCATCTCTATCAATTCATTTTGAATCTTATGACTAAGATAATGATGATGAGTATCCTTATTGTCGACGCGATGAATAAGCTCTTGAATAACAGGATCAAATTCACCCAACATCTCAATTAATCCTAAAAAATTCCCATTATGATTCTGATGGAGCCGCTCATTCGTTCCACGAAAGGCCAAATTATGCTTAGCAAGATATTTCACAGTTGCAATCACCCTAAACAACAATTACCTCCAAAACTCTTTTTCTTTCAAAAGTTGATCATGAGCTACTTTATCAATTGTCTCATTTTTTTGTAATCGAAGCCTCAACTCTACCCAACTCCTCATGTTACCCATATGCTCCACACATGTTTCATGTTCTCTCAGTCTAGCACTAAGATGTCCCCAATCATCAAAACCCGTGTTAGCTAAAGAACCTTTGCCTACACCTTTTCTAAAAATCTTACAACAGAAGCAAAATACCCTATCAAGCTCCTTTGAATAAACAAGTCAGTCTCTATCACATTTCTCTCCATTAGGTAAACTTCTAGTGTAAAAAGCTGATGAGAATCTTCTAGAGAATTTATCTTTAGGCCCTTCCACAAAATTTAAATCTCTTTTAGGACCATTCTCTACCAAAGTGTCTGTCAACTTTGAATCTAGAGCATCCCAGTTTCTTGGATCATATATGTCAAATAAAGCAGAATTATTTGGCCTATCATCTAAAACATCAATTCTGTGGTCCTCTTTATCAGAATTCTCAGCCATTTCGTTAACACATTGATCAGGTATTTCAACATTATTTTCAACATTCACTTCTTGTTGTTCACCCTCTTGAACATCTCTAACTTCTTTAATAATAAACTTATCAAGAGCTCCTTTTTGAGATTGGGTTAACTCCTCAAGTCTTCTTTTCCTTTGACGCTTTTCATGACAGGATTGGTATTTATATGGAAACATAATTATTACCAATTATTGAAATTCTCCTATAATCGTGTACATGTTTATAAATTTTAAATTGATATTAAGTTTAAAATTAGGGTGAAAGCATGATTTACTTTAAATCCAAAAAATCTACAAATAACAACAACACAACAATTCAACAAACATTAAATCTGAAAATAAACAAATTACAAGATTTCAACAAACAATTCATCAATTCAAATATTCAATAAATTGAAAGTTCACAAGAATTAGCAAATTAGCAACTAAATGAATAAAATAATTAGCAAATTAGTAACTGACCGGAAGGACGGCGTCTGAGGGAGGCCAGAGGGCGGCGGAGGCGGTCGGCTGAAGTCAGAGTGTCGTGGGAGACTCGGAGTCGTCGGTTGAAGTCGAGTCGTGGTCCTCGTGGAGACTGGAGAGCAGCCGAGCGGTGTCCCTTTGGCAGCGGCGTGCGGTTGTGGACGGCGGTCTGGCGGAGTGGGCCGAGTGGCGCGGCGCCGTGGCGGACCGGCGGTGTCCCTTTGGCCTTTGTCGTGAAGACGCGAAGACAGGAAGACGGGAACGGGAAGAGTCAGAAGAGAGCAGGGGAATTGATTTTGAGGCTGGGGAATTGATTTGGGCTAAAAACAAAAGTTTTGGGCTGGGGTAATACTAATTTTTTTTTGGGCCCTCCTACATACCGGGCCCTGTGCGATTGGGCTGGGCAGACAGGCCCAGGGCCGGCCCTGTTTCTAGTAATAATTAATATATGAAAAAAAACTAGTTGATCCTTAAGTAATGTTCAAAATATTAATATGAAATATGAATAGGGATTAATTAATATTCAAGGAAGAATATTATTAAAGAAGATGAATCCTACTATAATTAATATGAAGATGTTAACTAATTGTCATCTTAGCAACACTCCCCAACATTAATATAGAGGAAGAAAATACCATTCTAACTAATGTCGAGATGTTAACTAATTGTCATCTTAGCAACACTCCCCAACATTAATATAGAGATGGTATTAAGGAAAGAACTATTAATTAATATTCAAGGAAAGAAGTTAAGAAAATAACTCACAACTTTAATAATCAACAAGCTTCAAGAGCAACATCAAGAATGGAAGTTTAGCTCCTCATTTGGAGACTAAACATAGCTAAAAAAATAGAAAGAAATGCTATTCTAAACTGAGTTTAGGAGTATGGAAGAAAGGATTATTTTTAGAGAAGAAAAAGAGTGCTATTTATAGGTGTTTTTCAACACCTTTGGCCGGATACCCGACCGGGTCAAGTACTCACCCGACCGGGTCCGGTCAAAATCAGATATTTCCCCATGTTCTGGTGATCTTCGCACACCAGGTTGTCCCCGGTCACTTCTCACCCGACCGGGTGAGGTATGGGGCCCGGCCGGGTCCAGCTCTTTCCTCAGTGGTTCGGTTTTCAAATCAGACCCGACCGGGTGAACTTTCCTACCCGGTCGGGTATTTGCTCCTGGACAGTCAAAATTCTTTTTTCTTCACTTCAACATCCTCCTTTCCAACATCCTAATTCCTAATTCTACTTTACAATTTACAAATGAGAACTAAAATACAATTACAACTAAAATCACACCAATGTTTACAAACTAAATAAAACGTCAAACAATCACCATCAATGAAACATAAAAACATACAATTATGCACTACTAATTAGTGTGCATCAGTTATCACCCTTCACAGGGAGCTTTTGTTGATGAAAGGTTCATGTCTGACAACATCTTCTTAGCACAAAAGTTAGAAAGGGGATACTCTAGGAAAAGGCCTTCACCTAGATGTATGATTAAAATAAATCTTAGGAATCATCGCAAAAAAAAAGATCTTAGGAAAGCTTATGATACAGTCTAATGGGATTTTTCTTGAAAAAAAAATTAAGAGATATTGGCATTCTTGTTTTGTTTGTTAATTGGATCATGGAGTGTGTCACAATCTCTTCTTTCTCCATCTCCATTAATGGGACTCTCCATGGATGGTTTGAAGGAGATGGGGTTAAGACAAGGAGATCCAATGTCTCCTTTACTCTTTGTATTATGTTTGGAGTACTTCTCAAAGTTGATTGAACTTAGGACCTCAAATTTTACCTTTCGATATCACCCTTTGTCCTCTAAACAAAAAATAACAACATTTGATTTATGCGCATGACTTGATGCTATTCTCTAAATGAGAGTACTCATCTATTAAGAAATTAGTGGAGACCTTAAAGGACTATGGCCTGATTTCTGGCCTAATGATTAACCATGATAAATCTAATATCTTTTTAGGTGGAAATATGGCAAATAGATCACCATACATTATGTAAATGGTGGACTTTCAACAATGATCTTTTCCTGTTAGGTATTTGGGTATTCCACTTGCTCCTTTAAGCATATCTGTAGCCCAATTCTGTCATGCCCCGGACCTACCCGAACACGTCAACAACCCACCGTACAGTACGAATAGTCAATCGCATTCCAACACATCCCTACTATACAAGGCATCGGGAATATCATTCACACGTAGTACATCCATAAACGAACATAATGTAAAATATTCATTAAAGCAGCGGAAACAATATTACAAGTGTTCAAGCCACACTTGGCAAACTTAGGCATACAAGCCCCCAAATAATTATTCGGAAAAATAATATTCATGAGCATTTATATGATTGTTTTTCAAACATGGATAGAGGAAGCACGAACCACGTCTTCTCTCCTAGACTTCCCCGAAGCAACGAGCGATGGTAGCAAGCTTCAACTTCAACCTAAAACTGTGAGGTGGCCTCCCCCGTGAAGGGGAGGTCAGTACTTTGAAGCATTTGAAAAGTACAATGACAACTACACTGTATATAATCAATGTTTCAACTTCTAAGACCCTCAATATAGGGTGATATTATTTTATAGGTCATAACCCCCGGTTACCCTCTTTTAAAATATAATTAATTTATATATAAAGTCAAGTAGTTGCCTGTGGCCCATATTCATTTTCAAACGTACCACCCTGTTTCCCGTGACTATTAGTCACGATTGTCATAACCTTTGGTAAATTATTTTACCATCATGGGGCATTTCTCAATTACATTAATTAGCCATCATGGAGCCTCACTCAATTTTATTATTATATCGTGCTAGAGCCTCTCTCTTAGTCGTCTTACGTCATGCTAGAGCCTCGCTCTTAGTCGTACTACGTCGTGCTAAAGCCTCGCTCTTAGTCATCTTCATTATGCTAGAGCCTCGCTCTTAGTCAATCTACCATTGTGCTAGAGCTTCGCTCTTAGTCGAGCTACGTCATGCTAGAGCTTCGCTTTTAGTCACCATTATGCCGTGCTAGAGCCTCGCTCATAGTCAAGTTATTCGATTCCTAAACCAAATCTATGCCTAGAATCAATTTACCTTGAGTGACCTTTAAGGCCTACTCCAAATATACTTAGAGCTTATACAAACCGACCTTAAGGTATCTCTTCAGACTACCTAGCGTATGACTTCTCACAATCCGAAACAATTGGATTAATTCAATCATTTTCCATACTAACATCCCGACTAGTATCTCAACACTAGTCAATTAATCTTGGAACAACCAAGTTCCTAATTCATAGCCATATTGTTCATCTCAATTGATTTTCCAATCCAGATATAACTAAATCTCAATATCAAAAAATATCACTTTTATCCGTTCATGAATTTTATACATGAAGTAAAAGTATATCTTATCACAATATTTTCATAGTTAATTCCATTATCATGCCATCACTTTCATATCACATAATTATACACAACTTGTTCCAAATTTGTATAACATGCTTCATTTACTCATAAACAATAGTATTCTCATTAGGCATTATCAATCATTAATAATCCATGAAAATCACATTTAACTACCTTAGGTAATATTATGAAATTAACTCACTAATTATAAGCAATATAGTCAGCCATCCTCACCTCGAATGAGCTTTAAGAAGTTCTACCCTTCTTGTTTGAACTCCGGCAAACTCCGGCGATACTCTGGTGATACTCCAGTGACAACTAGGAACCCCTTAGTCAAGCTCCTAACAAGGTTTTATCATCACAAAACCCATATCAACACAAATAACATCTAAAAGGTTATTTTTCGGCGAACCGGTCACTTTGGCTTCCAAGTCTGCTCTTGGACTTAGAACTACCTTCCAACCCCTCCTTCTACACATCTAAACTTGTAGAACATTCCTAGGGGTCCTCCATATGCTATATAAATCATATGATGAATAAAAAGTAGAGCAAAAGTTATTATAAGGTTATTACCTTAATCCTTCACATTTTTCCTAACTTTTTACTTCTTTAATGTTCTTCCTTGGACCAACCTTGCTCGAGCTATGTTCTTGGCTATGGAGGAAGTATTTTGAAGAGGTTTTCTTCTTCTCTTGGTGAGCCTTGGAAGAAATTATGGAGTGAGATGATAGGGAGGTGTCCTTTTTGGCTCATTAGACCAAATTACAAGATGAAGAATCTCTATGACCCTACACCCATGTGCCCCTTTTCCTTTCCTTAGCTTATGCGCACAACTAAGAGTCAATCAATGGTTATTTGATTGACAATTTAGTGGGGTAGGTCCTCCCAATATGTCTCAAGTGTATATTTGGTCTCGAAAGTTGTATTTTTTGGACCATTTTAATTGTATTCTATTTTATCGGGTCAACATAGGATTTGAGTCGCCCAAACATTTTTACCAACTCGATTGGCATTTTATTTGGGCGTCTACAATTATTACTGTTTGGTAAATGGCCCAAATAGGAATCGCTCATTAACCCCTGAGGATCACCGGACGAACGTCCCTAAAAGCCCCAACAGTGGGGACACATACCCTTAGAGTGGCCAAAGGCAATGACGATGTTCGTCTTCTGCACCGAAATGGCAGTGAGCGGTGACGACGTACGGCCTCCTCTCATGGGGTAACTAATCAGGCAAACAACGCATCAGGAGACGTACGTCAGGAGACACAGTGCCTCAGCAACTTGGAAGGCACCACGGGACACCAGGCAGCCAATGTCTGGGGACGAACGTCTCCACCTGGCAGCCGACGCCTGGGGACGAACGTCGCCACCCATTGGCGGGAAACCATGCCAAGGAAGCCACCGTCACGTCAGGAGCGCCGGATAAGAGCAACACGAACGTCTCCAAGGACTTGGGCAACTGGAGATGCTCTCCCCCTACTTGAGTAGAAGTACGTCCCCAACAGGCAAGCAAGGCCCAATGGCAGACAAACGTCTCCAAGGACTAGGGCAGCTGGAGATGCTTCCCCCTACTTCAGTGGACGTACGTCCCCAACAGGCCAGCAAATCCTATTACAAGACGAACGTCTCCAAAGGCTTTGACAGCTGGAGACGCCTTTGAACTAGTCAGCAATGCCCCAGACGAACTCTTCCGACTCAAGGCATCCGCTACCATGTTTGCTTTACCGGGGTGATACTCAATAACTAGATGGTAGTCCTTTATCAACTCCATCCATCTTCTCTTTCTCATGTTTAACTCTTTTTGAGTAAACACGTACTTCAAGCTCTTATGGTCAGTGTATATATGACATGTCTCCCCGTAGAGATAATGTCTCCAAATCTTTAGTGCAAATACCACTGCTCCCAACTCTAGATCATGAGTAGGATAATTCACCTCATGCTTCTTCAACTGTCGTGAAGCATAGGCAATCACCCTCCCATCTTGCATCAATACACATCCAAGCCCTTGGATGCTCGCATCACTATAGACATTGTACCCCATACCCTATTTAGGTAATGCAAGTACTGGTGTCTCAGTCAATCTCTTCTTCAATTCTAGGAATCCCTTCTCACATCGATCACCCCATACAAACTTAGCCCCTTTTCGAGTGAGCTTTGTCAATGGTGATGCCAAAACTGAGAACTTCTCCACGAACTTCCTATAGTATCCTGCCAATCTAAGGAAACTATGAATTTCCTTCACGTTCTTAGGTCTTTCCTATTCGGTAATTGCCTCAATCTTCTTGTTGTCAACTGCAATTCCCGATCTCGAAACCACATGCCCGAGAAAGCCAATTTCCCTTAGCCAAAATTCACACTGGGAAAATTTAGCATAGAGTTGCTCCTCCCGTAGTGTCTCAAGAACAAGTACTAAGTGCTCCTCATGCTCTTCTTTACTCTTTGAGTAAATCAAGATATCATTTATGAACACAATCATAAACCGATCCAAGTATTTATGAAATACTCGATTCGTCAAGTCCATGAATGTCACTGGGGCGTTTGTTAGCCCAAATGAATGACTAGGAACTCAAAGTGACCATACCTTGTGCGGAAAGCACTCTTCAGTATGTCATCCTCCTTAATCTTCAATTGATGGTACCCCGACCTCAAGTCAATTTTTGAAAACACTGTTGCTCCTCGGAGCTGATCAAACAAGTCATCAATCCTAGGTAAAGGATACCTATTATTGATTGTGACCTTGTTCAGTTGACGATAGTCAATACACATTCGAAGCGTCCCATCTTTCTTTTTCACAAACAGAATTGGTGCTCCCCACGGGGAGTAGCTCGGCCTAATGAAACCGTTATCCAAGAGCTCTTTCAATTGGGTTTTTAACTCATTAAGTTCTGCGGGTGCCATTCGGTATGGCGGTATAGAGATTGGTTTGGTGTCGGTTCAACCTCGATCACAAACTCCATCTCTCTATCGGGTGGAAGACCCGGTAAGTCTTTTGGGAAGACGTCCGGATACCTACACACCACCCTCACATCGTTGATGTCTACCTCCTCTTTGGTTTTATCTACCACGTATGCTAGATATGTGTGGCATCCCTTTCTCATCATATTCCTTGTTCTCATGGCGGATATGATGCAACTGTTTGATTTTCCTCTATCTCCCTCAAAGCGTAAGGTCAATCCTTCACCACGTTTGAGATCAAGATCCTTCGTGTAGCAATCGACCCTAGCATGATGCTTCTCAAGCCAATCCATTCCGAGGATTGCATCAGACTCAATCATACTCAACGGTACGAAATCACACGTCAAGGTTTGGCCCTCCATTTCAACCTCACATGATGGATAATGGCTATCTCTTTCGATATCATCCCCTAAAGGTGTGGATACCAATAGGTTTTGTGTCATCAGTACGAGTGGTACGTTGAATCCCTCGGCGAATGCCTCAGTATCAATAAGGATTCTCGCACTTCTCCCATTGATCCTTAGTATTCTACATTTACAACCATGTAACAGACACTTTCTAACGCTCCTAGACGTTTCTATGGAGTTATTACGTTCATAGTAGTGTTTAGGGTCAAAAGGGAGGTCCAAACCTCCAAAAACGGAACGAAAGACGATGTTCGGGGCATCTGGGGGTCAGGCACAGCGTGCATACCAGTCCAATACCTGGGGTGGCTACTGCCGGTCACGCACGGCGTGCCTGCAGGCCACGCACGACATGCCTGGTGACACGCATGGCATTCATGCGCGTCAAATTAAGGTTAGTCACTGCCGGAAACGCACGGTGCGCCTAAAGGCCACGCACGGCGTGCCTGAAGGCTACGCATGGCATGCTTCTGGCCAATTTTCCTGGAAGCCGTCTGCCACCTAGGCACGGTGGCATGCACGGCGTGCCTGTAGGCGTGCCTAGCATGTAGTGGCCATTATAAGCCCATTTTGGCCAAAATTCTCTCGGTTCATCTCCGGGGTGACCCGCACTCAACCCTTACGACTTACATCATCAATATAAGCCTATAAACACTCAAAATTTAGAGCATTACCTGCGACAGAATCCGGGTTCGCCTGCGCATCCGTCTCGGTCATTGCGTACACTCATGCTTGGGTCCTTCCTTGGTTCACGGAGGGTGCTGTAACACCCCGGCCCCGCAGGACCCGAGGTAATTACTCCAGACCTCTCTCTAGACCTCTAGTACTTCCCTCACAAACCGCCACTATCCTTTTCCGCGCACTTTGTCCTCACTCGTGCGCGCCCTGAGAAACTTCCGAGGGGGTCACCCATCCCAAGACTACTCCCGTGCAAGCACGCTTAACTTTGGAGTTCTAGGCTAATGAGCTCCCTTAAAAGGAGATGCACCTTGTTGGTATGCGTAGTACTATTAATCCATTTAAATTAAATCTCAAGTGTTACAATCACCCTCACTTAGGAACGCAACGTCCTCATTGCGCCCATAAACCAATCTCAATCAAATCCCAGAATCTTTACCCCATTAAGTGCCTGTCTGATATCCTACGGATCAGCACACTGTCGCAGGGTTGCTCGGATACCACCTGTAACACCCCGGCCCCGCAGGACCCGAGGTAGTTACTCCAGACCTCTCTCTAGACCTCTAGTACTGCCCTCACAAACCGCCACTAGCCTTTTACGCACACTTTGTCCTCACTCGTGCGCGCCCTGAGAAACTTCCCAGGGGGTCACCCATCCCAAGACTACTCCCGTGCAAGCACGCTTAACTTTGGAGTTCTAGGCTAATGAGCTCCCTTAAAAGGAGATGCCCCTTGTTGGTATGAGTAGTAATATTAATCCATTTAAATTAAATCTTAAGTGTTACAGGTGCGTTGCTTGTACTTGCCCCGACGTGATCCACACTTGCATTTGGTGCTCCATTGCGGTTTCTACTTGCCGTGGTGGCACTACTCGGCCCCGATACCCGATTCCCATCAAGTTGAGGGCAGTCCATCTTCATATGTCCTGCCTCCCCGCATTGGTAGCACTTAGGGGGATCACGACACTTGCCTGTGTGGTTCTTCTTACAATTCCAACACCTTGGTCTCGTCGAGGCGTGTGACCCCGAGTGTTGCCCTCCCATGCTTGAATTTCTCTTAGATGGTGGTGAGGGTGCCCTGAATGATCCTCCTTCCCCGTGGTTCCCCCTTTTTCTAGAACCTTGGAGGCCGTGGTTTTCCCACTTCCTCTTCCTCACCTCTTCGGCATTTTTCATCTTTCTTGCTTCCCACTCCTTTTCCCCCTTCAAACCTTGTGCAACCACTTAGCTAAATGTCATATTTGGCAATTGTGTCGCTGTCTTGCGTATGTCAAGGTCCAAGTCATTCCAGAAGTGGTTCACCATCCGGTTCTCATCACAAATGTATTCAGGTATGAACTCAGCAAGCTTTCTAAATTTGTGCTCAAGTTCTTTCACGGTGCATTCACCTCCTTGAGTCAAGTTTGAGACAGACGGTCCGTATCTTGGCGCGGCAATTTGGGAAGCCTCAGTTATGCAGCCATGGCAGTTCGGTCTTCCCATTGCCTGCTGGAAACACAGATCTGAGCCTCAATATAAGAGTTACTCTTATGGAACTGGCTTTAAAGTATTTTTCTTAAAAAATAATTGGAAAACTATCAAATAGTGCCCTGTACTATAGGGAAAATTTCGGTTAGCCAAATTTTTGGGGCTGCGATGATTGTTTTATGCTCTACTAATTTTTGGGGCATTTTGTGGATCCAATCTGTATCTTGGCAGGGCATTTATGGAATGGCTTGGTTATTGCAGCCATGGCGGATCAGTCTTCTCATTGACTCAGGGGTGTTTGGAATTGATTATACTTCTGCTTCTTTTTAAAAGTAGAAGTAAAATGAGAATCAGTTTTCAGAAGCTGGTCTCTTCAGCTTCTAAAAAACTGTTTCTAAGAGCAATTTTGAGCACTCAGAAGTATTTCTACACTTCACCCAAACACTTCAATATATGCTTTTGTTCCTTTTTAAGAAGTAGATTCATACACTCCCTCATTAGAAAGGGATGAGGCACCAGAGAGGTGAATTTTTTTGGGTGGTTGCCCTCCCTCTGCTGTTGCCAATTATTTCCTCCAACTTCGAAAACAAGTAACCAACAACCCTCCTTATTCTCTCAGAGAATAGATGTGCAGTAATTATGTATGTATATATGTCAGAAGAGGCTGTGATGATTGTTTTATGCAACTAAATTTTCGGGTACTTTGTGCATCCAATTCGTATCTTGGCAGGGCAATTCTGGAATATCCAGCTTATTGCAGCCATGGCGGATTGGTCTTCTCATTACCTCCCGGAGACACAAATTTGAGCCTCCGCAAAAGAATTCAGGAAGAACAGCCTATAAAAAAGAATTTTCAACAGTAGGAAAGGATGAGGCACCAGAGTTGAGTTTGGTTTTTTTTTGTTGGTTGCCCTCCCTCTACTGTAGCCAATGACTTCCTCCACCTTTAAAAATGTAACCAACAACTCTCTGTGTTCTCGTAGAGTTGTAGAGAATATCTACGCAGCATGGATGTATGTTTGTATGTATATGTATGTATGCATAATGTATTCAGGTATGAACTCAGCAAGCTTTCTAAATTTGTGCTCAAGTTCTTTCACGGTGCATTCACCTCCTTGAGTCAAGTTCTTTCACGGTGCATTCACCTCCTTGAGTCAAGTTTGTATACTCTCTCCTCTTCGCGTTCACTTCGAAGTCGGAGTAGTATTGACTAAAGAATTTCTGTCGAAAGTCCTCCCAATTGACGGTCTCGCCGTACTTTCCCTTGACTCTATCCCACCATGTGGATGTCATTCCCTCTAGCAATCTCGTTTCCACTCTCACCTTCATGTTTGGAGGTAACAACATGTCAAGAACCGCCTCATTGAATCTCTTGATCCATTCGGCTGCAATGGAGATGTCTCTCGTCCCATAAAACGATTGCATCCCAATTCCCTCGCCTCCTTGAGGTACTTCGAGATCCTTATTATTTGAACCTCGAAACCTCTCTCTTCGGGACTCTACATGTTCCCTAGGACTAACACGGCTTCCTCTCCTTGAAGCCCCTCCCAAAGCACACCTTGCCCGGCGCCTTTGGCGATCTTGTTGGTATTGCCGAAGCAATTCCTCAATCCTCTCTAGAGCGTCATTATCAACACTCTCTTCACTAACGTCATCGTCTTCCCCATCATAGGGGTTTCAACTGGCTCAGTTCCCGGTCGGTAAGTTGAATCTTCCTCGGACTCATAATATAAAATGCTCGTCAACTGTTTCAACATGACCGTCACTTACGGTCAGCGAGTGGTCTGCACGGCCCTGTCCCCTAGACACTCTAGAAGCCCCTATACTGTCGTGCTCGGACCCTCCCGGTGCCCGGCCAGTCGGGTTCCTCCTAGTTACCATTATGGTACGTTCCATTTCTGAAAGAAATTGAGAATGAGTCATTAGACTCGTATCAAGTGTTAATTGACGAATAGGCACTTACAGACACCCTTTGGCTCAAATCACTGTCATACCAATTGTTAAGGGTGCCATCTTAACAATTAGAGACCTTGCAACTCAATTAAAATATGACCCCACTCCCGATTGAACTTGGATTTTTATCCATTAAAATTAAAACGTAATTAAACTATAAATACTAATCAAAGCAATTAGTAGAGTTAATGAGTACAATGTTCATTTTGAAACAAGTCACTAGCTATATTAATCATATGAGAAATGATTAATTGATTTAATTAATAGTGATTAACTAAATTGTGTATCGACCCCAAAATATGAGAAGAGAATAAATAATATGTTCTTGACCCATATTGTTTATTTAATGGACCAATAATAATGGAAAGATTAATATATAAAGACATGGGCCAAAATAATAGGGAAGAAGTAACCCAATAAGTGATTGGGGTCGAACTTACTAATAATAGAAATATAGTGAGTGTCGGACCCGGATCATTGGGGAGGACTAACCAATATATTTTGGGTCCAACCTATTAATATTTGATAGCCCAATATAATATAAATCAAGGTATAAAACTCAGGTGGGCCGAATTTATATGGAATGAGCAGCCCAAGTGACCCGAAGCCCAACTTCCTATTATTAGAAAGGATAAGAATGGGAAGGCTCCTCTCCTCTCATTTGGAGACTCACGATCGTGAATAAGAGAGGGGGAGAGGTAAACAAGAAGACCTCATACAAGCTAGGAGCAAGATGAGAAGAAAGGAAGGGATTCCGGAGGAGAAGAACGTGAACTAGTGGTAACAACTTTATACCCTCGGTTCCATTTCTTCCATTTTATATACTTTGTATATATGGATTTGTTTGATTCATTTGATGGATTATAGATGTTTTCTACATGTTTATAAGTGTAGAAAAAGGTTATAAAGTCTTGGTATTTAACTTAGAAGAGTCGTTGAATCGATAGCAGTTGAAACCGACGCAAACCGCCATACAAGGGTGTTGTTTTCGTGTTGCTGGGCCCGAAAGCCGCCCAGCTTTTGCAAGAGCTGCCCGGCTTTTGCCTTCTGCCCAGCTGGTTCATTTTTTGATCGGTTCAGAACGGGGGATAACCGAAGGACTTCACCAAGGCAGCTAGTTAAGCACATAATAAGGTGAGGATGACTGACTATATTGTTTATAACTAGTGGTTTAATTCATGAGATTACCTAATTTATAAAAGGATGATTTTAATTAATTAATATGCCTAATAAAGTGTAATTTTATCATATTGTTGTATATGAAGAGTTGATGCATGATTGATTGAACTATGAGTAATTGAAGCATGTTTACTTGCTATATTGAGATGTTGTTCAAGTTGATTTAGTGAAGAACTAATAAAATGATTTATTAATCACTATTTAATTGTATTGACATTATGGTTAGTAAAGTCAATATATAATGAAGTGAGAATGAGTCATGGAATGCCCGCCATGTTCGTTTGATAGGGGAAGACAAGTTGAACTAGGAATAACTTGGGTAGTACTAAGTGACTAGCTCGAGGTTGTAGTATGAACAATAATAAAAGTGATCCTAAGTTTAGGATCGTGATGCTTTGTGACTAGGGTATTCATTTGGGATAGCCTTAGATGATTTAAATGGTATATTGATCCTAGGATTGGATTGTTGATGTTATTTTCCGGGTGGTCTTTAGGATGCCCGTAATTGATTGTTTGATTGGTAGCAAGGGTCATGGCTCGGCTCTAGTCTAAGGATAGATGCCTGACCACATGGACTTGCTAATGGATAGGTGGGAGACATGGGCTGGACGAGTCTAAGGATCGTGTTGGACTGCATGGGCTCATAATAGAATAGATGTAAGGACCATGGCCTTGCCCGACTCTAGAGAGCGTGTTGGATAGCATGGACTTACGGCGTGATCACGTATAAGGGTGGAATCCGAATCAGAGACCTAACAAGGCTCTGACAGCGGTAACACATTAGATAGGGCCCCGAATGGGCCTTACCTTCCTACGGGAACAAGGTATGAGTCCAGGGGCGAGATGCTGGACTCCGACCGAGTGCCCTGTGGGGACTCGGATAGCGGTGACAGGTCCTGTATGATTGATGTGACCTTTGGGTTGAATTGTATGAATTATTAATGTAATGAATTAGCGCAAGGCGATACGAATTGTATTGTTAAATACAAATGGGGCAATAAATTATCGTTGGACGATACAAAGGGTTTGTGACAAATGCAAATGGGCCTATGAGCCGACTATTTGACCTTATATACTTCTGTATGATTTGAAAGGGGTAACTATGGGTTATTTCCTAGAATATGATATTACCCTATGTTGAGGGTCTTAAGGATTGAAACATTAACTATATGCAGTATAGTTGTCATTGTACTTTTCAAATATATGTTTCAAAGTACTGACCTCCCCTTCACGGGGAAGGCCACCTCACAGTTTTCAGGTAGAAGCTAGAGCTTGCTTCCTGTGCCCATTGCTTCGGTAATCCTTGGAGAGAAGACGTGGTTCATGCTTCCTCAGTTTCTGTTTTCAAAACTATTACAATAATGCTCATGGATAATATTTTCTGATAAACTATTTGGGGGCTTGTATGCCTAACTTTGCCAAGTGTGGCCTGAACACTTGTAATATTATTTCCGCTGATTTAATGAATGTTTTTACATTATGTTTTTTTATGGATGTACTATGTGTGAATGATATTCCAGACGCCTTGTATAGTATGGATGTGTTGGACTGCGGTTGACTATTCGTACTGTACGGCGGGTTGTTGACGTGTCCGGGTAGGTCCGGGGCATGACATAAAAAACATCTTATGCGCATGGTTTTCAAATTCCTTTTCAAAAAGGAATTTTGAGACTTCATTATGATGTTTACGGACTAAGGCTCTGATACCAATTAAATTGTCACGCCCCGGACCTACCCGGACACGTCAACAACCCGCCATACAGTACGAATAGTCAACCGCAGTCCAACACAGCCATACTATACAAGGCGTCTGGAATATCATTCACACGTAGTACATCCATAAACAAACATAATGTAAAATATTCATTAAAGCAGCGGAAACAATATTACAAGTTTTCAAGCCACACTTGGCAAACTTAGGCATACAAGCCCCCAAATAATTATTAGGAAAAATAATATACATGAGCATTTATATGATTCTTTTTTAAACAGGAACAGAGGAACACGAACCACGTCTTCTCTCCTAGACTTAACCGAAGCAACGGGCGATGGTAGCAAGCTTCAACTTCTACCTAAAACTGTGAGGTGGCCTCCCCCGTGATGCGAAGGTCAGTACTTTGAAGCATTTGAAAAGTACAATGACAACTACACTGTATATAATCAATGTTTCAACTTCTAAGACCCTCAATATATGGTGATATTATTTTATAGGCCATAACCCCCGGTTACCCTCTTTTAAAATATACTTACTTTACATATAAATTCAAGTAGTCGGCCCGTGGCCCATATTCGTTTTGAAACATACCACCCTGTTTCCTTGTGACTATCAGTCACGATTGTCATAACCTTCGGTAAGTTATTTTACCGTCATGGGGAATTTCTCAATTACATTAATTAGCCATCATGGAGCCTCGCTCAATCTTATTATTATACCGTGCTAGAGCCTCACTCTTACTCGTCCTACGTCGTGCTAGAGCCTCGCTCATAGTCGTACTACGACGTGCTAGAGCCTCGATCTTAGTCGTCTTCATTAGGCTAGAGCCTCGCTCTTAGTCAATCTACCATTGTGCTAGAGCCTCGCTCTTAGTCAAACTACGTCACGCTAGAGCCTCGCTCTTAGTCACCATGATGTCATGCTAGAGTCTCGCTCTTAGTCAAGTTATTTGATTCCTAAGCCAAATCTATGCATAGAATCGATTTAACTTGAGTGGCCTTTAAGGCCTACTCCAAATATACTTAGAGCTTATACAAACCGACCTTAAGGTATCTCTTGAGACTACCTAGTGTATGACTTCTCACAATCTGAAACAATTGGATTAATTCAATCATTTTCCATACTAACATCCCGACTAGTATCTCAACACTAATCAATTAATCTTGGAACAACCAAGTTCCTAATTCATAGCGATATTGTTCATCTCAATTGATTTTCCAATCAAGATATAATTAAATCTCAGTATCAAAAATATCACTTTTATCCATTCATGAATTCTATACATGAAGTAAAAGTATATTTTATCACAATATTTTTATAGTTAATTCCATTATCATGTCATCACTTTGAAATCACATAATTATACACAACTTCTTCCAAATTTTTATAACATCCTTCATTTACTTATAAACAATAGTATTCTCATTAGGCATTATCAATCATTAATAATCCATTAAAATCACATTTAACTACCTTAGGTAATCTTATGAAATTAACTCACTAATTATAAGCAATATAGTCAGCCATCCTCATCTCGAATGAGCTTTAAAAAAATCTACCCTTCTTGGTTGAACTCCGGTGAGCTCCGGTGATACTCCGGCGAAACTCCGGTGACAACTAGGAACCCCTTAGTCAAGCTCCTAACAAGATTTTATCATCACAAAACCCATATCAACACAAATAACCTCTAAAAGGATATTTTCCGGCGACCCGGTCACTTTGGCTTCCAAGTCCGTTCTTGGACTTACAACTACCTTCCAACCCCTCGTTGTACACTTCTAAACTTGTAGAACATTCCTAGGGCTCCTCCATACGCTATATAAATCATATGATGAATAAAAAGTAGAGGAAAAGTTATTATAAGGTTATTACCTTAATCCTTCACACTTTTCCTAACTTTTTCCTTCTTTAATGTTCTTCCTTGGACCAACCTTGCTCGAGCTATGTTCTTGGCTATGGAGGAAGTATTTTTCGGAGGTTTTCTTGTTCTCTTGGTGAGCCTTGGCCTAAATTATGGAGTGAGATGATAGGGAGGTGTCCTTTTTGGCTTATTAGACCAAATTACATGGTGAAGAATCTCTAAGACCCTACACCCATGTGCCCCTTTTCCTTTCCTTGGCTTATCCGCCTAACGAAGAGTCAATCAATGGTTATTTGATTGACAATTTTGTGGGGTGGCCCTCACCCACGTGGGAGGTCATCCCAATATGTCTCAAGTGTATATTTGGTCTCGAAAGTTGTATTTTCCGGACCGTTTTAATTATATTTTATTTTATTGGGTCAACATAGCACTTGAGTCGCCCAAACATTTTTACCAACTCGGTTGGCATTTTATTTGGGCTTCTATAATTATTATTGTTGGGTAAATGGCCCAAATAGGAACGGGTCATTAACCCCTGAGGATCACCGGATGAACGTCCCTAAAAGCCCCACCAGTGGGGAAAAATACCCTCAAAGTGGTCAAAGGCAGTGACGATGTTCGTCTTCTGCACCGAAATGGCAGTGAGCGGTGAAGACGTACGGCCTCCTCTCATGGGGTAACTAATCAGGCAAACAGCGCATCAGGAGACGTACGTCAGGAGACACAGTGCCTCAGCAACTTGGAAGGCACCATGGGACACCAGGCAGCCAATGTTTGGGGACGAATGTCTCCACCAGGCAGCCAACGCCCGGGGACGAACGTCGCCACCCATTGCTGGGAAACCATGCCAAGGAAGCCACCATCACATCAGGAGCGTCGGATAAAAGCAACACGAACGTCTCCAAGGACTTGGGCAACTCGAGATGCTCTCCCCCTACTTCAGTAGACGTACGTCCCCAACAGGCCAACAAGGCCCAATGGGAGACGAACGTCTCCAAGGACTAGGGCAGCTGGAGATGCTTCCCCCCTACTTCAGTGTATGTACGTCCCTAATAGGCCAGCAAATCCTATTGCAAGACGAACGTCTCCAAAGGCTTGGGTGGCTGGAGATGCCTTCCCCCTGCTTCAAGGGGCGTACGTCCCCAATAGGCCTGCAAGGCCCATTGTAAGACGTACGTACAAAACCATGGCCTTGTGAGGATGCTCGTCCCCACCACTAGGGAAAAATTCAAATACATACTGAAATTTTAAATTCAAGTACGCCCGGGTGCGGTGTCACAAATTCTCTCCCTTGATAGACACAGTTATAGATTATATCTGTGTGTGGAATTCCAAATCTCTTTCATATGCTAGAAAAGTTGAGTTGATTAGATCTGTTATGCAAGGGATCCAGTCTTTTGGCTTGGAATTTTCCCTGTGTCGAGGGCCATTTTGGATAAAATAGTCTCACTTTGTGGGATTTTCCATTGGGGTGGGAAACATGCTAAGGTAGCATGGGATGATATTTTCCTACCCAATGAAGAGATGGGATTGGGTATTAGGGATACTAAAGTGTGGAACAATGCTCTACTCTCACGTACCCTTTGGAATATTCATTCCAAATAGGACCTCACTTTGGGTGAAGTGGTTCATGGGGTTTACCTTCATGGTAGGGATGTGTGGACGTTTGTTCCACACACTAGTGATTCCCTGTTAATGAAGAAGTTTGGGTTGATCCGGGACTTGATTCTTTCCAAGTTCCCTACTCTCAATGAGGTCGTGACTTATCTTGGGAAGATTTCCTATATTGGAAAACTTTCCTCTTCAAAAGTGTATGATTTACTTAGAACTAAATGTAATATCCATCCATGGATGTCCTTTATTTTGAAGCCCTATATTCCCCCCAAATTTTCTTTCATTACTTGATTTGCCTTCTGCAATAGGTTGACAACGTGTGACAAGTTGGGGTTTCTTGATGTGATTAATGTTTGTCCTTTACTCCTTTTGTAAGGGTGGTCCGGAAATTAAACAGTATCACACCTATATTTTGAGTGTAACATTACAGGACAGGTTTGGAGTATAGTGAGAGATTGGTTAAGACTTCTGAGGCAGATGACAACACTTTCAAGTGCGGTCAAATGGATTAAGGAGCATAATGGAGCACATGTCAAAGCCAAAGTTGTGAGGATTTCGTTTTGCTACACCATCTATTGGATCCGACGCATAAGGAATGCTATATGTTTTGAGGCTGCCAAGCCTATGTTATATATATGGTCACATATATCAAGTATATGGTGTGTAAAGTGCTTTATTCTATGTATCTGTATCATAGGATAACATTCTAATTTTTGTTGTTGTGTCACCTATTTTTTGGGGATGGCTAGCATGTATATGTAGCTAGATGGGTTTTTGAGGTGATAGGACATCCTTACTTGGGATTGCCTATAGGATTTTGATCACGTACATATGATGTACATAAACATTCTTGGAATATTCTATATATATTTACATTTCATCCACACAAAAAAAAAGAATGAAAAAGCTTATTAGTTTTAGAAAAATTTGGTGAGCACATTTTTAATTGTCTGCCTCTGTACACAACTTCTGCATCTTTTCACAAATTGTCAATATACCTAATAAAATAAGAAAAACATGTACAAACAATTTTTTCGTAGTTTTATTTTCCCATTTTGTGGAGCCTCTGAGATTGCCGGGTCATATTTAATGATGAATCACATGAACCAGCCCATCATATGATTACGGGTCAAGAGGCCTACATTGTTCTGAGCTATAGCTCAATTGCAAAGCCTAATTGTTCTAGTTGCTATCGAAGTTCATTTGAAAGAAACATGGCCATTCATTTTTTACTCAATTCTACCAGAACTCTTGTATGAGCTAACCTATAGAATGTTGAAGGACATGTAAGTTTATGTTATCAATCGGACCGGGAGATGACCCGGGTAAGTGACCGGGTCACGGGTCAATCTGGTCAATGTTTATAAAAAATAAAATATAAAATATATGTAGTTACATACTTCATCCATTCTTTATTAAGTGTCACTTATTCCATTTTGTTTTTTTTTATTTGTCCTCCTCTCCATTTAAGGAACTTTTTTACTCTAAATATACCAATATACTCTCTCATCTTTTACCCTCATTTATTATCCCTACAACTAAACTCATTTAATTTTCCACTCACTACCTTAATTACACCCCCACCGCCTAACATTATCCTCCATCCTTTCACATCCCACCGCCTAACATTATTTTCACTTTAGACCTGTACAAACAAGGGCCGGGCCGCCCAGCCCGCCCATATACATGGGCGGGTCTGGACATGTATAATCGCCCACCGGGATGGGCCGAGCCCGGCCCGTAAAAAATATGGGCGAGCTTGGGCTATATTGTAGGCCCGTTCGAGCCAAAAAGCCCGACCTGAAAAATTAATAATGTATGAAGTACATATTACTAGTATTAATTTATATAATACATATTATATATATTTATATCTATACTCGTACGTACACAATGAACCATATTAGTTACGGAGTACTTCGTATTTATTTCCCATTAGTGAACCCTACTTGCTATTACCCATCATATTATTGGCCCCAAAGAAGATATAATTAAGCTTACTCCCATTTGATCGGTAGAGTAGCAGTTGAGCGCCCAAACAAAAAACATACTAGATTACGAGAGCAGATCAATTGTTCAAAATAGTTTGTGTATATCATGAAGGCATACTTAAAATGGTGTGATGTTATTTTTAAAATGATATCAACTTTTTCATCAAATTTAAACAATGGTAAACTTTTCCGGGCCGGGCGGCCCGATGGACTATCTGGCCCGCTACTATGGGCGGGCTTGGACATGGGAGGTGGATCATTTGATCCAAGCCGAGCTGGGCCCGCCCATATAAATGGGCAGAAATTTTAGATAAAGCCTGGCCCGAACCCGTCCCGAGCTCGTGTTTGTACTACTCTACTTCACTGCTTCGTATTAATCACCCTCAACCTCTTGACCTTCTACCCGCTCCTTCCTTCACTCTCTTCTTGCACTATCGTAGTAGCCCAAATGGATCTCCCCTCTGAGGCGATCAATCCTTATCTATATGTTCTTGAAATGATGGATAAGTTTCTGATTCCGACGTGTGTGTGCCTGATTCGCCGATCCAAGTTTCCGATCCTGACCTGTACCTGCCTGAAACGTCACTCCAACGTTTCGATGGTGGCATGCGTTTTCCATATCTGGCCAAGAGTGAAGCTGCGGATAAGGCACATCTTAAATGGATTGAAAGTATGGCGAGGTTGGTTATGGCGGTTCGTCCATACCAAAGCGCGTATGAATTTGAAGTCGTGCATCAAGGCACCGAGGTCATGCAGAAACTAATACTCCCACAAAAGAAGGTTGGGTTTGCTTCTAAAAAGGATGGGATGAACTGTGGAAGCGTTGAGGGTGTTTGAGTGGTGATTTTGCACATGCACTTGCCGATAAGTCATATATTCTCTTTTTTCATTTTTATTTTGCGGAATTTTGTTTGATGGCTTTTGATTCCTACTTTGAATCAACATGAACTATGATTTGACATGACTGTGTTATTCGTATGTTGCATTTAATTTCAGTGTCATGTCAAATCATAGACACTACTTTTGCTGCCTTTTAATCCGAGAAATTAGTGTTGTGTGCCTGACTTCAGTGTATGCTCTATGATTTGTATGATACAAAACATTTATGAAAAATCATTGTTGTGTCTATGATTTCAGTGTATGCTCTGTGATAACAAACCTTTTTGAAAAATCATTGGTGCGTCTCTGATGTCAGTGTATGTTTTATGATTTCTATGATAAGAAACATTTTTTAAAAATGATTGTTATATCTCTGATTTCAGTGTATGCTTTATGATTTCTATGATAACAATTTTTTTTGAGAAATCATAGTTGTTTCTCAGATTTCAATGTATGCTCTCTCATTTGTATGATAACATTCGTTTTTGAGAAATCATATTTGTGTCTCTGATTTCAGTGTATGCTCTCCGATTTATATGATAACATACATTATTGAGATATCATTGATGTGTCTCTGGTTTCATGTATGCTCTCTGATTTCATTATATGCCCTCTCATTTGTATGAGTGCTCACAGTTTCAATGATGATATACAGTATGTGTTGTATATATGAGAAATACAATAAGGAAGTCGAATGATGAACAAATGCATTTCATTAACTTATAATGGGCAAAGGTACGATGTTTACACTGCATTGTACATTAACTCAAATGGGCGGGTTTAATGCACCAAACCCCCCATGTGATATAGAAATTCGGCGCATTAGCCCCCTGTGATTTAAAAAATGCGTCAAACACCCTTGTATTTTAATTAATTATGTGCAAAGTCCCTTCTATGAACAAATTCAATTGTCAAATAAAAGAAAATTGATCAACATTTTTGTATGATTTAGAATTTTGACATATTTACTTGCATATTCAATAAGAATATTAGGAAAAGTGATTTCAAAATCATTAAATTTATCCATAAAAGGGATTCTGTGCATGATTAATTAAAACACAAAGGGGTTTGATGCATTTTTCAAATCACAGAGGGGTTAATGCGTTGAATTTCTATATCCCAGGGGTGTTTCGTGCATTAAACCCGAAATGGGCAAAACTCAATACTTTGTACTTCATTCACTACATTAGTTAACTGACCTTGCAATGTATTATAGGGAGTACATTAATTTACATACCTAGGGTGGGGATTTGATCTTTTCAAACATGTGGAGTGGTCATTGTCTCATTGTCCTCTAATGCAGCATTTAAATGAGCAACTGTTTCTGAAATCAATTCATCATTAACTTCCAAATTACTTGGTAGCAACCCCTATTTTTCTAATCTTTGTTACTTCATGTGAGGGCTTTTGTAGTTGTTGCCTCCTTTGCATTTCAAGATCTCAACCATGACACCTTTTAATTGAAGCCAATTGTAATTTACCTTATGTGCTCCAAATTCTGCATATGCTTCTTGTACTGCTGTAACCAATTGTTGGACTGTCTTTGGACTTTTCTAGTGCTGAATTGTTTGTATTACCCTAAAACCCCCATATCTAAGATATTTAGATCAGGGGGATTTGGTGGCTGACAGACCAATTGCATATCTCACTCATTCATTCTACCAGCAACCATAAATGATGCATCATTCATACCAATGTGAGGCTTTGCATTGTATTGTTGTACCAATATAGTTTTACATGCATTGGGTGGGGGCATTTTTCTTTGATTGTTGAAATCAAGACCGTAAGAAATGCATTTCTGATGACTTCCTTTGTGATGGATGTGGTTGTCTTAATTTCAAGTGTTCCTGCACTTCTGTTTTTGCTCTTTCTCTTTGTTGCCACTAAATCTGTGAAAGGGAAAATTCCAATTTTTACATCCCATAAAATTGATCCATCATCATTGATCCTTGGTCTAGCAATGGTTGCCAAAAATATTACCTTATTGATAAATCTTTTACTTTGATAGCTTCTATGAGGATCCTCCTCTGAGGGTAAAAGATAATGTGACACATTGACCACTTTAATCTCTCCAGTTTGTTGTTGTCGTTCAAAGTAGGTTTTATTGCATTTGTGTGTGCTCTTATAATACCAGTACTTCGTAACTTATGGGTTTTTGAAACGTAAACCCCAAGAGAAGCTGTCAAACTTCTTAGAGTGGTCATGCTGCTCTTTGGAAGGGCATGTATATGTTCTATGTCAATTGACAGACTTTTCCTGACACACTTGTCTTTCCTTTTATGATCTATGTTTATTTCCAAACCTTGTTCAACTCGTTGTTTTGTCGTTGCCCGGATTTTGCCAACTGTTTTAGTGGAAACATTGTGGGTGATGACAAGTTCTTCCAGTACTGCTCTCTTACAAGTTAACACTTTTGTCTCACAACATTCACTTGACTTTGATAACAAATCTTCTGCTATTATCCTTCTTTTAGACTTTGTGATTGATATACATGCTTTTGCAAGTACAGTTTCATGTGAGTTTGGTTCTATATTCTCAAGAAATGGGTGTTCATCTTCAGAATCGCCATCACCTTCATCTGCTTCAGCTGCAATGCCTTGCTCAATAAGCACCAACTCTCCTGGAGGAATACAAAAAGAAGCTTTTGCACTCATCTGAAGTCCAAATTTGCTGGAGAAGACGTTCAAAAAGGCTAATATGTGAATTGTTGTTTTGCAATTTTTGGAGGGAAGTTAAAAAAACTAGCCATTTGTTTTTATAGCAAGTGTTGTAGGCATTTATTTGGAGGGAAATGTCCTCTTCAAGTAATTTGGGTGGCAATAGCATTGGGAGTAGGCCCCATGCTTGATTGTACGCATGCCAATCTTCTCTTTCCTTTGAATTTTCTATTTTTCTCTTTCTTTTCCTCCTCCATTAAATTACATCCGTTAATCTATTCTATTTCCTACTTTTTCATTTAATCGCATCTCACTATACTTTGTATTTTACCCCTACTACTTTATTATTAAAACCCGTGCCCAAGGCTAGAGGGACAGATAATAAAGAACGAAGGGAGTATCACATTAACGTTGTATAGTAAAAAATCCTCATTCAAAATTTAATTATGGTTATATTATTAAATTAAAAGTTGATGAACCAATATATTAAAAATTCACAAAATTGAAGATGTGTTTGGAATTAGATGAAAAATATGGGAACATAATATTTACCAAGTACTATTTATTATTTATATCAAACAATTATAAGTATGATTGATAGATGTAATGAATGTTGTAACACCCCAAAATTTGGAATAATGGCAAAAATATTATCTAGAAGGTTTAAATGGACATAAATATAACCATTTTTCAGATTTCCAAAAATATGACCTAGCCTAGCGTCCCATTTCTGCTGCATCAAACCTCCTTAGCGTCAAATTTCTGCTTCCTTTCTTTGTAATAGTTGAACAACCACCGCCGAAGATCCAGCCCCGTCGCCGTCGCCGTCGCCTTTCCTCTGCCATCTTCCTCTCGTGCCGCCACCGCAAGTCCTCCCTGCTGCACCGTCATCCTTCTTTTTCTTTTATTTATATCTAGTTGCAGGGATGACGTGATTCCCAACGGCCAAGCGCAAATGGGACGATTCCGACTACAAAGGGGCTAAATCCGAGATTTGAGGGTAGTGAATATGATGAGCGGGCATCGAGGGCGGCAATCAACCGCAATCAGTTCCGGATTCGCCAACCTTGGTGGACGACGACTCAGCTTTGGCGCAGATAGTGCCAGATCTATTGGATCCACCGTCCTCAAGGTCGAAGAGGGGCTGAAGAATCGACAGGGGGTGGGGTAGGGGAAGGTGATGGGGACACGAAGTATGACCCTACACCCATGTAGGGAGGTGTCCTTTTTGGCTTATTAGACCAAATTACAAGATGAAGAATCTCTATGACCCTACACCCATGTGCCCCTTTTCCTTTCCTTAGCTTATGCGCACAACTAAGAGTCAATCAATGGTTATTTGATTGACAATTTAGTGGGGTAGGTCATCCCAATATGTCTCAAGTGTATATTTGGTCTCGAAAGTTGTATTTTTTGGACCATTTTAATTGTATTCTATTTTATCGGGTCAACATAGGATTTGAGTCGCCCAAACATTTTTACCAACTCGATTGGCATTTTATTTGGGCGTCTACAATTATTACTGTTTGGTAAATGGCCCAAATAGGAATCGCTCATTAACCCCTGAGGATCACCGGACGAACGTCCCTAAAAGCCCCAACAGTGGGGACACATACCCTTAGAGTGGCCAAAGGCAATGACGATGTTCGTCTTCTGCACCGAAATGGCAGTGAGCGGTGACGACGTACGGCCTCCTCTCATGGGGTAACTAATCAGGAAAACAACGCATCAGGAGACGTACGTCAGGAGACACAGTGCCTCAGCAACTTGGAAGGCACCACGGGACACCAGGCAGCCAATGTCTGGGGACGAACGTCTCCACCTGGTAGCCGACGCCTGGGGACGAACGTCGCCACCCATTGGCGGGAAACCATGCCAAGGAAGCCACCGTCACGTCAGGAGCGCCGGATAAGAGCAACGAACGTCTCCAAGGACTTGGGCAACTAGAGATGATCTCCCCCTACTTCAGTAGAAGTACGTCCCCAACAGGCAAGCAAGGCCCAATGGCAGACAAACGTCTCCAAGGACTAGGGCAGCTGGAGATGCTTCCCCCTACTTCAGTGGACGTACGTCCCCAACAGGCCAGCAAATCCTATTACAAGACGAACGTCTCCAAAGGCTTGGACAGCTGGAGACGCCTTTGAACTAGTCAGCAATGCCCCAGACGAACTCTTCCGACTCAAGGCATCCGCTACCATGTTTGCTTTACCGGGGTGATACTCAATAACTAGATGGTAGTCCTTTATCAACTCCATCCATCGTCTCTTTCTCATGTTTAACTCTTTTTGAGTAAACACGTACTTCAAGCTCTTATGGTCAGTGTATATATGACATGTCTCCCCGTAGAGATAATGTCTCCAATTCTTTAGTGCAAATACCACTGCTCCCAACTCTAGATCATGAGTAGGATAATTCACCTCATGCTTCTTCAATTGTCGTGAAGCATAGGCAATCACCCTCCCATCTTGCATCAATACACATCCAAGCCCTTGGATGCTCGCATCACTATAGACATTGTACCCCATACCCTATTTAGGTAATGCAAGTACTGGTGTCTCAGTCAATCTCTTCTTCAATTCTAGGAATCCCTTCTCACATCGATCACCCCATACAAACTTAGCCCCTTTTCGAGTGAGCTTTGTCAATGGTGATGCCAAAACTGAGAACTTCTCCACGAACTTCCTATAGTATCCTGCCAATCTAAGGAAACTATGAATTTCCTTCACGTTCTTAGGTCTTTCCTATTCGGTAATTGCCTCAATCTTCTTGTTGTCAACTGCAATTCCCGATCCCGAAACCACATGCCCGAGAAAGCCAATTTCCCTTAGCCAAAATTCACACTGGGAAAATTTAGCATAGAGTTGCTCCTCCCGTAGTGTCTCAAGAACAAGTACTAAGTGCTCCTCATGCTCTTCTTTACTCTTTGAGTAAATCAAGATATCATTTATGAACACAATCATAAACCGATCCAAGTATTTATGAAATACTCGATTCGTCAAGTCCATGAATGTCACTGGGGCGTTTGTTAGCCCAAATGAATGACTAGGAACTCAAAGTGACCATACCTTGTGCGGAAAGCACTCTTCAGTATGTCATCCTCCTTTATCTTCAATTGATGGTACCCCGACCTCAAGTCAATTTTTGAAAACACTGTTGCTCCTCGGAGCTGATCAAACAAGTCATCAATCCTAGGTAAAGGATACCTATTATTGATTGTGACCTTGTTCAGTTGACGATAGTCAATACACATTCGAAGCGTCCCATCTTTCTTTTTCACAAACAGAATTGGTGCTCCCCACGGGGAGTAGCTCGGCCTAATGAAACCGTTATCCAAGAGCTCTTTCAATTGGGTTTTTAACTCATTAAGTTCTGCGGGTGCCATTCGATATGGCGGTATAGAGATTGGTTTGGTGTCGGTTCAACCTCGATCACGAACTCCATCTCTCTATCGGGTGGAAGACCCGGTAAGTCTTTTGGGAAGACGTCCGGATACCTACACACCACCCTCACATCGTTGATGTCTACCTCCTCTTTGGTTTTATCTACCACGTATGCTAGATATGCGTGGCATCCCTTTCTCATCATATTCCTTGTTCTCATGGCGGATATGATGCAACTGTTTGATTTTCCTCTATCTCCCTCAAAGCGTAAGGTCAATCCTTCACCACGTTCGAGATCAAGATCCTTCGTGTAGCAATCGACCCTAGCATGATGCTTCTCAAGCCAATCCATTCCGAGGATTGCATCAGACTCAATCATACTCAACGGTACGAAATCACACGTCAAGGTTTGGCCCTCCATTTCCACCTCACATGATGGATAATGGCTGTCTCTTTCGATATCATCCCCCAAAGGTGTGGATACCAATAGGTTTTGTGTCATCAGTACGAGTGGTACGTTGAATCCCTCGGCGAATGCCTCATTCACAAATGATCGTTGCGCCTCAGTATCAATAAGGATTCTCGCACTTCTCCCATTGATCCTTAGTATTCTACATTTACAACCATGTAACAGACACTTTCTAACGCTCCTAGACGTTTCTATGGAGTTATTACGTTCATAGTAGTGTTTAGGGTCAAAAGGGAGGTCCAAACCTCCAAAAACGGAACGAAAGACGATGTTCGGGGCATCTGGGGGTCAGGCACAGCGTGCATACCAGTCCAATACCTGGGGTGGCTACTGCCGGTCACGCACGGCGTGCCTGCAGGCCACGCACGACATGCCTGGTGACACGCATGGCATGCATGCGCGTCAAATTCCGGTTAGTCACTGCCGGAAACGCACGGTGCGCCTAAAGGCCACGCACGGCGTGCCTGAAGGCTACGCATGGCATGCTTCTGGCCAATTTTCCTGGAAGCCGTCTGCCACCTAGGCACGGTGGCATGCACGGCGTGCCTGTAGGCGTGCCTAGCATGCAGTGGCCATTATAAGCCCATTTTGGCCAAAATTCTCTCGATTCATCTCCGGGGTGACCCGCACTCAACCCCTACGACTTACATCATCAATATAAGCCTATAAACACTCAAAATTTAGAGCATTACCTGCGACAGAATCCGGGTTCGCCTGCGCATCCGCCTCGGTCATTGCGTACACTCGTGCTTGGGTCCTTCCTTGGTTCACGGAGGGTGTTGTAACACCCCGGCCCCGCAGGACCCGAGGTAATTACTCCAGACCTCTCTCTAGACCTCTAGTACTTCCCTCACAAACCGCCACTATCCTTTTCCGCGCACTTTGTCCTCACTCGTGCGCGCCCTGAGAAACTTCTGAGGGGGTCACCCATCCCAAGACTACTCTCGTGCAAGCACGCTTAACTTTGGAGTTCTAGGCTAATGAGCTCCCTTAAAAGGAGATGCACCTTGTTGGTATGCGTAGTACTATTAATCCATTTAAATTAAATCTCAAGTGTTACAATCACCCTCACTTAGGAACGCAACGTCCTCATTGCGCCCATAAACCAATCTCAATCAAATCCCAGAATCTTTACCCCATTAAGTGCCTGTCTGATATCCTACGGATCAGCACACTGTCGCAGGGTTGCTCGGATACCACCTGTAACACCCCGGCCCCGCAGGACCCGAGGTAGTTACTCCAGACCTCTCTCTAGACCTCTAGTACTGCCCTCACAAACCGCCACTAGCCTTTTACGCACACTTTGTCCTCACTCGTGCGCGCCCTGAGAAACTTCCCAGGGGGTCACCCATCCCAAGACTACTCCCGTGCAAGCACGCTTAACTTTGGAGTTCTAGGCTAATGAGCTCCCTTAAAAGGAGATGCCCCTTGTTGGTATGAGTAGTAATATTAATCCATTTAAATTAAATCTTAAGTGTTACAGGTGCGTTGCTTGTACTTGCCCCGACGTGATCCACACTTGCATTTGGTGCTCCATTGCGGTTTCTACTTGCCGTGGTTGCACTACTCGGCCCCGATACCCGATTCCCACCAAGTTGAGGGCAGTCCATCTTCATATGTCCTGCCTCCCCGCATTGGTAGCACTTAGGGGGATCACGACACTTGCCTGTGTGGTTCTTCTTACAATTCCAACACCTTGGTCTCGTCGAGGCGTGTGACCCCGAGTGTTGCCCTCCCATGCTTGAATTTCTCTTAGATGGTGGTGAGGGTGCCCTGAATGATCCTCCTTCCCCGTGGTTCCCCCTTTTTCTAGAACCTTGGAGGCCGTGGTTTTCCCACTTCCTCTTCCTCACCTCTTCGGCATTTTTCATCTTTCTTGCTTCCCACTCCTTTTCCCCCTTCAAACCTTGTGCAACCACTTAGCTAAATGTCATATTTGGCAATTGTGTCGTTGTCTCGCGTATGTCAAGGTCCAAGTCATTCCAGAAGTGGTTCACCATCCGGTTCTCATCACAAATGTGTTCAGGTATGAACTCAGCAAGCTTTCTAAATTTGTGCTCAAGTTCTTTCACGGTGCATTCACCTCCTTGAGTCAAGTTTGAGACAGACGGTCCGTATCTTGGCGTGGCAATTTGGGAAGCCTCAGTTATGCAGCCATGGCAGTTCGGTCTTCCCATTGCCTGCTGGAAACACAGATCTGAGCCTCAATATAAGAGTTACTCTTATGGAACTGGCTTTAAAGTATTATTCTTAAAAAATAATTGGAAAACTATCAAATAGTCCCCTGTACTATAGGGAAAATTTCGGTTAGCCAAATTTTTGGGGCTGCGATGATTGTTTTATGCTCTACTAATTTTTGGGGCATTTTGTGGATCCAATCTGTATCTTGGCAGGGCATTTATGGAATGGCTTGGTTATTGCAGCCATGGCGGATCAGTCTTCTCATTGACTCAGGGGTGTTTGGAATTGATTATACTTCTGCTTCTTTTTAAAAGTAGAAGTAAAATGAGAATCAGTTTTCAGAAGCTGGTCTCTTCAGCTTCTAAAAAACTGTTTCTAAGAGCAATTTCGAGCACTCAGAAGTATTTATACACTTCACCCAAACACTTCAATATATGCTTTTGTTCCTTTTTAAGAAGTAGATTCATACACTCCCTCATTAGAAAGGGATGAGGCACCAGAGAGGTGAATTTTTTTGGGTGGTTGCCCTCCCTCTGCTGTTGCCAATGATTTCCTCCAACTTCGAAAACAAGTAACCAACAACCCTCCTTATTCTCTCAGAGAATAGATGTGCAGTAATTATGTATGTATATATGTCAGAAGAGGTTGTGATGATTGTTTTATGCAACTAAATTTTCGGGTACTTTGTGCATCCAATCCGTATCTTGGCAGGGCAATTCTGGAATATCCAGCTTATTGCAGCCATGGCGGATTGGTCTTCTCATTACCTCCCGGAGACACAAATTTGAGCCTCCGCAAAAGAATTCAGGAAGAACAGCCTATAAAAAAGAATTTTCAATAGTAGGAAAGGATGAGGCACCAGAGTTGAGTTTGGGTTTTTTTTGTTGGTTGCCCTCCCTCTACTGTAGCCAATGACTTCCTCCACCTTTAAAAATGTAACCAACAACTCTATGTGTTCTCGTAGAGTTGTAGAGAATATCTACGCAGCATGGATGTATGTTTGTATGTATATGTATGTATGCATAATGTATTCAGGTATGAACTCAGCAAGCTTTCTAAATTTGTGCTCAAGTTCTTTCACGGTGCATTCACCTCCTTGAGTCAAGTTCTTTCACGGTGCATTCACCTCCTTGAGTCAAGTTTGTATACTCTCTCCTCTTCGCGTTCACTTCGAAGTCGGAGTAGTATTGACTAAAGAATTTCTGTCGAAAGTCCTCCCAATTGACGGTCTCGCCGTACTTTCCCTTGACTCTATCCCACCATGTGGATGTCATTCCCTCTAGCAATCTCGTTTCCACTCTCACCTTCATGTTTGGAGGTAACAACATGTCAAGAACCGCCTCATTGAATCTCTTGATCCATTCGGCTGCAATGGAGATGTCTCTCGTCCCATCAAACGATTGCATCCCAATTCCCTCGCCTCCTTGAGGTACTTCGAGATCCTTATTATTGGAACCTCGAAACCTCTCTCTTCGGGACTCTACATGTTCCCTAGGACTAACACGGCTTCCTCTCCTTGAAGCCCCTCCCAAAGCACACCTTGCCCGGCGCCTTTGGCGATCTTGTTGGTATTGCCGAAGCAATTCCTCAATCCTCTCTAGAGCGTCATTATCATCACTCTCTTCACTAACGTCATCGTCTTCCCCATCATATGGGGTTTCAACTGGCTCAGTTCCCGGTCGGTAAGTTGAATCTTCCTCGGACTCATAATATAAAATGCTCGTCAACTGTTTCAACATGACCGTCACTTACGGTCAGCGAGTGGTCTGCACGGCCCTGTCCCCTAGACACTCTAGAAGCCCCTATACTGCCGTGCTCGGACCCTCCCGGTGCCCGGCCAGTCGGGTTCCTCCTAGTTACCATTATGGTACATTCCATTTCTGAAAGAAATTGAGAATGAGTCATTAGACTCGTATCAAGTGTTAATTGACGAATAGACACTTACAGACACCCTTTGGCTCAAATCACTGTCATACCAATTGTTAAGGGTGCCATCTTAACAATTAGAGACCTTGCAACTCAATTAAAATGTGACCCCACTCCCGATTGAACTTGGATTTTTATCCATTAAAATTAAAACGTAATTAAACTATAAATACTAATCAAAGCAATAATGATTAGTAGAGTTAATGAGTACAATGTTCATTTTGAAACAAGTCACTAGCTATATTAATCATATGAGAAATGATTAATTGATTTAATTAATAGTGATTAACTAAATTGTGTATCGATCCCGAAATATGAGAAGAGAATAAATAATATGTTCTTGACCCATATTGTTTATTTAATGGACCAATAATAATGGAAGGATTAATATATAAAGACATGGGCCAAAATAATAGGGAAGAAGTAACCCAATAAGTGATTGGGGTCGAACTTACTAATAATAGAAATATAGTGAGTGTCGGACCCGGATCATTGGGGAGGACTAACCAATATATTTTGGGTCCAACCTATTAATATTTGATAGCCCAATATAATATAAATCAAGGTATAAAACTCAGGTGGGCCGAATTTATATGGAATGGGCAGCCCAAGTGACCCGAAGCCCAACTTCCTATTATTAGAAAGGATAAGAATGGGAAGGCTCCTCTCCTCTCATTTGGAGACTCACGATCGTGAATAAGAGAGGGGGAGAGGTAAACAAGAAGACCTCATACAAGCTAGGAGCAAGATGAGAAGAAAGGAAGGGATTCCGGAGGAGAAGAACGTGAACTAGTGGTAACAACTTTATACCCTCGGTTCCATTTCTTCCATTTTATATACTTTGTATATATGGATTTGTTTGATTCATTTGATGGATTATAGATGTTTTCTACACGTTTATAAGTGTAGAAAAAGGTTATAAAGTCTTGGTATTTAACTTAGAAGAGTCGTTGAATCGATAGGAGTTGAAACCGACGCAAACCGCCATACAAGGGTGCTGTTTTTGTGTTGCTGGGCCCGAGAGCCGCCCAGCTTTTGCAAAAGCCGCCCGGCTTTTGCCTTCTGCCCAGCTGGTTCATTTTTTGATCGGTTCAGAACGGGGGATAACCGAAGGACTTCACCAAGGCAGCTAGTTAAGCACATAATAAGGTGAGGATGACTGACTATATTGTTTATAACTAGTGGTTTAATTCATGAGATTACCTAATTTATAAAAGGATGATTTTAATTAATTAATATGCCTAATAAAGTGTAATTTTATCATATTGTTGTATATGAAGAGTTGATGCATGATTGATTGAACTATGAGTAATTGAAGCATGTTTACTTGCTATATTGAGATGTTGTTCAAGTTGATTTAGTGAAGAACTAATAAAATGATTTATTAATCACTATTTAATTGTATTGACATTATGGTTAGTAAAGTCAATATATAATGAAGTGAGAATGAGTCATGGAATGCCCGCCATGTTCGTTTGATAGGGGAAGACAAGTTGAACTAGGAATAACTTGGGTAGTACTAAGTGACTAGCTCGAGGTTGTAGTATGAACAATAATAAAAGTGATCCTAAGTTTAGGATCGTGATGCTTTGTGACTAGGGTATTCATTTGGGATAGCCTTAGATGATTTAAATGGTATATTGATCCTAGGATTGGATTGTTGATGTTATTTTCCGGGTGGTCTTTAGGATGCCCGTAATTGATTGTTTGATTGGTAGCAAGGGTCATGGCTCGGCTCTAGTCTAAGGATAGATGCCTGACCACATGGACTTGCTAATGGATAGGTGGGAGACATGGGCTGGACGAGTCTAAGGATCGTGTTGGACTGCATGGGCTCATAATAGAATAGATGTAAGGACCATGGCCTTGCCCGACTCTAGAGAGCGTGTTGGATAGCATGGACTTACGGCGTGATCACGTATAAGGGTGGAATCCGAATCAGAGACCTAACAAGGCTCTGACAGCGGTAACACATAAGATAGGGCCCCGAATGGGCCTTACCTTCCTACGGGAACAAGGTATGAGTCCAGGGGCGAGATGCTGGACTCCGACCGAGTGCCCTGTGGGGACTCGGATAGCGGTGACAGGTCCTGTATGATTGATGTGACCTTTGGGTTGAATTGTATGAATTATTAATGTAATGAATTAGCGCAAGGCGATACGAATTGTATTGTTAAATACAAATGGGGCAATAAATTATCGTTGGACGATACAAAGGGTTTGTGACAAATGCAAATGGGCCTATGAGCCGACTATTTGACCTTATATACTTCTGTATGATTTGAAAGGGGTAACTATGGGTTATTTCCTAGAATATGATATTACCCTATGTTGAGGGTCTTAAGGATTGAAACATTAACTATATGCAGTATAGTTGTCATTGTACTTTTCAAATATATGTTTCAAAGTACTGACCTCCCCTTCACGGGGAAGGCCACCTCACAGTTTTCAGGTAGAAGCTAGAGCTTGCTTCCTGTGCCCATTGCTTCGGTAATCCTTGGAGAGAAGACGTGGTTCATGCTTCCTCAGTTTCTGTTTTCAAAACTATTACAATAATGCTCATGGATAATATTTTCTGATAAACTATTTGGGGGCTTGTATGCCTAACTTTGCCAAGTGTGGCCTGAACACTTGTAATATTATTTCCGCTGATTTAATGAATGTTTTTACATTATGTTTTTTTATGGATGTACTATGTGTGAATGATATTCCAGACGCCTTGTATAGTATGGATGTGTTGGACTGCGGTTGACTATTCGTACTGTACGGCGGGTTGTTGACGTGTCCGGGTAGGTCCGGGGCATGACATAAAAAACATCTTATGCGCATGGTTTTCAAATTCCTTTTCAAAAAGGAATTTTGAGACTTCATTATGATGTTTACGGACTAAGGCTCTGATACCAATTAAATTGTCACGCCCCGGACCTACCCGGACACGTCAACAACCCGCCATACAGTACGAATAGTCAACCGCAGTCCAACACAGCCATACTATACAAGGCGTCTGGAATATCATTCACACGTAGTACATCCATAAACAAACATAATGTAAAATATTCATTAAAGCAGCGGAAACAATATTACAAGTTTTCAAGCCACACTTGGCAAACTTAGGCATACAAGCCCCCAAATAATTATTAGGAAAAATAATATACATGAGCATTTATATGATTCTTTTTTAAACAGGAACAGAGGAACACGAACCACGTCTTCTCTCCTAGACTTAACCGAAGCAATGGGCGATGGTAGCAAGCTTCAACTTCTACCTAAAACTGTGAGGTGGCCTCCCCCGTGATGCGAAGGTCAGTACTTTGAAGCATTTGAAAAGTACAATGACAACTACACTGTATATAATCAATGTTTCAACTTCTAAGACCCTCAATATATGGTGATATTATTTTATAGGCCATAACCCCCGGTTACCCTCTTTTAAAATATACTTACTTTACATATAAATTCAAGTAGTCGGCCCGTGGCCCATATTCGTTTTGAAACATACCACCCTGTTTCCTTGTGACTATCAGTCACGATTGTCATAACCTTCGGTAAGTTATTTTACCGTCATGGGGAATTTCTCAATTACATTAATTAGCCATCATGGAGCCTCGCTCAATCTTATTATTATACCGTGCTAGAGCCTCACTCTTACTCGTCCTACGTCGTGCTAGAGCCTCGCTCATAGTCGTACTACGACGTGCTAGAGCCTCGATCTTAGTCGTCTTCATTAGGCTAGAGCCTCGCTCTTAGTCAATCTACCATTGTGCTAGAGCCTCGCTCTTAGTCAAACTACGTCACGCTAGAGCCTCGCTCTTAGTCACCATGATGTCATGCTAGAGTCTCGCTCTTAGTCAAGTTATTTGATTCCTAAGCCAAATCTATGCATAGAATCGATTTAACTTGAGTGGCCTTTAAGGCCTACTCCAAATATACTTAGAGCTTATACAAACCGACCTTAAGGTATCTCTTGAGACTACCTAGTGTATGACTTCTCACAATCTGAAACAATTGGATTAATTCAATCATTTTCCATACTAACATCCCGACTAGTATCTCAACACTAATCAATTAATCTTGGAACAACCAAGTTCCTAATTCATAGCGATATTGTTCATCTCAATTGATTTTCCAATCAAGATATAATTAAATCTCAGTATCAAAAATATCACTTTTATCCATTCATGAATTCTATACATGAAGTAAAAGTATATTTTATCACAATATTTTTATAGTTAATTCCATTATCATGTCATCACTTTGAAATCACATAATTATACACAACTTCTTCCAAATTTTTATAACATCCTTCATTTACTTATAAACAATAGTATTCTCATTAGGCATTATCAATCATTAATAATCCATTAAAATCACATTTAACTACCTTAGGTAATCTTATGAAATTAACTCACTAATTATAAGCAATATAGTCAGCCATCCTCATCTCGAATGAGCTTTAAAAAAATCTACCCTTCTTGGTTGAACTCCGGTGAGCTCCGGTGATACTCCGGCGAAACTCCGGTGACAACTAGGAACCCCTTAGTCAAGCTCCTAACAAGATTTTATCATCACAAAACCCATATCAACACAAATAACCTCTAAAAGGATATTTTCCGGCGACCCGGTCACTTTGGCTTCCAAGTCCGTTCTTGGACTTACAACTACCTTCCAACCCCTCGTTGTACACTTCTAAACTTGTAGAACATTCCTAGGGCTCCTCCATACGCTATATAAATCATATGATGAATAAAAAGTAGAGGAAAAGTTATTATAAGGTTATTACCTTAATCCTTCACACTTTTCCTAACTTTTTCCTTCTTTAATGTTCTTCCTTGGACCAACCTTGCTCGAGCTATGTTCTTGGCTATGGAGGAAGTATTTTTCGGAGGTTTTCTTGTTCTCTTGGTGAGCCTTGGCCTAAATTATGGAGTGAGATGATAGGGAGGTGTCCTTTTTGGCTTATTAGACCAAATTACATGGTGAAGAATCTCTAAGACCCTACACCCATGTGCCCCTTTTCCTTTCCTTGGCTTATCCGCCTAACGAAGAGTCAATCAATGGTTATTTGATTGACAATTTTGTGGGGTGGCCCTCACCCACGTGGGAGGTCATCCCAATATGTCTCAAGTGTATATTTGGTCTCGAAAGTTGTATTTTCCGGACCGTTTTAATTATATTTTATTTTATTGGGTCAACATAGCACTTGAGTCGCCCAAACATTTTTACCAACTCGGTTGGCATTTTATTTGGGCTTCTATAATTATTATTGTTGGGTAAATGGCCCAAATAGGAACGGGTCATTAACCCCTGAGGATCACCGGATGAACGTCCCTAAAAGCCCCACCAGTGGGGAAAAATACCCTCAAAGTGGTCAAAGGCAGTGACGATGTTCGTCTTCTGCACCGAAATGGCAGTGAGCGGTGAAGACGTACGGCCTCCTCTCATGGGGTAACTAATCAGGCAAACAGCGCATCAGGAGACGTACGTCAGGAGACACAGTGCCTCAGCAACTTGGAAGGCACCATGGGACACCAGGCAGCCAATGTTTGGGGACGAATGTCTCCACCAGGCAGCCAACGCCCGGGGACGAACGTCGCCACCCATTGCTGGGAAACCATGCCAAGGAAGCCACCATCACATCAGGAGCGTCGGATAAAAGCAACACGAACGTCTCCAAGGACTTGGGCAACTCGAGATGCTCTCCCCCTACTTCAGTAGACGTACGTCCCCAACAGGCCAACAAGGCCCAATGGGAGACGAACGTCTCCAAGGACTAGGGCAGCTGGAGATGCTTCCCCCCTACTTCAGTGTATGTACGTCCCTAATAGGCCAGCAAATCCTATTGCAAGACGAACGTCTCCAAAGGCTTGGGTGGCTGGAGATGCCTTCCCCCTGCTTCAAGGGGCGTACGTCCCCAATAGGCCTGCAAGGCCCATTGTAAGACGTACGTACAAAACCATGGCCTTGTGAGGATGCTCGTCCCCACCACTAGGGAAAAATTCAAATACATACTGAAATTTTAAATTCAAGTACGCCCGGGTGCGGTGTCACAAATTCTCTCCCTTGATAGACACAGTTATAGATTATATCTGTGTGTGGAATTCCAAATCTCTTTCATATGCTAGAAAAGTTGAGTTGATTAGATCTGTTATGCAAGGGATCCAGTCTTTTGGCTTGGAATTTTCCCTGTGTCGAGGGCCATTTTGGATAAAATAGTCTCACTTTGTGGGATTTTCCATTGGGGTGGGAAACATGCTAAGGTAGCATGGGATGATATTTTCCTACCCAATGAAGAGATGGGATTGGGTATTAGGGATACTAAAGTGTGGAACAATGCTCTACTCTCACGTACCCTTTGGAATATTCATTCCAAATAGGACCTCACTTTGGGTGAAGTGGTTCATGGGGTTTACCTTCATGGTAGGGATGTGTGGACGTTTGTTCCACACACTAGTGATTCCCTGTTAATGAAGAAGTTTGGGTTGATCCGGGACTTGATTCTTTCCAAGTTCCCTACTCTCAATGAGGTCGTGACTTATCTTGGGAAGATTTCCTATATTGGAAAACTTTCCTCTTCAAAAGTGTATGATTTACTTAGAACTAAATGTAATATCCATCCATGGATGTCCTTTATTTTGAAGCCCTATATTCCCCCCAAATTTTCTTTCATTACTTGATTTGCCTTCTGCAATAGGTTGACAACGTGTGACAAGTTGGGGTTTCTTGATGTGATTAATGTTTGTCCTTTACTCCTTTTGTAAGGGTGGTCCGGAAATTAAACAGTATCACACCTATATTTTGAGTGTAACATTACAGGACAGGTTTGGAGTATAGTGAGAGATTGGTTAAGACTTCTGAGGCAGATGACAACACTTTCAAGTGCGGTCAAATGGATTAAGGAGCATAATGGAGCACATGTCAAAGCCAAAGTTGTGAGGATTTCGTTTTGCTACACCATCTATTGGATCCGACGCATAAGGAATGCTATATGTTTTGAGGCTGCCAAGCCTATGTTATATATATGGTCACATATATCAAGTATATGGTGTGTAAAGTGCTTTATTCTATGTATCTGTATCATAGGATAACATTCTAATTTTTGTTGTTGTGTCACCTATTTTTTGGGGATGGCTAGCATGTATATGTAGCTAGATGGGTTTTTGAGGTGATAGGACATCCTTACTTGGGATTGCCTATAGGATTTTGATCACGTACATATGATGTACATAAACATTCTTGGAATATTCTATATATATTTACATTTCATCCACACAAAAAAAAAGAATGAAAAAGCTTATTAGTTTTAGAAAAATTTGGTGAGCACATTTTTAATTGTCTGCCTCTGTACACAACTTCTGCATCTTTTCACAAATTGTCAATATACCTAATAAAATAAGAAAAACATGTACAAACAATTTTTTCGTAGTTTTATTTTCCCATTTTGTGGAGCCTCTGAGATTGCCGGGTCATATTTAATGATGAATCACATGAACCAGCCCATCATATGATTACGGGTCAAGAGGCCTACATTGTTCTGAGCTATAGCTCAATTGCAAAGCCTAATTGTTCTAGTTGCTATCGAAGTTCATTTGAAAGAAACATGGCCATTCATTTTTTACTCAATTCTACCAGAACTCTTGTATGAGCTAACCTATAGAATGTTGAAGGACATGTAAGTTTATGTTATCAATCGGACCGGGAGATGACCCGGGTAAGTGACCGGGTCACGGGTCAATCTGGTCAATGTTTATAAAAAATAAAATATAAAATATATGTAGTTACATACTTCATCCATTCTTTATTAAGTGTCACTTATTCCATTTTGTTTTTTTTTATTTGTCCTCCTCTCCATTTAAGGAACTTTTTTACTCTAAATATACCAATATACTCTCTCATCTTTTACCCTCATTTATTATCCCTACAACTAAACTCATTTAATTTTCCACTCACTACCTTAATTACACCCCCACCGCCTAACATTATCCTCCATCCTTTCACATCCCACCGCCTAACATTATTTTCACTTTAGACCTGTACAAACAAGGGCCGGGCCGCCCAGCCCGCCCATATACATGGGCGGGTCTGGACATGTATAATCGCCCACCGGGATGGGCCGAGCCCGGCCCGTAAAAAATATGGGCGAGCTTGGGCTATATTGTAGGCCCGTTCGAGCCAAAAAGCCCGACCTGAAAAATTAATAATGTATGAAGTACATATTACTAGTATTAATTTATATAATACATATTATATATATTTATATCTATACTCGTACGTACACAATGAACCATATTAGTTACGGAGTACTTCGTATTTATTTCCCATTAGTGAACCCTACTTGCTATTACCCATCATATTATTGGCCCCAAAGAAGATATAATTAAGCTTACTCCCATTTGATCGGTAGAGTAGCAGTTGAGCGCCCAAACAAAAAACATACTAGATTACGAGAGCAGATCAATTGTTCAAAATAGTTTGTGTATATCATGAAGGCATACTTAAAATGGTGTGATGTTATTTTTAAAATGATATCAACTTTTTCATCAAATTTAAACAATGGTAAACTTTTCCGGGCCGGGCGGCCCGATGGACTATCTGGCCCGCTACTATGGGCGGGCTTGGACATGGGAGGTGGATCATTTGATCCAAGCCGAGCTGGGCCCGCCCATATAAATGGGCAGAAATTTTAGATAAAGCCTGGCCCGAACCCGTCCCGAGCTCGTGTTTGTACTACTCTACTTCACTGCTTCGTATTAATCACCCTCAACCTCTTGACCTTCTACCCGCTCCTTCCTTCACTCTCTTCTTGCACTATCGTAGTAGCCCAAATGGATCTCCCCTCTGAGGCGATCAATCCTTATCTATATGTTCTTGAAATGATGGATAAGTTTCTGATTCCGACGTGTGTGTGCCTGATTCGCCGATCCAAGTTTCCGATCCTGACCTGTACCTGCCTGAAACGTCACTCCAACGTTTCGATGGTGGCATGCGTTTTCCATATCTGGCCAAGAGTGAAGCTGCGGATAAGGCACATCTTAAATGGATTGAAAGTATGGCGAGGTTGGTTATGGCGGTTCGTCCATACCAAAGCGCGTATGAATTTGAAGTCGTGCATCAAGGCACCGAGGTCATGCAGAAACTAATACTCCCACAAAAGAAGGTTGGGTTTGCTTCTAAAAAGGATGGGATGAACTGTGGAAGCGTTGAGGGTGTTTGAGTGGTGATTTTGCACATGCACTTGCCGATAAGTCATATATTCTCTTTTTTCATTTTTATTTTGCGGAATTTTGTTTGATGGCTTTTGATTCCTACTTTGAATCAACATGAACTATGATTTGACATGACTGTGTTATTCGTATGTTGCATTTAATTTCAGTGTCATGTCAAATCATAGACACTACTTTTGCTGCCTTTTAATCCGAGAAATTAGTGTTGTGTGCCTGACTTCAGTGTATGCTCTATGATTTGTATGATACAAAACATTTATGAAAAATCATTGTTGTGTCTATGATTTCAGTGTATGCTCTGTGATAACAAACCTTTTTGAAAAATCATTGGTGCGTCTCTGATGTCAGTGTATGTTTTATGATTTCTATGATAAGAAACATTTTTTAAAAATGATTGTTATATCTCTGATTTCAGTGTATGCTTTATGATTTCTATGATAACAATTTTTTTTGAGAAATCATAGTTGTTTCTCAGATTTCAATGTATGCTCTCTCATTTGTATGATAACATTCGTTTTTGAGAAATCATATTTGTGTCTCTGATTTCAGTGTATGCTCTCCGATTTATATGATAACATACATTATTGAGATATCATTGATGTGTCTCTGGTTTCATGTATGCTCTCTGATTTCATTATATGCCCTCTCATTTGTATGAGTGCTCACAGTTTCAATGATGATATACAGTATGTGTTGTATATATGAGAAATACAACAAGGAAGTCGAATGATGAACAAATGCATTTCATTAACTTATAATGGGCAAAGGTACGATGTTTACACTGCGTTGTACATTAACTCAAATGGGCGGGTTTAATGCACCAAACCCCCATGTGATATAGAAATTCGGCGCATTAGCCCCCTGTGATTTAAAAAATGCGTCAAACACCCTTGTATTTTAATTAATTATGTGCAAAGTCCCTTCTATGAACAAATTCAATTGTCAAATAAAAGAAAATTGATCAACATTTTTGTATGATTTAGAATTTTGACATATTTACTTGCATATTCAATAAGAATATTAGGAAAAGTGATTTCAAAATCATTAAATTTATCCATAAAAGGGATTCTGTGCATGATTAATTAAAACACAAAGGGGTTTGATGCATTTTTCAAATCACAGAGGGGTTAATGCGTTGAATTTCTATATCCCAAGGGTGTTTCGTGCATTAAACCCGAAATGGGCAAAACTCAATACTTTGTACTTCATTCACTACATTAGTTAACTGACCTTGCAATGTATTATAGGGAGTACATTAATTTACATACCTAGGGTGGGGATTTGATCTTTTCAAACATGTGGAGTGGTCATTGTCTCATTGTCCTCTAATGCAGCATTTAAATGAGCAACTGTTTCTGAAATCAATTCATCATTAACTTCCAAATTACTTGGTAGCAACCCCTATTTTTCTAATCTTTGTTACTTCATGTGAGGGCTTTTGTAGTTGTTGCCTCTTTTGCATTTCAAGATCTCAACCATGACACCTTTTAATTGAAGCCAATTGTAATTTACCTTATGTGCTCCAAATTCTGCATATGCTTCTTGTACTGCTGTAACCAATTGTTGGACTGTCTTTGGACTTTTCTAGTGCTGAATTGTTTGTATTACCCTAAAACCCCCAGATCTAAGATATTTAGATCAGGGGGATTTGGTGGCTGACAGACCAATTGCATATCTCACTCATTCATTCTACCAGCAACCATAAATGATGCATCATTCATACCAATGTGAGGCTTTGCATTGTATTGTTGTACCAATATAGTTTTACATGCATTGGGTGGGGGCATTTTTCTTTGATTGTTGAAATCAAGACTGTAAGAAATGCATTTCTGATAACTTCCTTTGTGATGGATGTGGTTGTCTTAATTTCAAGTGTTCCTGCACTTCTGTTTTTGCTCTTTCTCTTTGTTGCCACTAAATCTGTGAAAGGGAAAATTCCAATTTTTGCATCCCATAAAATTGATCCATCATCATTGATCCTTGGTCTAGCAATGGTTGCCAAAAATATTACCTTATTGATAAATCTTTTACTTTGATAGCTTCTATGAGGATCCTCCTCTGAGGGTAAAAGATAATGTGACACATTGACCACTTTAATCTCTCCAGTTTGTTGTTGTCGTTCAAAGTAGGTTTTATTGCATTTGTGTGTGCTCTTATAATACCAGTACTTCGTAACTTATGGGTTTTTGAAACGTTGACCCCAAGAGAAGTTGTCAAGCTTCTCAGAGTGGTCATGCTGCTCTTTGGAAGGGCATGTATATGTTCTATGTCAATTGACAGACTTTTCCTGACACATTTGTCTTTCCTTTTATGATCTATGTTTATTTCCAAACCTTGTTCAACTCGTTGTTTTGTCGTTGCCCGGATTTTGCCAACTGTTTTAGTGGAAACATTGTGGGTGATGACAAGTTCTTCCAGTACTGCTCTCTTACAAGTTAACACTTTTGTCTCACAACATTCACTTGACTTTGATAACAAATCTTCTGCTATTATCCTTCTTTTGGACTTTGTGATTGATATACATGCTTTTGCAAGTACAGTTTCATGTGAGTTTGGTTCTATATTATCAAGAAATGGGTGTTCATCTTCAGAATCGCCATCACCTTCATCTGCTTCAGCTGCAATGCCTTGCTCAATAAGCACCAACTCTTCTGGAGGAATACAAAAAGAAGCTTTTGCACTCATCTGAAGTCCAGATTTGCTGGAGAAGACGTTCAAAAAGGCTAATATGTGAATTGTTGTTTTGCAATTTTTGGAGGGAAGTTAAAAAAACTAGCCATTTGTTTTTATAGCAAGTGTTGTAGGCATTTATTTGGAGGGAAATGTCCTCTTCAAGTAATTTGGGTGGCAATAGCATTGGGAGTAGGCCCCATGCTTGATTGTACGCATGCCAATCTTCTCTTTCCTTTGAATTTTCTATTTTTATCTTTCTTTTCCTCCTCCATTAAATTACATCCGTTAATCTATTCTATTTCCTACTTTTTCATTTAATCGCATCTCACTATACTTTGTATTTTACCCCTACTACTTTATTATTAAAATCCGTGCCCAAGGCTAGAGGGACAGATAATAAAGAACGAAGGGAGTATCACATTAATGTTGTATAGTAAAAAATCCTCATTCAAAATTTAATTATGGTTATATTATTAAATTAAAAGTTGATGAACCAATATATTAAAAATTCACAAAATTGAAGATGTGTTTGGAATTAGATGAAAAATATGGGAACATAATATTTACCAAGTACTATTTATTATTTATATCAAACAATTATAAGTATGATTGATAGATGTAATGAATGTTGTAACACCCCAAAATTTGGAATAATGGCAAAAATATTATCTAGAAGGTTTAAATGGACATAAATATAACCATTTTTCAGATTTCCAAAAATATGACCTAGCCTAGCGTCCAATTTCTGCTGCATCAAACCTCCTTAGCGTCAAATTTCTGCTTCCTTTCTTTGTAATAGTTGAACAACCACCGCCGAAGATCCAGCCCTGTCGCCGTCGCCTTTCCTCTGCCATCTTCCTCTCGTGCCGCCACCGCAAGTCCTCCCTGCTGCACTGTCATCCTTCTTTTTCTTTTATTTATATCTAGTTGCAGGGATGACGTGATTCCCAACGGCCAAGCGCAAATGGGACGATTCCGACTACAAAGGGGCTAAATCCGAGCTTTGAGGGTAGTGAATATGATGAGCGGGCATCGAGGGCGGCAATCAACCGCAATCAGTTCCGGATTCGCCAACCTTGGTGGACGACGACTCAGCTTTGGCGCAGATAGTGCCAGATCTATTGGATCCACCGTCCTCAAGGTCGAAGAGGGGCTGAAGAATCGACAGGGGGTGGGGTAGGGGAAGGTGATGGGGACACGAAGTATGCGGCTAGGAAAAGGGGAGGGGAGGGCGACCGGAGTACATGACTAGGGGCAATGGATGGGGCTGGGACGGGGCAAGAGTGGCAGTTGTGGATGGGACCGGGGCGGCAGGGATAGATGGGGCAGCGGTGGTGGCTGGGGACGTACAAGGGTGGTTGTGGCAAGCCTTAGTGTTGTTGTTGGCAGTTGGGCGCTAGAAAATTTCCCGACAATGACATTGACGACGGTCGGATTATATTCAGGTGAGTGGCGTCACTGGAAAATCCAATATCACTGTGGCAGTGTGGCAGCGTCACTGAGGTGGTGTCACTGAGGATGTATCATTGTAGCGGTGTAAATGGCGTGAAAACATCCGGTGACTATTCTTAGTGACATGAAAAAAATGTAGTGACAAAATTTGTGTAGGGACATCATGTTTTCCATATATATAACCTTGTTGATCACTTTTTTGTCCATTTTTAAAAGTACTCACATTTTTGGAAATTCAGTTTAACTCAGTGACATTAAGGTAACCCCCCCCCCCCCCCCCCAAATTCCACCCCAAAATAATTTTTAGATTATAAACTTGTTTATTAAAATATTGCCACTTAGAACATGGGAGTGTCACCGTCACATTGAATCTTTTATTAACCGAATGATAAGGCTTCCACCATTATTTAACTCATTATAGTATCATACATTACTTCTATTTAACTCATTAGTTAAAATAGCATCATACATTACTTTTATTTTATAGATTTTCTATGTAGCACTCTCAAAGTTCATCATTCATCATAATCATCACATTTAAATGTCCAAGCAAAAAGGAGAAAACAAAACGACACTAAAATTAGCTTTCGCTAAGTAAAATTCCGCCCAACCCCGTAAAACAATATAATTTCAATATATATATATATATATATATATATATATATATATATATATGTGTGTGTGTGTGTGTGTGTGTGTGTGTGTGTGTGTGTGTGTGTGTGTGTGTGTGTGTAAACTATAGTTTAAATAATTATTATAATAACAAATAGAGTCCAAAAATAATTCAATGTCTCGTATATACAGTTGAGAAATACTCCGTAATATATAATGAAAAGAAATTATAACTTTGGCTTTTCTCCAACATCCCACCAAACTCAAGATTCTTTGAGCCCAATGAGCAGTTGTTGTTTGCAGCTCATTCCGGAATTCCAACTCCTGCCGACCACATGTTGAAAGTAGAAGTGGACTCGGGCCGAGCCAATTGGCCCGAAACCGGACCGGCCCGCTACTGTGCGGGCCCGGGCCGGCCTGGTGAGGTAGGCGGTTCGGGCTAGAGCTTGCTAAATAGTGAACCGGCCCGGCCGGTTCGGGCTCGGTCCGGGCCATTTTTTTTTAATTGTTTTTGAATTTTTTTAAGTTTTTGGGTTGGGCTGGGTATGATGGGCCATTTGAGGTGGTTTGGGGTGGTTTGTGGTGAGGGGGGAGGGGGGAGGGGGGAGGCTTAATTAGGAAAAGCCAAAAAAAATTACATGAACCGAAGCCCGGCCCAGCCCGGACCGAACCCAGGGGTTACCCGGACCGATTCCAGGCCTCCCCTTTCATGAACCGAGGCCCGGCCGGGCCCAGGCCCGAACCGGGTCTGAACCGGAACCGGTCCACCCCTAGTTGAAAGCTGAACTTCTACCTTGAGTGTGCACACCCCCTAAAAGGGATTTCAAGCAATCCATGTAGTAAGAAGCCCAAGTTGACGAGTAGTTTGTACCAACTACTCCTCAAAGGAATATACTCCCTAAGTGATTAGGAAATTACTACTACAACCACCAAACTTTTATAGCCCTCAAAGAAATGCCGAAATGTCTTCCAACTATTAATAATTATATAATCCACAAGTAATGAATCCACCAAAAAGCAATAATAGCCTCTGACCACCCTCCTCACAATTAACGATAGGGATGGACTGGGCCGGGCCGAACCGGCCGGCTACTGTGCGGGCCCGGACCGGACCGGGACCGGTTGGCCGGTTCCGGGCTTTTAGCACGTTTGAGCGGGTCGGGCGGGCCGGGCTCGGGTCCAGTTTTGGGCGAACCGGCCCGGGCGGTTCGGGTCGGGCCCGGGTCTTTTTTTCAATTTTTTTCTTTTCCTAGGCTAGGGCTGGGTGTTTTGGGGAGGTTTGGGGGTGGGGGTGAAGGGGGGGTCGGGGGATAACAAGAAAGCAAAAAAAATAGACATTGAACTAGGCCCGGCCCGGACCCGGTATCAACCCGGGCCGGTTCCGGGCCCATGGATTTGCAAAAAAAGCCCGCCCGAGCCCGGCCCGGAACCGGAACCGAACCGTCCCGAGTCCATCCCTAATTAACGATCGTGAAAGAGACCAACACCACAAGTTTCTCTCGTGATGCCCACAATTATAAAAACAAATTTCTATCTCCAATATTTTCCAAAACTCACATACATACATGGATAAAACTCCAAAATTCCAAGAATAAGGATATTTTGTCCTTAAAGCCTGATTTCTAAAAATAGCTCAAAATACGAAATACTATATAAATAGCTCAAATTCAAATAAACATCTACAATCAAAATTCATATTTGAAATACTCATAATTTAATTTGATACCAAATACTCAAATAATCACAAGAAACATTTACATACAGATTTAGGAGGTAAAAGCATAATTTTGATTGACATAGAACTTACTTCAAGATTGTGATACTTTCTATACTCTTCTATTTCACTCTTCACAATAATCACCTTAATTAATTACAAATTGCATAATCAGCATTTTATTCTGTTTTTTTAAGAGTATACACAAACATGTATAGTTTTTATGCGTTTTTATGCTTTGTTTATATGCGTTGTTAAAGTTAAAGATACATATATCTCTTTGAAAACAAAAAAAAAAAATGTCAAATCTAGAAGCCCTAGGCGGCCAATTAAGCGCTATAGACAGGCAACTAGGCACCTTAGGCGACTCACTAATTCACCTAGGCGTCAAACCAACTAGTCGGAACGCCTAGAATAAAATCGGGGCGTCCAACCACCGCCTAGGGCGGGGACTAGTCAATCGCCTAGAACAATTTTTAAAATAATGAGTATTGTTTAAATTTTTGGAATGTCACAGATATTTCACAAATATGTATTCGTTTATTAATAATACGTATGATGATAGCAATGGCAATAAAAATGGTTAATATAATGATTACTAACCCACAACAAAAAAATGTTATGGAAGTATATAATACATTTATAAAAAGAGTGACTCTAGCACAAACAGACAAGTAGTCTAATTTCCGGGTTTTCGGCGGTCCAGGTCCAGGTCCATCCCTGATTTCTGCGGTCTGTTGGTTATTTCCATTTTTACTCATGTTTGCGGGTCTCCAATCAACCGGACCGGTTCCAGGGCCAGGTTCCAGGTCGACCCAATCTGGTTCTGGTAACACATGTGCAAGTATAAAACCAGTAGTTCAGTAACCCAGTAGCCTTCTTCTCTATTGTTCAACAACACCAAATTTTATATATCTAACATATACTAGTATAATAACTTCATATTTCATAATGCAAATTCAAGTGAGAGATTATAATGTTTTAATGATTCACTTTTTATCCCAAAGTACTAACTAAAACTTTGTTCAAATGATAATCTTTCATGCATTACCAACACAGAGAGAACAAGATGGGCTAGAAACTGGGCTACGTTTCTGTCAAACACCAATTGAACAAGAGGAGCTATGTTCCAAGCTGAGAATTTGGAAACATGAGTGTGCAAAGTTGGCTCAGAAACTAGCTTTTGAATGTAAGCAAACAAACAAACAAAATTGAGGCAACCTCTAAGCTTACTATTTTATAAATAACTCTTCTAAAAACAGCCTCAATGCAAACTAGTCCATTTGATTCTTACTAAGTTAACCCTTAAGTTTGGATTAGTCTTCAGAAACACCCATCTCCAGCTATGCTATGGATGTTTCTTAAAAAGCCTTGAGGTAGACCAAAACACTCCTTCATCGACAACAAAAATTATGAGCCTTGAGGTAGGCTCATCATTGGAATTCAAGACACTAGAGTTAAACAACTGGACGTGTTTTAGTATTTCTCGGGGTTGAAGGGAAATTATTCAAATACCCCAAACTATGAGGATATGTGAACCAAGCACCCCAAACTTCAATGTGTCAGATGAGTGTCCAGAACATTATATTAAATGCGATCTTAACGCCGTCAACATAGACTACTTATCTGAGTTATCTCCCAAATGTATGTTTTGAATAATAAATTAAATGCTCACCCCATAATCTCAGAATCATTCAAATTGTGCAGTGAGCATCCTAAAACCTACATTCATGATGCTGAATTGCTCAGGTAATTAATTTTATATGTAGAAGTTTGAGGTCTTGGGTTGACAGTTCACACATTCTCTTAGATTGGGGTGTTTACAATTAATTTTCACTTATAAGAAACGTCCATATGAGAGGGTCATTTTAAAACTATCTCAAATCCAAGGGTTAACGGGTTAACCTCATAACACTCACAAATGAGCTCAATTTCCACGCTTCAGCTCCAAAGTGGAAAACCTTGAGAAAATGGGTTTCATCTGAAAAGGGTACTGCTAGCTACACCAAAATGAAAATCTTCACTAACATCGTCAATTAGATATCTGGTCGCAGATATTACCAGCCTGCATATAATAAGGATTCCATAATTGTGATAATCAAAGGAAGAAATTTCTACATACAACATGTGAAGTTCATCAAACAAAACTAGCAGGATTTACAGAAATGAATTCATTAAACATAAGAAAAGAATATGCATCAAATCCCACCATATGATCAGGTGTTGGTTGAAAGGCACTCTCTCAACATAGAATCTAATTCTGGGTGAGGGTGAAGAAGAAAAGTTAACTCCCTTCCCAATATATTTAGCAAAACAAGACAGGTGAACCTCCTCTCCCCTCCCCACCCCTCCCCTCTTGGACTAAACACACCCATAGGGAATGGGGACTAACTCAGACATTAAGTAAGCATACAGTAAGAGCTATAAGAAACGCATCATTTTATTTCTGACTACAGTTAGTACTTGGTAGGTATTTGTATAACTATATGCATCGATTGTAGGTATAAAACAAGTTCAGTAGCATGATATGGAATACTCAGTATCACCGTTGTTATTTGAGCCATTGACCATTTTAGGCTATTTCGGAAAACAAATTCGATAAGCTAGTTGATAGCCAATAACCAATCTGATAGCTGATAAGTTATTTGAGAGCTCATAGCTAATCTCAATTCTTAATATTAGTTTTTGGTAACTGTAGCTCATAAGCAGGCTTAGAAACACAAAATGACACAAATGGATATGTTTAAAGTAACTTAAAAAAAGAGAGTTAAAAATATATTTATAAAAAAGAAGCTCAAAGAGGTGAAGACGGAAGAGCTTATTTGAGAAGATACTAAAAGCCTAAAAGATGCACTCTATTTTTGCAAAAGGAACAAGACATGTGTACTTCTTTCTTTTAGTGTAAAGAATGTAATAAAAAACTCCCGTAAAAGAAAAGTGGAGCACGTAAAAGTGAACAAAGGAAGTAAATAAAGACTAAAAATATGAAAATAAGAAAAAACTAAAACAAATAATCACGTCTTATTCCTTTTGCATTTCCCAATGTAATGCACAGAAATAAGAAATAATTGTCATTGACAATTTCTTTCCTTTCTCTAGCATTTACTGTTAGTCTGTGAAGCAAACATACCTTTTAGTCGAGGTATTAGCATTTTGGATGTGCATATGACATCCAACAAATCAAGTCTCTAAAATTCAAGAACAGAGAGCGAACATCTGATAGGTACCCGGATAATAAAGACGAATAATAGAATAATAACGATTGTGTTAGTTTTTAAGTAAGAGTTTTGGGCCTTTTAGTTCTGGAGTTTGGGCCAGCTCTTTAGAATAGAAATATTATAAATGGGGAAAGGAGGAGAGAATAGAGGAGGCTGGAATTCAGTTGGAAGTTGTTGGGCTCAGTCTAGAGATAGAAAGTCTTTCTTCTTCCTCTAGATTTAGTATTTCTCTGTGTTCATTGTACTCTTCTATCGGATTACTGAGAATTCCTTGGAATCCAAGTTAATCAATACAATACACCTTTACCATATTTGTGTGTCTAATATTGGTATCATAGCAGTCCGGTCCTGCGGACTGTGAAGAAGATTGACGCGATAAAAAAATGGAACATTGATTGGAGAATCTCGAACAAAAAGTGAACAACATCGAGCGGAAAATGGAACACAACTGTACAGAGGTGCGATCGATTACAGACAAGTTGGACGGGGTGATGGCCGAGCTGCGCCTTATCGTGATGAAAAAGAATCATCGGAAATCCACTAGAAGGTCACGAACTAACAAGCGACGAACTACAGCGGCTAGCGATAAGTCGTCGCACTCTCGAGGTAATCCACATAGACCGCGGATCTCTTCTCAGTCGCTAGCAGCGTCTCACAGTTTCAGTTCACAATCGCTACTCATTCCTCACCTTGTTTCATCAGCTTCATCCGCTTCTAGAACCTTCGACTTAGTCGCATCAGGAAAGGGACCCCGGGGGGACTCTACCAACAACAAGGAACACAAAATTGAAGCAGGTTGCACCATCAGTTATGGAATCAGACCCTGAAGAGGATGTTAATCCACCTACAGGCATGGGACAGGCAGTTTATTTGTGTTGGGGAGATATGAAACCTCTGAAGCTTGCTGTTAAGGATGAACCTCTTGGTTATTTATGGTGGCAAGTTTATGTGCAGGGTGTAATTCTTTCAGAATTTCTATTTGCTAAAGAAAATGCACAGTTTGTCGGTCACTGAAGAAGAATTGGAGGTTCATGTGTGTCCTGGTGTGAAACATAAACCCTCCTTTGGTGGTGGTGTGATGTACTGGAATCCTTCTAAGTTTTCTGGTACTGGTTTTTTGTATCCTCCTTCACTTCGTTCACATGATAGTTCTGAGGTGGGGCGAGTGGCAGATATGAACAGGGTTATGGATGACAGGGTTGCCTTCATTTCCTCTCACAGTACTTCTCTTTGCTCTCCCTTTGATCATTTTGGCTCAGGAATTAGTGAATATGCTATATCAGGAAGTAAAGTTTATACTGGCAAGGTTGCACAGACATCAATGGCCACAATGATAGGTGAGAAGTATGCTTCATCTTCCTTGTCTAATGTATATGTTGATAATTCCAGAAGACAAAGAGTGCCAGCAGTTCACGCTGGTAGTTCAAGCTTCGAGCATTGGGAATAAAGCATTGGCTTCATTATGGAGTTAATCTTGAAGAAGTTGGGATACACATGGATGTCAGTGATGTAGTTTGGCCACCATGGAGAAGTGAAAGTGCTTCAGGTCATCAATCAACACAGCCTCTGACCGGAGCATTAATGCAAGATCATTCAATTGCAATGTCACAGACAACTCGTGTGCAGGAGCCTCCGGATACTTCATTTCCTCTACAACTATTTGAAATGATGAACGGTCCTTCAGAGAAAGCATCTCTTAGTTTGATCCACATCAATCCTCATGAAGAAGTCAACACATTCTATAAACAGTTGGCTGCCTGTGATTTCTCATCTGAGGTGAAGGTCACGTGCCCAATTTTGTCAATTATGTGGGCGCTATCTAAGGTAAAAGAGCTTGGGGAGCATTAGTACTAGTGCAGCAACAACAGCTCTAGACTCTTTCACTACTTCTTTGAGTGTTGCTATTGGGCATAAATCTAGCCAACTTCACTATTATATGAATGGCAGCAGCTCTGGCTCTGGGAAAACAAGATTGCGCTTGATCGCTGAACCGAACACTGAAGTTTTCCTTTCCCCAAGTGGTCCTGGGTATCAACGCACAGCTCTCTTTTCGCTTGTCAATTCCCCAGTATGCATCCGGCAGTACATGGCATCAGGATCCAAACTGGCTATAGGGGGAGAAAGTTGCCAGGCATCATGGGATGTTCATCAAAGCACTGTGAAACCGGAAGGTGGAACCTCATATGAAAGTGGGGAAGAACTTGTGTTGTGCTTAACCCGAGATGGACACATTATTTTAATAAATATCAGCGCTGACAGTTTGATAAATTCACAAACAGTGCATCCAGAAAAGGATATTGAAAGGAAATATCCAACAGCACAATCTGGTCATGAGGAACAAAACAATTACAAAAGTACCAACAATCAGTGTGTTCTCCAGGAAATGAAGCTCATGGCCCAGCAATATGGGAGGTACTGGGAAGGAAGAGGCACCAGGATGAGGATGAAGTGGAAGATCAAAGTTGTGGCCTATCACCCACCTTTAGGACAAGGTGGTTGTCAAAGGGGGGAGTAATGATAGGTACCCGGATAATAAAGACTAATAATAGAATAATAAAGATTGTGTTAGTTTTTAAGCAAGTGTTTTGGGCCTTTAGTTCTGGATTTTTGGCCAGCTCTTTAGGATAGAAATATTATAAATGGGGAAAGGAGGAGAGAATAGAGGAGGCTGGAATTCAGTTGGAAGTTGTTGGGCTCAGGCTAGAGAGAGAAAGTCTTTCTTCTTCCTCTAGATTTCGTATTTCTCTGTGTTCATTGAACTGTTCTATCGGATTACTGAGAATTCCTCAGAATCCAAGTTAATCAATACAATACACCTTTACCAGTTTTGTGCGTCTAACAACATCTAAGTCTTCACAATTGGATCTAAGAACCGAAAGCACAAAAGAAAATGCGCCTGCAAAGAATGATATGTGCCAGAGCAAATAATGACTAATATAAGCCCTCATCCAATGGTTCAGTGCCATAGTCTAAGTGAACTCAGCCACTAAGGTATATAACTGACCTGATGAGGACTATAATGAAAAAAACTAGATAGAAGGCCAGCTTGGCAATCCGAATTTTCTTCTCCGAGTCGATCACCCTAAACACTTCAGTCACATCAATGAGGTGTTGGCTTGCCATGAACCTGCAGTTTTGTCAAAGTATAAACTCATAATTCATCTTTTAAAAGGCAGAGATAATTTCAGATAAGCATGGAATGGTAAGTATGCTGCAATATTGTCAATCAATAAGCTTGAAAAATGGCGATTTCCTTCATTTACTGACAATATATTACACCTATCAAGATATTACTTTTGGTGTCATTTAGAACCTAGAAGAAGATTGTATACAAAATACTACCAACTTAGTTGATTACTTGATTGTGAGAGCAGAATTAGTAGATATATGAGAAAAATAGTGCAGGACGCTTTTTTGGACTATGTTACTCAAATGAATGAAAATAACAGCTTGACAGCTATACCTGATCTTCCATAAATGGAATATTATTTTATTTAATTTTATAGAAATATTTTATTATTCCTTCTTTAATCGTAATACAGAAAAATTAAGTGACACAGTCATTCTGCCATGTTAAGTAGCTTCTGTCATTTCAACAAAATCACCATTACAAAATGAGCTCTTAGCTTGCCGTCACTTTGCTGTCATATGGTTGACTATATGGCATACGGGTATATATTTCTTTTTCACAGAATTGGAGAAATTGTGAGGGAGGGAGGCAAATATGATGGATCGAACTCAATATTTTGAGGCCTTGAGAAAAATGCATACCATATTACCATGGTTCTAAATTATGGTGTGACGGCCACAATATTGTTGTTGCGGTCTGCAACGCAACCGCAACACAGTGCAACTGCACTGTTTTTGAAATCACATGTAAAATCATAACGTAACTGCAATGCACCCACATCACTAATTTTTTATTATCAGCCATTTTATTTTGTGAAAGCATACCATGATTTGTAGTTTTCAAGAATAAATAATGAATTAAAAATAGACATGATTAACAAACCATATATTGTAATAACAACAAGCATGCATGATAGCACAAATAAAACTATAAGATAACAAAATAGCATGTTATATTTCCTCTTCAGTTATTACGGAGTATTTGTAATATCTCACGTGGTCTGCCACCTGAAACACATTGTCATATTCAGCAACATATTAATAGCATATACAATTTACTTCTTGTTTACAAAAAAAAACTTCCTCTAAGTCATGTCTTTCTTATGTATCCCAGACAATAGATCCATATTTTTTCTTTACAGGGCAGCGCAGATATGTTTCTGTTAAGCCCTCAAATGGCTGTGAGAGACTTTCTTACATTTTGGTTCCTTGTTTACATTTATGTACTTAGAAGAATTATTACTCATTAGTTTTTTATTAAATTTCTTACTCATTCATTCAAATGAATAAATTAATATACAACACTAATAATAGAAAACTTATATAAAGAATAAAATAATAAAAATTAAAATCATGCCACCTGCACACATTGTATACTGAAGGAATATTCATAGCCAAGGGGTAAATGACATGAATCTTACTTTTTCGCATTGAAGTAAGTTGGGAGAAGTGAAAGCAGGAATAATAACCAATGGCCAGTGACAAGCAACAAAAAGCAAAATGCGCCCTGCAATAAGAACTCTTTAAGAACCACATTATTTATGCGAGACAAGGATTCATACGGGTTCATGTAGTCCGCCTCTAAATCCGATAAACATACCATCTGCAGTGGAAAAAAAAGAATTAAAATTATTCAAATTCAATCAAGTTGAGGTTAAATTGATTGGATACATTTCATGAAAAATGTGAACTTAATATACACTCTAAGTCATAACTAATTTTGGGAAAACTATCCAACCCTGTGAAAAACGGGTAAAGTGACGTACTTGATATAGATTGATGCATAGAAGGGAAATATTCATGGCGAAGAAGATAAGCCAGCGAATGGGTTCCCAAGCCATTGTGGTGTTTACTCAATTCTTGCCGACTCCCAAGACAACTGAAACGTAGCAGCAAAAGCATAAACTAGGGTTTTGGGGAGTCTTGGCATTGCTTTTACTTCTTTTTTTGGAGGAAAAGAAAATAATTGCAATTAATCAAAGTTCAAACTTCAAAACATCAACAATGTAGTTAGGTGGGACAAACCACAAAAATTGGCTATCACACAAAGAATAAGCAGCTCTAGGTAGCCCGTGAGTCACTCTGTTCACAGATAGCCTAATATGAGAAAAATGAAGTTCTTTAAACTCCAAGCACATCTCTCTAATATCTTCCGCTAACATTCCAAAGTACGAGATAAAGTCCTATTTTGAATTTCAGCAACTGCCCGTAGAGCGTTGGATTCCACTTCAACATACTCCCGATTATGCTGCTTAAGCCAGCTAAGAGCTTCACGAATACCGAAAAGTTCAGCTTCCAAATTAGAGCAAGATCCAGGCCAACATTTAGCTCTTGCTGCAGCGAACTCCCCTGAATCGTTTTCTAGAACCCAACCAAACCTGCACCTATTATCCCGAACAGCTGTATCCACGTTCAATTTAAAGAATCCATGCATCGGGTTCTTCCATAAACAAGCAGCACTCTGTACCGGGCAAGGCTTTGTTCCCTTACGTTTTACCTCCAGCCACCCATCAACAAAACATTTAGCTTGGTGAATAACCTAAGAGGAAATCAGACTTTTATTCTGCCAAACTCTGTATCGGGCATTGCTTTTATTTTTAAGGACGTACGTCCCCTGAAGTATGGGGAAGGCGTCTTCAGCTGCCCCAACCCTTGGAGACATTCGTCTTGCAATTGGGGCCTTGCTGACCTATTGGGGACGTGCATCCCCTGAAGTAGGGGAGGCGTCTCCAGCTGCCCCAAACCTTGGAGACGTTCGTCTTCAATTGGGCCTGGATGGCCTGTTGGAGACGTACGTCCCCTGAAGTAGAGGGAAGCGTCTCTAGCTTAGTTACCCCATGAGGGGAGGCTGTACGTCGTTACAACTTAATCTTGTTGCCCCTATCCCTAATGATGCTATTAAAAACAAACTGAAATATGGCATAAGAGGCTAGGTCATATCACTAATGTGGGTTTGAACAAATTGTTTAAAAATGGATTGATTGATTTTAAACCTAGCCCTGTTGATTTTTGTGAAAACTGTATCTTTGGAAAGAAAACCAGACATTCCTTTGGTAAATCTACTTATACTGCTTCTAAACCCCTAAAACTGATTCATGATGATTCATGGGGACCTTCTAAAGTTGGAACAATAGGAGAAAGGAAATACTTTCTTTATCTTGTTGATCACTTTTCAAGAAAAGTATGGGTATACTTACTGAAAACAAAGGATGACACTTTTGAAAGTTTTAAAAACTCGAAGAGCTTGGTTGAATCTCAAACTAATCTTAAACTGAAGTCTTTGAAAACTGACAATGGACTTGAATTTTGCAATACTATTTTCAATGATTTTTGCAAAACTAATGGGGTTAAAAGGCTTTTAACTGTCCCTAGTACACCTCAGCAGAATGGTACTGCTGAGAGGATGAACCGAACCCTACTAGAAAAGGCTAGATGCATGTTATTTGAATCTAGTCTTAAAAACTCTATGTGGGGTGAGGCTGTAGTAACCGCTGCTTACTTGATAAACAGATCACCATCTTCTGTGATGAATTTTAAGACTCCACAAGAGATGTGGTCTGGAATCAAGCCTAACATTACTCATTTGAGACCCTTTGGGTGCACTGCCTATGTGCATGTGTCCCAAGGTAAATTGAAACATAGGGCAATCAAATGTGTAATGATAGGCTACCCTGAGGATGTTAAAGGTTATAAGCTCTTAGTTATTCAACCAGTAGCTTATAAATGCTTTGTGTCCAGAGATGTTGTGTTTAATGAAGTTGAATTCCATTATAAAAAAACTAACACTCCTTCAAGTGACTTGACATGTGATTCTGATGGAAACTTCTTTGATCCACTGGAAAATGATGATTTATCTGATGAGGATTATGACGGTGGAGTTTTCCACAATGTCAATGATGATCATTCATTATCTGAGAATGATTTGAATGATTCATCTGAAGGTAATGTGTGTCCTAATCATGATACAGATCAACAAGGTAGTAACTCCCCCTCACTTAATGATTCTGAAAATTTGCATGATGTTCATGTTCAAAGTGATATGCATATGTCTGATTCTTTATATGTTTCATCAAATGAAAATTCTAATGACTTTGTTGAACCAAACTTAGCTGATTATCAACTTATAAGAGATAGAGAACCTAGGACAATTATTCCTAATAGAAGATATATGTCAAACCTTGCTGAGTTTGTGTTGTGAGCCTCGGAAGTAGTTAAAAACTATGTTCCTGACACATTTGAACAAGCTGTGAGAAGTTCTAAGCCAAATGATTGGTTTAAGGCAATGCAAGAAGAAATGCGGTCCATGTTTGCAAATCAAACCTGGGCATTGGTCCCTAAGCCTAAGAGTGCTAAAGTCATAGATTGTAGATGGATTTACAGGATAAAAGATAATCTTGATCCCACTGAACCACCTAAATTTAAAGCTAGGTTAGTTACAAAAGGTTTTAAACAAAAACAAAGGATTGATTACCAAGATATTTTTGCTCCTGTGGTTAAATTCAAAACTCTAAGACTTTTACTTGCCATGACTACTGTTTTTTACTGGAAACTTGAGCAAATGGATGTTAAAACTGCCTTTTTGCATGGAGACATTAATGAAACCATTTATATGTCTTAACCACCTGGTTTTATTTGCAAAAATAAACCTGATCATTTCTGTTTGCTTAAGAAATCAATTTATGGATTAAAACAGTCCCCAAGACAGTGGAACTTGAAATTTAATGCCTGCATGAATGAATTGGGATTTCATCGGGTCAAATATGATACATGTCTGTACTTTAAGCATGTGGGTACTGAAAATGCATTGTATGTTCTGCTTTATGTTGATGACATCCTTCTTATTGGTTCTTGTAAAATGCTGATATTAAGTGTGAAAGATGATCTTAAATTGCATTTTGACATGAAGGATATTGGCATTGCTGACGTGCACTTTGTTATGGTGTTCACTCAAAATAAATATCAATACAACAATTATACGTAGTATAATGAAGTAAGGTTCGTATCCACATGGAAAGGAATATTTCTCTTTTAATTAAATAGTAACAAGGGGTGTTTTTTATGATTGTTGATGAACTTAAATGTATTTAAACACTAAGATGAATGAGTTATGTGTTTTACTTAAATGATATGAAGACTTGGTTTTGCTTTTATCCACTTAATGAAATGTTCGTCGATCCCGGTTATATCTTTAACTATCTTCCTCTCGAATATTCAATCGAGGAGTATATCCAATTCATCGAGGTTAGTTATCAATAACGAGATGCGTTCATTAATAAAATTTACCACCGAATCAATATAGAACACACGCCGTATATTAACCCGATACTAGCAATAAACTTAAAATGAAAATGATTGAGATTAATAACCTCAACACAAGCGGTTTATTGGTTTAATCAACATAATTAATTCCCTTTAGGTTATTAACCATGAGACGCATGCATTAATAATTCAAGTTTACTACCGTTGAACGAACCGAAAAAATAACAGGCGTATTAATCGATTGATTCTAGTAATAATTAATATATGAAACAAAACTAGTTGATCCTTTAAGTAATGCTCAAAATATTAATATGAAATATGAATAGGAATTAATTAATATTCAAGGAAGAATATTCTTAAAGAAGATGAATCCTACTATAATTAATATCAAGATGTTAACTAATTGTCATCTTAGCAACACTCCCCAACATTAATATAGAGGAAGAAAATACTACTATTACTAATGTCAAGATGTTAACTAATTGTCATCTTAGCAACACTCCCCAACATTAATATAGAGATAGTATTAAGGAAAGAAGTAATAATTAATATTCAATGAAGAAGATTAAAGAAAATAACTCACAACTTACAATTCATTAAGCTTCAAAGTAGCAAAACCAAGATGGAAGAGTTTAGCTCCTCATTTGGAGACTAAACATACTAGAAAATATAAAGAAAAAACTTAACTAAACTGAGCTTAGAGTATATGTGAATTGGTGATTTTAATGTGAAGGAAAAGGTGTGTATTTATAGCAAAATGGAGGTGGCAGGGTGTTGTACTCGATCCAGTATATGGGATACTCGACCGAGCACAAAAGGTAGTTTCCAGGAAATTGTGAAATATAGGCATACTCGACCGAGTATTGAGTGATACTCGGTCGAGTATGAGACCGGATTTCCATCAAATATTCGGCCACGTTCTTTTGCTCCCAAATTTGATTTTGACTAGCGTATCCGGTCAATACTCGACCGAGTATTGGCAATACTCGACCGAGTACTGAACGAATTTCAAAACCTTCATTTGATCTTCTCCCTTTTGCACATTCTTTGGTCTTTAGGATCAATCCTTTGATTCTTTGGATGATTTTAACCTGTCCTGAGCTCAGAATAATCCTATTCTAAACAAATTACAAATATTTTTACAAACTAAACTATTACACCAAAAGTGTGTAATTTCCAAAGTAACAATCAATCAAAATTAATTAAAAATACAAACATAAACATGGGAATTACATGTTTATCAACTCCCCCACACTTAGTTTCTTTACTCATCCTCGAGTAAAGTCAAATGTTCACAAGTGTTTCAACAAATCCTCATGAGTTCAAGAACAATCAAAAAACAAAGAACATAAGATCACCAAGATTTGCAAATGAGTTATACAAACAACATTTTCTTGGGTTCGTTGACCTTCTACGCTCTTTTGGTTCTTCTTCTTTCTCTTCTTTTTCTTCTTCTTCTTCAAGTGGTGATGTCCTGCCAAAACAAACACATTTTCCTCTCATGTCTCTCGTTTTGCCTAGGAGCCTTTTCAGGTTTTCATCCTAGCATCTCTATTATTTTTCCTTCCTTATCAACTCACTCATCAATTTTTTTATAAGCCCTTATTGCTTAGATTGCCCGTTTTTGGGTTTTCAACCTAACTAGCATTTCTTTTTCTTTCTTTTTTGAAGATTAAAGATTTCAATAAAATAATGCTTAGTACAAGGTAAAAAAAAAACAAAAGGGATTTTAACATACCAAAAGGTGAGTCTTTCTCCCCCACACTTGGACCAAGGCACTATCCCTAGTGCCCACCTTCACCACCATAGTAGCCGCCTCCGAAACCGCCGACATCGCTTCCGTTGCCCATAGTAGTATCTCCTCCTAAGCCGCCATCATAGCCCTCAACACCGGAGCTTGATCCGTGACGAGCACTTTGTCACGGTGCGTCAAAATAAATTCAATACTATCACTTATACGTAGTATAGCGTAGTAGAGTTCGTATCCACAGAGAAAGGAATAATTCTCTTTTTATGAAACTTAGTAAATAAAGGGGGAATTTGGATTGAGTGGTTTAATTTAATTAAGAACTAAGATGAACAACCTATATGTGTTTAATTCAAAGATAAAAAGGACTTGGCATTTCTACTTTCCACTTGTTGATATATTTTAGTCGATCATTGTTATATCTATAACTTATTGCCTCTCGAATACTCAATCGGGGAGTATATCCACTTCATCGAGGGTAGTTATTAACAACAACCGTTCATTAATAACCCTTACTATTAATCAAATATAGAACAACGCCTTATACCGATTTAATAGTAGCATTTAATCTTTCTAACTCCTTGATGAAATCAATTGAGATTGATAACCTCAACACAACGGTTTCAGTTTAACCAACAAAATTAATCCCTCTTAAGTTTATTAACCACGACCGTGCATTAATAAACCGAAGTTACTTACTTGTGAAACCATCAACGATTAACCATCGGTTCGTTGATCGTTTCTAGTAATAATTAATATATGAAACAAAACTAGTTGATCCTTTAAGTAATGTTCAAAATATTAATATGAAATATGAGTAGGAATTAATTAATATTCAAAGAAGAATATTATTAAAGAAGATGAATCTTACTATAATTAATATCAAGATGTTAACTAATTGTCATCTTAGCAACACTCCTCAACATTAATATAGAGGAAGAAAATATCATTCTAACTAATGTCGAGATGTTAACTAATTGTCATCTTAGCAACACTCCCCAACATTAATATAGAGATGGTATTAAGGAAAGAACCATTAATTAATATTCAAGGAAAGAAGTTAAGAAAATAACTCACAACTTTAATAATCAACAAGCTTCAAGAGCAACACCAAGATGGAAGAGTTTAGCTCCTCATTTGGAGACTAAACATGCTAAAAATATAAAAGAAATACTTAACTAAACTAAGCTAAAGAGTATATGTGAATTGGTAATTTTATTGTGAAGGAAAGGGGTGTATTTATAGGCTTTTGGGAGCTGCAGGGTCTGATACCCGACCGGGTATATAGGATACCCGACCGGGTATCTTAGGAAATTTTCCCGAAATTCACTTTTCTGGGCATACCTGATCGGGTATGTCGGCATACCCGATCGGGTATGTGACAAATCTTAACGAAATCTTGCTCCCACGATCATTTGTTCCCGGATTTGATTTGGACAATCGAATCAAGCAAATACCCGATCGGGTATAGGCAATACCCGACCGGGTACATGAGTATTTTTTCCAAATCGAAATCTTTCTTGCCTCCTTGAACTTTCCTTGATCTTTTAAGGTCCAATCTTGATCCCTTGAATGATCTTTGACCTGTTTAGCTCAGAAAAGTCCTAATATAAACAAATTACAAATAAATGTGAAAATAAAGTATTACACCAAAAGTGTGTAATTTCCTCAACTAGAACTAATAAAAACTAGTTAAAAATACAAACATACAATCGGAAATTACATGAATATCAACTCCCCCACACTTAGCTTCTTTACTCGTCCTCGAGTAAAGTCAAATGTTCAACCGTTCCAAGTCCTCAAAAGTTCAACAATCAACCAGAAAAAGCAAAAGACCACCAAGGATAACATATGAGTTTTACATTGAGTGTTTAGCTCAAAGAATAATATCTTCTTGGGTTTCATGGCCTTCTATGCTCATCTCCTCTTTTCATCTTCAAGAGATTAAATGATGTCCTGTAAAAACAAATATATATCTCTCATATCTCTCATTTTGCCTAGGAGCCTTTTCAGGTTTTCATCCTAGCATCTCTTTTATTTTTCCACCTCTCCACTCACTCATCATTTTTTTGTAAGCCTTTTTTGCTTAGATTGCCCATTTTTTGGGTTTTCAACCTAACTAGCATTTCATTTTTTTTTGCGAAGAAAATAATGCTAGTTTACAAGGTATCAAACTTAAGTACGCACCGACGAGTGACTCCCCCTCACTTAGCTCGAAGCACTGTCCCTAGTGCTCGTCTCCATCATAACCGGGCTGACCGGTGCTCTAAATGAAATACTCTCGCCCCTTGTTCTCTTTGATGCCATTTTCGCTTGATGCTTTGAATTTTGAGTTTTAAATTTCGGACTTTGGGGATGGCGTAAGGCGTTATTTTTGGACTTGAGTTTTTTGGGGGGAAATGTGGTGTTGATGGATATGGGGTGTAGAGGAAAATGTGGTGAATATTTTGGCGTTGGTTTGGAAAGATTTGGAGAAGATTCGAGGGAGTAATGGGAGAAAGAAACTTCGAAGTTGGAGGTTTGGGAAGATGAAATGGGTGTTTTGGGTGGCTAATTCGGGTTTAAAGACCGTGTACCCGACCGGGTACCCTGACATACCCGATCGGGTATGCCTGTGTTTCTTCAAAATCCGGGGTCCTACCCGATCGGGTTGGGGTATACTCGATCGGGCGTTTTGGTGCGAACATACTCCCAAAAAAAATTAACATACCCGACCGGGTATATGGAGCTGCCCGATCGGGTACTTCATAATTTTCCACCCCTGAGTCGATCGAGTATTTGGTTACCCGAGCTTCACCCTTTATATTTGTGTTTATACTCGATCGGGTAGTACGTGACACCCGATCGGGTATGGTGCCCCTGGTATTTTTTTTTTTTTGAAATGAAAACTACAAGGGAGAAAAGAATATGTACCTTTGCTTGGGTTGCCTCCCAAGAAGCGTCTCGTTTAACGTCGTGGCACGACGCCATCATTGTGTTCAGTCATTCAAACTTGGGTCATGATAGTTTATCTTTTTCACACTTTCACTCCTAGGACGTTCATAGGAGTGCTCAACTTCTCGACTCTTCAATTTGGGAATCTTTCCAGGATCAAATATCCAGATTGTCATTGATTCATGCGGTGGGAGGAAAGGGAAGAAATTATCGATTACTATGGTCAATGAAAAGTTTTTCGATCCCTCAATTTTGAAGGGGATTTCAGAAATGTCATTGTCCTTTCCAAGTTTATGAGTTTCCCTCAAAATTTTTAGAATTGATGGGGGTACCTCAAAAGATGACAAGGATAGATATTTGACCTTGAAGCTGAGATTATCCTCTTTTTTGACCAGTTGGAGCTCCGTGTCTTTTTCTTCCTCTACTTCTTCTGGATTCTGGATCTCCTTTTGCATTTCCTCTTCATTTGTCAATGTGATTGCAAAAGTTTGCTGTTTAGGATCACATTCTAGTTGAGAATGAGGTTTTTTGAATCCCTTGCTTCAAGCCTGCTCACGACTCCGGCTATTTGACTCATTTGAGTTTCCAAGTTCAAAATGCTAGACTTGGTCTCATTTTGGAATTGCACCATGTTTTGTTGCATGGCGGTCACACTGTTAGTAAGAGCCCGAACCATGTCCTTCGTGGACATATTAGAGTTGGAGAATGGGTCATACCTCATGTGAGGTACATCATCAATTTGTGCAAGGTATTCTTCTTGGAGCTTTGGGCAGAAGTCCGTAAGATGCCTGTGAGACATGCAAATGTTGCATGTCTTGGCATCTTGAGCTTTTGAGTTAAAGATAGATTCCTTTATTAGAGAAGTCAAGAAGGAAATTTGACTCTCTAAGGATGAAGTGTTGGTATCCATATACTCATATCTCATGTAAGCTCACAAAATAGAAGAGCAAGATTATATATATATATATATATATATATATTTGTTTTTTATTTTTATGAGATAAAATAAAAAGAAAAGTAATTGCCTTTCCCCGGCAACGACGCCAAATTTGACGAGCACTTTATCACGGCGCGTCAAAATAAATTCAATACTAGCACTTATACGTAGTATAACGTAGTAGAGTTCGTATCCACAGGGAAAGGAATAATTCTCTTTTTATGAAACTTAGTAAATAAAGGGGGAATTTGGATTGAGTGGTTTAATTTAATTAAGAACTAAGATGAACAACCTATATGTGTTTAATTCAAAGATATAAAGGACTTGGCATTTCTACTTTCCACTTGTTGATATATTTTAGTCGATCATTGTTATATCTATAACTTATTGCCTCTCGAATACTCAATCGGGGAGTATATCCACTTCATCGAGGGTAGTTATTAACAACAACCGTTCATTAATAACCCTTACTATTAATCAAATATAGAACAACACCTTATACCGATTTAATAGTAGCATTTAATCTTTCTAACTCGTTCATGAAATCAATTGAGATTGATAACCTCAACACAACGGTTTCAGTTTAACCAACAAAATTAATCCCTCTTAAGTTTATTAATCACGACCGTGCATTAATAAACCGAAGTTACTTACTTGTGAAACCATCAACGATTAACCATCGGTTCGTTGATCGTTTCTAGTAATAATTAATATATGAAACAAAACTAGTTGATCCTTTAAGTAATGTTCAAAATATTAATATGAAATATGAGTAGGAATTAATTAATATTCAAGGAAGAATATTATTAAAGAAGATGAATCCTACTATAATTAATATCAAGATGTTAACTAATTATCATCTTAGCAACACTCCTCAACATTAATATAGAGGAAGAAAATACAATTCTAACTAATGTCGAGATGTTAACTAATTGTCATCTTAGCAACACTCCCCAACATTAATATAGAGATGGTATTAAGGAAAGAACCATTAATTAATATTCAAGGAAAGAAGTTAAGAAAATAACTCACAACTTTAATAATCAACAAGCTTCAAGAGCAACACCAAGATGGAAGAGTTTAGCTCCTCATTTGGAGACTAAACATGCTAAAAATATAAAAGAAATACTTAACTAAACTGAGCTAAAGAGTATATGTGAATTGGTAATTTTATTGTGAAGGAAAGGGGTGTATTTATAGGCTTTTGGGAGCTGCAGGGTCTGATACCCGACCGGGTATATAGGATACCCGACCGGGTATCTTAGGAAATTTCCCAGAAATTCACTTTTCTGGGCATACCCGATCGGGTATGTCGGCATACCCGATCGGGTATTTGACAAATCTTAACGAAATCTTGCTCCCACAATCATTTGTTCCCGGATTTGATTTGGACAATCGAATCAAGCAAATACCCGATCGGGTATAGGCAATACCTGACCGGGTACATGAGTATTTTTTCCAAATCGAAATCTTTCTTGCCTCCTTGAACTTTCCTTGATCTTTTAAGGTCCAATCTTGATCCCTTGAATGATCTTTGACCTGTTTAGCTCAGAAAAGTCCTAATCTAAACAAATTACAAATAAATGTGAAAATAAAGTATTACACCAAAAGTGTGTAATTTCCTCAACTAGAACTAATAAAATTTAGTTAAAAATACAAACATACAATCGGAAATTACATGAATATCAATCCGCCAAAGCTACCCCATTGAGTGGTGTCATACCATGAGGGCAGTGGAGGTGGGGTGGCCATAGCATGATACGATGCTTGATGAGCTATGTAGGAGTACATCAGACCGTACATCCTACAGTGATCTTCCTCATACCGTTGGTTGTCCGCTTGGCATTGCTCCTCCAATCTTTGAAATCCCGTGCTTTGTTCCTCCCGATAATGACCAACTTCTTGCCTAAGTTGGTCAAATTGACACCCCATGTTTTGGAATCCGGCAAGAAGTTGTTGGAAATAGTCGGTTGAAGGAGGGTTTTGGGGTGGGTCGGGGATGTCCTCGTGTATGGCTTCGTGATGTTCCTTTGGTTGGTCGACTTGGACATCGTCTTCGGGATCTCGGAGGTGTGGAGGGATGGCATTGGGTAATAAGTAGTGACGTTCATGGCTCATATCTTCGATGAAAATGAGTGGCGGTAGGTAATCGGAGGGCAATGTGAAGTATCGGAAAGGCCTTGGATGAATGGTCCACTTGTAGTAGTTTTTTCCTTTGTCATCATAATGGGAATGGGGGGTGCATAGTGCATGGCCAAGATAATCAAAGTTCATTAAACAATATTCGGATAGAGGTGTAGTATCTGTATAACCGAATTTTGTAGCCAAATGCATAATTACTCCCCTTACCCAAATGTTTCCTATTGCGTTGCACTCCTTTTTTAGATGTGCCCACATTAAATTGCACAAGTTAAACGGTGTTGCAGATGCATATTGGGCTGCGGTCAACAGACATACATCACTCATCCTTGTGTGATGGTTGTTTGGGCGCCCAAGAATGTTATTCGCCAAAAATTTCAAAAACAGGCGGAACACCGGGTGTTGGACATGAGTTATTGTGAGCTTAGAGGAACTCACATTTAGTTCTCCAGTCATCTTTGTCCACATATTATGTCCATAACTTGTGTCATCCGATATTTTTCCCTCATAAGAGATAGGGATGTCAAAATGAGTTGCAAACTCATGTTTAGTAATTGAGCGCTGAGTATTGAACAATCTAAACGTGAGTTTGTCCTCTAGAAAATCATCTTCATCCGAGGTAAAAACGGCTGAGCTCATAAATTCATAAATCACTTCCTCATTGGAATTATATTGCATACCAAATATCAAGAGCATACCCAACTTCTCAAACAAAGCATGTATTATCACAAGTATGTTCAATGTCCTAAGAGTCTCATGACATAGGAAGCGAGAAGGGTGTACCTCTCGTTCAATTTGTTGAACGAATTTTGCTTGTTGTGTTCCGTTGGTGAATTTGACTCGCTCGTAGCCCAGAACTGGTGCCCTTACTGAAGATGACTCGACCCTATCTCTTTTTGAAGCCATGAATTTCCCTTTTTAGCTTGAAAAATCGGAATTTTGGAATTGGGGGTAGGGTTTTCGGATTTCAAATTTATGGGGAGAGGGTAGGATTGATGGGTATGAGTGTGTAGAGGAAAGTGAGGTGAGAATTTTGATGGTGGTTTGGGTGGATTTGGTTGAGTATTGGAGGAGTAATTGAAGCTTGAAGTATCGACAATGGGGGTTTGTAGAGAGAGAGTTGGGATTTATGGGTTGGAGAAGATGGTTGGGGCATTTTGACCGGTCATTTTTTTATTAAAAGGTCGTGTACTCGACCGAGTATACCGTCGTACTCGGTCGGGTACGTCTGGAAGTGAATGTTTTTCGCGTTGGCAGTAGGCTCTGAGAGTGGGTGTTCCACTCATACCCGATCCAGTATTGCAAGATACTCGACCGGGTATGTCTCTAAATGCTCAAAGTTTTCTGGAGGCATAGCCTTTTGGACCTGTTCTTCCGCTCATACTCGACCGAGTATGGCTCCATTTAATTTTTCTTCATCCCAGGTATCCGAACTCGATCGAGTATTCATGTGACTCGACCGGGTATGTCCCCAACTGTAGGATTACTCTGATGCATCTGACGATTTTGATCACTCAGATGACTCACTCTTTACAAATGATTTTTTAGGACATGCAGCTGAGTGTGATCGCCGTCCTCGTATTTCATACCCGGAAGAAATCAGACAAACCAAATTTAATACCGAGATCTACCTCAAATCAAATTTTGTAACCCCAGAAAATTACTTGCCAACCGATAACCTGAACACGCAGCTAAAAATCTATAGGAAATCTCAGAAGAATAGAAGGCGACATAGCATGAGAACCAGGTCCCAATCCAGAGATTTCCCATGGGATTAGCAATTTGATCGTTTTGTTCTGGTTTTGCTTTAATTTAGCACTTTTATTATTTCTTTCATGTACTTTTATTTATTTTCCCTTTCTCCCATTGTACTCCTTTTTATTTAATAAAATCTCCTTTTCAAAAAAAATATGTGTCTGGAGACAATAGCTTTGAGATTTTCCTTTCTGTTGATACCCGATCGAGTATTGGGTGATACTCGACCGGGTATCTCTAATTTTTCCGTTTTTGAGCCGGTTGAGTATGTGAGACACTCGAGTGAGTATTTGTCTTTTTCACCTATACTCGACTGAGTATGGTGTGATACTTGATCGAGTATGCTTCCTTTTCTTTAAAACCTGCACTTTTCTTCTTTCTCGATCATTATCATTAGTTCCCTCTCTCCCATTCTCTCAAAATTTCAATGAAACATTAAATTTAAACATTCGGATTTAATAAATAAATAAAATAAAAATTAAAACTTGGGTTGCCTCCCAAGAAGCGCCTTATTTAACATCGCGGCACGACGTTTATTTTTATTTTATTTTTTATTTAAGTGGGATCATGAACATCCTGTTTTTTCTTCTTCAAGGCCCTGTTTGGCCATGTTTGAATTTTATTCTTCGGCCTTTTCCAGTAAGGCCGAAATTTCTTTCTCATTACCACCTCAATCATAGGTGGACTTAGTTCACATTTCAACACCTCCCTTTCTATCAAAGATGATTTCTCATGTTTAATTTTTTCTTCTTCTTGAAAAATTGGGATTTTATCAGATTCTTTCAAAAATTTCGGTTCTTGTGGTTCAAAAATATTTAAAGAACAAAGAGATAGATCTTTAATTTGTTTTTCGTAGAGTCAAAGATGTTGAACTCTACTTTTTGGTCATCGAACTCTAAAGTTAATGAACAACTAGACACATCAATTTTCATTTTTGCGGTCTTCAAGAAGGGTCTACCCAACAGGATGAGTGTTGTTTGGTCATCATTTCCCATTTCAAGGACATAGAAGTCAACGGGGAAAACCATATTGTCTACTTCTACCAGCACATCTTCTATTACACCATTCGGGTAAGTACTAGAATGATCCGCTAGTTGAATCACTACACTAGTTTGATGTAGTGGGTCAAGTTGTAAAGATTTATAAACAGAAAAAGGAATGACATTTATTGATGCCCCTAAATCCAACAAGGCCCTAGGAAATGTGGTGTCCCCTATTTTGCAAGGGATGATGAACATGCCCGGGTCGCTACATTTTTCAGGGAGTTTTCTTTGAAAAATAGTCGAGACACGTTCACTAACTTTAACCTCTTGTTTCCCCTTCAATTTATCTTTCCTTTTTGTTTTGCATAATTCTTTTAAAAATTTAGCAAAACGGGGGACATTTTTCATTACGTTAAGAAGCGGAATGTTTACCTCACACTTGACGAAAGTTTCATAGATGTCACCATCTTTCTTCGGCTTCCTTGTCTCCCTCAGCGCCTCAGGAAACGGGGTTACTCGTTCATATGATGAAAGTGGAGGGACCTTGACTTTTGTGATCCCCTCCTCCGGCTGAACTCCTTCAGGGTCCATCTCCTCAATCTCTTGATCATTCTTTTCTACCTCCTTCAATGTCGCTCCACTTGTCAACATGATGGCATTCACATGTTGTCTCGAGTTTTGCTCCATTTGAGATGGAAGTTTACCCGAGTCCTTCGCTTCAAGTCGGTTCACGGCATTTGCAATTTGGCTAAATTGAGTTTCCAAATTGTTAATGCTTGACTTTGTCTCATGTTGAAATTGTATCATGGTTTGTTGAAATTGTCCCATGTTTTGTTGCATGGTAACCATGTTTGAGGTCAAAGTCCGGATCATGTCATCAGTTGACATACTAGATTGAGAAGATGGGTTGGATTGTTGAGGGTTTTCATACCTCAAGTTTGGATGATCCCTCAATCTAGGGTTGTAAGAGTTTGAGAATGGATCATACCTCCTTTGTTGATGGCCTTGGAAACCCAAGGCGTTGACTTGTTCTTCTTGGAGGGATGAACACGAATCAGTGGGGTGTCCGGTTGATGTGCAAATGCCACAAACCTTGACTTCTTGGGTCTTGGATTTTAAAAGAAAGTCCTTAACCAAAGAGGTCAAACCAGTGACTTGACTTTCTAATGATGATGTTGTTTCCGCAGCGGCAACTCTACGGGTTGAAGACCTCCCGTTGTAGTGTCTAGAGTTCTCGGCCAACTCCGAGATGAGGTCTCTTGCTTGAGAAGGGATTTTGTTGACAATGCCCCCTCCACATGTCGCATTCACCATGCGGCGATCATGATCCACAAGATTATCATAAAAATAGAGGATGAGGTCTTGCTCGGTGTACCCATGATATGGGCAACTAGCACACAACTTCTTGGAACGCTCCCAATATTCATACAATGTCTCATCTTCTTTCTGCTCAATGTTGCTTATTTGTTTTTTCAAAGAAGATGAGACGGAGGCGGGATAGTACCTATCCAAGAAGCATTTTTTCATTTGCGTCCATGTAGTGATACTTCCTGAAGGAAGATAGGATAGCCAGTCTTTTGCGGTGTCCTTCAGGGAAAATGGAAAAGCTCTTAGCTTGATCTGCTCCTCCGAGACGTCATTGGGGCACTTGCTTGTGCACACAACATGGAACTCCGACAGGTGTTTGTTCGGATCTTCCCCTCGTAGGCCATGAAAAGAGGGGAGTAGATGAATGAGCTCAGATTTTAGCTCGAATGTGACCCCCATATCAAGAGTTGGAAAGGTGATACATATGGGTTGTTGATGATTAGGAGCCATTAGCTCCCTCATTGTTCTCGTCTCAAGATCCATAGTTATTGGCTCTTCGGTCTCGCTAGAACTAGCGCTTGATGATTCTCCCGAGTCGGAGCTTGAGAATTCAACTTTCCACCGCTCGAAAGATCCCTCTGTTTCTGGGTTTGCTTGATAGGTGATTTCGTTTAGTGAACGATATTTAACCATATACTACAATTCTCAGCAATAGAAAAGTAATGATTCTTTATATTTTGTTTTTTTTTTTGTATTTTTTTTGAATAAAAAAAATGATTGCCTTTCCCCGGCAACGGCGCCAAATTTGACGTGCACTTTGTCGTGGTGTGCACTCAAAATAAATATCAATACAACAATTATACGTAGTATAATGAAGTAAGGTTCGTATCTACATGGAAAGGAATATTTCTCTTTTAAATAAATAGTAACAAGGGGTTTTTTATGATTGTTGATGAACTTAAATGTATTTAAACACTAAGATGAATGAGTTATGTGTTTTACTTAAATGAGATGAAGACTTGGTTTTGCTTTTATCCACTTAATGAAATGTTCGTCGATCCCGGTTATATCTTTAACTATCTTCCTCTCGAATACTCAATCGAGGAGTATATCCAATTCATCGAGGGTAGTTATCAATAACGAGACGCGTTCATTAATAAAACTTACTACTGAGTCAATATAGAACACGATAGTAGCAATAAACTTAAGATGAAAACGATTGAGATTGATAACCTCAACACAAGCGGTTTATTGGTTTAATCAACATAATTAATTCCCCTTAGGTTATTAACCATGCGACGCATGCATTAATAATCCAAGTTTACTACCGTTGAACGAACCGAGTTAATAACAGGCGTATTAATCGATTGATTCTAGTAATAATTAATATATGAAACAAAACTAGTTGATCCTTTAAGTAATGCTCAAAATATTAATATGAAATATGAATAGGAATTAATTAATATTCAAGGAAGAATATTCTTAAAGAAGATGAATCCTACTATAATTAATATCAAGATGTTAACTAATTGTCATCTTAGCAACACTCCCCAACATTAATATAGAGGAAGAAAATACTACTATTACTAATGTCAAGATGTTAACTAATTGTCATCTTAGCAACACTCCCCAACATTAATATAGAGATAGTATTAAGGAAAGAAGTAATAATTAATATTCAAGGAAGAAGATTAAAGAAAATAACTCACAACTAACAATTCATTAAGCTTCAAAGTAGCAAAACCAAGATGGAAGAGTTTAGCTCCTCATTTGGAGACTAAACATACTAGAAAATATAAAGAAAACACTTAACTAAACTGAGCTTAGAGTATATGTGAATTGGTGATTTTAATGTGAAGGAAAAGGGGTGTATTTATAACAAAATGGAGGTGGTAGAGTGCTGTACTCGATCCAGTATATGGGATACTTGACCGAGCACAAAAGGTAGTTTCCAGGAAATTGCGAAATATAGACATACTCGACCGAGTATCGAGTATGAGACCGGATTTCCATCAAATATTCGGCCACATTCTTTTGCTCCCATATTTGATTTTGACTAGCGTATCCGGTCAATACTCGACCGAGTATTGGCAATACTCGACCGAGTACTGAACGAATTTCAAAATCTTCATTTGATCTTCTCCCTTTTGCACATTCTTAGGTCTTTAGGATCCATCCTTTGATTCTTTGGATGATTTTAACCTGTCCTAAGCTCAGAATAAACCTAATCTAAACAAATTACAAATATATTTACAAACTAAACTATTACACCAAAAGTGTGTAATTTCCAAAGTAACAATCAATCAAAACTAATTAAAAATACATACATAAACATAGGAATTACATGTTTATCAATTGTTAACAGAATATTAGGGATTGACATATTAAGGAACAGATCTGAAAGAAGCATGTTTTTAATTATCTCAATGTGATTATCTTTCCAAAATATTAGATAAGTTTAATATGTCTAATTCAAAAATGACACCTATTCCTTCAGTAGGGCATTTAGAATTACACAGAGATCTTTATCCTATATCCTTGGAAGAAACTAAGAAAATGGAAAATGTGCCTTATGATGTTGCTTCTGGATCACTGATGTATGCTATGCTTTGTACTAGACATGACTTGGCTTTTGCTGTGAGCGTTCTTAGCAGGTTGATGTCTGACCCTAGGGAATGACATTGGACAGCTATGAAATATACTTTGAGATATTTGTCTGGAACTAGAAATTTAGGTCTGAAGTACAGTTCTGGCAAATCTTTAGACCTTAAAGGTTTTGTAGATGCTGACTATGCAGGTTGTAAAGACTCAAGGAAGTCTAATACTTCCCGGTTCTTTACTTGGGACGGAAATTGTATTTCCTGAAAATTCCAGTTGCAATCTGTTGTAGCCCTGTCATCCACATAGGTTGAATACATTGCAGCCATTGAAGCTATTAAAGAAGCCAATTGGCTTAAGGGTATTTTGGGTGAAGTTTTAGGAAAAAATATGACCCCTGTTATTTTTCTAATAGTGACAGTGCCATTTACCTTTGTAAAGATCCCATGTATCATGAAAAAACTAAACACATAGATGTTAGATTTCATTATATAAGGGATGAAATTACAAAGGGAAATGTTTCTATTGAAAAGATTACTGGAGATGTTAATCCTGCTGATTTTGGTACTAAAATTGTCCAAACTGATAAGTTCTTGTTTTGCAGTAAATTCTTCAAAATCTTTGAGGTGCCTTGAACTGTAGGTCACTGAGTTGGGTTGATGATGAATGGTGTGAGACTTGGTTCCATATTCCAATTAACTAGCTATGATGAAACCAAATGACTAAGATGAATTGAGAATGAGTCTTAGGAGGGCAAATTGTTGAGATTAGTAATCCTAATTCTCTAATTGTTTCCTAGTTTATAATTTTAGATAGGATGGCAAAGCATTCAATTTTTGATATTATGTTATTGGGTTGGGCTTAGAGTTTTTTGTGTTCCCTTTTTTCTCTTAGTCTCGGATTACTTCTGGATTGGGCCTTGTGTAATTAGAGTTCCGATACACTTAATACTTGGGAGACCCTAAGTGTATAAGTGGCTCCGTCTCTGGAGCCTTCGATGGTTTGAGCTGTTCGTTACAACTCTAGAGAGAGAGAGGGGGAGCTGAGAACACTAGTAGAAAATAGGTTTATAGTGACACTTTGTTAGTGACACTTTTTAATATAGTGTCACGAAAATACGACATATCTTATTTACGATGGATATGTATCATTAGTTTCTGACACAATAGTATCAATATCAGATAGTGACGTTCACACCCTATTTTATTTTCCTTTAACAATATTTTGTCATATTTTAATACCTAAAATTTTAACACCTAATCAATTTTAACTACTTTCTCTCTTCATTCACAGAGCCCTAGCACTCCTAGCAAAGAGTCTGCATGACTCTTTCTCTCTTCATTCACTCTTTCACGTCCTCTTACCCAAATATGGTAAGGGGACCAGCCCCTGGCCATCGTCCTCTTACCCTACTTTGTTCGCTGCTAAAGCCTAAAGAGGAGAAGACAAAGAGGAGTACGCGAGCTAGAATGACGGAGCTTCTCTCTCCTGCGATTTCGGAACCACGATCTGCGCCTAAATGGCTTCTCCGATTCATTTGATTTTAGGGTTCGAATCTCCTACTTTGTTTGTTCTTAGTCGGAATTCTCTCCAAAAGTCAATTTCGAGCTTGGATTTGGATTTTGAATCAAAATCGACGGCCATCTACTCAAAATACGAAGCTTGCATCGCAGAGTTACAGGTTTTGAATTTCCTTCGTTTCTCTCAAATCAAAACCTTTTTTGGGAATCCAAGGGTGGTTTGGGGTTCTTCACCAACGAGCGAAGCTTCCCAATCATGGGGTAGACGGCAGGGACGGCACAGAGCCGGAAACCACCTCACCCTGTTCGATGGTTTACTACTCAGCGGCGAAGGCGGTTTGAGCCTCTCCTCTCCTTACGGCATCCAACCACTGGCGGTTTGAGATTCCTTAGTCCCAGGCGAGCTCACCGACGGTGCCTGATCTGATTTCACGAAGGTTTCAAGAACGTCTCTGTTCATCATCGACATTGTTCATCGTAAGAAGCAGCTATGGCGAGAAAAAACATCGGGAGTGGACTATCTGCGAGGGTCACCAGGTCAACTGCATCTAGGTTTGAAGTCCTGGCCAATTTGGATGACGATTTCTCACCGTTGGAAACTCAACCTCCTGGGTAGGACAAACTAGCAAATGCTGACTTTGTGGATTCTGCAAACAGCAAGCTGCTAACTAGTAAGATTGCTTGCAATGCTGGAATTCAAGACTTTGTGTCTTCATGAGTTAATGGATTCAATATATTGTTGGAAGAGCATATGGTACTTGCCTTTGTAAGAATATTTTATAAATGATGAACGTACTTTATTTGAAGTATATGTTAACCAGATAATTTAGTGAATTAATGTGTTTTGCATATTACAGGAACTTGGATGCTAAAATCAAGTACTAAAGATATATGTTCTTAACTTTAATATATGTACTAAAGATATATGTTCTTAACTTTATATATCAAACTGAGTGTTGTGTTTTAATATATGTTCATAATTTCTAAAGATATTAAGTTCTGATAAAAAGGTATTACTCAGTGGTGTTCTAATATACTAAGTTCTTAACTTCTTTTTATATGTTTAGAAAGGTATTAACTGATTTTTATACCTTTATATAAAAAGGTATTATTTGATTTTTTTAATATATGTTTATTTATGGTTTCCCGTGTATTCACTAATTCCAGCTTTGATCTTTTCTAGGATATGGACGGTGGAACAAGTTCTGTGGGTGGTGCTGAAAGTGAAAACTCTACAAAATTAGTATTAAAGCCATGAATTCTAAATTTGGACTTCTATTTTTGTGAATCATGACTTTATTTTGGTGAATCCTAGCTTTTTTTATGCATTTGGTTCAATATGATGTTACATACATCATATTTGGTAATTATAGGTTCAATGTTTTGTTGCAGGATGTTAGTGATGCAGCCCTGCTTTCTGCAGCTCCTAGGAAAACTGCTCTGGGTGATTTGGTTGTCTCTAAACCAACCCCAACCAAAAATGAAAATGCCTTTTCTGATATTGTTTCCTTTTCTGATACTGCTGTTGTCACAAAGGCTGCTGTCTCTGAGGTAAGACTGTTCCTGATGAGATACCAACAATTGGGTTTGATTCTGGTTTTAAATCTAGAAATGGACCGCTGTTCTGTAATGCCCCGGGTCTTAAATTTGTTACCTGTAGTTCTGTTTTGGCTGGCCCGGTTGATACCGTTGTTTCTCCGGTTGAAACTGTAGATTTCGGATGGGCTTTCTGTTTCAACTGACTGTAACAGACTTGTTACCGCTCATGTTAACTGTTTGATTACATATGCAAGTTTTGACTGTATGGCTAATTTTGGAAATGAAGAATCTCATTCTGATCCTTTGTTAGCTTCTAATATGGCTGATACTACACTTGATCCACCCTGGTCCAATGATGATATTCAATCTGAGGACACCCCCATTACTACTAATCATTCTCTTGAAGATCAATCACACTTAGTATAAGAAGAGGAAGAACCCGATGGCTTTACTGAAGTGACGGTAAAGAAAAATAAAAGCAAATGGTAAACCCTGCTTATCTTGCAGATCAATTTTCTTCTTCTTTGGTAAATGCTTAATTTGGCTCCTCCTTTAGGCCAGATTAACATTGCTCCCTCACATCTCTTTTCGTCTCAAATGGTAAACCCTACTTATCAGTTATCTCTAATCAATTTTTATCGTTATTATTATTTTATAAATCAATGCTAACCTAATTTATCTCTATCTGTACTAATATTGTTATGTTATTGCTGCAGCTGTTCCAATTTAATTTTCCTTTAGTAGTGTATCATCATCTCTTGAACTCATCTTTTTGTACTTTTAGATGGATATTGAAAGTCTACCCTATTGCTACCTTCTGTGAAGTGCTCTTTCAAAAATATATCGTCGGGTAAGTTCTTATAAAATTTCGTAGTAGAGTACATAAATTTACCGGGCTTTTCATGTTTCAAGGTGTACATTGTTGATTTTACCCTTCCTAAAGTAATGAGGATGCAACTACAGGTCCCCACATTCATTACGGGTACATTCCATATCTTTCTTTGCATTATATGCTACTCCGGTACTTCTTAACATATCTTGTCATTGCAATTTTGCCATACTTCTCTAACACCTTTTTATATATTTTTTGGAATTGCATAGAAATTTTGATGCTGCTTTACTACTTCGTAACAAATATTGCTAGATTTCTCATATTATTAACGGTCAGTTTCTGTTGCAGGCCGGGACAGATATAATGGCTCCAACTAAAGATGCAACTTTGAAATCAAAGGCCAGATTGGGAGCAAGAGATGCAGTGGATATATTGTTAGCTTTAGTCGATGTGGTCTTTTTGTGTTTTAAGCACATGTGCCTTTTATTTTAGGTTGTATTTTCTTCTTGTTTATTACTTATGGTTTTGGGGGTATGCCCCTATGAGTCATGTACACTCACATTTATGTGACAATTTGAGGTATAAATAAAAATGTTTGAAATATGATTGTTTATTAGCATCATAGATATTATATATATTTCGTATATAAAAAATATCACAATTGAATGCAATCTGGGTATTGACGCTGGTATATCACTAAAAAATATGATTGAATGGTATCACAAAAATTCATGTTATGTATATATATCACTAAAAAAAATAATGCATTGATATCACAAAAATCCTTGTTACGTATATATCACAGTTTTCTATGATGTTTATACGTCATAATTTTGTGACACAAAAGTGACTTGTGAACGGTGACACTAAATTTAGCGTCAGTAGCCCCACTTTTCTGTGACACTTTCAGAGTGTCACTAAATCGTTTAGTGACACTAATTCAATGTCACTATAAACCATTTTTTTTACTAGTGGAACATTGAGTTCTAGAGTGATAAAGCGTTATTCCGCTGCTGGTTTTCTGCGCGAGAGCCTGGGCTTAACGAGAACGGTGAGAGAAAGAGGAGAATGCTTGAAAATCTGAGGAATTGGAGGAGAGCTTGATACGAGGTCCAGAACTAGGAGCCCGGCAGTTATCTTCCGAAGCCTTAGGGTTTCATTCGGTTAACTTTGAACTCTTTCTTTTATTTGTTTCTTGAGTGATACTTCTGGCCTATTGCATGCACTGCATCTTGATTGCTTTGCAACCATTTTGATTGTAAACTATTTGTTATCTGAGCTAGTGGAATATTGGGGCCGGGTTTCCCCTGTTGAAACCCCGCAGATTAGGAAGATTATTCTTCCGAATTGCGTCAACATATCGTGTGTCTTTTACTTTTCTTATTGCTTTTGAGTACATGTGTTGAGTTTGAGATTCGATCGTTTTGACTGTGACTTCGTTAAGTCTGCGAACAAAGTTTATATGATTGTTTCTTATATATTACATGGCATTGTATTCAATTTTGATGAAATTATTAGACTTAATATTAGGGTAAATCTTTCCCCCTTTCCTTTCATTCATACGGAAGTCAGTATATATATACAATTTAGGATTGGCTAAACAAAGCCCTTGACCCAACTAAACTAATAAAGTATTTAAAAGAGCTAATTACAATTAATGACAGGCCAGGCCCATTAGCGTAGCTAATACCCCCCCCCCCCCCCCCCCCCCAAGTTGGAGCATGCGGATTAAAAATGTCCAACTTGGAAAGAAGATGATGGAATTGCCCATGACCAAGAGCTTTGGTGAAAATGTCGACCAATTGATCATGAGTAGAGACATGCTGAGCAGCGATCAAACCAGCCTGGAGTGCGTCACGGACATAATGGCAATCTACCTCAATATGTTTAGTACGTTCATGAAAGACCGGGTTGTGTGCAATGTGAAGAGCGGAGCGGCTGTCACAAAATAATGACATAGGCCGAGAATGAATAACACCAAGTGTAAGAAGAAGACCCTTAAACCATTTCAATTCGACTGTAACAGCCGCCATGGAGCGATATTCTGCTTCAGTAGAAGAGCGAGAGACAGTGTGTTGTTTCTTAGTCTTCCAAGAGACAGGGGATCCTCCAAGAAAAACTATCCAGACGGTGAGAGAACGCCTAGTGAGGGGGCAGCTAGCCCAGTCTGAGTCACACCACCCCGTAAGGAGCAGATCAGAAGAAGCATGGAGAAGAATGCCTTGTCCAGGTGATCCTTTGAGATAACGAACAACACGTATGGCCGCATGCCAGTGCTCCTGAAGTGGTGCCTGCATAAACTGAGAAAGAATGTGGATGACATGTGCCAAATCTGGTCGAGTAAAAGATAAATAAATGAGACGCCCAACAAGATGACGATAAGACTCAGGACGAGGTAATAACTCTCATGTGGCCAGAGCTAAAGAGTGATTCTGTTCCATGGGAAAAGAATAGGGTTTCGCCCCAAGAAGTCCTACCTTAGAAATAATGTCCAAAATGTACTTGCGCTGACATAGAAAAATACCATCAGCGCTGCGAGCCACCTCAATGCCCAGAAAATACTTAAGAATACCCAAGTCCTTCATGTGAAAGCATGTGTGCAAATAATGTTTAAACTGAGACAAGGCAGAAGAATTATTGCCAGCAATAATCAAATCATCAACATAAATCAAAACATGCAAGCGGACCTCTCCCGATGATAAGTAAATAGGGAATAATCAGAGTAAGACTAAAGAAAACCATAATTCTTCAAGGACGACGCCAATTTAGCAAACCAACATCTGGGGGCTTGGCGTAGCCCATACAAGGATTTTCTTAGGCGACAGACAAGACCAGGCCGAGAGGGAGAAAACCCAGGCGGAGGTTTCATGTAAACCTCCTCAGCTAAATCCCCGTGAAGAAAGGCATTATGAACGTCCATTTGGTGCAGCTCCCAATTCTTAACTGCAGCCACAGCTAAAAAAATACGGACGGTGACCATTTTGGCCACAGGGGCAAAGGTCTCAGTATAATCAATACCCTCCTTCTGGTGATTCCCAAAAACAACCAACCGTGCTTTGAGCCGTTCAATGCTCCCGTCTGAGAGATATTTGACTTTATAAACCCATTTGCAGCCAAGCGCCCGTTTTCCAGTAGGTAATGTAGTCATATCCCAAGTATGATTATTTTCAAGTGCTCGAATCTCACTTTGCATGGCCTCTCGCCAACCAGGGTCGGTCATTGCCTCTCGGAAGGAACGTGGTTCATGTCCTGCAAAAATAGCTCCAAGAAACTGGCGATAACGAGTAGAAAACTTATCACAATTCACATAATGAGCTATAGGATAAGGCGTACCTGAGGAACTAACCGGGGCGGGTGACGACGGAGATGGGCTTGTCATCCGAATATGATGAGTAAAAAAATCTTGGAGGAGTACAGACAGACGTTTCGATCGTAAACCTCGACCAAGTGCAGGTTGTGGCATGGACGAATTCTCGGCCGTAGATGTCACCAAGGAAGAAGTATCATTTATAACATCGGAATCTGGAGGTGCTACTTGGGCAGGAGAAATTTGGTCCGGATCAATAATAATTTGTGGTTGAAAGCCCATGTCTACGGCACTCTCAGTAGAAGCATCGGACCCCACTGGAAAGGGGAAAATATCCTCGTGAAATTTAACATCACGCGATACAAAAATATCTCTAGTAGAGTAATCATATAATTTCCAACCCTTTTTCCCTGCTGGATAGCCAATAAATACGCATCGCCGGCTACGTGGAGCAAACTTATCACCGCGGGATTTTAGGTTATAAGCATAGCTGAGACACCAAAAAACCCGCAAGTGATGAAAATCCGGTGGCTTCCCGTTAAGAATTTCATACGGAGTTTTGCGACCCAAGAGTCCAGACGGTGTACGATTAATGAGATACACTGCAGTTAATACACATTCACCCCACAAAAAATAGGAATATTTGCTTGAAACATTAAGGCACGAGCCACATTTAATATGTGGCGGTGCTTACGTTCAACCCTACCGTTTTGTTGGGGTGTGTCTACACAGGAGGTCTGAAAAAGAATTCTGTGCTGTTCAAAATAAGGTAACATACATCTGAATTCTGTCCCATTATCACTGCGAATAGTTTTTACTGACACCTCATATTGTTTTTCAACCATAGTGATAAATGAAGGGAAATAACGACCCACTTCCTTTTTGTCACATAATAAATATACCCACACAGCACGTGAGTAATCATCGACGAAAGTCATGAAATAAATAGCATCACAAGTAGACGGGGTTTTGTAAGGACCCCACAAATTACAGTGTATTAATTCCAAAATACGACTCGCTTTATTGCTACTAAGAGGAAAAGAGTCACGCACTTGCTTTGCCTGTGGACATACCTCACAAGCTTTATTCAACTTTTTCTTAGCAGAACTAGTACTAATAGCAGGTAATAATTTAACTACTCTGTCGGGAGGGTGACCTAAACGGCGGTACCACAACTCAAAATCTGACAGTTCTGATGTGATGACAGCATGTAGAGCAGGTACCCCACGTAAATAATATAGCCCATCTCGCCGTTCACCAGCTCCAATCAGGTTCCTCGAGCGTAGATCCTGTATAGCACAAAGTGAATTAGTGAATGTAACAATACAAGAAGCTTGATCAATTAACTGTGAAACAGATATAAGGTGACAGGTCAATCCGGGAACAAATAAAACATGATCAAGAACCAAAAATGAAGAGAGGTGCACACGCCCCTCCAAAATAGCGGCAACCGTTCGTCCATCCGGCAAACCGACCGGACATGGGTGAATACTAGTTCGTTGAGTGAGACACGTGAGGTCACCCGTCACGTGGTGCGATGCTCCGGTGTCAATAATCCATTCCAATTTAGATGACTTACCCGACATTCTATTTTGAACACTACCGTTAGAGCTAATAAAACTCAGCAGCGCCTGGACTTGCTCACTGCTTAGCTCATTCAGCCTGTTTGTCACGTTACTGAAAGAGGAGGTGTCCACTCCTTGAGGGGCTGTAGCAGAGGACACAACATGTGTCCGAACCCCCCCTCCACGGCTAGTCATCGGTCCTTTTGTGCGATTTCTTTCTTCCCACCAATCGGGATAGCCGTGCAATTTAAAGCACGCATCTATTTTGTGTCCTTTTTGTTTACAATGGGAGCACAACAGTTTCTTTTTGTCTGGCTTATCAGTCCGTCCCATGGCAGTGCGTGCAGATGTAAGGGCAAAAGCATGAATGTCAGCTGTCGGTGCCTTCCCTCGAGCAATTGCACACGAGTTTTCCTCCTGAAGGAAAGCCTGGTGAGCTCTGTTAATGTCCGACAATGGCGTATGTGATAAAAGATTTGAACGGACTGTACCATAAGCCTCGTCATCGATTCCAATTAAAAGTTGGTGGAACTGTTCTTCCTCGTGGTCTGCCGCAAATTTACCAACGACGTTACACGCACAACGTCCACACGTGCACGTGTGGAGAGGTTTCAGTCGATATAGTTCATCATAAAGACTCATTAGAGCCGTATAATAGGTGTCCACCGTCATGTTGGCGGACTGTCTGCAAGCAGTGATTGACGCTCTCAATTGTTGAAGCCGTGGACCATTGGCGACGCTGAACCGTTTTTCCAGGTACACCCACAAGGACCGAGCTTCATCATGAAAAGGAATGGAGGATGCAACAGTTGGTTCCATACTCCGTAATATCCACGAAACAATCATGGAATTAACCGTATCCCAATCGAGATGTTTAGAAGCTTCTGCCGGCTTCGTTATTGTTCCGTCTACAAAGCCGCTTTTCCGGTGAGCTTTGAGAGATAAAGCGAACGCACGAGACCAGGCAACGTAGTTATCCCCTCGGAATGTAACATGTGTGATGAGGTTCCCAGATTGGTCTTCGGATCCCAAGTAGTACGGCGATCTTGGATCTCCCATCTTCGCTGAAAACAGAGCACGCTGGTGTTTTGTGCGGACGTTTGCGAGAGAGAAGACGGGCTGCGCGGACTGTTTATGTCTCTGATACCATATTCAATTTTGATGAAATAAGTAGACTTAATATTAGGGTAAATCTTTCCCCTTTCCTTCCATTCATATGGAAGTCAGTATATATATACAGTTTAGGATTGGCTAAACAAAGCCCTTGACCCAACTAAACTAATAAAGTATTTAAAAGAGCTAATTACAATTAATTACAGGCCAGGCCCATTAGCGTAGCTAATACATTGTTTCATCTAATTGAAATTGATTCATTTGACAAAATACAATACTCCCGACTTTAAATGGATCATAGATATCATGGAATTTACCTAAAATGAAACCGTATACATCAAATCACGAGTATATGAGCTTCAACATTCTAAAAGTTCTTAGTATTGATGTTAATAATCAATTTATTATTGTTAGTCTAATATTTTGAGCATAATCAATTCATCCCGGTAGACATCTATGACGGTGTTGGGGGACAACTAATAATAAATACTACGTATAGAGATAGAAAAGACGGAAAGACATTAAGGAAGAAAGAAAAGAAGAGCTTTTTAGTCGTACTAAATAAAATGACTAAGGACGCATGAGTGTATCTAATCTTGGATTTTTATGATGCAATTTAATGCAGAGAAGATACAATTTTGTTATACTTAATTTTTTCGGACTTTTATATTCTTCAAAAGTCTAAAAAATGTCATTGCAACTTTGAATTGGAATATTGGAGAAACACGTATAGAATTAACATATGCAATAAATTGTAAGGAGTACGTATATCTTACGATTGTTGTGAAATGAAGAAGATGAAGACTAAATTTGAGAGATAGATATATTAATAAAAGCTCTAAATATCTTCTTAATATCTGAGAATTTCTGAATTTCTGAATGAATTTACAATGCCTCATCAAGCTCCTATTTATACTGTTTGAACTTGATGATTAGTCACTTAAGGGATGAATCTACAGATTTGGTGGCAATAACAATTTGAGCCATCTGTTCTAACTAGGTTACAAGGATTAAACATAATTTCTGGATTGATGACAAGGATGAACAATTCACACTTGTCATTTCCAGGATTTTACAACACTCCCCCTTGAATGTTCATCCTTGAATAGTTGTCTATTATTTTAAAAACTTATTGTGAAAATTAAGGGGTAAAAATTACGACTTATAATGTCGTTGTATTTGTATGTACTGTCTCGTTAAAAACCTTATCAGGAAAAACCCAGTGGGATAAAAACCTGATGAAGGGAAAAAGAGTGCAGTGCATTCAAATACTCCCCCTGAATTTAGTATAAATTATGAAGACGTCGCATGCCGATTTTCTGTACAAGTTCCATGAACTTCTTCGGGGGTAAAGATTTGGTGAAGAGATCGGCTGGATTTTCACTGGATCTGATTTGTTGAATGTTGATCGTCCCTTCTTTCTCGAGATCATGAGTAGAGAAGAACTTTGGTGATATGTGTTTTGTTCTGTCTCCTTTGATGTAGCCTTCTTTAATCTGAGCTATGCACGCAGTGTTGTCTTCGTAGATCACCGTAGGATGACAAGTAATAGACTTCATACCGCATTCATTTTGGATGTGTTGAATCATAGATCGTAGCCACACACATTCTCTTCCGGTTTCATATAGTGCAATTAACTCAGAATGATTTGACGATGTAGCTGTCAATGTCTGCTTCATAGATTTCCATGAGATTGCGGTGTTACCATAAGTAAATACGTACCCGGTTTGTGATTTCGCCTTTTGAGGATCTGATAAGTATCCAGCGTCTGCATATCCAATTAAAGCAGCTTTTTCATCTTTGTGGTAGAATAAGCCAAGATCAACTGTACCACGTAGATAACGGAATATGTGCTTGATCCCGTTCCAATGACGTCTTGTTGGACATGAATTGTACCTAGCTAATAAATTTACGGAGAATGCAATATCTGGTCTAGTATTATTAGCTAAATACATTAAAGCTCCAATAGCACTCAGATATGGTACTTCGGGACCGAGTATTTCTTCATCATCTTCTCGGGGATGGAATGGATCATCGTGTATGTTGAGAGATCGAATCACCATTGGTGAAGTCAAAGGATTAGCTTTGTCCATATAGAATCTCTTCAAAACTTTCTCGGTGTAATTGGATTGATGGATGAAAATTCCATTCTTCAAATGCTCAATTTGAAGTCCGAGACAAAATTTTGGTTCTCCCTAGATCTTTCATTTCAAATTCTTTCATAAGATATTTTGCAGTATTTTCAATCTCATCGGGAGTTCCAATAATATTTAAGTCATCAACATATACTGCAATTATGGCGAATCCCGAATTTAATCGTCGGATAAAACACATGGACTAATTGGATCATTCTTATATCCTTCCTTAAGAAGGTATTCACTGAGACGATTATACCACATTCGTCCAGATTGTTTTAGTCCATACAATGACTTTTGTAGTTTAATGGAAAACATTTCTCGAGGTTTCGAGCTACAAGCTTCAGGCATTTTAAATCCTCCGGGAACTTTCATATAAATGTCTGTATCGAGTGAACCGTATAAATATGCAGTTACTACATCCATTAGGCGCATTTGCAGCCTTTAAAAAACAGACATGCCAATGAGAAACCTTAATGTAGTTGCATCAACTACTGGAGAATAGGTTTCTTCATAATCAATTCCCGGCATTTGAGAAAACCCTTGGGCAACAAGTCGGGCTTTATATCTTACAATTTCATTTTTCTCATTGCGTTTACGCACAAATACCCATTTAAAGCCTACTGGTTTTACGCCTTTTGGCGTAGGGACTATCGGTCCAAAAACATCACGTCTTTCAAGTGATTTCAATTCAGCCTGAATTGCTTCATTCCATTTTGGCCAATCGTGTCGTTTCCGACATTCTTCTATTGATGTTGGCTCATTATCATTGTTTTCATTCATAACATTTGTGGCAACGGCATAGACAAATATCTCATTAATATCAATATCTTTACGATTCCATTGCATTCCAGTAGAAACATAGTTTATTGAAATTTCATAATTATCAATGTTTCTATCATTATCTGGAATATCTTCCTCATTTAAGGAAGTTGGATCATCATTTGAGATATTTGTTTTGTCAATATCATTTTCTATGCCAATATTTTCAAATTGTTCATTTTCTTGTTCAGAAGGATGAACATCTTTGGCATCACAGATTGATTCCTGCCTTTTAGTTTTCCTTGGTTTTATATCTTTCGATCCAAGTGGCCTACCACGCTTTTTGCGTATAGAAGAATCGTTTGCAAAAGATTTTTCAGAATTCTCTGTTGGGATTTCGATTCTGGCAGGGGCATTTATGGAAGGAATATGTGACTTTGTCACTTTCTTTGTGTCTGTGAATGCATCAGGCAACTGATTTGCAACATCTTGTAAATGGATTATCTTTTGCACCTCTTGCTCACATATATTTGATTTTGAGTCAAGATGTGATAATCCTGTTGCATTCCACGTTATTTCTTTCGTACTTGGGTCCGATTTATTAGTTTCTCCCCCTAAGGTTGGGAATACTGTCTCATTGAAATGACAGTCAGCGAACCGTGCGGTGAATAAGTCACCAGTCATCGGTTCAAGATATTTGATTATTGAGGGAGATTCAAATCCAACATAAATTCTCAACCTTCTTTGAGGACCCATTTTTGTACGATAAGGTGGAGCAATCGGAACATAAACAGCACAACCAAATATTTTAACGTGTGCTAAGTTTGGCTCTTGTCCAGTAACTAATTGCATTGGAGAATATTCATGATATGCAGTCGGTCTAAGCCGAATTAAAATTGCTGCATGTAAAATAGCATGTCCCCAAGCTGATGAAGGTAAATAACACTTCATTAATAATGGTCTAGCGATTAATTGTAATCGTTTAATCAAAGATTCAGCAAGACCATTTTGTGTATGGACATGAGCAACAGGATGCTCCACATCAATCCCAATCGACATACAATAGTCGTTAAATGATTGGGATGTAAATTCTCCTGCATTGTCAAGTCGGATTCTCTTTATAGAATGATCCGGAAAATGAGCTCTTAATCGTATGATTTGAGCAAGGAGTTTAGCAAATGCTAAATTTCTAGTCGATAAAAGACTAACATGTGACCAACGTGTTGAAGCATCAATCAACACCATAAAATATCGAAATGGTCCACATGGTGGGGCTATCGGCCCACAAATATCTCCTTGAATCCTTTCTAAAAATGCAGGTGATTCAGTTGTAATTTTGTTCATTGAAGGCCTGATGATCATTTTTCCAAGAGAACAGGCCTTACAAGGAAAATCACTTGATACTGGAACCCTGATATTCTTTAATGGGTGTCCAAGTGAAGTCTTAATGATTTTATGCATCATTACTTGGCCTGGGTGACCTAAACGGTCATGCCACAACATGAATGTTTTCCGATCATCTAACTTTGTGTTAGAAACCAAATTTATTTCGAATGGACTAATATATGTGAAATATAGTCCTGAGGAATATGCTGGCATTTTTTCACAAATATATTTAGTGCCAGATTTAGTTGTTGTAAGACAAAGATATTCCTTTTGATTTTCATTCATGATTTCTATGTGATAACCATTTTGACGCATATCTTTAAAGTTTAATAAATTTCTTCGCGATTTGCTGGAGTATAGAGCGTCATTTATAATAATTTTTGTCCCGTTAGGGAGCATCACATATGCTTTCCCAGAGCCTTCAATGAGCTTCGCAACACCTGATATTGTATTGACTTTAGCTTCAACTAAAGTCATTTGAGAAAAATATATTTTATTTCTCAAAATGGTGTGCGTTGTGGCGCTGTCCATCAGACATAGCTCTTTATAATTTGAATGATTCATATCTTCAATATATATAAATAAACATTAGTTTGATCACAAATTATGCATTTTATTTAACATAAGAGTACATACATTATACATATTTAATTAAAAACAAAATAAAAAGGGGGAGAAAGAAAAAGTACATAAAACTAGTATTGTAGTATTGTACAACATGAGGAGTCTACTATTTTATTTAGTAACATTTTGGTTTAAGGCAAAAGCATCATCCGTAATGGCATCATCCGCGAAAAAATCAGACACGTCAAATTTTGGCAGAGATGGAGTTGTGTCATTGACATAATTAGCTTCCATATTATTGCCTTTGTTCAAATTCATGGAAGATTGAAATAACTCCACCAGATGTTTCGCAGTACGACATTTGTTAGCCCAATGCCCCGTCATGCCACATTTATAACAAGTCGTCTTTACCGAGGTTTTTGTAGGGCGATTTATTTGATGAGCCTTTTGTTTGCCCTTGCCCTTGTAATTCGGTCTTTCGACCCGTTTATATCCTCTGTAAGACTTGTTATTACTAAAATGCCCACATTTAAAATGCCTTCTACTGCCACTGTGTGTTGCATTTGATTCAGTGGCTAAATTATGGCCAGATGGACCATAAATCGAAGGACTAGAACCGGTGGGTCTCAAATTGTGGTTTTTCATCAAAAGGTCATTGTTTTGCTCAGCTACCAATAATACTGATATTAAGTCAGAGTATTTTTTAAAACCCTTTTCTCTATATTGCTGTTGTAGCAGCATATTAGAGATATGCATAGTAGAAAAGGTTTTCTCCAACATATCAGCGTCAGTGACTTTTTGCCCACATAACTTTAATTTGGATGTTATTTGGAACATAGCAGAATTATAGTCACTGATAGATTTAAAGTCCTGGAATCTTAAATTGATCCAGTCATACTGAGCTTTTGGTAAAAGTACCTTTTGTTGGTGGCCATACCTCTCTTGTAAATTGTCCCATAATTCTTTTGGATCATCAACCAAAAGATATTCAGATTTGAGACTTTCATGGAGATGGTGACGGAGAAAAATTATAGCTTTCGCTTTATCCTGGGAAGATGATTGATTAATAGCCTCAATAGTGTCTTCGAGACCATTAGCCTTTAAATGTGCTAGAGCATCAACTTTCCATTCCAGGTATTTTTGACCGGACAAATCAAGAACGTCGAATTCTCTTTTGCTTATGTTTGCCATGATTTACTACAAAATTTATTGATTTAACGTTAATTAGTAAAAGGATATATAAGAACATTAATTGCTTGGTAAAAATTACTATTTGTTTTAATAGAAACACACTAAACTGAATCATGTTTAAAAATTGGAGTAATAACTTTTACTTAATGTTATTGACTCTAAAGGCCACTTTTTCCTTTACGTAAGTAGTGGTCAATATAAATATAGATCAAGTAACTTAAGTAGTTTAGTAAAATTGTATTTTACGTTGCCTTTTTTTTTATATAAAAACAAAAACAACCGAATATCGATGATCTAAAACTTGTTATGTGACACGTAATAATGCACTTTATGTTAGTTGTGCTTGTGAACTTGTGGCAGAGAGACCAGACCTATTCTTGCAGCTAAAATTGTATTTTAGCTACCCGTGACTTAATTCTTAGAGTACTCTATTACTTTATTTTAAGAGAAATGAAGGGCCGAGTGTGCTGCTCTATTGCTCTAGCTAATGGAGTCCATCCTTTAGTTTATCTTAGTGCTAGTATTTCTTATTCATTGTTCCGCTATTCTTTCTTTTCCATTTCAAGTCATATAATTATTTTATACAAGTATTACGTAGCAGTACTTCCTTTTAAAGCTAGATTTTGCCTCCGTTTTTGTTCTACGAAGAGCTAATCAAGATTGGAGGACATTTGAAAGGAAGGAAACTTCTATTCCAGGTACGTAAATTTTATTTTGGAAACCAATTAGAATACTTACGTAGTATTATATTTTCAAAAATATTTTTAGTGACTTGAGAACAATAGTACGTGTAAAGAAATAATACGGAGTAATGATGTTCTTACCTGCAGGAAGATAAATTCTTGGAGAGTTTGAGCCGATTCGTGCTGATAACGTGTTGTGAAATGAAGAAGATGAAGACTAAATTTGAGAGATAGATATATTAATAAAAGCTCTAAATATCTTCTTCTTAATATCTGAGAATTTCTGAATTTCTGAATGAATTTACAATGCCTCATCAAGCTCCTATTTATACTGTTTGAACTTGATGATTAGTCACTTAAGGGATGAATCTACAGATTTGGTGGCAATAACAATTTGAGCCATCTGTTCTAACTAGGTTACAAGGATTAAACATAATTTCTGGATTGATGACAAGGATGAACAATTCACACTTGTCATTTCCAGGATTTTACAACAACGATATAATTTTTGAAGCGTGTCGTCTTTTTTCCACTGTGCCATCTCTCTATTTTCAACTTATCTACTAAATTGATCTTTTATCATGTTTAATAATAGAAGGGAGATTTACCTAAATAGGAGTAAATAAAAGTATAATTGAAACAATAGGAGTTTAAAGTTTAAATTCCTAAAATAGGACTAATTCTTCGTATTCTACCCTGTCTTTTGTCTTTGATAATAGGACAATCATTATAAAATATAAAAAAATCAAAATAAAAAAATAAAAATCGTAAAAAATAATTAAAAAATATATAGACCCCAACCACCACCTAAGCCACCTTCCAGCACCGCCACCTCCGGTCGACGGAAAAGATTGCCAAGTTGGGGAAAAAATGTTATCTTGATGACAATTTTGAAGAGAAAGCAAGAGAAAATTGGATATTTTCAAAGAGTAAAAATGTCATCTTTATGACATTTTCAGATAAATGTGACATTTTTATACAAGATGGCATTTTTTCCCGGTGACCGAAGTCGGTGGTGCTGGAAGGTAGAGGACGCGTTGGCAGTAACTTACATATTTATTAATTTATTTAGGTATTCTATTTTACGTTTTGGACTTTTAAAAAAAATAAAAAATATTTATTATTTTTATTTTATTTTTTATTTTTTATTTTATTTTTTCACGCTTTCATTATTATTTTATAAATATTTTATTATTTTTTATATTTTTATGATAAAAAAACTATGTTTTTCTTATTAATAAAATAAATCTATTGGAAATGATAGGAAGGAGGTAGAACGGGGAAAAGAGACATATATTAGTCCTATTTTGGGAATAAAAGGATTGTACTCCTATTGTTGAATTTTGGGCTTATTTTACTCCTACTAAGGGCTAATACCCGTTAATAATATTTGTGTAGTTTTTTAAAGAATAATATTTATGTAGTTCTAATTCAGTGTAGCTAGATCATGCATACTTTATATATTTAATTTATTACTTTAAATATTTTACTTTTTTTAATAACTTTAAAATCTTATCTTGTCTTAATGGGGCAAATGTAGTCACTCTTTGTAATCACAACTTTAGATTTAGGGGAAATTTACCTTAACAAGACTAAAACATGATTTTTTCCCCCAAAATAGGAGCACCTAGTTTAAACATCCTTAAATAGGAGTTTTTATTTGTGATTTGACCAAAATACCCCTCACAACCTTTACCACTGGTGCCCCAGGATTGTCGGACCGCCGCCTGCCGCCGGACCTCCAGCCACTACCGCCGGAACACTGCCGAAAAATTCTAGACTTTTTCCTGGTAGCCTGCCAGATTTCTACCGCTAGAGCCGCTGCCCGCCGCCAACGGACTACCCCGCAACCCACGGACTGCCTTGGTTGTGCTAGAGAACTAGGGGGTAAGCAATTAATTGGGTTAATTAATTAATTAATTCGATTTGGGTAAAAATAGAATGGTTAGTCCTATTTAGATAAAACCAAACATTAAGTCCTATTTTAGGGAAAAGCCTATATTTTTGTCTTAGACATGACAATTTTATTCAAGAATCAAGCAGTGATGCCTAAGATTATTTTTGAAATAATGGATGAGAACCAACAATTATTTTATTTTATTAATATATTTGGTGTACAGCCTACCAATAAACATCAGATTATTTGAAAATAATAAGTGAAAGAGAGTTAGTGAGTTCATATTATTTATAAATGTTTTGATGTGGATAATCGAAAAATTATATTGCGTATTGTTTATATACTGGACGTGGATAATCGAAAAATTGATAAATAAAAGTGAGAAGTCCACATAAATACCGTGGGATGTTTGTATTTCGGCGGGTGGCAGGCAGCACGCTGCAAAATATGGCATTTGGGGTAAAAAAAACTAGGGAAAGGGCGCAAATAAACGCTCGAATTTATTGAAAAAAATGTAAATCTCCCCTTTTATAAGAAGTTCTATCCAGTCGTCGCCATTTGGAGATGTTCCCGGTGGAATCTTTTGATGATTTTTTGAGCATCTTCTTCATTAAATCTAGTTTATTCGTACCAAATTTCAGCTAAAAATTCAACCGGGAAGGCAGTCAAATGATTTTCTGAAATATACTGTGCAGTTATCTTCAAACAATTATTTGACTGTCTTCCCGATTGAATTTTAGCTAAAATTTGGTATGAGTAAACTAGACTTAATGAAGAATAAGCTCAAAAAAAATCATTAAAAAATTCCACCGGTAACCACCTCAAATGGCGATGACCAGACAGAGTCTCCTATAAAAGGGGTGACTTGCACTTTTTCGGTTAGTTCGAGGGCTTATTCCCCCTTTAAACTATTACCCAAACATGAAACACCCCATATGGCTTATGATGTTATTAAATGATTAATGTGTGTGACACTAATAAGAATAACAATATAAAAACAATACTTGTAGTAAAGAGTGTGGAGGGGAACCACGTGATATGATGTGATTATGTTATTGTGGAGAAAATAGGCCAATGCAATTTTACACATTAAATTAATTTTATGTTAGTTTGAAGAGAAATGCCAACGAGAGAAACTGGAGAGGAAGAGTGATTTGTCAATGTCAAATTGTCAATGGACAAATAGAGGGTTATATGAGAATATGGAAACAGGGCAAATAAGCCTTTGAACTAATCAAAAAAGTGCAAATCACCCCCTTATAGGAGACTTTGTCCGGCCGTCGCCTATTGAGGCGGTTCATGGTGGGATTTTTTGATCATCTTCTTCATTAAGTCTAGTTTACTCACCAAATTTCAGCTAAAAATTCAATCGTGAAGGCAGTCAAATAAATGTTTGAAGATAACTACACAGTTAAATAGCGCAGTATGTTTCAGAAAATCATTTGACTGCCTTCTCGGTTAAAGTTTTACCTAAAATTTGGTATGGGTAAACTAGACTTAATCTAGAAGATGCTCAAAAAATTTTATCAAAAAATTCCACAGGTAACCGCCCCAAATGGCGACGGCTAGACAGCGTCTCCTATAAAAGGAGTGATTTGTACTTTTTCGATTAGTTGGAGAGTTTGATATGTTTTCAATTCCACTCAAATTTTCTAGTCGATTTTTGTTGCTTAAGAGCATGCGTACTTTATTACTCACATCCTATTAAATCTAGTTAGATCTGATTTGATCATGATTAGAATGAGTCTAATAGAAAACATTGTAAAAGGTGTATTATACTATGTACTTGTTTCCAGTCAAATTTCTCTCTTACATTAATTTCACTCCAACACTTTCAACAAAAGTCATTTATATAGAAATTTTGTGAAATTCTATATGACTCTATTATGGAACATATGTGACATCATCAGGATCATTCATTTCTTAAGTAGGGTCCTCACTATAAATTCATAAAAAAATCAAATGGATCTCTAATCCAATGGCTTTTTATTGGCATCTGAGACTGAGAGGACAAAAGAATTAAATAAAGTTTGCAATCATCATTAATAAGCATAGACTCGTGAACTTAATCTATTAATGTTTGATGAAATTCTTCAATGGCACTTATTTGAGTAGACAAAAACGTAAATAGGACACTTGGTATCATCCATATATGTATAATATAACTCATTTCAGAAAGAAATCCAAAGCTTGACACGCATCTAATCAAGTTAAACAAGTTCCCCTAACACATGTCACACACCCAAGATCCATGATATTCATCTTAACTTGAAACCTAATATTATCGAGGCAATTCGACAGGTTTGTTGCCCTCACGACTTATATGCTTGAATCTGACCTAAACTTTTATTCAAGTTTTGTCGATATCATATCCAATCCATATAAGCAGATGTGAATTTAGGAGTTTGGGGTTAGGTGTGCTGAAAATTAAGTATATTACACTTCAACATTATTTGAACTAAATATGAGACATTAAAAAACTTGCAATAAAAAATTGAGAAAATATGAGGTTGCTATACACCTCAATCCACCACATTCCTTATTGATCCTACATGCACATCAATTGTAAAAAAAGGATGACCCCAATCATGAGAGGCCTAATACCGGTCAAATAGTTAATTGAAAGAATAAAAATTAGACCCTAATAACAGACTTACAATCAGGGGCGGAGCTAGGGGTCAGGGTGGTCAGCTGACCCCGCTGAAAGTTTGAGAGTACAGAGCTCTGGAATATCTTCGATTTGATATATTATGACCCCCGTAACTCATTACGAGTAAAAAGTTATGACTTCTGGAAAATCAACACTATCTAAACGTGAAATCAACAAAATTTGATGCACACTATAGATTATTTTCCCAAATTTTAAAAATAGGGTGTAATTCACTCAATACTTAGTGACACGACTCAGAAACAGAGCAAAAACAATTTGTCTTATTGCTACAAGTGCTTATTTATCTAAAATGCATATGGAATATTGAACTTGGACATTGTTTAAAAACGATCCACCATTTTCACTATGTATATAGGTTGATTTTCGACCCCCTGATCCGTTTTTCTGGCTCCGCCACTGCTTACGATTGACAATTGAGACTATGATCTAAGTATTTACTGAAAGTGTGGTCTAAGTATTTAACGACTGAGACTATGATCTAAGTATTTAATGATAAGTTATACATGTATATAATAACTTCTCATTATAATTATCTATCATTTGAGAAAAATTCTAGGTGAACACAAATGTGTAAACTTTTTGTACACATTCTCAATTGCCTATATACACATCTTATACACATCATGTTTGTGAAGTTTTATTTTTATCTGTGAATTCGATTCACAGACAATATTTTGTTTGTGCAAAACATTGTCTGTGAGTCGATGTTCACAGACAAAAAAAATCTTTCACAAATATAGGTATGTACAAAAGTGTGTACAAAAGGCTTTTTTGTATTAAATTTGCTTAAAACAGCTACGCCCACGGGCTCCACTTACTTGTAGATTTGCTTAAAACAGTGGAGAGCCTGGCTGGATCATGAAAGATTGAAAGATGGTTACTACTATCATGTCATCTACAACAACGTTGACACGTCCTTGACCGAACAAAGGGCTTGGGGTGGCCGGGTGGGTCAAGTCATCCCATCCAATTACAAACGTGATAATAAAGTTTTTTTAATGAAAAAGTGTCTCAGAATTGAGTATTAAAATCCTTAAAAACAGCATGATTAATGATCAAAATCGTGGTTGGAGAAGAGTCAGTTTTTAGGAGGTTCAACTAGGATCTGCAGAATAGAGATTCCAATTTTTTAAAAATTTATTAGTATTATTATTACAAAAAAATTACGGGATTGACACGAAATTTGATACGGACTTACCGATTTTTCGTGTCAAATAGCTCGTGTCAAAGTGTTTTTGGCACGGATTTGGCATATCTCTCTACCAAAATCCCTGCCAAATTTCAGCCAAAATTCATGTCAATCCCATGTTTTTTTTGTAGTGTACATACTCCGTAGTAATATTAGTATTATTATATATTAATACTAATAAGTAAAATACAGTTAGTAAGGAAGAAAAATAGATATTTATTATTTTTTGTTGGTCCTTTTAGTTTTCTTTTACTCAAATTGCTTAAGTAATGAGTTGTCATACACATTCATGTTATAGTCATACATAAATAAAATTTCCAACAAAATAAAAAGAAAATATAAATTTGAAGTTCAACAAAACTGAAAATAAGAATAAGAAAATAGAGGCGAAAATATAATTATAGAGAAAGTATCCCCGATAGGAGTATTTCATTGTAAAATTTCTCAAATAAGAGTTGCATAATTGTCTTCCGTTCAAAATGGGAGTCATACGTGCATTTAATAGGAATAAGTACTTCTTAAATTAGCACAAAACATATTTGGTTATTGTTGGGTTAATGGTCCAACGGGGATGACCCATAAACCCTTAGGCGCATCCTACGAATGTCCCTGAGAGATCCAAGACAATGAAGCATCTTTTCGCTAATTGGGAGAGGCTCGTCCCCAACAGGACCAGGGGACGTACGTACAACAGTCGGCGAGTACCTTGTCCCAGGGGACGTACGTATCGTAGTTAAGCGAGTGTCTTGGGACAGGGACAAAGTCGGACTCTCGTCTTACAGGACTCCGAACCAGCAGGAAGCAGGGCAGCAGGCTCGAGTGGACGAACGTCCCCAACCCCTTGGCGGGAAGCCAAGAACCTGGCAGGGGCATCGTCGAACACTCGTCTTACAGGACTCCGGATCCAGCAGGAAGCAAAGCAGTAGGCTCCAGGGGACGAACGTCCCAACCCCTTGGTGGGAAGCCAAGAATCTCTGGCGGGAAGCCAAAGATCCTGGTGGGAAGCGCATTCAATGCAGAAGATTCGGTGGTTGGGATCAAGCCATCCACATCTCGCCACGTCAACGCATCCAACTACTCATTGACTGTATAAATAGAAGCATTTATTTCATTGTAAAGGATTGGCAACCAAGCACTCTAATAGTATAGGATTGTAACAGCTCGTAGCATAGGCTAGGGACGAACGACCTTAAGCCTTTGTACCTAAATTAATGTACTAAGACTTCTTAATGGGCCTCATCTTGCTTGTTTCTACATCCACATCTTTATTTCTTCCTTTCGAAACCCTTGGGTCGTGTGTTGGGCCTACGGGTAGACGAAATAAATCTCAACACTGGTGCCGTCTGTGGGAAACTGATCAAAAGGTCTTCCAAAACTAAGCTCTCAACTAAAAATCACCTCAAAAAATAGTTAAGATAAGTAGATGATAAGAAAAAACGGGAGGAACTGTCCAGCAGTTCGTTGTCTCGCAGGGGCTTTGGGTGCTCACCGATATGATCCCCAATGAGGTCCGATGGGATCTAGACGTCCTGCGGGAAATGGCATACATTATTCAACATCTGGCAGACGAATGGGAGGCAGAACGCAAGTATTCTGTAAACACAGAGTGTACACCGTTCTCTCCTCTCTGTTCCATGTAGACGCTCGGCGAGCGTACGGGCAAATATGCTGATTCTCGCTCCTCGGCCCGTACGCGGATCATCAGGGACGTCCGGTCCCAGGATATGGCGGGGAACACCGGACGCAGGTTCTTTAGAAGAACACAACAACATGCGGACCGGGACCGCACCCCTATGATGCCCCACAATGATCATGCGGCCAGGGAACAGACCCCCATGGTCAGCAGCATGGGACAGGGGCGCATCACCAACAGGCAGCATGGCTCTAACGCCGTGCGTGCCCAGGATGCCTTGGCACTGGTGACCCCCACGGCCGCAGCTCCTGACCCACGAGACGCAATGCTCATGGATCTCCAAAGGCAGATCAACGAGCTCAACCGACGGGCGGAAACTGATCCAGCTCAGCCCGGGATTGCCATATCCTCTCCCTTCTCTCCCAGAATCATGGAAGCGGAGATGCTAAGGGGCATTCGGCCGTCCGGCGCCCTAACTTATAATGGGGCTGAGAACCCGAAAGCCCACCTACTTTCATTCCAAGGAGAACTCTCCATGTTGGGAGCCTCCGATGAGGTCATCTGCAGGCTGTTTTTCAGCACCCTCTTGGGAAGGTGGATGAACGTCCCCAATAGGAGAACCTATTCTCCATCCAAGAACACTAACCAGTGTGGTAAAGCTTCCGGTGCGGTGGGAAGGTAGACGAACGTCCTCAAGAGGACAACATGTTCTCCATTCAAGAACACTAACCAGTGTGGTAAGCGGCCAATGCGGTGGGAAGGTGGATGAACGTCTCAAGAGGACCACTTGTTCTCCATCCAAGAACAATAACTAGTGCGGTAAAGCTGCCGGTGCGGTGGGAAGGTGGACGAACGTCCCCAAGAGGACAACTTGTTCCCCATCTAAGAACACTAACTAGTGTGGTAAGCTGCCGATGCGGTGGGAAGGTGGACGAACGTCCCAATAGGACAACATGTTCTCCATCCAAGAACACTAACTAGTGCGGTAAAGCTGCCGGTGCGGTGGGAAGGGGGACGAACGTCCCCAAGAGGACAATTTGTTTTCCATCCAAGAACACTAACCAGTGCGGTAAAGATATCAGTGCGGTGAGAAGGTGGATGAACGTCCCAAGAGGACAACTTGTTCTCCATCCAAGAACACTAACCAGTGCGGTAAAGCTGCCGGTGCGGTGGGAAGGTGGACGAACGTCCTCAAGAGGACAACCTGTTCTCCATCCAAGAACATTAACCAGTGCGGTAAGTTGGCGGTGCGATGGGAAGGTGGAAGAACGTCCCAAGAGGAACACATGTTCTCCATCCAAGAACACTAACTAGTGCGGTAAAGCTGTCGGTGCTGTGGGAAGGTGCACGAAAGTCCCAAGAGGACAACCTCTTCTCTGTCCAAGAACACTAACCAGTGCGGTAAGTTGCCGGTGTGGTGGGAAGTTGGACGAACGTCCTAAGAGGACAATCTGTTCTCCATCCAAGAACACTAACCAGTGCAGTGGGAAGGTGGACGAACGTCCCCAAGAGGACAATTTGTTCTCCATCCAAGAACACTAACCAGTGCGGTAAAGCTGCCGGTGCAGTGGGAAGGTGGACGAACATCCCAAAAGCACAACCTGTTCTCCATCCAAGAACACTAACTAATGCGGTAAAGTTGCCGGTGCGGTGGGAAGGTGGACGAACGTATCCAAGAGGACAACCCGTTCTCTATCCAAGAACACTAACCAGTGCGGTAAGTTGGCGGTGCGGTGGGAAGGTGGAAGAAAGTCCCAATAGGACAACCTGTTCTCCATTCAAGAACACTAACCAGTGCGGTAAAGCTGTCGGTGCGGTGGGAAGGTGGACGAACGTCCCCAATAGGACAACATGTTCTCCATCCAAGAACATTAACTAGTGCGGTAAAGCTATCGGTGCGGTGGGAAGGTGGACGAACATCCCCAAGAGGACAGCCTGTTCTCCATCAAAGAACACTAACCAGTGCGGTAAGCTGTCGATGCGTTGGGAAGGTGGACGAACGTCCCCAAAAGGACAACATGTTGCCCATCCAAGAACACTAACCAGTGCGGTAAGCTGCCGGTGCGGTGGGAAGGTGGACGAACGTCTCCAAGAGGACAACATGTTCTCCACTCAAGAACACTAACCACTGCAGTGAAGTTGCCGACGCGGTGAGAAGGTGGACGAACGTCCCCAATAGGATAAAACATTCCCCACTCAAGAACACTAACCAATGCGGTAAAGCTGCCAGTGCGGTGGGAAGGTGGACGAACGTCCCCAAGAGGACAACCTGTTCCCCATCTAAGAACACTAACTAGTGCGGTAAAGCTGCCGGTGCAGTGGGAAGGTGGACGAACATCATAAGAGGATAGAGTTGTTCTTAATAGAGATCACCGACCTCGCATAGCATAAGATCCAAAGGCTGCACTGAGGACCGGTGAGAAGATGGTTGAGCGGAAAAGATGGACATCCCGAAGGGCCGCACATAGGACCGGTGAGGAGATGGTCGAGCGAAACCTCAACACTTCATGAGGATCACCGGCCCCGCGTAGCATGACCCAAAGGCCGCTCGGTGACCGGTGAGAGAAATGCGGAACGCTAAACAAGGGGTCCCTAGAGATGAACAAAAGAGAATATGCTCCCTCCAGACAAGGGAACGTACGTCCCCAATGGCTGCCAAGGCCCGTTCACGTAGACGGTCAGGCTCGAAGATCCAGAATATAGCAGACGACCATCGCATCAAGGGCGTCGGCTAAAAGCAGTACGACCGAAGAAGTTCTACTTCAAAGTCCACCAAACGGCCGTCCCCTAAGCCAAGCCTCCTACTGAGACCCCCTGAAAACAGCCCAAGGAAGAGAAGAGCGTCGTCCCCACAGGGGACGTCCGGCTCCTAGGTACCACACCTAGAAAGGCAGGTAACATAAGGGGACTTGTGTTGGGTTAATGGCCCAAAAGGGATGGCCCATAAACCCTTGGGCGCATCCTACGAACGTCCCCGGGAGGCCCAAGACAACGAAGCACCTTTTCCGCTGATTGGGGAGCCTCGTCCCCAACAGGACCAGTGGACATACGTCAGGAGACGCAGTGGCTCATCGGCTTTGGAGGCAACGAGGGCGTTAGCTGGAGACGTACGTCGACTTCATTTCTACTTTTTTATGTCCCGCGCACACTCGAAACATTAGAAGTGGGGGACTTGTGTTGGGTTAGTGGCCAAACGGGGATGACCCATAAACCCTTAGGCGCATCCTACGAACGTCCCCGGGAGGCCCAAGACAACGAAGCACCTTTCCGCTGATTGGGAGAGGCTCGTCCCCAATAGGACCAGGGGACGTACGTACAACAGTCGGCGGGTACCTTGTCCCAGGGGACATACATATCATAGTTAAGCGAGTGCCTTGGGACAGGGACAAAGTCGGACGCTCATCTTACAGGACTCCGAACCCAGCATGAAGCAGGGCAGCAAGCTCGAGGGGACAAACATCGGCAACCCCTTGGCGGGAAGCCAAGAACCTGGAAGGGGCATCGCCGGACACTAGTCTTACAGGACTCCAGATCCAGCAGGAAGCAGAGTAGCAGGCTCCATGGGACGAGCGTCCCAACCCCTTGGCGGGAAGCCAAGAATCCCTGACGGAAAACCAAAGATCCTAGCGGGAAGCGCATTCAATGCAGAAGATTCGGTGGTTGGGATCAAGTCATCCACAGTCCGCCACGTCAACGCATCCAACTACCCATTGGCAGTATAAATAGAAGCATTTATTTCATTGTAAAGGGTTGGCAACCAAACACTATAATAGTATAACATTGTAACAGCTCGTAACATAGGTTAGGGACAAACGACCTCAAGCCTTTGTACCGAAATTAATGTACTAAGACTTCTTATTGGGCCTCTTATTGCTTGTGTCTACATCTACATCTTTATTTCTTCCTTTCGAAGCCCTTGGGTCGTGTGTTGGGCCTACGGGTTGACGGAATAAACCTCAACAGTTATATTTCAAATCTAATAATTTATACTTGGTACTATTTTTAATTCAATTTATGTCACTCGATCTTCTCTCTTCATAGAAACTTGTCGTGGTTCTGAGGCGGGCGCGCGGCCGATATGAGATAGAAAACGGCACGCATCATAAAAGAAATGAAAAACAAATCTATAAACTTGATATAAAATGGGAATTTATCTATCTATCTATCTATATATATATATATATATATATTAACAAATTCAAGTATGATTTTATAGAAGCCATAATGAAATTGAAGAGAGAAAATAACACCACAATTGAAATCGAAACAATTTTCATTGTTGAATACATATCTATCCGCCTAGAAGCTACTAAATAGGGTGGAGACGTGGCGAGGCTGGAGGGAGCATCGACCCCCATGAAACAACTTGTGAAGCATATGCATACGTATATATATATATTTATAGTACTAAAAAATATAGTGAAATTTTAATTTAATCCTTACAAAAAAATTCTATTAGCGTGACCCCTTCTAATCTGCATTTTCTGGCTCCGTCGCATAATTGAGTTAGAAAATGGGAAGCCGGAATTCAATTTCGGATTTCCAATTTTTTTAAAAAACTTTTGAGCTTGTTTACTAATATAGATATTTTCCCGTTTTCGATTTATGTTTTCCGTTCTCCAATTTTTTGTTTTCATTTTTTAGTTTTCCATTTTCAAATATAAAAACATGTTCATACAATTTTTTCACCCGGTTATGTGACTGACCAAAAGTACGGTCTCAGTCTGGAACCGAACCTAGTACAACCCAGGTAGGATACTGGGTCCCACATATAGAAAAGTCGGGACCAAAACCGGCCCGTCCCGGTCGATCTCGACAATTAGTTTGATGAATTCTTTTCTCATTTCCCTATTGGTTCACAACTCAATGGCTCTTTTAAAACTCTCCACTTTAAAAAATGATTTCAAAAAATCGAAATTGAACCGTCGGATCATTTACGAGACTGGCTCGGGACCACCCAGTTGGTGATCGGGCCGAACACAGACCGTCAGGTCATTTTCCATACAGGATGGGGTCCACCAGGTCGTTGATCGGACAGGACGGGGACCGCCAGGTGGTTCACTAGACAAGACGGGGACCGCCGGGTCATTGACCAGACCGGACGGAGGCCGCCGAGTCGTTAACTAGATCGAATCGGACCGGGACTGCCCGGTCGTCGATCGGACCAAACAAGTACCACCTGGTCATGAATCAGACCGTGGACCGGACATCGACCGCCGGGTCAATGACCAGACTGGACTGCCGGGTCAATGACCAGACTCGACCGCCGGGTCCTTGATAGGATCGGACTGGAACTGACATCGGATCGGGACCGGATCCAACACTAGGCGTGAGTATGCAAATTCATTGCAACGGCACTGCAGTATCCACGTTTTTCAAATTTGGAAAACTAGTAAAAACCACTTTTCCATTTCATTAAGAAAAACAGAGGGATATCTCATTTTTTGGTTTTGGAAAACGATTTGGTACCCAATTTTCTGTTTTCCTTTCTCTAGTGTCCAACAATTATTTTTGGTAAACACGTTTTCTGTTTTTATTTTTCGAGTTTTTCAATTTTTTGAAAACCGGAAGATATCTCTGTTAGTAAACATGTTCTTACTATTTCAACTATAAATAGTTGTTAAGAACTGATGTTTCATCCTAAAAGGTCAACCTTATAGGAGGAGTAGCTCAAAATCTTATATAGTGTTTTATTGTTTTATAATGTTTTATTGTTTTATAGCTTTCTGGTGTAGGACAAATACTTTAACAATAGTAAATACGGATTCCCATTAAAAACTATAAATACGAAAATACCCAATCTTATTTTGATAATTTTTTTATGAAAATTCTTAGTTATCTTGGTAATATAAATCGTGATTCATGAATATTTGGATTAAGATTAGTTTTGTATGCGTGTGTTTTAAAACTCATTACTAAGCACATGGGCTTTTTCTCTTAATATTACTAAATTGATCTGAATTTCAAAAAATGTGAGTACTTTTAAAAATGGACAAAAAAAGTGATTAACAAGGTTATATATTTGGAATTGGAAAACATGACGTCACTGCAAAAAAAAATATGTCACTGTGTTCATTGATGGAGTATATGGGTCTAGGCCCCAGGACCCACATACTCAGAACAGAAATCACAGCCACTACGCGGTGCCCTCGTCGGCCAGAAGACACTCGTCGGCCAAAGAAGGGCCAACTCAGAATGTGATCTTGAAGCCAAGGAACCAGGGTGTCCTCGTCGGCCGTGCCCTCATCGGCCGTGCCCTCGTCGGCCGTGCCCTCGTCGGCCACGGAAGTCTCACAGAACCGGATTTTACACTTATTCATTTGTATAGCCCACCAGTGGCTTTGTATTCGGCCCAGTAGCGGTCCAGTTGTAAATGGGCCTCCCAAGCCCAAGGCTTGGGAGCCCAGCCCGTATTTTTCCTATAAATACTTCCTCTGGAGGTAGTTATGGGGGTTACAAAATCATTCTATTGAAGCATATATTACACTTCTCTCTCTAGCTCTCACTTCTCTCTAGAGATATACTCTATCATTTGGTGCTTTCATTGAGAGATTAGAGCATCTTTGGCAAAAAAGGGGTCTGCATCTTTGGATCGGGAACCGCCTTGCGCCGTTCTTCTCCTCTGCAACCAGGTCTGCTGAGAATATCGCCTCGACAGTGGAGCTCCCAACGCCCACTGCTTGCCAGTCTCGGTGGAAGCTCGAGGCACCCCACCGCAGCAGCTCGCCAGTCGCTGAACTAACTCGCTATTCCGCCTCCTTCGTAGCTCGAACTTGAACCGGCAGTGTCCCTCCAGGCCCGGACCAGCCCAGCGTCTGGCGGCAGAATGGAGATCGTCGCATGCCGTACGACCCCCAAGATGAGCTCTGCCACTCCCATCACCGCGTTGTTTCCTCCGAGTTTTGCCGAACTCGCTCGCCGAGACCAGGTAGCAAGATTGGGGACACCCTGGGCGAGATACTTCGAACTATCGATGGTTGAGGTCCCCATCCCCCTTTCCGGCTAAAACAGAGGGTATCGGCGAAGGAAACCACAAGTCCGAGCTCCGCCCCGAGGATACCTCGCAGTTGCAACCAGAGCCTTCAGGGTCTTCCCTCTCCGGCCGGAAGCAGTGACCTCGATTCTCGACCCTGATGCGATAGTAGGCGATGAGGGTGAAGCTGCGACCCTTTTCCGGCGGCTGCAATGAAGGTAAGCAGGTTCGTTTGAAGAAAGACCTGGCGTGATAGTTTAGCTGGAAACTTGGGCCAAAAGGGAAGCAATGGACCAGCCCACCAATCATGTTCTTCAGCAGCCCAAAGTCCAAATAAAAAAGCTAAGTACCCCAAATTTCCTCCTATTTATACACTTAAAATATTTATTAAATGATAGTAGTATAATTATTACTATTATTAATTATATTATTTCCACCACCATTATGGCGGGTTAAAAACCTCCGAGGTGGTGAAGACCATTATGGCGGATTAAAATTTTCCGAAGTCGCTAATGATGCATTATTATTGGCGTTATTATTTTTATCATCGCCATTAGAGCGGGTCAAAAAACCCCAAAGTGGTGGACCCGAGCTCTAGTCTACCGACCATCTTTATTTGATGATTTGAATTATATTTGGGTCCCTCGACCTACCCTAGCCACCTTTATTTGGTGACTCGGGCATATAAAAATGAGAGCCGCTACCGGCCGCATACGGCATTTTTCCTAAAAGCGGTAAACGGTACACCTCGTTCTCCGAGACGCTAATCGCGTCGACCAAAAGCCGTTGCCATGAACAACACACCTATTATATTCCGCTTATTTTTTGAAAATGTAAATAGAAGATACCACGTATCGTATCAACAACCTTAGAGCGAAAGGCTCAGGTCTGCTCCACTTTGTATTTTGTATCAGCGAAAGGCTCAGGCCCAACTGAGATAGCACGTCGTATCGGCCCCTTAGAGCGAAACGCTCAGGCAGGGCCGACGATGTCCCCAGGATGACGGGCCCGCAAACGGCCCACATCTTGAAATAGGAAGTTCACCGCGTCGTCCACACGCCCGATCGCAAGACGACAGGCCTGAAATCATGGCCGAGGTGACAAAGTCCCCAAACTCAGGGTCGGGCAACGGCAGCCGTTGGAAACCAACCAAAAGTCTAGCCCGCGTCATAAATAGGCGACGGGACCCCCCCTGAGATCACGGACGTTATAAACAAAGTCCGAACCGGCCGAAGGACTAGCGACCCCTTCGGCCGAAGCCTGAAAGAAGGACACTCCCTGAAATGGGGAACAAAATCAAAAAAAAAGGAAAAGAAAAGGAAAAAGAAAAAATAAAAGAGGGAAGCCGAGGACCGCACGCACTCGCCGGCCTCGAGCAACAAAAAATGAAATCCCCACAACAATACTAAGTACATATCAGGCAAATTCTACACATTATGGACGAAGCAAGACCATACATGCGGATTAGACGAGCGCCCAGCGCCGTCCATCATCTCAGACGAGCGCCCAACGCCGTCCATCATCTCAGACGAGCGCCCAGCGCCGTCCATCATCTTATACGAGCGCCCAGCGCCGTCCTCCATTTCGAGACGAGCGCCCAGCGCCGTCCCTCATTTTCAGACGAGCGCCCAACGTCGTCCTTCATTTTCAGACGAGCACCCAGCGCCGTCCCTCATCTTAGACGAGCGCCCAACGCCGTCCCTCATTTCTGACGAGCGCCTAGCGCCGTCCATCATCTTAGACGAGCGCCCAGCGCCGTCCATTATTTTCGGACGAGCGCCCAGCGCCGTCCCTCATCTTAGACGAGCGCTCAGCGCCGTCCATCATTCGTAGACGAGCGCCTAGCGCCGTCCCTTATTTTCAGACGAGCGCCCAGCGCCGTCCCCCATCTTAGACGAGCGCCCAGCGCCGTCCATCATTTTCAGACGAGCGCACATCGCCGTCCCTCTTTTTCAGACGAGCGCCGAGCGCCGTCCCTCATTTGTAGACGAGCGCCCAGCGCCGTCCTCCATTTGTAGATGAGCGTCCATCGTCGTCCCTCATTTTCAGATGAGCGCCCATCGCCGTCCTTCATTTTCAGACGAGCGGCCAGCGCCGTCCCTCATCTTAGATGAGCGCCCAGCGCCGTCCCTCATTTCTGACGAACGCCCAGCGCCGTCCATCATCTTAGACGAGCGCCCAGCGCCGTCCATTATTTTTGGACGAGCGCCCAACGCCGTCCCTCATCTAAGACGAGCGCTCAACGCCGTCCATCATTCGTAGACGAGCGCCTAGCGCCGTCCCTTATTTTCAGACGAGCGCCCAGCACCGTCCCCCATCTTAGACAAGCGCCCAGCGCCGTCCATCATTTTCAAACGAGCGCCTAGCGCCGTCCCTCTTTTTCAGACGAGCGCCCAGCGCCATCCCTCATTTGTAGACGAGCACCCAGCGCCGTCCTCCATTTGTAGACGAGCGTCATACGCCGTCCCTCATTTTCAGACGAGCGCCCAGCGCCGTCCTTCATTTTCAGACGAGCGCCCAACGCCGTCCCTCATCTTAGACGAGCGCCCAGCGCCGTCCATCATCTTAGACGAGCGCCCAGCGCCGTCCTCCATTTGTAGACGAGTGCCCAGCGACGTCCCTCATTTTCAGACGAGCGCCCAGCGCCGTCCTTCATCCTCAGACGAGCGCCCAGCGCCGTCCTTCATCTTCAAACGAGCGCCCAGCACCGTCCCTCATCTTAGACGAGCGCCCAGCGCCGTCCTTCATTTTCAGACGAGCACCCAGCGCCGTCCCTCATCTTAGACGAGCGCCCAGCGCCGTCTATCATCTTAGACGAGCGCCTAGCGCCGTCCTCCATTTGTAGACGAGCGCCCAGCGCCGTCCCACATTTTCAGACGAGCGCCCAGCGCCGTCCCTCATCTCAGACGAGTACCCAGCGCCGTCCATCATCTTAGACGAGTGCCCAGCGCCGTCCATCATCTTAGACGAGCGCCCTGTGCCGTCCTTCATTCTTAGACGAGCGCCCAGCGCCGTCCCTCATTTTTGAGACGAGCGCCTAGCGCCGTCCCTCATTTTCAGACGAGCGCCCAGCGCCGTCCCTCATTTTCAGACGAGCGCCCAGCGCCGTCCCTCATCTCAGACGAGCGCCCAGCGCCGTCCCTCATTTTCGGACCAGCTCCACCGTCCTACATGTTCAGTCCGGCGCCAACGCCTTGCCACGTCATCATATTATAGGACCGGCTCCTCATCGCCGTTGTCCTCACATCACGACCGGCCCCTCGGCCTCGGCGTGATCATCTATCTCAAGACCGGCTTCCTTAGCGCCGCGAGTCTTGAGCCAGCGATCGGGCTCACCATCCCTTTCCGGATGGTGACCATCGCCTCTATATGACGATCGGCTTCACCATCGCCTCGTCATCATTATTTGGACCGACTCCTCATCATCATCGTCCTCACATCATGATCGGCTCTTCGGCCCCGGCGTGATTATTTATCTCGAGATCGGCTTCCTCAGCGCCGCGAGTCTTGAGCCAGCGATCAGGCTCACCATCCCTTCCTGAATGGTGACCATCGCCTTTATATGACGATCAGCTTCATCAGCGCCTCGTCATCATATTATAGGACCGGCTCCTCATCGCCGTTGTCCTCACATCACGACCGGCCCCTCGGCCTTGGCGTGATCATCTATCTCAAGACCGGCTTCCTCAGCGCCGCGAGTCTTGAGCCAGCGATCGGGCTCACCATCCCTTCCTGGATGGTGACCATCGCCTTTATATGACGATCAGCTTCATCAGCGCCTCGTCATCATATTATAGGACCGGCTCCTCATCGTCGTTGTCCTCACATCACGACCGGCCCCTCGACCTCAGCGTGATCATCTATATCAAGAACGGTTTCCTCAGCGCCGCGAGTCTTGAGCCAGCGATCAGGCTCGTTATCCCTTCCCGGATGGTGACCATCGCCTCTATATGACGATCGGCTTCACCATCGCCTCGTCATCATTATTTGGACTGACTCCTTATCGTCGTCGTCCTCATATCACGATCGACCCCCTCGGCCTCGACGTGATTATTTATCTCGAGACCGGTCTTAGTCATTCCTTTACCGGATGACGATCGTTGCATGGATTTTTGGAACGGCCCCTCATCGCCGTCGTCCTCACATCATGCCCGGCCCCTCGGCGCCGGCGTGATTATCTATCTCAAGATCGGCTTCCTCAGCGCCGAGAGTCTAGAGCTGGCGATCGGGCTCACCATCCCTTCCTGGATGGTGACCGTCGCCTTTACATGACGATTGGACCATCATGGCCTCATCATCATTTATTGGAACAACTCATCATCGCCGTCATCCTCACATCGCGGCAGACCCCTCGGTCTCAACGCGATCTTGAGCTAGCGATTGGGCTCACCATCCCTTCCTGGATGGTGACCATCGCCTCTATATGACGGCCGGCTCATCATTGCTCCGTCATCATATTTCGGATTGGTTTTTTTTCATCGCCATCCGCGCATCACGACCGGCCTCCCGGCCTCGGCATGACTATCTATCTCAAGACCGGCTTCCTAAGCGCCGAGAGTCTTGAGCTAGCGATCAGTCTCGCCATCCCCTCCTGGATGGTGACTATCGCCTCTATATGACGATCGACTCCATCATCGCCTCGTCATCATATTTCGGACTGGCTCCTCATCATTGTCATCCGCACATCACGATCGGCCCCTCGGCCTCGGCGTGATTATCTATCCCCAAGACCAGTCTCAGTCATTCCTTCATCGGATGGTGACCGCTGCTTGGACTTTTGGATCAGCCTCATAGTGCTGACGACCTCGCATCACGATCGGCCCCTCGGCCACGACGTCACACCCTATCCCAACACCGGCTTCATCAGCGCCGAGTGTGTTGGGCTAGCGATCAGGCTCGCCACCCCCTCCTGGATGGTGACTATCTCCTCTATATGACGATCGGCTCCATCATCGCCTTGTCATCATATTTCGGACTGGCTCCTCATCATTGTCATCCGCACATCGCGATCAGCCTCTCGACTGCGACATGATTATTTATCTCAAGACCGGCTCCCAGCGCCGAAGTCTTGTTATAGCGATTGGGCTCGCCTTCCCTTCCCGGACGGCGACCGTCGCCCCTATATGACGCACGGCTTATCATCGCCTCATCCTCACATTTAGACCGGCCCCAGCGCTGAAGTCCTTATCTAGTGACCAGGCTCGCCAATCCCTTCCTGGATGGTGACCGTCGCCTTCATATGACACGCGACTTATCATTGCCTCATCCTCATATTCGGACTGGCTCGTCAGCGCTGTCGTCCTCATATTCGGACCGACTCATCAGCGTCGTCATCATCATATTCAGATAGGCGTCCACCGCCTCGTCCCCCTATTCAGATATAGCGAACATCTTGTGGTCTCCGGCTGAAAGGCTAAAGGAGCCCAGAGTTCAGCCATATATCGCTCTGTCATCTTTATTTGATGATGAAGAGCTCATTTGCAGGCCCATCGGCCATATATCGCTCTGTCATCTTTATTTGATGATGAAGAGCTCATCTACAGGCCCATCCGCCATATCTCGCTCTGTCATCTTTATTTGATGATGAAGAGCTCATCTACAGGCCCATCGGCCATACATCGCTCTGTCATCTTTATTTGATGACGAAGAGCTCATTTGCAGGCCCATTGGCCATATATAACTTCATCATCTTTATTTGATGACGCGAAGCTCATTTACAGGCCCATCGGCCATATCTCGCTCTGTCATCTTTATTTGATGATGTCGAGCTCATCTACAGGTCCATCGGCCACATCTCGTTCTGTCATCTTTATTTGATGATGAGGAACTCATTTGTAGGCCTCTGAGCCATATCTTGCCCGCCATCTTTATTTGATGACGTGGAGCTCTCATATAGACCTCTTTCGGTCATACATCACCCCGTCGTCTTTATTTGACGACGTGGAGCTCTTATGCAGGACCCTCGGCCACACATCGCCCCGTCGTCTTTATTTGATGACGTGGAGCTCTTATGCAGGCCCCTCGGCCGCACCATCGCCCCGTCGTCTTTATTTGACAACGTGGAGCTCTTATGCAGGCCCCTCGGCTGCACCATCGCCCCGTCGTCTTTATTTGACGACGTGGAGCTCTTATGCAGGCCCCTCGGCCGCACCATCGCCCCATCGTCTTTATTTGACGACGTGGAGCTTTTATGCGGGCCCCTCGGCCGCACCATCACCCCGTCGTCTGTATTTGACGACGTGGAGCTCTTATGCAGGCCCCTCGGCCGCACCATCGCCCCGTCGTCTTTATTTGACGACGTGGAGCTCTTATGCAGGCCCCTCGGCCACACCATCGCCCCGTCGTCTTTATTTGACGACGTGGAGCTCTTATGCAGGCCCCTCGGCCGCACACATCGCCCAATCGTCTTTATTTGACGACGTGGAGCTTTATGCAGGTCCCTCGGCCATACATCGCCTCGTCGTCCTTATTCGACAACGTGGAGCTCTCGTACAGGCCTCTCGGCCCATCGGCCTTACATTCTGGTAATCTTTATTTGATGAACCAGACATCATATTGTGGACGGTCGCTCGACCCATCCCTTAGTCATCTTTATTTGATGACCAGGACTACTGATCATGATGAGCTACCCACATCTAGAGATCAGCCTCGACCATCCAGCAGACGGGCACCACTGCAGCTCCATCTCCAGGCCGAAGGGCTCGCACCTTTTGTTTCATTTTGGGGGCATCCGGTGTACTCTTTTTCCCTCATTAGGATTTTTTCCCACAGGGTTTTTCCTAATGAGGTTTTTAACGAGGCATCTCCCTATCGTGGATCAAAAGGTGTCAACCCTCGGCCCCCTGTTGAAGACATCATCCGACGTGCATTACTCTACTCCTCTTCACCTCACAACATTCACCTCAAGGAGTGGGGGACTGGAAGAGCGGGGGACTTAGCACATCCGATGTATGAAGGTCCCTACATCGTCAGTGCCGTGGTGAAACCCGGCACCTACAAGCTTAAACGCCCAAACGGGACCAATGTACCACGAACGTGGAATGTACACCATTTGGTGAAGTTTTATCAATAATCCGAAGGAGGTGCAGCCGGCGAAGCCCTCACCCTTTTACGGGTTATTGATTGAACGCCACCCTCGGCCTTGAAGCCACTTTTGAATAAAAATCATGTTTCCTTTGATTTCTTGGAATTCAAGTACCACATGGATAGGCGTCCTCATCGGCCACCTTAGAGCGAAAGGCTCAGGCATGGCCGATGTGGCGCTTCGCATCTGCATCTCTTGAGCGAAAAGCTCAAGCATGCCCATTGTATTTTGTATCAGCGAAATGTTTAGGCCAGCTGAGAGAGCACGTCGTATCGGCCCCTTAGAGCGAAAATGCTCAGGCAGGACCGACGACGTCCCCAGGACGATGGGCCCGCAAACGGCCCGCGTCTTGAAACGGGAAGTTCACCGCGTCGTCCACGCGCCTGATCGCAGGACGACATGCCTGAAATCATGGCCGAGTTGACAAAATCCCAAAACTCAGGGATGGGCAACGACAGCCGTTGGAAACTAACCAAAAGTCTAGCCCGCGTCATTAATAGGCGACGAGACCCCCCCTGAGATCACAGACGTTATAAACGAAGTCTGAACCGGCCGAAGGGCCATCGACCCCTTTGGCCGAAGCCTGAAAGAAGGACACTCCCTGAAATGGGGAACAAAAAAAAAGGGAAGCCGACGGCCGTGCGCACTTGCCGGCCTCGAGCAGTAAAAATAAAATCCCCACAAAACAGCCACATTTGGCTAAGTACATATCAGTTGAATACAAAGGTAAACACTACCAACAGGTAACGCGGACGAAGTGGCCACACACTACAAGGAAATTGTCGAGGCCGGAGCATACGCCCATAAAACCCTAACCAAAATGGTTGGGTGAAATGAGAGTTGTAACCTTCATTGGCCATAACCCCTTGAAGCGCCAACACTTAGCATGAAAAAACGAATCACAACTTCACACTTAAAACACAATCCTGAAGTTGACCACCGGAAAAGGAAGCCCAGGACGAAGCGGGCAGTATTACACCCGCGGGAAAGTTAAGCACTCGAGTAACAACCCCTACCGGCCACAACATTCCGGATGGCCGTTACAGGCACCAAAACCTATGCGGTTGGCCAAGCTGAAAATCTTTGGGAAAATTTGTCTAAGTGTTTACCAAACACTTAGAAGAAAATTCCTGAGGAAAAGGTTTCCTGAGTGAATTCCAACACTTAGAGAATTTCTTGAGGAAAGCAAACGCGAAGGAAAAGGCAAACACCTGGGCACCCTCATCGGCCATAACGCCCTACTTGGCCGACGACGGTACCACACAGAGGAGACTGCACTTAGACAAATCTCCAAAGTATTGGATATCGAATAGACAATCTCTAGACGAAGCGGGCACCTGAATACTTGCAGGCCGGTAGTCACATATGTTTTGTACGAACACTTAGATAAATTTCTAAGTTCAAAGAACTAAGTTCAAAGAACCCAAGGCAAGAAACAAAGACATGCAAGGCCGAAGGGGACAACAAACCCGTGCACCCTTATCGGCCACAAGACAGGGATCCAGGCTAACCTCCTGCTCAGATAAGGAGCAGGGGAACACAACGGCCATGAAGAACACCGGGCCGACAAGAACACCACGCGTGGCATATTGGTTCAACACTTAGGAAATTTTCCAAAGCATCTGTCAACAGTGAAAAGGGGGTTAGCACCGAGACGATGAGAACATCCACCCACTTGAAGCTCGGATACTTAGAAGAATTTCCTAAGTCCCAATTCCAAAACACTTAGACAAATTTGAAAAGAAAACAAACAGCAGGGGAACCAAACAGACAATAAGACGACAAAGACAGTAAGGAACGTGAAGATGTTTTCATTTAGCACAAGTCAAGTACATGGCGGGCACTTCGGCCGTTACAGTCAAGATTATAAAACAAAAGGCCAATTACAAGTTGAAAAAGGTTATGGACGATCATGGCTCTGTGGCGGCCTCGTCGGCAGCATGGCCCGCAACGTCCTCCTCGGCGACAAGCTCGGCACCAACTTCGATCTCCGGATCCAGGCCGGCCTCGACAGCGGAAGTGGCGGTGTCGTCCAAGTAGTCGTCCTCCTCGTACTCTGGTTCGCCCAGGCCGGAACTCTCTATCGGAGCTTGCCTATCACACAGAGGAAGGTTGACCTGCTCCTCCGGATCTCTCATCAGCCGAGGAAGCCGCAGATTCCGCCTGACCCAACCCCGGGTATAGTTCAGGGTCCGATGAGCGCGACTGAGCCGCCGGTAGATGAGCCTCTGCATCTGATGCTGGCCCATGTTGTAATACACGGACATCTCCCGTTTAAAGTATTCTTGGCCGGCACGGGAGTTCTGCCCCCAATCCTCAAGCTTGGCTGCCACGACCTCATAGCACCAAGGGAGGCGCTCGTCGGCCTTCCAGCCCTCGGCCAGGAACTTTGCGACAGCATCATCGGCAGCCTTCACCGCCGCAGCCTCAGCTTCGGCCTTGGCCCTCTCGGCCTCATCCGCCCGCAGACGTTCAGCCTCACGGGCACCCTTTTCATCGACTAGCTTGGTCAGTGCCTCTTCTTTGGCCGCATCGGCCTCATCAGCTTTCCTCTGCAAGGCCGCAAAGTCTGCCCGCAGCCTCCCCAGACAGCTCATGGCCTCATCGGCCAAGGCTGCCTTCTCTTCAAACTCCCTGAGATGGGCAATCTCCCGCTGCTGCCTCTTATGGCTCTCCATGAGCATAAAGGCACCCTGCAATGGAAAAGATTATCAGGAAAAAATGCAAAAATACCAAAGGGGAAAAACAAAAAGCAAAGGCCAATGAAGAGAGGAATTACCTGGACGACAAGGTCCATACCACCGTCGTATATCTTGACATCTCCCAACTTGTCAAGATATACCCGGTCCTTGGCCGGGATGGCCTGAGAAAGGACGTTGTGGCCGTCAACGCCATCGTTGAAAACCCCCCGTCTTTGGGGTATTCAACTTCCAACTTGTAGGTGGACGAAACCACCTCCTTGCCGGACCGCTTCGGCCGGGAGTCCTCAGCAAGGGGAAGGGGTTGAGATCCCCCTCCGGTAAGACCAGAGCCAAGGTCCACAAGGGCAGCAGCAACGCTTGACCCTCCTTCGTCCACAATCGGGACGGTTAGCACGCCGGCCTCATCGGCAGTGGCAGAGGACGAAGCCTTCTTCGACTTCTTGGCAGGCTGCATACCGGCCTCAGTCAGCTTCCTCTGAGTTTCCTCCGCCGGCCGTTTCTTCTTCGGCTGAGGAGGGGGCCTCTTCGTCGCATCACCACCAATAGCGGCCTTCGCCGCAGCCTCCTTGGCGGCCAGCTCCGCCTTGGCCTTCACAGCAGCCTTGTTCATCATGGATCGGCGATCCATCACAAAATCTGTACAAAAAGCAAACAAGTCAGCAAATTAAAATGACAAAGTAAAACGAGGACGCCGAAGGGGGTATTACCATCAGCTTCGGCAGGAATGCCCATATCGGGGCCGTCGGCCTCCTCGAACGTCGTGGTCATCTTCGGCCATATTTCGATGTCGTCCTCCTTATCACCATACACGAAGTACCTGAAGAAGCCGATAGCGGTCATCTTGTACTCCGTGATGTAGTGCTTCACACTCCTCGCCCCCCCCCCCCTCCAAGAAGGCCGCCACCTGAGCATCGAGAATGGAACTCTTAGGAGGGTCATGAAGGGTAAACCTTCCATCATGGCCGACGGAGGGGAACTCTGTGCCATCTTCGCCCAGGGACACGAAGACAATTTTGCTCTTCCAACCATGTATGGAGGAAGAAGGCAAATCCGTGAACGTCCTCTTATTCGGCAGCTGCTGCAAAGTGGCGTAGCAGGAACAATTCTTGTGGCTTCCTCGGCCAATCTGGTAGAGATTCATGAAGAGGGTCGTTGTCGGCCTGTAGCCCAACTCCGCACAACGGAGAAGGAAGCCCCACCATGTCCAGGTACTCTTGAATGAAGGGATGGAGGGGAAATCTCAGCCCCTTGGCAAAACTCATCGGATATACCCCGAAGTACCCCGGAGGCGGGTTGAGCACGTGGTCTGTCGGCCTCGGCGCCCTGTCCCTCCCGAATGGCCCCACGTACATCTGTGCGACCAGATAATCAGCGGCACTGCTCTCCGGCTTGATCAGGAAAATATTGGTAAGGTCCAGGTAAGAGAAGCCTGGCCCATTCTTCGGCCGCCTGTTCCTCTTCGGCCGTGGCAGGCCCTTGACGGCAGATACCGGCTTCGGGCACGGGATAGTAGTAGAGGCGGACGCCCCGTCCACCACACGGGAGGCCCTTACGTCCTCACCCTCAGATGACGAATCGGACCTTTCGTCCTCGTCCTCCTCGTCCGTAGGTTCCCCGGATTTGTACGGGCTCATGCACTCGATCTCTTCGACGCACTCTTCAATCACAGCATAGTCAAGAGACTTGGCGGAGGGCTCGTCGTCGTACGGGTGATATTCATCGTTTAAGGATTTCATCCTAAACAACTCCTAAGGCACTAAGGCAAACTATTTTAGATCTAAGGTGCTTTTGTGACTAACACTGGATCAAGGCCTAGGAGAGCAAAATATGTAACAAATCGAAGAACGTGTTGAAGAACTAACCTTGAAGATTTGAAGGGGGTGAAGAACACTCAGCAAGGTCTCTCTCTCTCTCTAAGAATTTGGGCAGCACTTCGTTACTCAGAATGCAAATGAGCTCCTCTCCTCGGAACGGGGAGGGTATTTATAGCCACACTCCCAACGGTAACTACACGTGGCATCACCTCAGTGGCCACACCAACGGCCACCAATGGGGTGCCACCACTCTGTCTACAGATCAGCAGCCCACCACCGAAGCAGGCCCTACGGATCAAGAAGGGAAAAGACAACACCCATAACGGCCAGGGCATTCAACGGCCAACTCAGCCTACAGCTACCCAGGTAGCACCCGTATCGGCCTTTCAAAGGGCCACGCATTATGCAAAGGAAGGTTTCACAACGGCCACAATACCCCAAAGGAAATGAACATAACGGCCATGAGGCCCTTGCACTAGACCCTTGATGATAACCCTTTGAAAGCGACCTGCGTCCAAGGGTTCTCCCACAGGGTTACCTTGGTCAAGAAATCGCCAAAGGGTTGGATTCAAGGGCAGTATGAGGATCACACTTCGGCCTAGGTTTTATGTCACTGAGAGTATGATAACCCTAGAGATATACTCTATCATTCATTTTTTCATGTCACTGAGAGTGATCACCGTCAAAAAATTTCTCGCCAGTTACACCGCCACAGTTACACCGTCATAATCACGACCATAGGGACGCCACCACAGTTACGCCCCTTCTCCCCTGCAATCACGTGACTATTTCCGCTAAGCTAAAATTGCCGTAGTTGACACCGTTGACGATCAACCGCCACCCCGACTCCCAACTCGCACTCTGCCTTACGCTCACACCGGCAACCACCCCCGTTGACAGCCAGCACCCTCCCAGTGACCACACCGGCCACTCCGAAACCCACCAGCCCCCTACCTAACCCCCTCCCCCCTCCCCTGAGACACCCACCCCCTGCCTCTCCACCACCACCACACCCCAACCCCTATGGCACCACCACCACGCCAGCCCCTCCGGCACCACCACGCCCCACCCACATGCCCTCCCTTCTACTGCCTTGCCCCCAGCATCAACCCCAGCCCCATGGACGCCGCAACCCTGGCAGCGACCGCCTAGCTCCACCCCACCACGGCATATCTGGAAACGAGCATGCCAGATGTGGAAACGAGGACGACGGAAACATGTTTCTTTGACCACGCCCTTCCACCTTGTCAACGGTCCATTGAGGATGACAACGTATGTGGTCGTTCGCTCCCCCAAAGCCAGACAAAAATAGAAGAGAAGAAAAGGCTGAGTTCGACGACGATGCAGGTGAACGACGCCGAAGAAAAGATCTTTTACCGTGTTACGGTCTTGAGGAAGGGATGATGACGAAGGTTGGGGAAGCCGAGTCTATGGCGGGGATTTTCTGCCTCTGTCCATGAGATCTTCGCGGATGCAAGGCCGCATGGGAGACGCAGATAGAAGTGTTAGCGCACCTGAAAAAATCGATCTGAGGTCGGGGGAATTTAAAAAAGTGGTCATATATTGGTCCAATAGAAGTTGAGAAGTAATATTGGTGCCATTATTTCGAAGCATATAGTACGTATATATCTCCCAATGCCCATTACCAATAATAATTAATAAGATTATATCCCTTACAATGCGGGTTCAATGCATCAAACTCTCTCGTTATATAGAAATTCAACGCATTAACCCCATGTGATTTGAAAAATGTGTCAAACCCCCTTCTGTTTTAGTTAATCATGCACAGAACCACTTTTATGACTAAATTTAATGATTTTGAGATTACGTTTCCTAATATTCTGATTGAATATGCAAGTAAATATGTCAGAATCTCTAAATACAAAATTGTTAATCATTTTTCTTATACTTGACAATTGAATTTGTTCACAGAAGGGATTTTGCGCATAATTAATTAAAATACAAGGGATTTTGACGCATTTTTTAAATCACATGGGGCTAATGCGCCGAATTTTTTCATCACAGGGGGGTTTGGTGCATTAAACCTCTTACAATGCTTACATTATTGTAGCGTTGTGCAATATAATGAGTCGAGGATATATATATTATTTTTAATTAGTAGGACATATTCATATCGTTGTCACCGGTGGCGGAGCCAGAAAAACGACATAGGGGGGTCGAATATGATGGATCGTTTTTAAATAATGTCCGAGTTGAATATTTCATATGCAATTTAAATAAACAGGCACTCATAGCAATAAGATAGATTTTCTTTTCTCTATTTCTGAGTCGTGTCACGTAAGTATTGAGTAAATTATATCCTATTTTTGAAATTTGGAAAAATAATCTATAGTATGTATCAAATTTTGCTGATTTTACGTTTGGATAATGCTGATTTTCCAGAAGTCATAACTTTTTGCTCGTAATGAGTTACGAGGGCCATAATATATCAAATTGAAGATAATTCAGATCTCTATACTCTCGAACTTTCAGCGGGGTCGACTGACCCCCATGACCCCCTTGGCTCCGCCCCTGGTTGTCACCCTTATATCATACTCATTCTCATTTTGAACGAGAAAAATAAACTCAAACCTCATTTACCACCAAACACATTTCGTTAAATGTTACTCCCTCCGTCCAAAATTATTGTCCTGCTTTCCTTTTCAGTTTGTCCCGAAATAATTGTCCCGTTTCTAAAACTTCCTTATTTCGTAAACAAATCTATACCAAACAGTGTCAAACAATGCAAAACAGTGCAAAGCAGTGTCGCTACAGTGCCAAACAATGTCGCTACAGTGCCAAACAGTGTCGCTACAGTGCCAAACAGTGTCGCTGCGGTGCCATTTTCTTAATCTATGTGAAAAACCAAACGAGACAATAATTTTGGGACGGAGGGAGTATCTAGCTACTTATCTTTCATTTAGACGTGTATATATAATTTCAGTACACAACGAAATCATACTAAGCTAGCCTGTAATTGTCAAGGCATTTAGACGTGTATTTGACTAATTTATTAATTAAGCTATAGAAATGTGATGATATATTCGTAAGTATATACACACTGTATAATTTATATTCCGTGAAATCATTCTAGAGTCACACCATGAAAAGTATTTCAAGTGACTAAGTTCGAAAAAAATAAAGATATTGAATTGATACCATTTTAAAACAATTAAAAAAATATGTTTTGTACGTATATGGTAAGTGAAATGAAAGTACGTTGCGACATTGAGGAATGTTCTTTATGTGATTGAAGTACCTCACTTAGTAATCTTTGTCATGGTTTTTGAAAGGTGCAACATAAAAAAGTCAGTCAAACCTCGGCTTTTATAAATTAAAATAGTGATATGTCTACATTGTGCTTGCTATATACTTGTATAAATGGTGAATAGTGATAATATTCTTCAAGTAGATGATTTAAAAGGAGTCGCTAATTTATTAGTGAGTATATAGTTTGAGAGTAAATTAATATAATTTTAAATATATAATTCCGTTGTTTAATTAATATCCTAAAAGAAAGTTGAGAGATGTGTATTTTTTAATGTCATATACTTTTGGGGAATACATGATCCTCCCACTTAATACAAACTATTTCTAAATTTTTCTTATTTAGAACAGAGTGTATAGACTTGGACCCCAGGATCCACGACTATTGGGTCTAGACAGCGACCACACACGCCTTACAGATTATTTGTATTATTGTACAGTCCAATTTATATCCACTAGATTAGCCTTTTATATTATCAGTCCATTTGTGTAAACAGGTCTGTTGGACCCGTATAAATTATAAAGGTCAAGACCCGGGTTTCACTATTTATACTCCTCTTGGAGACTCCTCTAACCCTAGAGCATAACTTACACACTTTTTACTATTCATCTTCTTCTCCCCATCTATTAGCTCAAATCTCTCTGATGGGCGGTGTACCCTGGGGTATCTTATCCGAAGGGTTATTGCGGAAAATAACTAGAAAGAAGTCAGAGAAAATAAGTAAGAAAGAGAGTCAAATGTATTAAATGCACTCAGCGTGTTTTACAAGGTGAATAAGGGCTGCTATTTATAGCAGCCATAAATGCGATGAGAGTACACATGTGAACAATCTAACGACTGAGGTGTCACCTCAATCGAGGTGACACGACATTCGCATGTGCACCACATTAAATGCGATGAGTGGATGTGACGCCGCATTAAATGCGGAAGTTGTCTGTCCCCAAAGGGAATCTTCGATGAGTGCGGTGTAGCTGAAGGCTCTCCTGTGGCCGAAGGCTACCCTCATGCCGAGGGCGCCTGTGAGCCGAAGGCTCCTGATTTCTGTCGTTTTCTCCCAGTAGCTTCGTACACCTGAAATCAACTGTTTCCTGGGGTTTGGAGCCTTCAGCTATGGTGCCGAAGGCATCCCCAAGCGCATCGTGAGTTCCTTTGACCTTGGGCAGCGGTGTTTTGGGCCTCATGCGCTTCTTGGGTCTGTTGAGCCTGTGTTGGAGTAGTAGGAGTCTGTGGGCCAAGGGTCCCTGGGCCATATACTTCATCACTCTCCTAATTATGTATGTTTGGATCCCTATAATCCATCAAGAACTTTTAAAATAAGTTTTTCTGAATATATCCCAACATAATTGAGGTAAATACTCCTTCCGCTTCAATATTATCTTCAAACATTCTTTTTTTCTCCGTCCCGAAATCATCTACTCTTTCCATTTTTTTTGCAAAGAATTTGTGGTTCATGACATTTTTTTTATATTATTACACATTTCTCTATCTTCTGCATAAATTTACATCACATAATACTCATTATCTTAATTCCCGTGTTATTTGTACATTAGGAGATAAGTTAGGAACAAAGGGGATATAATTTCATTTTATTTTTTACCCTGTTACTTATGTATTTTCCGTTTTAGTCCCCTGCCAATCATACATTATACATAGCAACCAGTGGAGGACCTAAGGGGGGCTAGGTGGGACATGTGCCTCTGCTTCGGGCCCGAAAATTCATTAGTAGCACTTAAGATAAAAATCAGTGTCCCCGCTTCGGGCTCGAAGTTTTTATTATAAACTAAATTTAATGTCTAGTGTGCCCCCGCTCTCACAAATCTTTGGGTCCGCCACTGATAGCAACATCGGTTAATAACACAATATATAGAAATGACTAACAATATTTCGAATTCCATCACGCTTTTTCAAATAAAGTACTAGTAGTAAACTATCTAAATTTTATTTTAGTATGGCTATTTTGGCCTATATCACCGTGCATGTAAAAACGTAAAATTAAAGAAAAAAAGGTATCAATAAACTCTTTTTAGTTTTTACTATTTCACATTTATCACTGGACTTCATGTACTTACAAAATTTATTACTCCGTATATAAATAGCATTATCTTGAAAACACAACCAGTCCACTTACGCTGTACTAAAGTTATTTTCGAAAAAATAAATGAAAGCAGTTGATAAATGATATAAAAATCATACGTAGTATGAATGTGAAAAACGTAGAAATGATAAAACAAATATATGTAATTTAAAAACATTAAAAATAATAAAAATGGAAAGATAGAGTGAAAATGTGAGAAATAAAAAATTAAAATATAAAACTTCTAAACAAATGTAAAACAAACAAATAGTTCAAAAATGCATAAAAATTAAAAAATAGTTTTTATTTCTATTTTTTTCGAATTCTAAATTTTTAGGTTTTTTTTAAAAACTTGTTATATGCCAAAGACCGATTGAATGACCGGTTGATGTTTTTTAAAGTAGTCATATTTATATGATTTTTTAGTAAATGGTTAGTTTTACTTGAATTTAATAGTGTAATTCAAGAGCCCACTATTTTTCGGCTTATCAGGTTTATCAGCCATTTTTTTGTATTTAAATGTTTTTACACTTTCCTATATGATACTCCGTATATATTTAAAATTTTGCTACACTTTCTCTTTTTGGTAAGTTATTCTATTAAAAATATCTAATTATTTATACTTTTTCTACTTTTTATCTTTTCTTTCATACTTTTTCTACGCTATTCATTACCCCTATTATTTTCCACTTAAACACGAACAGAGTATTAGACAATCATAGAAATTCAAAATATATTTTTAATATGAAACACATAATTTTAGAGAACATAAAATATTTTGAGAATGTTCCGTGTAACAGAGAAATTGACTTTAATTCAATTCTTAATTGTTTTATTTTTCAATAAGACAAAATGAATGAGAATGAAAATATACTCCGTAATCAATTTTTCTTTTCATTTTTGTTTATCGTTATTCCTTTTTTGAATAATCTTGGGAATGTTTTCAAAATAAATTTGTAAATGATTTGGAATTTAAAACAGGAGAAAAGTGTGAACAAAAATTCTTGATGTACAAGTTCTTATACACATTAACACATCTTAATGTTTGTGGGAGGTTTTTTGTCAGTGAATCCCAGTTCACAGACAAAACCAGCTCGTTTTGTCTATGGAAAATTTACATACAAAAACAAGGCAGTTTTTATCTGTCGATTGGGATTGACAGACAAAAAAAATCTCACTAACACGGAGGAATACTGATGGGTACGAGAACTTATACAAAACAAAATTTTCAAGTGTGAAACCCATTTAAAAAGCGAGAGTGGAGCGCGGTAATAAACAATATAAATGCACACCTCCGTTCTAGGCAACCCGTGAATGCAACGATATGATTTATCTCCAACCCAAACGGTAAAACAATCCAGTGGCATTCAAAGTAAAAACACCCAAATTCAAACCTTTCTCTATAACTTCTTTAGTTTATAAACTCGACAAAATCTCAACATTTTGCTGTATTGGGCGTATCATTATCTTCTCAGATGGACTCCGCCACTCTTTGGTTCATCTCTGTCTCCGTCCTCCTCCTTCTCCGCCCATCTCCGGCAATCTCTAAGACAACTTACATCGTCCATATCAAAAACACCCAAAGGCCTGCTTCCTTTGAAACCCACCGCGATTGGTTTTCCGCCCATCTCCAATCGGTTTCTTCGGGTTCCGACTCTCTGTTGTACACCTACACCACCGCTTATCATGGCTTCGCCGCCTCTTTGGATCCGGATGAGGCGGAGGCGCTCCGTAGAAGTGAAGGTGTTGTAGGGGTTTACGAGGATACGGTGTACAGTCTCCACACCACCCGAACGCCGGAGTTTCTCGGGTTAGATGCTATGTCCGGCGGACTCTGGACGGGCCACGGCATGCAGGAGCTCAACCGTGCCACCCAGGACGTCATCATCGGAGTTCTGGATACCGGTGTGTGGCCGGAATCGAAGAGTTTTAGTGATATCGGTATGCCTGCTGTTCCGGCCCGTTGGCGAGGGCGGTGCGAATCCGGGTCGGACTTCAATCCGAAGGTCCATTGTAATAAGAAGCTTATCGGAGCCCGGTACTTCGCCCGCGGCTTCCACATGGCCTCCGAGATGGGATCCGCCAGAGAGGTGGAATCTCCGCGTGACACCGAGGGTCACGGGACTCACACCGCCAGTACTGCCGCCGGGTCCCAAGTGTCAAACGCCAGCCTCTTCGGGTACGCCTCCGGTGTAGCCCGCGGCATGGCCACCAACGCCCGCATCGCCGCCTACAAGGTATGCTGGACATCCGGGTGCTTCGGGTCGGACATCCTCGCCGGGATGGAGCAAGCCATTCTCGACGGCGTCGATGTGCTCTCAATGTCACTGGGCGGCGGCTCTGTCCCTTACTATCGTGACACAATTGCCATTGGAGCTTTTTCCGCGATGGAGAGAGGGATCTTCGTCTCTTGCTCCGCTGGGAACAGTGGACCAGTGAAATCGACGGTGGCGAACGTTGCTCCTTGGATCATGACCGTCGGCGCTGGAACAATTGACAGGGACTTTCCGGCGTATGCCACATTGGGAAACGGGAAAAGGTTCACCGGAGTATCCTTGTACAGCGGGAAAGGATTGGGGAAACGGCCAATCGGATTGGTGTACAATTCCGGCAACGAAACTTCCGGCAATTTGTGCCAACGGGGCTCGCTCGATCCAAAATTGGTCAAAGGAAAAGTGGTTCTGTGCGATAGAGGGTCAAACCCGAGGGTGGAGAAGGGCGAGGTGGTGAAAGAAGCCGGTGGGGTGGGGATGATTTTAGCGAACACGGAGGCGAGTGGGGAGGAGCTTGTGGCGGACAGTCACTTATTGCCGGCGGTGGCTGTGGGAAAGCATTCGGGAGACGCGATCAGAGAGTATGTAAAGGGATCTAAGAATCCTACGGCGGTGCTGGGCTTCGGTGGGACGGTTCTGAATGTGAAACCGTCGCCGGTGGTGGCTGCTTTTAGCTCTAGAGGGCCAAACACAGTGACCCCGCAAATACTAAAGCCTGATGTGATTGGGCCCGGAGTGAATATCTTGGCCTCGTGGTCAATGGCCACCGGGCCCACTGGGCTCCTGCAAGACACTAGGAGGACTCCATTCAACATATTATCTGGTAAGCATTTCGTAACGGACACTTTTTCACGCTCTTATTCCCTGAAAATCTGAAAATATTTTTTCAGACAATGATTATATCTTTGTCGCCAACGGTATTCATTAATGACATTGTGATTTTGATTTTTTTTTTACATAATATTAAGTGACATACTATGTGACAGTGTACAATTTATGTCTCAAATTGAGATGCAAAATTAACTTTTCTAGATTATACAAATTCATTTTATTCACTTAATTTGAATTTCACAACTTTAGAAAGATTTTTATATAGTTTTTGAATATGTAATTGTAATTATTAATCACATCCAACATCTCCTATTCCTAGGCATTATCATGTATACAATTTAAAAGAAATAAAGAATTAAAAAATAATACTCCCTCCATTCTATTTAAAGGTTCTCGGTCACTATTTTTCGGTCAACGTGCATTGTTTTTAATCTTTTACTATATATATCTAGCTTTTATCAAATTTAAATTTTTTTAATCAGGCTTTGTAGCGGTTTTAATGTAGTTTCTGAATATGTAAATTTTATTTACTAAATATAATTTCACTAATGACAGAGATCAATTAATTTTATGATCAATCAAACGTCGTAAACCGTGTGAGAACGTTAAATGAGATGAAGTATAACTAACTTATACTCAGTACTACTTATAAACAATCAATCAAAAGAAAAAGGTAGGAACAAAAATGGCTGAAACAAATGATAAGATAGCAGTAGAACGGATCAATGGAAGAATGTGGCCCGATAAGATAGCAGTAGAACGGATCAATGGAAGAATGTGGCCCGATAAGATAGCAGTAGAACGGACACAACTTCACCCTTGTCCCTTGAGGCCCGAAACGTGCTACTGCCGACGTCTGCACTCTTCCAACCGCCGCCCGAAGAGCCTCCTGAATCCTAAGTGTATGGTACTCTAATTTCAAGGTATTCAACTAAATCAAGGCAGTCAATCCAATGACAAATTCTGAAATTCAAACATTTTAATTAAAAAGAATATTTAAGCATTAAGTTATAAGATGGCTGCTTATCAAAAGAAGAACTGAAGACATCGGAAATTCGGAGTCAGGTCCCGTTAAGATGATTATTGATAAAGCAATGAAACACGCCACTAATAGGATTGGATTGGGCCGCTGATAATGGTTTATTTAAAAATAGGGAAGTTCTATTCACAACCACTGTTTTACTAAATACAATCACATTTTTTTGATAAATCCAAGTATACCCTTAATTTCATCCTCTGCTTCTTTCCTAGTGTCGACTCCAGTCTCCTTAATTCCATTCCTCTGCTTCTTTTCAAGATCATCGCCTCTCTAGCTACCTACTGAAATCAATAGGTTGAAACTCCGCATCACGCTCAAGACCGTCAGAAGACACCGGCGGCGGAACTTGAAGACACTCAACGGAAACAAGCACAGAAGAAGAATCAACCATATAAGTTTAAGTTGAATCAAATGTTCAAGAAGGATCGGGAGTCGACGTCGCTGGGACCAAGAAGGACCAGAGTTATTGGGAGACATGTATTGTACAAAGCATAGACTTCCATCCGTGACACCGGCAATGGGTTTGGGGTAGTCTGTCCTTCCCAGAACTTTGAGCGGACATTAATGGTTGACCTTCGAGGTTTAGCTCCAAGAACTGAACCAAAAATTACAGAGGTTGTAATCAAGGCCTAGGCTTTCCTTGAGCTGCAATCGCAACTGGAGCGGTGGCGGAGCAACCGGGGGCTGGGCGGCGCTATGGAGGTAGAAGAACTCGCCCGTTGAGCATCGATCCTAAGCTCCATGTGACTTGACCGAGCAACTGGACCACTTTTTCAGATCTGGAAGGATCGTTTGTATCCGGCCAAGTTCAATGAAGATCAAGTTTGTGGTTGCACCAATGCCAGGATAATTTAGACATATGAAGACATATGCGGCTGTATTTAGTAAAAGAGTGACTGCAAATAGAATTCCCCTTAAATATAATTCCTAATGGGCCTTGTATATAAAAAATGGAGGTCCTTCAAAAACTGGGGGCCTCTGCACTTGCATTAGGGCCGGGCCTAGCTTTGGGTTATTTAAATTTACATTAGAGATATAGGTAGCGTTTGCGATTGCTTCTACTTCATAAAAGTGATTTTTTAAGGTGATTTGGAGAAAGTACTTAAGAGTAAAAGTCGGTAGTTGTTGATGCTAAAAATAAATAGTCTAAATATGAATTAAATGGGATTAGAGCAAATATGAATCGACAATGTTTTTATAAAGAACAATAAAATATAAAAGGAATTTTCAGTAGTTCGAATGGGAGAATAATGGCGTTTTCTCGTATGCTGCTTGTTTTTGAATGAACTTTACATTTGATATTCTAAGCCTGTTTATTCTATGTTTTTTTTTTCTATGTTGTTTCCCTTCACCTTGCTGCAACTGCCCTCCGTGTTTGTTGCCACTTCCAACGGAACTGACTTCCCCCTTTTCTCTCCATTGGCCCGTTTGCAAGACCAATTCTTGGGCTCAACAATAGTGTTTGAGAAAAAAGTGCTTCTGAAAAGTAAAAGTTGATAGTGTTTGATAAATTAAGTGATTTTTGTGTAATAGAAAAAGTGAAAAGTAGTTTAAAGCACCGTTCTACCTGCTTTTAGCTTTTATTTAACTTTTAAGTAATTAATTTAAGCAGAAGCTATCATTTGAAAACACTTTTTTCATTTTTTTTAATCTAAACACTTTTTTAAATCTTTAGGGTGTGTTTTGGAGTTGAGTTTTGGAGAGGAAAGGAAGGTTAATGGGGGTTTGTGACATTCCTTTTCATGTTTGGGAGTTTATAAAATTGGAGGAGTGCTTTTGGAGGGCTTTTGTAACCCTTCAAAACCCTCCAAATGTTTAATTTTTAAGTTCTCCCAATTTGGAGAGTTTTGGAGGATAATTAACAAGATTATCCTCCAAATGCGTAATTTAAGTTATATTAGAAATGAATATCACCTCAATGATTTGAATTCGTCATATCTCAAAGTATTTTTAGTTATAATTTCTTCAAAAATTCTCTTCTTTCAATTTTATTACTCTCAAATACAAAGAAGAGTTTCTTCATCTTCCCTTTCCCCTCCAACAACATACCTCCAAAACCTTTTCCTTCCCTCCAAACTCCCAAATATACCCTTATCAAATACTCCCATATAAGGTGAGGTACAATGTATTTTACAATATGCGAGGGAAATAAACCCTTCTATTTGTATTTGGGAGTTTAAATAATATGAGGGAAATGCTTTTGGGGTGTTATAAAATCCTTCTAAATCCTCCAACACCTTAGTTTTCTAATTCCCCCGATTTGAGGGTTTTATAAGGTCTAGCTACGCAAATGAGAGATTTATCCTCTAAAACTAAAACCGCTTCTGCATAAAAATTTTATGAGTTGTTACTCGTTTCATTTCTCCGACACTGAAACCCCTCAAGTCCCCAAACCCTCCACTTTTGAAATTTGCAACTCCCAAACAAGAGGAGGGAATCCCTTCCTATCTCCCTTCCCTTCTCTCCACTCCCCTTCAAAGTCTTCCCCTTCCATCCCCTCAAACTCCCAAACACAACCTTAAATGTGTACCTATATAGATCAATCAAAATACTGCAATTAAACAATTACAATACAAATGAATAATGAAATAATGATGTTACCCGTCATTTGCTTTATAGGTACACTATTTTCACTCTTTATAACAAAATTTCTGATATTTGCAATATCTTAGGTAAGTAGATTACCTAAAGTTTAACTTTCCTCGAATCAAACATTAACCAAATAAATTTCTCCAACCTGACAACAACCAGCAACCACACATAAAAAAATATTATCAAAGAAAAAAACCAAATAAATTTTTTGTCAGGGTCTTTTGACGACCCAAATAATTAACTGGTTTTTATCCCATAATAAATTGATACATTTCCAATTGCAGGAACGTCCATGTCTTGTCCCCATATTAGTGGGCTGGCAGCATTATTAAAAGCGGCCCATCCCAACTGGAGCCCAAGTGCAATCAAATCTGCACTCATGACAACAGCATACACTCGGGACAACACCAACTCCTCTCTACGGGTTGCCGAGGACGGCAAGCTTTCAAGCCCATGGGCTCATGGATCAGGACATGTTGATCCCCAAAAGGCCCTCTACCCTGGCCTCATTTACGACATACGTCCGGCCCAATACGTCATGTTCCTGTGCTCCTTGGACTATGCCAGTGAGCACATCCAAGCGATTGTCAAAAGAGCAAACATAACATGCAACAAGAAATTCAAGGATCCTGGGCAGCTCAACTACCCGTCCTTCTCTGTGGTCTTCCCAGGGTCAAGAGTCGTCCGGTACACCCGGGAACTCACCAATGTGGGGCCTGCAGGTTCAACGTATGATGTGTCTGTTGAATCACCACCATCGGTTTGGGTGACAGTGAAGCCGAGAAGGTTAGTGTTCAAGAAGGTAGGGGACAGACTAAGGTACACAGTTACATTTGTATCCAGGAAGGGAGTGAAGGGTGCTATAAACGAGTTTGGCTCCATTTCTTGGAATAATAATGCAGGGAATCAAGTTAGGAGTCCAGTTTCTTTCTCTTGGGCCCAACTTTTATAGTGTGAGACTATATTTATCATAGTAGTAGGGCGGGTTTAGGGCCTTTGATCTTGTAACAATGCAGGTCCATTGTATTACTTTCTAGAGTGTGGGTTTCAAGAGTAGATTGCTTATCTGGGAAAGGGACAAATGAGTGGAGTTCTATTAAGTTTGCTTCTATAAACAATTAAATATTCACATTACATCTGACTCACTAAAACAAAAACGCTCAATATATTTATTTATTGAGCGTTTGGACAAATTACACTACCAAGTAGGGATGGGGGGTGAAATAAATAAGAAATCAAAAAAAAAATTGAACTGGAACCGGCATGGCTCGGAATCACCGCCTACCCAGGCCAGTTCCGGTTCATCCATTCCCAAAAAAAGGCCCGGTTGGGCTCAGGCCCGAACTGGAACCGGCCCGGCCCCGGTCCATCCATACTACCAAGTTCTAAATAGTTTTCTTTTGATGCACTGTTTTACAAGGCTATGTTTGGTAAATGGCTTAAAATTAGTTTGTTTGATCAATTTCAGGTGATTTGACTGGTTGACCAGTTAAAAACTTATAATTATTGTTTGCTAAAACAGCTTTTTCAAATAGATTGTTCATCCAATAAGCCGTTTTTGTAAACGCTGCATGTAGCAGCTGTTTCAATTTCTTTTATTCCTTTTTTTTATTCTTGCTTGCTATGGTAGTCCGAGGGTCTTAGCTCTACTATGATTTCCATTGTTTTTTTTTTGGTGAAATGTAAATAAATATATAGTATGATTTCCATTGTTTAGAATAAGGAGAGTCGCATATATGGTCCCTCCGTTATCCATGAAATTAAAATCTCAGATCTGTATTTATGGATTGTAAATGTCACCCCTCAATTGTTCAAATTGTTGTAAATGTGGTTTTTTAAGTGGTGAAATGTACTCTCGTCCACATTGTATATTTCACCCATCAAAAGGACCACATTTAAAGCATTTTGGACAATTGAGGGGTGACTTATCCTTCAAAATGACCACATTAAACAACGAAGTATATTTCAGAAAATCATTTGACTGCCTTCCTGGTTGAATTTTTACCTGAAATTTGGTATGAGTAAACTAGACTTAATGAAAAAGATGTTCAACAAAATTCATAAAAAAGTTCCACCGGTAACCGCCCCAAATGGTGATGGCCAGACAGAGCCTCCTATAAAAGGGATGATTTGCACTTTTTCGATTAGTTCAAGGGCTTGTTTGCACCATTTCCCCGTCTTTTTGAATTTGGATTTGCACCTCGCCCCAAATGTTGTTTAAGTATTACTCCCTCCCTCTCTCCTTTGCACAAATCTCAATCATACAACTTTCACTTTATTAATTCTCGTGTCGGTCAAACTTGGAAAAGTTTTAAGGATGGAGGGAGTATATTTTTCAACGTGTATATATTTTGTGTGTTGGGGTATTGGGCTGCTCAGATCGCAATAGACTTTTTTGCACTGGGTGCACAACGATCAGGCCCGGACGTCCATCTATAGTCATACCAGGCTGAGACGAAGGACGAGCGTCTCTAGTATTCTCGAGCGGAACCAACAAATGGATGATATACACCCAGCATGGACCATGACAGATGAACTAGACCTCTCGTAGATATGATACACGGACGAGTTGGCCATGCTATAATTAGGGGTGGGCACGGGACATGACGAGATGAGAATTAGAATATCTCGGTACCAAACCCGGTTTAGGATAATGGAACAGGACAAGACAAGACAAGACATGGTCCTGCTGTAGTCCCTTTTAAACCGGTATCGCGACAACAGAAAACGAACCAAAACGATTTGCAAAAATAAAATAGCATATAAGAACTTGATGACAAAAAACTACAACACTAAATACAAAAACACAAAGAAATTTACGATAAATGCAACACAAAAAATAGTAGATTAATAGAATAGTTGCAAGAAACAAACTGTATATAACAACACTAACTTCAACGCACACAAAATTACCAAGAAATCTATAAAACAAAAATTGTTTAAACAATATAATTAGGAGTGAAATATGTGGGAGTAAAAGTGAGTTTCTGTATAATAGATAATTCATACTCGATAATTTAGAATCCTTTAGGTGTTTTACATGTTAGACGACTAATACATGATACTCATTGGTATTTGGGTTGTAAAATAAAATGAATGTTACTACTATTTGCACTAATTATTAAATTGATGGTAGACTTCCTAACCTACTACAACATACAATTTTGAATTCGATACAACGAGACGAAACGGGACATGTTTTACTTGTCCCAGTCGTGTTTTATTTTGGAACGGTTTGACACTGAAACGGGACAAAAATAATTTGTCTCGAATTTAATGGAACAGTTTCTGAACTGAACTGTTATTTCCATAATGGACCAACGGACCCTGTCCTTTTGCCCAATCCTAGCTATAATAATTAGCTTGAAACCTAGATTTGACAGGAATAACAGTGGATGAAAATATGGTTTGGCGAATAGGAGCACAACACATCACCGAATCCAACTACCACCGATGTACTATAAATTGTCCCTCACGAGTCAAAAGAGGGGTTGGCTTTTGGAATTCAATACTAATACTAGTAGACATTACCAAAGCGATTGGTGGAGCGAATTACATAGTTATATAGCCGTTCTTGAGTATATTCAAGTGTTTTGCAACAAAATTAACCAAATATATACCCTGATCACCGTCCAAAGTCTCAAAAGAATTGTGTTTGATATTTGGACTAAAGAAATAAACTCCAACAATATTGATGCCATCTGTGGAAAACTGAACAAAATTTTCGTTCACCTCTTTCCCTAAATCTGTCCCTAAAAAGCTAACACAATCTACCTCAAATTAAAATCACTAACAATGTGAACCGAATCTAAAACTATAAGTTAATAAGTGGATTCAGATCTATAATACTACGTTCTGATCCTACCAGATCCATTGACGAACCTACATAATAAGCCATCAATTTGAGCAGGGTTCTCAATCATGCAATACTAGGCATTTCTCGAAATTTATATGAAAGACACGCCAAATGCTCACTAGGGAGAACATTGTTGTGATAAATGATCCGAATTTCTCAAATTTTTAAATGAGTAAATCATGACCAGTTATCAACATGCTCCGTAATGAGCATGCCAACATACTTCATATATTTACTCCGACATTTCCAATGGTAGGGTGGTGCAATCTCTTAAGTATCTTTTGCATACATCCTATTTTTATCTCGTGTAAGATCTACATGATTCACATTTGTTTTCATTTTATTGTGTTATATCACTTTTAACACAATTTTCATCTATTTACTTCATCAATCATGTATATGTTCCATACATATACTTCGACATACACGTGGTCTATGACTTATCTCTATATGTATGTAGGATAGACTAGGACGGGCCTACCCGCCCTGCTGCCCGCCCCGCCCCGTCACTATTTAAGCCCGACCCGGTTTGTCCGGTACCGGTACCAGACCCAAGACCCGGCCCGGTGGAAAAGGAATGCGGGCTTGGGCTCCTATTTTCGTGGACTGGCCCGGACCCAACGGTCACCAATTCGATTTTTTTTGTTTCCATTGACTGGCTGCAAGGTGAATGGGGTTGGGTGGTTTGGGGGTGGGTGGGTGGGTTGGAATTCATTCAAAAAAAAATTGACAAAAAATAAAATAGGCACGACCCAACCCAGGCCCAAATCGGAACCGGTACAAACCGGGCCGGGACTTGGCCTGATTACCTTAGTCCCGCAGCCCGCCTGGGCCCGACTCGGCCCTTCTTAGTTCTTCTCACCCCCTTCCTTCTCCCTGGTTGTACCACTGGTTTAGGCCTGTCAACGGGTCCGATCTGGGTCAGAATGTAGTGTTCCATAGCCGAACCCGCTAAGTTAATAATGGATCCAGACCCATCCCGTTTACCCGGCGGGTCTTAAAATTTGGACCTAAACCTAGACCCAAGGGGTCTCGGAACTGGGTCGGTTAGACCCACCAATAAGTATGATATGCACAACATTATAAACTTTGTGAAAAAACATGACCTGTATATAAAAGGTAAAGCAATGTGCACAAACTTAAAAACAAAATATATCTTCACTTTCAAAAAATATCAAGATTTCTTATAGAAAATCAATACTTTTATCCAATAAAGTATCGGTTCTTGTAGAGACGTATAACTACATATTCGGTTTTGCTTTCTCTTGCACAGAAAGCTCGTAGTATAGACTTGAAATAAGGTCACAAAAAGGTCTCTTGGACTAGTGAGAGTATAAGAGCATATTATATATGATAGTGATATAATAATATCAATATTTAATAACAAATATTGGGTTTTGCCTACTGGTCTGATACACACTTTATCATTACGTATAAATGGTGAAAAATGGGTATTAGTTTTAGGATATCTTAATATCTCGATCAATATCACTTATACAGTAGGTATGTATTAGTGTGTTTATTTTTAATTGAAGAATTACAACTAATAACTTTATGTATTAATATGTGTATATGTTTGTGTGTGTATTAGTTTGTAATTTTTTATTTGAAGTATTATGAGTAACCATTTTATGTATTACTGTGTGTGTACTAATACAAGCAAGAAATTTTAAACGGATTCAGATCCTTAACGGGTCAGGATCATATGTACCATACCCGACCCGTTTATTAAAAATACTAACAGGTCGTGTCTGAGTCCGGGTAAACGGAATAAAATATAGGCCCATATCCGTTAATAACAACCGGGTCCAAGTCGGGTCTGGGTCTAAACCCGACCATTGACAGGCCTACGCTGGTTGGGTTTCTTTTCTTCCTTTCTTTCTCCCGGTTCATTTTCTTCTAGGCTCTCTACTCCCTATATCTAATTTTGGGGCGAGTTCACCATCTATCTCACCAACCTCTGCCGACCCCCCAATTTCACCAATTTCCACCCTTTTCTTTCCTTCCCCTTCTCCCCCTTTTTCTCCTCCGATTTTTCCTTTTTCTGTGGAATCTATGACTTCGATCTTTTCTTTTTCTCTTATTTGGTAGTTAGTACCAAAGACCTCTGCCTCTCTTCATCTATTTGGGCTTCGAATTCGCGATTTGTCGATGAAAAGCGTAGAGCACTGGAGCTTAATAACGTCGTTGCCGACAGGTGTCGCCCTATCTGGAAGATGGGGGGTGGGGAGCAAGAATTAATTAAATAATACCAAGTACTATGTACGTATCAAAAGAGAAGAACAACAAAATGTAAAAGAAAAACAAAGAAGAAACCTGGAGCACGCAAGTTTGAAGGAAAAGACATAAAAATAAAGACAGCAAAAAGTAGGTGGATGCCACGTGGATACAAATGCATTTTGAGCATTTTTATATGTCGGAGGATTTAATTGAATGATTAAATAGTACGAGAACTTAATAGGCCTTTTTAGTATATAGTAGAAGAATTTATTTGATAGTTTTCCCTAAAATAAAAATAGGCACCTACTTTATCCGTCCATATAAAATGGACCTTATTATAGTAGACCCTTAAGGATAACATTACAAGACATCAGTGATCAGACATGGCAAAAATTGAACCAAATTGATTGGGAGAAACGAACATACTTCTGAAGTCACTTTTGGCAACATCTCCTTGGCCCGAAACGACTAACTTTGAATATACACCGGCTTCCACTTGTAGGTTTACATAGGACTTCCATCACTAAAACTTGTTTTTCACTATTCTTGAATCTTGATAATCATCAATATAGCAACAAAGATAATACCTAATAAAGTTTGAAATTATGGTACTAGAAGCAACAAAAGTACAAAGGGTTGCAGCAGCAGGAGGTATTTGTACAGCTGCCACAACAGCTTACCTTCGGACAGCTAATAGGACAACAGCATGTACTACTACTACTACATTTGCAGCGGCATGAGCAGTTAAAGCATGAAGAAAAAGAAGGTTTAGGACATTTTGGAGTAATACAGCAACCCCTGCAAGATGAGCATGAACAAGAGCAGCACTTTTTGTGGCAGCATTGAGAAGAATCCAGACACGAACAACATTGAGAAGAATCCGGGCACGAGCAACACCGCTGCCCCGCACATTTGGGTGATGAGCAAGTGGCACATGATGACAATGAAGAACAGCAGTTGCTGCATGAACAGCTGATGCATGAGCATTTGGGGCATCCTAGATTGCATTTGGAGCAGCAACTTGAGGGCATTTTGGCACAAGGACAGCAGCAACAACATATCCATGAGATGCTGATACAAGACATCCCGCCACTGCAAGATATTCAAAACAACAAATCCAAAGAATCCAATGAGAAATTTACCATATAGCCTAACACAAAAAGTAGTGAATCGTATTTAGGGCGGCCATGGGTTGGGTTGGGTTGGCGTTTACCCAAGCCCCAAAGCGGAACGTTAACAGTGTTCTGGAACTATCTTTATTGCCCACAAACTAAACAAAAAAATAAGGTTTGTTTCATTATTCGGGTCCAGCAAATCTGAAATTTCCATATTACACACTAGTTTATACTTTTGATACTCCTTACGCCTATACAATCTTGACACTTTCTGCATGTCTCAAAATTATCAATCATTTCATAATGATGAATGATATGCAGTTCAAATTATTTCTGTATGTCCTAACTAAATCTAAGCGACACAATTTTCCCTTAAAATATGTTCCCAATACATGGACTTTATTTACGGATGATAAAGTAGATAAAGAAATTTCAAACAAGACAACCCATTTAACTGAATTGTTCATTGACAATTTATACTTCTAGTTTCTAGTGTTCTCATAATTTCGAGTTTCCGGGTGAGACTTGGATTCACCAGTGGCCCTATAATTTGTAAACCCAAATCATGTAATTGATACTACATTTTATACACAGGTTTGATAAATTTGAAATTACTTGAAATCTAGCCTACACTTTTATAAAGGTAGGCTGCCAAGGAAAAACCTAATGCCTATACAAGAACTACACCAAATATACCAAACTTTTTGTATAATAAGTGGAGCTCGGATCAAGATTGATCAAACTCTAATTCACAACCTCTTGTTAGAAATATTTCCAACCAATTAACTACAATAAAAGGAAACCGGGCTACTCCTACGCTGATCTTTTAAGAAGGAACATGAGTTATCAAAGACAAACTAATCCATAACCATAATGTGGGGATCCCCTGTGAAAAATGACGACATGATCCACATAAGTGTCTGATCATGAGGGGAGTGTTTAAAACAGAACCCGAGTCTTAACAACTTTAGAAGTAATTGAGTTTCACTCCGATAAGCTTTATTTATTTTTATAATTTTTTATAGGAAATAATGAAATATAAAACAATAATTTTATACAACCACATATATGCTATATAGGAAGTATCATATTACAATAAATTGAATGGTAAATTTACATGTATATTCTTCCCCCATTCTTTTCTAATCACAAGGCTTTGACTTTTACACTCATCACATACCTTACTTAGGCCATACTCTTTACGAATGTATAGAAACAAAATTATTTTCTAATCAGAACGCTTTGACTTTTACACTCATCACATGCCTTACTTTGGTCATACTCTTTGCTAATGTATAGAAACCTAATATATTACGTATAACGTTTTTAGTCTTGTCTCTAGGTAGATTATCAGAATATGAAATTATGATAATTTTTCTAAGGCCTTTTTCCATGAATATTACTAAATTAAATTCAAAAAAAAAATATGACTTTAAAAAAATCAAAAAAGTAACATATTTAGTGATTAGTTCTCAGTGACTTATATCTACCATTAACTTATCACTCTGAAATACACTACAGTGAATTGTCTAGTTACTCGTACACAGTGACTAATCATATTTTTATCCAAAAACATAACTAATCATATTTTTATCCGGAAAACTCTTTAACTAATATACATGTCATTTTTTCTTTTTCTGATACATTATTAATTATATTAGTGGTAAAAGTAAGTTTTGCACTGACATGTGTGATAGTCAAACTGTTTCAACTACATAAGAATAGAGGTTAGCACACATTTAAGATATACTTTGTTGTAATGTACACACATTATATGAAAGCATATATGTATGATAGAATGGTGCGACAATGCTTGTGAGCAGCTCCAGTCTAAGTACTTGAATCGGGCTCAACTCGTTACTCATCTATCTACCTTGAACTCCGCTCTACAAAACCCAAACCCAGTTCAAATATTTACTGATTTGATCGTGAATAGTTCACAAATAGTCTTGTTCGCTTATACCCCTAAATTTAATAATGCTATACAGTGAATCAATGAGAACTAAAATTCAAATAGTGACTGCAATATCATGTATGTGAAGGATGAAACACTAATAATCTGCAGCTGGACTTTCCCATCAGTTCACAATCAGTAATGACACTTTATCTACTATAACAAAATTTATAGCCGTTTGTATAACACATCACAATAAGTAGATTTTCTTTTGTTAAAGGTTGGCTTTTTATTTGTTCTTAAAAGTTGCACAAATAATGAAATGATAAGAAGAGCATACCAGATCCATTTCCAGAAACGAGAACATCTTCTGGTTTTCTTGATCCTAACAGGGATTAAGATAATTATTAATATAAAAACGTCAGATTTAAACATAAAATACTAGCAGTAAGTAAAAAAAATGCCATCTTACGTTGGTAAAAGAGGATCTGGATTGGCTAACACAAAATCGGTGACCCTGCAAGATGGCAACTTCTTCAGCATAAAGTAAAGAGAAAAAGATCAAAACATGCTTGCATTCCACATGTGCCAATTGAAAGATTTGAATTACATACTCTTTACATGACCGGGAAGCAGGCTGTAGACGGTCAACAAATTTCAGCTCATCCTGCTCACACAAAAATTATCAAAAAGAGACTGAGACAAAATAAAACCACAAATGGAAGTAAACCTCACAAATACTCATTAAACACATAGTGCCTGTTCTATAAGTGTTATTTGGCTGAAATGATTGAATCTGCCCAATTTTCAAAGAGTCCAAGTGTTTGGCTCAAACGCATTTCAGCCAAAAGAAATAAGCGAATTTGTTCCCTAAGAGGCTAAGATCATCTGAGACTCTCTTCACCTCACAAAAAATTCTCACAAAAAAATACTTCCTCCGTTTCTGAAACAAGTTCCACCTTTCCTTTTCGGGCAGATTCAAAATTAAATTCCACTTTAAAACATTTCCTTATTATCTACATCAAAACAGTGTCAAACAGTGCCAAACAGTGCACTCCACACTGAAGTCAAATTTATTCTCTTAATATGTGTGAAGTCAAATGTGGAACTTGTTTTGAAATTGGAGGGAGTATCTTTATATCTGTTTTAAGAAAATGTCCACCATAAAGAGCCAGCAAAATGAGAATGAGAAAATGAACAGATAAACAAGCCATGTTGGAAATGTCAACAGTTGATAAAATATACTCCTTGTTAGAGTATATGTATTCTCAAACAGCTCAAAATCAGGGAAAAATTGTATGAGACTTTATCTTTTAGCCAAAATTTAATTAGATGATGCACACACTCATTAACAAGAAAAGCTAATTCAGAGTGAAGAACGAGAGACAACCTAAAAACATACACAGGATGTTTATCCACTAGAGTCTTTTTTTTTTTTTGGGTAAAAGTTAAAACCAGAATTTAGATTCTATGTACAAGAATATGTTACCGAAGAAACTATATTATACAAAAGAGGCAATGAAAAAGACAGCTAAGGTTACCCAAATTGCAATTTTTACCAGTCCTCTATTAATATTCTGTAAAATCAGTCTACACTCAGAAAAGTTACTATATTTGTAAAGTCTCCAACACCACATATTTTTTTTGGCAATTTCTCAGAACTAATAAAACAGAGTTCCATTCTGCAAAGAATCAAAAACTCACCTCAAGAAACCCAATCTCCCTCTCCAGCATCTGGACTCTGGCCGATTCCCGGCGCTTCCCATACAAATCCGGGTACCGAGGCGGCGATTTCGGCCGCGGCGGTGGCAAAGTCGGCACCCCACCGCGCCCTCCTCCCGGACCGGCCATTTCTCCAATATTTCACAGCCCCCCTTATTAATAAGTGATGATTCTTGGCTTCTTGGACTGTCACACCACTGTCCACTGGGCATATAATAAAAGTGGAGTACTAAAAACAGTGCATACCATGATGCATGGTTTTCAACGCCGACAACAGTAATGTTCTACTCTTGGGCATATTTACAAACAAATGGGTACATAATGGAGTGGGGTTGGGGGAAGGAGGAAGAAGGACAGGCGGAGGAGAAATTATTGCTGCAAACGTTTGGTTGCTTTGGCAGGCAGGTGAGAAGACGAGAGGTGGTGGGTGGGGGTGGGTGGGTGGGGGTGGGGTATTCAGAGGGGGAGGGGGAGAGAAAGAGGGGGAGAGCAGACTGCAACAAAAGTTTAGTGTGCAGAAAATGAATAATAGCAACAAGAGTCAGAGCAGTGGTGGCAGAGCTCCTCAGTGACTCAACTATGAATGAATATCAAATTTATTGTTTTTGAAATTATATTTTGTGTCCCCATGCAACAACTGTGAATTCATTCATTTTTCTTTTATATCCCCACCCACCATCAATTTCTTTCAAGGAAATACATAAACCAAAGTTGCTAATACTGGTAAGCTCGAAATTGGAGAAATCGTCTCCTCTGTTTTGATTCTTGGAATAGATGGGAGTTAAAGCATGTAAGCTCTATTCGTGTTTCCGTTTATATTAATGAAAAAACAACTATGCTGTATTAAATTTCCCTTTTCTTCATGGAGTACAGAAGTACTTGTGGTAGAAACAAGATTTAATGAATGCTCAATTAATTTTTAAGGTATATATTTATGACGTTTTCCCTTAGGAATAGTGTCAATATAAGAAATCTAAAATTAAAGATAAATTTCATGTGATGAAGAAATTCAGGATTAAAGTTGATTTGTTATGATGGATTTTTACTTAAAACTTTTTAGGAGATAAAAGAAAAAAAAGAATAAATTCTCTAAACAAGACTAAAACAAATATTAAGAGACCGTTTGGCAACACTTTTTTCGGCTTATCATGCTTATTGGTCAACTTTTTCACCAAACAAATAACTTTTGCTTTCGCGCGCTGAATTGTGTAATAAACAGAAAAAGTAAGGTTGAAATTACTTTTCTGCCTGTATTGGCTGAAGTTAATGTAGATATCATTTTGACTATTTTTAAATATAATTTTTTCTTTATTTTATTAATAAAATATATTTGAAAAATATTTTTTTTTTAAAACAACAGAATCAGCCAATGCAGCCACTTCAGCCAGAATTTCATAAATTTTAGCAGAATCAGCCAAATCAACAGATTTTTGTGTTACCAAACGGGCTCTAAGTCTTCACATTGGACTGTCTTTGTTTTATTCTCAAAATAAGAATCATTCATTCCTATTTTGTGCAATTTTACTCAACTTTTCTTTTAATAGAATAAAATGAGACATATTTGGAAAATAAGACAAGTTAACCCTGTTTTTGAACTTTGTGTACATTTTAATCCTATATTTAACAATTTCTAAAAAAGAGGATGACACCCCATCTCTGAGGCCCTAGCACCGGCCAGACAGTTTAAGTGGGAAGAGCTAAATTGGACTTTAATAACAAGTTGCTACATAACTACTGGAGTTCTGATCCAGAAACTTTCAGAGTACCTATACATTTTTACATAGTAACCTATTGTCTCAGTTGTTAGAAGGTAAAAAAGATGTCACTTGTTGGCGGAGGTTGCGATGGAATGAACTCTTGTTAATACATGATGATTGGATGAACTAGTGGTTGGTATATTTGTTTAAGTTGAGTTTTTATTGATTTTCAATTTGATTTGATTCGGTTTGAAACATATTTATTATCAAATAAAAGTCATACTATGTCTCGATTTAGTTTAGATCGATTTGATTAGGTTTGGATTTGATATTTGAGTTATTGTCCTAAATAGGAGTAAAATGATTTTTAACTTTCGTATATATTTTAATTCCCTAAATAGGACTATTATTCCAAGTTTACCCTTCTATCATCATTTTTAATTGAGTATAGTAGCACATTATTATCTTCTTCTTTGCTCACCATCTTGCCTAGTCTTCTCTTTATTTTCTCTGATCCGCCCATCATCTCTTTCAGGTTGCAAGACAACAAGTTTTGAGGTGCTGCGAGTTGCTAGCGACAAGGGGCAAGTGGCGAGTTGCATCAATACTTTCTTCTCCGCTCATCATCTCAGATTGCAAGCCAGCAATGACGAGTTTTTGAGTGCAGCTAGCCGCGGCGACTAGGGCGTGGGTTTGTGAAAGTGTCGGCGAGTAGCGATTCCATATCATGTGGTCGGAGTGAAGTTGCTCGTAGTTCTCTCCCTCCTTCCTTTTCCTCACCCATTTCTATGATTCTCTCTTTGCCCTCTTCTATCTCGTTCATGTCTCTGTTGAAAAGCTTGAGGTTCTTTGTTTCTTCTTTATTTGTTAAGTATTCAAATTATACTCGGAAAATGTCATCAAGGTTGCTTTATTACTCTTCAAAAGTGTCGTATTTTTTTTTGGAAGGAAGAGAAACTTATATTAAAATACCAAACAAATAAAGAGTTGCAACAAGCCAATAACTCAAAACCTACTCTCTCCATTTCTGAAACAAGTTCCACTTTTCCTTTTCGGGCAGATTCAAAATTAAGTTCCACTTTCAAACATTTCCTTATTATCTACATCAAAACAGTGTCAAACAGTGTCAAACAGTGCCAAACAGTGCACTCCACAACAAAGTCAAATTTATTTTCTTAATATGTGTGAAGTCAAATGTGGAACTTGTTTTGGAATCGGAGGGAGTACTACTTATCTTCAAACAAGCTCCATCTAAACTCACTCGAAGACCCCACCTCCAAAAAGCATCATGAATCGTTGACCACCAAATGGACAATATAGAGTTCTTTCTGACCTTTAAGGCCATCGTACCCTTTATCACTTCATTAGACTCATAATAATCAAAAGGTCCCCTAAGTAATTGATTATGCATAGAAAAGCTCACCCAAATCTGAGCGAAACTTTTCGCTGAACAAACTGGAACTTCAAAGCAATTAACGACTGTAGAGATTTCAATACTCCAGATCATAGCTAAACTAGATAACTCAAGACTGCCACTAACACAAACAATATGAAAATAAGGTAAATAGTCTACAACAACAACATCCAAGCCTTAATCCCAAATGAATTTAGGGTCGGCTAACATGAATCGATCTATAATATCGTTGCCAAACAGAGAGACAGACGGGGGGAGTAAGATAAAATGGATAAAATAAAGATAAATAAATATAAGATAACAATAGCATAAGAATATAAGAAAGATAAAAGATAGAAAGATAAAAGATAGAAAGATAAAAGAACATAAAAAAACTAGAAGATAAAAATAACATAAGAATATAAAAGGATAAAGGAGATAAACGATAAAAGAAAAGAAAGAGGAAATGTAGAAAAGACATCAATCGTCCACACGGATGTGTGCCCTCCACTTTGCTCTCTCCAAAGTCATACTCTCATCCAACCCAAGAAGACGCATATCAGTTATGATTCCTCTAATCCAAGTCTGTTTGTGTCTTTCCCTTCCTCTCTTCACTGTCTCTTCTCCCCACCCCTCTAGTCGTCTAACAGATGCATCACCCGGCCTTCTACGCACATGCCCAAACCACCGCAAACGAGACTCTTGCATCTTATCTTGTATAGGTGCTACTCCCACCTTTTGTCTGATTATCTCATTCATCAAGCGGTCTTTTCTGGTATGTCCACACATCCAACGCAACATACGCATCTCTGCCACACTCATCTTTTGAATGTGGCATTGCTTCGTAGCCCAACACTCTACGCCATACATTAATGCAGGCCTAATTGTTGTTCGATAAAATTTAACTTCAGTCTAGTCGGCATACCTCGATCGCATAGAAATCCTGATGCACTCTTCCAAAATAAGGTAAATAGTCTATCAAAATAAAAATAAAACTTGAAATAAAACTAAATTTTATTTTAAGACTAAAAGATCGAAGGCCAAAACAGATCACTATGTAGTCGTCGCCGGTGATACCACATGTGAAGTGGCTGCCGTCGCGGCTACAAGCCTTGCTCGGTTGCTCCAATCACTAGGAGGACTGCTATGGAGAATTTTGCCTGATCATCATTGTATTTTAGGTATTGATCGAGAATCTAAATCCAAGAAACAAGTCTCTCCTACTACTACTACTACGTACAAAAACTTTGTACTATACACCTACACTTTTTTATTAGGACCAAATACACTCTTCAGTCTTCAATAGGTCTGGGACCGGTTCGATTCCTAAGCAAAATAGATGGAACCGTTCGAAAAATATCAAATCTTAATAATGGTTCAGTTCTTATATATTTTTTATAGATAATAACAAATATATATAAATTTTAAAACGTTAAAAGTATCACTACAAACCAAACAAAAAATTTTTTATACATACCACTATAAACAAAAAATATATATATAGATAATAACAAATATCACTATAAACGAAAAATATCAAATCTTAATAATGGTTCAAACGTTAAAAGTTGAGTTAAATACAAACCAAACAAAAAATTTTAGTAAATTAAACAAAACAACATATTCACTACAATCAATAATTTTAATTTTGAATCACTAACGTATTTGGCCAGCAAAAAAATTTATTCATCTCAAAGGGTCACGAGCAAAGCACTCAATTCCGACCATCTGAGTCTCGAATAAGAGGCCTAAGGGCCTTAGAGAAACCCGTTAAAATAAATAATAATATTAAATAATTAAATAACTAAACTCAAATAGTCAGTGCACTATAAAAGTAAATAAGTATACATTAAAATATACTACCTCCATCCCGTTGAAAGGTTCTCATGACAAAACGACACAATTATTTAGACAATAATTAAATAAGATAGTTCAAATATACTTTGAGAAATAATTTTAATAAGTATATAATGGAATGAGGTTAGTGTAGATAACTGTGATGTTATAAATCTATTATTTTTAATATTTAAAAATTAATTTGTCATTTAATTTTTTTTTTTAAATGGAAATGAAAACATTTATATGGGACATCCAAAAAAAGAAAATGTGAACCTTTCAATGGGAAAGAGGGAATGCATACTAATAAGAAATGTATAAAATTTGAATTATTATATACAATGGTTTCTTAACAGTTCTAGACACATACTTTTTTCATGAATCAAGAATTGAAACGTTAATAATAAATATGAACCGAATCATTAACAAGTAACTAATAAATGTTGGAACCGAACTGAACCGAGACATAACGGTTCGCTCTAGTTCAATTCTCGATTCCAAAATCTCATCCCTGCTATACTCTTCATCATCAATCTTAAAATGTTGATTTCGGTTAATTATATACCCTTTATATTAATGAGAAATATAAATGTTTGAATTACATATATGGCCCACTTGGTTTGTAACTCTTTGACCGTTTCTATTTAAAAAACAACCCGCACACATCACTTCTTTTAATTTTGTTTAGTGAGTCACTTCTTTTCATCTTAGCATCTGAACTTTCATATTATTGGTTATAGTTATACATTTTATTAGATTAATTGGCCCGATATCGGGGCCGACCCAATAACCCCTTGAGAAGAAAACCACCAAGCTAAGGCCCAGTGTGGGCACGGTCTAGTAAGAGGGCTCAACGGACGCTCGGCGCACGGTTGGGGACGATCGGCTTCCGTGCCCTTGGTAAACTGATGCCAGCTCATGATTCGGGCCCCCCAAGAGAGCAGATGGTGTAGGTCGATCGGGTCCCTGTCCTTGTGATCATCCGAATCCAGAAGTCCAAGACCGGGGGGACGCTCGTCCGGACCCATTGGCGGGAAACCAAGATATTAGCGGGGGGCGCATTTAATTAATGCAGTAGACTGGGTGGTTGGGAAGCTAGCCACCCACAATCCTCCACATCATCAACATCACCTATCCTTTGGGAGTATAAATAGTACCTAACATTTATTTCATTGTAAAGTGTTGACAACTTATACTCTCTAGCAATAACAATTATCCCCCTCTTCCTAGCTTAGATAGACGATCGGCCTAACGGACTAATAGTGAAGTGTGTTGTGACAGATTCTTATTATCGTTGAATAAGAAACGACTCACTTACTACATATCTCTTCTTGTTGCCATTTGTTGCTTATGCTTACTCATCTTTCATAATCCACTAAATATTCCATTCGAACCCCAATGGAAGGTGTTGAGCCTTTGGAGTTGAAGAAATAAACTTCGAACACATATAATTGTGGATAATTAATAAGCTAACATAATTTGTAAAACACACTCGAATTATATGATACTCAAAGTTTTTATTGTGATTTTTTAAGTTTTGCTCAAATAGTTTACATAACCTATTATACTAATCTATATTTCATCTGATTAATAGAATACTCTTTTTAGTATGTCATACAAAACTCATTTTAATTATTCATAATTAATGTATTCATAAAGTCTAAGGATTTATTTATTTGTATTGATTTCAGTCTCACACTAAATTATATTTAAAAAGACCATATCAGATTACATTCGGTAGTCGTAACCGATTCGATCAATCAATTTGAGTGTTACCAAATAGTTTCTAAATAGTTGTCTTTGTTGGTATTTATATGATACAGAGTCATTGCTATCTTTTTGTCATATACAGAGTATCATATTGAAGTCCATATTAGGGTGAAAATTGTAATTCGAAATCCAGTTGAAAGGACATGTAGACAGGGATGGGCCGGGAGCTGGATGGGGATTGGGCGGGCCAAGGTTTTTGGGTTGCAAGCCCGGTACCGGCCCAGGTTTGTACCGGGAACGGGCTGGGCCGGGGCGGGCACGGGTCGGGTCTAAGTTTTTTTTTTTAGTTTTTTTTTCTAATTTATTCCTACTCCGCATCCCCATCCCCCAAACCCCCTCAAACCACCTAGCTCCACCCGCCTAGCAGTCCTTAAAATGGAAAAAGTAAAAAATAGTAAAAAAAAGGGCCCAGGCCGGTCCACCTTTTCAGCAGCCTGAAGCCCGCCCTAATACCCCGGTTTGAGCTCCCAGTCCTGGTCCCGGTCGCCCGGGCCGGGCTGGTCCCGCACACGGCGCACTGACCCAATCCACTCCTACGTAGCTAATGACTAGCTATCGTTTTATATGGTAATTCAACTAAAGTATATAAGAGTTGCCATTTGTACACAATTTAATTGTGTGTGGACTGAAAAAATGGAAATAGGACACAGTGTTATTATTGTGTGATTGTGTGGAAATGATAGTATTATTACGTACCCAGTGTAGTGAAAATGGAATTAATACGCACATGTTCTATGGAATAACGGCTTATTACCACTTATCACAATGAAAAACATTATAGTATGACATTTTAGTATAGATACATTTGAATGCCATCTAAAGGGTCATCTTTACTACTAGGGGTGGTTGGAACCCATTCCTAAAAGCAAAAGTAGAATTAGAATCAATTTTTTCAGAAATTGGTATTCCCCAGCTTTTAAAAAATCTGCTTGTATGAGTAATTTGGAGCACTTAGAAGTGCTTTTGTGCTTTCACCCAAACACTCTTAAATCTGTCTCTGCTTTCTGAAAGAACATAAGCATTTTTAAGAAGCAAATCCAAACATTGCATACCTAATACGAATGAATTGATTATTAAGTTAACATGGCATGGTACACGCTGTAGTTGCGTTTGTGAGAATATATCGCATGAGCAAATTAAATTAACTTCACGATGAAAAATTAGAATAGGCCAGAGGCACATGAAATGCCATTAGGATGGAAATTAATTATCACATATTTTTGAATTGGCAATATTGTATGCTGTCAGGGGCGGAACTGCCAGGGGGGCAAGGGGGGCCGGTGCCCCTGCTTCGGCCGCCGGAGTTATGCCGGTATGGGGGCCGCCGGGATCTCCGCAGAACTTTCCGGCGAGGAAGGAGGGTTTATGTTATGCAGGGGAGCCGTTTGTCTGCTGCAGCAGGGGATTGGGGAAGGAGGGCTTTTTTTAATAAAACAAAACGACGTCGTTTTGTAATGGGTTGGGGAAAAAAATAGGGCCAATCGGGCTTGGGCCAGCCCAGTCGCCTGCAGCCCAAAAAATTAGAAATCCCAAACCGTTCTCCGCAAGCAGGCTTGCCGCAATGTGCAACTCGCAAGCAGCACTGCAGCAGTCCGCAGATTAGGCGACTGAGGCGAGTAGCTCTCCAGCCACTGCCGTCCGCCATGCGCCATCCGCCATCCGCCGTCTGCCAGCACCATCGGTCACAGCCTCACAGTCTCCGTCGCCACTCCACCGACCATCCAGCCGCCAGTTGCCACTTTCCGATTTGGTATGTTTTGACTTCCTATTTTTTCTCTTTTAAATTAAATAAAATTTGGTATTTCACTATTCATTTTTTTTAAAATTCATGGTTTGTAATTGTGAAGGATATGATTTGCGTGATATGTTAATATACCACTATTAATTTAAATATGTTATATGTATGTAGTGTAATTGTGTAAAATAGATTGAATTAAATATAACAATTATGTGTTATTGTAATTTTGTGTGTTAATGTATTGTTTGTATTAATGAAGTATTTATAATAGATTAATAGTTGACTTAAATTAATTATTTGTTGTTTCAATATTTGTGTGGATGTCAATTGAGAAGTATTTTCCCCGAAAAAAACACCAATAAGTTTCGATGCTAGTTCTTTAAATGTTTTTGTACGAGCCACACCTCTAGACACAATATGGTAGGATTGGTAGCGAGAGCAAGAGTATGATTAGACAAATTATTATTGATGGAAATGCGGTGACTGATAATGATTGTGCCCCTGTTTAATTTTTTCTCTAGCTCCGCCACTGTATGCTGTGTAGGATAATGAAACAATTTTTTAGTCATACTCACTTCAAATTTACTACGTGTTTGATATGATTATCGATATGGACTATAAAAGGACATGTGATACTGGATTCTAGATAAGTTAGGTAAATTGTGCATGAGATGTAATTGCAATTTGACTGAGGTAACCAAGAAAATAAAGACATATATAGTTTAATCAACAAAAAATATAGAATCGAAGCGCACAGTTGAATGTGTTCTAGTCTTCTAGACTCAGTCCGCAACCAAGTACGAGTATAAATTTTGTAGCAAACTACATCCAGGAGTTTAATGCATGCGGGGGACTGGAAACAATGCATGAGGTTCCATGTAAGGATCAATGTGAACATTGTTGGAGTCGTCTGGGCCGGTCCCGTTCAATTTTGGGCCTATGAGCGGTATACTATTTTGAGTTTATATTCAAGACAAACAGGAAATTATACTTACTTAAAGTAAAAATTAATGATGATGGATAGTGTACCCGGGGGGTAACTTATCCGGGGGGTTATTGCGGGGAGTAACAAGAGAGAAGTCAGAGCAAGTAAGTATAGAGAGAGAAAGTGTATTCAGAAAGTATGCAGCGTTTATGAGTTGGTTACAAATGGGGAAAAGGGGTGCTATTTATAGTAGCAATAAATGTCGGACAGGGACACGTGTCAAGCGCCCATTGGCCGAGAGGTCACTTCAACTGGTTGGCGCTGGCAGCCGCATGTGGCCGCATTTAATGCGGCTGTTGGATGGGACGTTTGTACAGGGTACGGTGATCTGTACGCATGTGATGCGGATATCATGTCGGGATAGGTGCCCTCGGCTGCAGAGGACTAACCGAGGGCTCTTAGTGCCGAGGACCCCTGAGTGCCGAGGGCTCCAGGTGCCGAGGGCTACTGTTTTCTGCCGTTTTTCCCCAGTTTCTTAGTTTGCTTGAGAAACCCGTTCTGTGAGAGTTTTGAGCCTTCGGCCAGGGGGCCGAAGGCTCCCCAGTGTGCGCTGTGGGCTGCTAAGTGCTTGGGGTGCCGTAATTTGGGGCCTGCTGTGCTTCCTGGGCCGGTTGGGCCTTTATTGGTGTAGTAGGAGTCTGTGGGCTGGGGGTTCCCGGGCCATATACTCCATCAGGAGTCCCTCACTCCTTTTGCCGAAAGGTACTTGAGGGAAAAGGAGTAATTTGTGCTTGCTCTTTGATGTTGTCTCGTTGTAATCTCTGAAGTTGGTGAGGAATCGTTGCTTTCACGTCCCTGCCGAGGGCAGTCCCTCAGTTACCCACATGTCGGGACTTGAGGGATTGCTTTGCCGTTTGTTGGAATTTTTCTCCATTTTGTAATTTAATTATTTTCCCGAGGGGGTCCTCCAGTCCCCCACTCCTTGAGGCACTTGTAAAGTGGTGAAAAGGAGTAGAGTAGTTGCGCTGCTGTTGTGGGCCGAAGGCTGACGCTTTTCGTTTCATTTTGGGGGGATGCCTCATTAAAAACCTCATTAGGAAAAACCCTGGGGGAAAAATCCTAATGAGGGAAAAAGAGTGCACTGAATTCCCCCAACGATGAATCGAAAATGTGAAACCTTGGTCAGAAATGGAGAATGATGGTAATGCCGAAGGCTCTCCTTGTTCTGAGGGATCATGTGTTGAGTAGCCGGAGGCTTGCTGTTGGTGTCCTGGGAGGTGCCGAAGGGGAGCCCCTCAATCTGGGGATCGAGGGCGTGATGGATGAGGGCAATTGTTGATTATTGCCCGTGCTTGCTGATTAGTTGGTGATGAGGATATCAGAGGGCTCTCATTACCTGTGTGCCGTAGGCTACCCGTCAATGAGGCATACCCCCGGGGGCTACCCGGCCCTTACAGTGCTGAGGGGGAATCCCCGAGGGGTGGCCTAATATGAAGCCTTGGGTTTCTGAAGGAGTGGTCCCGAAGGCGACTGTTATGTACTGTGTGGGCACAACCCGGGGGCGTCTCTGGGTAAGTGTACCCGGAGGCTCTCCTTGATGAAGTGGAGTGAAGTAAGAGAATCCGGGGGCTCCCAGAATATAGCCGTTGGAAATATAGCCGTTGGAATATGTAACGTCAGGATATAGCCGTTGGGGGGGAAGTCCACGTGGCGATTAGCGGTTGGTTGGCCGCTGGCGGGCGTTACTGGTTGGGTGAAACGACGGCAAGTAATGATGACTTGTAGCCGGGGGCCCGGTTTTCAAGCCCAAGCCCGGATTCCGGGGCCTATAAATACCCCGGAGCCAGAGTCATTTCTTCTTGCGCGATCATTTGTCTTAGCGGAGTTCTGCCGAAAATTTTCTAGAGAGAGAAAATCACCCTCGATCACAGCAACTTCTAGAGGTAAGTTCTTCCTTCGTTCCTCACCGTTTTTCGTAAGCTTTTGCTCCCTTGCCTTAGATTAGGTGTTAGAGCTTTGTAGAGAACCCTCGGTTTAGGAGTCTTAGCTTAAGTACACCAAGGATGTCGTCCCAAAGTGACTCGCAGAATATCTCAAGGGAGGCCTCGGTTGAGGACGAGGTTGCTTCTGATGTAGAGTCAACTAGCAGTGCGCCCTCGGTTGCCGATGACAAAGTCGTAGCCTTGGAGTTGCAGAAGGCCCTTGTTGCTGAAGTGGAAGCCGAGGGCTTCGAACAGGAGTGCGAAGATGAAGAATTAGCCCTTGCGTTTCAGGTGGCGGAGGACGAAGCTCAAAAGGAAGCGATGACGGTTACCGTTGCTGTGCCACCCCCTCGGAATGATTGTGGTGAGCCTAGTACCTCCAGGCCGTTGGACCCGATGCCTATGAGGATGGCCCCCGGCAAGAAGAGGAAGATGAAGTCGAGGAGGGCTGCCCCCAAGAAGAAAGGTGTTGCCGCTGGTGCTGGGGGGCCGGTTGAAATGCCCGAGGGGTATACCTGGCTAAATACCGAGGCCCTCGATATCAAGTCGAAGGCGGACAAGGCGGACTTGTACATCACGCAGCTGCACGTTGGGCCTTCGGCCGTAGTGGTGGAGCCAGGCGTCGATGATTTGCTGTCCCGGCCACCCGAGGGATGTATTGCCGTCCACATCCTGTCGGTGTCAATGGGCCTCCGGTTCCCCCTGCACCCATTCCTCCGGGAGTACCTCAGGTTTGTTGGACTTGTCCCTTGCCAACTTACCCCCAACAGCCATTCATATATTGCTGGTTTTCTGCACCTGTGCCGGACGAGGGATGTTACTCCAAGCTTGGACCTCTTCTTCCAAAGCTTCAACTTGTGCCGAGGGGGGCACGCGAATGCCGAGGGCTTCGCCAATTTGCAGCAGATAGCGAAGTTCAAGTTGTTCACCAAGGCGCCCTCGTCCAACAAGGGCTGGAAAGACAAATGGTGCTATGTCCGGTTGGCCGAGAACCCCTTCCCGAGGGAGCTACGGGACCGCTTTCGGTGCCACGAGAAGGTGGGGAGTATCGCCCTGGAGAAGGATGGCCTGAAACTCGCCAAGATCCCGGAGGGCAAGAAGAAGATCGTGACGATCAAAGAATGTACTTTCGAGGATGACTTGCATGCTCTCGGGTTCCAACGGTACCGGTACATTGGGGAGGCAGATGGGAAGTACCCCAAGCTGGACAGACCCTTCGAGGGGGCTGGAGGTACTAGCCGAGGGCCCTTAGTTGTTGTACTTAGGCATTTTTATTTTGCGTCCCGATAGTTGTCTGTCGTACGGATCCTTCGGGTTAATCTTTCTCTTCATTGTTTTGCAGGTATGGAGGCTCTCTTTGCCATGAAAAAGAAGAAGGAGAGGGCTCAGGTCAAGAAGAAGGAGATAAAGGAGCCCTCGGGCCAAAAGCCCATTGATGAGGTCTTCCCGAAGGAGGTTGTGGAGCCTTCTGCTGATGCTGCCCTTGCTACTGAGGCCGGGGGGCCGAAGGCCGAGGTGGCCGTCAAGAAGAAGAAGGGAGGCAAGGGGGTGGAGCCCCAAATCAAGAAACAGAAGGTTGCCGGGGGCACCGTTGGAATGGCGGCCCCCCTCATAGTAATTGATGATCAGCCCTCCGCTGACTCCCCGGCCGTTGACACTCCGATGGCTCAGACAGATCTTCCCCCGGAGGGCTTGCCTCGGGAGATTCTTCAGCTCTCCCTCGCCCGGGGGCATCTGTGCTGCACGGTTCAGCTGAACCGATGTCTTTCCTGAGGGGGGTTACCTCGATGATGGATAAGCAAGCCCTCTCCACCTACGACGACGACGCCCTCGAGAGCAAGGCCCTTCGATCATCTCTGGCTGTAAGTATTTTTACTTTGCTTTTATCTTAACACTTAGTACATTCTCAACGCCCGTATGAACCCTTTGTACGTTGTTTAACAGACGTGTATAGTCCTCGGTGAGCAGGCCCGAAGGCGCGAGGAGTGGCGCCGTCATAAGGCCGAGCTAGAGGAGTCCGTGAAGGAGCTGATCCATGACAAGGACGCTCACCTCCGGGTGGTGTGCAAGCTGGAGGACGCCCTTCGGCAAGCGGAGCTGAAGCTGGAGAAGGCCAGAGATGACGGCAAGGCCGAGGGCAAGGCAGAGGCCGAGATGGTTGTGGCCGAGGAGAGGAAGCAAGCGGCTGAGGACGCCGAAAATGCCAAGGCCGAAGCTGTCGTCAAAGCCCGAGAAGAGGCCATCGCTGGGTTCATCTCCGGGGGTTGGAAGGCCGAGGGCCAGAGGGAGTGGGTGGCTTCCGTGGTGAAGGCCTCGATCGAGGAGTGGGTGAAAGGCCCCGGGCTCGACTGGATGAACGAGAGGGGCGACACCTATTATAAAGCCGGCGAGTTCTTCACCCAGCATCTGGTTTACCGGAGGCTCGCCCGGCATTTCAGCACCTCCCTGGAGGAGTTTGACCCCTCGGTGTATGGCCTTCCCCCGTTGCAGCCATATGTGAGAGTCCCCCTCCCCGAGGGCGACGAGCGCCCGGTGATTCATGATTCTATGATGATGAGCGGCGATGATGATGGTGCTACCGTCGGGGACAATGCCGTCGAAGAAGAAATCTCCTCCAAACCTGCCGCAGGGACCGTCGATGAAGTTGCTGATAAATCTTAATTTGTACTTAGCTGATTTTTGAAAAATCTTTGTAATGAACCTTTGTCACCCCTCGGCTCTGTCCCGTATGTAATAGTTACACTGACTTTCCTTTTGATGATTGATGGATGAATGTTAGCCTTCGGGCTTTTGTATATGAATGTGTTGTCCTTCTTTTCTTTTGAATGTATGTTTAGGACTTAGAATATTTCCTTCCAATTGTGGTGCTTCTTGTAGCCCTCGGTTATTAGTAACCTTTAGTTACTTTAACGTTTTACCGGAGGCGCAATGTTCAGGACTTAGGAATATTTCCAAGTGTGTGTTCATCTGTTGGCCCCCGACTGATCTTCCCTTCTGGTTCCGTGTAGCCTTCGTGCGATGGCCGGAGGTGAGGTGCTTTAGGACTTAGAGAATTCTTCTAAGTGTTTGAATACAGTCATAGCCTTCGGTAGTTGGGGCACCCTTTGCTAGATGTGTGACCGAGGGCCTAGCAATAGTTAGGACTTAGAAAATTTTCTTAAGTGTAGTCTGTATGTAGTAGGAGCCTTCGGTCAGCATGGAGATTTGACCGAGGGTCAAAGTATGTAGGACTCAGAAAAATTTTCTAAGTGTAGCATACCATAGGGCCTTCGGGTGTTCGTAGTTCAATTGTTGTGTGATGGTTAGGTTGAGAGCCCAATCCTTAAGACTTAGAAAAATTTCTAGGTGTAGTCTCCCATTGGAAGCCCTCGGCTGGCAGCCTCCTTCCTGATGTGTGAATATTTGACCGAGGGCCAAATATGTAGGATTTTAGAAAATTTTATAAGTGCTGTTGCATCACGTAGCCTTCGGCCATCATGGTTCCTTTAGTTGAAATATTGATCAGCCTGGGGGCTCAATCTTCAGGACTTAGAAAAATTTCTAAGTGTTGCTTCCTTGTGTAGCCTTCGGTTAGTAGTGTTTTCCACTTGATATTTTCCGAGGGCGACATTATTTTGGAATAATCCCCCTTGGTTGGCCTTTGATGATTTGTAGTAGATGCCTTCGGTCGTTGGGTGATATGTGAGCCTCCGGCTGTTGTCATTTTCTCAAAAGTGTGGACTTGGGAAAATTTGTAGGATATTGATGTTGTAGTGAATGCTGGTGGGATATAGGTGCCCTCGGCATTCATTTGAAGGGTTCTTGAGCTGCCTTAGTCAGTTGGATCCCCTTTTACAGGATAGGACCCCTCGGTAGCAACGGATGACCGATGGTAGGTGCCCTCGGCACTTATTAGAAGTGAACTCATCCCTTTGTATTGTTGAGTAGTAACCTTCGGGAAATAGGAGCCTTCAGTTACCGGAGGTGTTTCCGTAGGGAGCCCTCGGTATGCTGTGATTTGTTGGAGTGTTGTACTCATTGATTTCTCGATGAGTCTACTCCCCTTCACCCCCTCTGTTTTTTTTTTTGGTTGGTGGTGAAGGGAAGGCATCAAGAAACTTGGTTTCTTGGTAAGGATGGGCCTATCAGGAGACCATCAGAATACACCAATGGCTCTCAATGAAAGCACCAAATGATGGATAGTGTACCCGGGGGGTAGCTTATCCGGGGGGGGGGGGGGGGGTATTGCGGGGAGTAACAAGAGAGAAGTCAGAGCAAGTAAGTATAGAGAGAGAAAGTGTATTCAGAAAGTATGCAGCGTTTATGAGTTGGTTACAAATGGGGAAAAGGGGTGCTATTTATAGTAGCACTAAATGCCGGACAGGGACACGCGTCAAGCTCCCATTGGCCGAGAGGTCACTTCAACTGGTTGGCGCTGGCAGCCGCATGTGGCCGCATTTAATGCGGCTGTTGGATGGGACGTTTGTACAGGGTACGGTGATCTGTACGCATGTGATGCGGATATCATGTCAGGAGAGGTGCCCTCGACTGCAGAGGACTAACCGAGGGCTCTTAGTGTCGAGGACCCCTGAGTGCCGAGGGCTCCAGGTGCCGAGGGCTACTGTTTTCTGCCGTTTTTCCCCAGTTTCTTAGTTTGCTTGAGAAACCCGTTCTGTGAGAGTTTTGAGCCTTCGGCCAGGGGGGGGCGAAGGCTCCCCAGTGTGCGCTGTGGGCTGCTAAGTGCTTGGGTGCCGTAATTTGGGGCCTGCTGTGCTTCCTGGGCCGGTTGGGCCTTTATACCAGTTGTAGGAGTCTGTGGGCCGGGGGTTCCCGGGCCATATACTCCATCAAATGAGTATAATAAACTATGAGAAAATTACTCTAAGAATAAAAACGTGTGTATATTCTAAACTAAGATTATCATATTTTTATTACCTAAACAGAAGTAATTACTGCCATATTTTGACAGTATCATACTTTACGCATGGTAGTATTTTCTGAACGTGACAGTAATTACTCCTATTCAGAAAATAAACACGTGACTGCCCTTTTTGGAATTCTAAAAAAAATTACTCCTATTTCAGGAATTCTCCGTACAACAATATATCTAATAGAGGTTATAAAATAAAGATGAAATTCACCTTCATATTATTTGAAATACATATTTGAACAAAAGTAACAACACAAGTATCACAAAAAAACATTGTGAAGTAAAATCATCAATAATTGCTTTATAATCAATCTTTTCCAACATCACATGTGCAATGTTAAAAATTGCTAATCCATTAAATTTTGTAGGCATAATAGATAATTGGGATGATGTTTGAAAATTGGAAGACACTGACGGTCAAAAGACAATAACATTGTTGGAGTCGTCCGCTCGTGAGGAGTCCACTTCTCCGCTCATTTGGTTCTTCACCCCACTCCGTCTTCTTTGCTTATAAGTCGACCGGACGCCGATGATTGGGCGTTCTTGCAATTGATTTGGGTGCTTTTTGTCATTTCTTGTAACAACAAGAAAAGAATGTTTATAACTCTCAAAGGAGTAGCTCAATGTAAGGTCTAAATTGTGAAAAGATATGATGAGGACGTGCCCAATTTGGGGAGCTCCAAAGAGATGAAGGGTTTGGCTGAGAAATGTCGATCCTTTTGCTGCCATGTGATGATCCAAAAAATTTTATACTCTTTTATATGATCCATGTGAATTAGTAAATTCAGAAATTGAATTTTCAAGAAATTTAATCCAAGAATTGAGCTATAACTGACGGTGATGAACGTGGAAGCAGAAACCAGCAAACCAAGGAACGAACTAGACGTCAGTGTGAATTATTACAAAGTCAAGCCTTTTTGGATGGGAAATAGGGGCAGAGCTGTTTCTCACCTTGGTTTTGTTGACGATCCGTTAATTTTTAGGGAAAGTCCCGAAATAGGACTAAAACATTTTCAAAATTACAAAATAGGAATGTCATATTTTTTATTCCCAAAATAGGACTAATTACTGTCATGTTTATAAAATACTGTCATGTATGAAGTCTGGTACTGCCAAAATAAGACAGTAATTAGTCATATTTTGGAGCTATTTTTTAAGTATCTTTGGAATTTATCAACCTCCTGGGATGGATTATAGTCATTTTCGTTATTGGAAGCTTAACAATTGTGACATGAGTTTGGTTGACATTTTTAAACAAAATCTGACCGGGATCATCTGTTGGATAATTTGGAAAGAATACGCAAGGCAGATTTGGGGGTGAGGAGGGGGAAATCCTAATTCGAATGCTCTAATTCTTCAAGTTAAAATGTATACTCAGATTTGGGTTGCTAGTTTGTCTACTCCTAAGATTTGGACTATCGGAGATATCCTTATTCAAGAAGGTTTAATTCCTACAAATTTCAAGCTTAGGGGGTTTAAACCTCAAATTATCAGATGACACAAACCATACAAGAAGTGGAAATTAAACGTTGATGCGCGATACTTAGCTGATGAAGCAAGTGGGGGAGCGATTCTGCGTGACCGGAGGGGAAATTTTGTGGTGACGATTTGCTTCCCAGTACTTGCTACATCTCCATTGGAAGTTGAGATTAAGGTCATCTTTTCATCTACTAGGTGGGCGGTTGAGGAAGGGTATGATGAATTCCAGGTTGAATCGGATTCGAGTTTGGCCCGAGAGTATCTTGCGGGTAAGAAGGAGAGACGATGGACGATTGATATTCAGGAAGCTATGCAGATGGCTTTTAGGAAACACCTACATTTCGGACACTTGAAAAGGGAGGGCAATTGGGCTGTGCATCACTTGGCCCAAATTTCGACAGATAGATTAAAAATCTATTATGGGTTTGATCAACTTCCTATTTTTGTTAAAAGAGCTTTTTGGATGGACTATTTTGGTATTCCTTCTATTAGAATTTAATTACAATTTAATTTGTTTTGTTCCCTCGGGTGAGGTTTGGTCATCGTTTTGAAAGGAGTTTCGCCTTTACGCATTAGAGGCGCAAAGGCGCAAAGGCTACATGTTATAGCGTCGAAGGCTTAAGCCTTAATCTCCTGGAACAAGGCTTACGCCTTTTTTTGAAGAGGCGATAAATTGGGCCTAAGGCACAGTGCGTTTTAAAGGCGTACGCATCTTAGTTGAGGCAACTTTGGGCTTTTTCTTTTAATTAGTGGGGCCTGAATTTATATTTTCATCATAAAATATATATTACTTGGATCATATATCACCTAGCCATAGCCCTAGGTCCTCTCTATCTTCCAAATTGCAATTACCAGTCAGGAAACAACTCAACAAGAAACTCTTCTACGATAGCGACAAAGAAGAAACAACAACGTGAAGAAGATCTGCTCAGGAGTCGGGACTTCAGCGGCTCAGCCTGGTTTGCCGGCTCAACCTCCTTTACTCCCACACAGAGAATTCAGGAGCCTCCCTGCAGCTCTGCTTTGCCGGTTCATCCAGGTATTATAGAATACCCCCACCGCCCAACTTGACAACTTCTATAATTTCTTATTGTGTATTTGTCTTCATGATTAAATAGTTAATTAACTTAATTTAAATAGTTACGTAGTTAAAAGTTGACTGTTCATTGTGTATATGTATTCGAGCCTCCCTGCAGCTCTGTTTTGAATTATTAAATAGTTATTTTAAATAGTTATGTAGTTAAAAGTTGACTGTTTATTGTGTATATGTATTCGAGCCTCCCTGCAGCTCTGTTTTGAATTATTAAATAGTTAATTTAAATAGTTACGTAGGATGTTTTTACTTGTACCATAATTTGCTGGTCTGGTCTGGTTTCTTTGTATTTTTATAACTATCCAAGTCTGGTCTGGTCTGGGACGGGATGAATTACAATCCAAGTAAAAACATCCGTAGTTAAAAGTTGACTGTTTATTGTGTATATGTATTCGAGCCTCCCTGCGGCTCTGTTTTGAATTATTAAATAGTTAATTTAAATAGTTACGTATTTAAAAGTTGACTATTTATTTGACTTTTAATATTTATTAAAAGTTACATAGTATTAAACAGTTGATTGTTTATTTAACTTTTTAGTATTAAAAGTTACGTAGTATTTAACTTTTTATTAAATAGTTGATTGTATTTGTGTCTTTTTTTACTTTTGAATTTAAAAGATCATAAATGTTGTTTATTGTGAATCTGTGATGTGTTTGACAAAGTTATTAATGAATTTATGAGCCTAGTGTTTGAACTTTGAAGTTGTAATAAAATAATAATAGTATAATACAACTATCATTTACCTTAATAAATACTAATTTATTTGTTAACAATTTAATACTATGTACTGTGGTAGTTTACTTCACTCAAGATTTAATTTTAACTAGACCTGGTATAGTTAAGTTCGTTACAGTTTGATTATATATATTTTTTATTTAAGTTGATTATCAATTATTTGTTTATTTATTGTGATTTGTGACTAGTTTACTTAAATTCATGTAAAAAATCATTTTATTCATAGGAGTGAGTTGATTAGTCACAATGGTTAAACCCAGTAAGAATCGGGGAGAGGGGTCCAGCTCAAATAAGGATAAGGATCCTCCTTGGTAGCATGGAATTAAATTGAATCCTCCGGAGGGAAAGACTGGTTATGTATATGCGAAATGCAAATATTGTAATAAGGTGATCACTAGTGGAGTGAGGAGACTTAAAGAGCACCTTGCGGGAACACATAAAAATGTGGCGCCGTGCAAAAGTGTTCCCGAAAATGTTAAAAAGGATGTGCTAGCAATGTTGAAGAGCTATCAAGATCAGAAAAACGTTAACCAGAAGTTTTTTGATGAAATGGTAGATTCTGACTCGTACTTTGGTACTGGAGTAACTGGACCTCAACCGTGTGGGCCTATTGATCGTTTCGTTACTCGTCCAGGCAGTAGCTCAAGAGATGTAGCAAATGAGCAGGAAGTTGTAGAAGATGATATTCTGTCTAACAAAATGAGTAAAACTACCATGAGAGAGCGACACAATCTTGTTTGTCAAGATGTGGGCAGATTTCTTTGAAAATGCAATAGCATTTAATGTAGCCCGTAGTCCTTATTTTAATATGTTGCGTTCTGTTAGTAATTATGGTGCATGCTTTAAACCCCCATCTATGCATGAGTTGCGGACGTGGATCCTTAAAGCGGAATATGATACCACGAACACATATGTGGAAGAAGTGAAGAAGACATGGCCGCACACCGGAGTTACAATAATGTGAGATGGGTGGAGCGACACAAGAAACCGAGGGCTTCTTAACATTCTTGTTAACAACCAATATGGTAATGTTTTCCTCAGATCTGTTGATGCATCAAATCGAGTTAAAGATGCAACTTATCTTTTTGAATTGCTCGACGGGGTAGTTGAGGAAATAGGAGAAAGTCTGGTAGTGCAAATCGTGACATATAATGCAAGTGCATACAAAGCTGCTGGGAGACTTTTAATGGAGAAGAGGAAGCACTTGTATTGGACGCCATGTGCCGCCCATTGTATTGACCTCATGCTTGAGAAGATTGGAGAGCTGCCACAGAATAAAAATGTCTTGATCAAAGCTAAAAAGGTCACTAATTTTATCTATAATCGTGGATAGCTTTTGCAGCTTATGAGGAAGTTTATCGAGAAAGACCTAGTTCGTCCAGGCCCCACGAGGTTTGCTACTGCTTTCTTGAATTTAGATTGTATGGCCACCGCAAAAGATCCCTTGCAAAGAATGTTTGTTTCTAAACAATGGACTTCAAGTCGTTATGCAAAATTAGTTGAGGGGAAGGAGGTTAAAAAGATTGTGATGTATGACAGAACGTTTTGGCCTGGGGTTGCTTACTCAATAAAAACATCAAGTCCATTAGTTGAAGTGTTGAGGATTGTTGATGGTGATGAGCCTGCAATGGGATTCATCTACGGTGCTATGGATTCTGCAAAAGAAAAAATTGCAGAAAATTTTGGAAATCAATATTCCACTTATAGTGAGATTTGGAAGATAATTGATGAGAAGTGGGAGCACCAACTGCATCGAGACTTGAATGCTGCAGCGTATTATTTGAATCCTAGATTCAAATGGGAGGATGACTTCTCTACTCATGTGGAGGTTAAGAAAGGTTTGTATGCTTGTATGGAGAGGCTTATTTCTGACAGTGGTGATTTTAACAAAACTGATGCACAAATGGATGAATATCGATACAAGCGTGGACTTTTTGGAATGAGGACGGCTCAAAATTCATATAAAACACGTCCTCCAGGTAAACATTAAACTACATCTTTAATATCTTTAACGTTTATACATAGTGTACTTGTGTATTGTTGTAAAACACTTTTTTTTAAATTCTTTAACATTTTTTAGTGGAATGGTGGGATCAATTTGGAGATCATATTCCAGAACTACGGGCTTTTGCGGTCAAAATTCTTGGATTGACGTGTTCTTCTTCCGCTTGTGAACGAAATTGGAGCACATTCAATCAAGTCCATACGAAGAGAAGGAATCGTCTTTCAGCCATTAAGTTGAATAGTTTGGTATTTATAATGTTCAACAAGAAGTTGAAGTTTAGGAAGAGCAGATTACAAAAGAAAGAGGATAATTTGATCTTCGATAATGTATCATCTGATGATGAGTGGATTGCTGAACCGAATGCACATGATGGAGAAAGTGTGGATGCACGTGATGAACTTGCATTAGTTGTTGATGAAATGGACAACGAATTCAGAGGTTCATAACTTATTATTTTATTTTTCTGTATCTTCAATATAATTATTTACACTTAACTTCCATTCCGTGTCATTCTATTTTTGTGACTTTATGTGTGTAGGGGTGGACCTTACAGTTGGAACTGAAGAAGATAATGAGGCCCGTGATAATGAAGGAGATGACAATGAGAATGACATTACTAATTTGGATACTGATGAAGAGGACGATAGACTTAGTTTTGAAGATTAATAGTTGCAATTTGTCAATTTGCAAACTTAAATTCCTAAACTTTTATTTTCTTGTCTTAGAATTTTAATGTTTTATGTTCTTTTGAGTTTTGACTTTGGTATTTCAGTTTTATATTATTTGGACTTGAATATTTTGTAGTTATGTTTATTTTACTTGTGATTTTGTTTAGCTATGTTATTGTCATGAATTATCTATACTTTCTAATATGTCATAGGCTTGTAGCAACACTAAGCATTTAAATTTCGGGGCTTACGCCTCGTTACGCCTCGAGGCTTACGCCTCGGAAGGCTACCCCCGAACGTCTCGAGGCCCGATTTCACCTTTCAAAACCTTGGGTTTGGTCCCCCCGATGTTTGTATTATCATTGTTATTTAATACTCCCTCCGTCCCATATTTAACTCCGGTTTTGACCAGGCACGGGTTTTAAGATAGTGGGATTTGTGTGGTGGAGAGTTATGCAGAGGAGAGAGAAATGTGTAAGAATGGTTGTGAACCACATATTCTTTACCAAAAAGGGAAAAAGGAGATAAATTTGGGACGGACCGAAAAGGAAAGAATGAAGATAATTCCGGGACGGAGGGAGTAAAAAATGGTAAATGTCCATCGGCATTTACCCCACTGATTTTGATATTTTGCCTTCCGGGGTAAAAAAAAACTAGGTGTCAGTGTCCATCGGTGACCTATAGGCATTGGCGTCCAGGCGGCGTAGCAGAAAATATGGATTGCGAAGGACAAACCTGGGAGTAAGGAAGAAAGAAAATGAAAAAGAATAAAGAAAAGAAAATGAAAATGTGGGGAATTGCCCACGTGTCGCCGCATGTTGCTCACTCGATAAGGTAATTCTTGGTGTACAAATAATTTTTACACAAATTTTACATTACCTGTGTATACGGACATTTTTCAAACAGATTGCAAGTATACTTGTCTAGTAATTTTGTGCACGACAAGAATTTTTCTTAAACCGTAATTAACATCTTAAGGTGTCGGGTTGAACTTCTTTTTTAACTTTACACTTTGAATTTATATGACAGTTATCCCAATTTGTGTCGGCATAAAACACATATGAATAGTTAAACCAAGGCTTGATATTCAAATTGGTTTAGATAGAGAAGTGAAAAGATACTAAGTTAGTGCCTGTGGAATGAAGGATGAAGTGAATGGGTGGAGTAGAAGCGTGGTACTAGCAGCAGTAGAAAAGAGAGGAGCTTAATTGTGGAATGATAAAAGCTGCAAGTAAGGCTGATCGCATCCCGTAAGATCAAAATCCCAATTCTAATGTTTTTACTCCCATTTTACTATTACCATGTATTTAGGGGTGCCACCATGGGTTCTATTTTGTTCGCCCTTCATGGGATCCGGTTCCTCTGCCTAAGCAGCCAAGGAGGGTGTCAGACCATTTTGAACCATTAGATCAAAAAATCGATGACTAAGATGAGTGGGTCCATTTTGGGCACAAATCTAGAGTCCTCTATTTTTAATCTGTGTCTTGTATTTTAGTAAGGTACTCTGTCATAAGGTAGAGGATTTCAATCCCCTTCATGGAGGGTGAATATCACCCCTCCCTCCTATACATGCCACTTGACATTACAATTATTTTTTTCCTAAAATTAATATAACTTTTTATATATACTTTAATTTTTAACAAAAAATATATAAAATTTAATTACTTTTTATGATCTTTCAAATGGTATCCATAATGCATATATGAAAAATTAAAAAAAAAATTCTTACATCTATTTTAAGTCTCTTTTTTAATTTTACGTATACAATATTATTATCATATGAAAGATCATAAAAAATTAAAAATATTGATATATTTTTTGAAAAAATTTTAACAAAAAATGCAAAAAAACCTAAAAGTTGCAAAATTTAAAAGCATTGTTGATGGAGTATATGGGTCTGAGCCCCAGGACCCACATACTCAGAAGAGCAGCGGGCACAAGACACTGAGTGGTGCCCTCGTCGGCCAAGGGACCCCCGTCGGCCGAAAAGGTGCCAACTCAGATTATGGTCCTGAGTCCAAGGAACCCGGGTGCCCTCGTCGGCCGCGCCCTCGTCGGCCGTGCCCTCGTCGGCCGTGCCCTCGTCGGCCGTGCCCTCGTCGGCCACGCCCTCGTCGGCCACGAAGACCTCACAGAACCGGATTTTACACTTACTCATTTGTACAGCCCATTAGTGGCTTTGTATTCGGCCCAGTAGCGGTCCAGTTGTAAATGGGCCTCCCAAGCCCAAGGCTTGGGAGCCCAGCCCGTATTTTCTCTATAAATACTCCCCTTGGGAGTAGTTATAGGGGTTACAAATTCATTCTATTGAAGCATATTATTGCACTTCTCTCTCTAGCTCTCACTTCTCTCTAGATATACTCTATCATTTGGTGCTCTCGTTGAGAGCTAGAACAATCAAGTTAGCACCCTTCGTCGCTACCAAGCACAACTAACCACTGATCATGGGAAGAACTAAATCAAACCGCAACCTCGTCAGCAAGGCCATCCCTGAGGACCAAGAGGCCAGGGAGCACGATGAGGACGCCACGGCCGACCAGGTCGGCGGGGGGGACGTCTTCCAGGAGGCCTTTAACCTCACGACGGACCTCCGCAACCAACTCAACGGCGGAGCCCCTGATGCCCGCATCGGCTTGGACAAGAAACGAGCTGAGAAGACGGGCCACGCCCCGGCCCAGCCTATGGCCGCGGCCTCTCCGTCCGTGGATCCACAGGTCCAGGCCGCGCTGTCGGTCATCATCGCCAGCCTGGCTCAGAACCCCACCGTCCTCAGCGCACTCTTGCCAAGGACCGGGGGGAACGTCACTCCACCTCCTCAGCCCCAACCGTTGGCCGTCCAGATAGGCAACGATGAGGGGGTGGTGGCCCAGGACACGGCGTCGTCCCACTCCCACCCTGCTTCCCCTCTTCGGCCTGGGCAGACCCCAGCGCGTGGAAAAGCCTTTGCCTTCAACAGGCTAGGTGACACGCGCCGTCGTCCGGTTTCGGAGAGGATGGCAGGACGGATTGGTGAGCCTCGTCCTGGCTCGCCGAGGGAAAGCTTGGGGTCTGTGTCCCGGACAGCGGACCAGCCCCGCCCGGACAAGGGCAAGGGGAAGTTGCACGAGGACGACGTGCGCCACCGGATCAATGCGGCTCACGACGAGCGCATGAGGAACTAGCCGGGCACCGCTGCGGCCGCCAGGGATCCCCGGGATGAGGTCATTGCCCAGCTGGAAAGGAGGCTGGCTCAGATGGAGGCCAAGCAGTCGGCCAACATCCCTACGGCCGGCGCCTCCAACGACCCCGGCCTCAACGCGCTCATGAACAAGGTTAGCGCCCTGGAGAGGGAGCTGGCCGAGGGGCGAGGTGACCCCATCATCCAGGTCAGGACCAGGACCCCTTTCACCAACAGGGTCCTCTCGGCCCCCATCCCGGAGAAGTACAGGGGAAACGCCATCAAGTCCTATGATGGCCGATCAGACCCCCAGGAACACTTCAGCCGTTATCAGAACAACATGTTGATGGTGAACGCGTCAGACGAATACCTCTGCGGTTGGTTCCTCTCCACTCTCGAGGGGCCAGCGTACGAGTGGTTCAACGCGCTCCCCGAATGGAGCATCGACTCATGGCAGGATCTTGCCCAACGCTTCCTCACCCACTTCGCCGGGAGGAAGCGGGCGAAGAAGTATTTCACCCACCTCCTCTCCGTCAAGCAGCAGCCCGATGAGTCCCTCCGGTCATTCATTGATCGGTGGACGAGGGAGACCGAAGAAGTCGAGGGGGCCGATGAGCGCACCCTCCTCGTCTTGTATCAGGGAGCCCTCCGCAGCTCCCCGTACGCTAGGAGCCTCATCACCGACCCTCCGAGGTCGTACGCCAAGGCGCTCCAGCGCGGAGGTTTGTACGCCGACGCCGACGAGCTCCACAATCACAAGAAAGAGGGGGGCCATCCCTCCAAGAAGACAAATCCTTCGTCGGCCCCGGGTCCGTCCCCGGCCGGCCAGGGTGCCCAGGGCCGTCACGGCTCTGGTGGACAGAGTAAGAAAGATCGCCACTGGCGGCCGAGGTTAGAACGGCCGGGGGTTGCCCTCACTCACCCGGTCGGCATCATCCTCGACTATGCCGAGAAGCATGGCCTCATCGAGCAGGCTCCTCGGCCGGCCGAGGAGGTCCTTGCCATCCAGCAGGGCGGCACATACTGCCGGTTCCACAAGAACTCGTCGCACAACACCGACGATTGCATCACGCTGAAGAAGGCCATCGAGCGTCTTATTCGCCAGGGGGAACTCTCCCAGTTTGTTAAAGGTGGCCCACGCAAAAACACATGGGTAAACACCGGCAAACATGGGGACGAACCCTCTGCGAAGAAGCGGGAGATTGGTAGGCTCCGCGACGACGAGGACTTCGAAGAGCCCCCGCCAAAGAAGAATCACATTCACCTCATCGTGGGTGGGAACACTGGGGGGGACTCCGCCACTCAGAGAAAGAAATGGGCCCAATCCCTCTACATTGGGGAGGTGTCCCACGTTCCCCCCCATCCGAAGAAGCAGCGAACGGAGGCGATCACCTTCACCGACAAGGATTTGCCTCCAGGGACGGAATCACACAGGGACGCTCTCGTCATCCGGTGTGAGATCGGTGACTCCATCATCCACCGCACTTACATCGATACGGGGAGCTCCGTCGACGTGATGTACCTGGATACCTTCCGGCAGCTGAAGCTGGACAAAGCTCTGCTAAAGCCGATCAAGACATCGTTATCCGGCTTCACCGGGGACTCTATCGACGCCGAGGGCACGATAGTCCTCCCCGTGGAGGTCAGTGACGGCCCCCACCGCGCCAGGATTGACATGGAGTTCATGGTGGTCAACCTCCAGTGCGCCCACAACCTGATCTTGGGACGACCAGCACTGGAGGACTTGGAGGCCATCATCTCCATGAAGCACTTGTGCCTAAAGTTCCCCACCAATGACGGCATCGGCTACGCCAGAGGAAACCAGAGGATAGCCAGAGCATGCTACCTCAAGCTAACAAGGCCGGCCGAAAGGGAAGGACAGAGGATAGACACCATCACGGCAGCCGTTGCCGAGGACGAGGAGAGGCTGCATGCCGAACCGGCCGAGGAGGTCGAGGAAGTCCCTCTGAATACCTCCCGGCCGGAGCGGGTCCTCAGAATCGGGAAGCAGCTCCCCCAGGACCAACGAGACGCCATCCTCCTCGTCCTGCGGTCATACGCCGTCGTCTTCGCGTGGGGCCCGGATGACATGCCAGGCATCAGCCGCCAGGTGATTACTCACCGGCTGACCGTTGATCCGGCCTCCACGCCCGTCAAGCAGAAGCGGCGCTACTTATCCGCTGACAGGCGGGACTTCGTCAAAAGAGAGGTCGACATGCTCCTCTCAATCAAACACATTAAAGAGGTGAAGTACCCGACGTGGCTGGCCAACGTCGTCCTCGCCCAGAAACCGCCGACACTCAGGATGTGTGTTGACTACACTGACCTGAACCAGGCGTGCCCCATGGACCCGTTCCCTCTCCCCAACATTGATCAGTTGGTGGACGAGATGGCGGGGTGCGAGTTGATGTCGTTCCTTGACGCTTTCAGAGGGTACCACCAAATCTCCATGCATGAAGATGACGCTGAGAAGACGGCATTCATGACCCCAGAGGGAATCTTTTGTTACCTCGTCATGGCCTTCGGACTCAAAAATTCCGGCGCCACCTATACTAGGATGGTGGCCAAGATCTTCAGGGCAGTCCTCGGCCGGACGATGGAGGCATACGTCGACGACATGATCGTCAAGAGCAGGCAAGCCTCCACCCACGCCGACGGCCTCCGGGAAATCTTTGAAATCATGAAGGAGTTCAGGCTCCGCCTCAACCCCAAGAAGTGCGCCTTCGGCGTCCAAGGCGGCAAGTTCCTCGGCTACATGATGAGCCGGAAAGGAATCGAGATAAACCCCGAGAAAACACAGGCTATCATCAACATGGAGCCGCCCCGCAACGTCAAGGAAGTACAGCGACTGACGGGGCGCCTGGAGGCCCTGAACCGTTTTCTCTCCAGATCAGCCGAAAGGGCACTCCCTTTCTTCCAGATCACGCGGAAAGCCAACAGCTTCAAGTGGACGACGGAGTGCCAGGAAGCGTTCGAAGATCTGAAGAGGTACCTATCGTCCCCACCCGTGCTCTCCAAGCCCAAAGTCGGCGAAACTCTCTTCTTGTACTTAGGGGTGAGCACGTCGGCCATCAGCTCTGTGCCCATCCGTGAGGACGAAGGGGTGCAGAAGGCCATCTTCTACATCAGCAAGACACTCAGGGAGGCCGAGCTCAGGTACTCCCCCATTGAGAAAACAGTGCTGGCCATCGTCCATACGGTGAAGAAGCTGCGGCACTATTTCCAGGCCCACACCGTCCATGTGCTAACCCAGCAGCCTCTCGGCGCACTCATGAGGAGCCCCACCCCGGATCGATTTCGTCACTGAATTGAGATCAAGCCAAGGCCATCTATCAAAGGGCAAGCCTTGGCCGACTTCGTCACTGAATGCACAACAAGGGAGACAGTCGTTGCCAACCCCGGGCCGGAGCCGGACGATACATGGGTCCTTTTCACCGATGGCTCGTCGGCCGCGAAATCATGCGGTGGCGGCGTCGTCCTCATATCCCCTGAAGGATTCAGAGCTTACTATGCCATCCGCTTCAATTTCAGGGTATCCAACAACGAAGCTGAGTATGAGGCCCTCCTCAGCGGTCTCAGGCTCGCCGCCGGCCTCAAGGCCAAGCACCTCAAAATCAAGTGCGACTCCAAACTATTAGTGGGCCAGGTGGAGGGATCGTACAAAGCAAAGGAGGGTCGGATGAAGCAGTACAAACAAGCAGCGGAGGAGCTGCTGAAGGCGTTCGAAACCCACGAGATCACACAGATCCCAAGGGCCGAGAACGTCGAGGCCGACATCCTCTCCAAACTCAGCTCGGACACCCCGGAGCACATCTCCAAGCTAGCTAAGATCGAGGAGTTGAGCATGTCCAGCATCCATGCTAGTCCCGTCTTGTACGTCCAACAGCGACCGGAGGACTGGATCTCCGACATCATCACCTTCATCACGACGGTTGTATAGTATAGTATCCGAAGTTCAGAAGCACAGAAGCACTTAGAGCCCCAAGCTACACCATTGAAGATGGCAAACTCTACAAAAGATCCTATAATGGCACTCTCCTCCGATGCCTGCACCAGGATGAGGCCGACGTGGCCATGGAAGAAGTTCATTGTGGCGTCTGCTCCTCGCACCAGGGCCCTTTCAGCATGTCCCGACGCCTCGTCGTCCAGGGCTTTTTCTGGCCGACGATGGCGCGAGATTGTGCGGACCTGGCCAAGAAGTGTACCACGTGCCAGGTGCTCCAGAAGGCCCCTGGTCGGCCAGCCGTCAACTACGCCCCCATCAGCACCGCAATTCCATTCTCTAGATGGGGGATTGACAAGGTCGGCCCCCTGCCCAGAGCCGCCGGGAACAACCGCTACATCATCGTCGCCGTCGACTACTTCACCAAGTGGGTCGAGGCGGAACTCATGGCCAGCATCACGGGGGCCCGATGCCAAAAATTTGTTTACAAAAACATCATCACACGCTTCGGCGTCCCCCAGGAGATTGTATCAGATAACGACACCCAATTCGAGGCAGCCCCTTTCCAGGAGCTCCTCCGGGAGTTTGGGGTGAAGCATCATTTCTCCTCCGTTGCCTACCCTCAGGGCAACGGGCAGGTCGAGAACGCCAACAGGACAATCATGGAGGGGCTGAAGAAAAAACTCCAGGCCGCAGGAGGTAGTTGGGTCGACGAGCTCCCCAACATCCTGTGGTGCTACAGAACCACGCCGAGGAGGGCGACAGGTGAAACGCCTTTCGCCCTATGCTACGGCTTTGAGGCAAAGGCACCCACGGAAGTTGCCATCCCCAGCCGACGGGTGGAACAATACGAGCCTGACGCCAACGAAGAAAACATGAAGATTGACCTGCACCTGGTCGACGAGAGGCGTGAGCAAGCTTACGTCCGAGCGGAGAACTACTGACGTCAAGTGAAATCATACTATGACGCCAAGGTACGTTCCCGGGAATTTCAAGTGGGGGACTATGTCCTCCGTCGAAGGGAAGCAAGCCAGCCGACAGAGGGTGGTAAGCTAGCATTGAAATACGAAGGGCCCTATATCGTCAGTGCCGTGGTCAAACCCGGCACCTACAAGCTTAAACGCCCGAATGGGTCCAATGTACCACGAACGTGGAATGTACACCACCTGGTGAAGTTTTATCAGTAATCCGAAGGAGGTGCAGACGGCGAAGCCCTCACCCCTTAACGGGTTACTGATTGAACGCCACCCTCGGCCTCGAGCCACCTATGAATAAAATCATGTTCTTGATTTTTCTTTGGAATTTAAAGTAAAACATTAGCAGGTGCCCTCATCGGCCACCTTAGAGCGAAAGGCTCAGGCATGGCCGACGTGGCACCTTGCATTTGCAGCCTACGATCGACAAGATCAGGCGCTCCATTGTATTGTGTATCAGCGAAGGGCTCAGGCCTAGCTGAGAGAGCACATCGTCCTGGCCTCGAAAGCCTAGAAGTGAAATGCTCAGGTATGGCCGACGATGTCCCCAGGACGAGGGGCCCGCAAACGGCCCACGTCTTGAAACGGGAAGCTCACCGCGTCGTCCACGCGCCGGATCACAGGACGACAGGCCTGAAATCATGGCCGAGGTGACAAAATCCCAAAACTCAGGGATGGGCAACGACAGCCGTTGGAAACCGACCAAAAGTCTAGCCCGCGTCATAAGTAGGCGACGGGACCCGCCCTGAGATCACGGACGTTATAAACGAAGTCCGAACCGACCGAAGGACGAGCACACCCTTCGGCCGAAGCCTGAAAGAAGGATACCCCCTGAAATAGGGAACCAAAAAAAAAAAAAGAGGGAAGCCGACGGCCGTGCGCACTAGCCGACCTCGAGCAGAAAAAATAAATCCCCACAAAACAAGCTGAGTACATATCAGTTGAAAACAAAGGTAAACGCCACCAACATGCAGTGTGGACGAAGCGGCCACACACCACAAGGGAATTGTCAAGGACGAAGCCTACGCCTATAAAACCCTAACCGAATCGGTTGGGTGACACGCGAGAGGTAACCTTCATCGGCCACAGCCCTTTGAAGCACCAACGCTTGGTATAAAATAAAACACTTACGATCCTGAAGGATGACCAGGACGAAGCGGGCAGTATCACACCCGCGGAAGAATTTAACATTCAAGCAACAATCCGTACCGGCCACAGCCTTCCGGATGGCCGTTACAGGCACTGAAATCCAGGCTGTTGGCCAAGCGAAGATTTGTCCAAGTAATTACCAAACACTTAGAGAAAATTCCTGAAAAGGAGGTTCCTTAAGAGAATCTCAACACTTAGAGACTCTTGGGGAAAGAAAAAAACACCCTCATCGGCCACAAAGCCATCTCTTGGCCGACAACGGTACCACAAAGAAGGAGCTACGTCTTGCATTTATACTTAGAAAAATGTCTAAGTATTTAAATGGAGAAATCCTAGACGAAGCGGGCACCTGTATACTCGCAGGTATGTAACACCAGACCCGAATTTTACCCAGAGATTTTTTTTTTCATCTAGTACATGGTTAAAGGAGGTAAATCAAGACTAGAGTAGGCTTGATAAGTTAGAAAGATAAAATTCTTGTCTTAAATTAATAAAGGATTATTGATCAGACGCGGGACTCATACCGGGAGCGGTGACCACCCGTGGTATTCTTAGCATATAAAAAATTTATGTTGATCTAAACAATACTATTTTGATAGTAGGAATGGGTCGTGGACCCCAGTGATATATAGAATGACAACTAGACGGCCACGTGGGTCAGGGCCACTAATCGATAATTGTGAGCTCTTAATTCTCAGACTATTAATAATTCAGAAGGCTATGAATTAATGACAGGAGAAATATAAATATTTTAAGAATCCAAAATAATGGGTTGATAAATATATGATTAAATTGGTACATTAAAGGAGAGTACTTTTGGAGGACCCTACCCTGAAGATATTTTTGTATGAGGACAAACAGATAAGATTTTATCTGCTCATACATTTTGGACCACTTAAAAAGAATTGTAACATTTTATTAAAGTGTCACAAAATATCAAAACACATATTGAGTCATGAGAAATGACTAATGAATTTACGAGATGACGCGTTCTCATTTTTACTGCTACTTGAACAGTAAATTGCACGTTGAGCCTACACTAGGAGCGGGGACAATCTGATATTTTTGGGACCACATATTATATTCATCTTGGTCTAGATAATATATATGTGATGGTGTAAACTCATGTTCAGCCATAGAATTGGCCGGTTGACCAAATGAGGTCCCATTACCGGTATTGTGAATTTAACAGATAATAGACCGAAATAAATTCCAGGGACCACTAAATTAAAGTGGGATAATATTTATTCATTTTAGAGTCCAATATTAATTGGAAGAATGAATTATATTGTATTTGACCCATAAAATAAAATATAATTAAAACAGTCCGAGAAATACAACTTTCGGGGCCGAATGTACATTCGGGGACATAAAGGGATGACCTCCCACATGAGTGGGGGCCACCCCACGTTTTAGGATGCTCAAGTTGACAAATGAGGGGCTGCACATAAGGGAAATGTGGTGTATAATTCATGAGGGTGATGGTTGGTATATGGATGACAAGGGGTGGACCTCCCATCCCACCCTTATTACTCATTTGAGACAAAAAAAAATCCCATCCCCCTTTTTCCTATCAATGAGTTCGGCCAACCCATCCACAACAAGCAAGAAAACAACTCTGCACATCATATTCCATAGCTACACTTTGAGCTCAAACAAAGGGAGGTCTAAGTAAGAAGAAAGGATGGTGGAAATGAGGAAAAAGTTATGAAATCAAGGTAACGAATTCATTAGTAGTATTCATCCTTCATTTTTATCTCATATGATTTTATAAATCATATGATAGAACCCTAAGCTTGTTCTACACTCCTAGATGTGTATAATGAGGGGTTGGAAGGATAGTTTTAACCATGATCGGAGTTATGACCGGAGTAAGACCGGCTCGCCGGAAAACACCTTCCCATAGGGTTTTGATGTTTATACCACTTTTGGTTGTGAAACCTTGTTAGGAATTTTACCAAGGTATTCTAGACTTCTCAAGGAATCTAGGAGTGGTCGGAAAAGTCGCCGGAGATGCCGGAGTTTTCGCCGGAAAATTCCAAAAGTCGCCGGAGTTCAAACGAAGAGGATAAAAGCTTGCTAGCGTCATTTCGAGGTGAGTGGACGACTACGTGTCTTGTAACTCTTGGGTCAAACGTGGTATTACCTAAATAAAATCCTTATCATGATTTGAGAAATGATTAAATGAATTAAAATGCATGATTAGTCATGGTGAATATGAATTATGGAAATATTACATGATTAATGAATAAGAGATTTATTTGTGGATTAATCATGAATATATTATTGTCAAATGTATGAAAATGCATACATGGACTATGTATGAGATAACTAGAGTAATCTAGTATGTGAATATGTATAGAAATGTTTAAATGTGTTTAAACATGTGATTAGTTATAATGATTATAAGTTATGTGAAAATGGCATGATTAATGAGTAAAAGAATTATTAATATTTTTGATGAAGGATAATCATGAATGATTTAGTCGGACATTAACTAAGGTAATTCAAGGTGGTATTCTTGAAGGATTCAAGTACTTAATCATACATGTCATTAAATTAAATCTAGTTATGAAGAATAAACTAGAACGAAATATATAAACGATTAATAAGTATGAAGTACTTATTAATAGTTGTGTGAAGACGACTTTATGCTTTATAACTTTTGAGTGAGACATGAGATTACTTAAAGTAATCAAGAATATATTTTATGGAATTATTAAAGATAATCAAGTATGTGTTATTCCATGATTATATGAAAAATATAGTTGAAAAGCATGTTGAGTAGGCTTGATGATTAAAAATGTGATAATTAATTATGTATGATGTTCCAAGGACCCAAAAGGGCATTTTTGGATTAAGGACGTCAAGAAGTACATGTGTATAAAATTTCACGTTAATCGGACTTCGTTTGGGCGGTCAAACGTGCGTTGACCGCCAAGACAAAAATAATACCCGACCGGGTATTGATAAATACTCGACCGGGTATTGGTTAAAAATGGTTCCAGGAGCCACTGCCACACTAGACCCGACCGGGTATGGGTATAGACCCGACCGGGTATTAGTTAAAAACAGTCCCAGGGGCTACTGGCTCACCCTACCCGACCGGGTATGGGTAATACCCGACCGGGTATTGGATTTTACACCCAATATGCAGTTTTTGAGTAAGTTTACGTGGACCGTTCGGGTGGGACCCATCCACGTTGGTTGCTAAGGCTTCGAATATGGTTAAAAGCTAAGACTTGGACTAGTCGTTAGTAAAGAAATTATAGACCACGACCGGGCGAGGTAAGTGGTAGATTATACATGACGGATGAATACTCGGGACCGCGTAAGGTCAGGTAAAACTCTGTAGGACCAGGATGAGACCTTTATACTCAAATGTTAACAAGGGCCCGTGTAGTCCTTGAGGTGTGTTAACCTCCAGCAAATTACACATAGGTAACAAGGGCAAATGCAGTCCTTGAGGTGTGTTAACCTCCATTAAATTGCATATAGGTAACAAGGGCCCGTGTAGTCCTTGAGGTGTGTTAACCTCCAGCAAATTACACATAGGTAAAAAGGGCAAATGCAGTCCTTGAGGTGTGTTAACCTCCATTAAATTGCATATAGGTAACAAGGGCCCATGTAGTCCTTGAGGTGTGTTAACCTCCAGCAAATTACACATAGGTAACAAGGACAAATGCAGTCCTTGAGGTGTGTTAACCTCCATCAAATTGCATATAGGTAACAGGGGCCCGTGTAGTCCTTGAGGTGTGTTAACCTCCAGCAAATTACACATAGGTAACAAGGGGAAGTGCAGTCCTTGAGGTGTGTTAACCTCCATCAAAGTGCATATAGGTAACAAGGGCCCGTGTAGTCCTTGAGGGGTGTTAACCTCCAGCAAATTACACATAGGATGAGGGTGTATGCGTACTTCTCAAGGCGGGGTTAGCCCCGGGAATGTAAACTATGATTGTAAGGATGAATAGTCCCCGAGGTAGGTGAACCTCAAGTAATGATTTTAGATGATTAAACATGCGTGATCGGGAATGAGTTCCCGATAGGGTATTTTCCTTGGTCTAGGAATTTGATTTAAATCATGTCTGTGATATGGGAGCCCGAAGGGCCCCCGAAATAATTATCTTTGTTATCGGGTGAGTTAGCCTGCGGGTGACTTCACTCGAGGGTAGGATATGGGAAGGGTGAATTTAACGAGGCTGTTACGCCTAAATGATTTGAAAGACAAATGGGCCCACGGGCCGGATATTTTACTCATATGTATATACGTATACGATATGTTTTGAAAAGGGGTAGCCAAGAGTTATGCCTATATGTATACTATCACCCTATGTTGAGGGTCCCATGTGAGAAACGTTAGTTATATTACATACAGTTTGCCCTCACCAGTACTTTTCTGTAGTACTGATCCCTCGGGGGAACCACCCTTTCAGGTTGAAGCTAGAGCTTACTTCCTGCACCCGTTGTTCGGGAGATCGATGGAGAGAAGACGTGGTTCGTGCTTCCTCTGGTTCTATTTCTAAATAATTAAATAATGCTCATGGAACTATTTTTGACTTATTAATTAATGGAGCCTGCGAGCTCTTGTTTTACCCTCGTGTGGGTTCTTATTAAACACTTATATTCCGCTATGTATTTAATTGTATGTTGATGTTGTTATGTATGTTTACTAATCGGTTTTGGCATATGTATCTGTCGGACGTCTTGTGCAATCTGGTAAGGATGAACTGCGGTTATTCTGATTGGGTTGTACGACGGTTGTCTACGTGGCACGGATACGGTCAGGGGCGTGACAATTAAGTGGTATCAGAGCCATACGGTTACTAAACTATATAGTCAACCTCTCAACAAAGTTTCTATCAAAACAATCTTTCAAAGAAAATCCATGAGCATAAATTTTGTACTTTAAGAGCATTTGGTTATCGAGTTGCAAGGTCTCTGGTTGTTAAGATGGGCCCCTTAACAATTGGTATGACAGTGACTTGAGCCAAGTTGTGTCTTAAGTACGTTTCTGTCAATTGACATTCAAACGAGTCCAAAGACTCATTCCAATATATTCTTTCAGGAATGGGTGGTAATGATAGGGCGGTTCAAGGGAATCCGAGAGGGCGCGCGCCGGGGATAGCCGGGCAAGCCAATCGGGGAATATCGAGGTCGCCAAAAAGGCGAGTTAGGGGCCACCAAGGCCAACGAACACAAGCCGCGATGGCTGATTGCATTGTGACTGGATTCGAGTCGTGGAACTCGGAGGATGACTCAACTTATCACCCTGGAAGTGAGTCGGATGATACTTCTTTTGATGAAAACGGAGGGGAGGATATACATAGTATTCCTCTTGACCAGGTTAGTGAGATGTACCGATGGTACCAACGGGAAAGGGAAAGGCAACGACAAAGAGCCCAGGTGGGACATGTCAGAGACGAGACCTCTCGCAGGAGGGGTCGGGGTGCTCATAGGGCACAAGTTAGAACGGTCAAAGATTCTGATGGTGAAGAACCATTCATTAAGATCTCAAAGTACCTAAAAGAGGCTAGGGCCTTGGGGTGCAAACCGTTTGATGGGACAGGTGATATCTCGGACGCAGCCGAGTGGATAAAAAGGTTAAATGATGCAGCCGATGACATACAAGTGGTCCCTGATCGGAAGTTAAGGGTAGCCACTAGATTGTTGGAAGGTTTAGCTTCTACTTGGTGGGAAGGTATCAAGGGTAAGTTTGACGGGGTTGTCACGTGGGACAACTTCGAGCAATCATTCTATGAACAGTTCTATACCTCTTTCGAAGTAAATCGAAAAGAGGAGGGAATATACAAATCTCAAGCAAGGCAATGAGTTTACGGTGAAACAATTGGAACAAAGGTTCCGACATTTGGCAAGGTTCTTGCCTGAATATGCCGCCAATGAGGATCGAATGGCGAACCATTTTTGGAATGCACTAAATTTGGAGGTACGCGAAAGGGCGACCTATCAATTCAACATGACTTTCAGTCAAATAGTAGCTCAGGGTCTCCAGGGGAAAGAGCTTTGGGAGGAAAGGAAAGCTAGGGGTGCTAAGGAAACAGAGGAAAGGGATCAAATGATCAACCATCCTCTACGACGGGAGAGGAAGTATAACTTTGAGAGCAAGGGGGACTCTAACAAGTTAGTTCCATTTCCAAAAGGGAGCCAGGACTGGATTAGTAAAAGCTCAAGCACTCGGGGCACGGGAGCACCCAAATGTGAGAATTGTAGGCGGAGACACTACGGGATATGTCGAGAACCATCTAGATGCTACTTTTGTGGAGAAACAGGCCACATAAAGGTTCTTTGTCCTCAGCGTGTACGAGGAGGAGCATTGGGGGCCCACATGGGAGTCACGGAGATCGCAAACCTAACATGGATTGCTTCAAACGTTTTACCATCCACCAATCGGTGGAGAACTCGCTCGTGAGGGCGATGAATGATGAAAGCTATTTTTGGGAATAACTATGGCATGAGGTAATTTTTATTTGAACCTTAAATTCCATAAATATTTTTATGTTCGAAATTGTTAGCTTCAGAAAATGAAGAAAAAAAAATGTTTCTCATGTTTCAGACCGTCAGACGTTAATTTCGGGGACGAAATTCCTGTAAGGGGGGGTGAACTTGTAACACCAGACCCGAATTTTACCCAGAGAATTTTTTTTTCATCAAGTACATGGTTAAAGGAGGTAAATCAAGACTAGAGTAGGCTCGATAAGTTAGAAAGATAAAATTCTTGTCTTAAATTAATAAAGGATTATTGATCAGACGCGGGACTCATACCGGGAGCGGTGACCACCCGTGGTATTCTTAGCATATAAAAAATTTATGTTGATCTAAACAATACTATTTTGATAGTAGGAATGGGTCGTGGACCCCAGTGATATATAGAATGACAACTAGACGGCCACGTGGGTCAGGGCCACTAATCGATAATTGTGAGCTCTTAATTCTCAGACTATTAATAATTCAGAAGGCTATGAATTAATGACAGAAGAAATATAAATATTTTAAGAATCCAAAATAATGGGTTGATAAATATATGATTAAAATGGTACATTAAAGGAGAGTACTTTTGGAGGACCCTACCCTGAAGATATTTTTGTATGAGGACAAACAGATAAGATTTTATCTGCTCATACATTTTGGACCACTTAAAAAGAAGTGTAACATTTTATTAAAGTGTCACAAAATATCAAAACACATATTGAGTCATGAGAAATGACTAATGAATTTACGAGATGACGCGTTCTCATTTTTACTGTTACTTGAACAGTAAATTGCACGTTGAGCCTACACTAGGAGCGGGGACAATCTGATATTTTTGGGACCACATATTATATTCATCTTGGTCTAGATAATATATATGTGATGGTGTAAACTCATGTTCAGCCATAGAATTGGCCGGTTGACCAAATGAGGTCCCATTACCGGTATTGTGAATTTAACAGATAATAGACCGAAATAAATTCCAGGGACCATTAAATTAAAGTGGGATAATATTTATTCATTTTAGAGTCCAATATTAATTGGAAGAATGAATTATATTGTATTTGACCCCATAAAATAAAATATAATTAAAACAGTCCGAGAAATACAACTTTCGGGGCCGAATGTACATTCGGGGACATAAAGGGATGACCTCCCACATGAGTGGGGGCCACCCCACGTTTTAGGATGCTCAAGTTGACAAATGAGGGGCTGCACATAAGGGAAATGTGGTGTATAATTCATGAGGGTGATGGTTGGTATATGGATGACAAGGGGTGGACCTCCCATCCCACCCTTATTACTCATTTGAGACAAAAAAAAATCCCATCCCCCTTTTTCCTATCAATGAGTTCGGCCAACCCATCCACAACAAGCAAGAAAAAATCTCTGCACATCATATTCCATAGCTACACTTTGAGCTCAAACAAAGGGAGGTCCAAGTAAGAAGAAAGGATGGTGGAAATGAGGAAAAAGTTATGAAATCAAGGTAACGAATTCATTAATAGTATTCATCCTTCATTTTTATCTCATATGATTTTATAAATCATATGATAGAACCCTAAGCTTGTTCTACACTCCTAGATGTGTATAATGAGGGGTTGGAAGGATAGTTTTAACCATGATCGGAGTTATGACCGGAGTAAGACCGGCTCGCCGGAAAACACCTTCCCATAGGGTTTTGATGTTTATACCACTTTTTGTTGTGAAACCTTGTTAGGAATTTTACCAAGGTATTCTAGACTTCTCAAGGAATCTAGGAGTAGTCGGAAAAGTCGCCGGAGATGCCGGAGTTTTCGCCGGAAAATTCCAAAAATCGCCGGAGTTCAAACGAAGTGAATAAAAGCTTGCTAGCGTCATTTCGAGGTGAGTGGACGACTACGTGTCTTGTAACTCTTGGGTCAAACGTGGGATTACCTAAATAAAATCCTTATCATGATTTGAGAAATGATTAAATGAATTAAAATGCATGATTAGTCATGGTGAATATGAATTATGGAAATATTACATGATTAATGAATAAGAGATTTATTTGTGGATTAATCGCGAATATATTATTGTCAAATGTATGAAAATGCATACATGGACTATGTATGAGATAACTAGAGTAATCTAGTATGTGAATATGTATAGAAATGTTTAAATGTGTTTAAACATGTGATTAGCTATAATGATTATAAGTTATGTGAAAATGGCATGATTAATGAGTAAAAGAATTATTAATATTTTTTATGAAGGATAATCATGAATGATTTAGTCGGACATTAACTATGGTAATTCAAGGTGGTATTCTTGAAGGATTCAAGTACTTAATCATACATGTCATTAAATTAAATCTAGTTATGAAGAATAAACTAGAACGAAATATATAAACGATTAATAAGTATGAAGTACTTATTAATAGTTGTGTGAAGACGGCTTTATGCTTTATAACTTTTGAGTGAGACATGAGATTACTTAAAGTAATCAAGAATATATTTTATGGAATGATTAAAGATAATCAAGTATGTGTTATTCCATGATTATATGAAAAATATAGTTGAAAAGCATGTTGAGTAGGCTTGATGATTAAAAATGTGATAATTAATTATGTATGATGTTCCAAGGACCCAAAAGGGCATTTTTGGATTAAGGACGTCAAGAAGTACATGTGTATAAAATTTCACGTTAATCGGACTTCGTTTGGGCGGTCAAACGGGCGTTGACCGCCAAGACAAAAGTAATACCCGACCGGGTATTGATAAATACCCGACCGGGTATTGATTAAAAATGGTTCCAGGAGCCACTGTCACACTAGACCCGACCGGGTATGGGTATAGACCCGACCGGGTATTAGTTAAAAACAGTCCCACGGGCTACTGGCTCACCCTACCCGACCGGGTATGGGTAATACCCGACCGGGTATTGGGTTTTACACCCAATATGCAGTTTTTGAGTAAGTTTACGTGGACCGTTCGGGTGGGACCCATCCACGTTGGTCGTTAAGGCTTCGAATATGGTTTAAACGCTAAGACTTGGACTAGTCGTTAGTAAAGAAATTATAGACCACGACCGGGCGAGGTAAGTGGTAGATTATACATGACGGATGAATACTCGGGACCGCGTAAGGTCAGGTAAAACTCTGTAGGACCAGGATGAGACCTTTATACTCAAATGTTAACAAGGGCCCGTGTAGTCCTTGAGGTGTGTTAACCTCCATCAAATTACACATAGGTAACAAGGGCAAATGCAGTCCTTGAGGTGTGTTAACCTCCATTAAATTGCATATAGGTAACAAGGGCCCGTGTAGTCCTTGAGGTGTGTTAACCTCCAGCAAATTACACATAGGTAACAAGGGCAAATGCAGTCCTTGAGGTGTGTTAACCTTCATTAAATTGCATATAGGTAACAAGGGCCCGTGTAGTCCTTGAGGTGTGTTAACCTCCAGCAAATTACACATAGGTAACAAGGGCAAATGCAGTCCTTGAGGTGTGTTAACCTCCATCAAATTGCATATAGGTAACAGGGGCCCGTGTAGTCCTTGAGGTGTGTTAACCTCCAGCAAATTACACATAGGTAACAAGGGCAAGTGCAGTCCTTGAGGTGTGTTAACCTCCATCAAAGTGCATATAGGTAACAAGGGCCCGTGTAGTCCTTGAGGGGTGTTAACCTCCAGCAAATTACACATAGGATGAGGGTGTATGCGTACTCCTCAAGGCAGGGTTAGCCTCGGGAATGTAAACTATGATTGTAAGGACGAATAGTCCCCGAGGTAGGTGAACCTCAAGTAATGATTTTAGATGATTAAACATGCGTGATCGGGAATGAGTTCCCGATAGGGTATTTTCCTTGGTCTAGGAATTTGATTTAAATCATGTCTGTGATATGGGAGCCCGAAGGGCCCCCGAAATAATTATCTTTGTTATCGGGTGAGTTAGCCTGCGGGTGACTTCACTCGAGGGTAGGATATGGGAAGGGTGAATTTAACGAGGCTGTTACGCCTAAATGATTTGAAAGACAAATGGGCCCACGGGCCGGATATTTTACTCATATGTATATACGTATACGATATGTTTTGAAAAGGGGTAGCCAAGAGTTATGCCTATATGTATACTATCACCCTATGTTGAGGGTCCCATGTGAGAAACGTTAGTTATATTACATACAGTTTGCCCTCACCAGTACTTTTCTGTAGTACTGATCCCTCGGGGGAACCACCCTTTCAGGTTGAAGCTAGAGCTTACTTCCTGCACCCGTTGTTCGGGAGATCGATGGAGAGAAGACGTGGTTCGTGCTTCCTCTGGTTCTATTTCTAAATAATTAAATAATGCTCATGGAACTATTTTTGACTTATTAATTAATGGATCCTGCGAGCTCTTGTTTTACCCTCGTGTGGGTTCTTATTAAACACTTATATTCCGCTATGTGTTTAATTGTATGTTGATGTTGTTATGTATGTTTACTAATCGGTTTTGGCATATGTATCTGTCGGACGTCTTGTGCAATCTGGTAAGGATGAACTGCGGTTATTCTTTTTGGGTTGTACGACGGTTGTCTACGTGGCACGGACACGGTCTGGGGCGTGACAACCTATGTCTTGCATTCGTACTTGGAGAAATTTCTAGGTTCAAGAAACAAAGTTCAAATTACCCAAGGCAAGGAACGAAGACATACAAGGCTGAAGGGGACAACAACCTGTGTACCCTTATCGGCCACAACACAGGGACACAGGCCGACCTCCCTGATCAGATCAGGAACAAGGGAACACAACGGCCACAAAGAACACTGGGCCGACAACAACAACATCGGTTCAACACTTAGGTAATTTCCTAAAGCACCTGTTAACAGTGCAAGGGGGCTCAACACCAAGGTGATGAGAACACCCACCCACTCGAAGTTCGGATACTTAGTAGAATTTCCTAAGTCCTAACTCCAAAATACTTAGACAATCTCGTAAAAAAAAAAGAAAAGACAGAACAGTGAACGAGACGATGCAGACAGCAAGTACCACGAAAATATTTTCATTCAACATAAATGAGTACAAGGAGGGCTTCTAGGCCGTTACATAGCTGAAAGAAAAATAAAACTACAAAGGATCAGAACTCTGGAGGGGCTTCAGAGTCCTTCTCGGCCTCAGCTCCCTCTTCGGCCGGGACAACAGACGTACCGGCAGTGGCACCCGACGTCGCAGTATCTTCAAACATGCTCCGCTCATACGCCCAGTCGTCGCTGATACGTGAGCTCTCAATAGGGAGCTGCCGCTCGGCCACCGGAAGCTCCAACTCTACCTCAGGATGCCTCATTAACGGAGGCAACTCAAGGCCGACGGCCCACTCCTTGGACACATCGATATCCAGGAAACGCCGTTGCAGCCTCCTATACAACAGCCGTTGCATCCGGTATTGGCCAAGGTCATAGAAGACTTTCATCTCCTTCTCCCAATAGGCCCGGCCGTCGGGGGATTTGTTCACCCAGTCAACGAGTCTGGCCGCCACGACCTCAAAACAAAAGGGAAGCCGGCCCTCGTCCTTCCAACCGACTTCAAGAAACTTCTGCACAGCGGCATCAGCGGCTTTCTCCTCGGCAGCGCTAAGAGCCAGCTCTGCACTGGCCTTGCCCTTCTCGGCCTCCTCTGCGCGCTGGAGGGCCTCGTCGCGAGCACGCTCCACGTCGGCCAAACGCTGGAGAGCCCCTTCCTTCTCAGCGGCCAACTGGTCGGCCTCGTCGGCCCTCTTCTTAAGGCTCTCAACCTCAAGACGCAGCCTCTCTAAGCTGCCTAGCGCCTCATCGGCTGAGGCAACCTTCTGCTCGAATTGCCTTAGACGAGCAATCTCTTTTTGTTGCCTCCTGTTGTTCTCCATCAACATGAAGGCACCCTGCAGTAAAAAATGAGTTAGACAATATTTCACAACAAACAACAAAGGGGGAGAGAAGACTAAGACGAAGCGAGCAAGGGTACTTACTTGGACGATGTGGTCCATCCCACCATCGTACATCTTCACGTGGCCGAGCTTTTTCAGGTAAGCCCGGTCTTCGTCAGGGATAGCCTGCGAAATCACCTCGTGGCCGTCAACGATTTCGTTGAACAGCCCCCCTTTGACGGGGTACTCCACTTCGAGCTTGTAGGTCTCTTTGACCAGCTCTCGGCCGGACCCTTTCTTCCGGGCGGCCGTTGCAGGAGCAGGAACAGTGGAAAGAGTGGTGGACGACAGGCTTGAAGGGTGGTCCACCAAAGCATCAGGGGTTGAACCCCCTCCGTCCCCAGAAGGAACAGCCGATGTCCCAGCATCGCCGGCAGAAGAAGCCCTCTTTGACTTCTTGGGAGGCTTCATTCCCACCTCCGTCAACTTCTTCTGGCCCTCTTCGGCCTGCCTCTTCTTCTTCGGCTGTACCGGCGGCTTGGCCGCAGCGGTAGCCCCAGGTTGTTGGGCCTTCAGCTCCTCGGCCGCTTTGAGTTGGGCCCTCTTCATGAATGACATGCGATCCATCACAAAACCTGCATCACAAAAAAACACTAAGGGTTAGAAAGCAGAATACAAAAGTACGACGAGGAAGCACGTCAGAAGGGACTTACCATCGGCCTCAGCTGGCACCCCCAGATCGGGACCATCAACCTCCTCATAGGACGTGGTCATCTTCGGCCACAACTCCACATCGTCGTCAAGATCACCATACACAAAATACCGTACAAAGCCGAGGGCGGCCATTTTGTACTCGGTAATATATGTCTTCACACTCCTCGGCCCTCCCTCCAGGAAAGCCTCAACCTGAGCGTCCAGGATGGAGCTCCTCGGCGTATCATGAAGATTAAAACGGCCGGTGTGGCCGACGGAGGGAAACTCTGTGCCCCCCTCGCCTAAAGACACGAACACAAACTTCCCCTTCCAGCCATGGATGGACGTCGGCAGGTCTGTGAAACTCCTCTTCTTGGGAAGTTGTTGAAGGGTGGCATACGACGCACAGTTCTGATGACTCCCACGGCCTATCTGATATAAGTTCATGAACAGCGCCGTCGTCGGCCTGAAATCCAATTCAGCACACCGCAGGAGGAAGCCGACGATGAGCGAGTAGCTATTCGGCGTCAACAAGGCCGGAGGGAGCCCCACCATATCTAGGTACTCAGTGATAAAGGGATGAAGCGGGAACCTAAGTCCTTTAGCAAAACTCATCGGGTACACTCCGAAGTAGCCCGGGGGGGATTGAGGACATGGTCTGTCGGTCTGTCGGCCTGGGGGCCGTAACCCTGTCATACGGCCCCACATACATTTGGGCGACCAGGTATTCCCCTGCATTACTTTGCGGCCTGATAACATAGATGTTCGTCAAATCAAGGTAAGAAAAGGCTGGCCCTCTCTTCGGCCTCCTCACCCTCCTCGGCGGGCACAGGTTTCGGGCAGGGAATGGCAGCCGACGTGGACGCCCCATCAGCAGTTCGGGAGACCCCTGCGTCCTCACCTCCAGACGATGACGCGGACCCCTCGTTCGCACGGTCCTCCTCGGCCGGCTCCCCGGTCCGGAACGAGCTCAGATTCTCAAGCTCCTCACAGAACTCCTCGACCAGCTCATAATCAAGGGACTGGGCAGAGGGCTCGTCGTTATAGGGATTGTACTCTTCGTTGAAGTTTTTCATCTTAAACACTATTTCGGGTATACTGCAGCCTACTTCAAGATCTAAGGATGTTCAAGGGCCTAACACTAGATCACTAGCCTAGGAAGCAAAGTATGCAAAGTACAGAAGATTGCGATGAACACTAACCTTGAACACGAAGAACACGAAGAACACGAGCTTGGGAGTTTATCTCTCTAGAAATTTGGCCAGCACTTCGACAACTCAGATTGCAAATGAGGTTTCTCGTCGGAGGGGGAGGGGTATTTATAGAACCCCCCACCCAACGGTCACTACACGTGGCACCCTCCTAGTGGCCACATCAACGGCCACCAACGGGAGGCCACCACGTCACCAATGGGCCAAGCCCAACCTATACATCAAGAGCCCACTGGCAAATCAGACTCTACGGCCTATACACTTGCCGGCTTCACATAACGCCAGCAAAGCGCCCACGACGGCCAAGGCACCCAATGCTTCCACAACGATAAGGAGATGACAACGGCTAGGAACGTAATGAACGCCCGTAACGGCCACAGAACCAAAGGAACAAAGAACCCACAACCATCGGCTCCTCGTAACCACCCTTGATGATAACTCTTTACAAGCGATCTGCGCACAAGGGTTCTCCCACAGGGTTACCTTGGCCAGAAAATCGCCATGAGGGTTGGATTCAGGGGCACTACGGAGAGGCCGCTTTGGCCAGGGACTCAAGCAACTCCTTCACCCCTCACACTCTTCGGCCTGAAGCAGTGGGGGACTGGGGGACTACACCGGCCTCAACAAAACAAAAGGAACAATGCAAAGAACCCAAATGTAACCACAAAGCATGATCACATCGTCCATGCATCACAACGGCGCCAAGGCTTTCGTGACTCCATCTCCGGCCAGGTACTTTGGACAACACGGCGCCTCGCCGGCCAAAGGCACATACACGGCCAACAGGCCACCTAAGGCAAGGACACTCATCGTCCTCCGCCACAGTTAATCATAATGGGCTCTTCGGCCAAGAACACGAAAGCCAATCAGCGACGGCCAAAAGGAGTGCGCAATCACCCTCATCGGCCACCCAAAGGAAAGGACGCCATCGTCCTCGAAGCAAGGTTCAACCTCAGTGGCCTCGTCGGCCCAAGTGTAAACTTCAACCATCAACGTCTAAGAAAGGGAAAACGCGCCTCCAACGGCCACCATCGAAGCAGGTCACTCATCGTCCCCGAACAAAACCACCAAAACGGAAACAACGCCAACGCCGCAATAGCTAAACGGCCTGGGAGTGCCCGCATCGACCAAAAGCGCCAAAACACGGGAATCTACTCTCCTTCACTTCGTCTACGTCTCAGCTTAGAGAGTGGGGGACTCCTGATGGAGTATATGGGTCTGAGCCCCAGGACCCACATACTCAGAAGAGCAGCAGGCACAAGACACTGAGTGGTGCCCTCGTCGGCCAAGGGACCCCCGTCGGCCGAAAAGGTGCCAACTCAGATTATGGTCCCGAGTCCAAGGAACCCGGGTGCCCTCGCCGGCCGCGCCCTCATCGACCGTGCCCTCGGCGGCCACGCCCTCGTCGGCCACGAAGACCTCACAGAACCGGATTTTACACTTACTCATTTGTACAGCCCATTAGTGGCTTTGTATTCGGCCCAGTAGCGGTCCAGTTGTAAATGGGAGTAGTTATAGGGGTTACAAATTCATTCTATTGAAGCATATTATTGCACTTCTCTCTCTAGCTCTCACTTCTCTCTAGATATACTCTATAAATTGTCATATCATGTGCCAGCCCAATACGGGTGGGGTCGATGTTCAACCTCTTTTGAGGGGTGAACAAAATTGTTCTCCGCCACCATGCTTACATAGCACCCAGTGGAGGACCTAGGGAGGGGCCTAGGGGGGCAAGTGCCCCCGCTTTCGGCCAGTAATTTCACTACTAGTACTTAGAGTAAAATCAGTGCCCCGCTTCCGGCCAAGAATTTCACTACTAGTGTGCCCCTACTCTGACAAATTTCTGGGTCCGCCACTGATAGCACCCCATGGGTGAGAAATTAGATGACCCTATTTATTTCAAAGGGAAAAGAGAACAACGGCGTGTTAGGCTGCTTTTACCCAAAAAACACTCCAACCTATTTGCACCCAATTGGAGACGCTAAAGTGGGTACATAGCACTCAAGATGGAGGAATTCGGCACCCTGTTTTTCAGCCCTTTGGGTTGCTGGAATATAAATGTGGGAAGAAAAACACGTGGAAGGTGTGGAGACGTGGAGGGAGGGTGTGGACTTCAAGAAAATCTCACTTTTTTAAAATGGTTTATATCTTTTTTTATATAAACTTCAATTTTTACAAAGTATATATCAAAGTTCTTAACTGTTTTTTAATCTATTTTTCATGTTTAAATTGACATGTTTACTTAAAAACCTAATCACAATTCTTAGGAGTATATAATAAGACTATCATATTCTTAGTTCTATTTTGCTATCCTGTTTTACAGTTTGATTACAGTTTGATATTTCGTGATTATGTTTTCAATTTTTTGGGCTCAACCCTAATCAATTGAGCCAAATGATGTGAATCACTAATTAATTGATTATAAATTATAAAAGAAAGTGATAAAGTTTTTGAACAAAAAAAATATGTCAAAGTTATAAAGAGCGGAAGCATTATAAAGTTTAGAATAGGTTTCCAAACTAGAAACATAAACACTGAACACAATCTCAAAATGATAAATTTATAATTCATTTTATAAAAATGAAACTTAGTATAACGTGCAAAATCTAATCTACGTGGGCTTGACTTAAATTAATAATAAATAACGAACAAGACAGTCGGTTCAATAAATAAATAGATGAGCCCGGGCCAATTTTCACTGACCAGACTGTCTGTGTCCTGGGCTCAATCAGGTCTAAGCTCGGACATAACGGGAGAATAGTATTGGACCCGTCCCATTATTATCATGTACTCCGTATAAAGTAAGAATCATATTAATATCATCTAAAATATTTTACACCGGTGTGTTAAAATACTTTATACTACGTATACTTTTATGAAACAATTAATGCAACGACTCTTTTGTAGTTTAAAAGAAAACTACATATTTAATCAAATAATGCAATTTTATTTTACTAGTTATTTCCGAACTTTGCATTAATTATTTTAGGTGAAAAATTATAACGTGCAACCTATTATACGAGTGGTCAGAGTGATTTATTACTTTATTAGGCACCTATGTAACCAAACATCAACACAAAATACTTACGGTATCAATGTATGTGAACAATTTCTTAGAATATCCACATGTACTAAATCTAAAAACAACACGTGTACATTTGTAATAAGAGTTTTTTTTCAAAGTAGTAAACTTATTTCCCAAAGTAGGGTTCTTTTAAACTTATTTCCTAAACTAGGGTATTTTTTTGCCACTAAAAAAGTATGTCACTAGTGGGAGTTAAACCCACGACCTCTCATGTACTTGATCGTAGTGGAAGAACCAATGTGCTACAATGCTCATTTGATATAAGCTCTCGTTTAAATATCTTTAACATATAGGATAATATAGAGTTTAAGTTCTGAGATGTACTTATTTAACTCGTGCATTACTCGTTCCTTTAGGATATATTACTTCTTTCTCAAATAATTAAAGAATTTGTGAAAATTTTAATTTGAGATATTCAATTAAAAAATAAAAATTAAAAATTATGATAAAAAAGAAATATGACATATGTAATTATAAAAACAATTGTATTTTATATGTTGGAGCTCAAATAAGATACTCGAAATTGAGCTAAGAAAATAATGAGAAATTGAAAATTAATTAATTAAATAAATAAAGTAAATAAATGAATGAATGGATACATAAATAAATGAAAAAATAATAAATTAATAAATGTATTAATGAATTAACAAATAAATTTATATATTTATTTATCTATTTATTTATTGTAAATAAATGAAAAATAAATGAACAAATAAATAAAATAATAAATGAATTAAATAAATAAATTTATTTATTTATTAATTTATCAATACTTTTATTTATTTATTTATTTATATATTTATTTATTTATTTATATTTTTCAATTTTCATTATTTGTTTAGCTCGATATGGAGCATCTTATTTGAACTCGAACATATAAAATACATTTTTTTATAATTACAAATATTCAATTACGTTTGTATCATAGTTTTTAATTGGATTTTTATTTTTTAATTGAATATCTCAAATTAAAATTTTCACAATTTCTTTAATTATTTGAGATAGAAGTAAAATATTCTAAAGGAACGAGTAATGCACGAGTTAAAAAAGTAAATCTTAGAACTTAAAATCTATATTATCCTATATGTTAAAGATATTTAAATGTGAGCTTATACCAAATGAGCATTGTAGCCTAGTGATTATTGCACTATGATGAAGTGCATGAGGTCATGGATTCTACTCCCACTTCTCACTTTCCTTTTCGAGCAGTTTCGAAATTAACTTCCCACTTCTTTCCACTTCTTTATTTGGCAAATTATGTACATTAAAACAGTGCCAGACAGTGTCAAAACAGTAAAATTTACCCTCAAGTAAATTTATTTGCTTAATATGTGTCAAAACGAAGTGTGAAGTTAATTTTAAATTTTTTAAAAGTAACTCTACATTAATAATTCTAACCTTATTTTTTCTTGTTATTAAACAATTACCCCGTCCATGTATTTTTTCGACGCGATTTTCACTATGGGTCATTCGGAAAAAGTCTCTATGTGCTTTAATACAGGGGTAAGACTGCGTACATCCGACTTCCCTTTACCCCACCATAGGTGGAAGCCTTTGCGGCACTGTGATAATGATGATGATGATGAAAAATGATAGATAAACTTAATAAGTCAAAAATCATAATTATCAAACGGGCTCTAAATTATCGTCGAACCTTTGAGAATTGAATAAACCATAGCTCTCGAACATACACCATCTTCAAACTAGACCCGATGGGTTCAAGAGTCTCTCAAATGTACTGTTTGATATTCAGATAAATACTACTCCCTCCGTCCCTTAAAAGTTTGTCATGTTTGACCGGCACGTAGAATAATAAAGTAAAAATTGTGTGGTAGAAATTTGAGCAGAGGAGAGAGAAATAACAGGAGCCACAAATTGATTGATTAAAAAGGAAAGTGGCAAAGTTTTTGGGACAACCAAAAAAGGAAAGTTGACAAAATTATAAGGGACGGAGGGAGTATCCCAAAGAGATCGAATACCTTACTATGAAAATGAGATGTAATAGGAGTAAGTATAATTTAAACAGGAGTAAGTATAGGAGTAACCCTGCGGCAACTTATAAGCTTCGTCCACGCTCAGCAGGGTCACATCTTCTACACATAGCTCGGCTTCAACAGAGAGAGGTGGTGAGCAGCGGCAACTTGCGCCGGCGAGCGCCGGTCAGCAGCGGCAACGAACGTACGTGGCCTGTCTCCTCCTTCGCACTCCTCTGTTTCTTCAATTTGCTTCTTCTTTTGTTCTATATGAATTTCTGTGAGCCTTTCCATCTTCTTCCTCATGTATGGAATTTGTAATTGCTGGGTTTTGGGTTTGTTGTGGCTTGATGCCTCTGTGTTTGTCAATAATGTTCGAAATTAAACCGGTGTGCTTTACTTCATTTTTACGATTGCCAAATTTTTTTCTAAAATGCCATCAAAATGACATTCTTATTCTTTAAAAAATTAATACTTTTCTTTGAAAATGCTATTAATATGTCATTCTCGATTCAGGTTGGCATTTTTATAAAAAAAAAGTTGGCATCAGTGGTAGCGTCGATCAGATCTGCCATGGTGGTGGCCGGATCTGCGGTGGTGGCGTCTGGATCTGCGGTGGCGGCGTCTGGATCTGCAGTGGCGGTGGCTAGCTCTGCTTGGGCGGCAGTTGGTGGTCGGCGGAGGTCAGATTTGGCCCGATCTAGAGAGGCGGTAGTCAGATCTACGACGGCGGCGATCAAGTCTGCAACTGTGCCGGCCAAATCTCCAGCGGCAACTAGTTTTGAGGTTACGACGTCGGCTGGCGGTGGCCGGCGGTGGCCTGTGCAGCGGTCTGTTGGTGGCAGGCTGTTTTGTTAAATTCAGGGGCATTTCTGTCCAACTACAAATAATAACTCCTATTTAGGAAAATTTTAAACTTTAGTCCTACTTTAGCAAATAAGAACTTAATTACTCCCATTTAGGTAAATTCCTCTTACATTAAAGGGTACACATTTAATATGAGAAAAGTGTGATTTCAACTTAATTATTATTTACGCTAGACTTTTTTTATTCAATAATGCACTTTCGTAGTACGTAGCTAAATAGATTTGAGTTTTTTATAAAATTTTCAGCTCATTTTCTACATAATCTATTATTAAATCTAGCTTAAATAATAGATATACGTAGTAATACACAAGTTTCAGATTAATACCTACCGATTCGTATATACTCCGTATAACCTAACTCTTGTGGACTTGGTATAGTAGCATGGTCATCTTTTCAATATGGAACAATATGAAATACACAAATGTCCACACAATTTTTTATGGAGTGTGAAGTACGTCTATTATAACGTGTACATAAAATTACTAAATAGTGCCGTGTCCTATTTTGTTTTGCATATTCTCTATTTAATAAATTTGGGATAGAACTACTTTTATCCTCACTAAAATGTTAGGTTATATCAAAAAAATTAAGGATGTTTTTATTTGGATTTTGTTTACTCAGTTACTCTCAAATCAAATCAAATCCGACTAGATCTAATCGAATCAGTCCAAACAAATTAGATTAGATCAAACCAGCCCTCAATAGTTCTAAAATGTACATAAAATAGACATTTATTAGATTAGATGAAACCAATTAAGATCAATGTTAACCAAATTAGACTTAAACATGATTAGACCAAACTATACAAAGATCTGAATCCAATTATTTACGGATTCTTTTATACGGTAGCCTACAACGGATAGTTTGTATTGATATATTCCAGAACTTTATTATATGGGCACGTTGGCAATTCTTTTTAAATTGTAACATTGGACTTTTTGCATTATTCATTCTACTTTGACTATATTTTATTTATTAATGTATTATAAATTAAATTTTTAAAAAATATTTTTTAATTCTTCTCATTTTAAAATTTCAAAATCTGAAATTTTTAACTTTTTTACAAATAAGAAATGAAAGATAATAATGTTCAAACTTGTGCGTTGTCAAGCGTGAAAAGTTGACCGTTGCAATTATAAAGGAACAGAGCAAGTATATTACGAGTATTTAATACCTTGTAGTAGTGCAAATTATATCCTGCAACCGGCGCATCATGAGGATGGTGCACCCGGTTGCAAAACAACGTAACAATGAGATTGGTTGGCCTGATTTCATTATTTTTTTTGCTTTTGCTGTTAAAAAATGGTAATAATTTTTTTATTTTTGATCCGATTTTTATAAAATTTATATCAACATATTTTATTTTTCAAGATCTTTCAAATGAGACCAATATTGCTTATGTAATTTTAACAAATTATGGAACTATTATATAAATGATTATTGGATTATAAGGAAAACCGAACTAAATTTAATACAAAAAAATAATTGTGTAAATCACAATTTATCTTAAAACTGTGTATATAAAAAATCATTGAGTTACATGTGAGTTACATATTTTTATATGTGAAGTTACATATTTTTACATGTAAGTTACATATTTCTACATGTGAGTTACATATATATACACACGAGTTGCATTTGACCTGCCTGAACGCGAGTTACATATATTTACACGTAAATTTACATATATATGCAATTTACATTTGTATCAACATCAAGTCACATTTTGATTAACATGATTTACATTTTCGATTTCCATGAATTAACTTTTTAATTAACGCACCTTACAATTTCGAAATTTCTCAAGTTACATTTTGGATACACTCGAGTTACATATCAATTTGATAAAAGTTACATCTTGTAACACGCGATTTACATTTCGTATAAAAGGTGAGAGAACCACTAGAGGGTGTAATATGAGTTACATTCCAGGCAGCGAGTTACATTTGTAGTTAACTGAGATTACATTTTATAACAACACGAGTTACATTTCAATACATAGGATTTACATCACATAAAATATTGAGACAAAAATTAAATTACATATTTTTACACGCAAATGTTAATATGTTAAAATTACATAGGCAATACTGGTCTCATTTGAAAGATCGTGAAAAATAAAAAAATTTGAGATAAATTTTATAAAAATCGGATAAAAAATAAACAAATTATTAACATTTTTAAGAAAAGAAGATATAAAAAATAACAAAGGGTGCATGGTGCTCAACATGCACCGGTTCCACGGTATAATTACTGCCGTAGTAATAAGAACTATATAAGGAATGAGGCAGGGCGGCGGGCATAGTCAGCGGCATAGTAATATACGTAGTAGTATATAGTAAGATAGGAGTCGTAAGAATATGTTGAAGGAACAAAATAGAGAACTTATCTTTTTGGATAATATATCAAATGCCTGTGAAACCTGAAAGATTTTTGTCATGCAAATGTTTGCAAAATGAGATAAAAAGGACTTTATACATGTATATTAACCCTAACCAAGCGCACAACTAATGCCCTTGAATGTATTTTTAACAGCTTATTATATATGCAAATGTGAACAAATTGGTGACACGCAGTCCTGGTGCGTAGAGACAACTACAAGATGCAACCCTTACTAGGAATGTACAATTGATTTTCAAGATTCTTCTACCCTATTTGTATGCATGACTAACAAAATAACGGGATCGGTAGAGATTGTTGTTGGAAAATGTGTTAAAAAAGCATTCAATAGTCAATTTCGTGCAGTAATTTGAGCGGAGCCCACTTTCGATTTGGGTCGGGTCAAAGTGGTTTCGGATCCCCTTGTTAAGGGCTTTAATTCGATATATGGTACACTCAAAACGGATAACGGGTGAATAAGAAATTGATTCTCGAAGTTCACTCGTTGAAATGGAGAAAACTATGAAGATGATGGGTTTCTAATGTGATATTTCCCACATCCAAAAACCCGAAGGATTTTCACCCCATTATAAAGGGAACCCTCTTTGAAGGAGTTAAGACTCCTAGGTGGAAAGGCTCACTTTGCACGCAGGAGGGTGCCGATCAAATCTCGAATACAAAGAAGAAAAATCAGGCGACCTGCGGACACCTCCGAAAATTTATCTTCTAAAGATAAGATTTAATTTTTGTTTCTTCCCGTACCATTCCTATTTTTTGCTCTTGGATCAGCCCGTTGGAAGGCTGCTGCTTAGCTGTTGAACGATCGGCAGTAGGCTGCCGCTTGCTGCTGAAGCGTTACAGCATTAAATGTCCAACATTCTGCTACCTGGATGCAATTAAATGGACATTTTTTGGACGAATCAATGCCCAACGTTCTATGCCCAACTTTCCAGACATTGATGTCCAACGTTCAGGTCCTTTAATACGCCATTAACACACAACAAATCATTCCCTTTAAGTAGTTGGCAGCAGTGGCGGATCCAGCAATAATACCTATTGGGGGAGCAATTTCAAAAATTTAAGCTGACGAAAAAACTATATCTAGTGCATGTTTGGTAGGTATAAGTCTCTATCTTCTAGCTTTTGTATTATTTAAAAGGTCTTTAAAAGCTTCTAGTTATATACTATCGTATTTGGCATGACAATTTATAAGAGTTTCTATAGAAATAAAAGATCTTTTTAAAGATGTTACGGTGAGTAGCATCTGAAAAAAATTTGTATCTTTTAGCATTAATTAGTCTCAACAGCTTGTATACCAAACATAGTTCAATCAAACAGCCAGTTTTTTACCAAACAGCTATCACCTTTTTCTTTTAAGATCTTTTCAGTCATTAAAAGTTAGCAGTTACGTACTAAAAAGCTCATAAATATATCTTTTCAGCTAGTTGTGCCAAACATACCCCTAATATAATCTGAGTTCTATTCAAAATGTTTTATTATATTGTATGCCATGAAAATATTTTATTAGAATATTAGATCCAATAAATTGATATTGACGTGCTTAATTAAATAAACTTAGGTATGCTGAGTTTTTTTTAATAATTATAAAATAAAAAATAGGAAAGTTCCTCAAATAGGAGTAAACGGATTTTGGAATTTCAAGACATGACTACTATGTTTTTCTTCCCGAAATAGGATTAACGTGACAATATTTACTGTTATCTTGTGGTTTGTCAAATAGTTGTTGTACTAGACATTAAACATGATAATAATTACTACTGTGTAATATCGTTAATGACAATATTTTCCAATCGTAGCAGTATTTTCAATAATGACAGCAACGACTCCTATTTTTGAAGAAAAACATAATCATTCCATTTAGAATTCCAAAACTTATGTACTTCTATTTAGGAGAACTTCCCAGAAGAATTAGCTGATATTTATAAATAATAATGTAAATAGCATGCAAGTCATATTCAAATAAACTAATTACTAAACAAAAAACTCATTTTAATTGCTATCATCAAATTTTAAATTTACGATTTTGGAAACTAACTAAACTACTGACAATTTTTTCATTTATTTGTTGTACTATTAACATTTCTTTCAACCATTTATAATTCAAATAAGTTAAGCATATATATACAGCAATAAATATCATCATAATCCTTCTTGTATAAAATTATTTTTGTTGGGGGCAACATAAACTTTTTAATCGGGGCAAGTCTTATTTTTCTACAAACAAAAAGTTTTCATATATATACATTTAGCTTCATATTTATATTTTATTGGGGGCATGTGCCCCCATTACCCAATGCTTACATCCGCCCCTGGCTGGCAGGTGCTTTGCAACAACACACGAACATACACATTCATACACAGTTCTCACATTGTTACGTTTTCAAGCAAAGACACGCCTCCAGTTTCCAAAAAACTTCCTTAATTAGTGTTCTGCCTTTGGTTTCCGTTCGCTGGAACAGTCGGTTGTGTGCTCAAACGATTGTTCGTTAGCCACAATATCCTGGGAAATGATTGTTGCAACGCTCCTAGTACCGTGTGAGACAACAAATACATTTTAAGGACATTGTGCGTTGCACAAACTTTGGCTTATTTTTGTTTCATCTTATTTCTTTTTTCTTTGGCTATTTAATTAATTTTTCTTCGTTTTTTCGAGTTCACATAAACAATTATTTGCATGGATTCATCAAAATTCAATCTTGTCACAAGCTATATGACACAAAATTATCGACCAACGACCAACTAATGTCAAATTTGTGTTAATCCTGTAGCAAATATATGATTCTGACTTTCCCTGACAAATTGTGAACACCCCATATTTCACGTTTACCCTTGGAAGAGTAAATGACGAATCACTAACAATCTTTCATGTTTACCGCATGTGTGTATACATCCACATATAAGAAATCACTGTCCGTTAGATTATTGGACTTAGACTACATGTAATATTCACAATATATTATTTATCGGGTTTAATTATATGTTATATGCTATCTTATATTTAGGCCCAAAAATTAGTGGTCCTATGAATATTAATTTAAGTGGGCTAATAAGTTATCTAATAAGGTATAGGGCCCAAATGTGTAGAGACCCATGGGCTTGACCTAATCAATGATGGGCTGATTAGGGTTAAGCACTCTATAAATAAGGGGTTATGGTCCCTAGTTGTACACGTCATTCTGTCTTTCTGCATCCCATCGCTAGAGAGATAATCCCGAGGGTGTGTATCAACTAGAAGACACAAACCCTAGCCTCCGTCTCCCGGATCTCTAAAGGCCATCTCCCATGGAGTCAGGTACGCTTCCGCTCAGTTAATTCTCCAGATAATTTCATTATGAAGATTAAAGTATTATCGGATTTATTTCAATATGGAATTTTGGGATTTCTTTTCACATAATCTGTCTTCTAGTTTCGGAGACGGTGCTTGAGTTTTTTATTTTTTTTCTTTCGCCGATACGATTAAACTCATCGTGATATTTCAGATTGTATCTTCTGTATTCCTATTATGAATCAATTGGTGCTTTGATAATCACATAAATTGATCTGCCGATTATTGGATATCAAGATCGACAGTTAATTGTTGATGAATAAGGAGAAATTTGCCGATTATTTTGGCTAATTTTGTTTAGAAGTACTTTCGGCAGTTATTAGATCGACAGTAAATTTGCGATTGTTTTTTTTTTATATTAATCACTTTACAATTTGCGATTGAAATTTGATACATGTATATGATAAGTCATTGAATTGCGATCAAGGTTTGATGTCTAGTAGAATTAAGATTCTTTTGATTTTGATCATGGTGGAATTCTTGTTTTCAACTACTCCATATTAAGGTTGAATTTTTATTTTTGATTTTGCCAATTATCTTGTGATTAATTTGGTAAGATAATTGAATCATTTTTTTTTTGAATTCAATGGTTCAGAAATAAACGGAACGTCAATAAATATTTAGTGAATATACATTTATCACTTTTATTATGTGATTTGTTTCTAATTTTTTGAATCAATTAAGGTATGTGTATCAAATTATATTTTGATACGTTTCCTTTTTCGGCGATTCAATTGTGGAAATTTCTATAATTTTGGTAATTAAATACTTATATGTGATTACGGGCAAAATCAGTTCCATTAGAATTGCATATTTGGAAATAAATTACTTTTATTGGTGATCATGATTTACAGTTTAAAAATGTATTATGTGTTATGGATGTATAAACCCAAATTTGTGATCACATAAAGATTGGGTACAGGTTTTACAAATTTCGTTACACATAACACATTTGCATGTGATTCAGAAAAAATTCGCCCAATTTTATTTTCAGATTGTTGATTTAATATTAGCATGTCTAATATTTGGGTTGATTAATTGACGCAACATGCTGCCAAAGTAGTCTCTCTTGTTGAAATTAATTAACTCATATATTAAGATGATTGTGTACTTTCTTATTTCATGCGGATAGTAATCGGCCCAAAGGAAGGTTATTATTTGGCCGAAATTTAAGTACATTTGTGATAATAAAATTTGTGATGATTATGAAGTTTTTTCGTGTGAATATTAAGTCGGTCCAAAGAAAGGCTTAATATTTGACAAGATTTTATTATCAAAATTTTATTATCACACCAAGAGTACCACTTGCAAGTCTAATTTATGTCCAAAGACAAGATTAGATGTTGCGCTAGGTATCTTGTGATGGGGATTGCTAATATTTAAATTTAAAATTAATTATAAAAATTAATTTCAATTCCTAGAGCATATCATTTATATTATTTTTGTTATTTTTGTTCTCTTTCAGTCAACAATTCTGCTGCTACAATATCTGCTAATATTAATAGCATCCTAGTGCTTAACGGCACGAATTTTAAGGAATTGAAAGAGAATGTTATGATCGTTCTCGGTTGCATGGATCTAGACCTTGCACTTCGGACTGAGAAACCCGCCGCTCTTAAGGACACATCTACCCTCGATGAAAAGAGGGAGATGGAGAGGTGGGAACGCTCAAACCGCATGAGTCTAATGATCATGAAACGTGCAATTCCAGAATCATTCAGGGGCACAATGTCTGATGAGGCCGATGCCAAATCATTCCTTGCCGAACTTGAAAAGCGTTTTGCTAAAAACGAAAAGGCGGAAACTAGTACTCTTTTGAGCACTCTTGTTTCCATGAAGTATAAAGGCAAAGGGAACATAAGGGAGTACATTTTGGAAATGTCTCATATTGCTTCAAAACTAAGTGCACTAAAGCTTGTTTTACCTGAGGAATTGCTTGTGTATTTAGTTTTGATCTCTCTTCCTTCTCAATTTAATCAATTTAAAGTCAGTTACAACTGCATTAAGGAGAAATGGTCTCTCAATGAGCTCATTTCTCATTGTGTTCAAGAGGAAGAGAGAATAAAGCAAGATAAGACAGAAAGTGCTCATTTGGCATCTACCTCTAAGGGCAGCAATAAAAGAAAAATTAAGGAAGCTGCAAATTCGGGGCCTCCCAGGAAGCATCACAAGGAAACTAAGGAAGAAACTAAGGAATCTGGATGCTTCTTTTGCAAAGGGACTAATCACAAGAAAAAGAACTGCACTAAGTACCATGCTTGGCGTGCGAAAAAGGGGTTGCCTGAGCTGCCGAAAACCAATTGATGGTGAAAGATACATCTATGTCGGTGATGGCAAGCGGGTTGAAGTTGAGGCTATCGGTGTTTTTAGATTATTATTAAAGACTGGTTTTTATTTGGATTTGAAAGAGACATTTGTTGTGCCGTGATTTAGGCGGAATTTAATTTCTATTTCTGCATTGGACAAATTTGGTTATTCTTGTTCATTTGGAAATAGTCAGTTCAGTCTATTTCAAGATTCAAAACTTATTGGTACTGGTCTTTTATCAGTTTATGATAATCTATATTCACTTGATATAAATACCTCATATAATGAAACCTTGCATGTAAGTACTCGTGGTACTAAAAGAAAATTAACCAATGAGAATTCATTTTCACTTTGGCACAAGCGTCTAGGACATATTTCTAAAGAAAGAATTCAGAGACTTGTGTCAGATGGAATTCTTGATTCTCTTGACTCCTCAAATTCTGATATTTGTGTTGAGTGCGTTAAGGGAAAACAAACGAACAAACGGAGGTTAGGTGCCGAGAGAGCTTCAGATCTATTAGAATTGATATATACGGACATCTGTGGACCATTCCCTACACCATGTAGAAATGGCCAAACATATTTTATCACATTCATAGATGATTACTTTCGTTATGGTTACCTTTATCTCATTCATGAAAAGTCCCAATCAATAGACGTGTTCAAATCTTATAAGGCCGAAGTTGAAAATCAATTAGGCAAAAGAATAAAAACCGTTAGATCTGACCGTGGTGGTGAATACTATGGTAGATATGATGGTTCCGGTGAACAACGTCCAGAGCCATTTGCTAAATACCTAGAGGAGTGTGGAATTGTTCCTCAGTACACCATGCCAGGAACTCCTAGCATGAATGGTGTTGCTGAGAGACGAAACCGTACATTGAAGCACATGGTTAGGAGTATGATTTGTCATACTACTTTACCCGATTCACTCTGGGGAGAGGCACTGAAAACTGCAGCTTACATACTTAACAGAGTTCCCACTAAAGCTACAACTAAAACCCCTTATGAAATTTGGACTGGAAAGAAACCCAGTATAAATCATTTCCATGTTTGGGGTTGTCCAGCTGAGGCAAGGCCTTATAGGCCAAATGAAAAGAAACTGGACTCAAGAACAGTTAGTAGCTATTTTGTAGGATACTCTGAGAGGTCAAGGGGGTATAAATTTTACGATCCCACTACCAGGACTATTTTTGAGACGGGTAATGCCCGGTTCTTTGAGGATATTGAGTTTGGGGGGTGGGGAGATAAGGTTAGAGATTTTGTCTTTGAGGAAGAACATGTTACTCTTCCTTCAGTTGTCATTGAACATGATCAAGATATGTTTATTCCTAATGATGTTCAAGAAACAACTCCAGTTCATGACAATCTCGAAAACATCCCCAATCAAGTACCTGATTTTGTTAATGAGGATCAAACTCAACAACCTCAAGAACCTGAGGTGCCATTAAGGAGATCCACTCGAGAGAGGAGAAGCGCAATTCCGGATGATTATATTGTATTTCTCCTAGAACATGAGGAAAATTGGGAATTGGTGGAAGAAATAATTGTCTTCCTCCAAGAACAAGAATCAAATGTTGGTTTTGCGGAAGATGATCCAATCAACTTCCGTCAAGCCATGGAAAGTTCTAACTCTCAAGAATGGATTAATGCCATGAAAGATGAGATGAAGTCTATGAGTGACAATGACGTTTGGGAGATAGTCTCATTGCCTGAAGACTCTCCGGTATCCTCGAAAGACTCTTTTAGAACAATAATGGCATTAGTGGCACATTTTGATCTTGAGCTTCATCAGATGGATGTAAAAACTGCGTTTCTCAATGGTGACATTGAGGAATCAATCTATATGGAGCAACCAGAAAACTTTGTTTCGGGGGATTCAAAGAAAATGGTTTGCAAATTAAAGAAATCCATCTATGGGCTCAAACAGGCTTCTCGTCAGTGGTATCACAAGTTTCATAAAATCATTATATCTTTTGGTTTTCAACCAAATGTCAGTGATGATTGTATATATCACAAGTTCAGTGGGAGTAAGCATATTTTCCTGGTCTTGTATGTTGATGACATACTGCTTGCTACTAACGATATAGGCTTATTACACGAAACTAAGAGATTTCTTTCAAAGAATTTTGAAATGAAAGATCTTGGTGAGGCTTCTTTTGTATTAGGAATTCAAATTCACCGAGATCGCTCCAAAGGCGTTCTTGGACTCTCACAAAAGAGCTATATCGATAAGGTTCTCAAAAGGTTTGGTATGCAAGACTGCAAACCAGGAGATACCCCAGTTTCTAAGGGAGACAAGTTTAGTCTCATGCAGTGCCCTAAGAATGGTTTTGAATCTAAAGAAATGAGGAACATTCCTTATGCTTCGGCTGTAGGAAGTTTGATGTATGCCCAGGTTTGTACAAGGCCTGATTTGGCATACATTGTTGGGATGTTAGGCAGATATTTGAGCAATCCGGGAATGGACCATTGGAAAGCAGCCAAAAGGGTCATGCGGTATTTATAGAGAACAAAGGAATATATGCTCACATATCGGAGATCGGATGAGCTTGAGATCATTGGGTATACCGACTCTGATTTTGCTGGATGTCAAGATAGCTTGAGATCCACTTCAGGCTACATCTATATTCTAGCTGGAGGAGCTATCTCCTGGAGGAGTATCAAGCAGACTCTTACAGCTACTTCCACCATGGAAGCAGAGTTTATAGCATGTTATGAGGCATCCAATCAGGCATTATGGCTGCGAGATTTTATTAGTGGACTACGCATAGTGGACAACATTGAAAGACCACTCAAGCTATTGTGTGACAATAGATCAGCAGTCCTCTATGCTAAGAATAACAGTAGTTTGACCAAGGCAAAACACATTGGGGTCAAATTTAAGGCTGTTAAGGAACGAGTACAAGAAGGAAAGTTATCTATAGAGCACATTAGCACAAACTCCATGATTGCGGATCCGCTCACTAAAGGATTACCACCCAAATTGTTTCATGAGCATGTTGCTCAAATGGGTGTCAAATCAGTTGAGGATTATGAGTTTTAGTGGGAGTTTGTAATGTTTCTATGTTTGGTTAACTCAAGTTTTAATGTTATTTTCTGCAGAAATAAAGTTTAAAGTTTTATGTACTCTTACAGTTATATTATTGATCTCAGGGTGGACCAGTTGGAAATAGACATTCCATTCCAGACCACACTATATGTTATTTCCACGCTACACACCTATACTTGATCCATGTCGTTTATTATATTAATATATGTGATCATCGATGAGTCTAGTTATTCAAATATAGCAAAGACTTCTTTGGTCCTATGTTGATATAATTAATGGACCGGATTGATTAAGGATGACTACAGTTTGATAGCAAAAATTTGGAGCTCCTAAAGTAAACATACAATTCTAAGGATTGTGTATTCATGTGTATGTCGTCCAAGTGGGAGATTGTTAGATTATTGGACTTAGACTACATGTAATATTCACAATATATTATTTATCGGGTTTAATTGTATGTTATATGCTATCTTATATTTAGGCCCAAAAATTAGTGGTCCTATGAATATTAATTTAAGTGGGCTAATAAGTTATCTAATAAGGTATATGGCCCAAATGTGTAGAGACCCATGGGCTTGACCTAATCAATGATGGGCTGATTAGGGTTAAGCACTCTATAAATAAGGGGTTATGGTCCCTAGTTGTACACGCCATTCTGTCTTTCTGCATCCCATCGCTAGAGAGATAATCCCGAGGGTGTGTATCAACTAGAAGACACAAACCCTAGCCTCCGTCTCCCGGATCTCTAAAGGCCATCTCCCATGGAGTCAGGTACGCTTCCGCTCAGTTAATTCTCCAGATAATTTCAATATGAAGATTAAAGTATTATCGGATTTATTCCAACACTATCAACTCATTAAAGGTGACAACTCCGGTACTCATTTAAAAAATGGAGTATCGTACCTACCATTCACTTGATTGATCCATCATTATGTCATTTTTAATTTAGATTTAAATAATTCAATTACAACATTCTCATTGGTCCATATGGACAAATGTATGATATCTTATGGGTACAGTAGAATCTAATCTCATTAAATATGTCCATAGCGGGTTCTCAATAAAGCTTTCCCTAGAGCCACATTGATTGGTCAACACATTCATGTTCTTAGCTAGAGAGTAGTTCTCGCAAAAACTAATTTCTGAGAATAAAAATCATCATTTGCCACAAAACCCACTAAATAAATGGGTGTAGTCCAATGGATGACCATCCACCCCCAAACCTTGCTCCCCATGATTGTAAATTCTGCTGGATTCGCTTTTTGGAACCAATAACGATGAGGGTACGTGACTGTGATCAACTCCAGATTCACCTGTCTATGAGCTTTGGAGGGTAGTTCATAGATTCCAAGATCATGGAAGTGTAAGCCCCGACACCTGGATTATGTGTAGTAAATTAGTAATGATTCACATAATCATGAGAGGTGTAAGGTGTGGAACCAATGACACTACACTCACTTCAGAAATAAAGACCCTCTATACCTATACGCAGTAATATACGTTATAAATTGCGTGGGTGTTAACGAATCTTGCATATGTCAAAAGAAGAAATGAGATAGCTGTGTCCAACAAAGCAAGAGTACTTTACTTATCAAACTTGCCAAACATTTGACTTTCAGACCGCCACTTTCGCGTATAAATAGAGCATTAGTGAACGTTAAAATGATGCCTGTTTGAACGTACGGGAATATAATTATCCAAACATTGAATTGTGACAAAGAATCTGATCTGGAAACAATGGGTTCCAAATCGACAAGCAATACGACCACCAAAGTCATCTCCGTAGTGAGCAAAGTCTATTGCTCAGCTTCCGAGAAGGTCCTCGTCGTCCGGCAACGCCCGCACGCCGCCAACGGCGGAGGCTTTGTGGTCACCGACGTTGACCAGACCCCTCTTTTCAGCGCCGAAGGATGCGGAGTTATTGGGAAGAAGGATGAGCTGATTCTTAGAGACAACTTCGACACTCCTTTGCTTCTCATTAGAAAAAAGGTAAACCCAATTTGTTTGCCAGCTCGTAATAGATTAATTCATTAGTTCTTTATCATACGAAATATGAAAATTTTAAATTTATCCAAAAGATCAATATAAAAAAAAAAAGTAACGTCGTATAGCCCAAATATGTATGTGCTAGTTTATATTTTTTATTTTCATTCTTAATTTGGATAGACCAATAGTCTGAGTCTAGTTGTTAATTGATTTCCTCGTTCTTATTATTTTGTCACGGGAAATAATAAAATAAAAATTATACAAATAGACACGAACTTGACAGGGTGATTCGTGCCAAATAGCTCGTGATAAAATGTTCTTTTTGACACGAATACGACTAATCCAGCCAAAAGTCTATGTCAATCCTGTTATTTGGAACCATCAAAGGTTGACAAACTTATGTAAGAGCAAATGAATGGAGTATTATTTGATTAACTGATTTGTGCATGGCTGGCTGGATGCTTTTATTATTACGTACATAGGGAGAGATAGTGGAAGTGCTAAGCATGGCGAGAAAATGGAAAGGCTATACAACAACGTTTGAAGGATCTCGGAAGCTGGTTTTTACCTTAAAAGAGCCAAACTCGTGTATCTTCAACAACATTCCTATTAAGATTTCTATTGAATCAAGAGATTATGGTAATAATCACCGGAATTTCACCGTTGCCGGAGACTTCCCGGATAGAGATTGCACCATCCTTGATTCTCTCGGCAACACAATTGCAAAAGTGAGTTAGATTATGTTAAAGTTTCACATCGGATATCTCTAAAAGAATTAAACACTATATTAAAATCTGAGCTACTTCTCATTTTTAGGGGTTACTCATTTTTAGGGGTTACTCATTTTTATTCAAGGATGATCTTCTTACAGCAATTAATAAGTCATTGGCGTATGGGAGTAATTATTTCAAATAAAAAAGTGATTTTACATCTTATTGTCACAGTTTTGGTATTCTTTTTTTGGCTGCCATGAAATCATATCATAAATTTTTTATATATCGCTTTATATACTTCTCCATTGGAAAATGCTTAAATGAAAACGTTTTATTGAAAATTAATTACATATATATATGGATGGTTTGCAGGTGGAATTGAGAAAAGGAATAGAGGTTAAAAGCAAGGATGTGTACAATGTGATCATAAAGGCAGGGGTGGATCAGGCATTTGTTATTGGAGTGATTGCCATTCTTGACTACATATATGATGGAAGCACTAGATGTTGATTCAGTCATTCCAAATGAAGTGGCATATATAAAGAAATTTGTTATAACCTTATGTATGTATGTATATATGTACTGACACATAATATATACACATATACATATGTATCACTTCATTATTTAATCAAGGAATTTTAAGTTGTAAATAAAATTGCTAGAGGTTAATTAAACCATTAACCATAATTACTATAAGTGGCATCCTCTTCATGAACTACTACAATCAACATTACCAATGTGTTTGTTGGTCCATACCGTACAATCAACATCAGTAACAATTTATATATTTTTTATTGTAATATATCCGATTCATAAATTAGTGTGCTCATTTGATACATTTTGTACGTTCATTGTACAATAATGTCATACCAATGCATATTTATTTTAGCACGTTTTTTATTTATGTATAATCAGTGGCGGACCCAGACATCAGAGCTTAAGGTATGCACATATATACAGTACGTAGCGGTTTAAAAAAATTATGACATTGCACTACCGTGACAACACGACCCAACTTCATTATTATTACACTAAGACTTTTCCTCCTCCATCTCTTAAAACTTTACCATATTTGAATCTTTTGGTTAATATAATGAAGTTAAGCTTTGACCTTCTATATATTTTTATAAGAAATTATTTATAATATAAAAATGATTATATTATAAAAGTATATGTACAAAAACATTATACTTTGTACATCAAGATGTATAAACAATACAAAAAGATATCTAAATGATGGATCATAGTAGTAAAAAATGAAATTAAAAAATCCATAAATGATTTGTATTCATTTCGTGATTCAATAGGGAGAAAAATAATGTGGAGAAAAACACATGCAAATTTGCTAAAAAAATACTGATGTAGAGAAAAAAAGACGACTCGTGCCCAATTACTTAAAAATAGCTTAAAAGGTTGAAATTCGGTGGATGACAAAGCAAGAGGCCGGGGTGGGAGGCTCAATGCTCTGCTGGACTTGGAGGGATTCAAAATTAAATTAAATTCAAATATTTGAGCTTAACTGAGCCTACAATGTAAGAATTAAGGGAATCGAACGCGGCACATGCACCATCCAAGATCCTTTAAATCAAATTCTAGCTTCTACCACTTAGGCTAATAACAACTTTTGAGATGTAGTCTGTGCTAACCCTCAATATACTATAGGTCCGCTCCTGTGTATAACATAAAACTCAATTCGATAAATCAAATGTGAAATATATTCTTTACAAACGGATTTAATTTGATTTGTTATGGATGTAATTTCCCATCAACTGAACAGTTAAAGAAGAAATTTGGATTCAATCAGATATACTAGGAAGACCGAACATCGAGTTTTGAATGACACAACTCAATGGGGATGGAAGTCACTAATAGCCTAATATCTATTTAGGAATATGTCTAATATATATTTAGGAATACTTTGTATTTTGACAACTCTTCTATTATAAATATATCTACTAGGGCTCCTATTGGAACATACTTTTTCATTATTTCACATGATATCAAGAGCTCTAGGTTTTAAGACACAATTTTTTTCTTTCTTTTTTTTCGGTTCCCATGAACTCTAGTACAGCCGCCGCCTCAGGGTCGACTGCCGCCATATCTACGGCAGTCTTCGATCCTTTGAGGATGAGTGCGGCTGATACGGCACAAACCCTTCTTCGCGTCGCTGACCACGGTGCTTGCTTCCAGCGTGACGTTGATCGAGTTCGCCGTAGGCTGCTGCCTACGTCCGCGCAACCCACCTTCTCTGCGTCGCTGACCACGGTGCTTGCTTCCAGCTTGTCGTTGCGTTCACCGCCCGCTGCTGCATGATTCCACTCTCTACCCGAGTCCAGTTCGGTCGCTCGCACAGTTGTTTCAGAGCGCTACGTCGGTCCCACTCTCTCCGGCGACCCTGGCATGATCCCATCGTCTTTTGTTGGGCCAGTTAGCTGTTGACTCAGATCCTCTCCGCTACCCACTTTGTTCGCTGCTCTTGCTCAAGGTATCTTCAGGGTTCTCCAAACCATGGACAATAATAGTAGCCTACTCCGACATACATTGGACATCTGGGTGTAGATCTATGTCAGGGGTTGCTATATTTCTTAGTCCTGATCTGGTTTCTTGGAAATCCAAGAAATAACCTACTTTCTCATGGAGATCTTATTTTCAACTACTTGCCTCCAATCCTAGTCTTCGACTGAAGGATATATTTACTAAGAGTCTTTCTAGTGGACAATTTCATTTTTTTAAAGACAACATGTGCGCTATATCTCCCGCACAGTTTGAGGGGATGTAATAGCATAATATCTATTTAGGAATATGCCTAATATCTATTTAAGAACTTTGTATTTTGGCAACTCTTCTATTAAAAATATATGTACTAGGGCTCCTTTTGGAGCATCATTTCCCATTATTTCACAGTAACATAAGTAGCATTGTAATACTAACGGACTGAAGGATGGATTCCCTATATAAGAGGATTTGTAATTATAGTAGCATAATCTTCAAAAAATTATGGATCAAAGCCAAATGGCGAAGCTCCCTCTAGATATACATTTCTCTGTCGTGGTCCTGGACATACATTTCACCTCCAAAATCGTCACCCAAGTCATCTGTGAGATATAATGTGATCCCTTAAGATCCATTAGAATCTTAAAGTAGGACACCTCATTAATCTATCAAACTCAAATTAAAATTTGACCTAAATAGGACTAAATCAATACTTAATCTATCTATATCTATATACTATTAAGTCAATTAAGTCTATTTCCCGCTCAACTGCTAAGACATTTACATAAATTTAAACTCTTTATTAAACGCATATGATTTCTACTTTCTAGGGCATCTGTAATTTTTCTACACCTTCTTCAATCTTCACCTTTCCAGGATAATCCCGCATGCTTTGGCTTTGAAATTCCCACACCCTTTAGCCACCTTCAATGTCACCTAGTTCTATTTAATCTGAAGGTCGATACTCTTCTCACTGTCAAGGTTAGTTCATTCCTCTTACTAATTAACTCATTATAGATTTCTACTTAATTCAAACGAGGTATATTTATGAATTGATGTTGGATTCTTGGTAAAACCATCATTATATTCAATAAATGATCTTGGTCTTATCTAAGGTGTGTACTAAAAAGCTATCAATTCTTCAAGCTCCTTTAGTATTGCTTCAAGATCTCCTTTTTATTTTCCAGGAATTGTGATGTTTGGCCTCTCCTTCTACTTGTTTAGTATTCTATTTCCACTTATTCTATCTTTTACAAATATATTCGGGCAGTCCATCTCAACGAAGCTCACAATTATTGGTTAGTATTTTCTTTGTGATCTATATTTTATTTTAAAATTCCTCCCAACTATCCGTTGAAACCCTAGAATTTTAAGCCTTGGGCTATTATAAGTACATATAATCTATGTGGTTTACTCTTCTACTCATCTTATTTTGTATTTGAATCTACTCATTCTTTAATGACTGCAAACTACCCTTATAATGTTTTTTTCAGAATGTCAATAAGCAGTGGGATCAGGATGGAATAGTGACGTGAACTAAAGAGTGAAAAAACACTCTTTATTCTTAGTCTTTTTGTTTAGTTAGTAATGTTGTTACTACGTCGGTCTTTTATTCATATGAGAAGTATCAAACCAAAATATATTTACTTATTTGTTACTATTGAGCTAATTAACTCATTATGGATTTCTACTTAATTGAATCGAGGTATATCTGTGATTAAATAAATTTAATGCTGGATTCTTGGTAAAACCATCATTGTTTTAGTATTACTATTGAAAGTTCACTTTATGTTGTTATTTCAACCTCTAAAGAAATACACTCTTGTTGGGTTATTGGGCTGAAGGCCCAACACCCGACCCAAAGATCATTTGAAGGCCCTAGCAGGGCGACAGGCCCATGAAGAAACAATGTTCCGAACGGGAACTGGGGGCCCACAATAGTTCATCCCTTGTATCCCGAACGGGAAACGGGAAGTCGACAAGTGTCAAGGTGCATTTAATGCTACAGTATGGCAACATTAAGTAAGAGCATGGGCATCCAAGTGGCAGGAAATAGTAGCCATACGGATTCAGCCACGTCATCACCCCACCTACCCCTTTTTAGTATAAATAGGGACATTAATTACATTGTAACGGGTTAGCATTTTGATACTCCAAGCCTAGAATAGCTTTCTCACTATGTTCTTGTATTAATCTCTATTCCGACGTGCCGTTCGGCTAGTTTTCTGTGTAACCAGCAAATTATTTAATACAAGTGGGCTTTTGAGTACGATATATCCAGCTTTTATATTTTCTTTGACCATCGACCTATTTATCACGTCCTTAATATTCAAAGCGTGTGTAGGGATTTCGGATCTACGGGGTTAAACCTCAACAACTCTTTTGTATAGAGGTTTAGATTAAAAAAGGGAGGTCATTTCCTATGCAAAACGCATGTGTGCTATTTTGAAATATGTTGAACTTTTTGAACTAAATGCAACTTTCTGATTTCTCGTTATAATTTGACAACACTAAGATGCAGCGAGTGAAAAATTGCAACATATTACTAGAATGAAACAGAGTTGAATGAAAGATGATTATTTTTGGCATCCAAAAAAACTTCCAGGTGAATCAAGGTTAAGTTGGTCCTCATGGCCAACGGGTGAATGAGATGTGTCTTTTTATATACTAATTTTTGTTTCTTGCATTTCATTTTATTATGAAGCACGAGTTTAGCATTGTTATTAACAAACCCTTGGTATATGTTTCATGTCACACCTTCATGTTGGCTTTAATAATTTGTACTATTACGGGTATGTTACCCAAGATTATGAATTGCTTCAACTGGATATACAAAAAAAACATAACAAAAAACTATATTCTAATTATTTTTCTCATCATCATCATCATTACCCCAGTCCCGCTCCCGCACCTTCGGTGGGGTAAAGGGGATCAGATGTACGCAGTCTTACCCTGTACTAAAGCACATAGAGATTGTTTTCGGATTACCCGTAGTGAAAATTGCATCAAAGATTGCATGGACCGACTGCTGTTTCATAACAAAGAAGCGCAAACAGTTTAGTAAGTCATTTTGCTTTATTCCATCATATTCCAAGCCGAAAAATATTGAGTCTTCGCCACCATTGCAAATGATGAAAATTTTAATTATTTTCTATTTTGTTCAATACAACTTTGCATATTGTATTATGAAGATTTCGGGTAGAAACATTTAAGTATAAGAGTGTGACAATCCAATAGGTTATCTCTTGTCATTTTGTTGTTGTTACCGTCAGTCACAATCCAATGCGTTTGCTTTATCCATTAAATTATTGTCACTCCTCTTGAATTGTGGTTTATTTTAGTCAAACTTGATCGAAGTAACTAACTAAAATGGTTTTATAGCAATAAGTTGTTGCTACGAGTCACAATCCAATTTTGTTTCATCGCACAATCTAGACTCTGCTTTCAGATATGAAGCATCTGATGAAGTTTTGGTTCATCTTTCACGCATGATTGTACAGGACAGTAACACTTCCGACGAAACTAAAGTAGTATGTGCCTCAAATTAAATTTAATACTTAACACTTACGTAGTATAGCGTAGTAGAGTTCGTATCCACAGGGAAGAGAATAATTTTCTTTCAATGAACTAGTAATAAAAAGGGGGGGGGGGGGGTTGGGGATTGTGTGATTTAATTTAATCAAACACTAAGATGAACGACTTATATGTGTTTTAATTCAATAGATAAAGAAATTCGTTTTGCTACTTTCCACTTGTTGATATGCTTGGTCGATGCCGATTATATCTTTAACTTAGCCGCTCTCAAATACTTTGTAACACCGTCCCCAAGTATATTTACTTTTTAGTAAATCATGTAATAAACCCTGAGGAATGAATTATGAGTTTACGAGGTTGTAATTTTTTTTTATTTCTTTTACGTGAATAGTAAATTGCACGTGGGGGCCACACGGGAACGGGGACCATCCAATAATTCCGGGACCACATATTATATTCATCTTGGTCTAGATAATATATATATGGTGGTAGATATTTTAGTTGGTCTATAGAAAGGTCATATGGTTGACCCGTCGGTCAAACGAGGTCCAATTACCGGTATTGGTAATTTATCGGATAACAGCCCGAAACAAATTTCGGAGACTTCTAAATTAAAGTTGGGGAATGTACATCCATTATAAAGTCCTACAATGAGTAGGAACATGTGTTATATTTTATTTGATCCGATACAATAAAATATAATTAAAACAGTCCGAGAAATACAACTTTCGAGGCCGATTGTACACATTGGGACATAATGGGATGACCTCCCACGTGAGTGGGGCCACCCCACGTTTTTTGTGCTCAAATTAATGTGAGGGGGCTAGTTTGACAAAGGAAGATGTGGAGGAGGATCATTTGGCATCAAAGGTACATGGAGGACCCCCTCCCATCACACATTTTGTCATTTGAGACATAATAAGCCACTCTCTCACCCTCAATCATCTAGCTCGCCCAATCCTATCATTTTGAGAGGAGAAACTCCCAAAATACTCATCCTCCATAGCTGAACTCGAGCCCAAGGAAGAAGGACCAAAGAGGATGATTAAAAAGGGAAAAAGTTAGGGAAAGTGTGAAGGATTAAGATAATAATCTTATAATAACTTTTCTCCTACTTTCTTAACTATCATATGAAATATATATCATATGGAGGACCCCTAAAATTTTTCTACATGTTTAGAAGTGTAGAATGAGGGGTTGAAAGGTAGTTCTAAGTCCAAGAACGGATCTAGAAGCCAAAATGACCGGTTCGCCGGTAAATAACCTTTTAGAGGTTATTTGAGTTAATATGGGTTTTGTGATGATAATAAAACCATGTTAGGAGCTTGACTAAAGTGTTCCTAGAGTTCTCCGTAGTTCGCCGGAGTTTCACCGGAGTTTCGCCGGAGCCTCGCCGGAATCTCGCCGGAGTTCAACTAAGAAGAGTAGAAACTTCTTAAAGCTCATTTAAGGTGAGTGGATGGCTTAATGTCTTGTAACTTTTGGGTTAAGCATGAGATTACCTAAGTAAATGTTATATGTGTTCATAATAATGTTTAAATAAGATTAAACATGTGATTAGCCAAAGTGATTAGGCTTGTATGAAATGAACCATTGAAATATGCATGATTTGTGATATGAAAACGTTTATGAAAACATATGTGATATGTTTAGAGATAAATGGTGCATAATATGGTTGTTTATAACTTAATACATGTTGTGATTAAGTTTGACACATATTGGATTTGAAATAGTGGGTCAACTGAGAGTTGACCGGTTGTCCAGGGGCAACTGGCGCCGGTCATGCATAGAACCGGCGCCGGTCAGATTTGAACCGACGCCGGTTTGGCCTTATATTGTCTATATGTGATTTTTAATGCATGAATTGCATGGATGATTTTGCTTAGGCCTTAAGACTTGGTTTAGTCTTGTTTATTGGTTATGATATAGACCCTATCTAGTATGATATGTGGTAGATCATAGGTCGGGTGGAGTACCCAAGGATCGGGCGGAATCCTCAAAACTCGGTTATGTCGGGTGGAGTACCCACGGATCGGGAGGTATCCTCAAAATTCGGTTATGTCGGGTGGAGTACCCAAAGATCGGGAGGTATCATCAAAACTCGGTTATATAGGGTGGAGTTCCCAGGGATCGGGCGTGTATCCTCAAAACTCGGTTATATATGGTGGAGTACCCAAAGATCGGGCGTGTATCCTCAAAACTCATTGATTACTGTTTAGTAATTCAAGACTGGGCGGTGTCCTTATGATTATTTGATTTGGATAGGAGGAGTCCTACACACTCATAGGTCTATGGATGGGTTGGGGTTTTAAGTCAAGGACATTGACTACTGATATTTTTCCGAAATAAACAATGACCTACGAGTCGGGTATTTCCAAGTGTATATAAAGTACCGATACGTATTTTGTAACTTGGGGTAAAGATGTATAAGTATATGTATCACCCTATGTTTGGGTCTTATACTTGAAACGTTAGTTACTCTACATTTAGCTTGCTACTCGCTCGGTACTTGTACTGACCCCTTCGGGGGGGCCCACCATTTCAGGTTGAAGCTAGAGCCTGTTGTCCACACCTTTGCACGGGTGAAAAGAATCTAGAGGAAGACGTGGTTCATGCTTCCTTTACTGTTTTAAATCATAAACTATGCTCATGGATATTTTTGTAATATTACTTTGTTTTAGGCCTGCGAGCCTACGTTTTGCCATATGTGGTTTGTGATTGACCGTTGAATATTTTCCGCTATTCATTCAATTTATGATGTGATGTTGTTATGTATGTTTACTTACTGAGTATGGTGTGAATGATGTTCATGAACGCCTTGTGTGATTAAGAGAGGTTGACTTGCGAGTGACGTCACTTAATCACACGGCGGTTGTACGCGTGCTTAGATGTGGTCTGGAGCGTGACATACTCAATCGAGGAGTATCTCCAATTCATCAAAGTAGTTAGTAATAAAGACCGTTCATTAACAAATCTTACTATTAATCAAATATAGAACAACGTCGTATACCGATTTAATAGTAGCATTTAATCTTTTTAGCTCCTTGATGAAATCAATTGAGATTGATAACCTCAACACAACAGTTTCGGTCTAACCAATAAAATTAATCTCTCTTAAGTTTATTAACCACGACCGTGCATTAATAAACCGAAGTTACTTACTTATGAAGCCATCAACGATTAACCATCGGTTCATTGATCATTACTAGTAATAATTAATGTCTAAGCATTAACTAATGTCTAGCAGCACCTCTTCTCTGAGTTCCAGATTCGAGGACACTTCTTCTCCCAATTCCAATTTCGACAGCTGTGGTGGTGAGAAGATTACAATTGTCACAAGTAGGGATGGACCCGGGCCGGGCCCGGGCAGGCTTTTTTTGCAAAATGTTGGGCCCGGAACCGGCCCGGGTTGATACCGGGTCCGGGCCTAACCGGGCCGGGCCGGGCCCGGGTCAAGATCAAATTTTTTTTTGGTTTCTAATTAACACCCGACCCCCCCCCCACCCCCCAAACCCCCCCAAAACACCCAACCCTAACCTAGAAAAGCAAAAAAATTGAAAAAACAAAAACAAAAAAACATTGAACCGGGCCGATTCACCAAAAGTTGGGCCCGAGCCCGCCCCGCCCGACCCGCCCAACCGGGCTAAAAGCCCGGAACCGGCCAACCGGTCCCGGTCCGGTCCGGGCCCAAACAGTAATGGGCCGGGCCGTTTCCGGGTCGGGCCGGTCCGATTTAGTCCATCCCTAGTCACAAGTAAGTGTAATCAAATGTCAACTGATAAAAAAATTAAATATTTACTTTCTAATCGGAAGATTACTTTTTAGATCTCAAAACTTGTACCTTAAAATGTGAGGCTTAAACAATCCATGATTGGGAAATTTTAAATCTAACTTTTTAATTAATTTCAATACATTTAATTTACTTTTAAAAAAATACATTGATATTTCTTCTTGATTTTCAAAATGAATTTTTCACCTGCAATGTTACTTGCTCTTTTGGAATGCTGTAAATATAGTGTCATGTTTTTGACACTAGTTTTATAAAGACGGCAATATCACTTGTAATGACATATTTGCGAATGCTATATTTTCTTATTGTGAATGTCATAACTTTACATGATAATGCCATTATTATTTTAACATGGCACTAATCATTAATTCATTTATATATCTAGAACAAAATTGTTGCAGAAGGAGGTGGCAGCAGTGGATGACCGATGATGCGGTGGCACCGAATGAAGCATCAGCTAAGGCCGGCAGCAACGACCTCATCGGAGCACGGCGATGGCAGCTTTGCTAGAGGGTGGTAGCAAACTCGCCGGAGACCTGCAATAGTAGCAGCGGACTCACCGGGCAGCGGTGGCAGACTTGCCCGATGGCAATGGGGGCTCACCGGACAACAGCCACAAACTCATTGGGCAGCGGCTGCATATAAGAACAGATGCAGGAATAGTGATTTTAAGTGATTTTTCTATTTTTTAATCGTAAATAAATATTGAACTTCATTAAGAGTATTCTAATTAAGTCATTACACTTTTACTCCTATTCAACATTGAACTCTTATTTATGCACACATTCAATGTTTTAGTCCTATCAAACCCTTCACCGCACCTCCTTCCAGAGTCAGAGTCATTTTTGGAAAGGCTCCCCAAAACCCCCCATTATCTGCCAACGGTCATAAGCTAAAAAAAAAATATTATAATGTAGTCATTGGAACTGGAACCGTCTGTCACTACTCGATCTGAGAACCAGTCCACAAATTTAATCTTGACTTCATACGAGTTCTTGCGTGCTCTTACCCTTTCCAAATGCATCACACTCCGACCTCGGGGGACGAGTCACCCGTTCAAAAGTTTTTACTTGAGGGTTCAAACTACTAACCTCGGGCGGCGAGTTAAACTCTTATGAGGGGCCTAGAGCCACGCTCTTCCGGTCAATGTTCATTCTACTTAATCTTTTACTTTATATATCCAACTTTTATCAAATTTAAAATTTCTTGATTTTTGTAGCGGTTTTAATGTTGTTTCTAAATATGTAAATTTTGTTTACTAAAAATAATTCTATTAATGACAAAGATCAATTAACTTTATGGTCAGTTAAACGTCGTAAACCGCGTTGGAACGTTTAAATGGGACGGAGGGAGTAATTTTTTTCTTTTCGTTATTATTGTTATCACTATTTGAACACACAGCAATGATTAGAATGTTTCCTTACACCAATAGAGGGCGTTTGTTATGCTAATATACAGTAGTTGTTAGTTTGTCGCCCCTAAGGCCCTAAACTTGGATCAACAGAGAACTTACTAAGTTCTCAAGTAAACAACCATATCAGCAGTCAAGTAATAATGATGTTGGAATGTCACAGGAATTCCGAAACCAAACTTTTTCATAAACAGCAAGCAAAATCAGTCTGAAGACACAACTTTCAATATTTGTTGAAAACGAAGGAGTGGGGTAATAATTTAATTTAGTCACGCTCACTGATAGCCGTCAAGTGCTCATCAATCTCCTCTGTTGATAACACTAAAAAAGTTTGATCTTTCCTCACAACTCCAACCTAACATTATGCAAAACAGTCAGCATCTCTATATATAACACACAGCAGCAACTAGAGAAACACATAAGATATGACTGATACCTCAATCTCACTGGCCTTGAAATCCTCCTGTAAAACTGACTGAAGAGCAGAAATTGCAATCTACAATAAAGGACAAAATTAGTTAGCAGTCCTTGGGTCAGAATAATAGAGTATGTCAGAATAAAGTAGTTCTGCTTCTTTGTTTCAAATTACCTGAACAGTTTCTTCATAGGAGAAAGCGGGATCATTTTTCATCTTCTTCTCCAGAAAATTAACTGCCTCTTGTTCTTTTGATCCAGCACTTGTTGCCTTCCAATTAAATTTTTATTAGTTTAGTGGAAATACTGTTTTTTTCTGAGAGAAGAAAAAGGTGTGGAGAACTGCTACTATAAAAGCTCTCTGGGTAAACTTGTTCAGTTCATCTCTAGAAAACAAACTTAGATGCTTTGAATGCTAGCTAAGTATTAATTGAGAAACAAAAACTTTCAGTACTTTTCTATGTCTGCAAACTTTACCTTGTGACCGAAAAAATGACCCGCTGGATCACACTTGAAGAGCTGAGGTCCCTTTTCGTCATCAATACCCACAACCATCGCAACTAACATTGCAAAAGATAACAATAAGAACAATAATAACATAATAATAATTATTATAACAATAAAAATAAGGGTCTTCCTAACTACTGACTCTAGAGCTATGGTTAAGCATTAATTAAAGAAGAATGCATTTCATGTTTTGAAAGAATAAATAATTCATCAAAGGATCCCATTAAAAAATAAAAACTGAATGTTCCTTGAAAATTACATAGGATAATCTATCATCATTACATCTTAAACATAACCAGCCCTAAGGGTTACGGTTAACAATTGCCGGATAATAGTAATAATATTAATAACAAAAACAAAAACAATAATAACAAAGCTCTGGAAACCCCAGAACAAGTTAATAAGAGATTCGAGGAGTGTGTGTGGGTAGTGACGAACCTATTCCAAGCGGTCTCATGTAGGCATGCTGAGTATAAACCTGGGATTTGTCTGCAATCCTGTTTGTGTATACAGAAATATATCATTTACATAATCAAAAACTTATATGTGCCTCAACTCTAATCAGTTACCATAGAAGCTGAATATCTGAAAACAAATACCAACTAGGGCACCAAGAATTTGCATCTAGAGGCCCTACAGTCATTATGTGCAATGAACCACTCCCTTTGTACTAAAGTATCGCTTTAAGACATTTAAATACATATTCAGGAAACACTAATTTTTTAAATTCAAGAGAAATGCTATAATATGATTATAAGAGAACCTCATTAATGCACTAAAGATATGTAAATACCAACAGAGAAGCAAGACCGGGTTGAGAAAAAAAGTCTAAAGTGTTAAAGAAGGGAGGATGTAATTGAAATATTGCACTAGCCCATGCACTACAGAACACAACATAAATACATGATAAATAAAACATAATAGTGGTAAGATTAACAAACCATCTGGCAAGCACTTCTACTGGCATTTCGTATCCATATTTGAAACGGAATTCGGCAGCTTCATTCCTTGCCTGTTGGACTAATGTCCTGGCATCAGCTGTCAAAATGAAGGGTCAAATATTGAGCAAAGACCTTGATCTTCAGTACATAATGTTCAGAAATTGAAATATTAGCATCGGATTACACTCAACGTAAGAACACCGATATGCATTAAGAGTTTATCTTTTAGGTTGGAATCCAAGCTCTAATCATATGCAGAAATAATTTATATGCTTCAAACACAAATAACTTTCTGACAAAATAAGCAGAGGGGCACAGTGTTTTGTAACTCTTTCTCTTTGCAATGCAGCATAACAATGCTGACAAAAAAGAACTACTACTACCAGAAATAGAAAATTTGTTTTTAATAGATAAGCTAGCATTGAATAAGATTTAAAAGGATTATCATATTTACTTGTTTCGGGGAAATGATTTAAGAGAGCTATAATAATTTGTTTAAATAGAATGTGTTTCGAAGACCACAGGGAACAAGTTATGAGACTTTGCACTGTTTTGGGCTAATTAAAATCTGTTTTCAGCTTAATAGTCTACTCCAACTAAATTTAAGCAATACACTTAGAGAAGCAGATCTAAGATTTTTGAAAGTCATAGGCTCTATTGATATGCTTATTGCTTACCCAAACAAAGTAAAACATCAGTAAAATTATTAATAGCAGAACTTATGCAAATAATAAGCTTGTTCAAATCTTACATCAAGTAACCAATAACGCAAAAAAAACCATAGGACTAATTGATCTTATTATTCAATCTGCCAAATAATCATTAACAAATTCCATAAACCCTGTATGCTTGGGAGTAAAAAAGAGTACCGACCAGTCACTCCAGTAGCCAAAAGTCCTAAATGCTTTGTGATTTTAAACAAATGGGTCACACTTGTCTGGTCCAATAGCTTATCCTGTTCACAATAACAAAAACAATTAACCCCCAAAATACAACTTTAAAGGGAAGAAGTTGCAATACTTAGATAGTAAAGTTTGTTCTCCAAATTATAATTTAGTTGCTAGTGCTCAAATCTTACATCAAGTTCTAGTTTATGATACATTTATATCAGCTTACATAAGAAAATCAGCTCATTTCACAGCTTGATGAATACAAAGCAACTATGGATAAGCTTTTCCAACAATTATTATATAAGAATATATTGCAAAAAAAAAAATCAAAACACAGAGAGCAAAGAACAAAGCAACCTAATTAACTTCAAATCAGTTTGAAGTGAATATTTAATAAATACAGAGCTCGTAAGATGTGAACTTTACTGGAACTTTCTTCTGAGTAACAACACAAACGGAGTCTCTTCCACGCACACCAATGGATGTGATTCCGACAGCCTTAACGGCTTTGAACGCGTACTCTGTTCACCAAACAACAAAACATCGGGGAAATGTTGGTTGTTTTTGAAGAAAATTGAGAGAAGGGTAAATTGCGATTAGCTTACCGACTTGGAAGAGACGACCTTCGGGAGAGAAGATCGTGATGTGCCGATCGTATCCCCCTCCGCTTCCTCGACTCATTCTTCAACTTTTCTGTAATTAATTTGTTGTGTGATTCTAAGAAGTAAGAAGTATCAGATGTTTCAATTTTCCCAATTCAGCACTCTATGGACTCCTTAGTCTTGGGGATCAAGAAAAGTACTACCTCCTTTCAAAAAAAAATCAAATATAAAATTATTGAAAAATATAAAAATATTTATAATATAAAAAATATATATAAATGACCCGTTGAAACTACTTTCATAAAAGTATAAAATTTATAACTTTCATAATATTATACTATTCAAAATCATCATTAAATTCTTTTGAAAATGACAATTTTTTTTGTGATGGAGGTAGTAAATGTTTTTCTCTTTTGCCCCAAAGAATGATTAAATAAATATCATCTATACGTTCTGTAACTTTTTAAATGGTTAAATTCGCCCAGTTTTCACAATTTCCTGTTTTTGAAGAAGTTTTCTTTTCCCTACAGTAGTATGAAAATCCTTTGGCTTTTGAATTCTAACTTGATGCAGTAAAGAAAAACTTAACTATATCTTTAAACACTTCAAACTTAATTTGGAAGATTGCTTGTACCAAAATAATTAGGGTTTTTAAATATAGTAATACAAATGTAAATCTTTAAATGAAATTGTTTGCAAAATGCATATTGTTGGTCCAAAATAAGACGCTCGTAGGCTTTTAGGAAAGCTACGTACGACACTCAAGCAGGAAATCAGGAAAATAATGCAAATAAGGAAAGAAGCTAAAAGTGTTTAGTTGCCAGAAATAGCGTACAGAAGTTGTTTCCCCTAATCTGAATTACAACCCGCCTTTTATAGGCGTATACAAATCGTAACCGTTATCGATAATAGTGAATAATTAATTACAACATTAATACGGAATTAAATACATAATTAATAGCGCATTAATTGTTCGACCGTTACTCTTCCGGGCTAGAAGGTCGGCCGGACTGGCAGGCTCTCCGCCGGGCTGGAAGGTAGGCTCCAGGTTATGGACTTGGATCCATGAGTCCAAGTTCGGGGCTTGGGCTGATTAGGCTCTGGGCCTAGTCCCATTACTCCATCATGAGTCTCTCACTCTCTTAGTCGAGTAGTAGACTCGGCTAAGAGGGAGTAGTCCAAGTCAGTTGCGCTTCTCCGAGACTAGAAAATCCCCGCCCTTATCCATGTTGGGGAGATGCCTCATTAAAAACCTTCATTAGGAAAAAACCCAATGGGAAAAAATCCTAATGAAGGGAAAAAGAATACATCTTATGCCCCCAAGATGAAGCAAGAGGTGAGATCCTCAGCCTTTATTGCAATGATCGCCATCTGCGAATATGATGACTAGAACTGTTCTTCTCGTCGGACTCAGACTCGTCGGGTTTGTCATTTGCTTCCTTGAAGACGGTATGACCCTCAGTCCCCCACTTCATTCAGTTAAACCTACACATCAAAGAAACTAGTGTAGAATAGAGCATCTGGCCTGGTGTCGAACCACGGCTCGGTGTGTAAGTGAGTCGGACTCACTATTTGAAAAGAATGACATCAAGTTCCCAAGTTAGGCCTCAACCCAGTCTCCGAAAGAAAGATTGAATCCGCGAGTAAGTGAGTCGGACTCCTCACTCGAATGGATAATCCAACCCCAAAGAACTAAAGTATATCAACCTTTTCGAGAAATGTGAATGTCAATTAAGTGACAAAATTGCTCAGAAGAGCGTGGCTCTAGGCCCCTAATAAGAGTTTAACTCGCCGCCCGAGGTTAGTAGTTCGAACCCTCAAGTAAAAACTTTTGAACGGGTGACTCGTCCTCCGAGGTCGGAGTGTGATGCACTTGGAAAGGGTAAGAGCACGCAAGAACTCGTATGAAGTCAAGAGTGTGCGGTATTAACATTTTTATTGGAGCTTATTAATCGCCACACCCATATGACGTGACCCTGTGGCACGAGTGTGTGTGCTCGGCCAGTGTACGAGTGTGTGTGCTCGCTCGGTGTATGTGAGTGATCGGATTTCATAAGCTTGTTTTTCAATGTTAAAATTACACACGCTTAACAAGAGTAAAAGCAATTAAACCACTTAAAATATCTTTTCAAATGTTTGAATTTTTGTTTTTTTTTGTATCAAATATAGAGGATTTTTGGAAACTTAGCTTTAGAGCCAAACGGGCCCGAATGCATTGCTGAAAATTCAGCCCATCATCCTTGAGGAGAATCAAATTTGGTCTTAGTGTAATCTTGGTCCATCCACTTTAACGCAGAGCAGACTCTTGCTCCATAGGAATTAGGTGGGCGCCCATTTGAAGGCCTATCTCATGAATAGGCATGGCGATGAGGGAGACCAGCAGCGACGTCGGCGCACGGCATCCAACTGTGATTAGCGAAGAGAACAGGAGGAAGTGGGACTGTAGCACCTTGGATTGGGATGAATTTCTTGATTTTTTTCCTACTAAAGTGATGTGAGAGATTAATAGAGGCTCTCAATGAAAGCAACAATGTTGGTCCAAAATAGGACGCTCGTAGATTTTTAGGAAAGCTACGTACGACACTCAAGCAGGAAATCAGGAAAATAATGCAAATAAGGAAAGAAGCTAAAAGTGTTTAGTTGCCAGAAATAGCGTATAGAAGTTGCTTCCCCTAATCTGAATTACAATCCGCTTAGGCGTATACAAATCGTAACCGTTACCGATAATAATGACTAATTAATTACAACATTAATACGGAATTAAATACATAATTAATAGCGCATTAATTGTTCGACCGTTACTCTTCCGGGCTAGGAGGTCGGCCGGACTGGCAGGCTCCCCGCCAGGCTGGCAGGCAGGCTCCAGGTTATGGACTTGGATCCATGGGTCCAAGTTCGGGACTTGAGCTGATTAGGCTCTAGGCCTAGTCCCATTACTCCATCACATATATACCGTCTAATATACTCATACCGACTACATTTTCATAAATAGTAACTAAGGAAAATTTGACAACAATTTAATCTCACATTTGGTTGATCTGCTCATAATAATCTCACATTTACATATTCCCAAAATAACTCCACCTTTGCACCTCATTTCCTTTCGTTGGACCTTACTGGTTGGTGACCTACTATATCAGGATTTTTGAATTTTATTGGAAAACTTACATAAATAGTCCTACCTTTCTCAAATCTGCTCAAAATAGTCTCATATTTCATTTTTTTATTTTTTTCTCCCTATTTTTTTCTTTCATTATTTTATTCATATACACTTTTTTATTCAATTTCCCACTTGAGAAGGAAATTTTACAAAAAAAACGCACTACTAATAGAGTGAAATAAAATTATCAATTTGGGAAGGAAATTATACGAAACAGACTCATGTTTCATTTTTTATTTTTATTTTCCTAAAAGTTTTATTTCTTTATTTTTATCCATATACACTTTTTATTTCTTTTTCCAGTGCTTTGTTCTTGTTTTTTCCATATTTATAATTTTATTTCTCACTCTATTGAGAGTGGTTTTTTGTAAAATTTCCTTCCCAAATAGATTTTTTTGTCATTTTCTTTTTCTTTCTGTATTTGTATTTCATTTCTCTTCTTAATCTTTCTCTTTTTATTAAAGATATTTTTCTCAGTCTACTTTTTGTTATGTTTTATTTTTATTTCACTTTTCCCTTTTTTTCTTCTTGTTATATACTTCCTTCGCTCCTTTTTAATAGCAAAAGACAACATTTCACGTTTGTCAATGCACAAGTTTGACCATTAATATCTTTCATTCCCTATTAGTAAAAAATTTAAAAATTTCATATTTTGAAATTTTAGAATGAAATGAATTTAACAATATTTAAAAAAAAATTATAATACATTATTTAATAAAATATAGTCAAAGTATAATATGTGAATAGTGCAAAAAGTTCAATGTTGCAATTAAAAAAGAACAGATGTAGTATTTTTTATGTATTTTCTTCTTTCTTCTTGCTATCTTAATTCCACCATCAATATTTTTTCCCTAAGTAAGTCCACTCATTAATTTTAGCAACTATGGAAAAAACTCTATGTGATAAAAAAAATTGAAAAAAAAATTGAAATAAAAAAAAAATTTAAGGAAAACATTAGAAAGAAAAAATTACATTTTCCCGAAATTGTTATTTTACCTTACATTTTATGAATGTTTTATTTTTCTTGAAATTTTAGTTTTCTCTAATCTTTTTATCACATAGAGTTTTTTCCACAATTGATTGAATTAATGGGTTAATTTACTTAAAAAATACGATAATGAAGAAAGGAGAAAAAATTATTGATAGTGGAATTAAGATAACAAGAAGAAAGAAAAGAAGAAGGAAGAAAAAACATTTACAAAAGTAACAAGAAGAAAAAGGGGGGAAATGAAAATAAAAAAGAAAATATAACAAAAAGAAGAGTGGGGAAAAGATTTTAATAAAAAGAGAATGATTAAGAAGAGAAACATAAAAAGGAAAATGAAATAAAAAATACGGGAAGAAAAATAAAATAACAAAAAAATGTATTCGAAATTTTCAAAAAAACTCTCCTAATAGAGTGAGAAATAGAATAATAAATATGGAAAAGAAATAAGAATTAAAGGATGAAAAAGGGAATAAAAAAGTTTTCATGGATAAAATAAGGAGAAAAATTTTAGGGAGAAAAAAATGAAATATGAGACTGTTTTGAGCATATTTGTGAAATGTGGGATTATTTATGTAAGTTTTCCAAAAAATACAAAAACCCCCATATAATAGGTCACCAATCGGCCATGGTCCAACGAAAGAAGATGTTGTGCAAAAGTGAGATTATTCTGAAATTACGTAAAGGTGAAATTATTATGAAATGATCGGCCAAAGGGGGATTATTCTTATCAATTTTTCCTATAACTAATTGAACTTGCTCGTTTATATTTAAAACTAGACGAAGTACCCTTGCGATGCACGGGATATATCTAGAATTGAATAATACACAATTTAATAAATTAATGTTTTAAGATGGTACATAATGTATAATTTTCTAAATAAGAATATAGTTTAACGTTTATATAATGTGAGTTTGATTATATACGTTGTATAGTTGCGGGAAAATATGAATCGTATGAAAATTACAATAATAAAATAAAATAAAAAATAATGTGTAACCAAGCTCTACGTGAAAAAATAATTAGCTATGTGTGATAAAGAATAAGTTGATACTACCATTTTTGGCTTGAATCGTGAGATTATATAAAATAAAACAATCATATATGTTGACAATGTAAAAAAAAGTTTCACAAATTTCGGAAAACTTCTTTATAGACTACATTTTTGGTGGTGTGGATAGCACGGCCTTCGTCATCTAATATGAGAATCTTCAACCCACTCTTTGAGGTAACCCTTGACATGTCAACATATAATTGACCATGCGTAAACACAGGTCATGGGAGATATATGCCCACTTGATGCAGAGATTGTCCTTGACTTTTGTTTATCGTCATGGCAAATGAAACGACAATTGGGAATTGCCTGCGTTGAAATTTGAAAGGAATTCTGCTATCCGACGGGATCAGTGATAGTCGCGGAATCAAAACCTTTTGGCCAATACTTTTGCCAGATATAACCTTCGCCTCTAAAACAAATTTACCCAGCCGAGTAATGATCAGGCGTATTCCATTACATAAGCCAGAGGACTGATCAATGTTTCTCAATAACATAATAGGCACACCAACCTTTAGTCCCAATTTATGGTTCGGGATCCCTGATCCATTGATGGTGTTCAAAAACTCTTGAGTATGCACTTCATCGAATTCGATGCACTTCAGGTGAACATGGGCTGTCAAAACTCAAATATGTCCTTGTTTCTCCAGGCATCAATGAAATCATATAATTATTGATAAGCTCTACAACATCATTTGTTGGTGTCAAAATAGCTCTGTGCTGAAAATATGTTGGATCGGCCATATTCTCCAGAAACGAAGGATAAGTGCTAACAATAATTGAAGCAATAGGATCACCTGAAGTGGTAATAAGCATATCATCAGGTATATCAATGAACACCTCTCCATCTTGTACGTCCCCAACATTTCCATCTCCTACTTTGAGCATCAAATCTGAGAAACTTTTCAATTCATCAACATTACAATGCGAAGAACCACATTGCAGTCTCATGTTTTTTGTCAAAGTGAGAACGCGACAATGTCTCCAAATATATGAGGCATTAATAGTAGCACGGACAACCTCTTGTCTTGATGCCTTTGGTATGACGGGAAGTATTTGTCTGAAATCACCACCAAAAACGACAACTTTCCCTCCAAATGGAAGCTTCAAACTATCACGATTGTGAAATCTGAGCAAATCCTTTAATGTCCTGTCAACATCTTCAAAGCAATGTCTATGTGTCATCGGAGCTTCATCCCATATGATAAGCTTTGCTTTGATGATTAGCTCAGCCATATCGCTTCCTGGTTTTATATTGCAAGTGGAGTCTTCATTGACATTAATAGGGATGGCAAACCGGGAATGAGTTGTTCGCCCACCAGGAATTAGCAATGATGCTATTGCACTGGATGCTACTGTCAACACAATTTCGCCTTTGGATCTTATGCATGCAGATATCGCCCTCCATATGTAAGTTTTACATGTTCCGCTATATCCATACAGGAAAAACACACCGCCATGATCTTCAATGACACATTGCATGATGGTCTCATATATATTCTTCTGTTCAGAAGTCGTGGTTGACAGAAGATGCAAGTGTTCAATGGCCAGAGATGCTCTATCATAGTTCAACTCATCGTGGAGAAGCCTATTTTGTGATTCAGAAATCAGTGTCCTGTCAGGACGTGGCATGGATGGGAACTCCATCAAACTTTTTCCACTCTTGCGCAACAACTTCTCTATCTCGACCAAAGTAAAACTCTTTAATTCTTCATCTGATAGAATCAGATCTGTCAAAAAAGACATAAATAGTTATATCACATTTCCATAAAGATTTTTATCATTAGCAAGTGAAACTAATAATAATAAATAATAATAACAATAAAATAAATAGTATACTTTTAACATTAATCATTCCATCTATATACATTAATAAAAAATAATTATAACTAATAAAAAAATAGTAATATACTTACCATGAAACTGTAAAAGTAATCTCTGCCTGTGCTGAATATCATCGCTTAGATATTTCCATGTTTTTTTTTCAAACCACGTGTGGCGTACACATCTGGTTAGACAACATTAATACAACAAAAAAGAACCTCAAATACTCCCCAGTTCCCCAAAAACTCGATTCTGTGATAGCATCGATGTATTCTTTATCACCACCTAGCAATCCCAACGCATTGCACGCGTCTTTGAATGTGGGATACACAATGTTGTCAATGGTTCGTATTTCAACAAATGATCTTGGTCCCATGACTTGGTTCAACAATGTACGCAAGTAGTACAATTCACCTGTTGCTGGAGGCACGAAATCCAATCTCCCAACCGTGTTCCCCCTTTTCCTTTGAAGCCACTCGTGTTCTTTTTGCTTTCACACAAACTTTCAAGGGAACTGAGCGCACGTTAGGACTCTTGCTTCAGGGTACTTTGCATTTGCATCCATCCACGCAAGAAATTTTGTTTTCTTTTTGTGCTTGAGCATCCAATACCTCTTGAAGGGAATCACCTTTGTCGAATATCACATGTTGTTCGTCAGGCAAGTGAAATGTTAGTCTCTCAACAGAAGGTTCTCTATAATTTATGTCAAAGGCAAAAAGTCTCCAAGCAGCCTCACACGATGACAAATATCGACAATCATAATACAACTTTATTTCATCCACGGGTTTTGAATCAACTTGATGAGGTGCATCATTATGTTATTTTATAAAATAAAATAACAAAAAATGTATTTGAAATTTACAAAAAAACTCTCCTAATAGAGTGAGAAATAGAATAATAAATATGGAAAAGAAATAAGAATTAAAGGATGGAAAAGGGAATAAAAAAGTTTTCATGGATAAAATAAAGAAAGAAAAATTTTAGGGAGAAAAAACAAATGAAATATGAGACTGTTTTGAGCATATTTGTGAAATGTGGGATTATTTATGTAAGTTTTCCAAAAAATACAAAAACCCCCATATAATAGGTCACCAAACGGCCATGGACCAACGAAAGAAGATGTTGTGCAAAAGTGAGATTATTCTGGAATTACGTAAAGGTGAAATTATTATGAAATGATCGGCCAAAGGGGGATTATTCTTATCAATTTTTCCTATAACTAATTGAACTTGCTCGTTTATATTTAAAATACATTTTCCACATAAAATTAATAACTAAAAGAAGATTGAAGGAGTTTTTGCCACTTTTAGTCCTCCGACTATTTTTAGTCCTCCGACTTTAAGTTGTTCCACTTTTAGTCTTTCGAATATTGCGTGACAGACACTTTTGGTGTCTGTCTTTGAAAATTTCCACATTTGATCCTCCGACTTTCATAAAAGTGACAATTTTGTTCCTTCAACTATTATAATAGTGACATTTTTAGTCCACTTATTGTGTCAAATTCATAGTGGAATGACTAGAAGTGTCAAGTTTATAATACTCAGAGAACTAAATGTGTAAAACATTGAAGTTAAGGACTAAAAGTGTCTCTCGCACAATACTCGAAAAGTAAATATGGAAAAATCGAAAGTCGAGTATCAAAAGTGTCACTGACTCAATAGTCGAGTAGGACTGAAATTGGAAAAAACTCAAGATTAAGTATCATTTTAAACTGAAGATTGAAGTATTATTTTCGTTGTTTTCAACAACAAAGTAACAAAGATTTTGTAATTTTTTAAACATAGTTAAAATTGGGTGGTTCAAATGTGTTTAGCGAAGAGAAACAATATCAATCATTCAATCATAGAATGATATTCTTAAACTGGAATTATCAAAATAGTCCGAAAAATAGAGACAGTTAACTATATCAATCATAAATCATTTAGCCAACTAGGTTAATGTTGTTGTGTATAAAAAAACATTTTAATGTAATTCATCAGAAATGCCAAGAAAGATCACTTTCAAGTTATCACTACGTATATGATAAAGGTGGTTTACATATTCTATTGAAAGTATTGACATATAAAACGTATGGCCATGTGCAGTTAAAATACGTAAGATATAGACCAGTTTGATTCAAGATCGCATTTTCTTCAGTATATCCTCTCCGGACATCTCAGGCGGTGAACGCTTATTCGAGGTGGATTCCCATTGACCCTTCACATTTCTGCTGTTTATATACTCTGAGAAAGATGGAATAGGTGGCAATGTAGTGGCAACAGCAACACAGACATCTTCCTTTTTTTCATCCATTTCTTTTTCTGTTTCTGAAACAAGAATGTGCTTGGTCTTCTCACTACCCGATAATACTGATGAAACAACAGGGAGATTTGTTGGTGGTGGGCCGGCTTCCGAAGAAGAAGATATATTACACCTGAGCTTATTTCTAAGTTCTGTGGGGTCTGCTTTTGAAAGCCACCTCACTGTGCTTGCCATTTGTGATAAGTAAAACGACTTCCCACTTTTACCATACTTTTGGTAACATTCCTTTTCAAGAGTCGAGGCAGAATCTTCTAAGCTCAATCTGCATAAAGAGAAAAACCAAATTCAAGATAAAACCTTGGGGTGGGGTGGGTGATTGGTGAGGGTGGGGGCGGGGGATACTGCATTATTACCTTGTATCAGAGAACCTCTCTTCATTTTGTTTTAATGCGTTTAGCAATCGTTGTTTGCCCGTCTCTCTTAACGTTTCAGATACTGCATTTTTGTCTATTTTATTTGCCTGAGAAAAAAACATGGAAAACTGTGAGCTAGTAGACCTCTATATATAAGCCCTTTTTGATGATTCTGAAGACGATAGAGAGGAGTGATATTGGTTTTACTAATGATACATCAGAAAAATAACGCTCAATACTCATTAGTAAGGACTCATTCAGTACTGTTGCTGTTTTAGTGTTTATCCCCCAGGATTTTAAAAGGTTATGCGATATAGGTTTAGTAATGATGGATTAAAAGTGATTACACTTATAAAACTCGTGTTAATTTTGAGTACTGCCATCAAAGATTTTGAAAAACACTTTCTAGTCTTCATTATTCTGTTTTTAGGTTTCAAATTAAAAAACATGGGAAATTGAAAATGAGATTGAACAAGCCCTTAGATTGTGGTTTCTTAGTAATTTCTCACATTCACTTCCTTTCCAAGTTCCAACACCTAACAATAGAGATAAATCAACAAAATAAACTTCACCCCCTCCCCAGTCCCCACGCTCCCTCCCTCCACTCCAAAATCCCCCAACCAAGAGTTAGTTCTCTATGAAGTAGAATGGTAAAGGCCTCAATCACCTTTATCCTCAGACACGCCAAAAATGATAGTAAATAATGTGTAATAGTTATAAAATATTAATAAACATAATAGCAATAGCAATAACAATAAGAGCCAGTTTGATGATCCTGTTTTCGGCATACCAGCTTTATCTTCACCAAACACGTAACTTTTGATTTCAGGGACTGAGTTGTGTAATAATCAAAATAAGTAAGGTTGGAGTTACTTTTCTAGCTGAATTGGATGACGTTACTGAAGAGAACCATTTTAACCATTATTAATACTCCGTATAATATATTTTAAGTATATTTTTTCATAATTCAGCATAATAGGCCAATCTAGTCACTTCAGCCAGAACTTCACAAATTTCAGCAGAATCAAACAATTCAGCCAGTTTCAGTGTTATCAAATGGGCTCTAATTTTAATAGCAAATTAGAAAAAGAAAACCTGCTTCTCAGTATTGTTGTTCTTGTAATAATTCTCTTCTGCTCGTTGCAGCAATTCAATTTTGTCTTGGATTCTTAACTTTGTTGATGTCCTTGAGGAAGCTACATTCTTTGCAGCATCAAGAACTTCTGTATTTGTGCAAATTTGTATAATAAGCCTTTAAAAGTTTTATCCTAGATAATTCAAACGACTGCGTGCAGCAAGGTTTTTTTTATTTCAATCTATAGTACCGTCTGAATCAGAAATGTCTTCTTCTGACCCACTTGCATCATCCTCACGGTTCCAGAATTCAGAGTAGTCTCCTCCATTGAGGTTCGGTGAGCTACAAAAACAAAATCAAGTAAAATCTCGTGTTATGGCAAGTGAAGCCAAATTGGACTCATTTACTGAGACAACATATCTGTGAGACATAAAGATGCTGACATTGGGATTGGAGTGTGATTAGCGGGAATGGGGTGGCATGCATATGTTTCGATCCGGAAACCAAGGAATCAGGAAAATCTATGATCTTTAAGTGTGTGTTTGGAAACTGTACAATACTAGGGATAGAAATAAGGTGGAAATAGAAAGGCACATTAGAAGGAAACAAAATTTGCAAGAAAATAAGTCACAAACTCAACGAATTCATTGTATGCTAGTGTTTGTTGGAGCTCATTTTATATATTTATTTCTATTGTATAAAGAGTGAGAAACCCAAATATATGTAACCATCAATAAAAGAAATCCTTCATAGTCCATTTGCATTTTCAAAGTAAAATCAAACATGAGAAATGAACCTTTAGCATCATACGGAGTATTTGCTATTTTCCCTAAAAAATACGAAATCCAAGCGAACCTTTATAATTCTCATCTGACAGAATTCCTATATAGTACGGACAGGTTTCAACTAATTTCCGCAAATTAGGTGAACTCCAACCATTCTAGACACATTTTTATCAAATTTTCAGTAATTACATTCAATTCTCAATATCTGACTACCACTAGCTCAAATCCCACAACCAAATCAATCCAAGTGACACTAGAAGCTACCTGCTAATAAAAATCCTTGAAGATCCATTTCGTTGACGAAAGGTGGCAGCAGCTTTGAGCTCCTCCAAGTTTTTCGCAACTAGATTGGGATGCTTGCAAGCATCACAAGATTTTCCACATAAAGATGCAGATACCTAGTGTGGTCAAGACAATGAATGCAACGAAGTTATCATAAAACAAAATGACATGGTCTGTTTCAATGGAGGGGTTTAGGCTCTATCTTGATATATATCTCATTTTTTTTCTAAAAAAATGCAACAATCATATCATCCTATTAATTGTTATATCAATTGCATATAGTGCCCACATTACATAATATTGGGCACTATCCCGCACACGCAACGCGCGTCGAAAAACTAGTATAATAGATAATGAAAGATAATGACAATAAGTGTTTGTATAACATTTCTGTTGTGTAACAGAAAAATAAAATCAACGGGGTAAACCGTTGCCCAGATAATCAACGATAAAAATACCGTTGCCCAGAGCCAAAAGGCTAAAACCAAATTTATTCCAAGATGATCCAGAATGAATCCTAACAAGGGGTTTAAATACCCATCTACTAATTCTCAAACTAGGAAACAAAATTCTAGAAATCCTAATCAACTCCAACTAGGAAACAAAATAATAGAGATCCTAATCAACTTCAAATAGGAAACAAATAATAGAAATCCTAATTAACTCCTAATTGGAAACAAATAATAGAAATCCGAATTAACTCCAAATAGGAAACAAATCAGGAAAATTAAAAATAATAAATATTAATTAAGCAGCCCGCAACCAGCCCACGAAGATTTCCATCATTTGCAATGGAGCCAAAGATTCATTATTTTTTGGCTTGAGATTATGATGGAATAAAGCAAAATGACTCACTAAACTGTCTGCGCTTCTTTGTTATGGAGCAGCAGTCAGTCCATGCAATTTTGGACGCGATTTTCACTATGGGTCATCCGGAAACAGTCTCTCTGTGCTTTAGTATAGGGGTAAGACTGCGTACATCCGACCCCCCCTTACCCCACCGTAGGTGGGAGCCTTTGCGGCATTGGGGTAAATGAAAATGAAACCAGCCCACGAAGGTGGGCTCAAGCCCGTTCCCGCCTGCAGTAAACCGACAGCCCCTTGGGTCTCGGGCCCTCCTCTTCCACACAGCCCCCCTGCTCTCTATCAATCCATCCTCCTTCAAAATAACCTTGTCTTCAAGGTTGGAATCTGAAAACTGCCTCACAAAGCTCTTTTTAATCCTAGGATCTTATTTAAATTGACTGTTCTCTCTTTGTTTGCGTAGAAGAAACACTTCTTCAGCTCTTACACCAAAAAGGAAAAAATTATCTTCCCCAGTTTCCTCTCTGATTTCCATATTAGCCCCGTCCAATGTTCCTATGATTAGGCACCCATTCAGTGCAAAATTCATATTGCTATTCCCACTGGCCTCTAACAGGACAACTTTTGAGGGGAATGAAGACCAATCAAGCCTACCTTTCCCATCATTCCTCTCCTTAAATCTGTATATGGTATCCTGAAGTGATGCACCACTTAGCAAAAATTGTTGTTTAAGTCTTAAAAGTTTTCCACTTTCTGTTGCATCGCCGGGATCAAAGACAGCACAAATATGGTGAGCACTAGAGTGAAACTGTGTAGCAGATTCATATTGACCACCATTAACTTGAAATAAGTTTATGTCCTCTGCACTAGCTTTGGCCTGCCAAAGTCTAAGACTATTTGTGTTCTTTGTTTTATAGCCAGGAATTGGAACATCATATGCAACCGCCTGTATGACCTCCCCACCAATCCCTTTCCGGGAGCCATTGGGGTCAACATGATCATCAGAAAAAAGTCCGACTGGAAACACAATGTCATACCTTGCAACTTCCCAGGGACTGAATTTCTCAAGCCAACCTTCAGTAACTTCCTCTTGTCCAACTTCCGTAATGTGTTGCTTGTGTAGTCCATACTTGTACCTCAATTCATAACCCCATGCTGGCGAATCTAGGATTGCCATGGAATCAAGAAAGCAAGAAGCAAGCCTTCCCGACCCACAACTTCCTAGTGCTGCATCTTTCTCCGGGTCAGCAATCTCCTCAAGTTCGCATGCAGATGCTGACGCAGAATCCAGTGACGCGGCTGTCGATGAGTGCCCTTCTGCCGTTGGCGGCATAAAAGTCTTCATGAGCGCAGTGAGCGCAGCCAAGGAGGCTGTGATCTCTGCCAGTTGAACTCCTCGAGCGTCCAGTTTCTGGTTTAACAAGGCTAGTTTGGCCTCCACCACTGTCAAAAGCTCCATGTTCGATTTCTTCATTCCGGCGGGAACGGGATCTGGCAGGTTGGACCAATTGTTGTGTAACAGAAAAATAAAATCAACGGGGTAAACCGTTGCCCAGATAATCAACGATAAAAATACCGTTGCCCAGAGCCAAAAGGCTAAAACCAATTTTATTCCAAGATGATCCAGAATGAATCCTAACAAGGGGTTTAAATACCCATCTACTAATTCTCAAACTAGGAAACAAAATTCTAGAAATCCTAATCAACTCCAACTAGGAAACAAAATAATAGAGATCCTAATCAACTTCAAATAGGAAACAAATAATAGAAATCCTAATTAACTCCTAATAGGAAACAAATAATAGAAATCCTAATTAACTCCAAATAGGAAACAAATCAGGAAAATTAAAAATAATAAATATTAATTAAGCAGCCCGCAACCAGCCCACGAAGGTGGGCTCAAGCCCGTTCCCGCCTGCAGTAAACTGACAGCCCCTTGGGTCTCGGACCCTCCTCTTCCACACAGCCCCCTGCTCTCCCTGCTCTCTATCAATTTCAGTCTACGGTCTACCATTACTCATTTTGAGAAACATTATGTTTATCACGATATAGACTAACCCCTCCATAGTCTTACCCCCTAAACCCCTTCAAAACCAACCATCCAAACAGACCATAAGGAAACATAAGAAACTACGGAGTAGTAAGACAGGTATACCGTCTCCCCGAAGCTCTCAAGGATCTTTTTACGGCGACAACCAACTACTTCACAGTACTTGACGATCTGAACGCATCAACCTTAAAAAATCAGACAAGTTGAGTACCAAAGTCAATCAAAGAGTTCAAGAAGAACCTGGCTGAAGCTATCAAGGGCCTTCTTTGAGGACCCATCTTGTAAACTTGAAGACTCTTTCTTCCTTTCTGAATTGCTTAAAATGAATTCCTGCAAAGTAAAAGGTGTCTACTAAAATGGTACAATAATGATTGGGAAAAAAGAAAGGAGCAAATTAGTTTCAAAGGGAGGTTCAACCATTTTCCGACGATCGTCCATTCCGTAATAAACAACACTTCTGGAGGGCAATTGATCACGGCCCGCTCTACCTGACTCCTGATAGAAAGCTTCCATTGACTTAGGAACATTGAAGTGGAAGACAACTCTGACATCTTTTCGATCTATGCCCTTTAAGGAATTGTAAAAAAAAAGAGTTTTCATGTGTAGTTAAATCCTGTTGGAGCTTGACGAAATGAAACTGAATATTGTGAAGTGCTGGGTGCATACCATCCTGCAGCCAAATCAGAAGCAGTGCAAAACAGGAATAGATTAAAAATACGACTTTCAAGCCCAAATATATATCAGCAAAGATAATGCAAATGTTTATCATAAGATGGCTGCCAGCCACCTTTCTTTTTACCTAGCTTTTGTTACTTATTCCAAACAAACACAAAAGATACTCGCATTATAAAGGAAGCCATACCCAAAAGCCACTGTTGCGACGACTACTTGTGTTTTGGAGGAAATCCAATCATCCAAGACAGAGCTTCGCAATGTCTTATTTAGTCCAGCATGATATGCTGACAATAGTCACAATATAGAATCGTAATTTAAGGAAAACGCATACAGAAAGAGCCTTCAATTAACATTTCAAATGAATATTCAATCACCAGCACATGAAATTCCATAAGTCGTCAGCTGGGAGGCAAGGTCATCACATGCTGTACGTTCGAGGCAGTAAATAATTGCACAAACATTTCCCAAAGATTTCAGGAGATTACATACATCAGCATATGGATCATCCAAGAGATCTTTATATCGAACTGCATCATGATGATGCTTAATTTAGCCATGCAGATATTTATTAGCAATAAAAAATAATGGAAGATGATTCTTAATGGAAGATGCAGTGAAGTGTTAAATGATACTGAATGGAAGATGCAGGAACAGACTTATGCTACTGCATAAATGTACAGACGCAGCTATGTACATACTGTTACCCACCATTTAACATTTCACATATTGGATTTTTTTGTCGCCCCAATTAGAAGGACTTATGCATCATGATATCAAGAGGGACAGAACATAGAAGCTCTACTTGTAGTGACTAGTGAGGCTTCAGATTATACAAATAAGTTTACCATACCCAAATAAAACACACTACAATAAAATATAGAGCAACCAAGCAGCCTAAGTGATTCGATCTGACCTTCATAATAGATATTTGGACGGTTGAAAGATGATTTGAGGACTAGAGGACTCTGCAAAGACAATGATCCAATGATATCATTCTGAACTCTGCAGGAAAAATCCCAAAATGTGGCTAACTATTATCAGATAGTTCTCTTTGCATAACGGATTGTTTGGTTCGAGCATTTCGGAGGGAAGGGGAGGATCAATTTTTTTACTAATTCATGTGCATTTGTTAGCCGACCCCAAACTCTTTTATGAGTAAGGCTTGGATGTTGTTCATGATGATGTGTATTTGTTAGTTTTAGACTAGAAAGAACAATACGACTAGTTAGATCATACTCCTTATATTTTTATAAAGTTTTGTCTTCACATTAACTCCAACCTTCTAAATGAGTAAATGTAGAAATAATTTGAAAAATAAAAATCACTCCTCTCCTTCCTTCCCCTCCGAGATCTCCTATCAAACAAGCCATATCTGTAGCTAATGATAGGGATTACATGTTAGCAAGGTTCCATTACATCAAAATCTTCTGAACTTTCTTGGTAGGTGACAAGTGAAGATCATTAGATTACATGTATTGATCTTCTGAATGGTGTCTTTATAGTGATTTAATGAAAGAAGTTATATGCAAGTCTAGAACAATTCTATGATCTAATAAATACAACCTCCGACCCACAAACAAAGGTCTTCTTTTATCAAGCTACAACTTTTACCCCGTGTAACTTTTTAGTTTTGGTAAAGTACAACTCTAGTAAATTACACCGTATTGTTTGATCAAAATATACTTAACTTGTTTGGAACACTTTTTCCAGAAAATGTATATTAAATCAATGAAAATTTAACATCTTTAGTTGAAATTGGAATCTTTGTTTGGGACAAAATTCAGTTTACAAACATGACTCTTTGGGGGTGGAGAAATAGGTAACAAAGGTTACAACTTACTACTTCTCGAGTATTTTCCCACAAAAACCGCTTTTACTTACCTCATGAAGAAAAATATCATTTTATGGAAGGTTGTTTCAGAACGTTAAATAGAATATGAGATGGCAAATGACTACAGATATATTTGAGAACAAAGAAAAAAGCTCACTTTGGAGCAGCCGTTGCTGTCAAAGCCAGTACTGGGATATTTGGCAGGTAGCTCCTCAAGGTAGAAAGCTTCCTGTAACTAGGCCTAAGTCGTGCAAACAATGATATTAAAGTAAATGAAAGTCAAATAATATATCACCACCAAATAAAACCAATCAAAAGAAAGTAGGAATATAAAACAATATGAAATGCATGAGTCGAGAGGATATAAAAATCTCAAAAAGCAGTATTGAAGATCCTCTAACATTTGGGCCATAGACTATGTTAGAGCTTTTTGTTATAAACAAAACCAAAAGATGTTCACCTCAAGTCCAGAAAAGTAGAGAAGAAGTACTCCGTATACATGTATAATATTAAATGTTCACCTGAAGTCATGGCCCCATGAAGAGATGCAATGGGCCTGTTTTGTTAATGACACAGAAAATGCTTAATTATCTTACTTATGAGATTGAATAATAGAACACTCAACTTTAAAGTGTCAATAGACTCCAGTTGATTTAGTTATGGAAGATCATGGGATGGTTCAAAACCTCATCAATAGCAATAAGGTTTAGCAATCCTCTTGAGTGAATCTTCACCAGTCTCGACTTGAACCCAACTGTATCAATTAATTCTGGTGTAACATACAATAACCTCAGAGATGGCTTCACAGATTCCAGGTCCTCGTATATCTAACATTTAAAGAAAACTTCAGTCCTTAAATATTAATTATCCCTGAGAGCAGTTATGCCTGCAGGAAGCAAATAAACTCTTGTCTGGCAAAAGAGCACCCAAAAAAGGCAGAAGGCAAACTATCCAGAACTGTCCACAAAATGGCCCTCCCTGAGAGATAAATTATGTCCAAAGCTATCATATTGTGCATTATAAAAAGTACCCTAGCTTACGAAAGTTATTTCAAGGGCATTAACACTATGGTCTGTACATATTGAGCATACTAGACTACAATATCTGCAGCTTCCCACTTGAGAACTTACTAAATGCCAAAAATGACATCTGTATCTGCCACATGTCGTTATAGACTAAAACTGCAAGACCATCTGGCTTTTATTGCTTACATATTAGGCAAAGCTCCACACCCATTTACTTATGAGGCTGCAATTCAGTGATGTCTTCTGGTAAGTGTTTACCTTTTTTCTTACTTGCGAGGTCTGGCTTGACGAGAGGAACTCAGCTGGAATTCCTTTGTCTTTCAATGCAGAAACTTGATTCTCCTGGTTTATTAGAAACAAGAAGCATATAAATAACAGGAAAAACAAATAACACCTAGGCATAATAGAAAATGGAATATGCTACTCAGACACTCACCATGAGAGCTGAAACAAATGAAAGACCAATAAAGGCAGGCATGACCCTATCATTTGCAATAGAACACAAAAAACATGTAGCTTGTGATTCCTTCATGAGATGAAATGAAAAGAAGTATCATGGAAGTGACCTATTAGAGGGCTAACTACAAGTACAATCCCAGGTTTAGCAAGAGCAGGAATCTGGTAGCACATTGATTTCCCCCCACCAGTTGGCATCAAGCAAAAACAATCCCTTCCTACATAATAGACCAACATAAATAGTTAGTAAAGGAAGATGGTAAAAACAACACAGTTTTTTTAAGTTTTTAACTTTATATTTGAAATCCAAATCCTCTCAAGAGAAGGTATGCCTTCTCCGGAGAGGTTTTCTCTTTATGCCCCCCTCTCTTTTTGTACTTCTTTTATTTTAATAAAATTTGGTAGATGTTCCCCGGCTTCTACCCCACCAATGGGTGGTTTACCTAGCGGGATTAAAAAAATTGAAATCCAAATCCTCAACCTAGATCAGATATTGTAAGTATAACTTTGCCAATTAGGTAAGTAGCACAGAAACAGAAATGCGGGAAACAGTATTTCAAATAAATAAAGAATACAAAAATGTGAGGCAAATGCATAATGTAAAATTATAGGGTATGTTTTTTATATATTTTTTTCATATAGATGCATATCAACAGAATAGCTAATAGCATAAAAACATATCCAAGTAAAGTATAAAGGAAAAATTTTCACATACATCATACATGTATATTTAGGGTTAGATCAAATAAAAAGGTCTTAACGTGTAAAAAGTGTGAAATGCACTTATGTAGTGCTACGGTGCACTTTTCTGTTTTGGTACGGCACTTTTTCATGTTTGTAAAAAATCACTTATTTACAAAATTGTCACCACATGTTCTTATTAAACATGCTTATTTTACATTTGCTTAAAGTGCATCAACTTATCATATAAGTGCAGCCGAGGTGATTATAGGTACATTTCGCACTGTTCACACATCTGCACCCTGTATGTATGTGTGTGTATTCATATAAACTATACTAGAAAACTAAAGACAAAAATAGTCTGCATGTTCAAATATATGAATTATTCACATTGTAGTATCAATGTAATATGTTTCCAACAGTGCATTACCCTCTAGAAATCTAGAATGTCCTGAAGACAATATTGCTTTGAAGACAATCAAGAATTCTCATAATAATACATTAAAAAATATCATGTAAAGACAATCATTTCCAACAAGAAAGCCCATCAATAAAAGACTGGATGTTTCATAGATGATAATCCAACAGTGAAACTAGTTTCCCAATTTCTAAGAACCCGGAATGTGAAGTTTCTGACTTTTTGGCTCATTCCCGGGTATTTGAAACGGCAAAACATGAGCTTTCCGGGAGTGCGCAGTTTCCCTGCTGCCTGATTAGCAGGCCAACGCACCATAATAGCTACAACAACCATGGCTCTGAGCCTCTATCAAGTCGAATGTATTCATTTAAAGGATATACCTGACAAAACAGCCTCAATAGCTTCTAATTGTTTTCCCTGGAAGTTGGGGTGCCCGAAATGCCATCTCAAAAGCTTCATTAAAGCTTCCTTCTTAACTGCCTTCTCAGGTCCACATATGTTTAGCAGCGGCAATTGAGACTTTTTCATTTTTTTCGAAGCTTTCCTGTGGATTAGCAATGACATATTTCGAAGCTTAAGTAAATCATATTTAAACTTTAAAATATTAGACTCCAGCATATATACTGCCCACCCAAGAAGAAATGAAACTGGTAATATATTCCGCCATTCGCAATGGCAAAAACACTTGAACATTTAAACACACGTAGGAAGAAATTAGAGGGAAGACAACATAAATGATAACGATAAATAAAGAAAATTGGGAAATTGAAATGAGGAAACCTAACACGCTAAATCATTACAGTTAATTGTCAAAGTATAAGATGATCTGGAAGCGCTAAATAATTACAGTGAATTGTCAAGAGCTGGTGAAGGCGACTCCAAAAGGTCGATGGTCCGTGCTTTGCCGGGAAAACGTAGGTGCAGTTGGTTTTTGCAATTGTAATAAAAATAATCCCTGCCGTTTGCAAATGCTTTAGCAAATGCGTTTGAAAAAACACTTTTGAAGTGATTTTGGAAAAGTAAAAAATGATAGTGGGATAATAGAGGATTAGTGATATTAGTTATAAAATATACATTTATTAAATATCTACTGCTCAAGAACAGACTGAACTAAATGTCTAAATCATATTAATTTGATCAAATCTCAATCCAATTTAAAATATTTGTGGAACCTGGATTTGTTGTCAATGTAAAGTGAATTAAACCTATTAAGTTGTTTTTGTTTTTGTTTGGGTTGCCTCCCAAGTAGCGCTTAGTTTAACGTCATAGGCCGGACGAACATACCTCTTTTGTGCAACTGAATTCCCGCAGATGTTTAGCTAGTAGGACGTCTCTTTTAAAATCTTGCGGGGAGGAGAGGATGTTAAGCTCTTATTTTCAATATTGAGAAGAATATCACCTGGGTCAAAAATGTACCTTTTTGGCGTATCCCGATTATGTCCTCCTTTGTTGTTGGCGTATCCTTCTTGAACGAAAAAGAGGTCTCTTCTACCATTTGGAGGCGTGAGAACATTGGCTTCGGCTTTCAAGAAATTTTCTAGAGTGGGTTGTACTCTCCAAACATGAAATATGGTATCTTTATCTCCCACAAATAGCTTTCTAGTCGTGTCGTGTACATCAATTAGGTTTGGGGTCTTCTTGCTCTCCGGAACTTTGGGATCCTCCTTTCTTCTTATGCTTTCTGTTGTGATGACCATGTCACTTCCTGTTATAGTAACTTGTTGAGCAAGTTGGTTAATCTGCAATTGTAGAGTGTGGAAGGAGCTTTTGGTATCTCGCTTGAGGTTGTCCATCCTTTGATTAAGAATCATGTTTTGATCTTCAATTCGGCTGCCGAGTTTGGTAAATTGAGAATGGAGATTCTCAATGGATGCCTCCATTCTACTATAATGTCTTTCATTTTCAGCTAGAATACTTGTGTTAAAAAACGTCATCATCTCCTCCAAGGTGGATTGAGAGTTTGAAGAACTCCCATGTGGTTTCCAACTATTGTATTGGTTCCCCCTTTGTTGATGAGAAGAGTTGTAGTAGTTGTTACCTCCATGATTCCCCCACTCCTCATAGAAGTTCATGTAATTGATCTCCTCAGTTTGAATAGCATACTCTCGTGTACGAAGAGTGTTTCCTAGGTGGTTTGTAGGCTTTCTTTCAGTGTTCGTTCCAACTCCAGAAATCTTCTATCAAGCACATCACCGATAGATATTTCCTTCACTCCAGAGAACTTCATGTTTCTAGTTTGAAAATGCGGGTTGTAGGCAATAATGGGCATCTTGATCTCATTTGGTGTAGGATACCCTACTTTGTTTTGGCACAAGATAGACACCGCAAATTCATATAAGAAAAAACTTACTGATCAAAATGATCAAACTTCAATCAATTCAATCACATAAGTATCTTTAGCCATACCTATTTCGATTATTATCCAACTTAGCGCCTAAAATGAAGAGTTATATATTTGATGAAAATTAACTTATAAGACTGATAAATCTAAAAACAGAGTCAACAAAAGGGTTCTTAATTTTAATATAAAGCTTGTACAGTTAATGAACTTAGTTATTTCTTTTAAAAAATAAATTTCACTTTTGATCCTACGAGTATCACACTGATTCCATAATTGGTCCACGTTTTTGACTTTCATCATTTTTAGTACATGACTATTGTGTTTTCGCCCATATATGATCCTTTCGGTTATAATTCCGGTGGTTAAAATCACCAAAGAAGGACAAGAAATGATCAAGAAACATTAATAAAGTACCAAAAGTGAACAAAATGAAAGATGTTGACTAAATGTGGAAATGACATAAAACTCATAGGATCAAAAGTGGAATTAATTCTTTCTTTTAATTTCAAACAGACACTATTCTTTTAATTTTATATAAATCAACACAATTTTTATTGTCATCACTAACAAAAAAATAGCAAGTATACAATAATGTCCTTTTATGTCTTTTTATTTCTTAACAGCTATTCTCATTCAGCTAATTTACAAAACAATTATTTATAAATTGCCAACATAACCAGCCATTCAAAATAGATAATTCAACCGGTTGTTATGAAACCAGTAATATAAACTGCTTATAGCAACAGCCGATTGGCAGTGTTTGACACACCACCCCATCAACTAAAAAGAGGCTGTTTTTTCAAATCCGATCAATTTTTGGCAAATGGATATTACTTTTGTGGCAAATGGATATTACTTTTGGCATCGTCGTGTACTAATGATCAAGGTAAATTGATTCAATCGGCCTAAAAGTTTGAACTTTTATGGTAGAGTTATGATATAGTCAATTAATTAAACGAAAAGAAATACTCGGCAAGTCATTTTTCATTTTATATTGTCGATATATGCTCTTGTAGCAAATGCAACACCGAAGGGGTGCGAGGGGAATGTTAGAAAAAACAGTATATATGTTTACACCGTCATTTGGGGTGTGGCCCATGTGGGAAAGGTTAGTAAAAAAGATAAACAAACAATAGAAAGGATGTTCAAATCAGACAACATCATGTTCAGTGGTCACTATACAAAGGAGGAGACATCTTTCGCTGCAAGAGGTTCATACCATAGAGGTCCAAACCCAGCAGCCTCTCTAGCAGCCACATTGAAAGGCGGCTTTAGCGGACCTCTGAAATGCGCTTTTACAGTGGCATGAAATTTTCTAATCACTTCTTCATCAACGTCGGCAGTGCTCACATCACCTTGCGACAAGAGGATGTCATCGGCTAAATTTGGACTTCTTGACCTCAAGCAAAGGTACTTGAACCATTTCACCCCAGCAGCACAGTGGGTTATCTCTTCTGGGTAAATAACAGTCTCTAGCAAGTCAGCCGTCTCATTATCACCTCCATTTCGAAAACGTGAGATTGTTGTTGGCACCACATCCAGTCCCCTAGCCTTAACTCCAGGACAGTAAGTTGTTGGATGATACACACACAAATCAATATGTATGCTTTGAATACAACAAGATGATATTATGTTTGATCATTGTTATTTGATATATATTCTGTTTGATCATTTTCAATATCTATAGAACACATTGTGAACTCAGAATCAGCGGCAGATCTTCAAAAAGGTGATTTTTTTTCTTACTATACCGCTTTGTTGTGATTAAACTACAAGGCTATATTATATGTCTGGAGTGAGAGCAATGGTAGGGCAAAGAAAAAATTCCAAGGAAAATAGTTTTTTATGTTTGGTTTTACTGTACCAATCCTTTTTATCTTTCTTATGGTCTTTATCTTTTTATCTTATCTTTTTATCATGTTTATCTTATCTTTTTATCTTTATCTTTACTTCATCCTATCTTTACCTTATCTTTTTATCTTTTTCAGCTCCGAATTCTTATGTTGATTCATGTTAGCCGACCCCAAACTCTTATGGGATTAAGGTTTGAATATGTTGTATTGGTTTTACTTATGCCCAAAAAAGAAGGAAACTTGAAGTTGACTATAACAATTTAGCTTTTTCCATAAGTTTAAATTTCTTAGTCTTTGTGTAATTAAAAAAAGTAAGAAACTTTTTTCCATAGTCTTTGTGAAAAAGTTTAACTTTAAGCTTTTTCCATAGCTTAAAGTGTTAACAAATATCAATGGCAGTCCAGCGCACACACAGTGTCCCCGCTAAGTGGCTGCCTGCTTAGCTAGGATCAGGAAGGGACCCACCACAAGGGTATCATATAGGCAAATCTTACTTTGTATTTATGCAAGAGGCTGCTTCCGCAACTCCAACCAGAGCTCAGGGCTATTAGCTCAGTTCGTTAAGTCAGTTAGAGGAAAGAGAGTAAGATTTAAAATGACAGATTGTAAAGGCTCTACACTTTATTGATCAATGGCAGGAGTATATATACACTACACCGGTTATTACATCTTTGGGTTACAATAAGCCCAATGGGCTGAAATCCACTCTAACACTCCCCCTGAATTTCAGCACAAGAAATCAAGTTCAGCTCCTTTCTCAGTTTCAGAAAAACTTGTATCTTCAAAGGTTTTGTTAAGATGTCTGCCAATTGATCTTGTGTACTACAGTACTTCAAATTCAGCTTCCCTTTATTCACCTGATCCCTGAGAAAATGAAACCGGGTTTCTACATGTTTGCTTCTAGCATGAGCCACAGGATTCTTGGCCAGATTTATAGCTGATTTGTTGTCCAACTTCAGAACTGTTGTAGTATTAGTTTCAATCTGCATTTCCCTTAACAGAGAATCCAACCACTGTGCTTGACAGGCTGCAAAGGCACCAGATATATACTCTGCTTCACATGATGATAATGCCACCACTGGTTGTTTCTTTGAGCACCAGGATACTGGTGCATCACCTATCCTGAACACATACCCTGAGGTACTCCTTCTGTCTGTCAGATCACCTGCCCAGTCTGAATCAGCATACCCATTCACCAGTTCTTCCTTATTCTTGACTGAGTTTGGCAGTAGAATGCCAAAATCTGATGTACATTTAATATACCTGAGAATTCTCTTAGCTGCAATCAAGTGTGATGTCTTTGGCTTCTCCATAAACCTGCTAATGAGCCCTACAGCATAAGTGATATCTGGTCTGGTTGAACACAAATATCTCAAACTTCCTACCATCTGCCTGAATATAGTTGGATTCACAGGTTTTCCTTCTTCATTGTTTCCCAACTTCAGATTTGTTTCACAGGGAGTAACAGCTGGATTACAGTTCTTCATCTCAAATCTTTCAAGAATATCTTCTGCATACTTCTTATGGTGTATTAATATACCATCCTTGGTTTGCACAAACTCCATTCCAAGAAAATAAGCTAAGCCTCCAATATCTGTCATCTCAAACTCACTTTTCAAGCTTCTTTTGAATTCTCCAATATGATCTTCATTACTCCCTGCTATTAACAGATCATCAACATATAAGCACACTAAGATCAGTTCTCCCCCTGAGGCTTTGCTGTACACTCCATGTTCAACACTGCATTTGATGAAACCAAGTTTGCATAGAAACTGATCTATCCTCCTATTCCAGGCTCTAGGGGCCTGTTTCAAGCCATATAAAGCCTTATGGAGTTTGTATACCTTTCTTTCACTGCCTTTCAATTCAAAACCTGGTGGTTGTGAGATATATACCTCCTCTTTCAAAGGGCCATTCAGAAAAGCTGATTTTACATCCATTTGATGTAATTTCCAACCTTTGAGACTTGCCAAGGCTACTAGTGTTCTGACAGTCTCTAATCTAGCAACTGGAGAGAAAACTTCACTGTAATCCATTCCTTCTTTCTGCAGAAAACCCTTGACCACCAATCTAGCTTTGAATTTAACAATAGACCCATCAGGTCCTTTCTTCAGCTTATAAACCCACTTTACTGGAATCTCTTTCTTGTGTTTGGGTAAATCTGTCAATTCCCAAGTGTTATTCCTCTGTATTGCAGATAACTCTTCCTTCATTGCATCTAGCCATCTAGAGTCATTCACTGCATCTTCATACTTAACTGGTTCAATCTCACCAAAGAAAGCTAGATGAACCAGTTCACCATCATTGTTAATCATGTCATCAGACAATACTTCATAGTCATTCAACCTTCTTGGTGCTCTCCTGCTCCTTACTGTCCTCACATTCTGATTATCTTCTGAATTCTGATCATTATCCCAAGTGTTATCTTCATTGTGAGTTTCATTAAACCCCTCTCCATCTTCTGTACTGAGTAATGGAAACAGTACATGTGTGGAGTTCTTCTCATCCCAATTCCAAGAGCTTGATTCATCTACTATCACATCTCTACTGATTGCACTCTTCCTTTCATCAGGATCATAGAGAACATAAGCACCAGTAGGATCATAGCCTACTAATATCAACTTTTGGCTCTTGTCTCCCAGCTTTTTCCTCTTTTCATCTGGTATATGCCTATAGCATACAGACCCAAATATTTTCAGATGCTTCACAGATGGTTTCTGACCAGACCAAGCCTCCTCAGGTGTGATTTGATTCAATCTTTTAGTAGGGCATCTATTGAGAAGATAGGTTGCAGTAGTTACAGCTGCACCCCAATAACACTTGGGCAAATTCTTGGCTTTCAACATGCTTCTAGCCATGTTAAGCACTGTTCTATTCCTCCTTTCCGCAGCACCATTATGTTGTGGGGTATAAGGTGCTGTGACTTCATGTATTATTCCCTCTTGTTCACAGAATTGATTGAATTCATTACTCAGATACTCTCCTCCACCATCAGTCCTGAGTACTTTGATCATTTCTCCACTTTGTCTTTCAGCCAGGTTTTTAAACTTCTTAAAAGTTGTAAAGACCTCAGACTTGTGTTTTAACAGGTAAACCCACATCTTCCTGCTAAGGTCATCTATGAAGGAGACAAAATACTGCTTTTCACTTAAAGATGGAACCTCAAAGGGTCCACACACATCAGAGTAGACAACCTCCAGCACCTTCTTACTTCTTGTTGGAATCCAGGATTTAAACCCTCTCCTAGTTTGTTTTCCAACAATGCAATTTTCACAGATCTTTGCTTCAGACTGTATTGAAGGCAGACCTATAACCATTTTCTTTTCACCCAACTGCTTTAAACTCTTCCAATTTAGATGTCCAAATCTGTAATGCCACAACCAACTTTCTTCTAGAGCATCAACTTTGAAACATACATCCTTATTAACAAGAATGTCAATCTTAAAGGTCCTGTTAGGGGATAGAGGAGCCTTTAAAATTAAAACACCATTTTTGTCAAATACTTTCATGAATCTATCCTGCATATGAATTCGATAGTCTTTCTCTAGCAATTGCCCTAGACTCAACAAATTATGTCTCATAGCAGGTACAAACAATACATCTGAAATTAGGGCCTTCTTACCATCTTTACAACTGATTTGAATTTTCCCTCTTCCTTCAGTGTTGATGATACTATCATCAGCAAATCTGACCTTGCTCTTGGCATTTTCATCCAGTTCAACAAACCAATCTTTCCTACTAGACATATGGTTTGAACACCCTGTATCCAGGTACCAAGTATTTTCACAATTCAGGTCAGATTCTGCCATTGTAGTAGCCATAAGTACAACCTCTTCATCTGAACCTTGATTCTCTGCAACATGTGCTTCCTCTTCTTTTTCACCAGACTGATCTCTGTACCAACATTCATAAGAGAAATGACCATATTTACTGCACACATAGCATTGAATGTTACTTTTATCCTTATAACTGTCATTGCCTTTCCACGCACCCCGTCCACCCCCTCTTGAACTGCCTCTTGGATTTCCTCTTCCTCCTTTCCAGTTGGGATTTCCTCTACCTCTTCCATATGTATCCTTCTGATAACATTCAGGAGGAATACCCTGACCGCGACCACTTGAAGCGGCTCTACCTCTGCCACCCCTTCTGCCTCGACCTCGGCCACCTCTTGAGGTGCCTCTTCCTCTCCCCAACTCATGCTTCTTGGGAGGAAGTGCCAACAGAGATTGTTCAGAGGTAGAAGGTTTCTGAGCATCTCGTTCTTTAAGCCTGTGTTCACGGACCTCCAATGTCCCTTGAAGTTCATCAATCTTCATGGTATCAAGATCACGGGATTCTTCTATATTTGAGGTGGTCACATCAAATTGGGGAGGTAGGGTACGCAGAATCTTTTCAATGATTGTTCGAGTCTTCAGCGTTTCACCACATGATTTCATCAAATTAGTGATACTCAAAATGCGATTGAAATAATCACTTACTGATTCTTGAGGCTCCATGTTAAGTAGTTCATACTGACGTCGTAGCATCTGAATCCGGACCGCCTTCAATTTTGAGATTCCGGCATAACTCGATTCAAGAATGTCCCACGCTTCCTTAGCAGAGGAGGCTGTCGCAATCTTTTCAAAAATTTTCTCATCAACGCACTGATGGATGTAAAAGAGAGCCTTGCAATCCCGTTTCTTCGCTTCTTTATGTTGATTCCGCTGAGCCTCCGTTGCAGTGTCCTCAAGCACTGGTACGCCGGAAGTAATTATGTCCAAGACTTCTTGGAAACCAAAAATAGTCTTCATCTTGATGCTCCACCTGTCGTAGCCATCAAGATCCTTGGAATCAAGAATTGGTAGATTTCCGATCAGATTGCCTCCACTACCGGTAGTCATGTTCCCTCACAGATCGCCGGAGCTCTGATACCACTATTAGCTCAGTTCGTTAAGTCAGTTAGAGGAAAGAGAGTAAGATTTAAAATGACAGATTGTAAAGGCTCTACACTTTATTGATCAATGGCAGGAGTATATATACACTACACCGGTTATTACATCTTTGGGTTACAATAAGCCCAATGGGCTGAAATCCACTCTAACAAGGGCCACACATTTAAACAAATATCTGAAGGAATCTTTAAAGCAATCTTGAGAAAATACAAGGTAAAGTTTAAAGCAATCTTTAAACTTTCCTTAAATTATTTTCCTTCCAAATTACTCCTCTATTTTCTTTCCCTAATTCATCCCACGTTCACAACAGACCCTAAGTTGGTGCTTCCAGTGAAACAATTCCCAAGAATCCAAATCTTGCCTCCCATCCCTTAAAACAGATTCATTGGTTTTCAAATGTCACTTTCTAGGGAAAGTGAATTTTTCTTAAGTTGCTAGAATTAATATCAAATTATGGGTCATGCTCACAAATAGAGGTGTTTTTGTTTTATTTTAAGAATATGACTCATTCAATCCCAATAAAAGAACAAAAACAGTTCAAACTTTTCCTTCTAGAAGTGAATGTGGTATTTTTTCAAGACAAAACAATGAAATTTCAAATTGAGGAAGAATGTTATGTTTTGTAGAACTTTTTTGGCTGTGTATGAGGGAATCCAGCTCTTTTTTTCTTGACGAAAAATTAGACTTCCTAGGGTAAAGAAAAGACGATCCAAGGCATGGGGAGAGTGAAACCTCGTGAACACAATGCTCAATTGCCAATCTTGCCAACAAATCCTTGGAGGTAGCCATGGCTGAATCCCAGAGGCCATCATGGGCCGGCAATGCTCCATAAAAGGAGCCCAGCTCCTTGAGCCGTGCAGCAAGCATGGAAAAATGCCTGCCTTCATCTTGTGCCACCTTAACAAAATCTGTGAAAAAATCTCTCGGCATTGATTCTTGCTTACCAAAACGAGCAATTATGTCCTAAAAAAGAATGGATGTATCACAAAACAAGAAATAAGAGAAATTTATGAGAGTTACTCAGATTCATAAACAACAACAACAACATCCAAGCCTTAATCCCAAAACAAGTTAAATGTAGGATTTTCATCTTATCTAGATTATGCAAGTGTGAGGTAACCTGAACTTTTTTAGGTGAATAGGCCCAATTTAATATATTATCAGAGTGCGATCTATTTTAGATTTATTCGTTTGCTTGGCACTCATGGTCTGGAGTAGCGCATTTGAGATCAATTTGACCGGTTGTTCAACCCATGAAGTTGCTAAGACCGGTTGGCTAAGAGGCGTGTCAAGTGTCTCCATTGAATACTTGCCTAGGTCTTTATCTAATACTCCCCTTGTCTCTTTTACTTTGTCTCATTTTATCTTTCTCACTTCATTTTACCAATTAAATACCAATAATATCTTTTTCTTAATAATTGCACCACTCCCTCTTGAATCAATCTTAGGGTGAAGGAGGTAGTATATAAATGTGAGATAAACTTAACCTTTGAGGATCCATTAAGGGTGAGTTAAGACCAATTAAAAAAAAATAGATGATGGTCTTCACTGGCAGAATCTTAATTTGGATGATCGTCATAGTTGACAGCATCTTTTGATTATCAACAAAAAGTGAGCCTTTGTCCCTCATAGCGTTGTTACTTGTTATACTGCTAGTGATGACCACAAACACTTAAAAACAGGGATGGAGCTAGGGGGATAGTCGCCTACACCCCCCCCCCCTACTTTAAAAAAAACATAGTGCGTATGTATTATCCAAATAAGTTACACTTTTGCTCCCCCTCTCAGGCTCTCATCTACCAATAATCAATACTACGTAGATCATAAATAAAGCATCTTTTACATGACATAAAAAGAATCATATTTTATTAATGTGAATGTTTTTATTGTTTCAACAGTATTTCTATTAAAATCATGGAGATAGATATTTTATTTTTATTATTTTTTTGTTAATTTGGCGTATATGGTATACCTCTGGAGAAGTTGAATATTACTCCGTATATGTTTTGAACTTTGTTTTTATGTTTGATGGTGGTTGATGGTGTGAATTTTTTATCCCCAGTAACAGAAATATCTGGCTTCTTCACTGCTTACAAAGACAATGGAGATGTGTAATAAGTTAGCAATTTGCATACACACAATCTTATCAATTCTTCAACTAACCCAGAGATTAGGCACACCATAACTCTGAAGAAATCACGAAAAAAAAGAGATATACCCAAGACAAGTCGATTGCCCAGCTTTCAATGTGAACAAGACTGTGTACAATGGCTTGTCTACTCTGCAAGCTTCCAGCTTTCCCAAGCTTCGGCATCATACTTGGTGACACTAGCTTCACCTACAGATTAAAATCTAACTGATATAAAAAAATGTGTAAGGCTCTAAGATCGCAACAGGATGGGAATAATAATACAACCTTGTTCAGTGGCGAATTTCGTCGAACAGGTGAAAGATAAGTAAAGGCAAGAAGCCTAACTTACTTACATCAGTGAGCCTTGCAGGGCGGTGAGGTACTGGGAGGTCTAAGGAGGAGTCATATGGCCGGGAAATGAGGCCCTGGAGCCATCTGTTGGCAACGTCATCTCCGATCCGGGCCTTCTCCACCGGATCAGCTGTGTTCAATACTCGGAGTGCCGCTTCCACCAGTGTTTCCTCTCCGCTCATTTCCGGCCCTTTCTCACTCAAATCAAATCTCTTTCGTAATTCAATTTGAAAAGAAAAAAGATGATTTGAGAATTGTATTGGAGGTTGAGCAGGAATATCGGAAAAAAATGGTTCAAGGATGTCGTAATCATCAATCTTGATGAGTGATAACAGGTCACGCCTGGTGGGACTCGAACCCACAATCGTCTGATTAGAAGTCAGACGCCTTATCCATTAGGCCACAAGCGCTTCTTGTCCACTAGCTTTTTGATAATGAAAAATTAATTTTAATGCATCCAATAAAGTTGTTTTCTTGACTAATGTAGGTGCTTTACTTTCTTTTTGGATTCTTTCAATGACTTCCTTAAATATTAAGCGTACTATAGTATAATTCATAAACAAAAATACTATTGCACACATTATACATAATCATTGTAGTATAGAGTTTGAATACAGTCATCACCACTAAAATATATTCCCTTTTTCCCGGTCATTTCTTCCAATTTTCCTTTTTGGGTCGTCCCAATTAATTCTTCCAACTTTTCTAAAAAGGAAATCGACTCATACTAAAACCCTATTTTACCCTCCCCAATAAAAAAAACCTTTTCCCATTCTCCTTCCATTTTACCCGTCCGCATCCCTCTCTCTTTCTCATTTACTCCCACCCGCATCCCTCTCTCCCATTTACTCCCACCGCCTCCTCTTTCTCTGTCACTGCATCCGTCTCTCTCAAATACTCCAACCGTCTCTCACATTTACTTCCTCCATCTCCCCCTCTGTAAATCTATCTACCCTTCCGCCTCCCTCTCTCTCACACATTTTTATGGATCTAAACCCTAATACTTTGAGTATGGAGAATATTGAACAGTTCATCGTCCCTGACAGTGAAGAGGGTGTTCTTCCGGAGGAAGCGGTGGCGTTGGACACAGATGACCCTGTATTGGTACTCCATCCGAGGTGCATGGCTCTGAACTCCCCGGAAGAGGATGCCCTCCTCATCATACTAGACAGTGAAGAAGAGCTTCCCGAGGATGTAAGCGAGAAGCCTGCAGAGGTCATGGGGGAGACGATGGACCCAAATCGACTTAAAAGACGCATAGACATTGACATGCATCCTATTCGGAGAAGTCCCCTGCTGGAGGAGTTCCTAAAAATAATTTTGCCAAAATGGGAAACAAGGATGTGGGACGTGGACATAGATTTGGGGAGTTTCTTCTATACCTTATCTTCGTTTATGGTTTAATTCGTACTCTATGTCCATTGTGAATTTTGGGGGAAGCAATGATGAAAAATTGTTTTATTGATGTTTATTGTGATGCATGTGGGTCGTACATGATGGTTTGGTATTATAAATGGTAGTTAGGCATACTGTGATGAAAGTAGACCTTGTGTGTACCGGTTCTTTATGCATTTTGTGATGAAAGTAGATCTTGTGTGTACTGGTTCTTTACTGCACACTGTGATTTTGGTATTGGTTCATTCTGTGTGGTATGTTATGATGAAAGCATTAGGCTGTGATATGGTACTATATGCATGCTATGATAACCATATGATAGTGTTTGGGTAGTTAATGCATATTGTGATGACCATGACCCTCTGATGTGGTATTTTATGCATACTATGATGAGCATATGAAAGTATTTTGGTAGTTTAAACATACTGTGATGACCATGATCCTGTGATGTGGTACTTTATGCATACTATGATTACCATGATCCATGTGATATGGTACTTTATTCAGTACCATATGATGATCAGTACTTGTGTGTGGTGTGTATGCTGATGTTGTAGTTATTCATAAGGTCTAAGTATGTTGTTCTTGTCCCAAAATGATGAAATCATTATGACCATTGCTAGATCACTATGCTTCTACTATTACAAAATGTCTGACTATGCTTGTACTTCTACAAAAGGTTTGAGTATGCAGCATGTATTACAAAATGTCTGAGCATGTTAGTACTAATTCTAAATGTCTGACTGTCCTTCAAAATTAAGGCATGTACAAAAAACAAAAAATTTAAGGCCTATTATGTCTGAGCATGTACTTCATCACTAAAGATGATGATCATCATCATCTTCTTCAATTATGAAGTTCCACTGACTTTCAGTATCCCTTGTTTGTTGCCCTAGAATCTGTTCTGTTGCTTCCAATAATTGAACATCTACCTCAATTGTTTTTGGAAGTATCCTTTCTGACTGCATCCTATCCATTGCATTGTGTGGTAGCTTGTAATTGTTGTCTGTCTGCACTTTCAGAACTTCAATCATAACATACTGATAGCTTAGCCATACTTTGTTTAGAGTCATAGGTGATAGTTGTTTGAAAGCATCATCCACTGCATGTAACAGTTCATCCACTATCTTGGGTGCATTCCGGTCTTTCAAAGATTGTATTGCCCTAAAAAAAAACTTAGGTCTAGGATGTTAAGGTCTGGAGAATTGGGGGGCTGGTTAGTAAGGGTGATTGTAAACCCATCAGCCATGGAAGCACTCATATACTCTGCATCATCATGTGAAACGTGTGGCCTTGCATTGTCCTGTTGTATTATGATTTCTTTGCTTAACTGTGGAGGCCATTTTTCCTTGATTGTTGGGAGGACTGTGTTGATTAACATGTCCTCGAACACTTTCTTTGTTATGCTAAGAATAGGCTTGGTTTTCATAACACCTGCATTTCTGTTTTTGCTTTTTCTTTTTGATGCAACCTGTTCAACAAATGGAAACATGCCTATTTTTCCATCCTAAATGACCTCACCACTTTCTGAAAAAGGGGCCTTTCCATTGCACCTAGGGACATTACCTTAGTTATGAACCTCTTTGATTTGCATACTCTGTGTGGATCAGCCTCTTCCAACCCCATGTATAATTTTTGAGATGTTTTTGTCATGAAAAAACAGTTTTCATCAATGTGAATCACATTCTGAAATGTTTGAAAGGTAGGCTTATGTGGCACTGACTTCGCTATTTGACTAAGACAAAACTTCAATCTTTGTAATTTATTTGCATCACTTAGAAATGGCTTTATTGCATTTGTATGCCTTCTGATCTTACCACTTTGAACTAATCTGTGGACACTTGATTTTGATATTGAGGCGGCAGTTGCTAAGGACCTTATGGTAGTCCGTTTATGCAGTGGGATATGTGATACCTGAAATAGATCAAATTCTATCCTTTTTCTGCCATGGTACTTCCTACACACATTTACTGCATCACCTTGTACAACTTGCTTTTTAATTGTGTCCCAAATGCCAGAAATAGTTCTTGTGGACACTTCATACTCTTCAGCAAGTATGACAAAAATACCTTTCTGAGCTTTCAAGTACCCCAAAGAATCCCTCCTACTGAACATTAAGAGTACATGTGTTATGCTCTCTTTTTCACTGTTTGAAAGCCTTTTTTCCCCACTGCAGCACCATGACCATGAGTTGTTACTATTTGCAGATCTAGGGGTCCTTGTGTGGAAGAAGCTGGAGAAAATGAAGAAGAAGCTGCAGTTGTGGAAGATATTGCAACCATGGAAGCTGCCTTTTTTGTTTTCAGTGTGCGTGTGTGTGCAGTGTCTGTAAGTGTGCGTGTGTGTGGAGTGTGTGATGGAAGTGTGTGTGTGTGTGTGTGTGTGTGTAGGGAATTAGGAGGGAGTAGTATATGTAAGGAACCAAAAAGTAATCTCCCTCCTTTTTTGGATTGGCGCCTCTATGTATGCAACTTTTAGCCAAATGTGAATAGTCTTTACTATTCACATGTGAGTCAATCTACTTTTAATCATTTTTCCACTTTATTAAAGTTTTTACCTCAACTTTTACCGATTTATTTACCCCATTCGGCCAAGGGTATAAGGAGAAAGTCAACCCCTTTATAAATTTGCAGAAATTTGCGATACCGGTCAAAACCAGAAGAAATGACCGGGACGGAGGGAGTATAAAACATATTTTTGTTTAATACCTTTATTTCGGTCATATATTAATCATTAATTCTTCCTTCAAATACTTTTTTATAAGATCAATATGATTTCACTTGTTCTATTTGACACTTCAATTACAACTTTTAATTTTCAATTACTTTATTAATAATTGTGCTACATCTAAATGATATGCATGGAATGAGACGAGTTGGCAATGGAGTGTGTACCCAATTTGGAGTGGGAAAGACATTTTGATAGATTATAGGAATTTTAATATATTTTCCTCCATCCCTCTATAATTGTTCCATTTTTTCATTTTTATATGTCCCCTGTTATTGTCTCATACCATATTTGGTAACATTTGTGTGGCTCTAATTCATTCTTATTTTATTCTCATTTTATCTGCTCATTATCAATCTCATACTTCTATTTTTCTTAAAAATCACATCACTTCCCTCCGTCCCAATATTAGGGAGACGGAGGGAGTACTAAATTTGATAAAATTTGTGTGATTTTAGTCATTCTTATTTTATTTTTTTTATTAATTTTGTTAATTTAATATCAACCAAATAAGGTCATTTTTTTTAATAATCACATGAGTTTCTCATGTCCAATGTTAGTAAAACTGATGTAGTATATTGTTTACAGTAATTCCTGTGTAAATATGACTAAAACTCAATCAATGTGCTTTAAGCCTTTAAGAGAACTAAATGTTTTAATTCTCTAAATAGGATTCCACATTTCAATTATGTTGTTTTATATAATACACAAACCCTAGGTGTTTCACGTTCTCCTGCGCATCTCAAGTGCCGCTCACGAGATTCTTAGGGCCTGTTTACTAACAGAGGCAGTTTTCTATTTTCATTTTCTGTTTTCAAGTCTCCAGTTTTCTGTTTTCATTTTCCAGTTTTTTGTTTTCCAAATCAGAAAACATGTTTACCAGAGTTTTTCAAATTTCCATTTCATTTTTATCAAGAAACATTGACTGAATATTTGGAAAAGAAATGCACAATTACAAACATTTGAAATAAAAAAAATAACATAAATGTTCCTCAATACTGAAAGTTCAATAAGTACTGAGATTATGTTAATCAGAATAGCAATCGTACTTCAACATCTCATACATTGTAATCATCCCATATTGCATTCGCAATACTTTCTCGAATTTCATGCATTTGTTGTTGTCGAGACATTAAATTCGAGGGATTCATTTTCACTTGTACTTGCCGTCGTGCCAAATATCATATCCTCTTCCTCGTACTCCATGAACAAACAGTCGTGCTTATCTTGCATGCGAATGAAATTATGCAATGCACAACAAGCTATGGGAATTTGAACTTGTCTTCTCAATGGGTAACCACGTGGTATGTCTAGAATGGGAAATATTTCCTTTAGTACTCCAAAACACCTCTCGATCACATTACGCAAGGACGAGTGTCGGTAGTTAAATAAAGCTTGCTTATTGCGTATTCGTCCTCGGCCTCGAAAATCATTTAAGTAATAACTCTCTCCACGGTATGGGGCTAAAAAACCCGGAACATTTGGATAGCCGGCATCAACAACATAGTAATAACCTACATTGAAGTCAATAACAATTGCATTGGGAACCTACTTTTGCAAAAATACTGACATGATTAATACAAAATGCATATTTATTGTATTACCGATAGGAGGCATGGGCAACCCATTTTCACTTCTTGTAATTTCATCTAAAAATACTCGAGAGTCATTGCACGTTCCCTCCTAACCCGCATATACATACGTAAACAACATGTCATGACTACAAGCCGCCATGACATTTTGAGTCACCGCTGAATGTCTACCGCGAAATGTCTTTTGTTTGGAAGCGGGTGTTGAGGCTGCTACATGAGTACAATCAATGGCCCCTACACATTTCTGCAAAATTTGTACACCATTAATAGTATGAGTTAACCAAAGAATTGAAAAACGTAATTACGCTTACACATACCTCAAAATAAGGATATCATTTCGGTTTTTCTAAAATTTTTGGTTAAACGGCCCCCCTGTTAATTAGCCTTATAACTTCGTTGCCCAATCATGCAAGTTCTCTCACCACACGTTTCACACATAAGTGAATAGTTCGCATTGAATGCTGGAAACGCTCTGCACATGTACGTTGGCCCGCCTTTTGGCATAACACTAAAAGACCTATTCCTAATTGTTCTTCAGCCCTTAAATATCTTGAATCGTGTAGAACATCCAAATTCTTAAGCCTTTCACATAAACGTAGGAATACATGTGGGTTCATCCTAAAACTCTCATAGCATCTTAACGGATGACCTGTCATTAATTCATCGATATAAGCGTTACCTTTCAGTATAGACGTTCGACATGGAATTCTTTCAACGTCAATTAATACTTGGGTTGAAGGAGTAGCAAGTCCTCCACTTGCACTCCCTTTTCCAAAAACAAGATTCATTATGGATAGTTCTTGCAACCATTCCTTTTAAATGTCTTAAAGCCCTTGTTCATCTGCATATTTAAAGTACACATATGTCAATTAAAAAGCTTATTAAAATATGATTTAAAAAATTAAATCATTAAATAAAACATGTATCTTGTAAAATTTCTGCCAACATTCCTCTGTGGGATAAACAACATTCCGACTAGAATCATATGTAACTCCTGTATGACCCAATAACTGGCCAAATTGCCTATGTATGAGCTACAACCTATTGTACTTTCCCCGTAGCCTGTCACTACCATATTGATAACGACCTCGAACCAACATTTCATTATCCATATCATTCCAATCTCGACCCTTAAATGTTGGATTCCCAGTTGGGTCCTTTTTAACCCTTTCATATAGCACAGTAAAAAATAAAGTCTCTTTTTCATCTGGCCATATGGCATCATCCTTTTCTTCTTGAGTTAAACTCATCTACCACAAAATTGTAGCAAAATTGTAATGTGCTAACAACATAAGTTCACCACATCATATTTGATTGATGTTAGTGTACAAAGTTTATATTTGCATAATGAAATTATCTGGTGATACATGTGCGTATAACTGTAATAGATGTTTAGACTGTCCATTAAAATGGCATGGCCTATTATTCACTTATCATTAGTATTTGATTATGAGCTTTTAGTTGGTAACTTAAATATCAGTCATATACGAGTAGGAAATGCTGGTCTCTGATCCTAACAAGCATATACGACTCACAAACATAGTAAACAACAACAGGGGCTGTCCATTAATGGCTGTCCCAAACAATTATGATTAGTTAAATGAACAAATCTATCTGCATTTTTTTTAAAAACAAAATATCCTAAATTTATCATAAATATCGATGCAACTACCATATAGATCGAATCAGACACGATGAACAACATTTGTTTTTCTTACTAATATTATAAGTTTACCCAAATCGAATTGATTAAGGAGCATTCCAGAACACAGGGCATACCTGTTATACTTCTTCTGAGATAATTTTAGAACATTAACGGATGATAAACGAAATTAGTATTATCATTCATTCATAGCTGAACATCAATATTACGAAGCAATTGTTTTAACAAATTACCCTTAGGTTTTATTTATTATCTTCGAAATTCCTTTAAAGCACAAATGGAGGGCTAACTAAAGCCTTTTTTAAGCTTCTGAAATTTCTGAAACAAGGGCTTTATGCAAGGGATTTATCGTTGATGGAAGCTTTTGAAACAAGGGGTTTATGCAATTTCTCTAACACAAATTAATTTCTGAAATTGAGAGGTTACCTTCAAGTCATTGAAAGAGCAAGAGCCCACTGAAGAGGTGGAAGATCCCGTGATGTCTAGGTGGAGCTCCTAGACGCGATGACTTATGAGAATGCAATTAACACTCAAGCTCTTAGCTTCTATTTATGGAATAACTAATAATTTATTAATCTATATATGTTAATTGTATCCTCACAAATGCTAAATAATTTAAATTGTGTACTTAAGACCATAAATTACATTTGACAAAGAAAATCATATGATCGTGGATGCTAACATAAACTTTTTATATAAAGTTCGGGATATTTCTATTACATATGCAAGTTTGGGATGTTCACCTCACACCTCTTCAAAGTTTAGGGTATTTAAATTATTTTTACCTAAAAAATAATTAAACAAATAAATGACAAAAATGTAAATCATCTAGAGTGTTGAGTTCAACAATGATAGATGAGACATAATTATCCAAATTTATTTTTATTAATTTAAAAACTCAAAATTGGGAGAATGATCAACAAATAAGATCTCTTTAATGCAATCGAGCGCTTTTTCTTAATAATTGTTTTCTTTAGCTTGTTGAAACTTGTTTGCCTACTTACAGTTAAATATTTATTAATTTGTTATTGTATTTTTATGTGTTAGTTGTTTAACGATGAAACATACTTTTATATCTTAATGGTTAACTGATCGACAATATACAAGAATCGGATCAATATGATATTATCGATTCTTATATAGACTCTTCAAGAAAATCTAGAACCAAAATAATATTGAAGTAACAGTTCTTCAAATGGTTCTTAATTTTCTTTCAAAAATCGAATCGGTCTCATCCCTACATTTTTCTTCATAAGATTATATGTATAAAAAATCACTTTTAAATTACTTTAAGTTTATCTTGTGTATCAATATCGATGTAGAATCTCCTTGTCAATTTTATTTATCATAAATGATAAAGATTAGAATTTAATTTTCAAACCTTGCATATCAAAATCATCATGGTACCCACCTTTCGATCTGGTACAACTCCACAACCAGTTAGCCGGTTTGTTAGCCCGAGTAAATAACAACTTAAATCTAATTTGATTCTGGAACCGGGTCCATGCTTGTGACGAGTAAAAGACAGAAGAAAAAGTTCACAAAAATATTTAGTGAAAAGAAGAGACAATTGTAAAAAATTACGAAGTATTATACTAAAATGAATTAAAAATTCACGCAAATATGAGATAAGTTCATAAATATTTTAGACATTTAGGTATACATTGGATACACGTAATATTTTTTAAAATCTTATATTAAACACACCTAATTTTTTTAGACCTTTACAATAATACATTCAAAAGAACCAAAACACCTAAATTTGTCAAGAAACTTTTAACCTCTTGAGGTTATGCCATAATTGTAAATGAAACCTTGCATTTTTAAATATCAATCAGTTACCCCCTAAGTTTCTATCATTCTCACTATTTGACCCTTCACATTAATATTTGTTAAATTAAATTTAATATAAATCTCAAATTTAATATAAATCTAATATTTGTCCACAAAATTTAGTTTGAAAATTACAAAATTTATTGTAATTTTTTTACTTAGCTACTCATGGAACAAATATGAATGGGAGTAGTTTAAGGGAGAAAACTCAAGAGTAATATTCATGGGATCAGATATATCTTTCGTGCATAGCAAAGAAGAAATATCAAGAAAAAAGAAAATTTATCGATCCATTACCTAAATGATAGGGTCCACCATTAATAAGAGGCCGAAAGATATAATATGTAGATATAAGACCCGAATGATTGAACTATAAATCTAAGATCTAAAATTTAAACAATATGTGAAGTTAAATTTGAACTATGTTGACTTTAAAAAGCATCTATTTTAGAAAATTTTCTTCAAATTTAAACAATATATGAAGTTAAATTTGGTTGATATTGACTGGAGGGGTAAATATTGTGAATAACCCAAACTTGAGGGGTAAATAATTGATTTTAAAAAATGTAATGTTGAATTAGTAATTTCGACGTAACTTCAGGGAGCTAATAGTTATTATCCCTTAAAAATAGTTCTTAACTGGCCACGCACTCAAGGCAGTTCTGTTCTGATCACGCACATGAACCGTTATAGTCTTTAATGTCCAACAATCTTCTCCTTCGATGCGTCTTTAAATGGACAATTTTTTGACATATTAATATTGATCATTTACGTACAAGGTTCCGGTCATAAACACCTACTTCCTCCGGTTCCTATTAAAGTTCTCACTTTCCTTTTTGGGATGTCCCTTATTTAAGTTCACACTTCCATTGTAGGAAACAAAACAGTGCCAAACAGTGTCCAAACAGTGACAAACAATATCCAAACAGTGTCAAACAGTGTATGAATTTTACTCTAATTTTTCGAGAAACGCCTAAATTTCACCTCTTCATATCTCAACTCTCGCACTGCTCGTGTGAGCACACCATCGTCGATATCCTCGTCACGCCTAAAACAAGAATTTGAATCACCGCCCGAATTACAATGGCGGAGCCTGCCCCTTCCTCGGTCATAATCGGTGGCTCAACACTTGCTGAAGAAGAACAGAAAAATAAGCCTATCAACCCTCTGCTCTCCGTCCTCTCGGCCTTGCTTCAGCTCTTTAAACCGCCCTCGCCGAAGCCCGCCGCTCCTGACGAAACTCAGCCCATTAATCCAGAACAAGAACTTGCAAAGGAAGAAGAGAAACCTTCTGTGGTGAAGTTTCCCAGGGCGGAATTCCCCTCCTTGAAACTCGAATCCCAAGAATCTGAGACCGATACTAACCCCGTCGTCCTATGGCAGGTACTGTAAATATTATTTAAATGAAATTCCATTTCAGGTTTCCATTTCAATTTAGGGATATCATTGTTTCTTTTATTAAAAAAATTGTTTTTTTATCATTGTTTCTTTTATTTATTACACACGGAATAGGATGAAGTAGTTAATGAAATTGCTTCTCTTGTACTGTGGAACATATACTTGGCTCCCTTTGTTTTCAATTTCCATCGGTCTCGCAACTTATATGGGAAAATGTTTCAGCGCAAAACAATCCCTTTATCCCTGCAACTTCTTTCCTGCAGTCAAATGATCTCAAAGTCTGTTTTTTTTTGCACAAAATCTTACAACTTTTAACTGACTCAAAATATTACGGAGTAACTTTTAAATTTCCATTTAAATTTATAATAAATATAGTTATTTTCCGTAAGTCTAAATCTCAATCACAAGTTTTATACTTTATTTATGACCAATTTTGGTGGGGCTACTTTTATATGGAAAAATAGCTAAAATGGTTCTCTACGAACTTCAACCAATACAGCTAGAAAAGTAGTTTCAACCTTACTTTTTCTTATTAGACATAAAAATTACTTGTTGGGTGAAAAGTCATGCTAACCAAACGGGCTCTGAGTATCCTGTAATATAGTGAAAGTGTGTGAATTTCAGGTTTATGCTATTGGTGGGTTCTTTGTTCTGAAATGGGCATGGAGTAGATGGAATGAAAGGAAGTTGAAGAAGAGGCCATCCAATGAAAACATACCCCCACCTTCTATGGAGTGATTGATTACTCACTCCATTAGTTTTTTCTACATGATAGCTTTTATAATACGAGTTTCCATATTGTAAAAGACTTTTAACATTCACAATGGATCTATAGCATCAGTTTCATGGGTCAAGAGTTGTTCGTTTATTCGCTTAAGCTCGCAAGGGGTTAGGGGAATGCCATTGGTTAAAGGGGGGCTGATTAGGTCCAATTTTGGGGGTGTTTGGGTAAAGGTGCAGAAGTGATTCTGGTGCTTTAATTTACTCCTATAATCAGTTTTTTTTAGAAGCTGGGGGTGACCAGCTTCTTAAAACTGATTCTGATTCTACTTCTGCTTTAAAAAATAAGCAGAATCAGAATCAGTTCCAAACACCCCTTGATCTTGGCTGAAATTGAACCATAATTTCATTCATGAATCATGAGTAGGACAGTCCTTGGTAAAACTGCACAGGTTCTGATTGTAAAGGAGAATCCGAACCAGGGGCATGGACTCCCAACCCAAGACTGGATTATCGGTTATGTCGGACATGGCTGATTTTCAAACCAGTAACCGTCAAAGGGCAACTGGTGTTAAACTAGTAACTGATGTTGGAGTTCGGACATGGCTGGTTATAGTCTAATCTGCTTCTTCTGGTTCTTCAAAATATGACCAGCTGATCCACCATATCAGCCGACACTGAATTTTTTCAAGTGACAAAGTCAGTCATATTTTGAGTCACCAGTTCTAGGGTTCTACCCAATCAAAAATTAGACCGCTATTTTTTGTTTCGATTAGAAGGTCAACTGATCCGTTTTTACCAGACCAATCCCGGTTCAATTTCGGATCTATTTGTACTTTCGATAATGATTCCTGTGTTAACGGAGAGGGAGCTAGAGTCCTCCAGCTATGTAAGCCAGAACATTATTAATAAGAAAAATAAATTGAACCAGAATATCAGGAAATATTAACTCTAAAAACTACAACCGAAGTCCATACACGCAGAAGAGAATCAGCTTTATTAGGAGGAAAGGATCAATTGAGTACACCAACTTGTACAAGGATGGAGTAAAGGGTACACTATATTGCATTTGATCTTTTTAAGTACACAAATTCAGGATTTTAGTGTTAATTGAGTACATTTGTTTGATTAACATGTTAATACAACTGAGTTGGCTGACAGAATGTAGAGTACCAAGGGGTAATGGACCAAAGTTATAGTGTCGACCTTCAAGAAGTCAAAAGAAAGGGAAAATCGACCTTCGAATGTCGACCTGCGGGGGGCGTCGACCAGCAGGGGTGCATCGACCAAGGAGAAGTCAACCTGTGGGAGACTGTCGTCGACCAAGGGGAAGTCGATCAAGTGACTTGGGGCTAGTGTCGACCTTCAAAAAGTCGACATATTAGCATTCTATTAGCCAACTCAGTCGTATTAACGTGTCAATCTAACAGGTGTACTCAATTAACACTAAAAATTCGAATTTGTATACTTAAAAAGATCTAATGCAATATAGTGTACTCTTTACTCTATCTCATACAAGTTGATGTACTCAATTGACTCTTACCTCGCTTTATTAGGATATCAACTACTTGAACAAAATGGTGTCGTACGTACCTACACAATAATTGTATGAAGAATGTGTAACCTAGAACTAGTACCCTCGCAATAAAATTGTGTATTGCCGAAGCATTAACGGCAACTATCTAAAATGCCATTATTTGCCATGCATTATTACTTGTGAGCATCCATCTTCTCGTTGACCTCTTGACTTCCATAGATGACAAAAACTCAGACCAATTTACTATTTACAGCCCTGTCTTCCATTACGATTCGAAATAACTATCGAATACAGAAAGCCGATCAAACGCCTCAAAATTAGCTTTCAGTCCAACAAATTGGCTCCCAAATTGAGTGCAGCCGGCACTGGGCCACCTACACCCCCCTTCCCTTGTGCGCATTGGACACAAAGATTCACATACCCGGCCAAACCGGTTATCGGGTGGATCATCATGCGTGACGGAGAACGACAATGAATGGTCCGGGTTGATCTCACCGCCCTTTTCGTTTCTCGAGTGAGATGAAAGAGAGTTTTGAGGAATTTGTGTTGGGTTGCTGTCTATATCAACACTACAGTCACCATCTGCTGAGATGTGAATTTTACACCCTAATGATTGGACTGCCCGCTTTATGGAAACACACTCTCTGTTGGCTCTCTTTGCTGAATCTACGGCTGATGTACTGACACGTTTCTCACTTTGCAACTCAGCTGTCAGGTGTCTTGTGTTTGCTGCCATTTCTTTAACTCTGGCTTCTGCAGCTTCTTTTGCCTGTGAAATGTGAGAACTTTTACAACAATAACAATCGAAAATGAGTCTAGTGGAATACCCAGTCTCTGACACTCTGAGTCCCTGCGGAAGGGAACTTAAGAGCCTGTTTGTTGATTGTAAAATTTGGTTGATATGAATGAAGGTATTGAGTGGAACGCATTTAGGGACATTGTTGGCCGAAATGACTGAAGTAGTATGATATATCATATATATTTAAAATATCTCCCTCCCCCGTCCCAGCATGTTCTTCCCACTTTCCTATTTTAGTTGTCTTATAAAGTTATTATTTCAGTTTAAGGAAATAAATATGTGACTGATATCACTTTTAATCTTTCTCAAATAATATCACCTACACAAATTCAGTTTCTTAATATATGAGTAAAAAAGAAAAACATTTAGGAACAGGTGTTTTTATTAATAAATTAAACAAATAATTTTATATGAGGATATGAGCCATTTCCTTCTCAGAGAAAGTACTATTTCCTCCCAGGAAACAAGTATCATTTCCTTCCCGGGAAAAAGTGTGATTTTCTTTTCTTTTCACTCATATCTCCTGAAAAATTAACTTCTACACTTTAATTTTATTATAGTTGATTATTCAGGCAATGCAGTGAAATGGGTTGGTGTTTGTAAAAAATCTCCCTGAAAGGATTCCCAAAAGTCTACTTAATATAATAGCGAAGAATTTGCTTTTCAACATTATTACTCCACACGCAGTCACCAAATGTAGAGTTTACCTTCTCCAAATCAGAGAATTTCTTAGTGATGTTGCGGCACTGTGATTCCACATCACCGCCTTGAGCCTCTGAAGGACAAGCCCACCGAAGATGGAATTGAGGCCAAAGTGTGGGAGCTAAAGCTGCAGCTGGAGGTAGCAGTGGCCCTCCCTGCTTTAACGGATCATAAAAGATGTTGTAATGTACGTGTGAACTTTTTTCTGATGACCGTAAATCAGCCAAATACGTCCATAAGCATCCACATGCATCAGAAATACCGGCTTGCTGCCTTTCTTTCTCACTGAATTCATTTTAAAAAGGAAAAACACTGAAATGCATTATGAGGAACGACGAAAACATTTTGCATGTACCTTCTCCAAATAGGGACTATCTTCTACTTTGAGCGTGTCACTCCAATGGAACATAACCTTTTAGTCTAATCCTACAAGCATAGTGTGCCTTCTAGATGTTGAATGGTGATTAATTCCGCCGAAGATATGGACATGGTGCCAAATTATTTGATGAGAAAAAGGGAAATAACAAATGAGCATCTCTATGAAAGACAAATAAATTGGCACACCGGCACAGAGCATAACAATGATGATATACTCTATCCGTCCAAAAAAATGATCACGGTATGGCTTGAGGAATGAAGAAGTATTTCTGTTTAGTCAACTTAAACAAGGTTCAAAGTTTTACAAATTAAGAATCGTCACTTTCGGGCAACTTGGTGAGTAAGATTATATGAACTGGCAGCATGAGATGGAGATTCTTTGATATTATGGAGGTGCCTCAAACGCAAGCAGTTCATTGACAGTTGATTTGGTGAAGCTTCCGAAGGTTCCTAGTGCTAGTGTTGCTGCTGAGAGCATGGCTACAGATGTGCAGGCTGTTCGATAGATGTTAGGGCAGATTGGCAGAATCTACAAAAAATACTGTGAAGTACAAAGTGCAACTAAAGCCTGAATATCGAAGAGGGTGATATGATGTCAAGGCAATCTTGAGAAAGGAAAGGTTTCCTGTTTGTACAATTGTACCTAAACCAAGCTAATGCCTGAAAGTAAGGTCCTTTTAAAGCGAGGAAGATGCGATCAGCTGATGTCGCACTTCCAGATTCAATTGTCATTTCTAACACATTAAATGTTACTGATCAGCATCACTTTTTTGAAGTCGAGACTCGTTATCCAGAAGAGAATTCAGGATCGAGTTCTTCTAGATAGAGGAGACTGATGTACAACGGTTCATGAGGGGATTCCAATAACAGGTTGATAGCTTTTAGGCTTTAGGGTGTCTTTGGTAGAGAGGGAAGGATAGGAATAATTTGTGTTCTGTTAATTTAACTAAACATAGAGTTATGTTCTAGATGGACCCCAAAATCCTTCTGTTTAGGTTTATTGCTAGCAACTCTAAGACACCGTCCCGACTTCATCAAAAGCTGCTTGTTGCAACGCTCTAAAGGAATTTCATTAGAAATGAAAATTGACTTTTAAAACCAGGCTTTGTTTTCAGGACATTTCTTTTTTAGATAACTCTTTTCTCTCGACAGTGGAAGTACTTATTACATGCTTCGATGCTTGTTCCCTAGAGTAAAGCATATAATAAATAGATCAATATAAACTTGCAAGAGATTTACCTATTGCACAAGAAGTTTCCAAAGCGACAAGAAAGCATGCAATCCAAGACATCTACCAGAAATGCCTGTATTGTTGAGAATCAGTAAGTAACATAGGGATGCATCTGTCATATCAGAAGAGATTTATTTAATTTTAACTAAGAATTTTAGAAGAAAAAGGGCGCACAGAGGAGAACTCAAAGGCAAAGGGATACATCCGCAAAAGCTGTGAAACACAATCAACCCACTGCAAACAAATTGAAAGATTATCATTATGAAGAAGACACCTCAAAGGCAAAACAAGTAATAGGATGTTCTGCCACATACAACATACAACTGCATACTCCCTCTGTTCTCCAATAGTTGTCTCTATAGGGTTTGGCACAAGTTTTAAGAGGAAAATAATAGGGGTAGTGTAAAAGGTGTAGTGGGTTGTGTTTAAATGAAAAAGTAGGAAAGAGAATGAAAAAGTAGGAAAGAGAATGAGGGTAATTGGGTATATTTATTGAAAAAACTTTCTAAAAATGGAAAGGGAGACAACCATTAGAGAACAACCCAAAATGGAAAGAGGGACAAGTATTAGAGAACGGGTGGGGGGGGGGTATAATTTATCGTCGATCTGGATTTATTCAGTTTTCTCATTTTCAGATCAAATTGTTACCATCAAATCTTGTCATTATGTGGCTCAAAATCATTTTGAATTTTTGAAAATCTTGATTTTCCTAGAAGTTACTTAAGAATAACAATATAACCACAAAATCAATGTCAAACTTGTGTGTTTAAATTTAAGGTTGGGCTACAAATATGGTGTACTTGATCTGTATTGGAAGCAAATCCGCATGCAGTGAGTGGTGGATTATACACAGTTGGCCGCAATGATCAGTGTAAATTAATGGCAAAAATAGATTTAAGGTGAGAATTGTGGTGGACAGTGAACATGGTGGACAAATGAAGATGCCGGATTATTAGTAGTAATAATGGTGGACAAATGAAGATGCCGGATTTTTAGTGAATGTGGGTGGATAATTCTTATTAGGTGGCAGATAAATGGTAGTGGGGGGTAAGTAGGTGAAGATTGTAATAGCATGAGTTAAGGTTCATCCGTTCATGTATACAGAAGTACTCCGTATAATTTACATTTGGAGAACTGATGATAGTGACATGAAATTCAAAAACCGACGTCATCATAGGATTTCTCTTTGCATGAAAATATCATGAGAAGCAACAAGTTGAGATAGTTGTGATGTCCTACTGCAAAATGAATACTGTAACTGAACACGCACACCATGGCTGATGGCTAAACTACTTTTTCCCAATAATGGCTGAAAAGCTCCGAACAGAGCTTAAGGCCGAGGAAGATACAAGTAGTGTAACCAACTCAGCGATTTGCCAAAACACTTTCAGATGCAATACCACAAAAACCACAAAATGTCAAAATGGCAATTCAGTTTGTGTTGGACGGGGAGGGGGTATGCACTGCTTCTGCATACCTGTAAGAAAATAGGGGAACAATTATTTTGCCCATGCGAAGAATTTGGAGTCTGAGAGGAAGGCAAGCCCGACGATTGACGAAGGGGAGATGAGCTTCCAACAGAAACCTGTCTAGTTAATTCGGAAGGCATGTTACCACTTCCAGATAAAGCTGGCAATCCAGCACGGTCTGAAAATGGATGACCAAATGCAAGCCAATCTTTTTCCACAAGTGCCTGCAACAAACAAAGAGAATCAAACCTGTAAACAATCATGTCAAAATAAAATACATCTGGAGAAGGAATAACTTGTTGAAGTCTTGGTTCCATGTTTCATCGGTTTTACAACAACAACAACATTCAAGCCTTAGTCCCAAAAGAGTACGGGGTCGGCTAACATGAATCGACATTTGAAATCAGAGCCAAAAAATATAAGAAAAATAAAAAGTTGAAGGATAAAAAGATAAGATAAGATAAAAAAGATAAAAGTAGGAAGTTATGGAGTCAGTTTCGGCGGTGGGCTTTAAAGGGTTGTCTGAATCTTGATATATGATTGAGATATTATTGTAAAACTTAAAGGAATAACACAAATTGACAATTTGTGATCATATAACATTTTGACCAGCCTTTGTTTTGTTTTAGAAACTATTTAACAATATATTTATACTAGGCCCTCCAAAGCATTCTACCCAAACGGACTTACAGACCTTAAAGACAAAAGGCACCAGACTGGGAAGGATAAAGATAGGGAACCATATAAAAAGTGCAAAGCTAAAGAGCATCGACTTGTTACCTGAAAGCCTTTAATTGTTCGGTAATATGGATCAAGCAACAAGCTGGCAAGTGATACCAGTTGTGTTGTTCTGTCCCATCCGTCACTGAAGAATACAGTTTGATTTTTAGAATAAAAAGAAACAGGTAAAGCAGTATCAGCAGTTCGACTTCCACAATACATACAAGTTTGTATGTAATAAAAAAATTGAAGTAACAAGTAAGAACTTGGATCACAGAGAAATTTGGCTGTCAAGTATAATCAAAACTACAAAAAAAGTAAAGCCAGGCTGACATGCGTTACTTAACTTTTATTCAAGTGAGAAATAAAAGGTGTAGAAGACTGCTAATAGATGGCAAGCATCAAATATTACATACTTGTAAGACACATAAAACATCAATTTTCTCTTTTCCTTCTCACATCAAGTGGTTCCATCTTTCTTGCTGTCATTCTGCTGCAAACAGGCAGCCTTATTTTGGACTTATCTTATGTTCTCTTGTTTTAACTTTGCACTAGTGAAACTAAAATTTATCCTTGTTAAATGGAAGAATAAAACATTCAAGCATCCTACATTTCCCATCGAAAAGAATTGAATGTAAATTGCAATGGAAAGATTATTCAAAAAGGTGAAATCCAAGTTTTAAAATCCATTAAAAACACTATTCCTGGCAGGGAATATCCTTTGTGTTAATGACACAGGTAAATGCGACTCCGGGACGTAGAAACAACAGTGTTGATAGCACAGAAGTAGATGCATGAAGAAATCTGGTCAATTTTAGTTAATTTACTTGACCATAACTGATAACATGAAATTGGCTGGTTATGTGAAAGTGCTACACTTCAATCACTTTATACAAATAGATTGAAAATGTTCAGACCATGCAACCATGAACTCTGGATAGGAAAACAAATATCGAAACATTCAGAGCTAAACTTTGCAGAAAGCATTTTGATAGGAAAATGGCCAAATGCAACCAACTAATAAATCACGTGATCCAGGTAGTACTGTTATTAATGACACGAGAGACTGCACCTGCAATGAACAAGCACCGAAGCCGATTCCAGTGCAACACGTGCAGCAATCCAAGCAGAACCGGCAAGGACACTTTGGACATGAATTAACCAACCAGTATCTCCAAGCGTTGAAACTGAAGCAGACATGCTGCTGAGGTTACCACCTCCCCAAGTCCATCCACCATGTCTCTGACAATAACATATGGATATATGATAAGAATGATGACAACAATAACCAAAGTAAAACATTTATAAGTCCGAAAATTCCCTCTAAAGTTCTCAACTCCCTATTGCAACAGTTAAGATTATAGAACAATGGTCAAAGAGCATCCAGCCATGTTTTTCAATGTCTCAAAGTACACAAACAGTAGTGAATCTTCTTAACTGCTAAAAAGCTTTGCTAGCATGAATACCTACAACTTTTAGGAGAAACAAAAACATACGAGTAACTTATTCTACTAACCTACTGTACTAAATAAACTAGAATATCATTACATTAAGAGTACATGAAAATGGATAATTTCCAGAAAGAAATAATAGCATACCAAAAATGATGACATTCCATCTGATGAGGTGGTCCCATGAGTATCTAAGTACTCTCTAAGCCGGGCTAGACTCTCTCTCATTGCATGTATATTGTCTATCCCAAAGAAAACAATCTAAGGATGAAGATAAATGGAGAAAATGCATGAGTATATCTTATAGCCATACAAGGTTATATTGTTATGGTTATTAAGCATGGATAGAAATTACGAAGGAATAAATATAACCTCTGATTGAAAATAATTAGAAGAAGACTCAGATCCACCTCCCATTGCTCCATTTGCAAGAGCATTTTTCCTAGGCCTTGCATCAGCAATGTATAGTTTCCTAGAAGGAAGAAGAATTCATTTTAATGAAAGAATTATGAAATGTAACTTTATAAATAACAAAACTCTGTTACATTAATCTGAAACTATGTCAAAAGTTACAAAAATCAATGTTTGCACCCCATTCCTTCACAAATGTTTGAACTGATGGCAAATATTAATTTTCTGAAAATCCGGTCCAAAGCCCAAGACAGCCCAAAAATATGAGGAGCAAAGTCAAATTTTCCCATAAAAACGCAACAGGTTGTTAAATGCCTAGGGAAGAGCAGGTGACCACTTAAATTTGATTAAGGAACACCCCAGCAAAAGAAATTAAATACTACAGTAAAAGGGCATAATTCAAGATTCAGTACATGAAAGGGACAGTGACAACCTCTGCTGCCCTCCAGCAAATTGAGTGCAGAGTGCAGCAACTAGCTTCTCATCAGCATTGCTGCAGAAAAAAATGTGGATCGCATAGGATTTGGTGTACCAAAAGACGAGTTAATACAACTAGACAACCCTGTATATGGACAACACTTTATACCATGCACAGGTCTTAGGGATGGGAATAGAAAAATATTTAACATCAACAAACGCCTGTTTGTAGCGTCCCGGAAGGGTAACCAAGTTGGTGGGACAGTAAACATGCTGACTGAAGGTGCCATATGTGAACCCCACGAGGGAGTGTCTATTGGCCATCATATTGAACCAATCAGCTATAGTTCATGCGAGGCTAGTTAACATCCTCATGCTTCATTTCCACTTAGGGCCACAGAGTTGTTGGGGTGCCCCATTATACGCACCGTGAGGTAGTAGCTACGGGTTCCCACACTATTAAAAAAGGTTTTTGAACTTACCTTCTGAGATTCATCATGAGACCAACAAGGGGTTGAGATGAGCGTGCTAAAACAGCCCCAGTTCCTAACAGTTAATCAATTATATTAGGATACAACAAAAGGCTGAAATTAATGCCACCTAATAGATTCTGTTAAGAAGTAAACTTGAAATAAATGCAAACCTTGATGACACCATGAAATTACTGGAAGTCTACAACGTGCTCGAAATGTACAGGCTTGCTGGATTTCATCATCACTAAAATCGAAAATGCAGTATGTGGTCAACAAAATGACATTCAAATAATTACTTCACCCAAATAAAATAGACCGGGTTGTGATCATTTATGCCACCTAATAGATTTTGGAATCAGCAAGGCAAACGGATAGGTCGAGCACAATGAATAATTAAAGTTCACACTGCTTATTCTCCACTGCTCATTAGAGAATGTAAAAGCACCATCTTCAATAATTCTATTTGAAGCATGATATGATCGTAATCCCAAGAGCCGGAAGTACTCATTCAATAATCGAACATTTGAGTCTGTGTTAACAAGCACTGAAGGGCCAGAAATAAAAGCAAAGAGATCCCAAAGTCTTGTAGGCCTTGTAAACTTCAATAATGCATTGTATACTGCACGCCTCTACAAATCACAATAGTGACAAATCTATCATTTAAAAGTCGCCATGCAATATTACTGCAAAAGCTTAACTAGGGTTCTTGGAGTTGGGTTAGTGCCTGTACATTAGTCTAGATTTCATTAGTGATGATATCACTAATTCACTTGGCACCAATATCAAGAAGGCAAAAGGTCAGGTGGCTGGTGGTTTAAGGATCCTATAGAATGCTTCTTTTGTGCTTCAGATATTAGTCATGGTATATTTTCTAAAAGTTTTGTTAAAACGTCTAATTTCAGACGTTCTGTCAATAAGCTTAATTTTAAATTTCAAACAGTTTGCATAGTTTCATGATATATTTAAATAAACCTTTATCTTTAAACACAAATTTAAGTGTGCTAAGCTGAAAGCTTCCAATTCAATCCTCAACAAATTATAACACTAAACATTATATTAAACCACACCATCATTGAGATAGTTTCAATTCTCATAATGATCAGCAATATACACGAACAATGCCAGGATTGTTCCACAAGAAGGAATGCTGTGATATTTCAATTCCCAAAACAAAATATATCAGCACAATGTCGAAACAAATTGCAGAGCCCTAATGGGCACAAACCTGCTTTGTTCGAGGCCTAAAACCAAATACAATAATTCTCATGTCTTTCCCTGCAAAAATATTGTATTATCAAGTTAGACCACCAATACATACACTGTACCTAGTTTCATAATATCACTCTCCAATAATCTGAAGTTCTAAATACCCATTTAATTGAATACCTATGACCTGAAGCAGGCGTTGGGGTGGATTCTTGTCAGAATGACGGCCTGCTGATGGGAGCTTTGTAACCTGGAGAAAACAAAACATAGGCACTGTTAGAGGTTTAACCTAACCAAGTTGACCCACACCTGGCACATTTGGATTTTACATATGTTTGGCTTGTATAATTTTTAAATTGAAACGTTATACTCCATCCGTCTCACTATACTTTGCCTGAAGTTGAGAGTGTTTTCTCGCTAGGGAAAAGTCTCTGACTTCTCTCTAGTTTCTTCATGGTTATTTGGCAAAGTAACCATGAAGAAATGAGATAGAAGTGTTACCCGTCAGGCCATCAATTCTCACTAGGGAGAAGTCTCTGACTTCTCACTAGGGAGAAGTCTCTGACTTCTCTCTAGTTTCCGTTCTATTATTATAAGATTTTTGGACTTTAAAGTGAAAATACTAATTATTTTTATATTGGGATGCAAACTCAAAAGATCACCATTAATTTACAGAAAAGATTAAATGAGATAGACGGAGTAATCTTGATATGGTAGAAGTTCTGGGAACATTCATATTCATCCCTCGTTAAATGTTTAGGCTCAAATCAGAAATAAATAGCTTTGTGCAATGTGCATGCATGTTTGTGTTCTTTACATAATACTGTGTCAGAAATTGCTATTGTCCCCATTGCATTTTGTGGATCTCTTTAGTGTTACTAATAATAATTTCAATCATGCACATATATCTTCCTTTACTGTGCTGCATTTTTAAATACCCTATCACTGAAAACCTTTCTTTGCTGAGTTCCAAGTGTCCAGAAACTAATCAGTAAGATGTAAAATACAATTAACACCTACCCGTAGCTGCATTTCTTAGTCCACATGGAGAAAGGAATACACTTACAATCTTGTTAAACTTCTCAATAGTCGCCAATGGTACAGTGCCCAGTGCAATGACGTCCCTTGATCCTTCACTCTTTATAATAAAAAATGAAACATAGGAAACTAAGAAACTAAGAATGAACTACAACAATCAGCAAAAAAACACAAGTCCACCACTAAAGTTATAAAGTACACAACAAATAATAAATTCGACTAACGATGTCAATGCGATAGACCACGATGTCAATGCATATGAAGTCTGACATATACAACAACAACATCCAAGCCATAATCCCAAAAGAGTTCAAGGTCGGCTAACATGAATTGACATATGAAATCAAGTTAAATGCGCGGTCTGACAAATATTTAGATAAATTAGATCATTAGCCTGGAAAATTACTTTCATGATTAAGTCAAAATCTATACCAAGGAAAGGGGATCAAGTTTCCAAATGAAAAGAGTGAAATTTACTACAAGTGAGGCCTTTAAGCAAGCAAATTATAAATTTGACCAGTGATAAGACCGTGCTTACAAAGTCAAACAAATAATTAAACAAAACATGAAAATAGCCCTGAAAATCAATTTCATGACAATGTTTTCTAATAAAGAGTGAAATTCATGACATGGGAGACCTAATTAAAGAGTATGCATCAAGAAAAGCAAAGTACATCACAAGCCAGCCTTCATTTACAGAAAATATAAAGATGGAAAACAGTCGGTCAGCTACTTACCAAAAAAAGAAGACGAAAGTTTGTAACAAATAGTGTTCCAGCTTCATCTGTGTTAACAAGAACAACACCATTTTCCTGGAAGCGTGTATTTAAAAAAATTGTAAGCCTTGACATCACAAACTACTTTCGTGAAATTAATGAGGATACAAAAGGACTTGGAGTGGATTTTAGCATGAATTAAATTTGGGTCAGAATTCTAAACTTAAACTCATATAAATGCACAATTGTTGATTTTAATAAAGAATGGCACCCAATAATTATTGGGTGCTATTTTAGATATATGAATTCTGAAAGTTTGAGTGTCCAGAACTCAATATAGAACCAATTCAGAATGAATTTTGGCCTTTAGATTCTTGTTTCATTCCATATTATGAACCTCATATACTCCGTAATTAACATAACTTTTGTGAAGATGAATAATATCAGGTTCAGTTTGCCAGTCTAGAAGTCAGATTACTACTTCTATTTCTGATTGTCAAGTGAACATAAATTATTTTGAAAAACACTAAAAGTTAATATGAAAGTAAAGTAAAAAAGAAGAAGCAAACTTCATGTTGTTTGAATTTAGATGGGGCATTCAATCAAATATATTTGAATTTCATAATGTTCCATTAATGCACATCCAGCCCCTTTAAGTAAATGGTATGGAGTGGATCAAGCTTATTAGCATCAAAAGTGCTCTGTACATTCGAGATAAGTAGTTGTTGATAGTTATGGTGATGAAAATGAAGATTTTAGATAGCTAGAGAGTAGAAGTATAGTACTCTAGTAGTAGTTATTGTGATGATAAGTTAAAATGGGTGGGTAATGTTTAGTAAAAGGATGACACCCCATCCCTGAGGGCGGGTGGGTAATGTTTAGTGGTACCAAGTGATGGTGGCAATAGTTTTTGTGATGTGGGTACCTAATAGAGAATTTTTAAAGCCTCAAAATTTTACTTCCCTGTTTTTCTCTAGTAAATGGGATTATGTGAAAGCATATTCCAAATTGTTTTCAAAGTGCAAATGACACTTTAATTTTCACTCATCCCTACCAATGCTAAGCCTGCCTGCTTCAACACACTAACAGCAGTCAAGCCAGTCATATCATTGCATCAAAGTAACTGACACTTTTCCTCAGTTTCTCTTACTACCGTCATCGCTACTATGCAGTATGCACCATCAAACATCTTTGTCTGGCACCTATGATGCACTATTGCTCACATTCAGTCTATGTTGACTTTTAACCATTGTAAACCACCTCAAGCCAGCTACTAGAAGAAATCAGTCAGTGCATCATTGTCACAATTATAGGTCCTTCATCACACGGGGTGTATGGGGGTGTATTTGATATCCCCCTTAGTTCAAAAAACTGAACACTTTACTCGTTAGGTGAGTGCAATTGTTTCTTATAAGGAATAACTGAATAATTTCCATCATTTGCAATGGAGCCAAAGATTCATTATTTTTTGGCTTGAGATTATGATGGAATAAAGCAAAATGGCTCAGTAAACTGTCTGCGCTTCTTTGTAATGAAGCAGCAGTCAGTCCATGCAATCTTGGACGCGATTTTCACTATGGGTCATCCGGAAACAGTCTCTCTGTGCTTTAGTATAGGGGTAAGACTGCGTACATCCGACCCCCCCTTACCCCACCGTTGGTGGGAGCCTTTGCGGCACTGGGGTAAATGAAAATGAATGTAAATGAAAATGAAGGAATAACTGAATAATAATTCCTCCAGTCTGTGGAAAAGGAATTACAGATCCTCCAATCGATTTTAAATTCTGAGGTTTTGCAATTCCTCCAGGCTCCAGCCCACTTTTTGTCTATCAGACTGTCATATTACTATATCAGCTTTCAACTCCATTGTATACCAAATAATAGAATTAACTCCCGTCAAATTTGTTTTATCTCGTCCTACCAAACAAGAAAATCTGAATTCCTTCTGTATTCTTCATTTCCCACATAAGCTAAGTTTCATTCTCTCACTATTCCTTCCTAAGTGCCAAACGAGCTATTAAAGAATATCACCTTTGAAGCTTGAGCAAAAAGGGGTATAAAGGTGTAACCTTTAATGCATATTTCGATTTTAAATCAACAACAACATCCAAGCCATAATCCCAAAAGAGTTTAGGGATTTCAATTTTAAATCAAACCTCATAATTATTTAAGCTACCAAAAATTTCTCACTTTCCACACAATTATTTGATTGTTTCGCTTTTCAGTGGCTGTCATAGCTTCAGCCATACTATTTCCAGAGCTATTTATCTATTCAGACATATGAAACAGAAGACCATTTCTGTCCAACTTTGCATACCCAATATAAAAAGAATAACCAAACAATATGAAAAAAGTTGATAAATTGATAAAACAGACCTCTACGATAACCTGCTCGGCTTGGAGCAAGAACTTTTTAATTCCTTGCCATACAGACCTCGAAATTGGCTGCGAAGCACAAGTAAGATTCAAACGAAAAGAATTAAAAAAAATGTACAAAGAAAATTAACAATGTTACCCAGGGCGTCAATAATACAAATGCAATTGAAGAAATAATGGAAACTTAAAATACTTCAACTTTGGTCCATTCAAGAGCGTCCCAGCTACCAGCACCCTCAATCTTCTCCGACTCCATAGTGGCTGAGTCATGGTAAGAGGCGGATCGTGCCGACCTACTTCTGTACATGCCGGACTAACAAGGTTAGTTCCTGAAAAAATCGCTCACGGCCTCTTTCTCTCTCAATTTCACCAGAAATTTGAAGAAATGTGGCTCGAAAATATTTTCACAGGACCCATATTCCCTCTTTTTTTTATACTCGACTTTTGATGTTTTCCGTAGCATAAAGAAAGGGCATTATGAGTCTCAGTTCAAGTCATATTTTATCGGGTCTTGCCGTATGTTTGGTATTTTTGGAGTCAAAATCAGGGACACCGGCATTTGAGAAGTAATCGAGAGAGTTGAGATACATTTGAGAGTTTATTAGGAGCATTGGAGGTCAATGAGATGTCAAAGACGAAGTTTTGAAGACAAAAGAGTTCTAGGATTTGCTACTGAATCAAAAGAACTTGAAAACGGCGATTGGGATGACGTTCTGTCAATCGTTCAAGCATAGCTTTTTGTAGAAACATCCAAAGTACATGATTCAAGTTCCATATGAAATCTAACTTCAACAGATAAACATAATATGAAGACACCATGACGAGAATCTGAGAGGAGCAATGTGAAAACAGATGAGGAAGTCAGATAATCGTTGTTGATATTTCAAGATGCGACCTTCCACCATTTTATTCATATCATTTTATTGAATGATCCAGATCTAGTTTTTTAAGTTTTGATGGATAGAAGACTTCATTAGATACAACTTTCATGAAGGAAGCATAGTCAAATTCGGACGGGAAGGGCGCACTCCGTGCGCCCAAAGTTGGGCACGCCGTGCCCGCTGAAGGAAACAACTCTAGAGCTACTGCCAGTCGGGCACGCCGTGCGTGCCAAGGGAGGCACGCCGTGTCCGACCCTTTTCCGCCCCCAGGTAACCTATTTCGGCCCGGATTGATCCGTTTTCCCTATTTAAAGCCCCTAAACTCCCGTTTTGAGAGGGGAGAGTTTAGAGAGAGGTCTAGGGATGACTTTATATGAAGGGGTTGATGACGGGGTTGATTATGATGTATGGTTAGTTTCTTGATGGCTTAATTGTATGAATCTTGATTTAATTTGTATTTGAATGATTCAATTAATATCTCTTGTAACCTAGAACTGGAGCTAGGATTATAATTGCTTGTAGAATAAATTAAGAGAGATCCAATTTATTCTATGACACCTTCACACACACTTAATCATTTGCTAAGAGATTAGTAACGATTAAGGGTCCGTACGCTCTCTCGTCTTGGCAATAACTTAGATACCTGTCAATGAGAGAATGATATTTGAGCATTCCTAAGTGATCAATTAGTTGATGTTTGCTTATTGATTATTACTAGAATCGTTCAATGAATACATTTGTTATTGGTAGTAACCTTAGATTATTAATTCATGTGTCAGATGATAAATGGATGAACTAGATAGAATAGTTGAACTTGAGATTCTCGTTGTGACCGTCGAGAATATTCACCTTGAGTTACAAGTTATCGTTCTTAACTGATTTCATTGAATTGATTGAATGCTACTATTTATACCAATATATGATGTTTGTTCTATATTGACTAATAGTAAGGGTTATTAATTAACATGTCTCATTATTAATAACTACTATGGATGAATTGGACGATTTAGTCTTCACGATTAAGTATTCAAGAGGGAAGAACTAAAAGTAGTAACCATGATCCACAAGCACTTCACTAAGAGGAAAATAACAAAACTAGAGTTGATTACCTTTAATATTTCAATTCATTCATCTTTTTTGTTTTATTTGCTTTATCAATTATCAAAATAGCCGAACCCCCTCATTTACTCTGAAGTATTACAACACGCGAATAGCTTATTTTCCTATTGATACGAACTCTACTACGTTATACTACTATATTAGCTTTTAGTAGTGAATTTATTTTGAGCCACAAGCAACTTGAGTGTTGTCAGTTAGATACCCCATCCACAGAATGTGTATCGAAAGAATTTATTTTTTTAAATAATGACCAATATATATGTGTACGTACGTACGTAAGTACTACCTCCGTCCCGCTAGAAGGTTCCCATAGCAAAACGGCACGGTTATTTAGGCAATAATTAAATAAAGTACTTTGAGTATATTTTGAGAAATAATTTTAATAGATATATATTAGAATGTAGTTAGTATTGATAATTGTGATGTTATAAATGTATTATTTTTAATAATTAATGATTAATTTGTCACTTAAGATTGTTAATTGTTTCCTAAAATAGAAATGAGAACCTTCTAACGGGACGTCCAAAAAAGGAAAGTGAGAACTTTCTAATGAGACGGAGGGAGTATGAATGAATGTTTAATTTTTATTAATTGAAAATTTGTAAACTTGTCGAGTCTTTAATAGGTCGAAGTAGTATGTATTATACTCGACTCACTTATCAAAATAAATAACGGGTTCAAGTTTCTGTCTGATAAATTGAATTAAATTAAATGTGGACCCGTGTCAGGGGCAAAGCCAAGGCATAGACCGGTACAAATTTTACCTTAAAAATTAAGACAATTTTTTAATTTGGACTTTGGTTGGACTGGGCTGAGGTTGACCCCCTAGATCAACCCATTAACCGGCCTATCTCTATATCAACGTTTTGAGTTTATAATATGATGGTGCTTCAAAATAATTCTTAATAATTAAAATTTATGTGTTGAAAAATCATTTTGTTTGCCAAAAAAAAACATGTTAACAATTTTATTAAGCTTTGAAAAATTGAATACAAATGTCATTCAAATAGGAACCTGTATATATTAAGCTTTGAAGTAGAAAGTAATTAACAAAAATCTAGGAAGTAGGAAATTTTATATATTAAGCTTTGAAAAGTTTTAGGGAAAAGGGTCAAATAGGTCCTCGAACTTACATAAAAAGGTCAAATAAGACCTTATATAGGAGGCTCTGTGTAACACCGCCCCCGAGTATTTGTATTGTACCAAATTATGTACTGAACCTTGAGAAATGTATAAAAGCATTTTTACGTGATTGTAAATTTTTATCATTTCTATTGCGTGAATAGTAGAATTCACGTGGGGCCCACACCGGAGGTGGGGCCGCTCGATATTATCGGGACCACATATTATATTAATCTTGGACTGGATAATATGAATGTGGTGGTGGATATCCTAATTGGGCCATGGAAATGGCATATAGTTGACCGGTTGGTCAAACGGGGCCAAATTATCGGTGTCGGAAATTATCAGATAACAGCCCAAAAAGGGATTTCGGAGACTTCTAAATTAAAGTTGGGGAATCATATTGATTCTAAGGTCCAATGAGGATTGGGAACAAGTGTTATATTTTATTTGACCCGATAAGATAAAATATACTTAAAACTGTCCGGTAAATACAACTTTCGGGACCGATTGTACACTCGGGTACACAAAGGGTTGACCTCCCACATGAGTGGGGGCCAACCCACGTCCTTGGTCTGGAAAATAGCAAGGGGAGCCGCATCATGGAGCTGAGAATTGGTTGGGGAAGTGATTGGGAGACCAATCAATATGAGGGTGGGACCTTTGCCATATGATTTGGTGAGAAACGCCAAAATGGCATCCTCAATCACCCCTCACCCCATATGCTCGGTTCAATCATCCAAGGAAGGGAGAGAAACTCTGAAAATACTCCATTTCCTCATCCTTTCACGCACCAAGAACAAAGGAGGAAGAAGGAGGGGAAAAGAGAAGAGAAAAGGTTGTTTTGGAGAGGAAAACTTGTGTTTAGCAAGGTAAGGACTCCATTAGCCCCATTTCGTTTTCTTTAATCATATTATATGATTATTCAATCATATTTCACACCCTAGGATTGTTCTACACGTTGGGATGTGTAGGAAGAGGGGTTGGAAGGTGGTTCTAAGTCCAAGAACGGACTTAGAAGCCAAAGGACCGGTTCGCCGAAAAATAACCTTTTGAAGGTTATTTATATTACTATGGGTTTTATGATGATAAAACCTTGTTAGTAACTTGTCTAAGGTATTCAAGGAACTTTCACGGAGTTGAAAAGGTCACCGGAGTTGTCGCCGGAGTTCGTCGAAGTTCGCCGGAGTTTCGCCGGAGCTAAATCGGGAAGGCTAGAACCTCATAAGCTTCATTAAGGTGAGAAGACGGCTTTATGCTTTATAACTTTTGTGTTAGGCATGAGACTACCTAAAGTAATCAAGAATATGTTTTGTGGAATGATTAAAAATAATCAAGTATTTGCTTATGCCATGATTTTGCATAAAACATAGTTGAAAAGCAGGTTATGTAGGTTTGGTGATTAAAAATGTGATAAAATATTTTGTGTGATGATACAGGGGTCCAAAATGGTATTTTTGGATCGAGGACATCAAGAAGTATATGTGTATAAAATTTCAAGTTAATCGGACTCCGTTTGGGTGGTCAAAAGGGGCGTTGACCGCCAAGTCAACTGCCATACCCGATCGGGTATTGACACATACCCGACCGGGTATTTGCTGAAAAACTTCCCAGGGGGCTACTGTCTCCTATACCTGATCGAGTATGGGTAGATACTCGATCGAGTATACATTGAAAATTAGCTTTGGGGGCTATCGCCTCCTGTACTCGACCGAGTATGGGTAGATACTCGATCGAGTATTGGTTTACGCTCAAAGCGGGCAGTTTTGAGCGGGTTAATGTGGGCCGTTCAGGTGGGACCCGTCCACGTTGGTTCCTAAGGATGGTTATATGACTATAGGGCTAGGTATTGTCCATAGTTGAAGGAACGAAAGGTTAGCCATATCCAGGTTAGGGTTTGGTAAGGATTTAGTTTGGGGTTGAGTATCCCCGGGACATTAGATGATCCTGAAACTCGGTTGGGGTTGAGCATCCCCGGGACTATAAATGATCCTGAAACTCGGTTGGGGTTGAGCATCCCCGGGACATTAAATGATTCTGAAACTCGGTTGGGGTTGAGCATCCCCGGGACTATACATGATCCTGAAACTCGGTTGGGGTTGAGCATCCCCGGGACTGCAAATGATCCTGAAACTCGGTTGGGGTTGAGCATCCCCGGAACATTTAATGATCCTGAAACTCGGTTGGGGTTGAGTATCCCTGAGATGCTAAGTGCTCCCAAAACTCGGTAGGATATTATAAATGTAGAATGTAGCTGGCGAGCTAGGCATTCGGGAAAAGGGTGAGAAAGGTCAGGTAAGAACTTTATCTCTAAAAGACTCTTTGAATGAAATGACCCACGGGTCGAGTATTTTACATATATATACAGTATGTATCATCGGATGAACGAGTCACATATATATATGTATCACCCTATTTTTTTGGTCTCGTGTCTGAAACATTAGTTATTCTTCATATAGCCTGTTTGTCACTAGTACTTCTATGGAGTACTGACCCCTCCGGGGGCCCTCACATTTTTCAGGTTGAGGCTAGAGTCCTACTACCTGCACCTTTGCCTAGGGTGATTGACCAAGAAGGAAGACGTGGTTCGTGCTTCCATTCTTATTTCAAATATATAAACTGCTCATGGATTTTTGAACAATATTTTCATTAAAACAGTTGGGGGCCTGCGTGCCCGTGTTTGCCACGTGTGGCTAAGTATCAAACATTTTATTTTTTCCGCATTTGTTTGATTATGATATTGATGTTGATTGTATGTGTTTACTAATCGGTTTGGCAATAGAATCAATCGGACGCCTTGTACAATCCAATAGGGATGAACTGTTGTTGTTCTTATCGGGTTGTACGGCGGTTGTCTACGTGGCTCGGATGCGGTCCGGGGCATGACAATTAAGTGGTATCAGAGCCATCGATTTCTAAACTATATAATTAACCTCTCAATACGGTTATCTTCAAAAAGTTTTGAACAAAACCATGAGCAGAAGTTTTTGTACTTAAGGAACCGTTGGAAACCAAGTTATTGACCTCTTATTGTTAAGACGGTACCCTTAACAGTTTGTTGGCCATAATGTTGGACCAAGGGGTGTCTTTTGTACTAATCCGTCAATTGACATTGAAACGAGTCTAATGACTCATTCCTTATTTATTTCAGAAATGGAGGGTGGACGCAGGATAACTAGAAGGAACCCGACAGGGCATGTGCCGGGGGCCACCGGGCATGCCACTCGGGCGGAATCACAGACCTCTAGGGGTAGAGGCCGGGGCCAAAGCCGAGGAGGAGGACGAGGCAGGGGTCGTGGGCGTTCTACCACGCCGACGACAAGTAGCACACGCGTCGGTTCCGTGCACCCGTCATGGGCCACCGAACCGGACGACTTCACCTATGCTCCAAGCACGGAGCAAGAGGAGACCTCGTACAACGGGGAGGACTTTGAGGAAGAAGATGAGGATGATGATCCTCATTATGACCGTATGAGTGAGGTACTGGAATGGTACCTTGAGAATAAAGCAAATAGAGAGCAGCGACGCCAAGCTAGACAGGCTAGGCAAACCATGGGGTAGGGAAGCCGAGGTGCTTCTAATGCTCCATCGGGGGCATTTGGGGGAGACACGATGGTGCGTATCTCCAAGTATCTCAAGGAGGCCAGGGCCTTGGGGTGCAAATCATTTGATGGCAAGGGCGACATATCTGAGGCCGCCGACTGGATTAAGAAGCTGAATGATGCTTCTAGGGATATGCAAATTGGACTCGACGTGAAGTTGAGGGTTACCACCAGGCTACTATAAGGGGTAGCTGCGGTATGGTGGGAAGGCGCGGAAGGAAAGTTCCACGGTGAGGCCACTTGGGAGAAATTCGAAGTGGAGTTTTATAATCAGCACTACTCAACTTTTGAAGTCAATCTCAAAAGGAGAGAGAGAGTACACAAACCTGAAACAGGAGGATGGTTGCTCGGTGAGGCAATTGGAACAAAGGTTCCGTGACTTGGCCCGATTCATCCCAGAATACTCTATGGATGAAAATCGTATGGCCAATCATTTTTGGGATGCTCTACAGTTGGACATCCGCGACCGGGCTACTTACCATCACAACATGACATTTAGCCAGATTGTCGATCAGGGGCTCCTTGGGGAAGCCCAATGGAACGAGAGGAAGTTGAGGGACGCCGAGGAGGCAAAGAAGAGAAGATGGGGAAACTCGGGACCCCAAGACCACTCCCAGAAGCATCACGCTGGGGGTGGCAATTCATTCAGGGCGCCGGCACCACCGGCGAAAAGGAATAAAGGCTCAGGAGGGCAAGGGGCCAAACCAGGGAGTACGTGGCCACCAAGGTGCGCGAACTGCGGTAAGAACCACGGGGGAAGGTGCAATGAACCACCCCGGTGCTTCAAATGCGGTAGCACAAGTCACCTCAAACCCTCTTGTCCAATGCTGAACGGAGGAGGACCATCGGGAGCCATGGGAGGACCTACGACTATGTAGGTACGTACGTACGTACGTCTGTGTGTGTGTGTGTATGTATGTATGTATGTATGTGTATGTATGTATGTATGTATGTATGTATGTATGTATGTATGTATGTATGTATGTATGTATGCATGTATGTATGTATGCATGTATGTATGTATGCATGTATGTATGTATGTATGTATGTATGTATGTATGTATGTATGTATGTATGTGTGTATGTATGTATGTATGTATGTATGTATGTAATGTATGTATGTATGTATGTATGTATGTATGTATGTATGTATGTATGTATGTATGTATGTGTCTGTGTGTGTGTGTATGTATGTATGTATGTATGTATGTATGTATGTATGTATGTGTGTGTGTGTTAATGTATAACAATTACTTAATTACTATGTAGTTAACTCGCTACTCGGTAGTAACTCGGTCAAGGACCGAGTAGCGAGTAAGGCCGATTACTTGGGATTACTCGGTGATTATTCGGCCTTGTATTAATTAGATTTAATAACATATGGCGAAGAAGGATGGGAGGGTGAAAGAAGAAGAAACGAGAGGGGAGAGAGGAAGATACGAGAAAGAAGATGACAACGTAATGAGAAATCGTAGTCACAGCTGTAGGGGGATACTAGATGTTAGAAACTCTGTTTAACCTAGGTTTTGTAACTTAATTTTTCAATTTTATAAGGGGAACCGAGTTAGACCGAGTACTCACCGAGTTGAAAACTTCTCAGAGTTGAGAAACTCACCGAGTACTCGGCGAGTAACTCGAAAATAAAACACGGACCGAGTTAGGCAGCTACTCGACAAGGCCAATACCCGAGTTGCGAGTACTCGCCGAGTACTCAACGAGTAGATAACCCAGCTTAATTATACAAAAGTTGGAAGTAAATAACAAAAATCTAGGAAGTAGGAACTAGTTAACTACAACAATGTAGGAACTAGTTAACTACAAATGTATTTAATTAAATATATATGTTAAATATGAAAGTGTAGGAGTATATGGGTATGATTGTAATATAATGTAGTTAATAAGAAAGGTTGAAAGGGTAGGAGTAGGAATGTAGAAATAGAAATTATAAATATTTATATAGTATTATTGTGTAATAATTAATAAGTATATAAATAAAATTATAATATGAATATATGAATTATAAAAGATGAAAGTGTAAATGTGAATAGAGTAGAATTAGTGATTGAGAGTTTGAGAATTGAGAGTATAGAATTTGAGTAGAAGTAGAATAGTGTGAAACAATATATAAAATGAGTAGGTATATATCGAGGAAAAATTGGTAACCCCCACCCCATCCCGCACTCCCCATCCTGCACCCCCAAACCCCCCAAACCCCTCCCCAACGGCCTTATAGCCGTTACTAGCCGTTCCAAACGGCTAGTGTTACCCCAGCCCCAGGCCAGCTCAGCCCCCCTTTAATAATTTTTTTAAAAAAATTAGCCGTTGGGATCGGAACTAGGACTGCCCGGTCCGGTCCCCATTTTGCTTACCCGAGACCGAGTTCAGAAATACCCGGTCGAGTACCCAGTCCAAGACCGGGACCGGAAAACCAGACTTGGTCCGGTCCCGCACAGTAGCGGGTCTGATTCCGGTCCGGGACCGCCCACAGGCTCCACCCCTAATGAGAACTCCTTGTGATGAGAAAGTTACAATATCACCCTTTCAATTTTTCAATCAATGGTTAAGAACATACATGGTGTTTTTCTGTAATTACTTTGAATTCAAAAAGGTCTGTTATGTAATTACCTTACGTTGTTAAAGGTTTCTCATTTTAAAAGCCTCGGTATACACACACACACACAAGTAAGGTCTCGCATAAACTAGGGCCAGTTGGCATGTGCCAAAATAATTGACTACTTAACTTCAAGAAGACGTAGAATGAAGATGTACAGAAGTGTACATAAGTAAATAACTACATTTTCAATATTCCTTCTTTGCTTCTCCTTTCTTCTTGGCCGCCCGAAATCCCTTAAATTTCTTGGACCGTCCATCCAGTGTCTCAGTGAACAGATCCTTATACTTCTCCATCACGCATTCTTTATCTCTGGACAAGCCCAACGTTTCATATGCATCAGCAACTTTCTGTACTATAGACTTCTCCGGCGGTTTACGCCCAAATGCTTCCAAGCCCTTGAACAGCTTTACAAGATCCTCCAGCATATCATTTCGATAATATACTGACATCATGAGACTGCACAATGACCATGGCACCGAATGTAGGTCCGACCCAATGTTTTTCCTCCAAATCTCACGTGCTTCCTTCGCCCTATGATCCATATCTAATGCTAGAATTAACTGCGCATAAGTACCTCTAGTGTTGCCCTGTCCCTTGCTTAAAATCCACTTTATAACTTGGATAACTCTATGCCACTGTTGCTCTTTCTCGAGTTTCAGTAACACCTGTGCTTTATGGATCCAATTGGGAAGTTCGGCTCCCATGCAACCCAGGCATCCAGGGCAGTGTAGATACCTTCTTTACTATCTTTTAGGTCTAGAAGCGTCTCTACCAGAATGCTGATCTTATCCTTTCTTGAAACATGTTCTCCTATTTGTCGTTTGTGTTCACCTTCACCATCATTTCCTGAAAACTTGGGTGATCCTAGACCTGCAGATACAATCTTCTTCAGACGGCCTTGGCTGGACACTAGAGGAGATCGAACAGCTGTACTGTAAGAGCATGTCAATGTACTCTTTCTAATTGATGTGTATTGGCTGATATGTTTTAACAGCTTTATCATTAAAGCCAGATGTTGCATTTGGTCTGACTGGAACCCTGGGAGGTAACAAGCTGATCAGAGCACAATTGATTAAAAGATTGATACTGTTTTTGAATATCATAGAAATGAGACCCTAGCAACTGAACAGTACTATTCAACAGCTACAAGTGAATTTTCTTACTAAAATCCATTGGCCCAAACCCCAGGAAAATACTACCTACTGCTTAATATATATTGAATTTCAGAAGATGAAGTATCACGAAATTTAATTTCAATTGACAAAAGAAATAATATGATACAATTCATTCACGCTTTTTGAAAAACATCTCGCAAGCAATTCACAACTTACCTGTCCAATGATTTCCATCTTCAAACTTTTTCAGACCCATTGTTCAATCAAAACTATTTGAAAATTAATAATGTACAACTTGAGTTCAGGTTCACCCTTAGACTCTAATTGTGAAAAATAAGTAATGATTATGTATAAAGAATAGCTCTTGGACTTTTTGATTTTAAGAGTGTCTCTGCACATTTACCTTTATTTGTGCCCCTTTTGATAAAAGAACTTCCATTTTTTAAAGAATTTCAGTTTCTGTATATCTTACTAGCTAAATGACAAGTTACCTTTTCTTAAAAGATTTGAGATTAAAAAGACAAATCTACTTTCCTTAAGCTCTTAATTCGTAACTATGAGTTGGTATGTCTATACACATTAGACAACATGAGTATTTCTTACTTCATGAATGTAGTGCAATAATTTCAAGAGATATCATGTATTTTTTCTTCTTCTCTAGCCTCCTAAAAGTTTTTTTTTGTAAATTATATGGATGATGTCCTGTAATCCTGTTTCTGAAATCAATCTAATGGATGATGCTGGGTATTTGAATTTTAGATTGGATATATAATGTAGTAGTTTTGGTTTTCTTACCTTCTTTTAAACTAGACTTGATGAGGAACATACTCAAAAAATTTCATCAAAAAATTCCGCCGGGAACCGCCCTAAACGGCGGTGTTCGGACCGGGAGGTGCTGGACCTGAGAATTTCTCTCTCTCTCTCTCTCTCTCTCTCTCTAAAGCAGTCAAATAATTCATTGAAGTTAACTGCACCAAATTATACATAGAAAAACACAGTTAACTTCAGCGAATTATTTGACTGCCTTCCCGATCGAATTTTGAGCTGAAATTTGGTATGGATAAACTAGACTTGATGTGAAACATGCTCAAAAAATTTCATCAAAAAATTCCGCCAGGAACCTCCCCAAACGGCGGTGTTCGGACGGTGTTCGGACAGAAAAGTGTTGGACAGGAGAATGACTCTCTCTCTCTCTATATATATATAGGTGATTAGGTGTTTTTTGGAAGTCTGTGGGGTCCTGGGACTCCTCGGACAAAAGGTGGGTCCGCGGTCCGCCACTGCCTAAGAACATGATGTAACTAATCTCTTTGTCTAAACTAATTGTATAAGAAGTGATAAGCTATGGGGTTTACCTAATAAGGTTAATTTAAAACTATGTTACTTGTACAGTCAATGTGTTTGTGACTAATCTTTCTATATGATATGACATGACATGACATGACATGACATGACATGACATGCATAACATAACATAACATAACATAACATAACATAACATAACATAACATAACATAACATAACATAACATAACATAACATAATATAATAAGGCATTGATAAAACAAAGTATACACCTCGTTTTTTAAGGTTGAAAACTGTATTAATTTTAAAAAGGGAGAACCGCCTTCACTTTGAACCTGCAGTTATTACTTTTGACATTGGGTTGAAGTAATATTACTATTTTCTTCTTAACATAACGATTGAAAATCTTATAAATCTTATAAAATTAGAAAAAAGCAGAGGAAATACAACTGCTGGTAATTTTTTAAAGCATGAATAAAGTGATAAGCACTTGAACAAATTACAATAGAACAAACAACAAAAACAACAACATTACCCCAGTGACGCAAAGGCTAACACCTACGATGAGAGGGGTAAGGGGGATCGGAATGACCCATAATGAAAATGGCATCGAAAATTGCATGAACTCAATGCTGCTTCATAACAAAGAAACGGAGACTGTTTAGTGAGCCATTTTTCTTTATTCCATCATATTTCCAAGCCAAAAAAAGTTAGTCTTTGACCCCATTGGAAATTATGGAAGGAAAAATTACAAGAGAACCTCTACGTTATTTGATACTGATGATAGCTATACAGATGTTGGCGATATTGTATATTTGTGTAAGAGAAACAAAGGCTTTCTGTTTTTTATGATGCTATCTATTGTACAATTCTATGTGATATAGAGAAAATATGTAAAATGTCTCATGTTATGTATGATCCATTGCACCCTACTTCTTCCCGTTGAAATAGCAAATACATGGCCACATTGGGAACAAAAGCAACATATAAAGAGTATAGTTTCATGAACCATGTGAGAGACTTTTTATCGAACACTGAGTAGGCATTAACCAAGTATTATTCCTAAAGAAACGACCCCCAATAACTTCCGTTTTAGAAGCGAATTTCAGTTACAGTAAAACACTAGTACCGGAATTAGGGTTATTAGATGAATATATTAGATGAGCAAAGTTTGTTTTCGACTAACATGTACGATGGCATCAACGATCAGCGAAGTTGTAAACACTGTACTACAAGAAGACAAAATTTTAGAAGATGAAGTGAAACGAATACCTTTTTGTGGCCGGACAGAGCCTGCAACAGTTCAAGACAACTACGCCGACATCGCGCTGCCCAGAAAATAAATCAACTTGACCGGCAGTTTGGTAACACCATCTTTGAATAGGCATGTGCCATTTCAAGGTTATTAAAACGACACCGTTAGTTTTGAGACCGTTCTATACTTCTATCACCTGCAAAGTTATGGTCAAGGAAAACAAACTGGAGTCACTGATTCCTCTTTCTTGTGCAGTTTTCAATGGCTCAACTCTACTGAATTACAACTACCCATCAAATAAACTACAAATTAACACAAAACACATTACTTTACTTTTCAACTTTTTTATGGAATATTTATAATGCTTAATATACCATCAATTCTTGTTCCATCTTTTCTTTGATACTTAGCTTACAATTCATTGTCAAGAGGGTGCAGAGCTGCTATTATTTCTTTTTAGAGTTTTTTCTAACTTCACAATCAGGCAGGGGCGGAGTCACGACACTGGGCCAGACTGAACCGGTACAAAGAATGTTTTTGGAAAAAAATTTACACGAAATTTTTTAAACTAAAAATATTAACATTTTTAAAATTTGGGGTGGGCCATGGCCTAGCCTGGGCACCCCGTAGCTTCGCCCCTGGGTGCAATGGAAACCAAGTTCAAATTTAGTGCTTGTGACCTTTAAAATTTCATATTTTGAGGGAGGAACCAAGAAGTTTGGGAATAATCTTCAAATATAATAATCCTAAATTTAAAATTTGATACTAGAATTTTTCATCAAATAATCTCAACATCTCAATCACGATTTCAAAAAATATCATCCACATCATCAAAATGGTCCCTAAATAAAGCTTTGGATGGGGTGCCCTTAAAGACCACATTGTACACATATTCTCACCTTGTTTAATATCAATTACATGGTTATTATGTTGTTTCAATTTCATCTAAGAGTTCAGAAAGAGTAAAAGCGAATTTGATGAATATGTGTTCAAATATTTCTACTATATTTTATGAAAATACTCCCTCCGGTTCTTAATTAACTTGACACTTTGACTTCACACACATTAAGAAAATTTAGTGTACAATACACTGTTGTGACACGGTTTGACACTGACACTGTTTTGGTGTAGATTGGTTTGCCAAATAAGGGAGTCTAAACTTGGTTGGGACATCCAAAAAAGGAAAGTGTAACTTGAATAAGAACCGGAGGGAGTATCGAATATTAATTTAAATTTGTAATAAAAATAAGGTTAAAAGGTCAAAAATATATGTTTACATATTCTCATCCCCTCTAGACCGTTTCTTGCATAAACTGGACCAACAAAGTATCATAGAGTTCATCTCTACCCTTAAGCTCATCGTACTCTTTACCACTTCAACAAACTTAAAATAGCTGAAAAATCTCCTCAGTTACCGATCATACATAAAAAAGTTCACCTAATAGAGCAAAACTTTTAGCTGAAAACACCTCAATAAAACCACAAACACAAGCAAACTGAAAACAAAGAAAGGTTCTAAAGAAACATAAATAAAGCTAAAAAGAAAAATAGAGCAGTAAACTGTTTGTGACCAAATACAAATTGAAAAATCATCATCCGATCCAAACACCCATGACATAGTCCTTCCATGACGACGGTTGAGGAGGGGCACAGACTGATAATGCTACATCTTCTTCCTCACCGTGCTCCTTGCACATCACGTTCTCTGCTATGCCTTCAAATCCAGCACCAAAGTCCAAAGGCACACTGGTCTAGAGCCAGTCCACCGTAAATCTCCTATAAACTTGTCTCCATCCTCACAAATCATAGTACCTCAAAGCTTTCTGGCAGGAAGTAGCAACAGCCAACAAGCAAGAAACAACAACTACTAGAAAAGACTCCTTGCTTAGACCCGCCAAATGCTAGAGTGACAGAAAAGTACTCCCTATGCAAGGGGACATACCACGATTCTCAGCCGCACTATGGCAGCACAAACTATTCTCACAATGGCGAAACCCTACCGTTGCTCTATACTGGCGAAGAGTCCTCCGTCCCGATCTACTTAGCCATCTTATTTTTCCCGTAAAAGGTGGTAAACTTTGATACATTGTTTAAACTAATATATTTATGATTAATTTAATAATTTTATACTTTTATGATACTATTTTTAACAAAGAACATTTTTATATCATTTTCATATCATTAATACTTTCTCTATATAAACATATAATCGGTCAAAGTTAGTCGTCAATGACTTGAAAAGTCAAGTTTGGCTAAGTAAAATTGGACGGAGGGAGTATCATTTTTGCCTGTGAAAAGTCTGAAAGTTACCGTAGGTCAATTATTTACTACTTTGCAATTGATTTAATCTTTTCATTTTAATCCAATTTTTAAAAAAATATATTATATTTTTCGTATGATACCAATATTTCATAAGAAATTCTAAAACAATCGATTCAAAATTGATATTCAGAAAAGAAGATTTTTTATTTTTTATATTTTATATACACTATTGAACCCATCGGAAAGTTTACAAAAAAAATATTAAATCTGATATATTATTTATTTTATAAAAAATAAATCATTAATAAAAAAAAGGTATAACAATTTAAAGAATGGGGGGAGAGAGTGATGTTCATCCTTTTTGGAGGAGGGAACAAAAACACAATCTACAATCTTAGCTTAGTTGTCCAACCAATAATACTACATCCATTCTTAAATAAATGTAATATGTTACGTTCAATTTTACACTACTCACATGTTTTATTGTAATTATGTTTAATTTATTAATGTATTACAATTGTTTTTAAATCTTTTAAAATTTATCTCATAGTAAATTTTCAAGATACGATTCTTTAAATTTTTGCAATAAAAATTAAATATATTAATAATCAAACAAAAATGGAATTACATCAATAGCTTAGTACACTGTAATATTACCTCAATCTTCAAATATTATGATTGAAATTTGTGAAGATGAAAAAAGCACTACTACAAAAGAGACATTTCACGTCGGTTATTTTGCACATTTCACGTCGGTTTTATAACCGACGTCTAAGTGAGAGACGTTAAAAGTGGACACATTTAACGTCGGTTTTAAAACCGACGCTATATATTACTTTTTACGACGGTTTTCTTAAATAACCGTCGTGAATTAAGTTTCTAGAAAACTCTACCACGACGGTTTTTTGTTGATAACCGACGTGGAATATGTTTTTTAGGAGACAATACTACGACAGTTTTTCTAAATAACCGTCGTTAAAAGTCTTTACCAGAACAAAGAAAATGCGTTGGTTTTCTAATGAAAACCATAAAACCGGATTTTACCTTGTAAAAGAAAATATAACTCTAAATGTTACCTTCTTTTAAAGTAACTGTGGAGTAGATAAGTACATATCAATCACTAATACTAAAACTTCATTACAAATTGTTCATTAAATACATATCATCATTGAGTGAAATACAAAGCTACTAGAGCTTCATTGAATGGCCTAAATTCTTGAAACTAAGACAGTAAGAATAATCTTGATATACAAACTTCTTTCCTTCTGAAGAATGAGAATGACAAACTCGTTGCAAAGAGAGGAACTTTATTTACCTGAAAGTATTAACAAGACGTTAACTTTTTTCAACATAATACCAAAAAATATAAATATTCTTGACAAAAAATACTATAACAATTAAATTAAACAAATAAAGTTTAAAGTTTAAAGTTTAATTGAACATTTAAACTTGTTATAAACTATTTATACTCAAAGAACTATTAATACTAGCTCTGCTTATCAGAACTATTAATTTTCTAGTAACACTTGTTTTACTGAACATCAAGTCCAGGAACAATTTAATACTAGTTCTTCTTACACTCTGTCGAAACAAGAGCTGTGATATCTTTTTCCTTTAATCCATTTTGACGGAGAATAGTTCAAGCACTAGTTTGGCCTTTTATTGTATTTATTTATCATTTCTTCTTTGGATGCTTGACTGCCTATTGCTGATTTTGAAATATAACCAAAAGTTTGAAATTTTTAGTATCCTTTTAATGAGAAGCACATTTTGAAGTATAATTGAGAGTTGATACTATCACATGTGGGAGTCTAATTATGTGATACTATACTAATTTCATATCATAATTATTATAACAGCCTTGAATGAAGCATTGACTGCTGAAGTATAAAGTTTGAAGACTTCAATGGCTTTAATTATGTGGGAGAGCATACCAATTCCAACAGCTTTCATTGAACACCCAGATGTTTCAGTCCCACTCTGCTGCTCGGATAAACATGCATCAATTGCACCAACAGCAACACCAATCTTCTCAGGAGCAAGCTCAGTAGCACAACAACAACAACAATGCATCAGCAAAGCATGACTCAAAAAGATTAATTAAGAGTCAAGATCAGTATGTTGTTATGTATGATATGCGTAACTGAATATAGTTCGCCTGACTCACAAAAGTTAGAAAGATTTTGATTCACAAAATTTAAATTACACTAAACGCATTAACATAGAAGAGTATATAAGCATATGCAACCACAAGAGATTATTATAAAGCACTACCTAATTTTGGAGATGTTGAAACATGTATATGTACATCCAGCTAACAAGTTAACACATTAAAAAAGTTAAAGTAAAAGAAGCTAAGCATAACATAGAGCCATAATGAGTCATGTCGTAGATAACTCAAATCCAATTTCTCGCTGATATGAAGGCAATCCTCGGTTTAACGTTCTCTGAATGGAGGCCCAGCTGAAATTCAGAGAATGTGTTTACATAAAAACATATTTCCGAATATCAAGGGTATCATTTTTTAGAAGGTCAATAAAAGTATTATTTTACCTCATTCTGGCGGGTGTAAATCACCAAAGTAGCACATCGAGATGCACCACAGTAGGTATTAGCTTAAAAAGGAATGGAGTAGTCACCTGAAGAGTTGGGCATTGATTAAAACTAGGCTACCAGAATAGTTTAAAAGGAATGAATCAAACTAAGAGAATGCTTCATACCAGACACTATAAGCATCCCGACACTAGCAACAAAGCAGCAAAGAAGTTTCTTATGGGTTCAACCTGTGTAAATATCAGCTGTTAAATAAACATTCAGTTCGAAAGAAAACACATGGGAGTGGGGGTGATACTTTTAAATCTTTAAGCATTAATACAAAATATTTAATCAATGAACTTGAGCCTTATATCTAATCTAGACATAAATCACATATATTACAAACACATGATTTAACCCTGATCTATACAATAGAAGATAGAGACTATTATTATAGAGACTTATACATAACATATATGGATTAAGATGATAATGGACCCCTTTCAACTATTTATTCAATCCAACGTCCCCTTTAGCCGACCACCCACAAACCTAATAAAATAGAAAATCAAATTTACCTAAAGCATTTACAGGAAAGGAACCAAGCTAGAGCATACTAAATACATTCTGGATTTATCTCTTGCGATCAAGCATCAAACTATCAAGTACAAAATGATCCAAAAGTGTACTTAAGCAACAAGGAGGCAAAAGGCAACAACAGCAAGCTGGTAAAGGTCATTTGTTTATTCAGATAAAAGAGGAAATAGTCCAGTAAATCTGAGCATGAGCAGCATATATATAACTTAATAGGAGTACATGACCAGCAAAAATATCCACTAAAACATAATAGAAAGATAAATTAGTTTGACTAACAAGGTCTGTATTCATATAATGTCAAAAGTAAAACTCCCCTGTGATGATCAGCACCTAATAAGTGTCTAAATGACATTTTTTAATTTTACAGAAATTAGAGGCATAGAGTACAATACAAGAATAAGAATATATTCTGTATCTTAGGTACTTTTAAGGGAAGAGCGCCTATGCGCTGCTAAGCGTTTTTCAGACACATGATGGTGCTTAGCGATTTCTATAACCATGCTATTTATATAAACTACACCGTAAGACCTTTAAAAGAAGGGGTAATTCTTTAGCAGTTGCATCGAAGTGTGTATAAAGCCATGAAATTCATTCAACTCTACATTATCCATTTTCTGCAGTCTGCAAACCAAAGCTGTGTTTTTAACTAGATACAGTGCACGACTTGATATCATCCACTCAATACTAAGAGCAAACAAAATAGTTGCCAGTAATGTGGGTAGTGGGAAAAACTTATATTTTAGAACAAAATGCAAGTTCTGTTACCATGTAAGGAGAAACTTAAACTAATTTTCTCAAGTGATAATACATATGTGTGTGTGTGTGTGTGGAGTAAAGATATCATACTTGATAAATATGAAAAACACCTCAAGAATCCAGAAATGATAAGAAAATGTCTTTTAAAACCACATCCAAGGAAATTTGTAAACAGAAGGATAACTAATACAAGCATTCATTTAAAAACACAAACTAGAATCACCACGCACACTAGTACACTACACTGAAAAAGATAAAAAGAGCTTGGACTATCAAAAGTTGACAGTTGCAGAGGTTGATAAATAGCTATATGAAACAAGACATCAACAACAACAATATAGAATGCAATTTTTAGCAACTTAGTTTGCAGTTCGTATTTCAGCCTTTCATATTTTACTTCAACCAAGACTCCAAATTCTAGAATATGGAAGCAGGTCACAAGTTCTTAAGCACCAACTAACTAATGCATGTAATACCGTTGCATACCATTAGTTATTTGGAGGTTTATCTATAGGAGGTTCAAAGTAGAATATAACATTTTGCCCTTAAATATAACATGTTGCTCAATACAGTCATGGTATACTTTCATCTAAAATTGATTATTATCCCTTCCTCGATTCTTGACAAGTCACCACACCAAGATTATATTTGTGAGCTGCAATGGTTACTCAAACATGAAAACGAAGATTCTAGTCACTAGAAGCTTACGTGAAATCACACCACAAAGTTGTTTCCAGAAAACAAACTATAGCTTACTCCATAGCACGAGCTCATATACAAACAGTATTTGATACTTCGTAAAATGTTAAGAATTGAAAGGGTTGTTTCTTAATCTGCAAACCACATAAAAGAAGTCCATAATCAGATTAGAAACCTTAAATATCTTTTAAAAACTTGGTCGTAGAGATAGTTTGTCCTCAAGTCAGTACAACAACCCCTTTTTATGTAAAAATCCATTGATGACCCTACTATACACTATTTTTCCTGAAATGTCAAAGAGAAAGCTAACATCATAAGGTTCAATTTCATAGTTCACACAATAGAGATAACAAAGTTCATTCATGGGTAAATAGCAATCCACATAACAATAAATAAGTAAAATTGAAGTCCCAAATCAACTTTTTTGAAAACCCTAGTTTTCGGAACTTTAATAGACACTATAAAATAAGAAAATGTTATGCTGACATGAAATATATATAAATTCATACTTGTTGATGAATGGTTATTGACGCAAAGACGGCCTTCTCGCGACCTATTATCTGCGTCGTCACCATTCTGCGTTCGAGCACGCTTCTCCTCCACGGTCCTTAGTATTGCAGGTTTAGCGAATTCATGTTATGCGAGTCTTCTTACTTGGAAAGCCTTTACAAATCTTGTATAAAATCTTCCCAATTTCGTTTCCACATAGCCGAGCTTCTCTCTGCCGACAAGAAGATTTTTGCACGCTAACTTTGTACCTAAATTGATCGTCTCAGTTTGAATAGAAGAGGAATACTCTGTATTATATTTTCACAGTAGCTAGATCGAACGAATTTGGCAGCAAAGGAGTGCGCAGATCTAGACGGAGAAGGGTTCATGGGGGGCAAAGAGAAAATGAATATGACGGAGATTTTATTCGGGCCGTGTGTATCTAGGATCCGAAAAAAATAAAGAAAGGCATTCCCTTTCAAGGACGGTTGTATTCCAACCCGACGTTAATCAAATAAAATAAAAATATTAAAAAGGATACAACGTCAGTTTTTACAAAAACCGACGTCAAATAGTTTTATAACGACGGTTTTCCAAGAACCGACGTTAAATAGGAGACGTGATATGTCGATCTTGTAGTAGTGAAGATTATATTAACTAACTTGCTCGTTCCGTTAAGATTGTCACATGTTTTTCTTTTGGTCCGTCTCATTAAGATTGTCATCACGGATATCTAAATTTAGTGGATAATTTGTTCATAAATCAATTAGGTTTTTGAGACAACTATGACGGGTGGTTATTGTCATTGCTCCTCATTTAAATGCTATCAGAATTTATCTATCTTACTAGGCTGCTCGTGATGGTTGTTGGGCCTTATCAAAAATATCAATACGGGGTCCATATTGAGTGATTGAATTAATTTGGATCATTTAAAATATCCAATTAATTTAATTATATATTAAATTTTTAAAAGAATGGACCGGTCCTATTAATTTCTCCATTTTGAGCCCATTATTATGAAATAGTAGCCCAATGAATAGGAGGCATGATCCAACTTATGAAGATGACAACGAATCTGGCTAAGAAATCAGTCCATATGCATGAAAAATAGATATGAACCTTGTTAAGAAAGCCGTCCAGATACATTGCCTAAGTGCTGATTTTTCTAGCTATTAAAATGCAATCAAATGGAGCCCTAAAGTCCATTTCCATTGGAGCCCAAGGGGTATGGACGAATATGCTAAACCCTAAATATATTTTCACTCTCTCCACACCTATAAATAGATGGTCTCAGTTGAGAGAAAGAGGAGAGAACTTCCAGTCGAAGAAACGCTACAGAAAAGCTCTGAAGAACTCCCGAAAAGCTCTGAACGATTCCGAAGAATCCTTTGTGATTTCATCTATTTCTTGATAAAAGTTGATATATTCTTTATTTTGCAAAGCTTTCTTATCTAATTATAGTATCTCTTAGACTCTTACATGTCAAAGCTAACATACTTGAAGGGGGAGACATATAACCTGTTTAATAACTCCTAAATCCTAATAAAAGGGTTAGTAGGATGTTAAAAGTTAATTACCCATCCCCGGTCAATCCCACATGCAAGTCATTTTTTCTGAATAAATATTCAATTAAAAGTTCAACATGACTTTAAGCCTGGCCTGTGCGAGAACCAAATTTAAGCAACACTAATTCTAGTGTATAATCTTTATTTAAAAAGTAATTTCAACAAATTTAATATATTTCATGTTGATACACAATTGTTCATATGCACAGTACACTTTTTTATTCTCCATTATTAAATTGATTTTATAATGATAGAAATTATTGTTATTAGAAAAAAGTGGACATATTAAAGAATAAATGGAATTTAAGAAACATGCACATTTTATATTTCTTGAGTAATAAGAATATAATACTCCGTAGTTATTGTTTATAATGGAGAATAACAATAAAGACAGGTCCATATCCTTCCGTCCTGGAGTGCTCCCGATCAGCGGTGCTGAATGAGAGTGGAAAACTTCGATCACCGCTACTGTCTAGGTGGGAGGGGATGAACTCCCGGTTGGGGGAAGGGTTTAATGTCGTATCTGTCGCTCCAATTGCAGGCTGAGGCTCCTCTTGTTGTTGCATTCGTTGTTCTTGCATTTCTAACCCATTAATAATTTAATACACAGGGTAGTTTAGATATTAGATTTATTTTTATTTATTAATAGTTAATTTAATGACTGTGATTAGTAATTTAAGGGCCGTGAATTACACAACTCCTAAAACTCATGCGCATCTCATAAACCCAGAATCTAAACCCAAAAATAATATTAACCCAAAAAACGACTTGATCTTTTCTTGAAACTAAACATAATAAAAAACGTGATTTCATATTCCGTAAAAGTTGAAATAGTATTGGAAAATATTTAAAATGTTAAGAAAATATGTTCCTATGAAATTTCACACAGATCGAAAACACAGAAACTAACTATACAAAAGTTTGAGAATCCCATGAAATCATTTAGGGTATGTGATTGAGTAATGGGACTAGACCCAGAGCCTAATCAGCCCAAGCCCCGAATTTGGACCCATGGATCCAAGTCCGTAACCTGGAGCCTGCCAGCCAGCCCAACGGGGAGCCTGCCAGTCCGGCCGACCTCCTAGCCCGGAAGAGTAACGGTCGAGCAATTAATGCGCTATTAATTATGTATTTAATTCCGTATTAATGTTGTAATTAATTAGTCATTATTATCGGTAACAGTTACGATTTGTATACGCCTATATAAGGCGGGTTGTAATTCAGATTAGGGGAGACAACTTCTATATGCTATTTCTGGCTACCAAATCCCCTTTTCAACTTTCCTTATTCATATTACTTTCTTGATTCCCGCTTGAGTGTCGTACGTAGCTTTCCTAAAAGCCTACGAACGTCCTATTTTGGACCAACATTGGTGCTTTCATTGAGAGCCTCTATTGATCTCTCACATCACTTTAATAGGAAAAAATTCAAGAAATTCATCCCAATCCAAGGTGTTACAGTTCCACTTCCTCCTGTTCTCTTCGCCAATCACAACTGGATGCCGTGCGCCGACGTCGTTGGTGGTCTCCCTCATCGCCACGCCTATTCATGAGATAGACCTTCAAATGTGCACCCACCTAATTCCTATGGAGCAAGAGTCTGCTATGCGTTAAAGTGGATGGATCAAGATTACACTAAGACCAAATTTGATTCTCCTCAAGGATGATGGGTTGAATTTTCAGCAACGCGCATTCGGGCCCGTTTGGCTCTAAAGCTAAGTTTCCAAAAATCCTCTATATTTGATACAAAAAAAATCATAAATTCAAACATTTGAAAAGATATTTTAAGTGGTTTAATTGCTTTTACTCTTGTTAAGTATGTGTAATTTTAACATTGAAAAATGGGCTTATGAAATCCGATCACTCATGTACACCGGGCGAGCACACACACTCGTACACTGGCCGAGCACACACACTCGCGCCACCGGGTCATGTCACATGGGTGTGGCGATTAATAAGCTCTAATATAAATGTTAATATCGCACACTCTTGACTTCATATGAGTTCTTGCGTGCTCTTACCCTTTCCAAGTGCATCACACTCCGACCTCGGGGGACGAGTCATCCGTTCAAAAGTTTTTACTTGCGGGTTCGAACTACTAACCTCAGGCGGCGAGTTAAACTCTTATTAGGAGTCTAGAGCCACGCTCTTCCGAGCAATTTTGTCACTTAATTGACATTCACATTTCTCAAAAAGGTTGATGTACTTTAGTTCTTTGGGGTTGGATTATCCATTCGAGTGAGGAGTCCGACTCACTTACTCGCGGATTCAATCTTTCTTTCGGAGACTGGGTTGAGGCCTAACTTGGGAACTTGATGTCATTCTTTTCAAGTAGTGAGTCCGACTCACTTACACACCGAGCCGTGGTTCGACACCAGGCCTGATTCTCTATTCTACACTAGTTTCTTTTATGTGTAGGTATAACTGAATGAAGTGGGGGACCGAGGGTCTTACCGTCTTCAAGGAAGCAAATGACAAACCTGACGAGTCTGAGTCCGACGAGAAGAACAGTTCTAGCCATCTTATTCGCAGATTGCGATCATTGCAATAAAGGCTGAAGATCTCACCTCTTGCTTCATCTTGGGGGCGTCAGATGTACTCTTTTTCCCTTCATTAGGATTTTTTCCCATTGGGTTTTTTCCTAATGAAGGTTTTTAATGAGGCATCTCCCAACATGGATAAGGGCGGGGATTTTCTAGTCTCGGAGAAGAGCAACTGACTTGGACTACTCCCTCTTAGCCGAGTCTACTACTCGATTAATGGAGTGGGGGACTCGTGATGGAGTAATGGGACTAGACCCAGAGCCTAATCAGCCCAAGCCCCGAATTTGGACCCATGGATCCAAGTCCGTAACCTGGAGCCTGCCAGCCAGCCCAACGGGGAGCCTGCCAGTCCGGCCGACCTCCTAGCCCGGAAGAGTAACGGTCGAGCAATTAATGCGCTATTAATTATGTATTTAATTCCGTATTAATGTTGTAATTAATTAGTCATTATTATCGGTAACAGTTACGATTTGTATACGCCTATATAAGGCGGGTTGTAATTCAGATTAGGGGAGGCAACTTCTATATGCTATTTCTGGCTACCAAATCCCCTTTTTCAACTTTCCTTATTCATATTACTTTCTTGATTCCCGCTTGAGTGTCGTACGTAGCTTTCCTAAAAGCCTACGAACGTCCTATTTTGGACCAACAGTATGTTTGGCAAATGGCTTATCAGCCAACTTTTAGCTTGTTTGACCCATTTCAGCTGTTTGATTAGTCAAAGAAGCTAATAATAATGTTTGGTAAATGACTTTTAAAATTAGCTTGTTGAGTTTGAAAAGCTGAAAAAATAGATTGTTGAAGAAGCTAAGGGGAGTAGCTTCTTCATTTGGCTGGTTCAATTTATTCCCATAAGGGTATAGCTCAAAGCTCCCAAAGTGATTGCATATAGCTCCAATTTATTCCCATTGTGGTTTTTCTCATTTTTTTAACTTAGTCAACTCAATTATTTTGCTTACCAGTTTTTCTTCTTTTCACTCCTTTTGCTTTCATTGTTTTGAGTTAGCATTTTTAAATTAATCATTTAAGTCATATATAGTAATAATTACTCTAATTATTTTAAATTAAACTTGATTAATCAAATACGTAGTACTATCTAGACAAATAATATATGCTTAACTAATATTTTATATTATTAGTTATGTTCTCTATCTTGAATTAATTTGATGTTTTTGGATTAGATGATTGAGTGATTATAAAATTAGATACTATAAATTTTTGTAGTATGATGAACATTCGATATATCAAAGTAGATATTAAAATATATTTTATTCAACAAATTAAAATTTCCAGTAATAAAAATGATTTATATTGTTGAAGTAACAATAGTTATAAAATTTTCATTCTTAGCAATAATAAAATACAATGAGTATTATTATGTCTTTATATGTCTTTTTACACTATCAGCCAGTTCAAAACAGGCAATTTTACCAAACTGTTATTTATAATCAGCTAACATAACCAACCGGTCAAAACAGCTAACACAACCAACTGTTAGAAAACAACTGACACAATCAGCTAACGGCTAACAACCGATTAACAAACAAGGCCTTAAAATGGTTGAGATACTCCGTATAAAAGAACCAACATAAAAGTTTTATTTAAAGATATTTCCCCCAAGGCACGGAAAATTGGCAAAACATTAATGAGTAGTTTCCCGGGGAGGTTGGTCGGGGGGAGAAAAGCAAGAAAGAGTGACATCAGTGGGTACAAGTGGTGGAAGAATGATAGGCAAGCTTAACGGTGGATCAGCGCAGCTTTCTAAGACCATTCTCCAACCACTTCACACCTTGCATTCATCTCCAAAGACCCATTTTAGTCTCACACCACCCGCTCATTAAGTTAAACTTTAGTTGATGATATATTTTTAGGTAGATTTTATCATAACCACATGAACCAGAATGTTGATATTGAATTATTTAAATCTAAATTCAAAATGATATAATGACTTGGACCAATCAAATAAGTGGTAGGTATGGTATCCCATTTTTTAAATGAGTAACGCGTCGGAGTTGTACCTATTTTTATACTCCGTAAGAAATTATTTATTATATAAAAATGACGACATTCAAACGTTCATTGTTAATATTTTTACATGAATATAATATATATTTATAAGTTACATAAAATTAAACTAATAAAAATCGCTGTCCACCATCATTAATTTAAAAAGTAAAAAATGTCAAAATTTTGAAACGGGAGTAATAAGTAAACACATGTTTACTTCCTACACATTCAAATCTCAAATAAAGTTCAAATACAACTACTAGATCATATGGTGGCAATGATTTAGATGAGAGTGAGCAAAAACATACGTAGTATATCGAAGTGTTTGGATAAAGTATTAGCTCCAAAATACTTTTAGAAGCAGTCTTTTAGAAATTGTGGGAGATCAACTTGAATTGATTCTGATTCTACTGTTATTTTTATAAAAAGAAGTAATTCCAAAAATCAAACAAAACCTCTAAACTTAAATACGATAGCGTATCGGTGGCCGTAACTCAACTGATAACGATGGAGTGTCACAAGGGTTAGCTAACAGGTTCGAATCCCGACAACGCGATGAGAGGTTAATTAATTATTTAATTGACTCGAGCTCTCTTGTCATGCATACGATTTTTAGTTTGACGTTTACGCCAATTTTTTTTTTTTTAAAATTATAGCAAACATTCCTTATGGTATTTAAAAGAAATTACACAGGTCCACAACATGTCACATGGACAAAAGTTTGAGGTGGAGGTGTGGTCACACTAGTAGGGACTTGTGGACTGGTAATCTGTATATATGTTTGCCGCAATATCTACAAATCGACGATGCTGGATCCTTCTTGACTCTCCTTCGCTTATTAATTGACCGATGATCTACAGTCCCCATCTGTGAACTCAACTCAAGCGGCTCTGCCCCACCGTTTTTAATGTCCCCTTCTTCCTCCATTGACTCTGTCCCTTTATTAATTTCCTCCTCCTTCCCAACAGTGGAAGAAACATAATAATACCAACAGAGAAATTGATTATGGATTCCCTCTCTTCTTCCCCCTACTCTCACCACCTCTTCACTGCCTTGGCTTGCTTCATTTCCGCCGTCCTCTTCTTTCTCTCCAGAATGTCCAAATCCAATAAGAAGCTCAACCTGCCGCCCGGGCCGCCTGGTTGGCCGATGGTTGGAAATCTCTTTCAGGTGGCTCGCTCGGGGAAACCGTTTTTCCAGTACGTGAGGGACCTCAGGCCCATTTATGGCCCCATTTTCACTCTCAGGATGGGGACTCGAACCATGATCGTGGTCAGTAGCGCTGAGCTGGTCCATGAAGCTTTGATCGAGAAGGGCCAAGTTTTCGCCTCTCGCCCCAGGGAGACCCCGACAAGGTCCGTTTTCAGCTGCAACAAGTTCACTGTCAATGCGGCGGTCTACGGGCCCGTCTGGCGCTCGCTGAGGCGGAACATGGTGCAGAACATGCTCAGCTCCTCCCGCCTGAAGGAGTTCCGGTGTGCCAGAGAGGCGGCGATGGGTAAAATGGTCGGTAGGATTCAGGCCGAAGCGGCGGAGAACGGCGGAGCGGTTTGGGTTCTGAAAAATGCCCGTTTCGCGGTTTTCTGCATTTTGCTCGCGATGTGTTTCGGAATCGAGATGGACGAGGAGATGATCGATACCGTCGATCAAATGATGAAAAAGGTATTGATCGTGCTCGATCCGAGGGTGGATGATTATCTCCCGATGCTCAGTCCCTTCTTCTACAAACAGGTAAAACGGGCAATGGAGGTGAGGAAAGAGCAGATCGAAACTATCGTCCCGCTAATCGAGAAGCGGCGGAGGGCTTTGCAACACCCTAATTCGGACGAAACGGCGTCGTCCTTCTCGTACCTGGACACCCTATTCGATCTCAAAGTGGACGGGAGGAAATCGGGTCCGACTGACGCGGAGATCGTGACACTCGTCTCCGAGTTCCTCAATGGCGGGACTGACACGACGGGGACCGCCATCGAGTGGGCGGTGGCGCGTATGATCGACAATCCGGCGATACAGGCGAGGCTATACGACGAAATCAGGGGCGCCGTCGGGGAGCGGAAGGTGGAAGAGAGCGATATGGAGAAAATGCCATACTTAAACGCCTTCGTCATGGAGCTTTTACGAAAACACCCCCCGACTTACATGTCGTTGACCCATGCGGTGATCGAACCGGCTAAATTGGGCGGGTACGACATACCCACGGATTGCAACGTTGAGATCTTCTTGCCGGGTATATCTCAGGATCCGAAGATATGGTCCAACCCGGATGAGTTCGACCCGGAGAGATTCCTGTCCGGCCAGGAGACCGCCGACATCACCGGGGTCTCCGGAGTTAAGATGATTCCATTCGGGGTTGGCCGGAGAATCTGCCCCGGGTTGAATATGGCCACCTTGCATGTGAATCTGATGGTGGCCCGACTGGTTCAGGAATTCGAATGGTCCGTTTACCCGGAAAACACCAAAGTGGATTTCAGTGAGAAATCGGAATTCACTGTGGTGATGAAGTATCCCCTCAGAGCCAAAGTTAACGCAAGGGTATAATAATAATACGTAGTACGGAGTAATAATTAGGCAGTACGGAGAATTATATATTTATATTTAATAAATGGTATATTTATTATTCCGTATTTATAACTACAAGTAACTATTAATTCTAAATTGTAGCATTTTTGTTCTAAAAGAAATAGGTAAGTGAATAGGCCACTGTGCACTGTTGGGTATGATTGGGGAATTTCTGATTAGCATTTAAGTCACTACTGCTTATGATCTTAATTAATTGTTACTCCTCGTTAAATATATGTAAACGCTGTTTTTGTCATTTTATATTTTAGAGAAAAGGGTCATATAAATTCTTCTACTATTATGAAATAGTCACATAAGATCATGTACTCAATAAAGTGTCATATAAGTACATTTACTTCTAAAAAGCAATCAAATGAGTCCTAATGACCTATTTAACACCTCCTAATCCCAATTTCAACGTACTTCTGACCATCTTTTTAGAATACATTATACGGCATATGTCGAATATTTAACTAAGATTGGTTAAAATACAAGTCAAAAATCGACATGTAAGTTAAAATCGGGATTAGGAGGTGTCGACTCATTTGATTGCTTTATACAAGTTGAGGTACTTATATGACATTTTATTGAGTACATGTATTTATGTGACTATTTCGTAATAGTAGATGACCTTATTTGATCCTTTTCTCTATATTTTAATATGGAGTACAAAATTTATATAGGCTGGACACAAAATACACAAACATATACTACGTACAATACGTCTCATTGTTCACTGTTCACCATTGCAAGAATTCTGAAATTTAGTGGCGGAATTTAGTTGGAAAATTAGTCCGGCAGTAAATGGCGACAGAAACTAGAGAGCAATTCCTTTCCGCCGGTATTCAGTGGTGGCTCATTCCGCCAATATTTTTTGCGAGTAATTACAGCGAATTTTCCAACCACTAAATTCGGTTAGTGAAGTACAAAATAAATGTCATCACCTACACCCTATCACAAGATAATCCCACACAAAACACTTTTCCACATAACTAGGCATGGACCGGGCCCGAGTCGGTTCAAGCCGGGCTTTTTTTCAAGATGTTGGGTCCGGAACCGGCCCGAGTTGATACCGGGTCCGGGCCAAACCGGGCCGGGCCGGTCCAATGTATAATTTTTTTTGCTTTCTAATTAACCCCCGACCTCCCCCCTCACCTCACCCCTCAAACCTCCCCAACACACCCAGCCCTACCCAAGGAAAACAAAAAATTTGAAAAAAACAAAAAAAGAGAACCGGGCCCAGACTGCCCCGCCCGGACCACCCAGACCGGTTCAAGAAAAATAGGGCCCGAGCCCGGCCTGCCAGGCCCACTGACACCACGCTAAAGCCTGGAACCGGCCATCCGGTCCCGGTTCGGTCCGAACCCGCACGGTAGTGGGGCGGTCCGGTTCACGGGCCGGTTCGATCCATCCCTACACATAACTCATCTCATTTCGAGCAACTTACTTCGATTCCGCAACTTTTTCTAATTGAATATATTTCACAATATAATACATGCATATTTAGTTAGTACACCTGACCACAAGAGCAAATATCTCAACATAATCTACCCCTTTTTTTGAGTAAACCCTTTAGCAACAAATCTAACCTTAAACCTAACATCATTAGGTTCTTCCTTAACCTTAAATAACCACTTACACTCAACTACCGAACAGTTGAGGGGTCTAGGGACAAGGATCCAAGTTTACTTCACTCTCAAAGAGTTCATCTTACTCTTCATGGCACTAATCCATTTCTGAGACTCTTTGAAACCTAAGGCTTCACGGTAGGTCTTGGGTTCATTCAACTCTGGGGGTTCAAACATAAAAAATGAAAACATAGAAGTATCATGCACGTTGAAAGCATAATCAGACATACTATCAAGAGTTCTCCTGATGGTCCTTCTACATTTATCTCTAGCAAGTTGATAATTATGCAAATCATCATTACTAGTCTCCACATGCAACTCATGCAAATTAATGTTATCATGAAAATCAGATTCCACACCCACATCATGCAATTTATGCTCAACATCATGTAAATGCTCCACCTCACTAGGGGTGGTGGGACTTGTTAGTATATATGCCCTAGCGACAATCATTTTTTAAAGACATATGTACTTGATCACATTTAATTTTTATATTTGATATATACACGGTATTACACTCTATGAATGATTGTTTTCGATTGTCAATGTTTTATTCATAATTGTGTTCCCTTGGATTTATGTTGTCAATAAGTAAGTGGGAGCTTATATGATATAACATAAGGTCCTAAAATAGCCTCAATCAATGATCATCAAGAATGGGATATTGATGATATGCGATAAGATTGGTATGTGGACTGCATCATACTTTTAGAAAGTATAGTTGATCTCACGACTATGAGTTCCTGTAATTCATGATGGTCACATAGATATTTTAGAGAATATTGGCATACCCACCGAGAAACCATTTGATAAGTTCTATTCATGTGTCTATGGGATTATCGGCGTATAGAGTAGTGTAATAGTCCTCCGACTTGAGGTCAATACGTACTACATGTGCGGAGTGATGTACTTTGACCATGACCAACGCTTGCACTCCAATCGGGGTAGATACGGCATGTGTTGGGTGCATCACGAAGCACATGGAGTAGTAGTTGAGCCAAGAAAGGATTCATTCCTCATAATAGATTAAGAGAGAACATTCTACTTCTCATATCTCGATGGATCATAAAGTCATTGGCCAATGCAAAGATATATTCGTTTTGGATATCGAATATGATCGTTATGGATCATCTAGAAAGATTGAGAGACAGAGACTGAGTTATTAGGATAGACACTATATCATGTTCTAGACTTAGTTGAATGTTCGCTGAATGAAAGGACCGTATCACTATGAGCTCTATATTACAGGGAGTTTGTATAGTCCTCGCAAACGTCCTTATATATTAAGTTTGTCTGGAGAATCGTCTAGGGATTCACTAAGACCTCAATTTGATCAGTGTTTAATATATAAGGCCCTATGGGTCACACAACAAGTGATTATACCTTCCGATTGAATTGTTAGAAGGAATTAAATATTATTAATTGGATTAAATAATATTTAATTCGTAATACTAAAAATGAATTAAATATTAATTAGATTAAACATATTTAATTCATGAAGCTGAAGGAGAGTTCTATTTGATAGAATTAATTAAGTAAGATAAATTAGATTTATCATACTTAAATAAGATGTATTTATTATTAAATAAAGTAGATATTTTCTTTTGTAATTTGGAATTAAAAGAAAAGTAAATAAAATAAATATTAATATATAATAATTAGAAAGTGGCGTGCAGCCACATCTCAATTATTATTATTATTATTTTGTTTTGTTTTATCTACTTATTTAATTAATTAGGAGTATTGGTCCTAGTAGGATTAGAACTCATTAATTAGAAAGACTTTCATTGTGATTGGGAAACTAGTTTCGAACTAGTATAAATACATCCTTCTCCTTCATAATTTGTAGACAAGTTTTCAGATTCAGTATTACCAGTTTATTTCCCCGCGAAGAGATTTCCTAGCCTTTCTCTTAGGGAGATCTAACCGTTCTTTCGGGAAGGAGAAATCACGCGGATACCAAAGGTCAAGGATTATCACCGCTAGGCTGGAAGATCTGTAAGTTCTAACTCAGATCTGCTATTATTATCATATTCGTTATTTTGTCATAATCAGGGAAGATCTGTTTGGGAAAATTTTAAACTTCCGCTGCCGTACTTTCGAGGTACGTTACATCAATTTTCTAACAGTGGTATCAGAGACAAACTGATTTTAATGACATTATACGATTTTTTGTTGATAGTTTCGTGGATCAAATTTTTTCCTCCACAAATTTGATTAGATTTGTTTGAAAACAAATTGAGAATTATCTGTGTGCGTGATTTGTAACCTAATTGATTTTAGAAATTGGAATTAAAATCTAAACGCTTAGAAATCGCCAGCAACACAGATAAAGGGAATGAGTTTTTTCTGTTTGCGTTCGATCTGCTTGTTTTTGTCGTAAATCGACTTTGAAGATCTGACTAGATGAGCTCCACATGGTTGGCGGCCACCAGATGGTTTCGTCTACGGCGAGTTTCACGGGAAATTTGATTTGCTGTTACAATACGGCGTATTTGTTAAGTTATTAAATGTTCCACGCATCTGGAGTTCTGGACAAGAGCTCATGCTTTGGAGATTTGGTATTGAGGCTAATTTTTAAAATTAGTTATACCATGATGGGTTTCTTGCATATTCAAATCTTAAATTTGAGTAGAGTTGGTATACTACAAAATTTTCATGACATACGTTTCATATATTTTCGCAAGTCTGAAACGGTAGTAATGATAATTATCCTTTAATGAGTTAATCATGATAATAATGATTGGATTAAATTAATCTTTTTAAATAGATTAACTATCTTTGAGATTGTGAAATATTAATTTTAATTTAACCATGGATTACATCACTATTATTTTTGTTGCATGCTAATATTAATTGTTGTTAATGTCTGTTTATAAATTAGATTTATATTGCATGCTCTAATTTATCTGCCTGAGTTAGATCTCATTAACATATTACGTAGTATTTGATAATATGTTATTAGCATCTTGATTAAATAAAGTAATTTAATACCCCGCCAAACGTTCTCCATAAATTAAAATTTAAGTCTTATCTAGGGATAACGACATCACCCATTATAATTAAATTAGTAGAAATATTTTTTCGTTGAAGAATATTTCACCCAAGTGTTTATTCCATTCGACAAAATATAGAACTAATTTATAGATACATATGTTTGTGATCGTGTGATGGTTTTGACTTACTTAAATTAGCTCGAGTCGCCCAAGCATCAATGTTAATTTAGGGATGTCGATCAATTTAAAAATCTGGTAAAATTGATCGACCAAAAGTTGCTTGGACGCAATTGGTCTAGGGACCTACCCATTATATTATTGCAGTGATCAGCCCAAGCTGGGACTGTAATAGTATGAATGAGGATTTTGGCCACTATGATTGTAAAACATTCCATGTTCCTTTTATTGGGGTCAAAGAGCATGTAAAAATAGTGGGAGCTAAATAATTAAAAGTCCATATTATTTAGTTAACTAGATGTGATCATAGGAATTAATATATGATTTTAATTCCGTTCTATTTGAACTTCTTTAGGCTTTTAGGTATGTCGAATTTATCATTGAGAAGTATCTTGGATACAAATAATCTGATTGAACCAAACTTTCTAGACTTGGAACAAAATATGCGTTTCGTTCTTAGGCAAGAAAATATCGAACATGTATTTGATACATGTGTACCCGAGATCCGTGATGTTAGCTCTTCTGAATTAGCAATGTTTGACAAGGACATTCAGAAGAATCACATTGCTGAGGTACCAAATGATGTATGTCTCTACTGCAAAGAGATAGGACATTGGAAGAGAGATTGTGAGATATACAGGACTAATCTAGCCAAAGCACCGAGTGCTTCTAGCTTAGGCATTTTTGTCATTGATATTAATATGTCTACAACTAACTCTCACTGTTGGGTATTAGATACGGCTTGTGGCTCACCCATTTGCAATAGTGTGCAAGGCCTAAATGACAGTAGACCAGTTAGGTTGGGTGAGATTGACCTACGTGTAGGAAATGGAGCAAAAGTTGCTGCTGAACGTGTAGGGACTTATATATTAGATTTACCCAGTGGTTATAGATTAGAACTAAATAATTGTTATTTTGTTCCTTCTATAACAAAGAACATAATTTCCATTCCTATGTTAGACATTGAGGGTTTTTCTTTTCATTTTGCTAATAACACTTGTTGTTTTTCACAAAATTGTATTGTGTATGGAAATGCTCCTCTTATGAATGGTTTATATGTTCTTAATTGTAGACATGACATATTAAATGTACAAAATAAAAGACCAAGGTTAAGTAATCTGAAAAATACCACATATCTTTGGCATTGTAGGCTTGGTCATATTAATGAAGCCAGAATAGCAAGGCTAAGTAAATTAAATTACTTAACGCCATTTGATTTTGAATCATATGGTAATTGCGATTCGTGTCTCTCAGCTAAAATGACGAGTAAACCTTTTCTTGGAAAAGGACTACGGGCCAAAGAAGTGCTTGAATTGATTCACACAGATGTGTGTGGACCATTCCCAACTCAAGCTAGAGGAGGTTTTTCTTACTTCATCACGTTTACTGACGATTTCTCTAGGTTTGGATTTGTGTATCTTATGAAACACAAATCAGAAGCTTTTGAGAAATTCATGGAGTATAAGGCTGAAGTAGAGAAGCAACTTGACAAGAGTATCAAGACTCTACGATCTGATCGTGGAGGGGAATACTTGAGTAAGGAGTTTCTCGATTACTTAAAAGGTCAGGGAATTCAGTCACAATGGACTCCTCCAAGAACACCTCAATTGAATGGTGTCTCTGAAAGGAGAAATAGAACCTTGTTAGACATGGTTAGGTCCATGATGAATTCCACATCTCTTCCAACATCTCTTTGGGGTATGCATTGCAAACTTCGATATACATTCTGAATAGAGTTCCATCTAAATCAGTGCAAAAGACACCATATGAGTTATGGTGTAATAAGAAGCCTGTTCTTTCACATATTAAAGTGTGGGGTTGCCCTGCTTATGTAAAGAAATTGCACACTGATAAGTTAGGAGCTAGAAGTGAGAGATGTAATTTTGTGGGGTATCCTAAAGAAACTAGGGGATATTATTTCTATCAACCTGAGGAACATAAAATCATTATTTCCAGACAGGCACGATTCCTAGAAGAAGACTTGGTCTTCAAGGAATTCAATCGTGAGAAGATAGTACTAGAAGAAATTCAAGAATCACAAAATAACATAGAGGATGCAGACTTGTTAGATGGTCAAAACAAGGATTCAGTGGGAGGATTAAGCGGAAGTATGTCTCTAGGAGGATATCCTTCAGCTAGTGGGAGTAATATAGGAAGCACCTCGCACCAGCAAGTGGTTCCTATTAGGCATGAAAGAAATGACATGGTTGTCATTTCTTCTACACCTAATTCTCCTTCTCTGGAAACACTTAAAAGTGTAGCACCAGAAAATTCTTCGAGCATTGGACAGTCCAATACAAGAGAACCTCTTCACAATCAGAATGAGCAGCCTGAACAATCGCAAAATATTCAACTTCGTAGGTCTACTAGGATTCGTCATGAATCAACTAGGTTTGGCTTCCTCATGGAGGATCATGATGATGTTGAAATTCCTGACAAGGATGAACCTAAGACTTACACTGAAGCAATATTAGATATTGATTCAGAGAGGTGGCAAGAAGCCATGAAATCTGAAATGGACTCGATGTATATCAATCAAGTATGGAACTTGGTTGACTTGCCTGTTGGGGTTAGACCCATTGGATGCAAATGGGTTTTCAAGAAGAAAATTGATGCCGAAGGCAAGGTGCAAACATACAAAGCTAGGCTAGTGGCTAAATGTTATAGTCAAAGAGAGGGAATTGACTATAGTGACACCTATTCTCCAGTTGCAAAACTCAAGTCCATTCGAATTTTGCTTGCGATAGCAGCATACTATGATTATGAAATTTGGCAAATGGATGTCAAAACTGCTTTCCTTAATGGAAACCTCAAGGAGGAGGTGTACATGGTACAACCTGAAGGTTTTATATCCAAGTCAAATCCCAAATCAGTATGTAAATTGGAGAAATTCATATATGGGCTAAAGCAAGCCTCAAGGAGTTGGAATATCCGTTTTGATGAAGCGGTCAAATCGTTTGGCTTCATCAGAAGCAATGAGGATGCGTGTGTATATACAAAACGCAGAAAGGATAGCGTGGTCTTTATGGTCATATATGTTGATGACATTCTGATCATAGGAAATGATATCCCCTTATTGAAGTCCGTGAAAGAATGGTTATCCAATATCTTCATGATGAAAGATCTAGGTGAAGCCTGTTATATCCTTGGGATTAAGATCTATAGAGACAGAGTTAACAGGATGTTAGGTCTTTCACAATCCACGTATATTGACAAAATACTACATCAATTTAAAATGGAAGAATCTAAGAAAGGATTCCTCCTGATGGGTCATGGGATATCGTTATCAAAGAAGGATAGTCCTTCAACTGATGATGAGATCAAACGCATGAGAGGGATTCCATATGCTTCTGCAATTGGTTCAATCATGTATGCTATGATCTGTACTAGGCCAGATGTGGCTTATGCGCTTAGTATTGTTGGTCGATATCAAAATAATCCAGGAGAACGGCATTGGAGTGCTGTTAAGACTATTCTTAAGTATTGTTGGTTTATGCTGTTAAGACAATCATTTCTTTAAAGACATATGTACTTGATCACATTTAGTTTTTATATTTGATATATACACGGTATTACACTCTATGAATGATTGTTTTCGATTGTCAATGTTTTATTCATAATTGTGTTACCTTGGATTTATGTTGTCAATAAGTAAGTGGGAGCTTATATGATATAACATAAGGTCCTAAAATAGCCTCAATCAATGATCATCAAGAATGGGATATTGATGATATGCGATAAGATTGGTATGTGGACTGCATCATACTTTTAGAAAGTATAGTTGATCTCACGACTATGAGTTCCTGTAATTCATGATGGTCACATAGATATTTTAGAGAATATTGGCATACCCACCGAGAAACCATTTGATAAGTTTTATTCATGTGTATATGTGATTATCGGCGTATAGAGTAGTGTAATAGTCCTCCGACTTGAGGTCAATACGTACTACATGTGCGGAGTGATGTACTTTGACCATGACCAACGCTTGCACTTCAATCGGGGTAGATACGGCATGTGTTGGGTGCATCACGAAGCACATGGAGTAGTAGTTGAGCCAAGAAAGGATTCATTCCTCATAATAGATTAAGAGAGAACATTCTACTTCTCATATCTAGATGGATCATAAAGTCATTGGCCAATGCAAAGATATATTCGTTTTGGATATCGAATATGATCGTTATGGATCATCTAGAAAGATTGAGAGACAGAGACTGAGTTATTAGGATAGACACTATATCATGTTCTAGACTTAGTTGAATGTTCGCTGAATGAAAGGACCGTATCACTATGAGCTCTATATTACAGGGAGTTTGTATAGTCCTCGCAAACGTCCTTATATATTAAGTTTGTCTGGAGAATCGTCTAGGGATTCACTAAGACCTCAATTTGATCAGTGTTTAATATATAAGGCCCTATGGGTCACACAATAAGTGATTATACCTTCCGATTGAATTGTTAGAAGGAATTAAATATTATTAATTGGATTAAATAATATTTAATTCGTAATACTAAAAATGAATTAAATATTAATTAGATTAAACATATTTAATTCATGAAGCTGAAGGAGAGTTCTATTTGATAGAATTAATTAAGTAAGATAAATTAGATTTATCATACTTAAATAAGATGTATTTATTATTAAATAAAGTAGATATTTTCTTTTGTAATTTGGAATTAAAAGAAAAGTAAATAAAATAAATATTAATATATAATAATTAGAAAGTGGCGTGCAGCCACATCTCAATTATTATTATTATTATTTTGTTTTGTTTTATCTACTTATTTAATTAATTAGGAGTATTGGTCCTAGTAGGATTAGAACTCATTAATTAGAAAGACTTTCATTGTGATTGGGAAACTAGTTTCGAACTAGTATAAATACATCCTTCTCCTTCATAATTTGTAGACAAGTTTTCAGATTCAGTATTACCAGTTTATTTCCCTGCGAAGAGATTTCCTAGCCTTTCTCTTAGGGAGATCTAACCGTTCTTTCGGGAAGGAGAAATCACGTGGATACCAAAGGTCAAGGATTATCACCGCTAGGCTGGAAGATCTGTAAGTTCTAACTCAGATCTGCTATTATTATCATATTCGTTATTTTGTCATAATCAGGGAAGATCTGTTTGGGAAAATTTTAAACTTCCGCTGCCGTACTTTCGAGGTACGTTACATCAATTTTCTAACAGGACTATCATGCTCAGAGGAATCATTATCATGCAAAACAGTTTCATCATTAATAACAAGACTAACAAATAAAGGACTAACAACAACAGGGACAAACTCGACCTCACTAGGAGTACTATCAGACTTAGACTCAGGATTAGAAACAGATTTGGTCAAGCAAGGGAAATCAAGTTCATTAAATACCACATTTCTGCTAATGACCACCTTAAAGCGTATCTGGTTGCTATCCCATTACCTCTAACCCTTTACCCCCTCCGGATATCCTAGGAAGACATATTTCTTAGACCTAGGATCCAACTTGTCATCCTGTTGATGTGCATATGGTGCACATCCAAACACTCGAAGGTTAGACAAGTCAAGAGGCTTACCGGTAAAGACGATTTCAGGACACTTACCACCTAGAGGGACAGAAGGGGACCTATTAACTAGGGGTGGGCATGATTGGTTAACCGCACTTTGGTTAACCAATTTTCGATTAACCGCGATGTTGGTTAATATATTGTTAATGTCATTATCCGTACCGTAACATTGGTTAACCGAGTATCGGTTAACCAAAATATCGGTTAACCACTAATTAATTAACCAAAAACCATGAAAAGATAAAGAATAAAGTCATCAAACTACTCTGTATTAAACATTTGATTTGTTAAAAAATACATAAGCAGTTCAAGATTAAATTAGAAATTTTATATAGCAGAAACTTTTCCAAAAAAAAAACTCCCCGGCTCCGAAACTTTAGTTAGCCCGTATACATCGTATTATCTTTCCATGTGTACTACTACTTTTCCATATTATATGTTCCTATATCTATGTATTTATACGATTATTAGGTTAATTATACTATTTATATACGTATAGCACTAAAGAAAATGTATACATTTCAGTAGCTTATTTACGGAGTAATTGATTGTAAAGTGTGTATATTATTCCACTATGCAGGCCTGAACGTGAATATACATACACCAAAATTCCAAAAATGATACAAAGTGTTCACTTTCCCGTCCTCATACCTTTGTCGAAATTTATTGTCCGTGTGTAGTGTTTGCGTATGATCCTACGGTTACTGGTTAACCGGTGAGATAATTTCCAAAACCCTAACCGTACCGCTAACCATTTTTCCCTCCCGGTTGGTTAACTGTACCGTGAGTTTTAAAAATTCCGGTACGGTTAACAAAAAAAGACACCGGTTTTCCGGTTTTTCGGTACGGTTAAACGGTTACGGTTTTTTGTGCCCACTCCTACTATTAACCAAATAGGCAGCAATGGTAACTGCTTCACCCCAAAATTTCTTAGACAAACTAGAGGTAGCTATCATATTTCTAACCTTATCCAACAGAGATATGTTCATTCTTTGAGCTATCCCATTCTGTTGGGGAGTATAAGGCCCATTTTTGTGTCTTTTTATCCCACAATCCACACACAGCTTATCGATCTCCTTATTACAAAACTCTAAACCATTATCAGTCCTAAGGGTTTTAACCAGTTTAGTTTTCAACCAGGGTTTTCCACTCCCTAAACCTCACAAACACATCTGACTTGTGTTCTAAAAGGCAAACCCACACCTTCCTAGAAAAATCATCAATAATAGAAAGGAAATATTCCCTACCCCCGTGGGTAGAAACACTGGTAGGACCTAGACCTGTACATAAACGGGTTCGGGTCGGGCTCAGGCCGGGCTTTTTATAAATTTTCTTCCCATCATGTGTGGGCGGGCCGGGCCGGGCCGAGCCTAACCCTATGTCCATACCCGCCCATAAGAGCGGGCCGGGTAGTCCATCGGGCCGCCCGGCCCGGGAAAACTTTAATTTTTTCAAAATTATACTACCTCGTCCCGATGGACTTTGCCAAGTGCAAAGTAGGTGAAGAATAAGAATAGTAAAAACTGTGTGGTTGAGATTTGTGCAGAGGAGAGAGAAATGTGCAGAACCACAAATTAGTTGCTTTAATAGGTAAGTGGCAAAGTTTTTTGGGATACCAAAAAAAGGAAAGTTGGCAAAGTCCAATGGGACGGAGGGAGTATGATTTTTTAAATACTTTAAAAATAATATTAAAAAATTTAAAAAATAATTAATACGCTTATAATGTATATACGTCTTTCAATACATACAAAAAAATACTTGCACAAAAATAATAATGAGAAACTATATCTAAAATTTAAAATTTAAGCACAAAGTATTATCTTTAAGTACAAAAATAGATATTATATTGGTTGGGCTAGTTGTTAAGAACTAAAAATTTAAATTTAAACATAATAAACTATAAATATGTATAAAGAAAAATTAGTAACTATAAATATACATTTTTTTTGGAAAAGAAGATTTTATTGATAACAAGAAGTAGTACAATGCGAGAATGAAAAAGAGAGAAAAAAATAACAATACAGAAAAGAAAAGAAAATAGAAAAGAAAAGAAAGTAACTATAAATATACATGTGTATATGCAAATAAATAAATAAATTAGTATATATATAAATATAAATATAAATATATTATATATATATATATACACACTAAATGTAGCGGGCCGGGCTTATCGGCCCGAACGAGCCTACACCCTAACCCAAGCCCGCCCATATCTTATTGCGGGCCGGGCCCGGCGGGTAAATATATATGCCCAAACCCGCCTATTTGTGCGGGCGGGCCGGGCGGCCCGGCCCGATTTTGTCCAGGTCTAGTAGGACCCCAAACATTGGCATGAACATATTCAAGCACAGATGAACAGTTAAACAACTTAGGGTAAGAGCATGTAGAAAAGCTAACTCTATGTTGCTTGCCCAACCAACACACATGGTTCATAGAAAGGCGCAAAAGTCACAGAGTCTTTATCAAAATAATCAGACCTATGCATGATATCTAAACCCTTATTGCTCATATGCCATAGCCTATTATGCCACAAAGAGGTCTTATTAGCACATACAACATTCACAGAATCAACAAAAGGTTTAACGTAACATACATAAAGGTTATTCACCTTCTCAACTTTAAATAAAACAATATAATTTTTCAAAATTTTCATGCAACCATTCCCCCACTTTCCGTGTAAACCACTACTCTCCAAAGCAGCGACAGATAACAAGTTATGACACAAATCAGGGACATGCATCACATTCTTAATGGTAAACATAGAGCTACAAGAAAATTTCAGACATATATTACCAACACCAAGCACATTGCATCTCTTAGTATCACCCACGGAAACATAACCACTATCACATAATTCATATGTAGAAAACAAGTTTTTAAAAGGGGACATATGATAGGTACAACCAGAGTCAATCAACCGATTCATGCTCAGACAGGGAATTTCGCACAGAATTAACATGGACACAAATTATCAAAACCTCACCTAGGTCACATCTATCGACAACTACACTAGCATGCTCAACTTTCTTTGTGTTAGGTCAGTCCCTGGTGGACGATTCCTAGGAGAAATTGGTGGGGTAGATTGCGGTGAAGTGTTGATATAGAAATCGAGGCCGGAGGTGGTGTTAGGGACTCCTGATGTCCCAGCGGTTCCAAATGAGGACTGATCCAAGGTTCTCTTTTGCTCTCGCAGAGCCTTGCGATTCTGTCTGGCGAGCTTTTCAATCTCAAGATTAATAGGGATAAGTGGTTCTCTCCTCTTAGAGCGTGTATGCATAAACAGATCTAACCTGCAAGGTTAGAAGACAGAAAATCCTACGAAAAACTAAATGCAAGTCGCTGAAATAAATTAACGCTTAAAACTGACACCGTCCCCGACAACAGCGCCAAAAACTGACGTGAGTTTTCTCGCACTTAAAAGATGTAGTAATATAGGGTGCAAGTACGAGTATCTTCTCCACAGGGATGGACAAAAGGGAATTAAGTATTACCTAAATTCAGCGATGAAATTAAAATAAATAAATGAAATTGTGCGAGATTTGATTGGTTGGAAAATTAAAATGCAATTACACGATTAAAAAGCTTAGGTGTTTCTAATTAATGACATAAAGGAACATGGATTGACTTCGGGGTAATTAGATTTCTGGCTGATCAGGCTTAATCACATGAACATTAATTAATTGAGAAACACAAAACAAAACTAAGTTCTAACCACTCTCGTGGCGTACAGTACAATAATTTAGGGAACCGGGTTGATCTCTCATGCGATAAGTATCTAAATTATTTCCAAATCAAACGAGCGTACGGACTACGGCCCGTTACTCGTTACTAATCTCTTAACGAATGATTAATTGTGTGTGAAGGTGTCCTAGAATAAATTAGATCACTCTTAGTTTATTCTACAAGCATTTATAATCCTAGTGGTCATTCTAGATTACAAGAGATCAATTAAATAATTCAAACACAAATTAAATCAAGATTCATGCAATTAAACCAGCAAGAACTAGCCATACATCGTGATCGACCAACCCCTTCATCAAACCCGAATCCCTAATTAAAACTACTCACAACTCATAATTGAATCAACAATAGAATTGGGATGAAAAGAATTAATTGTCATTAATTAAAAAGTTGGAACTTACAAATAATCTCAAGGTATTGAAGAACAATGCGGAAAAATAGATGTAAAGTCGTCCTTGGGCCTCTCTCTAATCTACCCCCTCGCAAAACGGGGGTTTGGGATCTTTAAATAGAGAAAACGGACGAATTCGGGCTGAACTGGGATTTTCCGGTTCAGGCACAGCGTGCCTATGCCTGTACCTCATGAAATTTTTCGCGTCTTCGACATCGGGCACATCGTGCCCACGTGGATGTAAGGTCCCTCGTGCCATCAGCTCAACGGGCACGACATGCCCAACTAGGTAGGCACGGCGTGCCAACCCCTTCCTTCGTCACAGGCACACTGTCAAGCACGCACGACGTGCCTAGCTCATTGGGCACAGCGTGCCTAGCCCATTTTTCACCGTTTTCTTCCGTTTCTTGCTCTGAATGCTCCCGTGATCAATCCTAAAGGTCTTTCAGCATCAAATCTTCATCGTAAACCTCCCGGTGACCTCCAAAGCTCTTGATTCCTCTTTAAATGCGACTCAACTTGTCTCAATTGTTTCTCAAGCGCCGGTGTCGGGCTCAAAACTCCTGATTTTGTCTTCAACAATATCAATCTAGAACCAACGCCCGGTAAAACATGACTTGAGCTAAAAATGAGACTTATGAACCCTTAAGTTAGAAAAAACCATCCAAAGCTGATCTCAACACACATCAAATGTGTGTCGAAATACGGACTTATCAAATTTCTACCAGATTAACAAGCAACACATAAAGTCATTAAACCCCCAACCAAAGATAAAATTACTTAGTGACCATCCAAACATCCATTACTGCTCCATATTTTCTGCAAAAGCTTTCATTAGCAACGATAACTACATTAAATTAGATATACAATCATAACCATTTCAGTTTCCCTGTACAACACACCCTTAGTAACACTCTCACAGTTGGGAAGCAGTCACTACGACCCTCTCTCTCTCCAACTTGCTCCTCTTCATCATCCCAAAAACAAAAATCTTAGGGTGTGTTTGGGAGTTGAGTTTTGGAGAGGATGGGAGGTTAATGGGGGCTTATAACCCTCCTTTTTATGTTTGAGAGTTTAAAAAAATGGAGGAGATGGTTTTGGAGGGCTTTTGTAACCCTTTAAAACCCTCCAAATGCTTAATTTTTAAGTTCCCCCAATTTGGAGAGTTTTGGAGGATAATTAACAACATGATAAAAATGAGTATCAACTCAATGATTTGAATTCGTCATATCTCAAAGTGATTTTAATTATAATTCCTTCAAAACCCCTCTTCTTCCAATTTTATTACTGTCAAATACAAAGAAGGACTTCCTCACACTGTCCTCCCTTTCTCCTCCAACAACATACCTCCAAAGCCTTCCCCTCCCCTTCCCTCCAAACTCCCAAACATACCCTTAAGGTCTCCATAGGCGTTTATTTTGAGTTTCTACAAATGAAGGTTCAAATTTAATTAAACTTCCTTAAATCATGATTTCGGTTACACCTCAATCTATTGATTGAAAAAATTATTTTTAAAATACGTAGTATGTTTTATTAATAAAATAATTAAACGAAATCTATATGCTCCCATCTTTTCCGCAAACAAATGGTTGTTATAAACCACCTAAGCATGGTAATTCGTATTTTATACCCACACATACAACAGACTAGTCACATTTTAGGAAAAAGCATTTTAAAGTCACTTTTTAGTCTTTAACATTCTATTTAGTAATATATTCATAAAAAACTCCAAACTAAAAGTGTTGCAACTCTTAAATGTTATCCAGATTTGATAATATCTATGTGGTGCAATGATATAATTTAAAAGGATAGAAGATACTCCGTATTACTTAATTAACAGGGTGTCAATGTGAAAGTATAATCATTACACTATATTAGCAAAGGGAACCTCATCAAACTTCACATATACTACTCCATAGTTTAACTACGGATTATATATTAATTATATACGTAGTATATATATACATGTAATTAATTTTAATATTATATTTTTATTCTGTTATTAACAAGTAATTTTTGTTATAATAATAGTAATACTAATAATATATATTTGAACTTAATTACGGAGTATAAAGCTATGTAATGTTCAAAGAACCAAAAGATGAAATCATTTTTACAGACCAGTAACAATAATCCAGCTCAAATGCTTCATTTTACCTTGAACCGTTGACGTGCACTTGTTGTGAGGTGCACTCAAAATAAATACAATACAACAAATATACGTAGTATAACGAAGTAAGGTTCGTATCCACAAGGAAAGTAATACTTTTCTTTTATGTAATTAGTAACAAAGGGGTTTTTTGATTGTTGTTGAATTTGAAGTAAATTTAAACACTAAGATGAACGACTTATGTGGTTTAATTAATAGAGATGAGGACTTGGTTTTGCTTTTATTCACTTAATGAAATGTTCGTCGATTTCAGTTATATCTTTAACTATCTTCCTCTCGAATACTCAATCGAGGAGTATATCCAGTTCATCGAGGGTAGTTATTAATAACGAGATGCGTTCATTAATAAAACTTACTATCGAGTCAATATAGAACAAGCGCCGTATATTAATTCGATAGTAGCAATAAGCTTAAGATGAAAACGATTGAGATTGATAACCTCAACACAAGCGGTTTATTGGTTTAATCAATATAATTAATTCCCCTTGGTTTATTAACCATGAGATGATGCATTAACAATCCAAGTTTACTACCTTTGAAGGAACCGAATTAATAACAAGCGTATTAACCGATTGATTCTAGTAATAATTAATAGATGATGCAAAACTAGTTGATCTTTAAAGTAATGCTCAAAATATTAATATGGAATATGAATAGGAAGTAATTAATATTCAAGGAAAAAGGTTAAAGAAAATAACTCACAACTTACAAATCATTAAAGCTTCAAAGTAGCAAAACCAAGATGGAAGAGTTTAGCTCCTCATTTGGAGACTAAACATGAAGAAAATATAAAGAAATAGCTATTCTAGACTGAGCTTAGAAGTATGTAGGAATTGGATGCCTAATTGTGAAGGAAAGGGGGTGTATTTATAGGCTCTTGGGATGCAGCTCAGGTACCCGATCGGGTATATACACGGTACCCGATCGGGTATGTGTAAAATGCCAGATTCGAGGTATACTCGATCAATTATAGGCTATATTCTATATGTATACCCGATCGGGTGTGCTTTTATACCCGATCAAGTATGTGTAGAAAATGATATTCGGGCTATACTCGACCGGATTTGGGGTTAAACTCAAAGGCATACCCGATCGGGTATGTCGGTCTACCCGATCGGGTATAGACACTCGATCGTTGTCAAAATCTTCCCTGCATGTTCCTTTGTCTTCGGATCCAATCCGATTTGAAGTTTCAACAAGATACCCGACCGGGTATAGACAAAAAATCCAGGATCCTATTTTCTCTTGAGATTATGCACCTTTCTTCCACTTTTGGGGTTCACCAACTGTCCTTTGAGTGATCAAGACCTGTTTGAGCTCAGAATGAACCTAATCTAAACAATTTACAAGAATTTAACAAACTAAACTATTACACCAAAAGTGTGTAATTTCCAAAGTAAAAATCAATCAAAACTAATTAAAAATACAAACATACACATGGAAATTACATGATTATCAACCCCCCCACACTTAGTTTCTTTACTCGTCCTCGAGTAAAGTCAAATGTTCACAAGTGTCAAGTCTTCCACATTTTCAACAATTTTAACAAGATAAAAATACAAGACCACCAAGGATAAAAGATGAGTTTTAAGCTCAAATTACAAATATCATCTTGGCTTTTATGGCCTTCTAGTGCTCATCTTCTCTTCTTCTCTTCTTCTCCTCTCTTCTTCTTTTTCTTGAATCTTCTTATTCTCCAAAGAGATCAAATGAGTGTTTGCAAAAACAAACATTTCTCTCATATCTCTCATTTTTCCTAGGAGCCTTTTCAGGTTTTCATCCTAGCATCTCTTTTTATTTTCCATTCTCCCCAACTCACTCATTTTTTATAAGCCCTTTTTGCTTAGATTGCCCATTTTTGTTGGGTTTTCAACCTAACTAGCATTTCTTTTCTTTTGTTTATTCTCTTTTGTTGTGGAATAAAATAAATTCATGCGTAGTGAAAGGTAAGAAATAAAATTACATACCATGAGGAGTCTCTCCCCCACACTTAGTCCAAGCACTGTCCCTAGTGCCCACCTTCTCCGCCATAGAAGCTGCCTTCGAAGCCGCTCCCCTGCCCCGCCATCTCCCATGTATGTGTCCCCGCCATCTCCGCCATCGTACCCTCCACCCCCGGAGCTAGATCTTCCAAAGTTACCCCAATGAGTGGGGTCATACCACGAGGGTGGTGGAGGGGGGTTCGCCATAGTCTGAAAGGATCCTCGATGGGCGATGTAAGAGTACATAGGTCCATAGAACCTACTTTGATTCTCTTCATACCGATGCCTATCGACTTCCCGGAGCTTCTCCATCCGTTGAAAACCTGCCCTTTGCTCCTCATGCACTTGGTTGAGCCGTTCTCCCATGGCCATGTAGTTTGTGTTCATTTGGTTGTACCCCGCAAGTAGATGTTGTTGACCCTCCAAAAGTTGTTGGAAGAAGTTGGGTGGTGGAGGGTTTTGAGGTTGCTAGGGGATGTCTGCGTCCATGTCTTCATGACCATGGGGTCCGGCATAAGGCTCGTACTCAGGTTGGTATTGGAGTGGCTCTTGTTCCGGTTCTTGGAGATGTGGTGGAAGGGCGTGTGGGAATAGGTAATGGGGCACCTCTACCTCTAATTTGTAAAGTAGTTTGCGAAGTTCTGGGCTAGGCATGAGGAAATGTTTGATAGGCTTGGGGTGTATGAGCCAGTTACACATGTTCTTTGGTTGGTCACCACCATGGAGTGTGGGAAAAAGCTGTGCATCCCTTTTGGCCTAACCAAGCCATGTTCATCAAACAATAATCAGGTATAGGCATTGTTCTAAAAGGCGCAAGGCGTGTCAAGGCGGCACCACCAAGCCTCAAGCCTTTGAAGCCTAGGCGGGCTTAGGCGAGATTTAGGCGTGAAAAGGCGTTCTGAAATTTTATCCTTCAAATTAATATTTCTAGAGCTACTTTCAAATATGTAAATTTAGTATTAAGTAGTATCATACATCAATATTATACTTTTCTAATTTTCAACACAAATAAATTTTCTAGAGTTTAAAATATGACAAATGGATATGAATTTATCTATTACACAAAAATTAGAATTGGGATACGTAATTGAAAGATAAAATAATAACAATAATAACAATAAAAGTAATGGTGAAGGTGATGGAACTACTACTAATACTCCGTATAATAATAGCAACAGTAATATTAATAATAACAAAATAGTAATAATACTTATTGATTTTTCTGTACTGTATTTAGTATAATATATCAAAAATTAGGACATTATTCGTAAGCGAGAATTAATAAAATAGTTAGTTATAAACTAGAGATTTAATACATATAATAATAGTAATAATAATAATAACTAATAGCAGTACCAATAATAATATAGTAATATAACAATAATAATAATAATGAACTAATGGTAGTTAATTATGAATGTTTAGAATAATTGTATTGTGAAATAAGTTACAAACCTATAGAGCTATACTCCGTAATATTCATAAAAAATGAATAAAACATGAGTCTTAGACATTTACACGTTTGCGTTTAGCCTTTGTTTTGAAATTCAGCCTTAGCGCATGTTTTTCGCACAGCTATCCCACACCGAAAGTTTATACATGAATCAGGCTTCTAATTTCCTATAAATATGTAGGAAAAGCGCTAGGTAACGCAGCTTAGGCAAAGCTTCAAGCCAGTATATGGGCTTCTCTCGCCTGTTGAACCAAAAATGAGCTGGTCATATATTGGGCCGCCTTTGTTCACGCATTAGATAGACGCGAGGCGTTTCTTTCCCGCATTGCGCCTAGGCCCGCCTTTGCGGCGCCTTTGGACGCATTTTAGAACACTGGGTATAGGAGAGTTATCCGTATACCCGAACTTACTTGCCAAGTGCATAATCATCCCACCCAAAACAATTGCCCCCCTCGCTGTGCTTTCCTTTTTTAAATGTGCCCACATGAGATTGCATAGGTTAAAGTCCACATGACGGCGGAATAGAGCAACCGACATCAAACACACATCCCCCATCCTAGTGTGGTGATTGTTGGGGCGCCCAAGTAAACAGTTTGCTAAAAACTTCAAGAACAATCGGAGGACGGGGTATTGGACATGACTAATATATAGTTGGGAGGAGCTAAAGCACACTTCTCCGGTCATCTTGGTCCACAGTGAATGACCGAAAATAGTGTTGTCGGAAATGGCTTTTTCGTAGGGAACGAGAATGCCAAAATGTTCGGCAAACTCATGTTTCGTTATTGAATAGGTGTGGTTAAACAAACGAAATGTGAGTTTGTAATCTCTAAAATCAACCTCATCGTTCTCAAACTTCACCGAGCTCATGAATTCATAAACAGTTCTTTCGTTAGAGTTGTATTTCATTTTGAAAATGCGGTTCATGTCCAACTCACGAAAGAATTGCTTGGTACTACTATAAATGCCTAGTTCACGGAGAGCATCATGGCATAAGAAACGAGAAGGTTTTAATTGCCTTGTAATTGTAGTGATGAACCGAGCTCGGTGTTCGTTGTCGGCGAAAATGAGGTCCTCGTACCCCGGGATGGGTTCCATATCCCTTGAGCTTTGCCCTTTGTCCTTTCTTGGTGCCATTTTTGGAGATTTGGAGCTTGAAATTGGGAAAAATCGAAAGTGGGTTAGGGTTTTTCGGACCTCTGGAAATTGGGGAAAAGTTGGGTTTATGGGTATGGGTGTGTAGAGGAAGGTGAGGGGAGTATTTTGGTGGAAGAATGAGGTGATTTGATGGAGAAATGAGGGAGATATGGTACATAGAAGGTTCGAAAATGAAGTTTGGGGAAGAGGTTTTGAAAATTGGGTTGGGAATTTAGGGAAGATGAAGTGATTCAGGCTGTTTTGGGGTTAAAACGCAGGTATACCCGATCGAGTATTGTGTGATACCCGATCGGGTACTGAAGACAGTTTGTTCAGAACTTCGGTTTTCCAGCCATACTTGACCGAGTATCTTTCCGTACCCGATCAGGTACTGGAGGCAGTTCATTTGGGCTTTTGAAATTCCAGCAATACCCGACCGGGTGTATAGTCATACCCGATCGGGTATGTTTCTTTTTTCACATTTTGAGCCCTGTATTCGGTCGAGTGTTGGGAGCAGGTTCTATTTGGTTTCATCTTTCTGAACATACTCGACCGGGTGCGTAGTGATATCCGATCGAGTATTCCTCCTTTTTGTAATATTTGAACCCCGTATTCGATCGAGTGTCCGTGGCAGGTTCCTTTTAGCTTTGCCTTTCCATGAATACTCGACCGGGTATGTAATTGTACCCGATCGAGTATACATGCATTTTTGAAAAACTTTTGCTCCTTCGATCGAGTATGACTTCGGTTCTGCTTTTTTATCAATACCCGACCGAGTCTAAGGTGGTACTCGATCGGGTATGTCCCTAGATGCTTCAAACCCTGTAGTTTCTTTCCCTCCAAACATGCCGTTAGTTCCCTCTCTCTTTGATCTCTCAAATAATTAAAGAAAAAATGAACTTTAAACACCTGAAATAATGAAAAATAAAACTTGGGTTGCCTCCCAAGAAGCTCCTTAGTTAACGTCATGGCTCGACGATATCATTGTGTTCAATCTTCAAAATTTGGATCGTGATGATCCATCTTTTTCACATTTTCACCCGGGCGCATCTTATAGAAAGGTTCAATTTGTTGACCCTTTATTTTGACAATCTTTCCGGGATCAAATATCTGGATTTGTATCGCTTCATACGGTGAGAGTGAGGGTCCATGATTTTCACTCAGCATGGTAAATGGAAGGGGTTTTGATCGAGGTGGTATAAGAGGGAGTATGAAATGTTTGTGCAACTCCACCGTTATCCCCTGCATATTTGTGAGCGAAGAGAAATCTAAATGATACTCACAATTGCAGAAGATTTCGTAGGTCTTTGTCCTTCTCCACCCTTTGTATTTTCCCTTAGAGGCTCAGGGAATGGTGGCATGATCTCAGGAATGGACGGTGGTGGAGTTGAGTTTTGAGGGTTCTCCTCCTCTGGTTGAGCTTCCTCCGTAAGCTCCCCTTCTTCTTCCTCCTCGCCAATGTGTTTCACATTGTTTGGCACTTGTTTCAATTGATTCTCCAAGTTCAGTTCTTTGAGCACCGTTTCTTGCGGGTATTGTGACATATCTTGTTGTATTTTTGTCACATTGATGGTGAGAGCTCGGATCATGTGTTCTGTGGACATGCTGGAATAAGAACTTGAGTATGGGTTATATGTGTTAGAGAATGAATCATACCTCTCTTGGAAACCAACATCATTACTCTGTTCAAAGTATTCTTCTTGAAGCTTTGGGCAAAAATCCGTAAGATGCCTTTGTGACATGCAAATGTTGCAGGCCTTTGTATCTTGAACTTTTGAGCATAACAGAAACTCCTTTACTAAAAACGTCAAGCTATAAATTTGACTTTCTAGCGATGATGTGTTGGTATCCATTACTCATGTAAGCTCAGAAAATAGAAAAGTAATTTTTCTATATATATATATATATTTATTTTATTTTTTTTGAAATAAAATAAAAAGAAAAATAATTGCTTTTCCCCGGCAACGGCGCCAAATTTGATGTGCACTTGTCGTGAGGTGCACTCAAAATAAATACAATACAACGAATATACGTAGTATAACGAAGTAAGGTTCGTATCCACAGGGAAAGGAATACTTTTCTTTTATGTAATTAGTAACAAAGGGGGTTTTTGATTGTTGTTGAATTTGAAGTAAATTTAAACACTAAGATGATCGACTTATGTGGTTTAATTAATAGAGATGAGGACTTGGTTTTGCTTTTATTCACTTAATGAAATGTTCGTCGATCCCGGTTATATCTTTAACTATATTCCTCTCGAATACTCAATCGAGGAGTATATCCAGTTCATCGAGGGTAGTTGTTAATAACGAGATGCGTTCATTTATAAAACTTACTATCGAGTCAATATAGAACAAGCGCCGTATATTAATTCGATAGTAGCAATAAGCTTAAGATGAAAACGATTGAGATTGATAACATCAACACAAGCGGTTTATTGGTTTAATCAATATAATTAATTCCCCTTGGTTTATTAACCATGAGATGCATGCATTAACAATCCAAGTTTATTACCTTTGAAGGAACCGAATTAATAACAAGCGTATTAACCGATTGATTCTAGTAATAATTAATAGATGATGCAAAACTAGTTGATCTTTAAAGTAATGCTCAAATTATTAATATGGAATATGAATAGGAAGTAATTAATATTCAAGGAAAAAGGTTAAAGAAAATAACTCACAACTTACAAATCATTAAGCTTCAAAGTAGCAAAACCAAGATGGAAGACTTTAGCTCCTCATTTGGAGACTAAACATGAAGAAAAAATAAAGAAAGAGCTATTCTAGACTAAGCTTAGAAGTATGTAGGAATTGGATGCCTAGTTGTGAAGGAAAGAGAGTGTATTTATAGGCTCTTGGGATGCAGCTCGGGTACCCGATCGGGTATATACACGGTACCCGATCGGGTATGTCTAAAATGCCAGATTCGAGGTATACTCGATCGATTATAGGCTATATTCTATAGGTATACCCGATCAGGTGTGCTTTTATACCCGATCGAGTATGTGTAGAAAATGTTATTCGGGCTATACTCGACCGGATTTGGGGTTAAACTCAAAGGCATACTCGATCGGGTATGTCGGTCTACCCAATCGGGTATAGACACTCGATCGTGGTCAAAATCTTCCCTGCATGTTCCTTTGTCTTCCGATCCGATCCGATTTGAAGTTTCAACAAGATACCCGATCGAGTATAGATGATACCCGACCGGGTATAGACAAAAAATTCAGGATCCTATTTTCTCTTGAGATTATGCACCTTTCTTCCACTTTTGGGGTTCACCAACTGTCCTTTGAGTGATCAAGACCTGTTTGAGCTCAGAATGAACCTAATCTAAACAATTTACAAGAATTTAACAAACTAAACTATTACACCAAAAGTGTGTAATTTCCAAAGCAAAAATCAATCAAAACTAATTAAAAATACAAACATACACATGGAAATTACATGATTATCAACTGTGTATCAAAGTTCAGTAGTTATTTACTTATTTACAGTTGTATCTTTTTCAAATTGTTTTTTTGCATTCTGCATTGAACATGATAGTACCACCATTAAGTTTCACTACAAAAAAGAATGATATTGACACAAACTTGGCACAGATGGATCGAGTGTGGCACGTACCACTCGTACATAGTAGTAGTATGTTGTATCATGTTTTGGAGAAAGATAATATCCTGGTGGATTTTGCCAAGTGCAAAGTAGGTGAAAAATAAGAATAGTAAAAACTGTGTGGTTGAGATTTGTGCAGAGGAGAGGGAAATGTGTAGAACCAAAAATTAGTTGTTTTAATAGGAAAGTGACAAAGTTTTTTGGGACAACCAAAAAAGGAAAGTTGGCAAAATCCAATGAAAGGGAGGGAGTACATAGTACTACTTCATGAATTTAGATGGTGCATGCAATGATATAAAAGGATCGAAAATATTCCGTATTACGGAGTACTTCAAACTGAAATCTTTACATTCACTCAAATATGATTAAAGTGATTTAAATTTGATCAAATCAGACCATTTACTCACATGTAACATTGATTGATTGCAAGAAGAGTTAAACTTGGTTGGATCTAATATTAATCAATTATTTGAAGCGTTATTAATTCCGGTGTTTTAGTTCGAGCCTTTAATTTACCACAAGCTTATGTAGACTTACCATGTGACGTTTTTACATTTTCCATCATTATATATGATGGAGTTTAATCCAACTATTAGAGTTAAATCTACTAAAGATATTGATATATGGTAGCATAAGGCAGTATTATTATTATTCGTGAGAATGATTGACTGATCCCTTTCTAGAGGAATTACAGGAAATATTTACAGACTACAAGAACTAGTATTCCAGGAGGAAACTACTACATTTAATGTCATTAATTACGGAGCATATATTAATTCGAATAGAACTCCTGTAGCGTCTCAGCCATTATGCAATGATTATCTTTCCCAAGCCTACGTTTCTCGTTGAGTCCTGCCTGCTGCAAAATAGCTATGCTAAAATACTAGCCTGCCACGTAAACCCTAGGAATATCCCAGCCTCACTAGAACTCCGCCCAGGCTCGAGGTCTACCATCCAGTCTGGCCCGGCCGTGGGTTCCTATCGTGGGCCTGATTCCTATTTGGGCTTAGCGGCTTATTTAATATGAATCCCGTTCAGGGCTCGATCCCGTTTGTGGGCTACTCCCGTTAATTAGGTTAATCCCTCTAAAGGCTGATCCCGCTGTGGACCACGTAATTGGGCCATGGTCAGAGTCCATGGTACCATGACGAGCCCCCTACTCTCTTGAAATCGGCAGGAGTGGATTTCAGGAGAGTAAGTTGAACGGTCTAACTAATTTCAAATTTCGAATCTTTTTGGGTGGACTGTAGCGCCGCTCCGCATTAAATGCAAGCAACACGTGCTCGACACAAGCCCGCAACCCGGCACAACCTCCAATCCACTCTTCCACCTTCAGTACTCAAGTGCCATGATCGCGGTTTTCAAGCAGTCCCTTAGCCCTAATTTCCTGGCTATTTAAACACATGCCGTCCTTCATAAAGCTCTTCTGCGATTTTCGTTCTTGCTTGGGTCTTCGTCTTCCTGGTTAGGAACCCTAAGCCGCGAAACTCCTTCCCCATGTCATCAATCTTCATCAGGTTAGTCTTCCCAATGTCTTCTTCAAGTTCCGTTCCAATGCACCATGGGTCTTCTGATGAAGGGGCCACTCTGAGTCGGCCCCAAATACTTGTGGATCTGGATAGGAGGGAACCCCACTTCTTTCTTTCTTGCGAATATGCCCGGCAAGTTACGGCCGTCGCCTTATCTGACGCCGAATTCCGTGAGGCAGTAGCCCTTCTCTCGGACAAAACATCGTCGACCCCCTACTCCCCTTCACTTCGGGGTCCATTTAGCCAGTCTGCAAGTGGGGCTTCGCTTCCCGCTGCATAATGCCCATTTAAGCATCATGGGCTATTATGGGGTGATCGGGTCAATTTTCCACAACTACTCACATGTTCATCGCTGGATTCATCGCCCGATGCCTCCACTTGGGAATTCGCCCAACAATCGATTTTTTCCTCCATTTCTTTCACTCCGTGAGACCCGACGCCTCTGAATCCCCAGGCTATATCTCGATTTCCCAACGGGCTGGCCACCGCTTATTCGAAGCCAAATCCTACCCTGACTCCTTCAAGGGTTGGAGGCAAAAATGGGTCTGGATTACCCCCGCGAATGGCAAACTCCAGTTCACGAACAAATGGGGGGAACTGATCCGGAAGTGGGCAATGTCGTTCTTATTGGAAGGGAATGTTGAGGCCGCCAGAACGATCGCTGATGGGGCACCCTTCCTGATGGGGCACTACGTAGGTGAGGAAGGGGTGGTAGTGCTTACATTCCTGCCAGGTCGACTTTGCCTGGTCTGGCGTCTATTTTCTTTTCCTTGTGTTCTTGTTCCCTGACATTTCTTGTGCTTTGTTACAGCGGGTGATAATATGGCCTCTTGGTTGGAACGACTTGCTGCGAAGGCCGGTGCCACTCCTGGTCCTCTGGTCCCTCTTAGGAAAATCCAGACTCGGGGGCCACTGGGACTGCCTTAGAGAAGTCAGGGGGATCGATCCCCGGAGACAGTGCTGGGACCCTGAACACACCGGCCGTTGACTTTCAGCCTGATAAACCCAGTATTTAACAATCAAGAAACCAAAGCAGTTAGAAAAGAAGCAGATAGAAAGATATCGACAAGATTAAAACCAAATCTGGTATACCATGTGAATCCCGTTGCTCTCCCTGGAAAAGGAGAGCAGCGGAAACCCTACTCTCTCTCTATCTCGCCTCTGGCGCTCTCAGCCTCTATCCCTTGTTAGTTAGGGTTCCCGTAAGTTAGCCTCCGTTTATAGGAGAAGTTAGCTAACTTACGGGTTACAAGGAAGCCCCCGGGCTGATACACATTTGTGGCCCGTATTACACGTTTAATTAATAACTACACAAATACAAAGATATTTAATTAGATTGGACACCATAAAATATTCCTAACAATCTCCCCCTTGGTGTTCAATCATGTTCAATCAGCATTGCAGCACAAATATCTTTGTCTTTGTTGTTATTCAGCTTCCTTTTACTTTGAACTTGACTTCTGAGGAAGGCTATCTGAAGAAATCCTTGCAATGTCCCCTTTGATGTCTTCTTGACAATTTGATCTTTGATACCGGGGGTTGATGGACCTTCTTTACCTTGCATGTAGTCCTTTCCTTCCAGAAGTTGCTCTTGATCAGCTTGGATGAAGTCCGATGATGCCTCTAGAATTAATATTCTTTGGAGAATAGGAGACGCCCATGGAATTCATGTTCAGGACACGAGTATTTGACCTCTGTCTCCTCCACAATGTAGTCTTTTTGACTATTTGGAATGAATGCATTTGAGGAGAACTTGTTGGTGGCACAACGGAACATAGTGATTGTTGATTTGTGAGTGTAGCTGACCATTTGATTTGAGTTGTAGAGATAGCAGAGAAGGTGATGATTTTTGTGATGGAGGAGTGAAGTGTCCCAGAATGATTTGTTCAGTGTTAACAGCATGTGGACCACTCTCCCCCTCATGACGACCCGATTCATCGGGACGTCATGCTTTTATTCTTTTATTCTGCGGAAATAAAACAGGAAACAAACAGAAAGAGTAAATGATAAAAGCCCCCCGGGGTCGTGTAGACACCCGTTTTCATCACTATAGAGATAAACTCTAAAGCAATGGCCTGAAAATGTTGGTGATTCTTATGTTGCAACAACATGACTTCCTTCCAATCATTAGTCTACATCTGCAATAGATGAGACCTATGGAAGTTCTCACGGGTCTTTGAAGACCTGCAACTGACTCAAAAAGTGCGTCTGTGTCCTAGAAATTTCAAAACATTTGGGAGTGAGTAACTAGACACGACGTGATCAATGAAAGTTCAGTGGCATGGGGCTGAGGCCACTGTAGTCAGTATTACTTGCCTCGTAAGGAGGTAGTAATGAGAGATGCGGTTCCCCGTGAAATATGATTAAACACATGTCTGTTGGGAGACAAGTGAGTAGTCTAAGGGTAGGGTTGTGCATGCGCCGTTTGGACAAAATGCAACGTCTTCTACCCGGGATCTGAATAAATTCAGTCCTGAACCTATGGGGATAGTCCAGAGTATTTGAGTGGCTAGGAGTAAATGTTCAATGGATAGTAGGCAGTTGAGGTAGCAGACTTATCAGTGATAATTGTTTCCTTGCTCACTTGAGCCTTCTGCTTCCTAATGCTCATAATTTTCACTCACTCACTTGCTCACTCACTCACTTACGCTCGGCTTTGTCCCTTGGGTAGGCTTAGTTGGGTTTACTAAGCCATAGGGACATGCTCTCTCATTACTTTCTTCATTTTCTCTCTGTATTCCCCCTTAACTGGAGCACTCGGTATGCTTTGTCGTTGTTAGGCGTCGGGGAGGTGATCATTGAAAACTCCCCCTAAAATGCTGCATCCTTTGAGAGATTCCTTGCTTTGTCGGTGAATGGCGCCAGGAGGAATTAACTGAAACTCCCCCTCAGAATGTGCAAGGTTTGATTGATCACAGCTTGTCATCCCCGCCATGTGTGTGGAGCAATCTGAACAAGTACCACACATGACGGTTTCCCTGAGCTCATCATGTAGAATTTCAGCATATTGATGATCACATAATGTTGATGAGTCAGAGGAGGCTTCAGTGGTTGATTGTTGATTGTTGTAAGATGACCGTTGACGCGAGGTTGATTGAATTATCTGTGATTTTCGGACCTTTACAGTGGAGCATAGAAAGGCTTTGACCTCAGGGTTGACATTGAAAGAATTTGAACAGATTTGCCTAAGTTTTGACCTGGACATCGGTGATTTACAATGTTTGTCGGAAAACTAACGTTTTGACCCTCAAAGACTGCGAGTGAGGGCGCGTGAGAAATGGTTCTGGGGCATAGCCGGAGAATAAATGTAGATCCTTTCATTAGCTTTCCAACAAAAAAACGTTTGCTCAAATCGGATCACCGAGTCAAAAGTTATGACCAAAATAGTGCGGTGTCGCAGAAAATCTCTAATTTTGAGTTTTTGAGGAATTTCTTCGAAGTTGAGGTTCTCGATGTTGAATATCGAGAGCAGGTGAATTTCAAACAAAATTCTAAGCCAATACCTCGAAATCCGAATCTCGAGGTTTAAATCTCGAGATTCCAATCTCGAGATTCCAATCTCGAGGTTTAAATCTCGAGATTACACAATCTCGAGGTTTAAATCTCGAGATTACAATCTCGAGGTTTAAATCTCGAGATCTTAATCTCGAGTTTGCTTCGAAGAATAATGGCGAAATCCACCTGCAAAACAAACCTCAGAATATCGAAATCTGCAGAATTTCAAAATGTTTGGAACATTGAAAACTTTGGAGTTTCGAAAACATTAGAAAATCGAAAACTTGCTCTTTGAAAAACATCAGAACATCGAAAACTTCTAAAAACTTTGATAGGCAGAGATTCATTCAGATATCTAAAAATGTAAAGCTTCGAAGTGTTCTGAACAGGAAAGATATCAAGTTTAGAAGAAATCAATGATTCAAGAAACTCCAAACTTTGAAAAATTCAAAACATCGAGAAATTTTGAAAATCTCGAAATCTTCAGAATGTCGAGATCCAAAACATCGAGATCCCAAATGTCGAAATCCCAAAACTCGAAATTCCAAAACTCGAGGTTTCAAAACTCGAGATGTCAAAACTCGAGATGACAAAACTCGAGATGTTAAAACTCGAGATGTCAAAACTCGAGATGACAAAACTCGAGATGTCAAAACTCGAGATGACAAAACTCGAGATGTCAAAACTCGAGATGTCAAAACTCGAGATGTCAAAACTCGAGATGACAAAAGTCGAGATGACAAAACTCGAGATTTCAAAAGTCGAGATGAGGAAATCGGGTCCCTAAATGTCGATATCCTGCAAAATGAAAACTTCGATTTTTTAAAATCTGAAACCTGTTCTGAAAAGCCCTGAAGGTCGAGATTCTCCTGTACCAGTTTCAAGTCAAAAACGTTTCTGCAGCAGTGAAAAATAAGGATTTCGAGATCTCAATGTAGAGATCTTCGAAATATAAAAATTGCAGAAAACGAAAAAAAGGTATGCTGCTGGATCGGTTTTGAAAGGCGAGTCCAACAGTATGATTTTTACAAAATTTCGTTCACAAACAAGATTACAGGAGCAAATCTCTACAGCAAAGAAAAACAGAAGAAAAGCAGAGCAGTTCTTCGTTAGATCCAAAAAATCGCAGATAGATTCAACCTGTTTAACGTCTCGGCTCTGATACCAATTGATAAACCCAGTATTTAACAATCAAGCAACCAAAGCAGTTAGAAAAGAAGCAGATAGAAAGATATCGACAAGATTAAAACCAAATCTGGTATACCGTGTGAATCCCGCTGCTCTCCCTGGAGAAGGAGAGCAGCGGAAACCCTACTCTCTCTCTATCTCGCCTCTGGCGCTCTCAGCCTCTATCCCTTATTAGTTAGGGTTCCCGTAAGTTAGCCTCCTTTTATAGGAGAAGTTAGCTAACTTACGGGTTACAAGGAAGCCCCCGGGCTGATACACATTTGTGGCCCGTATTACACGTTTAATTAATAACTACACAAATAAAAAGATATTTAATTAGATTGGACACCATAAAATATTCCTAACATAGCCCCTAGCCGTTAAGGGGATTGGGAAGAGGCCGACACTCCGGCCTGTCTCTGGGCCCAAGAAGAAGGGGAAAGCTATTGCAGAGCCTTCTGAGGATCTGGTTGATGTGGACTCCGATTCAGATGCCCAGTCTCAAGAAGGTGGCAATCAGGGGAAAACCCCGGCACCTGTTCACACAGTCCGCCTTGCTATGAAATCCGGTTCTGCTTCTCTGTTTCGCCATACAACAAACTCTGTTGCCCTGGGCCTGGCCGTCACTCCCCGCGTTGATGCCGAAGAGATCAGGGAATTGTCGCCTCGGGCGGCTATCCGTCGTGCCATCCACTCCATATCTGAGGTATGTTCCGACCCTCATTTCCCACCATCGATTCAATGCTCCCTAGTTGTCCCCTCCCGCAGTCCCGTTTTCATTGTTTCCAGGCCTTCATCTTGGCCTCTTCTGGCTCTCGTCGCCTAGATGAAGGGCAGAATGATGCTCAGACCCTGATGACAGGCCTCCTGCTGTTCAGGCCTTCCGGGGAAGTGCAGATTTCCAGGTTGAGGTGGAGCAGATCATTCTGAGCCGTAAGGCACAGATAGCCCAGGACTGGCTCCAGACTCCTGAGGACGAGGCTAGGCTGGACGAGGAGGGAGCCCTATGCTTCCAGCTGGGACAATACAGGATGCAGAAGTCCCTGTATGATCTTGACATGCACTTGTCGTGAGGTGCACTCAAAATAAATACAATACAACGAATATACGTAGTATAACGAAGTAAGGTTCGTATCCACAGGGAAAGGAATACTTTTCTTTTATATGAATAGTAACAAGGGGGGTTTTGATTGGGTGATGAATTCAAAACGTATTTAAACACTAAGATGAATGACTTATATGAGTTTGAATTAATAGAGATGAGGACTTGATTTTGCTTTTATCCACTTAATGAAATGTTCGTCGATCCCGATTATATCTTTAACTATCTTCCTCTCGAATACCCAATCGAGGAGTATATCCAGTTCATCGAGGGTAGTTGTTAATAATGAGACGCGTTCATTAATAAAACTTACTACCGAGTCAATATAGAACACACGCCATATATTATCCCGATAGTAGCAATAAACTTAAGATGAAAACGATTCAGATTGATAACCTCAACACAAGCGGTTTATTGGTTTAACACGCCGTATATTATCCCGATAGTAGCAATATTAATTCCCCTTAGATTATTAACCATGAGACGCATGCATTAATAATCCAAGTTTACTACCGTTGAAAGAACCGAATTAATAACAAGCGTATTAATCCATTGATTCTAGTAATAATTAATATATGAAACAAAACTAGTTGATCCTTTAAGTAATGCTCAAAATAATAATATAAAATATGAATATGAAATAATAATATTCAAGGAAGAAGATTAAAGAAAATAACTCACAACTTACAAATTCATTAAGCTTCAAAGTAGCAAAACCAAAATGGAAGAGTTTAGCTCCTCATTTGGAGACTAAACATGAAGAAAATATAAAGAAGGAATTATTCTAGACTGAGCTTAGAAGTATATGTGAATTGATGATTTCATTGTGAAGGAAAGGAGGTGTATTTATAGGCTTTTTGGGATAAAGCTCGGGTACCCGATCGGGTATACACACGGTACCCGACCGGGTATGTGTAATACTTCAGTTTCGAGGTATACTCGATAGATTAAGGAGTAAATTATATAAGCATACCCGATCGAGTATATTTTTGTACCTGGTCGAGTATGCCTAAAACCTCAGATCCGAGGTATACTCGATCGATTTCAGGTTTAATTCAGAAGGCCGGGATACCCGATCGGATGTGTCGGTGTACCCGATCGGGTATAGACACTCGATCGTGGTCAAAATCTTCCCTGCATGTTCCTTTGTCTTCGGATCCGATCCGATTTAAAATTTCAACAACATACTCGATCGAGTATAGGTGATGCCCGACCGGGTAAAGACCAAAAAATCAGGATTTCCTTTTGTCTTGTGATTTTGCACCTTCCTTCCACTTTTGGGGTTCACCAACTGTCCTTTGAGTGATCAAGACCTGTTTGAGCTCAGAATAAACCTAATCTAAACAATTTACAAGTATTAAACAAACTAAACTATTACACCAAAAGTGTGTAATTTCCAAAGTAAAAATCAATCAAAACTAATTAAAAACACAAGCATACATATGGAAATTACAAACATATCTACTCCCCCACACATAGTTCTTTACTCGACCTCGAGTAAAGTAAAATGTTTACAAATGGTCCAAGAGTTTTCCATGAATTCAAGTAAGAAAGAACATAAAAACCACCAAGGGATTACAAATGTTTTTACAAATAAGACACTCTTCTTGGTTTTTTGGTTTTCTATGCTCCCGCTTTCTTCTTCTTCTTCTTCTTCTTCTTCTTCTTCTTCTTCTTCTTCTTCTTCTTCTTCTTCTTCTTCTTCTTCTTCTTCTTCTTCTTCTTCTTCTTCTTCTTCTTCTTCTTCTTCTTCTTCTTCTTCTTCTTCTTCTTCTTCTTCTTCTTCTTCTTCTTCTTCTTCTTCTTCTTCTTCTTCTTCTTCTTCTTCTTCTTCTTCTTCTTCTTCTTCTTCTTCTTCTTCTTCTTCTTCTTCTTCTTCTTCTTCTTCTTCTTCTTCTTCTTCTTCTTCTTCTTCTTCTTCTTCTTCTTCTTCTTCTTCTTCTTCTTCTTCTTCTTCTTCTTCTTCTTCGTGAGTCTACTCATTCTCCAAAGAGATCAAATGAGTGCCTGCAAAAACAAATATTTCTCTCATATCTCTCATTTTGTCTAGGAGCCTTTTTAGGTTTTCATCCTAGCATCTCTTTTCATTTTCCATTCTACCTAACTCACTCATTTTTTATAAGCCCTTTTTGCTTAGATTGCCCTTTTGTTTTTGGGTTTTCAACCTAACTAACATTTCTTTTCTTTTATTTATCCTTTTTTTGTGTGTACAAAGAGTACAAGAAAGTAATGCTTAGTATAAGGTAAAAACAAGAAAGAATTCAACATACCAAAAGACGAGTTTTCCTCCCCCACACTTGGATCAAGGCACTATCCTTAGTGCCCATCCGCACCGCCATAGTAGCCTCCTCCAAATCCGCCCCCAAAGCTGCCATCAAATCCGCTACCGGTGCTGCCATCCCCCATTGTGTTGTTGCCTCCACCACCGGAACTTGACCCGCCAAAGCTACCCCAATGAGCGGGTTCATACCAAGAGGGTGGTTGTGGAGGAGTGGCCATAGTATGAAAAGAGCCTTGATGGGCTATGTTGGAGTACATAGGTCCATAGAACCTACGTTGATCCTCCTCATATCTCCGATTGTCGGCTTCCCGAAGCTCCTTCATCTGTTGAAATCCTGCTCTTTGCTCCTCCTCTACTCGGGTGATCCGCTCTCCCATAGCCGTGTAGTTGAGGTTCATTTGGTTGAACCCTACAAGTAGTTGTTGTTGACCCTCCAAAAGTTGTTGGAGATAGTTGGGTGGTGGAGGGTCTTGGGGTTGTTCGGGGATGTCTGCGTCCATGTCCTCATGATCATGGGGTTCGGCGTTATGCTCGTGTTGAGGGTCTTAGAGATGAGGTGGAAGGGCATTGGGGAATAAGTAATGGGGCACTTCTACGTTGTACAGTAGTTGGGGGAGTTCCGGATTAGGCCTGGGGAAATGTCTTATAGGCTTGGGATGAATGAGCCAATTGTACACATTTCGTGGTTGGTCATCCCCATACACTGTGTGAGAGAATGTTGTGCACCCCGAGTGACCCAACCAAGCCATATTCATCAAACAGTAGTCGGATATAGGAGAGTTATCCGTATACCCGAACTTGGTCTCCAAATGCATGATTACCCCACCTACAACAATTGGCCCTTTAGCCGTGCTCTTTTTTTCAAGTGTGCCCACATCAAGTTGCACAGATTGAAGTCCACAGCTTGACGGAACAAAACTCCAGTAATCAAGCATACGTCCCCCATCCTTGTATGGTGGTTGTTGGGACGTCCAAGCAAACAATTCGCCAAAATTTTTAAAAATAACCTTAGGGTGGGGTGTTGGACATGGCTTATGTACAGTTGGGAGGAGCTAAAGCGTTGTTCACCGGTCATCTTTGTCCAAAGTGTGTGCTCGAACACGGTATTATCTGAATGGCTTTTTCGTAGGGGACGAGGATGCCAAAGTGTTCGGCAAACTCAAGTTTCGTTATCGAATATTCTTGGTTGAATAGACGAAACGTGAGTTTGTCATCCCTAAAGTCCTCCTCATTGTTCTCAAAGTGCACCGAACTCATGAATTCATAGATAATTCTTTCGTTAGAGTTGTATTTCATTTTGAAAATGTGGTTCATGTCCAACTCATGAAAGAATTGCTTAGTACTCCTATAAATGCCTAGTTCATGTAGAGCCTCATGGCATAGAAAATGGGAAGGTTTTACTTGCCTTGTTATTGTAGCGAGAAGTCGAGTTCGGTGTTCGGTTTTGGCGAATTGGATGTCCTCATAGCCCGGGATGGGTGTCATGCTGTTGGAGCTGTCTCCTTTTCTCTTCCTTGGTGTCATTTTGATGTGATTTGAGGCTTGAAAACTCCAAAATTCGAAAATGGGGTAGGGTTTTCGGACCTTTGGGATTTTGGCGTAAAATTGGGTTTGTGGGTATGGGTGTGTAGAGGAGAATGAGCGGAGTATTTTGGTGGTGGAATGGAGTGATTTGATGGAGAAATTTGGGAGATATGGAAGAGAGAAGGTTTAAAAATGGAGGTTGGGGGAGAGGGGTTCGAAAATTGGGTTGAGAAATTGGGGAAGATGAAGTGATTCGGGCTGTTTTGGGGTTAAAACGCAGGTGTACCCGATCGGGTATCCTGCGTTACTCGATCGGGTATAGGAGGCAGCGGGTTTGGGTTTTGGTTTTTTCATGCACACCCGATCGAGTATCTTGTTATACTCGACCGGGTGCTGGAGGTAGGGGTTTTGGGCGTTGTATTTTCTAGCACTACCCGACTGGGTAGGAAGTCATACCCGATCGGGTATTCGTCTTCTTGCACATTTTGAGCCCCTTACTCGATCGAGTCTTCAAGGCAGGATTTTTTAGCTTAGCTTTTCTATGAATACTCGACTGGGTATGTAATTGTACCCGATCGAGTATACATGCATTCTTGAAAAATTTATACTCCTTCGATCGAGTAGTGACTCGGTCCCCCTTTTTCACCCATACCCGACCCAGTACTAGGTGGTACCCGATCGTCCGCAACCTGCATTTTAATCTCCTTTGAAACAAGTGATTAGTGCCCTCTCTCCCGTTCTCTCAAAACAGCAAATGAAACTTTGAAACAAATTAAAAGAAAATCTACGTACCTTGCTTGGGTTGCCTCCCAAGAAGCGCCTTAGTTAACGTCGCGGCACGACACCATGGTAGTGTTCATCCTTCATAGATTGGATCGAAAGATCCATGCATTCAATGCTTTCTTTTTGGAAACCTTCAAGGAACGATTTGAGTTGATGCCCGTTAACCTTAGAGATTTTATCGGTGTCAAGGCTTTTGATCTCAACTGCTCCATGTGAGTAGACCTTGACCACCTCAAATGGTCCTTCCCACCGTGATCTCAACTTACCAGGGAAAAGACGAAGGTGTGATCTAAAAAGAAGGACTTTGTCTCCAATTTGGAAATCCTTTCTTGTTATCATATTATCATGACATACCTTCGTCTTCTCTTTGTAGATGGTGGCGTTCTCATATGATTCAAGGCGGAGCTCCTCAAGTTCTTGAAGTTGTAGCCTTCTTTGTTTACCTGCTTTCTCCATGTCTAGGTTGAATGTTCTCACTGCCGAATAAGACTTATGTTCAAGTTCTACCGGAAGGTGATATGCCTTCCCGAACACGAGTCTATAGGGTGACATTCCAATTGGGGTCTTGAAAGCGGTTCTATATGCCCATAAGGCATCATCCATGCGTAGACTCCAGTCCTTGAGATTGGGGTTCACCGTCTTTTGGAGTATAGACTTCAACTCCCTATTCGAAACCTCGGCTTGGCCGTTTGTTTGTGGATGGTAGGCGGTAGAGAGTTTGTGGGTGGCGCCATATTTCCTTAACAAGGCACTCACAGTTTTGTTGTAGAAGTGAGTGCCCATGTCGCTTATTAAAATTCGTGGAACTCCAAACCTTGAGAAGATGCGAGATTTGAGAAAGTCTGCCACCACTTTGGCATCGTCGGTTTTGGTGGGTTTTGCTTCCACCCATTTTGAAACGTAGTCCACCGCCAAGAGAATGTATAGATTGTCATGGGAGTTAGGAAAAGGTCCCATGAAATCTATACCCCATACATAGAAGATTTCCACATAGAGCATCGGGACTTGAGGCATCTCATGCTTTCGAGAGATGTTTCCCATGCGTTGACAGTTGTCACAAGATTGACAGTAGACATGAGCATCTCGAAACAAGCTAGGCCACCAAAGTGTCCTCCGCAAGCGTGTGAATGGCAAAATGCAAGGATGGATGCTATCTCGGTTTCAGGGATGCATCGCCGAATAACTTGGTCCTTGCAATGTTTCCATAGATATGGCTCATCCCATACATATTGTTTGACGTCATGTTGGAGTTTCTCTCTTTGAGATTTAGAGAAGTTGGTGGGAACCTGTTTGAGACAAGGAAATTAACAATGTGAGCGTACCAAGGGCGAATTTCCTTTAGAGAGAAAAGAGTCTCATCGGGAAATTCCCCTCGGATATCATCCTTAGCATGATCATTTCCTTCGTCAAGAACGAGTCGGCTCAAGTGGTCGGCCACCAAGTTCTCCATGCCTTTCTTGTCCTTGATTTCAACGTCAAACTCGCTCAAGAGAAGTATCCATCGAATCAACCTCGGCTTGGCCTCCTTTTTTGTCACCAAGAACCTAAGAGCTGCGTGATCGGTATAGATGATCACTTTGGTTCCAAGTAAGTATGACCTAGATTTTCAAGTGCATAGATGACGGCTAGCATCTCCTTCTCGGTGGTGGCGTAGTTGCGTTGGGCATCATTGAGAGTTGTTGATGCATAGTAGATCACATGAGATGCTCTTCCAACTTTTTGGCCCAAGACGGCCCCCACCGCATAGTCACTACTCACTAGCATCACACATGATCTCAAAAGGGAGAGACCAATCAGGTGCTTGAATGATAGGGGCGGTAACTAGCTTCTCCTTCAAAGTGTTGAAGGCCTTTTTGCATTCCTCTGAAAAGATAAATTCCATCTCCTTTTGCAAAAGTGTGCACAAAGGAGATGCAATTTTTGAGAAGTCTTTGATAAACCTCCGGTAGAAACCTGCATGTCCAAGGAATGATCGTATCTCCCTAACGGTAGTAGGATAAGGGAGTGATTGGATGACTTTAACTTTAGCCTTGTCTACCTCTATCCCTCTGGATGAGATCACATGGCCTAGAACAATTCCTTCCTCCACCATAAAGTGGCATTTTTCAGAGTTTAGAACAAGATTTGATTCTAAACAACTTTTTAATACAAGAGAGAGACGGAGTAAGCATGAATCAAATGAGTCTCCATGGATTGTAAAATCATCCATGAAGACTTCCATAAATAGCTCAACATATTCAGAGAATATGCTCATCATGCACCTTTGGAATGTGGCCGGAGCATTGCATAGTCCGAATGTCATGCGTCAATATGCAAAGGTGCCAAATGGACAAGTGAAAGTGGTCTTCTCCTGATCTTCGGGGGCTATGGGTACTTGAAAGTACCCAGAGTAACCATCAAGGAAACAATAGAATTTAGGCCCGGCAAGTCTCTCAAGCATTTGATCAATGAAGGGTAAAGGAAAGAAATCCTTTCTAGTTACCTCATTGAGTCTATAGTAATCTATGCATACCCTCCACTCATTTTGAATTCGGGTGGGCATAAGTTCTCCATGCTTGTTCTCCACCACCGTGACTCCGGTCTTCTTAGGAACAACTTGGGTTGGACTAACCCATTTTGAATCGGAAATGGGGAAGATTATCCCCATTTGTAGTAGCTTGATCACCTCCTTCTTGACCACCTCCATCATAGGGGGGTTCAATCTCCTTTGCGGTTGTCTCACCGGTTTAGCTTCATCCTCCATCAAGATGCGGTGCATGCATGTTGATGGACTAATGCCTTTGATGTCGGCTATAGTCCATCCAATTGCAAGTTTGTACTCCTTGAGCACCGCTATCAACCTTTCTTCTTGCTCTTCGGTCAATTTGTTTGAAATGATGACCGATAGTGTTTCTTTTTCTCCCAAGAACACATATTTCAAGTGCTCCGGGAATGGTTTCATTTCAACTTCGGGTGCCTGCAAAACTGAAGGCAAAGGCTTCTCGCTCGGAATGGTTAGAGGAAGGGCTTTAGAGCTCGGTGGCAAAAATGGGAGTTGATTTAACTCCGCCACCATAACCTTCATGTTATTTGACATAGAGTATTCCAAAGTGAAATCCTCTACATCGTTTTCGATTGAGCTTAGTAATTCATCTTTCCCCTCAACTTCAAACACATCTTGGACCCAAGTGTCACAAGTGTCTATTTCAAAAAGAGAATGATTATCGGTGGGGTATTTCATGGAGTTATATATATTAAATTTGACTTTTTCATCATCGAACTCCATGGTTAACAATCCACTAAAAACATATATTTTTGCCTTAGCCGTTTTCAAGAAGGATCTCCCTAAGAAAATTGGAACTGCATTTTTATCGTTTTCCATTTCGAGAACGTAAAAATTAGCAGGAAAGATTAAGTTATCCACCATGACGAGAACATCCTCTACTACACCTTTTGGATAAGCATTAGATCTATCGGCAAGTTGGATAATAACCCCATTTCATGTAAAGGTCCTAGTTCTAGGGACTTATATAGAGAATAAAGGATGACATTGAATGAGGCACCCAAATCTAACATAGCCCTAGAAAAACTAGCATTTCCTAGTTTACACGGTATAATGAACATTCCCGGGTCAATATACTTTTTAGGCAGTTTCTTTTGAAAAACGGCCGACACCCTTTCACTCACTTGGATTTTATGTTTCCCATTTAATTTGTGTTTCCTTTTTATTGTACAAAGCTCTTTTAAAAACTTAGCGAATCTAGGAACACCTTTAATTAAATTGAGAAGAGGGATATTTACCTCGCATTTAGAGAATGTCTCATAGATGTCTTTGTCGTTGTTGCACTTGCGGTTATCCTTGAGAACCTCTGGAAAAGGTGGGACCGGTTCATATGAATCAAGCGGCAGGAACTTCTTTGGAGGAGTGATCTCCTCTTCTTTTTCTTCTTCATCTTGAGGATTTGTGCTTTGCACCAAGTGATCCTCCTCTTCCTCCCCAACATGACTCTTTTCTTTTGCTTTAGCCATTACCAATTCTTTGCCACTTCTCAAAGTGACTACATAGGCTTGTTGCCTAGGATTCGGCTCCGTTTGAGATGGGAGTTTTCCCGAATCCTTGGCATCGAGCCTACTCACCGCGCTTGAGATTTGGCTCATTTGGCTTTCAAGGTTTTGGATGCTAGATTTTGTCTCATGTTGAAATTGAACCATGTTTTGTTGCATGGTTGAGACATTTGAGGTGAGGGCTCGGGTCATATCTTCGGTGGACATATTTTGGCCTTGTGATTTAGAGTATGGTTGTTTTTTAGGAAATTGATTTTGAGGAGGGTTGTTTTGTTGTAGGTTTCCTTGAGGTTTTCCATATCGAAGGTTGGGGTGATCTCTAAACCCAGGATGATAAGTATTGCCATAAGAATCGTACCTCTTTTGGTTTGGAAATCCCAAAGCGTTGACTTGCTCGGTGTTGTCTTCTTGTAGAGTTGGGCATGAGTCGGCGGGGTGCCCTTGTTGTGTACAAATGTCGCAGACCTTGACTTCTTGGGTCTTTGGAATTCAAAAGAAAATCCTTAACCAAAGAAGTCAAGCCGGCAACTTGACTTTCCAATGATGATGATTCCGCCGCCATAACTCTTTTTGTTGATGATCGCCCGTTGTGATGTCTACAATTCTCGGCCAACTCCGAGATAAGATTCATGGCTTGAGAAGGAGTTTTGCTGACGATCCCCCCTCCACATGCGGCGTTGATCATCCGCCTATCATCATTGCAAAGACCATCATAAAAGTATAGGATGAGGTCTTACTCCGAATAGCCGTGGTATGGACAGCTCGCACAAAGTTTCTTGAATCGTTCCCAATATTCGTAGAACGATTCATCATCTTTTTGCTCTACATTGCTGATTTGCTTTTTGAGAGATGAGGAGACAGAGGCAGGATAGTACCTTTCAAGGAAAGCTTTCTTCATGGCCGCCCATGTACCTATACTTCCCAAAGGAAAGCTTTGAGGGAGAATGGAAATGCCCTCAATTTTATTTGTTCCTCGGTGACTCCATTGGCGCACATGCTCGTGCAAACAACATGGAACTCCGAGAGATGTTTATTTGGGTCCTCCCCTCTTAAGCCATGGAGAGATGGAAGTAGATGTATGAGTCCAGATTTCACCTCAATTGTAGTACCCTCATCAAGAGTTGGGAAGGTGATACATAAGGGTTGTTGATTCAAGTTTGGAGCTGTGAGCTCCCTCAAAGTTCTTGTTTCAAGAGCCATAGTTATTGGCTCTTCGGTCTTACTAGAATGAGAACTAGCGCTGGATGTATCTCCGGTAGATAATTCCTCCGAGTCGGTATTAGAAAATTTATTTTTCAACCGCTCGAAAGTTTGCTCTATTTCCGAGTTTGTTTGGTAGGTGATTTCGTTTATGGAACAATGTTTAACCATATACTTCACAAAGCTCAGAAATAGAAGAAATAACAACTCTTTATATTTTTATTTGATATTTTTTCTATTTTATTGAAATATAATAAAAGAAAAATAATTGCCTCTCCCCGGCAACGACGCCAAATTTGACGTGCACTTGTCGTGAGGTGCACTCAAAATAAATACAATACAACGAATATACATAGTATAACGAAGTAAGGTTCGTATCCACAGGGAAATGAATACTTTTCTTTTATATGAATAGTAACAAGGGGTTTTTTGATTGGGTGATGAATTCAAAATGTATTTAAACACTAAGATGAACGACTTATATGAGTTTGATTAATAGAGATGAGGACTTGGTTTTGCTTTTATCCGCTTAATGAAATGTTCGTCGATCCCGGTTATATCTTTAACTATCTTCCTCTCGAATACTCAATCGAGGAGTATATCCAGTTCATTGAGGGTAGTTATTAATAACGAGACACGTTCATTAATAAAACTTACTACCGAGTCAATATAGAACACGCGCCGTATATTATCCCGATAGTAGCAATCAACTTAAGATGAAAACGATTGAGATTGATAACCTCAACACAAGCGGTTTATTGGTTTAATCAATATAATTAATTTCCCTTAGATTATTAACCATGAGACGCATGAATTAATAATCCAAGTTTACTACCGTTGAAAGAACCGAATTAATAACAAGCGTATCAATTAATTGATTCTAGTAATAATTAATATATGAAACAAAACTAGTTGATCCTTTAAGTAATGCTCAAACTATTAATATGAAATATGAATAGGAAATAATTAATATTCAAGGAAGAAGATTAAAGAAAATAAATCACAACTTACAAATTCATTAAGCTTCAAAGTAGCAAAACCAAGATGGAAGATTTTAGCTCCTCATTTGGAGACTAAACATGAAGAAAATATAAAGAAAGAACTATTCTAGACTGATCTTAGAAGTATATGTGAATTGGTGATTTCATTGTGAAGGAAAGAAGGTGTATTTTTAGGCTTTTGGGATGCAGCTCGGGTACCAGATCGGGTATATACACGGTACCCAACCGGGTATGTGTAATACTTCAGTTTCGAGGTATACTCGATCGATTAAGGAGTAAATTATATAAGCATACCCGATCGAGTATATTTTTGTACCTGGTCGAGTATGCCTAAAACCTCAGATCCGAGGTATACTCGATTGATTTCAGGTTTAATTCAGAAGGGATACCCGATCGGGTGTGTCGGTGTACCCGATCGGGTATAGACACTCGATCGTGGTCAAAATCTTCCCTGCATGTTCCTTTGTCTTCGGATCCGATCCGATTTAAAATTTCAACAACATACTCGATCGAGTATAGGTGATGCCCGACCGGGTATAGACCAAAAAATCAGGATTTCCTTTTGTCTTGTGATTTTGCACCTTCCTTCCACTTTTGGGGTTCACCAACTGTCCTTTGAGTGACCAAGACCTATTTGAGCTCAGAATAAATCTAATCTAGACAATTTACAAGTATTAAACAAACTAAACTATTACACCAAAAGTGTGTAATTTCCAAAGTAAAAATCAATCAAAACTAATTAAAAACACAAACATACATATGGAAATTTCAAATGTATCAGATCTCCTCCAGAAAAGAGACCCTCCTCCTCCCAAGCCTAGGGACTTCCGAAGCCGATGGAGAATCCGGAGGCCGCTGAGGAGAGCCCAGCCCTGACCGTTCCAGCCTCTGAAGTTCCTCATGCTCAATCCGGTAACTGATCTGACTTTTTAAAACACTTCTATGGGCATCTTTCCTAGGCATGCGCGCCTGCAGTTGTTTTCCACGAGTGGGGTGGTTTGTAATTCAAATATCTTTACATTCCGTTCTAATTCTGCACGCACCTATACATTACTGCTTTTTGATCATCTTGGCTGATTGCATAATTTGATCTTGTTTGGTACCTTAACGCTTGTTTGAGGTTTTCGGCCCTATTCGAGCTGGCTTCTTCCATTGAATTCTTTTGTCCTCCGGGGAGTTGACTTGTGCAATTTATAAGTCCTTGGATGGCCCTTAGGCCTTCCTGATTTCTGTATTCAATTACCTCTGTCCTATGCATATTTTTGCCTTGAATTTCCGGTCAAGGTCGTCTTTCCTTTGTTAAGGATGACATTACCAATTTTAAACCCTTAGGCTCTTAGTAATTGAGCCAGATCGGGTGAGCTTCCTTTTAGGTTGCTTTGACCTTGATGAGTAGCCTCTTTAATTGGCGAGGCTCGTGAGGCTCTCCGGTGCAAAGTTAATTCCTTCAATTTCATCTTTAGCCTTGTAAAATCAGTCTTAACCTTGAGAAAGGTTGTCTTTTCCTGTTTGAGGAAATTTGACTTCGTTTGTTGTTTAACCTTGAGAAAGGTTGTTTTATTCCCGCTCTTGCCTTTAGAAAGACTAGGTTGAGCTTTTGGAATTTAGATGAGTTCGGAATTTATACTTTGTCTTTTTGCGAGTACCAATTAGGCATAGCCTTTACTTTTTTTTTGCTGGTTAAGGAACCTTCGCAAGTAATGCATAAAGAACATTTGTGAATGAAAATGAACTTTATTAAAACTCGAAATGAAAGCAAATTACATACTTTTTGGTAGGATTTCAATAAGTGCGCAGAATCCCACACCCTTTCCACCAGTTTTTCTTCTAGAAATTCCAGACCTTGTAGGTCTCGGACCCAACCATTCCCTTGATCTTACAGGGCCTCTCCCAATTCTTCCGCCCATCCTTGTACCTTGATGAATTATGTTCGATAGCATTGATCCCCATATCACGTCCTCCATGAGCTTTGCAGGCCCTTACATAACAGCTTCTGGCCATCTTCTGATCTACGCCTATCCCGGCCGATGTGCAGAACTTCATGCATAGATGGGCCTGAGAGATAATGGCCCCCAGGTCTTCCAATAGAGGTCAGCCCACGATGGCCTTGTGAACACTGGGTAGTTGAACAATAACGAAATCTGCTTTGATCTTCCTGACACACGGTTCTGATCCGAGTGGGATCTCGAGGGTGATTACCCCTTCCGACTCAATCGTGTCTCCGGTGAAGCCTGAAAAAGGGATTCTTACTGGTATGAGAGCTCCCTTCTGGAGCCCGATCTCCACAAAATATCCATATACAGTATGTTGACTGAACTTCCGTTGTCCACAAGAACTCTGTGGATAATTGCATCCATAACCTCCATCTTAATCACCAAAGCATCCCTGTGAGACAGGGATCATGGGGGAGATCATCGTCTGTGAAGGTGATGGATTCCCGCTTTGGCTTTTTCTCCGCAAGAAGACGGTTGATTTCCCCGACAAACAGCTGGTGATTCCACTTCTTTCTCTCCCCCGTAGTGTCCCCTCTGACGGGTCCACCGTAGATTTGGTTGATATGCATGCGCTTCTGCCGACCTGAATCCTCTCCTTCCTCATCATCTTCGAACTAGGCTCGACCTCCCTCTTTTTATAGGCAGAGGCCGGCCCATCTCTCTCCCTGTTCCAGGTGTTTTTCCTCGGCGGGTGTTGTTCGTGTTGACTTTCCTTCACAAACTTGTCCAGTTGTCCTTCACGGGCATGATTCTCCACATATTTCTTCAGGATATAACATTCGTCAGTCTCATGGGTCTCACTTTTATGAATCTTGAAATATTTACCCTGGGGGGGGGGGGGGGGGTGACCGTGTTACAACCCTCAGGGATCGTGATCAAACCCTACTTTGCTGCGTAATCCAAGACCGTGCTAACTGGGAATTCAAGCTGGCCAGATAACAGGCCTTCCGGGACATTCGATTTGCCCTTACCCCAGCCCTTCTTTTTCTTGAAACCGTTGCCCTTATCTTGGTCATGGGTTTCTTTCTCTGAGTCCTTCTTCTTTTCTCCATCGGGTTGGGGCCTCCCGGTCTCTTCGTTTCTCTTCCGCTTCTCGGCTTCCTCTACCTCGGCTTGTGCACTGGCGCGCAGTAAGGCTTCCTCGTGCGAGGTCGGGGGATTTCGTATGAAGTCCTTGTACAACTCACCCGACCTCAGGGCGTTGGTGAAAATAGCTACAACAGATTTGTCGTCCAGATCTTCTAATTTGACTGACTCATCCCTCCAGCGGGCTAGGAAATCAACCAGGGTCTCTTGGGGGCCTTGCTTGATTCCCAAGAGGCAAGAGACGTCCTTCTTGGAGCCTTTAGGGGTAGCAAAATGTGCTACGAACGCGTGTGCTAATTCCTGAAAGTTTCTTATTCCCCCGTCTGGCAGGGAATCATACCACTCCCGGGTCGGTCCGCCTAAAGTCACCGAGAATCCTCTACTCTTGATGGCGTCATCATATCCCATCATGATCAGTAATCTACGTACCTGGATACGTGGTGCCGGGGGTCAGTTTTTCCTCGGTAGGCCTCAATGTTGCATGGCCGGTACCCCTGTGGTAATGGCTCGTCCATAATCTGACGCGTGAAAGGCTCGGGGATCCTTACACCATGATAGAGACCGACTCTACCATCCATCTCTCTTCTGAGCTCGTCCAGCCTCCTCCTGAGGTCGTCATTGTAATGACATGCCTGGATAGGCAACAGAGATCGGCGATCTCTCCGAGCCCGCTTATTCGTGTTGATCTCGTCTCGGAGATCTCCCCTACGCATGCTGCGGCGACGGGATGAAACGGCAGCTGAAGAGGTCTAGTCTCTTCACTGCGCTCGGCCCTAGAGGAGAGCCTATCGTGGACAGAGACTCGCTGTTCACTTATTCGATTCACCACAGGAACCCTTGGGGTCATTCCGGAATGGTGGGAGCGCTGAGACCTAGCCGGTGGAGAATCCCTAGGTTGTTGAGGAGATATTTCCCCTCCCTGCCGGGCTATGGATGGAGCCCGACGGGGGGAGAAAGGTCTCCCCGCAGGATCACAGATGATGCCTTGGAAGACGTGGCCGCTGCTCTTTGAAACGTGGCCAAACTTGCTAGGGCTTGCGTCGGGTCCACGTTGGGGATATTGTGTCCGGTACCTGGCGTCTGAAAGTGCAATGGCCGCACCGTCGTTCTCCTGCAGCTCCCCACGCCTTGGAGTTGGGTCCTCAGATCGCCCGGAGCGGCGACGTTGTCGTTGCGTCTTCGGAAGTCACTCCGTCGTGACCTCGAACCATCACCCTTGATCGCGACCTGGTGGAAACGGACAAACGGTCGCCACCTTGGTTTCTACCCATACGGCTGTGGCCACTGGATCCCACCATCGTCTTGCAGATTCGGCTCTCAATGAAAGCACCAAATGATGGAGTTTAATCCAGCTATTAGAGCTAAATCTACTAAAGATATTGATATATGGCAGCGTAAGGCAGTACTATTATTATTCGTGAGAATGATTGACCGATCCCTTTTTGGGAGACTTATAGGAAGTATTTATAGACTACAAGAACTATTCTAGGAGGAAACTACTACATTTAATGCTATTAATTACGGAGCATATATTAATTCGAATAGAACTCCTGTAGCGTCTCGACCATTATGCAATGATTATCTTCCCCAAGCCTATGCTCAAATACTAGTCTGCCACGTAAACCCTAGGAATATCCCAACCTCACTAGAACTCCGCCCAGGCTTGAGGTCTGCCATCCAGCCTGGCCCGACTGTGGGTTCCTATCGTCGGCCTGATTCCTATTTGGGCTTAGCAGCTTATTTAATATGAATCCCGTTCAGGGCTCGATCCCGTTTGCAGGCTACTCCTGTTAATTAGGTTAATCCCTCTAAAGGCTGATCCCACTCTGGACTACGTAATTGGGTCATGGTCAGAGTCCATGGTACCATCAATATATTAACTGTGTAATTAAACAAGTCTATTCTATTCAATAGCATTTCTGTTTGACAATTTTTATCCAACCCTCTACCAACTTATCAATACATTGAGGATCGATGTGCTTAGTTGGAGTTTTGAGTCACACAATAGATCTTACCAAATTAGACTAAATCAATAATAAATTACACATATATCAGACCTTTACTAAATCGAACTGGACAATAGAATTACAATACAAGTAAGAATATCCTTCTTTACAAGTGAAAATATCTGAATATAATTATTTATGTGACGATCATAACTTGCTCATTATATTTTGTAACTAATAATTTTATCTACGTTTAGGGAATTAACATTTTTCTAAGGCAACTCCAAGTTAGAGGCAACATTTTAGTTGAAGTTTTTTCTGAAAACTGCACATTCTATTGGAGAAGTCCTTAATATGTACATATTTATTTGGTATAGAATTTAGGATGTTTTTAATAGGACTGTTTTCAATCATAGACAAGACCAGATCAGACCAAACTAGACCAGATCAGTTCAGACCAGATCAGATCAGACCAGACCATACCGGAAAATTCCAGTCCGGGTAAAAACATCCTTAATCTCCAAATAAGGAATTATTAGATTAATATTGACATCTCACTAAAACTACAAAATTAAGGGTGTGTTTGGAAAATGAAATTTCAATCAATAATATTAAGTGTTTTCAATAAGTTAAAATGCAGACACGTATTGTTTAATTTGGTAAGAAATCGATCATATCTACCCTTGCGATTTTGGACGAAATTGCTGAAATAGAAATGTTGTTTTGGTTTAAAGAAAAACACTCATTTATTAATAATAATGAAGGTACCAATAGACAAAGCAGAGCAATAGCTCAGAGCACCCTAGAGTGAGACATAGAACTCACTAGCCCCATAAGACTAGGCCAGATTGCTAACTCCGCATAATGGTAGACTACTATAACAACATCGTTGTACTTGCTACTAAGACTAACTAGTGTAACACCCGGGGCATGCCCCGGTAGTTTTTTAGACTTATTATTATATTTTTATGAACACATTAGGTTTTTAGTGAGATGAACACATTAGTTGAAAAGGGTTTGTAGTGTGTAAAGAAATAAAGTTATAGCGAAATTAAAATATTCATGTGCTAAGTATTATTGATGTGGTTTAAAAGAAAATTACACATTTTGAAAGACCTCTTTGTACACAACATTCGTTGTTGTATTGCAGCTTTCTCCTCCACCCAACAAAATTTTCAACCCATTTCTGCTCTTGACTCTTGAAACGGCCACATATAGCTGCCCATGCGAGAACATCCTTTTTTCCAAGTAAAGTCCAACATGTGATAATGTTTTCCCTTGACTTTTGTTGATGCTCATCGCAAAGCATACTAAAACGAGGAATTGTTTCCTCTGAAGTTTTATGTGCAATGTTGTATCTGTTGGGCATAAATTCATCCTTGGGATTAAAATTGTATTCCCTTTGCTTGGCCCGGTGAGGACTTTGGCTTCCAAAACACGTTTACCCAGTTTTGTTATCACCGCTCGTGTTCCGTTGCATAAACCTGCAGATTGATCAATGTTGCGCAATAATATTACAGGGACACCGATTTTCAGGCTAAGCACAGGATTTGGCAATCCAGATATTGAAATACTATTTAAATATTCTTGAGAATATGTGTCATCCTCTCCAGAACTACTTGCAGCACTAGGACAAATGCTATCATAACTGAAATATTTTACTTCTCGTCCTGGTAGCATTGAAAGGATGTAATTGTTTATGCCCTCTACTATATCCAAAGTTGGTGCCAGGATCGCCCTCTCTTCCAAGTAGTCAAAATTTGATAGATTGTTTTGCAAGTCTGGATAAGTACTATCAACAATGGCTTTGAAGTGATCCCCATTTGAGTGGATTAACAAATCATTCGGTTTTTCAACTTCAATGCCTCTATCAGACTCCTTACCGATAGTGCCCTTGCCAATCTGTAATATCCACTTAGCAAATCGTTCAATTTCTTCCTTGTCTATTATGTTGGTGTGTTGCATTAACCTCAAATTTATTGTGAGGTGCATGACTTGAACACAATCCCATAAGTATGATGAATTTATTGCCGACATGACAATTTCTTCACGTGTGCCTTTAGGGATTACTGGAAGTGTCTGTCTAAAATCTCCTCCAAGAACAACAATTTTTCCACCAAAGGGCAGCTCTTCATTCTTCGGATTTACTGCTGAACATATACCTGAGCGTATATATATATGTGTGTGTGTGTGTGAAATGTATAAAGTTTCATTAAAGCATTAATTTTATAGTTATATACCTGAGTGTTTTCTGCCAAAGTAAGTAAGATTGATGAGCTTTCAGTGAGGGCCGAAACAGCAAAACAACGACTTGTATACCCATTAGGAGGTGTTGTCTTCACAATAAATGCTACTTCTTTCCCTTCTAAGGATAAAAATTCATCTGAGAATGCGTCTCCTTTGTTCTCCTCTTGAAAAATGTACAATGGATTTTATGTGTGAATATTTGAACTATTTAAATTATGAGTTGTGGATAACTATGTATATAACAAAATCAGCAGTTATATGGTTACCATATTTCTGAACAGGTCTGCGCTAGATAGACCAATGAGTTGATTTCCTTCTTTTATCGAAAACCATAAAGTATGTGAAACCAGAAGAGTCTTGAACCCTCAATTTGAGCTTATATCTGGTGAGTAATGTACATTTGATTTTAATTTATATGCATTATGAGCACAATAATTGATTAGCATAATTAACTTGAAAATAAGAGAAAAGGTTCAACATTTTACCTCTTGCAAATCTTGATAGAATCTTCATTGCAATGATCACATTTAAACTTGCCATCAACTAAACGTACATTACAGACACATTTAGGGCATGCATTAAAGAACCAACCTTTATCTATTGAGACTCCTAATATAGTACCAACCACAAGGTGCTTTCATGTCTGTAGAAATGCACAATTATAGTATCTTAAACAATATTCAGATAGATTAATCTAAATTTTGTAATAAAGTTTTGTTGCATGAGTAGTGTATAGTGGTGATTATTTACCACTTCAATCTCAAGCAATTGGTTGATTGGTAATTTGTGATACTGGTGAAGAAAAATGTCCTCTTCAGATTTGGGAGGGTCATTGCTTAGTATTAACCTCTCTGTTACTTTTGGAAATAATTTCTCAATTCTTAAGACAAAAATAAACTTATGATCAGTATACACACATGTGAGTTATAGATATTAAAATATTCTTTTAATACCTGTCACCAAATTGTGAAATCACTTTGTCGTCCTCTCTAAACTGAATTCTAGAGGCGTTAAACCAACTGGAAACTGAAATCTCGTCTATAATAAGTTGTTTTAGAATCAGTAATTATATTTTTGCACATGAATAAAAAATTATACTGTAATTCATAAATCTAAATACCTTGCGAGTCTTTAATTATTCCAAAGCATAAACGAATCGCAAAAGGAAATTCCTTCTTTTTTTCTTTATGTTGTTTGATTCTGCTATGTGCTTCTTCACCAAATTTATCCCACAAATAACAGATAATCTGGGACCCTCTTTTGAGGGGTGAATGAAGCATGATCATAATACAATAAAGTATAATTTATTGAATGATAAATAGGATAGATATATAAAATTAAAAATACTTAAAAAGACTTACTCTTCATCTGCAAGGAATAATTTCAATCTGTTGTTTGTATCTCCAGCCTTCAGATTAGCATTCTGCATCTTCAAGTCAGTGACCTCCCCCATTATGACAACACCTCCTAATGGGTATACAAGTCGTTGTTTTGCTGTTTCAACCCTCACTCAAAGCTCATCAATCTTACGTACTTTGGCAGAAAACACTCAGGTATATAACTATAAAATTAATGCTTTAATGAAACTTTATACATTTCACACACACACACATATACACTCAGGTATATGTTCAGCAGTAAATCCGAAGAATGAAGAGCTGCCCTTTGGTAGAAAAATTGTTGTTCTTGGAGGAGATTTTAGACAGACACTCCCAGTATCCCTAAAGGCACACGTGAAGAAATTGTCATGTCAGCAATAAACTCATCATACCTATGGGATTGTGTTCAAGTCATGCACGTCACAATAAATATGTGGTTAATGTAACACACCAACATAACAGACAAGGAAGAAATTGAACGATTTGCTAAATGGATATTACAGATTGGCGAGGGCACTATCGGTAAGGAGTCTGATAGAAGCATTGAAGTTGAACTACCAATTGATTTGTTAATCCACTCAAATGGGGATCACTTCAAAGCCATTGTTGATAGTACTTATCCAGACTTGCAAAACAATCTATCAAATTTTGACTACTTGGAAGAGAGGGCGATCCTGGCACCAACTTTGGATATAGTAGAGGGCATAAACAATTACATTCTTTCAATGCTACCAGAACAAGAAGTAAAATATTTCAGTTATGATAGCATTTGTCCTACTGCTGCAAGTAGTTCTGGAGAGGATGACATATATCCTCAAGAATATTTAAATAGTATTTCAATATCTGGATTGCCAAATCATGTGCTTAGCCTGAAAATCGGTGTCCCTGTAATATTATTGCGCAACATTGATCAATCTGCAGGTTTATGCAACGGAACACGAGCGGTGATAACAAAACTGGGTAAACGTGTTTTGGAAGCCAAAGTCCTCACCGGGCCAAGCAAAGGGAATACAATTTTAATCCCAAGGATGAATTTATGCCCAACAGATACAACATTGCACATAAAACTTCAGAGGAAACAATTCCCCGTTTTAGTATGCTTTGCGATGAGCATCAACAAAAGTCAAGGGCAAACATTATCACATGTTGGACTTTACTTGGAAAAAAGGATATTCACGCATGGGCAACTATGTGTGGCTGTTTCAAGAGTCAAGAGCAGAAATGGGTTGAAAATTTTGTTGGGTGGAGGAGAAGGCTGCAATACAACAACGAATGTTGTGTACAAAGAGGTCTTTCAAAATGTGTAATTTTCTTTTAAACCACATCAATAATACTTAGCACATGAATATTTTCATTTCGCTATAACCTTATTTCTTTACACACTACAAACCTTTTTCAACTAATGTGTTCATCTCATTAAAAAACCTAATGTGCTCATAAAAATATAATAACAAGCCTAAAAAACTACCGGGGCATGCCCCGAGTGTTACACTAGTAAAAATATTAAATGAGTAAAACGTTTGAACATAATAATTAAGATTCATTTAAATTTATAACAATATCTTTAAGTACATACAATATGGGAAATTAAAATGTTAACTGAACACGATGTTTTTTAACTTGGTCTTAGTAAAAGTTGAGTTTCGGGATAAGGTTCAAGCATCAAATAAGATCGTCTGATTTCATCTCTCTTCTCAAACTACCAATAACTTATTTTTTCTGTTTTCCGAATCTCGTTCAAATGAATGACAGCACGATCCAGACAAAGAGTCTGGTCGTGAGGAGTGGTGTTAAATCACACACCGGAAATGTTTGAGCCAACGAAGTGCTATATTAAGATATGAGCTACTCCTCCTATCAGGTTGGCCTTTTAGGATGGAATCCCGTGTCTTAACATGGTATCAGAGCCAAACTGATCCATAACCATGGTGTGGGACTCATAACTCATTAGTGTTTATTATTAAATATTTTTATTTTAATTAAGTATCTAATACTCTGTAACTTGGAATCATGATTCTTTAGATTGAGTGTTTGACTGTTTTCACCTATACGATTTTTTTAGAATGTAAATTGTGAATTTCTTGTAGTTTTGGTGAATAATTTGTGTCGTGTTTTCATTTGTAAAATTGAAAATTAGGATTGTGATTTTTTTTAACATATTAATATGAATAATATGTTTGAAAATGTAAGATTATTTTATTAATTGTTTTCAATTTAATTAGGTATGGCTACCCAAATATGAATAATATGTTTGAAAAGGCAAAAATCACATTGCATTGTTTTTTAAGTCTACTACAAATACAGAAAACAAATAACAATCAAATGACTTGATTGAAACTCTAACTATTTCACTCGTTCAAGAGGAAGTAGTTTGTGATGCGGTAGAAATTGAGCGTGTTAGAATCCCACACCGGAAAAGTTTGAATCAACAAAGTGCTATATTAAGTCATGGGCTACTCTTATAAGGTTGACCTTTTAGGATGGAACCCAGGTCTTAACATGGTATCAGAGCTAAATCAATCCATGGTATGGGCCCCCTTATGAAAAATGATTGACACGATTCTATAAAAAAATGACAATGATGAATTGACGAAAAAAATGAATGACGGCATGATCCAGACTCTTGTCGTTGTGGATGAAATAAATGACTATATGATTTCTTTAAACACTTCACAGCCTTCAAGAACATACTTCAGTTCTTATAGTATTTGTAAATCGGATTCTAATGTTGATCTTTTAGCGGATTTGCATACACCGGAATTCTTAAATAATATCTGTATCTCAGGTGTGCTCAATCATGAACTCACATTGAAAGTTGGAATTCCAGTCATGTTTTTGCGTAACATAGATCATTCTATGGGGCTATGTAATGGAACGAGACTGATTATTACAAGACTTGGTGACCACATATTGGAGGCAAAGGTTTTGACAAGAAGAAGTATGGGGCAACAAGTATTGATTCCGAGATTGTCATTGACTCCTTCAGACGTGAGACTTCCTTTTAAATTTCAAAGAAGGCAATTCTCGATCATGGTTTCTTATGCTATGACTATAAATAAAAGTTAAGGGAAATCTCTTTCGCATGTTGGTTTATTGTTAAAGAAGCCGATTTTTTGTCATGGACAGTTGTATGTAGCAGTTTCCAGAGTCACGAGTCCAAAAGGATTGAAGATTTTAGTCATAGTTGATAATAATGAAAGCACAAACAAGACCAATAATGTCGTATATAAAGAAGTATTTTAGAATGTATGATTTGTATACATACTTAATTGTGGTTATCACAAAAAAACTGTTGTTATAATGTTTTGTTAAGTGTGAGAATGAGAGCTTCTTTTATTATCGTGACATATTTTCCTACTCTTCTTCACCATTTCTGCGTGCATATTAATATAATTATACTATAATTATATTTTGAATTTTTTTATCATTATCCGAGAAAATTGTTTATTTGTTTATGTGTTTTTTTGCTTTATTTTTTTATAAATAAAGTTGTGTTATTACTTTTAGTTTTAATCATTAATGAAATATGAGGACTATTAGCCTTCTGTTTGTTTGAATAATATGTTTTATTTAAATATTGAAAGAGCAGAATGGATTATTCACATGTTGGCATTACTCCTGATCATAAATAGATGGAGAAAGCATGATTTATCAACTCACAAATTTGAATTTAGCTGTAGGGATTAGGATGTGGATGTGGAGACTCATGAAGTCCAAACCGAAAAACATGCGTTAATGAGTGGAGTTCAAATGTTAAAAATCTTAGTTCTTTCATTTCAATGTGTGGTCGTCTGGGTGCGAACAACGAACTGTCTGTCTGGGATGCGAGTTGTAAGGCATCGGTCTGAGGTGCAAGGGGTGAACAGCCATTAGGGTGCAAGCAGTGAGCAGCGGATCTAGGTGCAAGCGGGGAGCCATCCATCTGTGTAACAGCGATAAGCAAAGCACGTGTGCAACAAAAAGCCCGATTGTACCGTGTGCATGGTACAACCGACTTCACGATATAATTTGCAGTTTTATTTGATACACTACAAAATCACTTGTAATCCGTCACTATTGCTCTGAGTCAAACCCCGGCCCCCAGGGCCCAGGGCAAACAAATTCACCCGTCACAGCAAACCAGCGGTCTCTGTGCCCCAATTGAAGAAAAAAGGCCGTGCGTAATAGATATCCAAAAATTTCCTACTGTTTCAATGAGAGCTATGGTCTCAAACGTGCAATTCACTAATGCACCACTCTGCTATATGTACTAATCCCTTGGAAAAGACAAGGATGAGAGGCTTCAGGCAAAAAAACACTTGTAGACGGAACATGTTGCAGAGATGAACATATGCACATTAAAGCTTTCATTTTTTAGTCCACATCCATATCAGATATTGCCTCGTTCAGTATACTCTTTAGTTGGTTGACTCTTTGTTTTGTCAATGCAAAGCAATCCTGAAAAGTTCAAATTACAGCTTAGGGATGAGCATTGCCATCAAATAGCATGCAACACAAGGTCACAAGTTTTTAATAATACTGCATTATTGTCAATTTATCTTTTTTGATTACTCACATAATCCGCTTATTAGCCAACTCGTCAAGCAAATGCCTATTGACAGTATTTTAATGCATTGCTTAATAAATAAATAAATAAATAAAAGTAGTGCAAAAGTTATTTGTTGGCATAAATTGTTGAAAATGAAGATAATAACACTATAACAGTATGAAACTTCTACTATCCTCTTTTAAATATTATTTCACTGCATTATGTTTCATTGTTTAAATGCATTTTTATAAACATTATCTTATAAAAAACCGTATGTTTCAAATGCATTTTTAGGTAGCATGACTCAATTAGTACATTCACCCATTTCAACCACAGTATCAAAAGATTCATGCCAAATTTCACATTTACTAGACGGCTCTATACTAGGGCTGTAAACGAACCGAGCTTTTATCGAACTATTCGAGTTCGAGCTTGGTTTCGAACCTAACGAACCGAGCTTAACGAGCTTTCGAACTCGAACCCGAGGTGAGTTTTAAGTTCGAAAACTTAATCGAACCGAGCTCGAACATAGTAGTATTTGGCTCGGTTCGAACTCGAGCCTATCGAACACCTGGAATTTAAATATAACATATATATTTCAAAATTTAAAAATAATTAGTATGATTTTTAACGAACCGAATACTTGTCGAGCCTATTAACGAGCATCACCTAAAATTTTAAATTCAAGTATATTTATCGAGCTTATCGAGGGCTCGGTTCGAACATCGAACGCCTGACGAACCGAACACGAGCCTCGTTTGTAAAGCTCATCGAGCTTCGAGCTCGAACCCGAACACCACTAATTCTTTATCGAGCCGAACTCGAGCTTTGGGTGTTCGGGCTCGGCTCGTTTACAGCCCTACTCTATACTCTTCCAGTTGTCCGCATTTGAAGAAGTTATCGGCGGCACATTGTTAGAAGCACACTATAGTTTATTGAACTGTTTAGAAGTTTGCGTATATGAACTTCTTTTTGTTTCGATATTTTCAACCCAAAACTTTTATCTTAGACGTTATCAATTGCAGAAAAAATAGTTACTCCCTCCGTCCCGGTGAGTTCTTCCTAAATTGACTTGGCTCGCAAATTTAGATAGTGGGAATAAAGTGGAAATGTATGGTTGTAGTATTATAATGGAAGTTGGAAGAATTAATTGGGACAACCCAAAAAGGAAAGTTGGAAGAAATGACCGGGACGGAGGGAGTATTATATAATGTGAAGTAAAATAGACAAAATAGACGATAGCATTTTAATTGCACTCCAACGTCTCCAAGTTGCAGCAAACAAAGATTAACATGGAGACTCACCTTGATAGTTGAACTGTGGGCAAGGACAGCCCCTCCTGGCTTGTTAAGGGATACAATTTGATACGATGAATCCAATACCACAGTAAGAACAGTTTCCATTACAGACTCTTCCTCTGCTGTAGGGTCTGCTAGGATATTTTTTTTGTGGAGTAGGCATGTCAATGAGAACGGAACACTATTTATATTCAGTTTTCTCTTCCCTTCTTTAGAGACCGGTTCATTTTCATCCATTACATCCTTTTTGTTTTTGTTTTTAGAACCAAGAACTACTATCCCGTCATCATCCAAAGAAGCTGGAGGAATCTCCACTGCAGCAGAAAGATAAAATCTTTTTTTCAAAAAGGGGCAAAAAGAACGGCAACAAAAGCTTGTTTTTATAAATGCGGTCAAGGTTAGAATTTTTTAGTGCCCTAATCTAGTGCAGATCAATTACTAGCTAACTTTAACTATTTTCATTCATAAAAAGGGGGAGAAGGGTAAAATATGGAAGAAATTATTTAATGCGCATAGATATCATAAAAGGACAGAAGAAAAGAAACAAACAAATCTGGTCAATGAAGAGATTTGAATAGGGACATGGGGAATAATGCCAATAAATTTAAATGGACTTGTGAGATGAAGAAATTCAAATTGAACCTTACATGAAATTGTTCGAGCTAATGGATACTTTTATGGACTTCAATATTCATAAAGTCTTGGCAAATTATTTTTCAGGATTCAGATATAACAAAGAATATGGATGGCGGAGGCTGGTAAGTTAGATATTTTACATTGAGACTTATTGCGCTCTACGACTCTATCTAGCGCTCTATGAATCTATCTACCAAATACTATAACTGAAAGAGATGTGAAACCATAGCACGCACAATGTGAAAAGGCAGCAACTGCTGCAAGTAATGCAGCATCAAACAGAGCACCATCAGCGTCCAAGCAGTATATGTCCTGTTAAATGATTATTAAATATTCACACACAAAAAGTACAGACGAATACACATTGGGAACTATAAATTTACTGGGGAAAACAGATATTAAACATTTAAGCCCATTTTTTAAAAACTGAAATATGTGTCTGATAACATAATGGAGTAACATCCGGCATAAGTCTGAAGATCTTCGGAACATTAAAGTTTCTCTTGTTCTTTAAATATAACAATTTCAAAGGCTAGATCATGAAAGTGGTTTTAAAAGCCAGAACACGCATAAAACAAGAAATAATTAAATAACTAAATCACTTACTAGGTATGCCATCCAAGCAGCTTTTCCACTAACCACACAGAGTTCTTTGAAGTCAACCATGCCCGAACTAGGTAAGTTTCATTTTGTCAGCACCATATATCATTCCACGAAAAAAAGTAAGAGTTCAAACAGTGAGCATAGGGAACAAACAACCAAAACCAAATTGAGATTTCATATCCTTTTTAGGAAGTAGGAACAAGACGTAAATTACTAGAGATAACAGGTAACAACAGAAATCTTCTAGCTGACATTGTATCCTTTGTCACACGGGGTCAGGCCACTTAGCCCAGCCCCCCACCGTCTGATCTTAAAGATTTTATTAATCCTAGATTATCTTTCTTTTATGGCTTCCTAAGGACATCAATATCAACATCATCATTACCCCAGTGCCGAAAAGGCTCCCACCTATGGTGGGGTAAGGGGGGTCGGATGTACGCAGCCTTACTCCTATACTAAAAGCACAGAAAGATTGTTTCCGGATGACCCATGGCGAAAATCATGTCAAAAATTGCATGGATTGACTGCTGCTTCATAGCAAATAAGCGCAGACAGTTTAGTGAGTCATTTTGCTTTATTCCATCATTTTCCCAAGCCAAAAAATAGTGAATCTTTGGCTCCATTGCAAATGATGGAAATTATGGCTTCCTCAGGACATTTGAAAATTAAGTACTTCTCAAGAACTCTTTTTGTATGATTTAAAACTAAGTATTGTGCAAATTTTATACCCATCTTTCTTCTCTATAATACAAATTAGTGTATATTACATGTGTAAGAAAATAAATTGTAAGAACTAATCTAGGAGGTTGCCAAACAAACACGATAAAGTAATACACGACTATATCATTAAGGCATTGAATTTGATCAAATGTTAAGAAAAAAGTGAAGCATCACTTAAATAACCAGTGCTAACAAATAAGGCATCATGCAATTTAACGGTAAAGATATTGAAATGCATTGAACTAACACTACATATCAACCTAGTAATGGCGTCAGATAACTGTTTTGAAATTACTGGAGCTGCCTCCGCGGGCCGACCAGGTCGTACAAGAGAAGAACAAATTGGAGGCATGTAGAATTCAACCGCTGAAATAACAAATTCATGTATTTATAAGAACAACAATATTCCCTGTTAGTATATATTAGTCAAAAAGTGATATTAAATGCACTCTAAAATCAAAGGAATGTCATGATTGTCATCTCAAACACACAAAATTGTCTAGGTTCTAGCTATTTAGCATTTTTCTTACAAGAAATACATCAAAAGTTCATGATAGTTACAACATAAACCCAAATATGACCAACCTATGGATCCCTCATCAGGAGATTCCGCAGCTGGAGTCATGACTTCCATCTTGATTGCAGCCAACATTGTCTGCACATTTTACATGATAAGTAAGTAGAGAAACACAACTTCCGGGAAAAAGGCTTTTAATCAAAACAAGCAAATAAGCTTAATTACTTCAAGATACAGAAAAAAGGTAGAGCACTTACTGTGGAACCAATCTTTACCAGTGAAGATCCATTTGCAGATGCCACACTGCCTAGATATTAAAATACATATTCAATTAGAAATAAAAATCTCAAAGTCTAACAGTTTAAAACATAGGCAAAAGGATCATTCACCAACCAAGCACAACTGCTGTATGTCTAGCTTCTCCAAGTGCTCGTCCATCTGGTCGTATAGATTCAACAAGATAACGCTCATGATAACGCAAGGGGAAAAGACGCCGAAATGCATCCAGCTCCATCTGTGATGACAAATCCTCGGAGCAATTGGTAGTCGTTTCCATTCTCGAGTTTCCGTATTTCTGCTGAAGAAAAGCACCTGCGTTAAGTAGTTTGTCTGTGATCAGGGATGGCGGCTGAGGACGGTGGCGCTTGGGGTTGCCAGTCAATTTCATAGTAATTGGATCGAGTGCCGCGGGGCACCAAATAGAAAAGAAGGAAGCTTTTGGGACTTTATTTTAATTTCCAATTTTTGTTTGTCTTTCTACTCTATTTATTTCCCAATTTTCATTATTATTTTCAATTTTTTAGTTCTCCATTTTCTAGATTCTATTTTGTTTTTTTTTATTTAGGTATGAAAGTTTTTAAACTTGGAAAATATATTTTTACCAACATGAATATTTGCAACAATATGTAGAGTTAATGTTTCGATAATAGTGTCATTGTTTATCAGCACAGTGTACAGTAGTCAATGTTTCAAAAATGATTGGCAACTAGCCAATTATAGTAGTGAACTAGTAATTAATATAACGGCCTCCGATTGAAATGGTAGTGGTCAATGATAAATGTAAATACAACGGTGATCAACAACACCAACATAAACAATAGTTTCTAATTGTGTCAATTGCATTTTATTTGGTTATGATACATAAAAAGTTTCCATTAACAACACTACCATAACAAAAAATGGGCTTATGTAAATATCACATTGCTATTGTATTCAAGATTCGAAATTCATAATACTACTATTCCACAAACAAATTCCATAGATAAAATAGTGACAAAAACTGAAATTCATATAAAGTATTAGTACTTCAATATATACAAAACTAGATATTGTTAGAATGTATATTGATACCATACTCAAACATTGGTTCCAATTTTAGAGATAAAATTGTTATTTTTGAGTACCCTAAGTTTCTAGATGTTTTTCTTAGAATATTACTAAAATAAAACATGTGAACCAAATTGTGACCAAAGTAACAATAGATACACCTTTATAGTATACTAAGTTATACTAAAATTTGAACATAGTTATACTCACTAAAAGTTACTAAGTCATGTTTTTGTTCACTATCTTTATTTTGGCCATACAATAGATAATCTTTTCAAGTATCTATTGGCCATACAATATACATACATTTTCAATATTTTGCCATCTTTATTCCTCAAGAACCTCTTCTTCTTTTTGCATGGACGTAAATATATTAGAGTTATGGTGAGCTTGAGCTCAGTGCAACTTACTTTTTTCCCAAATTTTTTAATGTTAATTTTTCATTTTTCCCATTCAATCCATGTGTTACTGCTATAAGTAGAGTACAATTATTATTCCACCCAGCTTTGCCTGGTGCCCCCCCGGTACCTCTCCTCCTCATTCCTATATTTTTATTCTCCCTCTTCAAACTAGCTACGGAAGAGCGTCATTAACTACTAAGTTTTTCCCCTTCAAACACCCCTTCATATGCTTCTTTTAAGGGGCGTAGCCAGGACAGGGGGTCAAGGGGGGGGGGGGGGGTTGTAAACTAAAAACACTATATAAAAATATTAAATGAGTAAAACGTTTGAACATAATAATTAAGATTCATTTAAATTTATAGCAATATCTTTAAGTACATACAATATGGGAAATTAAAATGTTAAGTGAACACGATGTTCTTTAACTTGGCCTTAGTAAAAGTTGAGTTTCGGGATAAGGTTTAAGCATCAAATAAGATCGTCTGATTTCATCTCTCTTCTCAAACCACCAATAACTTATTTTTTCTATTTTCCGAATCTCGCTCAAATGAATGACGGCACGATCTAGACAAAGAGTCTGATCGTGAGGAGGGGTGTTGAATCTCACATCGGAAATGTTTGAGCCAACGAAGTGCTATATTAAGATATGAGCTACTCCTCCTATCAGGTTGACCTTTTAAGATGGAATCCCGTGTCTTAACATGGTATCAGAGCCAAACCGATCCATAACCATGGTGTGGCCCCCCTTATGAAAAATGATGACACGATTAAAAAAAATGACAATGGCAAAACCGACGAAAAAATGATTGATGGCACGATCCTGACGAAGTGTCTGGTCGTGAGGAGGGGTGTTAGAATCCCACACCGGAAATGTTTGAGCCAACGAAGTGCTATATTAAGACATGGGCTACTCCTCCTATAAGGTTGACCTTTTAGGATGAAACCCCAGCTCTTAACATGGTATCAGAGCCAAATCGATCCATGGTGTGGGCCCCCTTATAAAAAATGATTGACACGATTCTATTTAAAAAAAAATGACAATGATGAATTGACGAAAAAAATGAATGACGGCACGATCCAGACAAAGGTTCTATAATACACTGGCTGCCGGCTTTGTCAGTTTAAGGTAACATGCCAGGGCTATCTTCTGGTTCCCTCGGGCGTAGCCGATACCGCCGCTAGTAGGGAACTTCAGGCATAGATGTTTCATGGAGATAATGGCTTCCAAATCCTCTAGTGTTGGTCGTCCCCATATCAAGTTGTGGGTGCACTCGAGGTTGACCACCATGAATTCCATGTCGATCTTGATGCGATGGGAGCTGTCGCCGACTTCCACGGGGAGGACTATCGTGCCTTCGGCGTCGATAGAGTCCTCGGTGAAGCCGGACAACGGTGTCCGTATCGGCTTGAGCAGCGCTCTGTCCAACTTTAGCTGCCTGAAGGTGTCAAGGTACATGACGTTGATGGAGCTCCCCGTGTCGATGTAGGTGCGGTGGATGATGGGGTCACCTATTTCGCACCGGATGACGAGGGCGTCCCTGTGTGACGCGGGCCCCCGGAGGCAGATCCTTGTCGGTGAAGGTGATCGCCTCCGTCCGCTGCTTCTTCGGCTGGGGGGAGCGTGGGACACCTCCCCAATGTAAAGGGATTGAGTCCATTTCTTCCTCTGGGTAGCCGAGTCCCCCCCCCCCAGTGTTGCCCCCCACAATGAGGTGGATGTGATTCTTCTTCGGAGGGGGCTCCTCAAAGTCTTCTTCGTCGTTGCTGAGCCTGCCAATCTCCCGCTTCTTCGCAGAGGGTTCGCCCCCATGTTTGTCGGTGTTTACCCACGTATTTTTGCGTGGGCCACCTTTAACAAACTGGGAGGGTTCCCCCTGACGAACAGCTTCTCGATGTGCCTCTTCAGAGTGACACAATCGTCTGTGTTGTGGGAGGTGTTCCGGTGATAACGGCAGTAGGTGCTGCCCTGATGGACGGCATAGATCTCGTTTGCCGGCCGAGGATCTCGCTCAATGAGGTCATGCTCCTCGGTGTAATCGAGGATGGTGCTGACCGAATTGGTAAGTGGGGTCTTCAGCCTCTCCATCCTCGGCCGCCATATACGGTCTTTGTTCTTTCCGCCAGATCCATGGCGGCCTTGTCCTCCCTGACCTCAGTCCCCGGCCAAGGGTGCGCCTACGGCTGGCATCGCGTTTGTCTTCTTGGGGGGGGTGCCCCCCGTCCTTCTTGTGGCTGTGCAGCTCGTCGGCGTCCGCGTACAAGTTTCCTCATTGAAGCGCCTTCAGATAAGACCTCGGAGGGTCAGTGATGAGGCTCCTCGCATATGGGGTGCTACGGAGGGCTCCCTGAAAGAGTACGAGGAGGGTGCGCTCATTGGCCCCCTCGACCTCGTCAGTCTCCCTCGTCCACCGGTCGATGAACGACCGGAGTGATTCGTCATGCTGCTGCTTGACGGAGAGAAGATGGGTGAAGTATTTCTTCACGCGCTTCCTTCCGGCAAAGTGAGTGAGGAAGCGCTGGGCGAGGTCTTGCCATGAGTCTATGCTCCCCTCGGGAAGTGCGTTGAACCACTCATACGTTGGCCCTTCAAGAGTGGAAAGGAACCAGTAGCGGAGGTATTCATCTGACGCGTTCACCATCAGCATGTTGTTCTGGTAGCGGCTGAAGTGCTCCTGGGGGTCGGACTGTCGGAGCGGCCGTCATAGGGCTTGATGGCGTTTCCTCAGTACTTCTCGGGGATAGGGGCCGAGAGTACCCTGGCGGTGAAGGGGGTCCTCGCCCTGACCTGGATGATGGGGTCCTCTCGTCCTTCGGCCAACTCCCTCTCAAGGATAGTGACCTTATTCAGAAGGGCGTTGAAGTTGGGATCTCTGGATGAATTGCCGGTGGGCGTGGTGGCCAGCTGTTTGGCCTCCATTTGGGCGAGTCTTCGCTCGAGTTGGGCGATCACCTCGTCCCTGGGGTCCCTGGCGGCCATGGTGGCACCCTGAGTCTGCAAGCGAGCTGCATGAACCGTGTTTATTTGGTGACAGGCATCATCCTCATGCAGTTTCCCCTTGCCTTTGTCCAGGCGGGGCCGATCCGCTGTCCGGGATACCGACCCCAAGCTTTCCCTGGGTGAGCCAGGCTCATGCTGCCCAATCCGCCCCGCCATCCTCTCCGAAGCAGGCCGACGGCACGTGTCACCTGGCCTGTTAAAGGCTGAGGCTTTTCCACGCGCTGGGGTCAGTCCAGCTTGAAGCGGGGAAGCGGGGTGGGAGTGGGACGACGTCGTGTCCTGGGGCACCACCCCCTCATCGTTGCCTAGGTTGACGGCCAATGGCTGGGGCTAAGGAGGCGGCGTCGTGTTCTCCCCCGTCCTTGGCATGAGCGCGCTGAGGATGGTGGGGTTCTGGGCCAAGCTGGCGATGATGGCCGAGAGCGCGGCCTGAAGCTGAGGGTCAACAGCAGGAGAGGCCAGTTGCGTTGAGGCATTGTCACCTTTCTCCGCACGCTTCTTGTGTCACGCCCCGGACCTACCCGGACACGTCAACAACCCGCCGTACGGTACGAATAGTCAACCGCAGTCCGACTCATCCATACTATACAAGGCGTTTTGAATACCATTCACACATAGTACATCCATAAACAAACATAATGTAAAACATTTATTAAAGCAGCGGAAACAATTGATACAAGTGTTCAAGCCACACTTGGCATAATTAGGCATGCAAGCCCCCAAAGTAATTATTCAGAAAATATTATCCATGAGCATTGTTTTAAATTGTTTTCCCAAAACAGAAACGGAAGAAGCACGAACCACGTCTTCTCCCTTCGATCCTCCCGAAGCAACGGGCGGTGGCAGCAACCTTCAAGTTCTACCTGAAACTGTGAGGTGGCCTCCCCCGTGAAGGGGAGGTCAGTACTTGGAAACATTTGACAAGTACAATAGCAACTATACTAAGTATAATCAATGTTTAAATTTCTAAGACCCTCAATTCAGGGTGATATTACATTATAGGCCATAACCCTCGCTTACCCCTTTTTGCTATTTAAATCATACTTACTTTATATGAAGTCAAGTAGTCGGCCCGTGGGCCCATATTCATTTAGAATTCATCATTTCCATTCCCCCGTGACCGCAAGTCACGATAACCCCGTGGGGTCCCATCGAGGCCCAATTGTATAGCAAGGACTCGGCCCAACTACATTTCTATACAATCCTCTAACTCAATATAACACATCAAAATTGTATGGCAAGGGCTCGGCCCAACTACGTTTCCATACCAACCATAACTTCGTGGCAAGGACTCGGCCCAACTACGTTTCCACGGAGATCACATATACATGGCAAGGGCTCAGCCCAACTACGTTTCCATGCTAATCACATTACATGGCAAGGGCTCGCCCCAACTACATTTCCATGCAATCCTAGAGTCCAACTCAACTTTATTTTCATAGTCCAATTCTCAAGCAAATCCTATGCCTAGAATCAATTCACTTGGGTAGCCTTTAGGCCTACCCCTACCACACCTTAGTGTTCATACAATTCAACCTTACAGTATCTCTTAAGACTACTTAAGGCATACCCATTTACAATCCTATCTCTTAGGATTAATTCCATCATTTATTTATATTAATCTCCCGACTAGTATCCCAACACTAGTCGGATAATCTTAGAACCACTAAGTTCTTAATTCATAGTCAATTAATTCATCTCAATTGATAAATGTAGTTTAATCCAAATATCAAGAATATCACTTTTAACCATTCATGAATTTAATACATGAAGTAAAAGTATATTTTTATCACAATATTATCATAGTTAATTTCATCATCATACCATCACTTTCATATCACATAATCATACACAATTTATTCTAAATTTGTATATCACGCTTCACTTTTTCACATGCAATAGTATTTTCATTTAGGCATTATTATTCATTAATAATCCATGAAAATCACATTTAATAACTTAGGTAATCTTACGAAATTAACCCAACAATTATAAGCAATATAGTCAGCCATCCTCACCTCGTGATGTGCTACAATAGTTGCCTTTGTTAAGCCCCTCGATCAATCCCCGTTCTAGGCCGATTGAAAGTGAAAAATTGGACTGCTGGGCAAAAGCCGGACGGCTTTCACGAAAGCCGGACGGCTTTCACGAAAGCCGGGCGGCTTTCGTAGTCTGCAACTACGAACAGCTCCCTATATGTGGCGGTTTCCGGCGATTTCGACTCCTATCGATTCACCAACACTTCTAAGTTAAATACCACCACTTTATATCAATATTCTACACTTTTAAACGTGTAGAACATCATGTTTAATCCTCCATATGATTTCTTAAAAATTCATACACCAAAAACTAGTTAAAAGAATATAAATAGAGCTCTTACCTTGAACTCAACTATTTCTTGCTAGACCTCCTTCCTTTTTGCTTCCTTGAAGCTTGGATTTTGAGAGAAGACTTTCCTAGAGCTCTCTCCTAGTGATATGTCCGAATGATGCACAATGAGTGAGGGAGATGTATCTCCATCCACTCAACTCACCAAAATAATGCATGAAAAGGACATGGGGGGTGTGGCTTTGTCTTGAGCCATCCCTTCCACTTAATAATCCCCCCCCCCCCCCCCCCCTCACTATTTCTTGTCTCATCCAGCCCTCACCTGTCTGCTAGAGCTCATAAAAACGTGGGGTGGCCCCCACTCATGTAGGAGGTCATCCCATCGTGTCCCGGCGTGTATAATCGGCCCCGAAAGTTGTATTTTTCAGACTACTTTAGTCATATTTTATTTTATCGGGGCGGGTAAAATATATCACGCATTCCTAATAATTATGGGCCTTTAGAATAGATGTACATTCCTCAACATTAATTTAGGAGCCTCCGAAACTCATTTCGGGCTGTTATCCGCTAAATTACCAATAGCGGTAATTGGGCCTCGTTTGACCCACCGGTCAACTCTATGTCCTTCCCATTGCCCAATTAAAATATCCCCTCCATAGAGATGTCATCTAGACCAAGATGAATATAATACGTGGTTCGGTAATTATCGGGCGGTCCCCGTTCCCGTTGTGGGCCCCACATGCAATTTACTATTCCCGTAAAAGAAATAATAAAATTTAACAATTACGTACATTCATAATTCACCTTTCAAGGTTTACTACATCATTTACTAACAGTAAACATGCTTGGGGACGGTGTCACATCTTGTCCAAGCCGATGCGGGCGTCAGGGGCACCGCCGTTGAGCTTGTTGCGTAGGTCTCCTGCGAGGTCGATGGCTTCCTGGAAGACATCTCCCCCAGCGGCCTTGTCGGTCGTAGCGTCCTCCTCGTGCTCTTGGTTCTCCTGTGCCTCAGGGATGGCCTTGCTGAGGAGGTTGCGGTTTGACTTAGTTCTTCCCATTGTCCGTTAGCTGTGCTTGGTAGCGACGAAGGAGGCTAACTTGATTGTTCTGACTCTCAATGAAAGCACCAAATGATAGACTATAAGTCTAGAGAGAAGTGAGAGCGAGAGAGAGAAGTAGTATAATTGCTCTGTATTAATGAATTTGTGACCCTTACAACTACTCCCAGAGGGAGTATATATAGGAAAAATTAGGGCTGGACTCCCAAGTCTCGGGCTTGAGAGGCTCATTTACAATAGGGTCACTAATGAGACGGATACAAAGTATATAGAAAAGATTAAGTATACAACCCTATTCTGGAGGCCATCTATGGCCGACGAGGGCGTGGCCGACGAAGACTCGGCCGACGAGGTCACCCGGCTCTTCCTGGCTTCTGGATCACATTCTCAGTAGACTTCTTTCTAGCCGATGAGGGTCATCTGGCCGATGAGGGTCCCACCAGGTGGTCGTGGTACCTTCCGTTCTCCTGAGTATGTGGGCCCTGGAGTCTTGGCCCATATACTCTATCACTATTATAATAAGCATTTTCAATACCATTGTAATATGTAGTATTACTCTATTATAATTAAATTATAGATACCAACAACCTATATATTTATAATAATAGTCACTTACAACTACTGATAACAACAACAATACATTAATACATTAATAATAATATAGTTAAATAGTGACGTTATCATTGGTAATAACCATAGTAATAATATATGATGTTTTATGAATAATACTAACATACAAATAATGATTATAATAATAACAATACTCATGATTAATTTTAATAAAAGCAACCTACAATAATAACGTCTGTACGAATGGCCTGGTGATGATGATGATGATGATGATGATGATAAAGTTTAGTTCACGTGAACGAGACTCTAATCGTACAACATGAATAATACATGTCACACTTCAAATAATGTAAACTCCACACACTTCCAATTTCAATTGAACAATTATTCTTATCACCCCTCATCATATAATAAGCCCTATAATTAAGAATGGTTTTACTTGGACGATTTTCAGTTTCAGACCAGACCAAACCAGATTTAAACAGATCAGACCAGTTCAGACCAGACTTTCATAGTTATAAAATACACAGAGACCAGACATTTACCAGACCCGACTTAAACAGACCAAACCCGACCAGACTAGCAAGTTTTATTCCAAGTAAAAACATCCTAAATAATTAATAACTATTACAACAATTAGCACATAAACTACAATATAAACCACAAATTCATACTTCACATTAAAAGATGGTGATTCTTTGCCCCTCTTCCATGATAGTGGTTAGTAAAACTAATACTCCGTATTAGTAAAATTGTAAAACTATATTTATACAATCTTTTCTAAGATTTTATATTTGCATTCTATTTATATATTGTTGTCCATCCAACCTAAAACATATTTTAAATTTTGTAATAAGACTATTTTGATGCAATGATTATGTTTTCTTTTTTTGTACTAATCATTATTAAGTTGTAAATAAAAGTACGGAGTAGTTTTTAGACACACAGCTCTATTACTAAGTTCTGGTTAAAAAAAAACTCTATTACTACGTTTCATATATAACAATGTGCATTTTATATTTTATTTCTAATGGATAATGACAGGCTAGCCCATTAGGTCCAGGTTGACCCTTGATCCGATAATTTTTTAAAATATCTATTATTACTATTCGGGATAAGCGATCAAATACAAACATCTTCTAATTTACAAACTACAAATTCATCTTGGTCATTTGATGAGTTGATCTAAATGCTATACACTCACGATTGCATCTTGATAATAAAACACAACTTTTTCAGATGCAACATTTTGAACGTTAATATGTAATTGCTTATTTCATTGCAAAGTAATATGTCACACTTTAATTTGAACATTAATATGCAATACAAATAACATACAGATGCATCGTAAAAATATTTGCACAATAAGCACAATTTGTACATGATCCGCACGCATTATTCATCATGTAAAAACGGCCCTTTTCTGAGGGAGACAAAGAGAAAAATGCTAGAGGTGGGAATAACTAGAAGAATGAGATGACGAGTTCCATAAAGATGTTTGCTAATTTAGCTGTTAGTTGTAGTGGTTAGTAGATAATACCATATTTCAAAACACTAAACTAAAAACATTTCTGCTTGCAGTGTTTCTATTACAGTGGTCTCGACAAAAAATGCTATAGTCGGGCAGTTATTTATCGGACAACATGATTCAGTGTTTACATCGATTGAAAATGCTAAAAAGGTCAAAGCATTTTTTTGGCTGAAACACGATTTTCCAAACGCCACCTTTAATGACTTATATTGTAGTATTTCTATTTTATGCTAAAGTGATATCACACACTTACAGTTCGACCTGATCATTACATATATATCTACCAAGAACATTGATCCATTATCAATCCTTAGTGTTATTGTGGCATTCACAATCAAATGTTATATTTAAGCTTTCCTGTTACTACATACTATGAACCTTTTTCAACTAATGTGATCATAAACTGAAAACAGAAACAATAATAATAACAACAACAAAATAATAGTAATAATAATAGTAAAAATAAATGTAATAATAATAGTGATAATAATGATGATGACGATGATGATGATGATCACAACAACAATAATAATAGTAATAGTAATAATAATAGTAATACCAATAATAATAACAACAACAACAACAATAATAATAACAATAATAACAACAAGAACAAGGATGATGATGACGACGATGACAAGAATAATAAAATCAAAAGAATAACAAATCATATACACATCAACCACTACAAAAAATTACGGGATTGGCACGGAATTTGGCATGGACTTACCGATTTTTCGTGCCAAATAGCTCGTGCCAAAGTGTTTTTGGCACAGATTTGGCATATCCCTGCCAAAATCCCTGCCAAATCCCTGTCAAAATTCCTATCAATCCCATGTTTTTTTGTAGTGAACTTTTAAAAAAACCTTTTCTCATTTCTTAACAAAGTATTAGTAAACACAAACTTTTTTCAATATAAAAATGTTATTTAAATAAGTCATAACCTCCATTGATATTTACCATTTTAAATCACATTAACATGACAATACTAGGGCATGCCCCGGGTGTTACACTAGTTTTCTATCTACAACCATTTTTAAATTTTGTAAAAAAATATTTTTGAATAACTATGCACAAACACAATATCCTTTGCTTATTAGGCTATTACGTAATCACGTAATCATCCGGAGGCTTCCATGGATGAAGGCAACACTCTTCTAATCGAGGAAGAAGATAATCAAGATTTCTCATAATGGAAATAATTAAACTCACATAAAATGTTTCGAAGACTCATAATTGAAAAAATAAATGCATGTGGGAGAAATGCATAAAAAAAGCTAAGTTTGATATTCTAAAAAGTAGTGATGAGATTATGATTTATGAGAGGAGGAACCAAATCAATACGGAAGATAAAAATAGATGAAATAAGATGAACAAGCTGATTTTATGAAAATAATGAAAAAAAATTGATATAAAAAGGTAGAGAAGAAAAGGATGAAGGAAAGAGGAGGATGAAAAAGATAAGAGGAAAAAGAGAAGGGAGAGAGGGGGAAGAGAGAAGGGAGAGAGAATCGAGAGAGAAGAGGGTGGGGGGAAATGAGATTTGTTTTTTTGCTTTTTTTAGGTGTGTTTTTTAACTCTAGTTTTCTTTCCATCTATAGTTATATATAGTAAAACTCAGTTTTTAAAAGTTGACATGGCATCCCTTTATTGGTTAATAACTATTCCATTAAAACATTCAATTTGAGTAAAAAAAGGAAACAGATAAAATTAATCATTAATCATACACTACAAATTAGCTTCAAGTAGTTCAGCCCTGCACTTATTACGGCAACCCAATCTGCTCTATAAATACAAAGGAGTTAAACTCTTACTAAAACTCTATTCATCGTTGCAGCAGTTATAGTATCAAGTTATAGTATCAACGTTATCTACATATCCATCGTTGTAGATAACTTACATGGCAGCTCCTTATTGGTTAACTGCTGTTACTCATAAAAAGTTATAATACATCCCATCGTTGTAGAATTATTATTACGGCAACCCAATCATGCTCTATAAATACAAAGGAGTTAAACTCTTACTAAAACTCTATTCATCGTTATCTACAAATCATAGTACAAAGGAGTTAAACTCTTAATAAAACTCCCGCAGATACAAACAATATCAATTTAGCCGTAGACCATTCCCAGTTGAAATACAATTCACCTTGCTTTCATCCTCCATAAACCCTATAAATATTTAACAAGTCGCCCGTAGTAACATCCACAATTCACATCATAATTACAGAATTCTTAGAAGGGAAATAATGGTGATTCCTCCTTCTTCCATGGTGCAATATGATTGCATCGAAGAGGTCTCAAATAAAAGGCAAAGTTGGTCTTTACGTGTAAGGCTGGTCACACAGTGTAATAATGTCCGTCAATCTAATCTAGATCAACTTATTTCTTACGAGCTACTTTTAAGCGATGAAAAGGTATGTTTATATTGAATCAAATCTATACATCCTTAAACATTGTTGGCATAAATATTTTTGTTTGTGTTTTAAATATACATCCGAAAAGAATAAATATTTTTATTTAGTACAATTGAACTTGAATAAAATTAAAATTGCTTGCGTAGAGCCGACACTATGAACAACATTTTGTGATTGTAAAAATTATTTTAATGACATTCCTTCTTATAGTTAAGTTTATTATGACAATTGAATTATTCCATATAAATTTTTAGGGCCATTTCAATTTGCAGGTTTAATTTTGAAATCTATTGACAAAAAAACAATGTAAAATTGTAGGTTAAATACCCACATCATTAGGAAGTAAATTATCATGAAATTTTAAATTATAACATGTTAGATAAAACTAAAGAGATAATCACAAGTACCATAGATATCTACAAGTATAACTATGATAAATTAATTAATTGTATTTGTTTAAAAAACCAATATAGTGCACTTCTCCCAATCTTTTTTAACCTAATTTATATATTCATTAATACAAATTTCTTGAAAAGTTCATATAAACAGAGAGAAAATTTTACATTTTTTCTTAATAAACAGAGAAATATAATTAATAACATTTAAAGATTTTCACAAAATAACTAACAAGTAAATAAATGAATCTCCGTGTTGCGGATCTATAGAAACTTAAATACCATTTTCACAAAATAAATAACAACTAAATAAATGAATCTCAGTGTCAGAGGACTTACTGTGGTCAATGCCTGTGACGCTATCTAATCCACGAGGCAGTCCCCCTACGTGGACCAGATCCATACGGGCCAGGACCTCCAGGGCCACCACCATCCCACTTCTTGCTAGATCCAGTCCCCTTCCCTATAATCATCAGTTTTTTCCATCTGCACGACATATAAAACAGAAATATAGGAGTGCACAGTATTTCATCATCTAATGAGTGGATGAATCTTTAGTAATAGGTACAAGATAGGACATACCTAAAAGAACGCAACCTTAAAATAATTTGTGAAAACTAAATAATTTGTGAAAGCTCTATTTGCTACTGCTTTTGAAAAATCAAAGAACCTACAAGAAAGAAAGCATTTTAGTACATAATAAATGACATCTTTGCTTAGTTAATATCAAGAATTGTGATTACTTACTCATAACTCATAACCGATGAAGTCTCGGAGCAACATCACAGTTAAATTATTCTCTTTTTCTATACTAATTCTTCAATTATTTTCCATATCCACATTAATAGAATATTATTAGGAAGATTTGTTTCCTAGAATATTATTAGGAAGATTTGTTTCCTATTCTGTATTAACCTCTTTTATTATAAATAGACATCCAGGGCTCCTATTGGAGTACATTTTCCCGTTATTTTACATGGTATCACGAGCCTAAGAAAAAAAACCCTATTTTTTTTCCTCTCTTTCACGTTCGACGCAGCCATGTCACAGCCGCACTCTTTCTTCTGCTACGGACACACCCACCACTGGTGCGATTGACATCTTCTCTTCGTCAATCGTAACCGCTACTGCTCCGAAAGCCTCTCAACCGGTGCCCTATTCAGTTTCCATGGCGTCGGACCCTCATCCGTATTCTGCCGGATCATCATACTCTCTTTTCGAAACCTTGCCGCCACACCTTCCATGGCAGCAGGTTGGTTTTGGTCTGCCTCCAGCAAATCCAGAGCCACGACCCCAGGTTATGTGGCAGCAACCTGGTCCAGTTTCTTCCCTGGTCGCCTCACCTTTGCAGCTGCGGCCGGTCATCCCTCCGGCGGCACCGAATCAGCAACCCGTCAGCACTCCCTATTTCGGGCCCTCTTTTGCTGGTTCGCCGGGTGTAGTTCGTCCCGCACATGATAATCCCCTTATTTTGGCTCCATGTCTGTTAGTGTTGCAAATGGCATTAAACTTCCCATAGCTAATATTGGTAATATTACATTAAATACTCCTTGCCGCCCGTTGTCATTAAACTCTGTTTTTCATGTGCCTCAAATTAAATTCAATTTAATTTCTATTCAAAAATTGTGTGCTGATAACAACTGCATTGCTATTTTTGATAAAAACTCTTTTGTTGTTAAGGACAAAATTTCGGGGGCAGTTCTTCTTCAGGCGCGTCATAATGGTCATCTCTACCCAGTCAGCCTCAGTCCTCCTGCACCATTAGCTCTTGCTTCCGCTATTACTTCAGGCCCTGTGTGGCACCGTAGATTAGGACATTGTGGCGAATCTGTTTTACGCCTGTTGCGTGGTAGAAAACTTATTTCTCATTCTTCAAATTTTGAACATGATTGTGTTTCTTGTCGTTTGGGTAAATCTCAGCGATTACCCTTTTCAGATGCTAGTCATAATTCTACTTCTCCATTACAGTTAATTCATTCTGACGTGTGCCAATCTCCAGTTTTATCTAATTTAGGTTTTAAATATTATGTGTGCTTTATTGATGACTTCTCTCGCTTTACTTGGATTTACCCATTGCGCACCAAACATGAGGTCTTTTCTCAACTTCATCTCTTTAAACTTTTAGTTGAAAATTTATTTAATTCTAAAATTAAAGTTTTTCAGAGTGATGGAGGGGGTGAGTTCGTTAAGTCTTCTATGCAACAATTTTTGGCCGAAAATGGTATTTATTTTCAAAAATCTTGCCCTTATACTCCGCAATAAAATGGTGTTGCTGAACGTAAACATCGCCATCTTTTTGAACTTGCTCGGACTATGCTTATTACAACTTCAATTCCTAATACTTTTTGGGTGGATACTATTTTTACGGCTGTCTATATTATTAACAGACTACCCTCTCCTACTCTTTTTGGTGCTTCACCATATGAAAAACTATTTCACAAAATTCCTGACTATAGTTTGCTTCGTGTTTTTGGGTGTGCTTGTTATCTGAATTTTTCTGCTTCTTCTTCCAACAAATTGTCACCACGTTCTGTTCAGTGTGTTTTTCTTGGCTATGCATCTGGTTTTAAGGGGTATCACTGTCTTGACCCCAAATCTGGCAAGGTTTTTATTAGCAGGCATGTTCGTTTTCATGAAAATATTTTTCCGTATGTCACTTTGTCTTCGTCTACGGGTCATGAATCTCCATCTTCTTCATCTATTCCCGACGATTTTAGCCTTATCAATACCACACCTCACTCTATGGCTCCAGCCCCCACCATATCTCTTCCATCATCCACTGAACACTCCAATACAATCCCCACGCCCTCAGCTCTTCCTACTTCACCAGGGCAAACCAATGCTCAAACACCTCCCTCCACACCAAATTATAATTGCCGAACCCCATCAATACCAAGCCCTCACCCGACTCCACCTCCAGGCACTCCCTTACCTGCCTCTCGGTCTGCAACTCCTTCCCACAAATCAGATGCGCCTGAAGCAGTCTTCACCCGTCCTGATAATGCTCCAAGTGTGCAACCGCAGCTACCGGCCAGTGCACCAGATACATCTTCCTCTGGTCCGCTGGCTAATTGTCACCCAATGCAAACTCGGGCTAAGTCGGGAATTTTTAAACCCAAAATGATTTTTAATTTAAACACAGTTGTTTTATCAGACGCTCCAACTTGTTATTCAGAGGCTAACAAACAGTTAAAATGGCATGAGGCAATGACGGAGGAATTTAATGCTCTTATTTCTAATAATACTTGGGACTTAGTTCCGTTTGATAACACTAAAAATGTTGTGGGCTCTAAGTGGATTTATAAGACTAAGTATAATTCTGATGGCTCTATTGAGCGTCACAAAGCTCGATTAGTTGCTCAGGGGTTTAATCAACAGGCAGGTGTGGATTTCTCTGAAACTTCTAGTCCGATTATTAAACCCACCACAGTTCATATTGTTCTTACTCTTTCTATTTCTCTTGGATGGGTTATTCGTCAGTTGGACGTTAAAAATGCCTTTTTGCATGGTCATCTAACTGAGGAGGTATATATGCGTCAACCACGGGGATTTATTCATCCCTCATTTCCTAATCATTTATGTCGTTTGCAAAAAGCCATTTATGGGCTCAAGCAAGCCCCGTGGGCATGGTTTCATAGGTTTAGTAGCTTTCTACTTTCTCATCATTTCACATGCAGCAAGTCTGATAATTCATTGTTTATTTTTCGTCAGAATAATAATGTCATTTATTTATTACTTTATGTTGATGACATCATTATTACTGGCAATTCTTCTGCGGCTATCACATCTTTTATTCAGCTTGTTGCTCAGCATTTTGCTATGAAGGATCTTGGTGATCTTCATTATTTTTTAGGAGTCCAGGTTGTCCGCTCAGATAAAGGTTTGTTCCTATCCCAGCATAAGTATGTTTCTGATCTTCTATCTCGATTTCATCTCCATACTCTCAAGTCTGTCCGCACTCCGCTTGCTACTCGCACATCTTTATCCCTCACTGATGGGGAACTTCTTGTTGATGCTACTGAGTATCGTAGTATGGTTGGTGCATTACAATATTTAACTTTGACACGACCTGACATTACCTATGTTGTGCATTTAGTATCTCAGTTTATGCATGCTCCTCGTACTACTCATCTTTTTGCTGTCAAGAGAATTTTTAGATACTTGCAGGGGACTATTGAGCATGGTTTGTGGCTTCAGCCTACATCTCGAGCTACTTGTGTAATTGCCTACTCTGATGCTGATTGGGCTGGCTGTCCAGATACGTCCCGCTCAACAACTGGTTTTGCAGTTTTCTTGGGCGCGAATCTTATCTCCTGGAAGTCCAAAAAGCAACATACTGTCTCCAAATCCTCTACAGAAGCTGAATACAGGGCCATTGCTTACACTGTTCAGGATACCGTGCATATACGTTCCATATTGTTTGAGCTCGGCTATCCCATTACTACGCCGGTCCAGCTTTTTTGTGATAATATTTCTGCTTCTTATCTCACTGCTAATCCAGTTCAGCATGCTCGTAGCAAGCACATTCAGATTGACTATCACTTCGTCAGGGAGCGTGTGGCTCATGGAGATCTAATTGTGAAGTACATCCCTACTCAGTTACAGTTAGCTGACATTTTTACTAAAAGTCTTTCTAGTCAGCAATTTCATTTTTTAAAAGACAACCTGCGCGTTGTATCTCCCGCACAGTTTGAGGGGGTGTAATAGAATATTATTAGGAAGATTTGTTTCCTAGAATATTATTAGGAAGATTTGTTTCCTATTCTGTATTAAACTCTTTTATTATAAATAGACATCCAAGGCTCCTATTGGAGTACCTTTCCCCGTTATTTCACACACATCTTTGTGTATGTGTAGAATTAGCCATTATTAAAAGCTTGATATTTACTACACATTAAATCATAGTTGTCTTGACTCTTGAGAATAAAGTTCAAAGTATAATCTAAGATGCTTTAAAATGCAATTCAATATTAGATTGTGTTCAAAATTCAGAAGAAAACCTAAACAAACCTTATTGGGACCACGGAAGTATTTAGCAAGCAACTGCGAGAAATAAAACAAACTGAAGCATAAACTGGAAAATGAACTCACATTCAGGATCATTCTTTGCTTAGAAGTCATTTCACTAGAAGATTTTAGTTTCAACAGAATTCTTTCACATTCTCATTTTTTGTTCATCACATTTTTAATATATATTTTGAGGGGCAGTTCATACAATGCAGTATACCGCCCAATCTTTTCAATGCCTCATTCCGGAAGACATTTTACGACAAGCATTGCTATAGCATCAAACAAATGGATGTTAGGCGCAACGCATATGGCTTCCGTTTGTGTAACCATAGCTTCAAACTTCTATCCAGTAAGTCAATAGTTGTTGAAGAAATAAACGATTTCAAAATATCACCTTTTAATTTTCCATGTGCTAAAATTGATGACATTTTATTAAAAAAATGTGAACCAAATCATTCTGTTAACATAATGGGAGAGGTCACTGACTGGAAGATGCAGACTGTTAATCTGAATGCTGGAGGTACAAACAACAAATTGAAATTATTCCTTGCAGATGAAGAGTAAGTCTTTTTAAGTATTTTTAATTTTATATATCTATCCTATTTATCATTCAATAAATTATACTTTATTCTATTATGATCATGCTTCATTCGCCCCTCAAAAGAGGGTCCTAGATTATCTGTTATTTGTGGGATAAATTTGGTGAAGAAGCACATAGCAGAATCAAACAACATAAAGAAACAAAGAAGGAATTTCCTTTTGTGATTCGTTTATGCTTTGGAATAATTAGAGACTGGAAAGGTATTTAGATTTATGAATTGCAGTATAATTTTTTATCCATGTGCAAAAATATAATTACTGATTCTAAAACAACTTATTATAGACGAGATTTCAGTTTCCAGTTGGTTTAACGCCTCTAGAATTCAGTTTAGAGAGCACGACGAAGTGATTTCACAATTTGGTGACAGGTATTAAAAGAATATTTTAATATCTATAACTCACATGTGTGTATACTAATCATAAGTTTATGTGTGTAACAGAGAGGTTAATACAAAGCAATGACCCTCCCAAATCTGAAGAGGACATTTTTCTTCACCAGTATCACAAAATACCAATCAACCAATTGCTTGAGATTGAAGAGGTAAATAATTACCACTATACACTACTAATGCAACAAAACTTTATTAAAACAATTTAGATTAATCTATCTGAATATTGTTTAAGATACTATAATTGTGTGTTTCTACAGACAGGAAAGCACCTTGTGGTTGGTACTATATTAGGAGTCTCAATAGATAAAGGTTGGTTCTTTAATGCATGCCTTAAATGTGTCTGTAATGTACGTTTAGTTGATGGTAAGTTTAAATGTGATCATTGCAATGAAGATTCTATCAAGATTTGCAAGAGGTAAAATGTTGAACCTTTTCTCTTATTTTCAAGTTAATTATGCTAATCAATTATTGTGCTAATAATGCATATAAATTAAAATCAAATGTACATTACTCACCAGATATAAGCTCAAATTGAGGGTTCAAGACTCTTCTGGCGTCGGATACTTTATGGTTTTCGAAAAAGAAGGAACCCAACTCATTGGTCTATCTAGCGCAGACCTGTTCAGAAATATGGTAACCATATAACTGCTGATATTGTTATATACATAGTTATCCACAACTCATAATTTAAATAGTTCAAATATTCACAAATAAAATCTATTGTGCATTTTTCAACAGGAGAACAAAGGAGACGCATTCCCAGATGAATTTTTATCCTTAGAAGGGAAAGAAGTAGCATTTATTGTGAAGACAACACCTCCTAATGGGTATACAAGTCGTTGTTTTGCTGTTTTGACCCTCGCTCAAAGTTCATCAATCTTACTTACTTTGGCAAAAAACACTCAGGTATATAACTATAAAATTAATGCTTTAATGAAACTTTATACATTTCACACACACACATATATACACTGAAATATTTACATGTTTTACTCTTTGATGTTTGGGAGGAAGGACAAATTCAAGAACAAGTCAAAGAATATGATGAGGATGATGAGGAAGGACAGGCTCGAAAGAAACTTAAAGCTTTAGCATAATAATTATGTTAATGAATCATACTTTAGTTGAATTACTTCTCATCTTTAAGTTATTTACATCTTAGCATCAACATTTATCAAATTTGTATTGTGTTGTGTTACTTTTTCAGTATTTCTCAATAAAATAACTAAGTTGCCTCACATTTTTTTTTTATCTCTTTTGTGCTTCAATACCTAGAAATTAATTTGGGTGTGGTTGTCATTTTATAACATACTTAATTATGAACTTAAAATCACATTTTTTACTTCAAGGAATGATTGTTTAAGAATGGAGGGAGTACTTTCTACAATCTTACTCCAAATGCAATATAACTAAGAAACTTGAATGATACATTTATGTTTGATGACACATCTGAATTAGATCCCTAAGCAGTGGGTTGTTTTCCCGTCAAAATGACTTATTCTGAATTTTTTGTGCTTTGTGGATGAAGTTAAATATTTACCTGTTGGAAAGTTTTGCTCTTTAACTGGTATCAATAGGATAGACTCTTGAGTTCACCAAGTGAGTTATTCTTTATTTTCCTTAACTTATACAGCTAGAGTTTGTTAACATCTAGACTTAATACAGTAGAATTTTTGGAATTGAAAACTGGAATTGCAGAATGAAAGCACTTAAATTTCTATACAAACTAGAATTTCAGTTTCAAAGAGATGAACCATGATAGTATCTTTATTTTGTGTCACAATTCCAGCATGGCTGCGTTTGTAAAAACACACAAAACCAAAATAGAAACATAGCAAAGAGGAATAAGGGGAGAAGATCAAGCAGCCTATTCTTATATTAAAACGTGAGTAGAAGATTAGGAAAGCGGCTAGCAAGATGAATGGACGGATATGTACCAGCGCATGGCCGCAGAAAGGAAAAACAAAGAAACTCCATAGCTAAAAAAAACTTATTGCCTGGGAGAAGGAACACTTAGGCACAAGAAGAACCGAAGGAAAAACGCAGATCTAAATATGCCTATCAACAACCAAACAAAACAAAACAAAACAAAACTGCTATTGAATAAATGCATATCTAAAGTTTTATTAAACAAATTGCTATTGAATGACAAGTGAAAAAATCATCTCCTTTTTCTGTTTGTCCCCATTTTTTTAAGGAAGGATTTTAGCAATGTTTGAGATATGAAAACATGGAAAATATATTTTTTAAATTCACATTACATAAACAACAACACACATGGAATCAGCAATCTGGCCAATCACTTCTTGGTAAATATTTTATTACTATGTCTGAATTAATATGGAGTGTGAAGAAATATGGTCCTTACAAGATTTTGAAGAAGATTAATTATAATGTATATGTAATTGATCATCCCGAAGACATGAATATTTCAAAGACTTTCAATGTGGTGGATGTATACGAGTTTCTTGAGGATGTACCATTGTATCTAATTATAACTCAAGATCGGGTTTTCACAGGTGGAGGGGTTGAAGTAATAGGACAAGCCACAACTGATTTTGAAGAAAAGCTCGACAGAAAATGAGCTGCATGAAAACGGGGATAACACTCGCGTACCTCGATGTTGCGTATGAGGCCCGCAATATATCAAATTGAAGCTTTTGATGTGATCTATCAAGTCATATTGCTTTTGTCTCATTATGGAGTCCCGTGCTATGAAAATGTTGATGCCAGAACTTACGGGACAAAATTGCAGTTTTCATACATAAGATATTTTATTTATTTATTAGAGTTGGACTACAAGTAAATTATTTAAATTTTTTAGTTAAATGGCTCCGTATAAGGTTCCTAAACTTTATGTTACAACACGTTTTGAAAAAAAAGCATTCTTATGATTAACTTCCAATTTCTAATGGATTCCGGTTATCTTTCTTAAAGAACATGATGGTGTTCTTTTTCTTATGGTCTATCTACCAAAGAACTCAATGATAACAAAAAGATATAAATAAAATATGTGGCCTGGTTTAGTTTTTTGCTTCTCCTGCAAAAGCTTTCTTAAGGCTTTACACATAAATGAAAGAGAACTTTATTTGACACGGGTCATCTTCAAGCTCCTTTATCTTTTACAAAAATCTAACTGTCCATATTCATGATAGGCATTTACATATTTTGAAAAATTGAATTTAGTTTCAATTATTAGGGGTGGACATAAAGCCGAACCAGTACCATTTTGGCCCATAATGGTACCGAACCGAATAACGGCTATTTAAACGGTTCAAAGATTTTTATCAGGAACCGAAACCGTATCATTTGGAATGGGTACGAGATTAGTTCTAGAATTTGAAAATAAAAAAATACCGAATCGGACCGTTAAAAATAATGCATTTGAGATTTTTTATTTTTTTTTTCTATACCAATAAATCTCTTTTTTAGATCAACAATTTTATAGCCCAAGTATGTATTCATGCATCCCTAAAATAGCTAAATGTGCGCGTACATATAATTAAATGGTAGTTTTTGTTTTAGATAATTTATATTATATTTTGGTATATTGAAAGAATGTTACAGTTTTAAAAAAGCATTAATGACTATTAACTTCTAATAATGTAGTGTATATGGGTATGTTTGGCACAACTAGCTAAAAAGATACTTTTATGAGCTTTTTAGTAACTGTTAGCTTTTAGTGACTGAAAAGATCTTAAAAAGAAAAGTCGGTACATGTTTGTTAGAAAGTTGACTGTTTGATTTAGCTCTGTTTGGTATACAAGGTGTTAAGACTAATTAAAACTAGAAGCTACTGACTTATCTGAGATGCTACTCACTATAACATCTAAAAAGGATCTTTTATTTTTATAAAAGTTCTTAAAAATTGTCACGCCAAACATACAGTTAGAAGCTTTTAAAGACTTTTTAAAGTAGTACAAAAGCTAGAAGGCATGGACTTATGCCTACCAAACATAGTCTATGACTTTTAGTTATATCATATTTGTGCAGTTTTACAACTTAATTAATACGGAGTGTTGAGGTTTATTCCCCTCAACCCGCAGGCCCAACACGTAACCTGGGGTTTCGAATGGGTAGGAGGTAAATGAACTCACTAAATCAACGGGGGTGGATTAAATGACTGTTTTCTTCAATATTACGATTACAAGCCGAAAAGGCCGAACGCACTGAGAATATGCTACGTACTGCTGACGTTATTACAACTCTAGAGTAACGATGTGTGAACCCTTTACAATGAAATAAATGCGGTTATTTATAGTACACCCTGGTGGTTGGGGGCCTGACGTGGCCGGCTGTGGGCGACATGATTCCAACCATTAAATGCGCTTCCCGCCAAGATCTTGGTTTCCCGCCATAATGCGGGGGACGTCCGTCCCCTAAATTGAACTCAAATCTTTGATGGCAACCGGGGGCTTCAGGTATAGCCCACAAGACGTCCCCCCTGGTCCTTGGACACTGGGACCTGGCTACGCAGGGCTACGTGCGCCCCCTGGCTCTTGGACCTTGAGGCCTGGCCATGCTGGGCTACGTATGTCCCCTGGCCCTTGGACCCTGAGGCCTGGCTAGGCTGGGCTACGTACGTCCCCTGGCCCTTGGACCCTGAGGCCTGGCTATGCTGGGCTACGTACGTCCCCTGGCCCTTGGACCTTGAGGCCTGGCTGTGGTGGGCCACGTACGTCCCTTGGCCCTTGGGCTTCAGAGGTTGATGAGCCGGCCCTGGAAGGCCATTAACCCAACACAAGTCCCCCACTTCTGATGTTCCGAGCCTGCGCGGGACATGAAGAAGTAAGATGATTTCCGCCGTACCGTTTTGAGTCGTTGCTCCCTTTCCACCAGGTGACGGTTACTTTCCGTCGTCGTTTGCGGGGCTCTAGGTGCCATCTATCAGGCCGGTTCAACTTCCCATAAAAAAGTAATCATTTCGTATCAGTCCGTCTTTATGCGACACGCGTCCCTGTATACGCTCCTTGCCACGTGTCGCCCGTGGGTTGGTTGTTGAGTCGGTGCCTTCCCCTATAAATACCGGAAATCAGGGAAGGGTTAGGGCTTTTCATCTGCTATCTCCTCTTGCCTCCTCTTACGCCGATCAGCGAGTATTTTGGTCCCGATGTTTGTTCCTTTTCCAAGCTTCTAGCTAAGGTAAATCCCCGACTCCAATCTTCTTCTTCCTTCTCGTATCTCCCTATGGTCTGCTCCATGGAGATTTCTTCCTCCTCTGAGACTAGCTCCGGCTCTTCTACCGGTTCTTCAGCCGGCTCATCTTCGGCGTCAGAATCCAGGTCCCGTTCTTCGGCTGAGGCGAGTGGATCTGGCCGTTCCAGCGCCTCTTCAATGGCAGTCCCTGATGTAGTGACCGATGCCGCCATCCCGGTTGTTGGGGAACATGTTGACCTGGACGTTGACCCTGAAAACGCCGTTGCGATGGCGGCACAACCTGCCGCGGCGGCGGGGCATCCAGACGACTACGACTCGGGTGAGGAGGCTGAAGAAGGGGATGACCTCTAAATCTATAAGCGGGGCATCCCCATGGACGATCACAGGCACATTGTGCTTATTCCGAACGTAGCTGCGATCGAGCAAGTTTTTTCCAAAAGGGCCTTGAGGGAGCTGCAAGTTCTCCTCCCCCCGCTTGCCTATTATAGCCTCCGGGGCGCGGATAACCTCTTCATGAGACGTCCGGGGATGGTAATGGTACATATGGACTCTCTGAAGGCCGGACTGCGGTTCCCGTTACATCCGTTCTACCTGGATTTCTTCGAGTTCTACGGCGTGGTCCCGACTCAATTCATGCCGAATTCCTACCGCCAGATCTCTGCGTTCCTTGTCCTTTGCAAATCGCTGGGGCTCGCTTTCTCCCTGGAGATGTTCCATTACTTTTTTCCAAGTTACCCCCCAAAATGCTGATGGGTTCCTGAGCGTGGCCGCTCGTCCCAAGAGAAAGTTGTTCGAGGGGGCTCCCTCTTCTATCCATGACTGGAAGAACCGTTACTTCTTTATTCGTTATGCGAACGATCGGCTCCCTGTACGGTGGAACGGATACCCTCCGAAGGTCCAGACACCGGAACTGACCCCCGTATTGCAGGAAGCCGTGGACAAGCTGAGGTTGGGCGGCGTTAGGAGATTAAAAGGCCTTCTAACCATTGAGGCACTCTCCAACGCTGGGATAGGTACCGCCCGTGATCCATGGACTGGCCTTCTCTAGTGTTCATCTTGTGGGCCCGGGCGGTCTGTTCCCTGAGTAGAGTGCCTTTGTGATTCGCACCACCCGGTACTAATGTTATTTTTCCATTTTTCAGGTCCTCCCCCTACTCAAGATCAGATGGATACTGTGGTTATGGCACTTCGACGTGAGGCAAAGGCTGCCAAGGAATGGGAGACGCTAGCTAAAGCCCGTGCAGCTGCTCAATCCTCTGGGGCTACCTCTTCGGCCGCGTCCCAGGCTAGTCAGCGGGTCGCCGATGCAGAGCGGCTTCTGGTTGCTGAGGTGACCGGGCAAACCTCCGAGGCCCCTCCTTAAGATAACCGGGTTCTGAATGTGAACCCGGTCGGCGTTGCTATCCCTGCTGGCGGGGATAAGGATAAGGGGAAAAGGACGAAGAGGCCGCGTCTTGAGCCCTCTGCTTCAAGTCTACGAGTGTCGCGGTTCCCTCCGCCGTTCGTCCCATTTATGAGGTCTGGAAGGACATGGCCCTCCAGACCGGGGTGGAGCTATCAGGTCGTTCCTCGGGCGACTCTGTTGACAACGCCCTGCTTCTGAGCCTTGAGGTATGTTCTCTAGCCGTTTTCTGTGTTATCTTCTGACTCTGCTCCTCGTTTCCGCCTAACCCATTTTCCTTTTTTGCAGGCCGGGCTGAGCTTGCTGCAGGCTAAGTCTGCTCGGGAGAGAGATCTCTCCGAGCTCAGGAAGATGGCTGATGCGGCCCTTAAGAGGGAGCAGGAAGCTTCGTTGCAGCGGGAGGCCGCTCAGGCAGAGGCGAAGAGGGCGCAGGCTGCCCTGTCCCAGGCCCAACAGGAGCTCCAGGCCGTTCGTGCTCAGGGCGAACGTGAGAAACAAAGCCTGCTCGCCAAGGTAGCCCTGGCTGAGAAGCATGGGATCTTGTTTGTTCCTGCCGCAGACCCTGCCCCCCGTCCCGAAGGTGGAGATCCTTCCGCGGACGTTCTGACCCTGTCCCTTAACGTGGAGGAATTCAAGAAGACTTCTCAGTTCCTCCAGGCTACTTATGAGTACTGTTGGGGCGCTGCTGGAGAGGTTTTTGAAGCCGAACTGCAGTCGGTGGTGGATAAGAAGCGTTTAGATCATGGGGTGCAGGTTTTGGGGAAGACTGCCCTTGGTGGTGAGTGGCTTATGGAGCTTGCTGATGATTCCTTTGCCAAGGGGTACTTTGAAGGTGTAAAAGCCCTTAGAAGTGTGCTCCCTCTGGTCGGTTGTCCCCCGTTTAATGTGGATGATTACACCGATGGGGCTGAGCTTCGGCGAGTTATGGGCAAACTTGACCGAGCCGATCAGCGCGCGGCGGCTGTTCAGAGGGGTGACATCCCCGATCCCCCCACTCCCGAGCCTCCCGTGGTGCCAACAGAAGATCCACCGGCCTCCCCACGCTCCCCTTCTCACGGTTTTCTTACATAGCTTGCTAATTCCTTCTTTTGCTTAATTGTACGTTCCGGCTAGTAAGGCCGAAGAATAAAACCTCCTTGTATTTACAGCTTGTGTTCTGTTTACTCGTTCGTACTTCCCTACTTTCTCCCCCCTTCCTCTTTTTTTTTTTTCACGAGGAACGGTCCTTGGTCCTTATCCATGGGCTTTCACCTCTTCTTCTGACGAGGAACGGCCCTTGATCCTTATTCATGGGCCTTCACCTCTTCTTCTGACGAGGAACGACCCTTGATCCTTGTTCATGGGCCTTCACCTTTCCCCTGGCGAGGAACGGCCCTTGACCCTAGTTCATGGGCCTTCACCTTTTCTTCTGACGAGGAACGGCCCTTGATCCTTATTTATGGGCCTTCACCTCTTCTTCTGACGAGGAACGGCCCTTGACCCTTGTTTATGGGCCTTCACCTCTTCTCCTCTCTTTTTTTTCCTTGGAACTTATGAGGGGTGGTTTCAGCACTTGTCCTCTGCGGCGTGGATCCCGAAGCGTCCCCAGCCGTAGGATGCACCAACCATGGCCTGCCACGTGTCTCTCCTTCATTCGGGAGCTGGGGTGGTTTTTCGCCTATAAATATCCCCTTGCCAAAATTGGGGGATTGCTTTGTGACTTCTGCCGGATTATTCCCTCTCTCTAGATTCCTTGTAAGTCTCCCATTACTCCTCCGTACCTGCCATGTCTTCCATTGTCCTCAAGCCGTCCGCCCATGGCCGTTCCGGAGACTTATCCGATGACGGCTGTAACTGAGGGGACGACCTCTCAGTCTATAGGCGTGGGATGCCCCCCCAACCTCCTCGTTTTCCCCTTAATTTCCACCTCGTTCGGCGTCAGCGCCAACATCTGCTCCTCAACGAGAAGAACCTGATTCCCCGGTTGCTTCCCCCCCCCCATGGTTTGGGACGCACGGTTCCTCCGCCACCCTATGCGACATCTTCCCGGCTATGTGGTCGTCCATCTTGACTCTGTGGCAGCGGGTCTCCTTTTCCCGCTACTTCCTTTCCATGTTTCTCTTTTCAGGAGACTTGGCATCGCCCCGGCCCAACTCGTCCCGAATTCCCATCGGATTCTTGCCAGTTTCATAATCCGGTGCCATGACGTGGGGGTCGAGCCGTCTGTGAAGTTGTTCTTGCATTTCTTCCGGCTTTCCCCGTACGGCCAGACGAGTTATCTCTGTGTGGTGGCCCGTTCGTGGAGGGTTCTTTTTTCCAACAACCCTTCCAACCCGAACAGCTGGGAGGAGAGGTTCTTTCTCGTTGGGGTTGATTTCCCCCTCCCCTTCTCCGATCGGTGGAATGCCTTTCCGGCCATGTTTGAGCCCCCAGTTCTCCATTCAACCGAGCTGGAACAAGCCGCGCGTATCGCCGGTGAGGGGGTCCAGAACCTGCGTCTGCTGGTGAATGACACCAACTTGGGCAAGGCCGGCATAGGTGCGTCCTCACTGAGGCCCGGGTTTTGGACTCTCTTCTTATGACTCCCAACTTGTTCTGACAATTTCTCCTGTTTTTTGCAGGGCTTTATCTCAGATCTTCTGCCATGGTTCCCCAACCCCATGCTACTCCCTCCTCTGTCCGGACTGATGCTAGCAAGGGAAAACAGATCGTTGGTGAGGATCAGGGCCAGAAGAGGCCCAAGGCTGAACCTGCTGGGGATGAACGGCCCCCCAAGAAGTCTCGCCATGGGGAAGGGTCCTTCAAGGTCGTGGTGGTCCTTGATGGGTCTGATAATGAGGCCGCCTCTCCTCCTAAGCCGCCCCAAACCCCTGCTAGACCAGGGTTCAAGCGATCCTCCTCCGTCCGGTTCTGAGGGCTCGTTTTCTGATATCATTGAGTTCTCCGGGTTGGGCCCCCGTGCGGAGTCAAAGAGGCTGTTTGGGCAGACGGCCTCTTCAATTTGGTGATCCCTGGGGTTGAAACTCCCTCGGGATTTCGCTGCTCGTGACAGCGCAGTGGACCTTCATGAGTGCGGCCTTAGCACGCTCAACAAGGCCGCCATCTATTTTTGCAAGGCGCGATTTGCCTATGAAGCTCAGGAGCGTGCTTCCGCCCAGGTGCGTTGTGAGGCCGATGATTTGGTGAAGAAAGCCAAGGAGCGCCTGCACCAGATGCAGCAGGACCTGAACGCTGCCCTGGGGCTTGCTAAGGGAAGCACGTCACTTCAGGAGACGGTGAGGAAACAAGCCGAGGAGCTGCAGCTGCTTCGTGCCAAGGTGGCTGCCGTGGAGAAGTCCGACGTGCAGCTTCGCCAGGTTGGTACGGATGGGGCCGTTCCTATTTTTGAGGCTGATGTTTCCAAGATCAAGGAGGCTGGCTCTATTGAGTTCCAGAAATCCCGTGCCTATGTCGATGCCGTGAATGTCCGTGTAAAAGAGCGTCTTGCCCAGAGTTTCGGGGAGTTTTTGGCTAAGAGTGTTGATCCGCTGAAAGGACGGCATCGGGTTGGTATCGGGAACCTCCGCCGGCCAGGAGTTCCTTGCAGAGCTTGCCAACGATGCCTTCGCCAAAGGTATGATCGGCCTTTTGGCCGGAAACCTCTCGGCCCTCCAGCGTTATCTCCCCCACGCCGTTTGATCCTGAGGCCGCTGGTTTCAATGCTTCGTTTGTTGAAGCTTATGGGGAGGCTTTGAAGGGCAAGTGCCAGGTCACAGACGGCCCCCCCTGGCTGGGTGAGTTTGTCAAATTTTGTTTTCCATCCGTACTTCCTGGCTTGCCGGCCGTTCTTCCCGAGGCGGCTAATGTTTTTAAGATGGCTTACTTCGTCCCTCACGCCTCTGGGTTCATAGAAAGCTCTTGCAGTCTCATCTATATTCAAGGATAGCTCCCGGGGGCGTGATGGTTCCGATTAGTTTGTACTCTTGATTTCACTCCGAACTCGTGTTTGTTGTACTTCCCGGCCGGTAGAGCCGATGAATAAAGTGTACCTTGGTTGCCGCGATCATCTTTACCGCTTGTCGTCCGTTGGTCTTTTATTTTATCCTTTTTGGGGATTCCCCCATGCCTCATTTTTTTTTGGAGAGGTCTTTTGCTTTGCCCCGTCGTCCGTTCGTCTTACCTGCCCATTTGGCCCGGTCCTTAGGATCCTGAGCTGGGCTCGGCCGCGATTGTGATGCGGAACGGGTTTATCCCCTTTGGAGATTCCCCAATGCCTCTCTTCATTTTTTTTGGAGAGGTCTTTTGCTTTGCCCCGTCGTCCGTTCGTCTTACCTGCCCATTTGGCCCGGTCCTTAGGATCCTGAGCTGGGCTCGGCCGCAATTGTGACGCGGAGCGGGTTTATGCTATTTGGGGATTCCTCGGTCTTTGTCCCGTCATCCGTTCGTCTTACCTGCCCATTTGGCCTGGTCCTTAGGATCCTGAGCTGGGCTCGGCCGCGATTGTGATGCGGAATGGGTTTATCCCCTTTGGGGATTCCCCAAAGCCTCTCTCCATTTTTTTGGAGAGGTCTTTTGCTTTGCCCCGTCATCCGTTCGTCTTACCTGCCCATTTGGCCCGGTCCTTAGGATCCTGAGCTGGGCTCGGCCGCAATTGTGACGCGGAGCAGGTTTATCCCCTTTGGGGATTCCCCGGTCTTTGTCCCGTCATCCGTTCGTCTTACCTGCCCATTTGGCCCGGTCCTTAGGATCCTGAGCTGGGCTCGGCCGCGATTGTGATGCGGAACGGGTTTATCCCCTTTGGGGATTCCCCAATGCCTCTCTCCATTTTTTTTGGAGAGGTCTTTTGCTTTGCCCCGTCGTCCGTTCGTCTTACCTGCCCATTTGGCCCGGTCCTTAGGATCCTGAGCTGAGCTCGGCCGCAATTGTGACGCGGAGCAGGTTTATCCCCTTTGGGGATTCCCCGGTCTTTGTCCCGTCATCCGTTCGTCTTACCTGCCCATTTGGCCCGGTCCTTAGGATCCTGAGCTGGGCTCGGCCGCGATTGTGATGCGGAACGGGTTTATCCCCTTTGGGGATTCCCCAATGCCTCTCTCCATTTTTTTGGAGAGGTCTTTTGCTTTGCCCCGTCGTCCGTTCGTCTTACCTGCCCATTTGGCCCGGTCCTTAGGTTCCTGAGTTGGGCTCGGCCGCAATTATGACGCGGAGCGGGTTTATCCCCTTTGGGGATTCCCCAATGCCTCTCTCCATTTTTTTTGGAGAGGTCTTTTTGGATTATTAGTCCCGCCCGGTGGGGGATGTTGGTTTCCCCTGGGAGGCTCGTAGTGTTTTTGTGATGACGCTGTACACCATGATTTTATCGTGGAAACCCGGAAAGGGAAAAACCACAGGACTTTTTGGGCTAATGTCCAAGCCTCTTGTCTTTATTAATTCCTGCTGTTACATTTGTATGAACGGAATACTTCTAGTGAATCCTTCCCCCTGTCTCTTTTTTTTTCAGGGGGGCTATTGGTAAAATTTCTTCAGGTGCTCCACGTTCCATATGCCAGCGAAACGTCCTTCCATAGTTTGTAAGAGGAACGTCCCCGCCGCCAATCTCTTCTCGTATACCCTGTACGGTCCTTCCCAATTCCTGGCCATCTTGCCTCCTTCCAGCGGCTTGCTCTACTCCCGCTTCCGTAACACCAAGTCTCTGACCCTGATTTCTCTGACCTTTACAGCTTTGTTGAAATATCGCTCGGTTGCCCGATGATATTCCTCCATGCGCCGTGCGGCTAGGTCCCTTCTTTCCTCGATGAAGTGCAACTCGGCCCTTAGGTTCTCCTCGTTCTGTCCTGGGTCGAAGTGCAGAGTCCGGTGCGTGGGCACCAGTACTTCGGTGGGGACTTTGGCCTGAAATCCGTATGCTAGTGCGAACGGTGTTTCCCCGGTCGCCGTTCTTGGGGTTGTCCTGTATGTCCACAGGACATAATTCAGCTGCTCCGGCCAGGTTGAGGAGTAATCTTCTAATTTCTTTTTTATGCCATCCATGATGGTCCGGTTCATATTCTCCACCTGGCCGTTTGCCTGCGGATATGCGACTGAAGCCTTTGAATGCCGGATGCCCCACTTGGCCAAATATGCCTCGAATCCTTTGCCGACGAACTGCCGGCCGTTGTCTGTGATGATCTGTTCCGGGATGCCGAACTGACACAATACGTTCTGCCATACGAACCGTTGGCATTGGAACTCAGTGATGTTCTTCAATGGTTCGGCCTCTACCCACTTTGTGAAATAGTCAATGGCCACTATTATGAACTTCTTTCCGCCGGTCGTCCTGGGAAGGGGTCCCAGCAGGTCTATCCCCCATCTCGCAAATGGAAGGGTGACGGTCATTGGGGTGTAGAAACTGGCCGGTCTCCCTGGCATAGGTGCGTACTACTGGCACACCGCACATCTCTGGGTGTGATTGAAGCAGTCTCGTTGGATGGTTGGCCAGTAGTACCCCTGTAGGATGATCTTTCTTGCCAGTGTCCGGGGCCCTTGGTGGCTGGAACAGATGCCCTCATGGATTTCCTCCATGACCGATGTTGCCAAGTCCGGCGCTAGGCATCTGAGATATGGCCCGCCGAACGTCTTTTTGTACAATTCACCCCCAATGATCTCAAAGCTTGCTGCCCGTCTCTTTACCCATGGGGCCCTTCCGGAGGTGCGTCCATCTTTCTCGAGGGGGAGGGTCCCATCTTTGAGATAATCTGTCACCTCCTTTACCCAATTGGGATCTGCATAAGACACAGCATTTACCTGGATCATTTCTGTTGCCGGTCGGAGCAGTGCCTCCTGTCTTGCAAAATTCCGGATATGTTGTGGGACGACCGCCGCCTGTTCCCCGGGCAGGGGATTGCCTAGCTTGGATAGGATATCAGCTTCGGCATTCTCTACCCGAGGTACCAGGTCTATGATCACCTGTTCGAACTGTGCAGTCTTCTCCTCTGCCAATTCTTTGTAGGCCTTCATCCGTTCTTCCCGAGTCTCAGCCGTGCCGTTCATCTGCGTAACAACCAACTGGCTATCCATTCGTACCTTCAGACGAGCTGCCCCGAGGGCCCTTGCATATCTCAATCCTGCGATTAGAGCCTCATACTCGGCCTCGTTGTTGGTGACTTTGAATTTGAACTCCATGGAGTAATAGGCTTTGAACCCTTCAGGGGAAGTGATGACCGCACCCCCCCCCCCCCCGCAGCCCTTTGCACTTGCTGCCCCATCAGTATACATTTCCCACCAGCTGTCTAGGTCATTGCTACCATATTCCCCTTCCTCCGTTCGTGCTATGCATTCGGCAATGAAATCGGCCAAAGTATATGGGCCTGGGTTTGAATTCTACGTTGTACTGCCCGATCATCAAGGACCACTTCATAATTCGTCCACTCGCCATTGGGTTCCTGAGGATAGTGGCCAAAGGCTGAGTGGTGAATACCGTCACCGGGTGTGCCTGGAAGTATGGCGCCAAGCGCTTTATTGTCGCGATCAATGCCAGGACCGTCTTCTCCATCAGTGTGTACCGTGTTTCCGGGCCGTTCAGCGCTTTGCTGACAAAGTATATGGGCCGCTGAACGCCCTCCACCTCCTTTAGCAATACGGAGCTTACTGCCAAGTCAGCCACCACTAAGTACATGTATAGTGGTTCTCCGGGGTCTGCTTTAGTTAGGACAAATGGTGAGGAGAGGTACGTCTTGAACTCTTCAAAAGCTGTCTGACATTCCGGCGTCCATTCAGATGGGTTGGCCTTCTTCATGATCTGGAAGAAAGGGATCGCCCGATCAGCCAGTTTTGACATAAACCGGTTCAGTGCCGCCAGGCGCCCCGTGAGTCTCTGTACATCTTTCAAATTTTTGGGAGCCTCCATGTCCATGATGGCTTTGACCTTCTCAGGATTAGGCTCGATTCCCCGCTCGCTCATCATGTAACCAAGAAACTTCCCTCCCCTGACGGCAACGACACACTTCTTTGGGTTCAGCCTCATGTTCGCCCCCTCCATAATGGTGAAAACCCGCTCCATGTCCTGTACATGATCCTCCTTTTTCCTGCTTTTGATCAGGATATTGTCGACGTACGCCTCCATGATCTTCCCAAGGACGTCCTTGAACAATATCCCGATCATTCTTTGGAAGGTGGCCATTGCGTTCCTTAGTCCGAACGGCATGACCACATAGCAATACACCCCGTCTGAGGTGACGAATGCAGTTTTCTCAGCGTCGTCTGGGTGCATGAATACCTGATGATACCCCCTGAAGGCACCCATAAAGCTTAGCAGCTCGCATCCTGCGGTTTCATCCACCAAGAGGTCAATCCTCGGAACGGGATATGGGTCCATCGGGCAAGCCTTGTTGAGGTTGGAGTAATCGACGCACATCCGCCAGGTAGTCCCTTTCGGAGCCAAGACGACGTTGGACAACCATTCCACATGCATGACAGGCCGTATGTGGCGTATGTCCAGCAGGGTGGTGACCTCCACCTTGATGAAGTCCCTTCGCTCGACTGCCATATATCTCTTTTTCTGTTGCACAGGTCTGGCATCTGGCCGAACGGCCAATTTGTGGCAGATGATGCTGGGATCAATCCTTGGCATATCCTCCGGTCCCCTAGCAAATAAGATTTTGAACCTCTGGAGAACCATGATCACCCCTCCCGGATTTCCGGCTCCAAATCGGTCCCAATGGACACCTTCCGATCGGAAGGATCATCCAGTTCTACTTCCTCCAGCAAGGTGGCCGGCTCTGGTCGGAACATGGCCTCCTCCTGCCGGGCCGTTTCCGCAATGCTGTTAACCCTCATGTCCTTCTTTGTCATCCTCCTCACTGCCTCCTTGTAACATGCCCTTGCCGTATCTGGGTCCGTACGGGCCATGCCCACCCCAGTTTCCGTGGGGAACTTTATGCAGGAGTGCCGTACGGAGCAGATGGCCTCCAAATCCTCTAGTCCAGGTCGTCCCAGAATGGCGTTGTGGGCGCATTTGAGCCGCACCACCACAAACATCATGGGGATTGTTGCCCTGTGTTCGCCGTCCCCGATTTCAACCGGTAGGATGATGGTCCCTTCTGCATCGATGCTGTGACCGGTGAAACCGACCAGGGGTGTCCGAAGGGGGCTCAGATCGTCCCTTCCCAGGTGCATTTTTTCGAACACGTCCCAGTAGAGGACATTGACGCTGCTCCCTGTATCAACCAGAACTCGTCGGATTATCCACTCCTGGATATCCATACTGACTACCAGCTCATCCCTGTGCGGCCCTGGAGTCTGCGGCAGATCCGCCGTCCCAAATGTGATGGGTTCGACCTTGTGTTTCTTGGCGAGGGGTGTGGAGATAGAATTTACCCGGAGGGCTCTCTCAAACTTCTTCCTCTCTGCCGGGGTATCCCCGGTTTCCGCTCCTCCGAAAATCATTTTGATTTCCATCTTCTTCTTGGAGCCGACCGGCCCGAGTGATGCCTCTGGCCTTTTGTCGCCATGGCGGAAATCATCCTCCTTGACTCCGGCCTCTCGCCGATCATCCCGGCGCCAGCTGTAGGGCCTCCTATGCTGTTGTGAGGGCCCCTGATATGCTCCCCCCGTGGTGAATTCACCCAGATACCCTCTATCAATGAGCTTCTGGATGGCGTACTTCAGGCTTTTACAGTCGTCAGTACGATGTCCCTGTTTGCGGTGGTACTCATAATATGATCCCGCATCCCGGCCCATCATCAGCCCCTTGGTGGGTACCGGCTCGTTGAGCAGCCCCTGGTCCTTGATGGCCCCAAAGATCTGGCTGATTGGGTAGGCCAGGGGTGCCAGCCCTAGGCTCATATGGGGACCATCCCCCGTGCGTTCCTGTGCGGCCCATGGGACATACCCGCCGACCGTCTTCTTCTTTTTCAGGGGTGGTGATTCCACCGGTCCGGGGCCCAGTCGATCTGATGCCTTGCGCGCAGTGGGGTTTGATGCTTCGTCCCGCTGTGAGACCTCCTCCTCTATTGCCGCGAATTTGTGTGCGCGGGCCAGCACCTCGGCGTAGTTGTTCCCGGGGTTCCTCTTTAAATCCATATAGAGGTCCCCGGTCACCAGTGCATTGGTGAAGAGGGTGATGTCGGTGCTCTCCGGGAGATCTTCCACCTTAAATGTCTCATCCCTCCACCTGATCATGAAGGCAGATATGGATTCCCCCTTATTCTGGTGGACGTTCGTCAACCAACTGAAATGCTTCTTTGGCGTGGAGCTGGAGGCGAGCTGAGCCATGAACTGCCGGGAGAGTTGTTCAAAGTTGTCGATAGATCTGGGCCTGAGCTGCCCGAACCACTCCTGTGCTGGCCCTTTAAGGGTGCTGAAGAAAAGCCTGCACACAGCCTCATCGGAGGCTCCCAACATGGAGAGCGTCCCTTGATAAGACATTAGATGGGCTTTGGGGTCTCCAGCCCCGTCATAAGTTAATGTTCCAGGGGGGCGAACGTCCCGCGCAATGTCTACTGCCATAACCCTGTCGGTGAAGGGGGGTGAAAGAGCAATCCTGGGGTGGGCCTGAGCGTTCTCCGTCCGGCGATTCAGCTCATTTATCTGCCTCTGCATATCCAGGAGCATGGCATCCCGTGGATCAGTCCCAACAGGCGCGGGGGTTACTACTGCCAAGGCGTCTCCTCTTGGTACAACGCTCTGATTGTGCTGGCCAAGGTGCATTCGGGTCTCCGCCGCCATGCCGCTCAGTACGGGGGTATGTTCCCTAGCCGTTTCTCCTCCGCGGGGCATGACCGGCGTGGGGTCCTGAAACGTGTGGCGCTGTGCTCCTCTGAAGGGCCTAGCCCCTGTGACGCCCCCCCTACCCGGAGGGCGGGTGTTCTGGGTTATTCTGGAATGGACCGAACGGCGGGGATTGCTATTCTCGCCAGTGTGTTCGGTGAAAGACTGCATGGGACGGACGGGTGAGAGCGGGGTGCGCTCAGTATTGGCAGTGTACACATGCTCTTCCTCCCGCTGATCCGCCAGTCGGCGGATAGTATCCGCGATATCTCGCAGTGCGTGGGGGTCCCTGCGGAGTTCCTGTGGAATCAGGTCGGTGAGCATCCCGAAGTCCCCTCAGCTCCATAGGCTAGTGGATTGGGCCCCTGCCGCCTGGTTACGGCTCCTCCTGCTATGAGCCAGTCGTGATGATAGATCTTGAGAATTGCCCGCGTTGTTAGTGTTCATTTTGTTTGCTTTTTTGTTGTCTTAGAAATTTTAAATGGAGAGCTTGGAAAAAAGAGCCTTTTGATCAGTTTCCCACAGACGGCGCCAGTGTTTAAATCTTAGCTCTCACAGATCAACTATAAATTAGATTCAACCTAGAACAAAGAATAACACTACAAAAAAACACGGGATTGACAGAGATTTTTGGTAGGGATTTCCTGATATTGGCAGGGATTTTGGCAGGGATATATCAAATTCTTGCCAAAAACAGTTTGGCATGAGCTATTTGGCACAAAATTATTGGAAAATCCGTCCCAAATCTATGCCATTCCCGTAATCTTTTTGTAGTGTAAGATCGCTAAATTTTTATATTGTATTCAACAATTTGATGACATTCTTTTCATATTTTCACATTAATTTAATAAAGAAGATATTTATCTGCTGTATCATTATTTTGCTAAAGATGATACCTACTAACCGTACGGTTTTGTACCGTTCCGAAACAACATGGTAACGAATGGTTCCATCCTTAGAACCAGGTACCTTAGAAACACTACAAAAAAACTCGCGTTTTGTCACGGATTACGGCCGTGACAAAGTTGTCACGGGCTTTGTCACAAAAAAATGGGATTTGTCACGAATACGTTTTGTCACGGATTTATCCGTGACAAAATCCGTGTCAATTCGTTGTCACGGCTTTTGTCCGTGACAAATTTACTCCGGTGACCGGGTTTTTCTCCAGCGAAAACATTTTTTGCTCCCGGGCATTTGTCACGGACAGATCCGTGACAAATCCGTGACAAAATTTAAAAAAAGTTTGTCATGGACGGATCCATGACAAAATCCGTGACAAACCTCCATTATTGATTTTCCAGCGGCAACCTTTAATAATACGGCACGGAAAAGGAGTTGTCACGGATAAATCCGTGACAAATCCATGACAAAGTTTTTTATATATCCCAACACCATCGTCCATTACAATCGTAAGAACAACACTTATCAGTTCAAAAATTCGTAGATTCGAGTGATGTAGTATCAGTTTAAAGATGTAATCTGTCAGTTCATCATTTTTCCTGTTTATGCAGATAAGGTATGTCATTTTAACTAATTTCTTTTAATTATGTAATAAATTATTAGCGAGGTTAGTTGTTCATTTATTTAAATTATTAACGTAATTTTAACGTAATTTGGTGAGGTCATGCTAATTTTCATATTATTAACAATATATTAAACTATTAACGTAATTTAGTTAAATTTAAATATTATTTAAATATAAATATTAATTAGTTAATTAAAATGAGTTTATATCACCAATGATTAGGCCGGTTTGTTTATTAGCAATTATGGTTATTGATGCATAATTTAGGATTTGTAGTGATTTAAGTTAGCTAGCTTATTATAGTGACTTGTAGTGATTTAAGTTAGCTAGCTTAGCTTATTATCACCAACTATTCTTTATTAGCAATTATTGTTAATGCATAATATAGGATTGAAACTTTATTAATTAGTTTAGTGTGAATTATTATTGTGAATTAATGAGATAATATTTAACAATATTAATTAGTTAAATGTAAATGAACTAAGTTAAAACATTGAACTTTAGTGAAATGGGTTTAGAATTTGAGTTGATAATATTAGTTAGATTTAAATATTAGTTAATTGAAATGGGTTTATAACCAATGATGATTAGGTTTTTTTATTAGCAATAATTATTGTTAATGCATAATTTAGGATTTGTAGTGATTTAAGTTAGGATTCAAACTTTATTACTCAAGTGTGAATTATATATTATTGTGAATTAATGATATTTAACAATATTAGTTAAATGGAAATTAACTAATTAATAAGTTAAATTAGTGAACTTTAGTATTGTGAATAAATGCCATTAACGTAATAACTTTAATTAGTATTATATGTTAGTTAATTATTTAATGTGTACTATTAGATTTTCATAATTTCAGTATTGTGAATAAATGCCATTAACGTAATAATTTAGTGTGTTTGGTGCACAAATTCTAATATTGTGAATTAGTTAATAATTGAAATGATTAATGTCATTAACATATTACTATTAGTTAATTAGTAATTTTAATTGAACGTTAGTTAATTTTAGTGAATTTTAGTGAAATTTAATATATTAATGTTACTAGCTAGTGAACTTTAGTTAATTAGTAAATTATTAGTTCCGGCCATTAACGTATTGATTTTAGTTAATTAATAATATTAATAGTGAACTTGAGTGAAATTTAACATATTAATGTTTCTAAATATGAATTAGTCATGATTTAAAAGTTAGTTAATTCAAATTATTAATGCCACAAATGTACTGTTTTTAGTTAATTAATAATATTAATTGAACGTTACTTAATTTACTTAATATAATATTTTGATTATAATATACATGCATAATGTATAGACAAAACAGAAGTTGGATGTACCAAAAACATCGCGATAACTATGGAATACGCAGTGAATTTTTTAATGGTGTTGAAGATTTTATTAAATTTGCACAAGAACAGAAGAATTATATGGATGGCGATAAAATCAGATGTCCATGTACAAAGTGTAAAAATCTCCGATTTAAAGATGTCGACCAAGTTGTGTGGGATTTGTACGAAAAAGGTTTCATTGCCAATTATTATAATTGGACTTCTCATGGCGAATCTGTCGATCCATCACTTTTACTACAAAGAGTAGGTTCATCTCGTAACGTCCCTACTGAGATGAGTGGATAGAGAGACTATGATCAAATGACGTGGGATCAATAAATGGCATATGATGTATACGGTGCTTCAATGACTCAGTTTAACCCCCCACAACCATTTAACGATCTTCTCGAAGCTTCGACCTCGTATCAACCAGATGCGGATGAAGATCCGACCTTTTATCAGCTTGATGAAGATGAGTATCCGAATTCTCATGTTCCTCATGTTGAAGACTTAGCTGAGAGATTTCAAGATGTTTTAAAAGCTGTCGATCAGCCTCTGTATGCTGATTGTGAGGGATACTCTCAGGTATCCGCCGTTACAAAGTTGATGAACATTAAATCTGAATACAGTCTCCCTGAATCTTGCATGTCTAGGTTATTGCAGTCATTTGGAGGAATGCTACCACGTGACCATAATCTTCCTGATTCATATTACAAAATGAAACAATTAATGTCTCAGTTGGGGCTTCCTTGTATAGAAATTGATGCGTGCCCAGAAGGATGTGTGTTGTTCTGGAAGGATGATGTGGCACTTGAGAGCTCCAAATTCTGTGGTGGAGAGAGATACAAGCATGTTCCTCATAGACGAAAAAAACCACGAAAAAAGTCTGCATTGTCTAAATTGTTTTACCTCCCTCTAGCTCCATGCCTGAAGAGGATGTATGCTTCAAATGCTACTGCGAAACACATGACGTGGCATGATGAGCACGAAACCAAAGAGGGTTTTATGTCTCACCCTTCCGACTGTGAAGCTTGGAGACACTTTGACCATTGTCATCCTCAGTTTGCAATGGAGCCACGGAATGTGCGTCTGGGATTATGTTCAGATGGATTTGCTGCTTTTGGAAAGTTTGGGAAGAAATTTTCATGTTGGCCAGTCATGCTAACTCCTTATAATCTTCCTCCCGACATGTGCATGAAAAGTCATTTCATCTTTTTAACTTTAATTTGTCCAGGTCCCTCGGATCCTAAAAAAAGGACAGACATCTATCTCCACCCCTCTGATTGAGGAGATGAAAGAACTTTGGACCATTGGGACACCAACTTATGATGTTTCAAGAGATGAAATGTTTATCATGAAAGCTGCCATCATTTGGATCATTAGTGACTTCCCTGCCTATGGTATGCTTTCAGGATGGAGCACACACGGTCTTATGGGATGTCCGATATGTATGGAGAAATCAGATGCCAATTGGCTCAAATTTAGAGGGAAACCAAGTTACTTTGATTGTCACCGCAATTTTCTGCCTATGAACCATCGATATCGAAAGGACAAGAAGTCTTTTATTGCCGGAAGAGTGGTACGGGACCCCTCACCTCCGAGACTTACAGGTGAACAAGTTTTTAACTGGGTTCGACGTTTTCCTACGGCTGTGCAGCAACCCTACGGGAAGCCAAATGGGTATTGTGATACCCATAAGAGGACAAAGAGGAGTATATATTTTGGGAGTTGCCATATTGGAAAGACCTTCTCATTCGTAACAATTTAGATGTCATGCACGTTGAGAAGAACGTCTTTGACAATATATTTAACACGGTTATGGATTTTACCCACAAAACCAAAGACAGTCTTGCATCTAGAAAAGACATGACAATTTGGTGCGACAGATCCGATCTCACCGTCGATCTAGAATATGTGGGTAAAAAAATTCCAAGAGCAGGCTACTAACTCACAGACCCACAAAGGGAATCAATATTAGAGTGGCTTGTTTCTCTAAACTTTCCAGATGACTATTGCTCTAACCTGTCAAGATGCGTGGACCTGGACAAACAAACAATGACGTCGAGTATGAAAACTCATGATGCTCGTGTAATCATGCAACGGCTTCTGCTGATTACACTGAAAGAGATGCTTCCTGCAGACGTCTAGGGCTGTATTACCAAAATCAGTCAATTGTTTCAGTCGATATGTTCCACCGTTTTGGATGCCGAATCCCTCAGGAGACTAGAAGACAATGTTGTTAGAAATATTTTATGGTGTCCAATCTAATTAAATATCTTTGTATTTGTGTAGTTATTAATTAAACGTGTAATACGGGCCACAAATGTGTATCAGCCCGGGGGCTTCCTTGTAACCCGTAAGTTAGCCAACTTCTCCTATAAAAGGAGGCTAACTTACGGGAACCCTAACTGATCTACAGAGGCTTAGAGACGCAGAGGCGTAAAGATAGAGAGAGATTAGGGTTGCCGCTGCTCTCCTTCTCCAGGGAGAGCAGCGGCCGGTTTTCATACGGTATACCAGATTCGCGTTCTTATCTTGTCGATTTCTTCCTATCTGCTTCTTTATCACTTCTATGGTTGTATGATTGTTGTTTGTTAAATTATGGGATTAACATTTGGTATCAGAGCCGAGGCGTGAAACAGGTTGGATCTGTCTGCGATTTTTTGGATCTAACGAAGAATTGCTCTGTTTTTTCTTCTGTTTTTCTATATGTAGAGATTTGCTCCTGTAATCTCGTTTGTGAATGAAATTTTGTAAAAATCATACTGTTGGACTCGCCTTTCAAAACCGATCCAGCAGCATACCTATTTTTTCGTTTTCTGCAATTTTTATATTTCGAAGATCTCTACATTGAGATCTCGAAATCCTTATTTTTCACTGCTGCAGAAAACGTTTTTGGCTTCAAACTGATACAGGAGAATCTCGACTTTCAGGGCTATTCAGAACAGGTTTCAGATTTTCAAAAATCAATGTTTTCGTTTTGCAGGATCTCGACATTTAGGGACTCGATTTCCTCTTCTCGACATCTTGATCTCGAGATTTGCATCTCGACATCTTGATCTCGAGATTTGAATCTCGACATCTTGATCTCGAGATTTGCATCTCGACATCTTGATCTCGAGATTTGAATCTCGAAATCTTGATTTCGAGATTTGCATCTCGACATCTTGATCTCGAGATTTGAATCTCGAAATCATGATCTCGAGATTTGAATCTCGAAATCAAGATCTCGAGATTTGAATCTCAAATCAAGATCTCGAGATTTGTAATCTCGAGTTTTGGTATTTCGAGTTTAGGAATTTCGAGTTTTGGGATTTCGACATTTGGGATCTCGATGTTTTGGATCTCGACATTCTGAAGATTTCGAGATTTTCAAAATTTCTCGATGTTTTGAATCTTTCAAAGTTTGCAGTTTCTTGGAACTCATAATTCGAATCTTGACATCCTTTGCAGTTCATCGAAGCTTTACATTATAGGATCTCTGAATGATTCCCTGCTTATATAAATGTTTCAGGAGTTTTCGATGTTCTGATGTTTTTCAAACAGCAAGTTTTCGAGATTATGAGGTTTTCGAAACTCCAAAGTTTTCGATGTTCAAACATTTTGAAATTCTGCAGATTTCGATATTCTGAGGTTTGTTTTGTAGGTGGATTTCGCCATTATTCTTCGAGGCAACCTCGAGATTTGGATTTCGAAGTATTGCCTTAGAATTTTGTTTAAAATCCACTTGCTCTCGATATTCAACATCGAGAACCTCATCTTCGAATAAATTCCTCAAAAACTCAAAATTAGAGATTTTCTGCGACACCGCACTGTTTTGGCCATAACGTTTGACTCGGTTATCCGATTTGAGCAAACTTTTTTTTGTTGGAAAGCTAACGAAAAGATATACATTAATTCTCGGTCTATGCCCCAGAACCCTTTCTCACGCGCCCTCACTCGCAGTCTTTGAGGGTCAAAACGTTAGTTTTCCGACAAACATTGTAAATCACCGATGTCCAGGTCAAAACTTAGGCAAATCTGTTCAAATTCTTTCATTGTCAACCCTGAGGTCAAAGATTTTCTAAACTTCAATGTAAAGGTCTGAAAATCGTAGATAATTCAATCAACCTCGCGTCAACGGTCATCTTACAACAATCAACAATCAACTGCTGAAGCCTCCCCTGACTCGTCAACATTATGTGATCATCAATATGCTGAAATTCTACATGATGAGGTCAGGGAAACCGTCATGTGTGGTACATGTTCAGATTGCTCCACACACATGGCGGGTATGACAAGCTGTGAGCAATCAAACCTTGCACATTCTGAGGGGGAGTTTCAGTTTTCTCCTCCTGGCGCCTTACACCGACAAAGCAAGGAATCTCTCAACGGATGCAACATTCTAGGGGGAGTGTTCAATGTTATCCTCCCCGGTGCCTAACAATGACAAAGCATACCGAGTGCTCCAGTTGAGGGGGAGTACAGAGAGAAAATGAAGAAAGTAATGAGAGAACATGTCCCTATGGCTTAGTAAACCCAACTAAGCCTACCCAAGGGACAAAGCCGAGCGTAAGTGCGTAAGTGAGTGAGTGAGTGAGTGAACATTATGAGCATTAGGAAGTAGAAGGCTCAAGTGAGAAGAAAAACAATTATCAATGATGAGTCTGCTACCTTAATTGCCTGCTATGAATTGAACATTTGCTCCTAGCCACTAAAATACTATGGACTGTCCCCATAGGTTCAGGACTGAATTTATTCAGATCCCGAGTAGAAGTCACTGCATTTTGTCCAAACGGCGCATGCACAACCCTACCCTTGACCACTCACTTGTCTCTCAACAGACAGGTGTTTAATCATAGTTCACGGGGAACCGCATCTCTCATTACTGTCTCCTTCCGAGGCAAGTAATACTGACTACAGTGGCCTCAGCCCCATGCCACTGAACTTTCATTGATCACGTCGTGTCTAGTTACTCACTCCCAAATGTTTTGAAATTTTCTAGAACACAGACGCACTTTTAGAGTCAGTTGCAAGTCTTCATGACCCGCGAGAACTTCCATAGGGCTCATCTATTACAGATGTAGACCAATAATTGGAAGGAAGTCCTGTTGTTGCAACATAAGAATCACCAACATTTTCAGGCCATTGCTAAAGAGTTTATCTCTATAGTGATGATAACGGGCGTCTTCACGACCCTGGGGGGCTACGTTATCTTCTTTAGATTCTGCTTGTTTTTCCTGTTTTTATTTCGCAGTATAAAAGAATAAAGGCATGACGCCCCGAGTCATCGGATCGTCATGAGGGGGAGAGTGGTCCACATGCTGTTAACTGTCAAAAAATCATTCTGGGACACTTCTCTCCTCCAACACTCTCTCTACTATCTCGGCAACTCAAATGGTCAGCTACACTCACAAATCAACAATCATTATGTTCCGCTGTGCCACCGACAAGTTCTCCTCAAATGCATTCATTCCAAATAGTCAAAAAGACTACATTGTGGAGGAGACAGAGGTCAAATACTCGTGTCCTGAAGATGAATTCCATGGGCGTCTCCTATTCTCCAAAGAATATTCATTCTAGAGGCGTCACCGGACTTCATCCAAGCTGATCAAGAGCAACTTCTGGAACACAAGGACTACATGCAAGATACTGAAGGTCCCTCAACCCCCCGGCATCAAAGATCAAATTGTCAAGAAGACATCAAAGGGGAGATTGAAAGGATTTCTTCAGATAGCCTTCCTCAGAAGTCAAGTTCAAAGTAAAAGGAAGCTGAATAACAACAAAGACAAAGATATCCGCGCTGCAATGCTGATTGAACACGATTGAACACCAAGGGGGAGATTGTTAGGAATATTTTATGGTGTCCAATCTAATTAAATATCTTTGTATTTGTGTAGTTATTAATTAAACGTGTAATACGGGCCACAAATGTGTATCAGCCCGGGGGCTTCCTTGTAACCCGTAAGTTAGCCAACTTCTCCTATAAAAGGAGGCTAACTTACGGGAACCCTAACTGATCTACAGAGGCTTAGAGACGCAGAGGCGTAAAGATAGAGAGAGACTAGGGTTGCCGCTGCTCTCCTTCTCCAGAGAGAGCAGCGGCCGGTTTTCATACGGTATACCAGATTCGCGTTCTTATCTTGTCGATTTCTTCCTATCTGCTTCTTTATCACTGCTATGGTTGTATGATTGTTGTTTGTTAAATTATGGGATTAACAAATGTTCCTATTCTGATGTGTAATCTGGAAAAGATACTGCCCCCATCATTTTTTGATGTAATGGAACATCTTCTAATACATCTTCCGTATGAGGCTTTGAATGGAGGGTCCGTCTTCTATCGTTGAATGTGCAGATTTGAAAGGTTAGTCACAATTTCATTTATAAATGATGATTTGTTTAATAAGAACATTTGTTTGTTTACAAATTTTATTTTGCATGACAGATTTCTGGGAGAGTTGAAAAAGAAAGCGACCAACAAGGCACACATTGAGGCTTCAATTTGTCAAGCATATATTCAACAAGAAACCTCAACGTTTTCATCTTTTTATTTTGAGCGTGAAGTCATCAGTAAAAGAAAGAGATCTGCTCGGAACGATGACATTGGCGAGGATTCATATGACAAAGTAGTTTCTATTTTCAACTACTCAGGTAGAGGTAAAGGAGCTACGACTTACTGTTACATCGTGGGCGGAGAATTGAAAATTGCACATACTTACATCCTCATGAATTGTCCAGAAATCTTACCATTTTATAAGTAAGTTGAATTGGTAATTATATTTGTAATATAGCTAATATTTTTTAATAATTAGAGTGTTATAATAATATCTTTATGTTTGAATTCACAGTGAATTTAGAGCGTCTTTATCAGCATTTCCTGATGATGCAATTGATGCAATGGTGGACTCTGACTTTGCAGTATGGTACCAACAACAGGTGTGTATATATATATATATACATTATATATACTATTAGCTAATAATTTTTAATCATTACCTAATGTTATCATGTTTTAATTTGCAGATCAGGTACCGTGGGATTGACGACCCTCTGTTAGTATCATTATCGTGGGGCCCTTCTTCCTATGCAAAGGTTTGACATTCATATGTGATAAACGAATATACGTATCACACAGTCGAATATGGAGAAGGTCGATCAACAATGAACAACAGGTTATGTGTCCCGACCATCGGTTCTGATAACTCGGAAACCAATTTTTTTGGTTTCTTGCATGAGATTCTCGAACTTCAAATACCTTCTGGTTTGTAAGAATTGACATGCGTGTTGTTCCGCTGCACATGGGTCGACCCTACACGTGGTGTGAGAAAAAATTCAAAGTATAATATAATTGACGTCAACCACTCTCGTGTATATCAGAAAAATGAGCCTTTTATACTCGCTCAACAAGCAGCCCAAGTTTATTATGCAGAGTATCCTTCAACCAGGCGCACACGGAATCCTTGGGTGTGTGTCATTAATATCCGTCCGAGAAAAATTGTAACACAGTCTCAACACAAGGATATTGACTTTGATGCTTTTCAGCAAGATTTTTTCCAACCTCCGCCTATTGCTGACACGATCAACCATAACATTCAGTTAAGTGATCCAAATGGCGGAGATGTTGAAGTCATGCCTGAAACACACCTTCCGCCCCCTATACGTCAAAATGAGCGCGAAATTGAAGAATTATATATACAGCAACTGCACGATGACCAGGAGCAAGAAGAAGAATAGATATATGATGATGAAGATACGGAAGAAGAAGTTGGCTATCAAGAAAATACTGATTCTGATAGCGATTAATTGTATAGTTAACAACAATGTAATTACTTTTAATTGAACTATTTTAATTTGAATTTTTAACTTTCTTTCATCATCATTATATTACTCCAAGATAGTTAGGTATGTAATTCGCAACTATAATTTCTAAACAAAATAATTATTCCATATTATATTGTAAAATAGCAATTAATTAATTAATAAAATTAAGTTTTTAAAATTATTCAATTGAAAATTAGTGGTTCATTATTATAAATTTGGAAATTTAAAATTAATTAAGTAATTTGAAAATTGAAAATTATTTAAATTTTAATCATTCCAATTTTTTAACATTATTTGTTATTAGTTTTTTAACTTCACTAAAATTTAATCAAATAATAATAATAATAATATTAATAATAATAGCGAAAGTAGATAAAGATAGGGTGGGGAGTTAAATTTTGGGATCAAACTCAAAATTACAATCATAGATATTTTTTATGAACTCATTTTATTTATATATTTCTACGTATATTACATAAAGACTAAAACTTAATATATGTAAAAACTTAATAAATCTTAAATGTTTAAAGTAAGAAAAATTACATTCACATTTCAGATTGACTATATACATCCAAATGAATGATGTAGTTGTATGTGTAATCAATTTACAGGTAATCTGAAAAAAATTAGAGAAATAATAAAAATAGATGAAATAAGATAAACAAGTTGACTTTGTGCAAATAATGAAAAAAAATTGATTTAAAAAGGCAGAGAAGAAAAGGATGAAGAAGGAAAGAGGAGGGTGAAGAAGATAAAGAAGAAAAAGAGAAGGGAGAGGGGGAAGAGAGAAGGGAGAGAGAACCGAGAGAGAGAAGAGGGTGGGAGGAAATGAGATTTTTTTTGCTTTTATATCATGTACAACTTGTGTACATGGTGTGTGTTGGAAAAATGTGAATTCTATACGTAGATTAATTAACATAAAACACATTCCTAAATTCACAATTGATGTGAATCACAAATGTAAAATTTGTGTAGAGGAAAAACTAACATTTTTTCAATTCGCTTGAAAGAAAAACAGAACCACTTGAATTAATTCATAGTAACGTTTGTGATTTTAAATCAATACAAACACGTGGCAGTAATAAATATTTTATTACTTTTATCGATGATAGCACTCGCTATAGCTATGTTTATTTATTAAAAAAATAAACACGAAGCAATCAATAAATTCATTCTTTATAAGAATGAAGTGGAAAACCAACTTAATCGACGGATTAAAACGGTTAGAAGTGATCGAGGTGGTGAGTATGAAGCACCAATTGGTGACTTTTGCGCGAGTGTGGGTATAGTACATGAACGTACCGCACCCTATTCACCTCAATCAAACGGTGTCGCCGAACGAAAGAATCACACATTGAAAGATATGATGAATGTGATGCTAGTAAGTTTGGGCCTGCCACAAAATATGTGGGGTGAAGTAGTCTTTTCAAGCAATTACCTTTTAAAAAAGGTACCCCGGAAAAAATATGATAAAACTCCCTACGAGTTGTGGAAAGGCAGAAGGTCTTCCTATCAATATTTAAAAGTGTGGGGTTGTCTGGCAAAAGTGCTTGTACCAACACATAAGAAAATAAAAATAAATCCAAAAACGGTGGATTGTATTTTTATTGGGTATGCACAAAATAGTAGTGCTTATCGGTTTTTAGTGTACGATTCGAATAATCCAGATGTACATAAAAACACAATTATTGAATCAAGGAATGCATCATTCTTTGAAGACGTATTTCCATGCAAGTCCAACGAAGGACCAAGCATGTCAAAATGAACATTAGACGTAGCTATGGAAAATACTAGCGAGGGCTCCGAAGAAGAACCCGAACCCAGACGTAGCAAACGTGCTAGAGTTAAAAAATCCTTCGGACTGGATTTTCTCACCTAGTTGGTAGAATTTGACTCGGATATTCTAACATGTATGGTAGAAAATGAACCGGATTTTCTAACATGTTTGGTAGAAAATGAGCCACAGACTTATACGGAAGCCGTGACGTTTACCGAAGGTCCTATGTGGAAAGAAGCCATCAAAAGTGAGGTGGACTCTATCCTAAAAAATCACACGTGGGAATTGGTTGATCTTCCATTAGTACAAGGCCAGACTTGTAATCAAAGGATACAAGCAACGTGAGGGCCATGATTACTTTGACACGTATTCTCCTGTGACGAGAATAAATTCCATTAGGATGATACTACCAATTGCCGCATTGCGGAAATTGGAAGTTCATCAAATGGATGTAAAAACCGCTTTTCTAAATGGTGATATAGACGAAGAAATTTATATGGAACAGCCTGAGAGCTTTCGTGTTCCTGGCCAAGAAATGAAAGTGTGTAAATTAATTAAATCATTGTATGGATTGAAACAAGCCCCTAAACAGTGGCACGAAAAGTTCGATCATGCAATGTTAATTAATGGGTTTAAAATACATGAAAGTGACAAATGCGTCTATGTGAAGAGCACAGTAGATGACTATGTCATTTTATGTTTATACTTGGATGATATACTCATCGTGGGTAGCAATAATCTAATGATTATTTCTACCACAAGCATGTTAAATTCTAAATTTGACATGAAGGATATGGGACTAGCCGATTTAATCCTTGGGATTAAAATAATTAGGGGACCGGACGGTCTTACGCCAAGCCAATCCCATTACGTTGATAAAATCCTTACGAAATTTAATAAGGATGATTACCAAGAGGCAAGGACTCCATTAGATAAAAACGTATAACTTACCAAAAATCGTGGAGAGTGTATTTCTCAAGTAGAATACGCTAGGATTATTGGAAGCTTGATGTATCTAATGAGTTGTAACAGGCCTGATATTGCCTTTGTGGTTAGCAAGCTAAGTAGATATACTAGTAACCCCGATGATGAACACTTGAAGGCAATAGTAAGGGTTTTGAGGTATTTAAGTAAAACTCAAAACATTGGACTACACTATGGAAGATGTCCAGTTGTACTTGAAGGGTATAGCGACGCTAGTTGAATATCCGACATTAAGGACTCAAAGTCCACAAGTGGATATGTTTTCACTTTGGGAGGTGCAGTCGTGTCATGGAAACCCTCAAAGCAAACATTAATAGCTTGATCCACGATGGAGTCTGAGCTAATAGCCTTGGATAAGTGCACTGAAGAGGCTGAATGGCTACGCCATTTTCTCGAGGATATTCCAAGTTGGAAAAAGTCTGTCCCTCCAATATGCATACATTACGATTGTCAAGCGACAATTGGAAGGGTACAGAGCAATATGTACAAATGGGGTGTGCACCGGTTCAAAACAGGACCGAACCAGACCGGGACCGGTTAGGACCGGAACCAGAATCATCATTTTCTATGGACCGAAGACCGGACCTAAATCTAACCGGTCCGGACCGGTCCGGGCCTGAATTTTCCGATCCGGTCCGGTTTTGACCCTAATTGACCCGGTTTTAGAAAAAGACATATTATCTTAGAGTGATCTTAACCGACCCAAAAAAAAATTAGGAATAAAGCTTGGATGTTGTTGTTTCACAGTATAATTTTACGTGCAGATATGCTAAATAGGCTAAATAATTGTTTGGCTCATTTATTAATTTTGGAATATAGTCATCAAAACTATTCAATCGTAACAATTAATTTCCCACTGCAATTAAAATTACAATCTTTTGTGTATATTAAAATGGCAAAATGTATTGTAGAGTAATAAAAATTAAATTACATCCAAAAGTATACTACGCATAAACTACACGCACACATGCAAATAAAGAAACAAATAAAAAGCAATTTGAAAAAATCAAACAAATATAAACTACGATCATAGTAGTGCACACCTGCACATAAATAAACAAATCAAAAACAACTTAGGAAATAATTAGACACCAAATATACACTCCATATGTATTCGTTTATATAATAAAAGACAAAAAATGCCATAAACATAATGACTAATGATACAGAACGAAGTATATGTTTTACGGAACAATAGTTTACCGGTCCATTCCGGTCTGGACCTGTTTTTTCCGGGTTTGACCAGGACCGGACCGGAACCCGGAATCTTGAAAAACTAAGGACCAAAACCCGGACCGGTTAATACTGGTCCGGTCCGGTTCATTCCGGTCCGGTTCCGGTCTAAAATACGATCTGACCCGGTTAATGCACAGCCCTATGTACAATGGTAAGTCTAGACAGATTCGTCGTAGACATAACACCATTAAACAACTCCTCGCAGTGGGTGTTATCACTGTTGACTACGTGAAGTCAAAGGATAACATAGTGGATCCGCTAACCAAGGCATTGGATAGAGACTTGTTGGAGAAGTTGTCACGAGGAATGGGACTAAAACCCATGAATTGAAAAGTTCTATAGTGGATACCCAACCTAGTTGGTCCTAGGTTCAAAAGGGACAACTAAATTATAGCATGAAGGATGGTCACTGTGGGGGTCCCGGACTCCTACCCACTCGTTAAAACAGGACTCCCGCACGAGGTTAGCAAAAACGTTTGCTTTAATGATTCTAAAATGTTGATCTACTTGACAACATTGGAAGAGTATGTGGGATACTCGTGAAAGAATCACCTATGTGAGAGAGAAGAGGGCCGCTACAAAGGAGAACTGTATAGGCTTAGTTCTTTAGAAACTCTTGCAAAATCAGGACAGTGACCCATGGCCAAAACGGGCACACCCATGAGAACGGAACAAAGTTAGAAGGTTCATGTGTAATGATAAGTCAATGTTACTGCGGAAGGTTCAAAGGATAAAACCTACCTCTCCGTATGCAGGGATCATTCGGTGAACACAATGTGTCCTCCTATCTTCATGTCGTTTTAAGTCTCGAAAATCAATTTTCATTCATGTGGGGGATTGTTGGAAAAATGTGTTAAAAATTGCATTAAATGGTCATTTTGGGGCATATATTTGAGTAGGGTCCACTTCTGATTTGGGTCGGGTCAAAGTGGTTTCGGATTGTCCTTGTTAAGGGCTACAATTCGATATGTGGTACACTCAAAACGGATAACGGGTGAATGAGAAATTGATTCTTGAAGTTCACTTGTTGAAACGGAACAACTGGGAAAAGGATGGATTTCTAGTGTGTTTTATCCCACACCGGAAAACCCAAGGGATTTTTACCGCTTCATAAAGGGAGCCCACCTAGAAGGAGTTAAGATTCCTTAGGAGAAAGGCTCTCTTCACACGCAAGGGGGGTGGGGGTGCCGATCAAATCCCAAAAACGGAGAAGAAAAAACGTGACTTATGTGCGCGGGCAACCTGCGGACACGAATGTCGTCCAAAAATCTATCATTCAAAGATACGATTTAATTTTTATTTCTTCCCGTCACCTTTTATTTTTCCCAGGGCCAGAAGTGATCCGCTTCTTTCCGGAACAGATGTGCTCGAGTTCTATTCGCAACCAGAGGTGCTCCGCTTCTGTCCGGAATAGAAGTGCTCGAGTTCTGTTCGCATCAGAACTGCTCCTCTTCTGTTCGGACCAGAAGACCTCTGGTTGCACCAGAACTGCTCCGGGGGTATTCTGGTCGTGCACCAGAATTGCTCCAAGCCATTACAGCAATAAATGTCCAACGTTCTTTTCTTTTAATGCTGCGTTAAATGGACAGTTTATGGACGATTCAATGCCCAACGGACTGGTCATTGATGTCCAATGTTCAGGTCCATTAACACTCCATTTAACACACAACAAATCCTCCTATAAATATCTGACAGGTTGTGTGAAATATGCCCAGATACAACAGTCGAATAATCTAAGAATATTGATAAGAATTTAAACAGTAGAAGAGAAATTCAACATCAACTTATACCGTGTATTCATAATGATGATTCGATGAAGAACAATACATGGTACTCGAACAGGCTAGAGAGAGAATTCTAATCTACTGGCTCTATAGAGAATAATATGCGGAATGTAATGTGTAGAGACTTCGAATTCTAGAGAGAGTTTCGAGAATGATATTGCTATTCTAATTGTGAAACCCTCAAGTATGTTCGGTCCATTCATCCTATATTTATAGGAGTATGGCCGAACATCCTTGTTACATTAGGATGGGCCGAATGATCTCTAATTAAATGGCCTTAATTAATTACTTAGCCCACTAATTAAATCCTAATTAAACAAAGATAAATATAATTAAATTGAACACAATAAAATATATCCTAACAATCTCCCCCTTTGTGTTCAATTTGCAATGAAGCGCGGGTTATCTTTGTCTTGATCTTTAGAGGATATCAGCTTCTTTTGTCTTCTTTGAAAGACTTCATGAAGAACTCCTTGCAATCTCCCCTTTGTTGTCTTCTCGGTATTTTGATCTTTGATGTCGGGGGTTTAAGGATCTTCAAAATCTTGCATGTAGTCCTTGCCTTTTAGAAGTTGCTCTTGATCAGCTTGAATGAAATTCGATGGTGCCTCTAGAATGAATGTTCTTGAATAGTTTCAGACGCATACGGAATTCATATTCAGTACTTGAATATCCGATCTCTATCTCCTTCAGAATGTAGCTAGTCTTTGGACTATTTGATGTGAAAGCTTTTGTGGAGAACTTGTCGGTGATACAACGGAAAATTATGATTGAGTTATGAGTACATGCTGCCCATTTGATGTGAAGCTGAGTGGGCAAATGTTTTTTATTGGCGGAGAGAAGCGTCCGAGAATGATCTTTGAAATTTCATAAGCATTTGGACCGCTCTCCCCCTCATGACGATCTGATGAGTCGGGACGTCATGCCTTTGTTCGTCCTTTGATACTGCAAAACAAAACTAAAATCCAGATACATTAAGGAGTTCCATTATCACAATATCGATGTAAACAATGATGTGTGGCCTGTATAAAAGGATAGAAGCATTAAAGCTCTGACAAGACTTCCGACCGATCATCGTGAAACATCCATAGTAGATGTCACTCTGGTCGTTATGGCATTATCACAATCATATGCAAAGAAAACTTATAGCCCCCCGGGTTCCCGTAGACGCCCGTTATCATTACTATAGAGATGAACTCTACAGCAATGGCCTGAAAATGTTGGTGATTTCTATGTTGCAACATCAGGACTTCCATCCAATCATCGGTCTACATCCATAATAGATGAGTCCTATGGAAGTTCTCGCAAGTCTTGAAGACTAGCAACTGACTCTAAAATGTGTCTGTGTCCTAGAAAATTAAAAACATTTGGGAGTGTGATAACTAGACACGACGTGGTCAATGAAAATCCAGTGGCATGGGACTGTGGGCCATTGTAGTCAGTATCAGTCGCCTCGGAAGGAGACGATGATAAATAATGAGGTTCCCCGTGAAAGTTTGATGAAACACCTATCTTTTGGGAAACAGATGAGTGGTCTAGGGTAGGGTTGTGTATGCGCTGTTGGACAAGATGCAGCGACTTCTACCCGGGATCTGAATAAATTCAGTCCTGTACCTATGGGGAATTGTCTGGAGTATTTGAGTGACTAGGATTGATTCTTCGATTGATCGCTCACTTGAGGTAGCATACTTGTCTTAGAATATTGTTTTCTTATTCACTTTAGCATTCTGCTTCCTCACTCTCATAATGTTCACTCGCTCACTCACTCTCGGCTTTGTCTCTTGGGTAGGCTCAGTTGGGTTTACTAAGCCATTGAGACTTATCTCTCATTGATCTCTTTGCTCCCCCTCAATAGGAGCACTTAGTAGGATGCATTTGATGTTGTTTGGCGCTTGGGAAGAAAACTTTGTAACTCCCCCTCAAAAGGTGCATCCTTACGTTGATTCTTGCATCGATCATTGTGCAGCACCGGGAGGAAATAGATATGGTCCTCCTCAGAATTTGCAAGTATTGTTGTTGTCACCCGGGGAGTAAAGTAGGAAGCTCCCCCTTGGAATGTGCTTTCTTTGTTGTATGGCACCAGGTGGAGTGAAAAAGAAACACTCCCCCTCTGAATATGCACTTTCTGTTTGTTCATCGCGTGTGTCGGTGTTGAGGTGTGCATTTGTTGATTTTCAGCTCAGTGGGAGTATACACGCCAATACTCTCCTTCATAATGTGCACACTAGCTCCCCCTAAAGAATGTTTTTTATTGAATAGGTGCGCTGGGAGCATTTGTTGAACTTGTTTGGAAGCTCAGAAAAATATCTTCATCGCTTCCCCTTGACGTATGTGACGTCCAATGTTTGTGCGTGGGTTCTGAATTGAGGTGTTCAGAAGCCTTTTGGTGCCATCGGGTTCTAGATTGATGTATCTAGAAACTCTGTTGTAGTGCGGGTTCTGAGCTGAGTTACTCAGAAGCCAAGATATTGTTGCTCAGCAGCTCAATTTCCCATCATGTGTGTGGAGCAAACATATCAGGTACCACACATGAGGGAGACCTGCAAAGAATTAAGAAACCTTTGGTACCCATTTAAGGATGGGTCCATCCTTTTTATGTGAAGAAAGAATTGAATTAGTTTTAATCGGATCACTTTTAGGAACCCAGACTTGCTTGTCTTTATGAAATTTATTTGAATAGTTCTGGGATTGTGAGTGGGATGCTTCAGAATCAGTGAAAACTTTCTCTTTTTCCAATCTTTTGAGATGTTTAACAGAATACACCATGAGAGGATAATTCAGACATTTACCATTCACAGAAGAGAAAGTAACACAATAATTATTAGCATTCACATCACACACGTCATGTTTTGAAAAAGGAGAAGGATTAAATTGATCACGTTAAAACAGTCACTTGAAATAGAATCCACAGAGCTAGAGTGAGAAGAGGAAAGCTTTGGAGAACTAAAAGAAGCAGAAATAATGGAACTAGATGGAGAATGAGAACGAAAACAATTTCTAAATCTATTACAAGACTTTTCCATAAAATTAAAGATTTTAGAAATCTTCTTTGTCTGCTCAGGTCTTGTATCCTTGCTTGACTTCTTTTTGGAACCTCGGTCATCCTTCCTGCATTGGACTTTGAGAAAACTTTTCCTCATTCTCAGCAGATGTAGCACCATTTTCTTCTTCTTCAGAGTCATCACTTTCAGTTCCAGATTCAGTTACCCTTGCCATCAGTGCCAAATTCTCTGGCTCACTATCTTCATAATCTTCGAGCCAGCTATCATGTTCAACCATCAGGACAACTCCTTGCTCCTTTTGTTTAGCAAGTTGAGCCTTCTGCATATAGTAATTTAAGTCCTTCTTCTTGGCAGATCGGCATTCTTTAGCAAAGTGTCCTGGCTTTCCACATTTGAAACACTTCATTGAGTCACTGCTGACAGCCTTATCAGATGGTCTGCTGACTCTTTCATAGTAGTTTGAGGAAGAAGTTCTTTGTTTGTTGTTTGTTGTAGGATTTCTGAATTTGGTGAACTTCTTTTTTATTTTCCTCGTCATGTTTGTTAGCAAAGCCAGCTCTTTCTTCAGATCATTAATCTCCGGGTCAGAATCAGACATATTCTTCTCTTCATCGGATGAGTCATCTTCAAAGGTAATTTTAGGGGCCTTATCTTTCTTCTTTTTCTCAGATGTTAGGAGAGCAAGTGTGTCAACAATGTTCTTACCTTTTGAAGAATTGACTTTTTCACGAATATCCTCAGAGAATTCACCAAGGCAGTCATAGAGGTTATGGATGGTCAGCTCATCTAGGTCTTTGTTTTGTCTGATTCGTTTGGCTGTTTTCTTCCATTCGGGCTTCAGAGACCTCAGGAAGCGAAGGTTAACTTCCATATTAGTTTTGCGGATATTGATTTTCTTCATCTCATTAAGGACCATGAGAAACCGTTGATAGGTGTCCTCCAGCTCTTCATCAGGTCTGGCAGCAAAGGAGTCATAAGTGGTCAGGGTGTGTGCTCGTTTGGACTTAATTCCAACATCAATGCCTTGCATGATTTGATGAATTTCATCCCACAAATCCTTAGCAGTGGTAAGGCTATCAATTTGCATAAACAAGTCATTGGGAATGGCTTGTAACAGGTAAGTGGCAGCAAGTAGATCAGCCTTTGCTCTCAGCTTCTCGGGTTCAGTGTAATCATCTTCAGATTTCAATACTTTACCTGCTGGTGTGGAAGGATTATTTGTGTCGATAGCTGGAACATCAACCCAAACTTCGAGTGGTCCTTTATTAAGAGAGTCAAGAATATTCTTTCCGTTGTCTCGGCTTCGAATGAAATTGAGAAACGGACTTTCCAGACAGCAAATTCTCCTCTCCTAAGCAGAGGAGGTCTTGAATCACTTCCATGTGTGTAAGCTTCCATGGCTGTTGTTTGATCTTAAGGTGAGAACTGTTCAGAAGAAGTAAGATTTCGGTACTGCCTTGAAAATATCTCAGAAGAAGATTTCGAATGAAATTAGAAACTTGGATCAGGATTTCGGAACAGTTGCTAAAACTGATGATTTCGGATGACCTGTCCGAAATAAAGGATTTTGGTAGAGTAATAGGAGGATCTCGGATGTACTGAATTCGGCTGTCCGAAATTAAGATTTCGGATAGGCTGATTTCGGATGTCCGAAATTGTGATCTCGGTCCTTCGAAATTGTAGATAATTTCGGATGATAATTTCTGATGCGAATTGCGTGATTTCGGAAGCACTAAAATCCTTCAGATCTCGGGTGACCGAAATTAGGAAAGATTCCGGAGGGACGAAAATTAGGTAACCAAATCTTACTGGGATACTTCTTCCGTAGCTTTCCAAGTTCCAGTTGCCTTCTAAAACAGTAAGTTTCCAAGAACAAATCTAACAATTAATCTCACCAAAAAATATGATCTTGATCAAATTAATTCCAGAAAAATTTGAGGATTCTTAAGAACAGAGTTGCGCCGTAGCTCTGATACCAATTGTGTGAAATATGCCTAGATACAACAGTCGAATAATCTAAGAATATTGATAAGAATTTTAACAGTAGAAGAGAAATTCAACATCAACTTATACCGTGTATTCATAATGATGATTCGATGAAGAACAATACATGGTACTCGAACAGGCTAGAGAGAGAATTATAATCTACTGGCTCTACAGAGAATAATATGCGGAATGTAATCTGTAGAGACTTCGAATTCTAGAGAGAGTTTCGAGAATGATATTGCTATTCTAATTGTGAAACCCTCAAGTATGTTCGGTCCATTCATCCTATATTTATAGGAGTATGACCGAACATCCTTGTTACATTAGGATGGGCCGAATGATCTCTAATTAAATGGCCTTAATTAATTACTTAGCCCACTAATTACACATACAGACACAGCAGACATATACATAAGGAATAATTATGTTAAAATTTATCATTCTTAGTGTGACACATGAAACACACGTGCACGTACACAATACACACTGTGGACAGAGATAGGAAACATTTCTGTTGAAAATCATCATTCTTATTTTGAGAATACATGAAACGATAAAGATTGCAGTTCATTGGGATGATACATGAAAATACACAGTTCAATTAGAACAACATGCAAACTGCAAAACTCTTTCCACCATGTCAAACTTATTCTACTGAAAAAAGAATCGGAAAGGCTACAATTTTAGAAGTTATAAGATGAAAATCAATGCCCAAAAATGTTGAAAATGCACGAGAAATGAAATAATATTAAATTACTCTTTCAGTACTTTCAATAACTGTGTTGTCATGTCTAAGTGTCATGTAATGTAGTTTTACCAACCGCAGCAACAGCAACAGCAACAAAAAAATCATGTACATGATAACCATTTTAATGAACGGGCACCGAGTCATGATTTCTACTTCATGAAACAAGAAATACACAAACAAATGATGAAAGAAGGAAGTATTTAGTTGTAAAAGCAATTCAACTAATCTACCCTAGCTTTTAGTCTTTTACATACTTCACAACTATATACACAAAATGGATATAGCCAATGTACTTTTATGTTTTGAACGCATTTTATGTTTAAATGACCTGACCCACCCACTAAATATACAGGGTATTTCAGGAAATAGAAATCAACAATATTTAAGAAAATTTTAGGCAAACTTTAATTTACTATAACTTATTTGAGTTTTTTTACCCCCATTTGTTTGATCTTAGTAATATGTAAGGGTTACTACCCAGCCTCCTACTCCAGGGGTACCCGAATAAACTCAAAAGCCCAGCGGAATGTATATGAACAAATTAAAAACAGCAGTTTGTAAGACATATGTTAAACAAACCTAATTAGCTCATTTGATTTTAGCAATAAATGTGCTTTCCTACCCGTCCTTCTACTCCATGTTACCAGGGCTGGTCCTCAAATGTTTCAGGGCCTAGGAGCGAGTCTCTGTAAATAGGCGTAATCTAAAAACAAATAGAAAAATCTTGTTTTATCTAAACTAAGATGTAAAATAATAAATTTTCAAAAAAATCTATAATAAAGAAATGACTTTTATAATTCATAGAATTACATATGTAGTAAAAAAAATAAAGAAAAAATTAAATTTCAGTACTCCACAATTCATTCAGTCATTTATCGTTGAATTAAATAAGTAGAATCATAGTTACAATATATCAACACTCAACAGCCAACAAATGAACTAATTATTTATCAACTATTCATTCATTCAATTATAAACATTAAACAACTAGGAATTGCAGAATTAATGAACCAATGAAATAATCAATCAAAGACTAAAAGAGTTAAGGAATGAGGAGGTGGGAGGAGTACGTGAAGTGTGATGCCTGAAAGTGAGAAGTGAGAAGGGTCGATTGACTGAAGCGCTGAATTGTAGCAGACAGGGTGAAGAGTGATCGAGTGAGGACTACTTACTATACAGAGGCCAAGCAGGGAAAGGGCAGGCCGGTGGAGGCCGTCTCCCTTTTGTAATTCGTGGGCTGGACAAAAATATTGATTCAGGGCCCAAAATCAGCCTATTAAAGGACATGTTTCAAACTCAATTGTTATCCTAAAAAAGAGTCATTTTTTAGTAAACAAGATATTTTGGGTGATCCTCAATTTTTGGCTGGTTTTTTTGTAGTTACTGCACTCACTAATTAACACTATCTTCACAATAATCTTGAGATCATCTCAATTCATATTTCAATTCCAGATTATTTTTTAAAATAATCTCACCAAATAATCTTCATCACTCAATCATAAATTCAAAAATAATTCGTCACATCACTAACTTATTAATACTCTAATAATTTCATGGATGGAGATGCCCTAAGACCGAGAATCAACTTTTATGACTAACTTATAGAAGTTTATATAGTCAATTCAAGTGGGTTATACGTTGAGGAACCACACCAATCCATCCCGAATTTGGTGGTGAAATTTTGGTGGGTGACGATATTGTAAAATATTGTAATATTTTAAGAAAAATTAAAATAATTTTTTAATTTTATTTTTAAAATGGATTTTTTTTTATAAACAAAAACATTAGTCACGGATATCTTCCGTGACTAATGTTATTTTTTCCGGAATTCTTTATTAAATTTAAAATTATTTTTTTAAAAAAAAGCGTAGTCACGGATTCAATCCGTGACTAAAATGGCCGTATTTAAAACAAATAAACTTAGTCACGGATCGGTCCGTGACTAATATGGCCGAATTTAAAAAATAAAAAATAAACGTAGTCACGGACATGTCCGTGACTAAGACAAAAAATTTTAGATAAAACATAGTCACGGATCTGATCCGTGACTAACAGGCCGGAGTAGCTATTCCGGCCAAGAATTAGTCACGGACCGGGTCCGTGACTAAACCGTGACTACAGTTAGTCACAGATAACAATTAGTGACTACATATAATCACGCAAGATTAGTCACGGCCTTAGTCACGGTCACAATCCGTGACTAAAATAGTTAGTCATGGATTGTTTACACTACGATCTGTGACTAAATCCGTGACTATAGGTGAATTTTTTTGTAGTGTCTGCTCAAATGCTTCATTTAACCTTGAACTGGGTATTTACTTATTTACAGTTGTATCCTTTTCATTTCTTTTTTATATTCCATATTGAACATAATAGTACCACTATTAAGTTTCACTACAAAATACAATAAAGATATTGACATGGGCTTGACACATATTAATCGAGTGTAGCACGGAGCCACGGACCATAACATATTTTTGGTCGGTGACAAAATAACGTAGGTACGAAATTTGACACGGATTACACGCATCCTTGCAAAAATTGAGTGATCAACCATTTTCCAAATAGAGCCATAGAGAGCATTAAATTTTTCTCGAACAATTTACTTATCGGCCTAGCATTCTTTAACCTATCAATTTATTAAACTGAATCTCAATATTTTTTGTCAATCGATGCGAAATTTTGAAATTTAAATGAGATTTTAAATTTAAATAAACAAAATTTGAAAGTTACCTACTCCAATATTACATTTTCCCAATTTTTTTTCAATACATCTTTATGTTCGCTTAATAGATTTTTTAAAGGCTCGTGTGAAAGTTTACACATCAAAATGATTCAACTCAAAGCTTAGGAAACCAATAATTTTCATGAAAAAACACTAATATATTGTTCATTAAACTGGCAATTACTTTTAAATTATGTGAAAAGTTATGGCACTATTTTTTATTAAATCATTTAATTTAACTATTTTACCGTGTTCCCCAAATAAGAAACTCAATAACCCAAGTCACAGAAATGCTCCAATCGAACTACAATACTCAATATATTTAAAATTATACTATTATTATATGCGTTTTCAAAACTAGTGAATTGTATGACTTGACAACAATAAAGAATAAAGAGTTTTTGTCACTTTTAGTCCCCGAGTATTGTGTCAGTGACACTTTTGGTACACGACTTTTGATTTTTCCATTTTTAGTTCTCAACTATTGTGAGAGAAACACTTTTAGTCCTCTACTTTCAAGTTTTCCACATTTAGTCCTTTGAGTTATTATCAAATTGACACTATTAGTCCTTCTACTATGATTTTGACACAATAAGTGGAGGACTAAAAATGTCTCTATTGCAATAGTTGAAGGACTCAAAGTGTCACATTTACAAAAATCGAAGGACTAAATACGGAAATTTTCAAAGACGGATACCAACAGTGTCTCTCGCACTATAGTCGAGGATTAAAAATGGAAAAATTAAAAGTCAAGTACCAAAAATATCACTGACACAATAATCAGGGGACTAAAAGTGGCAAAAACTCAAGAATAAATCCAAAAAAAACATGCAGAAGGTAGAATAAGAACTGGAACTAAGTATAGCTGTCGTAAAAATTCGTCAAGCGTAGTCCCGTAGCTCAGTTGGTTAGAGCGTTGGTCTTATGAGCCGAAGGTCGCGGGTTCGAGCCCCGCCGGGACTAATTTTTTGTTAAATTTTTGGAGAAAAAAACAATTTGGAAAAAAATTAATTCTCACAGTTAACAAAAAATTAGTCCCGGCGGGGCTCGAACCCGCGACCTTCGGCTCATAAGACCAACGCTCTAACCAACTGAGCTACGGGACTTGTTGAGAGAAATTGAAGAGATTTAATATTATACGGAGTATTACTTAATCAAGAGTTTAAATGTTACTCCGTATATTCAAAGCAAAAAATGGAACGCCCACCGTGGGGCTCGAACCCACGACCACAAGGTTAAGAGCCTTGCGCTCTACCAACTGAGCTAGACGGGCAACTTACTAAATGAATTTCTATCTTTTATATAAAGAAAAAAGCTGTAATTTTGTTTAACATTGCAACACGAAAAGTTCTAAAATACAAAAAAACATATGGCCCATGCAGGTTTCGAACCTGCGACCTTCGCGTTATTAGGGCACGACGCTCTAACCAACTGAGCTAATGGGCCTGTTTGTTTATTAAATACAACTTATTTCTTAATTTTTAACGTTTTAAAACTTGGTCATGAAATAGCTTATAACCACTTTTAGAGTCGATGATGAACCTATTAGACGCCCATTGACTCGCCAACCTGTGACGGATAACGGGATTAAATATATGAATGAAATAATGGCCGATGACCCTGAAACATTTAGAGATGTGTACCGAATGTATCCTGACATTCTTAAAAGATTATGTTGTATCCTAAAAAATAAAACACCTCTAGAATATATTTACCTATCGTCGTTCAAAACAACTGCTATGGTCAACCAAGGATGATACTTAAGCAGTCACACTTCACCATTAGCAGAAGCTTCAACAAAGTATTGAATGCAATAGCTCCGGAATTTATGGCCAAACCGGAATCCGTACCATAAGTCATCTGAGAGAGTACAAGGTTTTACCCTTACTTTAAGGTCAACAATGCAACATTTTATTGATGATTAATAGTTTAATTTTACACGATTAAGGACAATTAATTAATTGTTTTGGTATACTTTCTTTTCCTGATGTTAGGATTGCATTGGAGCAATAGATGACACTCACATTCCAGCAACAGTAGCTGGACGAGAAGTGAATAGTTATCGAAATTGTCATGGGACTATATCTCAAAATGTACTAGCTGATTGCAACTTTGATTCACAATTCATATATGTGAAGGTTCTGCTCTTGATTCAAAAGTGTTAAATGATGCAATTTCAAGGCAAAGTGGTCTTAAAGTGCCACCATGTACACTTTAACATGTTTATACTTTATATAAATATGTGATTACCGATTACTTATTGTACCACATAATAGACTAGTCACTAGTGTATATTTACAAATCTTTGATTATCCAATTACTTATTGTACAATATAATTGTGTAATGATTTAATGCTAAGGTATATATTATTTGGGGGATTGTGTATTTCCAAATTGGCTTCAATTTTTAGCTCCTTTTCTAGGTACTCGATATCATCTTAAGGATTTTGATGGTCAAGGGAATCACCCTGTCAATGTTGTTGAGCTATTCAATCTTCGTCATGCTTCTTTAAGCAATGTGATTGAACGGATATTTGGAATATTCAAGTCACGCTTCACAGTCTTCATAACAAAACCTCCATTCTCTTATAAAAAAACAAGCAGAACTAGTTTTGGCATATGCAGGAGTACATTATTTTCTTCGGCGTGAATGTCGATCTGATGAGTTTCCTCCAGACCCAGAAGAAGACCCACCTAGCGATAATGAGGATAATTTTGAATGGGATGATTTTCATACACAAGATCAACAGAGGGCAAAAGCCAATGAATGGAGAATGAATCTTGTTATTCAAATGTGGGCGGTTGCAGAAAATGAATAATTTTGATCCATAGTTCAATCGCACAAAACATTTATTTCAATTTTGTGCAGTGATTACATTTGTTTATGTTGTTTAATGCTTATACTTGAATTTTTTATTTGTCATATTTTTTAGAGAACATTGGCTATTATATTTTTCATATTTTTTATTTGCCTTCATAGACTTTCATATGAATGATCTGGTAGGATGGATGTTTGATCTCTGTGCATTTTATAATTCTAGAAGTCTGGTCTATTAAAATCTGGTTTAATTTGATCTGCTTTGAAATAAGTCAAAGTCAAAGTTTATGGGTCTGTTGAAATCCATAGAAGTCATTCATATAAAAGTCATTCATTTTAAAAATCCATGGATTAAAAGTCAATGGATTTAAAAGTCCACGGATTAAAAGTCCATGGATTTAAAAGTCTGTAGACTTTTTTAGAAATCCACAGATTAAAAAATATCCACCACAATCCACAGACAATACACCCCCTTAATTTGTCTCCTCATTGTGCATCTGTTTGTGGATTCAAAATTTATACCCGACCCGTACTACATAGAACATACTCTAATAATACGAATGCTAGGCATATTACTTCTTAGGGCATCCTCATTTATAAGTTTATTTAGGGATCATTTTGATGGTGAATAAGATTTTTTCAGAAATTATGGTTGATTAGATGAGATTATTTTGAAAGATTTTTTAGAAAAAAAAATGGTATCAAATCCTCGATTATTCGATATTATTCTCAACTTTCAATAAATACATTTAATTCAGCCATGTCTTTTACTAGCCCCGTCCCACTAAATTCAGTCATACCTTTATATAGGCCTGTCAATGGGTCGGGTCTAGACCCGGACCCGACCCAGACCCGGTTGTTTTTAACGGGTACGGGTCTATATTTTATTCCGTTTACCCGGACCCGGATCCAGACCCGTTAGTATTTTAAATAAATGGGTCAGGTATGGTACATATGATTCCGACCCGTTAAGGACCCGAACCCGTTTAAAATTTCTTATTTGTATACACATAAACTCAAACATAAAGTGATTAGTTATAACACATTAAATAAAATAGAAACTAATATACATATATACATAATACAGTAATACATAAAGTTATTAGTTGTGAATTTGTGATTATTCAATAAAAATATACACATTAATACATAAATACTATATAACTGATATTGATCAAGATAGTAAGATACCCTAAAACTAATATTTATTACTATTATTTTTAATATTATTATATCATTATCATATATAATACTACATATGATTTTATACTCTTAGTAGTCCAAGAGACCTTTTTATGACTTAATTTCTAGTTTATTCTACGAGTTTTTTGTGTAAGAGAAAGCGGCGCAAAGTGTGGAGCTATATGCATGTACAAGAACCGATACTTTATTAGATAAAAGTACTAATTTTCTATGAGAGACCTTGATTTTTTTTTTAAAGTGAAGATATATTTTGCTTTTAAATTTGTACATTTTGCTGTACATTTCACATACATGTTTTGATATTTTCACAAAGTTTATAATGATGTGTGTATTATACTTGGCGGGCGGGTCTACCCGACCCGATTCTGAGACCCGTTGGGTCTGAGTCCGGGTCCAAATTTTCAGACCTGCCGGGTAAACGGGTCGGGTCCGGGTCCACTATTAACTTAGCGGGTCCGGGTCTGGAACACTACGTTCCAACCCGGACCCGACCCATTGACAGGCCTACCTTTATATAAGAGTGCAAGATTTTGGCTTTGGGTGTGTACAATTAATTAATTGTGTTAATTGAATTATCATTTTTGAGTTTTTGAGGATGACGACCAATTTTACAGTTATTAATTTTTTAGAATGACGGCAATTAGCAAATAAATGAACCCAAAGAGAAATAATACTTTTATTAGATTAACCTTCACTCATGTGTTATTAGGTTGCAATTTCTATAATCTGCACTTTACTCTCTGTAGTTGTGAACTTCCATATTTTTTTTGAAATAAATATGAAAATAAACATGCAAGAGTGCATTATTAATATTTGAAATACTACACTATTTAAAATTCAACTCTTGCAATTTCTAACAAAATGTAATGCACTTTTATCATGTGCGTTTATATATATATATATATATATATATATATATATATATATATATATATATATATATATATATATATATATATATATATATAAGTGCACTATTTTACTCATGTATTACAATTTCTACATTGACACTTGTTATAACTAAAATACATTTTTCCTTCCAAAAAAATGAGAATTGTTTGATTATGGTGGTGTCTTATGTTGTCACTTGAATTTGCAAAAAGAGAAACCTAAAAATAATGGAAAGTTCACGAAATAAGTGCATCAAAGTTTAACAATATGTTTTGACAAAATAGGGGCCAAAAGTGCATGAAATGTGAACTTCTATATCACATTTTCTCAATTTTTACATTGACATTTTTTTACAAAGTGATATACACCTTCGTTTATTGTATTATACAAATTTACATTCTCATTTTGGTACAAAACATAATGCACTTGATGCACTTTTGTGGTGCACCATTAGCATCCCTTGATGGTAGACTGGCACGCTCCAATCTCGTTCTATGTTTTCATTTTTATAATCTCCATGATGGGCAAATAAAATTACAATGTGTACAATAATTTGCACGGTAATCTGCGTAATGTTGCGCTATTAACGACTATAGATGTAGTTCCTTCAACAAAATGAAAGATACATTTATCATGTGCATTTGAAATATATACAAAAATGCACTACTATATCACGCTTTTAACAATTTTACTATACCACACTTCTTACAAAATCCGATGCACTTTTCTTCCAAATTGAACGTAATTGTATCATTGACACAACAATGTATAGTAAAATTAATTATAAGATAAACAGCATTATCCAAACAATATAGACTTGTGTAAAATTAATTATGATTTGTATACTTATGCAAAGTATACTTAATTATAGTAAAATATAATTAAGTATCTAATTAAGATTGACTTGTATAGTAAAATTAATTATAAGATGAACTCAATCAACATATCTATGTGTGTATACTAATTAAGATTAATTCATTGTATCCATGTATTACTGAAATATAGATAAAAATACATCTTAAAATAGTGGATGATGGTTGGTAGTGGGTGGCTTTGAGATAGGAGACAGATGGTATATGTAAGCATAAAAAACAAAAGCAAAAATTCGTGAAAAGATAGAACATAAAATATAGATAAAACATAAATTGATGAAATGATCCAGAAAAAAGTGTACCAACCTTGAAAGAATGATGCCTTCCTCTGTGTGATTCTGTGTGAAGGGATTGAGATGTTGAGAAGAATGAATTTGCGTGTGAATGAATCATAAAGAAATTGGATGAATAGCTATATGGATGATTGAACTTGGAAGATTGTAGGGAGAGAGTTATGGATGCAATTATCATTTTTTAGGGAAGAGGAAGATTTTTGTTAATTGTGGAAGCAGTCGAATATGTTAAATGTGATGCAAAAATCTCACTTTTTCCCTTAATGAGGGAGTGCCGAATTAATAAAAGAAATCAAGTTCTAACGGATGATATTTATTCTTATTTTTCTCCTAAGATGTCTTTCTCACTTGAACCACAATCTATATATGGGGAGAGGATCATGTGCAAATTGTGCTTATCGTGCAAACGTTTGTACGATGCATCTTTACATTATTTGTATTGCATATTGAGGTTTAAAGTGTTGCATATTATTCAAGTCATAATATATTAGTTTCATATTAACGTTCAAAGAGTTGCATCCTAAAAGTTTGCTTTTATTACAAAAATGCAACATTGCCTTTATAGCCTTTAGATCAACTCATCGGATGGTCAAGATGAGTCGTAGGTTAGTAAATTAACTAATTAAGCATGATTTGTATTTGATCTCTAATATATAGCGTTATATTTAGTAATTCTCTTTGCTCAAGCTAGTAACCAATTTTGGCTAATTAGCTTTCTCAAGTAAAAGGAAAAGCAATACTCCAGTGATAAGATATTGGCTTTAAAATTGCAAGCAAGTCCTCAAAAGGAACCATTGGAAATGCTCTAATATGTCTGATGTGGGCAATCATACCAAAATCGACAATCAACCCAAACAACACCAAAGTCTAAAACTACATAAAGTTTGCACACACCATTGTTAAGAGCTCATATGGTGAAAATAAAATACATCAAAAGTCAAAACGATTGAATGATCTGAGACACTAATATTTAACCGAGGACTAGGCAGTTTATGTTGAGTTGAGTAACTCATATTACTATATTTATCAATAAATTAAAATAATTGTATAAAATTAAAGGGTTGAATTGAAGCTTACCCTTCAGTTAAGAATTCCAATGACTCATTCTTACCGGCTTACCCCTTGTAAGGAACTTTTTTGGAGAGAAAATGGGAGGTCTAATACTCGAATATACTTGATGTCATTTAGGAGATGCCACATCTCATTAAAAGCTCCAGTTTTGAATTGGCAGGGAAATTAATTAAGAAATGAATATTGTAGTAACCAATTTTACCACGATCACACATGCATTTCAGTCCCTTGTGAATGCTTCGGACATAATAATAAAGTGAAGGCGAAAGTGGGTCCCACCTGCTTCACTCCACGACCATGCTTAAAAAAATAACATCACGTGTTTGCAGCCTTGCAGGGTCGGATCAGAAAGTTACAATGGGGTGGGTGGCTAAGGAAAAAAATTGAAAGAAGCGTACATAATAATATTCATCAAAACATCACTTAAGTTGTATCCTACGTCTATAGTCTATACTCTATATTATTGACGATAATAGAATCTACATCTATATTATTGACAAATTCTCTATCAATGTAAATCATCAATAAATCTTCAAGAAAATCTCCCATTTTGTTACGAAGTGCCATCTTCACATGTTTCATTGCTGAAAATGTTCTTTCCGTAGTAGCAGTAGAAACAGGTAGGGTCAAAACAAAACGAATTAATCTTGTGAGCATAATATAAATTTCTGATTTCCCACTCTCCCACAAATATTGACAAATAACTCAACAAGTGTCAAAACATGATCTTTGCATTATTCATTTTAATGTGGATGTGAATCATGTGATACTATGCGTTCATTTACTGTACATTACTGTCCATTGTCTGTACTCTGTACTCTTCCAGTCTTCCAGCAAATGTGGGACGTCATCCATTCGCAACTGAAATTCATTAAAGAAATAACACTGTGAGAAGAGAGTTAAAAAAGAACAGGTATTCATAAAAAAATTCAATAGACGACTTAACTTAAACATATACGCCGTGCAGTTCACAGTTGTTTTATAATCCACGACTAACACAGGGAGAACAATAGTGAAATGAAAATCAATCCTCCCCTTCCATAAAAAATCCCTTAACAAAACAATCCCTTACACTGTTACACAAAGCAATTATAAGAACTGGATGTAATTTAATTCCCAGCCCACCTAGGTTGTTCGCAAGGACAAATAACGTGACTACCTAGTTTCTGTTTAAATGGAAGGCTTACGCAATGTCTTGATAAAAAAAAAAGTAGAATGCTTCTAAAAGTGAATAAAAGGTGATGAAAATCACAATAACACATTATGTTAAAATTTCATTTTATTTAGAAAAACTAGCATATACATTAAGATATAGACTAATCCCACCAAAACGCTCCATCCAAACAGATTCTTAAACATAATATTTTGTTTTGGAAGAGGCGAAGAGCAATTGAGTTTCCTCTTACTTTTTATTTAGGGCAACCAAACGTTGATAATCTCTCAGCAATTGAGTTTCCTCTTACTTTTTATTTAGGGCAACCAAACGTTGATAATCTCTCAGCAATTGGCCAAGTTCGTTCAACTGTACTGATTTTGACAAAGATTACTCCAGCGCTCAGGAAGTACTTGTGTAGCCTTTATAATCAGAGAAGATAATGAAAATGAAACCAATTGAGCATTGTTTTCATGTGGAAAATCGTGACCAGCAAACGATGTAGCTGAACCTGTTTGCCATCACGAGCCCCTCCAACCACCTGATATGCTAGTTAAATAAATTTTCTATCCTCCGTCTCATCGATAGTCAACTTCGGATTTGAAAGTGAAACAGAAAGTTGTAGCCTTTTCTACAATTCTAAGACAGGAGATCCTTCAATATGGCTTTCCTGTAAAGATTAAAATTTAAACACAAAATATCATTTTGTACTAAAAGCCTCCACATTTATATGGATCTCCATGGGAGTCAGGAGACAAAACAGAACCTATCCTTTATAAAATTATAAACCTATTCCGAAAATCATTAGGGAGAACGTGTGTACTCCCTCTGTACCAAAAAATTCTTCCCACTTACCTTTCTGGATGTTCCAAAAAAATCTTCTCATTTCCTTTTATGGAATGGTTTACGTGGCTAACATTCACTTATCTTTTTCAAACTCAACCACAACGACACATTTCCACTTTATTCCCACTATATTATTAAGCGTGCCATGTCAAACTCAGAAGATTTTTTTCAGACGGAGGGAGTAATTTAAATATTCTTCATGAAAAAGGTTCAAGTAACATCACACAAAAGTAAGCATACTCTGATGCAGAAAAGATATGGTTTACTTGCAATATGAAGACATTTGGCTCTTGGTTCTGAAGGGAAGATGAAAAAAATGAAATGTAAACCGAACTAAGGAACTACATTAAGGTTTCACCTTAAGAAGACAATTTCACATGGTGGCACAATGGTTTTCAGGGACATCCCTGGAGGGAGATGTTGCTACTGGCTTTGCAGTTGGATCCTCTACCGAACAGTGATAAGATGTCAAGGGTAGGCAAGCCTATATCAATTCTCAAAGAAAAGTGAAAAAAAATGAGAACCCATTCTTTTTCTATATAAGGAATGAAACAGTGTATTTTTCAAAACGACGCTTAAGGAGTGCTTGTGTATCCTTCTACTTTTGTGAAGTGATTTATTATAGAGATCATATGAAAAGTGATTAGTAGTAAAAATCGATAATGTTTGAAGAAAAAATGATTAAATAAAAGTAGAAGCTAGAGTGTTTGACTGTTTGATGAAAAAGAACTTTTTTGTGTACTAGAAAAAGTGAAAAGCAGTTTTAAGCATCTCTCCTCCTGCTTTTACAGCTGTTAGCTTTAAACTGCTTAACTGTAAGCATCAGAACCTGCTTGAAACTGCTTTGAACTGTTTTAAAGCAAAAGTCATGAAAACATTTTTTGAAGCTGTTGGAAACACTCTTATAGCTCATCTTGGTACATTCAAATCAAAGTGCACTTTGTCCTTGGATGTGCCGAAACTGTTAACTAGGGATTGATTGATGTTTCAATGGGCACCTTTTCAACTCGCATAATTCTTCGTACAATAAACAAGTTACTTGTACATTGTACCTTCAATCATTCTAGCAATATAAACCCCCAGAAAAAATGTTATAAAGTGGATGAAAAAATAAGCATAATAATAACTTGGTGATAGGAAAACATATGGAAAAATCTATATCAGCCAAATAAGTAGAATACAACAACATCCAAGCCTTAGTCCCAAAAGATTTTTGGCTCGGCAGCCAAATAAGTAGAATAATTTAGTGATAGCTACTTATTCTGTGATAGGTACACGGTAAAAACAGCTAGTATATTGACGGTAATCTGAGGTTTACAATGACGGAAATAAAAGAAAATGAAGAAACAGATCGAGACTTTTCGAGAGGCCTCACTCTCCAGCCTAATTCCAACTGAATTCCAGCCTATCTTTCCCTCTTCTATTCCTTCTATTTATTCTTTTCCAAATGAGGCTTCCCTCAATCTAATTACTTGGCCCAGCCCAGTAGCCCACTATTACATTTTATTAAAATATTCAGTATTATTTCTATTATATCTCACGCCATAAGCCCATAAGTCCTGGTCTCTATCATTCTGTTGATAAGTAGAATAGGCGCATAAGCCACGTTTAGCTACCAAATAGGCTCTTTAACTCAATTCTGTTTGTTGTTAGGTTGACGAGCATGTTTGACGAGTAGGCTTAACTACTAATGTAGATCATCTGGCTTACTAAAAAGCTATAGAAGGTCTAGAAATATGAGGTTAGATAAACGTCATAGCGTGAATCTGTTTGAAAATGGGATTTTCGGAAAGGTTTAGATCAGCTGAGAGGAAGTATGGCAGAACAAGAAGTTTCTATGAGAAACCGTGGCACGACCATTTAATTTTTGAAGACATTAAAGCATTACATAATCACGTGTCGCTAACATTGGAAGTAATATCAAGTAAAAGACAGTATCAAGCATATAGAGAATGCAAGAGAGCTAAACATGTAAGTTTCTAATATAGAGAATAAAATTTTAATTTCAAAAACTAGAATATAAGAAAAATATATACTTAATAGAGGCAATACTTGTATCCAGATTGAAGAGTATAGACTTCAAGCAACCACTTTTTACCGTCCCAACATCATACCTGCACTCCAACTAAATTAATAAGAACACTAAAATGAGAAAAGGCAATTAACCACTGGGCAGTTGAAACTTACAGAACAATATTATAGTTCCCAAAAGCACCTGCAAAATATCTTTCCAAAGGCATGCCACCTAAACTTGTAAGTTCTGGCCATTGCCACCATTGCCAGATATCTAGAATTTAAAAATAAAAATAGAAAATGACTCAGGCACCACACTTTTAAGCAAATGAGCATCTCTTGAGGAATGAATTGTTATTTCATCCCCTTAGCATCAAGATTCCTTTCTTTCAGTAAAACAATCTCATGCTGTTAGTTTAGATAAATTTTAGTAAGAGTTTGTCTTTACCAGTATCCAGGACCCAAGAGTATCCTAGCTTGCCAGTGAAGAAACTCAAATTAAGTGCATCTACAAGGGAAAGAATATAGAGCAGGGTACTGGGCTATCATTTCAGTATCTTCAATCCAAGGGATGTACAGAGATTGTAATAGACATCATGGAATTTCGTAAGTATTAAAACTACTCTGTAAATGACCAGCTATGTCACCAGTAGTCTCTACACGAACATGATCCATCTCTAAAATGATGGAATCTGCTTGAATCTCGAACACTAATTCCCCTCCCAACAATTTTTGATATTATTTTGATGGCAGCATGACAATCCATACATGCTCGCAAGTTTTTCATCACTACAATAGGCGATCCTTCTGGAGTACTGATTAAAGCAAACGCAATAGCTAATCTTTCACTATGATACTTCAGTGAATCTATCTTAAATTCTTCATCAACATTTTGTAGTGAACAGCTTGTGTCCGGCTTGTATCCTTCCTTTTCCATCTCCTTCCCCAACGAGTCAATTTTCTTTCTAATTGCATCAGCTTGTGGGTGGGTTCTATCGTTTGCAGTAAATTTATGTACTGCATGGTCAATTTCAACCCAACTACATGCTGCTACTTTCTTAACTCCTTTTTCCCTCATACCCTTTTTCAGAGTTGCTACTTTATTCCACTGGCCAGCCTCTGCATAGATGTTAGACACATTGGCATAAGCATAAGCAGCAGCATTTAGCGTGTCCATCTTGAATAGTTGGTCGGCAGCCTTTCCTGCAAGTTCATGATTCCTATAAATCCTGCATGAGTTCAAAACTGATGACCAAAGGATCTCATCTGGCACATATGGCATTTTGGCAATTAACTCCTCGGCCTCATCAAATCGTCCATTTCTACACAGCACATCAACCATAGTTGTATAGTGTTCTCTCTTTGGATCCAAATTATATGATTGGGTCATCAAACTAAAATACTCCCGTGCAGCTTTAACAAGCCCATGATGACTGCATGCAGTTAAGACACTGAGGAAACTAACTGAATCAGGATAAAGACCGGATTCAGTCATTTCATTAAATGACCTCAGAGTAGCTTCATCGTCGCCGTTTTGAGCATAAGCTGAGAGCATTGCATTCCAGGAGACTATGTTTCTATCAGGCATCTCTTTGAAAATCTTAATCGCGTCACTTATGGACCCACATTTTGCATACATGCCAAGGAGGGCACTTCCAGAGAAAACATTAGACATCAATCCCAGTCTGATAATATGTGAGTGTAACTGCCTCCCTAGTGAAACCAAAGCCAAGTTTGCCGAAGCTTTTAAAACACTTGCAAAAGTAGCCTGGTCGCCGTGAACACTTTGTCTACCCATTTCCTTGAACAACTCTACAGCTTCCTCAAAAAGGCCCTTTTGGACATATACGGATATTATTGCTGTCCAAGAAACAGAACTATAAGCCAAATTAGCAAATATGACGTTTGTTTCCTTTAATTTGTCACATTTTGCATACATGTCAACTAGAGCATTCCCTACTTGAATCTCTGAATCTGTTTTTGTCACTATTGTCTGCGCATGGATTTGCCTTCCCAAATCTATATTCTGAGTAGTTGCAGCAATGCTCAACATAGTTGCAAATGGAAATTGTCTTCTGTCAAATGTAGTGCTCCTTAATTTGCGTAAGAGATGGAATGATTTTTCATACTGACCATCCCATGCAAATCCTGTAATTATAATATTATAAGAAACACCATCCAGCTCAGGCATTTCATCAAACAGTTTAATCGCATCAGCTAAAAGGCTCTGTTTAGAATAAAAGTCAAGGAAGGCATTGCCTACAAATACATTACACACAAAGCTGGTCTTAATCGCAAGTGCATGGACTTGTTTCCCAAATGCAGCAGCATCCAATCCAACAATAGCACCAATTACCGTAGCAAAAGTGAAATCTGAAGGCTTCAGGCCCAAATATTGCATCTCTTGAAAGAGCATTAGTGCTTCTTCATTTGAACCATGTTTTGAGTATCCCGTGATCATTGCATTGTAGGTCACCGAATCTTTATCCGTGATTTCTTCGAAGAGTAGAAGGGCTAGATCAAGGTGTTGGCACTTACAGTAAGAATCCACCAAGCTATTGCTCACCAAGGAAACTGAACTGTTTCCCAATTTAATGATATGGGCATGAATCTGAAGCACTTCTTTTGCAGTTGATGTCCCGCCACAACCAGATAAAAGTGTTGCAAAGGTGATATGATCTGGATTCATTCCTGCTCTACACATCTCAGCGTAGAGTGTAAAAGCTTCCTTGGGTTGCTTGTGATGTGAGTATGCACCAATCATTATTGTCCATGACACCTCTGTGCGGTCAGGCATACTATCGAACATCTCACTGGCACGAGAAAGATTGCCAGAACTCACATAACCTGAAATCATCATATTCGCTGAACATGTGTTTCTACAAGGCATGCGTTCGTAGAGTTCTTCGGCCTGAGCTATCTGATTGCTTCTGACTAAATCCTTCAGCTGAAAGTTAAACCTAGAAGTTCTGGGATCAAAGCCGGTTTTTATTATGAGGGCATCCACATGAACTTCAACTTCATATTTACTGCTGTTGATACATTCAAAATTTAATGTATGTACACACTCCTGATGAAGAAAGTAATATCAGGCTAAAACAAATTATTAAGAGAAACTAGTACCGAGAGTAATATCGCTTTGCAAAAACTGTGAGTGCATTCCAATGCTTTGTAGATCTTGAATGGGCCATGACCCCGTAAGGGATCATGAGTTTAACAGCCATTTATGTAATTTTTAGCAATGTCAATGATGAATGCCTTATCAACTACTCCTTCAAAAGTTACAAGCTCACAACCTTCGATTTTCAGGTGTTCACGGTGGTGTGTTCAGACGTCCACTTGAAAAGAAAGAACGATGTAAGCATATTTTAAGAATTCAGAGTATTTCAGACGTCCACTTACATGACACAATTAACAAGTGAATGAAAAAATTCAGAGTACAAGAAAATGAAACGTCGGTCATAAGTATGACTGGTCAAGCTTGGATACAAATTTTGCACTTCACTGAGCATGGACACAGGCCAACAGGTGAGTTGTGATACTTTGAAGAGAAAAATGTTATTTTAACTACAAGGAACATATCAAATTTGTTTGGGGTACTTCGAAATAAACAACATGGAATGTAATTAAATTAACTTCTTTTTTGAAATTGGACTACTTTTCCTGACAGAAATTATCGTCCAAAGAGGAATTTATTTTTAAATGGAAGGAGTAATAAATTAACAACACTTTAAAATAATTACTTAGGGTGCACACAGAAAATAAGCAACCAAACAGGCAAATACACAACATTAATTTAAAAAACATTGGAAAATGTAGGTTGTCACGCGTTGTCCTGTTGAGACTTTGAATGAAATCCAACTTATCTGAACTTTAGTACTAATTTAGCGAACTGTGAATTTATTTTAAGTTATCGTGTAATTGAGATATTTGCATTGTAAAATCTTAATAGAAAGTCTTCCCATAAGAGTAACTTTTGGACTCCATAAATTGTCTTATATTGAAGTTCCGGTATATAGAATAAATTAACAACATCAGCCAGACTACTACCCAATACCAACATTAAAATCCTTAATAGGAATACTTGACGATTAACATATGGGGTTTGAAGGGCTTGAAGTTTTTATTTAAATTTGAAACAATATGTTTGTGCTTTTCTGAAGTTTTAGAAATTAATCTTGAATGAAAATGCTCAAAATGGAGTATTTATTATCATCTATTAAGATTAGGATATTTTATGGTCAATACTCAATAAATGGAGTTCACATAGATTGAAGTTTTTTATTTAGATTTGAGACTGGGTTTATAAAACAATTCAATTTATAAAATTTAAAAATTAGAGCTAGCTCGCGTGCCAAGAAGGCAAGAATGTAGCAGATAATGTTGATAAACTTGATACCATACCCAATAACTTCCAAAATTTTGATTGTGAAGGTCAAATATTTGTACCAAAAACTCTTCCAAAACCCGAGAAGTGGAGTCCTGGAAGTTATTTGCGCAAAATTTAAAAGATACTTTAGAAAAATTAGTACTATATATTCTTTTTTACTTTGATTCAAATGGGATTCTTTAGAAAAAATCAGCCTTGGGTTTCCAGAATATGTGCCCCTATTATACAGCTTGCCTAGCTCGAAAGATATAATTTGTACTTTATAATAATATCGTGATTTTATGAATTCTCTAGTAGGCAAATAAATTAAATATTATTAGAATTATTACTTCCAAATGAACCAAGCTAAAAGAAGAGTCTTATTACTAAATGACCAAGCGAATTCAATGTGCCATTACCTGAATCACCGAGAGCAATGAAGACTCTTACCTCAATCGATTCCAAAAAGTAATTAACCAAAGCCAAATAAGAGAAACAATCGCAGGGAATTTAAAGAAAGATACAAGCAGAAAATTTTGAGATTAACAACAACAGAATTTGGAGAAGATGATTCTAACCCAATGCGTTGAAGAAGGATAAATTGAAATTTATCATATAGCCGAAGCCCATGAGTGTGCAGAGATAGAGAACCGAGTGCAATTGGAGGAGATGTACAGAGAAGATATGGAGTGGATACTTTTTTGCATCTTGCATGATGGTGAGGCTGCCGAAAGAATGGTCTGGGAATGAAATTTGAATTGGAAAACGGGGAAATAAAAAGATCACCCATGTTACCAAAATTATCTTAAACAATTTTAAAAACTTTCTTAAAGACAGTTGTGTCTTTAAATTGGTTAAGAAAAACTAATTCTACAAACAATAAGTCCAGCACAGACAAAAAATGTACAACATGTCTTGTCTATCAAATTAAACGAAAATTAGTGCAGTCATTGGACTCCGGGAAAAAGAAGATATGAGAGTGCAAAATCAGCGGCGTGCAAATCAATGCCTGTGCGCAGATATTAATTATTTTTTTGAATAACTTTTCAAGATTTTCAGCTTCATTTCTCCACACAGACAAATGTCTTTGACCAAACTAATTGTCTTTATCTAATCTGACCCATGTGTACAAAAAGTTAGTACAATTTTCATTTTCCTAGAAAGACAGCAAATGATCGTAAGGGATAGAAGAAATGGAAGCTTCATTAATTGCGAAAGTATGGAACTTTTTTGTGTCACAAACATTTTATATATATGTAGGGGATAAATATTAGGTTTTAACACATGACAATGCGAAACAAATTAAATCATGAAGGTATGCTTCAAGTAAAATGAGTAAAGGATGAGATGACTGACCTTAAATGAAAAATGGAGACACTTGTAAGCAACAGCAAGGCGAGAAGACACTGCAGCACAGCTTCACTTCGAGGGTTTTGAAATCGTAAAAAGCAAATGTTTACCGCGCACTATGTCTTCACTCGTGCGCACTCTAGAAACTTCATAGATGGTCACTCATCTAAGATTAATCCTGTGTAAGTACGTTTAACCTTAGAGTTTTGGGAAAATAACTTTAAATAATACAAACTATCTTCCATGAACCAAGAATAATACAGTACATACTTTGGAAATTACTTTTAATAATACCAACTATCTAAATATAAACCAAAAGTGATATAGAGCAATTTTTCAATGAAAATTCAGTTATTTAATTCATCAAAAACTAGTATCGAAATATCAAATAAGTGATTGTATTTCCAAATATCATTTATTTGATAGTTTGCTATTAGTTTTTAATGTCTTAAATGACTGGATATCTTGATGAAAGGTGACTCCATATTATTTTTGTTTTATATTCAAATAGTTGGTATCATTAAAAATCATTTTCAAAGTATGTATTATTATTGGTTTATGGGTGATAGTTAGTACTCCCTCTGTCCCCCGAATATTGGTACGGAAGGGAGTGGTGTGGTTTTTAAGAAAAGTAGAATTATGTAGTTGGTAAAGAGTTGATAAAGTGGAAATAAAGTAAGAATGAATTAGAGCCACACAAATGTTACCAAATATGGTATGGGACAATAATAAAGGGACATCCAAAAATGGAAAAATGGGACAATTATAGAGGGACGGAGGGAGTATTATTTAAAATTATTTTCCATAGAGTTTTTAAAGTTATTGATATGAGATGAGATGTACTATTAATACTTTTAAGTTCTTCTAGGGTATTACAATCACCCTCCCTTAGAAGCTCGTTGTTCTTGAAAGCTAATCTCCATCAAGCCCTAGAATCCTCCCTTGTTAAGTGCCCAAACCATCATATCAACCCAGTGAACCCACTATTACATGATTGCTCTAAAACTACTTGTAACACCCCTTAACTTGTAACACTCTGACACCATGGGGTCCAAGTTGCTAAGATACCACTTGAACCACCCCATCACTTATGACATATATTTTGACCTCTTCGGGGTCCGAGACCGTTACTCCTATATCCTTTCTAGACCCACCATTGACCTCACAAATCAAAACAAGTTTTACGGCGTGTTTTGCCCTCACTAATGCGCACCTGGAAAAACTTTACAGGGGTCACTCATCCTAAAACTACCAATGTGCAAGCACGCTAATTCTTATACTTCTTAGCAGATGAGTTATCTTGACGTAGTTGCACCTTTTTTATATGAGTTGTATTGTGTGCGCATGTATCTCTTTTCTAATTCACATCCTTATGTGCAATGTCAAGACTATGTACATAAAATACATAGAGTTAGTATACATAACCCTGATTTTATTTATGTCGCAACACTATCAACTATCGAAAATTATTCAAATTTAATACATTAGCTAATGCATTGTTTAATTAACTAATTTAGTAGTCTATTAGCCATCCATACAATCTATAAACTTATATTTGCTTTTAGTGTATTGTACTTAATAAAAACGATCTTGTCTAATTTCTTAGAAGTTAGAAATATAAAATCATTACTTCAAACTTTCTAAGAACTTAATTTGCTAATACAAAACTAGTGTACTCTAGTCCCTTTACTACCTTTAGGAATCGGTGTACTCTAGAATACCTCAATTTTGATTAGCAACTCATGCATCAAACGAAGAACACTCAATGCTCGTCCCTTTACTACCTTTAGGAATCGGTGTATAAAATTGTATCATAGGAATTCTGTGTCAAACAACCTAGAAAGACTACACAATAGTTCATAACAAACTACACCATCAAATCCACAATTACAATACAATTAAGAATTAGTAATTTATTAAATGAGAATAATAATTAATAAAATCCACATTACAAACTTAGCACAAAAAATTAACAATTTCAGAAATGCAAATAATGAAATAATAATAATAATAATAATAATAATAATAATAATAATAATAATAATAGTAATGAAATTATAATAATAGTAATAAACTACACGGCTGGACTCAGAAGTAAAACCTGGCCTGGCGGGCGGCGGCTTGCGCTCTGGAGTGCAAAACAGCGGAACCGGAAGGCCGGAATCGGAAACTGTGGCAAATTCCGCCTAGAGTCTGGACGTGTCGACAGACGTTGTCAACTTGTCGTTTGCTTGGGCTGAGTAGATGGGCCGACGGAGGGAAGGGCCTGTCTTATTAAAACAGTTGTGTGGCGGGATGTATCATGTATGGGGTAGGCTTAGAAGCTGTTCTATTCGTCTTAATCTTATTACTTATTCCTTATTCTTATTTTATTCAGATCAGATCAGATCAGATCAGAAAGATTCAGATCAGATCAGATCAGATCAGAAAGATTCAGATCAGATCAGATCAGATCAGAGAGATTCAGATCAGATCAGATCAGATCAGATCAGAAGCATTCAGATCAGATCAGAAGCATTCAGATCAGATCAGAAGCATTCAGATCAGATCAGAAGCATTCAGATCAGATCAGAAGCATTCAGATCAGATCAGATTAGTTCAGAAATTATTATTACTGTTATTATTACTATTATATAATATTATATATTACTGTTATGTTTTACGGAGTAATTTTTAATATTGATTTTTTAATAAATGCTAAAATTGAGTACTCTGTGCCAATCCATCTAATCTAAATATATAATAATGTCACCATTTGATCGAGAAGAATGAATTGAAGTACAAACATTTATTCAATATCAACTTGCGATTATGGTATCAACTTTCGCACTGCACAACTTTATCCGTCTTTACGAGTTGGATATTCCAATTTCAAGTGCAATCAAATATTTTTATTATTATTAAAAAGGTTATTAATATCACTACTTATTATTATTATTATTATTATTATTATTATTATTACTACTACTACTACTACTACTACTACTACTACTACTACTATTATTGTTATTATTATAATTATTATTATTGTTACGGAGTATTATTTTTATTATACTTATTAAATAATAATACTCCCTCCGTTCCTAAATAAACTTCCAACTTTCCTTTTTCGTCCGTTCCAATTAAAACTTCCACTTTCCCTTTTTAGTATAGAATTTGTGGTTCACAACATTTCTTACACATTTCTCTCTCCTCTACACAATTCTCCACCACACAATACCCACTATCTTAAACTCTGTGCCAAACCTATTTGGAAGTTTTAATACGAACGGAGGTAGTAATAGTTATTATTACTATTATAATTATTATTGATGTTATTATTATTATTATTATTGTTATTGTTATTATTCTTATTATTATATACCAATTTAGAAAGTTAAGATCAGATCAGAAGGATTCAGATCAGATCAGAAACATTCAGATCAGATCAGAAACATTCAGATCAGATCAGAAACATTCAGATCAGACCAGACAGATTCAGATCAGATCAGAAACATTCAGATCAGATCAGACGGATTCAGATCAGATCAGATCAGAAAGATTCAGATCAGATCATATCAGATCAGAAAAATTCAGATCAGATCAGATCAGAACTTAAAAAATTCAGATCAGAAACATTCAGATCAGGTGAAGAGAACAGCTTCTCAGTGGTCTGGGCTGCAGGGACTGGATACATGCTATTGGATTTATTACTCTGTGTCTCCGTACTCCGTAGTATAAACTCTCTTATTCCTAAAACTTTGTTATGTCACTAACTTTCCAACTTTCTATCTTACTTCAAGAATTAATGACTCCAATTTTATGTCTCCACTGTACAAACCTTAATCACACACATATATAAATGTGTGTAAGGGATGATTCAAATGAAAAGAAGTCTTAACGTGGAAAATAAGTGATAGAGTATATCTAGAGAGAAGTGAGAGCTAGAGAGAGAAGTGCAATAATATGCTTCAATAGAATGAATTTGTAACCCATATAACTACTCCCAAGGGGAGTATTTATAGAGAAAATACGGGCTGGGCTCCCAAGCCTTGGGCTTGGGAGGCCCATTTACAACTGGACCGCTACTGGGCCGAATACAAAGCCACTAATTGGCTGTACAAATGAGTAAGTGTAAAATCCGGTTCTGTGAGGTCTTCGGGGCCGACGAGGGCGTGGCCGACGAGGGCGTGGCCGACGAGGGCACGGCCGACGAGGGCACCTGGGTTCCTTGGCTTCAGGACCATATTCTGAGTTGGTACCTTCTCGGCCGACGGGGGTCCCTTGGCCGACGAGGGCACCACTCAGTGTCTTGTGCTTTCTGTTCTTCTGAGTATGTGGGTCCGGGGGCTCAGACCCATATACTCCATCAAGAGTCCCCCACTCTCTAAGTTGAGGTGTAGACGAAGTGAAGGAGAGTAGATTCTCGTGCTTTGGTGCTTTTGGCCGATGCGGGCACTCCCAGGCCGTTGGCTGTTGCGGCGTTGGCGCTGTTTCCATTTTGGTGATCTCGTCCTGTGCTTGGCCGTTACCTGTTCCTCGCTGTGGACGGGGAGGCCGTTGTTTCCTTGGTGTGTTCGTTTGGGGATGATGAGTGTCCTGCTTCGATGGTGGCCGTTGAAGGCGTGTCTTCCCTTCCTTGGACGTTGATGGTTGAAATTTACATTTGGGTCGATGAGGCCGTTGAGGTTGAACCTTGCTTCGAGGACGATGACGTCCTTTCCTTTGGGTGGCCGATGAGGGTGCTTGCACACTCCCTTTGGCCGTCGCTGATTGGGTTTCGTGTCCTTGGCCGGAGAGCCCATTATGATTAACTGTTGGCGGAGGACGATGAATGTCCTTGCCTCAGGTGGCCTGTTGGCCGTTTCTGACGGTGTTATGTGCCTTTGGCCGACGAGGCTCCATGTGATATATGGACGGTGCGGCCATGCTTTGTGGTTACATTTGTGTTTGCATTTTTCCTTTGTCTGTATTGTTGAGGCCGATGTAGTCCCCCAGTTCCCCACTGCTTCAGGCCGAAGAGTGTGAGTGGTCGTCACGGGCGTTCATGATATTCCTGACCGTTGTCATCTCCTTATTGGTGGCATTTGTGAACTTGGCAAGCATATAGGCCGTTGTGGGCGCTTGCTGGCACTTGTGAAGCCGACAAGCATATAGGCCGTTGTGGGCGCTCGTTGTTCGTGTGATCCGTAGGCTTTTACTCCGCCGATAAGTTGGTTCACGAGCCCGGCCCATTTCTGAAGGGGTGGCACCTCATCGGCTGCTGGGAAGGTGACCGCTGAGGTGGCCATTGATATGGTGCCACGTGTAGTGACCGTTGGAGATTTGTCTATAAATACCCCCCCTCTTCCGAAGCGGTTCCTTACTTGCATTCTTGAGATATCGAAGTGCTGCCCGAATTTCTAGAGAGAGAGAGTCTTCAAGGTGTTCTTCGAGTTCTTCATACCTTCAAGGTTAGTTCCTTGACTTGTTCTTCAATTCCTTTGCATACTTTGCTTCCCTGAGCCTTGATCTAGTGTTAGTGGACAAAACGCCTTAGATCCGAAGTAATTCCCCTTAGGCTCGTAATAGTTGTTATGATGAAGAGCTTAGACGAGGAATACTATCCGTACGACGGCCAGCCTTCCACTAGGTCCCTCGACTATGAGGTGCTTGAGGAGTTCGAGGAAGAGATAGAGTGTCTAAGTCCTTACAAGTCCGGAGAGCCTATGGACGACGAAGGTGAGGACGAGGAGTCCGCCTCGTCTTCAAAAGGTGAGGACACGGGTGCGTCCTGAGTGGTGGACGGGGCGTCCACTTCCGCTGCTATCCCGTGCCCGAGATCGGTGTCTGCCGTGAAGGGAGCAGAGAAGCCGAAGAGAGTAAGGAGGCCGAAGAGTGGGCCAGTCGTCTCCTACCTGGATCTCACAAATATTTACCTGATCAAGACGGAGAGCAGTGCGGCTGACTACTTAGTTGCCCAGATGTACGTGGGGCCGTTCGGGAGGGTTAGGGCACCCAGGCCGACGGACCATGTACTCAATCCGCCACCGGGGTACTTAGGAGTATACCCGATGAGTTTCGCCAAGGGGCTGAGGTTTCCCCTTCATCCCTTCATCACTGAATATCTAGACATGGTGGGACTCCCTCCGGCCTTGCTGACCCCGAACAGCTACTCGTTGATGGTGGGGTTCTTGCTCCGCTGTGAGGAGTTGGGCTACAGGCCGACGACGGCTCTGTTCATGAATCTTTATCAGATTGGCCGAGGAAGCCACAAGAATTGTGCGGCCTATGCTACTCTCCAACAGTTGCCGAAGAAGAGGAGCTTCACGGACTTGCCTTCGTCCATCCATGGATGGAAGAGCAAGTTCGTTTTTGTATCCCTTGGTGAGAACGGCACTGAATTTCCCTCTCTCGGCCACACTGGGAGGTTCAATCTGCACGACCCGCCGAGGAGTTCGATCTTGGACGCTCAGGTGGAGGCGTTCTTGGAAGGGGGGCCGAGGAGCGTGAAAGACTACATCACCGAGTATAAGATGACCGCCCTCGGCTTCTTTAGGTATTATGTGTATGGTGACAAGGAGGACGATGTCCAACTGTGGCCGAGGATGACCACTACATTTGAGGAGGCCGACGGCCTGGATTTGGGCATTCCTGCTGAGGCCGATGGTAATACTTCCTCCGGCTTTCCTCCTTTGTTTTTGTTTCTTCATTTTGCTAACCTGTTCATTTTCCTTTGTGTAGATTTTGTGATGGATCGCCGTTCGATCATGGCCATAGCCAAGGCCAAGGCGGCCGAAGAGCTGGCTGCGAAAGCGGCCGAGGCGGCGAGGCGTGTTGCGGCCGAGGGGGCGGGGCTACTGCTGGTGCGGCCCCGAAGCCCGCCCAGTCCAAGAAGAAGAGGCCTCCCACTGACGGCTAGAAGAAACTGACCGAGGCTGGCCTGAATCTCGCTAAGAAGACGAAGAGGGTGTCGTCTCCTTCCCATGCCGATGAGGTCGGCACTCTGACCGTCCCAAATGTGGACGATGGTGGTCCCGTTGTGGATCCTACCGCTGCTCCAAGCGACGCTGCCCCATCGCTCCCTCTCGTCCAGGAGCCTCGGACGAAGCGGGCCGGCAAGGAGATTGCCGCTGCCACTTACCAGAAGATGGTGGAGTACCCCGTTGGCGGGGGTGTCTTTGACGATGGCGTCCTCGGCCATGATGTGCTGACCCAGGCCATGCCGGCCAAAGATCGGGCCTACCTCAAGAGGCTCGGGGACGTCAAGGTGTACGAAGGCGGGATGGACCTCATCGTCCAAGTAAGTTCCCTTTCCTTTTATTTGTTGTTTTTTTTTCTCGTCGTCCGGCTGAAGTCATTGCCTGAGTCTTTGTTTGCCTTTGTTGTGCAGGGTGCCTTCATGCTCATGGAGAGCCACAAAAGGCAGCAACGGGAGATTGCTCGTCTGAAGAAGCTCGAGCAAAAAGCTGCCTCGGCCGATGAGGCGGTGGCCTGCTTGGATCGGCTCCGAGAGGATGCTAAGGCTCTGCAGAAGAGGGCCGATGAGGCAGCTGCAGCCAGGGACGATGCCCTGGCCAAACTTGAGGAGAGCCAGAGGGCGCTTGAGGCTGAGCGGCGCAGGAATGATGAAGCCGTGAAGGCCAAAATTGAGGCCGAGGCTGCCGCTGTGAAGGCCGCTGATGAGGCCGTTCAAAAGTTCCTGGCCGAGGGATGGAAGGCCGACGAGCGGCTTCCCTGGTGCTATGAAGTGGTGGCCGCCGAGCTCGAAGATTGGGGAATGAACTCCCCCGCCAGCCAAGAGTACTTTGGAAGGGAGATGGCCGTGTACTACAACATGGGCCAAGAACGGATGCAGAGGCTCCTGTTCCGGCGGCTGGCGTGTGCCCTTAAAGCAATGAATTATACCTCCGGGTGGGCGAGGCGGAACCTGAGGCTTCCCAAGCTGATGAAGGATCCCGATGAGCAGGCCAAGCTTCCGCTTTCGGAGAGGGAGGCCCCAATCGAGAGTTCCGGCCTCGGCGAGCCGGACTATGACGAGTTTGATTTCCTGGATGATGCCACCAGTTCTGCAGCTGCCGCCGACCAGGAGACTGAGGCCGAGGAGGGAACCGAAGATGCCGGAGATCAAACCCAGACTGGGCATGATGGAGGCGCCCAAGAGACTTGATCGGCTACTCCCCGTTCCCTATCTTGTAATTAGTTACCTTTTATTTCTGCCCATGTGATGTAATGGCCGAAGCGCCCACCAATGTACTTAACTGTTTATGAATGAACATTTTGCTGTCCTGCTCGGCTTTGAATGTCTTGTATGTTTATTCCCTTTTGCTATCTCAATTTTGAAATTTGTCTAAGTGTTAAGTTACAACTTAGGTCACCCGCGAGTGTTTGCTACGTTCGTGAGGTAGTCCATTCAGTCTGGTGGCCTTGTCGGCCTGTCCGGTGTTTCTTCGCTGTCGTAACACTTGGGATTTCTTCAAAAATTTCCTAAGTGTTTTAGATCCACTTAGGTGCTTTCTTTCCGTCCTAACCGAGGCGTGCAAGCTGGGGTGTCCGCTGCGTCTTGGCATTGTCCCATTCTTCTTTTTGTTAGAATTTTTCTAAGTGTCCCACTTCAAGTAGGTGGGTGTTCTCATCGTCCTGGTATTGAATCTCTCCTCAGTGTTGACAAATGCTTTGGGAAATTCCCTTGGTGTTGAACCGATGTCGTTGTTGTCGGCCCAGTGTTTTTCGTGGCCGTTGTGTTCCCTTGTTCCTGATCTGATCAGGGAGGTCGGCCTGGATCCTTGTGTTGTGGCCGATAAGGGTACTTTGAACTTAGTTTTTTGAACATAGAAATTTTTCTAAGTACACATGCGAGACACAGGTAGCTAACGGCCTGCGAGTATACAGGTGCCCGCTTCGTCTAGAGTTTCTCCATTTAAATACTTAGAGATTTTTCTAAGTATAAATGCGAGACATAGTTCCTTCTTTGTGGTACCGTTGTCGGCTAAGAGATGACCCTACCTTCATCGGCCAAGGTCTGGCTTTGTTTCAGAATTCTCTTAAGGAACCTTTTTCCTCAGGAATTTTCTCTAAGTGTTTGGTAAACACTTGGACAAATCTTTCGCTTGGCCAACAGCCTGGGTTTCAGTGCCTGTAACGGCCATCCGGAATGCTGTGGCCGGTAGGGATTGTTGCTTGAATGCATAATCCTTCCGCGGGTGTGATATTGCCCGCTTCGTCCTGGTCATCCTCAGGATTGATACTGCCCGCTTCGTCCTGGTCATCTTTCAGGATTGTAATTCTTTATTTTATACTAAGTGTTGGTGCTTCAAAGAGCTGTGGCCGATGGGGGTTACCACTCGCGTGTCACCCAACCACTGGTTAGGGTTTTATAGGCGTATGCTTCGTCCTTGATGATTCCCTTGTCTGTGATGGACGTGTGGCCATATCGTCCATGTCACCTGTTAGTGTTTCTACGCTTGTATTCAACTGATATGTACTTAGCCAAGTTTGGCCGAAGTTGTGGGGATTTTATTTTTTCATTGCTCGAGGCCGGCAAGTGCGCGCGGTCCTCGGCTTCCCTCTTTTTTTTCGTTCCTGTTCCCTATTTCAGGGGAGTATCCTTCTTTCAGGCTTCGGCCGAAGGGTGTGCTCGTCCTTCGGTCGGTTCGGACTTCGTTTATAACGTCCGTGATCTCAGGGCGGGTCCCGTCGCCTATTTATGACGCGGGCTAGACTTTTGGTTGGTTTCCAACGGCTGTCGTTGCCCATCCCTGAGTTTTGGGATTTTGTCACCTCGGCCATGATTTCAGGCCTGTCGTCCTGTGACCTGGCGCGTGGACGACGCGGTGAGCTTCCCGTTTCAAGACGTGGGCCGTTTGCGGGCCCCTCGTCCTGGGGACATCGTCGGCCATACCTGAGCGTTTCACTCTAGGCTTACGGGGCCAGGACGATGTGCTCTCTCAGCTAGGCCTGAGCCCTTCGCTGATACAAAATACGATGGAGTGCCTGAGCTTGTCGCTCGTAGGCTGCAAATGCAAGGTGTCATGTCGGCCATACCTGAGTCTTTCGCTCTAAGGTGGCCCATGAGGGCACCTGCTAATATTTTACTTTAAATTCCAAAGAAAAAATCAAGAGGAACATGATTTTATTCATAAGTGGCTCGAGACCGAGGGTGGCGTTCAATCAGTAACCCGTTAAGGGGTGAGGGCTTCGCCGTCTGCACCTCCTTCGGATTACTGATAAAACTTTACCAGATGGTGTACATTCCACGTTCGTGGTACATTGGATCCATTCGGGCGTTTAAGCTTGTAGGTGCCGGGTTTGACCACGGCACTGACGATGTAGGGCCCTTCGTACTTCAATGCTAGTTTGCCACCCTCTGTCGGCTGGCTTGCTTCCCTTCGGCGGAGGACGTAGTCCCCCACTTGAAATTCCCGGGAACGTACCTTGGCGTCATAGTATGATTTTACTTGACGCCGATAGTTCTCTGCTCGGACGTAAGCTTGCTCACGCCTCTCGTCGACCAGGTGCAGGTCAATCTTCATGTTTTCTTCGTTGGCATCAGGCTCGTATTGTTCCACCCATCGGCTGGGGATGGCAATTTCCGTGGGTGCCTTTGCCTCAAAGCCGTAGCACAGGGCGAAAGGCGTTTCACCTGTCGCCCTCCTCGGCGTGATTCTGTAGCACCACAGGATGTTGGGGAGCTCGTCGACCCAACTACCCCCTGCGGCCTGGAGTTTCTTCTTCAGCCCTTCCATGATTGTCCTGTTGGCGTTCTCGACCTGCCCGTTGCCCTGAGGGTAAGCAACGAAGGAGAAACGATGCTTCACCCCAAACTCCCGGAGGAGCTCCTGAAAAGGGGCTGCCTCGAATTGGGTGCCGTTGTCTGATATAATCTCCTGGGGGACGCCGAAGCGTGTGATGATGTTCTTGTAAACAAATTTTTGGCATCTGGCCCCCGTGATGCTGGCCAGGGGTTCCGCCTCGACCCACTTGGTGAAGTAGTCGACGGCGACGATGATGTAGCGGTTGTTCCCGGCGGCTCTGGGCAGGGGGCCGACCAGGTCAATCCCCCATCTAGAGAATGGAATTGCAGTGCTGACGGGGGCGTAGTTGACGGCTGGCCGACCAGGGGCCTTCTGGAGTACCTGGCACGTGGTACACTTCCTGGCCAGGTCAGCGCAGTCTCGTGCCATCGTCGGCCAAAAGAAGCCCTGGACGACGAGACGCCGGGACATGCTGAAAGGGCCCTGGTGCGAGGAGCAAACACCACAATGAACTTCTTCCATGGCCACGTCGGCCTCATCCTGTTAGAGGCATCGAAGGAGAGTGCCATTATAGGATCGTTTGTAGAGTTTTCCATCTTCAATGGTGTAGCTTGGGGCCCTGAGTTTGGCGAGTTTGGCCCTCTCCTCATCCGGGGGCAGCTCCCCCGTCGTGACGAAGGTGACGATGTCGGAGATCCAGTCCTCCGGCCGCTGTTGGACGCACAAGACGGGGCTGGCATGGATGTTGGACATGCTCAACACCTCGATCTTGGCTAGCTGGGAGATGTGTTCCGGGGTGTCCGAGCTAAGTTTGGAGAGGATGTCGGCCTCGGCGTTCTCGGCCCTTGGGATCTGTGTGATCTCGTGGGTCTCGAACGCTTTCAGCAGCTCCTCCACTGCTTGTTTGTACTGCTTCATCCGTCCCTCCTTTGCTTCGTACGATCCCTCCACCTGGCCCACTACCAGTTTGGAGTCGCACTTGATTTTGAGGTGTTTGGCCTTGAGGCCGGTGGCGAGTTTGAGACCGCTGAGGAGGGCCTCATATTCGGCTTCATTGTTGGACACCCTGAAGTTGAAACGTATGGCATAGTAAGCTCTGAATCCTTCAGGGGATATGAGGACGACGCCTCCACCGCATGATTTCGCGGCCGACGAGCCGTCAGTGAATAGGATCCACGTATCGTCCGGCTCCGGCTCGGGGTTGGCAACGACCGTCTCTCTTGTTGTGCATTCAGTGACGAAGTCGGCCAAGGCTTGCCCTTTGATATATGGCCTTGGCTTGATCTCAATATGAAACTGGCTGAGGAAGATCGCCCATTTCACCATCCTTGAGGAGCTGGTGGGCTCCTCATGAGTGCGCCGAGAGGCTGCTGGGTTAGCACATGGACGGCGTGGGCTTGGAAGGAGTGCCCCAGCTTCTTCACCGTGTGGACGATGGCTAGCACCGTCTTCTCAATGGGGGACTAGCTGAGCTCGGCCTCCCTGAGCGTCTTGCTGATGTAGAAGATGGCCTTCTGCACCCCTTCGTCCTCACGGATGAGCACGGAGCTGATGGCCGACGTGCTCACCCCTAAGTACAAGAAGAGGGTTTCGTCGGCTTTGGGCTTGGAGAGCATGGGCGGGGACGATAGGTACCTCTTCAACTCTTCGAACGCTTCCTGGCACTCCGTCGTTCACTTGAAGCTGTTGGCTTTACGCATGATCTGAAAGAAGGGGAGTGCCCTCTCGGCTGACCTGGAGAGGAAACGGTTCAGGGCCGCCAGGCGCCCCGTCAGGCGTTGTACTTCCTTGACGTTGCGGGGCGGCTCCATGTTGATGATAGTCTGTGTCTTCTCCAGGTTTATCTCGATGCCTCTCCGGCTTATCATGTAGCCGAGGAACTTGCCGCCTTGGACGCCGAAGGAGCACTTCTTGGGGTTGAGGCGGAGCCTGAACTCCTTCATGATTTCAAAGATTTCCCGGAGGTCGTCGGCATGGGTGGAGGCCTGCCTGCTCTTGACGATCATGTCGTCGACGTATGCCTCCATCGTCCGGCCGAGGACTGCTCTGAAGATCTTGGCCACCATCCTAGTATAGGTGGCGCCGGAGTTTTTGAGTCCGAAGGCCATGACGAGGTAACAAAAGATTCCCTCTGGGGTCATGAATGTCGTCTTCTCAGCGTCATCTTCATGCATGGAGATTTGGTGGTACCCTCTGAAAGCGTCAAGGAACGACATCAACTCGCACCCCGCCATCTCGTCCACCAACTGATCAATGTTGGGGAGAGGGAACGGGTCCATGGGGCACGCCTTGTTCAGGTTAGTGTAATCAACACACATCCTGAATGTTGGTGGTTTCTGGGCGAGGACGACGTTGGCCAGCCACGTCGGGTACTTCACCTCTTTAATGTGTTTGATGGAGAGGAACATGGCGACCTCTCTTTTGACGAAGTCCCACCTGTCGGCGGATAAGTAGAGCCGCTTCTGCTTGACGGCGTGGAGGCCGGATCGACGGTCAGCCGGTGAGTAATCACCTGGCGGCTGATGCCTGGCATGTCGTACGGGCCCCACGCGAAGACAACGGCGTATGACCGCAGGACGAGGAGGATGGCGTCTCGTTGGTCCTGAGGGAGCTGCTTCCCGATTCTGAGGACCCGCTCCGGCCGGGAGGTATTCAGAGGGACTTCCTCGACCTCCTCGGCCGGTTCGGCATGCGGCCTCTCCTCGTCCTTGGCAACGGCTGCCGTGATGGTGTCTATCCTCTGTCCTTCCTTTTCGGTCGGCCTTGTTAGCTTGAGGTATCATGCTCTGGCTATCCTCTGGTTTCCTCTAGCGTAGCCGATGCCGTCATTGGTGGGGAACTTTAGGCACAAGTGCTTCATGGAGATGATGGCCTCCAAGTCCTCCAGCGCTGGCCGCCCCAAGATCAGGTTGTGGGCGCACTGGAGGTTGACCACCATGAACTCCATGTCAATCCTGGCGCGGTGGGGGCCGTCACCGACCTCCACGGGGAGGACTATCGTGCCCTCGGCGTCGATAGAGTCCCCGGTGAAGCCGGATAACGGTGTCTTGATCGGCTTCAACAGAGCTCTGTCCAGCTTCAGCTGTCTGAAGGTATCCAGGTACATCACGTTGACGGAGCTCCCCGTATCGATGTAAGTGCGGTGGATGATGGAGTCACCGATCTCACACCGGATGACGAGGGCGTCCCTGTGTGATTCCGTACCCGGAGGCAAATCCTTGTCGGTGAAGGTGATCGCCTCCGTTCGTTGCTTCTTCGGCTGGGGGGGAACGTGGGACACCTCCCCGATGTAGAGGGATTGGGCCCATTTCTTTCTCTGGGTGGCGGAGTCCCCCCCAGTGTTCCCCCCCCCCCCCCCACAATGAGGTGAATGTGATTCTTCTTTGGCGGGGGCTCTTCGAAGTCCTAGTCGTCGCTGAGCCTACCAATCTCCCGCTTCTTCGCAGAGGGTTCGCCCCATTGTTTGCCGGTGTTTACCCATGTGTTTTTGCGTGGGCCACCTTTAACAAACTGGGAGAGTTCCCCCCTGACGAATAAGACGCTCGATGGCCTTCTTCAGCGTGATGCAGTCGTCGGTGTTGTGCGATGAGTTCTTGTGGAACCGGCAGTATGTGCCGCCCTGCTGGATGGCAAGGACCTCCTCGGCCGGCCGAGGAGCCTGCTCGATGAGGCCATGCTTCTCGGCATAGTCGAGGATGATGCCGACCGGGTGAGTGAGAGCAACCCCCGGCCGTTCCAACCTCAGCCGCCAGTGGCGATCTTTCTTACTCTGTCCACCAGAGCCGTGACGGCCCTGGGCACCCTGGCCGGCCGGGGACGGACCCGGGGCCGGCGAAGGATTTGTCTTCTTGGAGGGATGGCCCCCTCTTTCTTGTGATTGTGGAGCTCGTCGGCGTCGGCGTACAAGCCTCCGCGCTGGAGCGCCTTGGCGTACGACCTCGGAGGGTCGGTGATGAGGCTCCTAGCGTACGGGGAGCTGCGGAGGGCTCCCTGGTACAGGGCGAGGAGGGTGCGCTCATCGTCCCCCTCGACTTCTTCGGTCTCCCTCGTCCACCGATCAATGAACGACCGGAGGGACTCATCATGTTGCTGTTTGACGGATAGGAGGTGGGTGAAATACTTCTTCGCATGCTTCCTCCCGGCAAAGTGGGTGAGGAAGCGTTGGGCAAGATCCTGCCATGAGTCGATGCTCCCTTCGGGGAGCGCGTTGAACCACTCGTACGCTGGCCCCTCGAGAGTAGAGAGGAACCAACGGCAGAGGTATTCGTCTGACGCGTTCACCATCAGCATGTTGTTCTGATAACGGCTGAAGTGTTCTTGGGGGTCTGATCGGCCGTCGTAGGTCTTGATGGCGTTTCCCCTGTACTTCTCCGGGATAGGAGCCGAGAGGACCCTGTTGGTGAAAGGGGTCCTGGTCCTGACCTGGATGATGGGGTCACCTCGCCCCTCGGCCAACTCCCTCTCCAGGGCGCTGACTTTGTTCATGAGCGCGTTGAGGCCGGGGTCGTTGGAGGCGCCGGCCGTAGGGATGTTGGCCGACTGCTTGGCCTCCATCTCAGCCAGCCTCCTTTCCACTTGGGCGATGACCTCGTCCCGGGGGTCCCTGGCGGCCGCAGCGGCGCTCGGCTGGTTCCTCATGCACTCGTCGTGAGCCGCATTGATCTGGTGGCGCACGTCGTCCTCGTGCAGCTTCCCCTTGCCCTTGTCCGGGCGGGGCTGGTCCGCTGTCTGGGACACAGACCCCAAGCTTTCCCTTGGCGATCCAGGCCGACGCTCACCAATCCGTCCTGCCATCCTCTCCGAAACCGGACGACGGCGCGTGACACCTAGCCTGTTGAAGGCAGAGGCTTTTCCACGCGCTGGGGTCTACCCAGGCCGAAGAGAGGAAGCGGGGTGGGAGTGGGACGACGCCGTATCCTGGGCCATCACCCCCTCATCGTTGCCTATCTGGACGGCCAACGGTTGGGGCTGAGGTGGTGGAGTGACATTCCCCCCGGTCCTTGGCAAGAGTGCACTGAGGACGGTGGGGTTCTGGGCCAGGCTGGCGATGATGACCGACATCGCGGCCTGGACCTGTGGATCCACGGACGGAGAGGCCGCGGCCATAGGCTGGGCCGGGGCGTGGTCCGTCTTCTCAGCTCGTTTCTTGTCCAAGCCGATGCGGGCATCAGGGGCTCCGCCGTTGAGTTGGTTGCGGAGGTCCGTCGTGAGGTTGAAGGCCTCCTGGAAGACGTCCCCTCCGCCGACCTGGTCAGTCGTAGCATCCTCCTCGTGCTCCCTGGTCTCCTGGTCCTCAGGGATGGCCTTGCTGACGAGGTTGCGGTTTGATTTAGTTCTCCCCATGATCAGTGGTTAGCTGTGCTTGGTAGCGACGAAGGGTGCTAACTTGATTGTTCTAGCTCTCAACGAGAGCACCAAATGATAGAGTATATCTAGAGAGAAGTGAGAGCTAGAGAGAGAAGTGCAATAATATGCTTCAATAGAATGAATTTGTAACCCCCTATAAATACTCCCAAGCCTTGGGCTTGGGAGGCCCATTTACAACTGGACCGCTACTGGGCCGAATACAAAGCCACTAATGGGCTGTACAAATGAGTAAGTGTAAAATCCGGTTCTGTGAGGTCTTCGTGGCCGACGAGGGCGTGGCCGACGAGGGCACGGCCGACGAGGGCACCCGGGTTCCTTGGCTTCAGGACCATATTCTGAGTTGGTACCTTCTCGGCCGACGGGGGTACCTTGGCCGACGAGGGCACCACTCAGTGTCTTGTGCTTTCTGTTCTTCTGAGTATGTGGGTCCGGGGGCTCAGACCCATATACTCCATCAATAAGAATTAATCTCAGTCGTACAAACTGTCAATCTGATGTAAAATAATTCCGATCTAATGTAATTTTAAAATAAACCTTATCTGGTGCACTTTTCCGACATCTAGATGTAGTGGCATTTTTGTTAAGTATTGAAAAAATGCGTCAGATAAGCTTCATTAGATAAGCTTCATTGTGCACCATATTGACTCCTTGAATGGTTAAAATTAATTCTCATTTTACACGTTAGGACTTTTTTTATTTGATCTAAACTAGGGGACAGATCTGGTACGAAGTGGTCTTATCGTGCAAAAAATTGTACAATGCATCTTTACGCTATTTCTATTGCATACTAATGTTCAAAGTGTTGCATATTATTCAATGATAAAATAACTAGTTTCATATTAAGATTCAAAGTGTTGCATATTAAAAGGTTTGGAATTGGGTGTATTACCAAAATCCTATTGTGCCTCTTAATTAAGATATTAGATCTTTCAAATGGTTGGTCGAGATTAGTTTATATTTTAAGAATAAGGACACAAACATTAGTTATAGCATTGTGATACAAAAAAATGATTACTTTTCAAACCTCCAAAATATCCCTGAAACCCTAAATCCTTCTCATCCTTTGTGTCTCTTCTATCGCTTCAATGTGGGTGATTGGTCATCGGTTTGGAGAGCAGGCGGCGATTGATCTGGATCTGATCATCCATCTTCAAGCTTTGCCATCATCGTCAGTCTTCGAGATCACAGTTGTTCCTCCTCTAGGTCGAGTCGATCCGTTCTCGAGTCACTCTGCGAGGTCGCAATGGATGTCGAAGCACATCGCCGTCACCGAAGTCCGTCGCCAACCTTCTTTTTCATCTCTTTCTGCCTCGTGTCGTTGGAAGATGACAACACTCCACTGAAGACTTTGATCGATTGTGACAGTTTTCAATCACGGCTTCGTCGTCGTTCTGTGATGTCGATCCAAAATGTTGTGGCGGCTAGGGTTGGTTGGGAGTTGTGGCAGTGCCTGGATTGGGTCTAGGCATTGATTATGCCAGTGGCTAGGGTTGGGGTTGAGGTTTTTTTTCAGCTACGGCTGGTGCTTACTAGACAACCAGTTTCGTGATCATTGACGGTGACCGGCGGTGCGGTGGTCACAAGTGACGGTGATCAACGGCGGCCCGCCACTTGGGCATATGTCACTACGTCGGTGCCACTGTGATCAGTCATGTCATTATTAGATATAAGTAACTGGACAATATGGGTAATTTAGAAAGTTTAGAACTTCTTAGTCACATTTTTTGAATTTTTTAAAAAGAATCACTTTTTGTCTATTATCTATTATTAGTAATATTCAGGTCAAAACCTTATATTTTATAAATCAAGAGCACGTTGTATTTCATCCTTCACATATATATAGGTTTTCGTACAAATAAGAACATGATCAGGAGACAAATGAGAATGAATCGGGATCGTTAGATTTGGTCTAAGTGAAATTCAATGTGCATTAGATCAAACTCTAATGTGCATTAAGTGAAATTGAATTTTGCAGCACAAAGGGTACAATACAGTGTTATTATGTTAAGCTGAATTATGCATCATGTGAAATTGAAATGTGCACTAGGTGAAACTGAAATGAGCAGAATAAAATGTACGATATGATGTTATTTTTGTACCTTTTATTCTGCACATTTTAGTTTTACCTAATGCACACTTGAGTTTAAATTTTTACTATGCACATTTCAATATCATCTAATGCACATTTCAGTTTCACCAAATGCACAATTCAGTTTCACATAATACAATCCAACGGTCCAGATGCATTCTCATTTCTATTCTAGTCCTTTCTTATCGGAAAGGACTGATATATATTATAGAGAGAGAGAGAAGTGCTCCTGTCCAGCAATTTGGACAAGAATCGCCGTCTGAACACCGCCGTTTTAGAGCATGTTCCTCATGAAGTCTAGTTTATCCACACAAAAATTCAGCTAAAAATTCGATCGGAAAGACAGACAAATAATTTTGTGAATTTGACTGCGCCAAATTATTCATAGAAAAACACAGTCAACTTCAAAAAATTATTTGACTGCCTTCTCGGTCAAATTTTGAGCTGAAAAAATTCCATGACTCCATGAGGAACATGGAATTTTAAAATATTTTGTGGATAAACTAGACTTCATTAGGAACATGCTCAAAAAAATCATCGAAAAATTCTACCGAGAACCGCCTCAAAGGCTCAAACGCCGGTGTTCGAACGACGGCTCCTGTCCGAACTGCTGGACAGGAGCATTTCTCCCCCCTCTATATATAATGCACTTTTCTAATATTTACAAAAATGTCACTGCATCAAGATGTTTGAAAAGTGCATGAGAAGGTTTATTCGAAAAGTCAATTAGGTAAGGATTATTAAATTGACAGTTTGAACGGCTGAAATTAATTCTTAGTTTAGATGTTGAGACTTTTTTTATTTGAACCCTCCCATGGTCCCATATATATCTTATCAATAAATTAAAATAATTATATATATAGATGGTTGAAATTAACACTTATCTTTAGTTAAAAATTCCAATCACTAGTCTTTCTCCTTGGTCTTGGACTTATCATATAAAACTTCAGTTTTGACATTAAACAGAAATTGACAAATGGAAATAGTATGACTAAAAATGGTATAGAGGAGAAAAAAAATAATGTGAAGTACGGGTTCTTTGTCCCAAAAGGAAAAATGAGTTTATATTTGAACAAGCAAGGAATTAAAGAATGAAGTTTATTATTCTTTTTTTTTAAATTACTACTGATTGTACATGTATCAGTAAAAACTAATTTTGTCAGCAATCCCAAAACAAAACCTTAGACAGCAAGAAGTTTAAGGTTTCACACTTGAGTAACAAAACCTTAGACACTCGTTGCCCATAATTTCTATATGAAATTACAAATAGTTGTGCTTTTTGAACATAAAGGCTAACCCATCACATGTTTTTATTATTCTTTTAAATGTGGAGTAAATGTGATACTAATCATACTATGCGAGTATATGCATTCATTCACTGTCCGCTATTGGAAAGTTGTCTGTATTCTTCCAGCAAATGTGGGACGTCATCCATCCGCAACTGAAATTCATTAAAAAAAAAACACTATGAGAAGAGAGTTGAAAAAGAACCGATATGGAAGCCCCCCAAAAATGTTTACCTGGTGAACATTTCTGATATGATAAAATCGATAGATCTGTTTTCCGAGAAAGCCAGGATCCAGCGACTGTAAAAAAGATTCAACACTTTCTCTGCATAATAAAAAACAGCTCAAGTAGGATCAATACATCACTAATTTTCGGGCTACAAACACACACAGTAATGAAGACCAAGGTTTATGGCTATGGAAGTATGCAGATGTGAAAAGCAATAGATGTTTTGTTTTATTTTCCTTGCAAACAAATACTGCTCATATTAGAAATTAAATGTTCTCATGTAAATATTATGCTGGAAGCACAAAGCAGTGCTATTATCTATCAGCCCATGTTTGTTAAATTTTGTGGGGTAAGGGGGGATTGGAGGTAGTATTAATTTATTCTCATACATATTCAGACAGCTGGAGAGAGAGTTAAGATGAAAAATTATATAGAAATACACAATTAGCCTTGGTGCACCGGTTAAGGTGTTGCTGTGTGCCGAGAAATCACGAATTCAGTTCTTGGGAGGGGCCTGGGAAGGCTTGCCTCTTATACATCCTTGTGGTGGGACCCTTACCTGAACCCACGCCTTAAGGGGATGCCTTCATGCGCCGGGCTGCCTTTTTTACACTATTTAACTACAACATATATACCACGCAGTTGTTTTATAGTCTAAGACTCGCAAAAGGGAAAAAATAGTGAAATAAAAATCAATACTCCCCTTCCATAAAAATACTTCAACAAAACAATCCCATACATAAAGCAATTATAAGAACTGACTGTAGTTTAATTCCCGGTGCACCTAGGTTGTTCTCACGGACAAAGCACATGAATCCCTAGTTTATGTTTAAATGGAAGACTTTGGAAGGCTTAAGCAATTTCTTGATAAAATACAAGCAGTATGTTTCTACAAGTGAATAAAAGGTGATGAAAAATGTATACGACCACACATTATGTTAATATTTCATTCTTTTGAGAAAAACACACATATACACTAAGATATAGATGAATCCCTCCAAAACACTCCATCCAAACAGATTGTTAAACATAATATTTTGTTTAGGAAGAGCAAAAGAGTTTTCTCTTACTTTTTATTTAGGGCAACCAAACGTTGATAATCTCTAAGCAGTGGGCCAAGTTCCTTCAACTGTACTGATTTTGGCAAAACATTCCTCCAGCGCTCACGAAGTACTTGCGTAGCCTTAATAAGCAGAGAAGATGATGAAAGAGAAACCAATTGAACATTGTTTTTGTAAACTGAGTAATAAGAATTAAAGATGCAATGAATCACTCTACATTATCATTAGGTATGGCCAGTATAAATACATACAAGCTAGGGAATACAAAAAGGAAACTAAATCTGTCAGATTTACCTAGAATATTTAGTCTATCGCAGAGAATATATTAGCTACCATATATATACATAGAATATATTGACTATTAAATATGTATATTCTAACACTCCCCCTCAAGCTGGAGCATAGATATTAATCATGCCCAGCTTGGTACAGATGAAATTGATACGTGTCCCCGGTAGAGCCTTGGTGAACACATCTGCCAGTTGGTTTCCTGTTTTGATGTGTGAAGTGCAAATTGTACCATCTTCTACCTTTTCTCGAGTAAAGTGACAATCAACTTCGATGTGTTTTGTTCTTTCATGAAAAACAGGATTATTTGCTATATGGATAGCCGCTTGATTATCACACCATAATCTCATGGGTTCTGTTTGAGTAAATCCAAGTTCACCAAGCAAATGCTGAAGCCAAACCAGCTCACATGTAGTCTGTGCCATAGCTCGATATTCAGATTCTGCACTTGATCTAGAAACAACATTTTGCTTCTTACTTTTCCAAGATACAAGGTTTCCTCCAACAAAGACACAGTAACCAGTGGTGGAATGTCGGTCATTAGGGTTTCCAGCATAATCCGCATCAGTAAACCCTTCAATAACATGATGTCCGTGGTTTTGATATAGTATCCCACGCCCTGGAGCCCCCTTCAAGTATCTTAGGATATGAGTAACTGCATCCCAGTGTGATGTTCGTGGAGTGGATAGAAACTGACTGACCACACTAACCGGGAAAGCAATATCAGGCCGGGTGATAGTCAAATAATTCAGTTTCCCAACAATCCTTCGGTATACCTCAGGATTTTCCAGCAAGTCGCCTTCATCAGCTGTTAACTTTACATTTGGGATCATTGGAGCATCACACGGTTTTGCCTCAACCAAACCTGCATCATTTAGCACATCTAGGCAGTATTTTCTTTGAGACAAGTAAATTCCCTTGTTACTACGTGAGACTTCTATCCCTAAGAAGTACTTCAAGGGCCCAAGATCTTTGGTCTGAAAGCAAGTAGAAAGGAAAGCTTTCAGTTTCAAAATACGACTCGCATCACTGCCAGTGATCACGATGTCATCAACATATACAACTAATAGAATGCATCCAGAATTTGAGGTAGAGAAGAAAACTGAGTGATCATAGGCACTCCTGCGTAGGCCAAATTTAAATATTGCAGCACTGAAACGGCCAAACCAAGCTCGTGGGGATTGTTTCAGACCATACAACGATTTCCTTAATTTACATACCTTTCCAGACTCCCCCTGAGCAAGAAACCCTGGTGGTTGCTCCATGTACACTTCCTCGCTAAGGTCACTATTCAAAAAGGCATTTTTAATATCAAGTTGATGGAGTGTCCAATTGTAAGTAGCAGCCAAAGAGATAAACAATCGAATGGATGTAAGTTTGGCAACAGGAGAGAAGGTGTCAAAGTAATCTATACCATATGCTTGAGCATAACCCTTAGCTACTAACTGTGCCTTTAAACGAGCAACCGAACCATCAGGATTCATTTTGACAGTGAGATAGTAACAGTGGAAGACGAGCATATGAGGCTGAATTGGTCGTCTGTGAGATAGTATCATTGGCAGATGAGGCTGTGAGAGAAAGTTGTTGTAGCCGAGCATATTCATCGACTGAGATAGTAACAGTGGAAGGAGTTGGTAGGATACCATCCTGGATAACCGTATTAGCAACACGCCTGGGAGGAAACTGTCCAGAAGTCTGTGGTGGACGACCATGTAATTTCCAGCAATTCTTCTTCACATGACCCTCAGCTCCACAGTGATAACATGTGCGAGAAGAATTACGAGTCCCTTCAGTAGTGACTGAATTGGTCCTTTTACCATGGCTCACATCACTGACTAAGGCAGCAGTATCAATTGAGTTCATCATTCTGGATTCTCCATCTTTGCACACTGGAAGGAGACGTCCATAGAGGTCAGAAAAACTATGAAGGGTCCCACCAGACAGTATTTGACTCCTTGATACCTCATATTGTGGACCAAGCCCAGCCAAAACACCATGAACAAATGTTCGCTCCTCTTGTTCTTGCATACTCTTAACATCAGCAGTAATAGGGAATCGGGACCGCTTTTCCTCAAAAATCTGTTTACATTCATTATAGTATTGAAACAGCGTCTGATCCCTCATCTCCGGTCTATAGTAGTGCACCAGTAATTGATGAACATAAGAGAGATCTTGTTTACTGGCATACATAGACTCCAAGTATTCCCACATTTCTTTGACAGTATCACAATGAGTAATGATACTATCAATAGAAGGATCCAGGGTATTCTGAATTTGATTGAACAACCTATCATCCGCCATCATCCATTTTTTTCTTTCATCAGGATTACTTCTTGGAGGAGCCATTTCAGTTAGATGATCTCCCAGATCAAGACTATTAACGTATCTAGTAATAGTCCGTTTCCACTGCCCGTAATCTTTACTACAAGTCAGTTTTCTCTCGGTAATTGTAATTACCGACAGTAATCTCAGTCACACTCTTCTTATCATCACCCATGCTTGCAAACAACTAGGGCAAGAGTGATAACAAGAACAGGGTAAGAGAACTGGTGCAACTAGTAAAGATAGTGTCCAGAAAATCAGACCTGCGACAATTGTTCTGCACTATCCGGATTACCACGCCTGCGCCTGCGAACAACGTCCTGTGCCGCACAAAAGAGAGCTGAATCGAACCAGAGGGAGGGAGCAGAGTTGAACTTCGGGAAGTACTACCCGAAGAACCTGTGTGGCTCTAATACCATGTAAACTGAGTAATAAGAATTAAAGATGCAATGAAATCACTCTACATTATCATTAGGTATGGCCAGTATAAATACATACAAGCTAGGGAATACAAAAAGGAAACTAAATCTGTCAGATTTACCTAGAATATTTAGTCTATCGCAGAGAATATATTAGCTACCATATATATACATAGAATATATTGACTATTAAATATGTATATTCTAACAGTTTTCATGTGGAAAATCATGATCATCAAACCAAGTAGTTGCACCTGTTTTCCATCAAGAGCCCCTCCAACCAACTGAGATGCTAGTTCAATAAATTCCCTATCCTCTGTCTCATGCATAGTTGACTTCGGATTTGAAAGTGAAACAGAAAGTTGTAGCCTTTTTTGCAATTCTAAGATAGGAGATCCTTCTATATGGCTTTCCTGTAAAAGTTAAAATTCAAACACAAAATATCATTCTGTACTTAAAGTCCCCGTTTACATACATCTCCATGGGAGACAAAACAGAACCTGTCTTTTATAAAATTCTAAACCTATCCCGAAAATCATTCTGGAGGATCTATGTAATTTAAATATTTTGCATGAAAAAGGTTTAAGTAACATCACACAAAAGTTAGCATACTCTGACAGAGAAAAGAAATGGTTTGCTTGCAATATGAAGACATTTCGGTCTTGGTTTTGAAGGGAAGTTGAAATTTTTTAAATAAAAAAACCCAGCTAAGGGAATATTTTGAGGTTTCATTGAGTGTAAACAAGGCAATTTAAGAAGACAAATAACAGAGGCAAAACCTACAATACCTTGTTGCCTTCTGAAAGGAGTTCACTTTGTGACATGGTGGCACCATGGTTTTCAGGGAAATCCCTGGAAGGAGATGTCGCTACCGGCTTTGCGATTGGATCCTCTACGGAACAGGGTAGGCAAGCATATATCAACTCTCAAAGAAAAGTGAAAAAATGAGAAATCGTTGTTTTTCTATGTGAGTGAAACAGTTTATTTTTCAAAACAAGGCATAAGGAGTGCTTGTGGTTGATTCTACTTTTTAAAAGTGATTTACTATAGAGATCATATGAAAAGTGATTAATAGTAAAAATTGATAATATCTGAAGAAAAAGACATTTAAAAAATGTAAAACCAAGAGTGTTTGATGAAAAAGAACTTTTTTGTATACAAGAAAAAGTGAAAAGCAGTTTTAAGCATCCCTCCTGCTTTTACAGCTTTTAGCTTTAAACTGCTTAAGTTTAAACACAAAAACCTGTTTGAAAATACTGCTTTTAGCTGTTTTAAAGAAAATTATAAAAACGTTTTTCAAAGCTGTTGCAAACACTCTTATAGCTCATCTTGCTTCACAGCAAACACTATTAGAGTGCACTTTTCCCCGAGATATGCCTAAACTGTTAACTAGGGATCGTTTGATGTTTCAATGGGCATCTTTTCAACTCACGTACAATAAAACAAATTACTTGTACGCTGACCTACAATCATTCCAGCAATATAATACCCCAGAAAAAAGTTATGAAGCGGATGAAAAAATAAGAATAATAATAATTTGGTGATAGTTATTAGGCTGATATGGCAATTTTCTGAAACGAAGATAAATGGCGAAATCTATTTCAGCCAAATAAGTAAGTCCAAAGGTACTTATTCTGCTGATAAGTAGAATAAGCCACACTTGGCCACTAAATAGGCTCTTTAACTCAATTTTGTATGTTGTTAGGTTGACAAACATGTTTAACAGGTATCTTAACTACTAATGGAGATCATCTGGCTTACTCTAAAAGACTATAAAAGGTCTAGAAATATGAGGTAAGATAAACAATTTTAACATCATGTGTTCTTGTCCTATACTCCAATATATTGAACTTCATAGCGTGAATCTGTTATAAAATTGGAATTTTCGGATCGGAGAAAATGGACTGAGAGGAACATGGCAGCACAAGAAGTTTCTACGAGAAACCATGGGACAAGCAGTTAACTATGGAAGACATTAAAGCATCACATAATCACATGTCACTAACACTAGAAGTAATATCAGGAACGAGACTGCTTCAAGCCTTCAAGCATATACTTTATATGATACCGAGGAATGCATAATTCAAAAAAAAGATAAATTATGAGTATATTATATTTGTAGCTTTGGAGAAGAAGAGAGAAGCGCATATAGTTTTGCAGACAATCACACCACTTGTAAAGTGAACAGTACCTTCTGGAACTAACCACCATAAATCACCAAAAGTTGTTTTTCCATCAAAACCACCAAATAATAAAAAACGTGATCCAATGGACGTCATTGAATGGTATGCTCGAGCATCAGGGGGTTCATGGTTCGTTGGTAGGCGTCTCCATTGTACAGACACTATATACCCACATTCACATAAAAAGTCAATGCAAGAACTCCATAATAATTCTAAGATTTAACCTTACTAAGTAGTATTCAAGCTGAATTACTTCATGCAAATTATAGGCATTGACAGTAAACACAAATCATTCTAACAATGCTTAAACAGCTAGACTAGAAATAAAATCTTGCTCAGGGAACTTCTGAGCCAATACATATGCAACTATAATTTATAGCATTAACAATCTAAAGATCAAACTAGGATTAAACCCCGAAATTTGATGTTTTATGGTATCAGATTACCTACAGGCTTTTAAACCAACCGCACCCGGGTGTTTGGGGTGCTCTCTTGGCCCTATTGTTTAGAGGTACAATGTGTCCATGTTGGCTACTTCTTTTATGTAGTGTCCTTTTCATGTAGCTATATAAATAATGCTTTGTATGCCCTTTATTGTTTTTATTGTTGCCCGATGATTTTTGTCACACACTTATTCACACTACATTTCACCTATGAATGTCTTTTTTCTACTTCAATTTTATAAAACCTAAACTAGCGGGAAACCTAGATGGATTTTCCAAGCTCTATCAACTGCGTGTCTGCATCTTTACCAAAAGTAAGTTTGGCAGGAATACCATCATTATAATTTAAAATGGGAAAAATGTCTAAAAAGAAAAATTACCCCTGTCCAGAACAACACAGTCATTGTAATAAATGTCATAACGACTCAACCAACCACCTGTTCCATGGCCTCCGAATAACAAAAGCTGCATGAAGAATATATTTGAAAATATTTAAGTATTACAAGAAAGAGAATGGGAATAAGCAATAATTATAGCTAAAACACAAAAAGAAGAGCAAAACTAAAATCACTTTAGTTCCTCTACCCCTTAATTAAAAAGATCATCCCAAATCTAGCATAGTCCAATGAATGGGTATGTGGAGATCAAGTTGAGAAAGTGGGTTCAATGAACGGGGTGTGACAAGCATTATGAGCAAGTTTATTATGAATAGTTTAGTAAGGTCAATGTGACATAGGTAGGTAAATCATGAAGGATACGTTTTTTAAAGGATCATGAAGGATATGTTTATACTCCCTATTTTTTACACGTGAAAGATAATTTATAAGTCCTCGTATGTGCACGAATCATGATAGCATAGTGTTCAAATAAGGGTCGAGCCCATGAGTGAAATGTAACCAGGTAAATGAAAACCAGGTAAATGAAATATAGTAAAATAATTATAAAATGAAATTAATTTAACTAAAGGAGAGTTTTGAGAATGTTTTGATTTAAACATGAAAGAGCAAATTAAAGCTTGACTTAAATCTAATGCAAGGAATTTAACGGAGTGAAAAATAAGGTGATTAAACAACTAACACAACAACAATTGAGAATTTAGCAAGATAAAAGATAGTCCAATTAAGATTATCATGTTACTAACTCTTAATTCCTAATATTTGTGATTTAGTTAGTCAATTAATATTGAGGATCGTTCTAGGCAAAATTAGGACTATTCTGTATGGCGTCAAGAATGAGTATGTACTTTAACTATTAATCAATAAAGAATTATTACAAGACAATTAATCACAAAAAAACTATCGGCTCGAACTAATAGGCATGGCATATACTCTACAAATCTACTCAAATAACCAAATCAATCATGTTGAAATTGGCCAGATATTAACATAAGAAATTAAGCGAATAAGAACAATGTATAAAGCTCGACCAATTGACTTGACATAAAGTTTAGACACCTACAAATCACAAACCACGGAGCAATAAAACTTGAAGCCTTAAAGGGTATGCAATGCACTGACCACAAAGTGAAAAGCACTTTGACTTAATTGAGAATATATGTTCTACAACACTCCAGATATACACAACTTATTCTTATAACATGTTCTTTATAATGTACTGCAAGCTCATGCAACAATAATGTGCAGGTTGATGTTAAAGTGTTTTTCTATTTAACCTGCACACAATTCACAAAAACCATCATAGTACATTGCACAGGCTCATTGTTATTGTCCTTAATCCACTGATCACTCAATCAGATGTTATGAGACTTTAGCCTGATTAGATCCAGTGTAAAACTAGAGTGAATCAAAATGTAGTTACTTTATGCCCTCCAGATGAAACAGTATGCCCACAACGAGGTGATGGAGCTTGACCTGGAAGCTTCAATTGGGTCCATCCAGGACTTTCGTTCTCTTCCCTCCACAATGTATGAACATATACAAAAAAACAGCAAATTCTCAGAACAGAAAATAAATGTGCCAGCAATGTGAGTTAAGGCATGGGGATAAAACCTATGATGATGGAGGGTTTTCTTCTTTAGAAGATTGTAACAACGGAATCCAGTGTTTTTGTAATTTCTTTTTTTGCATGAAATTATAGTGCTAACTAATTTCAAAATTCAAATAATTAATTGAAACTAGAGATTTCATGTCAATGTCCCCAACATAGTTTGGAATTCAGTGATGATGACAGACAAAGATGAATAATGATAGCTTTAGGAGTTTAGGGTCTATAAAAAGAATAGAATAATAAAGTCATGTCCTTCGGGACTCTTGAATTGCATCTGCTTTTTTCACAGGGTGTGGAACGTGGGTAGTCATCATTACCTTCAGAATCTAGTGCAGGAACATGCTGGCTCACCAATTAAGTGAATAGCGAATACTGATGTTCCACTAACATATATAAACTCATAAGAAAAAACTGCAATTCCTTTATCACAAATTCATGTGAGTCAACTGTATTAACGATGGATACATTATAGAAATGTCATTACCTCCTTCAATTAGGCCCTTCAGAGCCCATAAATCACCCATGATTGGCCCTCCCCCTCCTGCCCATAGTAAATAAAGTCACTGCAATAAATTCAAACCTCATACGATAATCTTGAGAAAATGTTAATATATACGAAAAAGAAACAATATAGGGAAAACTGTCAATTTGGTCCTCGTACTATCACGAAAACGTCAATCAAGTCCTCGTACTTTTAAAAAAAAACAATCAAATCCCTGAACTTTGAAAAAAAAACCAATTAAGTCATTTAGCAGGTTAATGGCCATGTCAGCAGGTCACCCGCTGACGTGGCGCACATGTGGCAGACCACATGTGCGCCACGTCGTCGGAAAATGGATGATTGGGATTCCACGTCTGCACGTCAGCAAAGTCACTACTGACTGGGCTGCCACATGTGTGCCACATCAGCAGGTGACTTGCTGACGTGGAAGATACCTGCTAATTGACTTAATTGAAATATTTTTCAAAGTTTGGGGATTTGATTGATATTTTTAAAAGACGAGGACTTAATTGACGATTTCGTGATAGTACGAGGAGCAAATTGACAGTTTTCCCAAAAATATATAACAGAAAAACCCACCAGAAGGTCCTAGCGAAAGTTCAAAATTCAGGGAGCATTTATGATCAAAGTATTTACTGTACAGCCAATTAGATAATGACTTAGTATGTTTTTACTTGGACTGTTTTCAGTCGCAGACCAGACCAGACTTGACTTCCTTAGTTATAAAATACACAGACCAGATGTTTGACAGACCAGACCAGAACAGACCTAAACAGACCAGACCAAACTTAAATAGACCAGACCAGACCAGACCAGCAAATCACAGTCCAAGTAAAAACATCCTTAATAAACAAAGCTTTCAGCCAACGTCTTAGATAATGCTAAATATTTTGTTTAAGAAGACAGTTATGTAATTATGTTCCCACACAAGCACTTGTGTCAGCTGTCAATTGCCGAAGAGGATGGAAGGATAGTGGGTTCTTCCATCCATGTCGAGAAACAGACAAGAAGGGTGGAAAGAGCCGGGATAATAGAGTTACAGAGGGCACAGTGAAGGGGGTGAAGCTTTAGGACCAAAGCTTTGTTTTATTCTTTCAAATGAAAGACTATGTAAAGAGTTATAACAATCAAACAAAATGTCAAAAACTGAAATGAAGTAACGGTTATGCTTATAAAGTGACAGAATGATAGAACATGAATCAAATTAGTACTTCCAATCACCTTGGTGAAGTATAGGAAACCATAGCTCATCACCATGGTCTATCAATTCTATTGTATTACATTTCTTACATATTCAATATATTGTGTTAACTACTTAACTCTTTTTATTTGCTAACGCTAACTGGTGGGTGGTGACTATTTGCCACCTGCTGAACCCACAATATCTCATTACTCTACACACCTAAGCCTCCATTACTTCTTCGTGAACCAACTTTTTAAACCATGAATGAACACTTGAAAGTTGAAAATGAGACAACTGTTGGGTACATCAACTTTTGTGAGGACATTATCAATCATTAGTTGCATATATTCATATGTGTGGATATGCTAATTATATTTTCCACATCAGTAAAATAAATATATTATAAAGCAGAAGCAGCACCATTCCACTAAAGCAGAATTTCACCAGAAGAATGAATAATGAAATGGTGTATGTGTACTCCAACGGATCTTATATTACCTCTACCACCATAGACAAGCAACCTTTTCTCAACCATGGTAGCAGAATGGCCACATCTCGGGGAAGGTAAAGGTCCTGAAACAGACAACTCTTTCCACTCAAGAGAAACTGCTTACACCAACATCATTCAAAATGTGAATTTGTTACATAGAGAATACTATTTTAGTTTCAAAAACTAAAAAACTATAGATAATAGATGCAATGCGAGTACTTGTGTCCAGAATATATACATCAGACAACCACTTTTTACCATCCCAGCCACCATACCTGCACTCCGTTTAAAGCATAATAAGCCTTCTAGAATGAAATAAAAAACAAATAAGCACTGGATAGTTGAAGCTTACAATACAATTTTACTGTTCCCAATGGCTGAAGCAGCTGCAAAATCTCTTGCCGAGGGCAAGTCACCTAAACTTGTAAGTTCTGACCATTGCCAGATATCTAGAATTTAAACATAAAATACAAAAATGATTCAAGCGCCAGACTTTTAAGCAAAAGAGCATCTCATGAGCAATAAATTTGGAGTTGATACGCTTAGCACCAAGATTACTTTCTTTGAGTAAAAAAAAATTGAAGCTTGTCAGATTAGAATTTTTTATAAGAATTTATCTATACCAGTATCCAGGACCCAAAAGTCTCCTAACCTGCAAGTGAAAGAAGCCTTAACCAATTAGTAACATTCATATAATCTAGAATGATTACCTTTAGTTAACAATTGAGATATATAGGTTTCTAGTTGCCACAAACCTTTTACTGCCAGACCTCCCACCAAAAATGAACATGTGACAGTCAATTGCAATAGAAACGTGAAATGCTCGTGGGCATGGTCCCACTCGACCATCAGAATCACTGCCATAGCACTCTGGCTGAAACCATAATTTGTTCTCTGAAAAATAAGAAACTCCAGAATTTAGGACCTAAAGAGAACTTAACCACCAGAAAAGCACAAGAGAAGACAATTGCGAGGCATCCTTTACTTCAATGAAGGTGCTCACCACGCTCATTATAAGTCCCTTTTCAGCAAAAATAATACAATTTAGGAGCCAACCACACCACTCTAGTAGCCAAGAGAGTGAGAGATATTATAAGCGTGTGTTATTTTGAAAGTCAAAACCTTTGGATACAGGAGTATTGAGTGTGTTACATTCTACACAGCAACTACTGAAGGCTCCAAGTGCACTAAAGATAAGGTGTATATAGACATAATGCTGAACACTTCTATTTCAAGATTTATTAAAAGAAGAACAAATTAAGGGCATTTAAGGGTAGAAAAATACTTGATAATCTTATAATACCCCCTTCTGAAAATTCAATCTGATGCAAACTCAACAATGAGCATCGATTTTCTTAAGCCTGAACTACAAAATGGGCGTGAATGGACAACATAACAGAGGCACTACAGGTAGTACAGTTGACATAGTAGTATTGCACTGTAGAGAAAAACGGTGATGATAAAAAAATGCCCCTAGAAATAACCCAAAGAAAAAAGAAGTTCGTGATTGTGCTGTGAAGTTTGGGCAACTGCTATGTTTTTGTAAGGGCAACTGCTATGTTTTTGTAAGGGATTGCCACAGGTAGGGCGCCTTAAGCACAAACTTGTTTGATATAATCCATTGTTAGTCCATTTGAATTACAGTACCTTAGAAGTCCACATGAACAAAAAAAGAAACTAAGAGATGTTAAATGGGGTGCAATTGTACCAATGTCATAAACCGCAATGTCGCTGAGGAATGTCTTGTCTGCTAGCCCTCCAAACACCACCACCTTTGAGTTTCCGATGTTCACTGCGGTGTGCCCACTTCAAAAGGCAAAAGTTCAGATTCCTCAGAAAGAAGAGCAATGCGTAAATTTAAACGGATAAAGATGAAATTGGAAACGCAAATCCTACATGTTTACCTCCGAGGTTGGGGGAGAACCCCACCGCAATTGGAAGGAGAGGCTCGAATCCAGCAATACATCTTATCTCCTCACGGTGAATTAATTGACTTCCGATCAGTTGGTCTTCAGACTCCGACGTGAGGAGGCGTTTGCATGATTTAATAGAGCCGACCGGTTCGGTCTTTAGCAGGTAAGAAGTAAGAACGGTGAGTGGGAGCAAAGAGTATACATAATTGACTAATCGTATGTGTGACACAGAGGTACTTAACTTAGAAAATTAATGCTAATTTAGTTGGTGACAACTCCGATATCTTTATAAAAAAATAAGGTATCGTACCTATCATTCATTTGATTGGACCACATTACTTTATCATTTTTAATTTAGATTTAAATAATTCAACTGCTACATTTTCATTGGTCCATGTGGACAAAAGTATAGTACCTTATGGGTACCATAGAATCTACCAATTTAATTCACCCAACACAGGTGTTTAAAACGCTGAGTTGGCAATTATTAAGCCTTTTTGTGGTACACCGTGGATTGCAAAGTAAGCATCCTCTTTGTCCCCTTAATATCCAACTCTAGTCTATCAGATTAGCGCAAATCTTAAAGGACAAAGCTTCGATTTTCTCTTCTCTTTTGTTCCAGCCGTTAGTGTCTTCTACTCTGACGACTTGTCCTCCAGCGACTTCTCCTACAGTGATCATGGTTTTTGTTGTTAATCAGCTTACGAAATCCTATGTTTCGTTTTTTAGGAAAATCAACTTAATTAGCATTAATCAAATCAAATGCCAAAGCCTCAACAATACAAGTAGGTGGAATACCCAACCAACTAAGACAATAAGACATAGAACTAGCTGTTTTAGCCAATGCGTGAACAACTGTGTTCTCTGATCATTTTAACAAAAGAAAAGGCAATATCAGTAAAATTGATACTAATAAGTCTAATATTTTAAGCTAGAATACCAATCGTAAGGCTAGAACCACTTTCAATTTCAGAAATTTCAAGTAAAGCATCCGATTCAACTTCCACAAAGTCTTATCCTTGATCTTCTCAGAGCTTCTCAAATACTTGATAATTCCGCTTCGAGGGGAGAGCAACTTCCTCAACCCCTCTTGATTCCTCCCCCAACAAGGTCCCCACTATTATTGTGAACAACCCAACCAAACTGGTTGCCAATATGATTTTGAGCTGCATCCACATTCAGATTGCACCAACCTGGCTTCAGTACACACCATCCCTGGGCACTCAAATGCTTCGCCCCAACTTGATCTTTTTGTTGCACATGTAACCAATCTTCAACAAAACTTCTTGCTTTTCTCATAACCCAAGCAACATTCAAACTTTTACTTTGTCAAACCCATCCAAACCTCTCCCCCCACAAGCCCCAGCAACCCCAAACAACCTTCTCCAGACCGTGTATCTTCTTCACCTTGAAAGCTCCCTCAAGACAGTGTAAAAAACTCGTTGCCGCCATACACCTCAAATCCCAACCCAATGATTCCCAGCCTTCCACCGCCACCGGGCAGCGAACAAATAGGTGCAAATCTGACTCATCATCCATGCCACACAATACACATATCTCCGGACAATTCACCACCCGTCTACGCAGGTTCTTTGTAGTGGGCAAATAATTCGAACAAAGTTGCCAAAAAATGATTTAATTTTTTGCGGCAGCTTCCAATTCCATATCTCCGTCCATCCTACCCAAATTTCAGACTAGAATTCGCCCGTTAAATGACGGTAACAACTACGGACCGAGAACCTGCCATTAGCCTCCCACCGCCACACCTTTCTGTTTGGCACCGCTCGCAAGCTTAACGGAATACTTCCAATCAAGGTCTTATCTCTATCATTAAATAGATCCCCAAGAATATCTGTAGCACCGTCCCCAAGCATATTTACTTTTAGTAAATTATGTAATAAACCTTGAAGGATGATTTATGAAATTGCGTAAATGTAAATTTTTATTAATTCTTTTACGTGAATAGTAAATTGCATGTGGGGCCCACGCCCGGACCGGGGGGGTCGCTCGATAATTCCCGAACCACATATTATATTCATCTTGGTCTAGATGACATCTATATTGTGGTGGATATTTTATTTGGGCCATAAGAAAGGCATGGAGTTGACCGGTTGGTCAAACGGAGCCCAATTAACGGTATTGGTAATTTAGCGGATAACAGCCCGAAATGAGTTTCGGAGACTCCTAAATTAATGTTGGGGAATGTACATCTATTCTAAAGGCTCATAATTATTGGGAACGCGTGATATATTTTATCCGGTCCGATAAAATAAAATATGATTAAAATGGGCCGAGAAATACAACTTTCGGGGCCGATTATACACATCGGGGCATAATGGGATGACCTCCCACATGAGTGGGGGCCACCCCACGATTTTATGTTTTACAAAGGACCAAAGAGGCAGCTAGGGGCGTGCATATTAGGTGGGAAGTCTCAATTGAGACAAAACTCATACCCCCAAGTCATATCTTCCACAATTATATTGTGGTTGATTGAGGAGCATCCCCTACCACACCTGTACCATCCTCACAACTCAACCACAGGGAGATAAGCTCTGGGAAAAATCTCCACAAAGCTCCAGCCCAAGGGAAGCAAAGAGGGAGGAGAATCCAAGAGGGGAGAGCTAGGAGTTGGGTAAGAACTCATTGAGCATTTCTTTTTTTTGGGGGGGGGGGGGGGGGGGGAACATGTAAATATATATATAGTAACCAGAGTTATGTACATCATATGTGCAAAATTTGAGGCGTATCCAAGTAAGGATACCCTATCCATCAAAAGCTATGAAAGCTTATCATCTAAAGTCCATCAACTAGCAAAAGAAACAGCCATCTCCTCATGACAAAAAACAGGCTTGTTTATAGTTCAAAAAGGGATCATATGGTACGGGTATAGTGAGTAGAGCACTTTGTACACCATATATTTGATATGTGCAACTATGTCATCCATCTTTGGAGTTGCTCCTTCAAAACGAATTGCATTTCGGGTCCTCCATATCCAATAGATTGTGTAGCTAAACGCTATCCTTGTGGTCTTTGCTCGGATATGTGCTCCTTTGCATTCTCTTTGGAGCCATTTCACCGCACTTCTCAATGTTGATATCCTCCTCGCAATTTCAAGCCAATCTTTGATGTTTTTCCGAACCTGCCCTGCAAAATCACATGCAAAAAATAGGTGTGGTACCGTTTTTAACTAGTTTATGTTGTATGATTTTTAAGAAATCATATGGTGGATTAAACCACGAGTTCTACACGTTTAAAAGTGTAGAATATAGATATAAAGTGGTGGTAATTAACTTAGAAGGGTTGGCAAATCGATAGGAGTCGAAATCACCGGAAACCGCCACTTCAAGGGAGCTAGTCGTAGTTGCAGACCACGAAAGCCGCCCGGCTTTCGTGAAAGCCGCCCGACTTTTGCCCAGCAGTCAAATTTTCCAATCGGCCTAGAACGGGGATTGATCGAGGAGCTTAGCAAAGGCAACTATTTCAACACTTCATAAGGTGAGGATGGCTGACTATATTGCTTATAATTAGTGAGTTAATTTCATAAGATTGCCTAAAGTAATTAGATGGGATTTTCATGGATTATTAATGATTAATAATGCCTAAATGAAAATAATATTGATATGAGCAAGTGAAGCATGATATACAAATTTAGAATAATTGTGTATGATTATGTGAAATGAATGGAACGACATGTTAATGGAATTACTATGATGATATTGTGATAAAATATACTTTACGTCATGTATGAAATTCATGAATGGATTAAAGTGATATTTTGATATTGAGATCAAACTATACTTGTGTTGGGAAATCAATTGAAATGAAATGCCAATTGGAAGATAGGAACTTGGCATGTTCTAGGACTATCCAATTAGTATCAAAATACTAGTCGGGGAAATTAATATAAATAAATGATGAAACAAATCCTAAGAGGTAGGATTGTGAATAGATATGCCTTAAGTAGTCTCAAGAGATACTTCAAGGTTAAATGGTATGAACACTAAGGTGTGATAGGGGTAGGCCTAAAGGCTACCTACGGGAATTGATTCTAGACATAGGATTTGCTTGAGAATTCGATTAGGAAAATAATTAGAGTTGGACTCTAGGATGACATGGAGATGTAGTTGGGCCGAGCCCATGCCATGTAATATGATTAGCATGGAAACGTAGTTGGGCCGAGCCCTTGCCATGTATATGTGATCTCCGTGGAAACGTAGTTGGGCCGAGCCCTTGCCACGAAGTTATGGTTGGTATGGAAACGTAGTTGGGCCGAGCCCTTGCCATACAAATTTTGATATGTTATATTGAGTTAGAGGATTGTATAGAAATGTAGTTGGGCCGAGTCCATGCTATACAATTGGGGCTCGATGGGACCCCACGAGGTTATCGTGACTTGCGATCACGGGGGAATGGAAATGATGAATTCTAAATGAATATGGGCCCACGGGCCGACTACTTGACTTCATATAAAGTAAGTACAGTTAAGAGAAAAAGGGGTAACCGAGGGTTATGGCCTATAATATAATAGTACCCTAAGTTGAGGGTCTTAGAAATTGAAACGTCAATTATACTTAGTATAGTTGCTATTGTACTTGTCAAATATTTCCAAGTACTGACCTCCCCTTCACGGGGGAGGCCACCTCACAGTTTCAGGTAGAACTTGAAGGTTGTTGCCACCGCCCGTTGCTTCGGGAAGATCAAAGGAAGAAGACGTGGTTCGTGCTTTTTCCGTTTCTGTTTTGAAAACAACTTAAATAATGCTCATGGATATTGTTTTTTGAATAATTATTTGGGGGCTTGTACGCCCATGTTTGCCAAGGTGTGGCATAAACACTTATGTTAAAAGTTTCCGCTGCTATAAATGTTTATTTTACATTATGTTTGTTTGTGGATGTAATATGTGTGAATGGTATTCAAGACGCCTTGTATAGTGTGGATGAGTCGGACTGCGGTTGACTATTCGTACTGTACGGCGGGTTGTTGACGTGTCCGGGTAGGTCCGGGGCGTGACAATATCATCATCTCAGACTTTAACCTGACAGGCAATCAAACCTTCAACAGCATTATCTTCCAGTCCCGCATAAACCTTAGAAGAAATTCTCGAATTACTTGCATCAGGCAACCACGACTCTTCCCAAATTTTAATGAACTTTCCATCCCCCACTTTCCACTTGTACCCCTCACATATCATATTCTGAGCTTAAAAAATACTCCGCCATACTGAGCTCTAAAAACTTTTCCAACTAGAGAATTTGGCTCAGAAAATAATCTCCAGACCTGTTTGGCAAGCATGGAAATATTAACGTCTCTCAGATTATGAAACCCCAGCTCTCACACCTTTTTTGGTTTGCTCAGCCACTTCCAATCACGCCATCTGATCCCCTTTCCGTCTGTTCCATGCCACTGGTAGCCATTCATAGGACTCTAGCTCTCGACACAATTCACTAGGCAGGAGAAAAACATGCATTGCATAAGTTGGCATTGTCTGAATAACCATCTTTAAAAGAATTTTTCTTCCCGCCCTACAAAGAAATTTATTATTCCAGTTGTGCAGGCAATTAATCACCCTTTGTTTTAAATAACTCAAGATTTTCTTTCCCTTTTTCCCACCAGGGTTGGCTGATGCACACTAATTAGTAGTGCATAATTATATGTTTTTATGTTTGATTTATGTTGATTGTTTGACGTTTTATTTAGTTTGTAAACATTTATGTGATTTCAGTTGTAATTGTATTTTAGTCTTTATTTATAAGTTGTAAAGTATAGTTAGGATTTGTGGTGTTAAAAAGGAGGACTTTGAAGTGAAGCAAAAGGAGATTGGACTGTTCAGGAGCTGAAACCCGACCGGGCATAGACACTTGACCCCGTCGGGCAAGATTTAACAAATGAAGGTGACTGGAAATTGCACAAACCCGGTCGGGTCCCCTCTACCACCCAGTCGGGTCGAATTTGACCCGGGACAATTTAACGTGCAAAAACACAAGAACGTGGAAGATTATCTGATCTTGACATGCACCCGGTCGGGTGAGCCCTTTACCCGGTCGGGTACCCGGCCAAAGGTGTTGTAAAACACCTATAAATAGCTCCATCTTCCTTCACTTAAAATCATCCCTTCTTATATACTCCTAAGCTCAGTTTAGAATAGCATTTCTTATTTTTTTATAGCATGTTTAGTCTCCAAATGAGGAGCTAAACTTCCATTTCTTGGTGTTGCTCTTGAAGCTTGTTGATTATTAAAGTTGTGAGTTATTTTCTTAACTTCTTCTCTTGATTATTAATTCTTCCCTTAATCTCATTCTATATTAATGTTGAAGGGTTGCTAAGTGACAATTAGTTAACGTTCCGACATTAATTACTACTAGAAACGATCAACGAACCGATGGTTAATCATTGGTGGTTTCACAAGTAAGTAACTTCGGTTTATTAATACACGGTTGTGGTTAATAGACTAAAGAGGGATCAATTTTGTTGGTTAAACCGAAACCGTTGTATTAAGGTTATCAATCTCAACTGATTTCATCAAGGAGTTAAAAAAAGATTGAATGCTATTATTATATCGGTATACGGCGTTGTTCTATATTTGATTAATAGTAAGGGTTATTAATGAACGGTCGTTGTTAATAACTACCCTCGATGAATTGAAGATACTCCTCGATTGAGTATTCGAGAGGGGATAAGTTATAGATATAACAAGGATCAACTAAAATATATCAACAAGTGGAAAGTAGCAAAGCCAAGTCCCTTTTATTCTTGAATTAAACACATATAGGTTGTTCATCTTAGTTTCTTAATTAAATTAAATCATTCAAAACCAAAATCCCCCTTTTTAATTACTAGTTTCATAAAAAGAGAATCATTCCTTTCCCTGCGGATACGAACTCTACTTCACCTATACTACGTGTAAGTGTTAGTATCGAATTATTTTGACGCACCGTGACAAAGTGCTCGTCAAATTTGGCGCTGTTGTCGGGGAAAGGCAATTAATTTTTCTTTTTATTTTTTTCAAGGAAAATAAAAAAAAATATAAATAAACAAAACATAAAGAGTTCTTAGATTTCTATTCTTCTGAGCTTTGTTTGAGCATATGGTTAAACACCGATCTATAAACCAAATCACCTACCAAACAAAGCCCGAAACAGAACAAGCCTTCAAGAGGTTTAGGAACTTATTTCTGAATACTTCTTCGGAGGAATCATCAAGTGCTGGTTCTTATTCTAGCGAGAACAAAGAGCCAATCACTATGGCTCAAGAAACAAGAACGTTGAGGGAGCTCACGGCTGCTAACTTAAATCAACAACCTCTATGTATCACCTTCCCCACTCTTGATGAAGGTGCTACATTTGAGCTCAAATCGGGCCTCATTCATCTACTCCCTTCATTTCATGGCCTAAGAGGCGAGGATGCAAATAAGCATCTTGCGGAGTTTCATATAGTTTGCACTAGTATGAAACCGAATAATGTTACAGAAGAACAAATCAAGCTGAGAGCCTTTCCATTCTCACTGAAGGACACGGCTAAGGATTGACTATAATATCTTCCTTCAGGAAGCATAGATACATGGACGGAAATGAAGAAATGCTTCATAGAAAGGTACTATCCAGCCTCTGCCTCATCATCTTTGAAAAAACAAATAAGCAACATTGATAAAAAAGATGATGAATCCTTGTATGAGTATTGGGAACGGTTCAAAAAGTTGTGTGCTAGTTGCCCATACCATGGATACACGGAGCAAGACCTCATCCTCTACTTCTATGATGGTCTTGCGGATCAAGATAGACGCATGGTGAATGTCGTTTGTGGGGGCGGCATTGTCAACAAAACTCCCTCACAAGCAACAAGCTTGATCTCGGAGTTGGCCGAAAACTCTAGGCATTACAACGGACGGTCCTCAACCCGTAAAGTTGCCACGACAGATTCATCTACATCGTTAGAAAGTCAAATGGCCGGCTTGACTTCTTTGGTTAAGGATTTCCTTTTGAATCCTAGAAACCAAGAAGTCAAGGTCTGCGGCATATGCACACAGAAAGGGCATCCAACCGATTCTTGCCCAACTCTCCAAGAAGAACAAGTCAATGCCTTGGGTTTTCAGTCTCATCAACAAAAGAGGTACGATCCACATTCTAACACTTACAACCCCGGGTGGAGGGATCGTCCAAATTTGAGGTATGGGAACCCTCAACAACCAAATTCCTCTTCCCAACAGTACAACCACATTTCCCAAGGCCAAACTTCAAGCTCAAGTATGTCCACTGAAGACATGATTCGAGCCCTTACCATGAGTGTATCAACGATACAACAAAGTGTGGCCCAATTTCAAGAAACGACTAAATCTAGCATCCAAAATTTGGAGAACCAAATGAGCCAAATTTCGAGTGCTGTGAGCCGGCTCGAGGCAAAAGATTCAGGTAGACTCCCTTCTCAAATGGAGCAAAACCCAAGCAGTGGCGGACGTGCTATTGTTCAAGGGTGTTCAGGCGAACACCCAAAATTTTGAAAATAAGATGTAAAAATACATGTATAGAATTGATATAATAATTTATATAGTGTATTTTTTATACAATGTTTGTTACCCTTACCTATTTTTTCTAGTTTTTTGTGGTTGAAAAATTACATTCCTTCAATTGTGGTATCGAAAAACATTATTGTTCAATATTTTAACCATAATATTTTTTTGAACACCCAATTTCCGATTGCAAGATCCGCCACTGAACCCAAGACAACATGTCAATGCAATCATGTTGAGGAGCGGTAAGGAGTTACAAGCAAAGGAAGTTGGAGAAGAGGTTGACAAAGATGAGGTTGGCCACAACGAGGAAAAGCCAACAAAATCTAAATTCCCACCATTGTCCTCATATGAACCACCACCCCCATTCCCTGAGGCATTGAAGGACACGAGGAAGTTGAAGAATGATCGGAACATCTACGAGATCTTCGCCGATTCTGAGGTAAACATCCCACTTTTCAAACTAATCAAAAGTGTTCCTCGTTATGCAAAGTTCTTAAAGGAACTATGCACAATGAAAAAGAAAAATAAACTGAAAGGGAAACGAAAGGTTGAGGTTAGTGAACGTATCTCGTCCATTTTTCAAAAGAAACTTCCAAAAAATGTAGCGACCCGGGCATGTTCACCGTTCCTTGCAAAATAGGGGACACCAATTTTTCTAAGGCCTTGTTGGATTTAGGAGCGTCAATAAATGTCATTCCTTATTCCTTGTATAAATCCTTACAACTCGGCCCACTACATCAAACTGGTGTAGTGATTCAACTAGTAGATCGGTCTAATACTTACCCGAAGGGTGTAATAGAAGATATGCTAGTCGAAGTAGAAAATTTGGTTTTCCCTGTTGACTTCTATGTACTTGAAATGGGAGATGACAACCAAACAACACCCATCCTTTTGGGTAGACCTTTTATAAAAACCGCAAAACAAAAATAGATGTGTCTAATGGTTCATTAACTTTAGAGTTTGATGATCAAAAAGTAGAATTCAACATCTTTGATTCTACAAAAAAACAAATTAAAGACCAATCCCTTTGTTCTCTAAATGTTTTTGAACCACAAACACCGAATGTTTTTGTTGAAAAAAAAGCTGAGAAAATCACACTTTTTGAAAAAGAAGAACAAATTGAGCGTAGGGAATTGTTCAAATTTTCAAAAAGAGAATGGATCCCACTTGGGGTTGAAGTGATAACAAGGAAGAAATCCCGGCCTTACTGGAGAAGGTCGAAAAAGAAAGATGAAACAATGAGTGTTCACGATCCCACATAAAAGAAAATAAAATAAAAATGATGTCGTGCCGCGACATTAAATCAAGCGCTTCTTGGGAGGCAACCCAATTTCTTCATTTTTTTCGTGTGTGTGTTTTAAAAAAAAGGCCTGGGATTGAACCCGGCCGGGTATAACACCCTACGGGGTCGGATTACTTCATAAAACACAGCACCCGGCCGATCACCCGGGTGAGGCAGCTGAGGAACAAAGAATAATCAATCACCCGACCGGGTGACCTTCATATACCCGGTCGGGCAACCCAGCAAAAATCTCTCTATCTCGGATGAACAGCTTACGCCCGACCGGGTAGACCCCTATACCCGTCCGGGCAACCCAGCAAAAACTCTCTGCCTCGGATGAACAACTTACGCCCGACCGGATCAGTCACTTACCCGGCCGGGCGGTCGGGAAAAAGCCCGATAAGGGGGCGGGTAGGCAGCTTTCTTCCCCATTTTCTCTTCTCCCCCCACAACCAAAACCCCTCCAAACCTCCATTGTTGAGCTTCAAAGCTTCGAAACCCCACCATTTCCACACCAAATCCATCAATTAACACCATATTTTTCATCTCCTTTACACACTCTTCCATCCTATACACATAACTCCTTTCCAAAGTCACCACATCAATCAAACCACAAATTCCGAAATTTCCTCACCCAAAAATATAAGAAATGACACCAAAAGGGTAAAGAGATTCATTCTCTTGGACATCTCAGAGACAAGCACTAGGGACAATGCTTTGATTAGCTTGGGGGAGAGTTTTATGGAATACTCACATTCATACTCTTTATTCTTGTAAAAAAAATTATTATAAAAGCTTGTTAAGTTGAAAACCTGAAAGGGCAACTTAAGCAAAAATAAAGCAAAAATAAGAGTGAGTTGTGAGGATTAAAAACATGTGGGAAGCTGGGATGAAAACCCGAAAGGGCACCTAGGCAAAATGAGAGAACGAGAGAAAGTATTTTCTTTTATTTCTGCAGGATCCTAAGGGTAACGAAAAAAAGGTTGAAATTGACAAAGAAATATGGAGTTGAAGACCCTCTTTACTATTATATTTTTGGGGATATATTTTATGTGTTTCTAAAAACACTCGTGGATGTGTGTGTTGATATTCTTGTCATTTTAAGGACTTCTTAGACCGGATTTGATTTACTCGAGACGAGTAAAGGTTTAAGTGTGGGGGTGTTTGATGCACACTAATTAGTAGTGCATAATTATATGTTTTTATGTTTGATTTATGTTGATTGTTTGACGTTTTATTTAGTTTGTAAACATTTATGTGATTTCAGTTGTAATTGTATTTTAGTCTTTATTTATAAGTTGTAAAGTATAGTTAGAATTTGTGGTGTTAAAAAGGAGGACTTTGAAGTGAAGCAAAAGGAGATTGGACTGTTCATGAGCTGAAACTCGACCGAGCATAAACACTTGACCCGGTCGGGCAAGATTTAACAAATGAAGGTGACTGGAAATTGCACAGACCCGGTCGGGTCGGATTTGACCCGGGACAATTTAACGTGCAAAAACACAAGAACGTGGAAGATTATCTGATCTTGACATGCACCCGGTCGGGTGGGCCCTTTACCCGGTCGGGTACCCGGCCAAAGGTGTTGTAAAACACCTATAAATAGTTCCATTTTCCTTCACTTAAAATCATCCCTTCTTATATACTCCTAAGCTCAATTCAGAATAACATTTCTTATATTTTTATAGCATGTTTAGTCTCCAAATGAGGAGCTAAACTTCCATTTCTTGGTTTTGCTCTTGAAGCTTGTTGATTATTAAAGTTGTGAGTTATTTTCTTAACTTCTTCTCTTGATTATTAATTCTTCCCTTAATCTCATTCTATATTAATGTTGGAGGGTTGCTAAGTGACGATTAGTTAACGTTCCGACATTAATTACTACTAGAAACGATCAACGAACCGATGATTAATCGTTGGTGGTTTCACAAGTAAGTAACTTCGGTTTATTAATGCACGGTTGTGGTTAATAGACTAAAGAGGGATCAATTTTGTTGGTTAAACCGAAACCGTTGTGTTAATGTTATCAATCTCAACTGATTTCATCAAGGAGTTGAAAAAAGATTGAATGCTACTATTATATCGGTATACGGCGTTGTTCTATATTTGATTAATAGTAAGGGTTATTAATGAACGGTCGTTGTTAATAACTACCCTCGATGAATTGGAGATATTCCTCGATTGAGTATTCGAGAGGGGATAAGTTATAGATATAACAAGGATCAACTAAAATATATCAACAAGTGGAAAGTAGCAAAGCCAAGTCTCTTTTATTCTTGAATTAAACACATATAGGTTGTTCATCTTAGTTTCTTAATTAAATTAAATCATTCAAAACCAAAACCCCCCCTTTTAATTACTAGTTTCATAAAAAGAGAATCATTCATTTCCCTGCAGATACGAACTCTACTTCACCTATACTACGTATAAGTGTTAGTATCGAATTATTTTGACGCACAGTGACAAAGTGCTTGTCACTGGCAGGCCTAAATATTTGTTCCTCCATTTAAGCTAGATCAACACCAAGCATCTCAACCAATCAATCTACTCTCCTCAGACACATTGGCACTAAAAAATAATTTAGATTTATGAAAATTCACAAGCCTTCCGAAGTCTCTCTAATTGTTGATGCCTCACTATGATTTGCTTGAAAAAATAACAAATTGTCATTGACAAATAAAAGATGAGATCCTCATGTGCTTTCTGGCCACATAAACTCCATGAATGCGCCCCAACTACTCTTGTCTTCGAAGAAGAGCACTAAGCCTCTATGCTACCAAAATACAGAGATAAGGAGATAGCGGATCCTCTTGTCTCAACCCCCTCGTGGATAAATGGGCCCAATTTCTGCATTCTCAAAAGGGATAGAATAGGTATCTAAGCTCAAACATTCCATTACTAGTTGAACCCACTTCTCAGTAAAGCCCATCTGTCGTAGCATACCCTCCACAAAAGACCATTCAACCCGGTCGTAAGCTTTGCTCATGTCTAGCTTCAATGCGGTATACCAACCTTTCCTTGTCTCTTGCGCTTCAAGAAATGCTGAGATTCGAAGGCAATCACGATGTTGTCCACAATAGACTTGCCCTGCATAGATGCACTTTGTTGCTCAGGCACCCCTGCACTTTGAGGTCAGGGGGTAAATTGAGTAATCTGGAAGGGTACAAGGACCTATTTGACCTCTTAGCCTATTGTATATCTTGATCGAAAGATGGAAGATGACCGGGTTTTAATTTGGATCGAGATATATATTCTGTATACATATATATATATTTTTTGAAAGGATATTATGCATATATTACTCTGTAAGTCTTGCCTTCCTCCTTTACTAGGAATATACCACAAATTTGGGTTGACTATTACTAACAGGTTAACTATCTGCTTACTTAATATCTACTAACTTAATATCTACTAACTTAATAATAAAGTAGAATCTTGCAACTGAAATTAAATTCTAAAATATTTTCTATTGAATCCAATTAAGAGATTTAATATTTGCTATTGGGTCCAATAACTAAATTCAAATATTACTATTGAGTAGAGCAAATAGATTGTCATTAAATTTCACATTTTGAATAGATTGCCCGTATTTGACATTCAACATTTTGAATTTTGATTACTTTACCCATAATTAAGGAGATCATTGAATGTACAAAGAAATTTCAAGAAATTAAATATGAGTAATTGATATAATAAACATTATCTTGCCATAAAATATTTTGAATAAAAAAAATTGTGATATAATTTTCATATTCTAAATAATTTCGTATTAAAAAATATCATTAGTCAAAGTCGACTACAAATATTCTAAGAAAATCATATTCTAAAATTTTCGTATTAAAAGTAAATTTGGCGAACCTTTACGAGACAAAGTGAGTGTTTATCTATACTTTTATATTCTCCATAAAAATATGGGATTAGTATTTATTAATACATATTAATTGAATTAATTAGAATTATATAATGATGACGTCGCACACCGTATGCTCCTGAAAAGTTTCATTATCGTATATCTAATCCGTTCTTTGTTACCACAACACTTTAATTTTCATTATTGTCAACACACTACTTTGATTATTAATGTATATAATTTTCTATAAGTAAAAAAATTAAAAACAAAAGAGATTTTTGGAAATTTAAATTGAGAGGATTAAACGGTATTCTTCAAAAATGTCTAATACATTAATAAATAAAATATAGGCAAAGTAGGACATGTGATTAGTGTAAAAATCAATACATTGAAATTATATTGGAACAAAGATAGTATATATATTGATTTTGTGTCATTCTATTTCAATAAATGGAACCACACAAGCACATTAAGATCTAAAATGTTGTAGAAAATGCACATTGCAAGTAATTATTGGTCATATATATTAAATAAAATTCATCCATGTCTTCTACTATACATATATAGTTTAAAGCTAATTTTAACTCATCATTTGATACCCTATTTCCATAAATATTGTTGCACTGTCTTTAATATTCATCAAGGAAGTGTGAAGACAAAACTATTGCATGCCGCGTCTTTGATTATATGGGATGAAGCTATGATGATTCACCAGGTTTGTTTTAAGATTTTAGACTTTACACCGAGAAACATCATGAGCAACTACATGTCATCGTTGATCGATGGCCTATGAGTTACATATATTAGTTCAATTAATATTATTCATTCGCTCATTGATACAACCTTTCATGTTGATATGTACACTGTCAAATATTCTAATAGCGCTTCAATGGCTGGATTGCCCAACCATGTCATCCATTTGAATATCGGAGCCCTAATAATATTATTGAGGAATACTAATCATGCATAAATTAATTTTATTCGATAAAACGTGATTGGTCATAACCATATTCGAAAAGTAAGTATATATCATGACCACAAAAATACAGGATAGACACGGATTTGACAATGATTTCGTGTCAAATAGCTCATGTCAAACTATTTTTGGCACGGATTTGGCAAATTCCAGCCAAAATACTTGCCAATTTTGGAAAATCCCTGCCAAAAAACTCTGTCAATCCCGTGTTTTTTTGTAGTGTATGAGAAGGCATAACTCGAAAAGCTAGAAATGACAAAGTTTACATATCAGAATTTCATTTTCACCATATGACAACTTTGTTCGATCAATTTCCGAACAAAGCAGTTTCATGTGATGGTAAACTTGGCAATGACAATCATTTCAATAAAAATCAAAACTTAAATCTTATCACATAAAATTTGATTTATTCCTTGAAATTAAAATTGTGCATTGCGATATCAAGAGCAATGAGTAAATTAAAGACATCTTAAAAGTCATACTTTCAAAAGAAAGCAAATTTCTTCACCAAGGTAATAATATTGTTTATAAGTAGGTATCCCAAAACGGCAAAACCTAAATGTTTGGTTTGTGCAATATTACTTTTTAATACATTATCATTAATTGAAATATGATTATCAATTTGATGATCATATTTCTTATCACTACAAAAAAACATGGGATTGACAGGGATTTTGACAGGGATTTTGTGGGAATGGCACAGATTGGCACGAGCTATTTGGCACGAAAAATTGATAATTTCGTGCCAAATTCCGTGAGAGTCCCATAATGTATTATTTTCGTTTCAATTTGATGATCATATCTCTTATCACTACAAAAAACATGGGATTAACAGGGATTTTGCGGGAATATGCCAATCTGTGCCAAACACATTGGCACGAGCTATTTGGCACGAAAATTTGATAAATTCGTGCCAAATTCCGTGACAATCCCATAATTTTATGTAGTGTGTTCATTTGATGAATATAAATTAGATTGATTGTACCTTTAAGGTACCATACCTTTGTCCACATGGATCAATCAGAATGATATAGTTGAATTATTTAAATCTAAATTAAAAATGATGTAATGATTTAAATCAAGTGAATGAATCAAGTGAATGATAGGTACGGTATCCCATTTTTTAAATGAGTATCTGAGTTGTCAGATATATAAATTATTCCTTTTATTATTCTCTATACATATACGTAGTACATCATTATTATTCTCTATTATTATTAGTGCAATTTTACATCATTTTTATTCAACAGCCAAAAAAAGATGAGTAAATGAAATAATAACACAAACAATACGTAGTAATTACTCCGTATATAATGATCGAGGGTGCATTATGTATAGTTGAAAAGCTCGGTAGTGGAGTTCTGCGGCCTCAGCGATGTCCTCCGGCAAAGCTTCATCAACTCCTCCACCGCCTCGTCGATCTCCTCCTCCCCTCTCTCACTCACTATCTTCTCACTGAACTCCCTCGCCCGCCGTCGCAGCCGCTGCCCGCTCTTCTCCGCCACCACCTTCCTCACGACCCTCGCCACCTCATGTCGGTCCACCCTCCCCTCCCTGTCCCTCTCCACCTCCTCCCCTATCCCCGACTCCGCCACCAATCTCGCGTTCAAAGGCTGATCCAACTGCATCGGCATCGCGATGATCGGAATCCCGAATTTCAATGCCTCCATAACCGAGCTCCAACCGCAGTGGCTCAAGAACCCGCCGATGCTCGGATGTTCAAGAATCCTCCCCTGCGGGGCCCACCCTTCGACGACCTTTCCCCGTTTCCCCACTCTCCCGAGAAACCCCTTCGGCAGCGCCTCCTCCACCTCCCTGCTGCTCCCATCCCCACCGCACGCACCGCCGGCCGGAAACCTAATGACCCAGAGGAAGTTGACTCCGCTGAGCTCTAACCCTAGAGCCACCTCGTCCATCTCCTCCTCTGTCAAGAAGTACTCGCTCCCGAAGGACGCGAAAACCGTCGAGCATCGCTGCTTCGAGTCCAGCCACTCCTTGATCTCCGGGTTGTCTCCGTCCGCCACCGTAGACCGAACGAGCGGACCCACCGGAACGCAACGCTTGTTGACCAACTTGCTGAGGTAATCAATGTACCGGCCTTCGAGCTCCCGGAAAGTCTTGATGAGGATTATCCCGGACGACCCTTCCAAACAGCCGTCCACCCTCTCCGTGTCGCTTATAGCACGGCCGCCATCCACGTTCTCTGGCGGCTGTTCGAATATACGTCTGTTCCTAACGTACTCATGATCCCTTAGGTAGACCGCCGGGAAGGGGTACTCTTCGACCGGGTGCCCCCTCCCGACGTGAAACAGGTACGAGGATGACGCCGCCCCGGGGCTGAGGAAAAGAACAGCCGGAATATTCTGGGCGCGTGAGATCGTCGGCACCCACGGCTGGAGGAAATCGTACAGAACCAAGTCCGGCTTGAGGGTGGTGAGGAGGGTGGAGAAATGGGGCATGGCCATGTCCATGGCGCTCTTGAGAGCGGGCATGAGATGGGGAGGGAGACCATTGGTGGTGTGGTAGTGAGGGGGGAGGTGGGGTAGGTTAGGAAGGTGGAGCTCCACAAGCTTTATGGAAAAAGAGTGTTTTTCTGAGAGGCTCTTCTTGATGGAGTTGAGGTTTACAGGGGTGGAGCATATGTAAACGAAGAAGTTTCTGGTGGTCAACGCTTTGGCGAGGACTAGGAATGGACAAATGTGACCATGGGCTAGCCATGGGAACATTAAAACCCTAATGCTTCTTTGTCTCGTATCCATTTTTTAATTAGAAAACTCGTATGAAGTGCGTGTCTATTTATAGGCTGCGGCGTAGAGGGCCGGGCCGGGTTGGGCTCTATGGGTTGTACACGTGGCAACCATGCAAAATAATGTCCGCGTGGCAGCTTGGGCGTGGAGGGATGCAACTATGCAAGACACGGTTACGTTAGCTAGAGTTTGTGTGATGGTTTCCCATTTTATTTAGCCAAATTTGATTTTTAAAGTCAATAAAGTCTAATTTTGACCGATTATATGTTTATATAGAGAAAGTATTAATAATATTGAAATGATATGAAAATGTTCTTTTTTAAAAATACTATTATATACGTATAAAATTATTAAATTTTGCATAAATATATTATTTTAAATAATTGGTCAAAGTTTACCTCCTTTGACTAAAAAGTCAAAAATGACTAAGTAAATTGGGACGGAGGGAGTAGTAAATTAGACGAGTAAGAGATAGATGAAGACAAATTGTAGACAAATTCCCGAGTAAAAATGTTTGAAATTGCAAAATAGAATTGTCATGTTTTTATTTTTTAAATAAGAGTCATTTTTGTCAAGTTTGACGTTATCAGGCTTTAAACTTTCAATTTCTGTCAAAAATTTTCCGAACTTAACAGAAATTACTTCTATTTACTGAGTAAAAAATAAAAAGGTGAAAGTCCTATTTTGAATTTCGGAATTTCTAAAAATAAGGAATTATATATTTCCAAAATATATGTGGGGATTGCTCTAATAATTGGAGTGATCTTAATTTGTTTTTCTTTTCCTGAATTAGTATTGTTTCGTATATTCAAGAAAGTTTTTGTGCGAGTAGATTACCTTGTTATTTTTAATGATGGCATAATGAGTCAACTTAATGGTAATTTAATTTTTTCCTTATCTGATCTCGACCAAACCAATTTTTTTTTTCTCGTTCTCCAACCTTCTCCAATAGGTTCATGAGCTCATCAACAAACAGTCCACCTTTGTTTCTCCATTAATCTACAGATTCTGTATCCACGTATTTTTTACTTCGTCTGTATTTGTATTTGTACCTTTTGTTTCAAAATGGGTTGTTAATAATTAAAATAAGGGATATTTACTAATATATGACTAAAACATTGACAATTTCAGAATATATGACTACTACTTTTGTACATCCCAAAATATGATTAAATATTAGTTTTATACATACGAAACACTATCATATTGGGAAGAAAAAAGATAGAAGTCATATTTTGGGAAACACATTAAATTTTAGTCATATGTGGGTTAATTTTCTCTTAAAATAATTTCCAAATCTTGTTGTATTTAGAGAATATAAATATAAGATTCTTATTTTGAAATTTTAAAACATTTTTAGTTCAAGATTTTTTCCATATATGTTTGATTTGAATTTGAATTTGGTAATTCTAAACTTAAACTCTCATTTAATAATTGCATATACACGTCGTTGTAGAACTGGAGATCAATACAAAATCCACATCACTTTTATTATAATGAAACGACAAAAGTTAAGGCCAACCAAATGATGAAAACATATGTTGCTTCTTCCAAAATTTTACGAAAACATTGTGATATAGGAAAATATTATAAACACAAATTAAACAAACTTTTTCTAGTAAAAAAAACTTACACACATATGATTATTCTAGTCACGTGTAATGTAAAGGTGATGTAACGTTTTAAATAAGATAATGCACTATACAAGTCTCTTTGGTAAGAGTTTTTTGTTTTTGTTAGAGTCGATAAACTTCAATCTAACATCACCCTTGGCGTTTTTACATATTTATGTCAATTTTAACTTTTATAAGGTGTCTTGCGATAGTACGTAAAAAAGCATAGTTCTTGTACGAAATTAATTTAGGTGACAACTCCGGTACCTTTCTAAAAAATGGGGTATCGTACCTATCATTCATTTGATTAGACCACATCACTTTATCATTTTTAATTTAGATTTAAATAATTCAACTGCTACATTCTCATTGTCCATGTGAACAAAGGTATGATACCTTATGGGTATCATAGAATCTACCATTAATTTATTATGTACCTGTCAATTAAAGTTAGACTACTTTGTTTGCCTCTGGTTGCACACATAAAAAATCTCCTATACAAATATTCAAAAGGAGATTTACCTTAATAAGATCAAAACATGACTTTTTCAAAAATAGAAGCACCTAGTTTAAACATTCATAAATAGAAGTTTTATTTGTGATTGAACCAAAACACCCTTCACAGTCTTTACCATTGCTGCCCTAGGATTGTCGGACCGCCACCTGCCGCCGTCAGCTGCCGGAGCACCGCTAGAAAATTCCTGAGTTTTTATGGCAACCTGCCAGATTTCTGCAGCAGGACCCCCCCGGCCGTCAGAGTTCTCCGTTGCCGCCAAGCTGCCGCCACCACCAGATTACCCCGCTACCAACGGACTGCCTTGGTTGTGCAAGAGAATTAGGGGGCAATTAATTGGGTAAATTGATTGCCGGAGTTCGCCACCGCCGGAATCCGCCGCCGACCGCTGCCGCAGTGCTGCCGCCACCACGGACTGCCCCGCCACCGACGGACTGCCTTGCTTGTGCAAGGAAACTAGGGGGCAATTATTTAGATCAATTAATTAATTAAATAGAATTAGGGGTAAAAAAGGGAAGATTAGTCCTATTTAGGGGAAAACATACATGTGATGCTATTTTGGGGAAAAGCTTGAGTTTTGGTCCTATGTTGGACAATTTTCTCATATTCAAAAATGTTGGGATAAAGTTTTTGCGCAAAACTTTTCCTGACATGAAAGTGGTTCTGGAGGAGGACGAACTGCTGCAATATATATGAGTGAACACTAGATTCTTCCTCTTACTTCGATATGAAGAGACGTTGAATGGATTGAGACAAAAACATGTTTCATGCCTCTTCCATTCTTCATGCAGCCCAAAAGAAGATAGATAGAAATCTGGATTAGGCGAAGTTGGACAGGACACCAAAACAACTCCCGAGACAAAACACACCAGAGCACTAGGACTCAGGAAAGAACCGTCATAGAACAGAACTAACACAACAACAAAAGAAGGGCAACGCAGTTGGGTCATACTACTACAAAAAAACTCCAAGAGCGATATTACCTTCTGCCTAGTCAAAGAGAGAATGACCACGTACAAGACGGTCCTACTTTTATCGCCTTATAATGTTGTTATTGCGTACTTATTACTACTACTTCTAGTATTATTGTTATTACTGTTATTATAACCCTCATGTTGTTATATTAATATTCTTATCTGTATTTGAAAAATGTTTGGAACAAAACTACTATTCCCATCCGTTTTTTTGTGTTTTTCAAATTCAAATTGGCATATATAAGAATTCTTATCACGAACGGATAGTAAAATGTGTTATTGTAATTCACAAGTTATGGCGCTGCCAATAGGGAAAACGGTTAAATAAGACCTTCTACTATTAAGAAATCGTCACATTAGGTCATGCATTCAATAAAATGTCATATAAATACGTCTACTTATAAAAAGCAATAGAATGAGTCAAAATGACCCGTTGACAACATCTTAATCCTGATTTTAGCTTACATAACGTTATTTTTGCTTATAATTAATTAAGCAAATCATGGCCAAATATTCCACGTCAGACTTATATCTTTTTTAAATAGATATTCAAATGTACACTAAAAATCGAGATTATTAGGTTGTCAACAGGTTGTTAGGACTCATCTGATTGTTTTTTATAAGTAAACATATTTATATAACACTTTATTGAGTACGTTGCTTTATATGATGATTCCATAGTAGTAGAATACCTCATTTGATCCTTTTTTCCTGCCAGTAACATATGGAATACAATTTCAAAAAATTGAATGAGGGAGTATTGGGTACCACACTAAAGATGGTTTAAACTTTTAATTATACGTTTTAGTCTCAAAGCAAATTTAAATGAACCAAACATAAAAAGATTAGAACAAACGAGACCCAATCACGTTAGATTTAGAATACAATGAAATGCACAAATGGGGACGGAGTTGGCGCAATCTAGATCCTGAACCACCTCAAATTTCACTTTTTAAATTATTACTCTTAAAAATTATTTTAAAATAAAATGTGTACCAACCAAACCATTCGAGTGTCTTGACTACATCCTGATACATACTCCGTATAAAACTAATTGTACACAAACAAATCAAATCAAACTAGATCATTTAAATCAAATTAAAAATATCCTAATAAACACCCCCATGGCAAACTACATTTCCTGCATCCCAGTAACAATTTGATCATTTTTATTTGGACAAGTCAACTCAAATGAGTAACGTTGTTGTTTGCTTTTGTTGACCCTGATTGTGAACATATCACTTCATGGCTTTAATGTAATATTACATTTTTTTTGTAAATAGCTATAACTTTTTCCTTTATGGTTCGAGGAATCTTATAAAAAATAGATAAAATTCCATTATTATTACTCATGTAAAAGTAATAAGTGATGGACAAAAATGTGAATTGGTAACTTTTCGTGATTGGAGTTGTATTCAAAGTTTACATCATAGTAACTTTGAATACAATTATAGTCACTAAAAGTTACTAAATAGGTAGTAACATATTTGTCCATTACTTTCTATTAGTAATATTTTAGGAAAAACTTCTAAAAATATTAAATTAAATATATACAGTATATAGTAGAATTAATATGACAAAAAAATCCAACACATGGAATGTAATGCCGTTATGTAATCCAATTTTCAATTTATCAGTGTTATCTGTTGCCCTTTTCTGAATATATTCATATTTTTTTTCTTTCATGATGAAATATGGAGTATGTTTTAATTATGATTTTTCTATAATTCTATAATTCCGTAGGTCCAATTAATTCAATCTCTTTACGAATGCTTTTACTTGGATTTACTTCAATCTCATATCAGATTAGACCAAACTTAAACGGAACATACCAAATCAGACCAAATCAGATTTTAATAGATCCGACAAGATCAAACTAGACATATGCAGTTTTAAAATACATATGTACAGAGATGAGACATCTACAAGTTCAGATCCGACAAGACGAGATTAGAACAAACTATATCAGATTAAACTAAAAAAATTGGGAGAACTATCAAATAAGCCCTCGAACTTACATAAAAAGTGCAAATAAGTCTTTTATAGGAGGCTCTGTCCGGTCGTCACCATTTTGGGGTGGTTTCCGATGAAATTTTTTGATGAAATATTTTGAACATTTTCTTCATTAAGTTTAGTTTACCCATATCAAATTTCAGCTAAAAATTCAACCGAGAAGGCAGTCAAATGATTTTCTGAAACATACTGCGTTGTCTAACTGCACAGTTATCTTCAAAAAATCATTTGAGTATTTTCCAGATTGAATTTTTAGTTGAAATTTGGTAGGAGTAAACTAAACTTAATGAATAAGATGATCAAAAAAATTCATCAAAAAATGTCACCGGGAACCACCCAAATGGCAACGGCCATGCAGAGCCACCTTTAAAAGGGCTAATTTGCGCTTTTTATATAAGTTCGAGAGCTTATTTGATAGTTTAATCAGACATTTTACTAGCATTTATCAATTCTATAACCGATTCAAGATTCAATGGGTTCAATGAGTATGAGAGTGATCAAATGGACTATTTGTAAATGAGAATTACTCGGTGATGGGGGGGGGGGGGGGGGAGGGGGGGTAATGTTGACATTGAGAAGGTCAATAAAATTTGCCTTCTACAAAATGGAATTTCCCTTTTTCACCTAGGAAGAAAGCCATAAAGGTCAATAGAATTTGCCTTCTACAAAATCGAATTATAGCCCAAAGCTAACAATTGGCTTGTCTCAACTCTCATATCCTAACCCCTGCATTATGGGATGAAAAAATCTAAAGATACACACTTTTTTGTGTACACACCTTTTACACATGTCTGTATAGATATAACGTATTTTTAAAATACGTTATGTCTGAGCAAGTGTGTATATATGTCTGTATAAACATAAACTAAGCAAGTGTGTATAGCCGTACACCCCAAAGTCCAACTCTTATGGGGTTTCCAGGACAAAGTCAAACTAAGCAAGGCCATGGAAGTTGAAACAGGAGACTTCCCTGTTGGATCATCATCTATAGTCTTCGGTTCAAGTTAAGTTTGATTTAATCTTAATTTATTGTCGTTGATTTCTTTTTTCCGGCGGTGCCCATACTTATTTGTAATTGTAAGTTTGTATTATCTCTAGTTCAGTAGTTCTATTGTTTTTTTTTTAATTTTTACCGGAAAACTTGATTTATGTCTGGAATTATTTTCACTCGCAGCTGAGCGTTAAGCTCTGAGTTCTAAAATGTCTACTTCAGGGAATGAAGATTATAATCAGAGGTAATCAGTCATCTGTCTCGCACTCTGGCTTGGTGCCAATTCTATTTTCGTTTTCCCCCTTTTCGGAGGGATTTGGGCTAATTTTTAGTTTTTATTTATGAGCATATTGTTTTAATAAATTTGAAGTTTGAGTAATAAGTTCATGTTTGACCTTTATTATTACTTGAGCATCTTTCTCCTGTTTAATTGTTTTATTATATTCTTTTAGATGATAAATGCAATGATAATATTTTCCTTTTGGAATTTGATATGGTCAGTGGGATTAAAACTACAGAAACGAAGAACAAAAACTTATAATTTTTTTATTTTCTCTGAATAAGTTAGGGGTGTGGATTTTAGGGAAATTTTAGGTGACTTGCAATGCTTTGATTCAGCTCTATGGTTGGCTTTAGTTAGCCAAGCCACATCACTGCCTATTGAGCAAGTAAAGGATTTTTTTTAACACAAGACTGGTGTTCATTAAACAAAAAAAAGTTGAGACTTGTTCTTGAAGTCTTGTAATTGTAATGTACAAGCTGGAATTTACTCCCAAATAATATTGAAAGAAACTAATGTCGTGTAAATGGTGAGAAAGAAAATGTAGATATATTTAAAATTGGTTCTTTCGATAATGCGATTTGAAAAGTAAACAAGCAAAACAGTGGATGAATAAATGCACTATAAGATATATTGATTTTAAAATGGAAAATACGGATTACTAAATAAAGCATGCTGTTTTTTTGCTATATCTGAAAAAAAGCCAATGGTAATGCTAAACATGGAGTTCACCTTATTACTACTACTATTTATTACTAGACCATAATTTTTATACATATAATGGCACCATAATAACAAAGTAGATTTTAAATCTCATCAAACATCTATCCTCCCAAGTGTACTCTGGTTTGTTTTTGTGTGTGGGCTGGGGCATGAGGAAAGGCAGAAGCAAGTCAACCAAACTATTTATGAATAATTAAATAATCTAAATCTAGTTGTTCTTCAGTAGCGAAATTCACTTTGCATTAATTGTAAACAATGCAGAGAAAGTAGTTGTGAAAACAAAACCTGCATAGCTTTTACAGTTCTTGTATCATAGGCTACGTTGCTTTATTCCCCATATTCATGGCAGGAATACCTAAAACACGATTTTAAATGACCAAATTTGTTTTGCGCCATCACATCAATTCAACATTAATGCCAGAGGAGTTTTTGATAACTTTCGAATTGAAAAAGAAGAGCACCATGGAGATGAATACATGGGCTGTTGTTTCAATTTTTCTTCTGAAAGTTAAATTGTAGAATCTGCTCTACCAGACTACATGAATCATGCAATGACATTTAAATAATTACCTTCTCATTTCATAGCTGCACTTCACTTGAACAAAATCTTTAAGCTATTTGAATGGTAGTTGAATTGCTATAGTGAAATAATGAAAACCATTTTGATCAGGAATACTCCGGTCATGGAAGATTCTTCTTCAATGACGATCGAATTTCTTCGGGCACGGTTATTGTCTGAAAGATCAATCTCACGAGCAGCAAGACAGAGAGCTGATGAACTGACCAAGAGGGTAGCTCTTGTTATTTTTTCATAAGTTCACACTTCACACATATGCTCTTTTACCTCTTCTTTTCCAAGAAAGGATTTATTTCTGTTGGTAGAAATGCAGAATTATGATATTCTTTAGGCTCTCTCACAGAAAACATTTTTCTTGTAAATTAGTTTTTCTATACAATAATACAGTTTGAACCACAAAGATAGAAAAGTAATAAAACAAATAAACTTTGGCAAAACTTATCATGGAAGCCTAAGAGTCTGTTTGGAACGTGGGAAACAATAGAAAATATGGAGGAAAGCAGATGAAAATTGGAAGGAAAGAAAATGCAAGGTAAAACCGAAAAATATAAGTGCTCATTCACACTCAATTAATGAATTTTAGATATTTTTGAACTTATTTTATTCATATTTTTCTAAGTAGTAATACAAGCAGACTAAGAAGCCTAAATATATGTAAATTTTTTAAAGGTATAGTCAAACTTGAGTGACCTTCATATTTTCCAAGGTCAATAAAAAATGTAAGAATCATTTTCCTTTTAATTTTTTCATTTCCTTACCATTTTGTAGTCCCTAACATAAGATAAGTAGCTAAGGAAAATATTTTCCGGTGTCAAACACAGAAATCTTTTCCCGGAAAGGAAAAGAAAACTAGAAATATTTTTCAAGAAAATTTTATTTGTAAACAAATGGAGCATTAATATCTTTTACATCTTCTTTATTATGCTTAAGTATTTTTTAACCTTAGATCTGGTTGTATTAAGGTTGCACAGCTGGAGAAACAGCTTAAGACTGTCATTCTTCAAAGAAAGAAAGCTGAGAAGGCCACAGAAAATGTCCTCGCTATTTTAGAGAACCATGGTAGCATCGGTGATGATGCTTCAGATGATTTCGACTCCGGTTCCGATCAGGGTACTGATTTTCCCCTTTGTAATGATGAGTGCAAGGATGATGAGTATTCAATGGACATAAATATGGAGGTCCGAGATATTAATGGGGAGACCAACTCAAACTCTGAGGTTGAATCCTCTCCACATATTGGTAGAAACTTGTCTTGGAGAAGTGGCAGAGAATCTCTGCATTCTTTGACTCAGAGGAAATACATGAGCTCTTCTAGAAGGTCATGTAGTTTTGCATCAAGTGCTTCTTCATCCAAGCTTGTTGGTAAATCATGTCGGCGGATAAGGCATGGCAAAACAATGTAAGTTTTTGTTTCTACTTCTCAATTGTGGAGTATAGTTTTTCCATTAGCATATACTTTGTATATTGCAAAAAAGTTTTTGTTTCTACTTCTCAATTGTGGAATATAGTTTTTCCATTAGCATATACATTGCATAAAAGTTTTTGTTTCTACTTCTCAATAAAAGCTCTTGTGTTTTGCATGTAACTAACTTAAGAGATGTTCTGCTGCCTTCAAGAATCTCTAAAGAAGTTTAATCGATTGAAACATAGGTTCATAACCCAAATAGTTGAAACTTCAATTTAAGACTTAAAGAACACAATTGGTTTTTTAATTTTCTTTAAAACGTTTTAAATTTAATTCATAATCTGTCAGAGTGGAGGGGCTTTATGAAAATATGTGTGCTTCCAGAATCGATGAATGAAATTTGCTCCGTACTTGCAAAAAATCGCTTTGGTATTTGATGATTTCTTGATCAACAGTCACTCCTGGCTGGAGAAATTACAGCACATTTAGTTGATTTTTGATTTATTGCCAGCATACACACTTTATGTTAAAGGAGAAAATGTGTTTTTGGGGAGATACAAGATTTAGGGCTTTAGGCCATTTGATTTCTGGAGAAAAGTTTCTGCAGGCACTTCAAAGGTCCAGGCTGTGCCAGAGTGCCCTTTTCCTTTGAGCCAAACTGCTTTAAGGGATTTATGTGAAAATTAACATAAACTAAGCAACAACAAAAATTCATTAATTTTATGGCTTTTAGGTCTTAAACTGAGAGTTCATCTCATAGTCCTCCCTAATTCATAGCTAACTGTTTCACCCTAATTCATAGCTAACTTATCTTTTGGGTCATGTGATAAACTTGAACATATATAAATGCTAAGTTGTCTTGTTTTTTAGATCAGCTGTTGAAGAGACGTATGGTGACTCTACTGCGCAAACTGCTAAGTATGATTCGGGAACCACACACACCCAGGATCTTAACGGATTAACAGACTTTGGTATTGAGTCACCAAGAGGTGGCATTCAACGCTGTGCTGAAAATGGTGAATTGGAATTTCCTTCTTTTCAGGTACTTAAAAGTCAAACTCAAGCAGATAATAGCAGCAGTTTAAACCGCCACATACATGTGGGTGACAAAGCCATGCAAAAAGCTATACAACACCAAGCAGAACTTATAGGTCAGTATGAGGCTGAGGAGAGAGCACAGAGAGAGTGGGAAGAAAAATACAGAGAAGATTCCAGCTTTATGCTGGTAAGAATACTTTTTATGCATGAATTTATAGCATTAACTTATTTTAGAAAGTTAGCTGATCCCACAGACACGGATACAGTTGGGATCAAGGTGAGGAATGAGGGTGCTGTGGATGATGATATACTCTTCCCTTGATTCCTAAGAAAATTTTAATTGAATCTTTTTTATTTAAAAACAACATTCATTTGACTAAACTGACTTTTCAGAGAATATATCCAAATACATCAAATCAATTAATTGAATCTCGATCACATCAAATCACTTTTAGCCGTTTTATGTATGCCAACCTTGGGTTTTTATTGGAAACGAAAACCATACTCTTATTTTACTAAGCTTCTCAAAATTTTCAAAATGCTTAATGGAAATTATGTTAAACTCGGAAAGAAGCCTGTATATTTTCACATGCCCTTCTTTTGCTGGATTTCAATAGTCTTGATAATATGTAACATATAAAGACAGTGAGGAGTTCTAGCCTAAAAGTGTAGCTGATGTGTTCTATGTTAGTTTCTCTTATCATATTTAGCCAATGTGGGACAGTATATCCAACATGGAAAATGGTTATTGTTGTGAGAACACATTGTGGCAGTCTGGTAGAGGATAAAAAAATTACATTTGAAACTCACTCCCTACAGGATTCTTCACGTGACCTGGGAAGCCATTCAGACATGACAGAAGAAAGAGATGACATGAGAGCAGCATGTCATAATCAGCCACCATCATCTCCTAAGAACATAGAACATGAGATGGTAGGTAGTAGACACTCAAATGAAGCTCAAGATGATCATTCTCCATCCCGTAGTAGACACTCAAATGAAGCTCAAGATGATTTTTCTCCATCCCCACCACCACCTGTCAAAATGAACTGCAACAAAACAAATGCTTCCGGGTCATCGTCACCGGAGTTCGCTTTCCCTTCTATGTTAAAGGTAGACAACTCGTTAGAACAACACGCTTCATCCTCTTCTAATTCACGAAATCCTGACAACATTTCCGAAGGAAAATATGAGCTTGCTTTGGTTTCAAACGAGGCAAACAGAAATGTCAAGAACGTCCTTGGGGCACTTGAACAAGCTAAACTTTCACTGAGAGGAAATCTCAGCAGTAGCTTCCAACAGGTACAAGGCGACAGTCTTTTTAGATTACCAACAGACTTACGCTGGAATCCAACAACTTCACCGAGAATAATCTACTCTTCTCCTCCACTATTCAGAGTGGCCAAACGTACCCCTGCTGAAGCTTCTTCTGATGTGTTCTACCGCAGCAATTTCATGGAGACTAGAAATGCAGAAGCATGGAGGCCACCAATGTTCAATCCATTTTCCAATATACCCTCGTTCACAGGATTATTGCCAAAATTATCCTCTCCTAGTGGGTTCTCACCCACCATTCCTTCGACACGCTTCTCACCTCCAGATTATCTTATCAGACCACATACGTATAGGTAGTACTGATCTCGCCTTCTCTTTTCCATTCCAGTTATGGCTATTCATTAGAACTGTATGAGCTCACATATGTATTTGTATATTAGTATGTATTTATATATTAATCACTAACACATACATGTACATGCATGTATTTATGTGTATGTGTGTGTAGGAAAGGCTTGGTGCCGAATGCTTTAATCGGTTGTACGTTGTATTATCATCTTAGATTTACTTGACATGTATGCTTGTAAGTTGTAACGGATGGATATGCAGCCTGTAAAGATAATAAAATAATACAAGTATTCATAGACTTGTTAAAAATGCACAATATATTGCATCTAATAAGTGCCTAACTCCACATTAAAATTTGCTTCATCTGTCCTTAATTGACATTTTTACGATGAATATGCAAATATGCAATTCTATTTTATTTTATAGTAGTAATATTGTGTATCATTTTTTAATTGTATTTGAGTTCTGCTATTGTGATTTAATACTCGATAAATCATTTATTACTTTTGTTTTAATTGTTTAAAGTTTTAATTATTAGGGGATAGCATTATCACCGTTTTTTGACAGGGCTTTATCACCAGTTAGATGTCACAAACTGCTAAGTCCTAACTAGCACACTGATTTGGGAATGGCATAGTGTATTTTTGGTAGCAAAATGGTATGATTTTCACGTGTTCGTGCAACATAGATTGTAATGAACAAACACATATAGAGCAGCTCATGGTGGAAGAGGTTTATTTAGACATATTCATATGTTTCCAATCTGTATTATGGAGCTAATTTTGATTGGAACATCTTATTGAATGCAAAAAAAAAAAAATCCCTCGCTCTGATCTTCTACTTTAAGAGTAGAAATATGGTCTGGAGGGAGGAGGAGGGTATCCAGAGAGGGCTTCAAAGCAGAATAAACGGCAGACCAGCCTTCTTGGGTTGGATGTGCACCGTCCCAGAAGAATGACTTCTTTGGATCATCGCACACTTTATAATCTTTTACGCTCTCACAAGGAATTCCACATCTCTCCCCTATACAACATGGCATTAATGGATTCTCAAAACTGGAATTCCCTACAAAATCATTTAAAAATAATATGAATATTGAATAATTAATACTACGTACGGAGTATATATTTATTACACATACATAAATTACGACACTAATATAGTAAAATGTACTGTTCTGGAGTCTTGAGGCAAGCTACTCATATATTAATAGATTACTGATAAATCTGTATTTAGACACGCATTTGATGCGTGTTGGGATCGACTTGTGATGGTTTTCCTAGATTTAAGGTGTTACAAGTCTCAATTTTAGCTCAAGTTATGCTACCAGGCGTTGGTTCGAGTTTTATGTCTTCTGGAGTCAAAATCAGGGAATTTGAGCCCAGCACCGGCGCTTGAGAAGCAAAACGGGGTGATTTGAGAAGCATTCGAGAGTGAAATGAGAGCTTTGGAGGACACCGGGAGGTTCACAATGAAGATTTGATGACAAAAGAGCTCTAGGATTGGCTACGGGATCAAAAGAAGACAAATAGAGTTTGAAAACGACGTTCAGAATGACCTTATGTCAATCGTTCAAGCATATCTCTTCGTAGATGCATCCAAAAGACACGATTCAAGTTGCATATGAAATACAACTTCAAGGGATACAAACATATGAAAATATCATTGTGAGAATAGGAGAGGAAGAAGGTGAAAACAGACGATGAAGTCAGATGATACCTGTTGCGATTTCAGAATGAGATCTTCCACCATTTTATTCATTTCTCTTTATTGGATAATTCAAATCCAATTCGGCAAAATGTGGTGGATAGCGGACTTCATTATCTACAACTTTCATGAAGGAAGTTTTGTAAAATTAGGACTAGAGAAACGGTGAAAAACAGGACTAGAGAAACGGTGAAAAACCTTGTCCTAGTTCAATCAGAACTCGAATTTCTTCCCTTTTTCTATAAATAAGGCCTTCCTAACCCTATTTGGAGGGGGGGGCTTAGAGAGAGTGCCTAGCACGAAATTTAGAGAGCTTTTCAGCCTTGTTCATCAATCTTTTGGGATTCTTTGTAAGTTCCATCTTTTTAATTAATGACAATTAATTCTATTCAGCCCAATTCTGTTGATTCTTCAATTATGAATTGTGAGTAGTTTAATTAGGGATTTGGGATTGATGAAGGGGTTAATCATGATGTATGGCTAGATTCTTGATGGATTAATTGCATGAATGCCATTTAATTTGTGTTTGAATAATTTAACTAATATTTCCTGTAACCTAGAACGCGCGCTAGAATTACAATTGCTTGTACAATAAGTTAAGAGAGATCTAATTAATTCTAGGACACATTCACACACACTGAATCGCTCGCTAAGAAATTAGTAGCGATTAAAGGGCCGTAAGTTCACTCGTCTTGGCAATAATTTAAGATCCTGTCGCATGAGAGATCAGCCGGGTCCCCTAAATTATTGTACTCTACGCCGCGAGAACGGTAGAACTTAGTAATGACTAGATAGGCTCAATTAAATTAATTTCATGTAATTAGACCTGATCTGCCAGAAATCTGGTTACCCCGGAATCAATCCCTATTCCCTTCGTCGTTAATTAGAAAGAACCCCTCCGTTTTAGTTTTCGTTTAATTGCAAGTTACTTTTCCAATCAATCAAATCTCACACAATTTATTTTATTTTATTTCTTTTTAATCTCTGAATTTAATTAATTCTTAATTCTCTTTTGTCTGTCCCTGTGGAGACGATACTCGTACTTACACCCTTTACTACAATCTATTTTAAGTGCGAGAAAACTCACATCAGTTTTTGGCGCCGTTGCCAGGGACGGTGTCGGGTTTAAGGGTTAATTAATCTCAATGAGATTTTTTTAGTTAGTTTTATTTAGTTTTTCGTAGGATTTTTCTTTTCTAACCTTTCAGGTTATATAAAAAAATCATGGAGCCAAGTGCCAGGTATCACTGTGAATCGCTACGAGATCAATCCGGCAGTGATTAGCATGATCTCAAACAACCAATTTGGAGGAGGACCTACTGAAGACCCTATTGCACACATTACCCGATTCCTGAGGATGTGCCAGACTTTCAAGATACATGGGTTAACTGATGATCAGCCCCAATCTCAACCACAAGAAAACACTTCAGCCACAAAGGAATGAGACTGAGCATAAACTTTCTAGCTTGAAGAAGACACTAGAGCAATTCATTCAAGTGACTGCAGCTAGAGATCAATCAACACATTCAAGTATTCGTGACATGCAAATTCAGTTGGGGCAGCTCACAAAGGCCGTATCTGAAAGGCCTATGGGATCCCTCCCGCGCAACATCAAACTAAATCCAAGAGAGCAAGTTCACACAATCACACTGAGGAGTGGACGGGATCTGGAACCTGCTGCCATGAAGAAGAAAGTTGAAGACGTTGAACCTGCTGCAGTTGTTCTTGAGGAGAAGAAGGAAGAAGAAAAGAAGGAGGAGGGGGACGCAGTCCCAAAGCAATCCGTTCCAGTCAAAGCTTACAACCCACCCACCCCCATACCCGCAACGCTTAAAGGGGAAAAGTGACACTGAGGACTTCAACAAGTTTTTGAACCTCTTTAAACAGGTTCAAGTAAACGTACCATTCATGGAGGCGCTGCAACAAATGCCGAGGTACGCAAAGTTTATAAAAAAACTCATCTCTAACAAAAGAAAGTGGGGTGAACCGAAATCGGTGGTGCTGAATGAAGAGTGTTCGGCAGTGGTGCTAAAGGAGATGCCTAAAAAGCTCAAGGACCCAGGTAAGTTCACTATCCCTTGCTCCATAGGAAGTGAGATTTTTTATAATGCTTTAGCTGATTTGGGTGCAAGCATCAACTTGATGCCCTATACCTTGTATGAGAAGCTTGCACTCGGTTCACTTAAACCAACACGTATGTGCATACAACTGGCTGATCGATCAGTCAAATATCCCCAGGGGATCGCCGAAGACGTGTTGGTTAAAGTGGACAAGTTTGTTATTCCCGTTGATTTTGTTGTTTTGGATATGCCCCAAGATCTTGATGTGCCCTTAATTCTTGCCCCAAGATGTTAATGAGTGTTTCTTGTTGGATGTCATTGATCCAACCGAAGAGGAGGAGAGGAAACCCCCACCTCTTAAAGAGACTCATTTTGACTCGTTCGTTGATAAAGGGTCTGATAAAGGCTTAGTCTCATTCTTGTGCTTTAGGAGTGACCCTGAGATGCGCAATTATTTTCATGAATTTAAGGTCTTAAGCCATCTCAAGGCATTTGTTGATAGGAGGTTTGATTTGTGGAAGACTAATTTTCTGAGCGGGAGTGTTTTTGACTGAGTTTTTAATGAGGTGGTTGCGTCAGGCACACGACGTTAAAATTAGCGCTTCTTGGGAGGCAACCCAAGCTTATTTCTGCACTTTTGTTTTAGCATGTTTCTTTGTTTTTGTTTGTTTTTGTGTTTATTTTGCAGCTCAGGGTCTTGCTTTGGGGATGATGTGCCGAGGATCATTTGACTCAGTTTAGTTCTGCACCGACTAACGCCTTAGGGAAGTTCTATTACTTTTACTCACTTGTTTGTATTGCGTAACTTGAGTTGAGATTTTGAGCACGTGTGACCCTTTCCCTTTACCCCCTTGTGCATAGTGCATTTTTGGCCATCGAGGGCGATGCCAAAGTTTAAGTGTGGGGGATTGAATTGGGCATTCGGGCAGTAGCTGTCACATGGGATTTTTAGAGTTAGCATGTGCAGGTGTTAGTTGTATATTCATAGAAATTTCATGTCAAAATTTTGAAATTTTTTCTTTAAACCGTGTCTTTGTGAGTTGGCTAGCGTCTTGACTATGCTTTTAGAACATCTTTGAAGTGTTTAGGCTTAAATCGTTTTCATGGTAATCTAGTTGTTGAAAGGATGAAGGCATTAGTCACCCATTGAATCGTTTCACAAATCATCCACTTTACCTGAAACGTCCTTTAGGAGAAGCCACTTTGAGCTTGACTATTTTGTTCTTTACCCAATCAATTGAGCTCCATAGCCAAATGGCCTATTTCCTCACCCGTGAATAATTCTGAAATAGTCTTGATGTTTAGGGAACTAGGGGATTAATTTGTTAAGTTTAGGGAATCTTTGTATGAGCCATCTTTGGCACTGTTCTTATGCCCCAAATGGGGTAAGAGCAGTCACTTTCTAGGAATTTGATATTTTCGAGGATTGCATTGTAGGTAGGGATTCACCTTGATTAATTGAACTTTAATTGCTAATTTTCCTTGGTGAGGCCGAGATTAGAATGAGGTTATGTCTAGTGAAAATCTGAAAATCGAAAAAATTAATATAGTTAGACCTCTCACCTTGCGAAAAAGAGAATGGGAGACCCGGTCAAAAAGCGTAAGTGTTCTGCACAATAAGATGAGACTTGGGGATCTTTTGAAAAATATGGCGTTCTCGTGCCAACATGACAAGGAAAACTGAACTTAATTAATTGAACTTAGAGGCTATTGCAAAAATTAGCTGTAGTCCTTCGCGTACTTTAAGTATACGTCAAAGCACCAATGTGCCACGACGATTTAGCTTAGTTGTACACCATGTCTACTCTTTGCATAGGTTTAAGTGATAGTTCCTAAATTGTGTCCTGCTGAACTCCCTCATCCTAAGAATAGCCCTGAAATTCCTGAATGCATTAAGTTTGTGTCATATTATTCCAAAACTCTCAAAGAAAGGGACTTTTATTCTTTACCATCCGCCATTCACCACCGCCTTCATAAGTTCTTCTGATCAGTAGCTAATTCACTAGTGTTTGTTGCCATTACTTCAAGGATGCTGAGAATAAATTTGTCATTCGAGTTAGCCAGAGTACAAAGATGTAGTTTAGGGAAGAATTTTCTTGGTTTAGCCTTTCTGTCCTGTGAATATTCCTTTGATTACGTGTGCATGCTAATTGTTTTGAATTCCGTGTGGTGATTGTCGTAAGTCCCGTTGTTTAGTTTGCTTGAGGACAAACAAAAGCTTAAGTGTGGAAGACTCTGATAAGTCCGTATTTAGACACACATTTGATGTGTGTTGGGAACGATTTGTGATGGTTTTCCTAGATTTAAGGTCTTACAAGTCTCAATTTTAGCCCAAGTTATGTTACCAGGCGTTGGTCCAAGTTTTATGTCTTTTGGAGTCAAAATCAGGGAATTTGAGCTTAGCACCGGCCCTTGAGAAGCAAAACAGGATGGTTTGAGAAGCATTCAAGAGTCAAATGAGAGCTTTGGAGGTCACCGGGAGGTTCACAATGAAGATTTGATCACAAAAGAGCTATAGGATTGGCTACGAGATCAAAAGAAGACAAATAGAGCTTGAAAACGACATTCAGAATGACCTTATTGTTAGTATATATGTCCTAGCGACAATCATTTCTTTAAAGACATATGTACTTGATCACATTTAGTTTTTATATTTGATATATACACGGTATTACACTTTATGAATGATTGTTTTCGATTGTCAATGTTTTATTCATAATTGTGTTCCCTTGGATTTATGTTGTCAATAAGTAAGTGGGAGCTTATATGATATAACATAAGGTCCTAAAATAGCCCCAATCAATGATCATCAAGAATGGGATATTGATGATATACGATAAGATTGGTATGCGGACTGCATCATACTTTTAGAAAGTATAGTTGATCTCACGACTATGAGTTCCTGTAATTCATGATGGTCACATAGATATTTTAGAGAATATTGGCATACCCACCGAGAAACCATTTGATAAGTTCTATTCATGTGTCTATGGGATTATCGGCGTATAGAGTAGTGTAATAGTCCTCCGACTTGAGGTCAATACGTACTACATGTGCGGAGTGATGTACTTTGACCATGACCAACGCTTGCACTCCAACGTGTAGGGACTTATATATTAGATTTACCCAGTGGTTATAGATTAGAACTAAATAATTGTTATTTTGTTCCTTCTATAACAAAGAACATAATTTCCATTCCTATGTTAGACATTGAGGGTTTTTCTTTTCATTTTGCTAATAACACTTGTTGTTTTTCACAAAATGGTATTGTGTATGGAAATGCTCCTCTTATGAATGGTTTATATGTTCTTAATTGTAGACATGACATATTAAATGTACAAAATAAAAGACCAAGGTTAAGTAATCTGAAAAATACCACATATCTTTGGCATTGTAGGCTTGGTCATATTAATGAAGCCAGAATAGCAAGGCTAAGTAAATTAAATTACTTAACGCCATTTGATTTTGAATCATATGGTAATTGCGATTCGTGTCTCTCAGCTAAAATGACGAGTAAACCTTTTCTTGGAAAAGGACTACGGGCCAAAGAAGTGCTTGAATTGGTTCACACAGATGTGTGTGGACCATTCCCAACTCAAGCTAGAGGAGATTTTTCTTACTTCATCACGTTTACTGACGATTTCTCTAGGTTTGGATTTGTGTATCTTATGAAACACAAATCAGAAGCTTTTGAGAAATTCATGGAGTATAAGGCTGAAGTAGAGAAGCAACTTGACAAGAGTATCAAGACTCTACGATCTGATCGTGGAGGGGAATACTTGAGTAAGGAGTTTCTCGATTACTTAAAAGGTCAGGGAATTCAGTCACAATGGACTCCTCCAAGAACACCTCAATTGAATGGTGTCTCTGAAAGGAGAAATAGAACCTTGTTAGACATGGTTAGGTCCATGATGAATTCCACGTCTCTTCCAACATCTCTTTGGGTGTATGCATTGCAAACTTCGATATACATTCTGAATAGAGTTCCATCTAAATCAGTGCAAAAGACACCATATGAGTTATGGTGTAATAAGAAGCATGTTCTTTCACATATTAAAGTGTGGGGTTGCCCTGCTTATGTAAAGAAATTGCACACTGATAAGTTAGGAGTTAGAAGTGAGAGATGTTATTTTGTGGGGTATCCTAAAGAAACTAGGGGATATTATTTCTATCATCCTGAGGAACATAAAATCATTATTTCCAGACAGGCACGATTCCTAGAAGAAGACTTGGTCTTCAAGGAATTCAATCGTGAGAAGATAGTACTAGAAGAAATTCAAGAATCACAAAATAACATAGAGGATGAAGACTTGTTAGATGGTCAAAACAAGGATTCAGTGGGAGGATTAAGCGGAAGTATGTCCCTAGGAGGATATCCTTCAGCTAGTGGGAGTAATATAGGAAGCACCTCGCACCAGCAAGTGGTTCCTTTTAGGCATGAAAGAAATGACATGGTTGTCATTCCTTCTGCACCTACTTCTCCTTCTCTGGAAACACTTAAAAGTGTAGCACCAGAAAATTCTCCGAGCATTGGACAGTCCAATGCAAGAGAACCTCTTCACAATCAGAATGAGCAGCCTCAACAATCGCAAAATATTCAACTTCGTAGGTCTATTAGGATTCGTCATGAACCAACTAGGTTTGGCTTCCTCATGGAGGATCATGATGATGTTGAAATTCCTGACAAGGATGAACCTAAGACTTACACTGAAGCAATATTAGATATTGATTCAGAGAGGTGGCAAGAAGCCATGAAATCTGAAATGGACTCGATGTATATCAATCAAGTATGGAACTTGGTTGACTTGTCTGTTGGGGTTAGACCCATTGGATGCAAATGGGTTTTCAAGAAGAAAATTGATGCCGAAGGCAAGGTGCAAACATACAAAGCTAGGCTAGTGGCTAAAGGTTATAGTCAAAGAGAGGGAATTGACTATAGTGACACCTATTCGCCAGTTGCAAAACTCAAGTCCATTCGAATTTTGCTTGCAATAGCAGCATACTATGATTATGAAATTTGGCAAATGGATGTCAAAACTGCTTTCCTTAATGGAAACCTCAAGGAGGAGGTGTACATGGTACAACCTGAAGGTTTTATATCCAAGTCAAATCCCAAATCAGTATGTAAATTGGAGAAATCCATATATGGGCTAAAGCAAGCCTCAAGGAGTTGGAATATCCGTTTTGATGAAGCGGTCAAATCGTTTGGCTTCATCAGAAGCAATGAGGATGCGTGTGTATATACAAAACGCAGCAAGGATAGCGTGGTCTTTATGGTCATATATGTTGATGACATTCTGATCATAGGGAATGATATCCCCTTATTGAATTCCGTGAAAGAATGGTTATCCAATATCTTCATGATGAAAGATCTAGGTGAAGCCTGTTATATCCTTGGGATTAAGATCTATAGAGACAGAGTTAACAGGATGTTAGGTCTTTCACAATCCACGTATATTTAAAAAATACTACATCGATTTAAAATGGAAGAATCTAAGAAAGGATTCCTCCCGATGGGTCATGGGATATCGTTATCAAAGAAGGATAGTCCTTCAACTGATGATGAGATCAAACGCATGAGAGGGATTCCATATGCTTCTGCAATTGGTTCAATCATGTATGCTATGATCTGTACTAGGCCAGATGTGGCTTATGCGCTTAGTATTGTTGGTCGATATCAAAATAATCCAGGAGAACGGCATTGGAGTGCTGTTAAGACTATTCTTAAGTATCTTAGACGAACTAAAGAATATTTCTTGGTTTATGGTGGACAAGAGAAACTAATAGCATCTGGTTACTCTGACGCTAGCTTCATGACAGATAAGGATGACTATAAGTCACAATCAGGATATGTTTTTAATCTCAATGGAGCAGCAGTAGACCGGAAGAGTTCCAAGCAAGACACTACAGCTGATTCGACAACAGAAGCCGAGTACATTGCTGCATCAGAAGCAACTAAAGTGGCCGTATGGATACGTGAATTCCTCAAAGAATTAGGGGTTGTTCCAAATGATAGTCATCCAATAACCATTTATTGTGACAATAGTGGTGCTGTTGCACAAGCAAAGGAACCAAGATGCGACAAGAGGAATGGACATGTGCCGAAGCGCTATCATGTGATTCGAGAGCAGATAGCAAGAGGAGAGGTTGCAATAGAACGTGTTTCCACTGAGGACAATTTGGCTGATCCCTTCACCAAACCTTTGAGCTGTGAGAAACATACTAGACATTTTGAGAATCTAGGTGTTAGACGCATTGGTGATTGGCACTAGGCCAAGTGGGAGATTGTTAGTATATATGTCCTAGCGACAATCATTTCTTTAAAGACATATGTACTTGATCACATTTAGTTTTTATATTTGATATATACACGGTATTACACTTTATGAATGATTGTTTTCGATTGTCAATGTTTTATTCATAATTGTGTTCCCTTGGATTTATGTTGTCAATAAGTAAGTGGGAGCTTATATGATATAACATAAGGTCCTAAAATAGCCCCAATCAATGATCATCAAGAATGGGATATTGATGATATACGATAAGATTGGTATGCGGACTGCATCATACTTTTAGAAAGTATAGTTGATCTCACGACTATGAGTTCCTGTAATTAATGATGGTCACATAGATATTTTAGAGAATATTGGCATACCCACCGAGAAACCATTTGATAAGTTCTATTCATGTGTCTATGGGATTATCGGCGTATAGAGTAGTGTAATAGTCCTCCGACTTGAGGTCAATACGTACTACATGTGCGGAGTGATGTACTTTGACCATGACCAACGCTTGCACTCCAATCGGGGTAGATACGACATGTGTTGGGTGCATCACGAAGCACATGGAGTAGTAGTTGAGCCAAGAAAGGATTCATTCCTCATAACAGATTAAGAGAGAACATTCTACTTCTCATATCTAGATGGATCATAAAGTCATTGGCCAATGCAAAGATATATTCGTTTTGGATATCGAATATGATCGTTATGGATCATCTAGAAAGATTGAGAGACAGAGACTGAGTTATTGGGATAGACACTATATCATGTTCTAGACTTAGTTGAATGTTCGCAGAATGAAAGGACCGTATCACTATAAGCTCTATATTACAGGGAGTTTGTATAGTCATCACAAACGTCCTTATATATTAAGTTTGTCTGGAGAATCGTCTAGGGATTCGCTAAGACCTTAATTTGATTAGTGCTTAATATATAAGGCCCTATGGGTCACACAACAAGTGATTATACCTTCCGATTGAATTGTTAGAAGGAATTAAATATTATTAATTGGATTAAATAATATTTAATTCGTAATACTAAAAATGAATTAAATATTAATTAGATTAAACATATTTAATTCATGAAGCTGAAGGAGAGTTCTATTTGATAGAATTAATTAAGTAAGATAAATTAGATTTATCATACTTAATTAAGATGTATTTATTATTAAATAAAGTAGATATTTTCTTTTGTGATTTGGAATTAAAAGAAAAGTAAATAAAATAAATATTAATACATAATAATTAGAAAGTGGCGTGCAGCCACATCTCAATTATTATTATTATTATTTTGTTTTGTTTTATCTACTTATTTAATTAATTAGGAGTATTGGTCCTAGTAGGATTAGAACTCATTAATTAGAAAGACTTTCATTGTGATTGGGAAACTAGTTTCGAACTAGTATAAATACATCCTTCTCCTTCATAATTTGTAGACCAGTTTTCAGATTCAGTATTAACAGTTTATTTCCCTGCGAAGAGATTTCCTAGCCTTTCTCTTAGGGAGATCTAACCGTTCTTTCGGGAAGGAGAAATCACGTGGATACCAAAGGTCAAGGATTATCACCGCTAGGCTGGAAGATCTGTAAGTTCTAACTCAGATCTGTTATTATTATCATATTCGTTATTTTGTCATAATCAGGGAAGATCTGTTTGGAAAAATTTTAAACTTCCGCTGCCGTACTTTCGAGGTACGTTACATCAATTTCTCAACACTTATGTCAATCGTTCAATCATATCTCTTCACAAGTCTCTTTTTAGAGAGAGTGTCTAGCACAAAATTTAGAGAGCATTTCGGCCTTGTTCATCAATCTATTGAGATTCTTTGTAAGTTTATCTTTTTAATTAATTACAATTTATTCTATTCAGCCCAATTGTGTTGATTCTTCAATTATGTATTGTGAGTAGTTTAATTAGGGATTTGAGATTTATGAAGGGGTTAATCATGTATGGCTAGATTCTTGATGGATTAATTGCATGAATGTCGTTTCATTTGTGTTTGAATAATTTAACTGATATCTCTTGTAACCTAGAACGCGCGCTAGAATTACAATTGCTTGTAGAATAAGTTAAGAGAGATCTAATTTATTCTTGGACACATTCACACTCACTTAATCGCTCGCTAAGAGATTAGTAGCGATTAAGGGGCCGTAAGCTCGCTCGTCTTGGCAATAATTTAGGATCATGTCGCATGAGAGATCAGCCGGGTCCCCTATATTATTGTACTCTACGCCGCGAGAGCGGTAAGAACTTAGTAATGACTAGCTAGACTCAATTAAATTAATTTCATGTAAGTAGACCTGATCTGCCAGAAATCTGGTTACCCCGGAATCAATCTCTATTCCCTTCGTCATTAATTAGAAAGAACCCCTTAGCTTTAGTTTTCGTTTAATTGCAAGTTAATTTTCCAATCAATCAAATCTCTCACAATTTATTTTATTTTATTTCTTTTTAATCGCTGAATTTAATTAATTTTTAATTCCCTTTTGTCCGTTCCTGTGGAGACGATATTCGTACTTACACACTTTACTACAATCTATTTTAAGTGAGAGAAAACTCACATTAATTACAGAGAAGAAAAAATTAACCTTGTTGATAAAATTCTCTATATATACTACTAGTACATGTCTGTAAAATTAGCAATAGAAAAAATTAGATGTCGTTCACTTAACGTTGGGTAATTAATTAATTAAGCCCGGTTACAAATAATTAATCCGGCCTTGGCCTATATAATTAAATTTTAATATAAAAAACTTTTTTGATCAATAATACATCCTATACAACTCAAAACTTTTGCAGAATAAACAATTTGGAGCCACTACAGTCTACAGTAAGTATTAAGTTACACATAAAAAAATATAAAAAGGTTTCGGAAATTAAATTTATCATAACACAAATTTATCACTTTCCGATCAAACTAGGGACCATTTAAAAACACTAGAATTGGCTGAGTTAGTTGAATATGTGGAAATTTGTAGATATAGATATTCCAAAAATTGGTAGATACATATCATTTTTAGTATATAATCAAATGGAAAATATAAAAAATTTATAGAAATTAAATAACTCATTGTTGGGTTAATGGCCCAATGGGGGTTGACCCATAAACCCTAAGGCCCACCCTATGAACGTACTCAGAAGGCCCAAGACAACGGGATACCCTTCCGATTATCTAGGGGACGTAGGTATCCTAGCGTAGGTAGGTACCTTGGCCCAGGAACAGCATGAGACGCACGTCTCGCAAGACTTCGGGCCCAGCAGGAAACAGGAGGCAAGCCAATGGGGACGAACGTCCCCAGAAGGCCCAAGATAACGGGATACCCTTCCGATTATCCAGGGGACGTACGTATCCTAACATTGGCAGGTACCTTGGCCCAGGAACAGCACGAGACGCACGTCTCGCAGGACTTCGGACCCAGCAGGAAACAGGAGACAAGCCCATGGGGATGAACTTACCAAGATCCTGGCGGGATTCTGCATTTAATACAGGAGATTTGGTGGTTGCGCATTTAATGCAGAATATTTGGTGGTTGGGATCAAGCTATCCACAGCTGGGTTCAACGCATCAAACTACTCATTGACGGTATAACTAGTACTACGTATCATTTATTTCATTGTAAAGGATGGCAACTTAGCACTCTAATATTATAGCATTCTTATTATCTCGTAGTACAACATCTGTACGAACGGCCTCACGCCTTGTAGGTACGAACGGCCTCACGCCTTGTAATAGTGGAATTAAACCAAGACTTCTTGTTGGACCTCATCTAACTTATTTGACCTTATTCTCCTAAACTACCCACTCGAAACCCCTAGGTTGTGTGTTGGGCCTACGGATTGAAGGGAATAAATCTCAACACTCGTAATCAACACTTAGGGTAAAGATATGTGTAGTATTTGTTTGCTCTCCTTTTTCTACTATCTGGCCTATATATTCTAGAAATGTCAAGCATTTATAGAGTATAGATATTACACTCGCTGCTCTATTGAGTAATACTTAAAATAATACGTAGTATATGGATAAATATTTTATTTGAATTTATGTATTCATGTGTAAAGATGATGTTCACACACTTCAAATTTATTGAGATTGATACAAATATATAGCAAATAATACATTATGGAATTTCAAACAGTGCATAAAAAATTGATTAACTTTTCTAATAATTGTGTGTTTCATATCAGATTGAACCGTCAAACGATTTAACAATTTATTGGTGTTTTCTAAAAAAACACCTATTTTTTTTATTGGTGTTTTCTTATATTACCCCTATTGTGCCCATTCTCCAATTTTTGTTCCATTTACCTTTTTATCTATTCCATTAAATTTATCACATACCATATTTGATATAGTCAAGTGATGATAAATCACCGCCTATTCATATTTTACTAATTCAATATCAATCAAACACTCCATCATGTCTCAATCTTAAGGGAATGAGGTAATATTTATACGTAGTACTCCATTATAATTGAAATAAATTTTTAGAAAATTCAAAAGGTGATTGTTTTTAGATTTGAATAAAGATCAGACATGACTAATAAAGTGACAAAAATGAAAAAGTTATGAATGTGATGATTTCTTTAATTTGTACGTTATGTTAATGGAACATTTTGTTTTAGGTAACAACTCCGCTACCCATTTAAAAAATGGGATACCGTACCTACCATTCGTTTGATTGATCCGAACCATCATATCATTTTAAATTTAGATTTAAATAATTCAACTGCAACATTCTTATTGGTCCATGTGGACGAATGTATGGTACCTTATGGATACCATATAATCTACCTTTGTTTTATTATTTACGAATGAAATCAGTTGAATTAAAAACATGCTATAATATTAGATGAAAATATACGCAAGTATATACAAAACAAAGAGTATATACGGAATATTTATTTATTGTGTATCTATCTGTATACGTACAAAGCATTATATACCTGGGAGGTCTTTTTGAATGTTGAGGGCAGAGGTGAAGGCGGCATAAAGATCGGTGATGACAAAAGGACCTGTTTGGTGGAACTTGAACTTGTTGAGATTACTTACTTGCCGGCGGAGGAGGGCATTGTGGAGCCGGGATAAGACGCTGTAGATGGAATTGCATCTGGCATGGGGTAACTGGAATTCAATGCGACGGCGGGTATGCACCCCACCGGTTGCATGCCTCTCACCGCTACTTTCCGGATTCGCATCCCGTAAATCGGTTTTAGGTTCACGCTAAACTCCCTAAATACTTATACTTAAATCAATTGAATACTCATTAAATAATGTAATAAAAAAAATTCTAAAACTTAATTATATTTGATTTAAAGCAACCAGCTCATTATTCAAGCAATTTGAGTAAGATAAAACTAAAATGACCAAGGAAAAAAATGATGGATCTATATTTTTCTTCCTTACTAACAGTATTTTTTACATATTAGTATTAATATAGTATATAATACTATTAAAATTTTAAAAAATTGGGGCCCCGTAAATCGGTGGGCCCTGTTTAGGAGAACCTATTGAACCTCCTGAAAAACGACCTTGCCTATCTCCTGCATGTCACTCAACCCAAATACGTACTATCATTAGTTAATCGTGTAGGTGTTTTTAAACCTACTTTTCTCTTAATCTAATTATCCTGAAATTTATGAAATTTTGACTGAAGTGGTTGAATTGATTGTTTCTGCCGATTTCTGAAAGAAAAAAATTAAAATATTTTTTATTAATTAAAAATGAAAAATGATATGAAAAAAAGCTAACATGATCCTCTACAGCAACTTCAGCCAATACAACCAGAAATGTAACTTTAACTTTACTTTTTCTTAGGGAGAATTTGACTTTGCGCCCCACTTTTTGGGTGATATCAAACTTTGCACCCCATTTTGAAAAAACTTTGATTTTGCACCCATCACACAACATTTTGTGAAGAAAAAATTATGAATGTGGTGCAAAGTCAAAAGAATTTTAAGTAGAATGGGAGTGCAAAGTCAAAATTTTTTGAAAATGGGGTACAACTTCTAATATCACCCAAAAACTGTGGTGCAAAGTCAAATCCTCCTCTTCTCTTATTATTACAAAATCCAGCGTGCGAAATCAAAAATTACGTGTTTGGTGAAAAGACGACTAATAATAAGCCCGATAAGCCAAAAAAACAGGGTCGTCATCAAGTGGGCTCTAAATTGGAACTGCGGAAATGAATACTCACTCCATCTCTAAATTACCTTCCAAAGTATATTAGACACGAGAATTAAGATAATAAGAATTACATGGTGGTGAATTATTCAGAAGAGAGAGATATGTGTAACAATGTGTAAGAAATGCTATGAACTACAAATATTTTGTCAAAAAGAATAAAATATTATTTTGGGGTGAACGAAGAAGTAAATTTGAAAGATAATTCGGATACAATGGGGTATATTTAATTTATGTGGTTCTTCGTGGGTCGATGTTCTCTTTCAAACAGAATTTTGGCTACTCTAGAAGAAATAAGCACGTAGTATTTTTTTGTTAATCTTCCGCTTAATTTAAAAATAGATTTTGGAATTTTATCAATCTGAGACTTGTAAGATAGACGAATTATCAATCCGGGACCTGAAAGATGAAATGTATCAGTATATGACTCGAAAGATGAAAATAAATTCTATTTTTATGGTTAAAAATAGAATATATAAATGCAATATATTAGAATTATATGACTAAATCATGATTCACTATTGTGTAAGAGAAAAAACAATATGAAATTCTAAAATGAATGCTGTAATTTTCCTTTAATAGGAGCGATAATTCTCATTTAATTTCATCCGGAACGTATATGTATGTTCTTACATGTGAATCATTGGAATGATGAAGCGTACACAATACATGCTATATTGAACAAGTAACACTGCTGCCACTTTAGAGAAATAATTACGTCACTTTTAAAAAAAATAGTGACACTGAGGCAGCACGATGTTAGTATTTTAAGAAAAGAAATAAGAAAAATAGTTGGTGTACACCTTTTGTGTACATTTTTGGTGTACATATGTCTGTCTCCAGCAGATGAGTTGTCTGTCCACAGACAACTATGTAGAATTGTTTGTGGACAGACAACTCATCTGCCAGAGACAGACATGTGTACACCAAAGGTGTACACAAAAGGTGTACACCAAGCATTTTTCAAGAAATAAATATTAGTAAAAGAGAAATATTCTTCTTTCCAAACTCATTAGAAATTTTAAGGTTTTTAAAGTTAAATCTTCATATTCACTACATTGGAATACATTGGAAGTTCTACAAATCATAAAATCCAAATTAAAATCAAATAAACATTTGTATCCAAAAGAAGTAATTAAAATGAAATTGTATTGATCAAGAATAAAAGTGATCGCAGGAGGGCGCACCCTAAAATCTATTTGGGATATAGAGATAAAAAATACTCCCTCCGTCCCGAATTGAATTGCAAACTTTGACCGGCACAGGGATTAAGCAGTGATAATAAATGATGCTTGCTTTTTACACTTTTGCTCATCTTTCTAAAAGTAGATGTCTTTAAGTTAATGGGGAAAAAGTAAAAGTAAATGTAATTTTATCACTTTATTCTTATTTACATACCTAAAATAGAAAGTGGAAAACCATTTTGGGACAATCAAAAAAAGAAATTTTACAAATTAAATTGGGACGGAAGGAGCAGTAGAATAAACGTGACAAACTGATAACCACACATGATTAGTGTACTACTACGTATTGTTTTAAAAAGGATAAAGTACTATATTTGACATGGATATGAGCAAAGGTTACGTTTTATTTTCTCAATATGTCAATATTCATATGTCCCTATTATTTCCTTACCTTTTAGGATGTCTCATATTAAGAATGTGTTGGCAATCCACGGTGGATAAAACATACTTCCCCCGTTCCTTTTTAATTGTAACATCCAACTTTCACACTTGCCAACACACAAGTTTGATCATTATTATCTTTCATTCATTGTTAGTAAAAAATTAAAAAATTTAGATTTTGAAATTTTAAAATGAGAAGAATTTAAAAATATTTAATAAAAAATTAATTTATAATACATTAATAAATAAAATATAGTCAAAGTAAAACGTATGAATAGCGCAAAAATACAATGTTGCTAAATGGGATGTTTCATTGTTAAAAATAAAACTACGATGCTATACAACCTATCCGGCTATCCCACTATTCGCACTAAAAAGTACATTTATACTATTTTACGTTTCTCTATATTTCCTTTAAATGCGTGAAATTTAAAAAATGGGCTGCTTACTTTTGGGATCCTGTGCAGTTGGGCTCGCTCCATACCCTCATTACTGGCCCAGATAAGTAATCACTAACTATGCTGATGGAGTATATGGCCCGGGAATCCCCGGCCCACAGACTCCTACTACACCAATAAAGGGCCAACCGGCCCAGGAAGCACAACAGACCTAAATTACGGCGCCCCCAAGCACTTAGCAGCCTACAACGCGCACTGGGGAGCCTTCGGCCCCTGGCCGAAGGCTCAAAACTCTCACAGAACGGGTTTTTCAAGCAAACTAAGAAATTGGGAGAAAAACGGCAGAAAACAGTAGCCCTCGGCACCCAGGGGGTCCCCGGCACTCAGAGCCCTCGGCTAGTCCTCTGCAGCCGAGGGCACCTCTCCCGACATAATATCCGCGCCACATGCGTACAGATCACCGTACCCTGTACAACGTCCCATCCAACAGCCGCATTAAATGCGGCCACATGCGGCTGCCAGCGCCAACCAGTTGAGGTGACCTCTCGGCCAATGGACGCTTGACACGTGTCCCTGTCCGGCATTTATTGCTACTATAAATAGCACCCATTTCCCCATTTGTAACTAAGTCATAACACGCTTTAACGCCTCAACTCAACATACTTTCTCTCTCTTACTTGCTCTGACTTCTCTCTAAACTACTCCCCGCAGTAAACCCTCGGATAAGCTACCCCCGGGTACACTATCCATCATTTGGTGCTCTCGTTGAGAGGTCGAACGATCAAGTAAGAAACCCTCCCCCTTCGCCAAACACTAGCCCTCTACCAAAATGGTGAGAACAACACGTGCCAACTCCAAAAACGTAGAAGACAAGAACCTGGCCCTCGGCGACGTCAACGCCCCCGAAGCCTCTCACAGGGCTCCCGAGGGCGGTGTCATCGCTGGGCTGGAACAGGCGGTTGTCGACCTACGCCTTCAGATCCAGCAGAATGCCCCCGATGCCCGCCTCGGCATCGAGGCCAAGAAGAAAAACCGGAGCGATGACCAAGTCAGCCCTCCGGTTCTCACCATCGACGTTCATTCGGCGCTCTCCGCCTTCATCCAGACGCTCACTCAGAACCCAGGTGCCTTCGGCACCCTGGCTCCGGCTCAACCCCAGGTTGGGGAGAACATCATATTTCCCCCTCTGCCACACCCCTTCGGAAATCCCATCCCTCGGATTGGGAATGACGAAGGGGTAGTGGCCCAAGATACGGCCTCCCAGGAAGTTCACTCCCGGGACCGCCACAATGACAACAAAGAAAGGCCCCGCACTTCCGCCCTCAACCGGCTCGGAGGGGGGCGAGACCGCCGAGGGGTCCAAGACCGCCTCGGAGGAAAAGCACTCCAAAGGCCCCAGGAAAGCGGAGGGTCTGTCTCGAGGGCAGACGAGGAGCGTCCCCCTCGGGACAAAGGCAAGGCACCCCTTCATGCCAACGATGCTCGCCACCAGATCAACCAGGCCCACTCGGCCCGGGTTCGTTCGTAGGGGGCGGAGACCCTCCCGAAGGACCCCCGGGACGAAATTATTGCGGCCCTCCAACGCCGGCTTGATGAAATGGAGGCCAACAAAGCTCACGCCACCACCTCCACCCCTCATTCAGACCTCAAGTACGAGGCCATGATGGCCAAAATGGAGGAATTACAGAAGATGGTAGCCGAGGACTCCGGGGAACCCATCATCAAGCTCCGGACCCGGACGCCATTTACCCCAAGGGTATTGGCGGCCCGGATCCCGGAAAAATACCGAGGGCAACACATACAGCCCTACAACGGGAAGACGGACCCCCAGGAACACTACAGCAAATATCAGAACAACATGATGATGGTAGGGGCATCGGACGAATATTTGTGTCGTTGGTTCCTCTCCACCTTAGAGGGGCCGGCATACGAATGCTTCAACCGGTTGCCCGAAGGCTGCATTGATTCATGGCAAGAACTCGCCCAGCGATTCTTGACGCAATTTGCCGGGAGGCGTCGCACGAGGAAGCACTTCTCCCACCTCCTAAGACTTGGGCACAACCCATTCTCCTGGACCGCCCCCGGACACCATTGACGCACCCCGTCAGCGTCATCCTTGATTTTGCCGAGGAGAGGGGCCTCGTTGAGCGCGATTCTCGCGCACCCCCGGAGGTACATGCTATCAACCCTCAGTTCCCATACTGTCGTTTCCATCGGCACCAGGGGCACAGAACCGATGACTGCCATCAGCTAAAGACGGTCATCGAGAGATTGATACAAGCGGGGCACCTGTCCCAATTTATCCAGAGCCCTCTGCAGGAGGGACCTTCTCATCAGGGACCTTCCCGAGGGCACCACACGAAGGTAAACGCCTGGGTGAACCCGAACACCATCCCTCTCGGCAAGAAAAGGGAGATCGGAAACTTGGAGGAGGAAGAGGAGGAGTACCCCCACTACCAGGAGAAAAAACGCCACATCCTCATGATCACCAGCGGCAATACAGGGGGCGATTCCACCGGTCAGCGGAAAAAGTGGGCTCAATCGCTTTACGTGGGGGAAGTCACCCATATGCCCCCGGTAAAGCGGCTGAGGGAGGAACCCATCACCTTCACCAACGCAGATCTCCCTCCTACTTCTTCTCCTCACAGGGATGCCTTGGTGATTCGGACTGAAATAAACGACACCATCATTCACCGAACTTACATTGACACGGGCAGCTCCGTCAATGTAATGTACCTCAGCACCTTTAGAGAGCTGCATCTGGAGAGGGGGTCCCTTCGGCCCATTAAGACCCCTCTGGCCGGCTTCACCGGCGATACTATTGATTCCGAGGGGGTAACAACCCTCCCAGTAATCTTCGGCGACGGGCTCCATAGGGCCCAGCTCGAAGTGGAGTTCGTCGTCGTCAACATCGACTGCGCCCACAACATCATCCTCGGCCGGCCAGCCCTCGAGGACCTCGAGGCCGTCATCTCCATGAGGCACCTCTGCCTCAAGTTCCCCGCCGAGGGGGGCATTGGCTACTCCCGGGGGAATCAGAAAATTGTCCGCGCTTGCTATCTTCAAGTCACGAAGAGGGTAAGTAAGACAGAATTCCGTGTTGACACCATCACCGGAACCATCGACGAAGAAGAAAAAAGGCCGAGGGCTGAACCAGCCGAGGACGTAGAAGACTTTGCGCTCGATCCGGCCAAGCCGGAGAGAGTCGTAAAGATTGGAGCCCAACTCCCTGAAGATCTGAAGACCGGTATTACCGACGCCCTCCGCGCCTACTCCACTGTCTTTGCATGGGGGCCGGAGGACATGCCGGGAATAAGCCGAAGGGTCATCACCCACCGCCTCTCGGTGGACCCCTCGGCAAAAGCAGTACAGCAACGAAGAAGACCCCTCTCCGCCGAAAGGAGGGAATTTGTGAAGAAGGAGGTCGCCATGCTCCTCTCTATTAAGCACATCAAGGAGGTAAAATACCCTTCATGGCTGGCGAACGTAGTCCTCGCACAGAAGCCTCCTACCTTCCGCATGTGCGTGGACTACACGGATCTCAACAAGGCGTGCCCTATGGACCCTTTTCCTTTGCCCAATATCGATCAACTTGTAGATGAGACCGTGGGGTGTGAAATCATGTCATTCCTCGACGCATTCCGCGGGTATCATCAGATCTTCATGCATGAGGAAGACGCCGAAAAGACAGCCTTCATGACTCCCGAGGGCATCTTCTGCTACCTAGTGATGGCCTTCGGCCTAAAGAACTCAGGGGCCACTTACACCGGATGGTGGCCCGAGTCTTTCAAGCCGTCCTAGGGCGCACCATGGAGGCCTATGTTGACGACATGATCATCAAAAGCAAGCAATCTTCCAGCCATGCCGACGACCTCCGGGAAATCTTCACCATCATGCAGAAGTTCAACCTTCGGCTAAACCCGAAGAAGTGCACCTTCGGCGTCCAAGGGGGCAAATTCTTAGGCTACATGGTGAGCCGAAGGGGTATTGAGGCCAATCCCGAGAAGATCCAGGCCATCATCAACATGGAGCCCCCACGCAATGTGAAGGAAGTTCAACGATTGACGGGCCGCCTGGCAGCCCTCAACCGCTTTCTATCTAAATCAGCGGAGAAGTCTCTACCCTTCTTCCAGATCATGAGGAAGACGGCTGGCTTTCAATGGACTCCAGAATGCCAGGGGGCTTTCGACGGAGAAGTCTCTACCCCCTGTGCTATCCAAACCAAAGGTAGGGGAGACCCTCTATCTCTACCTTGGGGTCAGCCCGGCAGCCATCAGCTCCGTGCTCATCCGGGAGGAAGACGGCATCCAACATGCCATCTTCTATGTAAGCAAGACCCTAAGGGAGGCCGAGCTCAGGTACTCCCCTGTGGAAAAAATGGTGTTAGCCATCGTTTGGACCGTCAAGAAGTTGGGCCACTACTTTCAGGCTCACTCGGTTCATGTCCTCACGCATCAACCCCTCGGCGCCCTCATGAGGAGCCCACCAGCTCCTCCTGTATGGTGAAGTGGACTATCTTCCTGAGCCAGTACAAAATTGACATCCGTCCGAGGCCTGCCATCAAGGGCCAAGCCCTGGCGGACTTTGTGACGGAGTGTACCGCAAGGGTTGCCACGGACGGGGAGCCCTCGGTTACCTCAGACGACTGGTGGACCCTCTACACCGACGGCTCCTCCGCAACCAAAGCATGTGGGGGAGGGGTAGTCCTCATTACTCCCGAGGGCTTCAAAGCCTACTATGCAATCCGCTTCTCCTTCAAGGTCTCCAACAACGAGGCCGAGTATGAGGCCCTCCTATGTGGCCTTCGGCTGGCTGCCAACATGAAGGCTCGGCAGATCCATATCAAATGCGACTCCAAATTGGTCGTTGGCCAAATCTCCGAGGAGTATGAGGCCAAGGAGGGAAGAATGAAACAGTACAAGGAGGCGGCCAAAGAGTTGCTTAAGGTATTTGAGGCACACTCTCTCACTCAAATACCGAGGGCTCAGAACTCCGAGGCCGACATACTATCTAAGCTCTCGGCCGACTCCCCCGAGCACATCTCTAAGATTGCTAAAATTGAGGAACTCAGTCTCTCGAGTATCCATGCGAGCCCCGTCATGAACATACAACAGTGCCAAGAGGACTGGATCTCAGATATCATCACCTTCATCTCCGCAGGGCAGCTACCCGAAGATGAGAACCGCGCTAAACTAACAAAGCTGAGGACTCCTAGCTACACCATCGAAGACGGAAGGCTCTACAAACGGTCTTACAACGGCACGCTACTTCGGTGCCTTCATCAAGATGAAGCCGAGGTCGCAATGGAGGAAGTGCACAGTGGCACTTGCTCAGCTCACCAGGGACCCTTCTCCATGTCCCGAAGGCTCATTCTCCAGGGCTATTTCTGGCCAACCATGGCCGGGGATTGTGCTGACCTTGCCCGAAGATGCCCCGCATGCTAACATTTCCAGAAAGCCCCCGGCAGGCCAGCGGTCAACTATGCCCCCATCAGCACATCCATCCCCTTTTCCCGGTGGAGGATAGACCTCGTGGGCCCACTGCCGAGGGGTACCTCCAACAACAGGTACATCATTATGGCCATCGACTACTTTACCAAGTGGGTGGAGGCTGAGCCCCTCGCCAGCATCACAGAGGCGAAGTGCCGTCACTTCGTCCTCAAGAACATCCTCCCAAGGTTTGGCGTCCCCCAGCAGATCATCTCCGACAATGGAACACAATTTGAGACAGCCCCCTTCTGTGCCCTTCTGGAGGCATGGGGCATCAAACACACCTTCTCCTCCGTTGCCTACCCTCAAGGCAACGGGCAAGTAGAGAACGCCAACCGGACCTTGCTCGAGGGCCTCAAAAAGAAGCTGGAGGCCGAGGGCGGTGGCTGGGTAGAAGAACTCCACAACATCCTTTGGGCCTACCGCACCACCCCTCGGCGAGCAACAGGCGAAACACCCTTCTTCCTCTGCTACGGGTTTGAAGCCAAAGCTCCTACGGAAGTCACCCTTCCTACCCGGAGGGTGATCCAATATGACCCCGAGGTCAACGACAACAACATGGCCCTCGACCTCCACCTCCTTTCAGAACGCCGGGAACAAGCCTTCATCCGGGCAGAAAACTACCGAAGGCAAGTCAAAGGCTACATCGACGCCAAGGTTCGCACCCGAGAATTCCATGTGGGGGACTATGTCCTCCGGAGGAGGGGAGCCAGCCAACCGACCGAGGGAGGCAAAATGGCACCAAAATTCGAAGGTCCCTACATCATAGCAGCCATCATCAAGCCCGGGACTTACAAGCTCAAACGCCCCAACGGGAAAGAGGTCCCTAGGCACTGGAATGTACACCACTTAGTTAGATTTTATCAATAATGTGAGAGCGGCCAAGCCCTCATAACTAGTGAATGTACTATCCTATGGCCCAAGGCCTCCAATTTTGAAGAATGAAGACACATTCAAGACACCAAGAACAACCGCAAAACACTTATGAGCGGCCAAGCCCTCATACCGACTACAGGCCCCAGGCCTCACCATGAGAAGAACCCCCTCCGGCACCAAGTGCCGAGGGCGGACACCATCAACACCTTCAACAACAGTGAAAACACCAAGTGTTTCAAACAAGACCCCTCGGTACCAAGTACCGAAGGTGGGGACTCCCATCACCGACAACAGGAAAGACCAAGTGTTCCTACAGAAGACCCTTCGGCACCCAGTGTCGGAGGTACACATCTCCACCATCAACATCAAAGAGAAGAACACCAGGTGTTCCTACAGAAGACCCTTCGGCACCCAGTGCCAGGGGTACACATCTCCACCATCAACATCAAAGAAAAGAACACCAAGTGTTCCTACAGAAGACCCCTCGGTACCAAGTACCGGGGGTACACAACTCACCCATCAACGTCAAATAGAAGAACACTAAGTGTCCTTACAGAAGACCCCTCGGTACCAAGTACCGGGGGGCTACATATCGAAACTAACACCAAGTGTTGTTTCTAAAGCCGTACCCCACGAGGACGCACATACCGAAGGCGCCACCATCGGTGCCGGCGGCACGTAGTGCCCCCGGCCATTTGCAACTAGTGTGCAAATAAAAACCCTTTCTTGAAACGCTTTCCGCGTCACTACCCCCAGGGTATGACAGGCATGAGAAATGCCCAGTATTCGACTTTCAAAAACGGAACGCTTTCCGCGTCATCACCCCAAGGGTATGACAGGCACGAGAAATGCCCAGGATTCGACTTCCAAACCGAAACGCTCCCCGCGCCACCACCCCAAGGGTGTGGCAGGCCACGGACTATGTCTAGCGCCGAGGGGACGAATTTCAAAAATGAGGCGCTTTCCGCGCCATCCCCTAAGGGGAGGCAGGTTACACACCACCATATCTTGTGCCCAGGAAACGACCCTCGATCCCCTCGGAACTCGGAAGGTTAACCCGAGGGAGGAGAGCCATTGGTGTATTCAGATGGTCTCCTGATAGGCCCAGCCTTACCAAGAAACCAAGTTTCTTGATACCTTCCCTTCACCACCAACAAAAAAAAAACAGAGGGGGTGAAGGGGAGTAGACTCATCGAGAAATCAATGAGTACAACACTCCAACAAATCACAGCATACCGAGGGCTCCCTACGGGAACACCTCCGGTAACTGAAGGCTCCTATTTCCCGAAGGTTACTACTCAACAATACAAAGGGATGAGTTCACTTCTAATAAAGTGCCGAGGGGTCCTGTCCTGTAAAAGGGGATGCAACTGACTAATGCAGCTCAAGAACCCTTCAAATGAATGTCGAGGGCACCTATATCCCACCAACATTCACTACAACATCAATATCCTACAAATTTTCCTAAGTCCACACTTTTGAAAAAATGACAACAGCCGGAGGCTCACATATCACCCAACGACCGAGGCATCTATTACAAATCATCAAAGGCCAACCAAGGGGGATTATTCCAAAATAATGTCGCCCTCAGGAAATCTTAAATGGAAAACACTACTAACCGAAGGCTACACAAGGAAGCAGCACTTAGAAATTTTTCTAAGTCCTGAAGATTGAGCCCCCAGCCTGATCAATATTTCAACTAGAGGAACCATGATAGCCGAAGGCTACGTGATGCAACAACACTTATAAAATTTTCTAAGTCCTACATATTTGGCCCTCGGTCAAATATTCACACATCAGGAAGGGGGCTGCCAGCCGAGGGCTTCCAATGGGAGACTACACCTAGAAATTTTTCTAAGTCCCAATGATTGGGTTCTCAACCTAATCATCACACAACAATTGAACTACAAACACCCGAAGGTCCTATGGTGTGCTACATTTAGAAAAATTTTCTATGTCCTACATATTTTGGCCCTCGGTCAAATCTCCATGCTAACCGAGGGGACATGCGGTTGAAGACTTGGTGAAGCTATACTTAGAAATTTTTTCTAAGTCCTACATACTTTAACCCTCGGTCAACTCTCCATGCTGACCGAGGGCTCCTACTACATACGTACTACACTTAGAAAAATTTCTAAGTCCCAAAAGATCTCACCCTCGGTGACAAGTGTCTAAGTCCCGAATCTCCCTGCAACCCGAGGGGTCACACGATTGAAGGCTTGGTGAGACTACACTTAGAAAAATTTTCTAAGTCCTGACTATTGCTAGGCCCTCGGTCACACATCTAGCAGGGGGTGCCCAACTACCAAAGGCTATGACTGTATTCAAACACTTAGAAGGATTCTCTAAGTCCTAAACAGCTCACCTTCGGCCATCGCACGAAGGCTACACGGAACCAGAAGAGAAGATCAGCCGGGAGCCAACAGATGAACAAACACTTAGAAATATTTCTAAGTCCTGAACATTGTGCCCCCGGTAAAACATTGAAGTAACTAGAGGTTATTGGTAACCGAGGGCTACAAGAAGCACCACAATTGGAAGGAAATATTCTAAGTCCTAAACATACATTCAAAGGAACAAAGGCATACATTCAAAACGAGACGAAGGCATACATTCAAAAGAAAAGAAGGACAACACATTCATATACAAAAGCCCGAAGGCTAACATTCATCCATCAATCATCAAAAGGAAAGTCAGTGTAACTATTACATACGGGCCAAAGCCGAGGGGTGACAAAGGTTCATTACAAAGATTTTTCAAAAATCAGCTAAGTACAAGTTAAGATTTATCAGCAACTTCATCGACGGTCCCTGCGGCAGGTTTGGAGGAGATTTCTTCTTCGACGACATTGTCCCCGACGGTAGCACCATCATCATCGCCGCTCATCATCATAGAATCATGAATCACCGGGCGCTCGTCGCCCTCGGGGAGGGGGACTCTCACATCTGGCTGCAACGGGGGAAGGCCATACACCGAGGGGTCAAACTCCTCCAGGGAGGTGCCGAAATGCTGGGCGAGCCTCCGGTAAACCAGATGCTGGGTGAAGAACTCGCCGGCTTGATAATAGGTGTCGCCCCTCTCGTTCATCCAGTCGAGCCCGGGGCCTTTCACCCACTCCTCGATCGAGGCCTTCACCACGGAAGCCACCCATTCCCTCTGGCCCTCGGCCTTCCAACCCTCGGAGATGAAACCAGCGATGGCCTCTTCTCGGGCTTTGACGACAGCTTCGGCCTTGGCATTTTCGGCGTCCTCAGCCGCTTGCTTCCTCTCCTCGGCCGCAACCCTCTCGGCCTCTACCTTGCCCTCGGCCTTGCCGTCATCTCTCGCCTTCTTTAGCTTCAGCTCCGCTTGCCGAAGGGCGTCCTCCAGCTTGCACACCGCCCGGAGGCAAGCGTCCTTGTCACGGATCAGCTCCTTCACGGACTCCTCTAGCTCGGCCTTATGACGGCGCCACTCCTCGCGCCTTCGGGCCTGCTCACCGAGGGCTATACACGCCTGTTAACACAACGGACAATGGGTTCAGACGGACGTTGAGAATATACTAAGTGTTAAGATAAAAGCAAAGTAAAAATACTTACAGCCAGAGATGATCGAAGGGCCTTGCTCTCGAGGGCGTCGTCGTCGTAGGTGGAGAGGGCTTGCTTATCCATCATCGAGGTAATCCCCCTCAGGAAAGACATCGGTTCACCTGAACCGTGCAGCACAGATGTCCCCGGGGCGAGGGAGAGCTGAAGAATCTCCCGAGGCAAGTCCTCCGGGGGAAGATCTGTCTGAGCCATCGGAGTGTCAACGGCCGGGGAGTCAGCGGAGGGCTGATCATCAATTACTATGGGGGGGCGCCATTCCAACGGTGCCCCCGGCAACCTTCTGTTTCTTGATCGGGGGCTCCACCCCCTTGCCTCCCTTCTTCTTCTTGACGGCCACCTCGGCCTTCGCCCCCCGGCCTCAGTAGCAAGGGCAGCATCAGCAGAAGGCTCCACAACCTCCTTCGGGAAGACCTCATCAATGGGCTTTTGGCCCGAGGGCTCCTTTTTCTCCTTCTTCTTGACCTGAGCCCTCTCCTTCTTCTTTTTCATGGCAAAGAGAGCCTCCATACCTGCAAAACAATGAAGAGAAAATATTAACCCGAAGGATCCATACAACAGACAACTATCGGGACGCAAAATAAAAATGCCTAAGTACAACAACTAAGGGCCATCGGCTAGTACCTCCAGCCCCCCTCGAAGGGTCTGTCCAGCTTGGGTTACTTCTCATCTGCCTCCCCAATGTACCGGTACCGTTGGAACCCGAGGGCATGCAAGTCATCCTCGAGAGTGCATTCTTTGATCGTCACGATCTTCTTCTTGCCCTCCGGGATCTTGGCGAGTTTCAGGCCATCCTTCTCTAGGGCGATACTCCCCACCTTCTCGTGGCGCCGAAAGCGGTCCCGTAACTCCCTCGGGAAGGGGTTCTCGGCCAACCGGACATAGCACCATTTGTCTTTCCAGCCCTTGTTGGACGAGGGCGCCTCGGTGAACAACTTGAACTTCGCTATCTGCTACAAATTGGCGAAGCCCTCGACATTTGCGTGCCCCCTCGACACAAGTTGAAGCTTTGGAAGAAGAGGTCAAAGCTTGGGGTAACATCCCTCGTCCGGCACAGGTGCAGAAAGCCAACAATATATGAATGGTTGTTGGGGGTAAGTTGGCAAGGGACAAGTCCAACGAACCTGAGGTACTCCCGGAGAAATGGGTGCAGGGGGAACTGGAGGCCCATTGATACCGACAGGATGTGGACGGCAATACATCCCTCGGGTGGCCGGGACAGCAAATCATCGACGCCTGGCTCCACCACTACGGCCGAAGGCCCAACGTGCAGCTGCGTGATGTACAAGTCTGCCTTGTCCGCCTTCGACTTGATATCGAGGGCCTCGGTATTTAGCCAGGTATACCCCTCGGGCATTTCAATCGGCCCCCCAGCACCAGCGACAACACCTTTCTTCTTGGGGGCAGCCCTCCTCGACTTCATCTTCCTCTTCTTGCCGGGGGCCATCCTCATAGGCGTCGGGTCCAACGGCCTGGAGGTACTAGGCTCACCACAATCGTTCCGAGGGGGTGGCACAGCAACGGTAACCGTCATCGCTTCCTTTTGATCTTCGTCCTCCGCCACCTGGAACGCAAGGGCTAATTCTTCATCTTCGCACTCCTGTTCGAAGCCCTCGGCTTCCACTTCAGCAACAAGGGCCTTCTGCAACTCCAAGGCTACGGCTTCGTCATCGGCAACCGAGGGCGCACTGCTAGTGGACTCTACATCAGAAGCAACCTCGTCCTCAACCGAGGGCTCCCTTGAGGTATTCTGCGAGTCACTTTGGGACGACATCCTTGGTGTACTTAAGCTAAGACTCCTAAACCAAGGGTTCTCTACAAAGCTCTAACACCTAATCTAAGGCCAGGGAGCAAAAGCTTACGAAAAACGGTGAGGAACGAAGGAAGAACTGACCTCTAGAAGTTGCTGTGATCGAGGGTGATTTTCTCTCTCTAGAAAATTTTCGGCAGAACTTTGCTAAGACAAATGATCGCGCAAGAAGAAATGACTTTGGCTCCGGGGTATTTATAGGCCACGAAATCCGGGCTTGGGCCTGAAAACCGGGCCCCCGGCTACAAGTCATCATTACTTGCCGTCACTTCGCCCAACCGGTGACGCCGCCCATGGACAGCCAACCATCACGCACCACGTGTACCCCCCCCAACGGCTATATCCTGACGTTACATATTCCAACGGCTATATTTCCAACGGCTATATTCCGGGAGCCCCCGGATTTTCTTACTTCACTCCACTTCATCAAGGATAGCCTCCGGGTACACTTACCCAGAGACGCCCCCGGGTTGTGCCCACATAGTACATAACAGTCGCCTTCGGGATCACTCCTTCAGAAGCCCAAGGCTTCATATCAGGCCACCCCTCGGGGATTCCCCCTCAGCACTGTAAGGGCCGAGTAGTCCCCGGGGAGTATGCCTCATTGATGGATAGCCTACGGCACACAGGTAATGGGAGCCCTCGGATATCCTCATCACCAACTAATCAGCAAGCAGGGGACACCCCGGTGACAATTCAACCACTGCCCTCATCCATCACGCCCTCGATCCCCAGATTGAGGGGCTCCCCTTCGGCACCTCCCAGGACATCAACAGCAAGCCTCCGGCTACTCAACACATGAGCCCTCAGAACAAGGAGAGCCTTCGGCATTACCATTATTCTCCATTTTTGACCAAGGTTTCACATTTTCGATTCATCGTTGGGGGAATTCGGTGCACTCTTTTTCCCTCATTAGGATTTTTTCCCCCAGGGTTTTTCCTAATGAGGTTTTTAACGAGGCATCCCCCCAAAATGAAACGAAAAGCGTCAGCCTTCGGCCCACAACAGCAGCGCAACTACTCTACTCCTTTTCACCACTTTACAAGTGCCTCAAGGAGTGGGGGACTGGAGGACCCCCTCGAGAAAATCATTAAATTACAAAATGGTGAAAAATTCCAACAAACGGCCAAGCAATCCCTCAAGTCCCGACATGTGGGTAACTGAGGGACTGCCTTCGGCAGGGACATGAAAGCAACAACTCCTCACCAACTTCAGAGATTACAACGGGACAACATCAAAGGGCAAGCACAAATTACTCCTTTTCCCTCAAGTACCTTTCGGCAAAAGGAGTGAGGGACTCCTGATGGAGTATATGGCCCGGGAACCCCCGACCCACAGACTCCTACTACACCAATAAAGGCCCAACCGGCCCAGGAAGCACAGCAGACCCAAATTACGGCGCCCCCAAGCACTTAGCAGCCTACAGCGCGCACTGGGGAGCCTTCGGCCCCTGGCCGAAGGCTCAAAACTCTCACAGAACGGGTTTTTCAAGCAAACTAAGAAACTGGGAGAAAAACGGCAGAAAACAGTAGCCCTCAGCACCTGGAGCCCTCGGCACCCAGGGGGTCCCCGGCACTCAGAGCCCTCGGCTAGTTCTCTGCAGCCGAGGGCACCTCTCCCGACATAATATCCGCGCCACATGCGTACAGATCACCGTGCCCTGTACAACGTCCCATCCAACAGCTGCATTTAAATGCGGCCACATGCGGCTGCCAGCGCCAACCAGTTGAGGTGACCTCTCGGCCAATGGACGCTTGACACGTGTCCCTGTCCGGCATTTATTGCTACTATAAATAGCACCCCATTTCCCCATTTGTAACCAAGTCATAACACGCTTTAACGCCTCAACTCAACATACTTTCTCTCTCTTACTTGCTCTGACTTCTCTCTAAACTACTCCCCGCAGTAAACCCTCGGATAAGCTACCCCCCGGGTACACTATCCATCATATGCAATTGGTTTACACTTTACATACCCAAAAAGAAGTGAAAAATAGGTCATGTCAAAGTGTTTTTGACTCAAATATGACATATTCTTACCAAATCCTTTCTTAAAATTTTGCAAATTTCTGCAAAAGATCGTTGTCAATCCCGCGTTTTTTTGTAATGTATGTTACCTTTCGGTGTATGTGGCTATGATTTAACTTGAAAGTAATTTAGTCATTCCCAACAGAGGAGACAAGAGCTACAGAGGATGAGAGATCGTCTTTGGTGTACACATTTCGTTGAAGGAGTTCTAGGAGAGAGTTAATCTGGGTCGTCAAGTTCGGCCCATTAACCGATGTGTTGAACACCCCTGTCCCTCCGTACGCAAAATTCATCCCATTTTGAGGGTTTTGTGCTTCCCCTCCGCTCTTCCACACTGTATAAGCTTGTGGAGATTCTATTCCAAGGTGTGATGCTAATGGAACCACAAACAAAATTCAAAAACATAAGCAGAATAAAATCTACCATCTAGCTACTAAAACAAATAATTAAGACATTTTTGTTACACACATATAGCATGGTCCATAACTAAGAGAGTTAGTTGGTATATGTGTTTTTGTACACTTTTGGTACACATCTCAATGTACACAGACATATTCCTGTTTTTCTAGATGAATTGTCGTTGTACACAGACAAATAAAAGTGTACACAAAAAATGTACGCCCCAAGACTTTTCCAACCAAATACCACGGTCCTTACTTATTTTATAGAAACTTAATTGGAATCAAGTATATACTCCGTATATAGGTAACTTTTACTTTATTACATTACATAAATATTATAAACATTATAAATGCAATGGCCTTCACGTGTTACACTCGCATGTTTTTTCGTTTCGTAAAGAGAATCGTGTTTCTCACTGACAACTTTTTTGTCTGTGATAAAATATTTATCGGTGTGAAACAAAAATCGCTTCACAAAATGAAATAAATTGTTCGTAGCTTCTAAAATGACGTGTACAAACAGTATTTCTAAAAAAATATGACTCTAAATCAGCGCACTCATTCTAGATATGATTCTTGTTCGTTCCAATTCTTATTCGGTCCAATTTTGGAGGAACGGGAATCAGACTGGGTTCTATCCTACCTAAAGAGTCACTAGTGCAAAATATGTATTCCATAACTAGGTTTTAATATGGGTTCAATTAGAACCGTTATAATATATAGGTGCGGGGTCATATTTATAAATAATGAAAGTTTGAGTAAGTTGAGCGGGTATCTTTCATAAATAAAAAACATTATTCATATGGGGCATTAAAGAACCGACATGAAAGTACTATAACGAGGCCGTTTTTCTAATTTCCGAAAACTTTAATTTCGTAATGGGGTATATTTTATAATTTTAAAAAGTACTTTTCAATGTCAGTTATGGTGTAACCCTTATCAAAAGTACTAATACTAAAATTAACCCTAGCTCCCAACAAACAAACGGCCCAGCCAAAAACACCCTCCCGTCAAAAGAACGAGCTGAGGCACTAGCTACGCTGAAGACGAAGGAGACGAAGCCGCTGAAGACGACGCGGCAGCGACGCGGCTGAAGGCGACGCGGCTGAAGACGCTGCTGCTGCTGACGAGTTTTCTTCACTGCGATTTGTACTGCAGCATGAAGCGAAGGAGAGGGGGCGAGGGGCGAACAGGACAACTGCGGTTCTTCTTCCCATCAACAAATCGACGACTCCACTACTCCACTCCAGGTAAGTCCTCCAATCCAGGTTAGCCTTAGAAATGTATGTGTTGAGTTTTCTGAAAATATGTGCTGAGAAGCTGAGATAGTTTGTATGTAATTCGTAGAACACAAAATACGATTTAGAGTTTATAGGTCATGATTTGAGCCTTTTGAAATTTCTCAAGCACTGAATTCATATGCAACGATAATTCTGAAGTACTGAATTCAGAAAATTTGATTGTATGGGAAGTAATGCAGCTGTTAGAACACAACTGTTTACTTCTACTTTTGACTTTCAATAAGTTTTTAACTTTCAATTTGGGGAGTGTTTGCTTCTACTTTTGAGAATGGTTCTAAAAATCGAAAAAATCGGCCGCCTAGGCGCCGTATACTTGCTAGGCGGACTGCTCCCGTAGTGAACCAGTGTTGAGCCTTCTACTCTTTCCTTTCCAGATTTCCTTCTTCTTTGAGTAAAGGTGTCCAGCGGTCCAGTATCCAGATAAAGGTATTTTCAGTTGGTTGGTTTGACTTAATTTATGCTTAGAACATTTCCTTACTTGTTTTTAGTTTTTACTGTTTTTTGGTTAGAACTTAGAACATATACACACACAGCTCTCAGATGGACGCCAGATGAAACAAAAATCCTTTGAATGAATTTATGGTATTTAACTTGGGTACTGTGCTTGTAAAAGTAAATGTGTACACTGATATGTTGCATTATGAATCATTATGTGCACTGAAGAAGAGATGTGGTTCATTCTGGGCATATTAAAAGCCTAATTGAACCGTTATTAAAAAACTTTCCATAACGGTTCCCGAACCCATATTAAAAGTACCAGACTTTTAATAGGTACTGCAACAATAACGGTTCTGAACCGTTATTAAAAGTCCATTATAACCGTTATTAAATCAATATTTTCCACTAGTGAGTAGTACAAAAGAGAGTTCAATTTTTTGGGATGTTATTCTAACCATCAGGATGTTTTTAATTGGAGTGGCTGATCTGGTCTTGTCTTGTCTGGTCTATTTAAGTTTAGTCTGATAAATATTTGATCTCTATGTATTTTATAACTATTAAAGTCTGGTTGCTATTTTCAATTCTGGTCTTGTCTGATTTGTTTAAGTCTAGTTCAATCTATTATGATTTGTTCTGGTCTGGTTTAGAACTGAAAGTAGTCCAAGTAAAAACACTTGGAGTATCGATTTCTAATGTTTTTGTATCTATTCTAACTGAATAGAGAGATTTGAAGTTTTAGTCCTGTAACTTTCGATTGTTATCCTTATTGGTTCTGTAACTTTAATCTCTTGCAAATTTGGTCCTGTAACTAATAAATCTTTGCAATTTAAAGACTTTTCCACCAGAAAGTACACTTTCCAGCAGAAGAATCCGACACCGGGCGACGTCTTTTCCAGTATACTATCGCCGAAAAATGTACTTTTCCGGTGGAATTGAAAATCCTTAAATCGCAAATATTAATTAGTTACATGGCGAAATTTGCAAATGACTAAAGTTGCGAGACGAAAAGTACAAATTTCACAACTAAAATGACCTTTTCTTTGGGCACAATGATGTCATGTAGTGGGAAACTGTTCAAATTTTTATACGATTTGTTATTAATTCAAAAGGAGTTAAATTTTAGGTAGCTATATCTAGGATGTAAAGGAATGAAGAGGGAGATGATGAGAGTGCACCGACCTATGTAATCAGGGAGGCCGCGACCATCTGCCGGAAGGTTTGCCGGGGAAAGTCATGCCATAAGCTAAGGCTCACTCCAACTTGTGGAATTCTTTGTAGCTGGCCAATTAACAGTGTCAGCATAGAGTTATGTTAGAGGTCCAAAAAATTTTACAAAAAGTTTTACAAAAGGGCTATGTGACATCGCCACATTATTTAACACATCACATCACATTTACAATACTTTTACATCAATGGTAATTAGAATAGGCATATCACTTGTTTGTAAATTTTTTTGTAAATGTATTTGTACTTCTATCATTTTTCATCAACATATGAATCACCAAAAACAAACAGCTTCTTTGGCCCCTCATCTTCCCTGTCCTTACCCCTTCTACCTCTGAATTTGTAAATTCACATGTTACATTTAATTATGTAGCTACAATTAAAACTAACATACATTCATGCATATATATCAATCACTCATGAAGCTAATTAAGGCTTTTGAATATAATTAAAAGAAACTTAAATTAACACATAAGATTACCTGGTAAAAGTGTGGCTAAGCAAGTGATGGATAGTGTACCCGAGGGGTAGCTTATCCGAGGGGTTATTGCGGAGAATAACTAGAGAGAAGTCAGAGCAAATAAGTAAGAGAGAGTGTATATTCGATACGTATTAAGTGTGGTTTACAATGGGGGAAAGGGGTGCTATTTATAGTAGTAATAAATGCTAGATAAGGACACATGTCAGTTTTCTGGTGGTCGAGGGGTCACCTCGACCGGGGTGGCACTGGCACTCGCATGTGGCCGCATTAAATGCGGTGGTTGGATGTGACGTTTGTACTTGGTACGGTGATCCAGGCGCATGTGAAGAGGATATTCTGTCGAGGTGGATGCCTTCGGCTGAAGGGTGCTGGGCCGAAGGCTCTTCTAACCGAGGGCTCCTACCTGCCGAGGGCTGCTGGTGCCGAAGGCTTGGTTTTCAAGCCTTGTTCTCCTGTGATGCCTCTTCTAACCGAGGGCTCCTACCTGCCGAGGGCTACAGGTGTCGAAAGCTTGGTTTTCAAGCCTTCTTCTCTTGTGATGCTCTTCTAACCGAGGGCTCCTACCTGTCGAGGGCTGCAATTGCCGAAGGCTTGGTTTTCAAGCCTTGTTCTCTTGTGATGCCTCTTCTAACCGAGGGCTCCTACCTGCCGAGGGCTGCAGTTGCCGAAGGCTTGATTTTCAAGCCTTGTTCTCCTGTGATGTTTCTGAGCTCGATTCCGTCACTGGTAGCCTTCGGCCATGGGGCCGAAGGCACCCCTTTGCGTATTGTGGGCTGCTTAGAGCTCCATTTTTCTGGGCTTGGCCCGTTTGGGCCTGTTGGGCCTGATTGTAGTAGAGGAAGTATGTGGGCCGGGGGTCCCTGGGCCATATACTCCATCAGGAGTCCCCCACTCCTTTTGCCGAAAGGTACTTGAGGGAAAAGGAGTAGCTGTGGTGATTTCCCTGAAGGCTTCCCTGTTCTGTTGGGTGCCTCAATTTCTCAATTCTCCCATATGTCGAGGGCTGAGAGCTTCCTGAAGGGAATGTAAGTGTGTTGCTCGTATGTGTTTCTTTGTTGTAGTTTGTAAAGTAATGAGAGATCTGCATTTGTGTGCTTTGCCAAGGCCGAGGGCCATTGTTGATGTTGAATCATGTTGAGGCCGAGGGCTTTTGGTGATGTGAGATCACGCTAAGGCCAAAACCGTTATGCCAAGGCCGAGGGCCATTGGTGATGTTGAGGCCGAGGGCCGTTGTGATGTTGAGGCCGAGGGCCGTTGTGATGTGGAATCACGCTGAAGCCGAGGGCCGTTGGTGATGTGAGATCACGCTAAGGCCAAAACCGTTATGCCAAGGCCGAGGGCCATTGGTGGTGATGTTGAGGCCGAGGGCCGTTCTGATGTTGAATCATGCTAAGGCCGAGGGCCATTGGTGATGTAGAATCGAATTGAGGCCGAGGGCCTTTCCTTGATAGTTCCGGGAGTCCTTCGGGTGTATGTTCTTTCTTTCAGGCATCGACCGAGGGGGTTGATTCCCCGCCTCGGCCGAAAGGGGGTCCAAGTGATCCGTCCGGGGGTTCGTCTGTTAGTCCCCCGGCGCTGGGCCGTCCCTTGATTGTGCCAGGTGGTCGTATGTTAGTCCTCCTGATGTGTGTTCCTTCTTCCAGGCTTCGGCCGAGGGGGTTGCTTCCCCGCCTCGACCGGAAGGGGGTCCAAGTGATCCGTCCGGGGGTTCGTCTGTTAGTCCCCTGGCGCTGAACCGTCCCTTGACCTTGGGGGGTCCCATCGTCTATTTACGGCGCGGGCTAGGCTTGGTCGGTTTCCGACGACTGCCGTTTCACCCCCAAGTTTGGGGATTTCGTCACCTCAGCCATTCTTTCAGGCCTGTCGCCGTGCGTTGCGCGCCGGCGACGCGGCGAGCGTCCTGCTCCAAAAACGTGGGCCTTTTGCAAGCCCCTCATCTTTAGACACCATCGGCCATATCTGGGCATTTGGCCTCGAAGGGGCCGATAAGATATCTGGATTGTGTTGTAGTTTACTTAAATTCATAGAAACAAGCGGAATACAAGGGGTGCGTTGTTTGACAATGGCTTTGTTAAGATACACGGCTCGAGGCCGAGGGCTCTAGGCCGAGGGGATGATAATGTGCCTCGAGGTCGAGGGCCCAAGGCTGTGACCGACGGCGAAGGCGAGGAACACGATTATCGGAGGTGGCGCTTCTTCAACTGGGGCTCCTCGAACTCCTCGTCGTCGTTGAACCTCCCGATTTCATGTTTCTTCGTTGCGATGTCCCCTTCTTTTTTATCGGTGTTCTCCCCGGCATTTTTCCCTGGGGAATTTTTGATGAATTGGTGGAGCTCACCCCGTTGAATTAGGAGTTCAATAGCCTTCTTTAACGAGACACAATCGTCTGTATTGTGGGAGGTGCTTTTGTGGTAACGGCAATATGTGTCGCCTTAATGGATGGCGTAGATCTCCCTCGCCGACCGAGGGTCCCTGGGGAAAAGGTCGTGCTCTTCCGCATAGTTGAGGATAGTGCTCACCGGGTGCGTGAGGGGAGTCCTCGGCATGTCCAACCGAGGGTGCCATTGGCGTTCGTTACGGCCTTGCTGGGTGTGACTTCCATGGTCTCGGCCTCCGGTCGAGGGCGTATTTGGGGCCGGCGTGTTGTTTGTCTTCTTCGAGGGCTGGCCCTCATTCTTCTTGAAGGAGTGAAGGTCGTCGGCGTCGGCGTATAGTCTCCCCCGCTGGAGTGCTCTGAGGTATGATCTTGGGGGGTCGGTGATGAGGCTCCGTGTGTAGGGGCTGCTGCGGAGAACCCCCTGGAAGAGGACGAGGAGGGTACGCTCGTCGGCGCCCTTGACCTCGTCTGTCTCCTTCATCCACCGGTCAATGAAGGACCGAAGTGCTTCGTCAGGCTGTTGCTTGACGGAGAGGAGGTGGGAGAAGTGCTTTCTCACGCGCTTCCTTCCGGCAAAATGGGTGAGGAAGCGTTGGGCAAGATCTTGCCAAGAGTCAATGCTGCCCTCGGGCAATCGGTTGAACCATTCGTATGCTGGTCCCTCCAAGGTGGAAAGGAACCAACGACATAAGTATTCATCTGATGCCCCCATCATCATCATGTTGTTTTGATACCTGTTGTAGTGCTCCTGGGGGTCAGTTTTTCCTTCATAGGGCTTGATGAGTTGCCCTCGGTACTTTTCCGGAATTTGGGCCGCCAATACCCTTGGGGTAAATGGCGTCCTAGTTCGGAGTTGGATGACGGGTTCCCCGGAGCCTTCGGCAAATTTCCTTTGCATCTCCTCCATTTTGGCCAACATTGCCTCATACTTGAGGTCTGTATGAGGGGCAGAAGTGGTGGCGTGTGCTTTGGTGGCCTCCATCTCGTCGAGCCGGCGCTGGAGGGCCGCAATGATTTCGACCCGGGGGTCCTTCGGGAGGGCCTCCGCCCCCTGCAAATGGACGCGGGCTGAGTGGGCCTGATTGATTTGATGGCGGGCGTCGTTGACACGGAGAGGTGCCTTGCCTTTGTCCTGAGGGGGATGCCTTTCATTGGCCCTGGAGACGGATCCGCCACTTTCCTGAGGCCTCTGGAACGCCTTCCCCCCGAGGCGGTCTTGGACCCCTCGGCGATCTTGCGCCCCTCCGAGTCTCTCGAGGGCGGAGGTCCGGAGTTGTTCTTTGTTTACGTTGTGGCGGTCCCGGGATTGGACTTCCTGGGAGGCCGTATCTTGGGCCACGACCCCCTCGGAGTTCCCAATCCGGAGGACCGGGTTCCCGAGGGGGTGTGGATGAGGGGGAGGCATAATATTCTCCCCGACCTCAGGTTGGAGGGGAACCAAAGTGCCGAAGGAACCCGGGTTCTGGGTGAGCGTCTGGGTGAAGGCGGAGAGCGTCGATTGTACGTCGATTGTGATGACCGGAGGGCTAATTTGATTCTCGCTTCGGTCCTTCTTCTTGGCCTCGATGTCGAGGCGGGCATCGGGGGCATTCTGTTGAATTTGATAGCGTAGGTCGACAGCCGTCTGGTCCAACCCGGCGATGACGCCGCCCCCGGGAGCCCTGTTGGAGGCTTCGGCGACGTCGACCTCGCCGAGGGCCAGGTTCCTGTCCTCTACATTCTTGGAGTTGGCACGAGTTGTTCTCACCATTTTAGCTAGGTGTTTTGTGTTTGGTCGAGGGGGAGGGTTTCTTACTTGATTGTTCGACCTCTCAATGAAAGCACCAAATGATGGATAGTGTACCCGAGGGGTAGCTTATCCGAGGGGTTATTGCGGAGAATAACTAGAGAGAAGTCAGAGCAAATAAGTAAGAGAGAGTGTATATTCGATACGTATTAAGTGTGGTTTACAATGGGGGAAAGAGGTGCTATTTATAGTAGTAATAAATGCTAGATAAGGACACGTGTCAGTTTTCTGGTGGTCAAGGGGACCCCTCGACCGGGGTGGCACTGGCACTCGCATGTGGCCGCATTAAATGCGGTGGTTGGATGTGACGTTTGTACTTGGTACGGTGATCCAGGCGCATGTGAAGAGGATATTCTGTCGAGGTGGATGCCTTCGGCTGAAGGGTGCTGGGCCGAAGGCTCTTCTAACCGAAGGCTCCTGCCTGCCGAGGGCTCCAGGTGCTGAAGGCTTGGTTTTCAAGCCTTGTTCTCCTGTGATGCCTCTTCTAACCGAGGGCTCCTACCTGCCGAGGGCTGCAGGTGCCGAAGGCTTGGTTTTCAAGCCTTGTTCTCTTGTGATGCCTCTTCTAACCAAGGGCTCCTACCCGCCGAGGGCTGCAATTGCCGAAGGCTTGGTTTTCAAGCCTTGTTCTCTTGTGATGCCTCTTCTAACCGAGAGCTCCTACCTGCCGAGGGCTGCAGTTGCCGAAGGCTTGGTTTTCAAGCCTTGTTCTCCTGTGATGTTTCTGAGCTCGATTCCGTCACTGGTAGCCTTCGGCCATGGGGCCGAAGGCACCCCTTTGCGTATTGTGGGCTGCTTAGAGCTCCATTTTTCTGGGCTTGGCCCGTTTGGGCCTGTTTGGCCTGATTGTAGTAGAGGAAGTATGTGGGCCGGGAGTCCCTGGGCCATATACTCCATCAGCAAGCTAAGAGACAAAAGAGGACGGTGAAACAACCTTTTTTCTCCATAGTGTAGACGATATTATTGATCGACAAGTTGGTTCAGAAAAGTTTATGCAACTTTCTTAGAATCTTTTCGTTTTGTTTTTCTAAGATATTGCAAAGGTGAAAGATGCTATAATTAACTATATATATACGCACGAATCCCTTAGCTTGTTTCTAAATTAATTGATTTCTATGTACCGGCATGGCTATGTAGACCTGCCAACGGTTCGAGTACGGGCCGAAACGTAGTATTCCAGACCCGGACTCGTTAGCCTCTATAGCTTATAGGGTTCCAGATCCGACCCGTATATTCAGCGGGTCTAGAACTAATGTTTCGGACCCATACTCATTGGGTCTCGGAATCGGGTCGGGTGGACCCGACCCGTCTCATGAAAATCCAATTCTAATGTGTACGTATAAGTGTGATTGTGTTTGTGTATGAGCCTATTTGCCTTCTTTGTGAATTGTGAGTTGGTTTATAATTTCCAAGATGCGTGGTGTTAGAATAAAGAGTAAAATTAATGACTTTGGAAACTGAACATGCTTTTTCTTGATTCGTTCTTAATGTATGTAAAATTAGAATAAAGAGTGAAATTAATGACTTTGGAAACTGAACAAGCTTTTTCTTAATGTCTATGGAGTCTAGGGTCTTTAGGGATCCTTCTTCGTATTTATTAAACTAAAACGTAATATGGGCGGCAACTAATGTAATATGTATATTAGACTAATGTGTATGTATATATATATATATATATATATATATATATATATATATATATATATATATATATAGGGTCAGGTTCTAATGAAAAGACATCTTAACGTGAGAAGTGAGAAGTTACACATTTACCTATTCCTGATGCACTTTTTTGCTAATCTGATGCACTTTTTGCGATGGCAGCAAAGTTGCGATTAATTACGGAAATGCCACCGCGTCTAGTATCACTGTTTAAATATTTTTTGCACTTTCCCGTGCACTTTTTTGCTAATCTGATGCACAAATCTTAAAATGAACGCATCAAATGCATTCTCACTTCTTACGATAAGCACTCTTCTCATTTGATCCTTATTCTCTCTCTCTCTCTCTCTCTCTCTATATATATATATATATATATATATATATATATATATATATATATATTAATGGATCGAGTCCTAAACGGGTCGTAACTATATATACCATATCCGACCTATTAAATAACGGGTCCGGATCCGGGTCCGGGTAACAGAATTAAATGTAGACTCATACCCATTAAAAAGATGCATCCGGGTCGGGTTTGGACCTGGACCCGACCCATTGACAGGCCTAAGTGTACGTACTACGTAGTACTCCCTCCGGTCCTAAATAAACATAACATTTTCCTTTTTGGGTAGATCCAAAATAAACTTCACACTTCTTCTCCCTTTCTTATTTGGCAAATTATCCACATCAAAAAAGTGCAAAAGAGTGCAAAACGGTGCCAAACAGTGCCAAACAGTGTCACAACAGTGTACTCTACAGTAAAGTCAAATTTATTTCTTTAATTTGTGTGTAGTCAAAGTGTGAAGTTTATTTAGGACAGGAGGGAGTATATTATAATCGATGCTGTAAATCTAGGTCTGTTTGTACATATATACAGTGTATAATAATACATTTGGTATACTATGTTCACCGTGCAATTGGAATGGTCATGGTTAGCCATATTTTAAACCGGTGGTGAGCACCATGCACCCTTTGTTATTTTTTATTTCTCATTTTCTTAAAATTGTTAATAATTTTTTCATTTTTGATCCGATTTTTATAAAATTTATACCAAAATTTTTTATTTTTCATGATCTTTCAAATGAGACCAATATTGCCTATGTAATTTTAATTTTTTACATTCATACATTTTTTTGTAATATATTTTTATATGCATACACTTTTTCTATAATATTTTTTTATCACTTTTATATGTTTTAGAGGTTTTTAAGATATTGAGTTTGTTTATTTTGCTTCTAGCTTGGAGATACATTTGATAATATACGAAGTTACATCATCTTATACTCCAGTTACAAGTTATTATGTGTGAGTTACATCTTGTTATGTATGAATTACATCTTGCTATACACGAGTTACATACTTTTATGCGAGAGTTACATGTAATTATGTGTGAGTTACATCTTGTTATGTGTGAGTTACATCTTGTTATACACGAGTTACATACTTTTATGCGCGAGTTACATGTAATTATGTGTGAGTTATATCTAATTATTTGTTATTTTTTACTTATCTTTATCTTGAACTAATTCAATTATTACTGAATTAATTTTTTTTTGCCAATTTAATACAAAATTTTATTAATCCACATAAAATAAGTATATTGTATTTCATATTCATACACTATTTTTCAAATGATAAAAATGAAAGATGTAGCAGGGGTTTATTTCATGGTGTAACTCACATACATTAAGATGTAACTCGTGTATATTAAGATGTAACTCGCGTACAATAAGATGTAACTCGCGCAGAAGAAGATGTAACTTCATGATATATTATCAAATGTAACTTCAAAATAATTTGTTAAAATTACATAAGCAATATTGGTCTCATTTGATAGATCATGAAAAAAAAAAAATTGATATAAAATTTAAAAAAATCAGATATCAAATAAAAAAGTTATTACAATTTTTAACAATAAAAGAAAAAAATAATAATGAATGCTGCGTCGTTTTGGGATCAGGCGCACCATCCTCATGATGCGCCGATCCCATGGTATAAATTGCGATTTTAAAGTTTATAGTAGGTATGTTTTTATGGAACATATTGATATTGAATATTTTATTAATTAAATTGGTAAATTGTTCCCGGCCTTTGGCCCTTACCACCACTTCAGGTGGCCAAACTCCGGGTTTAAAAAAAAATGGATCATATCGATTGACCACATTTAATGATTAATAATGAGGTTAAATAATTTAAATATCCCAAACATTTAAGGGGTGTGCGATGAGTACCCCAAACTTGTACATATAATATATACGGAGTATATCTTAAACTTTATATAAAAAGTTTTGTTAGCACCATGAGTATACATTTGTTCACAAATGTAATTTTATGGTGTTAAGTACATAATTTAAAATGCACAAAACATTTATGAGAATGCAATTAAAATTAAATTTTATAGGATGTAATATTATTTATTTCACGAATGAAATTTTAGAATGTTAACTGCATTCAAAAAAAACTTAGAATATTTTAAATTATGTAATTATTCCAACAAAATTGTATTTGTAAAAAACATATAATCATGGTGGGAAAACAACTTTTTATATAAAGTTGGGGGTATATATATTACATATGCAAGTTTGGGGTGCTTACCTCACACCCCATTAAGTTTGGGTAGTTACGTTAAATTATTTCCCCCTTAATAATGCACAGAAGTAATATGAAAATGTGACCTATTGTATTTTTTCTCTTTTCATAGTTCTTCTCTACTAATGATATATGTTTTGATGAATATATGTTCAGTTGTTATGGTCTATTACATAACTCCTTTTGATAATGTTTCAAGTCAGGTTGCGAGGGGGAGGTAACTTTGATCAATGAACATATTTATCTTGTTTATATATTTTGTCCATTAGCATTCTTTATTCATTGTATCCATGCATTCATTTTGTTGGGTTTCGTGTATAGGGGTGATAATCGAGTACTTCGATTCAGTGGAGGACCTAGGGGGGTCCTAGGGGGGCAAGTGCCCCCGCTCCCGACCCCGAAATTTAAGATTAGTACTTAAAGATAAAAATTGTGCCCCCGCTACGCGAATGGACATAAATATTACTATAATTACTATGCATAGTATAAATTATAAATAACCACGAAGTTGTGATGGAACAAATCCTTATAGTTAGACATTGATTACTACACTTTGTTTGAAAAGTGACATTGATGATTTTCTTACTTGGTGTAAATAATGGTTGTCCAAAGTTAAAAGTCCAAGATATGACAAGTGTTCTGATATGCAAGATGAGCTTAATAGATGCAAGACTTTTATCTTGAATAGAAGTCTATACATGAAAAAATGTGTCAATTCGCGATAAATTAGTTTCAAACCAATAGACTCTTTGAATTTTTTTATCCATAATATAATGAATGTTAGATATATAGAATCATATTATTAAATAAAATTGTATTAAAGAATTAAATCATGAACATGATCTATACTTCATTTTTAACACAATAGTATTATATTCCAGACAAGTACCAACAAATTTTGTGGCACAATGTGTAACATTCAACATGATTATAGTTCAAATATGAAATCTTGATCATTTTATAGTATGAAAAGTAACGAAAATTCTAATGTAAAACCAGAAACGGTGCAAAGATAAATCATTTCTGATCCAAATTATACCTTTCTTTCAAAAAGCCATATATATTGACAAAACACTTAACATACATCCAAAACGCCATTAACTTATGAATAAAAGTGTTTAGTCGGCGACTTCGTGACAGTGCCGATCGATGGAGGCCGTGCAACCAGGATGAGTTAGCGAGCACAAAGAAGGGCTGGCTGGTCGTCCTTCCTCTGACCGGACTGGCTGGAGACGATTTCCCTTAATTGAATCTAGGTTTTGCGTTTTAAGTTTCAGCGTTGTTGATTCCATTTCGTGATTTTTGGGTCCGACGCTCTGTTTGCTTGCCGAGGATTTGGGTATGTTCTTCTTGAACGGTTTTTGTTTGTTTTATCTATTGTTATTTCCGGAAAGGAGAGGCTATATTTCCTTCTTGAGTTTCTGGAGTGCTTCGAACATTCCTATAGGAAGCTTTGGTGGCTTTGTGATTATTACCATATACAGGATGACATGATCAAGGAATTATTGATCAAGGGTCACAGTGGAATGACTATAGAGGAAGAAGAGGACAGGGGGTTGGTTTTTAATAGTGATGCCATGGGAGGAGAGGGAATGAGGGCAGTGCCACATTTCTTGGCGGTGGCGAGTATTGTGACGGACAAATCTATCTGTCCCTTTGCATTTCGTGCAACCATGGCTATGGTCTGGAGGCCCGTCAAAGGTGTTTCAATTGATGAAATGGGGGACTCAAAATTTCTGCTTCAATTCTACCATGAAGGGGATATCAATCGGGTTCTTCAAGACGGACCTAGGAACTTCAAACAAAATTTGGTAGTAATACGCCGTTTAGGGCAGGCGGATAGGCCATATGAGGTGGCACTGGATAGTGTTGATTTCTGGGTTCAGGTCTATAACCTACCTATAGGATTTATGACCGAGAAAGTTGCACGTGGTATTGGGAACACTATTAGTTCGTTCATTGATGTTGATGAGCGTACACTGGGAGGTGCTTGGAGATCCATCTTGTGGATTCGGGTGGCCATGAATATCAAGAAAGCAATAGTTCACAGACTTCAAATAAAGAAAGAAGGGGATAATTGGTTCTGGGCGGAGTTCAAGTATGAGCGTCTTTCAAAGTTCTGCTTCAACTGTGGAATCTTGGGACATGTTGATCATTTTTGTCCATTTTCTTCTCAATCTGGATCCTCGACTGGAAGGAAGCCATATGGGGATTGATAAGCCCAGTATACTAACAATAACAATCATAAGCGGTGAAAGAAGAAGCAGATAGAAAGATAAGATATTCAAAACGAATCTGGTATACCGTATGAAACCCCGCTGCTCTCCCTGGAGAAGGAGAGCAGCGGAAACCCTACTGTCTCTCTATCTCGCATCTGAACTCTAAAGCCTCAAACGTTAGTTACGGTTTCCGTAAGTTAGCCTCCTTTTATAGGAGAAGTTGGCTAACTTACGGGTTACAAGAAAGCTAACGGGCTGATACACATTTGTGGCCCGTATTACACGTTTAATTAATAACTACACAAATACAAAGATATTTAATTAGATTGGACACCATAAAATATTCCTAACAGGGATTGGCTGCGTGCAAATATCAGAAAAGGAGGAGTGCATCTGGGTAATAAGTGGCTGATCCCGAGTGACAGTGGAACCAACTCACGGGAGGAAGGGATTAAGAATATTCTGGAAACGAGCAGTTTGAGTTTTGAGGAGACAAAATGTTCCATAATGGAAGAATTGCTTTCTAGAGATAAAGGTATGACTGAGCCTCATGAGGAAAAGTCCTGGAAGCGCAGAGAGACAGAGCCAATTACCAGAGAGGATACTCAGGACAACACGGAAGAATATGAGGAAGTTCCAAAAAACGGGCAGGTGACGGTGCTAGAAGGACGGCACCGCCTGTCATATTTAATGAAACCCTTGGAGATGAGAAGAGCTTGACGGTCAAGCAAGAGGAGAAACTTGCTAGTAGTGAAGAGGTGGCGGTTAACTCTTTCCCTTTAGTGGTGGTTGGTCAAACCACAATTACCTTACCAGTGGCCGGAAAAACTGGAATTTGTCATCCCTTTTATTGTCTTTCTTCTCAGAACTTTTTTGTTACTTTTCTTTATCATTCTAGTAGCAAGTGCAGCTTTGATGTTGGTGAAGTCTACCAAATTGTTGGGTTAGCGAGTTGGTTCGCCACTAAGCGATCATCCAACTCTATGTCTCATCCCGGTGTAGCCTTTAGTTTGACGGCTTTGTATTTGGACATTTTCTTTAATATGAATTAAGTTATCTTTTGCCAAAAAAAAGCCATATATATTTTTTAGAATTGTCTTAATAAGTTCAAAATTAGACTTATAATCCATATATGTTCATTGCTTGAAGCCATCATTGAATAATCTATTTCCAGTTAAAAATAAAAAATTTGAACGCACTTGACAAAAAGACTAATGATACACCCGATTTGACCCGACCCGACCTATTTCCATCTATGCGGGAGTGCCCCCGCTTCAGAAAAGTTCTGGGTCCGCCACTGCTTCGATTGCTTAAGGATCATGTAAGTTCACTCCCCGAATTGATATTTCTCCCCTATGCCTAGGGTAATCCTTAAGAACACACAAGAACTTAGGCACAAGACCTGAAGCACTAACTAGTGAGTATATGGATTGTTTTCTTAATTTGAATGCCAAAAGTGATAAAGATATGTTGTATATCTTGTCTCTTCCTTCTCCGTACGAAAAATGGTGATATATATCCATATTAACCGTTCCAGACAGTTACAACACGTTTGAGAATAATCATGTCAGTTTTTGGAAAACTCCACAAAACTGCCCAATAGCTCTAGACCTCGATCTGAACCGCAGAGTTGGTCTACTGAGTGTTTTGCCTCGAGTTCCACTGCGTAGACACTTTGGAATAAAACTCGTTCTAATATACGAGTGTGCACTTCACATCTACTAGCTTGTATTAGAACACAGTTCTAATCCCCATTGGCACTCATGTCATTTCCAATTACACAAAACGGCCGGTAACACTAAAATCACCAACACATTCTAGTTTCAATTGATTGGCATCTGGGAACTCATTCAATATATAACCTCATGAGTTTAAACATGCTTGAGCACAAACGAATGCTTAAGTGTGGGATTGATAATATTGATATTCTATATTTTAATCACTCATTTTATCCCATATTTCATTGATTTTCAGATTAATTTTGCTTGAAATGTTTAAAGTATGATCTCGTTTTAATTGAGGGTGTTACTAGTCGATTTGATAATGTTTTACTCCAAAGACCAAAGAGGATTAGGATCTTCTTTGGTATGTGAGTTACTAGTTAACAGTGCCGGTCAGTGTTACTAGTATTAGATTATGAAAATATGAAGGTTTAGGATCTCTCGCTCAGCAAGGCCTTCATTCGTTTCAATTTGGAAAGTTCACCAAAGATAATATGCTTGCCCATTTATATTCGCTCCTCAATTGATCTGGACAAAGATGGTATTCCGTCTTTCACACTTTAATATGCTTTTATGTTTTGTGTTTTTTTATCGATTTCTTAAAAAATTGGGTTAGGTTTATCTCCCAATTTTTCCTCTAGCTTTCTTTTTTCATTGTATTTTGAAGGGGAAAACAGTCAAATAGATCCTCAAACTTTCATAAAAAAGTCAATTAAGTCCTTCTATAAGAGACTCTGTCCGGTCGTCGCGATTTGAGGCGGTTCCTCTGGAATTTTTTGATGCAAATTTTTTTAGCATCTTATTCATCAAGTCTAGTTTACTCATACCAAATTTCAGCTAAAAATTTAATCGGGAGCGCATTCAAATTAATTCGAGAACGCAAAAATGCGCAGTTATCTTCAAGAATTAATTTGAACGTGTTACCGATTGAATTTTTAGCTGAAATTTGGTATGAGTAAACTAGACTTGGTGAGTAAGATGCTCAAAAAAATTCATAAAAATATTCCACCGGGAACTGCTCCAAATCGTGACGGCTGGACCGAACCTCCTATAGAAGGACTTAATTGACCTTTTTATGAAAGTTCGAGGACCTATTTGACAGTTTTCCCTATTTTGAGGGTATGCCTCTTCTGGAAAGATCTTGGTTTAGTCCCACTTCTATTTTTGTATTCCTCTTCTAATCTAATAAAATCTCGGCAAATGTTCTCCGACATTTGCCCCACTTATTTTGATGGTTTGCCTACCGACACAAAAAAAATGAAAGTTTAGAAAAGAAAAGAAGAAGACCGAGATCAGAAATTATCCTAGATCAAACACAGGATTGTTGAGCCAACTATGGTCAACCCGGTCAACCCAGGTTTGACCCGTCAATCCTCCCATCACAAGAGACCCGGTCAACACTGCCGGTGGCCCGGTGCTGCAAACCATCCGGCCAACAATAGTTAAGCCTGGTCAACCCCAGCAACAAGTGAAGCTGCAAAACCAAAGAGGCAGATAGGGGAACGATGAACACGGATAACGTTAAACCTCCCGTACCTCCAAAACTCACGCCACATAGTACCACAACAGGGACGTAGCCAGAAGTAAGAGTTGGGCTGGACCGGTACAAAGAATTTTTACAAATAAATTTTACACATAAAGTTTTACATTTAAAACATAAACAATTTTAAATTTTGGGCTGGGCAGGGGTTTGATTGGCCACCCCTCCACCCCTGTACCCCAGGGACTATTGTCAAGATTTAATGTCAATGGCGTGAATTGAGCAAACTAATACTCTTTATTACATAATAATGTGTACATATATAAAGCTATAAAAATGATCAAGTCAGTCCGGACTAGCGAGATCTTCCGTATGGCCAAGCCCGTTTGAACGTTTTTCGCTCAAATTTTTGGATGTAAGTTTTTGAGCATGTTCTTCATGAAGTGTAGAATATCGCACCAAAATTTCATCAAAAAATTCAATCAATAAGTCAGTGAAATAAATTATTGAAAAACATGAGGCTTTATGTATATATATAAAGCAGAAAGAATGACATGAATATTATTTCCCCACTTTAGATAGACAAAAATATCACTATTTTAAAAATAGACAAAAAGCGATCAAATTAAAAAAAAAACTGATCCTAACAAACAGACCAGATGATCGAGCTTCTCTCCATTAGAGATCGACCTGCGACCTCACAAGAGGCACCTCTGCCTCACCTCCTCCGACCACCAGGGATGACCGCCTCCGCTTCTCATCTTCGGCGGCCGCCTCTCCTCCACCGTCTGCCAGCGTCTGCGCCGCTATTGCAGATCTGCCGCCGCTCTATTTGGGGCTAGGGAGATTCGCCATCTTCTTCTTCTTTGTTGCACACTGCGTTCTTCTTCTTCTTCTTCGCAGCGAATCCCCGTCATTGTTTGCTAGTCTTGTCGTTCTTATCCGCGATTTCAGATTTGGTGGTTGTTGGGGCAGTTGGGGCTTGGGCTGGTCGCAGAAGGGATGGGGCAAGGCAAGGCGGTGGTTGTTGGAGCTGTTGCGAGTCACCGAGGGTTGGACACGCTAAGCCGTTGGGGCGGGTATGAGGGTGCAGGGGATGGGAGCACAGGGGATGGGGACTGGGGCTGGTGGGGGCTGGGTGCGCTAGGGATGGGGATGGGGGCTGGTGGGTTGGGGGTGGGTATGTTTGGGGAGGGGGTGGGGGGCTCATTGGTTGGGAAGAGGCCTAATGTGGTCACGGTTAGGGCGGAGGCTGTCAACGACTCAATGGTGGTGGTTGCTGGGTGTGTGTGCGAGGCTGAGTGCAAGTATGGGAGTCTGGGCGGCGGTTGATCAACCGGTGGTGGCAGTTTCATTGGGCGGAAGCGGTCATAGTGACATATTTTCCGGCGATAGTGACATTTGTAGGATCGTAAGTGACATTTAAATCTGATAGTGACATCCGTAAATGACATAATCTGGTAGTGACAATTTCTTAGTGACACAAAAAACACGCAGTGACATGAAAATTTTACAGTTACATCATGATTTTCCACATATATAACCTTGTTAGTCACATTTTTGTCCATATTTAAACATAGTTACATTTTTTGGAAATTGACTTTAATTTAGTAATATTTAAGGCAAAAAACCCCTGTATAGCACCATGTTTTTCAATAATTTATTTAACTGACTTTCTTGTAGAAGTTTTATATAAAATTTAGTGGACATGTTCTACACATCATGAAGAACATGGTCACAAAAATGTTATCTAGAAATATATTATAAGGTAGTAGGTGGAGAGGATGATGTGCTCAACCCCGAATGGATACCTCCCAACCATAAAATCCCCCATATTTGGTGCATTAAATGCGCTTCCCGCGGATTCTAGCTTTTGCGCCAATTGCTTTGGGAAGCTTCTGCTCAGACGGTCGACGGTGCCCAATAAGATGCTGAATGACAAGATAAGCCCGGACGGCAGAACCCGTGCAGGCATCTTGAAAGAGTTTCTCGATTAGGTGAACCAAGATTGGACTTGTATGCAAGTTGGGCCGCCTGAGGATTTGGGCTTGGGCCAATTACCCCAACAATATACTATGCATAATATATAATTCAATTTGGAAAAATTAAATTATGATATATTCAAATATGAATATTCAAATCGAATATTCAAATATAATCAAATATATTCAAAAGATAACCAAATAAAATACGAATATTCTTTTAAATTTAAATACTAAACATTGATGGAGTATATGGCCCGGGAACCCCCGGCCCACACACTCCTACTACTCCAATAAAGGCCCAACAGGCCCAGAAATCACAATAGGCCCAAATCATAGCGCCCAGAGTACCAAGCAGCCCACAAAGCGCACCAGGGGTGCCTTCGGCCCCCTGGCCGAAGGCTCTAACTCTCACAGGAGGGCCAAGACAGGAAAACAAAGTTACTGGGAAAAACGGCGAAAATCAGTAGCCCTCGGCAACTGGAGCCCTCGGCACTAAAAGGGGTCCCCGGTACTCAGAGCCCTCGGCTAGTCATCTACTGCCGAGGGCGCCTTTTCCGACACAATATTCGCTCCACATGCATATGGATCACCGTACCCTGTACAACGTCCCATCCAACAGCCGCATTAAATGCGGCCACATGCGTTTGCCAGCGCCAACCAGTTGAGGTGACCCCTCGGCCAATAGACGCTTGACACGTGTCCCTGTCTGGCATTTATTGCTACTATAAATAGCACCCCATTCCCCCATTTGTAACCAAGACACAAAACGCTGAATACTTGCTAATATACTTTCTCTCTCTATACTTACTTGCTCTGACCTCTCTCTTGTTATTCCCCGTAATAACCCCTCGGATAAGCTACCCCCCGGGTACACTATCCATCATTTGGTGCTCTCGTTGAGAGGTCGAACGATCAAGTAAGAAACCCTCCCCCTCGACCAAACACAAAAACACCCATCTAAAATGGTGAGAACAACTCGTGCCAACTCCAAGAATGTAGAGGACAGGAACCTGGCCCTCGGCGAGGTCGACGTCCCCGAAGCCTCCAACAGGGCTCCCGGGGGCGGCGTCATCGTCGGGTTGGACCAGACGGCTGTCGACCTACGCCAGCAGATTCAACAAAATGCCCCCGATGCCCGCCTCGACATCGAGGCCAAGAAAAAGGACCGGAGCGAGAATCAAATTAGCCCTCCGGTCATCACAATTGACGTGCAATCGGCGCTCTCCGTCTTCATCCAGACGCTCACCCAGAACCCGGGTGCCTTCGGCAATTTGGTTCCCCTCCAACCTCAGGTGGGGGAGAATATTATGCCTCCCTCTCATCCACGAACCCTCGGTAACCCGGTCCTCCGGATGGGGAACTCCGAGGGGGTCGTGGCCCAAGATACGACCTCCCAGGAAGTCCAGTCCCGGGACCGCCATAACGTGAACAAGGAACAACTCCGGACCTCCGCCCTCGAGAGACTCGGAGGGGCGCAAGACCGCCGAGGGGTCCAAGACCGCCTCGGGGGGAAGGCGTTCCAAAGGCCTCAGGAAAGTGGCGGGTCCGTCTCCAGGGCCAATGAAAGGCGTCCCCCTCAGGACAAGGGCAAGGCACCTCTCCATGCCGACGACGCGCGCCACCAAATCAACCAGGCCCACTCGGACCGGGTCCATTCGCAGGGGGCGGAGGCCCTCCCGAAGGACCCCCGGGACGAAATCATTGGGGCCTCCAGCGCCGGCTTGACGAGATGGAGGCCACCAGAGCCCACGCCACCACTTCTGCCCCTCATACAGACCTCAAGTATGAGGCGATGATGGCCAAGATGGAGGAAATGCAGAAGAAGATAGCCGAGGGCTCCGGGGAACCCACCATACAGCTCCGGACCTGGACGCCATTTACCCCAAGGGTATTGGCGGCTCGGATCCCGGAAAAATACCGAGGGCAGCTCATCAAGCCCTATGACGGAAAGACTGACCCCCAAGAGCACTACAACAGGTATCAAAACAGCATGATGATGGTGGGGGCATCGGATGAATATTTGTGTCGCTGGTTCCTCTCCACCCTAGAGGGGCCAGCTTACGAGTGGTTCAATCGATTGCCCGAGGGCTGCATTGACTCATGGCAAGAACTCGCCCAGGGATTCTTGACGCAATTTGTGGGGAGGCGCCGCACAAGAAAACACTTCTCCCACTTACTAACAGTGAGGCAGAAGAAGGAGGAGACCCTTCGGGACTTCCTGGAGCGCTGGAGGACGGAGGCTGATAAAGTTGATGGCGTTGACAACGGGACCCTCCTGGCCCTCCTCCAAACAGTACTCCGCCCCGGGAACTTCTCAAGGAACCTCATCATCACCCCCCTCCCCGCGATTATATAAGGGCCCTACAGCGGGGGGACCGGTATGCCGAGGCCGAGGAGGTGGAGAAATGCCACCATGTCCCAGATCAGCAACGCCCTCGGCCAGAGGACAAAGGTAACCGGGGGCCGTTGTGAAGAAGGAGGTCGCCATGCTCCTCTCTATCAAGAACATCAATGAGGTGAAGTACCCCTCATGGCTGGCAAACGTGGTCCTCGCACAGAAACCACCCTCATTCCGCATGTGCGTGGACTACACGGATCTCAACAAGGCGTGTCCCATGGACCCATTTCCTTTGCCAAATATTGATCAACTTGTGGATGAAACCGCGGGGTGTTAAATCATGTCATTCCTCGACGCATTCCGCGGATATCATCAAATATACATGCATGAGGAAGACGCTGAAAAAACAGCCTTCATGACTCCCGAGGGCATCTTCTGCTACCTCGTCATGGCCTTCGGCCTAAAGAACTCAGGTGCCACCTACACTCGGATGGTGGCCAGGGTATTCCAAGCCGTCCTAGGGCGCACCATGGAGGCGTATGTTGACGACATGATCGTCAAGAGCAAGCAATCAACAAGCCATGCTGATGACCTGAGGGAGATCTTCGCCATCATGCAGAAATTTAGCCTTCGACTGAACCCAAAGAAGTGCACCTTCGGCGTCCAAGGGGGGAAATTCTTGGGCTACATGGTGAGACGAAGGGGTATCGAGGCCAACCCCGAGAAAATCCAGGCCATCATCAACATGGAGCCCCCACGCAACGTAAAAGAGGTCCAACGATTGACGGGCCGCCTGGCAGCCCTCAATCGCTTTTTATCAAAATCGGCGGAGAAGTCCTTACCCTTCTTCCAGATCATGAGGAAAACCGCCGGTTTCCAGTGGACTACAGAATGTCAGGGGGCATTCGAGGAGCTGAAACGGTACTTATCTTCACCCCCTGTGCTCTCTAAACCCAAGGTAGGGGAGATCATGTACCTCTACTTGGGTGTTAGCCCGGCTTCCATCAGCTCAGTACTCATCCGGGAAGAGGATGGCATCCAACATGCCATCTTCTATGTTAGCAAGACCCTCAGGGAAGCGGAGCTCCGGTACTCCCCCGTGGAAAAGACGGTGTTGGCTATCGTGTGGACCGTCAAGAAGTTGGGCCATTACTTCCATGCTCACCCAGTCCCGGTCCTCACTCACCAACCCCTCGGCGCCTTGATGAGGAGCCCCACTTGCTCCTCCCGAATGGTAAAATGGGTTGTCTTCTTGAGCCAATACAACATCGACATCCGTCCTAGGCCCGCCATCAAGGGCCAAGCCCTAGCGGACTTCGTGACGGAGTGTACGGCAAGGGCAGCCACGGACGTGGAGCCCTCGGCCCCTTCAGATGATTGGTGGACCCTCTACACCGACGGATCCTCCGCCATCAAGGCATGCGGAGGAGGGGTGGTTCTCATCTCACCCGAGGGCTTCCGGGCCTATTATGCAGTCCGTTTCTCCTTCAAAGTCTCCAACAATGAAGCCGAATATGAGGCTCTCCTCTGTGGCCTTCGGCTGGCAGCTAACATGAAGGCCCGACAAATCCACGTCAAGTGCGACTCCAAGTTAGTCGTCGGCCAAATCTCCGGGGAGTACGAAGCCAAGGAAGGGAGAATGAAGTAATACAAGAAGGCGGCCAAGGAGTTGCTTAAGGTATTTGAGGCACACTTTCTTACTCAAATACCGAGGGCTCAAAACTCCAAGGCCGACATTTTATCAAAGCTCTCGGCAGAATCCCCTGAGCATATCTCGAAGATTGCCAAAGTAGAAGAACTCAGCCTCTCTAGCATACATGCTAGCCCCGTCATGGATATACAACAAAGGCAGGAGGACTGGATCTCGGACATTGTTGCCTTCATCACCACAGGGCAACTGCCCGAGGATGAGGCCCGCGCCAAGCTGGCAAAGATGAGGGCTCCCAGCTACACTATCGAGGACGGGAGGCTTTACAAAAGGTCCTACAACGGGACGTTGCTTCGGTGCCTCCATCAAGATGAAGCCGAAGTAGCAATGGAGGAAGTACACAGTGGCACTTGCTCAGCTCACCAGGGACCCTTCTCCATGTCCCGAAGGCTAGTAATCCAGGGCTACTTCTGGCCTACGATGGCGCGGGATTGTGCAGATCTTGCCCGGAGGTGTCCCGCATGCCAACACTTCCAGAAAGCCCCCGGCAGGCCAGCGGTCAACTATGCCCCCATCAGCACATCCATACCCTTCGCTCGATGGGGCATAGACCTTGTGGGCCCTCTGCCGAGGGGTACCTCCAACAACAGATACATCATCGTCACCATCGATTACTTCACCAAATGGGTGGAAGTTGAGCCCCTCGCCAGCATCACTGAGGCCAGGTGCCGTCATTTTGTTCTCAAAAACATCCTCACCAGGTTTGGCGTCCCTCAGCAAATCATCTCCGACAATGGGACTCAGTTTGAGGCAGCCCCCTTTTGTGCCCTCCTAGAGGCATGGGGCATCAAACACACCTTCTCATTCGTTGCTTACCCTCAGGGCAACGGTCAAGTAGAGAACGCCAACAGGACCTTGCTCGAAGGCCTAAAAAAGAAGCTGGAGGCCGAAGGGTGTGGTTGGGTAGAAGAACTCCACAACATCTTATGGGCCTACTGTACCACCCCTCGGCGGGCAACTGGCGAGACACCCTTCTCCCTTTGCTACGGATTTGAAGCCAAGGCCCCCACTGAGGTAACTCTTCCAACCCGAAGGGTCACACAGTATGATCCAGAGGCCAACGACGCCAATATGGCCCTCGACCTCCACCTGATTTCAGAACGCCGAGAGCAAGCCTTCATGCGCGCGGAAAACTACCGAAGGCAAGTGAAAAGTTACATTGATGCCAAGGTTCGCTCCCGGGAATTCCAAGTGGGGGACTATGTTCTCCGAAGAAGGGAAGCTAGCCAACCAACCGAGGGCGGAAAGATGGCACCAAAGTTCGAGGGCCCCTACATCGTGGCAGCCATCATCAAACCCGGAACTTACAAGTTAAAACGCCCTAACAGGACTGAAGTTGTAACACCGATCCCGAGCATATTTACTTTTAGTAAATCATGTAATAAACCTTGAAAGATGATTTATGAATTTGCGTAATTGTAAATTTTTATTAATTCTTTTACGTGAATAGTAAATTGCATGTGGGGCCCACAGCGGGAACGGGGACCGCCCGATAATTCCCGAACCACATATCATATTCATCTTGGTCTAGATGACATCTATATGGTGGTGGATATTCTATTTGGGCCATAAGAAAGGCATGGAGTTGACCGGTCGGTCAAACGGGGCCCAATTACCGGTGTTGGAAATTTAACGGATAACAGCCCGAAATGAGTTTCGGAGGCTCCTAAATTAATGTTGGGGAAGGTACATCTATCCTAAAGGCCCATAAGTATTAGGGACACGTGATATATTTTATTTGGCCCGATAAAATAAAATATGATTAAAACAGTCCGAGAAATACAACTTTCGGGGCCGATTATACATACCGGGACTTAATAGGATGACCTCCCACATGAGTGGGGGGCACCCCACGTTTTTATGTATCACAAATGACTGAAGGAGAGCTGGGAGGGACAACCAAACATGGTTGGTGCGGACTTGAGGATGGGAAGCCTCCTAGGGACAAAAACCCACACCTCATGTCCCATTCCTTGGCTTATCTTGAGGGTAGTTGTGTGGAGATACTCCTCCCCTATCCCTCACATCATTTTCGGCCAGAACAAGAGGAGGAACTCCAAGAAAAAGACAGAGCTCAAGCCTTAGTTGGAGGGAGGGAAAAGCTAGGAAAAATCCGCAAGAAATAGTTGAGTTCAAGGTAAGAACTCCACAACTATTAGTTAACTAGTTTATTGTTGTATAATTTTTAAGAAATCATATGGTGGATTAAACCTTAAGTTCTACACGTTTAAAAGTGTATAATATTGATATAAAGTGGTGATATTTAACTTAGAAGAGTTGGTGAATCGATAGGAGTCGAAATCGCCGGAAACCGCCACTTTAAGGGAGCTGCTCGTTTCTGCAGAACACGAAAGCCGCCCGGCTTTCGTGAAAGCCGCCCGGCTTTTGCCCAGGCAGTCCAGTTTTTGCCTTTCATCGGTTTAAAACGAGGATTTATCGGGGAGCTCAACGAAGGCAACTATTTCAGCACATCATAAGGTGAGGATGGCTGACTATATTGCTTATAATTAGTGAGTTAATTTCATGAGATTACCGAAGGTAATTAAATGTGTTTTTATGGATTATTAATGATTAATAATGCCTAAAAATGAAAAGACTAAATGTCTAGAGAAAAAGGAGCATGATATACAAATTTAGGAGTAAATTGTGTATGTTCATGTGTTATGAGTATGTTGACTTGAAAGTGGAATTTATTATGAAACATGTGTTGAAATATACTTTTTCTTCATATTAGAATATATGAGTGATTAAAAGAGATATTTTGGATATTGAGATAAATGATATTTTCAAAGGAAAATCAGTTGGAGTTGTCTATATGACTATGAGTTGAGAACTTGGTTTGTTGATATTAATTTGACTAGTATTAAGATACTAGTTGGACATTAAGATGAAATGTTGTTAAGATTGATCCTAAGGTTGGATTGTGAAATGTTATGCCTTAAGTAGTCTTAAGAGATGCTTTAAGGTAGGAAAGTATGAACTCTAAGTTATACTAGGGGTAGGCCTTAAGGGATACCCCAGATAAAGTAAATAATAAATTGATCCTAAGTATAGGATTGGCCTACGGGTGTGTTCGGTAGTCCTTGTGGATAGCCGGTTGAATTATGGGAATAGTAAGGACCATGGCCCTTCCCGACTCTAGAGAGAGGGGTTGGATAGCATGGACTTACATCGTGATCACGGGTTAGGGTGGAATCCGAATCGGAGACCTAACTAGGTTCCGGTAGCGGTAACACATAAGATAGGACCCCGAAGGGCCTTACCTTCCTACGAAATGATGGGTACGAATCCAGGGGCAGGATGTTGGAGTCCGAACCGGGAGCCTCATGAGGTCTCGGACAACGGTAGCAAGTCCCGTAGAAACAATAAGACCCAAGGGTTGGGTTGTGCAAATGATAAATGAAAAGAAACATATAAGAAGGGTCGTGTGCCGACAGATAAATAAATTCACTTATTATAAAGATAATAAGTGGGAAATATAAATTGTTATTTATATTATGATATCACCCTATTTTGAGGGTCTTGGAAATTAAAACGTTGATTATACTTAGTATAGTTGCTATTGTACTTGTCAAATACTTCCAAGTACTGACCTCCCCTTCACGGGGGAGGCCACCTCACAGTTTCAGGTAGGACGTGAAGGTTGCTACCGGTGCCCGTTGCTCGGGATATTCAGAGGAGAAGACGTGGTTTGTGCTTCTTCTGTTTTCTGATTTCAAACAATTATAACAGTGCTCATGGATATTATTTTGAATAACTATTTGGGGGCTTGCATGCCCATGTATGCCAAAGTGTGGCTAAGACACTTTTATTAAATACTTCCGCTGTTTTAAATGAATGTTTTACATTATGTTTGTTTGTGGATGTACTATGTGTGAATGATATTCATGACGCCTTGTATAGTATGGATGAGTTGGACTGCGGTTGACCATTCGTACTGTGCGGCGGGTTGTTGACGTGTCCGGCTAGGTCCGGGGCGTGACAGAAGTCCCTAGGCATTGGAATGTACATCACTTAGTTAAATTTTATCAATAACATCAGAGCGGCCAAGCCCTCATAACTAGTGAATGTATTATTTTACGGCCCAAGGCCTAAGAATTCTGAAGAATGAAGGCATTTTGAAGGCACCGAGAACACGGAACAAGATTATCACAAGGGTCAAGCCCTCATATCACCCCCAGGCCCAAGGCCTCACCACAATAGAAGAACCCTCGGCACCCAATGCCGAGGGTAGACAATACTATCACCTACGACAAGTACCACCTGTCCACAAAAGAAGACCCCTCGGCACCTGGTGCCGGGGGGACACACCACTATCAACTTTCAACAAATGGGAAGAAACGCCAAGTGTTCCCACAGAAGACCCCTCGGTACCAAGTACCGAGGGTAGACAACACAATCACCTTCAACAAATGGGAAGAAACACCAAGTGTTTCCACAGAAGACCCCTCGGTACCAAGTACCAAGGGTAGACACCACAATCCCCTACGACAAGTGAAGGAAAAACACCAAGAGTTTTTACAGAAGACCCCTCGGTACCAAGTGCCGGGGGCCGCAAACCGGAACAAACACCAAGTGTTGTTTCTAAGCCATACCCCTCGAGGACGCCTATACCGAAGGCGCCACCTCTCGGTGCCGGCAGCACGTAGTGCACCCGGCCATTTGCAACCAGTGTGCAAATGAAAACCCTTCCCTGAAACGCTTTCCGCGTCATCACCCCAAGGGTATGACAGGCATGAGAAATGCCCAGGATTTGACTTTCAAAACGGAACGCTTTCCGCGTCATCACCCCAAGGGTATGACAGGCACGAGAAATGCCCAGGATTCGACTTCCAAACCGAAACGCTCCCAGCGCCACCACCCCAAGGGTGTGGCAGGCCACGGACTATGTCTAGCGCCCAGGGGACGACTTTCAAAACTGAGGCGCTTTCCGCGCCATCCCCCAAGGGGAGGCAGGCTACAGACCACCATATCTTGTACCCAGGAATCGACCCTCGATCCCCTCGGAACTCGGAAGGTTAACCCGAGGGGGGAGCTAATGGTGTATTCTGTTACCTCCCGATAGGCCAAGCCTAACCAAGAAATCAAGTTTCTTGAAGCCTTCCCTTCACTACTCAAAAAAAAAATGGGGTGGTGAAGGGGAGTAGACTCGGCGAGAAATCAATGAGTACATCACTCCAACATACCGAGGGCTCCCCACGGGAACACCTTCGGTACCTGAAAGCTCACAGGAACGAAGGATACCATTCACAACAGACATCATCAACAAATGGCTAAGTCCACTCAAGGATTGCCTCCGGCTATACCTAAAACCGAAGGCTCAAATACTACAAAACATGACAGGCTCAGCCAACAGCAACTCAAAGCGTCCCCGAAGGGTACTATATGACAAAGCTATCGGATGTGGCCAAACCAAATTAAGAATCACCTCCGGCACCTCACTACATGCCGAGGGGATATAACAAACAACCGAAGGCTTTTATTGCCACAAGCCAACATCACAAGGCAAAGGAAACTATCCTAAACCTACAACGCCTACAACCGAAGGGTCCCCCCCCCCCCCCCCTCCTCGAAGGCCAGCAGCAGGAAATACTTAGAAAATAATCTAAGCCCTAAATGCTTTGCCCCTTGTGGAGCCACCAGTCAATCGAGGGCATGCCTCAAACAAGGTCCTCACATTCACTCGAGGGATCCTACTTCATACGTACTACACTTAGAAAAAATTTCTAAGTCCTACATATTTTGACCCTCGGTCAAATCTCCATTCTGCCCGAGGGGTCATACGGTTGAAGGCTTGGTGAAGCTATACTTAGAAAAAATTTCTAAGTCCTACATATTTTGACCCTCGGTCAAATCTCCATGCTGCCCGAGGGCTCCTACTTCATACATGCTACACTTAGAAAAATTTCTAAGTCCCAAAAGTTCTTACCCTCGGTCAAATCTCCCTACAACCCGAGGGCCATACGGATGAGGACTTGGCAAAAGTATACTTAGAAAAATATTTTAAGTCCTAACTATTCCTGGGCCCTCGGTCATGCATCCAATCAGCGAGGGGTATCCACGTACCGAAGGCTACACAATATCCAAACACTTAGAGATTTTCTAAGTCCTAAACACCTCGCCTCCGGTTATCTCATGAAGGCTACATAGAACAGGAGGGAAGGATTAGCCGGGGGCCAACAGATGAACAAACACTTAGAAATATTTCTAAGTCCTAAACGTTGGCCCCCCGACCAAAGGTGCCATTAACTAGATAGGCCTAGTAGCCGAGGGCTACGAGAAGCACCACACTTGGAAGAATATATCCTAAGTCCTAAACATACATTCAGAAAAGCGAAGGCATGCATTCAAAGAAGAGGCGAAGGCATACGTTCAAAAGAAAAAACAAGGGCATACATTCAAAGAAAAACGGTCAAAGGAAACATATTATATACCAAAAGCCCGAAGGCATGTACTCATTCATCTAATAAAGGAAAATCCAAATGTATGTTACAACAGGGCCGAAGCCAATAAGTACAATCGGGTGTGATTACAAATCGGGAGGGAATACATTTCACGAAGGGGGGGCTGTAGAAACTGCCTCACTCTCGGCCTCATCCCCATCACCCCCGAGGCCGCACTCCCTCAGGGTCTCTGAATCTTGAAGCACTGCCTCTCTTCCCCTTTGGGGAGCGGGATCCTGACATCTGGCTGACGAGGGGGGAGGCCATAAGCCTCGGGATGGAACTCCTCCGGTGCGATCTTGAAGTGCCTCGCAAGCTTCCGGTAAATGAGGCGCTGGGTGAAGAACTCCCCGCCTTGATAGTAGGAGTCACCCCTTTCAGCAAGCCACATCTTGTCAGGGCCTCCAACCCAGTCGTCCACCGAAGCCCCCACCACCGAGGAGAGCCACTCCCTCCGGTCTTCAGCCTTCCATCCCTCGGCAGTGAAGCTGGCCACCGCATCCTCCCGGGCTTTAGAGACGGCCTCTTCTTGAGCCACGTGGGCTTCATCAGCAGCAATGCGGGCGGCCTCGGCAGCAGCCTCCCCGACCCTGGCCAGGCCCTCATTCACCCCTTCGGCCCTCGCAGCTTGCACCCGCTGCTCCATGCCGTCGGTAGCCAGGCGGAGAGAATCCTCAGCCTCGGCAAGTTTCTTCCTGAGGAGGGCGGCCTCCCCTTCAGCTGCGCCTTTCGCCTCCCTCATTTGCTCCACCCTCCGGAGGTGCTCGCAGAGGCCCATGAAGCTCTACAAATCACAAGGGCGAAAATGAGACATGATGAACACATTACAAAAAAAAACAACGAACAAGGAAAGGATAGGTATGACTTACAGAGGCAGTGTTCAGAAGGATCTTCGCCTCGAGGGACCCCTCGTCCAGCCTGGAGAGGGCCAAGCGGTCAGCCGATGGCAGCATCTGGCTCATCAGTGCCGAAGGGTTCAGGTTGCCCTTCAGTACAGAAGCCCCCTTCGGCACTATCGCCTCCAGTTTCTCCCGCCCGAAAAACTCTTGATTGATGTGCTCCTGGGAGGTGGGGGCAGAGGCGTGCCCTTCATCCACAATCACAACCACGTCGGTGGTCGGCTGCTTGGCGGGGGCGGCGGTCTTTACCTTCTTTGCCGGGGGCTCGGTCCCCTTGCCATTATTTTTCTTCTTCACGTGCCCAGCACCTCTAGACCCCCCGGCGCCAGCACCGGCGCCAGCGGCTTGGGAGGGCTCCTCCCTGGCAGAAGTGCCCGCCGGGGCCTTCTTCTTCCCCTTCGCATTCTTTAAGGCGAAGAGAGAGCCTACGTCCATGTTATTACCTGCAAGAAAAAGACACAGAATGGTTAAACCGAAGGGTGTCAGTTACAATGGCATAAAAGGGGGGGGGGGGGGTGTGTATGAAGGAAAACTATCAAAGTACAAATGAACCCTCCGATAATCACCTCCGGTCCTTCGAAGACTCGATCGAGGGGAGGGTATCTTTCATCCGAAGAACCCCCTCGGCCTGAACTGCCGGAAGCCAAGACTAAGCAATTCCTCGGGGAGAGTGACGTCCTTAATCTTGACGTGTTTATCAGGCCCCTCCGGTTTTTTGGCAAGCACTTTGCCATTCTTCTCCGGTGCTGCGCTCCCTACCTTCAGGTGGCGCCGGAAGCTGTTGCGGAGCTGGGCCGGGAAGGGGTTCTCCTCGAGACGAATGTAGCAAAATCGCTCCTTCATATCAGGCCACCCCTCGGGGATCCCCCCTCAGCACCTTGAGGGCCGGGTAGCCCCCGGGAAGTATGCATCATTGACGGACAGCCTACGGCACACATGTAATGGGAGCCCTCGGGTATCCTCATCACAAACTAATCAACAAACAGGGGACACCCCGGTAACACTTCAACTACTACCCTCATTCATTACGCCCTCGATCCCTAGATTGAGGGACTCCCCTTCGGCACCTCCCATTATATCAAAAGCAAGCCTCCGGCTAATCAACACATGAGCCCTCAGAACAAGGAAAGCCTTCGGCATCAGCATTGCACTCCATTTCAGACCAGGGCTTCACGTTTTCGATTCATCATTGGGGAAATTCGGTGCACTCTTTTTCCCTCATTAGGATTTTTTCCCACAAGGTTTTTCCTAATGAGGTTTTAACGAGGCATCCCCCCAAAATGAAATGAAAAGCGTCAGCCTTCGGCCCAAAACAGCAACACAACTACTCTACTACTTTTCACCACTTTGCAAGTGCCTCAAGGAGTGGGGGATTGGTGGACCCCCTCGGGAAAAATCACAAAAATCACAAACATGACCCCTCAAGTCCCGACATGTGGGTAACTAAGGGACTGCCCTCGGCAGAATAAACAAACAGCAAACTACCCATGACTCTACAAACTACAAACGGAACAACAGCAGAGGACAAACACAATTACTCCTTTTCCCTCAAGTACCTTTCGGCAAAAGGAGTGAGGGACTCCTGATGGAGTATATGGCCCGGGAACCCCCGGCCCACAGACTCCTACTACTCCAATAAAGGCCCAACAGGCACAGAAATCACAATAGGCCCAAATCATAGCGCCCAGAGTACCAAGCAGCCCACAAAGCGCACCAGGGGTGCCTTCGGCCCCCTGGCCGAAGGCTCTAACTCTCACAGGAGGGCCAAGACAGGAAAACAAAGTTACTGGGAAAAACGGCGAAAATCAGTAGCCCTCGGCAACTGGAGCCCTCGGCACTAAAAGGGGTCCCTGGTACTCAGAGCCCTCGGCTAGTCATCTACTGTCGAGGGCGCCTTTTCCGACACAATATCCGCTCCACATGCGTATGGATCACCGTACCCTGTACAACGTCCTATCCAACAGCCGCATTAAATGCGGCCACATGCGTTTGCCAGCGCCAACCAGTTGAGGTGACCCCTCGGCCAATAGACGCATGACACGTGTCCCTGTCTGGCATTTATTGCTACTATAAATAGCACCCCATTCCCCCATTTGTAACCAAGACACAACACGCTGAATACTTGCTAATATACTTTCTCTCTCTATACTTACTTGCTCTGACCTCTCTCTTGTTATTCCCCGTAATAACCCCTCGGATAAGCTACCCCCCGGGTACACTATCCATCAAACATCTACTACCTCCGTTCTCTTTTAATTGCAACATTGAACTTTTTGTACTATTCACATATTCTACTTTGACTATATTTCATTATTTAATGCATTATAAATTAAATTTTTAAAAAATATTGATAAATTCTTCTCATTCTAAATTTCTAAAATATGATTTTTTAATTTTTTTTACTAATAAGGAATCAAAGATATTAATGGTCAAACTTGTGCGTTGGTAAACGTGAAATATTGACTGTTGCGATTAAAAGAGAACGAAGGAAGTATATATAAATTTGATTTGAGTGGAAAGTTATCAAATTCAAATCGAATGAAAGGATATTAGACTTGGTTCAATTTATTTGCAACCCTATACTCCACCCTCCATCTTTCTTGCAACTAATCCTCCCACCTTCACACTATCTATATGGAGATGAATTTTGTATACAAGGAGGCGTTCCCAAGGGAATTCCTTTCATTCCATAGTTCATCCCTTTGAGGACGTCATTCCTCCCTTTTTTAAGAATGGGAAACTCTTATAAAGTTTTATTGAATTAATGGAAAATACAATCGCTATTGTCCCTTTGTGTAAATAACATCCTCTCTCTAAACTTTTTGGTTGTGGACGGAATTTCTTCTTTTAAACCCTAGTTTTTTCTTGTAGGTCTCCGTAACTCTTGTTTATTGCATTTCTTAGTTATGTATAGTTGCATCAAATTTGTGCTCTCCTTTCATTTAATTTATTAGATTGCATTATTTTCATACATCTTGCTCTTATTTGTTTTTATCCTCTTTATGACCATGTCTGGTATGGATTTAGACTTGACAATAAGTGAGTAGTGGTATTGAGCATTGGGGGTAATCAAGGATCATCCTACCATGTGATCTAATAGGTTTTGAATTTTATTTGGGAAGATTTTGAGAAATTTCGTGTGCACACCCGTGTGTGAAACCGTTTACTTAGATTTTTATTGCTTTGGTGACCACATATCATTTATATATTATTTTGAGCCCTGAAGGAGCCTTGAGTTATTCCTTTTGACAACTTCACACAATACCTCCCTACCATGAGGATGTGAGGAGATATGGGAATAAAATGTTGTTTGCTTCTCATTATTTAACTAAGGATTGCTATTCAGAGGTGGAGTTAGGGGTGCCAACCTAGATCCCAGACCACCCCAAATTCAATATTTTTTTAAAAATCTAAGGTAAAAAATTCAGCGTAAATTCCCCCAAAAAATATTTGTCGGAATTACCTAGTTTGGTTCATGTTCTGGCTCTACCCCTGTTGCTATTGAATCTTGAGAAATGCCATTAGGACCCTTTGGTAGTGCGTTTATCATGAGAGTCATAAGAGAACTTGTACTTTTCTCCTTTTGCATGAACGTTTTCACAAGATTCCCTTTTTTACCACTTACCATTGATCATATGTTTGGTCTTTGTGTCCCCTTGACAAGACAAGACCCATGTTATTCTTATTTTCTTTCAAACATTGTTTCTTGAGTTTTGAGTAAGATTAATCTTAATATGTGACACATCAGTTGGTGCATGACCTTGTTAATTTCTTTCTCCGAAAATACGAGAGTAACAAAGTTCATCTTGACCATTCACATATGTCTGCAAGTTTCTTAATATATCTAAATGTCATTTCATAAATATACATTTAAAGGTAACAGTTAATGATTTTAAAACATAGTAGTGCCCATGTTTGTAACAATTATATCTCACGTATAAGAAAAAGACTCATATAGTTATTGAGAACCACATCACCGATATTCAACTCTTGAAGTTTTCTCAAGACGAGTCTCGAATTAACTTGTTCTTTATCAAGCACATATTCAATTAATTTGGTATCTTTATATATGCATAGAAGGTGTAGCTAGCCATTGGTTGATCCACATAATAGTATTCAATTATTAATGTCCTATATCAATGATATTAAACCGAAGACTAATTAGTATATTATGCTTATAACAATGTGTAGCATTTCAAAATCTAAGCCATATACTTGATAAGCTACTAAGCACATTATTTTGTGACTTAAAATCAACAAAGAAATTATAATTATTATAAATAGGAGTTCATAATTATATTAGCTAAATGACCATAAATAATGCAAGCACAAATCATAAATTATGATTCTTCTAGGGAATACTTGCAATAGTCTTACCTCTTAGCAGAGGATCAACATGACTAGTTAGGTATTCTGTCTGTCCAAATGAGGTTCTTGTTGATCTATCAAACCCTTCTTCGGTCCTTAGTTGCGTGCGGCTTGAGTCGAGTAATACCAACTGGTGTGTGTTAGGAAGGAGATAAGGTTGAACAAGCAGTGCTCTCCCGATAACTGGACGCATTTCCCTATCATGCGGTGTAGTTGGTGAGGAGTCTTTCTAATCTTATGGCCCAAGCAAGGGTAGCCTCTTTTTCTTCGGCCCAAATACATGTTATAGTCGGAGTGGCAACCTTGGAAAACGATCCTCTTACTCCTAGCTCCTCATGGTGTGACCAAATATCAAGGTCTCCAGATCTGTTAGCATCTTGCTGCTCTCAGAGATCCTAACTTCATGTTTTATCAACTCTCGTCGAATTCTTACAGAGTGATCGGTGTTTGTTTCTCCTACTTTTTGTGGGTTTTGTTCTTGCCCCCATTTTTTGGATCAAATCACTTCTCTAGATTGTTTCGTATCTAATAGTCTAGTCCTAGACTTTCTTAGTAGCTCTACTTTAATGGTGTCATTAATAAAACACCTTTCACTTATTACATAATTATCATACCATTACATATACTCGATGTAGTACTCGCCCTTATTGTTGAGGGGTTTTTTTAGAGTGAAGATTTGGTTTGTACTTTCTTCTTTATATTGTCATTAGACTAGCTGTGGTGAAAGCTTTGATCAGACCTTGGCTTGGTTGACCCACAGGTTAGTAGCTATGTTGATGCAGTAGATCGGACCAATGTTCTAAAAGGCGCTAGGCGGACGCCAACCTAGCGCCTAGCGCCTAGGTGATTAGGCGGACACCTAATCGGGGACTAGTCCAAGACATAGAAATTGCATTTTTATTTATATTTTTGCATAAATATGATAAATAATATTGTATTTTTGTGTGTAAAAATATACATACATTAACAAACATGAATGACAAAATTATCACATTTAATCATATGTAGTATATGATAACTAATCAGTTAACTTCATTATGTTATAAATATAAATAATGATAAAATTTGGGTATATGTACAAACATATATAGGTTTATCTTAATTTACAACTTCATTTCTTTATATCCATGACTAAAGTTAAAGTACGTACAACGCTTAGAAATTTAAAATTAAAAAAGTAATGTAATGTTCGACGAATCTAGACGACCTAGACGCGCAGCCGAGTAGGCGCTCTAGGCGGGCAACTAGGCGCCATAGGCGGTTGAGTAATTCACCTAGACGGCTCACCAATTAGTCGGAGCGCCAAGACAAAAATCGGGACGCCCGACCACCACCTAGCGCCTAGGCGGGGACTAATCGGACGTCTGGAATAATTTTTAGAAAAGAGGATCGGACCAAGGACCGGTTTGGTATTGGAGCTCTACCTCGGGGCGCCCGACTGCCGCTACACTTCTTGCTTCCAACACACGTCCAAAGCAAATGCTTCTGGCGCCTGCAGTCACCACTGTTCATGGCAAAGCACCGGGCCGGATTGGTGGTATATGGGTTCTACAGGTGTTGGTTCTACTCTCTGGTAGTGCCTGATGCTGCTTAAGGGGCCCAGGGACTCACGGAGGGGCTGATGAAGACGGGACGAGGTCTAAGTGGGTGGGTTGTTTTACTGGGGTTTCGCCGGAGAAGAATATATGAGGGTGATGAACGAACATGTCACGACCCAGGCCGCATCTAGGCGCGTGTACAACCGTTGTATGACCAAGTAACGTCACTCGCAAGTCAACGTATCATAATCATACAAGGCGATCATGAACATAATATATCCATACTCAGTAGTAAACATACACAACAACATCACAGTTTAGATTAATTGAATAGCGGAAATATTCAATAATCAATTGTGGGCCACACATGGCCAAAACGTAGGCTCGCAGGCCAAAAACAATGTATTAATACAAAAGTATCCATGAGCATAGTTTATCGTTTCAAATAGTAGAGGGAGCACGAACCACGTCTTCCTCTGGATTCTCTTCACCCGTGCAAAGGTGTAGATGACAAGCCTTAACTTCAACCTGAAATGGTGGGGCCCCCTGAAGGGGTCAGTACAAGTGCCGAGCGAGTAGCAGGCTAAATATAGAATAACTAGCGTTTCAAGTATAAGACCCAAACATAGGGTGATACTTATATAAATAGTCTCTTCCCCCAAGTTAAGAAATACTTAATAGTACATATACACTTGGAAAATACCCGATCCGTAGATCACCGTTTTATTTGGGAAAATATTAATAGTCAATATTCTTGACTAAAAACCCCAACCCACCCATATGTCTATGAGTGTATAGGACTCATTGTCCATATTTATATACCATAACATATGAGTTTTGATGATCATAATCCTTGGGTACTCCACCAATTTATAATCCGAGTGTTAAGGTCTTTTCGTCCTAGGGTCCTCCACCAATATATAATTCGAGTGTTAAGGACTTTAAGTCCTAGGGTCCTCCACCAATATATAATTCGAGTGCTAAGGACTTTAAGGCCTAGGGTCCTCCACTAATATATAATCCGAGTGTTAAGGACTTTAAGTCCTAGGGTCCTCCACTAATATATAATTCGAGTGTTAAGGACTTTAAGTCCTAAGGTCCTCCACCAATATATAATCTGAATGTTAAAGACTTTAAGTCCTAGGGTCCTCCACCAATATATAATCCGGGTGTTAAGGACTTTAAGTTCTAGGGTCCTCTACCAATATATAATCCTATGATCAATCCCTTATCAACCTAGATAGAGTCTATATCATATTCATAGCCAAATAAATCCATAAAGCTTATGTATCTTAATTCATGCAAAACCATGCATTTATATAAATTTATAATTAACTAATACCAATCGGTATTAATTAATACATTATCCATCGGTCAACGCTTTCGTTAATCGTCATTTCGAGCCTTATACATATTCACTTAATCATCATATATATTAAGTTACAAATATTCATTATATGCTTCTTTTACCTTTCAAACATAGCATGCAATTTCATAGAAATTCTCATATCATATTCCATGCATATTCATGTATTTCATTTCATACATGCCTAATCATTTTGGCTAATCACATGTTTAAATATCTTTTAAACATCATTAAGAATACATATAACATTTATTTAGGTAATAATCTCATAATTAACCCAAAAGTTATAAGATATTAAGTCGTCCACTCACCTTAAATGAGCTTTAGCGCGTTCTACGCTCATCGGTTGAACTCCGGCGAAACTCCGGCGAAACTCCGACGAAACTCCGGCGAACTCCGGAAACTCTTTAGTTAAGCTCCTAACATGGTTTTATCATCACAAAACTCATATCAATACAAATAACCTCTAAAAGGTTATTTTCTGGCGAACCGGTCGTTTTGGCTTCTAAGTCCGTTCGTGGACTTAGAACTACCTTACAACCCCTCATTCTACATTTCTAAACATGTAGAACAAGACTAGGGGTTTCTCATATGCTATACCCTTCATATGATAGATAAAAAGTAAAGGAAAAGTTATTATAAGGTTATTACCTTAATCATTCACATTTTCTCTAACTTTTTCCTTCTTTAAGCTTCCTCTTTGGACCTCTATTGTTGAGCTCGAATTTTTTTCCAAGTATGGAGATGTGGTTGAGAGCTTCTTCCTCTGTCTTTGAAGTCTAGGTCGAGCTAAGGAGGTAAGGGTGAGGGGAGATGTGTACTTTTGTCTTAATTGACAAATAAATGAGGGTGAGGGGTCCTCTTTGGTACTTTAGATGCCAAATGACTCTCCTCCACTACTTCCTTTGTCAACTCAAGCCCCTCTTGTCTAATTGATCTCATAAAAACGTGGGGTGGCCCCCACTCATGTGGGAGGTCATCCATTTGTGTCCCGAAGTGTACAATGGGCCCCGAAAGTTCTATTTTTCGGACTATTTTAATTATATTTTATTTTATCGGGTTAAATAAAATATATTATGTGTTTCCCATCATTATGGACTCTAAAATCCGTTTAATTTAGAAGTCTCCAAAATCCGTTTCGGACTGTTATCTGATAAATTACCCATACCGATAATTGGGTCTCGTTTGACCGACGGGTCAACCCTATGCCCTTTCTATGGCCCAACTAAAATATCCACCACCATATAAATATTATGTAGACCAAAATTAATATAATATGTGGTCCCGGGATTATCGGGTGGTCCCCGCTCCCGATGTGGGCCCGCGTGCAATTTACTATTCACACAAAAGAATTAACAAAAATTTTACATCCTCATAAATTCATAATTTAGTATTCAAGGTTTATTACATGATTTACTAAAGTAAATATACTTGAGAACGGTGTTTCGGAACATTTCTGACCGATGGTGATTCTTCTGGTGTGAAGTGTTTGGGATTTTTTGTGTTCTTGGATAGGGGGTAGGTTTGCCAGAGAAGATGACCAGCTTGCCGGGTTTTGGATCCGCCTGTCGCTGCATGTTTCCTTGTACTGTCTTATCGCCTCTAAACGTCGTCTGTCATTGCCATTGGGGGTCGTCAGGGCCTAGCGGGGATGGGAGGTGGGAAAGGGAGTCTCGATTTGGCTGTTTTTCCCGGCTTGGTTTCGGTACCTTCATTTTCCGGCCACTGGACCGTCTGGTAGTCACCGGAGCCATGACGGGGTGGTAGGGGGTGGGGGAGACGTTATAGGCTGGATCGGCATTGCATGCTGGTTGGACGCCTGGTCATTCGACACTTTTCACGTTGCGGCGCATCCGTAGCGATGGATTATTGGGTTCAACCCTAGGGTTTTGGCTTGCTGCACGTGTTACTGGTTTTTTGGGCCTGGGCGAAGGGCCTTCAGTGGCCTGGATCTTGGAACCCAAATTCGCTGGGCCTATCCCATGCGAGTTTTGTTGGTGAATTTGATATGACTGAAGGTTTCGATGCTATTAGAGTTGTTGGGCTATTGGAGAATGTTTGAACAAGGGAGATGGGCCTTCACTAGTTTGGATTCCTTAGACAATGTGGAAAGCAGTCAGTTTTTATGAATTACTTCCTTCGGCCCGAAATAATTGTTCTACTTTGACTTTCACACAGATTAAGAAAATGAATTTGACTTCACACTGTAGCGCACACTGTTAGGCACTATAGCGACACTGTTTGGCACTGTAGCAACACTGTTTGGCACTGTTTTACACTGTTTGACACTGTTTTGTATAGATTTGTTTATCAAATAAGGAAAGTTTCAAAGTATGACAATTATTTCGAGACGGAATGAAAAGAAAAGCAGGACAGTCATTTCGGGACGGGGGGAGTATTTTGTTATGAAGTCGCAAAAACACTCAATTTTGATAAAACTTAGTTAGCCATGTATAAAGTAAAAGATTAAGAAAATTTTACACTGTCCGGAGAATAGTGAATGTGAGCCTTTACCTAGGACAGAGGTAGTACTACCTTCGTCCCTTAAAACTTTGTCAAAGTTGACCGGTATAGAGAATAATAAAGTAAAAACTGTGTGTTTGAGATTTGTGCAAAGGAGAGAGAAATAACAAAAACCACAAAATAATTGATTAAAAGAGAAAGTGATAAAGTTTTTTGGGACGTCTCAAAAAGAAAAGACGACAAAGTTTAAGGGACGAAAAGAGTATTATTTAATGTGTATGACAATATTGATGCCTTGAATAGTTCAGTAAGAGTGCATAGTAATTCACTTGGTAGAGTTGTGTAACGGTTCTCGATGAAGCTGAGATAGGCTAGGGTATCAGGGTATGACTATTTATACAAACCCTTATTTTACTTGGCTCTCTCAACATCTATGTTGTGAACCAACACACACATCTTTCCTTTATTTAGATCTCATCTCTAGTTCTCATCCATTTTTCTCAATTTGCGCCATCTAAGAAGTTTCATTTTGCCATCAAAAATTACTTACACATTTGGCAAGTAATACTCCTTCAAATTCATTTCTGATTTTGAATTACAATAGAAATCCTTTAGCAGCCGCTTCAATTTCCATTCCAGGTGTGCATCACTCTGATCATTTTACATGTTCAATAAGGAGTCTGTCATTCATCACCATTCAAGGTGTTCATCATCACTCACATGACTTGTCGATTGAATATGTGGTTTGTCGTTCATCAACTTGTTGTTGTTCTGGTCATCGTCATTTTAGAAAATTTTTAATTTGATTTGAATATTTGCGATCTGTTCTGGACCTTTCTAATATGAATATTTTTTATGTGGACTTATCGCTTCCCGTCTTATCTCAAGAATCTTAACTCATTATATTCATATTAATTTTTTTAAGGTTTATATCATTGTTGGTAGAAAATATGTTGAGTAGAAAATTCGGCAGCAATTCAGTACAGTAAAAGTGACTTATCCAATACAAAAAGAGGGGCGGCCTATTTATAGGCGCTTACAAGAGGTTTCTTGAATACTAATGGGCTTGGCCCAATTAAACAACTAAAACAAGAAGCCTGATCCCAGGCCAATGGGCTGGTCGGGCACAGAGTTAAACTAATCAATCCAAGGACCATATTATCTAGCCGGACCGTGTGCTGGGCCTGGTTCGCGCCCGAGCCCAGGCATATTGGGTCGATAGTATTGGACCTGGCCCATTATCCCAACACGAGTCCCCCACTCCCCTAGTCGAGTAGCAGACTCGGCTAGAAGGGAGTAGTCAAGTTGATCAACGATCGGTTCGTCTATCGGATCGGCTGGCTAGTCGCACCTCCATTGTAGCAGTCTGGGGTGCTCGTCAACGTAATCGTTGGCCCGTAGGGCCGTAGGGGGGCCATACTTTGCAGGCCTTGATCGGCCCCTTTGCTTTGCTCCCTACTGCTTGCGAAAGGACGGGGGTCTCGCTGCCCGGCCCGACGGTATGCAACGTTTCCCATCAGCTTCAATAATTTGGGCCTGAAATTCCAAAATACGAGCCTTGTTTTTCTGTAGCCGTATATTGACCATGCGACGGATATACATGGGCTTTAGCCGCACACCCGACCAATAAAGAACCCCGCAGTCAGGGTTGGAATCTCGTCCAAGCCTTCGCGTTTTGTCACAGAGACCCCAGGTCAGCTTCCTAAAATAACCCGGAGCTATTCCAATTAATAATTTCCTTCCTTTTTTTCTTCTTTCCATATTCTTTTAATTTCCTTGAATCCGAGCGTGGCCTAGCCTTAACACCCTCGATCATCCACGCGCAATTCAGCCATGCAGGTCCCCTCAGCTTCAGCCGTTCTAGCCGCAGCCACGGCATCGCCGCGTCGCTCCATCCCCAGTCGGCGAAGGAAACGCAGCGACTCCCCTTCTCCGTCGCGCCGGAGGGAGGGTCATTCACGACGTTGTTCGCCGTCGCGATCTCGTAGCCCAGGCGGTCGGAAAAAACCCAGCGATTCAAAGTCATCATCGCCGCCTGTTCCAAGTCTACGCACAGGTTCTCAACACAGTTCACGACACGGAGCTCATCATAGTGCCCTCTCCACCCGTGAACGTCGTCCGTCTGTCAAACAATCCCAGAAACCTCCAGCGGGTCAAATATCATCTGTGCGAGACCCCCCGAGCGAGGCGGACGCACTGCCACAGTTTGGGAACTTGGTTGCACGAGCCCATCGTGGCGAGGTGGGGAAAGAGTCTGTGCGTGGAGGTTCGGTTAAACAAATTCAAGCCAGCGGGGTGAATGCAACGTCTCAACTCGAATTCGGGGCATCAGGGAAAAATCAAGGGGTCTCCGATAATTTTACGATGCATGAAAAGGTCACCACCTCCTCGCGGTTGGACAGACCCGCTACGCGGATTGTGATCGTTAAGGGACATCTCCGGCCTGCTCCGGGGGGGCCACATGACCAGTCTGTGCCATCCTCCAACAACGTCACCCCTGTAGTGGACATTGCCTCACAGTCGGATAGCTCCCCCAAATCAAATGGCGAATCGGATAGCGTCGAAGATCCTAACGCTTGGAGGGAACGTTTGTGTTCCACCAGTACGGAGGCAGATTTGAAGTTGGCGAAAAGTTTGGTCGATAGCAATTGCACCCTCATGTTGCCAGATCCCGAGAGTAGCCTCACCAGCCCTCCTCCAGATTCGTTCTTCGGGGTTCACATTGCATCTATCGCGCGGGGCATGCGGGTGCCTTTATGTCCATTCTTGGTGGCACTCCTTGCCCATATCGGGGTATCGCTGTGCCAGATGACCCCAACCGCACATATGTTTACGGCTGCTTTTGTCGCACGTTGTAGTGGCGTTGGTATCCGGCCATCCATACCGTTGTTCCGTGCATGCTTTAGGTGGAACCGCCCTAACAATAAGACAGATGACGGCGGGTTCGTGTCACTTTGCCAATTACCGCACCGCAAGCTTTTTGATCAGTATCCAGATCCACCTAGGAAGTGGTCGAATAAATGGGTATGGGCATCCGCTCCCCGCTCGCTCCCCGTCACGTCCACCTGGGGTATTTCAATGCGCGAGTACAAGCCTGCCTCTCTCACCCCTGACCTTGAGGAGAAGGTCGAGGCCTTGCTCCAAGGGGGCCCTTTCCCGATTAATTCGTATACAGGTAAATCTTCTGTCCCAGCAGGTCACAGATGCCATATGAGATCATCCCTTAATTTGCTAATATTTTCAGATGTGGCAGGCAACAGACACGAAGTTGCTGCCCCCAATGTGTCATTGGGGACCATGCTCCCACCTCCTGCGCCTGGTGCGAATTTATGTCCGCCCAATCTTGGGGAGAAGCGCGGGGCCTCCCCGTTCCGTGAAGAGCAGGTTGCCATGGACGGAAAAGGTGTGAACTCCACTCTAATTCAAGAGGAGAAAGACCCGGCTGAAATAACTCCACCACCCTCTTGTTTATTTTTATTATTTATTCCTTCTTCTTCTTCTTTTTCAAGTAGGCCTAGTTACGGCGCAGGGTGTTGCCCCCCAGTCCGTGGTACCTGATGCAAGTAGGAGCGTGTCCGACGCCACCATGCCCGAGGTAGACGCCGGGGTCAAGAGCGGGCAGGGTGTTGCCCCCCAGTCCGTGGTACCCGTTGCAAGTAGGGGCATGCCCGACGCCGCCATGCCCGAGGTAGACTTCGGGGTGAAGAGCGGGGTTCCCCCACGTCATGGGGAACAAGCCGGTAAGAAGAAGAAAGGTGTGAATCCTCCTCTTTGATTCGGGAGCGGAGAAATAGTTCAACTGGTACTAATCCATTTTACTCTGTTTATTTCTTGCAGAGGTTGCTGGTATGCGGGGCAGGCTCGCTGCTCTGGCCGCAGAGGAGGACGCCAGGTTCCGGCCTTCGAGGACTGAAGTCATTCCCTTCATCGTGGAAAAACAACACGGGGCCCCTCTTGTTAACCAGCCAGCTCCTACCCTCAGTGCTTCATCGATTTTGGATATGGCGCGCTCTATCAAATCTTACAGCGCGGTATGCCGTAATTTGACGTTTCACTCTTCCTTTTTTATTATCATTGTCACTATAATCCTCACTAATTCTACGTCTCCTGCAGGGGCTAATGGACACAGCCGTCGCGCTTCAAACAATAGGTCGTCGTCGCGATGAGCTCCAGCACCAGGCTGATGAGGCTCACCGTCACTCGGTTGTCGTTCAGCGTCGGGCGGACGAAGCAACAGTTGCTCTGTCCGAGCTCCAGTCAAAATATGACTTCCTACAATCGAAGTATGATCGACTGCAAGCATCGTTCACGGATGCGGGGCGTCAGGCAGTTGCGGCATTTCAAACATCCCCGGAATTTTCAAAAATCATCGCTTCGAAGCTGGAGGCTCACCGCTCAGAGCAGGTCCAAGCATGGTTGAAAACCGAGGAGGGTCAACTTTGGCGGGATAAAGAAATTCTCATGTCCTTCAGGTGTGGCCGATACGACATGCAGACCACGTTGTACAATAGGCTGGCAGAGTTCTATCCCGACTTCGATCCCGAAAAATTTGGTTTGCCCGAAATCATGCCAGATCCTGACGGGGCCAACGAGCAAGCGAACGATTTGTCCCTTTTGCACTTGGATATTCCAGATGACTTGGAAGATGTCGTTCATGGCTTTGATTTTGAGACTATCCTCAATGGTGTTCCTGAGAACATGCCTGATCCTTAGATCGTAGATATGGATCTCTTTTATTGTCGTCTTTATTCTCATTTTTGTTGGACATTCCGCTTTACATTCCGCACTTGTGTTTTTATTTATTCTCACACTTAGCCATATAAGCTTTCCTCTTTGCACAACTTTGCACCCGTGTCATGGTTCATCTTTTCCATTCATTTAACCATTTTTTATTCGAGACCACTTGGGGAACTAGTCGGGGATCTGGCTCCCCACCTAAACCACGAGGGGCGGAAGGTCGGCTGGGCCAACCTTGACCGCGCCCCGCTTGGTAAGGCGAGGCTGACCCGCACACCATCAGTCTAGGACCAACTGGTGAGCAAGCTGTTTGGCCGTGGTCAGACGACGGATGTGCAAGAAGGGGTCGGAGCACGACTCCCCGCATACCTCCGGCCCGGAGGCCGGTCCTGCACCTTGACTTGTACAACTTGTTTCATACTTAAGAAAATCTGATTTCCTTTTCTGAGAGTCGAACGGAAGTCGGCCAAACATAAGGGCAAGGCCCTCAAGGTCAGACCAGAACGGACCCGCACCATTGATCATAGTAAACGAGTACACATGCTATTAAGCCTAGCAACGTCAGACAACGGACTCGCGAGAAGGACTCGGAGTATGACTTCTCACATATCTTCGGCCCAGGGCCGGTCATATAGTTGGTGTACCGTCGATTAGATCAAATGAGTGGACGGGCTGTTTAGACAGCAACGTCGGACAACGTATGTACGAGAGCGGCTCGGGGCGCAACCTCTCGCTTACCTTTTCGACCCGAGGGCCGGTCTAACGGTCGCCCTGACCGAGTAGCTAGTCCTTGACTTGGAAAATAGTTTGATCATTTCCTTTTCCGAGGATCTAGCAGTGACGGACTAAACACCGAGAGCAAGGCGTGATTTTTTTTTTTTTTTTTTTTTTTGCCCCTGCCCGTTCATTCCCAAGTGAGGTCGGACCTCAGTCAATTCAAAAATAAATAGAGAACAACAAACGAACTTTTATTAAAGCAACCGTGTTAAAGCAATGGAAGGAAATTATTAAACATCACTACTGATAAAACTTAAGTAAATGCTCCGCGTTCCATGCACGTTCAATGAGTTTTCCCTTCGTAGTCTTCAATTTGTAAGTCCCTGGTCCAATCACGCCTTCGACGACATAGGGGCCTTCCCACTTGATGGAAAGCTTCCCCCCTTCCGTGGGTTTGCTTGCCTTCCTCCGCCTTAGCACGTAATCTCCCACGTCAAAGCTCCGTGGCACGACCCTGCTATCTTGGTACGCCTTCACTTGCCTACGGTAATTCTCAGCCCTAATGAATGCCCGGTCTCTTCTTTCTTCTATGAGGTGGAGTTCAGCTCTGAGCCTCTCCTCGTTGCTGGTTGGCTCGAATTCCTCCACCCGACGACTGGGAATCACCGCCTCAAACGGGGCCCTTGCCTCAAAGCCACAGCATAGAGCGAAAGGGGTTTCGCCTGTCGCCTTCCTGGGGGTAGTTCGGAATGTCCACAACACGTTACTCAGCTCTTCAACCCACACTGTCCCGAGAGCTTCCAATTTCTTTTGGAGGCCATCTACAATCGTGCGATTGGTATTCTCCACTCGCCCGTTCGCCTGGGGATAGCAAACGGACACCCGGCTTGACTCCACGCCCCATTCGGCGCAGAATTGCTTGAATGGTTCGCAATCGAACTGCCTTCCATTATCGGAAATAATTTGCAAAGGAACTCCAAATCGACAAAAGATATTCTTCCATATAAACTTTTTGCATTGCAGATGTGTTATGCTAGCGAGCGGCTCTGCTTCCACCCATTTCGTGAAGTAATCCACGGCCACGATGACAAACCTTCTATTTCCGGACCCATTTGGTAAGGGACCAACCAAATCTATACCCCATCGAGTGAATGGTAGAGCAGTGCTAACAGGCGTGTACATCGTCGCCGGCCTTCCGGGGCTCTTCTGAAACTTTTGGCATGTGTCGCACCTCCTTGCGTAATCGGCACAATCCTTCATAATTGTGGGCCAGAAATACCCTTGGAGGACAACTTTCCTGGCCAAGGTGCATGCACCTTGATGGGCCGAACAAACACCGCCATGGAGCTCCGCGACAATCATCTCGGCTTCGTGTGGTCGTAGACACTTCAACAATGCTCCGTTGTAAGACCGTTTATACAGCTTACCGTCCAGGACGACATAGCTCGGGGCCCGTCGCTGGACGAGCTTCGCTTCCTGTTCCTTTTCGGGTAAGGTCCCGTCAGCTATGTAACGTAACAAATCGTCCACCCAGCTCCAATTTACTTCTTGTAGAGGAAGGACGGTTACCGAAGGGGAAGCTGTTATGCTTGAAGTTATCATTTCTTCCACCCGTGCAATCTTGGATATGTGTTCGGGTACTCCTTGGGACAAACGTGATAAGAGGTCGGCATCCCCGTTCTGGCTCCGCGGCACACAAACCAGCTCAGCTCGCCTAAACAATCCGAGTAATTCCCGAACAGCATCCCTGTACTTCGCCATCCTTTCTTCCTTTGCCTCGAAATCGCCCTTCACCTGGGATATGACTAATCGAGAATCACACTTCACCGTTATGCATTCCGCTCGCATGGCCGCAGCTATCCGTAGCCCCGACAACAGGGCTTCATACTCAACTTCATTATTGGACACTTTGAACAGGTACCGGTAAGCGTAGTACGCTCGAAACCCTTCAGGCGAGATCAAGACGATCCCGCCCCCGCAACCTTTCGTCCCGGACGATCCATCGGTCGCTAGGGTCCACCACTGTTCTTCACTATCTCTTTGTCTTTCCGTAACTTCCCTCGCCGTGCATTCCACAATGAAATCCGCAAGTGTCTGCCCTTTGATGGATGATCGGGGCTGAAATTCGACCTCGTACTGACTGAGAAGCATCGACCACTTCACGACCCGCGTCGTTCCCGGGGTTCTCAATGCTGCGCCCAGGGGTTGATCCGACAGGATTCTGATCGGGTGTGCTTGAAAGTAATGAGTCAACTTCTTCGCCGTGATGTAAGCGGCATAGATGGTCTTCTCGAGCGGGGTGTACCGCAGCTCCGTATTCTGTAAGGTTTTACTTACGTAGTATACGGGGTTCTGAATCCCGCCTTCCTCACGGACCAGCACGGAGCTGATCGCGCCCTGCGACACTCCCAAATACAATACCAGTGTTTCTCCTTTCCTCGGCTTGCTCAACAACGGTTCAGAGAGAAGATACTTCTTTAGGTCCTCGAATGCCCGCTGGCAATCATCCGTCCACGCAAATCCACTTTGTTTCTTGAGAACCCGGAAAAAAGGCAGGGACTTCTCCGCAGATTTTGACATGAAACGCCCAAGTGATGCCAGCCGCCCAGTGAGAACCTGCACTTCCTTCACCGACCTCGGAGGTTCCATGTCAAGGATTGCTCTCACCTTTTCGGGGTTCGGCTCTATCCCTCTCCGGGTGACCATGTACCCCAAAACTTTTCCGCCCTGGACAACAAACATGCACTTTTTTGGGTTCAGGCGCAGCCGGACTGCCCTCATGATCCCGAAAATTTCGGCTAAGTCGTCGGCATGGTCTGTCGATCGTACGCTCTTGACGATCATATCGTCTACATACGCTTCCATGTTCCTTCCTAGCAATGTTCGAAACACTTTTGCAACCATTCTCGTGTACGTCGCCCCGGAGTTCTTCAAGCCGAAAGCCATGACTAGATAGCAAAAGATCCCCTCCGGTGTGATGAAAGAGGTTTTCTCCGCATCATCTTCATGCATGGATATCTGATGATACCCCCGGAATGCGTCCATGAAGCTGAGGAGTTCGCACCCGGCTGTCCCGTCAACTAGCTGGTCTATGTTAGGTAAAGGGAAGGGGTCCATCGGGCATGCTCTGTTAAGGTCTGTGTAATCGACGCACATTCTCCAAGTCGGGGGCTTCGGTGCCAGGACCACGTTTGCCAACCATTCTGGGTATAATACTTCCTTTATGTGTTTAATAGCCAAGAGCATAGCCACCTCCTTCTTCACGAAATCCCTTCGTTCCACCGAGAGGTGTCTTCTCTTCTGCTGGATCGGCTTCACCGTCGGGTCGACCGCTAGCCTGTGAACGGCCACACTTCGGTCCAACCCCGGCATATCCTCAGGGCCCCATGCGAAGATCACACTGAATGTGACCAACACTTGGATGATCTTCTCTCTCATCCCGGCTGGGAGCCCCAACCCGATTTTGATCTTTCGCTCCGGGTGCCCGGGATCGATATGAACTTCTTCAACCTCGGAGGTGGGTTCAGCGCGGAGCTGGCCATCCTCATACTTCATGGCTTTGCTGTTGATAGTGTGGACCCTGAGGTCCTTTTGTCCGAGTTGTTTGCACGCCTTCATGTAACAACTCCGGGCCATCCTTTGATCTCCCCGAGCTATCCCGACCCCGTTCGGGGTGGGGAACTTCATACATAAATGCTCCTGAGAGATAATGCATCTCAAGTCCTCCAACGCGGGTCTTCCCATGATGATTTTGTGCGGACAGGTTAAACGTACGACAATGAACTCCAGGTTCAACTTTGCTACACAGGGTTCTGAACCCACCATCACAGGCAACACCACACTGCCTTCCGATTCGATTGAGTCCCCGGTAAATCCGGATAAAGGTGTTCTTACCGGACTCAGATCTGCCCCGCTCAGACCAAGGCCTTGGAATGTGTCGTAATACATTACGTTCACCGAGCTTCCATTGTCTACTAGAACTCGATGAATGATTGTATTGTTGATCTCCACCTTAATCATTAAGGCGTCCCTATGCGGTGGTGGCATGGGTGGTAGGTCATCATCAGTGAAGTAGATCGGATCTCTTCTCATCTTCTTTCCTGCACGTACCCGGGTAATTTCCCCGACGTACAAGGATCGAGCCCATCGTTTCCTTTCGCCTGACGTGTCCCCTCCTTGGGGGCCGCCCACGATGTAGGAGCATCTGTGATGCTTCCGGGCTCCCTCCCCTAGGTCGCACTCGTCATCCTCGGACAGAGCCCCGAGCTCGCGCTTCTTTGGAGGTTGGTCAAGGGGCTGTTTCTCCTTGGACGTGGTGGCTTGATCGGAACGCCTCCATGTCAGGTTCCTCCCTTTCTGGGCATTTCCCGGTTTTCCTACAAATTGGCCCAAATATCCTTGTTTGATAAGTGCCTCAATTTGTCTGCGGAGAACGATGCATTCGTCCGTATCATGCCCGAAATTTCGGTGAAACCTGCAGTACTGGTCGGTGTTGCGTTTGGCAGTGACCACGTCACATTCCTCTGGGAAGGAAACCAAACCCTGCTCCTCGGCATAGTCGAGGACCGTCCCGACCGGTTGAGCCAAAGGTGTCAGAAGTTTGGTAGGTAGGAGCGGACCGTTCGGGACGTCCGTCCTTCCCTTGTTCTTATTCTTCTTACCTTTGAACCGGCCGCCCTTTCCGCCAGATTTCCTATCGGCATCTTCATCATCTGGGTCACCACGTCTTCCCTTGTCCTTCGTGTCTTCTTTCTTTCCATCCTCTTCATCTCTTTTCCTCTGTTCAGCGTCCTCTGCCTCAGCCTGACGGTCAGCCCGCCTCAGGGCTTCCTCGTATAAAGCGGGTGGATTCCTAACAAAATCCTTGTAAAGTTCTCCTGATCGGATAGAATTTGTCAGCATTGCCACTCCGGTCCTGTCGTCAAGGCCCTGAACCTTGACCGACTCGACCCTCCATCTTGCCAGGAAAGTGGACAGGGCCTCTTTCTTTCCTTGCTTCAGGCTAAACAGGTGGCTGAAATTCTTCTTCACATCTCGTGAGCCGGCGAACCTCAAGAGGAAGTGCCTAGCCAACTCCCTGAAGTTCCCGATGCTCCCATCGGGCAGTGTGTCATACCATTCACGAGCCGGACCATCTAGAGTAGCCGCGAATCCTCTGCATCGTATGGCATCTTCGTACCCCATCATGACCATATATGACAGGTAACGTGATATGTGGTGTTGCGGGTCTGAAGTGCCCTTGTAAGTATCCACATTGCAAGGCTTGTAGCCCCTTGGCAACGGAGCCTCCATTATGGCATGAATGAAGGGCTCCGGGATATGGAGGTCGGCCACGTATGACTCTCCCCCAACAACCCTCCTCCTTAGCACGTCCAACCTCAGTCTGAGATCCTCCACAGCTTCCGGCGCCGGTTCCTCTGGCACGCGTCCAGCACGGGGCTGGACCCGCACATAGGATTCTGCGACTCTTTCACGCGCGTGAGGCCGACGGCCACCACGGGGGCCTTCTATGGAACCGGTTCGACCGCTCAGACGACGGGGGTGATGAGAGAAGTCATCCCCGCCCTCCAGTGACGAGTCTCGGTGGGGCCCTCCTCTTTCGGGTCGTCGAGGCTGCTCGACCCGTCGGGACATATGCTCCCTCCGGGGCAAGGATTCCCTTCGTGATTCGTCCAAACTAGTATGTCGCCCTTCATATCTCCCAGAGGAAGTCTCGATGTCTTCAGGGGCGGCGTGCCTCGGAGTTTCATGATTAGCTCTCTGCGGCATCATCCCCAGGAAATTCTGAGCCAAAGCCCCAATGGCACGCGTGGCCTCCTGTAGCGCCCGCACTCCAGCGTCAAGTCGGTTCGTGCGCGGAGCCCGACGACGGCGACCTCCAATCCGATCACGAATGGATTGTCTGTCATGACTACGGCTGAGCGAGCCCCTCAGGTCCCCTGAGCCCGACAAATGGCTCCGGAGATCTCCTATCGGTCTCACCACCTGGCTTCTCACACGATGGCCATTGGGTTGTTCTGAATGCTCGGTGTGAACGGAAACTCGCTCTTGCCTTCATGATCCTGCCATTTTCCTCCTCAAAGATTCTACCGAAAACTGAGAGAACAACTCAGCTCTCAATGAAAGCACCAATGTTGGTAGAAAATATGTTGAGTAGAAAATTCGGCAGCAATTCAGTACAGTAAAAGTGACTTATCCAATACAAAAAGAGGGGCGGCCTATTTATAGGCGCTTACAAGAGGTTTCTTGAATACTAATGGGCTTGGCCCAATTAAACAACTAAAACAAGAAGCCTGATCCCAGGCCAATGGGCTGGTCGGACCCAGAGTTAAACTAATCAATCCAAGGACCATATTATCTAGCCGGACCGTGTGCTGGGCCTGGTTCGCGCCCGAGCCCAGGCATATTGGGTCGATAGTATTGGACCTGGCCCATTATCCCAACAATCATCATAATCAGTTCTGTGTGGATTTAGAAGATGTTCCGTTCATATGATCTCAAAGTTTCTTCTATGAATTTTTTAGATCTAATTTGAGTTTATTTAATATCACCCATTTTTCAATCCGATCTAAGTCTCTCTCATAGTCTCATCTATTCCAAATCTTTCTAATAAGTCTGATCTAGTATGAATATCATTTCTTATCTCAACTTATTGCTTCTCATCTTATCTTAATAATTCTTAACTTATTCTATTAATATTAATATTTATTTTATGATCGGCGCCATCATTATCATCATTAATTCATTTCCGATGTATTTTAAAAAAGTATCATCGTCATTAATATGACTATTGTTGAATTATTATTATTAGTATTATATTTCAATTATTGTAATTACTATTATTGCTATTTTTCAGCTACTACTTGTATTGTTTTATTGTTATTATCAAAACCATTTTTATTATATTTTTTCCCCAAAAGTATTACTAAAATTAAACTTATTTATAAAAATGTGACTGATGGTTATAGTATAATTTATAGTAATCGCCGGTATTCCTGGTGATACTTTGAATGATTATAATTGTATCTATTAATACTATTAATACTTTAACATAATCATAATAATCAAAATAATAATGAAATGATGAAAGAGCTATAATGATTAGCTATAGAGGTTTTGTAGAGTGACATTTGAAAGGTGACATATTAGCCTTTATAGTCATTACACTTGAAATGTGTCATTTTTGTAAACACTATTTATTTCAATCACAAATACATAAATATTTCATTAAAAAACAAAGAAAAATAAATAAAATTAAGACATTTATTTTGTCGACCATTCATTTTTTTTCTGGCATATGCTAGCAATGCTGAGTTCTGTTGTACCTAGAGCACTTCCAATGGGATATTGTAGTGTAGTAAAGTCTATTCTATGTGGCATAGGAGAGAGATAGAGGTATGATAATCATTTTAATTTGACAAAGAGAAAATTGTATATAAGAGAAAATGAAAAAGATGAGAGAGATAAATCGTAGACAGTGTCCTTTCACGGACTTTACACGAAATTCAAGAAGCAAAAGTGGATAAAGTGATATGAAATTAAAATTAAAATAAATATGGAGATATGTAGAAAATTTATTAGCTAGAAAAATTTAAATAATAATGAAATGATGAAAGAGCTATAATGATTAGCTATAGAGGTTTTGTAGAGTGACATTTGAAAGGTGACATATTAGCCTTTATAGTCATTACACTTGAAATGTGTCATTTTTGTAAACACTATTTATTTCAATCACAAATACATAAATATTTCATTAAAAAACAAACAAAAATAAATAAAATTAAGACATTTATTTTGTCGACCATTCATTTTTTTCTGGCATATGCTAGCAATGCTGAGTTCTATTGTACCAAGAGCATTTCCAATGGGATATATAGTGTAGTAAAGTCTATTCTATGTGGCGTAGGAGAGAGATAGAGGTATGATAATCATTTTAATTTGACAAAGAGAAAGTTGTATATAAGAGAAAATGAAAATGATGAGAGAGATAAATCGTAGACAGTGTCCTTTCACGGACTTTACACATAAAAAATTACTACGTATGAGAAAAATGGCATCCACGTGTAAGAAGTGTAAGTGGACTAGACATCTCCACTAGAGATGCTCTCATTGTCATATGCTTCATATATTTTAAGTCTCATTACATATTTGGGTTTGAGATTAATGCTTTCGTATAATATCCGAGAGTTGAAGATTGAATCTCCATCCCCAAGGGATTCCATGTCCTGACCCGATAGAGCATACATGGGATGTAAATGAGGATAACCTGGGGCCCTCACTTTGAGAGGTTGTTCCCACACTGTCGCTGACGGAACTCAATCTTAGATCACTCGTGTCAAATTTCACATTTGTGACCAACTGAAGTGCCTATACGGGCAAGATTTATTATCATTGTAATTTTCACAAGCATCATAGGGATTAAATTAGTTTGTTTTGAATAAATTTGTGTTATACACTAGTATTCTACCTGTGCAATGCACCGAAGAGTAAAATTTGAAAATTAAGAAGAAGTTTATTAATATAAAATTTTGTCATATAACACCCATATTTTTCATATAATTTGTTGATATAATTTTTTTAATTTACAAAAATATACTCTATATGTGTGAATGATGTCTACACTTTTGGAACACCTTATACACAACCATCAAAACTGCATGTTTGATTGTGCTATTGTTTGAGATCCATGTACATTTATGTTATTATTAAATATTTAAAAATTTAGTTGTGATTTAATAGTTTAGGATGTCAAACAAGAGTAATTAAAAAATAGTAATGATAGATTACCATATTTAGGGGATTGTTACATTCATATTCATATACAAACTATAAATCTCGAGCATAGTAAAAGCAGTTATATCATAGTTATAAATGTATACAAACGCAATTTCATTAGGGTAATATAAGTATTGTAAGTTACTTTATTTTCCGGATATAATGTAAACTTCTTAAGTTACTTAAATTTCCAAATACACGTGATGACTAATAATTATTATAAAAATCTATATATGAAATGTAACCAATAAATTAAATATAAATGATAATTAAACAGAAATAGTAATAAAAGTAATAAAGTTATTAGACTTTAAATATGAACAAATATTATAGTGACATGCGCCTAACAGTAGATAATAGAGTGACACATGGCAATAATAAATTAAAAGAGTGACACATCACAATGTGGCTCTCACAATTGTATAATATATAGTTATAGATATAGATATAGGTATATATAAATTTCATGTGAATAGCAAATATAGTCTGGCGGTTATTAAAAATGATTTTATGTTGTACAGGAAGTTAGGGATGGACTCATTCACCGATTCGAGACCGGCCATCAACGAAATCGGTCGTTTCCTAGGTCCGGTTTGCCCGATTCGGTTATGAGACCGGCCCTAGGGGTTCACACATGCCGGTCCATGAGTGCCTTTTTGGGACGGAATCAGCCCGTACAGCCTTGTTTTATATATTTCAAACAATAGAAGTATTTTAAAAGATCTTTTACTTCGACCGCGTTCAGTCTTAGACGAGACCAAAACAAATTAAACGGGACTTACATATACCAGATCAAAATTCGACAGATGTAAAATGCACATACACCAAACATCTATTAGACCAGACTTCGACAGTTGTAAAATAAACAAACATTAGACATCTACTAGACTAGGGCAGTTCAAATCACATCACACCTACGCGGACAAAATTTGACCAGGCCAGGATAGAAAATTACAGTGTGATTAAACACATCCTAAATCCTTCTAAAAGCTAAAAAGGGTAGGGAGGGAGGGTGAGAGGGTTTAAGACGTTTCAAAACGGGCCGGTTCCGGAACTTGGGGTCTCATTCATGCTTAGTAGAAGTTCGGGATTCAAGAACTTGAAGGAGAATGTGAATGTATGTAAATAATCTACTCATATGAAACATTATCGTCGTCAGTATTGATTATGTTATATTCTTATTACAATAAGCAACCCTTATACATATTTATAAAGTTTGGAATGTAAATGATTATATAGAATGAAATTGTGAATTTATTTATGATTCTATCTAGAAACATGCAAAGAATATATATACAAAATAAGTTATGACTCAATAAACAAACAAAATTTACAATTAACCAATATTATATCATAACTAATATGACTATAGTTAATCAATTTCCATTTATCTATGGGATGCATTTTTTTGTGAGTGTTGAATGCTATGAAAATTGGAAAGATTCTCTCTATGGTTTATATATAAATGTAACAGATTTAATTACATTACCATAGTAAGTAGTAATGTTACATTCTAAGAACCATATATATATATATATATATATATATATATATATATATATATATATATATATATATAGACACACACATATAATTTAATTAATGTTGAGTCCTAACAAAAGTCCTGAACTATGAAGGTTTTTGGCTACAAAAGCAGTGTTTCATCTCTCCTAACGTGTTTCCAATAATGGTCATTTCTTTTCCTTGTTTTCGTTTTAAATTAAAGCAAAGTTCATGCGACAAAAATAATTACGACAAATCACAATTGATTACCCAAGAGGTGATAAAGACGCATTTTCTAGCATCCTCTATTTCCCTTTCACGGGTGAACGGCTAAAGGATCCGGGATTTAGGAAAGACAGCTAGCGGAGATCATTATTAGTTGCGCTCATCAAATTCACCATCCTCGTGCATATATAAGTTCCATATCTAACAAAGTTGAATCTTAGTTTAAATGAGACATAGAAAGTTACTAGTTTGATATATATATATATACAGTAAGGATCAAATGAGAATACTTCTTAACGTGAGAAATGAGAATGATTCTAGAGCTTTGGATTTTGGCATTGTGCATCAAGTAAAACAGAAATGTGCATATAAAAAATTGGAAAATCTGCATTTCAAGTATGCAAAAAATTTACACGTAAACGTGCACATTAAAAATATATATATATATATATATATATATATATATATATATATATATATATATATATATTATAATCATCACATAATCTTTGAGTGAACAAAACGTTATTTTAAGAATTTTAGAAATTTAACTAATATTGCATGAGATTTTTCCTAGAAATTACTAATAAAAAAGTCATGGACAAAAATGTGACTTGGTAACTTTTAGTGACTAATATTATGTTCAATGTTTATATCATAGTAACTACATCATAGTAACTTTGAATATAATTATAGTCACTGAAAACTACTAAGTCACATTTTTGTTCACCACTTTTCCAAGAGTTATATTAGTGGAATTTTTTCATATTACGTGCTACGTTTAAACATCAAATTTTACCCGTTTCAAGTTTAGATTATACTGATTTTTCAAGGGTCATAACTTTTATTTCATAATGAGTTACGATAGTCATAATATATCGAGTTGAAGCTATTTCAGTGTTCTATGTGTTCGTAGGAGACAAATTGACCACCCCCTTGGCTCCTCTGTTGTCTATAAATAATACAACAAGACCAGCCCATTTATTGTATAGCCATATACATTTATTTTATAACTATATTGAGCAAACAATTCAATTCAATTCAAAGTAGCGTATATGGAAAGAGAAAACAGGGACTTGGCTCGGAGAAACTATCAGACTATTCAAGAAAATCAGAAGCTGATGCTAGAGATTGATCGTCTGAGCAAGAAGAATGAGGCACTGAGGGCTGAGATCAAAGATTTGCTTGCTCTAAAAGCAAAGTTAAGTGAGAAGCCCGGAGGCTCTGGACACATTTGTGATCCAACAAAGATCAAACCCAACCCATCCAACCCCCCGAATTAATAACAAAGTTAATCGCTTTGTGTAAGATCGGTCACCCATTATTCGAGTGCTTTGCTTTGTGTGTGTGTAGTGTGCAAGGTTTAATTTGAGTGTTCAGTTGTTGTAATTGTACTTATTTGTCATGGCCGGAAAAATATAAAATGGTTTGTGATAGTGTGAATTTCCTATCATGTATGTTTGTATTTTTAACTAGTTTTTATTAGTTCTAGTTGTGGAAATTACACATTTTTTGGTGTAATACTTTGTTTTCATAATTATTTATAATTTGTTTAGATTAGGACTATTCTGAGCTAAACAGGTCAAAACTCATCCAAGGGATCAAGATGGGACCTCAAAAGATCAAGGAAAGTGCAAAGAGACATGAAAGATTTCGATTTGGAAAAATTACTCTTATACCCGGTCGGGTATAGGCAATACCCGATCGGGTATTTGCTTGATTCGGTTGTCCAAATCAAATCCGGGAACAAAGGATCGTGGGAGCAAATTTTCGTAAAGATTTGTCACATACCCGATCGGGTAAACCGACATACCCGACCGGGTATGTCCAGAAATGTGGCTTTCCGGGAAATTTCCTAAGATACCCGATCGGGTATCCTATATACCCGGTCGGGTATCAGCCCCTGCAGCTCCCAAAAGTCTATAAATACACCCCTTTCCTTCACAATAACATATCCAATCCCTTTGTACATCTAAGCTCAGTATAGAATAGCTCTTTCTTTATATTTTTCATCATGTTTAGTCTCCAAATGAGGAGCTAAACTCTTCCATCTTGGTTTTGCTACTTTGAAGCTTAATGAATTTGTAAGTTGTGAGTTATTTTCTTTAATCTTCTTCCTTGAATATTAATTCTTTCTTTCAAAATACTATCTCTATATCAAAGTTGGGGAGTGTTACTAAGATGACAATTAGTTAACATCTTGACATTGGTTATAGTAATAGCTATCTCTTCCTCTATGATTATATTGGGGAGTGTTGTTAAGATGACAATTAGTTAACATCTTGATATTAATCATAGTAGGATTCATATATTTTAATATTCTTCCTTGAGTATTGATTAATTCCTATTCATATTTCATGTTAATATCTTAAACATTACTTAAAGTATCAACTAGTATTGTTTCTCATATTAATTATTACTAGAATCAATCGGTTAATACGCTTGTTATTAATCCGGTTCTTTCAACGGTAGTAAACTTGGAATATTAATGCATGCATCTCATGGTTAATATGCCAAGGGGAATTAATTATATTGATTAAACCAATAAACCGCTTGTGTTGAGGTTATCAATCTCAATCGTTTTCATCTTAAGTTTATTGCTACTATCAAGTTAATATACGACGCTTGTTCTATATTGACTCGATAGTAAGTTTTATTAATGAACGCATCTCGTTATTAATAACTACCCTCGATGAACTGGATATACTCCTCGATTGAGTATTCGAGAGGAAGATAGTTAAAGATATAACCGGGATCGACGAACATTTCATTAAGTGGATAAAAGCAAAACCAAGTCCCCATCTCATTGAATTAAACTCATATAGGTCGTTTATCTTAGTGTTATTAAACCAAACAAATCTAAACCCCCCTTGTTATTATTTATATAAAAGAAAAGTATTCCTTTCCCTGTAGATACGAACCTTACTGCACTATACTACGTATTTGTGTCGTATTGATTATTTATTTTGAGTGCACCTAACGACGAGTGCACGTCAAATTTGGCGCCGTTGCCGGGGAAAGGCAATTAAATTTTTCTTTTAATTTCGTATCAAGAAAAATCAAAAAATTAATATTAAACAAAAAAATTATAAAGAGTTCTTATTTCTTCTATTTCTGAGCTTAGTGGAGTTTATGGTTAAACATCGCTCCATAAACAAAATCACATACCAAACAAACCCAGAAATAGAACACACTTTCGAGCGGTTGAAAAGTAGATTTTCTAATACCGACTCGGAGGAATCATCTATCAGAGATTCATCCAGCGCTAGTTCTCATTCTAGCGAGACCGAAGAGTCAATAACCATGGCTCTTGAGACAAGAACACTACGGGAGCTCACTGCTCCAAATCTCAATCAACAACTGTTATGTATTACCTTCCCTACACTCGATGAAGGTAATACATTTGAGCTAAAATCTGGGCTCATACATCTACTGCCATCCTTTCATGGCCTAAGAGGAGAAGATCCGAACAAACACCTTTCTGAGTTCCATATTGTGTGCACAAGCATGTGCCCCAGTGGTGTCTCGGAAGAACAAATCAAATTGAGGGCTTTTCCATTCTCCCTCAAAGACACTGCAAAGGATTGGCTATTCTATCTTCCTTCGGGAAGTATAGACACATGGGCAGCAATGAAAAAATGCTTCTTGGATAGGTACTATCCCGCCTCAATCTCATCTTCTTTAAAAAAACAAATAAGCAACATTGAGCAAAAAGAAGATGAAACATTATATGAATATTGGGAGCGCTTCAAAAAGCTGTGTGCTAGTTGCCCATATCATGGGTACACCGAGCAAGACCTCATCCTCTATTTTTATGATGGTCTTGCGGATCAAGATAGGCGCATGGTGAATGCGGCTTGTGGAGGGGGAATTGTTAACAAAACCCCTTCTCAAGCAAGGAATCTCATCTCGGAATTGGCCGAGAACTCCAGACATTACAGTGGGCGATCCTCAACTCGAAGGGTTGCCGCAGCAGAATCCAACACCTCGTTGGAAGGCCAAGTTGCCAGTTTGACTTCTCTTGTCAAAGAACTTCTTTTGAAACCTAACACTCAGGAGGTCAAAGCTTGTGGCATTTGCACATCAACCGGGCACCCCACTGATTCATGCCCATCCCTCCAAGAAGAACAAGTCAACGCCTTGGGTTTCCAAGGCCATCAACAGAAGAGGTATGATCCATTCTCAAATTCTTACAACCCTGGATTGCGGGATCATCCTAACTTGAGGTATGGAAACCCTCAACAATCCAACTCATCTTCTCAATCTGGTATGTCAACTGATGACATGATCCGGACTTTGACCTCAAGCATGGTTACCATGCAACAAAACATGGGACAATTTCAACAAACCATGGTACAATTTCAACATGAGACAAAGTCAAGCATTAACAATTTGGAAACTCAAGTTGGTCAAATTGCAAATGCCGTGAACCAACTTCAAACAAAGGACTCGAGTAAACTCCCATCCCAAACGGAGCAAAACCCGAGACAACATGTGAATGCTATAACGTTGAGAAGTGGTGCAACGTTGAAAGAGGCAGAAGAGAACGATGAAGAGACTGAGGGTGTGGACCCTGGAAAAGTAGTCCCACCGGAGGAGGAAAACAAAGAAACCAAGCTTCCCCCACCCTCATCATATGAACAAGAAATCCCGTTTCCTGAGGCGCTGAAGGAGACAAAGAAGCTAGAAAAAGATGCCGACATCTATGAAACCTTCGCAAAGTGTGAGGTAAACATTCCGCTTCTTAACTTCATGAAAAATATCCCTCGTTTTGCTAAATTCTTAAAAGAATTATGCAAAACAAAAAGAAAAGATAAATTGAAAGGGAAACAAGAGGTTAGAGTTAGTGAACACGTCTCGGCCATTTTTCAGAGGAAACTCCCCGAAAAATGTAACGACCCAGGCATGTTCACTATCCCTTGCAAAATAGGAAACACCACATTTACTAAGGCCTTGTTGGATTTAGGGGCATCAATAAATATCATCCCCTATTCTGTTTACAAAACTCTACAACTTGGCCCACTACATCAAACAGGTGTAGTGATTCAATTGGCAGATCATTCTAGTACTTACCCAAAGGGTGTAGTAGAAGATGTGCTAATAGAAGTAGAAAATATGATCTTTCCTGTTGACTTCTATGTCCTTGAAATGGGAACTGATGACCAAACAACACCCATCCTTTTGGGTAGACCCTTCATGAAGACCGCAAAAACGAAAATTGACGTTTCTAGTGGTTCACTAACTTTAGAGTTCGATGATCAAAAAGTGGAGTTCAACATCTTGGACTCTACGAAAAAACAAATGCAAAATCCAACTCTGTGTTCTTTACATGTTGTTGAACCACAAGAACCGCTGTTTTTCAAAGAAGCGGATAAAATCAGATGTCTTTTGAGAAAGAAACCCCGGCCTTACTGGAAAAGGCCGAAAAATAAAAATGAAAAATGGCCGAATAGGGCCTTGAAAAGTGAAACAAGGGATGCTTATGATCCCACATAAAACAAAACCAAAAAAAAAATGAATAACGTCATGCCGCGACGTTAAATAAGGCGCTTCTTGGGAGGCAACCCATGCAAGGCACGTTTAATTGTTTTATTTTATTTTTACACATTTCAAAAAAAAAAAAGTTTTGTGCACCACGGCTTAATACCTGATCGGGCACATGTATATATCCGGTCGGGTATAAGAGAAATTAAATTTCAAAAACTACGGCAAGAAGAAGTCGATTGGGTATGAAAATCCCAGAAATCGAAGAAAAGGAAGATACCCGATCGGGTATAGCCACTTACCCGACCGGGTATGCTTAAAACGTGCAAGTCTGCAGCTCACTGCCTCGCGTACCCGATCGGGTATACACACTTACCCGGTCGGGTAAGCGGGATTACTCAGCATTTTAATTCGAAAAATCCCTTCTTCTTCCCAAATTCCTTCCCCAAATCCGACCAAACCCTCCCCAAACCTCCATAGCCGGTTCTTCTACCTCAAATTACTCCCTGAATCCTCCACCAAATCCCTCCAAACCACCACCAAAATCTTCCCCACATCCCCCTCTACACACACATACCCATCAACACCACATTCTCTTCCAATTTCGTAGAGTCCGAAAAACCCAACCCCACCACATAAAAGTCCGAAATTTGGAGCCCAAAATCCAAGTTTTCTAGCAAAAATGGCACCAAAGAGGACAAGAGGAGAAAGTTCTTCTTCAAGAGCACCGGTTCCCGGCTTTGAAAACATCATCATCACCTCATCGGCTCACCGGGAAAAAGTCTTGGCCCAAACTAAAAGAGAGGTACATCATTCCCGTTTTTTGTGTATGAATACTTTGGATGAGCTAGAAATTCTTGCTATGATGCTTCAATTAGGTGAATTGTTGGGAATGAGCAAAATTTTTGGGTTGAAATATAACCCAAATGATGAACTTGTGTATGAATTCTTGGGTTCCGTTGAGAGAATCAAAGATGATAATGATGATAGGGAGGATAAACTCACGTTTCGTTTATTCAATAAATCACATTCCATAACAAAACGTGAGTTTGCGGAGCACTTTGGCTTGCCCGTGCCACCACAAAACGCCCAAGAGCCCGACACCGGGTATGGCTTTGAATTGTGGAAAAAAATGACGGGGGAAATGAACTTTAGCTCCAAAAATCTTGTCATAACCCATGTCCAACACCCAGTGCTACGCATTTTCTTGAAATACTTGGTTAGCTTTGTGTTTGGACGCCCCAACAATCACCAAGCACGAATAGGTGATATATGTATTCTAGCCAATGCACTGTTTGACATACCTCCCTTCCACTATAACATTGTGAACCGTATGTGGGAACATCTGTATAAAGAATGCACCGCCCAAGGAAAAATTTGGATAGGGGGCGTTATTCTCCACATAGCTACAAAATTCGGTTACGTAGACAATGCACCAATAGCCGAATTCTGTCTTTTTGACATAACACATCTGGGCAATTCAAAAGACATCAAGTTCTCTCATCGTGATTACTAGGGGAAAATCTTTTACAAATGGTCCATCTTCCCAAAACCCACTCGTTACTTCACGATCCCCTCCGAGGGGCTACCCACTATTCCATTCCGATTAGAACCACCTCTTGTGCACCACTATTGCCTCCCTCCAGCCATCCCACCGTATTTCCAAAACCAAGAAGATGAACCCGCACAAGAACAAGCCCCTCCAATTCTTGAAGATATTCTAGCTCCACCTCACGACCAACCCCACTACGATCCGTATCAAACACAAGTGCTTGAGAACCAACGTGCTCTATTGGAAGGACTCCGGGATTTGAGCTTCCGGGTCAACCGCATGGACGAGGACAACCGACGGGCAATAGCCCCCATCTATGCTTACCATCATCAGCAGGGGCACTTCTCCTCTATGCGTCCCCCAGTGCAGCACCCGTCATGGTATGACCCCTCTCAGTGGGGTAATTTTGGGGAGGACAGCGGTTACAGTGGAGGAGACTATGGTGGCGGTCAGTCTGGCTTTGACGGAGACGAGCACTAGGGACAGTGCTTCAAGCTAAGTGAGGGGGAATCACTCATTGGTACGTACTTAATTGTTTCAACCTTGTAACTTGCATTATTTTCTTAAAAAGAAAAAAGAAAAAAGCAAACAAAAAAAAAGAAAAAAAAAAGGGAAATGCTAGTTAGGTTGAAAACCCAAAAAACGGGCAATCTAAGCAAAAAGGGCTTATAAAAAAAATGTTAATGAGTGAGTTAGAAAGGAACAAAACAAAACGAGAGGCTAGGATGAAAACCTGAAAAGGCTCCTAGGCAAAATGAGAGATATTAGAGGTTCATTTCTTTTTTTTTTACAGGGCAATGGTGGTCTCAAGAAGCGGAATGAAGGAGTTGAAAACAAGAGAAGAGCATAGAAGGCCATAAAACCCAAGAAAATATTAATCTTTGAGCTTAAAACTCAATTTAAATCTCATGTACAAACCTTGGTGGTCTTTTGCTCTTTCTTGTTAAATTGTTGAACTATTGAAGACATGAAAAACTTGTAAACATTTGGCTTTACTCGAGGACGAGTAAAGAAACTAAGTGTGGGGGAGTTTGATAGTGTGAATTTCCTATCATGTATGTTTGTATTTTTAACTAGTTTTTATTAGTTCTAGTTGTGGAAATTACACATTTTTTGGTGTAATACTTTGTTTTCATAATTATTTATAATTTGTTTAGATTAGGACTATTCTGAGCTAAACAGGTCAAAACTCATCCAAGGGATCAAGATGGGACCTCAAAAGATCAAGGAAAGTGCAAAGAGACATGAAAGATTTCGATTTGGAAAAATTACTCTTATACCCGGTCGGGTATAGGCAATACCCGATCAGGTATTTGCTTGATTCGGTTGTCCAAATCAAATCCGGGAACAAAGGATCGTGGGAGCAAATTTTCGTAAAGATTTGTCACATACCCGATCGGGTAAACCGACATACCCGACCGGGTATGTCCAGAAATGTGGCTTTCCGGGAAATTTCCTAAGATACCCGATCGGGTATCCTATATACCCGGTCGGGTATCAGCCCCTGCAGCTCCCAAAAGCCTATAAATACACCCCTTTCCTTCACAATAACATATCCAATCCCTTTGTACATCTAAGCTCAGTATAGAATAGCTCTTTCTTTATATTTTTCATCATGTTTAGTCTCCAAATGAGGAGCTAAACTCTTCCATCTTGGTTTTGCTACTTTGAAGCTTAATGAATTCGTAAGTTGTGAGTTATTTTCTTTAATCTTCTTCCTTGAATATTAATTCTTTCTTTCAAAATACTATCTCTATATCAAAGTTGGGGAGTGTTACTAAGATGACAATTAGTTAACATCTTGACATTGGTTATAGTAATAGCTATCTCTTCCTCTATGATTATATTGGGGAGTGTTGCTAAGATGACAATTAGTTAACATCTTGATATTAATCATAGTAGGATTCATATATTTTAATATTCTTCCTTGAGTATTGATTAATTCCTATTCATATTTCATGTTAATATCTTAAACATTACTTAGAGTATCAACTAGTATTGTTTCTCATATTAATTATTACTAGAATCAATCGGTTAATACGCTTGTTATTAATCCGGTTCTTTCAACGGTAGTAACTTGGAATATTAATGCATGCATCTCATGGTTAATATGCCAAGGGGAATTAATTATATTGATTAAACCAATAAACCGCTTGTTTTGAGGTTATCAATCTCAATCGTTTTCATCTTAAGTTTATTGCTACTATCAAGTTAATATACGACGCTTGTTCTATATTGACTCGATAGTAAGTTTTATTAATGAACGCATCTCGTTATTAATAACTACCCTCGATGAACTGGATATACTCCTCGATTGAGTATTCGAGAGGAAGATAGTTAAAGATATAACCGGGATCGACGAACATTTCATTAAGTGGATAAAAGCAAAACCAAGTCCCCATCTCATTGAATTAAACTCATATAGGTCGTTTATCTTAGTGTTATTAAACCAAACAAATCTAAACCCCCCTTGTTATTATTTATATAAAAGAAAAGTATTCCTTTCCCTGTGGATACGAACCTTAATGCACTATACTACGTATTTGTGTCGTATTGATTATTATTTTGAGTGCACCTAACGACGAGTGCACGTCAGTTTGGTAAAGATAAATAAAATAAAATGTAGGTGTCTAATTTGAGCGGTTGTGTGTGAATTTTTATGTGTGCTTGAATCCAATGAACAGTAGTTGTGGCAAAGTTAACAAGATTACTCGCAAAACTTAAAATGAATCGTACTATAAAAAATCTTAATGTGGACTTTGATGATTGTTTCTCACCATAAGCCACTCAAAAAAAACTCAAAACGAAACAAACTATTTTCTATACCAAGTTGATGAAAGGTTTAACTCGCCGCATAAACTAGCAACAACTCTATAGTGTTTCAGGTTATCACATCTAGAGGAAATAATATTCAGGCCTTATCTTTAAAAAATCATCAAATTTTACAACAATTATAACAGATCAATATTTGATTCAATTGGGATCCCCTCAAAGAGTTTCAATTGTCGATAGGGGTGAAGCCAAGGCACTGGACCGGGTTGGGCCGGTACAAATAATATTTTTGAAAAAACAAGTACACATATTTTTTTACACTTAAAGTATAGACATTTTAAAATTTGGTATGGGCGAGGACCAGGACTGGCCCTCCCGTAGCTACGCCCCTGATTGTTGATGTACTTTTTCCTTTTTCTTTCATTTATCTTGTTCTTTCAGTTTCAACAAATGTAATCTCAAATTTCTTGTACTCACAAATTTATTTTAATACATTAGGGAGGTATATAAATACATATAGGGAGCTCATCCGGTAAGAACGAACTCCGATGAGAGAAATGAGAATGAATCTGGACCATTGGATTGTACAATGTGAAACTGAATTGTGCATTTGGTGAAACTGAAATGTGTATTAGATGATATTAAAATGTGCAGAATAAAAATTTAAACTCGAGTGTGCATAATGTGAAACTGAAATGTGCATAATAAAAAGTACAAAACTAACATCACATCGTACCTTTTATTCTGCACATTTCAGTTTCACCTAGTACACATTTCAATTTCACCTGATGCACAATTTAATTTAACATAATGTCACTGTATTGTACCCTTTGTACTTCACATTTCAATTTCACCTTATGCGCATTACAGTTTCATCTAATGCACATTGAATTTCACTTAGAGCAAGTCTAACGGTCCAAATTCATTCTCATTTCTCTCCCAAGATCATGTTCTTATTTGAATTTTACCTATAGGTTTTGGTTCAAATAAGAACATGATCTTAGGGAATACTCTCAATAGTCTGACCTCTTAGCGGAGGATCAACATGACTAATTGGGTACTCAGACCGTCCAAATGAGGTTCTTGTTGAGGTACTTCGGTCCTTAGTTTTCCGCGGCTTGAGTCGAATAATACAACCGGTTTGTGTTACGAAGCAATGCTCTCTCGATACTGGAAGCATTTCCCTATCATGCGGCGTAGTTGGTGAGGTGTCTTTCTAATATGATGGCACAAGGAGGGGTAGGCTCTTTTTCTTCATCCCAAATACATGTTATAGTCAGAGTGGAAAATGGTCCTCTCACTCCTAGCTCCTCATGGTGTGGCCAAATATCAAGGTCTTGAGATATGTTAGCATCTTGCTGGTCTCAGAGTTCCTAACTTCTTCATGTTTTATCAACTCACGGTTACTTCTTACAGAGTGATCGGTGTTTGTCTCTTTTTCTTTTTGTTGGCTTTGTTCTTGCCCCATTTGTTTAGATCAAAGCACCTCTCTTGATTGTTTCATATCTAATAGCCTAGTCGTAGACTTTCATAGTAGCTCTACTTTAATGGTGTCGTAAATGAAACACCTTTCATATATTACATAATTGTCATACTATTACCGATACTGGATGTAGTACTCGCCCTTATTTTTGGTTGATTTTTTAGAGTGAAGATTTGATTTATACCTTCTTCTTTCATTTAGAGTGAAGATTTGATTTCAGAGAATTTAGTGTTGTACCTTCTTCTTTAATTAATCTTTTTCCGTTTTCGGTTCCTCGACTATTGGGTCAGTGACACTTTTGGTACTCGACTTTCAATTTTTCCATTTTTAAACCCTGACTATTGTGTGAGATACACTTTTAGTCCTCGACTTCAATGTTTCTCACATTTAATTCTCTGAGTATGATCAAATTGACACTTTAGTCATTCCGCCGTGATTTTGACACAATAAGTGGGGGACTAAAGGTGTCACTATTATAATAGTTAGAGGACTAAAAATGTCACTGTTATAATAGTTGAAGGACTAATTGTGGAAGTTTTCAAAGACAGGTACCAAAATTGTCTTTCGCACAATAGTCAAAGGACTAAAAGTAGAAAAACTAAAAGTCTGGTATCAAAAGTGTGAGTAACATAATAGTCGTTGGATTAAAAGTGGCAAAACTCCTTTTTAATTTGTATGACACTATTGACGCCTTGAAAAGTTCAGTAAGAGTGAATAGTAATTCCCTTGGTAGAGTTGTGTAACGGTTCTCGATAAAGCTGAGATAGGCCAGGGTATGACTATTTATACATACCCTTATGTTACTTGACTCTCTCACCTCTATGTTGCGAACCAACACACACCTCTTTCCTTTATTTAGATCCGATCTCTGGTTCTCATCTATTTTTCTTAATCAGCACCATCCAAGGATATCCATTTTGCCATCAAAAATTACTTACACATTTGGCAAGTAATACTCCTTCAAATTCATTTCCGATTTTGAATTACAATAGAAAATCTGTAGCAACCGCTTCATTCCAGGTGTGTCTCACTCTTATCATTTTACATGTTCAATAAACAGTCTGTCATTCATCGCCATTCAAGGTGTTCGTCGTCACTCACATGACTTGTCGATTGAATAAGTGGTGTGTCATTCATCAACTTGTGATATATCAGATTCTCGACATAAATCAAAAGACTTGTAAGTCATATTATCATAAGTTGCAACCATTTCTTTTAATATAAATAGTTTTTATGTGGACTTATTGCTTCCAGTCTGATCTCAAGAATTTTAACTTATTATATTCATATTAATTTTTTTACGATTTATATCATCATAATCAGTTTTGTGTGGATTTAGAAGATCTTCCGTTCATATGATCTCAAAGTTTCTTCTATGAACTTTTTAGATCTAATTTGAGTTTATTGAATATCACCCATTTTTAGATCTGATCTAATTTGTTTCATTTATTCCAAATCATTCTAATGTAGTCTGATCTAGTATGAATACTTCTTAGGGAAAATGAAAATTAATAATCCATCATTTTAACGGTCTTCTTACAATAATCCCACCTTACCGTTATTCATGAATAATCTAACATTTGCACCTCATCTTCATTCGCTGGTCCCTGATCGGTTGATGACCTGTTATTCCATGTTTTTTCATTTTCTTTGGAAACCATTCAGCCATAAATCCCACCTTTCACAAATCTTCACCAAGTGGTCCCACATATCATTTTTTTCTTCCTAAAACTTCTCCTTTTTTACTTTTATCGTCTTGACTCTTTTATTCCCCTTTTTGGTTTTCTTATTCTTATTTTTATTATTTTTCAATTTTTTATTTTTATTCAATGTTTATGTATTCCATTTTTCCTTCTTTTTTTCCTTCTTGTTTATTATTTCATTTTCATTTTTATACATTTTTTCGGATTAGTTTCCTTATAAAAGATTTTTTTTCTCACCGTACTTACTTTTTACTTTATTTTCTTTTTTACTTACACTTATTTATTTCCTTTTTCCTTTTCTTACCTTTATTCTACCACTAATATATATTTGACAAAATAGCCCCAAAATAGGACTAAACTAATCCCTAAATGCACAAATAGGACTATATTATTTATCTTCTCAAAATAGGACTAAAGTACCGTCTATCTTCTTATTCTACATTTCCACCCTTATCATAACTTAATATGATAATCATATTTTACATATAATCAAAAAGAAAAATAACAAAAGGTATTTCAATTTATAAAAATATAGTAACAAAATAAAAAGAAAGTTAAAACAGATTATTTAAATTAAAAAATAATAAATAGTGATAAAGAATAATTTAAAGAAAACTTTAAAAGTAAATAAAACCATATACAACACATTAAAATATTGTTTTAACTTTCTTTTTATTTTTTTACTATATTTTTATAAATTGAAATACCTTTTGTTATTTTTCTTTTATATTTTAATGTAAAATATGCTTATCCTATTAAGTTATGGGAAGGGTAAAAATGTAGAATAAGAAGATAGACGGTATTTTAGTCCTATTTTGGGAAGATAAATAACATAATCCTATTTGTGCATTTAGGGATTAATTTAGTCTTATTTTGTGGCTATTTTCTCAAAAATATATTAGTGGTAGAATAAAGGTAAGAAAAGGAAATAAATAAGTGTAAATAAAAAGAAAATAAAGTAAAAAGTTCATACGGTGAGAAAAAAATCTTTTATAAAGAAACTAATCCGAAAAATATATAAAAATGAAAATGAAATAATAAACAGGAAGAAGAAAAAGAAGGGAAAATGGAATACAAAAACATTGAAAAAAATAAATAAATTGAAAAGTAGTAAAAAAAGAATAAGAAGACTAAAATATCGCTCGCGCACGCAAGTCGCGGTTTTTCTTCTCCGTTTTCGAGATTTGATCGACACCCCCACCCCCCGCGCATGAAAAGAACCTTTCTACCTAAGAATCTTAATTCCTTCAAAGATGGTTCCCTTTATAAGGGGGTGAAAATCCCTTGAGTTTTCCGGTGTGGGATAAATCTCACTAGATACCCATCATTTTCTCAGTTTTTCCATTTCAACGAGTGAACTCCGAGAATCAATTTCCTATTCACCCGTTATCCGTTTTGAGTGTACCATATATCGAATTGTAGCCCTTAGCAAGGAAAATCCGAAAACACTTTGACCTGACCCAAATCGGAAGTGGACCCTACTCAAAATATTGTCCCAAATTGACCACTTAATGCAAATTTCAACACATTTTTCCAACATCCCTGACGGGACTCATTTCTAAATCACTTGTGTCAATTACCTCACCTATGTGATCCACTGAACTGTCCATACGAGCAAGATTTATTTTCATTGTAATTTTCACAAGCATCATAGGGATTATATTAGTTTGGTTTGAATAAATTTGTGTTACTCACTAGTATTCTACCTCTGCGATGCACGAGAGAGTAAAATTTGTGAATTAAGGAGAAGTTTATTACTACCTTTTGTCATATAAGCACCCATATTTTTTATATAATTTGTGGATGTAATTTTTTTTAATTTACAAATATACTCTGTATGCATGTGTGAATGATGTCTACACTTTTGGAACATCTTATACATAACCATCAAAAATGCATGTTTGATTGTGCTAATGTTTGAGGTCCATGTACATTTTGTTATTATTGAAACTATAAATATTTAGTTGTGCTTTAATAGTTTAGGGTGTGAAACAAGAGTAAATATGATAGTTTACAATATTTAGGGGATTGTTACTTTCATATTCATATGCAAACTATAAATCTCGAGCATACTAAAAGTAGTTATATTATAATTATAAATATATACGAAGGCAATTTCATTAGGAAAAAATAATTAAAACACCCCAAACTTTGAAGGGGTGTGAGATGAACACCCCAAACTTGCATATGTAATTTAAATACTCCAAACTTTATATAAAAATTTATTTTAACACCATAGTCAAATATTCTCTTTCAAAAATGTAAATTTGTGGTGCTAATTGCAGAATTTAAAATATTTTAGAATTCTTGAAGACACAATTAACATTCTAACTTTCATTGCGAAATAGATAATGTTACCTCAATCCATATAATTGCAACACTTTTAATTTTTTATTTTAAATTATGCAATGAACTCCATAAATTTACATTTTTGAATGAAATAATAATGAGAATATGGGTGCGAACATAACTTTTTGTATAAAGTTTGAGGTATTTAAATTACATATGCAAGTTTGGGGGGTGTTTACCTCACACCCCTTCAAAGTTTGGGGTATTTTTATTATTTTTCCCATTTCATTAAGGTGATATAAATATTGTAAGTAACTTTATTTTCCAAATATAATAGTAAACTTCGTAAGTTACTTAAGTTTCCAATTTCTTTTATATTCAGTAGGCAAACCAAAAAAATCAGTGGGGTAAATGCTGTGGAACATTTACCATATTTTATTAAATGATAAAATGAAATACACCGGGGGGACCAAACATTACCCATAAGAAATAAATATAACGAAAATGAGGTAAATTTAAAGAATCTGAGATGAATGCTTTCTTAACTAAATGATGTACATCTCTTATGTTAAAAAGTGAAATGAAAGGGTCATCCCTTGAATTTGGATAAGACTGGCAGATAAATTGAGTGGTTCTATTAGCTTCCTGGTAAATGTGTCACAATGTAATACTTAAGTTTCCAAATATATGTGATGACTAATAATTATTATAACAATCTATATATGAAACGTAACCTATATATTAAATAGAAATAATAATTAAACAACAATAGTAATAAAAGTAATAAAGTTATTAGACTAAATATGAACAAATATTATAGTGACATGCGGATAACGGTAGATAATAAAGCAATACATGGCAATAATAAATTAAAAAGTGACACATAACATTGTGACTCTCAATTGTATAATATATAGATATAGATATATTAAATAGAAATAATGATTAAACAGAAATAGCAATAAAAGTAATAAAGTTATTAGACTTTAATATGAACAAATATTACAGTGCCATGCGGCTAACGATAGATAATAGAATGACACATGGCAATAATAAATTAAAAGAGTGATACATAACAGTGTGACTCTCAATTGTATAATATATATATAGATATAGATATAGATGTAGATGTAGATGTAGATGTAGATGTAGATGTAGATGTAGATGTAGATGTAGATGTAGATGTAGATGTAGATGTAGGTGTAGGTGTAGGTGTAGGTGTAGGTATAGGTATAGGTATAGGTATAGGTATATGTATAGGTATAGGTATAGGTATAGGTATAGGTATAGGTATAGGTATAGGTATAGGTATAGCTATAGGTATAGCTATAGATATAGATATAGATATAGATATAGATATAGATATAGATATAGATATAGATATAGATATAGATATAGATATAGATATAGATATAGATATAGATATAGATACAGATATAGATATAGATATAGGTTTCATGTTAATAGTGAATATAGTCTTGCGGTTATTAAAAATGATGTTATATGGTTATTAAAAATGATGTTATGTTGTACACGAAGTTAGGGATGGACCGGTCAGAACCGGCGTGGAACTTGGGGCCTCATTCATGCCAAGTAGAAGTCCATGGTGTGAGAACTTGAAGGAGAATGTGAATGTATGTAAGTAATCTACTTATATGAAACATTACCATCGTCAATATTGATTATGTTTTATTCTTATTACATTAAGCGTCCCTTACACATATTTATAAAGTTTGAAATATAAATGTTTATATAGAATGAAATTGTGAATTTATTGTGTGATTCGTATCCAGAAACTTGCAAAGAATATATATATTCAAAATATGTTATGACTCAAATCACTCAATAAACAAACAAAAATTACAATTACCTAATATTATCTCATTACTAATATGACTATAGTTAATCAATGTCCATTTATCTATGGGATGCATTTTTTGTGAGTGTTGAATGCTATGGAAATTGGAAAGTTTCTCTCTATGGTTTATATATAAATGTAACAGATTTAATTACATTACCATAGTAAGTAGTAATGTCACATTCTAAAAACCATATATATATATATATATATATATAATGTATGTATGTAATATATATATATATATACATACATACATACATACATACATACATACATACATACATACATACATACATACATACATACATACATACATACATATATATATATATATATATATATATATATAGGGGAGGGTTCAAATACAAAGAGGTCTTCCCATGCAAAGTGAGAATTAATCTCGTGCGTTCATTTTGAGATCTAATGGTTCAAAATGAGCTAAAAGTGAACTAAATTTGATCAAAAACGCGGTGGCAATTTCGTAATTAAAACGAAATTTTTTGCCATCGCGAAAAAGTGCAACAGAAACACGCAAAAGTGCAACGCGGTGAAGAAAAAGTGCAATTGTTCGCACTTTGCACGGGAGAACCTCTTTTTATTTGATCTCTTCCCTATATATATATATATATATATATATATATATATATATATATATATATATATAATTTAATTAATGTCGAGTCCTAACAAATCTCCTTATCTGTGAAGGATTTTGGCTACAAAAGCGGTGTTTCGCCTCTCCTAACGCATTTCCACGAATGGGCATTTTTTCCCTGGTTTGGTTTTAAATTAAAGCAAAGGTCATGCGAGAAATATATTACGCCAAATCACAAATGATTACCCAAGAGGTGATAATGGCGCATTTTCTAGCATCCTCTATTTGTCTTTCGCGGATGAACGGCTAAAGGATCCGGGATTTAGGAAAGACAGCTACCAAAGATCATTATTAGTTGTGCTCATCAAATTCACCAACCTCATTCATATATTAGTTCCATATCTAACAAAGTTGAATCTTAGTTTAAATGAGACATAGAAAGTTACAAGTTTGATATATATATATATATATATATATATATATATATATATATATATATATATATATATATATATATATATTAATCATCCCGCAATTTATGAGTGAACAAAACATTATTTTTCAGAATTTAAGAAATTTAACTAATATTACATGAGGTTTTTCCTAGAATATTACTAATAAAAAAGTCATGGACAAAAATGTGACTTGGTAACTTTTAGTGACTATTATTATGTTCAATGTTTATACCATAGTCACTACATCATTGTAACTTTGAACATAATTAAAGTCACTAACTAAAAGCTACCAAGTCACATTTTTGTCCATCACTTTTTCAAGAGTAATATTAGTGTTTTTTTTTTCATATTATGTGCTACGTTTAAACATCAAATTTTGCCTATTTCAAGTTTAGATTATACTGATTTTTCAAGGAGTCATAACTTTTAATTTATAATGAGTTACGAGAGTCATAATATATCGAATTGAAGCTATTTCAATGTTTTGTGTGTTCGTAGGGGATCAACTAACCACCCCCTTGGCTCCTCTACTGTCTATAAATAATGCAGCAAGACCAACCCATTCATTGTATAGTCATATACATTTATTTTATAACTATATTGAGCAAACAATTCAATTCAAAGTCGCATATATGGAGAGAGGCAATAGGGACTTGGCTTGGAGAAACTATCAAACTGTTCAAGAAAATCAGAAGCTGATTCTAGAGATTGATCGTTGGAGCAAGAAGAATGAGGCATTGAAGGCTGAGATCAAAGATTTGCTCGCTCTAAAAGCAAAGTTAAGTGAGAAGCCTGAAGGCTCTGGACACACTAGTGATCCAACCAAGATCAAACCCAACCCATCCAACCCCCCAAATTAATAACAAAGTTAATCTCTTTGTTTAAGATCGGCCACCCATTATTCGAGTGTTTTGCTTTGTGTGTGTGTAGTGTTCAAGGTTTAATTTGAGTGTTCAGTTGTTGCAGTTGTACTTATTTGTCATGGCCGGAAAAATATAAAATGGTTTGGGAAAGATAAAAAAAATAAAAACGTGTCTAATTTGAGTTGTTGTGGTGTGCATTTTTATGTGTGTTTGAGCCCAATGAACACTAGTTGTGGCAAAGTTTAACAAGATTACTCTCAAAATCTAAAATGACTGCTACTATAAAATCATAATGTGGACTTTGATGGTTGTTTCTAAGTCCATGTTAAACACATCTTTAAGACAAAAATGTGATTGCATTGTGGTTGTGGTGGAAGATCACAACCATACGTGTTAAAATCTTCATCAAGACCCTGGGTGTTATGTGAAATCTGATAGGTCTGAAATTGGTTTGATTCTTTGTGCATCATAGGATGTAGGTTCACACTACATGACTGCGGGAATTTTGAGGAACGTACGTGCGAGAGTAGGTATGAAAATCTTCTAAAACACTTTCAAAGTTCTTCCTCTCATACTCAATCATATGATTTTTCCACTCATTTAGTCCGTGAAGAAGTGTACTCTTGCTTTATTGTAAAAATATGAATCATTTAATCATATTAAAAAGATAAAAATAGTTAAATCCTTTTCTTTTATGAGTGAAAAATCCTACAATGGAATGAAGTTAAAGTAATATTTTGATGGGAAATTCTCACATTTCTCATGATCTGATCAAATATATCTTTCATGCCTAATTGTTGGGCTCGAATAGACTAAAAGATGCCAATCTTTAGCCTATATAAAGCCCTCAATTCATCAAACAAGATCATCATTCCATCTTTGGAGCTAAAAATTCAGTTTATATATTTTATTTTTGTATTATCTTTAAGAGTTGGAGAAGAAGCCATTTCTCTCCTCTACAATTGGTTCTAGGTATTTTTCTTGTATGTTATTGTATTTCTTTATTCTTAGTTACACTTTTGTAATTAATATGAGCATTAGTAGCTAATTTCTTAGCTAAGGCTAGGGATGAACTTCTATGCCCACTAGGTGTTTGATAAAAGTTATAAACCAATAAATTGTGATTTATCCTTCATATATTGATTGTTTATGACTATGGTGTACAACATAGAAGTTATGTTAAATTTAGTTTATACTTGCAATTAACGTTGAAGTCTAAACTATGTTCATTAAAGGATAAACATATATAGTACCGAGAATAGAAATATATCCGGTCTTATATGATACGGGTGTGATGTCTTGATATTCAACGGGGTTTTCGGTAGATGAATGTAAGCCATAACGGGACTTACACGTAACGAAAACCACGCTCTCGCTGCCTTAACCGGAGTTGAGAATATATTAGCGACATCGTATTCATAATTATTGGCAAAGAACTAATATTCAACCCTAATTAAAGCATTTATGTGATTCTCGAAGCCTTAGTTGTTGTTATCAATCACTTTAAACTCAAACTAATTTAAGTTATATCCCTGAAAATTAAAGAGAAGAACCAAGTTGTTTTCACAACAAGACACTAATCAAAATCCCTGCACTTTACTCATTTATCTATTTAAAGTTATCTACTCTCGGACTAAATTAAACAACGTTTCCCTATGGATTCGACCCGATATTTTACCGGATTTTATAACTATATCGGCACTTGTACACTTGCAAGTTTAGCCCGGTCAATGACTGAACCCTCCGGTAGCTGGTGCTTCAATTTCTTCGTCAGAGAGATCAAAGGAGTTGATATCCCTCCCATTGCAGCAAATAAGTCACGCAACTATGCCAAGACAGCCCGTTCTGCCACAGCATGGGGCTGGAATGTAGCCAAGTCTTCGCACAGGTGCACTTTGTATTCAATCCACAACGTGTGTGGGTCCGGGACTGCAGAAAAGCAAAGATGGGTAGTTGGAATACAACTGCCTCATCAAGGGAAGCGCGCACAATGAAATCGCCCGATAACAGGCCCAACCACTCAACTGATGCCCTGAACGTGAGAAATGCTTCTCCATTGACACATTTCAAGGTTGCAAAGGACTTTGGCGCACACACATTACTAAGTAAGAGACGGAGAAAATAGTGTTATCCCTCGACAGGATTGACAGTAACAAGGCGACCAAGGACCTCTCTCCTCTGACATTGAGTCCATTTTTTTAAAGGGCAGTCCAAACAAAATAGTGTGGGAATTCCACATAAAGAAGGTTCAATGTACGCGCGACTTGGTCCGTTGAATTCATAGCAAAGAATTGAGTGAGCATTGTTTGCACAGAGTAAGACGCCTGAGTTATGCAGGTAATTCTCTGATTTCCGTAAAACATTAGATACTGGGACTTTTCTAGGTGGATTTGCAACTCGAGGACAACAGATTTTATCTCGGCAATTGAAACCCCAAAAATGCGCCAAGCAGCAGAAGATATGTTTATTAAAAGTAGTTTTTTTATTTTTGTACAAGGATATACATGCTTTAAGTTTTATGCTCCGTATGATTTAATTGTGATTATCTTTTAACTTCTGCATTTATTGTATTAACACTGAATTAAAAGTCCCCAACATTCATCGTTTCAAAAGTCCCAAAAAATGAATGAAACGTTGGATACAACCAGATTTTATTCTCTTAAAAGCCTTGCTTCGACTCAATCTAAAACTCATACTTTCCAAAGTTTGTCACCATACTTTCAAATTTGATTTAGCACCCGATCTTGTCTTATCAATCAACATAATATCATTGGTAAACCTCATGCATCATACTCCCACCATCCCATTCTAAGGTTTCCAAATTTCTTTTTTAAACGTCCTATATAAAGGCTCTCAATTATATTTTAGAAAATAATTAACACTCTTAAATGACAATCTAATCATCGAATATTAAAAACAATACATCTCATCACAATTATCATTAATGACCCCATCATATTATGTGCCTATCAAAGATTCAAAACTATTTCTCAAAAAATACACCAATAATCTTATTTAATTATTGTCTAAATAATCATGTCATTTTGTAATGAGAACTTTTAATCGAGACAGATTAGTGATATATTTTCTTGAATTGGTTTCGTGGTTTTATCCATGACTATAATAAATAAATAAAAAGATTCAAAAATAATCTTTGATGCACTCTCATAGTAATATGAAACTTTGGATTCCTCACCCTATGAGCCCGTTTGGTAACCCTGAAATCGGCTAATTATGCTGATATTTATTATGTTCTGACTGAAGTGGTTGTATTGGCTGATTCTGCTAATTTATGAGAAAAAACATAAAATATATTTTATTAATAAAATAAAGAAAGAATTATATGAAAAAATAACTAAAATTGTCATGTACAATAACTTCAGTCAATACAGTCAGAAAAGTAACTTCAACCTTATTTTTCTTATTATTGCATAGTTCAGCGCGTGAAATCAAATGTTACGTGTTTGGTTAAAAAATTGGTTGATAAGCCGGAAAACAGATTTACCAAACGGGCTCTATTATTGACACATGTAATAATGATGTTTAATAAGAAAAATTAAAAGCTAATCATACTTTTATTACTCCATCCGCCCCAAATTGATGGTCCTATACTTTTTGGGCTCAAATATCAAGAAAAAGTGGTAAAGGACGCATATAACCTTACTATATTGTACTGTTCAATCCTTTACTTTTACTGTTCATTAAAAAGGAGGATTATAAATGGTAGTCTACTTTATTTTCTTTACAAAAAAGGGAAAGATGACTATCAGATTGGAACACCCCAAATAGGAAATACAGGACAATCATTTTGGGACGAAGTAGTATATCTTTTGATGTACAGTTTTTTTTCTGAATTAATGTCAAACAAAAAAATATTTACGAAATTGCAGTCCAGTTAAAACTATATACCAAAATAAAAAGGTGGGGCCCATGATATAAAAATCACATTTTTCTTTAAAGGTCTATAAATTTTTCTTTTTTGCTTCAATTTTTATAAAAAATATATCAAAACTTATAAGTTTTTATTATTTTTCATATGACACAAGTATTGAATATATAAATTTAAAAAAAAATGAATGCTTATTAAACAATTTTCTTATTTTCTAATATCCAAGTGGATTATTTGACATCGAGTATTATATAAAGAAATGATTCCTATTATTTCATGAAACTTAAGATATGGGATGAATATGTGACTTGGTAATTTTTAGAGATTCTAATTATGTATAATTTTTATATTAATGTAGCTTTAAAAGTGTACCCATAATCAATTTAGATCTATGATCATGTCTTTTAACCCTCCAGGAATAAATAAGCCAAAACAGGTCTTCCAAGATGAACAATGAAAGAAAATCAATGTGGATTTTAAAATAAAATTATTAATTTTCTGGTGGAATTATGGAGGAAATAAAAAACGAAAAAATTGATTCTACATAAATTGATGAAGTACAGGCTGAAGTGCTTAATTGGATGATTTCGCTTAAAATATTAAAAAATTAAATTTAAAATATATTTTATTAATAAAATAATGAAAATTTTATATAAAAAATAAACAAAATGGTCACATGTAGTAATTCAACAATTCAGTTTGAAAATTAACTATAATCTTAGTTATTTTGATTATTACGCAATTCAACCAGCGAAATCAATAATTACCTGTGATGGAGTATATGACCCCCCGTCGGTCAAGAAGACTTTGACAGGTTATATTTTACACTTGGTCTCATAAATTATGTACCCATCCCATTAGAGGCTTTATTTTGTACCGAGCTTCTCAGGCCCAAGACCTGGGAGTCTGAATCCACATTTTCCCTATAAAAAACCCCTAGGGGTAGTTGTAGGGGTTGAGAAATATTAATTGATAATTTTCTCTCTCTAACTCTCACTTCTCTCTAGATTAATACTCTATCAACCCGTTTGATGAAAAAGTTGGCTAATAAGCTAGTGATTAAAAAGACTCTATATTGATTATGAGTGCACATTTATAGCACACTAATAGAAAATTTAATCGTAATATAGCCAAGTTACATCTTCATCCCATATCTTTAGTTTTGTCACATAATAGAAATTATTTTATGGCTAAAGGGTCAAATAGGTCCTTGTACTCATATCAATAGCTCAATTGGGTACCCGAACTAAAAAAAGGTCCAATCCAATCCTCCAACTTTTCAAAATCGTTCAATTTTTTCGTTTTTCAAAGGCTAAAGGGTCAAATAGGTCCCTGTACTCATATCAATAGCTCAATTGAGTACCTGGAGTTTACCGGCTAAAGGGTCAAATTGAACGATTTTGAAGAGTTGGAGGATTGGATTGGACCTTTTTTTAGTTCGGGTACCCAATTGAGCTATTGATATGAGTACAGGGACCTATTTGACCCTTTAGCCTTATTTCTCTATATAATACTCAGTATGAAATACACTGTATTCCATATGGACATTGGAAAATAAGAAGATTATTTAATAAACATTGTAGTTTATCTAGCCTTGTAGTTATGGCCAAAAAAAACTTATTAATACAATACAAAAATATCTCTAACCTTGAAGTATTCAATATTGGTGTCATGAAAGATAATGAAAAACTATGAATTTTAATATATTTTTATAAACATTGGAATAAAAAATAAAAACTTATAGACCTTTAAATAAAAATGGGATTTTTATACCATGGGCCTAATCAGGGCATAGTCAGGATAGAAGGTTGGGGTGGACCGGTACAAAGAATTTTTTCAAATAAATTTTTACACATAGTTTTTTACACTAAAACTACAAAGAATTTTCAAATTCATGGTGGGCCGGGGCCCGGTTGGCCCCTTAGCTCTGCCCATGGCCCCATGTACTGTTTGTGTAGCTTCCCTTGCTACCTTGTTCGGTTGCACGTAGTATACAAGAGTAGCCAAACACATTGGGGGTTTGTAAGTCACCTTTTGATTTGGCGATTTTGACCAACCATAGTTAATAATATTAGTTTTAATTGCATTGCAATTTCATAAATATTTTTTTAGCAGGGATTATTTTGGAAAAAACTTTTTTATGTAATTGGTACGGAGTATTTTGGAAGTTTGTAATCAAAGTGGTAGGAGTACATTTCACTATTTCAGATTGCGTGCAGCACTGCTAGTCTGCTATTTAGAGTTGAAGCTCACTCGAAAATTCGATTAAATCCCCAGCATTTCTATTTCACTCCTTTTAGTAGATTTTTAACACCTTTTAATACATCGCAGATCTGCGGTCGATGGCGAAGGAATTTAAAGCACCGCCGGTCATATTCCCGTCCGGCGGAACCCCAGCCACACAGCAGCGTCGCCCACCGGCGGCACCGTTCCAGCCATCGAGATCTTCGAACCCTAACATCCCATTCATGTCCTTTGACATCGGTTCCGCTCCCGCGTCTACCTCGTTCTCCACCCCACAATTCGCCCCCACCACCACCAGCGGCGGATCTACTGGATTCGAGGACGAGGCTCCGCTTCTCGAGGAACTCGGGATCAACACCAAACAAATTTACCAGAAAACTCTGTCGATTCTGAACCCTTTCCGAGTCAAGGCAGATCTTCATGAAGATGCCGATCTCTCCGGCCCATTTCTGTTCCTCATGGCGTTTGGGCTATTCCAATTGCTCGCTGGGAAGTTCCATTTCGGAATCATCTTGGGGTGGGTGGTCATGGCTTCCGTATTTCTGTATGTGGTGTTCAACATGCTAGCTGGACGAAACGGGAACTTGGATTTGTACAGATGCGTCAGTTTGGTCGGCTATTGTATGCTACCCGTTGTGCTCTTGTCGGCAGTATCACTGTTCTTGCCCGGAGGGGTGGCGATTAAGGTCGTGGCAGGTGTTTTTGTCATATGGTCTACAAGAGTTTGCACCCGGCTTCTGGTTGAATTGGCATCGTATGGAGATGAGCACCGTGGGTTGATTGCTTACACGTGTTTCTTGATATATGTGCTTTTCTCTTTGCTTGTGATCTTCTGATCCTTGAATGAAACCAGGCTGTTGTGTGTTTGGATATCATGAATCGGTTAGTTTCTATGAAATTTGGTACTACTTTAAGGCTTGAAATGATGCAAACTGCAAAGCCCAATTTTTATCAGTATCATGGTAGAGCTTGACTTTTAGGCCATTTATTTATCCATGCCGATGATGTAATTTTACTTTCATACTAGGTTTAGTTCTTCCCTGCAAAGCTGTTTTCATATTATTTTATGAAAAGCTTTGTTGCTTATTGAATGAAGAGATTTTTTGGTAATGAGATGTCAATGCCGATTGCTGAATGTATTTATGAACAATTGTTGTTAAGATTTGAGATTCATTTTGGCTTGAAGTAGTTGTCAAAGAAATTCATCGAGTGAACTTTGTCAACTGCATCTTTTGCATTCAGGGCTTATCTTTCTTAATTATATGACTGCCTGCCATATAACCATAATATGTTTACACATTTTCACAGCTTTTAATCATCAAATTAGCTGCTGTCATTTGCAAGGTTCGGGATTTCGGGTTCCCCTTTTGCAACCAATAGTATCTTACCTTGCTTATTCATCCCATCATTTTATTTGGCTGAAATGCATGTTACCAAAATGCATTTCCTGTCGGAAAATTGAGGATATTCAGCTGTTTCAGCAAAATACCTTTATGTATGTGTTTTCATCTTGTTTAGACGTTCTGATGATGTCTGTTGCTGGTGCCTGTAGTCCTGGTGAGTTCTGAGGTGGGATGTGGAACTGTATTTTTCTGTGTATTTTTGTAGCATTCATATTAATAAGAATAATAATATATTAATAATAATTATTCTTGTATGCTAAAACACAACACCTCTTTGTGCTGGGTTGGTGACCTTAAACGGCTGGTGTTGGTTAGTTGAAATCCAACTCAGGCGAGGATGACTATTATTAGGTTACGTATAGGGATGGATTCGGGCCGGGTCGGGCCTAGGCCCGGTCGGGCCGCCGGTTCAAGAAAAGTGGGCCCGGGACCGGCCCGAGGGTTGGACGGGTCCGGTTCGGGCCGGGCCACCCGCCCGGGTCACGGGTCGGGTCCGGTTCGGGCCGGGCCGGTTAATTTTTTTTATATATAATTTATATTTTATATTTTATAGTTTATAGTTTTATACGAGTATTAAAAACAAACTTCAATTGCATTTATTTGAAATGAAATAGGAACTACATTTGAAAATTAAAACAAACTTTAAGAGATAAACATTTTGAAAATTGTAATCAATCGGAACTTCCCGCACCTCCCGATCCTTTGGCTTTGTCACATGACTTCATATGTTTGATTGCCATCCCGAATCCGCCTGAAGCCCCCCATAATACATTTTTTTTCGCACCATTTACAAATTGCGTACCACATCCCGGTCTTCGGGTCCTTCTGCTTATCAAAATTATACCGTATAATGGCATTTTGATTTTCCATCTTAACTTCTTGGAGAAGAGAATTAGAGAGTAGATATATAATATATTGGAGAATAAGAGAATTAGAGAGTAGAGAGTTAAGAATAAGATTTAGGAAGAATTGGAGAAGAGATATGAAAAAATGTTTAAGAGTAGGAGAGTTTATAGGTTTTTTTACCCCCCACCCCCCCCCCCCCACCCCCACCCCCTACCAGCCAACCCCCCCGGACCCCCCCTTTACCCCACCCAACGGCTATATAGCCGTTTGGGTTGTCCCCAGCCCCACCCCCAAGGCCTCAACGGCTAGTAGCCAAAAATAAAAAAAAAAGTTTTTTTTTTAAAAATAGACCCGGACCCGACCGGGCCGGGCCGGGTCACAAAAATGATGAACCGAGCCCGCCCCACCCCTTCCCCCCGGTTCGGGCCCATACCCGGTCCCGGGCCGGTCCCGGGCCCGCACAGTACCGGGCCGGGCCGGGTCACGGGCCGGGCCGGGTCACGGGCCGGGCCGGGTCACGGGCCGGGTGGCCCGAACCGAATCCATCCCTAGTTACGTATAAATAGGATGACCACCACATCTATTCCTGCGGTTCTCATTGTGATCTCTGTTTTGACCACTAATCCTTTTCTTTTTCTTCACATCCTCTTCATGTTGAGGACAACACAGTGTGAAGAATTGAGCAGAGAAGATGCCCAGCCTTGCGGCTCCCTCACTCTCACACATCTATCTCTGATGCAAGCAAGGGATGCCATCTCCAGATCAACGCCAGATTGTTGCTAGTTCGTCGCACCAAATCGTCAAATTCCCGCGTCAGCCCGTTGCCCTCACATTACCTCTCTCATTTTTCATGGTTTCTCTTTATGCATCAGATTCTTTTTTGCGACAACATAGTTATAACAAATTGTATATTTACAACAAAGCACTTTAGATAATGTGAAGTTTATATGATTATATCACTTGCCTTAGTGAAGTATGGTCGCACATATCCAACCAAGCATGAGGACTGTGATATTTCTAACGACGTAAAAAAGCTGAAATTTCACAACGATACCTGACCAAGCGCTGAAAAAAATTAACCCTAGACGAAAGCTAGGGAGAAGATGCCGTCCCAAGAACCCTAGGGAAGAACTCTTACTGAAAACTTGAAAAGCAAATTAGAAGGTCCAAAAAACACAAGTTACAATTGATGAAATTGCTAAAAAGTAATTAATTGAAAACATAAAAAGATACACTTTGTATTGCAATCACTACGATGAGAACTTGATTGTGGTTTTTCATCATAAAAACCATATGAGGCTTGATATGTGATTCTTGAAGAGAATAAGAAAGAAGAGATCATCTTCATCAACAATTTACGGAGGAGGTTGACTCATTTTTAAATCATAATGAGCTAATGCGCTGAATTTTATATATCATGAGAGATCATGAAAAACTATAATTATGTTCTCATCAATCATGCAGATTTCATTTATTGTTTCATCCTAAAAAGTCACCTTATAAGAGGAGTAGCCCAAAACCTTATATAGTGTTTTATTGTTGCATAACTTTTCGATGTGAGACAAATACTTTAACACGCTCCCTCAGTCCGAACCGGATTGGACAATATCGTGGTGTATAAATGGGCCAAACAGACCCTTAACAAGCTACCCGTAATCATGAGTGCTAAATAAGCAGTCAAATCACAATCAGAATTGGCTATGATACCATGTTACGACCCGAGAGTCCATCCTTAAAGGTTAATCTGATAGGAGGAGTAGCTCAAAGTCTTAAATAGTGTTTTATTGTTTTATAGCTTTCCAGTGTGGGACAAATACTTCAACACGCTCCTCAGCCTGAACCAGACTGGACAATATTGGGGTGTACAAATGAGCCAAACAAACCCTTAACAAGTTACCCGTAATCATGGATGGTATGATACCATGTTACGACCCGAGGGTCCATCCTTAAAGGTTAACCTGATAGGAGGAGTAGCTCAAAGTCTTAAATAGTGTTTTATCGTTTTATAGCTTTCCAGTGTGGGACAAATACTTCAACACGCCCCTCAGCCTGAACCAGACTGGACAATATTGGGGTGTACAAATGAGCCAAACAAACCCTTAACAAGTTACCCGTAATCATGGATGCTATGATACCATGTTAAAACTCGGGGTTCCATCCTAAAAGGTCAACTTTATAGGAGGAGTAGCCCAAAACCTTATATAGTGTTTTATTGTTGTATAGCTTTCCGGTGTGGGACAAATACAAAACTCTTCAAATTCTTGTTTCGTAAATGTGCATGTTAAAAAAAGAATTTGAAGAGAATGGGAAAGATTAGATTGTCTTCATCAAACCATTCATTAATTAAGCTGAAATTACGCAATAAATTTCATTCAAGCGCAAAAATGAATTCCAATGTGAAGTAAAAACTCCATGCAAAAACAATTTTAAGGGAATTAAACACAAATAAAAACAACAACAACAATAATTATGATGATAACAACAATGATGCTGATGATCGTGATAAGAGATGTACCACTATGAAAATTAGGGTTTTAGGGAGTAAAGCCAGAGAGTGGTGAAGTATGAATACAATCTCCTTGTGTAGTAGAAGTCTCATAATTAATTCAAGTGTATTTGTAAAAGTCTAATTAGCTGGAGGAGAGATTAAGATACTTCAAAATTCAGTGCGTGGGGAGGAATCTGAATAAAAGAAGTTAGTTGGAACCCTTCCACATTTCTATTTCACACACATATAAATTCACGTTTTCACAAACATTAACTTTCTTTATGCAATTATTTATTTATGATGAAACTGCCGCCACAAAAACCCGTTTACCATATACGATGAAAGAAAAATGAAGAGAAGTTGAGCGGCTAGAGTTCACGCCGATTGGGGCTTATTGATACTTTTTCTTGCTAGTGGCGTTTGTCACTCATGGTTTAACTTTTTATTTTTTAAATGAGTTTAAATGTGTAATGCACCAAGCCATTTTGTGATATATAAATTTGATGAATTTGCCCTTTAATATAAAAGATGTGTTAAACTAATCTATATTTTAATTTTTCACATGAAAAAACTCATGCAAGAATAAATTTAATTGTCAAATAAATGAAATATTATGAGTACTTTTACATGATTTAGTAATCTCTAAATCGTTAATTTTTTTTGGAGGGGTTTTCATATATGAATAATTATAATAGGTAACTTTGACATGTTTTTTAAACCACATAGGCTAATTCACCAAATTTATATATCACACGAGAATTTAGTGCATTAAATCTTTTTTAAATTAAATGTGGAACTAATTTCTCAAAAAATGTCGGAACTAAACTTGATTAAAATTGACATTATTTCGATTTTTGGTGAACAATTTACAAAATATTTAGTAGTTAAAAACATGGGGTTTTCCATAAATATTATTAATAAAAATGTTATAGACAAACATGTAACTTAATAGCTATTAGTAACTACGAGTATAATTATATTCAAAATTTGCATTACAGTAACTTGTATTTAATTATTAGATGTAAATTTTGAACAAAATTACAATCACTAATAATTACTAAGTTAAATTTTTGTTTTATTACATTTTAAGAATACAGAATTATTTCTAAAATACATACCGAATACTTGTTATTGATCATCACAAGAATATTACGGAATACTAAGCCCAACAAAAGCTTTAACAGAAAAGCCCATCTACCCCACAAAACTTCAGGAATGAATGCAGCCATACAAAAAACAGTGCGGAATCTAATTGTCTTCCGATCGATAAGATTCGTCGTCGCCGAGAAGTCACAGAACCGCCGATCGAAGGCGAAAGTGCAGTGAAAGTCACCAGATCTCTTTGTTTCGGAACCAGAGGCTAACCCCACCACTACGCACATCACTTTAACAGCCGAACACCTCTGCGTATTCGCGGTTTTCCCCACGCTCTAATAAACATTGCCCTATCCCGCTGCTATCTCAGTCGTGTCCTAACAGTGCCTGAGCTTTATTCCCTCGTATCCGGTCAATGGTACACAAGGCGTTGTCCTTGACACGTGTCCCTTGTTCGAACCCGCCGTTTTTTCCTAAAAAAATCAGGCGCGTCTGTGCTTCCTAAACTTTCTTGATCGACGAATGCTGGTTCGTTTTCGATTCTTCAGTTTGCTACTCCTTTTTACCTCAAGCTCTTCAGATTCTGTTGGTCGTGGAAGTATGGTATACCTTAAATTCCTGTTATACTCAAACTAGGGTTTGACAATCCGTTGAAGAGGTCTGCTTGGTTGGTTTTGGGCATTTTCTTTATTTAAATTTGGACTCTGATGCTTTAACTCTGTGAACTTCATGATAAGTTTCCTGCTTTCTCCAATGGAGACCAGCCTATCATTTGGCCTGCTTACATTTAGTGGCAAACTTCAGTTTTAATTATGTTGTTGCAGTTTTTGAATATTTCTGGTTCATTTTATGTTTTCATTATAGGAAACATCTCTAAAAGTTCAACCTTTTTACTGGAGTTCCGAGCTTTGAAATTTACTGCAGCTATGATAAATAATAGATGATTTTCCCATGTGAGTTTGATATCATCCATATGAATTTGATATTTTTATGACTAGATTGAATTATTTTAAACTTTTGTAAGCTGGGACCTTATACTTTTTTTACTAGAAGGATATTAGAACTACAGTACTACGTAATTAGTGGACACTAGAGGCTCATTATATCAGCTCCCCTATAGCCATGCTAACGGTGCCTTCTCTTCCATGCTGCAAATGCTTCCACATAAATTTTAGTGAATTTAGATGCTGTATTTTGACAGCTAATGCTAAAGCTGCAATTAACTGTTTCTTTGTTTTGTTAGGATATTTGAAGGCAATTGCTAGGGGAAGGTTCTTTGAATGTATGCGGTGCTAGTTCTGTGAGTTTCGACATGGCTGGGAATGCAAGGTTCGAAATAAAGTCTACTAGCCCTGACTCAGGATTTGCAAGCAGCTACAGTAATGGGCAAAGAGTCTCTTATGCTGGTCCCATCTTAGACAGATCGGGGAGCTTCAGCGAGGGGGCCAGTAGCCGGATATTTGGTTACGGGAAGGGTACATCTCGTGCCAGTACTTCAATGTTGGGAGAGACTTCTACTGTATCTCAATGTCTTATGTTTGAACCAATTTTAATGGGTGAACCAAAGTATCCCCGTTCTGTTGAGTTGAGAAGGGTGCTGGGGGGTATATCTGTAGGGAGCACCTCCGAAGATAATTCTTTTGGTGCTGCTCAATTGAAGCCTTCTCATCCGTCATCCATAGATGAAGTAAAGCGTTTTAGAGCTAATCTTGCAGATACATGCAGTAAGGCTAGGTATCCTTTCTACTAAAAAGGCTTTATACAATCAATCTGTGGCAAATACATCCATTTCATTCTCTACTTATTAGCTATGGAATTTTTTATTTCCATAATGAGCAATCTTTTGTATCTTCTTTGTATCAAAGGGTACCTCATTGGCAGCTGGGTAAGGTGTAGTTTGTTTTTACCTTTAGCTAAATGAGCTCTTAATGTTAATTTCAATCTTGGGATTTGTATTCATGTTTGTCTATAGTGTGAATGGAGAGAAATCTTGTGTTCTTGTGCTTGGAGAAGAAATTGTTAGAACACAGACATGCTATTTCTTTAATTAGTGTTTCCATTATACATATGCTCATAAATGTGTGCGCACACTCTCGTGGAGTGTCTTGGAACTTTGCTTATTGTGATAGCTTTTGCTTTGGTTAGTGGTAGAGCAAGAAGGTTTGATGATCTCCTTCATAGACTGAGCAAATATAGTGAAGTCACAAGGAAGCAGCAAAGGAATGAGATGTTATTAAATGAAAGATCAGGCGTTTCACACTTAAAGATGGGGAATCAGATTCATCGAGGGCCTACAGAATTAGTAACTCAGAAGATAGATGATCGTCCTAAGAATGGTACTCTGAATAAGCGCACTCGCACATCAGTTGCAGAAACTCGGGTTTGTATAATTATGTTGTTATTTGTCTCATTGAGTTTTCAAAATGTACTTTTGTCAGAGTTTCTAATTATTTATAAAATATTTGAGAGCATCAAGGTGTACCAAACTACCACCCCAAAATTGAAGTTTGACCTTTGTTAGAAAAAGATATTAACTTTTTGTGTGCTCCCATTTAGGCTTGAAATGCAATTCCATCTATTAATCTCTTATTACAGTATGAGGAATTGAGGTGAATTTTAGAAATTATTGTTTATGGGCCCGGATGGAAATAATACCCTAACTGAATTGTGGGAAATCACCACAGAAAAGTATATATTCGACCTTCAATATTCAACAGAGAAATTGATGTTTTTTGTGTTAGCCTTTAGGCTTGAACTGAACTTTCATCTTTGAATCTCTAATCATGTAACGAGGAACATTTTTTGGGAGTGAGTTATAGAAAGTAGTGTTTATGTGCATGGATGGAAACAACGCCATAGTTAGCTTGTTGGAATTATTAGCATTGCACATTTCTACTTGTGTTGAATAAATACATCCTTTGTCCCGTGATAAATTTCATGGCACGTTAATGCATTGTAGTTAAGAAAACTGGGAAAATAGACAAAATGAATAGTATACTCCCTCCATCTCATTTATTTGGGACAAGAGAATCTGCATGAAATATCAAGAAGAAGTGAAATTGTGTGGTTGATATTGAATTTGAAAAGTTAAGGATGATTGTGGGAAAAACATTTTGAGACAGACTTGGAAAAATGGGAATCATGGGACGAACAATTTGTGTAAAGTTAGTAATATTTAATTGGCATTTTACTTGATAAGTGACCAAAAAGTAGTTGATGTGATAGAGAGAAACTCTTAAATAAATTACCCATGTATAATGTTTTAATTCTCTGAAAAAAGTTCACCCAAAAAGGAATAATGCAAGTGTGATGTGTTTTAGACTGCCACTTATGAAATAGACTTATGGAATAAGTGATGTTCTTATGGGATGGGGGAGTATTAATTATCGTGATAATAAAAGCCTTGTGCAATCGTATTGTATGGCTTCCATAACAACTTTGAAGAAGCGTTCCCATATCATTGCTTCTTTTTTGTGTTTAAGAAATACTCCTTTGTCCCATACTAAATTTCATTTTAGGTTCAAGCATTATATTTAAGAAACATAGGCAAAATAGAGAGACAAAAAATGTAAAATATACTACATCCGTCTCTTAAAGCTTTGCCATTCTTTGCCTTTTCATCTGAATGGTGATAAACTTTAGCCAACAATATATTTTTGTAAAAGTTAAGTTTTATATTGTATGGTAGCATTTTTAACAAAGAACATTTTCATATTATTTTTAAATTTTATATTATAAATAGTTTCCTATGTATATATATCATTGGTCAAAGTTTATCATCATTGACACAAATAATTCAAAGATAAAAGTGTTTTAAGGGAAAAGGGGGGTAATATTTAAGTGTTAGTTTTGATTAGATAAGTGAGAAAAAGTAGTTGACGTGATGGATAGAGATGATGCAAAATAGTAACACACACATAATATCTAAACTGAATGGAAAATGTTTACCCAAAAAGGAATAAAATTAAGTGCGAGGTTTATGTCGAGGCTGCCAATTAAGGAAATTTAGTTATTAAGATAATAAAAGCCTTGTCTAACCATATTGTACGGCTTTTACCATATAAAACAACTTTGACGAAGCATTTCACTCTTTCTTTGTCTCTCCCTTCCATGTATGACCAAATAGCCATACCCCCATTGATTTTGGGCTTATCAACTTATCCTTCAATGTGTAAATTCTAAATTTCGTCACATGTTTCACCACATCTCTTTTCACGATATCAACCCTGAAGTTATATACCACTTCACTTGCAGTCATCCTTCACTCGCAAGAATTTAAAATTTCCCGTGTGAATCACATGTAGTGTAAATTTTGTATTCTCTCTCCACCGCAATAGATTTTGAATTCTCCTTTTGACGTATTTGTGCAGTCTGAATTCCGGAGTAATGGTTTACAGAGGCAGCCTGTACAAATGACAAAAGAGCGAGATATGCACAAGGATGGCAATGCAGATCCTGATATGGCTGAAGAAAAGGTTCGCAGGTTGCCTGCTGGAGGTGAAGGGTGGGACAAAAAAATCAAAAGGAAACGCTCGGTTGGTGCAGTCAATTCAAGACCTATTGATGATGATGGTGAACTAAAACGGAATTTGCATCTTAAGCTTTCTGGTGAAGCTGGCTTGTCATCTTGTGATTCTCACGGTTTCAGGTATATGTTGTCTGAGACTCTATTTATCTGTCTATATATCCTGGCATTGTTTTCTTTGATGTGGTTGTCTAGTTGCAATCTGATCTGATCAAAATTGTGTTTCAATTATTGTATAAAAAGCCACCTTATTCTTACCTTGGCAGATCAGGAATGTCTAGTGCTGCTGGTGGCTATAGTAAGTCAGAGGGTACTTCACCTGCTAGTTCCAGTGGTCGTGCACTCCAAAGTGAACAAGAAAAGTCCCCTCTATCAAGGGATTCAACAGCTGGACTGAACAAGGAGAAATTTTTAACAAAAGGAAGCATTAAGTATGGGTTCAGATGCAATACATGACACTTATTTATGTGTTTCATTATCACAAGACATTAAACAACATTCTTTATCATTTGCTTTTTTACTTTAGATATAATAGCTGTGATGAAATCAACACTTGCCCTAGTCCAATAACAAAAGGGAAGGCATCAAGGGCCCCAAGAAGTGGATCTATGGTTGTAAATAATTCAGCTTCCAATGTTCCTCGAGTACCTCCAATCCATGAAAGCTGGGAACAGTCATCAAATACAATAAAGAACCTTTCTGCTGCTGGTGCCAATAATCGCAAGCGTCCATTTCCTTCAGGATCATCTTCGCCTCCCATTACACAGTGGATTGGTCAGAGGCCTCAAAAAATTTCTCGAACAAGGAGGGTTAATCTTGTATCTCCAGTGTCAAACAATGATGAGATACAGTTGTCATCTGATGGGTGTTCCCCTTCTGATTTTGGAGCTAGATTAACTACCAGTGCTGTAAATGGCTCTATTTTACCAAAGGCGCCCCCCACCAACGGAGCACAAAACGGAAAAGTCAAGACTGAGAGTATTTTATCTCCAGCTAGGTTATCAGAAAGTGAAGAGTCTGGGGCTTGTGAGAACAAATTAAAAGATAAAGTCATTGTCTGTAGTGAGGGAGAGGAAAAGACCGGACATACTGTTCCAACTATTGGGCCTTCTCCCTCACACATGAAGAAGAACAAATTCCTTGCCAGAGAAGAAATTGGTGATGGAGTACGAAGACAAGGGCGCAGTGGAAGAGTTTCATCGTTCACTAGGGGTAATATTTCCCCTACAACGGAGAAGTTGGATATTTTGTCAACTCCAAAGCCACTTCGACCAACAAAGCATGTTGAAAAGAATGGCAGGTGACGTCTTTCTTCTTTTGATGTTGATGGTGAAGCAGTTGCTGAATTTTCTGTCTTCTCTATTAACTTACACGAAACCACTTTTTTCCTTTTAATGGCTACAGTAAGTCTGGCCGTCCTTTGAAAAAGCAGTCTGAGCGCAAAGGATGCTCTCGCCTTGGGCATCCAACAAGTAGTGGGTCACCAGATTTCACTGGTACTGCTCACAAATTTCTTATCTTAAGGTGCTTATTGCATTTATTAAACCATGGTTGATTTGCTCTTCTTTAGAAAAAGATTCCACTGAACTACAACAAAGATTTATGTTGAGTATATGAATTTAAATCAGCTTTTGTTTACCCATATATATACAGTATATCTGTACTATTTTGTTTACCCATATATACCCATTATTGTGTATGTGTTTAGGAAAGGAAGTCCTTTCATTCAGATGAACATATCATATGAGTAAGTTATTGCAAGCCACTAATGTGAAATAAGGATTTTTATATACCATTGTGTAGTATTTTCAGGGCATGTGTAGCGATCTATTTCTTTATTTCTTATCATGTCAAGGGAATTGTGTAGTGATCTATTTCTTTGGTTCTTATCATGTCAAGGACATAACTATACTGTTGCACCCCTTTTCCCCTTTCCAGGGGATTCAGATGATGGACGTGAGGAGCTCCTATCTGCTGCAAACTCGGCGTATAACTCTAGTGGTATGCATACTGAAAAGTCAAAACTTTTTATTTCTTAGTTTATTCAATACAACATCTCCTGGGTAATCTGTATACTCAAGAGGTTCTTTGTTGGCTGCTTTTGTAGTTCATGCATGTTCAAATGTATTCTGGAAGAGAGTAGAAGCATTTTTTGCTTCTATCAGTTCAGAAGAGAAGCTCTACCTATCAGATCAGGTGAAAACTTTGAGCAAAAGTATTCATACCAAGTCACCATATGGCTGTACATCTTTTGTTTAGTTGATCTGATTAAGTTTGTTTTCTTCAATTAGTTAAAATCATCAGAGGAGCTTCATGCAAAACTAACAAGGATTTCATGCTCGCATAATGGTGTTCTGGTACTTGCTTAGACAAGTTTTTTATTTATTGCATTTTCTTTATTACTTAGGATGTTTTTACTTGGATAGTTATGAAATACACAAAGACCAGACATTTATCAGATCAGTTCAGACCAAACCAGACCAACAAATTTCAGTCCAAGTAAAAAGATCCTTAATGGCAATGGGGCTGCTAAATGACTGTAGGAATCAAAGTTGTGTTCACTTTTAATTATGCTCTTCATAGTTGTTCATGCACATGATTTATAGATGCGCAACAGAAAAAGTTTTTAACTATCATATATGATGCTTTTTTTAATCTTGGATTGCAGGGCGCTCATGTGCACGATGAAATTTCTCTATCAGATGCTATTTCCGGGGACTGCAAAATATGCATGAATAGTCAAAGTGGATCAAGAAATCCGGGCAGTGCAGATCTCGTGGATAAAGCTCAAGATTACATTCTATCTACAAACCTAAATACGAACCAGAATTTTGACAAAGTGACTCCACTATATCAAAGAGTGCTCTCTGCTCTGATCATTGAGGATGACCTGGAAGAGCTTGAAGAAAATGGGCTTGAAAGATCATCATCCCCTGACAAGGCATCTCCTTGTGTTGACCTTGATAGTACTAGAAATATGGATAGGACGGAGTTTGAATGTGGATCAGTAGTTAGCGTTGTTCAGTTAGAGAAGAATGGAACAACAAACAAGTTCGCTTCTTGCAATGGATGTAGTACATACACTGGAATTCGTAATCCTCCAAATGGTAATGAAGTGCCTCTAAGGAAGAACGGTTTTGTGCATTCAGAGATTGGGTTGCTGGTTGACCTTTCAAGATGTAATAACTCGGAGGGTCTGCAGAATCAGCTGACAAGTGGTGTTAGCATTTCTTCTTTGGATAAACAATATGCTCAAATGTCACTCAATGATAAGCTTTTGATGGAGCTGCAGAGTGTTGGACTCTATTTAGAAACCGTGGTATCCTCTTACTTATCAACTATACATTCACAGTTGCATACAAGTCTGCTTAGTCTGGGAATTTTATATCTTCCGGCTGCAAATTTGCATCATAATGGGATGCTATGTTGGGATAATTCAATATATTGTCATGTTTATGATTTCCCAAAAGAAAATGCTACATATTTAATAATGTTCAGTTTTTGCTTATTGATATATTCCAATGCCTTTTCTCATTTTTTTTCTGGGATTATCAGCCTGATTTAGAAGATAAAGAAGATGAAATGATCAACCAAGAAATCACCCAACTGGAGAGGGGATTATATCAACAGGTTACTGGACTCTGTCCCATGCAAAAATATTTTCCTCGGATGTATAGCATAATATTTAAACTAAATTCACATTTGGTGATCCTCTTATACAAAAGTTCATTAGTTTTTCTCCCTGATTTGTGTAGATTGTTAGAAAGAAGGCTTACCTTGGTAAAATATCTCACCTAATACAAGAAGGCAAGGATGTGGATCGCCGGTAAGATAATTTGTAGTTCATTCATCATGCTGTGTTATTTCCCTTCGTTTTTTCACTTTTTTTAATCCGTGAATTGTGTGGTTGAGATCTTTTGAACAAGTAGAATTGATGTGTACTACACAGCAATTTTGTTTCTTTAATGAGCACATTTTGTGATGGCCCGTAAAAGAAAGTGAGAAGAACATTTTGGGGGGTTTAGCAAGCATAACTTTATTCCAACAGCAGCAATTAATAACTTCAATTGTGTTTATGCTTAGGGACCCTGAGCAGGTTGCAATGAATAAGCTCGTTGAGTTGGCTTACAAGAAGTTATTGGTAATTTATATTCTTTGCCTCTTGGTTTTCTTTTGCTACATCCTCACCACATGACTTAATCTGCTCTTACACTGTTTTTTATTGGAATATATATGTATATATGTATGTATATAACAGGCAACTCGAAAAGCTTCAAAAATGGGGTTGCCTAAGGTGTCAAAACAGGTGGCATTGGCTTTTGCAAGGAGAACACTTGCCAGATGTCGAAAATACGAGGAAACAGGGAAAAGTTGCTTTAATGATCCCATTTATCGGGATATTATTTATGCTTCCCCTCCTCGATTTCGTGAAGCTGAGCTTTTAGCAGGTACTTATGCATTTGTAGTTGTAGGATGTTTAATTTTCTATTTTTGTACTATGACTAAGTCACTCCTTATCTTGTTCAAAATAAGATCAATGCATTAGTTCTTAGTGAAAATGATGATGGTAGATAAAGATATTATAGCGGAGTTTTTTTTATTGCTTTCCTTGATATACAATTAGTAATTTTCCTCTCATGAGGCATAATTCTTTGTTTGGCAGGGTCCAACATTTCCAGTAAAGCTGGGATAGTAGATCCTTACAATAATAATCAATCAGAGCAGGCTTTTGCGAGAAATGGACCATTATCAAACAGAGGGAAGAAAAAGGAAGTATTGCTTGACGATGTAGGCGGAACTACCTTCCGAACCGCCACCACTCCTCTGGATGGCCCCACCCTGTTTGGCAGCGCCAAAGGAAAACGAAGCGAGAGAGATACGTCTTCAGTCAGAAATGCAAAAACAGGACGTCCTTCACTGGCGAGCAACCCTAAAGGTGACCGAAAAACGAGAACAAAGCCCAAGCAGAGGACTGGGCAGCTTTCCACCACATCTTATAACAAGTTCTTGGAAGCCCCAATCCCCACGGAATCACCAGTCATCAGTACTGATAATGGAAATGTGAAAAATGAATGCTCTAGAGAGGTCAAGAAGGAATCTGCTGACCCAATATCAAATTTGCCATTATTAAACGAAATTGTTGACACGATAGGAGAAGAACTAGGACCCGACCTTGGTGCACCTCAGGATTTGAATTCATGGTTCAACTTTGATGTGGATGGTATGCAAGATCATGATTTCATTGGCCTGGATATTCCGCCTGATGACCTCTCGGAGTTGAATATGTTTTAGATGTGGTCATTTACTCGCTGTAAATGTTGTGGGTTATTTACTTTAACTGTTAACTGTCACTCATATTTTATTAACATATATATATAGATATATATATGCATGGCCAATTGGTATTGTAATTATAGCTTCTTTTTGATAAATAATGTAGAAAATTATCATTGTTAATGCAATCTAGTCGTCAATACTGCCTTATGCGTTTGATGTGCAATTTTGGTCTTCTCATCGTTTAAGAACTGTCTGTAGTCCGATTATTCTTCTACCTTAGACTCATAGTTCCTTTTTGAAGTAAAAGTTTATTGCAATGTGCAGTGGACTGGTACAGGCCCTTATAGCCAGTAATTAATGTTTTACTTTAGACCTCACTGAAAATAAATAGATACGAAGTATAAATTAATAGATAGTATGTACTGTTCCCTCTGATCCGTTAACATTGTCCCATGTTACCTTTTCGGTCTGTGTCACTAAGGTTGTTTCATATCAAATTTGATAAAGTTTGTGTGGCTCTAAATCATTCATATTTTACTCTTTATCAATTTAATATCAACCACATAAACCACTTTCTAGTGGTTGTGTACTTGTGTGTCAGTCCCTCTTGTCTAGGAGTGGACTCGGGTCAGGCCAACCGGCCCGGAACCGGCCCGGTCCGCTACTGTGCGGGCCCGGACCGGCCTGATGAACCGGTTGATTGACAGGTTCGGGCCACCCGGCCCGGTGGGATGGCGGTTCGGGCTCGGGCCCTTCAAAAGGTGAACCGGCTCGGTTGGTTCGGGTTCGGATCAGGCCAACTTATTATTATTTTTTTTTTGAATTTTTTAAAGTTTTTGGGTTGGGCTGGGTATTTTAGGTCATTTGAGGTGGTTAGGGTTGATTTGGGGGTGTGGGGGGAGGGTTGGGGGTTAACTAGGAAAAGCCAAAAAAAAAAAAATAGAACCGAGGCCCGGCCCGGCCCGGACCCGGGGGTTACCCGGGCCGGTTCCGGGCCTCCCCTTCAGGAACCGAGGCCCGAACCGGGCCCGAACCGGAACCGGTCCACCCCCACTCCTGTCCCATTGTTAGTGGACGGAGGAAGTGGTTTGTGTCTTTGTGAGTAGGGGAGACAACCCTTACAATCTTGAACCGGTCTGGTTTGGTGGTTCCCAGTTCTGACTAACAGGGGAGGGGGTTGAGACCTGTCCCGGGTACCTCAAAATGGATATCAGTACTGCTGACATGGCGACATATTAATGTAGCGGTATTTTTCTATATACTCCGTATTTCTTATGTAGAATTGGTGTAGAAATTATTTGATAAATTCGTAACGTATTTCACATATCTATATCAAGATTATAGTCATGAAGCTTACAAGGAAATGTGAATATGATATATATTGAAAGGGAACCAAGTTTATTTCAACTTGGTCTTAACATGGGTTGCATGTACAGTGTATGTAATTTTTGCAACATTGTGATTTTTGCACTATTCACACACCTTACTTTGACCATGATTTTCTACTAATATACATAATCAAATTATTATGTATAAAATGTTATAGAATTCCTATCAATGTGAATTTCCAAAATATCAACCTTTTATAATGTTTACTAATACATAATTAAGTATAATTAGAGTCAAAGTTATGTGTTGGCAAATGTGAAAGTTAAACTGTTGCAAGAATTAAAGAACGGAGGATAATATATAGAGAAGTAATCTAGGAGATAAGTATGACCAGGGCCGGCCCTGGGTCTGTCTGCCCAGCCCAATCGCACAGGGCCCGTTATTTTGGAGTGCCCAAAAAAAAAAATAGTATTACCCCAGCCCAAAACTTTTGTTTTTAGCCCAAACCAATTCCCCAGCCTCAAAATCGGCAAATCCCCTCACGCGGTCACGCCCTCACCCCATTCTCTCTCTGATGTTGCTCGTTGCTCTTCGGCTTCTTCGCGTCTTCACGAATCACGACAAAGGCCAAAGGGGCAAAGGGACACCGCCACGGTGCCAGTCCGCGCCACTCGTCCCACTCCGCCTGACCGCCGTCCACAACCGCACGCCGCTGCCGACCCTGCGCAGTCCGACGCGAGGCCCTCTCCTGCTCGCCTGCCCTCTCCTGCTCGACTTCAGCGGTTCAGCCGACCGCCTCCGCCGCCCTCCGGCCTCCCTCAGACGCCCTCTTTCCGGTCAGTTACTAATTTGCTAATTCTTTTATTCATTTAGTTGCTAATTTGCTAATTCTTGTGATTTGTGAACTTTCAATTTATTGAATATTTGAATTGATGAATTGTTTGTTGAAATCTTGTAATTTGTTTATTTTCAAATTTAATGTTTGTTGAATTGTTGTGTTGTTGTTATTTGTTGATTTTTTGCATTTAAAGTAAATCATTATTTGAATTGATAATAAATGTGTAATTTTGTAAATGTGTTTAGCAATTAAAACTGATAACTTCAGGTTGATAAATTATAATTATACACTAGTATAGTCATTCATGCTTTCACCCTAATTTTAAACTTAATATTAATTTAAAATTTATAAACACGTGGCTGCTTTCACACTGTATGACTGTATGAGAAGATATATGTGGCTGCTTAATCAAAAAAATCTAGATCAATAGCAGCAATCTTGTCCATTATTTTAAACATCTATTATAGATCAATTCATTTTCAATTAGTTCATGAAAATTAATCTAGACAAAATATTAAGGAATGACTCATGTCGTTAACAAAGCCATAGTAAGTGAGTGTTACCAGATGGATTGTAGGCTGTTAAATAAAGAAAGTATAGTGGTCGTTAACTTGCAAGAAGAAAACTTTAAAGAGTTTGTCGCTGACTTGTAGAGAAAAATGTGCGAATGAAAAATATGGAAGGAAAGACATACATAACAGAGGCGAGAAAAGAGAGATGATCGTAATTGAACAGAGAAAGAAAAAACGATCACGGAGAAGAGTATGTGCGGGTTGTGGGCTTACACAAGGTAGGCAATATACGAGTAAAACTCAATGACTTTCCCAATATACGACCAAACTAGTTTTTGTATTTTTTTATGACCGAGAAAAAAGAAATCACATTTATATTTAATGGTTGAATGACGAAAATCACCATACTCAGCAATATCTATTATCATACTCACCGTCCATATTCACTGCTCGTATTTAATGTCCACAAACTCTAAATTCTTTTAACCCTAATTTCAAAATTAAATAAAAAAACAATATGAATGGAGGAGGACGGCTGGTCAACACCCCCATTTTCTATCAACCATCATTTTCACCCACCTCTCTCCTACGTATTTACATCCAAAGCAACATTATCTCTATAAAGGATTCTTTTTCCGATTTTGAAGATGAAGACACAATTCCTCGGGCAATCACACAGATAAGTCGTTGCGGCACTTGTTGAACCAAGTACTTGCACGGATCAAATCATTGAACAACAGGACGATGGGCCATGGCCTGGACAGAGATCATTGCAAGCGGCAGCAGCTGGATGCATTTGGCCGACGATCGTACTCTTGGACGACGGCTGACAGCGGGCCATGGGGCGGCAACAGCAGGGGGTGTGGGTGGCTGTGGAGGATGGCGGATGGAGGCAGGTGATAAGTCCGTATTTAGACATGCATTTGATGTGTGTTGAGATCGGGTTTGATGGTTTTCCCTAGCTTTAAGGTCTTACAAGTCTCAATTTTAGCTCAAGTTATGTTTATCGGGCGTTGGTTCGAGTTTTGTGTCATTTGGAGTCAAAATCAGGATTTTAGAGTTCGGCACTGGCGCTTGAGGAGAAACCGGGATGAGTTGAAAAGCATTTGAGATTGATTTGAGAGCTATGGAGGTTAGCGGGAGGTTTACGATGAAGATTTGATGACAAAAGAGCTATAGGATTGGCTTCAGGATCAAAAGAAGATGAATGAAGCTTGAAAACGACGATCAGGATGACCTTCTGTCAATCATTAAAGAATATCTTTTTGTAGAAACAACTAATGGACATGATTCAAGTTGTATATGAAAGACTACTTCAAGGGCTACAAATCATATGAAGACACCATTACGAGAATAGGAGAGCAAGAAGGTGAAAACAGATGACGAAGTCAGATGATCTCTGCTGCGATTTCAAAATGACACCTTCCACCGTTTTGATCATATATCTTGCTGGGATGATTCAAATCACATTCCGCAAGTTGGGGTAGATATAGAACTTCATTATCTAAAACTTTCATGAAGGAAGTTTTGTCAAATTCGGACTAGAGAAAAGGATGAAGAACACGGACGCACGACCGTGCGTCTGGGACGCACGATCGTGCGTAAGAGCCAAAACCATGGAGGAGCTACTGCCTGCTACGCACGATCGTGCGTAGCCCTGAGTTACGCGCGGAAATTTCCCACATCGATCAGAATTGTGATTTTCCCCCTCTTTTCTATAAATAAAGCCTCCCTAACCCTTTTTAGGGGGGAAAACATTACGGAGAGGCCTAGGGACGAATTTAACACCGTTTTTCCGCTATTTTCTTCCAAGACCCTGGGATTATTTGTAAGTTCATCTTTTTAATTAATGACAATTTATTCTATTCTTCCCAATTCTGTTGATTCTTTAATTATGAATTGTGAGTAGTTTAATTAGGGATTTTGGATTGATGAAGGGGTTAATCATGATTGATGGCTAGATTCTTTTCGATTTAATTGCATGAATGCCGTTTAATTTGTGTTTGAATAATTTAACTGATATCTTTTGTAACCTGGAACCGCGGCTAGAATTACAATTGCACATAGAATAAATTAAGAGAGATCTAGTTTATTCTAGGACACATTCACACAGACTTAATCGTTTGCTAAGAGATTAGTAGCGATTAAGGGGCCATAAGCTCGTTCGTCTTGGCAATAATTTAGGATCCTGTCGCATGAGAGATCAGCCCGATCCCCTAAATTATTGTACTCTACGCCGCGAGAGCGGTAAGAACTTAGGATTGATTAGCTAGACTCATTTAAATTAATTTCATGTAATTAGGCCTGATCTGTCAGAAATCTGATTACCCCGGAATCAATCCCTGTTCCCTTCGTCGTTAATTGGAGAGAACCCAATCTTTTATTTTAATCGTTCATTTGCATTAGTTTAATTTTAATTCAACCAACCAATCTCGCACGACGCATTTATTTTATTTTATTCCTTTTTTAATCGCTGAATTTAATTAATCCTTGATTCCCTTTTGTCCGTCCCTGTGGAGACGATACTCGTACTTTCACCGCTATTCTACAATCTTTTAAAGTGCGAGAAAACTCACATAAGTTTTTGACGCCGTTGCCGGGGACGGTGTCGGTCTTAAGAGCTAATTTTACTCAGCGATTCGTTTTTAGTTTTCGTAGGATTTTTTTTTTCTGCTAACCTTGTAGGTCAGATCTGTTTATGCATACACGCTCCAAGAGGGGATAACCATTAATCCCTCTTAATCTAGAGATTGAAAAGCTTGCCAGACAGAACCGCAAGGCTCACAAAGAGAAATTTACCATGGACCATCAATCTTCATCTGGAAACATAGGGTCATCTAGTAACCCTAACCCCACATCTCAGCAAGATTTCTATGTGAACATGTCACCCCAATCTTCACCACCAATTTCACCTAGAAACCCTCCAGGTTTTCAAAATTACCGTACTCCGATTTTTCCCCAAAATCAACCTTCACCACAATTTAATCTCCCTCCATTATTTCACCTCTTTCAAAATACCCCTACTGCTCCTGAAACCAATTTTCAAAATCAAGTTTATGGGATGCAAGGAGCAGGGCAGGGTATTCCCGTCTTTCAACCGAGACAGAACTCACTTCCAATCAATCAACCTACATTCCAAAATCAGCCCCAGTACCAAAACCCATACCCCAATCAGTTTCAAAACCACACTCAAGTCCCACCTACTCAGCCACAACCAGCCCCTCAACCTAGACATCAGGAGTCTCCACCCAATCCATATATACCGCACAACAATCCACTCTATCAGCGCCAGACCATTGCAGAGTTCCTTACACCAAACGTTTTAGAGTACGACAATATTCAAGTGCCGGGAATTACTGCCAACCGTTACGAAATCAAGCCGGCGGTGATAAGCATGGTGTCCAATAATCAATTTGGAGGAGGCCCTACGGAAGACCAAGTGGCACATATTACCCGTTTCCTGAGGATGTGCCAAACTTTCAAAATACATGGGCTTACTGATGATCAGGTGAGAATGATGCTTTTCCCTTTCTCATTGAGGGACGATGCGCAAAGGTGGTTGGACAGCAATCCTCACCACCACCTCCAGACTTGGAACCAGCTGCATAGTGCCTTTATCAAAGAATACTTCGTTACATCAAAAGCTCTGAAATTGAAGAAGCAACTACAAGAGTTCAAACAGGGATCTCTGGAGACTTTAGCTGAAGCATGGAAGAGATTCAATAGCTGAAGCATGGAAGAGATTCAAGGTGCTGAGGAGAGCTTGCCCTCAGGGCAATTTGACTGATTGTGAGGTTCTTTTTTACTTCTATAGCGGACTCGACAATGAAGGGAAGATGATGCTTGATGCTTCAGGTGGTGGAGCCTTTCCTGATCTACCATCCGAGGTGGGGGAAGAACTAGTGGAGAAGATTGTTTCAAATAATGCATCCTGGTACAGTGATAGGAATTCTCCTCAGCAAAAGGCCCCGGGTTGGTATGAGATCAATGATAATTCTGCCCTTTCTGCAAGGGTAGATACCCCAACTAGTATGATTCAGAAGCTAGCTACCACAGTGGAAAATAATCAGAAGAAGACGAATCTTGCTCTCTCGGTGCCCAATGTAAACATGGTAGCCCCCAGTCCTACGAGTCCCGCTTGTACTATGTGTGGGGGACTCCATTGGCCACATGAATGTAATATGATGGTGCACTCGGCAGCCCCTGGAATAGAGAAAGTGGATGCGATGTATTATTAGCGACATGGTTATTACAATCAGCCCTACGGACAATAACAACAAGGAAATTACGGGCAAGGAAATGAGCAGCAGTCTAGAAATTATACTCAGCCCCAGGCGCCTCAAGGCCAGCAACAAGCATCTCAGCCAGTGCAAGGGAGCTTCATGAGAGAGACTGAACAAAGATTTTCTAGCATGGAAGAAACACTCAAGAAATTATTGCAATTTCAGCAGCAACAACTGCAATTTCAACAGCAAGCGGACTCAAGGATGCAAAATATTGAAAATCAATTGGGGCAGCTTGCAAAAGCCATATATGAGAGGCCTCAGGGATCCCTCCCTAGTAATACCGAGCCAAAAGAGCAAGTGCATGCCATCATGTTAAGAAGTGGAAGGGACCTTGAACCTGCTGTCATAGAAAAGGAGTCTGCGGAGGTTGTACCTGCTGAAATTGGCCATGAGAAGGAGAAGGAAGAAGAGAGGAAGGAAGAGGTGGAGGAAGTCCCAAAGCAATCCATTCCAGTCAAAGCTTACAACCCACCCCTCCCATTCCCGCAACGATTAAAGGGGAAGGGTGACACTGAGGACTTCAACAAGTTTTTGAAACTCTTCAAACAGGTTCAAGTAAACGTACCATTCATGGAGGCACTGCAACAAATGCCGAGGTACGCAAAGTTTATGAAAGAACTCCTCTCTAACAAAAGAAAGTGGGGAGAACCGAAATCGGTGGTGCTGAATGAAGAGTGCTCGGCAGTGATGCTAAAGGAGATGCCTAAAAAGCTCAAGGACCCAGGTAAGTTCACTATCCCTTACTCTATAGGAAATGAGATTTTTATAATGCTTTAGCTGATTTGGGTGCAAGCATCAATCTAATGCCTTCTGCTTTGTATGAGAAGCTTGCACTTGGTCCACTTAAATCAACACGCATGTGCATACAGCTGGCTGACCGATCGGTCAAATACACCCAGGGGATTGCTGAAGACGTGTTGGTTAAAGTGGACAAATTTGTGATTCCTGTCGATTTTGTTGTCCTAGATATGCCCCAAGATCTTGATGTGCCCTTAATTCTTAGAAGGCCTTTTTTGGCCACTGCTCGGGCCCTCATAGATGTTGGGGAAGGGGAATTGATTTTAAGAGTTGGGGAGGAGAGAGTCACTTTTTGCATGGCCAAACTGGAAAAACAGTCCGGTCAAGATGTTAATGAGTGCTTTTTGTTAGATGTCAATGATCCACCTGGAAAGGAGGAAGGGAAACCCCCACCTCTTAGAGAGACTGATTTTGACCCATTCTTTGATAAAGGGCCTGATAAAGGCCTAGACTCATTCTTGTGCTCTACGAGTGGCCCTGAGATGCGCAATTGTTTTCATGAATGTAAGGTTTTACGTCATCTCAGGGCATTTGTTGATAGGAGGTTTGATTTGTGGAAGACTAATTTTTTTGAGCGGGAGTATCTTTGACTGAGTTTTTGATGAGGTGGTTGCATCGGGCAAACGACGTTAAAAATAGCGCTTCTCAGGAGGCAACCCGAGCTTACTTCTGCATTTGTTGTTGTTTTGTTTGTTTTGTGTGTTTTGTGTGTTTTGTTTTTGCAGCTCAGGATCTTGTTGTAGAGATGATGTGCCGAGGATCACTTTACTCAGTTTAGTTATACACCGACCAACGCCTTTGGGAAGTTCCTAAGACTCTTACTCGCCTGTTTTAATAAAATGACTTGAGATGATTTTGAGCACGCGTGACCCTTTTCCTTTACCCCCTTGTGCATAGTGCATATTTGGTCATCGAGGGCGATGCCAAAGTTCAAGTGTGGGGGAGTGAATTGGGCATCCGGGCAGTAGTTGTTACATGTGATTATTAGAGTTAGCATGCGCAAGTGTTAGTTGTATATTCATAGGAAATTCATGTCAAAAATTTTGAATTTTTTTCTCTAAACTATGTCTTTGTGAGCTGACTATCATTTTGACTATGCTTTTAGAACATCTTTGAAGTGTTTAGGCTTAAATTGCTTGCACTATAATCTAGTTGTTGAGAGGATTGAGGCAGTAGTCACCCAAAAACAAAATCATAAATCTTCCAACCCACCTGAAAAAGTCCTTTAGGAGAAGCCATTTTGAGCCTGACCGTTCTTTGTTTATTCAATTAATTGAGCTCCATAGCCAAATGGCCTTTATTTTCTTACTCGTGAATATGTCTGACTTAGTCTTGGTGTTTAGGGAACTAGGGGATTAATTTGCCAAGTTTAGATAATTTGTGTAGGAGCCATTTTTGGCACTGTTCCTATGCCCCAAATGGGGTAAGAGCAGTCACTTTTTAGGAATTTGATATTTTCGAGGATTGCATTGTAGGCATGGATTCACTATTAATTTCATGAACTTTAATTGCTATTTTTCCTTGGTGAAGCTGAGATTAGAATGGGGTAATGTCTAGTGAGAATCCGAAAGGTGAAAAATTAATATAGCTAGACATCTTACCTTGTGAAAAAGAGAATGGGAGCCCCAGTCAAAAAGCGTATGTGTTCGCACAATAAGATGGGATCTTGGGTATCTTTCGAAAGAAATGTCGTTCTCGTGCCAACATGACAAGGAAAACTAAACTTATTTAATGAACTTGGACGCTTGGGCAAAATTAGCTTTAGTCCTCCGCGTACTTCAAGTATACGTCAAAGCACCAATGTGCCGCGGCGGTTCAGCTTAGTTGTACACCATGCCTGCTCTTTGCATAGGTTTAGATGATTGTTCCTAAAATTGTGTCCTTCTGAGTTCTTTGATCCTAAGAATAGCCCTGAAGTTCCTGAATGCATTGAGTCTTTGTTAGAATATTCCAATCTCTCAAAAGAAAGGGGCTGCTTATCACCATTCACCATTAACTTCACAAGTCCTTCTGATCAATAGCTAGTTTATTTGTGTATGCTGTCATTACTTTAAGGATGTTGTGAATAACTCTGTCAAATATTTTAGCTAGAGTACAAAGATGTAGTTTAGGGAAGAATTTTCTTGGTTTAGTTTGTCTGTTCTGTGAATACCCTTTTAACTACATGTGCATGCTAACTGTTATGATTCCGTGTGGTGATTATCGTAAGCCCCATTGTTCAGTTTGCTTGAGGACAAGCAAAAGCTTAAGTGTGGGGGAATATGATAAGTCCGTATTTAGACATGCATTTGATGTGTGTTGAGATCGGGTTTGATGGTTTTCCCTAGCTTTAAGGTCTTACACGTCTCAATTTTAGCTCAAGTTATGTTTACCGGGCGTTGGTTCGAGTTTTGTGTCATTTGGAGTCAAAATCAGGATTTTAGAGTTCGGCACTGGCGCTTGAGGAGAAACCGGGATGAGTTGAAAAGCATTTGAGATTGATTTGAGAGCTATGGAGGTTAGCGGGAGGTTTACGATGAAGATTTGATGACAAAAGAGCTCTAGGATTGGCTTCAGGATCAAAAGAAGATGAATGAAGCTTGAAAACGACGATCAGGATGACCTTCTGTCAATCATTCAAGAATATCTCTTTGTAGAAACAACTAATGGACATTATATGAAGACACCATTACGAGAATAGGAGAGCAAGAAGGTGAAAACAGATGACGAAGTCAGATGATCTCTGCTGCGATTTCAAAATGACACCTTCCACCGTTTTGCTCATATCTCTAGACGGGATGATTCAAATCACATTCGGCAAGTTGGGGTAGATAGAGAACTTCATTATCTAAAACTTTAATGAAGAAAGTTTTGTCAAATTCAAACTAGTGAAAAGGATGAAGAACACGGACGCACGACCGTGCGTCTGGGACGCACGATCGTGCGTAAGAGCCAAAACCATGGAGGAGCTACTGCCTGCTACGCACGATCGTGCGTAGCCAGGGACGCACAATCATGCGTAGCCCCGAGTTACGCGCGGAAATTTCCCACATCGACCAGAATTGTGATTTTTCTCCTCTTTTCTATAAATAAGGTCTCCCTAACCCTTTTTAGGGGGGAAACATTACGGAGAGGCCTAGGGACGAATTTAACACCATTTTTACGCTATTTTCTTCCAAGACCCTGAGATTATTTGTAAGTTCATCTTTTTAATTAATGACAATTTATTCTATTCTTCCCAATTCTGTTGATTCTTTAATTATGAATTGTGAGTAGTTTAATTAGGGATTTGGGATTGATGAAGGGGTTACTCATGATTGATGGCTAGATTCTTTTCGATTTAATTGCATGAATGCCGTTTTATTTGTGTTTGAATAATTTAACTGATATCTTTTGTAACCTGGAACCGCGGCTAGAATTACAATTGCACATAGAATAAATTAAGAGAGATCTAGTTTATTCTAGGACACATTCACACACACTTAATCGTTTGCTAAGAGATTAGTAGCAATTAACGGGCCGTAAGCTCGTTCGTCTTGGCAATAATTTAGGATCCTGTCGCATGAGAGATCAGCCTGGTCCCCTAAATTATTGTACTCTACGCCGCGAGAACGGTAAGAACTTAGTATTGATTAGCTAGGCTCAATTAAATTAATTTCATGTAATTAGGTCTGATCTGCCAGAAATCTGATTACCCCGGAATCAATCCCTGTTCCCTTCGTCGTTAATTAGAGAGAACCCAATCTTTTATTTTATTCGTTCATTCGCATTAGTTTAATTTAATTCAACCAATCAATCTCGCACGACACATTTATTTTGTTTTATTCCTTTTTTTAATCGCTGAATTTAATTAATCCTTGATTCCCTTTTGTCCGTCCCTGTGGAGACGATACTCGTACTTTCACCGCTATTCTACAATCTTTTAAAGTGCGAGAAAACTCACATCAGCAGGCGGATAGGAGAATGGAGGCTAGGGTTGGAGAAAACAGTGAGAGAGTATGGTTTTATAGATACTCCCTCCGGCCCTAATAACTTTGCCATGTTTGACCGGCACGGGAAATAATAAAGTAAAAACTGTGTGGTTGAGATTTGTGCAGAGGAGAGAGAATGAAATGGAACCACAAATTCTTTACTTAAAAGGGAAAGTGGCAAAGTTAGTGGGAAATCCAAAAAAAGGAAAGTTGGCAAAGTTATAAGGGACGGAGGAAGTATAACCTAAGGGGTATATTTGTCCACCTATATTATTTATTTAATTAATTATTACGAATTTAATTAAATATTAATAATATTTTGGTAAAAAAACTAGTTAAGTCATAGATTGGGAAAGTGAACAAGTTTTAGTCATACATAAGGTAATTATATGTCTTCTAATAGTATTAAGATGGTCCTATTAGCTTAGGGAGAAATACATGGTCCCATTTAAGAATTTCACCGAGGCAATTTCTTTAAATTGTATTTTGAAAAGAAAATACACTTCATTCTATGTTAAAGTTTATCCATAATTTATTCTTATTTTGAGGAATTTTCTATAAATAAATATGTAGTCATTTCTTTGAAGTTTGAAGTGGAATTAGACAAATGGATATCTTATGAAATAATGACACTAATATTACTCCCTAAGTTTCTACTTCCAAAAATATGATTACTTTTTTATTTTCCAAAAAAGTGTCCCGTCACTCCTCTTCAGCGTGAGATCTACGCACATATCCTGTAACACCGTCCCCAAATGTATTTATCTTTAAACGAATAATTTATTGAACCCTATGAAATTTTTAGTGAATTTACGAGGTTGTGAATTTGTGTTAATTTTTCGCGTGAATAGTAAAATGCACGTGGGGCCCACATCGGGAGTGGGGACCGCCGGATATTATCGGGACCACATATTATATTCATCTGGGTCTAGAAAATATTTATATATGGTGGATACTTCATTTGGGCCATGGAAAGGCCCAGAGTTGACCGATTGGTCAATAGAGGCCCAAATACCGGTATCGATAAATTTATCAGATAAAAGCCCGAAATCGGATTTTGGAGACATATAAATTAAAGTTGGGGAATGCATATTCATTCTAAAGGTTATAATGATTAAGAACACGTAATATATTTATTTAACCCGATAAAATAAAATATATCTAAAACAGTCCGGAAAATACAACTTTCGGGGCAAATTGTACACTTTGGGACAAATTAGGATGACCTCCCACATGGGTGGGGGCCACCCCACGAATTTGTCAACCTTTGGGGGCTGGATGAGGGCTAAGTTGGCTGGATAACAATTGATAGGACGGGGGAGACACCCTTTGACATTTAGTAGACCCCATCCCTTCACTCATTTGTCTAAATGAAACAAAAACCACCCCTCTCACCTCACCACCTCCACCCACACGTAGCAACACTCAAGGATAGCAAGGAGGAGCTCTGAAATTCACCATTTTCACACCCAAATTCGAGCTCAAGATAGAGGATCCAAAGAGGAGTGTTTGGAGAAGGAAAAAGGTGTAGGAAAGTGTGGAAATTGAGGTAATCACCTTACCATAGCTTTTCCTTTATTCTTTTTCTACCACGAGGAATATTTATTATATGAAGAACCCTTGGGATGGTTCTCCATGCTCTAAGTATGGATTTATGGGTTGGAAAGTGGTTCTATGTCCAAGAACGGACTTAGAAGCCAAATCGACCGGTTTGCCGGAAAATAACCTTTTATAGGTTATTTGTGTTGATATGGGTTTTGTGATGATAAAACCTTGTTAGGAACTTGATTTAAAGTCTTTTTGAGCTTTGCCGGAGTTTCGTCGGAGTTGGTCAAAGTTCGCCGGAGTTGGTCAAAGTTCGCCGGAGTTGGTCAAAGTTCGCCGAAATTAGTCAAAGTTCAATCGAGAAGCGTAGAACGCGCTTAAGCTTAATTAAGGTGAGGATGACCGACTATGTTGCTTATAATCTTTGGGTTAATTTCATGGGATTTCCTAAGTGAATACAAATGTGATGTGCATGGGTTGTTAATGGTTAATAATGCCTAAATAAAACTACTATTGATTATAAGTATAGTATGCATGATATACAAATTTATGAATAAATTGTGTATGTTTAGATGTTATGAATATGAGTGTATGATGGTTGTATCAACCATGAAATTTCATTTGAGATAGTATACTTTGATACCATGAGGAGAAGCCATGAAAGTATAAAAGCGATATTTGATATTAAGGCCAATCATGCATGAAGGAAGAATTATATTGAAATAAATAAATAACTAGCATTGACATATTAGTTGGAAATGTTAGTTCAGAAATGGATGAATTAGATCCTAAGAATTTGAATTATAAAGAATCGGTGATTATGAGCCGGGCTCGAGACCGATGTAGATAACGGTGATTATGGGCTGGGCTCTAGATCGTAGTAGATGACGGTGATTATGAGCTGGGTTCTAGACCGTGGTAGATGACGGTGATTATGAGCGGGGCTCTAGAACGTAGTAGATAACGGTGATTATGAGCTGGGCTCTAGACCGTAGTAACTAATGATGAATTGATACTAAATGAACGGATTAACTATAATGTAATAATGCTCTAGATTGAGGGCCTCAGAGATTTAAACTTCGATTATGCTTAGTATAGTTGTCATTTTACTTGTCAAATGCTTCCAAGTACTGACCTCCCCTTCACGGGGGAGGCCACCTCACAGTTTCAGGTAGAACTTGAAGGTTGCTACTACCAGCCGCTGTTTCGGGAAGTTTCTGAGAAGAAGACTTGGTTCGTGCTTCTTCCGTTCTTGTTTTGAAAACAATATGAATAATGCTCATGGATATTATTTTCTGAATATACATTTCGGGGGTTTGTATACCCATGTTTGCCAAGTGTGGCTCGAACACTTGTAATGTTGTTTCCGCTGTTTTAAATGAATGATTTACATTATGTTTGTTTATGGATGTACTATGTGTGAATGATATTCATGACGCCTTGTATAGTACGGATGGGTTGGACTGCGGTTGACTATTCGTACTGTACGGCGGGTTGTTGACGTGTCCGGCTAGGTCCGGGGCGTGACAATTTAATTGGTATCAGAGCCTTAGTCCGTAAACATCATAATGAAGCTTCAAAATTTCTTTTTGAAAATGAATTTGAAAACCATGAGCATAAGGTTTTGTACTTATAGAACTTTTGGTACTTGAGTTGCAATGCCTCTAATTGTTAAGATGGTACCCTTAACAATTGGTATGGCGGTGATTTGAGCCAAAGGATGTCTTTAAGTACCCGTCCGTCATTTGACATTCGATACGAGTCTAATGACTCATTCTAATTTCTTTCAAAAATGGAACCAGTTGGAAGATCACTAGAAGGAACCCGTTGGGCCGTGCACCGGGTGGGTCCGAGCGCGGTAGCCGGGGGTCCTCTAGGGGATCAAGAGGAAGGGGCCGTGGAGGCCAACGTCAAACCGTGAGCGATGGCCACGTCGATACCGAAAGTGAGACCTATTGGTCTTATGAGGACTCAACCTACCAGCCGGGGACTGAGCCAGTTGAGACCCCTTACGAAGGGAATGATGATGATGTGAGTGATGAGGAGGAAAGTGGCTCCTTGGCCAGGATCGAAGCGCTGCTCCAACAGTATCATCGGGAGCGCGAAGAAAGGAGGGCACGCCGAAGGCACCGTGCAGGGCAACCTTCGGGCGGGGCTTCAAGAGGGAGGAGCTATTGCGATTCGAGAACCCATGTGGAAGCGCATGGAAGTCGGGGCGATGGAGGTCCAACTATAAGGATCTCCAAATACATCAAAGAGGCGAGGGACTTAGGGTGCAAACCGTTCGATGGGACGGGAGACATCTCGGTTGCCGCACAGTGGATCAAGAGGCTGAACGAGGCAGCCTTGACATGCAGCTCACCCCCGATTTTAAACCGAGAATCGCGGTAAGGTTACTCGAAGGGTTGGCATCCAAATGGTGGGATGGAACCAAGGGTAAGTATGGCGGAACTGTTACATGGGAGGATTTTCGACAAGAATTCTTTGCCCAGTACTAGTCCCTGTTTCTGTAACAGCAATGAATAATCGATCTAACAAGGAAGATTAAACGTAAAGATGAACACAGAATGAATCACCGTAAAACCTTCTTTGATAAACCGTGGAAGCGTACAACATAATGATATGCGTAAGGCTATGAATAATAAGTACGACGTTCAACCTTTTCCTAAACCTCGGCTCCCTTTTTATAGGCGAGGTTTAGGTTAGGCGTACCAGGCTTTTGGCCTGTTTAAATGGGCCTAACACTTGGCCTGATTTCTATCTAATTTATGCACTAATTAAATACTAGGATTAAATATAAAGCTAATCTATGACCAACTTGATTCACAATTAAATATCTCCAACAATCTCCTCCTTTGTGATCAAGTGTCATTCTCTTATTGCTTCTGAGACTTGAAGTAGTGCTTCCTCATACCAAGTGCATGTTCATACTGCCTCAACACATTTCTCTTTTCGAGGCAATCGTCAATGGCCTTTAAAATTGTCTCTACCGTAGAGTGTTCCTTTTGAACATAAGACGATGCCTCTTGAAGATTTTCCTCTAGCTTTGCCTTCATCTTTAGAATCTGCTCTTTGATTATCTTCAGTGTTCCGTCACAGTACTTCTCAATCTCACTGACTACCATCAGACGCTTTTCGTTCTTGTGGTTCAGATAGGTGACTGCTGGCGGTGTGAAGAAGATGTGGTAGGCTGGGAAATCTTCAAGTTCTGGACCATACAGTCTTGGCTTTGTCAGATTTGTCTTCTTCAGATTGCATTCAATAGCCATCTGTAGGTCATGTGAAGAGTGTACTCGGATCTGTCTAAGCATGAATCTCTTGATAGCTGCGAGGCCTTCGCTGTATACTATGCTCTGCCTGACTGGAAGGTATCTGTAGGCCATGAACATTTGGTAGATGTCATCCGGTTTCAGCATGATGAAGTCATTCTCTTGGCAAGTGAATTGCTCCCATCGGTGCGTTGAAGTCTGTAAGTGTAGAATGTTACTCCATGATAGTCTTCAGCCTTCACTTGTAGAATTTGATGAATCGGGAGAATATTCGACTTCAGATCTTGTTCCATTAGTTCTCTCTGAGTACCGGTTGACCTTTGTAGCAACATATGCAGATGACCTCCAGCCTGCTTTCCTTTCAAGTGAGTAAGGCCTCTTAGCTTTAGTTCATTCACTGGCTTGACTCTGTCTGGTCTACGCCAGATATGCTCTCTGATTTCTTCTTGGAAGGGGCTTTGATACGAACATTATCCCAGGGTTTCTCTGTCTTGGGAAGTCTTCCCGCTGTTTGTCTTACGACCGATTCAAGAGTCTTCTGGGATTCTTTGTAATTCTCCCCTTCCTTGCGTTCATCATGCTCGAGCCTTATAATATCTTCAGAGCATTTGTTGATTAGCTCTCGTAGCCACCAGTTTCTTTGCATGTCCTCTTGCTCGGCTTCAACCCGAAGATCATCCCATTCTGTCCATTTTCTTGGCCATTTGTCGTATATCACCGCCTCTTCCAGTGCATCATGGATGTCTTTGCCTGGGGAAATATATGGAATTCTTTGTTCAGGCGGTGATTGTTCCTATGTAGCACTACCGGGTTCACTAGGATTGCCCGTTGACATCAGCTTAGAACTAGGTTCCAACTGATGGCCTGATGGAGAAGATGTACCAGTGGTAACATCATCAGGACTTCCATCCCCTCCTCGGTTGGTATCTCTGGGAGATACGCCTCGGGATGTTATTTCTAGCTCGACCATGCTAGATAGTTTGGCTGTGGATGGTGGCTGTTGGTTTGTTGAGGTTTCAGGTTGAATTGGCTGTGGAGTTTGGCTTGGTAGAGCAGTTTGCTCAAGTGATCGAGGTCGCTTGTTCTCCCCCTCATGAGGATCCGAATCATCGGGGTCCTCATGGGAACGTTTGCGACCACGAAGACTCTCCTTGCAAGTGCTCTTGGTTTCGGGTGAAGAAAGAAGAGCTTCTAGTATGGCTTGCTGATGAAGAGTGAGGTTGTCTTCTGGGGTATTTAAGAGGTTGTTCAGCAAAGCCGAAGCTAGTGTATCAAAGGATAGGGAGGAGAGATCGATGGAGGGTGTGGTCGGGTGTGGGGAGAATACTGGTTCTGTATCCTGGGTTCCCCGAGAAATAGAAGGGATAGGAATTTGGTTTATGGATTGGTGGGATAGAGGGGTGGAGGATATGGGTTGTGTATGGGAGATGAACGGTTCAGGGGAAGGTTGGGGTGGTGTTTGTTCAGACCGAACCGCTTGGGTGGTCCTAAATTCCTGTGCTAGAGCGGTCATTGCATCTTGCACCCATGGCTTAATGGTGGAATCCAGGAAGCGATTCAGTAGAACGTTTACGTCTTCAAAGGTAGGGTGACCAGTTACGGGGGTTGTAACTGTTGACACATCATCAGTGAAGATTGCTGATGTGTGGCCTGCATTTAATGATGGAATCATTATGGGCGTAGCAGGACTTCCAACCGTCATAGCTTGCGCTCTGGTTGTTGCGTTCAGGGTGAGTGCACCTGTATGTGCAGTGAATAGTGTAGGTGTCCTAGAAAAAGAAGAAAATGTGGGGAATGTGACACCTAGACTCGATGTGAGAGAAGAAGGGGTTTTGACCTCGGGAGATAGGTCAATTGTATGCTCAACTGATTCAGAAGGAACCAGCGAGGGGGTTGAGTCCCGTTCTTTTGAAACAATAGCCTTTTGAGAGGCTATCGAGTGGCTGGGAGAGGGCTGTGCATGCGCAGTTGAGCCAGATGCTGTGACTTCTACCCGGGAACCGAAAAGATCGGCTCCTGTGCTTAGGGATTCGGCTCGGCTTATCTGGATAAAGGAGTCGCAGCCCGAGAAGATGTGCTCGTCTGCCTTATCAAACAGGCTTTTTCTGGCTTGGGGCTGGGTCTTAGCCTTGGCAGCCTTGTCATTTTTGACCTTAGCCCTGGTCTCTCGGATGACGACTTGTTCTGAGTTGATTGATGTCTTAATGGAATGAGCAGCCTCGTCATAATCATCCTTGGAGCAATTTGTCTCGCTCGGATCAGCTCTTGGTTTAGCCTTTTCTTTGATAGTGAAGACTTGAGGTCTGCGAGCTATGATTGGTGCTGCGTCTTCAGCAGTAATTCTTCTCTTCTTCGGAGATTCGACGGGCAGCTTCCCTTTTCTGATCAGAGCATATGTGAGCTCCACATCATCACTATCGTTGTCATCATCGTCATCATCCGAGCCAGAATCTTCGCTCTCCGTGCCCACGCTCTCGGAAGCCTCACCGTCAGTGTTTGTTTGGGCTTCACTGGACGATTCATTGGCCGTTTCCTCAGCGTCTTTTTCGGTGCCCTCAGCCGCCTGACTCGTCTCAAGAGAGTCGTCAGACTTTCCTTCATTGGGCAAACCGGCCACTGGTTTCTGTGGCTTTTGGACTCTCTTAGGACCCTTACTCACACTCGGCTTTGTCCCTTGGGTAGGTCCAGCTGGGTTTTGCTGAACCATAGGGACGGTCTTCTCGGTGGCTTCCTTGTACTGCTGAACAGCTGGGTTTGAAGACCTTACAAGGTTGAGCAGAAACCCAGGGATCCGCAGACCGTAGGTCGGGTTCTTGTCCGCTTTGAAGTATTGCAGCTTTGGTGCTGTGAAGTGAGGATCTGTGCTGCGTCTAGGTATGGAGGCGTGCTCTGCCATGCAGTCGTTGATGATTAGTCCAAGCCACCTAGCGTACGGAATGGTACCTGGCCTATTCTTTTCTTTGGCCTTGACCAGGTCCATTAGCTCTGAGAAGAAGACCTGTGCCAAGTCGTAGTGTTTGTTGAAGGCGATCCCGTGGAAGACTAGCAGTATTTGCTTGTTGCATTTGTCGAAGCCAGCATGCTTTGGCGACAAGCATTTGTTCACTAGCCCGAAGAGATTCTTCCACGGGTGACTGAGATATGCGCCGTTGAAGTTCGACAGTTGTGGCAGTAGAGCCGTGTAGCCTAGTGATGCTACGTCTTTCAGTAGATCTGGGATTGACGGCAGCGCATCATATGTATCTCGGACTGGCAGCGCTAATGTGGATTGCAGTGTTGATGGCGTCAGGATCACGCACATGCCATTCAGCTTGGTCTTTATTTTTGATCGATCCTTTGGAGATTCTGTATGCATGTGCCCCCAGAATTGTTGTAGGTATATCTCTGGCACCGGTTTTGAGTTGTGAAGTGCAGGCCAGAGATAGTGACCCTTCATGATTGCTGGAATGATTGGGTTCTGGCATTTGAAGACTGCAAGGTCTAACTGGAAGTTATTGTCCAGCACCTTGATCCATTTGTCTTGAGAGTAGATGGCATCATCGATGTTATGTCTCTTTTGTGTACCTGCCATAATGAGCTGTGAAAACAGGGGGTCAGCATATGAAATTCATCGGTTTGATTTCTCTGAGATTAGATTGAAAGAGTTTTGATTTGCAGGTTTCAAACAATTTATGCAGGTGGAATTTCTGAACAACATTTCAAGTCCAAATCTCGAGATCCAAATCTCGAGATCAAGATTTCGAGATCCAAATCTCGAGATCAAGATTTCGAGATCCAAATCTCGAGATCAGGATTTCGAGATCCAAATCTCGAGATCAAGATTTCGAGATCCAAATCTCGAGATCAAGATATCGAGATTCAAATCTCGAGATCTTGGTTTCGAGATTCAAATCTCGAGATCTTTCTCGAAGATGAATCGACGAACTCGAGATCTGGAGATTTGAATATCGAGATCATATATCTCGTAATGACGATCCCACCTGCAAATTCAAAAGCATAAGATACGATAAACAATATACAAAGATTTCGACCTTGAAACACACGAAAACCCTTTTGATTTTGAGATTGAGAAAAATACGATCGTTTCGTGAGAACAAGTTTTCGTTTGAATTCGATTTTGCAATTTCGATTTCGAAACAAAGAACTACCTTCGTAGGTTTAGTTGGGAAGAAGAAACAGGAGAAGGAAGTATTTCGGAAAGGAGACGGGTTAGGGAGCTCTGGTTTGCGAAAAATCCTTGCGAAAATTCAGTGAGATATGGACTGAAGGGTTTTTCGCGAGGTTTTATATACGCGAGTAAAAATTTGGACCTCCTCCGTAATAGTTGAGCCCGAATGATTGGGCTGGCACACAGTGCCCTTTTTAAAATTTTCGAGGCCCAAAACCAGTAAAAATAGAGAACTCCCCCTTAATCAGTGAAAAATAGATCCCCCTCAAACAGTGAAAGTTTTCTCCCCCTCAAAAAATGCAACGAACAATATGTACAAATGCAACGCACACACACTATTTTTTGTTCTTTTTGATTTTTCACACAAACTCAACCCATGCAACACACGCACACTATTTTTTGTTATTTTTCTGGTTTTCTCCCCCTCAACACATGCAACTCACACACACTATTTACAAAGCACACGCGCACACACTTTTTACAAGTCCCACACTCACACACTTTTTAGATCAGTGGAGACATAATCAGACAGGCTCGAGGTTCAACATGCCCAACTTGGAGACTAGGAACTGGAATCGTTTTTCATCCAATGCCTTAGTGAACAAGTCAGCCAGTTGAAGCTCTGAACTTACAAAATACATGTCAATGTCTCCTTTCTCCACATGATCCTTGATGAAATGATAGCGCAGGTCGATGTGTTTGGTACGGGAGTGATGAACCGGGTTGCTGGTTATGGCGATGGCGCTCTGTGAGTCACTGTAGATCGGGATATGGCGGAGAGTGTAACCGTAGTCCTTTAGCTGGGTCTTCATCCATAATATTTGTGAACAACAGCTAGCAGCCACGACGTATTCTGCCTCGTCCGTAGATGTTGACACGCAGTTCTGTTTCTTGGAAGACCAGCAGACTAACTTGTCGCCCAAGAAATGGACGGCTCCCGATGTGCTTTTGCTGTCCATCCTGCAACCAGCAAAGTCAGCATCCGAGTATCCGACTAGGTCAAAACCTAAGTGCTTGGGATACCAAAGGCCTAGATTCACAGTGCCTTTGAGGTATCTCAGAATTCTTCGAACAGCGGTCAGATGGGATTCCTTCGGATTTGCCTGAAAGCGTGCACATAAGCATGTGGAGAAGAGAATGTCAGGCCTGCTTGACGTGAGATATAGCAAAGATCCAATGATGGCCCTGTAGTTTGTAGCATCAACTGGCTTCCCGGAGGGGTCTGAGTCCAGTTTGTTGTTTGGGGACATGGGGGTCGTCATGGAAGATTTGCCATCAATGTTGAATCTCTTAAGCATTTCCAGAATATACTTTGACTGATTGATGAAAATGCCGTCAGAGAGTTGTCTAACTTGCAGGCCTAGGAAGAAATTCAGTTCGCCCATCATGCTCATCTCAAACTTGGTTTTAATCAGTTTATCAAAGCGTTTGCACAGACGTGGATTTGAGGAGGCGAAGATAATGTCATCAACATAGATCTGAATCAGGATGATGTCAGACTTCTGTCGCTTGATGAAAAGTGTGGTATCAATCTTCCCTTTTGAGAAACCTGAGTCAACCAGAAATTCGGTTAATGCATCATACCAAGCTCTTGGTGCCTGTTTCAATCCATACAGAGCTTTCTTTAGCTTGTACACATGGTCGGGATATCTGGGATCTACAAATCTTTCGGACTGAGCGACATAGACTTCTTCTTCCAAGACTCCATTCAGAAAGGCAGTCTTGACGTCCATTTGAAAGACGGTAAAGTTCTTGTGGGCCGCGTACGCAAGAAAAAGGCGGATTGCTTCAATTCTTGCTACGGGTGCAAATGTTTCATCATAGTCTATTCCCTCTTGCTGATTATATCCTTTAGCGACCAGTCGTGCCTTGTTCCGTATCACTATGCCTTCTTCGTCCTTCTTGTTCTTCAACACCCATTTAGTGCCAATGATGGTTTTCTGAGGGGGTTTAGGCACGAGTGTCCACACGTCTAGTCTGTCAAACTGATTGAGCTCATCTTGCATGGCAATCACCCAATCTGGATCGGCGAGTGCCTCTGATACTTTGGACGGTTCATTCTTGCTTAGAAAACATGCATAGTGACATTCATTTGTTGTTGCTGATCTTGTTCGCACAACTTGACTTGGATCACCTATTATCTGTTCAACAGGATGTGCTCTCGTCCACTTCCTCTCATGAGCTAGAGGAGTTGGAGTAATTATTGGTTGATCTGAGTCCTGATATGAGGTTGAAGGTTCTGGATCAGCTGTGGTGTGTAGTGGAGATGATTCCGGACTTATAGCAAAGTCGTGATCATCCACACCTCTGGGATTGGTTTGAGGAGTTGAGGGTGTGGATGGTATATCATCTGGTCCTGTGAGGAGCGGAATCTCTGCTGTTGGAGTAGATGTTGACTCTGGAGTGTATGCAGGAGGTGGAGGTTGTGAGTTCTCGTAAAAGTTTCTGAAGAGAGAGTCGAGAATCACATCGTCGTGTTCAGTGTTTGGTTCAACTTTATCAGGAGCTACTGGTACAGCAGTTGATGGATCGGTCTGGAGATGTTCAATTGCAAAGTCTGCCATTTCATAGAATGTAACATTTATACTCTCGATGACAGTCCGCTTGTCTCTGAGATAGACTCTGTAAGCTTTGGATTGCAGTGAGTAGCCAATGAACACGCCTTCTCTGGATTTGGGATCCAGCTTACTTCTCTCTGTCCGATCATTGAGTATGAAGCACTTGCAGCCAAAAACCTTGAGGAAAGAAATATCAGGAGTTTTGTTGAATAGGATTTCATATGGAGTCTTGTCGAAGCGCTGGTGGATGAAGGTTCTGTTCTGAGTAAAGCACGCAGTATTGATTGCCTCTGCCCACATGAAGTGAGGCAGTCTTGATTGAATTAACATAGTGCGTGCTGCTTCAACAAGGGTTCTGTTCTTTCTCTCAACAACTCCGTTCTGCTGGGGAGTTTTAGCTGCTGCAAATTGCTGAGTGATACCGAGTGATTCATAGAACTCAGTGAGAGTCTGGTTTTTGAACTCGGTACCATTGTCAGTTCTAACAATTCGAACACTGTGCTGTAGTAGGTTTTGGATCAATCTGATAAAGGTCATAATGTTTTCCGCAGCTTCGTCTTTTGAACGGAGAAATTTTGTCCATGTATACCTAGAGAAGTCATCAACGATTACCAGAGTGTATTTGCGACCGTTGATACTCTGTACTCTCATAGGTCCACACAGATCCATGTGTATTAACTGCAACTGATGAGTAGATGAAGGTTCGGTTTTTGAATTGTGGGAGCTTCGCGTCATTTTGCCCATCTTGCAGGCACTACAATGATTTTCAGCGGAAGACTTTAGGAGAGGAAGCCCCTTGACAAGTTTCTTGGAGGACAAGGTTGATAGATGTTTGAAGTTCAGATGGGAGAGACGTATGTGCCATAGGTTGTTCTGTTCAGTTGAAGCTTTGGACAGCAGACAGATGGAAGTGGTGGATTGGACGCTTTTCAGATCAATAGTGTACAGATTTGATGTTCTGTAACACGTTAATAATGTATTCCCTGTGCTGTCAAGAACACAACATTGTTTTGCGAAGAACCTCACTTCCATCCCGCTGTCACAGAATTGTCCAATGCTCAGTAAGTTGTGTTTGAGCCCTTTGACGAATGAAACATCTTTTATTGTGACACTGACACAGACGACGTCCCCATACCCAAGGATAGGAGATGAGGCGTCATTCCCGAATCTGACATTGCCTCCGTAGCAGTTGGTGTAGTTGCTCAAAAGGTGCTTTATTCCGGTCATGTGGGTTGAGCATCCTGAGTCTAAGTGCCACACATGACCGTCCTGCAAAACAATTAAACAGGCTTAGGTACCCAACTTGGAGTGGGTCCTTCCTTATTATCAACAAACACCTTTTTAAATCTTGCTTTGAGCAGTGATCCAAGGTCAGCTGCTCTTTCAACAAAAGATCTATCTTTGGTGGGCTTTCCAATAGCGAGATCTGCTTTTGCAGTGTGTCTGGTTTTTGGAGTCCACCTAGCAGTTTCCATTTTTGTGGGTCTGATGTTGTGAACCCACCTTTCCATTTTAGTCATGGTGGGTCTAAATTTGGGGACCCAGCTTTCAGTTGCAGTTTTGATGGGTCTTCGATTTGGAACCCACCTTTCAGTTTCAGTTTGGATGGGTCTTCGTTTGGGGACCCACCTATCTGTTTCAGTTTTGGTAGGTCTCATCTTGGGGACCCACCTCTCAGTTTCAGCTTTGACGGGTCTTATCTTGGGAACCCATCTTTCCGTTTTAGATTTAGGAGGAGAATAGACAGGTGATTTGTGATTGAACGGTTGTTTCTTAAGTTTGGTTTTGAAAATCTCCTCCTTAGAAAGCCGATTAAGATGTTTCCTAGAATGAACTCTAAGGGCATATTTCATATCAGGAATACAAAACGTTCCCTTAGTAGTTCCTTTTTTGGTTTCTTTTTCAGGTTTGAGCTTTCTTGAAGGCTTAGATTTAACAACATTCACATCACATTCATAATTATGGGGATCTGGAACAGAATAACCATAAGCATCACTTGTATTATAAATAGAACGTTGTCTAGAAGATGTCTCAGAAATATTCAGCTTGGGACTCAAGACTGAACTACTAGAAGTTTGCTTTGTAGAGACAGAATTACAATTAACTTTGGAATAAAAAATAGAACTAGATCTAGGGCTGACACTTTTCTCAAAAACTTTCTTTTTGCCATCTACGATTTCCTTCCTCTTTTTCCTCCACTCATTCTTCTCTTCTCCTTCCTTATTCACTTCATTCCCTGTAAACAAAGGAGAAGAGAGATGAGTGGACGAACCTTTAAAAGCATTGTTTTTCTCATGTGAGGTGTGTGAGCTGTCAGGCTTGGTCGTAGAAGGTTCAGTTTTAGCATGAAACTGCTCACTCAAATCATTAAATTTTTGAAGAAGTTCCTGCCAGTTGCGCTCAAAACCTTTCTTTTCAGTTTCAAATCTCTCTCTCTCGTTATCAAGAGTTTTCTGTAGGTTTTTGAGCTTTTTGAGCCATGGGAAAAATACACGGTTTCTCACCAGTTTTAGCAATACCTACTCTTGGGGGAGGGTCTAGAGGGTGTCCTATGTGAGGAATATCTTTAGCATAGGGGTCAAGGCATTCACTAAAGCAGGAAGTAGGTTTTTCTTCTTAAAGTTGTTTTTCATTTACAGAGGGATAATCACAAGAAATCGCAGGTTTTGGTTTCTTTCTCTTTTCTTCTTCTGCTTCAGCATAGTCTTCATCACTTCGAAAATACATTTTGTCACCAAACCCTAGTCCCATGTAATCTTTGTTATAGAATTGAAGGCAATTAACTTTCTTAAGATTACGTGGGTTGGTTATGCCCAGTCCTGTTTTAGCATTGTAGAATCGGTCATCTTTTTGTTTGCTGTTAAGCAGAAAAATAGTTTGTTCAGATTGACCTCTTCTAGCAGCTAGATCTTCTAGTTCTTTTACTTTATTTAAAAGCGTTCTTCTTTTGTTATGCAAAAAATCGCATTCAGCCTTTGCCGTGCTTTTTTCCCGTTCACTGTCCTCAAATTTCTTAGTTAATTCAGCTATCTTAAGTTCAAAGCTTTCAAAATCTGAGGACACCTTTTTGACTTGGTCTTTATCAATTTCAAGTTGAATACTTAAGGAAGACTTTTGGTCTAGATTCTGTTTCAGAACTCTATGATTATTGTCTAGTCTCTCCTTTAGTTCTTTGATTAGATTGTCCTTTTCAAGTAAGGACTGCATTTGATTATTTAAAGAAGTATGGGAGGTACTTACAGAGCTTGTTGAGCACTTGCTTTCGGGGATCGCAGCATCACCCTTTATTTCATCTCCTTCCACACGTGCCATAAGGGCATAGTTGTCTTCCTCCTCCTCCTCCTCCTCCTCAGAAGAATCTTCTGCCCAGTTTTCATTCTCAGCAATCATGGCAGAAGTTTCTTCTTCTTTCTGCACCATCAGCATTTTCTGCTTATTCCACAGAATCTTCTGCTTGTAGAAGTTAGCATCTTTCTCCTTTGGGAGGCGGCAGTCTTTGATCACATGTCCAGGCTTGCCGCAATTATAGCATTTAGGAGCTTCTTCTGCTGATGATGCCTTCCTAGAAGATCCTTGATCATGGTTCTTCTGCTTGTAGTTTGAAGAGGAAGTTCTCAGCCTGTTGGAGGAGGTGTTCTTCTTAGCAAATCTTTTGGCCAGCAGTGCCATCTTCTTCTGTAAGTCTGCTAGCTCAGCCTCTAAATCAGATTTATCATCATCACTCTCATCATCATCTGATTCAACCACCACCTTCTTCTTTTTCTTCTTTAGTGAAGTGGTTGTCCTTCTTGGCTGAGCCTCCATTACTAGAGCTAAAGGGTTTGTGGTGTGATGATCCTCAGCACAGGCAACCTCGTTGATGAATTGCTTCAGATGTTCATAGAGTGTGCAGAGGTCAATTTCGTCCAAATCTATCCGAGATCTGACATCCTTCACTGTCTTTTCCCATGCAGGATGCATGCTGGATAAGAATCTAATATTCAGTTCCAGATTGGACCTGAATACTTTGATCTTTCTGAGTTCATTTACCAGTTGAACAAGTCTGTTATAAGTCTCATTCAATGGTTCTCCTGGTCCTGCTTTGAAGGAGTCATAAGCGATGAGAATCGTAGTCTTCTTTGTCTTGAGGCTGATGCTTGTGCCTTGTAGCAGCTTCTCTATTTCATCCCACATTTCCTTAGCTGTCTGCATGCTATCGATGAGAACATAAACTTCATTTGGTATTGCTTGAAGGAGGTAAGTTTTGGCCATAAGGTCACCACGAAGTCTGAGCTTGTCAGCTTCTGTGTATTCAGATGGCACTTTTCTCCTTATTTCTGGAAAAATAGGAGGATTATTTTCTGGATCTCCACCAACTGAAATCAAGAGTTCAGCTGGTCCTTCAAGCAAAGATTCGAGCATCGCAGCAGAGTTCTCTTTGTGCTCGAGGAAATTTAGAAATCTGTTTCTCCACATTTGATATTCTCCTTTCCTGAGACTAGGAGGGGTACTGCTGTTCCCTTGTGCATTGTATTCTGAACCCATTGCTGTACTAAACTGACCGTTCGAGAAATTTGATCAAAAGATTTTCAGAGGCAGAAAGTCGAAAAATCAGATGTCGAGATCTGAATATCGAAATCTCAGATTTCGATAAAGGAGGCCCGGTATCGAGATTTGGACTCGAGATTAAGGATCTCGAGATTTCAAATTTCGAGATGCTGATCTCGAGATTTGAAATGTCGAGAAGTTAATCTCTCGAAATCTTAATCTGATAAGTCAAATGTCGAGACCAGATGTCGAATCCTTTTCTCGAAATCAAGATCTCGAAATCCTAGATGTCGAAATCCTCAATGTCGAAATCCTGCAACCTGTAAAAATCAGATAAACAAAATCTGAAGGTAGTTTCCTGTAGAGTTGAATGTCGAGATCTTCGTGTAAAGTTTTCAGCTCGAAAAACGTAGCAGAACCTGTGAAAAAGCAGGATGTCGACAACCCCTGCTCGAGATATCTCGAAATCTATATTTGCGTAAAACACAATCTGAAGTATACCCTTTGATCGCTTTGAAAAGGCGATTCCAAAGGTGTAACTTTTACAATTTTTGAACAAGAAACAGAATTACAGAGCAAAAAATCGACAGAATGAACTACGTTAACAAAAACAGAGTATTCTGCAGGAGTTCTTCTGATCGTTCTCGATCGGCTCTGATACCAATTGTTAGTCCCTGTTATTGTAAGAGCAATGAATAATCGATCTAACAAGGAAGATTAAAGGTAAAGATGAACACAGAATGAATCACCGTAAAACCTTCTTTGATAAACCGTGGAAGCGTACAACAGAATGATATGCGTAAGGCTATGAATAATAAGTACGACGTTCAACCTTTTCCTAAACCTCGGCTCCCTTTTTATAGGCGAGGTTTAGGTTAGGCGTACCAGGCTTTTGGCCTGTTTAAATGGGCCTAACACTTGGCCTGATTTCTATCTAATTTATGCACTAATTAAATACAAGGATTAAATATAAAGCTAATCTATGACCAACTTGATTCACAATTAAATATCTCCAACAGGAACTGGGCCGGAGCATCTCATGCCAGTGTGGGCCAGGGGGAGCGAGCACGAACAATGCGCCGTCCGTGAATCAAGGAAGAACTCAATCTAGAGTTTATGCGATGACGGAGGCGGACACACGTGCTAACCCGGACTCCGTGGCGGGTAAGATCTTAAACTCATGATATTACTCCATTGTATGCAATAAGAGTGTTTGTAAGGTGCAAAAAATTTGTAACCCCGACGGTTTGGTCGGGATTGTTGGGAAAAGGGGAGGAAAACTCCCCGCCCTGGGCGAATGCTGCCCGACATTTGACGAAAGCCGCCCGACTTTCGTCTTGAATTATTGGGAAAATGCTGCGGCGACGAATGCCGGCCGGTTTCCACCAAAAGCCGCCCGGCTTTCGTCAACATTTAATCAGGAAAATCCTCGCAACCAAAAACCGGCCGGCTTTTGTAAAGACCGGCCGACTTTCATAAATGCCTGACCTGGGAATTTTCTCGCAGCTGAAAGCCGCCCGGCTTTGGCGAAAGCCGTCCGGCTTTCGTCGGGCCTAGGGATTCCTGCGCTGCTGAGACCCGGCCGGGTTTCGTATAAACCGACCGGCTTCGAAACCATTCCCTGAATAAAAACTACGACGACAAAAACCGCCCGGTTTTCGTAAAAGCCGCCCGGCTTTCGTGATTAAATACTTAGAATTAATCTCGCAGTCGAAAACCGGCCGGCTTTCGTGAAAAGCGGCCGGCTTTCACCAGGGTGGGTCCCAGAACGGTTCTAAGGGTTAGAAACCGGGAATTTTCGGACGGGTGTCAAACGGACCCCACCCGAACCACGACCAACATACTCTACGACTTAAGAAACAAGCCTATTAATTAGATAGTGTGATATACATTACTTATGAATGTAGGAATACTAAAGATAAACGGGAGAGACGCAAGGATCCTTATTTATACCGGGGCGCAACGATCATTTGTGCGTGAGGCGTTCGCCAGCGGATTCAACGGACCACTTGTACCGATGACTCAAACCCTATTGGTGTCCACGCCTCTAGGGGATGATATCGAGAGAGATAGTCACTATCCATCGTGTGAGGTGGAGGTGGAGGGACAGAACTTGACGTGTGATTTCGTACCACTGAGTATGATCGAGTTTGATGCAATCCTCGGGATGGATTGGCTTGAGAAACATCATGCTAGGGTCGATTGCTACACGAAGATTCTTGAACTCGAAGGCGGTGAAGGGTTGACCTTACGCTTCGAGGGAGATAGAGGCAAATCAAACAGTTGTATCATATCCGCCGTGAGGGCGAGGAATATGATGAGAAAGGGATGCCACGCATACCTAGCGTATGTGGTGGACAAAACCAAAGAAGAGATAGACATCAATGATGTGAGAGTTGTGTGCAAGTATCCGGATGTCTTCCCAAAAGACTTGCCGGGACTTCCACCCGATAGGGAGATTGAGTTCGTGATCGAGGTCGAACCCGGCACCAAACCAATCTCTATACCGCCATACAGAATGGCACCCGCTGAACTTAACGAGTTGAAAACCCAATTGCAAGAGCTATTGGATAACGGTTTCATAAGGCCAAGTCACTCTCCGTGGGGAGCACCGGTCCTTTTCGTGAAAAAGAAAGATGGAACACTTTGAATGTGCATTGACTATCGTCAACTGAACAAGGTCACAATCAAGAATAGGTATCCCTTGCCTAGAATTGATGACTTGTTTGATCAGCTCCGAGGGGCGACGGTGTTTTCGAAGATTGACTTGAGGTCGGGGTACCACCAACTGAAAATAAAGGAAGATGACATACCGAAGAGTGCATTCCGCACAAGGTATGGTCATTTCGAGTTCCTAGTTATGTCATTCGGGCTAACCAACGCCCCGGCGGCATTCATGGACATGATGAAACGTGTGTTCAGTGAATACTCAGATCAATTCGTGATAGTATTCATTGACGATATTTTGATATACTCCAAGAGTGAGGAGGAGCATGAAGATCATTTGAGACTTGTACTTGAACGGCTAAGGGAAAAACAACTCTTTGCCAAGTTCTCTAAATGCGAGTTTTGGCTCAAAGAGATCGGGTTCCTCGGGCATATCGTGTCAGGTTCGGGCATTGCGGTGGATAAAGCCAAGATAGAAGCCATTATGAATTGGGAGAGACCCAAAAACGTGAAAGAAATACGTAGTTTCCTCGGCTTAGCAGGATATTATCGTAAGTTTGTTGAAAAATTTTCTGTATTGGCGTCTCCATTGACAAAGCTCACAAAGAAAGGGGCCAAGTTCATATGGGGCGACAATTGTGAGAAAGGGTTTCTCGAACTAAAGAAACGGCTTACAGAAGCACCAGTCCTCGCTCTACCCACACAAGGGATAGGGTACGACATATACAGTGACGCTAGCATCCAAGGGCTTGGATGTGTTCTAATGCAAAACGGTCGGGTGATTGCCTATGCTTCAAGGCAATTGAAGAAACACGAGGCAAACTACCCTACCCACGATCTAGAGTTGGGAGCGGTAGTGTTTGCACTGAAGATTTGGCGGCATTATCTTTATGGGGAGACGTGTCACATTTCACCGATCATAAAAGCTTGAAGTATGTATTCACTCAAAAAGAGTTGAATATGAGACAAAGGAGATGGATGGAGTTGATCAAGGACTATGACTTGATCATCGACTATCATTCCGGGAAGGCCAATGTAGTAGCCGATGCACTGAGCAGGAAGAGTACATCGGGGACGTTACTCGCGTGTCTACTCTCATTAAGGGCACAAGTGGAGGTGTCCACAAGTGGGGTCCTCATTGCTAGATTCGAGGTTAGGCCTACATTGCTGAGTGAGATCAGTAGATGTCAGGCCACTGATGAAGAATGTCAGAAGATCCGTGAACGGATCCTTGAGGGACCTGTTGAGAACTTTCGGGTACGTGATGACGGTCTTTTATTGTTTAAAGGCCGTGTATGCATACCAAGGAATGAGGAGCTCCAAAAGTCTATACTGGAGGAGGCTCATTCTTCAGCGTATGCCATGCATCCAGGAGGTACTAAAATGTACCGAGACTTGAAGGAAAGTTACTGGTGGTCGGGTATGAAGAGGGACATCGCAGAGTACGTGAGTTGGTGCCTTACTTGCCAACAAGTCAAGGCGAAACATCAGCACCCGGCGGGACTTTTGCAACCACTTACCATTCCAGAATGGAAGTGGGAGCACGTGACCATGGACTTCGTGGTGGGGCTACCACGAACAGTGAACAACTATGATGCAATATGGGTAGTGGTTGATAGGCTCACCAAGAGTGCACACTTTTTGCCTATCAACATTACTTATCCTCTTGAAAGATTGGCAAAGCTATACACGGAGGAGATTGTGAGACTGCATGGAGTTCCGATATCCATTGTCTCGGATAGGGACCCACGTTTCACATCCCGATTTTGGCCAAAATTTCAAGCATCTTTGGGTACGAAGCTAAAGTTTAGCACAGCCTTTCACCCACAGACGGATGGGCAATCCGAGAGGGTGATACAGATTCTGGAAGATATGCTTAGGGCATGTGCTCTGGAGTTCCAAAGGAGTTGGGACAAGCATTTGGCTCTGGTCGAGTTCGCCTATAACAACAGTTATCAGGCGAGTATTGGCATGCCTCCATACGAGGCATTGTATGGAAGGAAATGTAGAACACCGTTGTGTTGGGACGAGGTTGGCGAAGCCAAGCTCGAGGGGGTTGAACTTGTCGAAATCACCAAGGCTGAGGTGAAAGTCATTCAGGATAGACTCAAGGCTGCCCAAGATCGGCAAAAGAGTTATGCTGACAAACGACGCAGGCCATTGGAGTTTGAGGTCGGTGATAAGGTCTTTCTAAGGATTTCCCCTTGGAAAGGTATCATCAGATTTATATCGAGGGGAAAGCTTAACCCCCGATACATTGGTCCATTTGAAATCCTTGAAAGGATAGGGGCCGTGACTTACCGTATCAAATTGACGCCAGAACTTGAGAAGATACACGACGTGTTCCATGTATCGATGCTCAAGAAATACGTGCGAGATCCGTCTCATATCCTTGAGAAACCACCGGTAGAGATACGTGAAGACCTACAATATGTGGTGGAACCGGTGAAGATTCTGGGTCAACAGGTAAAGAAACTGAGGAACAAGGAGATTCCTATGGTAAAGGTCCTTTGGAGGAGTGATCGAGTCGAAGAAGAAACCTGGGAGACTGAGGTCTCAATGAGGGAGCAGTACCCTTTCCTTTTCGACTAGACACACGGATTTCGGGGACGAAATCCCAAATAAGGGGGGGTGAACTTGTAACACCGTCCCCAAATGTATTTATCTTTAAGCGAATAATTTATTGAACCCTATGAAATTTTTAGTGAATTTACGAGGTTGTGAATTTGTGTTAATTTTTTCGCGTGAATAGTAAAATGCACGTGGGGCCCACATCGGGAGTGGGGACCGCCGGATATTATCGGGACCACATATTATATTCATCTGGGTCTAGAAAATATTTATAGATGGTGGATACTTCATTTGGGCCATGGAAAGGCCCAGAGTTGACCGATTGGTCAATAGAGGCCCAAATACCGGTATCGATAAATTTATCAGATAAAAGCCCGAAATTGGATTTTGGAGACTTATAAATTAAAGTTGGGGAATGCATATTCATTCTAAAGGTTATAATGATTAAGAACACGTAATATATTTATTTAACCCGATAAAATAAAATATATCTAAAACAGTCCGGAAAATACAACTTTCGGGGCAAATTGTACACTTTGGGACAAATTAGGATGACCTCCCACATGGGTGGGGGCCACCCCACGAATTTGTCAACCTTTGGGGGCTGGATGAGGGCTAAGTTGGCTGAATAACAATTGATAGGACGGGGGAGACACCCTTTGACATTTAGTAGACCCCATCCCTTCACTCATTTGTCTAAATGAAACAAAAACCACCCCTCTCACCTCACCACCTCCACCCACACGTAGCAACACTCAAGGATAGCAAGGATAGCAACACCGAAATTAGTCAAAGTTCAATCGAGAAGCGTAGAACGCGCTTAAGCTTAATTAAGGTGAGGATGACCGACTATGTTGCTTATAATCTTTGGGTTAATTTCATGGGATTTCCTAAGTGAATACAAATGTGATTTGCATGGGTTGTTAATGGTTAATAATGCCTAAATAAAACTACTATTGATTATAAGTATAGTATGCATGATATACAAATTTATGAATAAATTGTGTATGTTTAGATGTTATGAATATGAGTGTATGATGGTTGTATCAACCATGAAATTTTATTTGAGATAGTATACTTTGATACCATGAGGAGAAGCCATGAAAGTATAAAAGTGATATTTGACATTAAGGCCAATCAAGCATGAAGGAAGAATTATATTGAAATAAATAAATAACTAGCATTGACATATTAGTTGGAAATGTTAGTTGAGAAATGGATGAATTAGATCCTAAGAATTTGAATTATAAAGAATCGGTGATTATGAGCCGGGCTCGAGACCGATGTAGATAACGGTGATTATGGGCTGGGCTCTAGACCGTAGTAGATGACGGTGATTATGAGCTGGGATCTAGACCGTGGTAGATGACGTTGATTATGAGCGGGGCTCTAGACCGTAGTAGATAACGGTGATTATGAGCTGGGCTCTAGACCGTAGTAACTAATGATGAATTGATACTAAATGAACGGATTAACTATAATGTAATAATGCTCTAGATTGAGGGCCTCAGAGATTTAAACTTCGATTATGCTTAGTATAGTTGTCATTGTACTTGTCAAATGCTTCCAAGTACTGACCTCCCCTTCACGGGGGAGGCCACCTCACAGTTTCAGGTAGAACTTGAAGGTTGCTACTACCAGCCGCTGTTTCGGGAAGTTTCTGAGAAGAAGACTTGGTTCGTGCTTCTTCCGTTCTTGTTTTGAAAACAATATGAATAATGCTCATGGATATTATTTTCTGAATATACATTTCGGGGGTTTGTATACCCATGTGATGGAGTATATGGCCCGGGAACCCCCGGCCCACAGACTCCTACTACTCCAGCGAAGGCCCAACAGGCCAAGAAGGCCCAACAGACCCAGATCACAGCGCCCAGAGTACCAAGCAGCCCGCACTACGCGCCAGGGGTGCCTTCGCCCCCCTGGCCGAAGGCTCTAAACTCTCACAGGACGGGCTTCGCATGCAAATTAAGAAACTGGGAGAAAACAGCGAAAACAGTAGCCCTCGGCACTGTGAGCCCTCGGCACCAGAGTGCCATCGGTTGGAGGAGCCCTCGGCCATTGCTCTATAGCCGAAGGCACCTCACACGATAAGATATCCGCCTCACATGCGTGCAGATCACTGTACCCTGCACAGACGTCCCATCCAACAGCCGCATTAAATGCGGCCACATGCGGCTGTCAGCGCCAACCAGTTGAGGTGACCCCTCGGCCAATGAGCGCTTGACACGTGTCCCTGCCCGGCATTTATTGCTATTATAAATAGCACCCCATTTCCCCATTTGTAACCACGCTGAAAACGACATTCATATTGAATACACCCTCTCTCTACTTTTACTTACTTGCTCTGACTTCTCTCTAAGTTATTCCCCGTAATAACCCCTCGGATATATACCCCCGGGTAGACTATCCATCATTTGGTGCTCTCGTTGAGAGGTCGAACAATCGAGTAAGAAACCCTCCCCCTCGACCAAACACAAAACACTAGCCCTCTATCAAAATGGTGAGGACAACACGTGCCAACTCAAAGAACGTAGAAGACAAGAACCTGGCCCTCGGCGACGTCAACGCCCCCGAAGCCTTTCACAGGGCTCCCGAGGGCGGTGTCATCGTTGGGCTGGAACAGGCGGCTGTCGACCTACGCCTTCAGATCCAACAAAATGCCCCTGATGCCCGCCTCGGCATCGAGGCCAAGAAGAAAAACCGGAGCGATGACCAAGTCAGCCCTCCGGTTCTCACCATCGACGTGCAATCGGCGCTCTCCGCCTTCATCCAGACGCTCACCCAGAACCCGGGTGCCTTCGGCACCCTGGCTCCAGCTCACCCTCAGATCGGGGAAAATATCATACTTCCCCCTCTGCCACACCCCTTCGGAAATCCCACCCCTCGGGTGAGAAACGACGAAGGGGTGGTGGCCCAAGATACGTCCTCCCAGGAAGTTCAGTCCCGGGACCGCCATAATGACAACAGGGAAAGGCCCCGTACTTCCGCCCTCAACCGGCTCGGAGGAGGGCCAGACCGCCGAGGGGTCCAAGACCGCCGAGGGGGGAAAGCACTCCAAAGGCCCCAGGAAAGCGGGGGATCCGTTTCGAGGGCAGACGAGGAGCGTCCCCCTCGGGACAAAGGCAAGGCACCCCTTCATGCCGATGATGCTCGGCACCAAATCAACCAAGCCCACTCGGCCCGGGTTCGTTCGCAGGGGGCGGAGACCCTCCCAAAGGACCCCCGGACGAGATTATTGCGGCCCTCCAACGCCGGCTTGACGAGATGGAGTCCAACAAAGCTCATGACACCACTTCCACCCCTCATTCAGATCTCAAATACGAGGCCATGATGGCCAAAATGGAGGAGTTGCAGAAGAAGGTGGCCGAGGGCTCCGGAGAACCCGTCATCCAGCTCCGGACTCGGACGCCATTTACCCCAAGGGTGTTGGCGGCCCGGATCCCGGAGAAATACCGAGGGCAACACATACAGCCCTACAACGGGAAAATGGACCCCCAGGAACATTACAGCAAGTACCAGAACATCATGATGATGGTAGGGGCGTCGGATGAATATTTGTGTCGTTGGTTCCTCTCCACCTTAGAGGGGCCGGCATACGAATGGTTCAACAGGCTGCCCGAGGGCTGTATTGATTCATGGCAAGAACTCGCCCAGCGATTCTTGACACAATTTGCCGGGAGGCGTCGCACGAGGAAGCACTTCTCCCACCTCCTAACAATACGCCAGAAGAAGGATGAGACCCTCCGGGATTTCCTAGAGCGCTGGAGGACGGAGGCCGACAAGGTCGACGGTGCTGATGACGGGACCCTCCTGGCCCTCCTACAAACCGTCCTCCGCACCGGCATCTTTTCAAGGAGCCTCATCATTGAACCCCCCCGCGACTACATAAGGGCTTTGCAGCGGGGGGACCGATATGCTGAGGCTGAGGAGGTGGAGAAGTATCACCAGCATCCCCCGAGGGCTGACAACAAGCATAACCGAGGGCCGGGGGCTCCTCCAAATCACCCCAAGGCTTCGGGACCCTCTGATGACCGCCCTCGGCAAGGCCAAGCCAAGCCCGGGGGAGGATATAAGAGCAACCCCAAGACTTGGGCACAGCCCATTCTCCTGGACCGCCCTCGGACACCATTGACGCACCCCGTCAGCATCATCCTCGATTTTGCCGAGGAGAGGGGCCTCGTTGAGCGTGATTCTCGCGCACCCCCGGAGGTACACGCTATCAACCCCCAGTTCCCCTACTGTCGCTTCCATCGGCACCAGGGGCACATGACCGATGACTGCCATCAGCTGAAGACGGCCATCGAGAGATTAATACAGGCATGGCACCTGTCCCAATTTTTCCAGAGCCCTCGGCAGGAGGGACCTTCTCATCAGGGACCTCCCCGAGGGCACCATACGAAGGTAAATGCCTGGGTAAATCCGAACACCATCCCCCTCGGCAAGAAGAGGGAGATCGGAAACTTGGAAGAAGAGGAGGAGGAGTACCCCCACTACCAGGAGAAGAAACGCCACATCCTCATGATCACCGGTGGCAATACAGGGGGCGATTCCACCAGCCAGCGAAAGAAGTGGGCTCAATCACTTTACGTAGGGGAAGTCACTCATATGCCCCCGGTAAAGCGACTGAGGGAGGAACCCATCACCTTCACCAACGCAGATCTCCCCCCTACTTCTTCTCCTCACAGGGATGCCTTGGTGATTCGGACGGAGATAAACGACACCATCATTCACCGAACTTACATTGGCACGGGCAGCTCCGTCAATGTAATGTACCTCAGCACCTTCAGAGAGCTGCATCTGGAGAGGGGGTCCCTTCGGCCCATTAAGACCCCTCTTGCCGGCTTCACCGGCGATACTATTGATTCCGAGGGGGTAATAACCCTCCCGGTGATCTTCGGCGACGGGCTCCATAGAGCCCAGCTCGAAGTGGAGTTCGTCGTCGTCAACATTGACTGCGCCCACAACATCATCCTCGGCCGGCCAGCCCTCGAGGACCTCGAAGCCATCATCTCCATGAGGCACCTCTGCCTCAAGTTTCCCGCGAGGGGGGCATTGGCTACTCCCGGGGGAACCAAAAAATTGCCCGCGCCTGCTATCTTCAGGTCACTAAGAAGGTAAGCAAGACGGAATTCCGTGTTGACACCATCACCGGAACCATCGACCAAGAAGAAAAAAGGCCGAGGGCTGAACAAGCCGAGGACGTAGAAGACTTCGCGCTCGATCCGGCCCAGCCGGAGAGAGTCGTGAAGATTGGAGCCCGGCTCCCTGAAGATTTGAAGACCGGTATCACCGACGCCCTCCGCGCCTACTCCACTGTCTTTGCATGGGGGCCGGAGGACATGCTGGGAATCAGCCGAAGGGTCATCACCCACCGCCTCTCGGTGGACCCTTCGGCAAAAGCAGTACAACAACGAAGGAGACCCCTCTCCGCCGAGAGGAGGGAATTCGTGAAGAAGGAGGTCGCCATGCTCCTCTCAATTAAACACATCAAGGAGGTAAAATACCCCTCATGGCTAGCAAATGTAGTCCTCGCACAGAAGCCCCCTACCTTCCGCATGTGCGTGGACTACAACGATCTCAACAAAGCATGCCCCATGGATCCATTCCCTCTACCAAACATTGATCAATTGGTGGATGAGACCGCGGGGTGTGAAATCATGTCCTTCCTCGATGCCTTCCGAGGGTACCATCAAATATTCATGCACGAGGAGGACGCCGAAAAAACTGCCTTCATGACTCCCGAGGGCATCTTCTGCTACCTAGTGATGGCCTTCGGCCTAAACAACTCGGGGGCCACTTACACCCGGATGGTGGCCCGGGTCTTTCAAGCCGTCCTAGGGCGCACCATGGAGGCCTATGTTGACGACATGATCGTCAAGAGCAAACAATCTTCCAGCCATGCTGACGACCTACGGGAGATCTTCGCCATCATGCAAAAATTCAACCTTCGGCTAAACCCGAAGAAGTGCACCTTCGGTGTCCAAGGGGGCAAGTTCTTGGGCTACATGGTGAGCCGAAGGGGTATTGAGGCCAATCCCGAGAAGATCCAGGCCATCATCAACATGAAGCCCCCACGCAATGTGAAGGAAGTTCAACGGTTGACGGGCCGCCTGGCAGCCCTCAACCGCTTTCTATCTAAATCAGCGGAGAAGTCTCTACCCTTCTTCCAGATCATGAGGAAGACGGCTGGCTTTCTATGGACTCCGGAATGCCAGGGGGCTTTCGACGAACTCAAGCGGTATCTATCTTCACCCCATGTGCTCTCAAAACCAAAGGTAGGGGAAACCCTCTATCTCTACCTTGGGGTCAGCCCGGCGGCCATCAGCTCTGTGCTCATCCGGGAGGAAGACGGCATCCAACATGCCATCTTCTACGTCAGCAAGACCCTAAAGAAAGCCGAGCTCAGGTACTCCCCTGTGGAAAAAACGGTGTTGGCCATCGTTTGGACTGTCAAGAAGTTGGGCCACTACTTTCAGGCTCACCCGGTTCAGGTCCTCACTCATCAACCCCTCGGCGCCCTCATGAGGAGCCCCACCAGCTCCTCCCGCATGGTTAAATGGGCTATCTTCTTGAGCCAGTACAACATTGACATCCGTCCAAGGCCTTCCATCAAGGGCCAAGCCCTGGCGGACTTTGTGACGGAATGTACCGCAAGGGCAGCCACGGACGGGGAGCCCTCGGCTACCTCGGACGACTGGTGGACCCTCTACACTGACGGCTCCTCCGCGACCAAAGCATGCGGAGGAGGGGTGGTCCTCATTACTCCCGAGGGCTTCAGGGCCTACTATGCAATCCGCTTCTCCTTCAAGGTCTCCAACAATGAGGCCGAATATGAGGCCCTTCTATGTGGCCTTCGGCTGGCTGCCAACATGAGGGCTCGGCAGATCCACATCAAATGCGACTCCAAGTTGGTCGTTGGTCAAATCTCCGAAGAATATGAGGCCAAGGAGGGGAGAATGAAACAGTACAAGGAAGCGGCCAAGGAGTTGCTTAAGGTATTTGAGGCACACTCTCTCACTCAAATACCGAGGGCTCAGAACTCCGAGGCCGACATATTATCTAAGCTCTCGGCCGACTCCCCCGAGCACATCTCCAAAATTGCCAAAATCGAGGAACTCAGCCTCTCAAGCATCCATGCAAGCCCCGTTATGAACATACAACAACGTCGGGAGGATTGGATCTCAGATATCACCGCCTTCATCTCCACAGGGCAGCTACCCGAGAATGAGGCCCGCGCTAAACTAACAAAGCTGAGGGCTCCTAGCTACACCATCGAAGATGGAAGGCTCTACAAACGATCTTACAATGGCACGCTACTTCGGTGCCTTCATCCAGATGAAGCCGAGGTCGCAATGGAGGAAGTGCACAGTGGCACTTGCTCAGCTCACCAGGGACCCTTCTCCATGTCCCGAAGGCTCATTCTCCAGGGCTACTTCTGGCCAACCATGGCCAGGGATTGTGCTGACCTTGCCCGGAGGTGCACCGCATGTCAACATTTCCAGAAAGCTCCCGGCAGGCCAGCGGTCAACTATGCCCCCATCAGCACCTCTGTCCCATTTTCTCGATGGGGGATAGACCTCGTGGGCCCTCTGCCGAGGGGTACCTCCAACAACAGATACATCATTGTGGCCGTCGACTATTTTACCAAGTGGGTGGAGGCTGAACCCCTCGCCAGCATCACAGAGGCGAAGTGCCGTCACTTCGTCCTCAAGAACATCCTCACAAGGTTTGGCGTCCCCCAGCAGATCATCTCCGACAATGGGACACAATTTGAGGCAGCCCCCTTCTGTGCCCTTCTGAAGGCATGGGGCATCAAACACACCTTCTCCTCCGTTGCCTACCCTCAAGGCAACGGGCAAGTAGAGAATGCCAACCGGACCTTGCTCGAGGGCCTCAAAAAGAAGCTAGAGACCGAGGGCGGTGGCTGGGTGGAAGAACTCCACAACATCCTTTGGGCGTATCGCACCACCCCTCGGCGAGCAACAGGTGAAACACCCTTCTCCCTCTGCTACGGTTTTGAAGCCAAAGCTCCTACGGAAGTCACCCTTCCCACCCGAAGGGTGATCCAATATGACCCCGAGGTCAACGACAGCAACATGGCCCTCGACCTCCACCTCATTTCAGAATGTCGGGAGCAGGCCTTCATCCGGGCAGAAAACTACCGAAGGCAAGTTAAAAGCTACATCGACGCCAAAGTTCGCACCCGAGAATTTCAAGTGGGGGACTATGTCCTCCGGAGGAGGGAAGCCAGCCAACCAACCGAGGGAGGAAAAATGGCACCAAAATTCGAAGGCCCCTACATCATAGCAGCCATCATCAAACCTGGGACCTACAAGCTCAAACGCCCCAACGGAAAAGAAGTCCCTAGGCATTGGAATGTACACCATTTAGTTAAGTTTTATCAATAATGTAAGAGCGGCCAAGCCCTCATAACTAGTGAATGTACTATCCTATGGCCCAAGGCCTCCAATTTCGAAGAATGAAGATACATTCAAGACATCAAGCCCTCATACTGACTACAGGCCCCCGGCCTCACCACGAGAGGAACCCCCTCCGGCACCAAGTGCCGAGGGAGGACACCATCAACACCTACAACAACAGTGAAAACACCACATGTTTTCTCTCAAGACCCCTCGGTACCAAGTACCGAGGGAGGGAACTCCTATCACCAACAACAAAGAACGCCATGTAATTCATTTCCCTTCGGCACCCAGTGCCGAGGGTACATCCCCCCCTTCAACATCAAAAAAGAAAAAGATGAGAACACCAAGTGTTCCTATAGAAGACCCTTCGGCACCCAGTACCGAGGGTACACCTCCATCATCAAACATCGAAACGAAGAAAAAACACCAAATGTTTCAAAGAAGACCCCTCGGCACCCAGTGCCAGGGATATGCTCTCCTATCAACTTCCAAACATCTGTTGGGAAACACCAAGTGTTTCATTTGGAGACCCTTCGGTACCAAGTACCGAGGGTAGACGCCTACATCAACTACAACAAAAGAGAACACCAAGTGTTCCTACAGAAGACCCCTCGGTACCAAGTATCGGGGGCTACACATCGAAACTAACACCAAGTGTTGTTTCTAAAAGCCGTACCCCACGAGGACGCATATACCGAAGGCGCCACCATCGGTGCCGGCGGCACGTAGTGCCCCTGGCCATTTGCAACTAGTGTGCAAATGAAAACCCTTCCTTGAAACGCTTTCCGCGTCACTACCCCCAGGGTATGACAGGCATGAGAAATGTCCAGGATTCGACTTTCAAAAAACGGAACGCTATCCGCGTCACTACCCTCAGGGTATGACAGGCATGAGAAATGCCCAGGATTCGACTTCCAAACCGAAACGCTCCCCGCGCCACCACCCCAAGGGTGTGGCAGGCCACGGACTATGTCTAGCGCCGAGGGGACGACTTTCAAAAATGAGGCGCTTTCCGCGCCATCCCCCAAGGGGAGGCAGGTTACGGACCACCATATCTTGTGCCCAGGAAACGTCCCTCGATCCCCTCGGAACTCGGAAGGTTAACCCGAGGGAGGAGAGCCATTGGTGTATTCTGATGGTCTCCTAATAGGCCCAGCCTTACCAAGAAACCAAGTTTCTTGATGCCTTCCCTTCACCACCAACCAAAAAAAAAGAGAAAAAAAAAGAGGGGGTGAAGGGGAGTAGACTCAGCGAGAAATCAAAGAGTACACTCCAACAGATCACAACAAGCCGAGGGCTCCCTACAATCAAAGAGTACCTCCGGTAACTGAAGGCTCCTATTTCCCGAAGGATACTACTCGAACAAATAGCAGCAAGGTACCTTCAAATATGTACCGAAGGCAGCTGTTATACATTAATACCGAGGGCCCCTACCCCATTACAAGGGACACAACTGGCTGAGTCAAACTCTACAACTCTTCAGAGTGTATGCCGAGGGCACACACTCCTGATTGGCCTTCTTCACAACAACAAGATTCAACATCAATTTACGCAAAGTAATGTAGAGTCAGGGGGCACCTATCACCCGATGGCTACACAAGGAAGCAGCACTCGAAAAAATTCTAAGTCCTAAAGATTGGGCCCCCGGCCCAATCAATATTACTGCCAAGGGAATATGGTAGCCGAAGGCCAGGCAATACAACAACGCTTAAAAAATATTCTGTTCTAAATGAGCAGCCCCCGGGCATCTCGCAAAGTGATGTGGAATCAAAGGGGATGCCATCTCTCGAAGGCTCCCAAGGGGAAATCTACACTTAGAATATTTTCTAAGTCCTACATATCTTCCCCCCGGTCAACTACTCTTACATCAAGAAGGGATGCCATCTCCCGAAGGCTCCCAAAGGAAGATCTACACTTAGAATATTTTCTAAGTCCTACATATCTTCCCCCCGGTCAACTACTCTTACATCAAGAAGGGATGCCATCTCCCGAAGGCTCCCAAGGGAAGATCTACACTTGGAATATTTTCTAAGTCCTACATATTTCCCCCCCGGTCAACTACTCATACATCAAGAAGGGATGCCATCTCCCGAAGGCTCCCAAGGGAAAATCTACACTTAGAAATCTTCCTAAGTCCTACATATTTCACCCTCATCTTATAAAGGGACCTAATAGCCGAAGGCTACCTATCAATCGAGGGCTACAGTGCACAAGGAATCGACACTCAAGAAAATTTTCTAAGTCCTAAAGAATTGGCCCCCGGCCTATTCAATATTTCAGTTGGGGCTCCCCAGTAGCCGAAGGCTACGTGACATACTACACTTGCAAGAAATTTCTAAGTCCTGTACATTGGGCCCTCGGTCCAACATTCACACATCAGGAAGGGATGCCATGTCCCGAAGGCTCTCAAGGGGAAATCTACACTTAGAAATTTTTCTAAGTCCTAGGATTTGGGTTACTACAAACGCCCGAAGGCCTCATGCTGTGCTACACTTAGAAAAAATTTCTAAGTCCCAATTCCTGCTAAACCCTCGGTTGTATGTCCAGCAGAGGATGCCCAACTACCGAAGGCTCCCAAGGGCTAGCTACAATCAGATAATATTCTAAGTCCTAAAACATACATTCAAGAAGTAGAAGGCATACATTCAAAACATAAGGCGCATTCAAATGTAAAGAGCCCGGGGGCAGCATGCATTCATCAAAAACAAAGTAAGTGTGAAATTTACAAACAGGCCGAAGCCGAAGGATCAATGTTGTTCATTACAAAATATGTTCAAGGATTTCTAAGTACAAAATCACTCTACAACTACAACAACATCATTCACCGGGGTGCCCTCTGCAGCCGGCCTCGATGATGCCTCCACTCCGGCCTCGACAGCGTCGTCCTCGGCCTCATTCTTCAACTCCGTGTCCTCAAGGTCGGGCCTCTGTACACCTTCCGGGAGCGACTCACGGACATCAGGCTGCAGGGGAGGAAGGCCATACGCCGAGGGGGAGAAATCCTTTTGCTCAATGCCCAAATGTCGAGCCATCCTCCGGTAGATGAGGGCCTGGGTGAAGAATTCGCCGGCCTCATAATATTCTCTGCCCTTCTGGGCCATCCATTCCCACCCGGGGCCCTCGGCCCATTCCTCGACATATGCCTCCACGACCGAGGACAGCCACATCTTGCGTCCCTCGGCCCTCCAGCCCTCGGCGACGAAGGCATCAACGGCTTCCTCCCGAGCCTTGGCGACGGCTAGCGCCTTGGAGTCCTCGGCCTCTTTGGCAGCTCTCCTGGCCTCCTCAGCAGCGGCCTCAGCATCAGCCTTGCCCTAAACTGCGGCCTCTAATCTCAGCTCCATTTGCCGAAGCTCCTCTTCTAGTCTGGCCCCCAGCTTCACCGCCTCTTTATTTTTGAGGATGCATTCCTTCATCTTGGCGTCCTGCTCTGCTTTATGGAGGCGCCATTCTTGAAGCCTCCGGGCATGTTCACCGAGGGCTAGACAAGCCTGCAGACCAACAACCAAAACGGTTAAAGGCAATTGCACAATATAATCAAAGGAGAAAAGGAAGAAATCCGAGTAAACACTTACAGAAAGGGAGGAGCGGAGAATGTGGTCCTCGAGGGCCGCATCGTTATAGGCCCCGAGGGCAGCCCTATCAGTCTCAGGGGTTATGCCCCTCAAGATGGCCCCCGGGTCAACAGCGCCGCTGGCCAGGGATGTCCCCCTCGGGAACGAAACTTGGAGGACCTCAGGCAGCAACTCCTCTGCCCCCGCCGGCGTTTCACCCGACGGCTTCTCCACATGCACCCCGGAGGCGGGGTGCTCATCAGCAATGATGACCGGGGGCTCCTTCTCGGCGATATCCCCCTTCTTCGGCTTTTTGGTAGCCGGGGGGGGACCCCTTGGTCGCCGCCTTCCTCTTGCCGGCGGCAGCATCGCCCTCGGCTTTCTTGAAGAGGGCAGTGGCGGGCTTCTGGCTGCCCTGTCCCGACCCCTTCGGGTCCTGTTTCTTCAGGCGAGCGAGGCCCTTCACGTTCACCATGGAGACGGGGATACCTGCAAAAAATATGACAAAGGGTTAGGCCGACGGGTCTAAGCGAAGGGACAATGACATCCAAGCAAAAATAAAACTAAGTACAGAATTCTAAAGCCCTCGGCTCCTACCTCCGGCTCCTCCGAAGGCCTTGTTGAAGGGAGGGTACTTCTCATCGGTCTCCCCTATGAAGCGGTACCTCCGGAACCCGAGGGTGTATAAATCCTCCTCGAGGGTGCAGTCTTTGATCGCCACGTTCTTATTTTTCCCCTCCGGGAACTTGGCCAGCTTTAGGCCGTCTTTCTCGAGAGCAGCACTCCTGATTTTTTCGTGCCTTCGGAATCGATCACGCAGCTCCCTCGGGAATGGGCTCTCACCCAACTTTACGTAGCACCAACGTTCCCTCCATCCTTTGTTGGAAGAAGGAGCATCGGAGAATAGCTTGAAGCGGGCAATCTGCTGCAGGTTTGCGTACCCCTCGCCGTTTTCGTGCCCCCCCCCCCCCCCCCCGGCACAAATTAAAGCTCTGGAAGAATAGATCCAGGCTGGGCTTCACCCCTCGGGACTTGCAGGGCTGGAGGAACCCCGCAATGTAGGAGTGGCTGTTGGGCGTGAGTTGGCAGGGGACCAAACCAACAAACCTCAAATACTCCCGGAGGAACGGGTGCAGAGGGAACCTAAGTCCCATGGAAACCGAGAGGACGTGAATGGTGATACACCCCTCAGGCGCCCTGGACAACACGTCGTCGGGACCTGGCTCCACCACTTCGGCCGAGGGCCCCACGTGCAGCTGAGTCACGTACAGATCTGCCCTATCAGCCTTCGACCTAATCTCGAGGGCCTCAGTGTTCAGCCAACTGTACCCCTCGGGCATGTCCACGGGCTTTCCTTGATCGACGGCCCTCTCCTTCTTCTTGGTAGCGGCCTTCTTCTTCTTCAAACCGGAAACCGCCCTCAGAGGTATCGGATCCAGCGGCCTCGAGCTACTGGCCTCCCCAGAACCCCGAGGGGGGAGAACAGCAATCGTAACCTTCGAGCTCTCATTCTGCGCCTCATCCTCCGCTGTTTGCCATGCGAGGGCTAAGTCTTCATCCTCGCACTCCTGCTCGAAGCCCTCGGCTTCGACCTCAGCAATGAGTTCCTTCTGGACCTCCCGGGCCAGGGCGGCATCAGCACCGTCCGAGGGCTCGCTCACGGACTCCATATCTGAAGCGTGCTCCTCATCAACCGAAGGGTCCCCCGATATGTTTTGGGAATCGCTCTCGGACGACATTCCTTGCCACGAAAAGCACCTAAGGTTTCGAAAGATTTCTACGGGACGCTAACCCTAATCTAAGGCCAGAGGGCGGAACTTACAAAAAGTGCTGAGGGGAAAGCGGGACACTGACCTTGAAAAGAGTTTGACCGAAGGCTTGAGTTTCTCTCTCTAGAATTTTTTGCAGAGCTTCGCTAGGGATGTTGGACGCGTAAAGGAGGAATGGCCCTGGCTTGGGGTATTTATATGCTCCCAGATCCGGGCTTGGGCCGAGATCCGGGCTCCCAGCCGTCAAAGCCATCATTACGCACCGTGGTTTCACCCAACCAGTGACGCCCGCCCGCGAGCAGCCAATGGCTACATGACACGTGTACCCCCCCCCCCCCCCAACGGCTATAAACCTGACGTTAGGTATTCCAACGGCTATATTCCCAACGGCTATATTCTGGAAGCCCCCGGGTTTTCTACTTCACTCCACTTCATCAAGGATAGCCCCCGGGTACACTTACCCAGAAGTGCCCCCGGGTTGTGCCCCACACAGCACATAACAGACGCCTTCGGGATCACTCCTTCAGAAACCCAAGGTTTCATATCAGGGCGCCCCTCGGGGATTCCCCTTCAGCACTGCAAAACCGGGTAGCCCCCGGGGAGTTGCCTCATTGACGGATGGCCCATGGCACACAGGTAATGGGAGCCCTCGGGTATCTTCTTCACCAACTAATCAACAAACAGTGGACCCCCCGGTAACAACTCCATTGTCGCCCTCGTCCAGCAGGCCCTCGATCCCCGAATTGAGGGGCTCCCCTTCGGCGCCACCAGGACGTCAACAGCAAGCCTTCGGCTAATCAACACAGGAGCCCTCAGAAGAGAGAGCCTTCGACATTCCCGTCATTCTCCACTTTTTACCAAGGTTTGACATTTTCGATTCATCGTTGGGGGAATTCGGTGCACTCTTTTTCCCTCATTAGGATTTTTTCCCAAAGGGTTTTTCCTAACGAGGTTTTTAACGAGGCATCCCTCTAAAATGAAACGAAAAAACGACAGCCTTCGGCCCACAACAGCAACGCAACTACTCTACTCCTTCTCACCACTTTACAAGTGCCTCAAGGAGTGGGGGACTGGAGGACCCCCTCGGGAAAATCATTAAATTACAAAAGATGTAGAAATTCCAACAAACAACAAAGCAAGCCCTCAAGTCCCGACATGTGGGTAACTGAGGGACTGCCTTCGGCAGGGACATAAAAGCAACAACTCCTCACCAACTTCAGAGATCACGACGGGACAACATCAAAGGGAAAGCACAAATTACTCCTTTTCCCTCAAGTACCTTTCGGCAAAAGGAGTGAGGGACTCCTGATGGAGTATATGGCCCGGGAACCCCCGGCCCACAGACTCCTACTACTCCAGCGAAAGCCCAACAGGCCCAGAAGGCCCAACAGGCCCAGATCACAGCGCCCAGAGTACCAAGCAGCCCGCACTACGCGCCAGGGGTGCCTTCGGCCCCCTGGCCGAAGGCTCTAAACTCTCACAGGACGGGCTTCGCAAGCAAATTAAGAAACTGGGAGAAAACGGCGAAAACAGTAGCCCTCGGCACTGTGAGCCCTCGGCACCAGAGTTCCATCGGTTGGAGGAGCCATCGGCCATTGCTCTATAGCCGAAGGCATCTCACTCGACAAGATATCCGCCTCACATGCGTGCAGATCACCGTACCCTGCACAGACGTCCCATCCAACAGCCGCATTAAATGCGGCCACATGCGGCTGCCAGCGCCAACCAGTTGAGGTGACCCCTCGGCCAATGAGCGCCTGGCACGTGTCCCTGCCCGGCATTTATTGCTACTATAAATAGCACCCCATTTCCCCATTTGTAACCACGCTGAAAACGGCATTCATATTGAATACACCCTCTCTCTACTTTTACTTACTTGCTCTGACTTCTCTCTAAGTTATTCCCCGTAATAACCCTTCGGATATATACCCCCGGGTAGACTATCCATCACCATGTTTGCCAAGTGTGGCTTGAACACTTGTAATGTTGTTTCCGCTGTTTTAAATGAATGATTTACATTATGTTTGTTTATGGATGTACTATGTGTGAATGATATTCATGACGCCTTGTATAGTATGGATGGGTTGGACTGCGGTTGACTATTCGTACTGTACGGCGGGTTGTTGACGTGTCCGGCTAGGTCCGGGGCGTGACATATCCTCTTCCGCGCCCGACTCTCTCCCATTTGTCCTTCGCAAATCTAGATCCGCGCAGCTTCAGTCTCCGCCTCCGAAGCTTGGTCGCCGCCTCTCCTCCATCTCCCGGTCACCACCTCTCCTCCATCCTACGGTCACCGCCTCTGAGTCGCCGCCTCCACCTCCAGGTCTTCATCCGCTACACATCTTCTTCTTCTTCTTCTTCTTCTCCTCAATTTCTATCCGGCATATTGCAATGGAGACGAAGAGTCATGGGTTAAAAGAAGTCTACGACTTTAAATCAGCGTGGAGGCTAGTTTTTTTGGAGAGGGCGGTGGTCTGCTGGGGCTGGGGGAAGGATGTAGCGGTGATATGCGGCGATTGCAGGGGGTACGGTGCCAGTGTAGGGGGCTATGGTTGTTCAAAGGCTAGGGTTGGGAATGGGGCTGCCGAGGCGGTGACGCTCATCGTCGGGGAATGACGATGGTGTGCATTGGTTAGGGGCTGAATATGGTGGTGGTATGAGGTGTTTGTGGCAGCATTAGTGCAGGGGAATGGGGGTTGGGAAGGGGAATGCCACGATGGTGACCCTGCCGGAGGGTGTGCGATGGAGGTTTCAGATCTGGTGTGATGGTGGTGGATGTGATGGTGGCTGCGGATGGTGGTGGTAGGGTGATTTCATGCGTTGGTTGTAGGAGTTCGGGCTGGGAGGGTGCTGGGGGATGGGGAGGGGGCTTGTAGGCTAGGGAGGGGACTGGTGGGCTGGGGAGGGGGCTGGTAGGCTGGGGAGGTCCAGTGAGGTCACGGTTAGGGAGGTTGGGAGGGGGTGGTGGGATGGTGAGGGGGCCCAGGGGGAGGGGTCGGGTATGTGGGTTGGGGAGGCGGCAGTGGCGTTGCCATTGGCGTGGCGGTCAAATTTGTTGAAATTTACATTTCCGAAAATTATAGTGACAGCGGCGGCGGCAATGACACGTTTAACGGTGGCAAAGTGACACGTTTGACGGCGGCACAGTGACACGTTTGACGGTGGGAGTGACATATTAAAGTGACATGAAAACCGGCAGTGACATTCGAAAATGACACAAAATTAGTGATACAAAAAAATAACAGTGACATAAAAATTTGGCAGAACTATATTTTTCCAAATATATGACCTCCTATGTAACATTTTTGTCCTTTTATAAAAGTGACCGCATTTTTGGAAATTGGCTCTAAAGTAGTAATATTCCTAAAAAGCTCATATCTTATCATATATGCCATGGATGATACTTTGATTCTTAAGGGATTTGAATGACAAATACACATACAATAGTGTGGGGTCTAGTTATTCAGCATGGCGGCCGTAACCAATGTTTATCAGCTTCGCCGTTGTCGTCTTCTCCTTTTTTACAATTTTCCAAAATCTATTTTTTACATTCTTTTACTAATTTGAGCAAAACGGACAATTGCAATTACAAAAACACGGAGGTATAAATATACCCTCTCTTGCGTTTGAGATGTTGATTAGCTAGGTGTATTACTAAATTGTTTCGAACATGTTAATTTTATGGATGTTGGTACCTTTTTTTCCGTCCCATTGGACATGGTTAACTTTTTATTTTGTGTTAAACAAATTTGTCACTTTCACATTAAAGAAAGTAATTTGTGGTTCTACATCTTTATCTCTATTCCATAGTTAGTTAAATACGGTACGAGAATTAAACGAAGTTTAATACACACGCATTTTATTTGGTAACATGAATGAAAAATGATCAAAAATTCGTTGACTTTTAAAAAACGTGTAAATACGTATACGTGTATAATACGATATCTGTTACAAAAATTCGGACAAAAAATACGGGGTATTATTTCGAACATTTAAATTATATACTTCACAAAATAACATATATAGTAAAAAGAAATAACATTATACACATTTTCAAGTAGCAAATTTCATTACTACATGAAACAACTATTCATAAATGCATAAGTTGATGACAAAAGGAAAGGATAGTACTTAAGTCCAAGACATAATTTTGCAAAATAATGTCAAAAAGATAAGGCATAGTAACGATAGAATGAGTCTAAGTTAAAATCATTATCTTTATATGATAATCAAATAGAACTCAAGTTAAACTCAACATTTCCATCAAGATAACGGATGACATATGAGAAAATTTGTGTGATTACTACGCTTATATTATTTATGTGTAAAAGTTTATACCAAAAAATGTAAGATTTAGAAAAAAACCTTAATTTTGATATGTTTGCTTGCAAAAATATCAGAAATATAGTAGTATTTCAAATTTTAGTCTTTTAGAATGCTAGTTTTAGCCGCAATGCAATTAATTTTAGTATTTAATAATCATATATTTTTTTATTGTAACAACACAAAAACATGGGGCCATAGGTGAAAGTTTTCTTTTTTACTTACAAACTATTGTCTATCTAATGCATTCATTCAATTGATTAATTCGTATTTCTATTTAATAAGTTTCAAACTATTGTCTACCACGGGAAAAATACGTTTTTATATGAGAAGTATGAGTTTTTTTCCTTTTTAAACGGACCAAAGATATTATTTTTCGTTTTAAACGTGTTTTTTACTCAAAAAAACGATACATGTTTAAAAAGCGTTTAAAATGCAAAAAAAACTAACTGGACTCTATTCTGCACAAAATATAATCATTCAATTTTTACTATTATTTATGACTTAATTAATGACCATTGGGACCGAACATAATACACAATAATACACAATACATATGTGTGGGCCATAACGGGGTCATCACGGCGTCACCACCGACTCCACCTACGTCGTACGGTATCAAATCGCCATGTCAATTATTATTGCCGTTCAACGAGTCTGACCACCTGCCCGACTCAGCCCCAGCCGAACTGGCCGACTCACTGCCGGCGTTGTTCACCACCCGCGGCCGCCTAACTCCGAGCCGGCCCCTCAGAGCGGTCCTCAGCGTTTTCCACAGCCCTGTTTTCTTCCCCGCTTCTTTCTTCATCGACCTTACCCGGCCAGTGCAAGAAACCACGGGAGAACCGGGTTCAGCTCCATCTGTCACCAATCGGCCCTTGCCTCCCGGTTCGGACCGGCTCCGGAACAACATCCTCGTCTTCGCCGCCGCCTTATTGTGCCAGAGGTTGGCGTCGGAAATGGGGAGAGCGAGGAGGGAAGACTTGTTGTGGTCGTGATGGTTCAACGTGGAGAGTGAGCGATGAGAGAAAGGGTTGCTACTGTGGTGGTGGTGGTGGTGGCAGTTTCCGGTGACGGAGGACCTTGCCAGCTTCAAGGAGGACTTGCGTTGCATGGTGGCGTTCTGGTGGAACCAGTCTTGCTCCGAGTCTTTGGGGACCCAAAATGATTCAGGCGGAAAGTCAAAGTTGGTCTGAGATCGAGAGCCATCCTCCTCGGCGGCCACGCGATTTTCATCGGAGCTGGCACCAGCAGAAACGAGGGTATTAGTTTTCATGGTGATGAGGAGAATGAAGAAGACGACGATGGAGTTAAAATAAGACAGGGGGGAGGGGTGTGGTGGGAGAGATTTTTCAAGGGGCCGTTTTATTTGGTGTTTACCTATTCGAAGGTGACATGCAATCAAATATTGACACCCAAATCAGCTTCCTAGGTGGCTATTGTACAATTCGTTTATTAGTATCAGTAACACATTTGTTGACTATGTTTTTCGTCTTATGTGGCTTATCTGGTCAACGTTTTGAACAAATACGTAATTTTGATTTTGGACGCTGAATTGTAGAGTTATTTTTCTGATTGTATTGACTCAAGTTACTGTAAATTACTCTCTCCATCCCACAATGAATTTCACAGTTTTACCTACACACATATTAAAGAAATAAACTTACAATGTGGTAAATTTTATTGTTTTGACACTGTTTCGACACTGTTTAGCACTGTTTGCACTGTTTCGGCACTGTTTAGCAATGTTTTGCACTGTTTGACATTGTTTTGATGTAGATTAACTTGCTATTTAGGGAAATGAGAACTTGTTTCTCGGACATCTAAAAAAGGATGAAAGTGGGAAGTTCATTGTGGGGCGGAGGGAGTACTATTTTAGCTATTTTTTATAATACTATAATTTTTTCTTTATTTTATTAATAAAATATATTTAATACGAAGTATATAATTTTTTCGTAAATATACATAATCAACCAATAGAGCCATTTCAATCAGAACTTCAAAAATGCCAGCAGAATCAGTCGATTCAATCGATTTCGGTGTTAACAAACGGGTTATTATTATTATAGAAACTATCATCATCATCATCATCATCATCATCATCACTCTCTGATCTCCGCTCCATTAAGATTGTCTCATAATCTACTTTTCTTAATAACCATGTCACTTCTTCATGTATCAATGTTAGTGGGATGGTGGTAGTATTAAATACTTTATTTTATTATTGTTTGAGCTCATTTGGTTACGTTGGAATTGGCTTAATCGACTTAATCTGTTGAAATGGTTGAATAGATTAATAGTGAAAAAAATACATTGTAGCTCAAAGGATCATATACGGTAAATTCAGTAAATCTAGCCATAAAAGTAACTTCACGCTTATTTATTTTGATTATTACATCGTTCAACGCGTGAAATTAAAAATTAATGGTAAAAAAGTTGATTGATGAAACTCATGGAATGAAAACATATGTTACCAAACAGGCTCTTATTGTCATTATTATTTTATTAGTGTGTATTTATTTTTTGTTGTATTATTATTATTATTATTATTATTATTGTTGTTGTTGTTGTTGTTGTTGTTGGATCTGATTCTTAAAACCGATTCTGCTTCTTTAGGGAGCAGAAACAGAAGTTGTAGTGTTTCTAGTGCACTAATTAATGTACTCCTAGAATCAGTTTTTCTAGAAGACGGGAGGGATCAGCTTCTAAAAACTGATTCTTATTCTACTTCTGTTTTAAAAAATAAGAAGAAGCAGAATTACCTGCAAACACCCCTAGATCTCATGTTAGATTTACCCAACATCAATAGGGTTCCACAAAACAAAATTAAACAAGTAAGCTCAAGTTTGACCAGCCCGGCCAATTCACTAATGGTCGAACTCATATGCTTGTGTGATGACTGAGCTAAGTCAACGAATGAGTCGAACTGAAGTTACGCTTGAATGTTGAGTTGAGCCAAAATAGCATGCATCAAAATAGAACTCAGAATTATAATCAGGCCCCTTATAATTACGTTACATTACTGTTATTGAACAACTGAGTCCGAATTGATTAGAATCGAGCTTGACTTGCAGGCGTGACTTTATCTCGTTTAGTTTTTTTGGTCTTGTTAATGACAATCTTCTTGATTGGGATGAGACTCGAACTTGTGACATCCCTCACTACTAAAAAATTGGCTTACAGTGACACTTTTTCAGTGACACTTTTTCAGTGACACTAGAACATCAATACAACTTTAACGACACATACGTATCACTATTTTTAGGCATAATAACATCCGTATAAAGTAGTGACACTCATAAATATTTTTTATTAACTTTTTTATTTTTAAGTCATTCCTTTATTCTTAATCCTTCCTATTCACGTATCTCTCTAGCTAGTGCGAGAAGCTCCTGAGCGCGATCTCTCTCTGGTAGCGTCGGTCTCACGCCCGATGACTGTGCGGCAGCGATGCCGCCGGCGGAGGGACACGAACCGGTGACTGCTCCGATCGCTCAATCATACACAACGGCAGTAAGGGATATCCTTCCCGACCAACAACTGCGCTGTCAGCCGTATCTCTTCTCTGATGTAGACTTCAACGGAATGTCGGTCAAATCGCCCAACCTATTTAAGAGTTTGCCGGCTGTTTCATTCACTAGAGGTGACGTTCAGGTCCTTGCCTCTAAATTCCGATTCGCCCTAGTTCAGACCTTCCCACTCAAACGACCACCCTTCTCTGCTATACGGAAAGATATGGAAGCGATTGGTTTTTCCGAGTCACACTTTGTCGGGCTTCTTCACTCGCACCGAATTCTGGTAAATTTCATCTCAGACTCTGATTTTCAAAGGTTTTGGTTGAAAAACACTTGGGACTTCTTCGGATCTCCGATTAAAGTCACCAGGTGTACACCATCCTATTCTGATGATTTCGGTTGCCCCTTGTGTCCCGTTCGGGTGGCCCTAGATGGGCTACCGATCCATATTTATGATGCTAGAGCTTTATTCTCTATTGCTAGTTTATTGGGCAAACCTCTCAAAATTGATGCTCCTACTGCTAATTTTTCCAGACCAAGCACGGCTAGAATTTTGATTGAAATTGATGTTGCTAAGGATCTGCCTCCCAAAATATGGATTGGAAATGGTGATACCTGTTTTTTTCAGACTATTGTTTATGAAAATTTACCAATTTTATGTCATTCTTGCTCTAGATTTGGCCACACATCTCTGGTTTGTCCCCCGGGCAACCAAAACCCTTGTGCAAGCCACCAAAATTGTTATGAATGCTCCTTGTGCCCCTGTTATTAATTGGTAAAGCAACTGCCCAGGCAGCCTCCAGTGCCCCTGTCCCTTTAGTTAAAGATAAAAGCCAGGTTTCATATATTTATACGGCAGCGATTACCACTGACTGTGTTGCTTTACAAGATCAAACTCCAGCTCCTATTGTTTTGGCTGGTATAGAAGCACCTGTTGTTAATCATTTAGAAACTGATGGTTTTAAAAATAGCGAGGTTTTCCAAGCTTTTAACTCTGATTGTGTTGCTCTACATGTTCAAACTTTGGTTCCTATTTCCCCTAAGACACCCGTTGATATTACCCCTACTGTTATGGCTGCTAATGCACTTCGAAATGATGCCTTTGGCACTCATTATGCCCCTTTACAACCTGGTTTTGCAGCCACCTGTGAGGGCCCTATAGAGTGTGCTGGTTCTGATTCTGTCCTTTACGTTGAATATGATTTTACAACCAGTAATGAGGAAGCTGGTCCTACATATGGTATTGATATTGAAATTGTCCCTGTTGAACTTACTGTCCCAGTCCCTTTTGATTCTGGTTTAGGAGCCAGTAATGGCTGTCTGACAAATTTGGATACCACAGTAGCATTTGATGAACCCCGGTGGCCACCTCTTGTAAGGCGGTAACCGTTGGTGTAGTTCATCACCATTTGATGGTGCCCACTGATACTCACTTGATTGAAACTACTGCTGCCAACAGAAAACACACCACACAAACGGGAGATGATGAATTTATCTCTGATCCCCTCGAAGTTGATACTGCAGAAACCACTTCCTTATCCAACTATGATGATAAACTGGATATCTGTGATGCTGGCAATACTACACCTGTCCCAATCCTGTCCAGTGATGAAACTATCTCTGAGGACACTTGAACGCTAATTTTTTCTTTTTCAGGTCATACATATAATCTCGACGAAGGAAACCTTGAAGGATTTACTTTTATGATTTTATCTAAATGATTCATTCTTTTCAGTTGTGTTCAAATTTGGAACTGGTGTTATTACTAAAAGTGTGTATGCTTACTTATCTATACAAATTTAAACATTGAACTAACCTTCACATACACATGCAGGAAGATACTTCAGAAATTAAGCAATGATTGAGCCTCTCCCACGGTCCTGCCATAATATATACGATAGTACATTTTTAGCAAATTTAACAACACTGATTACACGTAAATTAACATCTTTTAGGCTTTTAAAATTGCTTGTGTTTTATTTGAAGTGTTTTTGTTTTTGTTTTTATTTTTGTTTTATTTATTATAATCTGCACGACTAATGTTTTTATTGATGAATAATCTCCGGAAAAGAGCCAAGCCACCAACAGAGTATGTCATCCGCTCCCCTAGATATTCATAGTACTCTTTTTCAGTTCACTACTAAAAAACTGGCTGAAATAGGGTTTGGACATGTGCCAAATGGAAATGCCGAAACTGCCCTGCCATTGTCTTCTTTTGGGAATCTGTCAACTCAGGTAAAACTTCTTGTCTTCTTCCTTCTCAATACCCCAAAAGTGGAACAGGTTATGATCATTAATAAAACTGCCTTGCCATTGTATACACCTCAACACCGGTTGCCTTGTGCTTTTTATTTCATCAGAAATACTTATTACTCTCTAATCTTCTTACATTAATGAATGATATGCTGTTGGTGCAGGCTAATCCTATAATTAAGAGAGATCTTTTAAATTACAAAGGTTCGCTGAATAAATGGCTTTTCACACATTCCTTCCATTTTAGTTTTTGATTTTCTTTTACCTTGATTCTTATTTGTGCACTAAATGAAGGCCTTTTCGTTATATATTTTTGTTGTTGTACCGTTGCTGCAGCTGCAATGGACATCCTAGTGTTGATTTGATTCAAAGAAGTTGTTTTGACGAATGAAATGGGAAGAAGAGAGGATTGCTTGTTCCTGAAAATAGACGATCATGGCCTCCTGTGCAGTGGCTTGCAAAGTCGTCTCTTGAGGCATACATTGCTTAGCAGACGGCATTGATATGTACTCTTGCTTAGCAGACGGAATTGATATGTACTCTTGAGGCATATTATGTACTCTTACGACTAGTTAACTTTTTATTATTTTTTTATTACTTATTATTGTTTCGGGGTATGCCCCTACGAATTATGTAGTATGTACATTAATATTTATGTGAGAATTTGATATATAAATAAAAAAAATTCAAATTTTGGTTACTTATATATTAGTATTAAATTATATATATATATATATATATATATATTAAAATTGATGTATTATGTGTATGTTTTCATCATACTAGAGTGTCACAAAACTTTGTGATACTATGGTGTCATAACACTTTGCGATACCATAGTGTCATGATTTGGTGATACTACGGTGTCATAATTTAGTGACACTTTCAGTGACACTTTTTAATGTTACTAGCTCCCACTTTCAGCGACACTTTTTTTAGTGTCACAGAATCCTGTTAGTGACACTAATTTGGTGTCACTGTAAGACATTTTTCTAGTAGTGTTCTTTGGGAGATCAACAGTGATGTCATCAGACCACAAGGTACTTGACTCGTTTAGTTTATACGGAGTATGAGAAAATAAGTTGAGTTACTAGTCACTTAACTCAGTTTGATAGTCGAATTGAGCCGATGCAATTAACCCTTCTTAGAAATAAGACAAAGGACACAATTGTTGATTTGTTATCACTTCATTCAATTCACTCCTACAAACTTGTACAACTATTATACGTATGGTGTGAGATTGTTCTTTTAAGTCTCAACGAGTTTTGTAGCCGTGTGTTGCCCGGAAACAACATGCATATATAGTTTCAGTTTATATAGTTTTCAGTTTTTACCGTATGAAGTTTCTAATTCATATTCGTAAAGCATGATGGTGATGTGTATTCATAATATAAAAATTAAGATTATACATTCCATAACATCGTAATATGACTAAAGCACATTAAAATTTTGGGAATTAAAGACTATTTCTAGATGTTATCTCGATTTCTGAGTTCAAAACATTAACAAGCATAGCTTTTTCCTCACTTGAAATAGTTATAAAAAAGAGAAAATTATCTCCCGTGAGACTAAAACTTCATATGTTTCTCAAGATATGACCTAGTCCTTTTTATTCCTATTTTGATGAATCGATGCTATGCATGGTCATTTATTAATTTTTTTCCCTTGTTTTTATTTCGCCGTTGCCCTCAATGGCTCAGTGAATAAAAACGGTATGTTTTATCCCTGATTTCTCGGATATGATAAGCACGACACCTATATTAATTAGTTTTTCCTAAAATGTGGATTTAACTCATAGTAGTATTTGATAACTGTTTTCATCGTTTTTATCTTATGTTTTTGGAACCTCATTTTGATAATTACTTTCCCTTATTTCAATTGTATTTGTAACCAAATACGTACAAACAAATAAAATTATTGTAGACCTTTTAATGTCCAAATTATATATTGTCCTAGCTAATTTTTGTATGACATTCTTTTTCATGTTCTTTAATTTCACTGCCTAATCGTTCAAAAAAATTCACTGCCCAACAAAAAATTTCCTAATTCACCAGATTTAATGTCCCATCTCCAACTCATATAGAATTTGAGATTCATTGTCATTCTACCTGCCTTATTAGTTATACATGTCTTAAATTAGGTGACAACTCCGGTACATTTCTAAAAAATGGGGTACCGTAGCTATCATTCATTTGATTGGATCACATCACTTTATCATATTTAATTTAGATTTAAATAATTCAACCGCTACATTTTCATTGGTTCATGTGGACAAAGGTATGGTACCTTATGGGTACCATAGAATCTACCCTTAAATGTTTAATGCCCTTCTGAATTTCCCATTACTTACTGAAGCGCAACTTACTGCACTAAATTGCAGGAGAAATGTGAACGTCACCACGTTCCAAATACTCCGGACCAACAAAACTACATGCACGTAATTCCTTATGTCAAACGTTCTTTGGTATTTTTGCTGACCACATCGATCGGTCTTGTTTAACCCAATGATACAATATATAATTGTTGATAAAATCGGTGAAGATTATATTGTTCCTCACTCATGGCGGCTGGCGCCACATGCTTTCTTTCACATCGTTCCTTAATTACCAACTCTGCCGGCCGCCTTTCTCTCTTGCCATAAATAAGGACTCTTCCCATCGGAAATTTCGCATCCCACAGCCCGCTAATACACGTTTCTTTCGAGGCTATTTCTGTCTTTTATTGCTGTGGTTTTAATTATGCTCGGTTATAATTGCACTCGTTCATACAATAATTGAGTTTGGTTCGGTTGAATAATACTCCCTCCCGTTCTTATTAAAGTTCCCACTTTTCTTTTTGGGATGTCCCTTATTTAAATTCACACTTCCATTTTAGAAAACAAAACAGTGCAAAACAGTGTCAAACAGTGTCCAAACAGTGCCAAACAGTGCACTCCACGGTAAAGTCAAATTCATTTTCTTAATATGTGTGAAGTCAAACTGGGAACTTAAATAAGAACCGGAGGAAGTAATACATTACTAACTAATTCCGGAACTCCAAAACATATTCTCCTATCATTCCAAAAGCCCTTGCAGAGTGGGTTATCCAACTTGTTTGTCAATTAATTTCCTCACCAAAGTGCCCTTATGGCTTGATGCATACACTTAAATGGAAAAGTTAAAACTACAAAAGCATTGCATTTACATCGATTTTGCGATTTGAATCCATCCGTTCATTGATTTTCTATTTATTAATCCACTGTGTGTGCCCTTTGGTAGGGGTGGCCATATCGGTTTGATTTAATTAAACCGAACCTTACCAAACCGAATTAAACTGAATTGAAATTGAACACATGCAATTTGGTTTGAGCTTGGTAGTATTACTTCTAACCGAATCGATACCGAGAAATACCAATTAAAACTAAACGGGATTAAAGAAATTCAATAAAACGTTCATATGTTATTAAAAATAACAAATTCAAATCGAACTAAACCGAAAAATAGTATGATTTTGATTAGTAATAATTCTTTCAATTTGTTCTAAACCAAATCGAACCAAAACTGATAAAAGACTGAACTGATTACCATTATGTCCACCCCTACCCTTTGGTATCAACTCCCTACAGGTTCAATTCCCTAGACACCACATGTACTCATCAGTAATTTTGCAGATACTCCCTACGTCCCAATTTGTAATATACTTTACGGTTTACAATTTTTGACCGATGATAAAACAAATTGATCCCTGTCAACACTCAAATTAGTTTTAGAAAATAAAATTTACATATTCAGAAACTACATTAAAACCACTACAAAACCTGTAAAAAATAATTCAAATTTCATAAACTCTTGATATATAAATTAAAAGATTAAGAGTCATTTATGTTAACAAAGTGAATGATAAATGTATCTTAAAATTTGGGAGTGAGGAGTACATTTTTGGTTTCTTTCCTGTGACACAAAAACGTAGTTTTTGGAACACAATTTTATACGTCGTACTTGGCAGATACGTTGTTGGCTTCTTTATTCAGAAAGATGCAAATGAGTGTTGGTATTGTACGACGTGGCTTTATTGCTTCATATATACGGAGAAATTAATTGAAAAGCATTGAAAAGACTTGGAAATTGGAATGAAGAACTATATATTTTAAAATTTAATAATGTGGAAAAATGGAAACATAGCATGTGCACATAAATACATGATCGGAAATGCATGCATATGTAAATGCGAAATTCGTTAAATTTAGAAACTAGTTACCTATCTTCAATAGTTCATGTGTAATGTTCACTCTAGCCTCTAGCCTGAAATTGACTAGCATATAATTAACAATTGGTTCTTCTTTATTAGTTAATTAATTTAGTGTTTGCATATTCATATTTTCAGAAATTAACTATAACAGCCAAGTACAACAAGCCCTTTAATCCGATGACATCACTCATTCAAGTCTCATCCTAATCAATGATATTGACATTATCAATAGCTTAAAGGATATTCCAAAATAAACTATAACAGAAATTTAAAGTTGCATAACCAAATTACCTATTAATATGGGTTGGCGAAAAAACACCTCTTATTGAAAATCACAAAGTAGTACAATTATCATAAAAAGAAATATCTCGTGTCAATTATCTTGTGATCTGATGACATTACTATGACACTTCCAAAGAGAAGGTCATATGTTCGAATTTCATCTCAGTTCAAGGATATTGGCGTTAACAGAACATATACTATAATATACGGAGAATTAGAAAGATTTGCCCAACTTAAAAAGGATCAAATAGGGCATCGAACTAACTTAAAAATTCAAATCATCCCTTATATAGGTGGTTCTGTCCGGTCGTCGCCATTTGGAACGTTTCTCGGTAGAATTTTTTGACGAAATTTCTTTAGCTTCTTCTTCATTAAGTCTAGTTTACTCATACCAAATTTCAGCTAAAAATTCAATCGGGAAGGAAGTCAAATGAATTTTTGAAGATAACTGCGCAGTTAAACAACGCAATACATTTCAGAGAATCATTTGACGGTCTTCCCGGTTGAATTTTTATCTGAAATTTGGTATGGGTAAACTAGTCTTAATGAAGAAGATGTTCAAAAAAATTAATCAAAAAATTCTACAGGGAACCGCCCCAAATGGTGACGGCCGGACAGAGCCTCCTATATAAGGGGTGATTTGCACTTTTTAAGTTACTTCGAGAGTCTATATGACCCTTCCCCCCAAAAAAAGAAATACCCGGTATGAAAAAGTGATAAAATATACTGTCATATTTTTTATTTTTGATTGTTATATAATTTATTGGGAAAACTGTCAATTTGGTTAGTGGAAAAATTATTGCAAAAAGTGCCTTGGTTATTGGAAAATTATATATTTTTTATATAATTTGATCACTGAAATTATATGTTTCACATTTTACATGCTGTATATTACTCCCTCCGTTCCCAAAAATACTTCCCACTTTCCTTTTTGGGCTGTTCCCAAAAATACTTCTCACTTTCCCATTTTGGACAATTTGTGTGGCTCACATTCATTTTACCTTTTTCTTACACAACCACAACCATACATTTACACTTTATTCCACTTTCTTAATAAGTGTGTCAAGTCAAACCGGGAAGAATTTTTAGGAACGGAGGGAGTATACATTAAAGACGAATGGATACCAACTCATGCACCATCGATGTGCGCCCACGTATAAGGACGAATGGATACACATACACAGCACCTAGTTCCGGTAGCAGAGCTTAAACGATTGGTATATACGTAGTACTTTATATACTTCCTCCCGTCCAAAATAATTTCCATTTTTATTTTTCTTAATCAACACATTTTTATTTATTCTAAATTTAGAGTATCAAATTTTATGGCATTCAAATATGATTTTTGAGAATTGATGTGATTGCTAAATATACAAACTTTAAATATCAATACTAATGTGAATAATAACAAGAATGTAGTCTAGTCACTGTAGTGGACATTAAAGTATCTTAATTAAGTAGGGTTGTTATCCGGGTTCAACTCACACATCTATTATTACCACAACTCCTTAGACATTTAGAGGCCGTTTTGTAACATTGTTTTTCGGCTTATCAGCTAATTTTTTTACCAAACACGTAACTTTTGTTTTCGAGCGTTGAATTGTGTAATAATAAGAAAAAGTAAAGTCAGAGTTACTTTTCTGGCTGTATTGGCTGAAGTTACTGTAGATGATAATTTTAACTATTTTTACATATAATTTTTTATTTATTTTATTAATGAAATGTATTTTAAAAATAACTGTTTCTTAAATCAGCAGAATCAACCAATGCAACCACTTTAGTCAGAACTTCATAAATTTCAGCAGAATAAGTCGAATCAGCCAATTTTCGTGATACCAAATGGGCTCTTAGCGTATACTTGCGTAAGCCTAGGCATCAACGCGGGTCACTTCGGTTCTGGTTCTGGGATGTGACTGCTCGATTCATGTCAAATGGTGAAACCCAGCTCGAACCGCTTATTTAGGATTCTGGGTCAGTCCCGGGTACCGGGTCATTTCGGTTCTTGATTTTGGTCCCGATCACATAAATATTTTTTAAAATGTTGTTACTTGATAACCCGGTTGAAATAAAAAATGCTTCTTGGGACTGGAATCGTCTGGTTCTGTCCCAAAATCAATAACTCGAGACCAGGTACCTAACAATACCAGGCATGGCCGATATAGGTCTGAAAACAGACAAATGACCCGGTCTGGGCCCAAATAGTACAGACCGGGTCCACCCCTAGTAAGGCTCCAGGTTTGACCTTGGCAATGGTCGGGCTCCACCTTAAGGTGGTCGTGCTTCGGTAACCGAGTATGGGTTACAAATAAAAATTAGGTTGAGACCAAAACTAATTTATACTCCTTCTGTCCCGTACGTTAAGATTACCTTATATTCTTTTATTGGTTCGTTCCATTAAAATTGTCTCATATAAAATTCGATAATATTAATACGATTTAAAATCACTCTTACTTTATTTTCACTTTATCAATTGAATATCAATTATATAAATCAACTTTTTTTGATAACAACTTGGCTCTGTCTTGTAGTGGGCGGAGGTTATACTTATTAACAAACCTTTACGGTGTGCCCATGAGTCCTTGACTAAGGAGGATTGAGATCATTGCCTTAAGGTAGAGTGCCTTGCTCAAATGAATGACAAGGATTAAAAGTCACACCTCGAGATTTGTGTAAAAAATGGAATCCTTTATCTCCAACTATCCGTTTTTTATTTGAGGGTTTAAAATCGTTTGACACCCTCCTAGTCTGCTTAATCCAGGCATAGACGCCAGATCTCGAGTTTAATGCGTTGGGGCAATGAATGATGATGCTCGAATTATGAAACAAAATGTTCATTACCTATAGAATTTCGGGAATGAGACAGTTTGCATTATTTATAATTTCTTATAACATAAATGGGAACAAATAAATCAAGGAGCGTTATTTAGTAAAAATAATAACTACCAAAAAATGATAGGTGAGATCCTCGATCGAGCACCAAGATTTGAATGCATGATACTAAGAACATCTTTAATGTTATGGGACATAAAATCTATTGTGTTGGATCTTTCACCTAGCTGTGAGATTCAGTTTTTATATTAATTTTTTATAAGACTCGACATATCTCGCTATTTTGTTTAGTTTTTTTTCCTTAAGTTACTTCAATCTTTTATTTTATTTTGTTGGCAATAATTACTTCAGTCTTTTGAGAAATAACAATGATGTTGGAAAGAAAGAAGTTAATAAAATTGTTATTATAGTAGGAACTTTAGTTACCAGTTTCTTGTTTAATTTTACACTATAAATGCAATGGATATACGTAGTATTATTCTTAGTAATTTGATAACATTTTTATCCATACAATATTTCTCAATAATATTTAAGACAAAATCTCTTTATATTTTTCTTTCTGCTCGATTTCGCATAGAATCCATCGATGGATAATGTTATACACTCAATATACAAACACATATATTTCTACCTCTCCTCTTTTTTATTTTTCAATTCGATCTCTCTTCATTATGTGAAACCAAAACAATCATATCATCATCGTCATCATCATCATCTAGCTAGTATCACATGGTTCAAAAGTCCTTTCAGTTCAAGTGGTGTACATGAATTAAGAGTCAGCTAACATGAATTCACATATGAAATCGGAGTTAAAAATGATAAAAATATATTAATCCTCCACATGTATATTCTCTCTCCGCTCCGTTCTTTCGAAATTTATAATCCCATGAGATTTAAGAAGTATCATATCATTCCTTACCACTTTGATCCAGGGACGGAGCTACATGTAGCCTCAAGGGTGCCCCCCCTCCCATTTTTAATTTTTTAAATTAATTTTACCTTATAATTTTTTTTGTCCCCCCCAAAAAAAAAATTAATAAATAGATACTCCCTTTGTATCAAATTAACTGACACACTTTCCTTTTCGGGACGTATCAAATTAAAAGTCTCATTTCTATTTTTAGACATGGACCCCACCACCTTTTAACTTCCCATCATTACATTTTTACATTTTACATGTTTTTCTCCACTTATCCCATTATTCCTCCCCATTAAATCCCCATCCCACCCAACCATAAATCCCTATCCGCCCCACCTTCCCCATTAAACCGGCCATTATCACCCCCCATTTCTCGAAGTATCCGTCTCTCCCTCTCTCTCTTGTTCAAACCTTCTCTCTGTTTCTCCGGTTTCTCTGGTTTCTCTCCATCTCTCCGTCGGTCTGGGTTATTGCCTCTTCGGTTGTGCATCTGGTTTATCTCGACCGCCCAACCCCTCCTCACAGCCCTCCTCTCCATTCCTAATATGTTGTCTGCCACCTTATTTCTGAGCTACCAATCCATCGCTCCTTTGCATGGATCCGTATGAGTCTGATTTTGAACTGATACTGCTTGATCAAAGGCTTAATGAAGGATGTCCATCACCTCCTTCAGAGAAATCAAAGGAAGGCCCTGTTCTGAGTAATGTGCCCATTCGCCTAGCGGATCCGGTGCCCGTCTCTGATTTGGATTCCCGAAGCACCGATTGTCCAGATTGGACAACCTCTTCAGAAACTGAACCAGGCTGGCCTCTCCGGAGATTATTCGGGTCCGATTTGGTGGATTCAAGCTCTTCTGGGTTTGGCGACACAGATTCCGGTGAAGAGGAGGTGAACTTGAAAGAAAGGGCTGGTTCATGGGATGAAATTCGTCTGGATATTCCGTAAGGGATGTACTCCTAATCTCTACTTTAATTTGTGCTTTGGTTGTGTGTATTCTGTATTCTGTAGTCCTACTCGTGTTTTGATGGTTGATTCATTAGTTGAACATCCCTCCCCATCTTGTGAACTGCCAATATGAATTCATTATCATCTCCCTTGATATGTGGAGTTGCATTGTCTTGCTGGATATATATTGTCTTGTCATCATTTGGTGGCCACTTTTCATGAAGTGCAAGTAGTAGTTTGTTGATGATCATGTTTCTATATGCTACTTTGTTCACAACTGGTATCGGTTTTAGTTCTGGTGTGCCCTTAGGTCTGTTTTTGCTATTCCTTTGTGCATGCACCATTTCAACAAAAGGCCACATCCCTATCTTCCCATCAAAAGTGCATTCACCTTCTGCATTGAACCTAGGTCTGGAAACTGCACATAAGAACATAACTTTCGCAATGAACCTTTTGCTTTTGGTTGTTCTGTGTGGTTCCATTTCACCGGGTACCAGATAGTACTTCTGGTTACCTTTGGTTAAATAGAACCATTTCTCATCTATGTGGATAATGTTGAACATTTCATCAAAAACTGGACTTTCTGGCATTGCCTGTACTTTGAGATGTGATAAGCAGCATTGCAGCCTACTGATTTTGTTCTCAGGGGTTAAGAATGGCTTGATTGCATTTGAGTGTGGCTTTATTTCTCCCCTCTTGAGTAATCTTTGTACAGTTGATGCAGGAACACCCATAGCTGTTGCAGAGCTCCTAATTGAACTCCTTTGATGGAATGGAAGTGCTGTAAATGCCGCAATGTCCACTATTTTGGGCTTCCTTCCACACCTTCCCTTTCTGTTGGAGTTATGGTTCACGGGTTCTCCTGCAGCCCTGCATCTTTCTGACACAGTCCATAACCTGAACACTGTTTTGCGAGAGAGACCAAAAGCATTTGCAGCATCTGTGAATCCACCTCGCTTGATCTTTCCTTTGTCTGTCCTTTGATTCAGGAAGTCCAGTACAGATGCACGCTCTGCAGGTTTCAGGTTTGGCATCGGTGATCGGATTTCTGCCCTGGAACTGTGGTTAGTGGTCTTGGATGGCTTGGAGATAGCAACCACAACAATTTATATTGTTGTAGGAAGGCCACCAAATAGCAACCAGACCTAAACGTCCTCTATGATGACAAAGTTTACCTGTTTAATGGTCGTCAAATGCCCCCTCGATGATGACAACATGTCTGAGAGGTTTTTCCTAAGTCTGAGAGGCGCATGTCATCTACGAATCCACCATTGTTCTTGGCTCCAAACTCGTCACTCTCTTCTATTTATAGAAGTGCGAATATTTGGAACTAATCTGGCTCCAAATCTAAAAAGTTGGCGCCATTATGCTGGCATTTTTCCCATTTACGAATTGCTACAGTGTTTTCTTTTTTTGGGTGTGCGAACTGCCAACAAGGCCGAATGTATGGCCTTTACGCTTTGCTACAGTGCTTAATGTATATGGGGTCCGGTTGTTTATACCCCTTTTGTAAGGTATTTCTCAACTTTTAATCATCTACAGTGTTTCTTACTTTCTTCTTACTTTATCTACAGTACACCTACAATTTTTCTTAAACTACTACAAAAGCCTAGTGGGCCAATTAATTTGATACGGAGGGAATATATATTAGTATATATTTATATAAAAAAATGACCACATCTATATTTGAGTTGATATGTCCCTCTTCACTTCGACCCTTCTCCCCACCTCTCAAACATTACATGTTCTTCTACACATATGGACAAAATCTGGAATTGAGACTTGCACATCTCATCTTTAATAGGTGTTACCCTCACTTTTTATCTGATTGTCTCATTCCTCAAACGTTATTTTCTATTAAGTCCACATATCCAACAAAACATGCATATTTTAGTCATATTCATCTTTTGAATGTTACTTCTCCCATCACCATCCAAAACTCTACACCATAAAATAATCTAAGCTTAACTGTTGTTCGATAAACTCACACTTGAGTCTGATCGCCATACATAGACCACAAACAAATACTAACGCACTTCCATATTTCATCCATCATGCTATGATTTTATGGGTGGATACAATCTAATTAAGTTAATCTCATTGTTATGAAGTATTATCTAATTTATTGTGTGAAATATCTTCCTTAGTTGGATGTGCTTAAAATAAGAATAAGAAGAAAAAAATGGGATGAAAAATCTTTTTAAACTGCTTTTCACTTTTTTTATTATACAAAAAGCAATTCTTTGGTCAAACACTATCAATTTTTATTTTTTGAGAAGCACTTTTTTCAACTATTATCAATTTTTACTATTAAACGTTTTCTTCAAAATCACTTTTTTTGAAACAAATAACTTAATTATTACTGATAAAGATGACAAGAAACATTACAATCATAAAGCTCAAGCCTACAATGGGATGACACATAAAAACGAACGATTCAAATCGAAAACGCCGAATCGCTAATCCCGCAAAGAAGTAGACTCTACCTGCAGATTGACTGCTCCTGCTGCGATCACAATAATTATGAAAAGAACTACTCTTAAACATTCCGCTTTGTTCAGCCACCGGTAAGGAGCCAACTATAGAATTTGTTCCGGTTTCACCAACCATCGTAAAGAAACAATCCAAATGATCTCATCTTCCTGGAACGATGGTGATTCAACAGGGGACGATCCGTCTCAATATCGGCGCAGAAGTAAATCATATTTCTGATTGATGAAGAGATCAGTGCAAATCTTTCTTAGCACACAAGAATGCCCGACCGAAAATGGTTTGGAATATGCATCTGGCAGACGATACTTCGCTACCGAAAATAATATCTCCAAATAATGTTGGGAAAGAAATAGATGAATAGAACTGGAAATGTTGCTTAAGAAGATAATTTTCCATTGTTGAAATCAAAGAAGATTGAAATAAGAGAAGAAAAGATGGCGGCGGCTAGGATTTCCACATGCTATAGCCTCTCCTCTCTTTGACTCTCTTCAAAATCACTTTAAAAAATTATTTTTTAAAGGTAGAAACAATTAGAGACACTCCTTAAGTGATCTCATCTTATCTAATGTGAAGTAAAACATCCTAACGCTCTTATTCCGTCTGAACTGAAACTACGTCCGGGTGCCACATCAATTACAAGTTGACCACTTGTTTGATACTTTGCCGTATAGACTACTGATTATTTGATTATTGATTAAACGTGGATGATATTTGAATCTCAAGTCCAAGGCTCCGTCTTTCTTGACCACAACGCTAGTGAATCAATTTAATCGCGAGACATTAATTTACAAAATCCTACTCCCTCCGTTCATAAATAAACTTTCAACTTTCCTTTTTCGTCCGTTCCAATTAAAACTTCCAATTTCCCTTTTTAGTAAATAATTTGTGGTTCACAACATTTCTTACACATTTCTCTTTCCTCTGCACAACTCTCCACCACACAATACCCACTATCTTAAACTTTGTGCCAAACCTATTTGGAAGTTTTAATAGGAACGGAGGTAGTATAATATTTGTCAGTACTTTTTTTTTACACCGTGCCAGTACTTTGTTTGGAAATGATGTTCTTAAATAAACAACTCATTATGTACTTCCTCCGTCCCTTATAATTGTTTCATTTTTCCATTTTTGGACGTTCCTTTATTATTGTCTCATACCATATTTGGTAACATTTGTGTGACTCTAATTCATTCTTACTTTATTTCCACTTTATCAACTCATTACCAACCACATAATTCTACTTTTTTTAAAAATCACACTACTCTCTTCCGTACCAATATTAGGGGGACGGGGGGAGTATAACGGAGTTTGTATTATTTCTTTCATCCCCATATTTTTATCTCATTTTATCTTTTTTTGTTCGTCTCATTAACTTTTGAGATGATATTACTTTTCTCAATAACCACTCCACTTTTTTGTGTCCCAAAGGAGCGAAGGTAATATTAAACCACAAAACCTAACAAAAATGAAAAACAAATAACCCTCACCCATGCTCAAATACGCACTCAAGTTATCGACTGTAATGATCAAGAATGACCCTTGAACCACTCGACCACAATTAAATTTTACTATGTACGGAGTATAATTGATGTAATCATTACCTTCATTATCCGGCTGATATAATTAAGGATGACAATGGGGGCGGGTCCGTGGGGAACCGCCCCGTGAAGGAGAGTTGGGGCGGGTATGGGGATGAGAGAATTATTTCCTCCATGCTTAAATATGGGACGGGTAATGAGTTATGCCCTTCACACCGTATATATGCACATATTAATAATTAATAATAATAATAATACGTATAATAATAATGGATTTTTACAAAAAAATTACTAAAATAAATTTATTTCACACAAATATGACTATTAGTTACTACTATGTAGTGTCATAGTAACCTAAGTTTAAAAATTAAACATAAGTTACTATAATTTCATTACTACTCTAGTCACTAGTCACATTTTTGTAAACGGTCTTGATTTTAGTCATAAATATGTACTTTCTCCGTTCCTATTAAAACTTCCAACTTTCCTTTTTCGCCCGTTCCAATTAAAACTTCCACTTTCCCTTTTTAGTAAAGAATTTGTGGTTTACAACATTTCTTACACATTTCTCTCTCATCTGTACAATTCTCCACCACACAATACCCACTATCTTAAATTGTGTGCCAAACTTATTTGGAAGATAAAATAGGAACAAAGGAAGCGATTACTAATACAAAATAATTAAAAAAGCATGGTGGTCTGGTAGATTTAGTTATTTTGTATCTAATGGGTTGTGTCTGATGAGTCTATCTAATTCTTATTTAATAACTTAACTATCTTGTAAAATTGATTAGCAAAATCATAAAAAGTAAAATGAATTTGGGAAAGTTATAAAGTGATATTAGCTTAAAGGCTTCAGACCCAGTGTGAATATTTTCTTCTTTTACTATTAAAGTGCATTAATTCTTTTTTATGAATATCATTTATCTTTATGATTGTAGTTAGGACTCTTAAAAATTTGGTAACCATAGGTTGTCCTAGATGTTGTCAAATGATCATGGTTGATTGAGAATGGCTTAATAAAATATTATAGAGCTAATCAATGTTAATAAAGTGTTTGATAAAATGACTAAATCAAAACGTGTATAATGTGTTCTAGATTTGAAATGGGATGTAAGATTACATTGACACTTAAAAACTAAAAAGTTTTTTGGCTACATACTAGAAGTGTTTGATTTTTGAAAAACTGTCTTGTTCTAAAATAGTGTTAATTTTTGACGCATATTTCTTCTGTTGAGTACCCGTGAGTCTAGCGGGTCGGGGCGGGGAAGAGGCGGATCGAATAGTAGTGGGGGATGGAGCGGGGATGGAGTGATTTTTTAGACACGGGGCGAGGATGGGGACTGAACCCCCGCTCCATTGCCATCCGTATATATAATTACTATCTTATTCATAAATCATAGTGGATTTATTTCCAAACTTCAGAGCTACTAATAAACCTTCAGAAAAACTACAAATAACAAGAGCGGTTTTCAACTTTTTGTTTGACAACGGTTTTCAAAGTCAGAATAATTCTTCTGTCTCATTTTGTTCGCGATCTATGAGGTACATCCAATATTTTTGTAATATAATACAATTTTGATGTCAAAGTAAATGTCAATTCTAATCTTAATGGATGAGTATCTTCTCCACATGGATGGTAAAAGAGAATTAAGAATTAACTATATTCAGCGATTAAAAAGAAATAAAATAAATGCAATCGTGCGAGATTTTGATTGGTTTGGGAGATTAAAGGCAAATTAACGAATAAATAATGATTGGTTTCTCTCTAATTAACGACGAAGGGAACATGGATTGATTCAGGGGTAACCAGATTTCTGGTTGATCAGGCTTAATTATATGAAATTAATTTAATTGAACCTAGCTAATCATTACTAAGTTCTTACCGCTCTCGCGACGTAGAGTACAATAATTTAGGGGACCAGGTTGATCTCTCATGCGACAAGTTCCTAAATTATTGCCAAGACGAGCGAGCTTACGACCCCTTAATCGCTACTAATCTCTCAGCGAGCGATTAAGTGTGTGTGAAGGTGTCTTAGAATAAACTAGATCTCTCTTAATTTATTCTACAAACAATTGTAATTCTAGCTACAGTTCTAGGTTACAAAAGATATCAGTTAATTTATTCAAACACAAATTAAACACATTCATGCAATTAATCCATCATGAGTTTAGCCATACATCATGATTAATCCCTTCATCAATCCCAAATCCCTAATTAAAACTACTCCCGACTCATAATTGAGTAATCAGCAGAATTAGGATGAATAGAAATAATTGTCATTAATTAAAAAGATGAAACTTACAAATAATCCCAGAGTCTTGAGCAAAATAGCGGAAAAACTAGTCTAAACTCGAGCCTAGGCCTCTCTCCAAGTTTCGTAACCCTTAAATGGGAGCATAAAGGCCTTATTTATAGAAAAAGATGCAAAATTTGACTGAAATTAGGTTTTCGGATCCAGGCACGGTGCTACGCACGGCGTGCCTGGCGTCTGTGCCTCCGGAACAAATGTGTGTTTCGCGCTTAAGCACGGCATGCATATCTGCCACGCACGGCGTGCCCTCCCGTAGCTTCCTTGGCTCGCCTCTTCAGAAGGCACGGTGTGCCTGGCCTCCAGTGGCTTCCTCGATTCGCCTCTTGTGCACGCACGGCGTGCCTACTCAGCACGCACGGCGTGCTTACTCTCGTTCCGCCTCCAGGAGCTTCTGCCACGCACGCATGGCATGCCTACCTTTTGAGCACGACCGCGTGTGCCCTAAACCTCGAAATCCCAATCTCGAGGTTTAAATCTCGAGATTATAATCTCGAGGTTTAAACTTCGAGATTACAATCTCGAGGTTTAAACTTCGAGATTACAATCTCGAGGTTTAAATCTCAAAATTACAATCTCGAGGTTTAAATCTCGAGATTACAATCTCGAGGTTTAAACTTCGAGATTACAATCTCGAGGTTTAAACTTCGAGATTACAATCTCGAGGTTTAAACTTCGAGATTACAATCTCGAGGTTTAAACTTCGAGATTACAATCTCGAGGTTTAAACTTCGAGATTACAATCTCGAGGTTTAAACTTCGAGATTACAATCTCGAGGTTTAAACTTCGAGATTACAATCTTGAGGTTTAAACTTCGAGATTCCAATCTCGAGGTTTAAATCTCGAGATTTCAAAGAAGACAAGATAGGATCTCGAGATCTCAATATAGAGATCTTCGAAATCGAAAAATTGCAGAAATCGAAAACAAAGAAGTGATGTAGAATCGGTAAGAGGAGGCGATTCCAACAGTATAATTTTTACAAAGTTTCGACTAAAAACAATATCACAAAGGCAAATATCGAGATAATGAAATACTAGAGAAAAACAGAGTCTGTCGAAAAAGCAAATACGAAAAACGCAGATAGATTCAACTTTTTTCACGCCTCGGCTCTGATACCAAGTGATAGTCCCATTATTTAACAATCAAACAATCGTAAGCAAGTAACAACGAAGAAGCAGATGGAAGGATGTCGATATTATACACGAATCTGGTATACCGTATGAAACCCCGCTGCTCTCCCTCGAGAAGGAGAGCAGCGGAAACCCTTCTCTCTATCTCGCCTCTACGCACTCTAAGCCTCTTTTAGATTTTTAGGGTTCCCGTAAGTTAGCTTCCTTTTATATGAGAAGTTGGCTAACTTACGGGTTACAAGGAAGCTAATGGGTTGATACACATTTGTGGCCCATATTACAGAAATACAAACAAATACAAAGATATTTAATCTAGATTGGACACCATAAAATATTTCTAACAAGTAATCAAAAGAATTGGAATGAATAGGAATAATTGTCATTAATTAAAAAGATGAAACTTACAAATAATCACAGAGTCTTGAGCATAATAGCGGAAAAACTAGTCTAAACTCGAGCCTAGGCCTCTCTCCAAGTTTCGTAACCCTTAAATGGGAGCATAGAGGCCTTATTTATAGAAAATGAGGCAAAATTCGACTGAAATTAGGTTTTCGGACCCAGGCACGGTGCTACGCACGGCGTGTTTGGCGTCCGTGACTCCGGAACAAACGCGTGTTTCGCGCTTACGCACGGCGTGCGTACCCTCCAGTAGCTTCCTCGGTTCGCCTCTTCAGAAGGCACGACGTGCGTACCTGCCAGGCACGACGTGCCTGGCCTCCAGTGACTTCCTCGCTTTGCTTCTTGTGCACGCACGGTGTGCCTACTCAGCAAGCACGGCATGCTTACTCTCGTTCCGCCTCCAGGAGCTTCTGCCACGCATGCACGGCGTGCCTACCTCCTGAGCACGGTCGTGCGTGCCCTAAGACTTGATTTTCTCTTCTTTTTCTCGCTCCAAATGCCCCCACAATTGTTCCAAAGACTCTTTCTTCAACGATTCCTCATCGTGAACCTTCCGGTGACCTCCAAATCTCTCAAATCTTTCTCAAATGCTCCTCAACTCATCACAAATGCTTCTCATGCGTCGGTGCCGGGCTCAAATTCCTTGATTTTGATTCCAAAAGATACCAAAACTCGTACCAACGCCCGGTAAACATAACTTGAGCTAAAATTGGGACTTATAACACCTTAAAGCTAGGAAAATCATCAAAAGCCGATCCCAACACGCATCAAATGCGTGTTGTAATACGAACTTATCATTACTCCAATAATATCAACTGTGACTACACCTGCATACCTAAGATGCTCTTCAAGTGTGCAATCTACAATTTCATTTACTTTTAATCCAAAACTGCAATCCCACAGATACCTCAATTACCGGCGTCGGTTGTTTTAAGTTACTCCAGTATAAGTATCTCAATATCTTCAAAACTAAAGTATCACTAACCAGTTACCAAGTACTCCACTCACGTGGCTCTGGCCTAACTGTATAACATTTTGTCAGAGTCACTGCATCTTAGTGACTATGATTCAATACTGAAAGTTACTCCACTACACGTAACAAGTGACCAACAACACCCCATCAGTGACTCTTGCTGCAACTAAACAATGTTCTATTACAGTCACTGCATCTTAACATCTACGGTCACTACATCTCTTACATCCTCACATCCCACCTCCAATTCACCCTTTATGCATATAGGAAACCACACGTTAAGAACTTAATTTCAAACCTCTTATCATATAGCAGAATCACATGAGTACATAAGGGTAACGACTTTTACCTCACAAGCATTTGTCTTAGGGTAACAGTGACTATGTCCACCTTCTCCGCAGAGTCGTCTTCTTTCTCATGCGCACAAAAACAAATTGGAACTCGCAGAAAAGGCGAAAATAGAATGAGAAAATGGCCGAGTATGCTCCATAACATAAAACTCCCTCGTTTTTAGCTTGCAGATACGATCTTGACGATGGATTTAATGCCGCCGATTTTGTAGTATGCAAATGGTTGGTTGACTTAATCAGGAAATGGTAGTTTCTATACTTTTACCCAGGTGTACAAAAGACTAGTCAAATTGTTGGAATTGTTTATATGAGGTCACTTTTTGGTCTTCAAGGCTCTATTTAATATTAATAATTTAACAACTTTTACCTCGCAAGCATTTGTCTTAGGGTAACAGTAACAAGTCCTCAAGGACTCAAATTGAATAAGAATATACTCCGATTGATATATTAAGAGATCATTACCTAGTACATCGCTAGTGAAGTCTGCATTACATTAAGGTTAAAGGTCTGGTCAACGCTTTAAAACTTAAAAGTGAGGAACTAGCTCAAGCTTGCGCGATTGAAAGAACTTGCAACGTCCTTTCCCACTTGATTCAATGTCTTCGCTCTTCCTCTTCGCGTCACTGCTGAAACCAATGTTAGTAAGCTTAAGCTGCCTCTTGCCAGATTTTCCTCTGCTTTCGTCTTCCTCATTTATATCAGATTCCCTAATAAAACCCCACAAAATAGTTAATCAATTCAGCACCTGAAAGCAAATGGTGTTTGGTTTCAATGATAAAAAACAAAAATACTTTGTTAAGAATACTCATAAAAATATAAAACTTGTAATTTTCAGTCAAATACATTAGTTGAAAACGTTGGTCAAAACCAACTTGATAATACGGTCGTCTTTGTGGGATGCAGAGATCCATGGTGTCTAATATTTGTTGCAGTTGATAATATATTAACCTAAATGTATAACAGTAATAATGTAGAATGATTTGCGTTAAAAAAAGATGAGGAAATACAGGGAAAAGAAATCCTGAGAAATCCCCAAATCAGGGAAATGAGATATGAAGATGTCGGAGATTTTCACCCCCTTTCCCTCTCCTGCCCCCTAGCTACCAAAACGAAACATACACAATTCCTTTGCTCTCCTCTCATCCCCTACAAAATCCCCCAACCAAACACCGGTTTGCGATACTCCTCTTTAACTTAAATTAAATTAATAGGAAAGAACATGTCTTAGTATACAAAAGGCATAACTTAATATAGATTGATAACAAAGTACCCATATGATGGCTCACCATAAGACCTCAGCAATGTGTTTGGAGTATGAATTACAAGTTCCCCAGCTGAAGCGCACTAGTGTTGGAAAACCAAACACTACATGTTTGTGATGATCTAGCCAAGTCTTAGTGTCCGGATCTATAACCAGAATACCCATTAACTTGAACTAGTATTGTAATCTGCTTCCTTCCTTTAATCAAATGAAGCCATAATAACTCACCTCCGGGGTATCCCGATCCAAAGCTCCTATGCATATTTTCAGCACTCTCATCAAACACCCAGTCTCGCAAAGCTCTATCCCTGGTAACCTGCAAGAAAGATTTATAGAAAATGGCATCAATAGCTATTTATTTACCTAGGTGATCATAATAATAATATGATGGATTGAAGGAAGATTTGCGAAAAAACAGACCTTTGCAGCTATACTTGCTCCACTTACAACAGGGTAAAGACTATCAGCCTTTTTAGCAACCACAAATTTTATACCTGGAAACCTTTCAGAAAGTTTGAGTCTGTATTTGTCAGCATCACCAACTGTGTCCACATACACCTGAAACTTTCCATCTATCAGTTGATGTGATCCATATAGAAATGCAAATTGTACTTTATTTGTCCCAAAATAGTCAAACTTTTGGAAAAGTGTACAGATATACAAGACGACCCTTCTATCCTTATGTATGTTGAATGCATTTTATTATACTAGTAGGACAAGTTAATATGCACAAATTTGGAAGATTAGTAAAAAGAATCATTGAATTCCTTAAACGAAAACTATTTTAGGAAAACTTTTTAGCTAACGTGATGGATGATTTGAGTAGACGGAGTAATATAAATGAAAAAAGATTACAAAGAAAACGTGTGAAGTTTATGTTTCGTATTATCATTAAAGACATAAATAAGTGAAATTTTATGGGACAAAGGGAGTATAGCTTTGTTCACAAAGATAATTTCTCACTAACACCATCTGGCTTTCACTAGAAAGTTCAGAATTGAAATTCCAATCTCATTTTCATTTACCCCAGTGCCGCAAAGGCTCCCACCTACGGTGGGGTAAGGGGGGGTCGGAATTAAAATAGATTAGAATTGAAATTCCAATCTAAGCATTTAAAATAGATGTAAAATGATTGAGATACACAAGTGAAATGTTGATTTACGACTTTACGTACAAAACATCAAAACACACTGTGAGAAGCAGAAATCAGGACCTTTCTGTGTAAGTGAACTACACCAATGGTTGTACTTCAGAAGTCAACAAATGTTTCAATTGTATGCTCATTCTACCAAACTTTCAATATTTACTTTACCTCTGTTAGCAAAACACCCATGTCCAACACCCTCCTCACTAGGCCACTGGCAGAATCATGTGATATCTCATTAAGGTTGATTTTATTCCTGTTGACAGTTGCAGGAGCCAAGGGGCAAATAATATCGTAAATTAAATCTCGTTGAATATACATAGTAGCAAAAGATAGACCTTACTTTTTCAACATTTTGGCAGATAGCTCTCTAGGATCAATGACATCAACAGCCCAACCTATTGAACCATTGGTCTTCATTTCCTCGAATAACTCTTCCCTCCTCTCTTCTTTCAAAGTTTTAGAGTCTAGGTCAAGAAATGAGCAAATGTTTCAGATAAAGCAGAGTTAATTAATGCTGTTGGGTTAGACAAATCCTGATATAAAAAATGGTGAGAGCACCTTTCCTCTGGCAATGACTGGATGCGCAAAAGTTGAGCTTAGTAGTGCAAAAGAAACAGCAAAAGATTGGGGAAATAAATTACTCCATCCGTCCCAACAAAAGGTCATCTTTCAAGAAGTATTTTGGGGAAAATAAAAGAAATTTGGTTTTAAGAGCCAATTACTCCAAACAGTCTTGGACAAAATTAGGGGTGCTAATAACCATTCATAACCCGTAAAAGCTTGCACCTTGATTGAGTTGATCAAAACAAAATTGTGCCTAACTAAACCTGTTTTTATTTTAAATTTTTTTGGGGGGAGGGGGTAGAGTACCATATGAAAGTGGTAATACAATTTGGAAGTGAACTTGCTAACCACAATACAGTAGGAAGAAAGGAAATAAATTATCTATCATATTACTCCCATACATCCCCCCAAATTCTTTTACATCACCCCAAATTCTTTTGGGATTAAGGCTTGGATGTTGTTGTTATTACTCCCATACATCCATGGTTGCAAGTTTTCGTGTTATTGAAACCAAAATTCTACACCCTTTTTCTGGAAGATTGACACTCCTGCTTGAAAACGGCCTGAAACCTGCCGTTCCTTTATAGTATCTGTCCAAAGGCCTACCTGGACTAAGACATCCATATTATTCTAGGACCATCAGTGACCAAAGGTTCTCTACACTATGATTCTTCAGTTTTTTTAAACCCCGTGAGCAAAACTCCAAAATCGGTGGGGCAAATGCCGGAAAACATTTGCCACTATGATTCTTTGGTAGTTACTCCAAAATATCACCTAGAAATGTTAGAAATTGCTAAGGAGTATATACTTTGTATATCATACAAGGTAGTACTCCGTATTTGACTTTGAAATCTTAGTTATGAAGAGGGTAACTATATATTTAATACATAATTATGAAACACATTGCGTTCAAACCTTTCGTTAATCAAATCATATACCCATTACAATCAAATATCTATCAATGTTGAGCTGTTGAAGAGAAAAAAGTTATACAGGACTCTAGATTTGAATCGAGTAATTAACGAGATTAACCTGCAAATTTTAAAGTGGAAAGAGTCTTTAGGTACGACACCGCGCAATATAAGCATCCATACACCATCGGTCCTGTGAAATGGATGCGACAATATGAGGACCTAAACAGGCACTAATAAGGATGGGAGGAGCTGGCTGCTTTTGGATACCTAAAACGGGACCCCGGCCGGCTTCGTCAATACCCATGATGCAAGGCTTCATTGCCCATTGCGGCAGCACTCCGCCGCCAGATCCCATACCAGCTTCCTTTAGCAACTCTCTCTCTACAGGCTGAGTGACTGACTACAGTTCCCGCCCCAAGTTGTATCTCCCTGTTTTGTTCCCGCTCCTAACCTCGTACGAACCAGAAATTTCGCAAGTAGAAATGATGGAGGGGCGATTTTTTTTGTATTCCCAATACAAAGGATACTCCCTCCCTATTAAAAAATGTTATATTTAGTCTTTTTCACGCAATTTTAGATGATTTATGGGTTTATTTTGCATTTTTTGAAAAAGTGTGAGAATATTGTTATTGTAAGAGTATCGTTTACTTTATTAAAATGTATAATAGCTGCTTTTGGGGTGAGTTTATTTCTTAAAATGAAAGTAAGACACTTATTTTAATACGGCCACAAAAGGACACTGGGACATTTATTGTGATACGGAGAGAGTACAAGATAACATCCGGACAATTATGACAAATTCTATTGTGAGCCCTGGGAATAGAAATAGAATCAGTCACCTCACACATATCAACTTGATTCGCTAGACACGAAACGGGAATTTTAAAACATAAAACAATCAGGACTAAAATAATGTCAATCAAATGTATGCTAGAAGCCCAAATTTTCAAATCAAACCTACTGAAACTATAATAAAAACAAGTACTACTAATGAAAAAATAAATTTGAAATAAAGTTTTTCCACAAAACTTTCATGGCACAGAGGTGGTTCTGGAAGAGGACGAGCTCTACCAATGTCTACACACTCTAGAAGAAAGCATACAGAGACCCCTGACCAGACGAAGCTAGCCGGAACACCAACATAACTTCCCACATCGAGAGAGACACAAACCACCTTGGAGCACCTGTGCCCGGGAAAGAACCACCATAGAACAAAATCAACACAACCAGAAGAGAAGAAAAATCCAATTGGGTCATACCTCTACCAAGAATCTCTCAGTGTCGATGTCACAATTAGAGAGTTTGGATCACTGCATCACTGGGTTCAGGGGCATAGCTAGGGAGCAACCCTGGCTTTGGTCCACCTCGGATTTTAAAAATGACTATATGTTTAGGGTAAAAAGTTTCGTGTAAAATTCTTCCAAAAATATTCTTTGTACTGGCTCAGTCCGGGACAGTGCCCCAATTCTGCCCCTGTCTAGGTTCTGCCCAGTTCTGGAGTATTAGATATGCAATACGAGAACTTTTTTGAAATTTGAAATTTATGGTGTTTAGACTGCCAATTGGAACTTTTTTGAGTTCGGGGGCAAATTGAACAATCTGGAAAGGTACAGGGGCCATTTGACCATTTAGCCTTAGGAATAAATGGTTTTATATTAATGTTGTTTGAATAACTTTACTTATTTTTGTTAAATATCACTATTGATTTAATTATATCTACATTGTTCAAGTTATTTTAGAAAAATGTGTTACTTTTTAATACGTGGAATGTTGAACTGCTTAAATATACTAATAATAATTATTGTTCAATATTAAATATGACATCAATAGACTATTAATTGTATTTTCTAACATTTTAATAATGGATTAAATATGTCGCTATTAACACCAATTTAGTATATTTCGTTAGTCTATGACATGCATGGTAATTTACCGATACCTTACCGTTACCGAACCAAAAACTTCGGTATATTGAAATCTGGTATAATGAAATTTCGGTAAGGAAACGGTGTATAAATTTTGTATACAAAAAGTTTTGGTACGACAAATGTATGAGATAAAATATTCAGTATATCGTACCGAACCACGTACCCCTAAGTGGAACTGAAAGTGCTTTCTGTTCCTTCTCTCCTATACGTGTGTAATGCATTCAAGGCTTTCGTCTTCTCAAGCATTTTTTCCTTCTCAAGCTTTCATTTGTTACTAGTATAGTACCCGTGCATACACACGGGAAAGAGTAGTCGGTGCATATATTTTTACTCATTATCTAATTAAATATTAAAGTAAAAATAACTTTTTAAGATTCTACATTTTCGAAAAATAAGAGTTCAATAAGCTAATACCATAAAGTATAAGTCCATGCAATATGAAAGAAAAAATTCTTCCGTTCAATTGTTAATCGACTTATGTTATACCTAAAAGCACTACATGTGGAAGAGAAAATTTTCACTCTCAACGGTTAGTCAGATTATCTTATATCAGGGATGGACCCGGACCGGACCGAACCCGGTTCCGATCCCAGAACCGCCGATCCCGGTTTTTATATTTGAGGACCGGAACCGAACCGGTTCTTTACGGACCCGGTTCCGGTCCGGTCTACCCGGCCGATCCCGATCTGGTCCGGTCCTTTTTTTAGTCATTGGAAAATAAAAACATGATGTATATTTATTATTATAAACACTACAATGTCACTTGTAACAATATCACATTTGAAAATTACAATTGAGAATACTTTAAAGATGAAAATTACAATACATGAACAAATCGTCGTTGTCGTCGCTTCCGGCGTCAGTTGTCGTTTCCTCCATGAAATGGCGGTCCGGTGCAATGTTGAGTTCTTGTGTTCTACAATGGGCCTTCAATTAATCATGGAAGCAAACGAGTGTCTCGAGAGATGAAACACTCAACCTCATTCTATAGTCAATTAAAACGTTACCGGCTAGGGTAAACTCTTGTTCCACGGCAACAGTTGAAATCGGCATTGACAACACGTGTTTGGCCATTTTTTATAAAACCAGAAACATCCCTTCGTGTTTCTTCCACCATTGCAGGATATCAAAGTCTCCCGCTTCATTATACTCAATAGGAAACGTTAGATATAAAGAGAGCTCGTTAATCGAGCTTTGTGCAACGGCAGAAGTTGATTATAGATATTGTTGATTTTAAAAAACCTCTTCCTTTAGATGAGGAAGCATGCGGTATTGGGGTAGGGGGTGCATTACCATATTGTGCATGAAACTCATTAAATAAAGCGTGAAATAGATTACTAACCTCGTTGAATTGGGCTTGAGGATCTATAGGTGTGTCTTCGTACATAGGGAATGGACCGTAAAAAGCAGTATAATAGTATTCTAAAAATGTTTTATAATTAGGAGTGGACTCGGCCCGGGCCAACCGGCCTGGAACCGGACTGGCCCGCTACTGTGCAGGCCCGGACCAACCCGGTGAACCGGTTGGTGCCCGGTTCGGGCCACTCGGCCCGGTGAGGTAGGCGGGACGGGCCCGGGCATCCTAAATCGTGAACCGGCCCGGCCGGTTCGGGCCCGGTCCGGGCCAAATTATTTTTTCTTCTTTTTTTTTTGAATTTTTTTTAAGTTTTTGGGATGGGTTGGGTATGATGGGCCATTTGAGGTGGTTTGGAGTGGTTTGGGGGTGAGGGAGGAGGGTTGGGGGTTAATTAGGAAAAGCCAAAAAAAATATAAGAACCGAGGCCCGACCTGGCCCGATCCAGACCCGAGGTTACCCGGGCCGATTCCGGGCCTCCCCTTTCATGAACCGAGGCCCGGATGGGCCCAGGCCCGAACCGGGCCCGAACCAGAACCGGTCCACCCCTATTTATAATGCGAAAGTTTGAAACGAGAATCAAGACAGAAAGCAATAGAATAAATAGGTAAAATTAGTGGTGGACTCAGGCCGGGTCGAGCCCGGGCCGGGCCTAGGCCCGGTCGGGCCGCCGGTTTGTATGACATGGGCCCGGGACCGGCCCGAGGGTTGGATGGGTCCGGTTCGGGCCGGGCCACCCGCCCGGGTCACGGGTCAGGCCACCCGCCGGGTCGGGCCGGACCGATTAAAGATTTTTTTTTATAATTTATATTTTATAGTTTATAGTTTTATACAAGTATTAAAAACAAACTTCAAGTGCATTTATTTGAAATGAAATAGGAACTACATTTGAAAATTAAAACAAACTTCAAGAGACAAACATTTTGTAAATTGTAATCAATCGGAATTTCCCGCACCTCCCGATCCTTTGGCTTTGTCACATGACTTCATATGCTTCATTGCCATCCCGTATCCGCCTGAAACCCCCATGCTACATTTTTCCCCGCACCATTTACAAGTTACGTACCACATCCCGGTCTTCGGGTCCTTCTGCTTATCAAAACTATACCGTATAACGGCATCTTGATTTTCCATCTTAAGTATAAAGTAGATGTATAAATAATAAATTAGTAGGGAATAGAGATTAGAGAGTAGGAATATTTGGAGAAGATGTGTAGTAAATTGTATAGAAAAAATGGAGTATTTATAGTTTTTTTGTACCCCTACCCCCCCACCCCCCCACCCACCCCTAACCCACCCCTGGACCCTAGGAAGGCTCCCAACGGCTATATAGCCGTTTGGGTTCAACCACAACGGCTCTAAGGACCTGTTTGGTAGCCAAAAGATTATTTTTTTTAAATATAGCCGTTGGCCCGAACCGGCCGGGCCAGGCCTTCCTTTTTGTGAACCGTGCCCGAACCGCTAGCCTCCCACGGGCCAGGTAAAAGCCCGCACCGCCCATTCCGTAACCGGGCTGGGCCGGGCCCGCACAGTGGCGGGCCGGACCGGTTCAGGGCCGGACCGACCCGGTTTGGTCCATCCCTAGGTAAAATGTATGCATAATATTTTAAAAACTTTTCTTTCATGAAATCACAAAAATAATGTATGTAAGCAATTTCAGAAAACTCTGTAAAGACATCGACGAAATTAACAACATCTATAAAAAATGGGAAAACTATCAAATAAGCCCCTGTACTATACCGAAAAAGTCGATTAGACCCTCGTACTTTACAAACACTCAATTAAGCCCTCGAACTATTAAAAACGTTCAATTAAGCCCTTTGGGTGAGTAAGTAACCAATTTCCCGGTTAAACGACGACGATGACGACGATGTGCTCGAACTCCAGCAACAACAGCTTCCAGGAAACATGTTACATTTAACCGGGAAACCGGTTACTTACCGACCAAAAGAGCTTAATTGAACGTTTTTTAATAGTTCGGGGACTTAATTGAGTGTTTGTAAAGTACGAGAGCCTAATCGACTTTTTCGGTATAGTATGAGAGCTTATGGGAAAAAGTTTGAATAGCATTGTCAGAATAAACTATTTTGGAGGGACACGATTTCTAAATTCTAATGCATAGTTTATCGAATCCAGTCCCATTTTTGAGGAACCGGAACCAAAACCAAAACCATACTAAAGCTGGGCCAGTTTCCGGTACCCAGTCTCAATCCAGTCCCATGTATTCAAACGTTGTCCTTTATTATGGTTCGGGTGATTTACCCAATCAAATCCAGTCGACCTCTAAAACTTGGTCCATCCTCATCATTTGTATGAGAATAGTCCAAATTAGAACTTGTTATTTACGTACAAAGAAAAAGATATAGCAGTTCGTCGTCATCATTTACATATTAAGCAGGCAAGAACATGTAAAGGAAAGTAACCAACGAACCCCATCTACAAATAGACCACTTTTTGCTCATTCAATTCTTGTGCTTCTCGCATCCACTCTAAAAGGAAACTAACCAACTGTCAAGTCACTCTAAAAGACGAACTGTGTGAAGAGTTTGACCTTCACCAGCGGGCTAAGCAAAAACCAATCGCCATCACCGTGTTTGTTAATGTTAATGGGGATCGCCCATGGCGCTGCCAAAGCTATTCTCTTTCTCAACAACCAACCGGAACAGCTTGCACACCCGGTCCTTGTCACTGCACTTGGAAATGATGTCCATATACTGCATTGCCTCCTGGGGAAGGAGTCCTTCCATGAAAAACCGGAACAGGTGGGCGTGCGTCCCATGCATCGCTTCCAAACACTGTTCTAATGCACTCACTTGCTGCAGTTTGCTCAACTCTGCTGCCTCCAATAGCGGCAGCAACTCCTTCTCTTCCTCCTCAAAGTGCTCTTTTGAATGTTCCTGGTTTTGTAATAAATAAATTGAAGTATGATTGTTGTTGTTTTATGACAAATTTGATCATAGAACATGCTAAGGAAAAAATGTGCTAGCATAATTAATTTCTTAGTCTTTATAAAAAAGTACTAAAAATAAAAGCGAGTTCAAACAAATATACAAAATTGATTTATGGAACATTTTTCTCATTTTCTTTCTGTCCAGTTTTAATCTACACTTTTCCTCCTGTTATCATTTCCCTAGCATTTTCTGGGATCCAAACATACCCTTAAAGTTCATAGAAATGGTGTATAACCAGTAACAACATACCTGTAAGGTTTTAAGGCGAGTTGAAAGATTGGAGAGGCCTTCTTGGAAGACAGGGTTCCCTGAATCAAGAACTCCTATGGATTTAATGTCTTCTTTGATACCATTCATTACCGGCAGATCTCTTGCATGCTCCTCGTTTGCACCTTTGCACAATCCTATGTACATGACAGATAAAATAATCAATAGATACTACTGTTAGGGTTCTGGGACTGAGAACGGGTCCAGGGACGACTTGGGGTAGCAGGGTACCCGGTTGAGGTGGTAACCTGCCTGCTAGGGTTACTCCTCTTCTTGCCCGTGGCTGGAAGAGCGTAGTAAGAGCGCAGGGGAAGGGGGGAAGTCTGTGACTTCTCTCTGGGATTAATTCTTCTAATAATCGATGATTTTATTAAGGCTGAAAAAGGAATATAAATAGGCATCCTGCCTTTACATGATAGAGTTCTAATCTAACAGAAACTATAACATCTAATACTTCTATTCCTAATAGGGAAGTAATAAAATAAAATATAAAAATAGCATCAGGATAATTTCCCTCTTCTAATTAAACTGTTTTAATTAAACTTCCCGCTGGTTCCATAAAAATGCATCCGTAATAACTACTTACTAGTATAAGAAGCATCACCATCATCCAAAGTCCATACACCTCAGAAATCAATTATTACCATTCAATATAAAACTGAAGAGTATAAAACATGCCCTCTTGGGTTCGGCAATGGACACAGATATCCATCCCATATGAACCACAATTTATTTTGAAGTTTTTTATGCTAACAATCCAAAAGAAAAAGAGGAATTGCCAGATCCTGTATCCAAAATTCGGTTCCCTGTTCTTGCTAGTCTGGCTCCGAACAGGAACCTTGTCAACCCCCAACAGTCGTACAGAGAAAGAAGATGTAATTCCTAGGTTCCTCTTTCCCTCTTACTTTTGTAACAGTATGTATAATGTTAGTTGTATATTAAGTCTCTAGTTTTCAGATTTTTTTTTGAAAATGTCTCCTTACTAAATCAATTCAGCACTACAGCCCGTTTGGCATGGATTATTTGGCGGAACTTTCTGAAAGTAAACATGTTTGATTAAATGAATTTCAGCCACACACAGAACAATTAAGTCAAACTACACTTAATCTGATTCTTCTGTTAACCGTTTAATGCTATCAATGGGGGCCTAAATCTTCTGAACAATCATAACCACCATCCCATATAGTATATACCATCAATAGTATTCTAATATTCTGTGTTCATGATTATTTGATCCACGGTGGAAAATCAACACTAGGAGTGCAGGTTAATATTTTTTCCTAACAAGAATAAGCAAATAAGTCTTCATCAATTGTACATAATGCACATTAATAGAATGTCTATTATAAGAACAGAATGGGCTGGATGGTTTTACTTACTTTCCCAAATAAAGTGAACACAAATCCATAAAAATGAATATGGCAATTACATAAAAAGTAATAACTGTACATGATAATTATACCTCGATCAGCTTTTTCCAAGATTGGGAAGAGAACCCTCTCTTCCATCTGAGCATGCTCCAAGAACAGTTCCAGCAGCTGAGAATATCTCTTGGCGAACTTCCTAATCTCCATCCGAGGGCTCCCCATCGCCGGATCACCCGTCGTCCTTCCCCCACGATCAGACAGATCCTCCGCCCACCTCACCATCCGATCCAGGTGCCACATCATGCTCCGGTGTTGCAGAGTCGCAATCCAAACCACCAGCGGCGTCGTCTCGCCGTGCCACCCGCCCACGCTCCCCTTCAGCAGCTGCGGCTCCGGGAACTTCGCATCCAAGAACTGAACCAGAACTTCTATCGATCCGGAGACTGTGTCGGACTTGTACTCGAGCACCGGCGTCTCGTGCTGGTCGGACGGCACGAACTTGAGAGCAACGGGCTTGTAGAGGAGCGCGAAACGGACGCAGTAGGTGTCGACGCTGAACGGCGTCCCGTACAGTTTGACCATCGGCTGAGTCTTGATCGCGTCCGCCGGCGCAATCTCCGCCGTCGATTTCATCGAAGTGTCCATACAGTTACCCATGACGAAAATCCAAGAAAACGGGTAATCTGAGCACCCTTTAGCTGATAAACCTCTGTGGGGTTTCTGGGATGTCAAGATTCTACTAATCTGTGCTAGGGTTTGTGAGTGTACAAAGTGAAAGGTGTGAAAGTGGAGTGAGAGGGAGGAAAAGAAGGGATGGGCTTAAACAGAATACAGATCGGCAACGTACAACACCTTGGAAACAGCGGAGAAAATGACAGAGTACAACCCAATAACGGGAGGGAGAAGGAAATAGAGATTATATTAGGAGCCTTCTTTTATCCGAAAGAAGGCTGTCATGGAAAGCTGTTGGGATTCTGGCAAATGGACCGGACGGCTACGGTGGACCGGTTCAAATCGGCCGATAATGTAGTGACAGACAGTGTGAGACAGCAACGTGTTAACGTGTGAACTGTGCGATCAAAGATTCAAACAAATGGGGCAAGTAGTCGTTAGTTTTGATTATGCTTTGGAAAAGCCCATAAGCAAAAAAGTAGAGAGATGTTGAGATTATTAAGGAAGTGATTGATATTGAATTTGTAAAAGTACCAATAAAATAAAAATGATTTATAGTCATATACTACGTAAATTTTATTAAATTTGATATGAGACAATCTTAACTGAATGAATTGTCAAAAAAGTACGAGTCAATTTAGGGTATAGAAGGGGTATTTGGTAAATTAGACATTACTTCATCCTTCCTTTATAACATTGTATCTTTCCATTTTTAGTATCTCAAAAATATTGCGACTTTCTATTTTAATCAATTAATTTATAGTTATAATTATTTTTCTCTTCTCTATACAACTATATGACATGGTTTTTATTTTTATATTTCTTGTACCGATCAAATTTGACGAAATTTTGAGGTTCATAAGGAATGTATTTTTGAATGATCCAGAATTTTAGGTGAGGACGAACTGAGAGGTGTTTGCATTTTCAAATGGGGTTTTTATAAAAATATTATTAAAATAAATCTTATTTACATAAATATGACTGATAGTTACTACATGTAATGTTATGATAACTTAAGTTTAAAATTGAACATAAGGTACTATGATTTCATTATTATTGTAATCACTAATTACATTTTTGCAAACAAACTTTATTTTAATCATAAATATGTAATTATTTCTTTTAAATATAGATCTCTTATTCATACATTCATACTCTATTCACGAACTCCACTAGTCCCATTTTTTATTGAAAAGTAGTTTTTTTATGATAAATTGAAAAGTAGCTACAAGGACATTTGTTTATAAAAGTTTATAAGATAAAGGCAAAAAGAATTTCTCTCAGGGAAAAAATGTGAAAAGAAATTTGACTTTTTTTAGTAAAAGGTAGTTTTTTAGTTATTATGGTCAAAAAAATTGTTAACAAACGAGAGGTTTGTACTTTATACTTTTTAAAATTTTGAAAGCATGTCATTATATATTTATATTATCCTAAAATAAAAGAGTAGTCTTTTAGTTATCTCAATCTTTAGAGGAAAACACTTTTATTAGTTAGTATGTTTTTACCTAGACTGAAATTTGTTGGTCTAGTCTGATTTGATTTGGTCTGGTATGGTCTGAACTGGTTTGATCTGAACGGGTTTGATCTGATCTGTTAAATGTCTGGTCTCTATGTATTTTATAAATATCCAAGTCTGATCTGGTCTGGTCTGAACTAGTCCGGCTGATCTGGAACTGAAAAGAGTTCAAATAAAAACATCCTTACTTGTATTCTTGTAGTAATAATGTAAAACTCATAAAGGCTTTGAATAATCCTCATATTACCCAACTTTATAAACTAAACATAGATTCTAATTGTCTAATCACATGACAATGAAGTGTTCAATTGTAAAGAAGTCAAAGAAAAATAAAAACAAAAAGCATATTTGGATCCTCGGGCTATCACACCTTCAGGTGCAAAACCTGAAGGTGTGCTCCCCATATTTATGCAAACTGGTCGGAGTTGAGTACAGAAAATGTGAACACCATATTCATGCAAATTGGCCGTAGTTGGGTGCAGATATGGCTTATACAAGTCTAAACTGTACTAAAATGTGAACACCATATTCATGCAAATTGGTCGTAGTTAGGTGCATATTCTACTAAACATGTTGATGGATAAGTGTACCCGGGGGTATCTATCCGAGGGGTTACTGTGGGGAGTAACTAGAGAGAAGTCAGAGCAAAAGTAAGAGAGAGGATAGATATTGCTAAGAATGTGTTGAGTGTATTGAACATGATTTACAAATGAGGAAAGGAGTGCTATTTATAGTAGTAACAAATGCCAGATAGGGACACGCGTCATCATTCTGGTGGTCGAGGGGTCACCTCAGCAGGGTGGCACTGGCACTCGCATGTGGCCGCATTAAATGCGGTGGTTGGATGTGATGTATGTACTTGGTACGTTGATCCGACGCATGTGGGTGGGAGATTCTGTGGAGGAGACGCCTTCGGTCATAGATGATTGGCCGAAGGCTCTTCATACCGAGGGCCCCTAGGTGCCGAGGGCTACCGATCCGCTGCTTTCTCCCGAACACTCTGAGTACTTTGAAGAAGCTGTGTTGTGCATTTATACCCCTTCGGCCAGGGGGCCGAAGGCACCCCAGTGCTCGTCGTGGGCTGCTTGGCACTTGGGGCGCTGCAATTTGGTCCTGCCATGCTTTCTGGGCCTGTTGAGTCTTTGCTACAGTAGTGAGAGTCTATGGGCCGGGGGTCCTGGGCCATATACTCCATCAGGAGTCCCTCACTCCTTTTGCCGAAAGGTACTTGAGGGAAAAGGAGCAACTTGTGCTTGTCCTCTGCCGTTGTTCCGTTGTAGCTTGTAAAGTTGTGAGGAGTTCTCTGTTTGAAAGTTTTTTGCCGAAGGCAGTCCCTCAGTCCCCCACATTTTGGGACTTGAAGGGTTGTGTAATTGTGTTGCTGCTTTGGGGAGTTTTTGGTATTTTGAGATTTTCCCGAAGGGGTTCTCCAGTCCTCCACTCCTTGAGACATATGTAATGTGGTGAAGAGGAGTAGAGTAGTGTCCGTTGTTATCACGTTGCCAAAGGCCGACGCTTTTCGTTTCATTTTGGGGGGATGCCTCGTTAAAAACCTCATTAGAAAAAATCATGTGGGAGAAAATTCTAATGAGGGAAAAAGAGTGCACCGAATTCCCCCAATGATGAATCGAAAAGGTGAAACCTTGGTCCGAAATGGATGATAGTATTGTTGCCGAGGGGAACAGTTGGTGAAGGTCCCCGAGGGGTTTACCCGTTGTTAAGACGTGGGCTCCTGAAGGAGAGAGTCCGAAGGTACTCGTGATGTTGCATGAGGGGTACCGGCCGGGGGCACCTCTGTGTTTTCAAAATATAGTCGTTCCAATCAGACCATTGGCATACGAAGCGTTTTTAAAAAATAGCCGTTGGAGAGGACCTCCACGTGGCGTGTGGCTGTTGGCTACCTCCGGGCGGGTGTCACCGGTTGGCGGAAGGGACGGCGTGTAATGATGACTTTGTTAACTGGAGGCCCGGTTTAGGGCCCAAGCCCGGATCTGGGTGCCTATAAATACCCCAATGCCAAGCCATTTTCCTTGTGCGATTTCATTGTTAGCGAAGCTCTGCCGAAATATTTATAGAGAGAGAAACTTACCCTCGATCAAATCCTCTTTTCTAAGGTCAGTCTTCCATCCATTCCTTTTCGTATCAGTAGGTTTAGCTTCACGACCTTAGATTAAGAGTTATAGCCTTAGGACTCTCGTCCCTTGTACCCCTTGGACTATCATGTCTTCAACTAGCGATTCCCAAGACATATCGAGGGAGGATTCGGTGGAGGTGGAAAGCGTCTCAGATGTAGAATCTTCCAGCGAGCAGCCTTCGGTGAGCGGTGACGCAGCCGTAGCCACGGAAGTACAAAAAGACCTCGTTGCCGAAGCCGAGGCCGAGGATTTTGAGCAGGTGTGCGAAGATGAAGAGCTAGCCATCGCCTTCCAAGTAGCTGAGGATGAAGCACAGATGGAGGAGAGGATGAAAGTTACAGTGGCCGTCCTCCCCGCACGCAATGCTGGGGAAACCAGCACCTCCCGGCCTCTAGACCCGACGCCTATCAGTGTGGCTCCCGGGAAAAAGAAGATGACGAGGGCTGCTCCGAAAAAGACACAAGCAGCCGTGGACGCCGGACGGCCAGTAGGTATTCCTCAAGGCCACTCCTTCCTGAACACCACCGCCCTAGAGTTGAACACGAGGGCATCCCCGACTGAATACCAGGCCACTCAAATTCTGGTTGGCCCTTCGGCACGTGTGGTGGAGCCAGGGGCCAATGATTTGCTACGATATGCACCTGAGGGCTGCTTCGTTGTTCATACCCTGTCAGTGGAGATGGGGCTCCGCTTTCCGCTCCACCCCTTTCTGATGGAGTATCTATGGTTCGTGGGGCTGGCCCCCTATCAACTAACGCCCAACAGCCATTATTATGTGGCCGGATATCTCTCCTTGTGCCGGAGCCGAGGGGTTCCACCTACCCTCGACCAATTTTTCATGTCCTTCAACTTGTGCCGGGGGGGGGGGGGGGGGGGGGGGCATTCGAATGCTGAGGGCTTTGCCAACTTGCAGCAAGTCCCGGAGTTCAGGCTCTTTGATGACGTGCCTTCGTCCCACAAGGGATGGAAGGACAAGTATTGTTACATACGCCTGGAGGAGAACCCCTTTCCGGCCTCGCTTCGCAACAGCTTTCGGCGTCACCCGAAGGTACGGAGTGCAGCCCTGGAGAAGAACGGTAGGATACTTGCCAAGAAGCTGGAGGGGTCCGATAAGCACGTGAAGATCAAAGACGTCACCCTTCCGGACGAACTGTTCAAGCTTGGCTTCCAGCAATATCGACCGAGAGGCTCGGAGGATGAAAGCTACCCTCCGATAGACCGCGTATTCGAGAGAGCCGGAGGTGATTACCGAAGGGGCATATGTTTTGTACTTGGAGGATTTTTCCCTTGTTTTTTTCAATCTATGTCACTATAATTGCTACCCCTCAGCCCAATCATTTTGCGTCTTGTCTTTGCAGGTAATAATATGGACGTGAGCTCTCTTTTCGCCCTGAAGAACGCGAAGGGGAAGAAAAAGGGTCCGATGGGCGCTTCCGCCGGGGAGGAGTCCTCCCAAGCTGCTGCTGCCGGTGCTGGTGCCGGGGGGTCCAAAGGTGCAGGGGCCACGAAGAAAAAGAACTGTGGTAAGGGGACCGAGCCCCCGGCCAAGAAGTTGAAAGCCGCGGCCTCCGGCAAGCAGACGGCCGCTGACGTTGTCGTCATTGTGGATGAGGGGCACGCCTCCGGTCCCATCCCTCAGGAGCACATCAACCAAGACTTCTTCGGCCGGGAGAAGTTGGAGGCAAGAGTGTCGAAGGGGGCATCCGTGTTGGAGGGTAGCCTCAACCCCTCGGCGCTGATGAGCCAGATGCTTCCCTTGGCCGATCGATTGGCCCTCACCATGATGGACGAGGACTCCCTTGAAGCCAAGATTCTACTGAGCAGTGCCTCCGTGAGTCACGCTCTTCCTTTTCCTTTGTATTCGCTTTTTTATGTATTGTATGCACTATGTCTAACCGTTATCTTTGTTGACTGCAGAACTTCATGGGCCTCTGTGAGTATCTCCGGAGGGTGGATGAAGGGGGCCAAGGTTGCTGCTGAAGGGGAAGTTGCCAGCCTTAGAAACAGGCTGGCTGAGGCCGAGGATTCCCTCCGCTTGGCTACTGACAGCATGGAGCAGCGAGTGCAAGCTGCGAGGACCGAGGGGAAGAGCGAGGGCCTGGCTGAGGCCGGGGAGGCTGCTGCCGAAGCCGCTCGTGTTGCTGCCGAGGAGGCCCATGCGGCAAAAGAAGAGGTCGTCGCCAAGTCCCGGGAGGATGTTGTGGCCGCCTTCACTGTTGAGGGGTGGAAAGCAGAGGAGCAGAAGGAGTGGTTGTCCTCGGTGGTGGAGGCTTCTGTGGACACTTGGGTTGGAGGCCCCGACAAAATGTGGCTTGCTGAGAAGGGTGACTCCTATTATCAAGGTGGAGAGTTTTTTACCCAGCGCCTCATCTACCGAAAGCTCGCTAGGCACGTCAAAATTTCACCGGAGGAGTTCCAACCTGAATCTTATGGTCTTCCCCCCGGCAACCAGACGTCAGGGTCCCGCTCCCCGAAGGCGAAGAGAGGCCGGTCCTTGAAGATTCAGAGACCCTCCGAGAATGTGGCTTCGGTGGTGATGGATATGAGGCCGAAGGCGATGCCACCTCCAAAGCCGTCGAAGGGGGTGATGCCATAACTGCTGATTTGTGATTTGTACTTAGAACAATTCCTGATCCACCTTTGTAACAACATTATTAACTCTTGGCTCCGTCCCTTATGAACACCTTGCCCTATATTTTTGTCAATTGATGAATTGATGCCTCCGGGCTTTTGTATATACTTTGCTTTTATTTTTGAATGTATGCCTTCGCCCTTTCTTCGTTAATGAATGCCTTCGCACTCTGATGTTTTAGTCATTAGTCGTTTAGGACATAGAGAAATTTTCTTAGTGTTGTTCTTCCACCAGGCCTTCGGTTGTGTGGCCCCTCGGGCTGCATGGGGGTTTGACCGAGGGCCAAATATTTAGGACTTAGAAATTTTTCTAAGTGTAGTTCTTCCCCCAAGCCTTCGATTGTGTGGCCCCTCGGGCTGCACGGGGGTTTGACTGAGGGCCACATATTTAGGACTTAGAAATTTTTCTAAGTGTAGTTCTTCCACCAAGCCTTCGGTTGTGTGGCCCCTCGGGCTGCATGGGGGTTTGACCGAGGGCCAAATATTTAGGACTTAGAAATTTTTCTAAGTGTAGTTCTTCCACCAAGCCTTCGGTTGTGTGGCCCCTCGGGCTGCATGGGGGTTTGACCGAGGGCCAAATATTTAGGACTTAGAAATTTTTCTATAATTCATGGTGAATAGACCCTTCGATTTGTAGTATCTTGAGTAAGAGATCCCTCAGTGAAGGGTGGTAGTCCCGGAGGCACCCAACTTTCAGAACAATTTCCTTTGGCTCGTAAGGCTGGCCTCCGGTAATGTGGAGAAGCCTTCGGCTTTTAGTAGATCCCAAAGTGTGTACTTTAGGATTTTTACACTCCCACCATGGCATGATAAGATGAATACTCTCGGGCGAAGTTCGGGAGAGTCCCCTCGGTGTTTGGGTGAAATGCTGGGGGCGATAGCTGCTTGGACTTGGCCAATACTTGATAATATTTGTCTTGAATCGTTGATGAGTGGACTCAGCCAATTTTATCCCTTTTGAGGGAGTAGATCCCTCGGTGTCAGTGACGCCGGAGGCAGCCAGAAAGTGGACTTAGCCATTTCTTGATGATATTTGTCGAGTAGTAACCTTCGGGGACCGGGCATCGTCAATGGTGTTCAGTGAATAAGAACCTTCAGTTACCGGAAGTGTTCCACTAGGGAAGCCTTCGGTATGTTGAAACTTCTTATAATGCCGAAGGGCGTTTTGATGTGAACTGTTGGAGTTGTGTACTCATTGATTTCTGGCTGAGTCTACTCCCCTTCACCCCACGTTTTTTTGGTAATGAAGGGAAGGCTTCAAGAAACTTGGTTTCTTGGTAAGGCTTGGCCTATTGGGAGGCAACAGCATACACCATTAGCTCCCCCTCGTGCTAACCTTCCGAGTTCCGAGGGGATCGAGGGTCGTTTCCTGGGCATGAGACCTAGTCCGTAGCCTGCCTCCCCTTGCGGGATGGCACAGAAAGTGCCTCAGTTTTGAAAGTCGTTCCCTGGGCACGAGACATAGTCCGTGGCCTGCTGTACCCTTGGGATAATGGCGCGGGAAGCGTTTCATTTTTGAAACTCGAGTCCTAGGCATATTAGTTGCCTGCCATACCCTTGGGGTAGTGGCGCGGAAAGCGTTTCAAGGAAAGGTTTTCATTTGCAAACTGGTTCCAAATGGCCGGGGCACTACGTGCCGCCGGCACCGATAGGTGGCGCTTTCGGTATGATGTGTCCTCGAGGGGTACGGCTTTAGAAATAACATTTGGTGTTTGTTTCAGAATGTGGCCCCTGGTACTTGGTACCGAGGGGTCTTCAAAAACACTGGGTGTCCCTCTTTTGGAGTTGATAGGGGTGGGTACCCCCGGCACTTGGTGACGGGGGGTCTTCTTAGAAACACTTGGTGTTTTCCTTCATTTGTCGTAGGTGTCTGGAGTGTCAACCCTCAGCACTTGGTGCCGGGGAGTCTTGCAATAAGGCTTTGGGCCAGGAATCTGAATGAGGGCTTGGCCGCTCATATGTGTCTTGTTTCTTGTTCTTGGTGTCCTTAATATATCTTCAAATTTGAAGACCTTGGGCCGTAGAATAATACATTCATTAGTTATGAGGACTTGGCTGCTCCAACATTACTGATAAAATTTTACTAGATGGTGTACATTCCAATGTCGGGGGACCTCGGTCCCGTTGGGGCGTTTGAGCTTGTAAGTTCCCGGTTTGATGACGGCTTCAACGATGTATGGGCCCTCAAATTTGGGTGCCATTTTACCGCCCTCGGTTGGCTGGCTTGCTTCCCTTCGTCGTAGGACATAATCCCCCAATTGGAATTCTCGAGAGCGGACTTTAGCGTCGATGTAGCTTTTGATTTGCCTTCGGTAGTTTTCCGCTCGTATGAAGGCTTGCTCTCGGCGTTCTGAGATGAGGTGAAGGTCGAGGGCCATGTTGGTGTCGTTGACTTCGGGATCATATTGGGCTACCCTTCGGGTAGGAAGGGTCACTTCAGTGGGAGCTTTAGCTTCACACCCATAGCACAGGGAGAAGGGTGTTCCACCTGTTGCCCGCCGAGGGGTGGTGCGATAAGCCCATAGGATATTGTGGAGTTCTTCTACCCAGCCTCCCCCTTCGGCCTCCAGCTTCTTTTTGAGGCCCTCAAGTAATGTCCGGTTGACATTCTCCACTTGACCGTTGCCTTGGGGGTAAGCAACGGATGAGAAGGTGTGTTTAATGCCCCATGCCTCTAGGAGGGCACAGAAGGGGGCTGCCTCAAATTGGGTTCCATTGTCGGAGATTATTTGTTGGGGAACACCAAACCTTGTGAGAATGTTCTTTAGGACAAAGTGGCGGCACCTGGCCTTAGTAATGCTGACGAGGGGCTCAGCCTCTACCCACTTGGTGAAGTAGTCAATGGCAACGGTGATGTACCTGTTGTTGGAGGTACCCCTCGGCAGAGGCCCACAAGGTCTATGCCCCATCTAGCGAAGGGTATAGATGTGCTGATGGGGGCATAGTTGACCGCTGGCCTGCCGGGGGCCTTCTGGAAGTGTTGACATGCGTTACACCTTTGGGCGAGATCCGCACAATCTCGGGCCATCGTAGGCCAGAAGTAGCCCTGGATTATGAGCCTTTGGGACATGGAGAAGGGTCCCTGATGAGCCGAACAAGTGCCACTGTGCACTTCCTCCATTGCCACTTCGGCTTCATCTTGATGAAGGCACCGTAGCAGCATACCATTGTAAGATCGTTTGTAGAGCCTTCCAACCTCGATGGTGTAACTGGGAGCCCTCAGTTTTGTTAACTTGGCGCGAAACTCATCCTCGGGGCAGCTGCCCGGTGCTGATGAAGGCGATGATGTCTGAAATCCAGTCCTCTTGCCTTTGTTGAATTTGCGTGATGGGGCTGGCGTGTATGCTTGAGAGGCTGAGCTCTTCTATCCTTGCAATCTTAGAGAGGTGCTCGGGGTATTCGGCCGAGAGCTTTGACAGAATGTCGGCCTCAGAATTTTGAGCCCTCGGTATTTGAATGAGAGAGCGTGCCTCAAATACCTCGAGCAAATCTTTAGCCGCCTCCTTGTATTGTTTCATTCTTCCTTCTTTGGCCTCATACTCCCCGGAGATTTGGCCCACGACAAGTTTGGAGTCACACTTGACGTGGATCATTCTGGCTTTCATATTTGCTGCCAGCCGAAGGCCACATAGGAGGGCCTCATATTCTGCTTCGTTGTTGGAGACTTTGAAGGAGAAGCGGATGGCATAGTAGGCCCGGAAGCCTTCAGGAGTAATGAGAACTACTCCTCCTCCGCACGCTTTGGTGGCTGAGGAGCCATCGGTATAAAGGGTCCACCACTCGTCCGAAGGTGCCGAGGGCTCCTCACCCACTGCTGATCTGGCCGTGCACTCCGTCACGAAGTCCGCCAGGGCTTGGCCCTTTATGGCAGGCCTCGGACGGATGTCGATGTTGTATTGGCTGAGGAAGACAGTCCATTTTACCATTCGGGAGGAGCTGGTGGGACTCCTCATCAGGGTGCCGAGGGGTTGATGCGTAAGGACCTGGACCGGATTGGCCTGGAAGTAATGGACAAGCTTCTTCACAGTCCAAACCATAGCTAGCATCGTCTTCTCCACAGGTGAATACCGGAGTTCCGCTTCCCTAAGGGTCTTGCTGACATAGAAGATGACATGTTGGACGCCATCTTCTTCCCGGATGAGTACTGAGTTGATGGCTGCCGGGCTAACACCAAGGTAAAGGTATAGGGTCTCCCCTACCTTGGGTTTGGAGAGTACAGGGGGCGACGATAAGTACCGTTTCAGTTCCTCGAAGGTCTCCTGACACTCTGAAGTCCACTAGAAGCTGGCGGTTTTCCTCAAGATTTGGAAGAAGGGTAAGGATTTTTCCGCCTAATTGGACAGGAAGCGGTTGAGGGCTGCCAAGCGGCCCGTCAGCCGTTGAACCTCCTTCACATTGCGTGGAGGCTCCATGTTGATGATGTCCTGGATCTTCTTGGGGTTGGCCTCGATACCCCTTCGGCTCACCATGTAGCCTAAGAATTTGCCTCCTTGCACGCTGAAGGTGCACTTCTTCGGGTTTAGCCGAAGGTTGAATTTTTGCATGATGGTGAAGATCTCCCTGAGGTCGTCAGCATGGCTTGTTGATTGCTTGCTTTTGACGATCATGTCGTCAACATATGCCTCCATGGTGTGCCCTAGGATGGCCTGAAATACCCTGACCACCATCCAGGTGTAAGTGGCGCCTGAGTTTTTCAGGCCGAAGGCCATGACAAGGTAGCAGAAGATGCCCTCAGGAGTCATGAAGGCTGTTTTTTCGGCGTCTTTCTCGTGCATGAAAATTTGGTGGTACCCTAGGAAGGCATCGAGGAAGGACATGATCTCGCACCCCGCGGTCTCATCCACCAGTTGATCGATGTTTGGCAAGGGGAAGGGATCCATGGGGCACGCCCTTTTTAAATCAGTGTAATCTACGCACATGCGGAAGGTGGGCGGTTTTTGTGCGAGGACTACGTTAGCCAGCCATGAGGGGTATTTTACCTCCTTGATGTGCTTGATGGAGAGGAGCATGGCGACTTCTTTCTTCACAAAATCCCTCCTCTCGGCCGAGAGGGGTCTTCTTCGCTGTTGTACCGGTTTGACCGAGGAGTCCACCGAGAGGCGGTGGGTAATGATCCTTTGGCTGATTACGGGCATATCCTCCGGCCCCCATGCAAAAACAATAGTAGGCGCGGAGGGCTTCAGTTATGCCGGTCTTCATGTCTTCGGGGAGCTTGGCTCCAATCTTCACAACCCTCTCCGACTTGGCCGGATCGAGCGTGAAGTCTTCTACTTCCTCGGCGGGCTCAGCCCTCGGCCTTTTCTCTTCTTCCTCTACGGTTCCGGTGATGGTGTCAACATGGAACTCGGTCTTACTAACCTTCTTTGTCACTTGAAGGTAGCAAGTGCGGGCAAGTTTTTGATTCCCCCTTGAGTACCCGATGCCTCCTTCGCCAGGGAATTTGAGGCACAGATGCCTCATGGAGATGATGGCTTCGAGGTCCTCGAGGGCCGGTCTGCCGAGGATGATGTTGTGGGAGCAGTCGATGTTGACGAAGACGAACTCCACTTCGAGCTTGGCTCTATGGAGCCTGTCGCCGAATAGTACCGGGAGGGTAATGACCCCCTCAGAATCAATGGTGTCTCCGATGAAGCCGGTGAGAGGGGTCTTGATGGGCCGAAGGGACCCCCTCTCCAGATGAAGCTCTCTTAATGTGCTGAGGTACATTACATTGACGGAGCTGCCCGTGTCAATATAAGTTCGGTGGATGATGGTGTCATTGATCTCCGTACGGATGACGAGGGCATCCCTGTGCGGAGGAAGCCGGGGGGAGATCAGCGTTGGTGAAGGTGATGGGTTCCTCCCTCAGCCGCTTCACCGGGGGCATATGATTGACTTCCCCCACGTATAGCGACTGTGCCCACTTCTTCCGCTGGCTGGTGGAGTCCCCTCATGTGTTACCTCCAGTGATCATATGTATGTGGCGCTTTTTCTCCTGGTATTGACTGTACTCCTCCTCGTCATCGAGGTTTCCAATCTCCCTTTTCTTACCCTTCGGGTCGCCGAGGGGGATGGTGTTTGGGTTGACCCAGGCGTTTGCTTTCTTGGGAGGGGCCTGGTAGTGAGGGGTCCCCTGAGACGGAGGGCCTCTGATGAATTGGGACAGGTGGCCTGCCTGTATCAACCTTTCAATGACCGTCTTCAGCTGGTGGCAGTCATCGGTGTTGTGCCCTTGGTTGCGGTGGAACCGACAGTAAGGATAATTGGGGTTGATGGCGTATACATCCAGGGGTGCATGAGAGGCACGCTCCACAAGGCCCCTCTCCTCGGCGAAATATAGGATGACACTGACGAGGTGCGTCAAGGGAGTCCGAGGGTGCTCCAAAAGATTGGGATGAGCCCAAGCCTTCAGGTTTCCCTTGTAACCTCCCCCGGGCTTGGCTTGGCCATGCCGGGGGCGATCACTGGGGGGTGCGGAGACCTTGGATTGATTATGGGGAGCCCCCGGCCCCCGGTTACCCTTGTCATCTGGCCGAGAGCGTTGCTGATCGGGGTTGTGATGGCACTTTTCCACCTCCTCGGCCTCGGCGTACCGGTCCCCCCGCTGTAGGGCCCTTATGTAATCGCGGGGAGGTTCGATAATGAGGCTCCTTGAAAAGTTCCCGGGGCGAAGGACTGTTTGAAGGAGGGCCAGGAGGGTCCCATCGTCAGCGCCATCAACTTTGTCAGCCTCCGTCCTCCAGCGTTCCAAGAAATCCCGAAGGGTCTCCTCCTTCCTTTGTCTCACCGTCAGCAAGTGGGAGAAATGTTTTCTTGACCGGCACCTTCCTTCAAATTGCGTCAAGAAGCGTTGGGCGAGTTCTTGCCACGAATCAATGCAGCCTTCAGGCAATCGGTTGAACCATTCGTACGTTGGTCCCTCTAAGGAGGAGAGGAACCAGCGGCACAAATATTCGTCCGATGCCCCCACCATCATCATGCTGTTTTGGTAGCGGCTCTAATATTCCTGGGGGTCCGTCTTTCCTTCATAGGGCCAGATGGGTTGCCCCCGGTATTTTTCCGGAATTCGGGCCGCCAACACCCTTGGGGTAAATGGCGTCCTAGTCCGGAGTTGGATGACGGGTTCCCCGGAGCCTTCGGCTATTCGTTTTTGCATTTCCTCCATTTTGGCCATCATGGCCTCATACTTGGGATCTGCATGAGGGGTTCCCCGATGGGCCTCCATTTCATCAAGTCTGTGCTGGAGGGCCGCAATAATCTCGTCCCTGGGATCCTTCGGAGGGGCCTCCGCCCCCTGCGAACGAACACGAGCCGAGTGAGCCTGATTGATTTGGTGCCTTGCGTCATCGGCACGAAGTGGTGCCTTGCCTTTGTCCTGATGGGGACGCCTCTCGTCTGCTCTTGAGACAGATCCCCCGCTCTGTTGGGGCCTTTGGGACGCCTTCACACCGAGGCGGTCTTGGACCCATTGGCGGTCTTGCCCCCCCCCCCCCCCCAAGTCTTTAGAGGGCTGAGGTCCGAGGCCTTTCTTTGTTTGCGCCATGGTGGTCCCGGGATTGGACCTCCTGAGAGGCGGTGTCCTGGGCCACGACGCCCTCATCGTTCCCCACCCGAAGGATAGGTTTCGCGAGGGGTAGTGGTGGTGGAAGCGGTATGGCGTTCTCCCTGACCTGTGGTTGAAGGGGCACCAGAGTGCCGAAGGCACATGGGTTCTGAGTAAGTGTCTGGATGAAGGCGGAGAACGCCGATTGCACGTCAATGGTAAGGACCAGAGGGCTCACTTGGTTTTCGCTCCGGTCCTTTTTCCTGGCCTCGATGCCAAGGCGGGCATCAGGGGCATTTTGTTGGAGTTGAAGGCGTAGGTCGACAGTCGTCTGATCCAACCCGGCGATGACGCCGCCCTCGAGAGCCCTGTTAGAGGCCTCGGGGACGTCGACTTCGCCGAGGGCCAGGTTCCTGTCCTCAACGTTCTTGGAGTTGGCACGAGTGGTTCTCACCATTTTTATAGGTGTTTTGTGTTTTTCCGAGGGGGAGGGTTTCTCACTTGATTGTTCGAACTCTCAATGAAAGCACCAAATGATGGATAAGTGTACCCGGGGGTATCTATCCGAGGGGTTACTGCGGGGAGTAACTAGAGAGAAGTCAGAGCAAAAGTAAGAGAGAGGATAGATATTGCTAAGAATGCGTTGAGTGTATTGAACATGATTTACAAATGGGGAAATAAGTGCTATTTATAGTAGTAATAAATGCCAGATAGGGACATGTGTCATCATTCTGGTGGTCGAGGGGTCACCTCAGCGGGGTGGCACTGGCACTCGCATGTGGCCGCATTAAATGCGGTGGTTGGATGTGACGTATGTACTTGGTACGTTGATCCGGCGCATGTGGGTGGGAGATTCTGTCGAGGAGACGCCTTCGGCCGTAGATGATTGGCCGAAGGCTCTTCATACCGAGGGGCCCTAGGTGCCGAGGGCTCTAGGTGCCGAGGGCTACTGATTCACTGCTTTCTCCCGGACACTCTATGTCACGCCCGGACCTACCCGGACACGTCAACAACCCGCCGTACAGTACGAATAACCAACCGCAGTCCAACTCATCCATACTATACAGGGCGTCTTGAATACCATTCACACATAGTACATCCATAAACAAACATAATGTAAAATAAACATTTATAGCAGCGGAAACATTTAACACAAGTGTTTATGCCACACCTTGGCAAACATGGGCATACAAGCCCCCAAATAATTTTTTAAAAAACAATATCCATGAGCATTATTTAAATTGTTTTCAAAAACAGAAACGGAAGAAGCACGAACCACGTCTTCTTCCTTTGATCTTCCCGAAGCAACGGGCGGTGGCAGCAACCTTCAAGTTCTACCTGAAACTGTGAGGTGGCCTCCCCCGTGAAGGGGAGGTCAGTACTTGGAAATATTTGACAAGCACAATAGCAACTATACTAAGTATAATAGATGTTTTAATTTCTAAGGCCCTCAACCTAGGGTGATATTATATTATAGGCCATAACCCTCGGTTACCCCTCTTTCCTTTTAACTGTACTTACTTTATATGGAGTCAAGTCGTCGGCCCGTGGGCCCATATTCATTTAGAATTCATTATTTTCTTTCCCCCGTGACCGCATGTCACGCTAACCCCGTAGGGTCCCATCGAGCCCTGATGTTATAGCAAGGGCTCGGCCCAACTACATTTCTATAAAATCCTCTAACTCGATTTAACGCATTAAAATTGTATGGCAAGGGCTCGGCCCAACTACGTTTCCATACCAACCATAACTTCGTGGCAAGGGCTCGACCCAACTACGTTTCCACGGAGATCACATATACATGGAAAGGGCTCGGCCCAACTACGTTTCCATGCTAATCACAATACATGGCAAGGGCTCGGCCCAACTACATTTCCATGCAATCCTAGAGTCCAACTCTACTTTATTTTCATAGTCCAATTCTCAAGCAAATCATATGCCTAGAATCAATTCACTTGGATAGCCTTTAGGCCTACCTCTACCACACCTTAGTGTGCATACAATTCAACCTTGAAGTATCTCTGAAGACTAATTAAGGCATACCCATTTACAATCCTATCTCTTAGGATTAAATCCATCATTTATTTATATTAATCTCTCGACTAGTATTCCAACACTAGTCGGATAATCTTAGAACCGCCAAGTTCTTAACTCATAGCCAATTAATTCATCTCAATTGATTTTCCAATCCAAATATAATTTAACCCAAATATCAAAAATATCACTTTTAACCATTCATGAATTTCATACATGAAGTAAAAGTATATTTTATCGCAATATTACCATAGTCAATCTCATCATCATATCATCACTTTCATATCACATAATCATACACAATTTACTCTAAATTTGTATATCATGCTTCACTTTTTCACATGCAATAGTATTTTCATTTAGGCATTATTATTCATTAATAATCCATGAAAATCACATTTAATAACTTAGGTAATCTTACGAAATTAACCCAACCATTATAAGCAATATAGTCAGCCATCCTCACCTTATGATGTACTCAACTAGATGCCTTTACGAAGCCCTTCGATAAATCCCCGTTTTTGGCCGATTGAAACGAGAATTCTGGGCAGTAGCTGAAAGCCGCCCGGCTTTCGCCAAAAGTCGTCCGGCGTTCGTGTGCTGCAGGTTCGAGCAGCCTGCTATACTTAGCGGTTTCCGGCGATTTCGACTCCTATCGATTCACCAACACTCCTAAGTTAAATGCCACCACTTTATATCAATATTCTACACTTTTAAACGGGTAGAACTCATGGTTTAATCCACCATATGATTTCTTAGAAATCATACACAATAAAACTAGTTAAAGAGTAGAAATTGTGTTCTTACCCCTTCTCCTAGCTTTTCCTTTTGGATTTCTCTTCCTTCTTGCTTTCTTTGAGCTTGGTATTGGTGAGAAGACTTTCCTAGAGCTCTCTCCTAGTGATAGGGCCGAATGTTGCACAATGAGTGAGGGAGATGTATCTCCATCCACTCAACTCACCAAAATAATGCATGCAAGGACATGGGGGGTGTGGCTTTGTCTTGAGCCATCCCTTCCACTTAATAATCCACCCCCCTCACCAATTCTTGTCTCATCCAGCCCTCACCTGTCTGCTAGAGCTCACAAAAACGTGGGGTGGCCCCCACTCATGTGGGAGGTCATCCCATCGTGTCCCGTCGTGTATAATCGGCCCCGAAAGTTGTATTTTTCGGACTACTTTAGTCATATTTTATTTTATCGGGCCGGATAAAATATATCACGCATTGCTAATAATTATGGTCCTTTAGAATAGATGTACATTCCCCAACATTAATTTAGGAGTCTCCGAACTCATTTTGGGCTGTTATCCGCTAAATCACCAATACCGGTAATTGGGCCCTGTTTGACCAACCGGTCAACTCCATGCCTTTCTTATGGCCCAAATAAAATATCCACCTCCATATAGCTTTCATCCAGACCAAGATGAATATAATATGTGGTTCGGGAATTATCGGGCGCCCCCCCGGTCCAGGCGTGGGCCCCACTTGCAATTTACTATTCACGTAAAAGAAATAATAAAAATTTACAATTACGCAAATTCATAAATCATCCTTCAAGGTTTATTACATAATTTACTAAAAGTAAATATGCTTGGGGACGGTGCTACAAGTTCACCCCCCCCCCCCCTTAACGGGAATTTCGTCCCCGAAATTCACAACGATATTCAAACAGAAATGCATATTGTTCCTTCATCGATGCTTCAGTCTCCCAAGTTTCCTCTTCAACTCGGTCACTCTTCCAAAGGATTTTAACCATTGAAACTTTCTTGCTTCTTAGCTTCTTTACTTGCCTATCAAGTATCCTTACCGGTTGCACGGCGTAGTTCAAGTCTTCCCGTATTTCCACGGGTGGTTTTTCTAGTACATGAGATGGATCCGGAATATACTTCTTAAGCATAGACACATGTTATACATTGTGTATTTTCTCCAATTCCGGAGTCAACTGTAATCGGTATGCTACGGCCCCAATTCTCTCAAGAATTTCAAATGGCCCTATGTAGCGTGGGTTAAGTTTCCCTCGGCTCTGAAATCGGATGATTCCCTTCCAAGGTGAATCTTTCAAAAATACCTCATCTCCAACCTTAAACTCTAAGGCCCTTCGGCGCTTATCGGCGTAGCTCTTCTGTCTATCCTGTGCCGCCTTAAGTCTGTCACGAATCATCTTCACCTTTGACTTGGTGATTTCCACCAGTTCCGTGCTCTCGAGTTTGGCCATGCCAACCTCATCCCAACACAAAGGTGTACGACATCTCCTCCCATACAATGCCTCGTATGGAGGCATGCCTGTACTCGCCTGATAACTGTTGTTATAGGCAAACTCCACAAGTGCCAAATGGTTGTCCCAACTCCCTTGGAACTCCAATGCACAAGCTCTAAGCATATCCTCTAATATCTGTATAACCCGCTCGGATTGCCCGTCCGTTTGTGGATGAAAAGCCGTACTGAATTTCAGTTTTGTCCCCATAGATTCTTGGAACTTCGGCCAAAATCGTGATGTGAATCGCGGATCTCTATCGGATACAATGGTTATAGGAACCTCATGTAGCCTCACGATCTCATCCACATACAACTTGGCTAACCTTTCCAGTGCATAGGTGGTGTTGATAGGTAGAAAGTGTGCACTTTTCGTGAGCCTATCGACCACAACCCATACGGCATCATAGTTCTTAATCGTCCATGGCAGTCCTACCACGAAATCCATAGTCACGTGTTCCCACTTCCATTCAGGAATGGAAAGTGGCTGTAATAATCCAGCTCAATGCTGATGTTCTGCCTTAACTTGCTGACAAGTAAGACACCTACTGATGTACTCGGCTATTTCTCTCTTCATACCCGACCACCAGTAACTTTCTTTCAAATCACGGTACATTTTTGTTCCTCCCGGATGCATGGCATATGCTGATGAATGGGCCTCCTCTAAGATGGACTTTCGGAGCCCATCATCCGACGGTACACACACTCGGTCACGAAATAATAAGAGACCATCGTCTCTTTCCCTGAAATCCTCAACCGGTCCCGCTAGCATGCGTTCACGGACCTTCATAAGCTCTTCATCGGTTTCTTGACCCTTCTTGATTTCATCAAGTAATGTAGGTCTCACCTCAAATCTAGCTAACAAGGCACCCTCGCTAGACACCTCCAATTGGGCTCTCAATGCCCTCAAACTAGTCAACAATACCCCGGACGAATTCTTTCGGCTCAAAGCATCTGCTACCACGTTGGCTTTACCGGGGTGGTACTCGATAACTAGATGGTAGTCTTTTATCAACCCCATCCACCGTCTCTGTCTCATGTTTAACTCTTTCTGAGTAAACACGTATTTCAGGCTTTTGTGGTCAGTGTATATATGACATGTTTCCCCGTAGAGATAATGTCTCCAAATCTTCAATGCAAATACCACTGCCCCCAGCTCCAAGTCATGAGTAGGATAATTTACCTCATGCTTCTTCAACTGTCGTGAAGCATAGGCAATCACCCTCCCATTCTGCATCAAGACACATCCAAGCCCTTGGATGCTCGCGTCACTATAGACTTCGTACCCCATACCCTGTCGGGGTAATGCAAGTACCGGTGCCTCAGTCAATCTCTTCTTCAGCTCAAGGAATCCCTTCTCACATTGGTCATCCCATACAAACTTGGCCCCTTTTCGAGTGAGCTTTGTCAATGGTGATGCCAAAACTGAGAACTTTTCCACGAACTTTCGGTAATACCCCGCCAATCCAAGGAAGCTACGAATTTCCTTTACATTCTTTGGCCTCTCCCATTCAGTAATGGCCTCAATCTTCTTGTTATCTACGGCAATCCCTGATCGCGAGACCACATGCCCGAGAAAGCCGATCTCCCTTAGCCAAAATTCACATTTGGAAAACTTGGCATAGAGTTGCTTCTCCCGTAGTGTCTCAAGAACAAGCATCAAGTGCTCCTTATGCTCTTCTTCACTCTTTGAGTAAATCAGGATATCATCTATGAACACAATCACAAACCGGTCCAAGTATTTATGAAATACTCGGTTCATCAAGTCCATAAATGCCGCCGGGGCGTTGGTTAGCCCGAACGACATGACTAGGAACTCGAAATGACCATACCTTGTGCGGAATGCACTCTTCGGTATGTCATCCTCCTTTATCTTCAGTTGGTGGTACCCCGACCTCAAGTCAATCTTCGAAAACACCGTCGCTCCTCGGAGCTGATCAAACAAGTCATCAATCCTAGGCAAGGGATACCTATTCTTGATTGTGACCTTGTTCAGTTGACGATAGTCAATGCACATTCGAAGTGTTCCATCTTTCTTTTTCACGAAAAGGACCGGTGCTCCCCACGGAGAGTGACTCGGCCTTATGAAACCGTTATCCAATAGCTCTTGCAATTGGGTTTTCAACTCGTTAAGTTCAGCGGGTGCCATTCTGTATGGCGGTATAGAGATTGGTTTGGTGCCAAGTTCAACCTCGATCACGAACTCAATCTCCCTATCGGGTGGAAGTCCCGGCAAGTCTTTTGGGAAGACATCCGGATACTTGCACATTATTCTCACATCATTGATGTCTATCTCTTCTTTGGTTTTGTCCACCACATATGCTAGGTATGCGTGGCATCCCTTTCTCATCATATTCCTCGCCCTCACGGCGGATATGATACAACTGTTTGATTTGCCTCTATCTCCCTCGAAGCGTAAGGTCAACCCTTCACCGCCTTCGAGTTCAAGAATCTTTGTGTAGCAATCGACCCTAGCATGATGTTTCTCAAGCCAATCCATCCCGAGGATTGCATCAAACTCGATCATACTCAGCGGTACGAAATCACACGTCAAGTTCTGTCCCTCCACGTCCACCTCACACGATGGATAATGGCTATCTCTCTCGATATCATCCCCTAGAGGCGTGGACACCAATAGGGTTTGAGTCATCGGTACAAGTGGTACGTTGAATCCGCTGGCGAACGCCTCACTCACAAATGATCGTTGCGCCCCGGTATCAATAAGGATCCTTGCGTCCCTCCCGTTTATCTTTAGTGTACCTACATTCATAAGTAATGTAAGACACACTATCTAATTAATAGGCTTGTTTCTTAAGTCGTAGAGTATGTTGGTCGTGGTTCGGGTGAAGTCCGTTCGACACCCTCCCGAAATTCCCCGGTTTCTAACCTTTAGAACCGCTCTAGGACTAAACCAGGTGAAAGCCGGCCGCTTTTCACGAAAGCTGGCCGGTTTTCGTCTGCGAGAAAAATCCCTGTATGTAAATCACGAAAGCCGGGCGGCTTTCACGAAAGCCGGCCGGTTTTCGTCGCCGCAGTTTTATTCATGGAATGGGTTTCGAAGCCGGCCGGTTTTTACGAAACCCGGCCGGGTTTCAGCAGCGCAGGAATCCCCAGGTCCAACAAAAGCCGGGCGGCTTTCGCCAAAGCCTGGCGGCTTTTGGTGCCGCAGTTTATTCCGGATTAAATATTCCAAATGCCGGCCGGTTTCTGTGAAAGCCGGCCGGTTTTCACTTGCGAGGAAAATTGTTGATTTAATACTTACGAAAGCCGGGCGGTTCTCGGTGGAAGCCGGCCGGCATTCGTTGCCGCAGTATTTTCCCAATAAATCAAGATGAAAGCCGGGCGGCTTTCGTCAAATGCCGGGCGGCATTCACCCAGGGCGGGGATTTTCCTCCCCTTTACCTCTACAAACCCGACCAAACCGTCGGGGTTATGAATTTTGCACGTTTCAAGCACTCCTATGGCATACAATAGAGTTAATAACATGAGTTTAGGAATTTACCCGCAACGGAGTCCGGGTTAGCACGTGCGTCCGCCTCCGTCATCGCATAGACCCTAGCTTGGGTCCTGCCTCGGTTCACGGATGGCACGTTGCTTGTACTTGGCCCTCCGTGCGCCGTGATCGTGTGAGGTGCCCCTGCTCGGTTCCTACTTGCCGTAGTCCCGCTACTAGGTCCTGCACCCATGGCTCGCCCAAGTTGTGGGCAGTTTGATCTCAAGTGCCTCGTCTCTCCGCATTGGTAGCACCTAGGGGGATCGCGGCACTTGCCCGCGTGGTTCCTCTTGCAGTTATTGCACCTACTAATGCCCGATCCTTGCAACCTCGAGCCTTGCCCTCCTGGGCCTTGATTTCCCCTAGATGGTGGTGCGGGCGTTCTGAAAGACCCACCTCCCCCGTGGTTCCCCTTCTTGCTAGAACCTTGGGGGCGGTGTTCTCCCATTTCCTCTTCTTCGCCTCCTCGGCGTTTTTCAGCTTTCTTTCTTCCCATTCCTTCTCCCCTTTCAGGCCTTGCTCCACCACTTGACTAAACGTCATGTTAGGCAATTGTGTTGCCCGCTCACGCACGTCTAAGTCTAAAGCATCCCAAAAGTGATTCACCATCCGGTTCTCATCACAAGCATACTCCGGTATGAACTCCGCGAGCTCCCTGAACTTGTGCTCAAGTTGCCTCACGGTATACTTGCCTCCTTGGGTCAAGTTGGTGTATTCTCTCCTCTTCAAGTTCACCTCGAAATCGGAGTAGTATTGGTTGAAGAATTCCTGTCGGAAATTCTCCCAAGTTACGGCCTCACCGTACTTCCCCTTGACACCGTCCCACCATGTGGACGCCATCCCCTCTAGCAACCTTGTTGCTACTCTCATCTTCATGTTTGGCGGCAGCTGCATATCAAGAGCCGCTTCATTGAACCTCTTGATCCACTCTGCCGCAACGGATATATCTCCCATCCCATCGAACGGTTTACACCCTAAATCTCTTGCTTCCTTGAGGTACTTCGAGATCCTTATTATCGGGACCTCGACACCTCGATCTACTCGGGACTCCACATGTCCCCTAGAACCCGCATGGCTTCCCCTTCTCGAAGCCCCTCCCAAAGCACGCCTTGCCCGGCGCCTTTGGCGATCCTGTTGAAATTGACGGAGTAGTTCCTCCATCCTTTCTAGAGCGTCATCATCGTCGCTCCCCTCACTAGCATCATCATATTCCCCATCATATGGGGTCTCAACCGGCTCAGTTCCCGGTTGGTACGTCGAATCCTCCTCGGACTCATAAGACTCGTTGACTGTTTCAACATAACCGTCACTCACGGTCTGAGCTTGGCCTCCACGGCCCTGTCCTCTGGACACCCTAGAAGCCCCTCTACTGCCTTGCACGGATCCTCCCGGTGCTCGGCCAGTCGGGTTCCTTCTAGTTACTTTCCCGGTACGTTCCATTTCTGAAAGAAATTGAGAATGAGTCATTAGACTCGTATCAAATGTCAATTGACGGATAGGTACTTAAAGACATCCTATTACTCAAATCACCGCCATACCAATCGTTAAGGGTACCATCTTAACAATTAGAGACATTGCAACTCAAGTACCAAAAGTTCTATAAGTACAAAACCTTATGCTCATGGTTTTCAAATTCATTTTCAAAAAGAAGTTTTGAAGCTTCATTATGATGTTTACGGACTAAGGCTCTGATACCAATTAAATTGTCACGCCCCGGACCTACCCGGACACGTCAACAACCCGCCGTACAGTACGAATAACCAACCGCAGTCCAACTCATCCATACTATACAAGGCGTCTTGAATACCATTCACACATAGTACATCCATAAACAAACATAATGTAAAATAAACATTTATAGCAGCGGAAACATTTAACACAAGTGTTTATGCCACACCTTGGCAAACATGGGCATACAAGCCCCCAAATAATTATTCAAAAACAATATCCATGAGCATTATTTAAATTGTTTTCAAAAACAGAAACGGAAGAAGCACGAACCACGTCTTCTTCCTTTGATCTTCCCGAAGACACAGGCGGTGGCGGCAACCTTCAAGTTCTACCTGAAACTGTGAGGTGGCCTCCCCCGTGAAGGGGAGGTCAGTACTTGGAAATATTTGACAAGCACAATAGCAACTATACTAAGTACAATTGATGTTTCAATTTCTAAGGCCCTCAACCTAGGGTGATATTATATTATAGGCCATAACCCTCGGTTACCCCTCTTTCCTTTTAACTATACTTACTTTATATGGAGTCGAGTCGTCGGCCCGTGGGCCCATATTCATTTAGAATTCATTATTTTCTTTCCCCCGTGACCACATGTCACGATAACCCTGTAGGGTCCCATCGAGCCCTGATGTTATAGCAAGGGCTCGGCCCAACTACATTTCTATAAAATCCTCTAACTCGATTTAACACATTAAAATTGTATGGCAAGGGCTCGGCCCAACTACGTTTCCATACCAACCATAACTTCGTGGCAAGGGCTCGACCCAACTACGTTTCCACGGAGATCACATATACATGGCAAGGGCTCGGCCCAACTACGTTTCCATGCTAATCACAATACATGGCAAGGGTTCGGCCCAACTACATTTCCATGCAATCCTAGAGTCCAACTCTACTTTATTTTCATAGTCCAATTCTCAAGCAAATCCTATGCCTAGAATCAATTCACTTGGATAGCCTTTAGGCCTACCCCTACCACACCTTAGTGTGCATACAATTCAACCTTGAAGTATCTCTGAAGACTAATTAAGGCATACCCATTTACAATCTTATCTCTTAGGATTAAATCCATCATTTATTTATATTAATCTCTCGACTGGCATTTCAACACTAGTCGGATAATCTTAGAACCGCCAAGTTCTTAACTCATAGCCAATTAATTCATCTCAATTGATTTTCCAATCCAAATATAATTTAACCCAAATATCAAAAATATCACTTTTAACCATTCGTGAATTTCATACATGAAGTAAAAGTATATTTTATCGCAATATTACCATAGTTAATCTCATCATCATATCATCACTTTCATATCACATAATCATACACAATTTACTCTAAATTTGTATATCATGCTTCACTTTTTCACATGCAATAGTATTTTCATTTAGGCATTATTATTCATTAATAATCCATGAAAATCACATTTAATAACTTAGGTAATCTTACGAAATTAACCCAACCATTATAAGCAATATAGTCAGCCATCCTCACCTTATGATGTGCTCAACTAGATGCCTTTACGAAGCCCTTCGATAAATTCCCGTTGTTGGCCGATTGAAACGAGAATTCTAGGCAGTAGCTGAAAGCCGCCCGGCTTTCGCCAAAAGTAGCTCGGCGTTCGTGTGCTGCAGGTTCGAGCAGCCTGCTATACTTAGCGGTTTCCGGTGATTTCGACTCCTATCGATTCACCAACACTCCTAAGTTAAATGCCACCACTTTATATCAATATTCTACACTTTTAAACGGGTAGAACTCATGGTTTAATCCACCATATGATTTCTTAGAAATCATACACAATAAAACTAGTTAAAGAGTAGAAATTGTGTTCTTACCCCTTCTCCTAGCTTTTCCTTTTGGATTTCTCTTCCTTCTTGCTTTCTTTGAGCTTGGTCTTGGTGAGAAGACTTTCCTAGAGCTCTCTCCTAGTGATAGGGCCGAATGCTGCACAATGAGTGAGGGAGATGTATCTCCATCCACTCAACTCACCAAAATAATGCATGTAAGGACATGGGGGGTGTGGCTTTGTCTTGAGCCATCCCTTCCACTTAATAATCCGCCCCCCTCACCAATTCTTGTCTCATCCAGCCCTCACATGTCTGCTAGAGCTCACAAAAACGTGGGGTGCCCCCCACTCATGTGGGAGGTCATCCCATCGTGTCCCGGCGTGTATAATCGGCCCCGAAAGTTGTATTTTTCGGACTACTTTAGTCATATTTTATTTTATCGGGCCGGATAAAATATATCACGCATTGCTAATAATTATGGGCCTTTAGAATAGATGTACATTCCCCAACATTAATTTAGGAGTCTCCGAAACTCATTTTGGGCTGTTATCCGCTAAATCACCAATACCGGTAATTGGGCCCCGTTTGACCAACCGGTCAACTCCATGCCTTTCTTATGGCCCAAATAAAATATCCACCTCCATATAACTGTCATCCAGACCAAGATGCATATAATATGTGGTTCGGGAATTATCGGGCGGCTCCCCCGATCCCGGCGTGGGCCCCACATGCAATTTACTATTCACGTAAAAGAAATAATAAAAATTTACAATTACGCAAATTCATAAATCATCCTTCAAGGTTTATTACATAATTTACTAAAAGTAAATATGATTGGGGACGGTGCTACACTCTATGTACTTTGAAGAAGTTGTGTTGTGCATTTATACCCATTCGGCCAGGGGCTGAAGGCACCCCACTGCTCGTCGTGAGCTGCTTGGCACTTGGGGTGTTGCAATTTGGGCCTGCCATGCTTCCTGGGTCTGTTGGACCTTTGCTACAGTAGTGGGAGTCTATGGACCGGGGGTTCCTGGGCCATATACTCCATCACATGCACTTAGAGTGGATTTTTGTGAAAATATGGCTTATATAACTTTGTTTGTCCCAATGAAAGAGTCGTGTTTAGTAAAATTTTGATTTCCAAGAAAATCTTCCAAATCAAGTGACAAATAGGTTTGATTGTTTGTATAATCAGTCAAGTCATCCATTTAAAATGTTTCTAAAATATAAATACTCCTTCCGTTTCCAAAAGAAAGTCACGGTTTGACTTCACGATTTTTAAGGAATTGAAATAAATTGACTTTACTATAGAAAACACTGTTTAGACACTGTTTGGCACTGTTTGGACACTGTTTGGCACTTTTTGGCACTGTTTGGATGTAGATTTCTTTGCCAAATAAGAAAATAAGGGAAATGTGACTTTGTTTTTGAAACATCTCAAAAAGGAAAGTGTGAGTTTCTTTTAGAAACAGAGGGAGTATCATTTTTAAGAGGAATGATCCTTTTAGATTGGCACGACAAGAACTGTCGTCTGGCCGTCTCCATTGGAAGTGCCTGCAAGTGGAACTTTACAACAAAAACAACATTCAAGCTTTAATCCCAAAAGATTTTGGGATCAACTAACATGGATCGATTCATGATATCAGTGCCAGCAACAGAAGACAGACAAGAAGAAAAGAGTAAGATAAACCAGATAAGATAAAGATAAATAAATATAAGATAACGATAACACAATAAGAACCTAAGAAAGCGAGAAAATAAAAAAACATAAGAATATAAAAAGATAAAGAAGACAAAAGATAAAAGAAAAAGAGAGCAGAAAGATAAAAAAAAGGATCAATCATCCACACGAATCTGCGTTCTCCACTTTGCTCTCTCTAAAGCCATAGTTTCATCTAACCCAAGAAGACGCATATCGGTTCTGATTTCTCTAATACAAGTCTGTTTGGGTCTTCCCCTCCATCTCCTCTCTGCCTCTTTTCCCCATCCCTCAAGTCGTCTAATAGTTGCATCATTCGGTCTTGCACTCACATGTCCAAACCACCTCAAACGAGACTTCTGCATCTTATCTTCTATAGGTGCAAGTGGAATTTTAATATATTATTTTGTGAGTATTTATATTCTTCCTGAAATTTTGTGAGTATATTTTTCATGAAGTGAAAATTATTCAACCGGTAAATTAGTTTAATAAATTAATGAAAAGCACTACGCTTTTTATATACGATAGTATATTTTTGCACAGTGTTTTTCAATAACTTATTTAACTGACTTCCGATTGAATTATAAGTTGAATTTTGGTGAACTTAATCTACATTTCATGAGCAACATGCTCACAAAATGTCACTAAAAAATTCCATCAGAAAGCATCTCAAATGGAAGCAGCTAGATGGCGGTTCCTGTCAGGCTCGACTGGACTGATAGGAAGGTCCTCTCATTTTTAAATACATTGTCAAAGTGTAAGGAGTATCTTTTTAGACATAACGATTGAGGGTATACTTTGTAAACTGGCTTTATATAATCTTTAAGAGCTTAATCTTTTTATGTATGTATTTTTAATATGTACTTTAATTTGTTAAAGTTTACCTCAAATGGGGTATTTTTTCTAAATTTGGTCATTTAATTAACTTTGCTTGTTTCACTTAGCCCTTTATGGAATCACCAATGGAACTATTTTAAACGGAAAAGAGTAAAAAAACTACTCCCTAGTCCCTCCGTCCCCCTAATATTGGTACGGAAAGGAGTGATGTGGTTTTTAAGAAAACTAGAATTATATGGTTGATAATGAGTTGATAAAGTGGAAATAAAGTAAGAATGAATTAGAACCACACAAATGTTACTAAATATGGTATGGGACAATAATAAAGGGATATTCAAAAATGAAAAAATGGGACAATTATAGGGGGACAGAGGGAGTATTACTTATCACGTCGATGTGAAGAAGAGTGAGTGCTTTTATGTGAGTGTTTTATTTGTAGTTCTCTATAGTTACTTCTGTTATGTCTAAGGCTCTGATGTTATTGTTATTATTGTTACTGTTGTAAGCATTAACAGATTGTCTGTAATGTCTGAAAATATTAGATTACTGCTATAATGTAGTCTTAAAATATATGCACAACTTTAAGATATGAGGGTGTTTAAGAGATCATTATTAGATTATTCACTTATTCTCTAAAACATATTCTGTATATGATCTTTATGAGACTGGAATCTGCTAGTTCTAAGATTCTCTAAAGTAAACATTGTGTATATATAATCATACGGCAACTAAATCTGCATAGATTCTTTATGTATTCATGAATTACATAAAGAATCCATGAATACATGATTTATATATTCTTTATATATTCTGCTTACTCTATAAATTCTGCTTAGTATACGAATATGTTTCCTTGCTTCATTCAAATTAACTATTGGTCCAAATTTGGTAATTTGATACTCTAGTTTCTATTAGTCTTTGTTTAGAAATATTAGTAGAAAACTGAATTAAGTGAAAAAGAGTAAGAAACGATTAATCGGCACGTCAAAGTTAAGAACATAGAAAATTTGGGTTGGGCGCTTGGTGGTGGCTGCCTCGCTGATCGCTCGCAGGTCATTGGTTGGGCGTTGCCTCGTGGGTCATTGTGTGGTCGCGCCGGTCGCACTACTGAAAACATTATGTGTTTGATAACACTCATTTTTTTCCTGAAAATAATAGGAATCTTTTGCAAGTAACCTTTAACATTCTTTATTACATTAGTTGAGTTACGTATAGATTAAATTTAAAAGAGAACAAACATGTTACTTTCTCTGGTTGAAGTACGTTGGTCAGAAATAGTGCATTTTTAGATAAAAGTTATATTTGGATCTAAATACGATGTATGCATGGGTTGTGCATTTTTAAAAAAAATGACGTGCACTTGTGGTGGTCAGTCGATTCATTACATTATAGAGTTTTTGTTACTGTCTTCGGACTTTCAATTTTTCATTTTTAGTCTTTGACTATCGTGTGAGGTAGTGAAAGACACTTTTAAACATTCAACTTCCAAGTTTCTCACTTTAGTCCCTTCAGTATTATCAAATTGACACTTTTAGTCCCTCAACTATGATTTTGACACAATAAGTGGACTAAAAATTACTTCGTATAATAGTTGAAGGAATAAAAATGTCTCTTTATCAAAGTCGAAGGACTAAATATGATAATTTTCAAAGACGAGTATCAAAAGCATCCTTCGCACAATAACTTAATGAATACAAATAGGAAAAAATCAAAATCCAGTACAAAAAACGTGAGTGACAAAAACTCTTAGATTATATGTATGTGTATGTGTCTATGTGAGTGTATGTATGTATTCCATGTTACTTTGAATTTATCTGTTGCCACGTGCATGTGCAGATATGCTGCATTTATACATATCTTATTTTGTATATTTAAATTTATTTTATGTGAGATACTCAACTCTTTAATGTGTTCTATTAGTATAACGTCTACAATAAATAAATAGAAAAGGTAACCTAACCCTATAAGGATGACACCCCATCCTTGAGGGCCTCCCAACCCTGACCGGACGATACATTGGGAGAATATAAATTGAACTATAATCCCAATCTGACAGATGGAGAGTGGAGCTCTGTCTCTGATACTTGCAGAGATCTGAGATCGTATGTATTTTAGCATAGTAACTCTTACTTTTTTTTAGAAAAGGTAACCTAACAACGGTTACACTCACATGTCACGGTCAGACATCCATGATCCAACCGGATTCTACGGGTCAATTGTAACGTCCCCATAAAGAATGATGAAAAAAGAAAACAAAATGATTAACGGTTACATGAAACAAGCAACCAACACCCATAATGAGGAGTCAGCCGTTTCACTCTGCTGTGTCTAATAATAACCCATTCACACAATCTTCCATCAAGACCACATTTATATTTTTTCACTTTTGTGATTATTGGAAAACCCAATGTTTTTTTTTGACAATTATAATCAAATAATTACAAAAATGTTACATTGGAAATTATAACCATTGATTAACAAAATGTGGGGTGAAATTAAAATATTCTCATGTATGTATATGTCGTAACTAGGACACTCCTATATACGAAGTATATGGGTATGTATAGCTAGAATTAGGTTCAAGTGAGAAAATGATCTTAGGAAAGAAATGAGAATGAATCTCGACCGTTAGATTGTATTTTGTTAAATTTAATGTGCATTAAGTGAAACTGAAACGTGTATTAGGTGAAATTGAAATGCGCAGCACAAAAAGTCAGACAAAGTGAAACTGAAATGTGGCACTAGGTGAATCTGAAATGTGCAGAATAAAAACTATGATGTTGTGACATTTTTGTATCTTATATTCTGCACATCTTAATTTCACGTAATGCACATTTGAGTTTTATTTTTCATTCTGCACATTTCAACCTATAGCTATATGTATAAATAGAATTTTTAAGATTATATACATGCTATATAAGTTGGCTGCTGCCACGTGCATGTGCTGTGCAACATTTGTTCAATTTACGTGTTCTGAAGTCGTTCCATATTTCTGGTCAGACTTTATTTACTCAAGACTGGTCTCTTTAATTTTGATGCAACTTCTGCAATTAATACATGAATAAAATATAAACCGTAACGTCTAGACGGTTAAAATCCAAATAGCAATAAATAGTCACACTCCTCCTGATTTTAAGTTAAAACGTCAAACAGCAACTAGATACCGGTTTTTCTGCTTTTATGTCAGCCGTTTTGTGTACTCTCTTCAAAGTCCAGATTTCCTGCTTCAAAAAATCATTTTTTGTGTCAATCTCTTTCCTGTTATGTATGCACTAGAGACGTTCATGGTTAAAGACTAAAAATAATATTACAGTATGTGGGGTTCCTTGGGTTTATGTTTTTTCCTTTGGGTCTAAATCCCATCAAGTTTTCTTTATTCTTGTTTAGTTTGGCTCAAGACCATACTCCGGGTGTCTAGCTAATGTGTTAATAACGTTCAAATGGATTAGTTCCTGTAGAATCTCCGTCTCCAAGAATCAACCATCTAAAAGTCGTACTCCCTCCGTCCCCCTATAATTGTTCTATTTTTTTGGACGTCCCTCTCTTATCGTCCCATCCCATATTGGATAATATTTGAGGACTCTAATTCATTTTTACTTTATTCCTACTTTATCAACTCATTATCAATCACATAATTATATTTTTCCTAAAAACCACACCACTTTCTTTCGCACGGTCTAGACCATGTCTAGGAAGTGCAAGTGCACAGTGCCTAAACTCCTCAAAGGGCCCACATATTTTACTAGTATAGCACTATAGTAGATTAGTGGGTGCATTAATAATTGATTTTTATCCTACATTAGCTTGTCCAAAGCTAATGTTGACTTAACTGTCCTCTGTCAAACTCTTTAACAGACTTGGTTCAATGAACAAACTAGATAGTAATTGTAATCAGTATCAACTCGTTAAACTCACCCTCAGTGCCCCAACCCTTATAAATGCAACCGTCCATCCTGTTTCATCGACCAAGCTGCACTCAGCTGCCATATCCATCTCTAGTAGAATTGTAAAGAAAAACCTCGAAAAAAGAAAACCTTCCATGGCTTCCAAATCTGTATACAGCATGGAAGAGTTCCTGGAAGTTATATCCCTGAAAGAACAGCTCTACTTTCATGAGCTCCGACGCAAGCAGAGACAGTCGTCGGGCTCTCAGGTTGGCGGCACTCATAGAGCGCATAACCTGAGTGAGGCTCTTGAGGAACTACACATCAAAGAGCGGCTGTCAGCCCTTGAAAACAAGATGCGTGACCGAGAGTCTCCTTCTGTTCTCGAGTTGTTCGGTGAGCTTTGCTACACTCAACCTCCTCCGCCATCTCCTTCCTCCAATGATCCGTCCAGCTCTTCAGGTCCGGTGCCTCTTGCTGGCTCTGAAGAAGCTTCCACCATTGCTGCGGATGGAGAAGAGGAACCCTCTGATGAGATACAGGCCAATGGTGCTGGTCATCACGGAAATGGAAGTAATTATTCAACTAACCATACTGCTTTAATTTATCAGGAGTCTTATTTTAATGCTGTTTTCAATAAAGTTAAACAAATCTAAGTTTCTTTTTTTGCACTTTCTACTGATAGTACTAAGTTGGGTTTAACAGTTGCAGTTAAAATTAATTAAGGTAGATTATACGGTACCCATAAGGTAACATACCTTTGTCCACATGGACCAATGATAATGAAGCAGTTGAATTATTTAAATCTAAATTAAAAATGATAAAGTGGTGTGGTCCAATCAAATGAATGGTAGGTACGGTAACCCATTTTTAGAAAGGTACCGGAGTTGTCACCTAAAATTAAAAGTGGAGGTAGACGTTTTTATCATGCCTTTAGTTATCTTATATAGTAAAATAATATTAAATGAAATAGAAGTTTTTCCTATTCAATCATCAGATGTTGGTGAAGTTAATTTGTCCACGTAAAAAAGTCACAATCTGAAGAAAAAAACGTAATTGTAATGATCTTACCTAGCTCATCTTTCATTTTCATTTACCCCAGTGCCGCAAAGGCTCCCACCTACGGTGGGGTAAGGGGAGGTCGGATGTACGCAGTCTTACCTCTGTACTAAAGCATAGAGAGACTGTTTCCGGATGACTCATAGGGAAAATCGCGTCCAAAATTGCATGGACCGACTGCTTCTCCATAACAAAGAAGCGCATACAGTTTAGTTTATGTTTTTCTAATTCAGTTTTTGCTCATCCAATTCAGGTGATCTGATTTGTCATTGGTTTTCTTTGTTCAGGGAATGAGGGTAGGGTGTAGATCAGAAGGGGAGCTATGCCAGATGGGGAAAGAAAGCCGCATGACATCATCTAATGTGTAGATTCACTAAATTAAGATGTTTGAAGGCATTGACATATATCATGTGTAACTTAGTTTAAGCTTCTCTTTTATGTCAATCTGGATATCATTAATGAACTAAAGACCAAGGCATTTTCTCTGTTGAGAGATTTTTTCATTTTGATATCTTTTATTTTTTGCCATGAAAGAAGCCATGAAGGATTCTAAATTAACACATGAGTAAATAGAAAATGTAACGTCTAAATGTTCATAATCAGGGATGGATTTAAGGGAGGCGCAGCGGGTGACCGCTCCCCTTGGACTTTCAAAATTTTGTATTGTATATGTAATATTTTCGTAAAATTTTCATACTTTAATTAGATTCGCCCCCATTAACTTTTAGTTTTAAAAACTAATATATAGTTTACATAATTTAACACTTAATTAGAGATTTAAAAGAAGGAACATCTAAAATAATTTACATAACTTAAATAAATAAACAATAGAACAACTCATTGTTAAAGATTTAAGATACTTACTATATAAAAATTCTTAGTTTTATAATGTTTAATTATCTTTATTAGATAAACTAGTAAACAATGTTGTAAAATATATACTCCCTTCGTCCCATATTTAACTTCGGTTTTGACCGGGCACGAGTTTTAAGATAGTGGGATTTGTGTGGTGGAGAGTTATGCAGAGGAGAGAGAAATGTGTAAGAATGGTTGTGAACCACATATTGTTTACCAAAAAGGGAAAAAGAAGATAAATTTGGGACGGACCGAAAAGGAAAGAATGAAGATAATTCCGGGACGGAGGGAGTATCAAACAATATTAAATACCAGACAAATTAGTTACACAGTTTTTAGATCATGTGAAGCGAATCTAACTTATAAATGTTTATTGAATTAAATTACACAATTTATTTACTTCTTTCGTTTTAAAAAGACTTTATTGCATAGATAATAAACTTTAGTTATTTGAGCAAATATAATATCCACTATATATACAAGTAGAGATACTTATATGATATGCAAGAAAGCTGTAAATTTAACGCCTATGAGTTCTAATATCCACTATATATACAAGTAGACTTATTTAACGTCTCTTAATATCTAATATAATATCCACTATATAAAGTGTCGTATAAGTATCTCTACTCTAAGCTTACAAATACAAGTACATATACTTGTAATAAATATGTATTCAACGCCACAAATGAGACTTCAATTACGCACTACAACAATGCAAACACTCAGCTCCACCGCTCAAAAGGAAGTTCAACTGGCTTTTGAAAAATGGCTTTTGAAATTGGAGAAAGCTGGTTATTGAAAAATGGCTTTTGAAAACTACCTTTGATAATAACCATACTAAAGTAGCCAGTCTGAGCTATTATGGTTTGGAATTGAGTTAAAAAATGCTATGTAAAATTTTAATACTACGTATCTAAAAGGGAAATAGTTTAACTTCAACAATACAATTGCCCTCCTGGAGTTAGTTCTCGGATTGACTTTCTCTCTTGGGTGTCAGATCTTACAATAGACGAAGTCAGATTGCAGCGGAGAGCCGGAGATGATAGCTGCAAGTCGCGGCGGAGCCTTGGGCGGTGCTGGTTCAGCGCTTCAAGGACGAAAGAGAAAGGCAGAGAGCAGGTTCACCGTTCACGGGAAGGTGGAGCCTTGAGTGGTGCTGGTTGTCATATTTTTGTCGACGGAGAGGATATACACAATATGCATGTATATGTATAATGTGAACCTGTTTTGAGGTTTCCTTTCACTGCTATTGTTTATCAATCCACACCGATCATACTCTCTCCTCCCTTATAACTTTGTCAACTTTCCTTTTTTGAATGTTTCATTAACTTTGTTACTTTCTCTTTTAAGTAAAGAATTTGTGGTTTCAGTTAATTTTCTCTTGTCTGTACAAATTTAAACCACACAGTTTTTACTTTATTAATCCTCATGCCGTTACAACTTGTCAAAGTTATTAGGGAGGGAAGGAGTATCACGTAACATGTCTCCCATTGAGATTTTTTTGAAGGTAGATTCTATGGTACTCATAATGTACCATACCTTTGTCCACATTGACCAATGAGAGTGTTGCAGTTGAATTATTTAAATCTAAATTAAAAATAATATAATGATGTGGACCACTCAAATGAATGATAGGTACGATACCCCATTTTTTAAATGGGTACCGGAGTTGTCACCTTTTTCGAATCTTGCATGCCACGTATTCCCTCCACCATCGTTCCCACATTCGAGTCAATTCCAATCTGTCTAATCTTTCATTTTCACGCCTCTTTGAAACATTTCATAGTTGTTGCCTTTTCCCCCTTATCTGTTTCTCAACTAATTTAATCTAGATAGCATTCTTTGGTAACGCACTTTTTCTGATAATCTTTGGAATTCTTTTAAGTGAATATTATGTGATTTAATTACGCTAGTTGAGTCACTTTCAGGTTAAATAAAAAAAGAACGCAGTAGTCAACATCTTTCGGATTGAAGATGGTGCGAAATTAAGTGATCATCTTTCGGATAATGTTTCTTTTAAATCCTTGTGCTATTGAATCATTCAATTAAATTCTCTAACCATAAAAAACACTCAATTTTGATTTTTAGCAAGTTTGTTAAAATTTAAATATTTCACGAGAAAAGAGTCAAATAAGACTTTCTGCTATTATGAAATAGTCACATAAGCTCATATACTCAATAAAGTGTCATATAAGTACCTCTATTTGTATAAAGCAATCAAATGAGTCCTAACGTCTTATTTAACACTTCATAATCCCGATTTTAGCTTACATGTCGATTTTTTGACTTGTATTTCAGCCAATATTAGTTAAATATTCGACATATGCCGTATAATGTATTCTAAAAAGATGGTCAGAAGTACGTTGAAATCTGGATTAAGAGACGTTAAATAGGTCATTAGAACTCATTTGATTGTTTTTTACAAGTAAGGTACTTATATGACACTCTGTTGATTACATGGTCTTATTTGACTAATATTAGAAGCCTTATCCCCCTTTTTCACTATTTCACCCATCATAGCTGACTTTGGAATACACTTGGCATTTTTTTCTTTTTTGATTTTCTTTTACGATACACTTTGTATTGTATTGTACTAATATTGTATTGTATGTATTGTACTCGTATTATACTAAGTAATATATTATATTATATTATATTATATTATATTATATTATATTATATTATATTATATTATATTATATTATATTATATTATATTATATTATATTATATTATATTATATTATATTATATTATATTATATCATATTATATTATATCATATTATATGATATTATATCATATCATATTTATCATATTATATGATATCATATCATATTATATCATATTATATCATATTATATTATATTATATAATATTATATTATATTATATTATATTATATTTTTATTTTATGAAATGTCATTCCAAATTTGAGTCAGACTCTATTAGTGCAGACTTGAATGCATTTAATAGTAACGACTACAATGAATGAATAAATAATATTACCTCCGTCCCGAAAAGGTTTTGCCAATTTGACTTTTCTTGGTCAATTATGGCAAACTTTGAACAATGATTTTAGTTATTATATTTGTATATAATTTATAAATTTTATATTTTTATGAATTTTCAATAAAGAATATTTTGATATAATTTTCATATTCTAAATAATTTCGTATTAAAATATATCATTGGTCAAAGTTGATTGTCATTAACCAAGAAAAGTCAATTTATCAAACTTTTTCAAGAGGAGGAGGGAGTAATAATAAAAAGTAACGTGTCAACGGTTAGGCTTCCCACCAGCAACAACCCGCCCAAGGGTCAGCCGTTTTCAAGGGTCAAACGTAACGTCGGCGAGAAAAGAATGAGAGGAAAGGCATCTGAAAACAAAGCAACAGCAATGAGTGAGTCAGCTTTGTGAGTCTCATCATGACAGCCCGCGTTTTGCGGCGGGTAAATGAGTAAACGCCCCCGGGTTCGGGGTGCCTAAACCCTTAAAGTAATGAAAGTTTTGCTATGCTGACTCGGTTACACGCAAGCGATGAATGGCCAAGTGTCTGTCTAATTCTATACTTGCACCTATCACCCTTACCCGTAACATGGACTAAAACATCATCATTATTGCTCTAATATTACTACCTCCCTCACTTCTTAAATAAATGCATTAGGTTGACATTGTTTTATGGGTAAAAAAATTAAAATACTCCAAACTTTGAAAAAGTTTGTGATAAATATTTAAACTTTCATATGTAATTTAAATATTTCAGATTTTATATAAAACGTTATTCTAACACATGATCATGCATTCATGTATAATTTATTTCAAAAATGAAAATTTCTGATTTTAATTGCATAATTTAAAATAACAAATTGACAACGTTGCAATTATATAGTGTGTGGGGGTAATATTATTTCTTTCACAAAAGAAGTTTGGAATGATAATTTTATCTTCATGCTAAAATATTTCGATTATGAAATTAACACCAAAATTTGACATTTTTGAAAAAAATAATACATGATCATGATGCTGAAATAATTTTTTATATAAATTTTGGCGTATTTAAATTACATATACAAGTTTGTGGTGCTTACCTCACATCGTCATATACTATGTATTAAAAACAATGCATAGTAACAATATAATTGTTATCCATTACCCTATTATATTATATACCACTCTATCTACTTCTTAAAACATACTCAAATTAAATATTTAAATAATTAAATTATTTTCTAAAGGATCGTGTCATTCATTATTAGTAGGAATCTTAAATCGGGACGAGGATAGTACTCTGTATTCTGACAAAGATATGACTAATTATATGTTTTTGAAGAAAAATTAACTAATCACTCTGTCCGAGTAACTGGACAAAAGTCATAATAGTTTATTTAAGAGTGAGAAGTAACTCGTGAATGATGAGTCACTACTCACTGGTCACTGAATATATCACTTTTACGATTTTTTTTAAATAAATTATGTTTTTATCTTTTAAATTTAAGTTTGTAATATTGATTGAAAAGGTCATATCTTTTTACTCTTTGACAAGTGATAAATAATACTACGTGCTTGATCGTGTTGCAAGAACACATATTTTGAATCATTTTTTAATTCATTTATGTTGTTTTTATGACGAATGAAAAGGGGAGATTTCTCAAAATAGGAGTAAATAGAGTTTGGGATTCCAAACTATGTTTTTATTCCAAAATTAGTTGTCTCACTTTTATGAATTGTTTTTGTGAACCACACAAATAGGGGTACAAATGAGGTACCAAATTGTGTAGCTCTAGTAATTTTCTCTTTACAATGGGCTAAACAAATTAAGATCGAAACATCACTCCATTTTGGATCAGAGTGACTTATGACCTGTTTACTAACAGAGATATTTTCTAGATTTTTAGAAAGCTGGAAAACTGGAAAAAGGAAAAGAGAAAACGTGTTTACCAAAGAAAATTACTGGAAAACTGGAGAAAAGAAAACAGAAAATCACGTTTACCAAATCGTTTTCAAAAACGAAAAATGAGATATGTCTCTCTTTTCCTTAGGAGAAGTGACTTGTACTAGTTTTCCAAATTTGGAAAACGCGGATGCTGCAGTGTCGTTGCAATGAATTTGCATACTTACACATAGTGGTGCATCCGGTCCCGCTCCGCTGTCAGATCCAGTCCGGTCAACGGCCTTACGATCCCTATCTGGTCCGGTCAATGACACAGCAGTCTGATTCGGCCATTGACCAGGCGGTCCCTGTCTGGTACGGTCGACGGTCGAGCAATCCCGGTTTGATCCGGTCTGATCGACAAGATCCATGACCCGACGATCCATGTCTAGTCTGGTCCATGACCCAACTGCCTGGTCCGATCCAGGACCTGGCAGTCCCTGTCTAGTCTGATCGATGACCTGACGGTCCCTGTCCGATTCGATCGATAACAAATGATCCCTTTCCGTCCCGATCCATGATCAAGCGGTACTAGTTCAGTCCATCGACGGACGGGTAGTCCCGGTCTGATCCAGTGTGGTCAACGACTTCGCGGTCCTCGTCTGGTTCGGTCAATGACCCGGTGGTCCCTACCTGATCCGGTCACCGACATGGCAGTCCGATCCGATCATTGACCCGACGGTCCCTGTCTGGTCCGGTCAATGGCCGCGCAATCCCGGTCTGGTCCTATCCACGACCCGGCAATCCCCCATCGAGTCTGGTCCACGCCCCGCGACCCCTGCTCGGTCCGGTCCATGACCCGACGGTCCCTATCCTGTCCTATTGATGACCTAGCTGTCACTGTCTTGTTCGATTGATGACTCGACGGTCCCTGTCCGATCCGATCCACGACTAATCAGTCCCGGGTCAGTCCCGTCAACAACCCGGCGATCCTTGTCTGGGTCGGTTAATGACCCGGCGATTGAGTCTCGGTTTTTTGAAATCACTTTTTAAAGTGAAGAGTTTTGAAAGAGCTGTTGAGGTATCAACCAATAGGGAACTGAGAAAAGAATTCGTCAAACTAACCGTTGAGATCGACTGGGCCCGACCGGTTTCGATCCTCACTATCGTATACGTGGGAGCTGGTACCCTACTTGGGTTGTACTAGGTTTGATCTCGGAATGAGACCGTACTTTTAGTCTTCTGGAACCAGGTGAAAAAATTTGATGAACATATTTTCAGATTTGAAAATGAAAAACTAAAAAATTAAAACAAAAAATTAGAGATAGAAAAACTGGAAAATGAGAACAGAAAAATGGAGAACGGAAAACAGAAGTACAAAACTTGAAAATATTTCTAGTAAAAAGACCATTAGCTTTTGAAATCAATCTCTATCAAATTCATATTTATTTATTCAATGTGATAACGAAAACCGGTGAGATATTACGTGTTTCGTTTGAATTGAACCAGCTAATCATCTCTGTCTAACTCCTTGCACATAACATATACTCTCTCCGGTCATAAATAAACTTCACACTTTGATTTCACACAAATTAAGGAAATAAATTTGACTTTACTGTAGAGTACACTGTTGTGACACTGTTTGACACTGTTTTGCACCGTTTTGATGTAGATAATTTGTCAAATAAGGAAGAGAGAAGAAGTGTGAAGTTTATTTTGGACGTACTCAAAAAGGAAAGTGTGAAGTTTATTTAGGACAGGAGGGAGTTTTTTTATCGCTTAGACTAATTTTTTAGGCAAAAGTTTCATGAAATCATGATTGTGCTTTTAAAGGTTGTGTGAGATTGAGTTTGAAAAGTAGGATATCTATACAGGAATTAACATACCGTAATTTTCAGATTTACCGCTCTCCCCAACCATCCTCCCCCGAGTAAAAACAAAACATTTTCCTCCCCCGAGTAAAAACAAAACATGACTTTCGGAACGTGAAGTTATTATGGACTTTTTTACATTACATTGTTTTACTTTTGTTCTAAATTGGGTTTTTATGTTTGAAATTAGCAATAGGAGTTTTTATGAACGAAATAATCTTCAATTTCCCACCGCAATTAAGTTAAATGAAGTCTTTTTCATATCCAAATTAAATATGATCATATTCAAACATTTAAAATTTCGTACAGGTTTGGACTTTTATGGTTCAATTTGAATAGTTTTGTTTGTTCTATTTTAACTGAAATCTCATCTTTGGATCTTCTATCATCTTTACTTTTTCTTTCATGCTTGCCTAGAATCCATCATAATTCATAAGATCTGTCCGATCGAATTTTGACGGTCCAGCTTAACGCTTTATGGCCGGCCGGGTCCAGGAAATCATGGTTTCATTAAGCACGTGATAAAGAATAAAATACGTAGTACTTTGTTTTCAAGAGTTAGAAATGATTTAATAATAATTTCAAGGAAAAATAAAAGTTATGCAAAAGTCAATATGATAAAATTTAATGTGAATATAATATGTGTTCTACATGTGTGTGAGTATGTCTATCCGCATCGACACAAATATTAATTATAAAGTAACCTTGATATAAAAGTTACGGAATATAAAATGAAAGGTCATGGATGTAGATACTAGATACCACATACTAGGTAGTATTTTATGTTCACCAAAAACTACCTTAACATTTTGCCAACAACATTACGCCATATGAAAATAATGCGGTTATTAAGAAAAATAGATTTATGTGATTGATATTGAATATTTTCGACAAAGAATAAACGAGGAGAAGATGAAGTTCAAGTTGCAGACGTGCCAGCGAAGATGATCGATTGAAGAAATTGGTTGCAAGCAAATTGGAGAAATCGATGGAACTTAGCTCTGGATCGAGATGTAGCAATCGATGAGGCTGGCGAGAGAGTGATGCACCCACCGGAGAGGCCGGTAGTTTAATATTAAGCCTTTTTTCTATCGAAATTAAAATTAAATCTTATTTTTGTCTATGTATAGTAGAAGTCAATAGTATTATTTTTGTAAGAAATTTGAATGTATGTGATGTTTGAGATTATGTAAATACGTAAATATAATGTTGTTGTTTTTTGTAAATAAACAAGTTTAGGCTTAGGGCTTGATCAAGTTTGTTTTCACTTTTCAGTAGACGACGACGCATGGATATTGAACATGTTAAAATATTACTCCGTGCTAAAATAGTATTAAAACTTATTTTAGTCACATCACTAAAATATTACTAAAATAAAACTTATTTACACGAATATGATTAATAGTTATCTAGCCTAGTCATTATTATTTACATTTTCGTAAGCATTATATGTAATTATTTCATGGATATTACGGTATAATCTACCTATAATTATACGGATATTAATTATTGAAAATAAATTAAATTATTCATATTGTGAAAAGTATATATCCTGAATAGTTAACCATTATTAAAGCTAGAAAGAATTCCGTAAATAGGAATATAATAATACACAAACAAAGTGTCTTAACTTGAATCATTATTGTTTCTTTTACTCTTATTTGTAAAAAACTTTGAGAGAATTCTCTAAATAGGACTAAAATAAGGTAGAATTGCAAAAATATGACTACTATGTTTTATTGGACAAAAATATGGTTAAAAAGTGCTAATCTGACGAAACTACCATCCAACTTGACGTCCTCTAAAATTACTATTAGAAACTTAGATGTAGTTTATTGAAATATGGAAACAAATAATAATTGGATGAGATGTGAGAGTCACAGTCTCTAAAATAATCATATAAATTTGTTATGTTATAATTAATTCGGAATATGAATAAAAATCCTTAGGCTAAAGAGATGCAAAGATTGAAGAGGCGTGCCTTTTATTGATGCAGCAACAATTGTATTGTTTTTAAAAATCACAAATGTTTCTACTTAAAATTAATGTATATATTCTTTTTTAAACTTTTATTCTGTTTAAAACTTTTTATTTATGTTTTAAATTTTGAAAGTGTCAACAATATTAAATATGAGGCCTAATTAATTGAACATAAGAATAGAAAACAAGCCTACCCACACTATATAAATATAAAATTTTGGGCCTATTTTTTCTTCTATTTTTTCGGGCCTAGGGAGGTCGCCCCTGCCCCCCCTAGAACGGATCCTGATAAACGTACTGCCACAAATGTGATATTTTTTTAAATAACCAATAATTTTGACATTCTTAGATTATAAAAGTGGCATTTTGTAAAATAAATAAAATTCAAATCCAAAAAATCCAAATTAATAAATAAAATTCAAATTCGAGAAATCCAAATTAATAAATGAAATTCAAATCCATAAAATCGAAAGAAGAAGAAGAAGAGAATAGGAGACTAGAAATTTGAGGAGGAGGAGGAAGAGGGACAGTGGTACACTAATATTTACCCCCTACTTTTCATTTTGTTAAATTAGTACGTAGTAATAAGGATGTTTTTACTTGGACTGTAATTCGTTCCAGATCAGATCAGACCAGACCAGACCAGTTCAGACCAGATCAGACCAGACCAGACTTGGATAGTTAAAAAAATACAAAGAAACCAGATCAGATCAGACCAGACTAGTACAGACCCGACCAAAACAGACCAGACCAGACCAGATCAGACCACACCAGACCAACAAATTACACTCCAAGTAAAAATATCCTAATGGTGCCCCTTATGCTTTAAAATCTGTTATTTACTCATTTTGCTCTTTGGTACTTTGGGATTAGACTCATTAGATTAAGGATGTTTTTACTTGGACTGTAATTTGCTGGTCTGGTCTGGTCTGGTCTGGTCTGATCTGGTCTGATCTAGTCTGGTCTGGTCTGGTTTCTTTGTATTTTTATAACTATCTAGGTCTGGTCTGGTCTGGTCTGATCTGGTCTGGTCTGATCTGGTCTGATCTGGTCTGGGAGGAATTACAGTCCAAGTAAAAACATTCTAACATGTATTTGTTTTAGTAATACGGAATATGATTAGTCTGCATTATACTATTTTATTACATTAAAGTGAAACAGAGTATTAGTTGTGATTGATAATATATATATTCTAGAATTTATTACTTTAATCCCCTTAAGTAGATTAATTATTCAATTTGTAAGACTTTGTCTCAAGTATCGAATATATTAGAGAAAAATAGTATGGAACTATGAATGCGTGGATGAAAAAATTAGGGCAAATCTAATAAATTAACTTCGACATAGGATATATTTCATTTTTGTATGTCTATTTCCTTTGAATTATCTGGTGCAAAGTCGAACCACAAAAGCCAATCAGTAGCATTTTTTCCTTTTCCAGACATTATTCAAACATGTTCTAAACCAATGATTTTTGAAAATCGGACATTTCATTATAATATTACATTTGTCTCATAAAACTTGATCAATTTGACATTTCTTGATTAGTGGTAATAAACTGTAAACAATGTTTTTAGCTATTAATTACTCCTTGTTAAAGAAGAAGGATTATATATCTCTTTCATTAACATATACCCCCATCGTCCCGAATTGAATTGCAAACTTTGACCGGCACAAGGATTAAGGAATGACAATAAATGATGCGTGCTTTTTGCATTTTTGCACATCTTTCTAAAAGTAGATGCCTTTAAGTTAATGGAGAAAAAGTAAAAACAAGGGTAAATTTGTCACTTTATTCTTATTTACATATCTAAAATAGAAAGTGAAAAACCATTTTGAGACAACCAAAATAGGAATTTTCGCAAATCAAATTGGGACGGAGGGAGTATGAGATATATATATACAAGGGGAAAGGTGGGTAGGGCTACATGTATTACGGACTGGACCCTTACAATACATACGGGCCATATATGATAATGGACATCTACATAATTACATAACACTCCTTATATTTGTTTGAAACTTACAACTTTTATATTGAGTTTTTCAAAAATTGAGATCAACAATTCAACCGGGTTTCTATATCACAGAGTAATATTTATAATATACCTTTGATCTGATATTGTAGTTATTAACAGTCTATAGTTGATGAAAAATTATATTTATACACAAAATATGTATATAAATAAATTACACAATCTGAATACATGGACAATTACAAACATTTTTAATCGAATTATATCTATACACAAGCAATCTTAGGCTGTGTGTCGCCTCTGGCCATCTAGTCAACACAACTAGTATAAATGCCGAGTCCACTTATGATACTTCAACCAAGCCATCATTTCAACAATAGCTAGCTAGACGAGTAGAAGTATAAAGGAAGACAGGAAAAAACATGGCTTCCAGAGCTGCCTACAAGATGAAAGAGTTCTTGGAGGTCATCTCCCTGCAAGAACAGCTCAACTTTCACGAGCTCAAACGCCAGCGGCAACCGTCTGCCTCTCAGGCTGGCGGCGGCGGCGCTCAGGCCGCCAGTAGTCTGAGCGAGGCCTTTGAGGCATTTGATATCCAGCAACGGATGGCAGCCCTCCAAAAAAAGGTGGGTGAACGACAATCTCCCTCTGTTTTTGAGATGTTTGGTGGTGAGCTTTTCCACACTGAGCCTAATCCGCCGTCTACCGGTTATGCCTCCTCTACTCCGGTGACTTTTCACGGCGGATCAGAAGAAGCTTCCACCGCTGCCGCCGCCGCATATGGAGGAGGGGAACCCTTCGGTAAGTAATTTTCAACTCATCCCGGCCACTTATTTAATTAATTAACGAATTAAAATTTTAAGTTTCTTTTTACACTTTCTAGGAATTGAAGGGTGTTAAAAACACTTGGAATTATGACTCCAAGTGAGATCGTAACAATAAAATAAGAGTAATACTCTGTTTCCCTTATAAAATTTCCTGATTTGTGTAACACTTTCTGAGAAATAACACTTTCTTTTTAAAATTTGAACTTCTTGGAAGTTCTTTTTAATTGGTGAACGTAAGATTTCTACATAAGTAAAGATGACTTTGTTTAATTAAAGACCGAAATGCAAGAAGATGTGGGAGGGAATTAAATGAAGAAGCCTTTGAATATACCAAGTTCGACCATATCATTATTAAGTTACCATCAGCTCTTACTACCTCCATCTCGTTTATATGACAACTTAAATCATTTTTAATCTTTTGCTTTATACATCAGTTTTTTATCAAACTTATATTTCTTATCAGGCTTTGTAGCGGTTTTAATGTAGTTTCTGAATATGCAAATTTTATTTACTAAAAATAATCAGAGTGTGAACAGAGATTAAGTTGTTTTATCATCAGTCAAGTATCGTAAACCGTTACGGGAACCTTCTAACGGGACGGAGGGAGTATTAAAGATGTAAAAATGTATAAAACCTCGAGTTCCAATTTTGATAACTACGATGAGAAGTTATTATGCACAAATGTACAAAACCTCTGCAAGTATCTAAATCGGAGCCTTACTTGTTATCTATCAACTTGTAATTAAATTTTAAATTACATTTTTCCGTGTTTCTCTTTGATCGGTGATGGGATTCTCAAGGATGGAGTGTCATCCTTTTTTTACAATTAAGAGTTAGCCTGTTTTCGATCTGAATTGGGACCGGTCTGCGGACTGAACCGTAATTGGGGAGGGATTTGGGCCTCCGATTACGAGCTTCTAAAATAGGGATTGGAACTGTCACCCCAATATTTTCTACTCCATATTTCATTTGCTAATTTTCTTCATTATTCACATCAATAAGCAACTTAAAGGGAGTGTGTGCGCATTTAAAAGCCGCAAAGAGTGAAAAGAAATGAGGGAAAGAGATGAAGTGATTCAAAAATATTAAAAAGTACTTTTATATTCAAAAATATTGAAAATAAACTTTCAAATATCCTATTTCCGTTATTCCAATTAAACTTTAATTTCATCCTCTTTTTGATAAAAAAAAATGTGTAAAATATTTGTGGTTCACATCACTTCTCGTATTTATTTCTCCTTTGCATAACTTTTCATCACATAATACTCATTATTTTAATTCTCTTTATTCCGGTGTAATTTAGAACCTGAAACCGAACTCCGTTCCTAGTCACAGGATGAAATGATGAATCATTAAAAAACGGAGTTCACACTAGTATTAGTGACAATGATGTAAGCTTGTTTGAATTAGGATGTACGTAATAGTAATCTCGTTCACCTAATAGTGTAAGATCGTAACTTGTCGATAACCATTGTTTTTTTATTTACCATTCACCTTATAATGTATTATAACTGAATAAGTAAAGTTTAATTTACATATCATATGTTTTTTCTTTGTTTTATTAATAGATACAGAGTTTGTTTATGTTTTTTATAATGAGATAACTATCAAATAAGCCATCGAACTTTCATAAAAAGTGCAAATAAGCTCTTTTTCATGAGGCTTTGTCCGGCTGTCGCCATTTGAGACGGTTTCCGGTGGAATTTTTTGATGAAATTTTTTGAGCATCTTCTTTACTAAGTATAGTTTACTCATACCAAATTTTAAATAAAAATTCAATCGGGAAAGCAGTCAAATGAATTTTTGAAGATAACTGTGCGATTAGACAGCGCAGTATATTTCAGAAAATCATTTGACTGCTATTTCGATTGAATTTTTAGTTTAAATTTTGTATGGATAAACTAGACTTAATGAAGAAGATGCTTAAAAATTTTCATCCAAAATTGTAACCGGAAACTGCCCCAAATGGCGACAGCCGGACAAAGCCTCTTGTAAAAAGGCTTATTTGCACTTTTTACGAAAGTTTGAGAGTTTATTTGATAGTTCTCCCTTTTATAATTAATCCATTGTTACTAAATAACTAAATTCCTCTAAATCTAAAATTAACAAATTTGGTGCGTGCATAGTCCTGATTTTCTTATCGAGTAATAGATTTGATGTTATATTTTTCTCTTTATTTAGGAAATGAGGGTAGGAGATGGACCAGAACAGCATGAAGTTAGAGCTGGGAAGCATGGCCGGATCAATATTCAAATGGATCAAATGCACTGTTTAGTTAAACAGACTTATTTTATGTTTTTGTTTTTATTATTCTCATCATCATCATTATCATATCTTCGTATCCTGTATCAAGTTAAGGGGTTTTATTTGAATCGCTATCATTAGTGATCAGATCCTTCATGTCAGGTTTTCATAATTGTTTTTTGAAATTTTCCGAGGTTATTAAACAATTAATAATGATAATGCAATATTGACTTATAATGAACCGGTTGAATCACACAATTAAGATCAATTAAGATGGTTGGTGATTTGTGCGTGTGGAACTAAGACCATTTAACAATGTTCTTCTATGAGGGAGGGAAAAACACAAATGTGAACACACGAACTTAAAGAGAAAAAATCGAGTGACACAAGTGTGATTAAAAAACTTCGACCTCACTCGGAGAATTTAAAAATATTTCACTAAAAACCTTTTAACAACAAGATACAAAATAAATCATTCTAGTTCACCCTTGAGTCACTCCAACTTTAACCCCTCTAGATAAAGTTCTTGCTACCTTGTCTTTTTAATAAGACACCTCACGACTTTATAACAAAGTCTTCATGTCACACCAATACAACAATAATAATCAAATAACAAGGAATAAAACCGCTAAATGAACTTTCATTGGAACACGGTTTGTTATGACATCCTTGTATATGACTCTCATTGTCTCAATATTTTCTCTCAGTAAAAGCACGCATTTTCCATCACCGGGCTTGAGTATTTATATTGATGTTCTGGAGTTCCGAATTCTTTGTAGTTATTTACGAGCCTTCCTTACGGTCGAGATGTCCATGGTGGTATCTTTACTATTGAAGATGAATGCTTTCCTTTGAGTTTGGATTCTCATTAAATGACCTACAATGTGATTTTGTTTGATTTTAGGCCAATTTGTTTCCTTTTAAATTAAATACTAATATATTGATGTCTTATCATCAATATAACAGAAAGACCTCAAGTTAACGATCTAGAGGTCAGTAAACCATTTAAATATATCATCAATGTGTTCAAAACTAACCCTAATAGGATGCCACACAGAATGTAAAAACTCAAAATGCTGACTAAAGATTTTTTTAATAAATGTTAGCTAACTCAAACTGAGTATGAATATATTTATCTACAAGATCATCATGTTCCACCCTTTCACGAATAAAATGATAATCAATCTTGATATGTCTGCTCCGATCATGCCGAATGAGATTAACCGCCATATAAGATGCAGACAATCACAATATAACTGAACATGAGCGAAGATAATAAAAAATTCCATATAAGCTAGAAGAGAAGGAATAAATATCTTATCGTGGATAGCGTAAGCAACAACACAATACTCGACATCAGTTTAGGATTGAGAAATAGTTGGCTGCCTTTTGGATTGCCAACAAATCAAATTACCACCCAAGGAAATAGCATAACATGTGGTAGAACGATAGATATATGGACATCCAGTCCAGTCTGTATCTAAGCAGGCAAGAACCATGAAAATATTGAGGTATGAATGAAGCCATGGACCATGCTGAGATGTGCCATGTAGGTACCTATATATCCTCTTAACAACCAATAAATGTGAGGTACGAGAAGCATGCATAAACCAAGATATTTGATGTATGACATAAGTAATTTCAGGTCAAGTTATAGTTAAGTATTGTAACACACCCACCATCCTTTGATATCCCGTAACATTTGCTGAGAGATCCCCATGAGTGAGAGATAATATATGGTGCGTGATGGAAGACATATAAGGATTGGTTTAACAGCTTGGAGATGGAACAATATATTAAATCATACACATATTTATACTAGGAAAGGAAAAGATCATGAGGAGTATGAATGGTTCATTGCCGAGAAAGTAGTCAAGGTCCCCTAAATCTTTCATACCGAGTTGAAGTGCAAAGTCCGAATGAATGTCTGAATGAGAGACATGGAATTATGAATAATAAGGATATATGTCATCCACGTGTAAGAGAATATAAAGGACTTGATTTTCTTGATGGTAGATAAACATAGAGGAATCAGATTCACTCTGATGAAAACTTTTAGTGAAGAGAAACCCACTGTAACAGTGAAATAAAGTTTGGGGAGCCCGCTTAAGATCACACAAAGCTTTGTGAAGGTAACAAATGCGATGTGGATAGGAAGGATGAATGAACCTAGGTGATTATTAATGATAGTTTCTTTTCAATGTATAGTGTGTGTGTGTATAGTTTGGTCATTTAAGAAAAAGGCTTCAGTTCAAAAATAAGAGCACGTGTAATGCACTAGATTTAAAATGTAACGTCTATGATCTAAAAGTGTACAAAGTACTAAAAAATAATTAAAAGTGAAGTAAAACATGTTAATATTTTCGTAGTTAGGTGATTGCTTTTTGCAACGGTAAATAAGTGTAATGTCAAGAGACAACAGTGAATCGTGACGGATTAAAGGTAAAAACTTCATATATTAAGGTAAGAACTTCCGCATGTGGATCATGTTGTCTTTATTCTATATTGGGGATTTGTTAGCTGCCTATCAACCATTTTTTGCCTGATTTGACCATATTTAGCCTTTTGACAAGATCAATCAGCTAATAAGAGTGCTTAATTATATAGTTTTTTCAATTAGCCTTTTGTTCCAAACAACCAAAAAATAAAATGCCACTTAGTGTAGCGTTAGAATTAGTTGTTCCGTATCTTTCCTTTACTACCTACCCATGTCTTTTACGAATCCCCTCCTACTTGCAGAAAACATTTCCGCCGAAGAGAAAATATAAAACCAACCTCGATCTTCTTCAACCGAAGAGCAAAATACCAACAATGGGAGCAAGCGGCCTTCTCCTATAACTAGCTATATATGTGTATATGTATAGAAAAGTATGATATGGTGTTATTTCATTAGTTTGCGTGAGGCTGGACACGTGCAGAGATGGGTAGAGAGGGATTTCGACTGGTATTACTTCCTCTCTGTCGTGGTTGTCAGCCAATGATCATCTCATAAAAAAACCGAGGAAAAGATTAATACATAGTATTAACAAAAGAAATGGGATTTCGATTGGGGTTGCCTCCTCCTTCGTGGAATCTCATAAAAATTTCCTTTTCATCTCATAAAAAAGTATGAGGAATGAATTATGAATTAAAAAATAGAGATTTAAATTAATTATTATTGGTGTTAATACATTTAACGTTTTAATCATAAGAATGATTTTTGTAGTTGTACTAATATTATTAATAAAGAAATAATTGATATCCTAAAAGGTTATTTAATAAGTTATAAGCTGATATTTTCTATCATGTTATTGATATGGAACGTGTTATTGGCAGTGACCTGTGACGTTTTGAGCAGAATTTGTTGGTACTCAAGACAATTAGGCCAGGAGATATTCCCTTGCAGATCCCTCTTAATGAGGCCGAGTTCTGGGTCAGGTACATAATGTACCTTATGATTTTATGAATATTGGGGTAGCTAGAAGAATCGGCAATTTTATTGGAAAATTCACCAGTTTTGATGAAAGTCAATTTGAAGAAAAATGGAAGTCTTATATGTATGAGAATCAGGGTTTGTATCGATGTGGGGAAGTCATTAAAGGTGGGCATGGCCCTTAGGAAAGGGCAGGGAGCAGGGCATTGGGTGACTTTAAGAATGAAAAATTGTCTAGTTTTTTCTTTGCATGTGGTATCATTGGTCATGCTGATATTAGTGATATATATTGTACCCCGGTCTATGAATGTAAAAGTACGGAGCTAGCTAAGCCCTTTGGGGTAGGACTCCAAGCGGGCGGAGGGGGAAAAACTCGCCCAATGGGAAGCAATAAATGGCTGGTACCTGAAAGTTCTGTAAGTGGATGGATTGTGCTTCAGAAAGATAATGCCCCTAGTAGAGTGAATGGGGATATTGGAAGGGTTGGGACAGGAAGGCAAAATTGGGTTCTTACCGTGGCAAGAGGATATAAGACTTGTACAGAGGAGGATGAAGCAGCAGCTATGGAGGAATCTGTAGACGAACAGAAGCGCAGGAGGGTGTGGGAGGAGAACAAATACGTGGATGCTGGGAGTGACGACATGGCTCTCGATGATCCAAAAAACGAAGAAGGGGCAGGTCTAGGCACTTCGACCCGCCGAGAGCTGTGAAGATGATCCTGCTTAATGAAGTACGGGGGAAGCCCCTCGGGTTGCTGAGGATGCAGCTGGAATTCCACTTTTATGCTTTCATTTTTGTCTTTTATTTCGATCAGAATTAGTTTGTTTTTGTCATTTATGTTTTTTTTTGCCAGACTCGATCTTGCATTAGGATTGGGCGATGAGGGGTCTTTCCTTACCGCGTTAGGCTCATTTAGACCAACTACAGGATCAGCGAGTCATATTACTTTTTGCAGGGTGATTGGCTCTAAGTCTGGTTCGAGGGTCGGCGGGTGGAAGTGGTCCTTTTATCTTCTTGTTCCCTTTCTGAATGCTGTGATATCAATTTAAGTCGTCTTCTTCCAAAAAAAGTTATAAACTTAATATAAACTGCCATATAACCAAACACCACTTTGCAAACTCATAATTAATGCTATCAGCTAATTGAAACAGTCAACATAATTTGCTATCATCAATAATCTAAAACAATCGGCCCACAACCAACAACCAACAGTCGATTACCAAACACCCCCATTGTATAGGTTTAAATATGTTTTTGAATTCTGTAAATATGACGCACTTTGTTTAGGGATCTTCAATTTTTTATCCTAGTAATATCCCTGGTTTATTTTTACTCCATCTCAAACTCTTAAACAACCCTATTTATGAAAAAGTTTTTTTCGGATGCTTAAATCTAGTAAATACATTTAAATTTATTCTTCTATAACTTTTTGAGCCTAATATGAGAGTTAAAATAATGTAAAACTAATTATTCACACTTCTAAAATATGCATTAAAACCCTCTAAAAACTAATACTTTTTAAATAACATGACAAAGAATCGGAGGAAATCTATTAGCCGGAGTTGTTTCGTTGTCAAACGAAGGTTTTATCATCGGTGAAGGGTTAAAAAGAAAACCAACATACATTTATATGGAAAACAAAAATGTAATTTCGCAAGAATGTTAAAAATGTTAACTGTATTTTTAAACTGTGATATACACTCTTGGTCTCTTTTTAGTTAACTGTATTTAACTTTTCGAATGAATGATGTCAAATTTTGACTGAATATATTAAATATCAAAGTGTACGTCTTTTTAATATAAAAAAGATATAGGGTATGTTTGGCACAACTAGCTGAAAAGATAGTTTTGTGAGCTTTTTAATAACTGTTAGCTTTTAGTGACTGAAAAGATCTTAAAGAGAAAAGGTGGTAGCTGTTTGGTAAAAAGTTGACTGTTTGATTTACTTCGGTTTGGTATACAAGTTGTTAGGACTAATTAATACTAAAAGTCACGAGCTTTTTTCAGATGCTACTCCCTGTAGCATCTCAAAAAAGATCTTTTAATTTTTGAAAAGCTCTTAAAAATTGTCATGTCAAACATATAACTAGAAGCTTTTACAGACTTTTTGAAAGTATAAAAGCTAGAAGGTAGAGACTTATGTCTGTCAAACATAGCCATAGAAATACTAGTATTATATATTGAAAATACGACCATAAACATGTTAAATTTATTGGGTTCATATAAATATACTACGTATACTCCCTCGTTCTGTAATACTTGGTCCTCTTTCCATTTTGGGATGTTCTCTATTAGTTGTCTCCCTTTCCACTTTTGGTAAGTTTTTTCAATAATTTCTCGATTTGTGCGTGTCATCCTTACGCAGTGGCCATGCTAATCTTCTCTGTATCGTTCCAATTTTATCGGATGTCCCTGAAGGGACAATTTTTTTTCAATAAATATACTCATTTACCCTCATTCTTTTTTCTTACTTTTTCATTCTATTTCCTACTTTTACCTTTACACACAACCCACTACACCTTTTATCCCACCCTTATTAATTCCTTCTTAAATCTTGTGCCAAAGTCTATACTCACATCTACTAGTAGGGATGGACCCGGGCCGGGCCGGTTTCGGTTGCGGGCCGGGTGGGCTTTTTTTGCAATTCCTTGGGCCCGAAACCGGCCCGGGTTGCTACCGGGTCCGGGCCTAACCGGGTCGGGCCGGGCCCGGTTCAATACTTAATTTTTTTTTTTGCTTTCTTGTTATCCCCCGACCCCCCCCCTCACCCCACCCCCCAAACCTCCCCAAAACACCCAGCCCAACCCTAGGAAAAGAAAAAAAATGAAAAAAAAATGACCCGGGCCCGGCCCGAACCGCCCGGGCCGGTTCGCCCAAAACTGGGCCCGAGCCCGGCCCGCCCGATCCGCCCAAACGGGCTAAAAGCCCGAAACCGGTCAACCGGTCCCGGTCCAATCCGGGCCCAAATAGTACAGGGCCGGTTCGGTTCTGGGCCGGTTCGGTTCTGGGCCGGTTCGGCCCGAGCCAGTCCATCCCTATCTATTAGAGAAGGGAGGGAGTATTTAAAAGGATTGGTCAAAGTATACAAAAAAACGTCAATTGGTTAAACCACAAAAGACGGAGTTCGTATAATATATACTCCGTACGTGTGTGTATATATATATTGTGCTCCTGATTCCTGAATGGTACGTTTTGACAGAGCAAAGTCGTAATTCGTAAAACACATGAAACAAAAGGAAGAAAAAACGATAAGATTCTACTTGATTAATAATGACATTATATGATTACAAAAGGTTTACAATAACATGATTATACGTACATGGTAATGGTTGAAACATAAAGGTGTGCAAAGTGTTACGTGTCAATAAGTGGATTTGGATCAGTTTCTGATAATTCCATTTCATATACTCCCTCCGTCCCTGAATTATCTTCAAACTTTCCTTTTTCGTCCGTCCCAAAATTATCTCCTTCTTCCCTTTTTGGCAAAGAATTTGTGGTTCACAATCATTCTTACACATTCTTACACATTTCTCTCTCCTCTGCACAACTCTCCACCACACAAAACCCACTATCTTAATAAGTGTGCCCAGCCGAAATGGGAGATAAAACAGGGACGGAGGAGTACATGTTTTCATATTATTACTGTTGGATCTGACTTGATTCAACTTCAAACATGATACACAGTATGACAGTATTTTCAAAAGTAAAAGATGTTAAATTTTTGTTGGATTATATACGTATACATGTTCAGGGCCGGTCCCGAGAAAACGGAGGCCCTGTGCAACAATAAAATTTGGGCCTTTTTTCAATGTCAATCTCCTATAATCCTGTACATGTTTATAAATTTTAAATTAATATTAAGTTTAAAATTAGGGTGAAAGCATGATTTACTTTAAATGCAAAAAATCAACAAATAACAACACAACAATTCAACAAACATTAAATCTGAAAATAAACAAATTACAAGATTTCAACAAACAATTCATCAATTCAAATATTCAATAAATTGAAATTTCACAAGAATTAGCAAATTAGCAACTAAATGAATAAAAATTATAAAAGAATTAGCAAATTAGTAACTGACCGGAAGGACGGCGTCTGAGGGAGGCCGGAGGGCGGCGGAGCCGCGGAGCCGTGTCGGACTGCGCGCAGTTGAAGCCTGAAGGAGTCGTGGTCCTCGTTCCTCGACTCCTGGCGGACGGCAAGGCGGCGTGGCGGACCTGCGGGCGGCGGTGTCCCTTGACGAGTTGACGGCTCGTCGGCTTGACTCGGTGTCTCGGTGACGGTGACTCCCTTTGGCCTTTGTCGGGAACGACGGGAAGACGCGAAGAGTCGAAGACGGACTCACGGAAGATGGGAAGACGGACCAGGGGAAAAGACCGAAACGGATTTGAGGATTTTGAGGGCTGGGAATTGATTTGGGCTAAAAATAAAATTTTTGGGCTGGGTAATACTAATTTTTTTTTTGGGCCCTCCAAAATACCGGGCCCTGTGCAATCGGGCTGGGCAGACAGGCCCAGGGCCGGCCCTGTACATGTTAATATTGATAATGTGAAAACAAATATTAAAAATACTACGGAGTATCATAAAAGTATAAATTTATTAGGTTTCACGTAAATATAATAATTAAAAGGGAGAACTAGCAAATAAGCCCTCCAACTTTCATAAAAAGTGAAAATAAGCCCTTTTATAGGAGCCTCTGACCGGCCGTCCCTATTTGGGGCGATTTCCGGTGGAATTTTTTGATGAATTTTTTTGACCATATTCTTCATTAAGTCTAGTATACCCATGCCAAATTTCAGCTAAAAATTTAATTGAGAAGGCAGTCAAATTATTTTTTGAAGATAACTGCACAGTTAGATAGCGTAGTCATTTGTTTAAAAAAATGGTCAAAACAAATATTAAAAATACTATCATAAAAGTATAAATTTATCAAATTTCATCATCCTTGATTGAAAAAATAAGAAATCGTTAAATAAAAGGGTCAGAAATAGTAAATATTAAATACTTCGTAATTCAATACAAATATTAATGAAGGTGTTAAGTGGGTAGAGTTAGGCAGTGGCGGAACTAGAAATAAGTGTAAGCGGGAGCTTGCGGAAGCGGTCCAGCCTAGCTGGTCGCCGACTCACTCTCCCTTACGGGAGGTCTCTGGTTCGAAACTTAATTGAGTGAGTTTCAACCCTGATTACTCCTGTCCCCCAGAGTGTGACATCGCACCCGAACGTCCTGGAAATTCAAATTAAATCTCAAAGTTTATGTATTGAATTTACCTATTATCGAACAATTGTAACCTATGATGTGCACGGTGAAAATGTACGATGAAGTAATTAACTTGTGTCATATTATTTGCATGGTGATGTACTTGAGTTGGACTTTAGAAATGCAAACATATGTGTTAGGGTTGGACCCTATGAATTGCCGTGACTAGTAGTCACGGGGTATTGGGTTGATGTTTTGTAAACAAAACTTGGGCCTACGGGTCGACTACTAGACTTTATATAAAGTAAGTAAATTTTAAAAAGGGGTAACTTGGGGTTACGGCCTAGATAATATTATCACCCTATTTGAGGGTCTTGTGTTTGAAATACTTGTTGTATATCTATTAGATGCCATCCACACCAGTACTTTATAGCCCTATAGAGTATTGACCCCTTCAGGGGCGTCCCACCACCATTTCAGGTTGAGGCTAGAGCTTGCTTCCTGTGCTCGTTGCTCGAGTGATCATCTAGGAGGGAAGACTTGGTTCGTGCTTCCTCCATTCTGTTTATGGAACATTAATAAACATGCTCATGGATATTTTACTATATAGCCTGCGTGCTCATGTTTGCCACGTGTGGCATATATTTTCAAACTATGTTTTCCGCTGCGTACTGAATTGCTTATTATGTTTGTTTATGGACGACTTACATGTGAATGATATTCGAGACGTCTTGTATAATATGGATGTGTTGACTGTAGTTGACTATTCATATTGTACGGCGGGTTGTTGATGTGTCCGGGCAGGTCCGGGCGTGACAATTTAATTGGTATCAGAACCTTAATCCATAAACTTCATAATGAAGTCTCAAAATTCTCTTTTTCAAATGATTTTGAAAACCATGAGCATTAATGTTTTGTACTTATAGAACTTTTGGTGCTTGAGTTGCAAGGTCTCTAATTGTTAAGATGGTACCCTTAGCAATTGATATGGCGGCAATTCGAGCCAAGTAGTGTCTTAAGTACGCATTTGTCAATTGACATTTGATACGAGTCTAATGACTCTTTCCAAAATTTCTTTCAGAAATGGACCGTGGTGGCATGGTTACTAGAAGAAACCTGACTGGCCGTGCACCGATGGGGACCGAGCAGGGCAGTCACGCGGCCTCTAGGATTTCTAGAGAAGCGAGCTATGGAGGTCGATCACAAATCGTGAGCGACGGTCATGTTGACAATGAAAGTGAAACCTACTGGTCCTACGAGGACTCGACTTATCAACCAGAAACCGAGCCGGTTGACACCCCTTATGAAGGGGATGATGAGGATGTGAGAGATGAAGAGGGGGAAAATGGCTCCCTAGCAAGAATTGAGGCGCTACTCCAGCAATACCAACGGGATCGCGAAGAAAGGAGGGAACGCCGAAGGCGCCGAGGAGAGAACCTTCGGGTGGGGCTTCAAGAGGAAGAAGCCATGGAGACTCTAGGGCCCACATCGAACCACATGGGGGCCGGGGTGATGGAGGTCCAATCATAAGGATCTCAAAATATCTCAAGGAGGCGAGAGACTTGGGGTGCAAACCCTTCAATGGATCGGGGTGACATCTCGGTTGTCGCTGAATGGATCAAGAGGTTGAATGAGGCAGACCTTGACATGCAACTCACCCCTGAGTTTAAGCTAAGGGTGGCGGTGAGATTGCTTGAAGGGATGACATCCACATGGTGGGACGGAGTCAAAGGCAAGTATGACGGGACCGTGACTTGGGAGAATTTCTGACAGGAATTCTTTGTCCAATACTATTCTGATTTTGAAGTGAACGCTAAGAGGAGAGAGTATACCCTCCTAACCCAAGGTGGTAAAATGACGGTGAGGCAACTTGAACACAAATTCAGAGAGCTCGCTGAGTTCATACCGGAGTATGTTTGCGACGAGAACCGAATGGTTAATCACTTCTGGGATGCCTTAGACTTGGAGTTTAAGCATGTTAGCCACGTAGTTGAGCAGGGGTTGAAGGGAGAGAAAGAATGGGAAGAAAGAAATATGAAGAACGCCGAAGAGGCAAAGAAGAGAAAGTGGGACAACCATGGACCTCAAGGTCCAAACAAGAAGGGAAATCATGGAGGAGGAGGATTCTTTCGAGCACCCCCACTGCCATCTAGGGGAAACCAAGGCCCGAGCGGGCAATCACAAGCCTCGGGGGTGACTCGTTGCAAAAATTGCAAGAGGAGCCACCTGGGAAAATGTGGTGACCCTCCTAGATGCTACCAGTGCGGGAGCATCGGGCACATGAAGATGAGTTGCCCACAACTGGGTGGAGCAAGGGCATCAGGACGAAGAAGTGGTACTAACGGGACATAGAATCAAGCTGGGGCTTCCCAAGCATCCAGGGGGCAAGGGGGGCAAGTGCAAGCAACGCGCCGTCCGTGAACCAAGGAAGGACTTAAGATAGGGTCTATGCGATGACGGAGACGGATGCTCAAGCTAACCCGGACTCTGTTGCGATGACAGAGATGACGTTGAGAGGACTTGTTACTATCCATCTTGTGAGGTGGAAGTTGATGGCCAAACCTTGACGTGTGATTTCGTACCGCTGAGCATGATTGATTTTGATGCGATCCTAGGGATGTATTGGCTAGAAAAGCATCATGTTAGGGTATATTTGATGCACACTAATTAGTAGTGCATAATTATATGTTTTTATGTTTGATTTATGTTGATTGTTTGACGTTTTATTTAGTTTGTAAACATTTATGTAATTCCAGTTGTAATTGTATTTTATTCTTTATTATAAGTTGTCAAGTTTAGTTAGGATTTGTGATGTTGGAAAGGAAGACTTTGAAGAGAAGAAAACAAGAAATTTGACTGCCCAGGAGTGAAACCCGACCGGGTAGAAACCCCCACCCGGTCGGGTAGGATTTAACAGACGAAATTGCTAAGAAAGTCACTGGACCCGGTCGGGTCTCCTACTTGACCCGGTCGGGTCAGATGTGACCCGGGACAAAACGACGTGCGAAGATCACCAGAACGTGGCGGATTATCTGATTTTGACCGGACCCGGTCGGGTAAGTACTTGACCCGGTCGGGTACCCGGCCAAAGGTGTTGAAAAACGCCTATAAATAGCACACGTTTTCTTCTTTAAAAATCATTCCTTCTTCCATACTCTTAAGCTCAGTTTAGAATAGCATTTCTTTATATTTTTCTAGCTATGTTTAGTCTCCAAATGAGGAGCTAAACTTCCATTCTTGATGTTGCTCTTGAAGCTTGTTGATTATTAAAGTTGTGAGTTATTTTCTTAACTTCTTTCCTTGAATATTAATTAATAGTTCTTTTCTTAATATCATCTCTATATTAATGTTGGGGAGTGTTGCTAAGATGACAATTAGTTAACATCTCGACATTAGTTAGAATGATATTTTCTTCCTCTATATTAATGTTGGGGAGTGTTGCTAAGATGACAATTAGTTAACATCTTGATATTAATTATAGTGGGATTCATCTTCTTTAATAATATTCTTCCTTGAATATTAATTAATTCCTACTCATATTTCATATTAATATTTTGAACATTACTTAAAGGATCAACTAGTTTTGTTTCATATATTAATTATTACTAGAAACGATCAATGAACCGATGGTTAATCGTTGATGGTTTCACAAGTAAGTAACTTCAGTTTATTAACGCACGGTCGTGGTTAATAAACTTAAGAGGGATTAATTTTGTTGGTTAAACCGAAACCGTTGTGTTGAGGTTATCGGTCTCAATTGATTTCATCAAGGAGTTAGAAACATTAAGTGCTACTATTAAATCGGTATAAGGCGTTGTTCTATATTTGATTAATAGTAAGGGTTATTAATGAACGGTTGTTGTTAATAACTACCCTCGATAAAGTGGATATACTCCCCGATTGAGTATTCGAGAGGGAATAAGTTATAGATATAACAATGATCGACTAAAATATATCAACAAGTGGAAAGTAGCAATGCCAAATCCTTTTTATATTTGAATTAAATCTCATATAAGTCGTTCATCTTAGTTTTTAATTAAATTAAATCACTCAATCCAAATCCCCCCTTTTATTAACTAAGTTTCATAAAAAGAGAATTATTCCTTTCCCTGTGGATACGAACTCTACTACGCTATACTACGTATAAGTGTTAGTATTGAAAATTATTTTGACGCACCGTGACAAAGTGCTCGTCAAATTTGGCGCCGTTGCCGGGGAAAGGCATTTATTTTTCTTTTTATTTTATCTCCTAAAAATAAATAAAAAAACAAAAAAAACATATAAAGAATAATCTTACTTTTCTATTTTCTGAGCTTGCATGAGTAAATGGATACCAACACATCATCTCTAGAGAGTCAAATTTCCGACTTGACTTCTCTAATAAAGGAGTTTATCTCATGTTCAAAATCTCAAGATGTCCATACATGCAACATTTGCATGTCACAAAGGCATCTTACGGATTTTTGCCCAGAGCTTCGAGAAGAATTCTTTGAACAAAGGAATGGTGTTGGTTTCCAAGAGAGGTATGATTCATTCTCCAACACATATAGTCCATACTCATGTTCTTATTCCAGCATGTCCACTGAAGACATGATCCGAGCTCTCACTATCAATGTGACAAATATGCAACAAAATATGTCACAATGCTCGCAAGAAGCAGTGTCCAATGAACAGAACTTGGACAATCAGTTGAAACAAATGCCAAGCATTGTGAACCACATGGGCGAGGAGGAGGAAGAAGAGGAGCTTACGGAGAAAGCTCAACCGGAGGAAAACCTCAAAACTCAACTCAACCACCGGCCATTCCTGAGATCATGCCACCATTTCCTGAGGCTCTAAGGGAAACACAAAGGGTGGAGAAGGACAAAGATATCTATGAAATCTTCAGCAATTGTGAGTATAATTTAGACTTCTCTTTGTTCACAAATAAGCAAGGAATAACGGTGGGATTACACAAATATTTCATACTCCCTCTTATACCACCTGGATCAAAACCCCTTCCATTGACCATGCTTAATGAAAATCATGGACCAACACTCTCACAATATGAAGCGATAGAAATCTGGATATTTGATCCCGGAAAGGTCAAAATAAAGGGTCAAAAAACCGAGTCTTTCTATAAGAGTCACCCTGGGTGAAAATTTGAAGAAGATGAGTTATCACGATCCATGATTGAACGAATGAACACAACCATGGCGTCATGCCGCGACGTTAACTAAAGCGCTTCTTGGGAGGCAACCCAAGAAAGGTACGTTTACTTTTTTTTTACACATTTCAAACAAAAATGACCTGGGATTGAACCCGGCCGAGTATAAAACCCCACCCGGTTGGGTTACCTCTAAAAACAAAACACCCGGCCAACCACCCGGGCGAGGCAAGAGCGGAACAAGAATAAATCAAACACCCGACCGGGTAGACCCCCATACCCGGTCGGGCAACCCAACAAACACTTTCTGCCTCGGGTGAACAGTTTACACCCGACCGGGTAGACCCCCATACCCGGCCGAGCAATCCAACAAAAAGCCTCTGGCTCTGGTGAATAGCTTACGCTCGACCGGGTAAAATACCTCACCCGACCGGGCGAACGGGTAAAATACCTCACCAGGTCGGGCTCACCTCTTCCCCATTTTCTTTTCTTCCCATTCGAACCACACCCCAAATTTCACCCATTTCCAAAAGTCAAAAGCTTCATATCTCCTACATCCATCCACCAATTAAACTCATTTCATTCATCACCTCTTCACCCTTTTCATCTCCACACTTACGAATCACCAACAAAACCTCCCAAAAAGTAACCCAAAAAAACATTCATCTCAGACACAATCACTAGGGACAGTGCTTTGATTAGCTTGAGGGGAGAGTTTTATGGAATATTCACATTCATACTCTTTATTCTTGTAAAAAAAATATATAAAAGCTTGTTAAGTTGAAAACCCGAAAGGGCAACTTAAGCAAAAATAAAGCAAAAATAAGAGTGAGTTGTGAGGATTAAAACAAAAAAATGTGGGAAGCTGGGATGAAAACCCGAAAGGGCACCTAGGCAAAATGAGAGAACGAGAGAAAGTATTTTCTTTTATTTCTGCAGGATCCTAAGGGTAACGAAAAAAAGGTTGAGGTTGATAAAGAAATATGGAGTTGAAGACCCTCTTTACTGTTATATTTTTGGGGATATACTTTATGTGTTTATAAAAACACTCGTGAATGTGTGTGTTGATATTCTTGTCATTTTAAGGACTTCTTGGACTGGATTTGATTTACTCGAGACGAGTAAAGGTTTAAGTGTGGGGATGTTTGATGCACACTAATTAGTAGTGCATAATTATACGTTTTTATGTTTGATTTATGTTGATTGTTTGACGTTTTATTTAGTTTGTATACATTTATGTAATTCCAGTTGTAATTGTATTTTATTCTTTATTATAAGTTGTGAAGTTTAGTTAGGATTTGTGGTGTTGGAAAGGAAGACTTTGAAGAGAAGAAAACAAGAAATTTGACTGCTCAGGAGTGAAACCCGACCGGGTAGAAACCCCCACCCGGTCGGGTAGGATTTAACAGACGAAATTGCCAAGAAAGTCACTGGACCCGGTCGGGTCTCCTACTTGACCCGGTCGGGTCAGATGTGACCCGGGACAAAACGACGTGCGAAGATCACCAGAACGTGGCGGATTATCTGATTTTGATCGGACCCGGTCGGGTAAGTACTTGACCCGGTCGGGTACCCGGCCAAAGGTGTTGAAAAACACCTATAAATAGCACACTTTTTCTTCTCTAAAAATCATTCCTTATTCCATACTCTTAAGCTCAGTTTAGAATATCATTTCTTTATATTTTTCTAGCTATGTTTAGTCTCCAAATGAGGAGCTAAACTTTCATTCTTGGTGTTGCTCTTGAAGCTTGTTGATTATTAAAGTTGTGAGTTATTTTCTTAACTTCTTTCCTTGAATATTAATTAATAGTTCTTTCCTTAATACCATCTCTATATTAATGTTGGGGAGTGTTGATAAGATGACAATTAGTTAACATCTCGACATTAGTTAGAATGGTATTTTCTTCCTCTATATTAATGTTGGGGAGTGTTGCTAAGATGACAATTAGTTAACATCTTGATATTAATTATAGTAGGATTCATCTTCTTTAATAATATTCTTCCTTGAATATTAATTAATTCCTACTCATATTTCATATTAATATTTTGAACATTACTTAAAGGATCAACTAGTTTTGTTTCATATATTAATTATTACTAGAAACGATCAACGAACCGATGGTTAATCATTGATGGTTTCACAAGTAAGTAACTTCAGTTTATTAATGCACGGTCGTGGTTAATAAACTTAAGAGGGATTAATTTTGTTGGTTAAACCGAAACCGTTGTGTTGAGGTTATCAATCTCAATTGATTTCATCAAGGAGTTAGAAAGATTAAATGCTACTATTAAATCGGTATAAGGCGTTGTTCTATATTTGATTAATAGTAAGGGTTATTAATGAACGGTTGTTGTTAATAACTACTCTCGATGAAGTGGATATACTTCCCGATTGAGTATTCGAGCGGGAAGAAGTTATAGATATAACAATGATCGACTAAAATATATCAACAAGTGGAAAGTAGCAATGCCAAGTCCTTTTTATCTTTGAATTAAATCTCATATAGGTCGTTCATCTTAGTTTTCAATTAAATTAAATCACTCAATCCAAATCCCCCCTTTTATTTACTAAGTTTCATAAAAAGAGAATTATTCCTTTCCATGTGGATACGAACTCTACTACGCTATACTACGTATAAGTGTTAGCACTAAAGATATGGAGGCATTATCTCTACGGAGAAACGTGTCTCATATACACTGACCACAAGAGCTTGAAGTACGTGTTTACTCAGTAAGAGTTGAACATGAGACAACGACGATGGATGGAGTTGATAAAGGACTATCACTTAGTGATTGAGTACCATCCTCGTAAAGCAAATGTGGTGGCCGATACCCTTAGTCGGAAGAGCTCGTCGGGGGCATTGATAACCAACTTGAGAGCATTGAGAGCTCAGTTGGAAGTATCTACCGATGGCGCCTTATTGGCAATGTTTGAAGTGAGACCTACATTGCTTGATGAGATCAAGAAAGGGTAAGAAACTGACGAAGAACTTATAAAGGTCCGAGAACGCATGCTAGCGGGATCGGTTGAGGATTTCAGGGAGAGAGACGATGATCTCCTATTATTTCGTGACCGATTGTGCGTACCATCGGATGATGAGCTCCGAAAGTCCATTCTGGAGGAGGCTCACTCATCGGCGTATGTTATGCACCCGGGAGGCACGAAGATGTACAGGGATTTGAAAGAAAGCTACTAGTGGTTTGGGATGAAAAGAGAAATAGCAGAGTACATCAGTCGGTGCCTTACTTGTCACCAAGTTAAGGTAGAACATCAGCATGCAGCGGGCTTATTGCAACCACTTTCCATCCCTAAATGGAAGTGGGAACATGTGACTATGGAATTCGTGGTAGGTTTACCATGGACAATCAGGAACTATGACGCAGTTTAGGTTGTTGTTGACAGGCTCACGAAGAGTGCACACTTCTTACCTATCAACACCACTTACCCACTCGAGAGGTTAGCCAAATTGTATACGGACGAGATCGTGAGGTAACATGGTGTTCCGGTGACCATCGTATCCGATAGAGACCAACGATTCACGTCACGTTTTTGGCCAAAATTTCAAAAGTCTATGGGAACGAAGTTGAAGTTCAGTACCGCTTTCCATCCACAGACGGATGAGCATTCTTAAAGAGTTATACAGATCTTAGAAGATATACAGATCTTAAAGAGTTTCAAGAAAGTTGGAACAATCACTTAGCACTCATGGAGTTTGCCTATAACAACAGTTATCAGGCAAGTATCGACATGCCTCCATACGAAGCATTGTATGGGAGGAGGTGTCGTACACCGTTATGCGGGGATGAGATTGGCATGGCCAAAATTGAGGGTACTGAGTTGGTTGAGATCACCATGTCAAAGGTGAAATTGATTCGAGAGAGACTCAAAACGGCTCAGGATAGACAGAAGAGTTATGAAGATAAGCGTCGGAGAACCTTAGAGTTTAAGGTTGATGACAAGGTATTCCTAAAAGTTTCTCCTTGGAAAGGAATTATTCGATTCCAAAGCCGAGGGAAGCTTAATCCACCCTACATAGGGCCATTCAGAATTCTAGAGAGAATTGGGGCCGTAGTATATCGTCTACAGTTGACTCTTGAGCTAGAAAAGATACATAATGTATTCCACGTATCTATGTTTAAGAAGTACATACATGATCCTTCTCACGTGTTGGAAAATCCGCCCGTGGAGGTACGCGAGGATTTGAATTACGCCGTACAACCGGTAGGATAACCGATAGAAAGGTAAAGAAATTGAGGAGTAAAGAAGTTCCAATGGTTAAAGTCCTTTGAAAAAGTGATCGAGTTGAAGAAGATATTTGGGGGAAACGGAAGCTTTGAAAAGAGAGCAATATGCTTTCCTATTTGAGTGGCATTGTGAATTTCGGGGACGAAATTCCTGTTAAGGGGCGCTGAACTTGTGACACCGCACCCAAACTTCCTTGAAATTCAAATTAAATTTCAAAGTTTATGTATTGAATTTCCCTATTATCGAACAATTGTAAAACGATTAATGTTTTACGTAATGCATGATTGATCATACTGTCGTTCGAGCTCGTATAATAGTAATGGACTTTCAAATACTAAATTGGGCCATATTATTGGATATAGGGGCCCAACATTATTTAAATAAAGATTTATAACCCTTCGATACAAAGTAAGGAGAGTCGGGCAGCCCAAGAATTATTTTGGGCCTAACATGCTAAAAATAGTAAGTATTCAAGAATGGCGTCCTAGGCCTACTCGAGAGCGGCCCACACGACTTGTAACCCCAGAATATAAATGCAAAAGACACAAATAAGTGATGTGTTGATTAGAAAAGGATACAAACTCCTATGGACCCACCTTAGGCAATATTGAGCTAAGTAATGGGAGTAGGATTTTCTTCTATAACTATACATCATATAAATTATTGGGATTATATTACACATATTAGAGACCAATAATATGATGTAGATAGTTGACTTGGTCTAAATAAATTAGAAAGAGTACAAAAAGACATCTTATGACAAAAGATAAAATAATAGAACCCATCTTTCCATTTTTGGAAGTATTGGTAGATATTTTGAACCCCAAATTAATTGGGATCAGTTGGGAACCAATCCACTTGACTTGAGTACCTGCAAGACAAAACAAATGGGTGAGTTGACTACATGGGGCGGACATATTGGCTCATTTTCTCAAAGACTTCAAAAGAAAACAAAAAGGGGATGTCCACCCCATATTTGATTGCAAATCAAATATCTCCCATAGTCTCTTGTAAACCACATATCTTGTTAACCTGATTGAGAGCTACTAGACACTTACACAAACCCCCCATACGAACTCCCAAAGATAATAGAGGAAAAAGGAGCCACACAACTCAAGAGAGGAAGGAAGAAAGAAACTGCCCGCATGTTTATTTTCCAGTGCGTAGGGTTGCTTGTTTGATTCATATCTAGAGCTACACTCATTAAAAAAGGGCGTGTGAATGTGTGATATGTCTACAGAAAGATCTCAAGATAAGGAATCCATATACGTGCCGTTTTATGAAAAAGGAGCAGTTTAAGGCCTCCAAAGCATCGAAGGAAAACGATACCTCGCAGATTACGTTTTTGTATTCAAAGTAAGTTTGAATTCAAAACTTTCCTTTATATTATCTATCACTTAAATGATTGAGGCGACTATTACACACTACTAAAAGTGTATAATATTTTTTTTATAAGTGTATTTTATTTAAGTAAATGTTAGATACTAATCTAGAACAAACCTTGAAAGGTTAGGAAACGATTTCGCCGGAAAACACTCATTCTAGGGACTGTTTTTGTATCATTGGTTAGGAGTTGAGCTAGCACCTTAAGAAGGCTGTCTAACACTCATTTCTAAGCAAGGATTCAGTTCTCAAACTTCCTTGGCCGAAGCATGATAAGTTCATATTTCAACACGCATTTGATGTGTGTTGGAGTCGGATTTTGATAGTTTTCCTCGCTTTTAGGCGTCATAAGTGTCATATTTAGCTCAAGTCATGTTAGTCAGGTGTTGGAACGAGTTTTGGAATTTTAAAGTTGAGATCAGGTCGTTGAGAGCCCGGAATTGGAGCTTTAGGAGTGATCGGGATGAGTAGAGGCATGTTCGAGGAAGAATTCAGAATTTTGAAGGTCACCGGGAGGTTCACGATGAAGTTTCAATAAAGAAAGAGCTTTTGGATCAATCACGGGAGCAAACGGGAGCATCTTGGAGCAAGAAATAAGGAAACATGAAGAAAAGTGCCACACTCGCCGAGCGTGGCTGGTACGCTCGCCGAGCGTAATTCCGTGACACGGTCTTGCTCCGCACGCTCGGACGCCACGCTCGCCGAGCGTGGACGTCGAGCGCGGCTACGGGAGTCCTAAATCAGCCCAAATTTGATTGTTTCCTATAAATATCACCCCCTAAACACAATTAAGGGGGGATGGAACTTTAGAGAGAGATTATGGACGAGATTAGAGAGCTTTTTCAGCCAGGTTTTTCAATTCCTTAACATTCTTTGTAAATTCCTACTTTTTGATTAATGACAATTAATTCTATTTATCCCAATTCTATTGATTCTTCAATTATGAATATGGAGTAGTTTTAATTAGGGATTTGGGGTTGATGAAGGGGTTAATCATGATGTATGGTTAAGTTCTTGATGGTGTAAATTGCATGAATGCCGTTTAGTTTGTGTTTTGAATGATTTAATTGATATCTTTTGTAACCTAGAATGGCCACTAGAATTACAATTGCTTATAGAATAAATTAAGAGAGATCTAATTTGTTATAGGACACATTCACACACACTTAATCGTTCGCTAAGAGATTAGTAGCGATTAAGGGGCCGTAAGCTCGTTCGTCTTGGCAATAATTTAGGAACCTGACGCATGAGAGATCAGCCTGGTCCCCTAAATTATTGTACTCTACGCCGCGAGAGCGGTAAGAACTTAGTATTGATTAGCTAGGCTCAATTAAATTAAATTCATGTAATTAAGCCTGATCTGCCAGAAATCTGATTACCCCGGAATCAATCCATGTTCCCTTCGTTGTTAATTAAGAAGAACCCAATCATTTACTTTTAATCGTTTATTTGCAATTTTAGTTTTCTCAAGCAACCAAATCTCGCACGACCGCGTTTATTTTATTTATTCTTTATCGCTGATTTTTAGTTAATTCTTAATTCCCTTTTACCGTCCCTGTGGAGACGATACTCGTACTTTCACTGCTATATTACAATCTTTTTAAGTGCGAGAAAACTCACATCAGTTTTTGGCGCCGTTGCCGGGGACGGTGTCGGTTTTAAGGGTTAATTAATTTCAGCAAGATTTTTTTTAGTTAGATTTTTTTTTTTAGTTTTCCGTATGATTTTTCTGTACTAACCTTTCAGGTATTTTTCTAAAAGGCATGAGATGCACTCATTCACCTCTATGGAATATTCACCATATACGTCATACCCTCCTTACACTCCTCCTCCTCCTCCTCCTCAATTCTACACAACTCGCCAATATTACTCTTCAACACCACAAAAATTTCCATCTTCCTATTCTTACCCTCTTCCAAATACGCAATACTCCCAATCTCATTCTCCTAATCATTATCCTTATCCACAATATCCTAGGGCACAACGTGGCTCCATTCTAGAATTTCTCATTCGAACTAAAAGTCCTGAGGAATTGGTTGATTGCTTTCCTAAAAATAGCATTTGTAACTTCTGTGGAGGTGGTCACCATTCATGTCTTTGCCCCATTCCTCCATACGATCATCCTTACTGGGCAACTGCATACCCCACTTCGTCCTCCCCACAACTTACAAATACAAATGTTTCAATCACTCCTACGTCTTTGCTGAGCTATGAGCCGCAGGATTCAGACGACGAATTGGAAGAGATAATTTCAGAGAAGCTATCTGACCTGGAAGAAACACTCAAGCAATTCATACAAGCCTCTGAGGTAAATAATCAACAAGCAAATGCAAGGATGCAGAACATGTAAAATCACTTGGATCCGCTGTGTAATGCCTTATCTGAGGAGTCCAGGAGATCTCATCCTAACAACACAGAAGCCCAACCTGAGGAGACCAATAAGGATGATCATGGCATTGAGTCAGACATCGAAGGTGTGAGTGTGATGGATGATACACTTCCTGATGCATTTGAAGACCCACCTATGTTTGGAGATGATGAGAAAGAAGATTATAGTGTCAAATTATTTTTCCAAGAATGCAGGAAAAAGTTCGAAACGGTACAAGCTATAAGTGATGAAATCACAAATCACTGTGATCTTCATACAGAAACTCCCCAGCCGTTTGATTTATCATTAGTCTCAACACCTGAGGAGGGTCAGGAGAAGATCAGTCATGATGATGGTGCTACTGAGGTAGGTTTCGGTATTGAAGATGAGTTGGGAAAAGATGATTACACGTTTCAAGAGAGTGGGGGTGAGGTAGATGGTGTTCATAATGAAGAAGTCCCAATCCACAAGCAAGATAACCCCTCCTGTACACATGCACCGATTCAATCTTACGTGGGTTCAGATTTGGATTTCTTTGATTCACTCCTTGATGATGATATTCATTTTTGTGTGGAGAGTGACAACATCATCCAAGAATACATTAATAAGAACAGTGACAAAACGAATTGGGATGTGATAAGTCCGTATTTGGACATGCATTTGATGCGTGTTGGGATCGGGTTTGATGGTTTTCCCTAGCTTTAAGGTGTTACAAGTCTCAATTTTAGCTCAAGTTATGTTTACCGGGCGTTGGTTCGAGTTTTGTGTCATTTGGAGTCAAAATCAGGATTTTAGAGTTCGGCACTGGCGCTTGAGGAGAAATAGGGATGAGTTGAAAAGCATTTGAGATTGATTTGAGAGCTATGGAGGTCAGCGGGAGGTTTACGATGAAGATTTGATGACAAAAGGGCTATAGGATTGGCTTCGGGATCAAAAGAAGATGAATGAAGCTTGAAAACGACGATCAGGATGACCTTCTGTCAATCAATCAAGAATATCTCTTTGTAGAAACAACTAATGGTCATGATTCAAGTTGTATATGAAAGACAACTTCAAGGAATACAAATCATATGAAGAAACCATTAAGAGAATAGGAGAGCAAGAAGGTGAAAACAGATGACGAAGTCAGATGATCTCTGCTGCGATTTCAGAATGACACCTTCCACCGTTTTGATCATATCTTTTGATTGGGTGATTCCAATCACATTCGGCAAGTTGGGGTGTATAGAGTACTTAATTATCTAAAACTTTAATGAAGGACGTTTTGTCAAATACGGACTATAGAAAAGGCTGAAGAACACAGACGCAGACCGTGCGTCTGGGACGCACGATCGTGCGTAAGAGCCAAAACCGTGGAGGAGCTACTGCCTGCTATGCACGATCGTGCGTAACCATGGACGCACGATCGTGCGTAGCCCCGAGTTATGCGAGGACATTTCCCACATCGACCAGAATTGTGATTTTTCCCCTCTTTTCTTTAAATAAGGGCTCCCTAACCCTTATTTATAGAATAAGGACCAGGATTTTGACTATGCTTTTAGAACATTTTTGAAGTTTTTAGGCTTAAATTGATTGCACTATAATCTAGTTGTTGAAAGGATGAAGGCATTAGTCACCCATCGAATTAATTCATAAATTTTCCATCCCGCCTGAAAAAGTCCTTTAGGAGAAGCCATTTTGAGCCTGACTGTTCTTTGTTTACCCAATTAATTGAGCTCCATAGCCAAATGGCCTATGTTTTCTTACCCGTGAATATTTCTGACTTAGTCTTGATGTTTAGGGAACTAGGGGATTAATTTGTTAAGTTTAGGGAATTTGTGTAGGAGCCATTTTTGGCACTGCTCCTATGCCCCAAATGGGGTAAGAGCAGTCACGTTTTAGGAATTTGATACTTTCGAGGATTGCATTGTAGGCATGGATTCACTTTGAATTAATGAACTTTAATTGCTATTTTTTCCTTGGTGAGGCCGAGATTAGAATGGGGTAATGTCTAGTGAGAATCCGAAAGGTGAAAATTAATATAGCTAGACCTCTTACCTTGCGAAAAAGAGAATGGGAGCCCCGGTCAAAAAGCGTAAGTGGATTGCACAATAAGATGAGACTTGGGTATCTTTCGAAAGAAATGGCGTTCTCGTGCCAACATGACAAGGAAAACTGAACTTATTTAATGAACTTGGAGGCTTTAGAAAAATTAGTTTTAGTCCTCCACGTACTTCAAGTATACGTCAAAGCACCAATGTGCCGAGACGGTTTAGCTTAGTTGTACACCATGTCTACTCTTTGCATAGGTTTAGATGATTCTTCCTAAATTGTGGCCTACTGAGTTCCTTGATCCTAAGAATAGCCCTGGAGTTTCTGAATGCATTGAGTCTTTGTTAGAATATTCCAATCTCTCAAAAGAAAGGGATTGCTTATCACCATTCACCATTACCTTCACAAGTCCTTCTGATCAATAGCTAGTTTATTTGTGTATGCTGTCATTACTTTAAGGATGTTGTGAATAACTTTGTCAAATATTTTAGCTAGAGTACAAAGATGTAGTTTAGTGAAGAATTTTCTTGGTTTAGTTTGTCTATTCTGTGAATACCCCTTTAACTACATGTGCATGCTAATTGCTTTGATTCTGTGTGGTGATTATCGTAAGCCCCATTGTTCAGTTTGCTTGAGGACAAGCAAAATCTTAAGTGTGGGGGAATCTGATAAGTCCGTATTTAGACATGCATTTGATGCGTGTTGGGATCGGGTTTGATGGTTTTCCCTAGCTTTAAGGTGTTACAAGTCTCAATTTTAGCTCAAGTTATGTTTACCGGGCGTTGGTTCGAGTTTTGTGTCATTTGGAGTCAAAATCAGGATTTTAGAGATCGGCTCTGGCGCTTGAGAAGAAATAGGGATGAGTTGAAAAGCATTTGAGATTGATTTGAGAGCTATGGAGGTCAGAGGGAGGTTTACGATGAAGATTTGATGACAAAAGAGCTCTAGAATTGGCTTCGGGATCAAAAGAAGATGAATGAAGCTTGAAAACGACGATCAGGATGACCTTCTGTCAATCACTCAAGAATATCTCTTTGTAGAAACAACTAATGGTCATGATTCAAGTTGTATATGAAAGACAACTTCAAGGGCTACAAATCATATGAAGAAACCATTACGAGAATAGGAGAGCAAGAAGGTGAAAACAGATGACGAAGTCAGATGATCTCTGCTGCGATTTCAGAATGACACCTTCCACCGTTTTGATCATATCTTTTGATTGGGTGATTCAAATCACATTCGGAAAGTTGGGGTGTATAGAGGACTTCATTATCTAAAATTATAATGAAGGAAGTTTTCTCAAATCCGGACTATAGAAAAGGCTGAAGAACACGGACGCACGACCGTGCGTCTGGGATGCACGATCGTGCGTAAGAGCCAAAACCGTGGAGGAGCTACTGCCTGCTACGCACGATCGTGCGTAGCCATGGACGCACGATCGTGCGTAGCCCCGAGTTACGCGCGGAAATTTCCCACATCGACCAGAATTGTGATTTTTCCCCTCTTTTCTATAAATAAGGTCTCCCTAACCCTTTTTAGGGTGAACATTACGGAGAGGCCTAGGGACGAATTTAACACCGTTTTACGCTATTTTCTTCCAAGATCCTGGGATTATTTGTAAGTTCATCTTTTTAATTAATGACAATGTATTCTATTCTTCCCAATTCTGTTGATTCTTCAATTATGAATTGTGAGTAGTTTAATTAGGGATTTGAGATTGATGAAGGGGTTAATCATGATGTATGATTAGGTTCTTGATGGTGTAAATTGCATGAATGCCGTTTAATTTGTGTTTGAATAATTTAATTGATATCTTTTGTAACCTAGAATGGCCACTAGAATTACAATTGCTTATAGAATAACTTAAGAGAGATCTAATTTGTTCTAGGACACATTCACACACACTTAATCGTTCGCTAAGAGATTAGTAGCGATTAAGGGGCCGTAAGCTCGTTCGTCTTGGAATTAATTTAGGATCCTGTCGCATGAGAGATCAACCTGGTCCCCTAAATTATTGTACTCTACGCCGCGAGAGTGGTAAGAACTTAGTATTGATTAGCTAGGCTCAATTAAATTAAATTCATGTAATTAAGCCTGATCTGCCAGAAATCTGATTACCCCGAAAACAATCCTTGTTCCCTTCGTCGTTAATTAAGAAGAACCCAAATATTTACTTTTAAGCGTTTATTTGCAATCTTAGTTTTCTCAAGCAACCAAACCTCGCACAACCGCATTTGTTTTATTTATTTTTATCGCTGATTTTAGTTAATTATTAATTACCTTTTACCGTCCCTGTGGAGACGATACTCGTACTTTCACCCCTATATTACAATCTTTTTAAGTGCGAGAAAACTAACATCAGTTTTTGGCGCCGTTGCCGGGGACGGTGTCGGTCTTAAGGGTTAATTTTACTCAGCGATTCGTTTTTAGTTTTCGTAGGATTTTTTTTCTGCTAACCTTGCAGGTCAGATCTGCTTATGCATACACGCTCCAAGAGGGGAGAATCATTAATCCCTCTTAATCTAGAGATTGAAAAGCTCTCCAGACAGAACCGCAAGGCTCACAAAGAGAATTTACCATGGACCATCAATCTTCATCTGGAAACATAGGGTCATCTAGTAACCCTAACCCTACTACTCAGCCAGATTTCTATCATAACACATCACCCCAATCTTCACCACCAATTTCACCTAGAAACCCTCAAGGTTTTCAAAATTACCGCACTCCGATCTTTTCCCAAAATCAGCCTTCACCACAATTCGATCTCCCTCCATTATATCATCTGTTTCAAAATACCCCTATTGCTCCTGAAACCAATTTTCAAAATCAAGTTTATGGGATGCAAGGAGCAAGGCAGAGTATTCCCGTTTTCCAACCGAGACAGAACCCACCTCCCATCAATCAACCTACATTCCAAAATCAGACCCAGTACCAAAATCCATACCCCAATCAGTCTCAAAACCAAACCCAAGTCCCACCTACTCAGCCACAACCAGCCCCCCAGCCTAGACATCAGGCGCCTCCACCCAATCCATATGTACCACACAATAACCCACTCTATCAGCGCCAGACCATTGCAGAATTTCTTACACCAAACGTTTCAGAGTATGATAGCATTCAGGTGCAGGGAATTACTGCCAACCGTTACGAAATCAAGGCGGCGGTGATAAGCATGGTGTCCAATAATCAATTTGGAGGAGGCCCTACTGAAGACCCAGTGGCGCATATTACCCGTTTCCTGAGGATGTGCCAGACTTTCAAGATACCTGGGTTAACTGATGATGAGGTGAGAATGATGCTTTTCCCGTTCTCACTGAGGGATGATGCACAAAGGTGGTTGGACATCAATCCTCACCACCACCTCCAGACTTGGGACCAGCTGCATAATGCCTTTATCAAAGAATACTTCCCTACATCAAAAGCTCTGAAATTGAAGAAGCAGCTACAAGAGTTCAAACAGGGATCTCTGGAGACTTTAGCTGAAGCATGGAAGAGATTCAAGGTGATGAGGAGAGCTTGCCCTCAGGGCAATTTGACTGATTGTGAGGTTCTTTTTTACTTCTATAGCGGACTCGGCAATGAAGGGAAGATGTTGCTTGATGCTTCAGGTGGTGGAGCCTTTCCTGATCTACCATCCGAAGTGGGGGAAGAACTAGTGGAGAAGATTGTTTCAAATAATGCATCCTGGTACAGTGATAGGAATTATCCTCAGCAAAAGGCCCCGGGTTTGTATGAGATCAGTGATAATTATGCCCTTTCTGCAAGGGTAGATACCCTGACTAGTATGATTCAGAAGCTAGCTACCACCGTGGAAAATAATCAGAAGAAGACGAATCTTGCTCTCTCGATGCCTAGTGTAAACATGGTAGCCCCCGGTCCTACGAGTCCCGCTTGTACTATGTGTGGGGGACTCCATTGGCCACATGAATGTAATATGATGGCGCACTGGGCAACCCCTGGAGTAGAGCAAGTGGATGCAATGTATCATCAGCGACAAGGCTATTACAATCTGCCCTACGGACAGCAGCAACAAGGAAATTACCGACAAGGAAATCAGCACCAGCAGTCTAGAAATTATACTCAGCCCCAGGCGCCTCAAGGCCAGCAACAAGCATCTCAACCAGTGCAAGGGAGCTTCATGAGAGAGACTGAACAAAGATTTTCTAGCATGGAAGAAACACTCAGGAATTATTGCAATTTCAGCAGCAACAACTGCAATTTCAACAGCAAGCGGACTCAAGGATGCAAAATATTGAAAATCAATTGGGGCATCTTGCAAAAGCCATATATGAGAGGCCTCAGGGATCCCTCCCTAGTAATACCGAGCTAAACCCAAGAGAGCAAGTGCATGCTATCACGTTAAGAAGTGGAAGGGACTTTGAACCTGCTGCCATAGAAAAGGAGTCTGCGGAGGTTGTACCTGCTGAAATTGGCCATGAGAAGGAGAAGGAAGAAGAGAGGAAGGAAGAGGTGGAGGAAGTCCCAAAGCAATCCATTCCAGTCAAAGCTTACAACCCACCCCTCCCATTCCCGCAACGATTAAAGGGGAAGGGTGACACTGAGGACTTCAACAAGTTTTTGAAACTCTTCAAACAGGTTCAAGTAAACGTACCATTCATGGAGGCACTGCAACAAATGCCGAGGTACGCAAAGTTTATGAAAGAACTCCTCTCTAACAAAAGAAAGTGGGGAGAACCGAAATCGGTGGTGCTGAATGAAGAGTGCTCGGCAGTGGTGCTAAAGGAGACGCCTAAAAAGCTCAAGGACCCAGGTAAAATCACTATCCATTGCTCTATAGGAAATGAGATTTTTTACAATGCTTTAGCTGATTTGGGTGCAAGCATCAATCTAATGCCTTCTGCTTTGTATGAGAAGCTTGCACTCGGTCCACTTAAATCAACACACATGTGCATACAGCTGGCTGGCCGATCGGTCAAATACCCCAGGGGATTGCTAAAGACGTGTTGGTTAAAGTGGACAAATTTGTGATTCATGTCAATTTTGTTGCCTAGATATGCCCCAAGATCTTGATGTGCCCTTAATTCTTGGAAGGCCTTTTCTGGCCACTGCTCGGGCCCTCATAGATGTTGGGGAAGGGGAATTGATTTTAAGAGTTGGGGAGGAGAGAGTCACTTTTTGCATGGCCAAACTGGCAAAACAGTCCGGTCAAGATGTTAATGAGTGCTTTTTGTTAGATGCCATTGATCCACCTGGAAAGGAGGAAGGGAACCCCCACCTCTTAGAGAGACTGATTTTGACCCATTCTTTGATAAAGGGCCTGATAAAGGCCTAGACTCATTCTTGTGCTCTACGAGTGGCCTTGAGATGCGCAATTGTTTTCATGAATTTAAGGTTTTACGTCATCTCAGGGCATTTGTTGATACGAGGTTTGATTTGTGGAAGACTAATTTTTTTTAGCGGGAGTGTCTTTGACTGAGTTTTTGATGAGGTGGTTGCGTCGGGCAAACGACGTTAAAAATAACGCTTCTCGGGAGGCAACCCGAGCTTACTTCTGCATTTGTTGTTTTGTTTGTTTTGTGTGTTTTGTGTGTTTTGTTTTTGCAGCTCAGGATCTTGTTGTAGAGATGATGTGTCGAGTTAGCATGCGCAGGTGTTAGTTGTATATTCATAGGAAATTCATGTCAAAATTTTTGAAATTGTTTCTCTAAACTGTGTCTTTGTGAGCTGGCTAGCATTTTGACTATGCTTTTAGAACATCTTTGAAGTTTTTAGGCTTAAATTGCTTGCACTATAATCTAGTTGTTGAAAGGATGAAGGCATTAGTCACCCATTGAATTAATTCATAAATTTTCCATCCCACCTGAAAAAGTCCTTTAGGAGAAGCCATTTTGAGCCTGATTGTTCTTTGTTTACCCAATTAATTGAGCTCCATAGCCAAATGGCCTCTGTTTTCTTACCCGTGAATATTTCTGACTTAGTCTTGATGTTTAGGGAACTAGGGGATTAATTTGTTAAGTTTAGGGAATTTGTGTAGGAGCCATTTTTGGCACTGCTCCTATGCCCCAAATGGGGTAAGAGCAGTCACGTTTTAGGAATTTGATACTTTCGAGGATTGCATTGTAGGCATGGATTCACTTTGAATTAATGAACTTTAATTGCTATTTTTTCCTTGGTGAGGCCGAGATTAGAATGGGGTAATGTCTAGTGAGAATCCGAAAGGTGAAAATTAATATAGCTAGACCTTCTACCTTGCGAAAAAGAGAATGGGAGCCCCGGTCAAAAAGTGTAAGTGGATTGCACAATAAGATGAGACTTGGGTATCTTTCGAAAGAAATAGCGTTCTCGTGCCAACATGACAAGGAAAACTGAACTTATTTAATGAACTTGGAGGCTTTAGAAAAAATAGTTTTAGTCCTCCGCGTACTTCAAGTATACGTCAAAGCACCAATGTGCCGAGACGGTTTAGCTTAGTTGTACACCATGTCTACTCTTTGCATAGGTTTAGATGATTCTTCCTAAATTGTGGCCTACTGAGTTCCTTGATCCTAAGAATAACCCTGAAGTTTATGAATGCATTGAGTCTTTGTTAGAATATTCCAATCTCTCAAAAGAAAGGGACTGCTTATCACCATTCACCATTACCTTCACAAGTCCTTCTGATCAATAGCTAGTTTATTTGTGTATGCTGTCATTACTTTAAGGATGTTGTGAATAACTTTGTCAAATATTTTTAGCTAGAGTACAAAGATGTAGTTTAGGGAAGAATTTTCTTGGTTTAGTTTGTCTGTTCTGTGAATACCCCTTTAACTACATGTGCATGCTAATTGTTTTGATTCCGTGTGGTGATTATCGTAAGCCTCATTGTTCAGTTTGCTTGAGGACAAGCAAAAGCTTAAGTGTGAGGGAATCTGATAAGTCCGTATTTAGACATGCATTTGATGCGTGTTGGGATCGGGTTTGATGGTTTTCCCTAGCTTTAAGGTGTTACAAGTCTCAATTTTAGCTCAAGTTATGTTTACCGGGCGTTGGTTCGAGTTTTGTGTCATTTGGAGTCAAAATCAGGATTTTAGAGTTCGGCACTGGCGCTTGAGAAGAAATAGGGATGAGTTGAAAAGCATTTGAGATTGATTTGAGAGCTATGGAGGTCAGCGGGAGGTTTACGATGAAGATTTGATGACAAAAGAGCTCTAGGATTGGCTTCGGGATCAAAAGAAGATGAATGAAGCTTGAAAACGACGATCAGGATGACCTTCTGTCAATCATTCAAGAATATCTCTTTGTAGAAACAACTAATGGTCATGATTCAAGTTGTATATGAAAGAAAACTTCAAGGGCTACAAATCATATGAAGAAAACCATTACGAGAATAGGAGAGCAAGAAGGTGAAAACAGATGACGAAGTCAGATGATCTCTGCTGCGATTTCAGAATGACACCTTCCACCGTTTTGATCATATCTTTTGATTGGGTGATTCAATTCACATTCGGCAAGTTGGGGTGTATAGAGGACTTCATTATCTAAAACTTTAATGAAGGAAGTTTTGTCAAATTCGGACTATAGAAAAGGCTGAAGAACACGGACGCACGATCGTGCGTCAGAGCCAAAACCGTGGAGGAGCTACTGCCTGCTACGCACGATCGTGCGTAGCCATGGACGCACGATCGTGCGTATCCCCGAGTTACGCGCGGAAATTTCCCACATCGACCAGAATTGTGATTTTTCCCCTCTTTTCTATAAATAAGGGCTCCCTAACCCTTTTTAGGGTGAACATTACGGAGAGGCCTAGGGAGGAATTTAACACCGTTTTACGCTATTTTCTTCCAAGATCCTGGGATTATTTGTAAGTTCATCTTTTTAATTAATGACAATGTATTCTATTCTTCCCAATTCTGTTGATTCTTCAATTATGAATTGTGAGTAGTTTAATTAGGGATTTGGGATTGATGAAGGGGTTAATCATGATGTATGGTTAGGTTCTTGATGGTGTAAATTGCATGAATGTCGTTTAATTTGTATTTGAATAATTTAATTGATAACTTTTGTAACCTAGAATGGCCACTAGAATTACAATTTCTTATAGACTAAATTAAGAGAGATCTAATTTGTTCTAGGACACATTCACACACACTTAATCGTTCGCCAGGGCCGGCTAGAGCAATTATGAGGCCCTAGACAATCATGTAGACATTTTGTTTAAATATGTTTTATTTAACACAAAGATATAAACAATAATAAACAATAGTAGCAATTAAATAGAAGTAACTTACATATGAAGTGTATCATATACTATTTACGTGCTCTCGTTCTCAACAATATTTGAGGGAGAAGGTATTGTGCTTACATATCAATCCATATAGCGAGCAAGTGATTTCATGACCAAATCCTTTCTTAATTTGTTCTTTGTTTTCGTAATCCCGGAACATATTTTTGTTTTCTAATCATTACAAAGCTTATAATTTCATTGAAAATAATACGGAGTACTAAATATAAATTAATGGTTCATAAATATAAATTTAGAGCCCGTTAGGTGACCCTGTTTTTTCGGCTTATCAGTCCACTTTTTCGCCAAACACGTAACTCTTGATTTTACACGTTCACTTTTGTCATAATAATAAAAGGTAAGGTTTAAGTTACTTTTCTTACGATATTGGCTATAGTGAAGGTTGAAGTTACTTTTGTGGCAGTATTGACTGAAATTACTACAGATGATCATTTTAGTTGTTTTTCGTATACTGTTTTCTTTATTTTATTAACAAAATATATTCTAATTTTTTTCCATAAATCACTAGAATCAACCAATTCAATCATTTCAGCAAGAATTTCATAAATTTCAACAAAATCAACCAACACAGCCGATTTAGATATTATTAAACAGACTCTTTTAATCACATATTAGTTATATTTAAATAATTCAAAATAACAAATTACAATTTCAATTATTCATTACATCAACATATTTAGAATATATCCTAGGTGGCTATGTCCCTAGGCCCTACTGCCTTAGCCAACTATAAGTCGAACAAAGAAAAATCGAAAGAACTAAAAGTAAATAATAATAATAAAAAATAACATTACTAAAGTTATTCAAGGCAGAAGGGCCTACTTACCTAAAGCCGGGGGTGTTGTATCGATTAGGATTACCGAAGGAGTCTCACGATCCCTTGAAATTGAAGCCTTCAGGTCGGAGTGTTTGCGGCTCGCCGCTGCAATCTGCACCAGACGTCGAGATGCCGCCACACAGGTCACCGGCCACTCGCCGATTCTTCTGGACTTTGACCCTCGAACTCCTTCAATCATCCGCTTGCAGATTTTTTAAATTAGGTATTGATGTTGAATTAAATATAATAATTATAATTGAATTTACATACATAATACTAATTGGCTTATTTTAAAATTTAGAGGCCCCTAAAATTTGGAGGCCCTAGACAATTGTCTAGGCTACCTGCCCCTATGGCTGGCCCTGTCGTTCGCTAAGAGATTAGTAGTGATTAAGGGGCCGTAAGCTCGTTCGTCTTGGCAATAATTTTGGATCCTGTCGCATGAGAGATCAACCTGGTCCCCTAAATTATTGTACTCTACGCCGCGAGAGCGGTAAGAACTTAGTATTGATTAGCTAGGCTCAATTAAATTAAATTCATGTAATTAAGCTTGATCTGCCAGAAATTTGATTACCCCGGAAACAATCCCTGTTCCCTTCGTCGTTAATTAAGAAGAACCCAAATATTTACTTTTAAGCGTTTATTTGCAATCTTAATTTTCTCAAGCAACCAAATCTCGCACAACCGCATTTGTTTTATTTATTTTTATCGCTGATTTTAGTTAATTCTTAATTCCCTTTTACCGTCCCTGTGGAGACGATACTCGTACTTTCACCGCTATATTACAATCTTTTTAAGTGCGAGAAAACTAACATCAGGATGCCTTCATGGAGAGTGACAGCGAGTCAAGAGGAGGTACTCAATATTTTCATGGTACATTCGAGAGAGTAAAGGAGGCGTTTGTGATGCATTTTGAATATGAGGGTTATGAAGATCATATGCTGCCTACGTGGACTCGAGATTTTAAAGGTATGCGCCACTTAATGACATTTGTTGAAAAGAAGCTGGAAACGTTGATTGTTAGTGCACCATTGTAGTCTTTGCTATTTGAGAGCGTATGAGGATGTTGCGTCGGGCAAACGATGTTAAAAATAGCGCTTCTCGGGAGGCAACCTGAGCTTACTTCTGCATTTGTTGTTGTTTGTTTGTTTTGTGTGTTTTGTGTGTTTTGTTTTTGCAGCTCAGGGTCTTGCTTTGGGGATGATGTGTCGAGGATCACTTAGACTCAGTTTAGTTCTGCACCGACCAGTGCCCTAGGGAAGTTTCTGCGACTCCTTTAATCGCCTATTTGTAATGTTGACTTGAGTTAAGATTGAGCACGCGTGACCCTTTCCCTTTACCCCCTTGTGCATAGTGCATATTTGGTCATCGAGGGCGATGCCAAAGTTTAAGTGTAGGGGAGTGAATTGGACAGTCGGGCAGTAGTTGTTACATGTGATTTTCAGAGTTAGCATGCGCAGGTGTTAAGTGTATATTCATAGAAAATTCATATCAAAATTTTGAAAATTTTTCTCTAAACTGTGTCTTTGTGAGCTGGCTAGCGTTTTGACTATGCTTTTAGGACATCTTTGAAGTGTTTAGGCTTAAATTGCTTACACTATAATCTGGTTGTTGAAAGGATGAAGGCATTAGTCACCCATTGAATTAATTTATAAATCTTCCATCCCACCTGAAAAAGACCTTTAGGAGAAGCCATTTTGAGCCTGATCATTCCTTGTTCACCCAATTAATTGAGCTCCATAGCCAAATGGCCTATTTTTCATACCTGTGAATTTTTCTGACGTAGTATTTGATGTTTAGGGAACTAAGGGATTAATTTGGTAAGTTTAGGGAATTTGTGTAGGAGCCATTTTTGGCACTGTTCCTATGCCCCAAATGGGGTAAGAGCAGTCACTTTTCAGGAATTTGATACTTTCGAGGATTGCATTGTAGGCATGGATTCACTTTGAAATAAATGAACTTTAATTGCTATTTTTCCTTGGTGAGGCCGAGATTAGAATGGGGTAATGTCTAGTGAGAATCCGAAAAGTGAAAAATTAATATAGCTAGACCTTTTGCCTTGCGAAAAAGAGAATGGGAACCCCTGTCAAAAAGCGTAAGTGTTTTGCACAATAAGATGAGACTTGGGTATCTTTCGAAAGAAATGGCGTTCTCGTGCCAACATGACAAGGAAAACTAAACTTAATTAATGAACTTGGAGGCTTTAGCAAAAATTGGCTTTAGTCCTCCGCGTACTTCAATTATACGTGAAAGCACCAATGTACCGCGGCGGTTTAGCTTAGTTGTACACCATGTCTACTCTTTGCATATGTTTAGATGATTGATCCTAAATTGTGGCCTACTGAGTTCCTTGATCCAAAGAATAACCCTAAAATTCCTGAATACATTGAGTCTTTGTTGGAATATTCCAATCTCTAAAAAGAAGAGGGACTGTTCATCACCATTCACCTTCACCTTCACAAGTCCTTCTGATCAATAACTAGTTTATTTGTGTATGTTGTCATTATTTTAAGGATGTTGTGAATAATTCTGTCAAATAGTTTAGCTTGAGCACAAAGACGTAGTTTAGGGAAGAATTTTCTTGATTTAGATTGTCTATTCTGTGAATATCCCTTTAGCTACGTGTGCATGCTGACTGTTTTAATTAAGTGTGGTGATTATCGTAAGTCCCGTTGTTCGATTTGCTTGAGGACAAGCAAAAGCTTAAGTGTGGGGGAATCTGATAAGTTCATATTTCAACACGCATTTGATGTGTGTTGGAGTCAGATTTTGATGGTTTTCCTCGCTTTTAGGCGTCATAAGTGTCATATTTAGCTCAAGTCATGTTAGTCAGGTGTTGGAACGAGTTTTGGCATTTTAAAGTTGAGATCAGGTCGTTGAGAGCCCGAAATCGGAGCTTTAGGAGTGATCGGGATGAGTAGAGGCATGTTCAATGAAGAATTCGGAATTTTGAAGGTCACCGGGAGGTTCGCGATGAAGTTTCAATAAAGAAAGAGCTTTTGGATCAATCACGGGAGCAAACGGGAGCATCTTGGAGCAAGAAATAAGGAAACATGAAGAAAAGTGCCACGCTCGCCGAGCGTGGCTGGTACGCTCGCCGAGCGAGCGAGGCAGAGAGTTAAAAGAGAAATTTCGTATCCACGCTCGCCGAGCGTGGCTGGTACGCTCGCTGAGCGTAATTCCGTGACACGGGCTTGCTCCGCACGCTCGGACGCCACGCTCGCCGAGCGTGGACGCTACGCTCGCCGAGCGTGGATGCCGAGTGCGGCTACAGGAGTCCTATATCAGCCCAAATTTGATTGTTTCCTATAAATGTCACCCCCTAAACACAATTAAGGGGGGATGGAACTTTAGAGAGATTAAGGACGAGATTAGAGAGCTTTTTCAGCCAGGTTTTTCAATTCCTTAACATTCTTTGTTAATTCCTACTTTTTTATTAATGACAATTAATTCTATTTATCCCAATTCTATTGATTCTTCAATTATGAATATGGAGTAGTTTTAATTAGGGATTTGGGGTTGATGAAGGGGTTAATCATGATGTATGGTTAGGTTCTTGATGGTATAAATTGACTGAATGTCGTTTAATTTGTGTTTGAATAATTTAATTGATATCTTTTGTAACCTAGAATGGCCACTAGAATTACAATTTCTTATAGAATAAATTAAGAGAGATCTAATTTGTTCTAGGACACATTCACACACACTTAATCGTTCGCTAAGAGATTAGTAGCGATTAAGGGGCCGTAAGCTCGTTCGTCTTGGCAATAATTTAGGATCCTGACGCATGAGAGATCAGCCTGGTCCCCTAAATTATTGTACTCTACGCCGCGAGAGCGGTAACAACTTAGTATTGATTAGCTAGGCTCAATTAAATTAAATTCATGTAATTAAGCCTGATCTGCCAGAAATCTGATTACCCCGGAATCAATCCATGTTCCCTTCGTTGTTAATTAAGAAGAACCCAATCATTTACTTTTAATCGTTTATTTGCAATTTTAGTTTTCTCAAGCAACTAAATCTCGCACGACCGCGTTTATTTTATTTATTCTTTATCGCTGATTTTTAGTTATTTCTTAATTCCCTTTTACCGTCCCTGTGGAGATGATACTCGTACTTTCACTGCTATATTACAATCTTTTTAAGTGCGAGAAAACTCACATCAAAGCTTCGAGCATTGGATTGAGAAGCAAAGGTTTAAAGCTCATTTGAGGTGAGGATCGACTTCTAGTTGCTTACAACTTGTAGGTTAAGCATGGGATTATCTCAATGTCTAAATCATGTTTTCATGAATTATGATGATTGATTATTGGTGAAATATTGATGTATTGGATAAGGAATGAAATTGGAAATGATTTGAAATCGCATTGATAAAAATAGAGTTAAATGAGCTATTAATAAGCTATTATGTAAAATAAGCAATTTTGCTCATGTGTGAAATGTGTAGATTCATAAATGAATATTTGTGTATTACATTGGATGCTTAAGTTGCTGCTACATATCTCTAAATATGTAGGGATTTATAAATGGAATATTTGATTGATAGGAATAATCTTAATAGTACTGAAATACTAGTTAATGATTATTTGTAATTGTTAAAGAAATGATTATAAGGATTTGATTGTAATTAAGTGATGCACTTGAATGTGATTCAAGTTACTAAATTGATTTAGTATGAAGCTAAGATCATGTTATGGGCAGTCCTTAAGGATGTCCCAAAGTAAATTATTGATATGTCAATTCTAGGGATAGGTTGCTTAGGAATTGGGTCTATGTCATGGCACGGTGATGTACTTGAGTAGAACTCTAGAAGTGCATGGGTAGACAAGAGGTTGTGAATGATGACATGCATGATGATGTACTTGAGTTGAACTCTAGAAATGCATGGTGAGATTGAAGGTTGTAACCTATGATGTGGATGGTGATGTACTTGAGTAGAACTCTAGAAATGCACATTGAAGTAATTAACTTGTGTCATATAATTTGCATGGTGATATATACTTGAGTTGGACTCTAGAAATGCAAACATATGTGTTAGGGTTGGACCCTATGAATTGCTGTGACTAGTAGTCACGGGGTATTGGGTTGATGTTTTGTAAATAAAACTTGGGCCTATGATGTAACTTGGGGTTACGGCCTAGATTATATTATCACCCTATTTGAGGATCTTGTGTTTGAAATACTTGTTGTATATCTATTAGATGTCATCCACACCAATACTTTATAGCCCTATAGAGTACTGACCCCTTTGGGGGCGTCCCACCACTATTTCATGTTGAGGCTAGAGCTTGCTTCCCGTGCTTGTTGCTCGAGTGATCATCTAGGAGGGAAGACTTGGTTCGTGCTTCCTCCATTCTGTTTATGGAACATTAATAAACATGCTCATGGATATTTTACTATAGAGCCTGCGTGCTCATGTTTGCCACGTGTGGCATTTGTTTTCAAACTATGTTTTCCGCTACGTACTGAATTGCTTATTATGTTTGTTCATGGATGACTTACATGTGAATCATATTCGAGACGCCTTGTATAATATGGATGTGTTGACTGTGGTTGACTATTTGTATTGTACGACGGGTTGTTGACGTGTCTGGACAGGCCCGGGGCGTGACACAGACCCTCCCCCACACGCCCCCTAGAGTAAAAAAAAGTGTAAGCGGGGGCACAATTTAATAGACATAACACATTAAATTAAATAATTAACTATTTTACACTATTTTTCAAAGAAGTGTAGAAATTCAATAATCAAATACTACCTACGTCCCACTATGTTTGGGACAAAAGGGTGTGGCACAACTTTTAAGAAAAATGGAATTGTGTAGTTGGTATTGAATTGATAAAGTGTGAATAAAGTAAGAATGAATTGTAACCACCCAAATATTACCAGATATGGTATGGGACAAACATAATGGGACGGACGAAAAGGTAAAACGGGACAAAGTTAGGGGGACGGAGGGAGTATCAAATATTTAATTTTATTACGAAAGGAAAAATGAAAAAAAAAAATTACGGATGGGTGGACGGTGAATACAACGTGTGGCGGCGGACTAGCTAAGGGATGATTGTCGCCTATCGGTGTCGTGGCGGGCGTGGCAGTCAGCGGCATTTCCGCAAACTAGATCCTAGTATCTAGACGGTGTGAGTATGTGTTGCAGCGTACTGCTGCTTGCGTAGGGTGTTCCAGGTCGCGATGAGGGCATGAGGTGATGAGTCGTTTCTGCAAACTTTCAGGGCTTCATCGCTTCAGGTCTTGTCTGCTGTCGTATTTGGGCTGTTCAGGTTTGGCCCAATCGGTCTTGGTTTTTTTTAATTGGCATCAATCAAAACGATGTTGTTCCATTGAAAAAACAGCTCCTTGAGTTTATTGTATTTGTCCCTCATCTCAAACGACTGCAATTCTTGTCTTGAGTTCAATGTCGCCGGAAAACACTATGCAATGAACCGGCCTCCTAATCCTTCCTATTATAGCTATCTCGGACCCTGAAGTAGGGGCACCGCCCCTGCCCCCCCTGCAGATCCGCCCCTGGAGTTAGGGATGGGAAAAAATACCGAAATTTCGGTACACCATACTTACTATATCGAAAATTAACAAATATACTGAAATGTTTGGTATACTGATACTTTCGGTACACTACCGTACCGAGTTGCTTTGGTATGGTACCGGTATATATTTTGAAAATATTTGGTATACCGGTATACCGTCATATCGTAAGTCCAAGACAATAATTTTTTTAAAATTATAAAAATGACTAGAAACACAACATTAATTCAAGGATAAATGAGTTTTATAATAAATATTGTCATGTTAAATACATTGTACTACAACTATTTGGTAGTCATGTTAACAATATGGCAGTAAATACTGACATGTTAATCCTATTTTAGGAATAAAAACATACTAGACATATTTTGAAATTTCAAACTTCATTTACTCCTATTTTGATATACCATACCGAATCACCTCTAGGTAGAGTGGACAGTACTCCGTATATAATAAGAAATTGTCTTTATAATAGGAGTAAGAGATAAGTTAAAATTAGACAGTTGAAACACAGATTCGAACATACGTAAGGGGATGAAATACAACAGTACTTCGTACTCCAAATTGAATTTTATGTTAAATAAAATTGTGTTTTAAAATCCTGGAAATGACAAGTGTGAATTGTTCATCCTTGTCATCAATCCAGAAATTATGTTTAATCCTTGTAACCTAGTTAGAACAGATGGCTCAAATTGTTATTGCCACCAAATCTGTAGATTCATCCCTTAAGTGACTAATCATCAAGTTCAAACAGTATAAATAGAAGCTTGATGAGGCATTGTAAATTTATTCAGAAATTCAGAAATTCTCAGATATTAAGAAGAAGATATTTAGAGCTTTTATCTAATATATCTATCTCTCAAATTTAGTCTTCATCTTCTTCATTTTCACAACACGTTATCAGCACGAATCAGCTCAAACTCTCCAAGAAATCATCTTCCAGCAGGTATGAGCATCATTATTAATTATCTCCTTTAATGTTCTCAAGTCATTAAAATATTTTTCAGAATGTAATACTACGAAAATACACTACTACGTGATTGGTTTTCCAAATAAAATTTACGTATGTTCAATAATAAAAGGAAGTAAAAAAAAAATGCTCAGATCACGAGGAATTGAAGAACTGGAGGAAAGAATAAAGAAATTAGGAGGATATGAAAGAAGCAAAGAAATGAATCGTAACTCTTTAGAGTTTAGACCGACTACCTAATAAATTATACTAGTAATATATTTAAGCCGTTCACGAGGTTTCATAGAAACAATAACCGTTTGGTGCACTGGCAACACAAGAAATGCTCAGATCACATGCAGGCTATCTAAATAAATGATTGGTATTGAGACTTTGGTTATAGTTGTTTTATTAAGCAAGATACCCGTGACTATTAAACCATATTGTTTGATCTTTGACATTATTTCAATTTATCCAAGTTACACAATATTCGAATCATTGATTAAATTTTATATATTCATATGCAATTAGCATATTTCGTGTATTACTGGACTAGTTAATACATACTACATATATGCCAATACTTAAAAAAAATTTACTTACTCTACGTATATTACTATAATGAATGCTTTATATATTCATACTTAAACAATAATTTAAAATAATTATTGTATGGTTAGTAATGATGTACATCAATAAATTTTGTAGTATATCATGGCAAATATTAGCAAACGAGAATTCGACGTTCTTGATCTATCCGGTCAAAAATATCTTGAATGGAAAGTGGATGTCTTGGCACATTTAAAAGCAAATGGATTGGAAGACACCATTGAAGCCAGTAATATGTCATCTTCGCAAGACAAAGCGAAAGCTATAATTTTCCTCCGTCACCACCTCCATGAAAGTCTCAAATCTGAATATCTTTTGGTTGATGATCCAAAAGAATTATGGGACAATTTACAAGAGAGGTATGGCCACCAACAAAAGGTACTTTTACCAAAAGCTCAGTATGACTGGATCAATTTAAGATTCCAGGACTTTAAATCTATCAGTGACTATAATTCTGCTATGTTCCAAATAACATCCAAATTAAAGTTATGTGGACAAAAAGTCACTGACGCTGATATGTTGGAGAAAACCTTTTCTACTATGCATATCTCTAATATGCTGCTACAACAGCAATATAGAGAAAAGGGTTTTAAAAAATACTCTGACTTAATATCAGTATTATTGGTAGCTGAGCAAAACAATGACCTTTTGATGAAAAACCACAAATTGAGACCCACCGGTTCTAGTCCTTCGATTTATGGTCCATCTGGCCATAATTTAGCCACTGAATCAAATGCAACACACAGTGGCAGTAGAAGGCATTTTAAACGTGGGCATTTTAGTGGTCATAATAACAAGTCTTACAGAGGATATAAACGGGTCGAAAGACCGAATTACAAGGGCAAGGGCAAACAAAAAGCTCATCAAATAAATCGCCCTACAAAAACCTCGGTAAAGACGACTTGTTATAAATGTGGCATGACGGGGCATTGGGCTAATAAATGTCGCACGGCTAAACATCTAGTGGAGTTATTTCAAGCTTCTATTAATTTAAACAAAGGCAAAAATATGGAAGCTAATTATGTCAATGACACAACTCCATCTTTGCCAAAATTTGACGTGTCCGACTTTTTCACTGATGATGCAATTATGGACGATGCTTTTGCCATAAACCAAAATGTTACAAAATAAAATAGTAGACTTCGTATGTTGTATAATACTAATTTTATGTATTTTGTCTTTCGTCCACTTTTATTTTGTTTTTAAATAAATATGTGTAATACTCTTATGTTAAATAAAATGAATAATTCGTGATCAAGCTAATGTTTATTTATATATATTGAAGATATGGATCATTCAAATGATAAAGAGCTATGTCTGATAGACAGCGCCACAACGCACACCATTTTGAGAAATAAAATATATTTTTCTCAAATGACTTTAGTTGAAGCTAAAGTCAATACAATATCAGGTGTTGCGAAACTCATTGAAGGCTCTGGGAAAGCATATGTGATGCTACCTAATGGGACAAATAGTTTTATCTAAAATATATTTTATTATTAATTTGAAGAAGAAATATATGAAAACAATTAAAATTATCTTTTTCATGTGTTTCATTCGGTCAATTTATCAAGAAATTAACTTCAACTTTACATATTTTGGTTATTACACATTTCAATGTAGAAAATTAAAAGTAGATAACATATTGATTAGACAAAGCGTGAAGGATCAAAAATATTATATACCTCGAGTAGTTCCACAATAAATGGTGTACATCAATATTTTTTCAAAACATGCTATTTTAATATTTTTTATGTTAGTAGTTTTTTTGGTATAAACTACAAATGTTTCTTATTTCATACGTAATATACATGTATTTTAATGTTTCTTATACATGTATTTCAATGTTATTGGTACGATACTAGTTCATTTAAAATGTCAACCAAATTGAAAACAAAAAACATAATCCGTATAAAAAATGGAGATGCGGGGGATCGAACCCCGTGCCTCTCGCATGCAAAGCGAGCGCTCTACCATTTGAGCTACATCCCCAAGCTGATGCTTCTTCATTTCTACGCAATATACTACAAAACCCACTCTATGACGTTTAAGATTTTACATGAAAAAAGGAATATCAGAGCCAGGTTTCGATCCTGGGACCTGTGGGTTATGGGCCCACCACGCTTCCGCTGCGCCACTCTGATTATTATTAACGTTGTTGTCCTTAGTCGCATATATTTTATCATTGTGCGAGCATTTCTTCTGCAAACTGCTTGAAGACGATTACCACGAACCAATAATAATTCTAAGAGCGTATATTTGTCATTGCTTCTGCTTCCTAAAAAAGTGATTTTTTAAAGTGGTTATTGAAAAAGTGATTTAAAATAAAAGTATGTAGTGTTTGAAAATAGAAATGATTTTGAGTAAAATGTATAAGTTGAAATATTTGATAAAAAGTGATTTTTAAGTAAAATATCGTTAAAAGACAAAAACATTCATCTCAATCCAACTATTTCTCTTTCACTCTTGACCTGCGGCCTCCTCTTTCTCTCTCGACCAGTGGCCTCCTCTTTTATTTTTTTATTTTTCTGAAATCGTCCTCTTATATGTATGACTGTATGTATACAATTTCGTTGACATCTTATTAAAACGCAAACCCATCCAGGTCCGGTCCTGATATTTTACGGGTCCGGGACAATATAGATAAAGTAGGCCTTATGGATAACGTGTGAATGTTTAATTTATTTTTTTTTTTTATAAAAAATTATAAGTAAAATCAAGCAACTTTTTCATCTAAATACGAATACAACATTTCAAAGAAATTAACAAATGATGAGACAGTTAGAAAGATTATATTTAATTACATAACATTTGACAAGGTAGAAAAAGTAGGCCTTACGGATAACGTGTGAATGTTTATTTTTTTTTAAATAAAAAACTATAAGTAAAATTAAGCAACTTTGTCATCTAAATACGAGTATAACATATCAAAGAAATTAATAAACGATGAGACGATTAGAAAGATTATATTTCATAATACAATGGACCTAAACTGACCAAATGGAAAACTAGTACAATTGTTACTACCAATAAAAAATCGAATTAAGGAAAGATGTGATAGTTATATTGTATGAGGAGTAACATTTTCATATTTCAAATCACATTTTTACTAGACCAAAGAAAATGAGCAAAATACTATCAATGAATCACGGGTTTACTAGAGACAAGTAGATGAAAAGATTAACATTTACGCACTAATCGTTAACGAATCAAAAGAAATGATGAAGTTTGTTCCCAAGGAATTCCGTTGTGGATGTTTCATAATTTTAGACCTATAGCTTATATGTTGTTGCATAATGAATTGAAAGTATAAAAAAATATAAGTTTGATTTTATTTTTAAATGTTTATAGATATATAATGTGTATATAATTAAAATAAATAACTGGAAATTTGTGGGCCCTAGAGAAGCAATGGGCCCTGGGCGCATGCCCCATTGCCCTGCCCCAGGACCAGCCATGAATCCACCCTACATATCTCGAATCTGCGAGTATGTAATGTATTTAGACACACACACACACATGTATATAGTAGGGAAGAGCTCAAATAAAAAGAAGTGTTCTCGTGTAAAGTGTGAACAATTGCACTTTTCGCTCAACGTGTTGCGCTATTGCATATTTGTGTTGCGCTTTTTTGGGAGGGTTCGAATACGAAATGACTTCACATGCAAAGTGAGAATTAATCTTGTGCATTCATTTTTTGATCTAATGACTCAAAATGAGCAAAAAATGCACTAAATTTGATCAAAAACGCGGTGACAATTTCATAAATTAACTAAAGTTTTTTTACACCGCAAAAAAATGCAACATAAACATGCAATAGTGCAACACGTTGAGCGAAAAGTGCAACTGCTCACACTTTGCATAGGAACACTTCTTTTTATTTGAAGTCTTCCCTATATATTTGAACACGGGGTATATCTTAAATCTTAAGTCTTATAAAAACTTATAAGCACCAATGATGGTTAGGGTATTTTAGGCATGATAAAAATCTTATAATTATTAAAAACTTATAAGCACCAATATAATGATGGTTAGAGTATTTTAGGAATGATAAAAATGTTGGTGTAACACTATAGCAAGATGCACTTGTACAATTTGTTTTAGTCATTGTACTCTTCACCATTATATCAATTTCTACTCCTAACCTCCTTCAACCCCAACCATATTGACTTTACATGTCATATGGCCTTCACATTTCAATTATTCTATGCACTTGGTTGATTTGATTTCCATTGAATGTTTAAATTTAATTTTGCATTTTATTTTTTTATATACTTAGCTTGTGCGTTAGGTAGAAGCAAAGATAAAAAATTCAATTTCATGTCAGTTTCTAGGAATGAAACGACCAATACCCGGTAAAATTTTGACACCAATTGCGAAACACTGAAAGTGAGTACTTCAAAGTGAAATTAACCTCCTGTGGGCAAATTATACCGTACACTCAGATGTACGGTCCTCACCGTACATCCGGGTATTTTTGAAATTATTATCAACTTCTCTGTCCGATGATTCAAGCTTCCGTTGCTTCTTTCATGAGGCCGGAGTCCGCTAGCGTACCCTGTTCTCCGCTCGAAGGAGTATGGCTTCAAATTGGGGAAAACGAAAAACTTACTCAAATTGGACGAAAGCGGTGTCAAAAGCTTCACCTCCGCAAGACGAGTCCAGAACAACTCTCAGAATTTGATTTAAACGTGTCGTTTGGGAGCTACGAACAAAAACCATACTGCTCTGAACAGTGGTGCACACAACGGCTCTTTGCAAACTCCGGCCAAACAGCACCTCCGGCCACCGGAAAAGGGTTGGAGAGGTGCGCCTAGAGGTGGCGACCCCCACAACACTCTTTGATTCCAACAACAACCGTCAAATTTTGGATTAAAGACCAAAAAATCAAAACTGTGAATAGTAAATTGCTGCGCACAAATCTTCAGAAATCCGTCGTTTTCCAGCTAAAAAATCCAAATCTTCCAAATCCAATCGGTGGAAAAGAAAGAGGAGGAAAATCCAAGCTAGGAGAAACAAGATTTAGGAAGAAAGATCGATCAAAAGAGCCAAAAGAGAGCAGCCAAGTCCGAGCAAGCTAAGAGCAGCTAAGCTCCCGTGCGCAGACTCAATGTGTCTTTAAGCAATGTGCCTTTTTTTCTATTTTTCTAGTTCCCTCCTTATGATCTTGTTTTTCTATATCTCATTTTGTAAGTTACGCATGCTAATTTAATATTCGTTTTATGCTCATTTTAAAATATCATATCAATACACAAATGAATATTGAACACATATTGAGCACAATAGAAATGAGTTTTATGTTAAATTCAAATGAGTATAACGTCCAAATTGAATGAGCCCACAAAAATGCATTTTTAAATTTTTTGATACTCCTTTCGTAAGTTATTCATGCTCATTTGGTAATAATGGTATACTCATTTAACAGAAAGCCTGATTTTCATCTCAATAAATGAGGTTTGGTGCTCAATGAACATATCGTTATGTTAAACTAACAAATCTTACGATTTTCATATCAATAAACATTTTATAAGTTACGTATACTCATTTGATACCGATGTTATGCTCATTTTAAAATGTTATATCAATGCATATTTTAAAAGTATCATATTGCATTAAATTCGCATATGGAAATTCATAGGAGTGTATTGTAGATATAATTCAACTACTTTTTATAAAAGAAAAAATAAGGGAAAAAATTGAATCAGAATATATGAAGCAAAAATCACGATACTCATTGTTAGCCTCTAAATAATCAATAAAATAGGTCAGATGCTCACTACATGTACACTATTGCTCATTTAGCGGAAACCGTGACTTTTCACTTAAATTACATAAATGCCACCGAATTTTTTTGGCTTGTATTCATTGTTGGGCTGTCTTTCTTATTTAGGCCATGTGTACATACAACCAGATGCACCATATACGAACTCCCTCATGTGACCTCAAAGATTGGAGTGCTTCTTTTTATTCTTATTGCTTAATACGGAGTACTTTTTTTATTCAAATTAGATCACATCAGATCTGAAAAATTCAGATTGGATCACAAAGATTGAAACCGTATAAGACTAGAAAAATACATATCAAATCAGAAAAGATCCCACCCGAGTTATTACTTTTATTATTTTTGTTGTTGTTGTTGTTATCGTTATTGTTATTATTATAATTATTACGGAGTATTATTATCAATATTATTATTTTAAATATTTTTATGATTATCAATATTATTGTTATCAATATTATTATGGTTGTTATTATGATTGCTTCAAAACTACTACTTCATTATTCATCTCTTGTGGCCACAAAAATTTGGCTAAATCTTTGTGTTTGGAGGTGTTCTATTCATCTTATTCTTATTGCTTATTGATTATTCTTATTTTTATTGAGTTTAGATCATAAAGTTTACATCATATCATATGAGAAAGATTCAGACCATATGAGATGAGAAAGATACACATCCTATCAGAAACTTTTAGACATCATTTAGTAATTTTACTATTATTATTGATTTTAATCGTATATTATTTTTATTTTTACAATCAATATTATAACTATCGATGTTATTGTGGTTATTATTATTATTACTCCCTCCGTCCCGGAAAGGTTCGCCTAATTGACTTTTCTTGGTCAATGATAATCAACTTTGACCAATCATATTTTTTAATACGAAAATATTTTGAATTCGAAAATTATATCAAAATGTTCCTTAGTCAAAATAATTTCATAAAAGTATAAAGTTTATAAATTATATAAAAATATGATAATTAAAATCATTGTCCAAAGTTTGTCATCATTGACCAAGAAAAGTCAATATGTCGAACCTTTTCGGGACGGAGGTATTATTATTATTATTATTTAACACTATTATTGTTGTTATTTATATTTTATTATAAATAAAAAAAATAGTAATATTTGAGAAATAATAACATTATTCCAAAATTTCGAGAGCATACTTTAGCATATATTAATTTCCCTTATTATAGAGGCATGAGTGTCCAATGGAAATGTCAATACCAAGACATACCTTTAATATGGAACTCCACATCAGGGCCGGCTAGAGCAATTATGGGGCCCTAGACGGTCATGTAGAAATTTTGTTTTAAATACGGAGTATGTTTTATTTAACCCAATGATATAAAAAATAGCAATTAAGTATAACTAAATTACATGTAAAATACATCATATACTATTAACACAGTGAGAATATTCTTCGAAATCAGAAGATCAAAGTTGATGAAAAAATACAAAGAGCCCTAGAGGGAGAAGGTTTTGTGCTTACATACATCATACCGATTGATAGAGCCGGAAAGTGATTTCATGACCAAATCATTTCTTAATTTTTTTCTTTGTCTTTGTACATCTTGATTCATATTTTGTTTTCCAATCATCACAAAACATAAAATTTCATTCAAAATAATACTATCACTAAATATAAGTTAATGGTTCATAGATATAAATTTAATTCACTAAATTTAATCAAATATAAAAAATTATAAGTATATTCAATATTTCGATGAATCAAAATAACAAATTACAATTTCAATTATTCAATAAGCATTCAAATATATTTAGAATACTCATTATCCTAAATCCCTAGCCCTACTACCCTAGTCAACAAAGGGAAAAAAAGGAAAAATGGGCAAATAAACCCACGTACTAACAAAAAAAGTCAAATAAGCTCTTGTATAGGAGACTTTGTCCGATCGTTGTCATTTGGGGTAGTTTCCGGTGGAATATTTTGATGAATGTTTTTGAGAATCTTATTAATTAAGTCTAGTTTACTCATACCAAATTTCAGCTAATAATTCAACGGGGAAGGCATTCAAATAAATTCTTGAAGATAATTGCTCTTTTAACTGCACAGTTATCTTCAAGAATTCATTTGAATGTCTTCCCGATTGAAGTTTTAGCTGAAATTTGGTATGAGTAAATTAGACTTAATGAATAAGATTCTCAAAAACTTTCATCAAAAAATTCCACAAGAAACTGTCCCAAATGTTGACGGCCGGACAGAGTCTCCTAAATAATATTAATAAACTTATTTTATAAATTAGAGACCCCTAAAATTTGGAGGCCCTCGACACTTGTCTAGGGTACCTCCCCCTATGGCCGGCCCTGCTCCACATATCGTTATTTGTCTATGTGTACAAATATGAGATTACTATGAATGGGTGATGTTGATCGTCACTCGTAACCTCAAACTCGATCCCAAGTAATATATATCTGGCATTGCAATACGGAGTATTTTATCCCATATCCTTATCACAGAAGAATATTACCCAACTGAATTAGGGATATTATTGATTTTACTCGTGAAACTATATACGAAGTATAATTTACATTCCTTAGTGCACATGCCTCTTAATTGCTACTCCCTCCGTCCCCCTAATATTGGTACGGAAGGGAGTGATGTGGTTTTTAAGAAAAGTAGAATTATGTGATTGGTAATGAGTTGATAAAGTGGAAATAAAGTAAGAATGAATTAGAACCACACAAATGTTACCAAATATGGTATGGGACAATAATAGAGGGACATTCAAAAATGAAAAAATGGGACAATTATAGGGGGGCGGAGGGAGTACATATTTAGTGCTATTGGAATAAAATATTAAAATGACATACATGTTCTAGGCCCTATAAACCTAATCATCCAGTCCACTCTTTTTTAGATATATTGTTTATTACCACGATATTGATATTATATACGTAGTATATTCTTAGACGATGTTTCTGAACGATCAATGTCTCGCGTCCCCTTTTAATCATCCGTTATGGGGAAAAGTATGCATAAAGCTTGTGTGTACTTTTCAATAACATAAACGTACTAATCATTAATATTTTGTTATATTAACCTTATTTTAAAAAATAACTTTGGGCATTTTTCCCTCATGCATCACGCGTCATACAAACTAGTGTATATATACACACACACATAGGGTGCGGATTAAATTAAAAAAAAAATCTTCCTATGAAAACTGCAAATCGCTCACTTTTTCCCTAATGTGATGCACTATTTGACTCATATGTTGCACTTTTTGGCATTAACGCAAAATTTGACTTGTTTGCAAAAATGCCACCGCTTTCTAACTATTTAGCATGGCTCAACCAAAGTTCAAAAAGTGCAACAAACCACCCTTTAAGTGCCCCACGTTAGAGAAAAAGCGAACGGTTTGCAGTTGTCACAGTGGCTTGATACTATTTATTCGGCAGTCTTCATACTATTTATTTTTTTTTCGAAAAATTTCTAGTTGTATATTCGGCACAATAATTTTTAACTCTTTTAAAAATAAAAGATTTTTTGAGTCCATAATGATTACATTCCAAGAGTAATTCTATAACTTTTATGATTGATTAGACACAATGGCTTGTTATATCAAACATTATTGAATAGAACATTAAATATTTTATCAAACAACTAGAAGTTTTTTCTTTTGAAATCTTTTCGGTCACTAAATACTACTAACTCGTCCCTCTAAATTCAGAAGAGAGGAAGGGACACAGTTATTATGAAAAATGAATTTATGTGATTGATATTTAATTGGTAAAGCAAGAATAAAGTAAAATGACTTAGAACTATACAGACTTTACCAAATTTGGTATGAGATAATTTTAGTGGGATTTTCCGAAAAGAGTAAAATGAGACAATCTCAGCGGGACAGATGAAGTACTACCTTCGTCCCAATGACATTGAGACATGAGGAGGTGACATAGTTATTAAGAAAAATGTGTGTTTATGTTGTTAATATTGAATCGATAAAGAAAGAATGATTTAGAACGACACAACCTTTACCAAAATTCGTGTGAGACAATCTTAGCGGGACGGATGGAGTAATAATTACGAAAAAAATTCTAAAAGTAATTTTTAGCTAGTTATGTCAAAGATATAAAGTATTGGGTAATTTTTAGCTAAAAGATCAAATGAGAATAATGCTTAACGCACAGTTTGTTTTTTCGTGTATAAAACGTGTTTTATACGTGTATCCGTTTTTTGCCCAAAAAAACCGTTTTTAACGAATAAATAGGCTGTGCCGTTTTAAACGGAATAATACGGCACCCAAACGAATTTTAAAAAAAACGTGTAATTAAATGGGTTCGTTTACCAATTACAAAAGTAGCAAATATATTAAATGTTGACCTAGTAAAGTGCAGGATCATTAGCGAGTTTTTTCCCAAGGGAGTGTAGTCTTCAATCTTATTTCCCAATTGAGGTTACTTTTAAATTTATTTCTCAAATGAGGGTAGTTTTTCCATGTCATCCAATTTCCGCCACATTACCCACTCCACATCATTCACCATCATCCGTCATTCCACGTCATCAGTCATATGGATATTCTTTTAAAATGTAAAAAAATCCGAAGTCCACTAGACTAAAATAATGCACTTGCATCTTGCAACCCACCAGACTACATTGACTTGTTGATACTATCACACTTTACAAACATTTAACATATATATATTTTTTTTTAATACAACATATTTTGATATATGCAATTCAAAAAAAAGTAAAATTGCTCTACATTAATTAAATAAAATAAGAAAGAAATAAATGAGAACGGTTGGACTAATTCATCCCAAATTTAATAAAAAATCTTATATTACTGATGCAAAAGAATGCAAAAATATATATTTCATGTACAAAAATTAAAAAAATCCAACACTAAAATAAAAGTTTTTTACAATCATAATTTAAGTATTTTACAAGTCTGAGGTGGATTTGAACCTATACTAAATTATTTAATTTTTGTACGTGAGATTTATTTTTTTACATGTTTTTGCATTAGCAATATAAGATTTTTTATTAAATTTGGGATGAATTAGTCCATCTGTTCTCATTTATATGTTTCTTATTTTATTTAATTAATGTAGAGTAATTTTAAATTTTTTGAATTGCACATATCAAAATACGTTGTATTAAAATATATAGATGTTAAATGTTTGTAAATGTATGATTGTACCAACAAGTCAGAGTAGTCTACTGAGTTACAAGATGCATGTGAAAAAACTGGATCATTAGCCGCTGCCTTACAAGTGGAATACTTTTGTTTTTACTAAAGATATTAAAAGGTTTCCAAACTCCAAAGTTCAAACACTGAAAAATTTCCAAAGCAATCATGTTACTCCACTAACTCCACTTTAACGCCTCAGCTAAACGGCAGACACTCGTTCGAAAATCCAGCCTCTACTCCCAAACCAGATATTTAGATTCTCAAGTTTTTAGTTGGATTAAGTACTTAACTACTGATGTGGTATAAGAATATAGGAGTTGCTAGAATTATGTTGGAATTGAAAATAACGCTTAGAGTCAAGAATATTATTAGAATTGTGTCAAGCACTAATTTTTGTGTTAATTCCAAATTATTGTTGAATATAATGAGACTTCCTTAGAACTATGGTCGGAACTTGAAATAGATTCTACTCCAATTGCCTCAACTCCAAAACCAGTATATACGTAGTAATATTTTCGTAGTAGCTAGTAGCTACGTAGATCGGTAGATGTTGTCATTATTATTTATGCCTATAAAGTTACCTTGTTGACTGATCATAATTTTTTCTCTTAATAATTGCATAATATAATGACAAGTTAACTAATGGGTAAATAATAAGAGAAAAAATAATGACAAGTTAACTAATGCCTATAAAGTTACCTTGTTGACTGATCATGATTTTTTCTCTTAATATAATGACAAGTAATTAAATAATAATTACTAATTTCTTTTTGGTCATTATATTTTTGTTGGAGTGATGAGATATTCTATTTTAATGTGTGTGTATTTCGATTTTCTTTTATGTACTATATGTTTTTTATGATCTAAAAATTAGTACAATAATTTAAGCATGCAAAATTAGACCCGTATTTTTAACCCGAATTTTTCAAGGAGATGTCGTATACACGTATACGTACTTGTATGTTTTTTATAAGTCAACGTATTTTTCACCGAATTTTTGACCGAATTTTCCCCCATTACTGAATAAAACACGTACATACCAAACCACATTTAATTCCTGTACCGTATTTAACTCACTATGGCTTAACGTTAGAACGTGAAAACATCACATTTACCCCATCGTGTTGCACAACGAAGCTTGTATGTTGCACTTTTTTTTTGCGTTTTCACAGTATTTACCAAAATGCCACCGTGTTTAATTAATATATGCTTAATTCGAGCAAATTCGACATGTGCAACACAAGAGCTCCATTGTGCACCACATCTATTATAATATAAAAGCAAAAGAAAAATTCCTCAAGAAGTTCCTGTCCAAACATAGAAGCTTCCAGAATAATGTAGTCAGAATCACAATTGACAACAGTAGCTATTAATGTATTGAAATATTAAAATATTTACATATTAATAATTTAATGATGACACACGGAAGGTACATTTCTACGAAGTAAGCTACAGTAAACAGTTCATGTTTCAATAATCAGCTGATTGGCTGTTTTGTAGGCAACTGCACATCCCCAAATGTTGCATTTAATGCATCTCTGTCATCACTTTATGGAATCCGAATCAATTCTTGTATATAAAAAGGGGCAAAGTGAGATTAGGAACTCAATTTTCAGGCTAAGACAAATCTGACTCATAATCAAAATTCAAAATGCCTTGGTGGTCTGATAAAAGAAATAGACAAAAGCAGGTCTATTTGGGGAGTAAAAGTCCAAGGTATACGAGTGTTCCAGCTTCCTTGGAATGCATATTCCATGATGAGGAGGTATATTTTAGGTTGAAAACTTGCAGCAGTATGTTATTATAATACATAAACCTTTAAAACAAGATCACAAAAGACTGATACATTTTTGAAAAATGTTTCGTTGAGGCAGATTTGGGAAAAAGTTTCGTTGAGACAGATTTGTGAAAAATATGCAGTTTTTGCAACACCTTTTTAACCTTCCTTTTACAATCATGTAGAATTTCTTTAAAGATGCATTTGAAACTTCGAGGATGCAAACTTGAAACTTCCATTATGTTATTATTAACTTTACAAAATCCTTTTGAACAAAATAGCAAAAAAATATTGAGCACAACTGATCACATTTTATAAAGTTTTTGTGCAGCATATATGTGAAAACTTTGTTTCAATTTTTTTGCAACACCATTTGATCCTTTCTTTTTAAATCCTGTATAATTTCTAAAAAAATGCTTCTTTGTGTTGCACTTTTTTTATTATTCTTTGTGTTACACATTCTGCAGAATCTCATTCTTTTAGACTATTGCAAAATCCTAGGATAAATACAGGCATCTCTTATTGATACATATCTTTTAATTTGAAAATTATGAGTTTGAACAGATTTCCAGACCTAACCATATAGTGTGGCAGTTATCAGAAACCACAATCTGCATTATAATCAAACATTTGTCAACAATAACGTATGGTTATACATTTGTCTATAGTATATAGTGTATAGTTAAGTGGTCGAAAAATAAAAAATTTCACTTTGTTTTTAAGAGATGACGGATTTATCCTTTGAAAATGTTGTTATACTTAGAGATGACATTTTTATGTAAAAATACTCCAACTTGAAAAGTAATACATGGGTACTGTGTGTGGTTTCAGGGGAAAAGGCTATTGTAGAATCATAACTCGTTAAAAGCGTTTGAGAAAGAAAACACACAAAATATTAAGAAATGAAAGTTTTACATAATAGATTGTATGGCAGAGGACATATTCTATCGCATGCATATTTTCGAAAGGATCTATTTACATAACTGTTTTAAAACTGTGAGAATGACATAATAAAACCGTGAAATTGAACAATTTCAAGATGTTTTGAAATGTATTTTCCTGTTTTCTAAAGAAATAATATTGAAAATAATGTTAATCAGAATAGTTATTACTTAACTGTTGTTTCATCCTTGAGCTCTATTAAGATAGTAATTAAAAGGAGGACACCTGCAAATGACATTTGATAATAATTACAAAACAACAAAAGGTTAAACAAAGTACATAATTGATGGAGTATATGGGTTTGAGCCCCAGGACCCACATACTCGGAAGAACAGAGCACAAGACAACAGAGTGGCGCCCCCGTCGGCCAGGACGCCCCCGTCGGCCGAGAAGAAGCCAACCCGGATTATGATCCTGAGTCCAAGGAACCCGGGTGCCCTCGTCGGCCGTGCCCTCGTCGGCCGTGCCCTCATCGGCCACGCCCTCGTCGGCCACGAGGACCTCCCAGAATCGGATCCTATACTTACTCATTTGTACAGCCCATTAGTGGCTTTGTATTCGGCCCAGTAGTGGTCCAGTTGTAAATGGCCTCCCAAGCCCAAGGCTTGGGAGCCCAACCCTAATTTTCTCTATAAATACTCCCCTTGGGAGTAGTTATAGGGGTTACAAATTCATTCTATTGAAGCATATTATTGCACTTCTCTCTCTAGCTCTCACTTCTCTCTAGAATCTAAGAGATATACTCTATCATTTGGTGCTCTCATTGAGAGCTAGAACAATCAAGTTAGCACCCTTCGTCGCTACCAAGCACAGCTAACCACTGATCATGGGGAGAACTAAGTCAAACCGCAACCTCGTCAGCAAAGCCATCCCTGAGGACCAAGAGCCCAGGGAGCACGATGAGGACGCCACGGCCGACCAAGTCGGCGGAGGGGACCTCTTCCAGGAAGCCTTCAACCTCACGACGGACCTCCGCAACCAACTCAACAGCGGAGTCCCCGACGCCCGCCTCGGCCTGGAAAAGAGACGGGCTGAGAAGACGGACCACGCCCCGGCCCGGCCTATGGCCGCGGCCTCTCCGTCCGTGGATCCACAGGTCCAGGCCGCGCTGTCGGTCATCATCGCCAGCCTGGCTCAGAACCCCACCGTCCTCAGCGCGCTCTTGCCAAGGACCGGGGGAAACGTCACTCCACCTCCTCATCCCCAACCGTTGGCCGTCCAGATAGGCAACAATGAGGGGGTTGTGGCCCAGGACACGGCATCGTCCCACTCCCACCCTGCTTCCCCTCTTCGGCCCGGGCAGACCCCAGCGCGTGGAAAAGCCTCTGCCTTCAATAGGATGGGTGACACGCGCCGTCGTCCGGTTTCGGAGAGGATGGCGGGACGGATTGGTGATCTTCGTCCTGGCTCGCCAAGGGAAAGTTTGGGGTCTGTGTCCCGGACAGCGGACCAGCCCCGCCCGGACAAGGGCAAGGGGAAGTTGCACGAGGATGACGCGCGTCACCTGATCAACGCGGCTCACAACGAGCGCCTAAGGAACCAGCCGGGCGCCGCTGCGGCCGATAGGGACCCCCGGGACGAGGTCATCGCCCAGCTGGAAAGGAGGTTGGCTCAGATGGAGGCCAAGCAGTCGGCCAACGTCCCTACGGCCGGCGCCTCCAACGACCCCGGCCTCAACGCGCTCATGAACAAAGTCAGCGCCCTGGAGAGGGAGCTGGCCGAAGGGCGGGGTGACCCCATCATCCAGGTCAGGACTAGGACCCCTTTCACCAACAGGGTCCTCTCGGCCCCCATCCCAGAGAAATACAGGGGGAACGCCATCAAGTCCTACGATGGCCGATCAGACCCCCAGGAGCACTTCAGCCGCTATCAAAACAACATGCTGATGGTGAACGCGTCCGACGAATACCTCTGCCTTTGGTTCCTCTCTACTCTCGAGGGGCCAGCGTACGAGTGGTTCAACGGACTGCTAGAGGGAAGCATCGACTCATGGCAAGATCTCGCCCAGCGCTTCCTCACTCACTTTGCCGGGAGGAAGCGCGCCAAGAAGTATTTCACCCACCTCCTCTCCGTCAAACAGCAGCACGAGGAGTCCCTCCGGTCATTCATCGACCGGTGGACGAAGGAGACTGAGGAGGTCGAGGGGGCCGATGAGCGCACCCTCCTCGCCTTGTAGCAGGGAGCCCTCCGCAGCTCCCCGTACGCCAGGAGCCTCATCACCGACCCCCCGAGGTCGTACGCCAAGGCGCTCCAACGCGGAGGCTTGTATGCCGACGCCGACGAGCTCCACAATCACAAGAGAGAGGGGGGCCATCCCCCCAAGAAGACAAATCCTTCGCCGGCCTCGGGTCCGTCCCCGGCCAGCTAGGGTGCCCAGGGCCGCCACGGCTCTGGTGGACAAAGTAAGAAAGACCGCCACTGGCGGCCGAGGCTGGAACGGCAGGGGGTAGCCCTCACCCACCCGGTCGGCACCATCCTCGATTATGCCGAGAAGCATGGCCTCATCGAGCAGGCTCCTCGGCCGGCCGAGGAGATCCTAGCCATCCAGCAGGGCGGCATGTACTGCCGGTTCCACAAGAACTCGTCGCACAACACCGACGATTGCATCACATTGAAGAAGGCCATCGAGCGCCTTATTCGCCAGGGGGAACTCTCCCAGTTTGTCAAAGGTGGTCCACGAAAAAACACTTGGGTAAACACCGGCAAACGTGGGGGCGAACCCTCTGCGAAGAAGCGCGAGATTGGTAGGCTCAGCGACGACGAGGACTTCGAGGAGCCTCCGCCGAAGAAAAATCACATCCACCTCATCGTAGGTGGGAACACTGGGGGGGACTCCGCCACTCAGAGGAAGAAATGGGCCCAATCCCTTTACATTGGAGAGGTGTCCCACGTTCCCCCCCAGCCGAAGAAGCAGCGAACGGAGGCGATCACCTTCACCGACAAGGATCTGCCTCCAGGTACGGAATCACACAGGGATGCCCTCGTCATCCGATGTGAGATCGGTGACTCCATCATCCACCGTACTTACATCGATACGGGGAGCTCCGTCAATGTGATGTACTTGGACACCTTCAAGCAGCTGAAGCTGGACAGGGCTCTGCTGAAGCCGATCAAGACCCCGTTATCCGGCTTCACCGGGGACTCTATCGACGCCGAGGGCACGATAGTCCTCCCCGTGGAGGTCGGTGATGGTCCCCACCATGCCAAAATTGACATGGAGTTCATGGTGGTCAACCTCCAGTGCGCCCACAACCTGATCTTGGGCCGGCCAGTGCTGGAGGACTTGGAGGCCATCATCTCCATGAAGCACCTATGCTTGAAGTTCCCCACCAATGACGGCATCGGCTACGCCAGAGGAAATCAGAGGATAGCCAGAGCTTGCTACCTCAAGTTGACGAGGCCGGCCGAAAGGGAAGGACGGCGGATAGACACCATCACCATGGACGAGGAGAGGCCACATGCGGAGCCGGCCGAGGAGGTCGAGGAAATCCCTCTGGATACCTCCCGGCCGAAGCGGGTTCTCAGGGTCGGAAAGCAACTCCCCCAGGACCAACGAGACGCCATCCTCCTCGTCCTACGGTCATACGCCGTTGTCTTCGCGTGGGGCCCGGACGATATGCCCGACATCAGCCGTCAGGTGATCACTCACCGGCTGACCGTCGATCCGGCCTCCGCGCCCGTCAAACAAAAGCGGCGCTACTTGTCCGCTGACAGGCGTGACTTCGTCAAAGAGGAGGTCGCCATGCTCCTATCGATCAAACATATCAAAGAGGTGAAGTACCCAACATGGTTGGCCAACGTCGTCCTCGCACAGAAACCGCCGACGTTCAGAATGTGTGTTGACTACACTGACCTGAACAAAGCGTGCCCCATGGACCCGTTCCCTCTCCCCAACATTGATCAGTTGGTGGACGAGACGGCGGGGTGCGAGTTGATGTCGTTCCTCGACGCTTTCAGAGGGTACCACCAGATCTCCATGCACGAAGATGACGCCGAGAAGACGGCATTCATGACCCCAGAGGGAATATTTTGCTACCTCGTCATGGCCTTCGGACTCAAAAACTCCGGCGCCACCTATACTAGGATGGTGGCCAAAATCTTCAGAGCGGTCCTTGGCCGGACGATGGAGGCGTACGTCGACGACATGATCGTCAAGAGCAGGCAGGCCACCTCCCACGCCGACGACCTCCGGAAAATCTTTGAAATCATGAAGGAGTTCAGGCTCCGCCTTAACCCCAAGAAGTGCGTCTTCGGCGTCCAGGGCGGCAAGTTCCTTGGCTACATGGTCAGCCGGAGAGGCATCGAGATAAACCCGGAGAAGACGCAGGCTATCATCAGCATGGAGCCGCCCCGAAACGTCAAGGTGGTACAACGACTGACGGGGCGCCTGGCGGCCTTGAACCGGTTCCTCTCCAGGTCAGCTGAGAGGGCACTCCCCTTCTTCCAGATCATGCGCAAGGCAACCAGCTTCAAGTGGACGACGGAGTGCCAGGAAGCATTCGACGAATTGAAAAGGTACCTGTCGTCCCCACCCGTACTCTCCAAGCCCAAAGCCGGCGAAACCCTCTTCTTGTACTTAGGGGTGAGCACGACGGCCATCAGCTCCGTGCTCATCCGTGAGGACGAAGGGGTGCAGAAGGCCATCTTCTACATCAGTAAGACACTCAGGGAGGCCGAGCTCAGGTACTCCCCCATTGAGAAGACGGTGCTGGCCATCGTCCACACCGTGAAGAAGCTGGGGCACTATTTCAAAGCCCACACCGTCCATGTGCTGACCCAGCAGCCTCTCGGCGCGCTCATGAGGAGCCCCACTAGCTCCTCGAGGATGGTGAAATGGGCGATCTTCCTCAGTCAGTTTCAAATTGAGATCAAGCCAAGGCCATCTATCAAAGGGCAAGCCTTGGCCGACTTCGTCATCGAATGCACAGCAAGGGAAACGGCCGTCGCCAACCCCGGGCCGGAGCCGGACGACACGTGGACCCTGTTCACTGACGGCTCGTCGGCCGCGAAATCATGCGGCGGCGGCGTCATCCTCATATCCCCTGAAGGATTCAGAGCCTACTATGCCATCCGCTTCAACTTCAGGGTGTCCAACAACGAAGCCGAGTATGAGGCCCTCCTCAGCGGTCTCAGACTCGCCGCCAGCCTCAAGGCCAAGCACCTCAGAATCAAGTGCGATTCCAAACTGGTAGTGGGCCAGGTGGAGGGATCATACGAAGCAAAGGAAGGCCGGATGAAGCAGTACAAACAAGCGACGGAGGAATTGCTGAAAGCGTTTGAAACCCATGAGATCACTCAGATCCCAAGGGCCGAGAACGCCGAAGCCGACATCCTCTCCAAGCTCAGCTCAGACACCCCGGAGCACATCTCCCAGTTGGCCAAGATCGAGGAGTTGAGCATGTCCAGTATCCATGCCAGCCCCGTCTTGTGCGTCCACCAGCGACCAGAGGACTGGATCTCCGACATCGCCACCTTCATCACAACGGGGGAGTTGCCCCCAGACGAGGAGAGGGCCAAACTCGCCAAACTCAGGGCCCCAAGCTACACCATCGAAGATGGCAAACTCTACAAACGGTCCTATAATGGCACTCTCCTCCGGTGCCTGCACCAGGACGAGGCCGACACCGCCATGGAAGAAGTTCATTGTGGCGTCTGCTCCTCGCACCAGGGTCCTTTCAGCATGTCCCGGCGTCTCGTCGTCCAGGGGTTCTTCTGGCCGACGATGGCACGGGACTGCGCTGACCTGGCCAGGAAGTGCACCACATGCCAGGTACTCCAGAAGGCCCCTGGTCGGCCTGCTGTCAACTATGCCCCGGTCAGCACCGCAATTCCATTCTCCAGATGGGGGATTGACCTGGTCGGCCCCCTTCCCAGAGCCGCCGGTAATAACCGCTACATCATCGTCGCCGTCGACTACTCCACCAAGTGGGTCGAGGCGGAACCCTTGGCCAGCATCACGGGGGCTAGATGCCAAAGATTTGTTTACAAGAACATCATTACACGCTTTGGCGTCCCCCAGGAGATTATATCAGACAACGGCACCCAATTCGAGGCAGCCCCTTTCCAGGAGCTCCTCCGGGAGTTTGGGGTGAGGCACCGTTTCTCCTCCGTTGCCTATCCTCAGGGCAACGGGCAGGTCGAGAACGCCAACAGAACAATAATGGAGGACTGAAGAAGAACCTCCAGGCCGCAGGAGGTAGTTGGGTCGACGAGCTCCCCAACATCCTGTGGTGCTACAGAACCACGCCGAGGAGGGCGACAGGCGAAACACCTTTCGCCCTGTGCTACGGCTTTGAGGCGAAGGCGCCCACGGAGGTAGCCATCCCCAGCCGGCGAGTGGAGCAATATGAGCCTGACACCAACGAAGAGAACATGAAGATTGACTTACACCTGGTCGATGAAAGGCGTGAGCAAGCTTACGTCCGAGCAGAGAACTACCGGCGTCAAGTGAAATCATACTATGACGCCAAGGTACGTTCCCGGGAATTTCAGGTGGGGGACTACGTCCTCCGCCGAAGGGAAGCAAGCCAGCCAACAGAGGGCGGCAAGCTAGCATTGAAGTACGAAGGGCCCTACATCGTCAGTGCCGTGGTCAAACCCGGCACCTACAAGCTTAGACGCCCGAATGGGTCCAATGTACCACGAACATGGAATGTACACCATCTGGTGAAGTTTTATCAGTAATCCGAAGGAGGTGTAGACGGCGAAGCCCTCACCCCTTAACGGGTTACTGATTGAACGCCACCCTCGGCCTCGAGCCACTTATGAATAAAATCATGTTCTGATTTTTTTCTCTGGAATTTAAAGTAGAACATTAGCAGGTGCCCTCGTCGGCCACCTTAGAGCGAAAGGCTCAGGTCTGGCCGACATGGCCCCTTGCATTTGCAGCCTACGAGCGACAAGATCAGGCACTCCATTGTATTTTGTATCAGCGAAGGGCTCAGGCCTAGCTGAGAGAGCACATCGTCCTGGCCCCGTAAGCCTAGAAGTGAAACGCTCAGGTATGGCCGACGATGTCCCCAGGACGAGGGGCCCGCAAACGGCCCACGTCTTGAAACGAGAAGCTCACCGCGTCGTCCACGCGCCAGATCGCAGGACGACAGGCCTGAAATCATGGCCGAGGTGACAAAATCCCAAAACTCAGGGATGGGCAACGACAGCCGTTGGAAACCGACCAAAAGTCTAGCCCGCGTCATAAATAGGCGACGGGACCCGCCCTGAGACCACGGACGTTATAAACGAAGTCCGAACCGGCCGAAGGACGAGCACACCCTTCGGCCGAAGCCTGAAAGAAGGATACCCCCCGAAACGGAAAAAAAAAATACATGAGGGAAAAAGAGGGAAGCCGACGGTCGCGCACACTTGCCGGCCTCGAGCAAGAAAAAAAATCCCCACAACTCAGGCCCAACTAGGCCAAGTACATATCAGTTGAACACAAGTTTAGTACCACTGACAGGCAGCATGGACGACACCTCCGCACACCACGAGGGAACAATCAAGACCGATACACACGCCTATGAAACCCTAACCACATCGGTTGGGTGACACGCGAGAGGTGACCTTCATCGGCCATAGTCCTTTGAGGCACCAACGCTTGGTATGAAACAAGTATCGCAAACCGGAGGATGACCGGGACGAAGCGGGCACTTATCACACCCGCGAAAGGATCAAGTAATCAAGATGCAACCTCTACTTGCCACCGCACCTCGGATAGACAACGCAGGCACTGGAGCCATGACTAGCCGATGAAGGCAGGATCATCTCCTTGGACGAGCTACTCCTTATCCAGCCGACAAGGGCACCGCAAAGACGTAAACACCTGACATTTCTACTCAAGAAATTATCTAAGTACTCAAATGAAGGAATTCTAGCCGAAGCGGGTACCAGCATACTACAAAGCCGTCAACCACCTACACCTCTACATGTGTACTTGTGAAAAATTCAAAGTCCACAAGACTATGGTGAAGGTGCCCTTATCGGCCAGAACACAGGGATACAAGCCGACAACGGCCCTGGAAAAAACACCTGGGATGAATCCAAGGCCAGGACGATAAGGACGCCAACGCCTGGACGGAACGGACACTGCGGTCAGGGCTAAAAAGGGAAGCACCTAAAAGGAATCAAAAACACTTGGGAAATTTTGTGAAAAAATCCTAAGTGTTATGATAGCAAAGGAAAATCGGTCAAGCCGACCAGGCCACCAGGCCGAAAGGAAAGCAGCTAAGTGGATCCCATAACACTTAGAAAGATTTTGAAAAATTCCTAAGTGTTATGAAACTATGTCCAAGCCGATCGAGTCACTAGGCCGTAAAGACAGGAGCTACATGGACCCAAAAACACTTGGGAAATTTTTGAAACAAAATCCTAAGTGTTATGACAGTAAAGCAAAGAGGCATAGGCCGACCAGACTACTGGCCGGGAAGGCCAACCTCACGGACGTAGCGGACACTCGCGGGTGACCCAAGTTATGACTTGACACTTAGACAAATTACAGAATTGAGACGACAAAGCAAACAAACACACAAAGGATTCAAGGCCGAAAAGGACAGCAAAAATTTCTTCAATTGGTAAATTTCATTACAATTGGGGGGCACTACGGCCGTTACATCACTTGGCAAAAATTTGAAAAGCTAATTACAAAAAATGGCCACTCAAGCTTCGGGGGCACCTCCATATGCGGCCGCCTTATCGGCCTCATCAGCTCCCTCTTCGTCCTCAGCTTCTTGGCCGGCATGATGTGCAGCACTGGTAGCATCATCGAGGAAGTCGAACTCAGTTTAGTCCGGCTCGCCGAGGCCGGAGCTTTCTATGGGGGACTCCCGCTCCGACAGCGGAAGCGTGGCCTGCTCTTCGGGATCCTTCATCAGCTTTGGGAGCTTCAGGTTCCGTCTAGCCCATCCAGCCGTGTAATTCATGGCCTTCAACGCCCGGGATAGCCGCCGATACAGGAGCCTTTGCATCCGCTCCTGGCCCAGGTTGTAGTAAACGGACATCTCCTGGCTGAAATACTCCCGGCCGGCAGGGGAGTTCATCCCCCAATTCTCCAGCCTGGCGGCCACCACTTCGTAGCACCAGGGGAGCCTCTCATCGGCCTTCCACCCCTCGGCCAAGAATTTCTCGACGGCCTCATCGGCAGCCTTCACGACGGCGGCCTCGGCCTCAGCCTTCGCCTTGGCAGCCTCCTCGCTCCTGCGCTTCTCGGCCTCAAGGGCCCTATGGGACTCTGCGAGCTCCCTTTTGCTCTCTTCGAGCTTGACCAGGGCAACGTCCCTGGCCGCGACGGCCTCATCAGCTTTGGCCTGCAGTGCCTTGGCATCCTCCCGGAGCCGGTCAAGGAAAGCTACCGCCTCGTCGGCCGAGGCAGCCTTCTGCTCCAGCGCTTGCAGGCGGACTATCTCCCAGTACTGCCTCTTATGGCTTTCCATAAGCATGAAGGCACTCTGCCGAAGAAAAACAAAGGTCAGGACACAATCTCTACATAGACGAAGGAAGACAAATATATAAGGACAGTCACTTACTTGGACGAGGAGATCCATGCCGCCCTCATAAATCTTCGGGTCCTCGAGCTTCTTCAAATGAGCCCGATCTTTGGCCGGCATGGCCTTGGCAAGGACGACGTGGCCGGGGACGAGCTCATTAAACACGCCCCCGCCGACGGGGTACTCTATCACTTTCTGATAGGTGTCACCGGCGATCTCCTTGCCGGCCCTCTTCGTCCGTGGTTCCTGGACGAGAGGCAGCGCTGGGGCGGCATCACCAGCAACAGTAAGGTCCACGACGGGACCACCATCACCCACGCTGGGGACAGTAAGCGTACCGGCCTCACTAGCCGGAGAAGGGGAAGGAGCCCTCTTCGTCTGCTTAGAGACGCTCACGCCGGCCTCGGTCAACTTTTTCTGGCCGTCAGTGGCCGGTCTCTTTTTCTTGGATGGGGCAGGCTTTGGGGCCGCATCTGCAGTTGCCCCGCTCCCACCGGCCGCGGCACGCCTGGCCGCTTCGGCCGCCTTAGCAGCAATCTCCTCGGCCGCTTTGGCCTTCGCAATAGCCATCATGGAACGGCGGTCCATGACAAAATCTACAAGGGAAAAGCACAAACAGATTAGTAAAGCAAAGGACAAAACATAAAGACAGAAAGCCGAAGAAAGAATTACCATCGGCCTCAGCAGGAATGCCCAAGTCTGGGCCGTCGGCCTCCTCAAAGGTGGTGGTCATCCTCGGCCAGAGTTGGAGGTCATCCTCCTTGTCACCATAAACATAGTACCTCACGAAGCCGAGGGCGGCCATCTTGTACTCGGTGATGTAATCTTTCACGCTCCTCGGCCCCCCCTCCAGGAAAGCCTCCACCTGAGCGTCCAAAATAGAGCTCTTCGGCGGATCATGCAGATTAAATCTCTCGGTGTGGCCGAGGGAGGGAAACTCGGTGCCACTCTCACCAATGGACACAAACACGAACTTGCTCTTCCACCCATGAATGGACGTAGGCAAATCCGTGAAGCTCCTCTTCTTCGGCAGCTGCTGAAGAGTCGCGTAGGCCGCACAGTTCTTGTGGCTTCCTCGGCCTATCTGGTACAGATTCATAAACAACGCCGTTGTCGGCTTGTAGCCCAACTCCTCACACCGGAGCAAGAACCCCACCATCAAGGAGTAGCTGTTCGGCGTCAGCAAGGCCGGAGGAAGCCCTACCATATCCAGGTACTCAGTAATGAAAGGGTGAAGAGGAAACCTCAACCCCTTAGCAAAACTCATCGGGTATACTCCAAAGTATCCCGATGGTGGAAGAAGAACATGGTCCGTCGGCTTGGGCGCCCTAACCCGCCCGAACGGCCCCACGTACATCTGGGCAACCAGATAGTCGGCCGCACTGCTCTCCGGCTTTATCAGGTAGATGTTGGTGAGATCCAAGTAGGAGACGCCGGGCCCACTCTTCGGCCTCCTCACTCTTTTCGGCTTGGCGGCTCCCTTAACGGCGGACACCGGCCTCGGGCACGGAATGACAGCAGAAGTGGACGCCCCGTCCACCACTCGGGACGCATCTACGTCCTCACCCTTTGAAGAGGATGCGGACTCCTCGTCCTCGCCCTCCTCGTCCATCAGCTCCGCGGACTTGTATGGACTTAAACGCTCAATCTCCTCCTCAAACTCCTCGAGCACCTCGTAGTCAAGCGACCTCATGGAGGGCTGGTCGTCGTAGGGGTAGTAGTCGTCGTTCAAGCTCTTCATTACTACTACTACGGGCTTAAGGAGAACTTACGATCTAAAGGTGTTTAGATGCCTAACACTAGATCAACTACTTACGGAGCAAAATATGAAAAGCGAGGAAGATAGTGATGAATACTAACCTCAAACAATGAAGAACACGAAGAACAGGCTTGGGAGTTTATCTCTCTAGAAAATCGGCCAGCACTTCGACAAATTCAGAATGCAAACGTGATTCTTCGTCGGAGGGGAAGGGGTATTTATAGACCCCCCCCACCAACGGTCACTACACGTGGCACTCTCCCAATGGCCACATCAACGGCCACCACTAGGGGGCCACCACGTCACCAACGGGCCAGGACCAACCCATATCAACGGCCCACTGGCAAATCAGACTCTACGGCCTACACACGCTCAACGGCTTTACAACTGCCAGCAAGCGCCCACAACGTCCCATCTGCTTGCCAATATCACAAATGCCAGACAATAAGTGGACGGCAACGGCCAGGAATGTAACGGCCACAGAACAAAGGGGACAAATAGCCCACAGCCTTCGGCTCCTCGTAATAACCCTTGATGATAACTCTCTACAAGCGATCTGCGCACAAGGGTTCTCCCACAGGGTTACCTTGGCCAGAAAATCGCCATGAGAGTTGGATTCAGGGGGACTACGGCGAGACCGCCTCGGCCAGGGACTCAAGCAACTCCTTCACCCCTCACACTCTTCGGCCTGAAGCAGTGGGGGACTGGGGGACTACACCGGCCTCAACAAAACAAGAGTGCGAATAAGGTAACCACAAAGCATGGCCACATCATCCATACAGCACAACAGAACTTCATCGGCCAAAGGCCCATAACGTCACTAGCAACGGCCAACAAGCCACTAGAGGCAAGGACACTCATCGTCCTCCGCCAACAATTAATCTTGACGGGCCCTTCGGCCAAGAACACGAAGGCCAACCAGCAACGGCCAAAAGGAGTGCGCGAGCACCCTCATCGGCCACCCAAAGGAAAGGACGCCATCATCCTCAAAGCAAGGAACAACCTCACCGGCCCAAACATAAACTTCAACCACCAACGGCCAGGAAAGGGAAAGCGCGCCTTCAACGGCCACCGTTGAAAAAAGGACACTCATCGTCCCAAAACAAATTAAGGAAACAACGGCCTCCCCGCCCACAGCGAGGAACAGGATCACCAAAGAGGACACAACGCCAACGCCGCAACGGCTAACGGCCTGGAAATGCCCGCGTCGGCCAAAAACAACAAAGCACAGAAATCTACTCTCCTTCACTTCGTCTACATCTCAGCTTAGAGAGTGGGGGACTCCTGATGGAGTATATGGGTCTGAGCCCCAGGACCCACATACTCGGAAGAACATAGCACAAGACAACAGAGTGGCGCCCCCGTCGGCCAGGACGCCCCCGTCGGCCGAGAAGAAGCCAACCCGGATTATGATCCTGAGTCCAAGGAACCCGGGTGCCCTCGTCGGCCGTGCCCTCGTCGGCCGTGCCCTCATCGGCCACGCCCTCGTCGGCCACGAGGACCTCCCAGAATCGGATCCTATACTTACTCATTTGTACAGCCCATTAGTGGCTTTGTATTCGGCCCAGTAGCGGTCCAGTTGTAAATGGGCCTCCCAAGCCCAAGGCTTGGGAGCCCAACCCTAATTTTCTCTATAAATACTCCCCTTGGGAGTAGTTATAGGGGTTACAAATTCATTCTATTGAAGCATATTATTGCACTTCTCTCTCTAGCTCTCACTTCTCTCTAGAATCTAAGAGATATACTCTATCAATAATTATTTACTAATAATTTGTTCAGGACCAAAGGATTTATTATTTGATGATCAGGTCAGCCCAACACAAACTTACGGGCCATGTTTACCATTATTTTGAAAGGGCCAGATCAAATAAAAACAGACCAAATATTTACTCACGCCCAATTAAACAGTCTGCCAGTTTTAATGTAACAAGAGGAAGGACAACTAGATCGTCTTCCTCAAGCAACGACGGAACACAAATCTACGAAGCCATGAATCGCCAACATCATACCTATACGAGAATAACGAGATAACGTGGTCGGGCGATGAAACCAACCTAGTCGGTGACTGCTAGAAGTGGTCTGGAAAGTGAAGGCAAAGCCGTTTCTTCATTGATTTCCGGTGTAAAGACAGTCCTTACAAATCAAACCAATATGTATATATGTGATTTCTACCAATTACACTGATTTATATAAAAAGCAAATCATGGTTCTGGATGAATTTAACAAAATACTAAAAGGATTATAGGAGTATTAACAACTTACGCGTTAGAATTGTAGTTCTAAACGGCAAATCAATAACCTACGCAGCCAATAAATTCACAAATCTGTAAATCAGAGACAAGAAATTATCGGGCCAATTCTGTAAAATTCTCAAACATAAAATCAATGAATTATAGTCCCTTTTTAGTAAGAAAAGACACAAAAGGCATACCATGATATTCAAGCAAAGTGGGTCATCATCAACGACAAGAACTTTCATTCCAACAGGGAAGTCGTCTTAGAGAGATAGACACAATCGAGCGATATTCAACCGACAGACAGAAGCGCTGAATTTCGAGAGAGAGAGTTGAGAGAGAGAGAGAGAGCAGCGGCGGAAGATGAATCGCTGCAATGAGAGAGCCAGAAGCGTTCCTTCGATTATATACGTGTATTAGGTCAGCTAATTAGGTCGTGTAATTAGGCGTTTGGGCTGGCCTGTTTTGAAATGGAGAATTCTTAACATATACTGGGCTCATTAACCATTTGTGATAGCCTATTCTAGAGCCAGTTTGATAGCACGAAAATCAGCTGATGATTTGGCTGATTCTCCTGAAATTAATGAAGTTGTGGTTGAAGTGGCTGCATTGGCTGATTATGCTGATTTAAGAAAAAATGAGTTTTAAAATATAGGTTATTAATAAAATAAATAAAAAATTATATGTAAAATAGCTAAAATAGTCATATATAGAAATTTCAGCCAATATAGCCAGAAAAATAACTTCAACCTTACTTTTTTGCTTATTAAATAATTCAGCGCGCGAAAGCAAAAATTACGTGTTTGATGAAAAAGTTAGCTCATTGATATTCATGTAATTTCCATATTTATTTATGTGTTTTTAATTAGTTTTGATTGATTATTACTTTGGAAATTACACACTTTTGGTGTAATAGTTTAGTTTGGAAAATACTTGTAAATTATTTAGATTAGGTTTATTCTGAGCTCAAACAGGTCCATGATCACTCAAGGGACCGTTGGTAAACCCCAAAAATTAGGGGCGGGAAAACCCGAACCGAAACCCGGAAACTGGCCCTTGCCCGATCCGAATTATGATATCGGTCCGGGTTTTTTCCTTTTGACCGGCCCGAATAAAAAAACCCGGACTGAACCCGAAATTTCGGGCTCTTTAATGGGCCCTAAAATCTATAACCTGGCCCGGACCGATAAAACCCGAAACAATTAGCCTTAATATAAAATCAATACAATATACCAATATAATTTATAAATTAATTCCTAATATATGATTATAATCATGATTCTGGCCTGGTGATAAAATTTCGTTTGCTCTAGAGAGGGTTGAGAGCTCTTCTCTCCAAAGAGGCCCAACGGTCATCTTTGCTCCTTCTCGACCGCAAACCACCGCAAACCACCACTACACCACCATCAACCACCATCTCCTCCACACCACGAAGCTTGGATATCCCTCATATTACTCTTTCAACCTGTTGGGGGTGTAATATCTCGGATATCCATCCTTCTTCCTCGAAATAGCACATTTACTATTCACCCAAAAGGTCAACGCCCATATCTCAACATCTACTTGGCCAATCTTCGTTTTGAGCATGGTTTGAGGTTCGCCTTGAGGAGGGGATCAAGCATATCAACTTTGTTTCATCATCAGCTAAGTCCGTACAACGAGCTACTGTTCATTGCCAACTCCATTGGTACGGTTTCTTAGCTCAAATCAACAAAAATTCCCGTTTTAGAAGGGGTTGCTATTCTTAGCTTCCCCTTCCATGGTGTACGGTTCTTTTTGTTGATTGTCCTATAATCAACATGCCTAAGTCCACGGCTAAGAAGAAGGAGCTCCCTGCTCCAACTAAATCTTCTTTGAGACTCAAAGAAAAGGCAAACAACAAGGAGGTGGAACAAGCACTTTCGGCTATGGACCAAGTGAGTGATTCGGAGCTTGACTTGAACTCAAATGCTAGTGATTCCGAGGGGTCTTCTACGCCTTTTCAACCTGATTTTTCTTCCCAACCTCTTGAGCCAGAGGTTACCTCTCTACCCCCTTTAAAACAAGCCATTGACACACAAAAAGTTAACAAAGAAATTGTGTTGAAAGAACAAAATGTTGGTCAATTGGAGGAGCCTATGGGGGGGAACTACGGGTGTTGTTATTATTGACAAGGAGCCATTGAAAGCAGATATTAATGGGGCTGTAACTGAACTACAAATATTGAAGAATGTGAGTACAAATGATCTATATGCTGCTGCCTCGGGCAAATCCCTTGTCCATAAAGAAACCGAGACTTCTAAAGTGCCATTTGCTTCACTTTTCAAGGACAATAGGGAGCCTACAAAAGGTATGAAGCTCAGGTTTATTGAACCAGTTGGGGATTATGTTGATTTGCATCAAAGAATATTGCCATCTATGGTGGAAATTTGGGGGCATTGCCTCGTAGGTTATTTTGCGGGAAGATACCCCGGTTTCAAACCTATACAAGAACTTGTCTCCAAATGGAGTGTGCCTTGTAAAGTAAGAACTCATGACAAAGGATGGATCATCTTCAAGTTTCAAGGGGAGGAGGACAGATCTAAAGTCCTCATGGAAGGGTCATATACGCTATTTGGGAAGTCACTCTATCTTAAAACACTCTCGGATGACTTCTCTTTCGAAAGTGATGAATTCCTCAAGGTGCCTATTTGGGTGAAATTCACAAATCTTCCTCTACAAATATGGAATGAAGATGTTATAAGTGAGATAGCTTCAAGAGTGGGTGTGCCCTTAACCACGGATAGGGTCACACAAGAACGGGTAATATCAAGGTATGCAAGAGTTCTTATTGAGGTGGATGCCTCTAAACCACCTCCCCTCACTTTGAAGGTGAGAATGCCGAATGGTAGGTTCCATTTCCAAAAGATTATATATGAAACCTTTCCAAATTTTTGCTTCCATTGCAAGTCCTATGGACACCATGCATTTACATGCAAGATCCTAGCCAAAATGGAGAGGAAGGAAAGAGAAGAGATGAAGAGACAAGAGCAAAGCAAAGAAGACCAAACTAAGGTGGATAAGGGCAAAGGCATCACACCGGAGAGTAATGTCACGGCATTACATGGGGAGACATCAAACATGGGTTCAAGCAAGCACAATGCTGCGGCATTACATGGAGAGACATCCAACACCGGGGCTAACAAGCCTAATGCCGCGGCCATCAAGCCTAATGCCGCGGCTTTAGACACTCTTTATATCCCAAAAGAGGAACATCCATTTCTTAAGGCAGCCCGCCTAAAGAAAAGAAGAGGAAGCCAAAGAAGAAACAACAAGGAAGAGATGATGGAGAAGTATCTTCGGGTTATGAAACTTTACAAGAGCATGATGAAGAGGATGATCAACCAAGAAGGATTTCTAGCTTCAAGGACTTTTTTGATGACGAAGTCATTGTGGAGATGGAAGCGGAATAATTTGGGGAGCCCACCATTAAAGTGGTACATGTAGATGAGGTAACCGAGCCCACAATTAGATTAAACCACCTCCTACAAGAAGTAGATGGAACCAAACCAGGGGTATACTTCACCAAAACATGTTTGGAGAAGCTCCCGGGGTGAGAAGAAAGAAGAAGGAATATGTCTTTTCATCACTTTTCATGAGAAGTGTGTTTAGGCATTACCTTTATAGGTACTTCGAGGATGGTCACATAATGGGCAATGGAAGTAAAGTGAAAGATATGAGAAAGTTCAAAGGGAAAACAGTCCGGGTTGTAATAGACATAAAGGAGGCATATTTGGATGACGTAATCACAAAGATAGAGTTCCAAGAGGGGGAAAGGCCGAAGATACACTTGACGCATTGTGATGATGTGAAAGTGATGATGACTAGATTAGACAGCTACTTGGATGAGGAGGAAAGCTTGGCGTGTGAATGTGTGATATGTCTACAGAAAGATCTCAAGATAATGAATCCATATACGTGCCGTTTTATGAAAAAGGAGCAGTTTAAGGCCTCCAAAGCATCGAAGGAAAACGATACCTCGCAGATTACGTTTTTGTATTCAAAGTAAGTTTGAATCCAAAACTTTCCTTTATATTATCTATCACATAAATGATTGAGGCGACTATTACACACTACTAAAAGTGTATAATATGTTTTTTATAAGTGTATTTTATTTAAGTAAATGTTAGATACTAATCTAGAACAAACCTTGAAAGGTTAGGAAACGATTTTGCCGGAAAACACTCATTCTAGGGGCTGTTTTTGTATCATTGGTTAGGAGTTGAGCTAGCACCTTAAGAAGGCTGTCTAACACTCATTTCTAAGCAAGGATCCAGTTCTCAAACTTCCTTGGCCGAAGCTTCGAGCATTGGATTGAGAAGCAAAGGTTTAAAGCTCATTTGAGGTGAGGATCGACTTCTAGTTGCTTACAACTTGTAGGTTAAGCATGAAATTATCTCAATGTTTAAATCATGTTTTCATGAATTATGATGATTGATTATTGGTGAAATATTGATATATTGGATAAGGAATGAAATTGGAAATGATTTGAAATCGCATTGATAAAAATAGAGTTAAATGAGATATTAATGAGCTATTATGTAAAATAGGCATTTTTGCTCATGTGTGAAATGTGTAGATACATAAATGAATATTTGTGTATTACATTGGATGCTTAAGTTGCTGCTACATATCTCTAAATATGTAGGTATTTATAAATGGAATATTTGATTGATAGGAATAATCTTAATAGTACTGAAATACTAGTTAATGATTATTTGTAATTGTTAAAGAAATGATTATAAGGATTTGATTGTAATTAAGTGATGCACTTGAATGTGATTCAAGTTACTAAATTGATTTAGTATGAAGCTAAGATCATGTTATGGGCAGTCCTTAAGGATGTCCCAAAGTAAATTATTGATATGTCAATTCTAGGGATAGGTTGCTTAGGAATTGGGTCTATGTCATGGCACGGTGATGTACTTGAGTAGAACTCTAGAAGTGCATGGGTAGGCAAGAGGTTGTGAATGATGACATGCATGATGATGTACTTGAGTTGAACTCTAGAAATGCATGGTGAGATTGAAGGTTGTAACCTATGATGTGGATGGTGATGTACTTGAGTAGAACTCTAGAAATGCACATTGAAGTAATTAACTTGTGTCATATAATTTGCATGGTGATATACTTGAGTTGGACTCTAGAAATGTAAACATATGTGTTAGAGTTGGACCATATGAATTGCCGTGACTAGTAGTCACGGGGTATTGGGTTGATGTTTTGTAAACAAAACTTGGGCCTATGAGGTAACTTGGGGTTACGGCCTAGATTATATTATCACCCTATTTGAGGATCTTGTGTTTGAAATACTTGTTGTATATCTATTAGATGCCATCACACCAATACTTTATAGCCCTATAGAGTATTGACCCCTTTGGAGGCGTCCCACCACTATTTCATGTTGAGGATAGAGCTTGCTTCTTGTGCTTGTTGCTCGAGTGATCATCTAGGAGGGAAGACTTGGTTCGTGCTTCCTCCATTCTGTTTATGGAACATTAATAAACATGCTCATGGATATTTTACTATAGAGCCTGCGTGCTCATGTTTGTCACGTGTGGCATTTGTTTTCAAACTATGTTTTCCGCTACGTACTGAATTGCTTATTATGTTTGTTCATGGATGACTTACATGTGAATCATATTCGAGACGCCTTGTATAATATGGATGTGTTGACTGTGGTTGACTATTTGTATTGTACGACGGGTTGTTGACGTGTCCGGACAGGCCCGGGCGTGACACAGACCCTCCCCCACACGCCCCCTAGAGTAAAAAAAAAAGTGTAAGCGGGGGCACAATTTAATAGACATAACACATTAAATTAAATAATTAACTATTTTTCAAAGAAGTGTAGAAATTCAATAATCAAATACTACCTCCGTCCCACTATGTTTGGGACAAAAGGGTGTGGCACAACTTTTAAGAAAAATGGAATTGTGTAGTTGGTATTGAATTGATAAAGTGTGAATAAAGTAAGAATGAATTGTAACCACCCAAATATTACCAGATATGGTATGGGACAAACATAATGGGACGAACGAAAAGGTAAAACGGGACAAAGTTAGAGGGACGGAGGGAGTATCAAATATTTAATTTTATTACGAAAGGAAAAATGAAAAAAAAAAATTACGGATGGGTGGACGGTGAATACAACGTGTGACGGCGGACTAGCTAAGGGATGATTGTCGCCTATCGGTGTCGTGGCGGGCGTGGCAGTCAGCGGCATTTCCGCAAACTAGATCCTAGTATCTAGACGGTGTGAGTATGTGTTGCAGCGTACTGCTGCTTGCGTAGGGTGTTCCAGGTCGCGATGAGGGCATGAGGCGATGAGTCGTTTCTGCAGACTTTCAGGGCTTCATCGCTTCAGGTCTTGTCTGCGGTCGTATTTGGGCTGTTCAGGTTTGGCCCAATCGGTCTTGGTTTTTTTTAATTGGCATCAATCAAAACGATGTTGTTCCATTGAAAAAACAGCTCCTTGAGTTTATTGTATTTGTCCCTCATCTCAAACGACTGCAATTCTTGTCTTGAGTTCAATGTCGCCGGAAAACACCATGCAATGGATCGGCCTCCTAATCCTTCCTATTCTAGCTATCTCGGACCCTGAAGTAGGGGCACCGCCCCTGCCCCCCCCTGCAGATCCGCCCCTGGAGTTAGGGATGGGGAAAAATACCGAAATTTCGGTACACCATACTTACTATATCGAAAATTAAAAAATTTACCGAAATGTTTGGTATACTGATACTTTCGGTACAGTACCGTACCGAGTTGCTTTGGTATGGTACCGGTATATATTTTGAAAATATTTGGTATACCGGTATACCGTCATATCGTAAGTCCAAGACAATAATTTTTTTAAAATTATAAAAATGACTAGAAACACAACATTAGTTCAAGGATAAATGGGTTTTATAATAAATATTGTCATGTTAAATACATTGTACTACAACTATTTGACAGTCATGTTAACAATATGGCAGTAAATACTGACATGTTAATCCTATTTTAGGAATAAAAACATACTAGACATATTTTGAAATTTCAAACTTCATTTACTCCTATTTTGATATACCATACCGAATCACCTCTAGGTAGAGTGGACAGTACTCCGTATATAATAAGAAATTGTCTTTATAATAGGAGTAAGAGATAAGTTAAAATTAGACAGTTGAAACACAGATTCGAACATACGTAAGGGGATGAAATACAACAGTACTTCGTACTCCAAATTGAATTTTATGTTAAATAAAATTGAAAGTAAAACAAATACTACGTACTACTTAATAAATCTGAGATAGTCAGATAGGTATTCATTTAAAATGTCAACCAAATTGAAAACAAAAAACATAATCCGTATAAAAAATGGAGATGCGGGGGATCGAACCCCGTGCCTCTCGCATGCAAAGCGAGCGCTCTACCATTTGAGCTACATCCCCAAGCTGATGCTTCTTCATTTCTACGCAATATACTACAAAACCCACTCTATGACGTTTAAGATTTTACATGAAAAAGGAATATCAGAGCCAGGTTTCGATCCTGGGACCTGTGGGTTATGGGCCCACCACGCTTCCGCTGCGCCACTCTGATTATTATTAACGTTGTTGTCCTTAGTCGCATATATTTTATCATTGTGCGAGCATTTCTTCTGCAAACTGCTTGAAGACGATTACCACGAACCAATAATAATTCTAAGAGCGTATATTTGTCATTGCTTCTGCTTCCTAAAAAAGTGATTTTTTAAAGTGGTTATTGAAAAAGTGATTTAAAATAAAAGTATGTAGTGTTTGAAAATAGAAATGATTTTGAGTAAAATGTATAAGTTGAAATATTTGATAAAAAGTGATTTTTAAGTAAAATATCGTTAAAAGACAAAAACATTCATCTCAATCCAACTATTTCTCTTTCACTCTTGACCTGCGGCCTCCTCTTTCTCTCTCGACCAGTGGCCTCCTCTTTTATTTTTTTATTTTTCTGAAATCGTCCTCTTATATGTATGACTGTATGTATACAATTTCGTTGACATCTTATTAAAACGCAAACCCATCCAGGTCCGGTCCTGATATTTTACGGGTCCGGGACAATATAGATAAAGTAGGCCTTATGGATAACGTGTGAATGTTTAATTTATTTATTTTTTTATAAAAAATTATAAGTAAAATCAAGCAACTTTTTCATCTAAATACGAATACAACATTTCAAAGAAATTAACAAATGATGAGACAGTTAGAAAGATTATATTTAATTACATAACATTTGACAAGGTAGAAAAAGTAGGCCTTACGGATAACGTGTGAATGTTTATTTTTTTTTAAATAAAAAACTATAAGTAAAATTAAGCAACTTTGTCATCTAAATACGAGTATAACATATCAAAGAAATTAATAAACGATGAGACGATTAGAAAGATTATATTTCATAATACAATGGACCTAAACTGACCAAATGGAAAACTAGTACAATTGTTACTACCAATAAAAAATCGAATTAAGGAAAGATGTGATAGTTATATTGTATGAGGAGTAACATTTTCATATTTCAAATCACATTTTTACTAGACCAAAGAAAATGAGCAAAATACTATCAATGAATCACGGGTTTACTAGAGACAAGTAGATGAAAAGATTAACATTTACGCACTAATCGTTAACGAATCAAAAGAAATGATGAAGTTTGTTCCCAAGGAATTCCGTTGTGGATGTTTCATAATTTTAGACCTGTAGCTTATATGTTGTTGCATAATGAATTGAAAGTATAAAAAAATATAAGTTTGATTTTATTTTTAAATGTTTATAGATATATAATGTGTATATAATTAAAATAAATAACTGGAAATTTGTGGGCCCTAGAGAAGCAATGGGCCCTGGGCGCATGCCCCATTGCCCTGCCCCAGGACCAGCCATGAATCCACCCTACATATCTCGAATCTGCGAGTATGTAATGTATTTAGACACACACACACACATGTATATAGTAGGGAAGAGCTCAAATAAAAAGAAGTGTTCTCGTGTAAAGTGTGAACAATTGCACTTTTCGCTCAACGTGTTGCGCTATTGCATATTTGTGTTGCGCTTTTTTGGGAGGGTTCGAATACGAAATGACTTCACATGCAAAGTGAGAATTAATCTTGTGCATTCATTTTTTGATCTAATGACTCAAAATGAGCAAAAAATGCACTAAATTTGATCAAAAACGCGGTGACAATTTCATAAATTAACTAAAGTTTTTTTACACCGCAAAAAAATGCAACATAAACATGCAATAGTGCAACACGTTGAGCGAAAAGTGCAACTGCTCACACTTTGCATAGGAACACTTCTTTTTATTTGAAGTCTTCCCTATATATTTGAACACGGGGTATATCTTAAATCTTAAGTCTTATAAAAACTTATAAGCACCAATGATGGTTAGGGTATTTTAGGCATGATAAAAATCTTATAATTATTAAAAACTTATAAGCACCAATATAATGATGGTTAGAGTATTTTAGGAATGATAAAAATGTTGGTGTAACACTATAGCAAGATGCACTTGTACAATTTGTTTTAGTCATTGTACTCTTCACCATTATATCAATTTCTACTCCTAACCTCCTTTAACCCCAACCATATTGACTTTACATGTCATATGGCCTTCACATTTCAATTATTCTATGCACTTGGTTGATTTGATTTCCATTGAATGTTTAAATTTAATTTTGCATTTTATTTTTTTATATACTTAGCTTGTGCGTTAGGTAGAAGCAAAGATAAAAAATTCAATTTCATGTCAGTTTCTAGGAATGAAACGACCAATACCCGGTAAAATTTTGACACCAATTGTGAAACAGTGAAAGTGAGTACTTCAAAGTGAAATTAACCTCTTGTGGGTAAATTATACCGTACACCCAGATGTACGGTCCTCACCGTACATCCGGGTATTTTTGAAATTATTATTAACTTCTCTGTCCGATCATTCAAGCTTCCGTTGCTTCTTTCATGGAGCCGGAGTCCGCTAGCGTACCCTGTTCTCCGCTCGAAGGAGTATGGCTTCAAATTGGGGAAAACGGAAAACTTACTCAAATTGGACGAAAGCGGTTCAAAAGCTTCACCTCTGCAAGACGAGTCCAGAACAACTCTCAGAATTTGATTTAAACGTGTCGTTTGGGAGCTACGAACAAAAAACCAGACTGCTCTGAACAGTGGTGTGCACAACGTCTCTTTGCTAACTCCGGCCAAACAGCACCTCCAGCCACCGGAAAAGGGTTGGGGAGGTGCGCCTAGAGGTGGCGACCCCCACAGCACTCTTTGATTCCAACAACATTCGTCAAATTTTGGATTAAAGACCAAAAAATCAAAACTGTGAATAGTAAATTGCTGCGCACAAATCTTCAGAAATCTGTCGTTTTCCAGCTAAAAACCCCAAATCTTCCAAATCCAATCGGTGGAAAAGAAAGAGGAGGAAAATCCGAACTATGAGAAATAAGATTTAGGAAGAAAGATCGATCAAAAGAGCCAAAAGAGAGCAGCCAAGTCCGAGCAAGCTAAGAGCAGCTAAGCTCCCGTGCACAGACTCAATGTGTCTTTAAGCAATGTGCCCTTTTTTTCTATTTTTCTAGTTCCCTCCTTATGATCTTGTTTTTCTATATCTCATTTTGTAAGTTACGCATGCTCATTTAATATTCGTTTTATGCTCATTTTAAAATGTCATATCAATACACAAATGAATATTGAACACATATTGAGCACAATAGAAATGTGTTTTATGTTAAATTCAAATGAGTATAACGTCCAAATTGAATGAGCCCACAAAAATGCATTTTTATATTTTTGATACTCATTTCGTAAGTTATGCATGCTCATTTGGAAATAATGGTATACTCATTTAACAGAAAGCTTGATTTTCATCTCAATAAATGAGGTTTGGTGCTCAATGAACATATAGTTATGTTAAACTAACAAATCTTACGATTTTCATATCAATAAACATTTTATAAGTTACGTATACTCATTTGATACCGATGTTATGCTCATTTTAAAATGTTATATCAATGCATATTTTAAAAGTATCATATTGCATTAAATTCGCATATGGAAATTCATAGGAGTGTATTATAGATATAATTCAATTGCTTTTTATAAAAGAAAAAATAAGGGAAAAAATTGAATTAGAATATATGAAGCAAAAATCATGATACTCATTGTTAGCCTCTAAATACTCAATAAAATATGTGAGATGCTCACTACATGTACACTATTGCTCATTTAGCGGAAACCGTGACTTTTCACTTTAATTACAAAAATGTCATCGATTTTTTTTGGCTTGTATTCATTGTTGGGTTGTCTTTCTTATTTGGGCCGGGTGTACATACACCCGGATGCACCATATACGAACTCCCTCTGTGACCTCAAAGATTGGAGTGCTTCTTTTTATTCTTATTGCTTAATACGGAGTACTTTTTCTTTTCAAATTAGATCACATCAGATCTGAAAAATTCAGATTGTATCACAAAGATTGAAACCATATATAAGACTAGAAAATTACATATCAAATCAGAAAAGATCCCACACGAGTTATTACTTTTATTATTATTGTTGTTGTTATCGTTATTGTTATTATTATAATTATTACGGAGTATTATTATCAATATTATTATTTTAAATATTTTTATGATTATCAATATTATTGTTATCAATATTATTATGGTTGTTATTATGATTGCTTCAAAACTACTACTTCATTATTCATCTCTTGTGGCCAAAACAATTTGGCTAAATCTTTGTGTTTGGAGGTGTTCTATTCATCTTATTCTTATTGCTTATTGATTATTCTTATTTTTATTCAGTTTAGATCAGAAACTTTACATCATATCATATCAGAAAGATTCAGACCATATGAGATGAGAAAGATACACATCATATCAGAAACTTTTAGACATCATTTAGTACTTTTACTATTATTATTGATTTTAATCGTATATTATTTTTATTTTTACAATCAATATTATAACTATCGATGTTATTTTGGTTATTATTATTATTACTCCCTCCATCCCCGAAAGGTTCGCCAAATTGACTTTTCTTGGTCAACGATAATCAACTTTGACCAATCATATTTTTTAATACGAAAATATATTGAATTTGAAAATTATATCAAAATGTTCCTTAGTCAAAATAATTTCATAAAAGTATGAAATTTATAAATTATATACAAATATAATAATTAAAATCATTGTCCAAAGTTTGTCATCATTGACCAAGAAAAGTCAATATGTCGAACCTTTTCGGGACGGAGGTATTATTATTATTATTTAATACTATTATTGTTGTTATTTATATTTTATTATAAATAAAAAATAGTAATATTTGAGAAATAATAACATTATTCCAAAATTTCGAGATCATACTTTAATATTTATTAATTTCCCTTATTATAGAGGCATGAGTGTCCAATGGAAATGTCAATACCAAGACATGCCTTTAATATGGAACTCCGCATATTGTTATTTGTCTATGTGTACAAATATGAGATTACTATGAATGGGTGATGCATGTTGATCGTCACCCGTAACCTCCAACTCTTTTGAGGGACATCCAAAAATGAAAAAATGGAACAATTATAGGGGGGCGGGGGGAGTACATATTTAGTGCTATTGGAATAAAATATTAAAATGACATACATGTTCTAGGCCCTATAAACCTAATCATCCAGCCCACTCTTTTTTAGATATATTGTTTATTACCACGATATTGATATTATATACGTAGTATATTCTTAGACGGTGTTTCCGAACGATCAATGTCTCGCGTCCCCTTTTAATCATCCGTTATGGGGAAAAGTATGCATAAAGCTTGTGTGTACTTTCCAATAACATAAACGTACTAATCATTAATATTTTGTTATATTAAACTTATTTTAAAAAATAACTTTGGGCATTTTTCCCTCGTGCATCACGCGTCATACAAACTAGTGTATATATATACACACACACATAGGGTGCGGATTAAATAAAAAAATTCTTCCCGTGAAAACTGCAAATCGCTCACTTTTTCCCTAATGTGATGCACTATTTGACTCATATGTTGCACTTTTTGGCATTAACGCAAAATTTGACTTGTTTGCATAAATGCCACCGCTTTCTAACTATTTAGCATGGCTCAACCAAAGTTCAAAAAGTGAAACACACCACCCTTTAAGTGCCCCACGTTAGAGAAAAAGCGAACGGTTTGCAGTTGTCACAGTGATGTCATCAAATCACAATGTGATTGACTATACTTTATAAAGAATTTTCCAGGTATTGTTACTATAATCAACACTTATATATTTGCAAGTTAAGTCCGGTCACGACTTCGGTCAAAATTATGATTTCCAGACCAACAATTTTGATTCTAATTAGTGGTAAGTTTCAAAGAAGTTCAAGCGATGGTTGCTATAGCCATATTGGTTTTGCCACATGCTACTTGTCCAAAAAATTGCATGTTTGGAAGAAGGGGTTGGTTGAACTATTGCAAAATTTGGAAATCCACATTTCTTCTCAAAGTTTTATGCAGCATACACTCCAAAGGTTACATATTTTGACTCCCACATTAGGAACTCAAACCTTAGCTTAATGAGAATATTAGTTCTCATAGCAGTCACCCCTCGTCACATCTCTTTGAGGCATTTGTGAATTGGAGAATGAATTTAATGACATGCGCGTCAATGGAAAGTTTTCAACCGATAAATTCTTGAAAGCAAGAGACATGCGGTCGCGGATTGAAAGTCAGAGAGTTAAGTCCGCCTCTCAACGTACCGTACGAACTTCATTTTGTGTATACATGATGTACCTAAATATAAATATGTGTGTGCGCGTGCGCTAAACTTATGCATACAAAAAGTGTTGGCGTTAATGAAAGAGAAGAGTGAGTTGTATTGTGGAACTAGACTCAATAGCTCTATCAAATGGGTGTGGCTTTGAATCACTCTCCTTTTGGGAAGTTTAATTGTATTTGGGACAAGCATGGAGGAGGACATGAAATGTGACATAATTGACAGCCGTACTTTTATTACATATGCGATGTTTTAAGATTGAAACCACGTTTTGTAAATTTCGAATTAAACTTTTTGATGTATTAGTCTATTACTCTATTTAGTGCATGTCTGGTAGGGATGAGTTCTTAACTTCTGTCTTTTGTACTTCATACTATTTATTTATTTTTCGAAAAATTTCTAGTTGTATATTCGGCACAATAATTTTTAAGACTCTTTTAAAAATAAAAGATTTTTTGAGAGTCCATAATGATTACATTCCAAGAGTAAGTCTATAACTTTTATGATTGATTAGACACAATGGCTTGTTATATCAAACATTATTGAATAGAACATTAAATATTTTATCAAACAACTAGAAGTTTTTTCTTTTGAAATGTTTTTGGTCACTAAATACTACTACCTCGTCCCTCTAAATTCAGAAGAGAGGAAGTGACACAGTTATTAAGAAAAATGAATTTATGTGATTGATATTTAATTGATAAAGCAAGAATAAAGTAAAATGACTTAGAACTATACAGACTTTACCAAATTTGGTATGAGACAATTTTAGTGGGATTTTCCGAAAAGAGTAAAATGAGACAATCTCAGCGGGACAGATTAAGTACTACCTTCGTCCCAATGACATTGAGACATGACGAGGTGACATAGTTATTAAGAAAAATGTGTGTTTATGTCGTTAATATTGAATTGATAAAGTAAGAATGATTTAAAACCACACAACCTTTACCAAAATTCGTGTGAGAGAATCTTAGCGGGACAGATGGAGTAATAATTACGAAAAAATTTCTAAAAGTAATTTTTAGCTAGTTATGTCAAAGATATAAAAGTTATGTGAGAATAATGCTTAACGCATAGTTAGTTTTTTCGTGTATAAAACGCGTTTTAATCTTATTTCCCAAGGGAGTGTAGTCTTCAATCTTATTTCCCAATTGAGGGTACTTTTAAATTTATTTCTCAAATGAGGGTAGTTTTTCCATGTCATCCAATTTCCGCCACATCACCCACTCCACATCATTCACCATCATCCGTCATTCCACGTCATCAGCCATATGGATATATTCTTTTAAAATGTAAAAAAAGCCGAAGTCCACTAGACTAAAATGATGCACTTGCATCTTGCAACCCACTAGACTACATTGACTTGTTGAAACTATCACACCTTTACAAACATTTAACATATATATATATATTTAATACAACATATTTGATATATTTTGAAATGAAATAAAAGAAAAATTAATTGCTTTTCCCCGGCAACGGCGCCAAATTTGACGAGCACTTTGTCACGGTGCGTCAAAATAATTTTCAATACTAACACTTATACGTAGTATAGCGTAGTAGAGTTCGTATCCACAGGGAAAGGAATAATTCTCTTTTTATCAAACTTAGTAAATAAAGGGGGGATTTGGATTGAGTGATTTAATTTAATTAAAAACTAAGATGAACGACCTATATGAGATTTAATTCAAAGATAAAAAGGACTTGGCATTGCTACTTTCCACTTGTTGATATATTTTAGTCGATCATTGTTATATCTATAACTTATTCCCTCTCGAATACTCAATTGGGGAGTATATCCACTTCATCGAGGGTAGTTATTAACAACGACCGTTCATTAATAACCTTTACTATTAATCAAATATAGAACAACGCCTTATACCGATTTAATAGTAGTATTTAATCTTTCTAACTCCTCGATGAAATCAATTGAGATTGATAACCTCAACACAACGGTTTCGGTTTAACCAACAAAATTAATCCCTCTTAAGTTTATTAACCACGACCGTGCATTAATAAACCGAAGTTACTTACTTGTGAAACCATCAACGATTAACCATCGGTTCGTTGATCGTTTCTAGTAATAATTAATATATGAAACAAAACTAGTTGATCCTTTAAGTAATGTTCAAAATATTAATATAAAATATGAGTAGGAATTAATTAATATTCAAGGAAGAATATTATTAAAGAAGATGAATCCTTCTATAATTAATATCAAGATGTTAACTAATTGTCATCTTAGCAACACTCCCCAACATTAATATAGAGGAAGAAAATATTATTCTAACTAATGTCGAGATGTTAACTAATTGTCATCTTAGCAACACTCCCCAACATTAATATAGAGATGATATTAAGTAAAGAACTATTAATTAATATTCAAGGAAAGAAGTTAAGAAAATAACTCACAACTTTAATAATCAACAAGCTTCAAGAGCAACACCAAGAATGGAAGTTTAGCTCCTCATTTGGAGACTAAACATAGCTAGAAAAATATAAAGAAATGCTATTCTAAACTGAGCTTAAGAGTATGGAAGAAGAGATGAATAAAAGTGAAGGAAAATGGGGCTATTTATAGGTGTTTTACAACACCTTTGGCCGGATACCCGACCGGGTCAAGTACTCACCCGACCGGGTCCGATCAAAATCAGATATTTCCCCACGTTCTGGTGATCTTCGCACACGGGGTTGTCCCCAGTCACTTCTCACCCGACCGGGTGAGGTATGGGGCCCGACAGGGCCCAGCTCTTTCCTCAGTGGTTCGGTTTTCAAATCAGACCCGACTGGGTGAAGTTTCCTACCCGGTCGAGTATTTGCTCTTGGACAGTCAAAATTCCTTTTTCTTCACTTCAACATCCTCCTTTCCAACATCCTAATTCCTAATTCTACTTTACAACTTACGAATGAGAACTAAAATACAATTACAACTAAAATTACACAAATGTTTACAAATTAAATAAAACGTCAAACAATCACCATCAATGAAACATAAGAACATACAATTATGCACTACTAATTAGTGTGCATCAACGCCTCAGCTAAACGACAAACACTCGTTCGAAAATCCAGCCTCTACTCCCAAACCAGATATTTAGATTCTCAAGTTTTTAGTGGATTAAATACTTAACTACTGATTTGGTATAAGAATATAGGAGTTGCTAGAATTATGTTGGAATTGAAAATAACGCTTTGAGTCAAGAATATTATTAGAATTGTGTCAAGCACTAATTTTTGTGTTAATTCCAAATTATTGTTGAATATAATGAGACTTCCTTAGAACTATGGTCTTAACTTGAAATAGATTCTACTCCAATTACCTCAACTCCAAAACCATATATACGTAGTAATATTTTCGTAGTAGCTAGTAGCTACGTAGATCGGTAGATGTTGTCAATATTATTTATGCCTATAAAGTTACCTTGTTGACTGATCATAATTTTTTCTCTTATCATTTACCCATTAGTTAACTTGTCATTATATTATGTAATTATTATTTCTTTTTGGTCATTATATTTTTGTTGGAGTGATGAGATATTCTATTTTAATGTGTGTGTATTTCGATTTTCTTTTATGTACTATATGTTTTTTATGATCTTAAAATTAGTACAATAATTTAAGCATGCAAAATTAGACCCGTATTTTTAACCCGAATTTTTCAAAGAGATGTCATATTATACACGTATACGTACTTGTATGTTTTTTATAAGTCAACGTATTTTTCGCCGAATTTTTGACCGAATTTCCCCCCAAGTTACCGAATGAAACACTTACATACTAAACCACGTTTAATTCTTGTACTGTATTTAACTAACTACGGCTTAACGTTAGAACGTGAAAACACCACATTTACCCCATCGTGTTGCACAACGAAGCTTGTATGTTGCACTTTTTTTGCGTTTTCACAATATTTACCAAAATGCCACCGTGTTTAATTAATACATGCTTAATTCGAGCAAATTCAACATGTGCAACACAAGAGCTCTATTGTGCACCACATCTATTATAATATAAAAGCAAAAGAAAACTTCCTCACGAAGTTCCTGCCCAAACATAGAAGCTTCCAGAATAATGAAGTCAGAATCACAATTGACAACAGTAGCTATTAATGTATTGAAATATTAAAATATTTACATATTAAGAATTTAAAGATTACACACGGAAGGTACATTTCTATGAAGTAAGCTACAGTAAACAATTCATATTTCAATAATCAGTTGATTGGCTGTTTTGTAGGCAACTGCACATCCCCAAATGTTGCATTTAATGCATCTCTGTCTTCACTTTATGGAATCCGAATCAATTCTTGTATATAAAAAGGGGCAAAGTGAGATTAGGAACTCAGTTTTCAGGCTAAGACAAATCTGACTCATAATCAAAATTCAAAATGCCTTGGTGGTCTGATAAAAGAAATAGACAAAAGCAAGTCTATTTGGGGAGTAAAAGTCCAAGGTACATGAGTGTTCCAGCTTCCTTGGAATGCATATTCCATGATGAGGAGGTATATTTTAGGTTGTAAACTTTCAGCAGTATGTTATTATAATACAAAAACCTTTAAAACAAGATCACAAAAGACTGATACATTTTTGAAAAATGTTTCGTTGATGCAGATTTGGGAAAAAAGTTTCGTTGAGACAGATTTGTGAAAAATATGCAGTTTTTGCAACACCTTTTTAACCTTCCTTTTACAATCATGTAGAATTTCTTTAAAAATGCATTTGAAACTTCCAGGATGCAGACTTGAAACTTCCATTATGTTATTACTAATTTTACAAAATCCTTTTGAACAAAATAGCAAAAAAATATTGAGCACAACTGAGCACATTTTATAAAGTTTTTGTGCAACATATATGTGAAAACTTTGTTTCAATTTTTTTGCAACACCATTTGATCCTTTTTTTTAAATCATGTATAATTTCTAAAAAAATGCTTCTTTGTGTTGCACTTTTTATTATTATTCTTTGTGTTACACATTCTGCAAAATCTCATTCTTTTAGACTTCTGCAAAATCCTAGGATAAATATAGGCATCTCTTATTGATACATATCTTTTAATTTGAAAATTCTGAGTTTGAACAGATTTCCAGACCTAACCATATAGTGTGGCATTATCAGAAACCACAATCTGCATTATAATCAAACATTTGTCAACAATAACGTATGGTTATACATTTGTCTATAGTATATAGTGTATAGTTAAATGGTCGAAAAAAAAAATTTCACTTTGTTTTTAAGAGATGACAGATTTATCCTTTGAAAATGTTGTTATACTTAGAGATGACATTTTTATGTAAAAATACTCCAACTTGAAAAGTAATACATGTGTACTATGTGTGGTTTCAGGGGAAAAGGCTATTGTAGAATCATAACTCATTAAAAGCGTTTGAGAAAGAAAACACACAAAATATTAAGAAATGAAAGTTTTATATAATAGATTGTATGGCATAGGACATATTCTATCGCATGCATATTTTCGAAAGGATCTATTTACATAATTGTTTTAAAACTGTGAGAATAACAGAATAAAACTGTGAAATTGAACAATTTCAAGATGTTTTGAAATGTATTTTCCTGTTTTCTAAAGAAATAATATTGAAAATAATGTTAATCATAATAGTTATTACTTAACTGTTGTTTCATCCTTGAGCTCTATTAAGATAGTAATTAAAAGGAGGACACCTGCAAATGACATTTGATGATAATTACAAAACAACAAAAGGTTAAACAAAGTACATAATTATTTACTAATAATTTGTTCATGACCAAAGGATTTATTATTTGATGACCAGGTCAGCCCAACACAAACTTACGGGCCATGTTTACCATTATTTTGAAAGGGCCAGATCAAATAAAAACATACCAAATATTTTACTCATGCCCAATTAAACAGTCTGCCAGTTTTAATGTAACAAGAGGAAGGACAACTAGATCGTCTTCCTCAAGCCACGACGGAACACAAATCTACGAAGCCATGAATCACCAACATCATACCTATACGAGATAACGTGGTCGGACGATGAAACCAACCCAGTCGGTGACTGCTAGAAGTGGTCTGGAAAGTGAAGGCAAAGCCGTTTCTTCATTGATTTCCGGTGTAAAGACAGTCCTTACAAACCAAAGCAATATGTACATATGTGATTTCTACCAATTACACTGATTTATATAAAAACAAATCATGGTTCTGGATGAATTTAACAAAATACTAAAAGGATTATAGGAGTATTAACAACTTACGCGTTAGAACTGTAGTTCTAAACGGCAAATCAGTAACCTACACAGCCAATAAATTCACAAATCAGTAAATTAGAGACAAGCAATTATCGGGCCAATTCTGTAAAATTCTCAAACATAAAATCAATGAATTATAGTCCCGTTTTAGTAAGAAAAGACACAAAAGGCATACCATGATATTCAAGTAAAGTGGGTCATCATCAACGACAAGAACTTTCATTCCAACAGGGAAGTCGTCATAGAGAGATAGACACAATCGAGCGATATTCAACCGACAGACAGAAGCGCTGAATTTCGAGAGAGAGAGAGAGAGAGAGAGAGAGAGTTGAGAGAGAGACCAGCGGCGGAAGATGAATCGCTGCAATCAGAGAGCCAGAAGTGTTCCTTCGATTATATACGTGTATTAGGTCAGCTAATTAGGTCGTGTAATTAGGCGTTTGGGCTGGCCTGTTTTGAAATGGAGAATTCTTAACATATACTACGCCCATTAACCATTTGTGATAGCCTATTCTAGAGCCAGTTTGATAGCACGAAAATCAGCTGATTTGGCTGATTCTCCTGAAATTAATGAACTTGTGGTTGAAGTGGCTGCATTGGCTGATTATGTTGATTTAAGAAAAAATGAGTTTTAAAATATAGGTTATTAATAAAATAAATAAAAAATTATATGTAAAATAGCTAAAATAGTCATATATAGAAATTTCAGCCAATATAGCTAGAAAAATAACTTCAACCTTACTTTTTTGCTTATTAAATAATTCAGCGCACGAAAGCAAAAATTACGTGTTTGATGAAAAAGATAGCTGATTGATATTCATGTAATTTCCATATTTATTTCTGTGCTCTTAATTAGTTTTGATTGATTATTACTTTGGAAATTACACACTTTTGGTGTAATAGTTTAGTTTGTAAAATACTTGTAAATTATTTAGATTAGGTTTATTCTGAGCTCAAACAGGTCCATGATCACTCAAGGGACCGTTGGTAAACCCCAAAAATTAGGGGTGGGAAAACCCGAACCGAAGCCCGGAAACCGGCCCTTGCCCGGTCCGAATTATGATATCGGTCCGGGTTTTTTCTTTTTGACCTGAACTGAACACGAAAATTTCGGGCTCTTTAATGGGCCCTAAAATCTATAACCCGACCCGGACCGATAAAACCCGAAACAATTAGCCTTAATATAAAATCAATATAATATACCAATATAATTTATAAATTAATTCCTAATATATGATTATAATCATGATTGATGAAACAATGACTTAATAACTTTTAGTGACTACAAATATGTTCAATTTATTTACCGTAATGACCATGAAAACATATTTATAGTAACTTTAGTCACATTTTTATCCATAAATTTTATTTCATAACATTTTTAGAACACCTATATTACTTATTTTTATGCATCTTAAACAAAATATTATAATTATAAAATCTATTTTTATTAATTTTATTTGCGGGTTGTACTTTTTATTAATTTTATTTGAAAATAGATTTTAAAATATAAAAGAAAAATGAGTGATTTCACATTCGGGCTTTAACCGACCCAACCCGAACCCGGGCTACAAAAAACCCGACTCGGACCGAATATAATGGGCTTTTTTCAGTCCCTAATTTTCATAACCCGATGCCTTACGGGTAATTTCCGGGTTTAGCGAAAACCCGACCCGGACCGGACCGATCCCACCACCCCTACCAAAAATGGAAGGAAGGTGCAAAATCACAAGACAAAATAGAAGATCCTGATTTTTTTGGTCTATACCCGATCGGGTATCTTGTTAAAATTTCAAATCGGATTGGATCCGGGATAAGGCAACATGCAGGAAGATATTTGACCACGTTCGGATGTCATACCCGATCGGGTATGCCCCACTTTTCCAGCTTCCGGGAAGCCTCTGAAGGTACCCGATCGGGTACCCTGTATGCCCGATCGGGTACACACCCCTGCATGCTCCAAAAGCCTATAAGTACCCCCCTTTCCTTCCCAAAGAAAACCACCAATTCACATATACTCTTAAGCTCAGTTCAGACAAGTTCTTTCTTTATATTTTCTTTATGTTTAGTCTCCAAATGAGGAGCTATACTCTTCCATCTTGGTTTTGCTACTTTGAAACTTAATGAATTTGTAAGTTGTGAGTTATTCTCTTTAATTTTCTTCTTTGAATATTAATTCTTCCTTTAAATACTATTTCTATATCAATGTTGGGGAGTGTTACTAAGATGACAATTAGTTGACATCTCGACATTAGTTATAGTAATAGTTATTTCTTCCTCTATGTTAATATTGGGGAGTGTTACTAAAATGACAATTAGTTAACATCTCGATATTAACTATAGTAGGATTCATCTTCTTTAATATTCTTCGTTGAGTATTAATAAAATCCCATTCATATTTCATATTAATATTGTGAACATTACTTAAAGGATCAACTAGTTTTGTTTCATATATTAATTATTACTAGAATCGATCGATTAATACGCTTGTTATTAATTCGGTTCATTCACGGTAGTAAACTTGGATTATTAATGGATGCGTCCCATGGTTAATAATTTAAGGGGACTTAATTATGTTGATTAAACCGATAAACCGCTTGTGTTGAGGTTATCAATCTCAATCGTTTTCATCTTGATTTTATTGCTACTATCGGGTTGATATACGACGCGTGTTCTATATTAACTCGGTAGTAAGTTTTATTAATGAACGAGTCTCGTTATTAATAACTACCCTCGATGAACTGGATACACCCCTCGATCGAGTATTCGAGAGGGAGATAGTTAAAGATATAACCGGGATCGACGAACATCTCATTAAGTGGATAAAAGCAAAACCAAGTACTTATCTCTATTAATTAAATTTATATAAGTCGTTCATCTTAGTGTTAATTAAATTAAATCAAATCAAATCTAAAACCCCCCTTGTTACTAGAATTTAATTAAAAAGAAAAGTATTCCTTTCCCTGTGGATACGAACCTTACTTCAATATACTACGTATAATTGTTGTATTGTATATTTACTTTGAGTGCACACCGCGACAAAGTGCACGTCACTGATATGCCTGAAAAGCCGAAAAATAGTGTTGTTAAACGGCCTCTTAATTAATAAATAAAAAAATATACAGGGTATTTTTTGATAAATATATAAGGTAATTTTATTTATAGAAAACAATGATATTTTTAACAATAGCAGAGAAAAAGATCCAAGTTACACATTAATTATAATATAAAAGAAAATATACAACATTTTTTATATGTATAAAAATTGAAGTTTTTAACATTAGATTGAACTTTTTTATACAAGTACGTTCTCCCCGAAGGTATAATTTATTTTTATTAAAAGTGACGTTATATTCACACTTAATTATTATTATTATTATTATTATTATTATTATTGTTGTTGTTGTTGTTGTTGTTATTATTATTACTACTACCCTTATATAGATTTTTGTGAAATATAGAAAATATCCATCCGTGCGTTGTAAAACACGCACAAGTTGGTGATGATAGTTCATTTGTTCCTCAAAAAGGAATTTCCTTCAGAGGAATTGTTTCAGGATTCCTCAATATACCGTCTTTGATGGATATTACAAATGGTAAAATGTTATTTCTATAAAAATTATATTCTGTTTTCGATGTCAATTTGAATTTATGTTAAAATCTCATATTACGTGAATATTTGAAATGTTACTTATCATCAAGCTCAACGAGTTTGTGATAGAAGTGAGCCCCATTCTGTGACACTCCAAAATTTAAATAAAAATAAAAATAATTTTTATTAGTCAGATAAAATATTACGGAAATAACATTTTAATTATTAAGCGAGTCAAACAAAAAATTCAACAGTCGTGCCATTCTAATCAGATAAAATTTCAATACCATTTGGGGGTGTTACACATTCGACCAATGACAATACCATCTTGGAATCGAAGGCGAAGTCGCCCAATATAACTCATGTAAATACTAATGAAATCGGTGAGTATTATGTAATAATGCAAATAGAAGCATACCTTCAAAATGTTATTGAGATGATTTTATTTCATTTTTGTATTATATAGGTTCTTTCGGTGGTGGAGACAATGAAATCATGCAAGATAGTAATCATCTTACACGCATCCCCCACGATGATGAATTCCAACTATCCAGTTCTACGTGTACTTCTATCAAAGAAAGTGGTTTAAGAAGATCAATTCCTTCAAGAACTTTTGATCAAGATCTTGAAGACACACCACATTCATCAGTATTAGATGAATCTGATATTGACGAAGATGAGCAGATGATGAGTATGTAGACTATGAAGAACTTCCGAGCATAACAAATGCATCGAAAGGTCTTTTTTAATCCACAAACATATCATTGTGGAATTCTTTAATATAATATTGCTTAAAATATTTGAAATGCATTAAAATGTTTTTATGCAGAGTATTGGGATATTGATGACCCAATATATAGTTGTCCACATTGTGGAGCAACTTTTTGGTTTGAAGAGAGAATTGAATCAATATCTTCAAAGAAAAATCCAAAATATTCTCTGTGTGTCTATTGAAATACCAGAAGATTTTCTTTTACACACTTCAGGAGATCCAATAGCAAAATTTGTTGAGAGCACTTATCCAGAACATCCAAATATTTTGGATGATTTCAGTTATTTTCGAGATAGGGCTATTTTAGCCCCAACATTAAGCGTTGTGGATGAAATAAATGACTATATGATTTCTTTAAACACTTCACAGCCTTCAAGAACATACTTCAGTTCTGATAGTATTTGTAAATCAGATTCTAATGTTGATCTTTTAGCGGATTTGCATACCCTGGAATTCTTAAATAATATTCGTATCTCATGTGTGCCCAATCATGAACTCTCATTGAAAGTTGGAACTCCAGTCATGTTTTTGCGTAACATAGATCATTCTATGGGGTTGTGTAATGGAACGAGACTGATTATTACAAGATTTGGTGACCACATATTGGAGGCAAAGGTTTTGACAGGAAGAAGTATGGGGAAACAAGTATTGATTCCGAGATTATCATTGACTCCTTTAGATGTGAGACTTCCTTTTAAATTTCAAAGAAGGCAATTCCCGATCATGGTTGCTTATGCTATGACTATAAATAAAAGTTAAGGGCAATCTCATTCGCATGTTGGTTTATTGTTAAAGAAGCCGGTTTTTTGTCATGGACATTTGTATGTAGCAGTTTCTAGAGTCACGAGTCCAAAAGGATTGAAGATTTTAATCATAGGTGATAATAATGAAAGCACAAACAAGACCAATAATGTCATATATAAAGAAGTATTTTAGAATGTATGATTTGTATACATACTTAATTGTGGTTATCACAAAAAAAAGTTGTTATAATCTTTTATTATCGTGACATTTTTCCCTACTCTTCTTCACCATTTATGCGTGCATATTAATATAATTATACTATAATTATATTTTGAATTTTTTCATCGTTATCCGAGAAAATTGTTTATTTGTATTATATGAAAGTTTGCGTGTTACACTTATACAAAATTTCCCCCCCGTGCAACGCACGGGTGGAATACTAGTTGATTTAAATGTGAGTGTTCTCACGTTAAGCATCGTTCTCGCTCGAATCGCACCATCACCTCAACCTAGGGTGCGATTCGAGTGAGAACGATGCTTAACGTGAAAACACTCACATTTAAATCAATGCGGTGCACAATGGAGGTCTTGTGTTGCACATGTTCAATTTGCTTGAATTAAGCCTATATTAAATAAACACAGTGACATTTTGGTAAATATTGTGAAAATGTGAAAATGTGCAGTATACAAGATTCGTTGTGCAACACGTTGGGGTAAATGTGGTGTTCTCACGTTAAACACTTTTCTCATTTGATCTTTATTCTTTGAGTAAAATGCATAAATGGTCCTTGAACTATCGTATATGTGTATCTAAACAAAAACTAGATTAGCTACTTAAATTTTAAGAATGATTCTATTGTTCCAAAATGTTTGAAATTATGAGATGTTAATAAATTAATTAGCTTGCGTCAAAGTTAACGACAAATTTAACGGAAGGACTACATTAATATAGATGGAATAGATTAAGGACTAAAATGATAGATTTAATAGTTTGAGGACCAAAATGATATGGTGATGATAATTTAAGGACCATTTATGCATTTTACTCTTATTCTTTAGCTATTTATGTCAAGGATATTGTTGTGAAAAAATCTATTGGTATACAAAATATGTACACATTTGACGTACTCTTGTGTGCACATAGCTAATTGTCTGTGTATACAGATAACTCATTTCGAAAAAGATGACAATTGTGTGTGTATACATGAGAGTGTGTGTCAATTGCCATTTTGTACAAAAGAATGATTGTATTTTTGTTGCCTTCTAGCATGATTGTGTATGATGTTTTTTATTGGAGTATGTTGAAAAAATGATATGTATATTACTAACCCAACGAACAAAAAATATGATTATATGGAGTATGTTTTTTGGACATAAGTATTACTAGGCACTATGTACGAGTAATCGAACAAGAGTCGGTATAATGTATTTTAGAATAATAAGTTTCTGGTAGATGATAAATTACTGGGAACTATTCATTAAATATGTCATTTTTTTGATTTTTTTAAATAATTCATATCTTTGTCTTTTGAAATTTAATTTAATAATATTCATTTTTTACTAATCTTTTTAACCTATTATAGTATCTGTTCCGTTAAGGCCAACATTCTTGAACTGGGTTGGGATTTCGTACCCGTGACCTTTTTAAGAGTGTCACAGTGATAACATGGGCTATAAGGTACTTGGCAATTTAATAATAGTGAAAATTATTATTAGCCCCCTGAGGTCATATCATAATTATTAATGCAACCTTGCATTTTCAAAAATCAATTGGTTACCCTCTAAGTTTTGATCATTCTCACTATATAATCCCTCACATTAATATTTGTTAAATTAAATTTAATATACCTCTTAAATTCAATGAAAGTTGTATTTAAAATTAATTTTTAAAATACAAAACAATTTATCATAATAGTTACAAGTCATTGTTGATGATAATTTGTTTTTCTACTTAACTACTTGATCATGGAGTAACACTTGATGAAAGTTGTTAAGGGAAAGACTCACGAGTCATATTAATGGGATATATAAAAAAATTTGTTTATAAAATGTGTTATCAAAATTCTAGGCACTTCTTCATTATGAATCTACAAGTCTTATTTTTAATTCATTCGGTTGAATTAATCACAATGACATTTCTTTCGTGTGTAGCAAAGAAGAAATACCAATTTTTTTTATCATTCCATGACAAAAAATATAGGTTTAGTATCAATAAGGGACCTAAAAGACAAAATGTGTGATGGTTATTCCAATTATACCATGATCTGAATAATTGAAAACGATCAATCTTAGATCTAAAATATCATAGATTTTAATTTATTTAAATTTTTTATTAACTACGATCAACAAAAATGACTAATAATTATGATACTAATTTGTGGTTTAGATTGAAAATTAATTTTATTGACATTTTTCATTGAATTATATTAAATTTAAATTTAACAAATATTAACGTGAGGGGGCAAAGAAATCCAAACTCAGGGGGTATGTAATTAATTTTTGAAAATACAAGTTTACATTAATAATTATGACATAACATGAGAGAACTAATATAGTAAATTTCGCTTAATAATATTCACAAAAAGGATGCAGTAAGTTTTGCTCAATTTTTTTGACATTTAAGAAATATTTAGGTTTGGTTATAGAAGTGCCCAGCATCAAATTTGTATTGCTCAGTCTGGTAGCTACCGAGTGTTGATATGAATGGATATTTTTTCTGTATCCTTCACCGCCCACTATTCACAACCTCCCCCGGTAACACCCTTCTCAGTCTCCATCCTCGCAGGGAAGAGCCAAACAGCGACACCATCTTCCTCCGTACTCTCACTGAAACCTCTTCGTGACTCCCCTGACGGTTCCCGGCTCATCCCTTATTCATCCTCATCTACCAGCCCACGCCGCCCAACCCTTCACAATCACCCATCAACAACCTCCAATACAAAGGTCTCTAAGCTCCCCAAGAATCCCCTCAAGAATCTCATTAGTTCCATTCCGCCCCCTCCGACTATCCCAACCCCATCACCACCCCCACCGTCGCCTCAAACCCTATCTAGCAAGCTCCGGTTGTCTAGCAAACTTTTTCAGCCTCTGCCTCCACCACCACCTCAAGAAACAGTCATTGACGATGGTGACAATGAATTTGACTGGAGATCTGGAAATTCAGACTCCGCAGGAATGGTACCTAGAGATGAATTTAGAGAGGAAGGTAAGATCTTCGTGGGAAATTTACCATTGTGGGTCAAGAAGTGCGAGATTGCAGAGTTCTTTAGGCAGTTTGGGCCTATTAAAAACGTGATTTTGATAAAAGCTCACCATGAAACTGACAAAAACATGGGGTTTGGATTTGTCATATATGGAGGGCCCATGGCCGAGAAGGCCGCAGCTAAAGCTGTGGAGTTTGACGGGGTTGAGTTTCATGGGAGGGTGTTGACTGTGAAGCTCGATGACGGAAGGAGAGTGAAATCCAAAAGAGAGGAGAGAATGAGAATGGTGGAGGGAAAAGATGATGGAGAAGAGTACAAGTCCAAGTGGCATGAAGAGAGGCAGGCTTCCAGGACAAATTTGAGGAGAGTTATAGAATCGTATCCTGATAATTGGCAAGCAGTGGTAAAAGCCTTTGAGAGAATAAACAAGGTATGCTGTGCTTTATTTATTTTAACGAATTTGTTTGCTAGCCAAATGAGTCACCAGCCTGGGAAAAAACTTAGAATGTGTTGATAACTACAAGTAGTGCTTAATACGAAACTATGCGCATAGTGCATTTTAGTATGCTATGTTGCCGCGGTCACGGAAAGAAAGAACTGATCTTAGGTCGGTCAATTTTCTGTAGTTAGCAGGACAATGTCGATCAAATGATTTTGGGACATAATTTTGTAGATGATTACTCTTTGTAGCCATCCAGGAAGGAGTTCGGCTTGATGGTGAATTACTACGCTAGGCGTGGAGACATGCATCGTGCGAGAGAAATGTTCGAGAAGATGCGTGCCAGGGGAATAAAGCCAACATCTCATGTATATACCAAGTTAGTATCCCCGTGCACTATGTTGACCTCTGTTGTTATGTGATCCCTACTTCACAATAGGTACTAAATTGGTACTTGACTTTTATAGGTTGATTTTGAGTGCTTCCTAAGGGAAGCACTCTTCTATACTGTAATATAATTGAAGTGGATCAACAAATGTTTTTAGTTTCATTAAGTGAATTTATAGTTCTTTAAATAACCACTTTTTGTATCTTTTTTATCGCAGCCTGATTCATGCATATGCAGTGGGTAGAGACATGGATGAAGCACTGACGTGTGTGAAAAAAATGAAAGATGAAGGGCTTGAAATGAGCTTGGTAACTTACAGTGTTATCGTCAGTGGATTTGCTAAAGTGGGCAAAGTCGAGTAAGTAATTCCTGTGCCTCAAAGAGTCAAAATGGCATATCAAGCAGTTTAGGATGTTACATAAACGTGTTAAGTTGCTTATGTTAGTTCTTTCATATGTTCTAATTCAGTTTAGTCAATGACATAGATATTGGCATCATGCTCCATTTATTAGAATCAAATGCTTTCCTGTGCCTCAAATGCAAAGTTATCTTAGTTTTGAGCTAAATTCTGAGGAATCTTATGGGAAAATAAACGGCTTCTCTAATGTTTCATTTTTCTATTCACGGAAGAGATGCAGAGTGGTGGTTTCAAGGGGCCAAACAAGAGCATATGACCTTAAATGCCATCATATATGGAAGCATAATATATGCTAATTGGTATGCCATCCTTCATTTAAGGTTTATTTATTTTTATATTTTGGAAATGGTAAATGCCCTCATCGCTAGATATGACCTTTGTGTAAATGGATATTGGATCATTTTGGTAATTAGTGACCTTTTTTCAACTCTCTAGCAGTGATGTTGCTTATTGTGTTGTTTTACCTAGTGTTGCATTCTATAAAAAATGCCATCCGGCATAGTTTATTTGGATGAGAGATTGAGAGTATGACTTTGGAAAGAGAAAAGTAGAGAGCGCACATTCTTGTGGAACGATTGATCTCGTATCATCTTTTTATCTGCAACTATTTTGAAGAAATGACTCCAAGATGGTAGTAAATACTGTCATGTTACTCCTATTTCGGGAAGAAAACATAGCAATTATATTTTGGAATTTTCCTATTTCGGGAATTATCCCTTATTTTTAACCCACATGTAAGGTGGGTTGGATTAGGGTTGGAGAAATTCTGGTCTGACGTTAAACGGGTTGGCCCAACCGAACCCATGAAATCATAACCCGTCACTGGTTGGTTGGGGTCAAGTTGGCCCATTTGAGTGCATATTGGTGTCATCGCAAGGTGAGGGTTCGAGGAAGGTTCCCATCAAAAGGGTGTCTAGGGAGCAACCCATGGCTTTTCAATGTGACAGCAACACTCTGGTGGTGCACCAAGGCCTCCTTCACACAAACCACATGAAATTAATAGTTAATACTACTTTCGTTTCACTAACATTGGGACATGAGGGGCATAATGATTATTAAGAAAATTGATTTTATGTGGTTGATATTGAATTGATAAAGTAAGAATAAAGTAAAAATGATGCAGAACACACAAACTTTAACCAAAATTGACATGAGACAATCTTAGTGGGACAGACTGAAAAGGAAAGATGGGACAATCTTAGCTATATGGAGGGAGTAGGATTTAAGTTAATCTTCACTTATGTAATATGCCTTTGAATATTTTTTGTGGTGCTGTTAGGGACCTGAACACTACCAAGAATTAGAGCCTTATTAAGTCATTTTAGTTTTGTTCAATAATAGGGTTTAGGCCCTACAACTTATTAGAAGTGGGCTGGCCCATTAGAAATAGAATAAATAAGGGTGAGTGGGGATTAGATGGGGGGGCAGAACTTGGGATCAGGACTGGGATATTGGGAGTGAGAGACCACTCGAAGAGTCTCAAACCTTTCCTTTTGTGACTTTCTGTATTCCTTCACTAAATTTTCATTAATAAACTACTACTTTCTTCTTGGATTCTTCCGTTACTTATCATTGGTATCAAAGGATTCAAAGCCATTGACAAAAGCCTTACCTGCGCATGGTCTTGACCCGATCGAGAATGGAGCAACGTGTGGAAAATCTGGAAAACACCCTAGCGGAAGTGAGAACTGTCGTGAATGAACTGCTTGGCTTGCGTGAGACCGTGGCCGAATTGAAGAATATCATGTTACAGGGTGACCGCCATAAGAGAAGAGGACGATCAACCACAAACCGTCGTCGCCATACTTCAGCAAGCGTGAGCTCCTCTAGTTCTGAAGGTAAATCTCATGAAACTCACTCAGTTTCACGCAGCCCTTATCAGAAGAGAATCAGCGACCGTGTATATACTGCAAGAAAGGTCGATTTACCACTTTTTAGTGGAGACGATGCTTATGGATGGCTGATTAGGGTTGAGCGCTATTTCAAACTCAACCATGTGGCAGAAGAGGATAAAGTAGAAATAATCTTGATAGCCATGGCCGGAAAAGCTCTGAACTGGTACCAATGGTGGGATGAACAGACTGATGACCATTCTTGGGTTAACTTCAAAGATGCTTTGTTCCGGCGTTTTCAACCTGCCTTAGTGCAGAATCCGTTTGTCCTATGCTCAGTATTAGGCAAACTGGTTCTGTAATGGAATATCGGGATCACTTTGAAATGGTTGTAGCTCCTCTCAAACTTGCTGACCAAGGGATGTTAAAAGGAGTGTTTCTCAATGGCCTTAAAAAAGAAATTAGCACGGAATTGAAGTTGCACCAGACCAGTGGGTTAACTGAACTGATGGACAAGGCTTTGTTGTTGGAGCAGAAGAATAAGGTGTGGACAGGAAAAAAAAATAAAGAAGAAGACAACATAGGTTGGAAGGAACAGGGAGGAAAAATGGTTAGACCCTGGAACTGGGTAGACGCAACAAAGGGAAGAACACATGCGTTAAATTCGGAGAGAACACTTTCAGAGAACAAACTGGAGGAATCGCCAAAACCGAGTAAGACATGGGAAGGTGGCCAAAGGTTGACACAAGCAGACTTAGAAGAAAGAAGCAAGAAGGGCTTATGCTTCAAATGTGGAAACAAATGGGGCAAAGAGCATGTTTGTGGAGTGAAACATTATCAATTGATCTTGAGGGAAGAGCCAGAAGAAGAGGAGGGCACAGTAGATCAATTTTATGAGCGGGATGGAGCTGAAAACTTGCTGGAATCTAATGCAAAATCAGTCTCTTATCATCCACCTTGAGGACAAGGTGGAAGTTAAAGGGGGGAGTGATGTTAGGGACCTGAACACTACCAAGAATTAGAGCCTTATTAAGTCATTTTAGTTTTGTTCAATAATAGGGTTTAGGCCCTACAACTTATTAGAAGTGGGCTGGCCCATTAGAAATAGAATAAATAAGGGTGAGTGGGGATTAGATGGGGGGCAGAACTTGGGATCAGGACTGGGATATTGGGAGTGAGAGACCACTCGAAGAGTCTCAAACCTTTCCTTTTGTGACTTTCTGTATCCCTTCACTAAATTTTCATTAATAAACTACTACTTTCTTCTTGGATTCTTCCGTTACTTATCAGGTGCATATGTTTTAGAGTTTACAAGAGAGACAACTGGGGATGAAAAATTTACATTTGCATTGATAATATAAAGCGACTTATATTTATAACCACTCTAACATATGCCTTATAAATAAGACCAAAGGGAGATGCTGCTGGAATGTGTTCAATTATTTAACTAAATATTTGTGACAATACAGCCAAACAGGTAATATGGATAGAGCTGAAGAGTTGGTAAGAGAGATGGAAGAAGATGGAATTGATGCTCCAATTGATATATATCACACAATGATGGATGGTTATACAATTAGTGGGAATGCTGAAAAATGTCTGATTGTGTTTGATAGACTCAAGGTATGAGTGCCTTTTAGAAAAACAATGCTAAAAGTTGTATTTGTACTGGCTTCCATATGGAACTCAAAAAATAAAAGAGAGAAAAATAGAGAGGAAAACAAAGAAGAGAGGTGGAAGGAAGGAATATATGGGGTGAATATAAGATGGCCTTGTACAACAACATCCAAGCTTTAATTCCAAAAGATTTTGAGCTCTGTTAACATGAATCGATATATGATGTCGGAGCCAAAAGAAAAGGAAAGATACAAACATAAGGTATGATAAAAATAATATCGATAAGATGAAATGGAGATAAGATATACATAAAAATGAAAGGATAAAAAGGATAAAATAATATATATATATATATATATATATATATATATATATATATATATATATATAGAATTAGGTTCATATGAGAAAATAATATGAAGAGAGAAATGGAAATGAATCTGGAACGTTAGATTGCATTATGTGAAATTGAATGTGCATTAAGTGAAACTGAAATGTGAAATAGGCGAAATCAAAATGTGCAGCCCAAAAGATTGAAGCTAAATTGTGCATTAGGTGAAACTGAAATATGCTTATATGCATTAGGTGAAATTAATGTGCAGAATAAAAGCTACGATGCAATGACATTTTTGTGCCTTTTTTCTGCACATTTCAATTTCACGTAATGTACATTTGGTTTTACCTTTTATTTTTCACATTTCAATTTCACCTAATGCATATTTCAGTTTCACCAAATGTACAATCACATAATACACACACACATATAATGAAAAGATGAAAGGATAAATAACATAAGAAAGACAAAGAAATTAGAGGGGGGAAAGGATGATAAGAAATCAATCCGCCACAAGGCAAGCGGTCTTTTCCGTTATGTCCACACATCTAACACATCATGCACATCTCTTCCACACTCATCTTTTCTAATGTGACGTACTAAAAAATATATTTTAGATTATATTGATTCATGTCACGTGATGTGACTAGATGATATTGTTGGTTGTCACGCGCATATCACATCACCCTCCTCCTTTATCCCGGTTTGGGCCAGTATGATACCAAAAATGATCTCATGACGGAGTTAAAAAAATAATTTTATTATTTACTTCTATAGATTAATAATTTTTGGTAATAATAAAATATCGGCCAGAAAAACAAAAACTCCCATTTTGGTCCCATGATTATTAAGCTATTCCCCTTTTTCATCCACTGCTTTCAGTTTTTCACTTTTGGTGCATGACTATGCTTTCTTGCCACCTTTCGTCCTTTCCGGCCCCATGTCAAGATTAAATCAATCGAAAATTGTACATAAATTGACTGGATAAGTGGTCAGATGGACGCCACAAGTGACATAAAGTCTATAATCACGGAATCAAAAATGGGAAAATGAATGATAAGGGCCAAAGGTGACAATGTCATAATTACTCATTGAACCACAAGTGAAATCTTTTAAAAATAGCATTTAGATATTTTTCAGTTTAAAAATTCATTTAGTTTATGTTCTTCTATAAAATGAAGAAAAATGTTAACATATGGAAACTTTGAAATAAAAGTAATTATATTTCAGTTTCCTTTGCATTTTCTAAAGTAAAGCTGAACTTAAGCAAATGACTTCCATAGGCATTCCCCCCTTTCCTAGGATTTTTGAGGATCCAAAAATACTCATGAATCTTGTGAATTTGTTAAAAAAATTGTTTGACCTGTTTTTTTTTTCTCCAGATATTTTACCTAGTTCCTTGTTTGACTAAGAAAAGAGGAAATGTTCTGAAACGTGGGGAAATGGGAAACATGAAATGTTAGGTTTTAATAGAAAAATAACTGTTTAGAGAGTTTCCAAAACGGAAACGTACTATTTATGAGAGTTTCTGTGCTTCATATGTTCTGCGTAACACATTTAAATATTATCTCTGATTCAGCCATCTAACCGAAACACTTCTAATTTGTGACCTACCTACTTAGCATGAGGAAAATTGAATCCATATATTAATTCAATGTAAATTCCATGTTGATTTTCTACGCAGTGACTCAACACAACATTAATCCAGTCTTTGAACTGGCTATGTTCAGAGCTGTTTAGGTAGCTTATCTCAGCTGTTTAGGTATATAAACTGTTCTAGTCTTTTGGCTTTGGTGCAGGAATGTGGCTTTGCACCATCAATAGTCAGTTATGGATGCCTCATTAATTTGTATGTGAAGGTACTGTTCCCTGCATTACCATTGTCTTTTCTGTAAAAATTTCCGTTCTGTTTATATACTCCCTCCGTCCCGCTAAGATCGTCCCATTTTACCTTTTCGGTGTGTCCCACTAAGATTGTCCTATACCCAATTTGGTAAAGTTTGTGTGGCTATAAATCATTCTTACTTTATTCTTACTTTATCAATTCAATATCAACCACATAAATCACTTTTTATTGGTTTGCGTGCCACTCTCTCTTGTTCCATTGTTAGTGGGATGGAGGGAGTATGTATTACCTGCCTCACTCTTGAAATTAAAATCCCACCAGAGTCAGCTTTGTCCATCTTATAAGTTATAACATGGTAGTTGTTAGGATATAATCATATAAATACATCATTATAAAAAGGGAAAAGGGTCAAATAATACCTTCTACTATTACGAAATCGTCACATAAGGTCATGTACTCAATAAAGTGTCATATAAATACGTCTACTTATAAAAAGTAATCGGATGAGTCAAAACGACCTGTTGGCAACATCCTAATCCCGATTTTAGCTTACGTGTCATGATTTTTGCTTTGTATTTAAGCCAGTCCTGGCCAAATATTCCATGTCTGCCTTATAATCTATTTTAAAAAGATAGCTAGACTTGCGCTAAAACCGGGATTACGAATTTGTTAACAGGTCGTTAGGACTCTTCCGTTTGCTTTTTATAAGTAGATGTATTTATATAACACATTATTGAGTACATGTCTTTATGTGACGATTACATAATAGTAGAAGACCTCTTTTGACCCTTCTCTTATAGAAACGGATCACTTAATTATTAGCATGTGTTCATTGTATTACCGGTAGCGGAGCTTTGAGAGTGATTCGCAGCCACATTATTTTACATCTATTGCTGGTGTAGTAGTGGGTCGCACATGTGGCCCATTAAATTTGACAATAAATGAAACGGTGGAACCTAAATAAACTTTAGTCTTATTAACCTAAATAAACTTTGTGGCCACTGGCTAGTGTTTGACTGCTTGGAGACATTAATGGAGTGGAGGAATGAAGGAGTGGATTAGTTTTTATTTTACTAATGAAATTTTATCAATTCAAGACCTTAAAGATGGGTTAACTATCAATAAGGGATTTGAAAGATACAATGTGTTGTTATAAGGGCCGAAGATTGAAAACTATCCATCTAAGACCTAAAATATCATAGTTTTTTATTTATTTAATTTTTATGAATTCCATTGCTAATTTTTATGTTTTTTTCATAAAAGTTTATTAGTTTAATATGATTAAATAATATTTAATTTTTTTAAATAAAAAATATTAAAATTCACAATATTTTAGGTCTTAGGTTGATATTCAGGCTCTGTATCGACACACTTGTCTTTCAAATCCTGAATTGATAAAATTTCTTTACTAATTTATCTTTTTTTTAGGTAATCATCAATTTATTAATAATGAAAGGGTTACAAAGAGTAGGGATGTTTTTACTTGGACTATAATTTGCTGGTCTGGTCTGAACTGGTCTGGTTTGGTCTGGTTTCTTTGTATTTTTATAACTATCCAAGTCTGGTCTGAACTGGTCTGGTCTGGGACGAATTACAGTCCAAGTAAAAACATACTAAGAGGGCCATACCAAAGCTAATATAAACAAACAATAACAATCAACGGAAATAACCGTTGCCAGAGCTTGAGAGCTTAAACACACAAATTCTTATTTAATAAAGCATAGTTTGAAATAACCCTCTTGAGGGGATTAAATAGACTACAAGTCCTAATTAAAGAAAAACTCCAAAATAACATAAACTAGGAAATAAACTGGAATTAGGAAACTTATTAAAAAAAAACAATACTAATTAATTAATTAATAAACAATCCAATTAATTCTTCCAGCCAGCCTAACCCACGGATGTGGGCTTTTCCCGATCCCGCCTGCGATACACGATCCAAGGCCTGGGGCCTTCGTCTTCCTCGGTCGCACTCGACTGTCTTTCTTCTTCCTCGGTCGAGCGAGCCTGCTCGCTATCAAATTCACCCTCCTTGGAAAGAACCTTGTCCTCAAGGTTGAAATCAGGAAACTGACTCAAAAAGCTTGCTTTGTTCACCCAAGTTGCCTCGTCTGTAGACTGTCCAGCCCATTTAACCAACAACTCCTCTTCCTTGTCATCTTTTTTTCTGGTAGCTAAAATGTCCTCAGGTTCAAACACTGGTCCTACGGGCAGTTCCAAGCTTTCGGGTAACTCATTTTCCACAGGGTGATCACCGACTACCTTTCGCAGCTGTGAAACATGGAAGACCGGATGGATACGGCTGGTTGCTGGCAGTGTCAAGCGGTAGGCTGCCTTCCCAATGCGTGCTTCAATCACAAATGGCCCATAGAACTTTGCAGATAGCTTATGGTATGATTGGCTGGACAGAGTTGTTTGCCGATGAGGCCTGACCTTTAGAAACACTTTATCTCCAACCTGGAATTCCACGTCGCGACGGTGTTTATTTGCTTGGGTTGCCATGCTTTGTTGTGCCTTTTGTAGATTCTCTTTTAACCGCCTTAACATCACATCCCTGCTACCCAACTCATCTGTTACGGCTGCCACTCTGCTTTCTCCAGGTATAAACCTCCGAATCGTTGGGGGTGGCCGGCCATATACCACCTCGAATGGAGAGAGTCGAGCTGCCGTCTGGAATGCAGTATTATACCAATATTCTGCCCAATTTATCCAACGTATCCACTGTCTCGGCTGCTCACTGGTGAAACAACGCAGATAGGTTTCCAACACCCGGTTCAAAACTTCAGTCTGCCCATCGGTCTCCGGATGATATGCCGAACTAAACTTCAGCTGTGTACCGGACAGATTAAATAATTCCTTCCAGAACGCACTAACAAAAAGTGAGTCCCGGTCACTTACGATTGAGCGTGGAATGCCATGCAACCTCACCACTTCTTTGGAGAACACCTCAGCCACGGAGCGGGCTGTTATGGGGCATTTTAGAGGAATGAAGTGCCCATATTTCGACAATCTATCCACCACCACTAGAATTGTTGTAAAACCTTTTGACTTTGGCAAACCGGTGATGAAATCCATAGAAATATCCTCCCAAATTAAGTTGGGAATAGGTAATGGCTGAAGTAACCCCGCGGGTGATAAAGTCTCATATTTAGCCTTTTGACAAACTAAACATTGCGCAACATAATCTCGTACCTGTCTGAACATCCCCTTCCAGCAGACATTCATTGCAAGTCTTCTATATGTCCGATAAGCCCCTGCATGACCTCCTGAAGACGTCGAATGAAATTCCTCTATTAACTTTGGAATCCACCGGGAACCCACGGGCAGCACCAAGCGACCCTTGTAAAACAGCCGCTGTCCAATTACCTCGTAACCGGCTACTCTTGCCGGATCTACAGCCACGGTTTCCCAGATTTTCTTTAAAGCCTCATCCTTTTGCTGTTCTTCCACTATGTCGGCCAAACCCATCCATTCAGGAATACTGATTGCGGCTAATTCCCCTTCCTCTCCTCGTCTGGACAAAGCGTCTGCTGCTCTGTTAGAAACACCGGTCTTGTATTCGATCTCAAAATCATAACCTAACAACTTTGCCACCCAAACTTGCTGAGATGGAGTGGCTATGCGCTGAGTGAGCAAATGCTTGAGACTTCGATGATCAGTCCGTACTAAGAATTTTCTTCCAATCAAATATGGACGCCAATGCTGCACGGCCAAAGCCAAACCCATCATCTCTCTCTCATTGGCGGATTTAGTCAGGGTACGGTCAGCTAACGATTTGCTAAAGTAAGCAATTGGTCTTCGTTCCTGCATAAGAACCGCTCCAACCCCTATCCCCGATGCATCACATTCTACCACAAATAGGCGGTCAAACTGGGGCATGGCTAGCACAGGTGCTTCGGTCATGGCCTTCTGAAGTTGGCGGAAAGCCTTCTCGGCCTTTTCAGTCCACTCAAAACGAGTCAAAGCTTCCTTTTTTAAAAGATCCGTAAGAGGTCGTGCAATCAGTCCGTATTCTCTCACGAACCTTCTGTAATAACCAGTCAATCCTAGAAACCCCCGGACCTCTCGGGCCGTCTTCGGTCGAGGCCAATCTACCACCGCACTGACTTTGGCCGGATCCATGGCTACCCCTGCTTGAGAGATGATGTGACCGAGGTACTCCACCTGTGGTTGTCCGAAAGCACACTTCTTTTTATTTGCTCTGAACTGATTCTTCTCCAGGATTTCTAATACTTGGTCTAATTGTTCTCGGTGTTTGGCCCATGATTTGCTGTACACCAAGATGTCATCAAAAAACACCAGTACAAATTTCCGCAAATAAGGTCTAAATAAATCATTCATGATGGCTTGGAAAGTTGCTGGTGCATTGGTCAGCCCAAATGGCATTACCAAAAATTCATAATGCCCACTGTGAGTCCGGAAGGCGGTTTTGTGGATGTCTGGTTCTGCCACCCTAATCTGGTGATACCCGGAACGCAAATCGATCTTAGAAAAGACCCCAGCCCCAGCCAACTCGTCTAACATCTCCTGGATCACCGGAATAGGGTACTTATCCGCCACTGTTGATTTATTCAGTTCCCTATAATCCACACAAAACCGCCAGCTGCCATCTTTCTTCTTTACTAACAGAACTGGACTGGAGAATGGACTGGAACTGGGTTGAATGATGCCGGTCTGAAGCATCTCATCAACTAATCTCTCAATCTCATCCTTCTGTAGATGACCGTACCAGAAACTGGTTTTGCCCTGGAAACCAGCTCGATGCGGTGGTCCCTAGTGCGATATGGTGGCAGCCCCTGTAATTCAGTGAATACTTCCGTATGTCGGCTGAGAATGTCCTCCAATGATTCCATTGATGCCCTCGCTGTTTTGCCGGTTTCCCTGACGAGGACAACCGCACTAAACTCTCTATCGACTGTTTTAAGAAGAGTCCTCAAACTGACTGCATTCTTACTCATTGCTGGATCTCCCCGCAATTCTACCTGCTTGCCATTAAGTTTGAACTGCATGATTAATTCCTTCCAATTGGTTCGCACTTCTCCCAATGTTGCCAGCCAAGCCACGCCTAGTATAAGGTCCACTCCAGCCAGGGGAAAGACAAAACAATCCGTTTTGATAGCACATCCTGGTAAGTTAATGGAGAGTTGACGGCATACTCCTTCAGATTCTTGTCGGTGCCCATCCCCCAATTGTACTCCGAATCTTCCAGTCTTATCCTTTCTAAGGCGTAATAGAGATACCAAAGAAGAAGATACAAAATTATGACTGGCACCGCTGTCAATTAATATTGTGGCCGCGCACCCTCCAATCGTTCCGCGGAGCCGCATAGTCTGGGGGCTGAAAATTCCGGCCATAGCATAGACCGGAAAATCGCCCTCCTGTCCCTCGGGAGAGTCATCGTCGGGTGGGAATTCCTCCTGTCCTGCTATGTCGCAATAATCATGTTGCTGTAGGTCCAATTCTTCGTCTTCATCCACCAGTATCACCCGTAATTGTTTTAACGGGCATTCGTGTCCTGGAGAGTAGGGCTTCCGACATTTGAAGCATAGTCCTCTGGCGCGTAAATCATCGTAAACCTTTGGGGGTATTCGAGTGAATCTGGAACGTTCTGTGGGCTGCCCAGATGTTCCGGTAGTAGTCCCGGCGACTGGTGGTGTGGAACCCGCTGTGGGTCCCATGGGCCGAGACATGCTGCTCCCAAAATTTCGTGCGCTTCCACTGGCGGTGGCCGAGAGAGAAACCGTGTTTGGTCGTGGATAACTGCTACTTCGTGATCCAGTGGAATTGTAACCCGATCCTCCTTTTCCTCCGCTCTGAATGATTAGTTTATGTTCAACGCCAAGGGCCAACTCCATGGCCGTTTCTAAACAATCCGGACGAAGTAAACGCAGCGAACATTTAATTTCTTCTTTCAGCCCGTTCATATAATATCCCATATAATGATCGTCCGATAACCCCGGAACTTGGCTTGCCAACTGGACAAAAAGAGTATTGTAATCTTCTACCGTTCCTCCTTGCTTGACTCCGGATAGACGTTCAAAACGGTTTCCCTGGTATCGGGAATCAAATCTAGTCACCAGGGCTTGTTTGAAATCTTCCCAGCATATATTGGGTTTGCGTGATCTCAGCCACGTAATCCAGTAAAGCGCTCCCCCTTCCATGGCTACCATAGCGGCAGCTACTTTCCGATCCGGTGGAATCGCCTGCAACTCGAACTGCTGCTCCACCCGAGCTAACCACCCAATCGGGTCCCCCCCCATCGAACGTGGGTAGTGGCGTTGGCATGGAATTGCGCCCTTCCCCGTCGATTGTTGGCACGGTCAGCGCGCCGACGTTAGCGCCTACCGCGTCGATAGCCGGTGATTTAGGTGGTGTCAACGCCTTCGTTATTGCGGCCAGCGACGACACGATTTCTTCCAGCTTCGCACCGTGTTCACCGAGCGTAAGGGTCATGGATTCGAGCTTCGTGCTATGGTCGTCAAGGGTCTGGTTCATTCGGATCTGTTCGGCCCCCAATCGGGCCACTTCTTCTCCAACGCGACTTTGTTCATTCTCCAATTCTTGCAAACGTTCACTTTGAGATCTTGTCATGGTGGCGGGACGGGATCCGGCAGGTCGGACCAAATTAATATAAACAAACAATAACAATCAACGGAAATAACCGTTGCCAGAGCTTGAGAGCTTAAACACACAAATTCTTATTTAATAAAGCATAGTTTGAAATAACCCTCTTGAGGGGATTAAATAGACTACAAGTCCTAATTAAAGAAAAACTCCAAAATAACATAAACTAGGAAATAAACTGGAATTAGGAAACTTATTTAAAAAAACAATACTAATTAATTAATTAATAAACAATCCAATTAATTCTTCCAGCCAGCCTAACCCACGGATGTGGGCTTTTCCCGATCCCGCCTGCGATACACGATCCAAGGCCTGGGGCCTTCGTCTTCCTCGGTCGCACTCGACTGTCTTTCTTCTTCCTCGGTCGAGCGAGCCTGCTCGCTATCAAAAGCCTACTCGAAATTAAATAACATAAGGGAAACTAATAGCATCAAATTTAAGAATACCAACAAAATGATTGAAATGATGATTATTGGTCTGAATCGAAGTATTTCGATAAGCTAAAAATTCCGAGGCTCTGTTGAGATTCCGGTGTATGTTGGAGATCGTCCAATTGTACGTGGCAAACTTTTTTCTGATATTTTGAACTTGTGGCCAATGACGCCAATGTTGCATAGAGGTCCCTGTGATGCCTTCATATGCCTCCCTATTGTCTAGTTCAAGCACAATATTGGTCAGATTGATTGCCTTGATTATAGGGAGACAATATATAATTGCTTCGTAAGTGGCTGCAGTGCTATTGTTGTGGGTCGCTAGATGAGTCGCATGACTGTAGTAGTTTCCTTTGTCATCCCGTATGAGTGCCGCAGTGCGAATTAGGTCGTGATTAAGATAACGAGAGGCAAAGTTGATTTTGTAATAGCTAATTTATCTCTATTTGTTAGTTCTAACTAGAAATAATTACATGATTAATTAGATTATTTATTTATATACTACAAATGTTTTTTAATCTTTACTTTATTTCCGACTAACTAAATACAACAACATTCAAGCCTTAATCCCAAAAGATTTTGGGGTTGGTTAACATGAATCGATACATCATACATGATACCAGAGCGAAAAGGAAAAGAAAGATAAAGAAAGATGAAAAAAGGTAAAGTATGATAAAAAAGATTAGTTAAAGATAAAAATGATAAGATAAAAAGAACATATACGGAGTATAAAATAAAAAGGATAAAGAACATAAGAAGGATAAAGAAGATAAAAGAATAAAAAGGTGATAAGAGATCAATCCTCCACACGAATATCCGTCTTCCACTTTGCGCTTTCTAATGCCAAACTTTCATCTAACCTAAGAAGAAGCATATCACTCTTGACTCCTCTTGTCCATGTCCGATTGGGTCTTCTTCTCCCTCTCCTCCCCATCTCTTCTCCACGCCTCTCAACTCGCCTAAAAGGTGCATTACTCCGTCTTCTACACACATGACCAAACCACCGCAATCTAGACTCCCACATCTTATCTTCAAAAGCTGAGTGTGGCGGAGATGCGAGTGGTACGTTGAATTTTATGGACATGGTAGACTAGACTGCTTGAGGAATGAGACTAAATACACTTGCACCATCCATCCATTTTAGTTCTTCTCATGATGCTCTGTCATTCCATTGTAATAGTATTTTTTTTAAAGGCTTTATGACATAATAAATCCCATGATTGAAGGTGTTGACAAAGCTAGTCCATTGTATATGCGATCTTTAAGTAGCAACCTTAGATTTAAAATTCATGATGGTATTAGGATCCGTTTTATTTCGTGCAATGTGTGGATTTAATAGATATTTTGTGATTTTGTCTAGCTAAGAGTTAATTTCCTATGATGTGTAATTACTATTCGCTCCTCATCTTATATACTAGCTAAGAGTTAATTTCCTATGATGTGTATTTATTATTTGTTCCTCATCTTATATGCTATTTTTTGTTATTTCATATTATTAGCTATTGAAGATTGATTTTTTGAACTGTAATTCTATTTTTTAACTTATATACATGAGTTCCACACATTTAGCAGTCAGACATAAATTTTAGCCAAAAAGAGCATGTGAAATTTACAAATTCCACTGCACAGACCTAGACATCTAATACCGTCTAGGATTCTAAAACGATGGATGCTATTTAAGAATTACACATACGATAAACTGGTTTTGTCACTGTCTTGAAGCATTGGATTTTTTGTGTGTATGTAGACATTTTGGGTGGAAATCGATAACATATATTTTAGTACTTTCTGCTCTATGTTTTTGTAATTTTTATTTACGTAATAAACCATTGCAGTCCAAAATGCTTTCTAAAGCATTGGAAGTCAGTGAAAAGATGAAATTGGATGGCATAAGACATAACATGAAGACTTACTCTATGTTGATCAATGGATTCATAATTCTGAAGGACTGGGCCAACGCCTTTGCCATTTTTGAAGATCTGATAAGGGATGGTTTAAAACCGGATCTTGTGCTTTACAATAACATCATCAAAGCTTTCTGTGGGATGGGAAACTTAGACCGTGCCATCCGTATGGTTGATGAAATGAAAAAACAGAGGCTTAAGCCTAGTTCAAGGACGTTTTTGCCCATCATTCATGCTTTTGCAAAAGCTGGAGATATACGTAGAGCCCTCAACACTTTAGTGTTGATGAGGAGGAATGGTGTCACACCAACAGTCCACGTGTTTAATTCTCTAATTCTTGGCCTTGTTGGAAAGCTGCAGGTAAATAAAAGTTTTCAGCTCTTCATTTTATGTTACTTGGATAGGGACTGAGAGCCCATTCGGCAAGGACTGGTTTTGTCTTATCAGCACGATTTTCACCAAACACTAACTATTGTCATAGTGCCTAGATGGTTATGGTAGGCATGGGTTTTGTGAAACATGTGCTGCCTAGATCTGCCTAGGAGCTAAGCCTCAGGCCATGCATGTATTTTTCCTGAATGGACCCTACCTCTGGTTGTCTGCCCTACTCCACCCGGGGGCTAGACTCCACTCTTCTTCCCACCTAGTACTTATTGCTTTTAGAACTGCGTATTTTACTGCATAGACAGTTTTAATCAACTCAATTTTTTTCTCTCCTCACCAAAACACAGATTGAGAAGGCTGTTGGCATATTGGAAGAGATGTTGGTAGCTGGAATTAGTCCTAATGAACACACATATACAACAATTATGCAAGGCTATGCATCTGTTGGTGATATTGGAAAAGCTTTTCAGTATTTCTCAAAACTAAAATCTGAAGGTTTGGTGGTTGATGTGTATACGTATGAGGCTTTGCTTAAGGCGTGTTGTAAATCAGGGAGGATGCAAAGCGCTTTAGCAGTGACTAAAGAAATGAGTGCTAATAACATCCCAAGGAACACCTTTGTTTACAACATCTTAGTTGATGGGTAAGAAGTATAAATATTATTTTGGGAAATTTACTGTTACCCTCGGGTTAGGTCATAATTATTAATTCATCCTTATATATTCAAAAGTCAATTAGTTATCCTTTGATCTTTGATTGTTTTCACAACTTCACTCTTCCGTTAATATTTTATAACTTCATTGCTGTTCGTTATTCTTCTGTTTTGGCTACTTTTAAAGACATTTTCCTATGAGTAGGCGAGATGAAGTAATATAAAAAGCAGCATCCATGGATTATAATGACAAGGGAGAAATTTATCGACTTTTAAAGTGGATTTTTTAGACAACCTTTGTTAGATTTTTACAGTTACATGATTTCATACGAGATAAATATTAACAGAAGTAGGAGAAATGGGGCAGTGATTTTTGTTTCTTATTTAACAAATGCCTATGGGTCACTATGGGTCATCCGGAAACAGTCTCTCTGTGCTTTAGTACAGAGGTAAAACTGCGTACATCCGACCCCCCCTTACCCCACCGTAGGTGGGAGCCTTTGCGGCACTGGGGTAAATGAAAATGAAATGATGATTTAACAAATGTCTATGTTTGAAAGCAGAGAAAACAAAAACCTTTTCTGTTATTTATGGGTTCAATATTTTTTCGGTGGCTTTATTGTGATCAATATGAAGGTGGGCGCGAAGAGGTGATGTTTGGGAGGCCGCTGATCTTATGCAACAGATGAGACATGAAGGGGTTCAGCCTGATATCCATACATACACATCTTTCATTAGCGCTGCTTGCAAAGCCGGAGACATGCAGGTGATGCTACTGAAGCTTTATCATTAAATGTTAAGTACTATCGTATTTAACATCAGTATGAGGTGAACTACATTTACATCAACATGTCATCATTTTAGAGGGTCCTTTTAGAGTGGCTTGGGCCCAATTTAATAAAGAAATTTTCTTAAATAACAGCAAAAACAATGCCAAATTCCAAAATAGGAGTATTTTGTTTTTTTCTAATTATTACTGACTTCATAGACATGGTCATCTTTTATTACTTCTTGGATTGGATGAGAGTATAACTTTGGAGGGAGCGAAGTGGAGTGTATTCGTATTGAGGATTGCTCTCTTTTTATGTTTTTAACTTCGATTTCATATGTTTATTCATGTTCGCCTATCTCACGCTCTTTTGGCACTAAAGAGTTGTAGAGTAATAATGGACATGCTTGGAAAATAATGTCAATTATGACATTAATACTGCCGTATTAATACCTGGTAATGCCAAAATACCTGGTAATGCCAAAATGCGGCAATATGATTTCAAGGTGACAGTAATTTACCCCAACCTAGGGACTGAGACTTGGATGTTGTTGTAGGGATTTTTAGCTTCAATCTCATATGTTATTTCATGTTAGCTGACTCCAAACTCTTTTGGGGCTAAGTCTTGGATGTTGTAGGGAAGACATATAACCCTTATTATGGAACTATTTTAGAATTTCACATCGTTTTTGCTCTTATTTTGGGAAGTTTTCCAATCTAATACCAACATGGCCATGTCATTATTTCCAGAGAGCAGTGAGCACAATCGAAGAAATGAAAGCGGTGGGAGTGGAACCTAATGTAAGAACGTATACAACCCTAGTAAACGGGTGGGCCCGAGCTTCACTTCCGGAGAAGGCTTTGAGATGTTTTGAAGAAATGAAGAATGCTGGAATGAAGCCTGACAAAGCCACTTACCATTGTTTGATGACATCACTTGTATCGAGAGCTGCTGTCACCGAAGACTACATCTTAACGGGCATCTTAAATGTTTGTGGGGAGATGGTTGAGTCTGGCATGACAGTTGATATGGGCACGGCCGTCCATTGGTCCAAGTGCTTACGGAAGATCGAGAGGGCAGGTGGCAGTATAACAGAGTCCCTTCAAAAGACATTTCCTCCCGACTGGAATGCTCATAAAACTCTCATTGCAACTACGGTTGATGTCAATGACGAAGATGAAGGTTCAGTTAACTGTGAATATGATTATGATGATGATGCATACCAAAGATGAAAAGCTCCTATGGATCCAAAGAGAATTTCTAGTACTCTTTTTAGTAATAGAGTTCTTTTTTTTATTTTATTTTTCATTTCCAAAATTGGTACGAGAATATGTTTAATGTCCAACTTTTTGGTAGATATATGTAGTAGTAAAGCTGTTTGGTGTAAGGACTGGTGATGCCATTAGATTTAATAAAAAATGTATTGGATTTTGTTGAGGAAGAAAATTCTCTGATGAAATAGTAAAGAGAATGGGGCCTTCTTTTTTGATGTTAGGCACTCGACATTTCTGACTCCGATTCTGTTTGAGTTGAAGTTGCAGAGAGATAAAGGTAAAAAGCGACTCATATAATGGAGACATGACATAAAACATAATCATGTACATATGCCAAGGCTTGGTTCCTTTGAGTTAGCATAGTAATGATCATATATTGTCTCTTAGTTGACTAATTATTGGACTCTCTCTCTTCCTTCTCTCTAACCCATTTTTCTCCATTGTTTTGATTGTTCAATTATGAATCATTACAGTCAACAACATTAAGGAAAGGGGGAGGGTTTAGAGGGGATTTCAATGATATTACTTTCTAGTTGGGCTGAAACTAGTGGGCTAAAATGATCAAGTTGATGGGCTCACTAAATCAGGTAATGTATTCATGAACCCACCCACATTATTCTAGGCACTACTTTTTCATCAATCCAAACAACGCTTTATTCGCTTACCCTCCTTTTCCTGTACACTTTGTAGAGAATTGATGAGAGGTTTATGATGAGAAGCTTGAATCACAAAAACAACAAGGAAAAGAAAAGAAAGAATACACACAGTTCCCAACCCCTTCAAACAGACAGGCAGTCCTCTCCCTCTTTTTCAGATCTCTCCTTTCTCTTTTCCTTCACTTTTCTCTTTTTACCAAAGCTCTATAGCACATCATTTATAATTATTATATGCGGTCATAAAACATAAACTAAAGCACTTTTTTGTTTTTGTTATAGTTTTTGAGCTAAGGTTTAATTCTCCTAATATTAAACCAATCGCATAGAAACTTCAACTTTTAATAATCATCACAGATTACGTAAAATATGAATAGTCCAACTCCCAAAGTCCAATTATCCTAGTATTATTATTATTACACCTTTAATTCAATTATCACCTTATGAGAGCCAAAAAAAGAAAGACTAATTACCTTTAACTTTGCCTCATGCTTTTTCACTTTGTCTTAGTAAGCTAACCATTACAAGAAAGGCATAACCTTACCCTCCCACCCCTTTCCTCCCACACCCACCCCACCCCACTCCGAGTCCTATTAATTCCCTTCACCAACACTCTCCGAACTCATAATCTCTACTTTCTCAAAACAACATCACCATCTCCTCCGCTATCATAATCTCCTTCTTGATCACAATATTCCTGAAAACAACAGACTACTATATACTAAGGCAAATCATCAAATATATCTAGCTAAGATGAGGAGTGGTGGGTATACATTTCAGCAGTCACTTACACATGAATCAGCAAGCATAGTGAGGCAAGCAATGAGCTTAGCTAGAAGGAGAGGGCACTCTCATGTGACACCTCTCCATGTAGCTAGTGCCATGCTGGCTTCCTCCACGGGGTTACTCAGAAGAGCTTGCCTTCACTCCCACTCTCACCCCCTTCAATGCAAAGCCCTTGAGCTTTGCTTCAATGTCGCCCTCAACCGCCTCCCCACATCTTCTTCAAACCCCATTTTGGGCCCACATTCTCACCTCCCTTCCCTCTCCAATGCCCTGGTCGCCGCCTTCAAGCGAGCCCAGGCCCATCAAAGAAGAGGGTCCATCGAGAACCAGCAGCAGCCCATTCTTGCCCTCAAAGTGGAAGTTGAGCAGCTTGTGATTTCCATTCTTGATGATCCCAGTGTGAGTAGAGTGATGAGGGAAGCCGGGTTTTCTAGTAGCCAAGTTAAAACCAATGTGGAACAAGCCGTTTCCTTTGAGATTAAGGAAGGGAGCGCTCCGAAACCATTAGTCCTGGGTGTTCCTCCTCATCATCAACATCAGGTAAGCCGGTTCCCACCAACAAGTGACCGGACGGTCAGAGATGAGGATGTGATGAGTGTGGTGGAGGCTATGATGAGCAAGAAGAGGAGAAACACGGTGGTTGTCGGGGAGTGTTTGGCCACGGCCGAAGGGGTAGTGAAAGGAGTGATAGAAAAGATGAGCAAGGGTGAAGTGGAGAGGGAGGACATGAGGCATGTGCAGTTTATCAGCGTTCCTGTTTTGACCCTGAGAAACATGTCAAGGGAGGAGTTTGAGATGAAGATTGGGGAGCTGAGGGCCTTAGTGAAAAGCTACATAAGTAGGGGGGTTGTTTTGTATTTAGGTGACCTTAAGTGGGTGTCTGACTTTTGGTCAAAATATGCTGACCAAAGCACTCACTACTGCTACTCTCCCGTGGAGCACATGATAATGGAGCTTAGCAGATTATTATGTGGTGGGATAGGCGAAAATGGGAGGCTTTGGCTAATGGGAATTTCCAGCTTTCAGACTTACATAAAGTGCAAAACTGGCCATCCTTCTCTTGAGAATCTTTGGTCTCTTCATCCCCTCACAATCCCTGTTGGCAGCTTCTCTCTTAGCCTCAAGCCCGAAAGGTATATATTTACTCATATTTATATTGTTAATCATGCCACATTAATCAAATACTCCGTATAAAGATATAAACCAACATATAAATAAGTTATCATCTCCAAATTATTGGTTTTTATTAATTTGTTTGTTTGTTCATACAGTGATTTGCTCGGTCAATTGGGAAGCAAGACAGCAGTAATAGAAGGATCAAGCTGGCCAGTGAGTAACAGAAATCAAGGTGCTGATGAGAAGCATCTTACTTGCTGTGTAGATTGCATGTCAAACTTCAACAAAGATGTTAGAAACAGTAGCAGTGCTGTTAAGACTGAGCCCAACACCACCACAAGCTTGTTGCCTTCATGGCTCCAAAAGTGCAAAGATGATTCCACAAGACAAACCACCAACCATCAGGTATTAATTAATCAATTAAATACCTTTCATTAAAGGCATTGCCGCATATGACCCTATTACTCTTTCAGTAAATATGTATGAATGAGATGCATCACAAAAATAGAAAGAGGGCCGGGCGAAGTTGGAAGATAATATTTCATTACACCACAAGTACTTTTTGAAATAAATGCTGACATTCTTTTTAACTTAAAAATAGCAGGAGTATGACAGGACTACTGATCTATGCACGAAATGGAACTCAATTTGCAGCACAATTCACAAGCACCCACTTTTTCCTGAAAAGAACTTGATGAGTTTCTCTCCATCTCCATGCTCATCGCCTTCCATATCATCTTCAAACGACAAAAAAAGTTCCAAGTTACACCAAAGCCTACTGCAATGGCCAGTCATCTTTGAGTCAAACCAATCACCCAAAGAGCACCAATTCTTTGCATCCCAAAAGGGGGCGCAGGCGTTAGCTACAAAGCCAGACTTGTTATCCAACCCGAATTCGAGCCCTAACTCGGCTTCCTCAAGTGAAGCGAGTGGGGACCATCTTATACCCATGGAGTGTTTGAACAAGTTCAATGAAGTGAATTCAGAAAACATGGACATTCTTTGCAAGGCGCTGGAGAAGAGAGTTCCATGGCAAAACAATAGCGTGTTCCCGGAAGTAGTCGGCACAGTGCTCAAGTGTAGGTCAGGACTGGTGAAGAGGAAAGGAAAACAAGAGACATGGATGTTCTTCTTAGGTGTTGATTCACTAGGGAAAGAGAGGGTTGCAAAGGAGCTAGCCAGGGTTGTGTTTGGTTCTGAGGATAACTTTATCCCCATTGGGATTAGCAGCTTCTCACCATCACTGAAGGCGGTTTCCGCGGAGGCAGCGGAGGAAGAAGTGATCAGCAACAACAAAAGGGGGAGAGACGAGGAAGGGGGAAGCTATCTTGAGAGGTTCTTGGAGGCTGTCAGGCAAAACCCTAGCAGGGTTTTCTTCATGGAGGATATTGACCAAGTTGACTATCATTCCCAGAAGGGAATCAAGAAACTTATTGAGAGTGGGAGCTTCAAACTGCCCTATGGTGATGGAGAAACGGTGAGGATGAAGGATGCAATCGTCATTTTCAGCTGCGAGAGTTTCGGGGCCGCCGCCACGTCTAGGGCCCCATCTCCTGTAACTCCTCCCATGGCTGCACCAAAGTGTGAGATGTTCCAAGAAAGAAAGCCATGTGTTTCGCTGGATTTGAACCTTGCAAGTGAAGATAGTCATAGTGATGAGCATTTCCGTTCCAACCTTGGAATCCTGGAAGTGGTAGATAAACAAGTTGAGTTTAAAATTCATGACTTGTTAGGTTGAGCAGAGATGAATCCAAAATCCGGAATCATGCATGTAGAATTTCTAATTTCCTTTACATTTTGTGGTTATATATATTTGTATTTTTTTGTTATTTTCTTTGTTTTAATTTAGTTTTCTGTTCCAAAAAATGTGGGAAGGGGGTAAAGTTAAAATTTTCACAGGTCCCATAGATTTAATTTAGATGGAGTTGAAGTACGTAGAATAGATTAGAGAAGAATGAAATGTACATTTAACGTACACTTGCTTGAAGCTTTAGTGATGCATGTTGTGTTGTTTTGATTTTAATGTATTGTTAACTTATTATTCTTGTACGTACGTATACATTAAATTGATTGGCAGCACCGCAGCATTATACTCCGTATTTTATATGCTACGTACCATTTTACTTAAAAATTAATAAAAAAATATTCACAGTCGGGGAACCAGAAATGACAAGTTAGGAGGCGAAACTTATAAAATTTATGTTGTAGGTCAATGTTTAACTTATCACTATATTTTTTATTACATATAAATATTTATGCATATGTATATATATCACAATCTTTTTTGGGGGATATGAAGCTTTTGACTTTTGGAAATGGAGGGAATTTGGGGTGTGGTTCGAATGGGAAGAAAAGAAAATGGGGAAGAAAAGCTGCCCGCCCGCACCCTTTTCGGGCTTTTGCCCGATCGTCCGACCGGGTATAGTGATTGACCCGGTCGGGCGTAAGCTGTTCACCCGAGGCAGATAGTTTTTTGCTGGGTTGCCCGGCCGGGTATAGGGGTCTACCCGGTCGGGCGGTTGATTTATTCTTTGTTCTTCATCTGCCTCCCCGGGCGGTTGGCTGGGTGCTGTGTTTTAAGAGGTAACCCGACCGGGTAGGGTTTTATACCCGACCGGGTTCAATCCCAGGTTTTTTTTTTGTTTTGTTTTTTTTTGAAATGTGCAAAAATAAAACAAAACAAGTAAACGTACCTTGCATGGGTTGCCTCCCAAGAAGCGCCTTATTTAACGTCGCGGCACGATGCCATCATTGTGTTCAGTCATTCAAACTTGGATCATGATAGTTTATCTTTTTCACACTTTCACTCCTAGGACGTTCATAGGAGTGCTCAACTTCTTGACTCTTCAATTTGGGAATCTTTCGAGGATCAAATATCCAGATTGTCATTGATTCATGCGGTAGGAGGAAAGGGAAGAAATTATCGTTTACTATGGTCAATGAAAAGTTTTTCGATCCCTCAATTTTGAAGAGGATTTCAGAAATGTCATTGTCCTTTCCAAGTTTATGAGTTTCCCTCAAAATTTTTTGAATTGATGGGGGTACCTCAAAAGATGACAAGGATAGATATTTAACCTTGAAGCTCAGATTATCCTCTTCTTTGACGAGTTGGAGCTCCGTGTCTTTTTCTTCCCCTACTTCTCCTGGATTCTGGATCTCCTTTTGCATTTCCTCTTCATTTGTCAATGTGATTGCAAAAGTTTGCTGTCTAGGATCACATTCTAGTTGAGAAGGAGGTTTTTCTGAATCCCTTGCTTCAAGCCTACTCACGACTCCGGTTATTTGACTCATTTGAGTTTCCAAGTTCAAAATGCTAGACTTGGTCTCATTATGGAATTGCACCATGTTTTGTTGCATGGCGGTCACACTGTTAGTAAGAGCCCGAACCATGTCCTCCGTGGACATATTAGAGTTGGAGAATGATCATACCTCATGTGAGGCACACCATCAATTTGTGCAAGGTATTCTTTTTGGAGCTTTGGGTAGAAGTCCGTAAGATGCCTGTGAGACATGCAAATGTTGCATGTCTTGGCATCTTGAGCTTTTGAGTTAAAGATAGATTCCTTTATTAGAGAAGTCAAGAAGGAAATTTGACTCTCTAAGGATGAAGTGTTGGTATTCATATACTCATAACTCATGTGAGCTCAGAAAATAGAAGAGCAAGATTTACATATATATATATATATATATATATATATATTTTATTTTTTATTTTTATGAGATAAAATAAAAAGAAAAGTAATTGTCTTTCCCCGACAACGGCGCCAAATTTGACGAGCACTTTGTCACGGTGCGTCAAAATAAATTCAATACTAACACTTATACGTAGTATAGCGTAGTAGAGTTCGTATCCACATGGAAAGGAATAATTCTCTTTTTATGAAACTTAGTAAATAAAGGGGGGTTTTGTGATGAATGATTTAATTAAATTAAAAACTAAGATGAACGACCTATATGAGATTTAATTCGAAGATAAAAAGGACTTGGCATTGCTACTTTCCACTTGTTGATATATTTTAGTCGATCATTGTTATATCTATAACTTATTCCCTCTCGAATACTCAATCGGGGAGTATATCCACTTCATCGAGGGTAGTTATTAACAACAACCGTTCATTAATAACCCTTACTATTAATCAAATATATAACAACGCTTTATACCGATTTAATAGTAGCATTTAATCTTTCTAACTCCTTGATGAAATCAATTGAGATTGATAACCTCAACACAACGGTTTCGGTTTAACCAACAAAATTAATCCCTCTTAAGTTTATTAACCACGACCGTGCATTAATAAACCGAAGTTACTTACTTGTGAAACCATCAACGATTAACCATCGGTTCGTTGATCATTTCTACTAATAATTAATATATGAAACAAAACTAGTTGATCCTTTAAGTAATGTTCAAAATATTAATATGAAATATGAGTAGGAATTAATTAATATTCAAGGAAGAATATTATTAAAGAAGATGAATCCTACTATAATTAATATCAAGATGTTAACTGATTGTCATCTTAGCAACACTCTCCAACATTAATATAGAAGAAGAAAATATCATTCTAACTAATGTCGAGATGTTAACTAATTGTCATCTTAGCAACATTCCCCAACATTAATATAGAGATGGTATTAAGGAAAGAACTATTAATTAATATTCAAGGAAAGAAGTCAAGAAAATAACTCACAACTTTAATAATCAACAAGCTTCAAGAGCAACACCAAGAAATGGAAGTTTAGCTCCTAATTTGGAGACTAAACATAGCCAGAAAATATAAAGAAATGCTATTCTAAACTGAGCTTAAGAGTATGGAAGAAGGGATTATTTTTAGAGAAGAAAAAGTGTGCTATTTATAGGTGTTTTTCAACACCTTTGGCCGGGTACCCGACCGGGTCAAGTACTTACCCGACCCGGTCCGGTCAAAATCAGATAATCCGCCACGTTCTGGTGATCTTCGCACGTCGTTTTGTCCCGGGTCACATCTGACCCGACCGGGTCAAGTAGGGGACCCGACCGGGTCCAGTGACTTTCTTGGCAATTTCGTTTGTTAAATCATACCCGACCGGGTGGGGGTTTCTACCCGGTCGGGTTTCACTCCTGGGCAGTCAAATTTCTTATTTTCTTCTCTTCAAAGTCTTGCTTTCCAACACCACAAATCCTAACTATACTTTACAACTTATAAATAAAGACTAAAATACAATTACAACTGAAATCACATAAATGTTTACAAACTAAATAAAACGTCAAACAATCAACATAAATCAAACATAAAAACATGTAATTATGCACTACTAATTAGTGTGCATCAGTGCACCACCGCCGTCTTTGCTATTTGAAAGCATATGAGGTATCGTCAGGCAAACGACGTTAAAAATAGCGCTTCTTGGGAGGCAACCCAAGTTTAATTCTGCACTTTTGTCTTTGTTTGTTTGCTTTAAAAAAAAACCCCGAAAAAAAAGAAAAAAAAATCCAGGGTGTTTTCTATTTTTGTTTTTGTGTTTGTGTGTTTTGTTTTTGCAGCTCAGGGTCTTATTTTGGGGATGATGTGCCGAGGATCACTTGACTCAGTTTAGTTCTGCACTAACCAGCGCCTTAGGGAAGTTTATGCAACTCTTATAATTGTCTATTTGTAATGTTGACTTGAGTTGAGATTGAGCATGCGTGACCCTTTCCTCTTTACCCCTTGTGCATAGTGCATTTTTGGTCATCGAGGGCGATGCCAAAGTTTAAGTGTGGGGGAGTGAATTGGGCATTCGGGCAGTAGTTGTCACATGGGATTTTTAGAGTTAGCATGTGCAGGTGTTAGTTGTATATTCATAGGAAAGTCATGTCAAAATTTTTGAATTTTTTTCTTTAAACTGTGTCTTTGTGAGCTAGCTAGCGTTTTGACTATGCTTTTAGAACATCTTTGAAGTGTTTAGGCTTAAATTGCTTGCACTATAATCTAGTTGTTGAGAGGATGAAGGCATTAGTCACCCATTGAAGTGCTTTACAAATCATCCACCTGACCTGAATAAGTCTTTTAGGAGAAGCCATTATGAGCCTGACCGTTTATTCTTTACCCAATTAATTGAGCTTCATAGCCCAAATGGCCTGTGTTTCCTTACCCGTGAATATTTCTGGCAAAGTCTTGTTGTTTAGGGAACTAGGGGATTAATTTGCTAAGTTTAGGGAATTTTTGCAGGAGCCACCGTTGGCACTGTTCCTATGCCCCAAGTGGGGTAAGAGCAGTCACTTTTTAGAAATTTGATATTTTCGAGGATTGCATTGTAGGCATGGATTCACGTTGAATAATTGAACCTTAATTGCTAATTTTCCTTGGTGAGGCTGAGATTAGAATGGGGTAATGTCTAGTGAAAATCTGAAAATTGAAAAAAAATTAATTGAATAGCTAGACCTCTTACCATGCGAAAAAGAGAATGGGAGACCCGGTCAAAAAGCGTAAGTGTTCTGCACAATAAGATGAGACTTGAGGATCTTTCGAAAGAAACGGCGTTCTCGTGCCAACATGACAAGGAAACATGATCTTAATTGATTGAACTTGGAGGCTATTGCAAAAATTAGCATTAGTCCTTCGTGTACTTCAAGTATACGTCAAAGCACCAATGTGCCGCGGCGGTTTAGCTTAGTTGTACACCATGTCCACTCTTTGCATAGGTTTAAGTGATAGTTCCTGATTTGTGGTCTACTAAATTCCCTGATCCTAAGAATAGCCCTGAAATTCCTGAATGCATTAAGTCCTTGTCAGGTTGTTCCAAAACTCTCAAATAAAGGGATTGATTATTCATTCACCATTCATCACCACCTTCACAAGTCCTTCTAATCAGTAGCTAGTTTATTAGTGTGCGCTGCCATAATTTTGAGGATGTTGTGAATAATTTTGTCATTAATTTTAGCTACAGTACAAAGATGTAGTTTAGGGGAGAATTTTCTTGGTTTTATCTCTCTATTCTGTGACTATCCCTGTAACTACCTGTGCATGCTAATTGTTTTAATTTCGTGTGGTGATTATCGTAAGTCCCGTTGTTTAGTTTGCTTGAGGACAAGCAAAGGCTTAAGTGTGGGGGAATCTGATAAGTCCGTATTACAACACGCATTTGATGCATGTTGGGATCTGTTTTTGATGTTTTCCCTAACTTTTAGGTGTCACAAATCTCAATTTTAGCTCAAGTTATGTATACCAGACGTCGGTTTGAGTTTTGTGTTATTTGGAGTCAAAATCAGGAATTTAGAGTCCGGCACCGGCGCTTGAAGAGAAATCGAGACAACTTGAGAAGCATTCGTGAATGAATTGATAGCTTTGGAGGTCACCGGGAGGTTCACCAATGAAGATTTGATGACAAAAGAACTCTAGGATTGACTATGAGATCAAAAGAAGACGAATAGAGCTTGAAAATGGCGATCAGGATGACCTTCTGTCAATCATTCAAGCATATCTCTTTGTAGAAGCATTCAAAGGACACGATTCAAGTCCCATATCAAAGGCAACTTCAAGTGCTACAAATCATATGAAGACACCACTGCGAGAAAATTACCACCATCTCGGCACGGCATCCCATAAAACATCCTACATGTGACCCTGATTCACACCATCGTTCATCGCCGGATGCCAATCGTCGATAGAAAAAGGAAGAAGAAAATTGATGGCGATAGCGCTGGATTAATGAGGCGGTGGCGGAGGTCGGGTCAGAGATGAAATCATGGCTTCCAATGAGTGATATATCGATGTAGCAGTGGTGGCCGCTGTGTGAGAGATGAAGCAACGACTACCGGTGGGTGGAAGTTGAGGAGCGGCGCCCGGTGGATGAAAGTTGAGGCGGCGGAGGAACAAAGTGAAAGCTGCAGAGCCGATTGCCGATCTTGGATTCTTGGAGATGGGTTTAGATGTTTGGGGGATTGATGTGAGTTTTCTCGCACTTAAAAAGATTGTAATATGGCGGTGAAAGTACGAGTATCATCTCCACAGGGACGGTAAAAGGGAATTAAGAATTAACTAAAATCAGCGATAAAAATAAATAAAACAAATGCGGTCGTGCGAGATTTGGTTGCTTGAGAAAACTAAGATTGAAAATAAACGCTTAAAAGTAAATATTTGGGTTCTTCTTAATTAACGACGAAGGGAACAGGGATTGATTCCGAGGTAATCAGATTTCTGGCAGATCAGGCTTAATTACATGAATTTAATTTAATTGAGCCTAGCTAATCAATACTAAGTTCTTACCGCTCTCGCGGCGTAGAGTAAAATAATTTAGGGGACCAGGTTGATCTCTCATGCGACAGGATCCTAAATTATTGCCAAGACGAACGAGCTTACGGCCCCTTAATCGCTACTAATTTCTTAGCGAACGATTAAGTGTGTGTGAATGTGTCCTAGAACAAATTAGATCTCTCTTAATTTATTCTATAAGCAATTGTAATTCTAGTGGCCATTCTAGGTTACAAAAGATATCAATTAAATTATTCAAACACAAATTAAACGGCATTCATGCAATTTACACCATCAAGAACCTAACCATACATCGTGATTAACCCCTTCATCAATCCCAAATCCCTAATTAAACTACTCACAATTCATAATTGAAGAATCAACAGAATTGGGAAGAATAGAATAAATTTTCATTAATTAAAAAGATGAACTTACAAATAATCCCAGGATCTTGGAAGAAAATAGCATAAAAACGGTGTTAAATTCGTCCCTAGGCCTCTCCGTAATGTTCGCCACCGCTAAAAAGGGTTAGGGAGGCCTTATTTATAGAAAAGAGGGGGAAAATCACAACTCTGGTCGATGTGTGAGATTTCCGTGCGTAACTCGGGACTACGCACGATCATGCGTCCCTGGCTACGCACAATCGTGCGTAGCAGGCAGTAGCTCCTCCACGGTTTTGGCTCTTACGCACGATCGTGCGTCCCAAACGCACGGTCGTACGTCCGTGTTCTTCATCCTTTTCTCTAGTCCGAATTTGACAAAACCTCCTTTATAAAAGTTTTAGATAATGAAGTCGTCTATCGACCCCAACTTTCGGAATGTGATTTTAATCATCTAATCAAGAGATATGATTAAAACGGTGGAAGGTGTCATTCTGAAATCGCAGCAGAGATCATCTGACTTCGTCATCTGTTTTCACCTTCTTTCTCTCCTATTCTCGTAACGGTGTCTTCATATGATTTATATCCCTTGAAGTTGTCTTTCATATACACTTTGAATCATGTCCATTATTTGTTTCTACAAAGAGATATTCTTGAATGATTGACAGAAGGTCATCCTGATCGTCGTTTTCAAGCTTCATTCATCTTCTTTTGATCCCGAAGCCAATCCTAGAGCTCTTTTGTCATCAAATCTTCATCGTAAACCTCCCGCTGACCTCCATAGCTCTCAAATCAATCTCAAATGCTTTTCAACTCATCCCGATTTCTCCTCAAGCGCCAGTGCCGAACTCTAAAATCCTAATTTTGACTCCAAATGACACAAAACTCGAACCAACGCCCGGTAAACATAACTTGAGCTAAAATTGAGACTTGTAACACCTTAAAGCTAGGGAAAACCATCAAACCCGATCCCAACACGCATCAAATGCATGTCTAAATACGAACTTATCAGGGATATTAGGTTATTATTATTGGAGATGGGTTTAGCCGTATTAGGAGTAACTGAGAGCATTTACTTTAGCCGGAGTCACTGTGGCGGAGTCACTGTGATCGGTGAGTCACTCTGGCGGTGGAGTCACTTTGACCGGAGTCATTGAGATAGTGACTGGCGGCAGCGGCGGTAGTGGCGGCAGCGCGTCACTATGGCGGTGGAGTCACTTTGACCGGAGTCAATGAGATAGTGACTGGCGGCGGCGTTGGCAGTGGCGGCGGCGGTGCTTGGGTCGGCGTCTACGGAGGTCTGGTGGCTGCAAAATATGGACTACTAAATAAAATATTAAATAATAAATGCATGATTAAATAAATAAATGACTTTTAGTCACTTTTTTGGAAAGATTTAAAACATGTCATATTTTTGTCTTTTTCATTAATTTTAGTAATATTGAAATAAAAAGGCCTTTGAACTTTATCGACCACAAATTATAACTTAGGAATTTTATCAATTTGGGATCTGAAAGATAGACGAATTATCAATCCGGAATCTGGAATATGAAATGTATCGGTATAGGACTCGAAAGATGAAAAACTATCAATCTAGGACCTAACATTTCATATGTTTTGATTTATTTAATTTTTTATTAATTCCATTGCTAATATTTGGTGAAATTTTGTTCACTAAAGTTTATTAGTTTAATAAAACTAAATATTATTTAAATTTTTTAAAATGAAAATAATAATAAAATTTATGAAAACATAGGTCCTAAATCGATAGTTTTCAATCATTCGGGTCCTATATTGATATTTTTCCATCATTCGGGTCCTATATCGATACATTTCATCTTTCAGGTCCCGAATTGATAGTTTGTCTTAGTGGGATGCTATCGAAATTTTGAATATAGCTTGGTATATATTTTACAAAAAGTCATATTACTTTTTTATCTTATAAATATACTTTCTTATTTATCTTGCATATAAAGTCTTTTAAAACTAGCATTATATACCTAAAGAATCGATCTCATGTATTTTAATCAGTGAATTTGTAACTTTAGTTTTTTATGTATACGAATAATATATAAACTAGCATTACACACATTAAGTCTTATTTAAAGCTTTGAAAATGAGTTTATTTTTTAAAATTAAGGGGGTGATAATTTATATACATAGTAGAGTAATAGTTAAAAAGTTATAAAAATATTACATATACAATACATTAATACGAAGTAAAATTTTCTACGATTTTGGGGCGGTCCTCCCCGCCCTGTCGTCCCCGTGTAATCGTGTATCTTTCAATACCTCACGAGGCCATCTAAAACTGAATATAGATGCATGCAAATGAAGATTTCAAATGACGAGTGACGGAACCAACTCGGGTATCTTGATGGGGCGTATTCTAATGATCCTATATATATATATATATATATATATATATATATATATATATATATATATATATATATATATATATAAGCATTAAATTACATCATAAGTTACAAAATCATTTTCTCCCATAAGTACATCTATGTATTCTCACTTGTTAGGTTTTCACCTCTCCAACTCAAACCACACTCAAACAGCACACAACCAAGCACCACCGGAAGGGACAGTCACACTCCCCACTCATCTCAACGCACATCATGGTCAGAAAGGGGAAGCACAAAGAGAATAACACAAAGGGATCGAAGGAGAAGAGACTGGAAGTCTCTCTCACTATCTCTCTAACCTTATTCTCTCTCTAACCGAAGACCTCAAAGTCTCAGGGAGGACTAAGGGGGCTTAAGTAACAAGGACCATATGAAAACCCTAATAGAGGGTTCTAGAACAGGACTAGCGAGAAACAACATGGGTCAGGGCTAAGAGGCAAGTGAACAGGCCCAACATAGGATGAGAGGGTTCACAAGGCTTTTGCTCGCATCATTCTATTTTGTGCCACTTTCTTCCCTGGTCTCTCCTTTGAAACAAATTAGAGGTAGACTTCAAGCTATAAAACAAAAAGAATCCTCTCTTATCTTATATACATAAATGGAGAACCGAGAATCCTCTCTCATATCATTTCCCTCCCATTTAATGATCGTGGATCACAAAATATGTGAATATGCATGTAGGAATGCTATTCAACACTTGACATTATTCCTCTTTTAGAGACTCGGTAACATTTTCTTTTTACTTCTTTTCAGATTAATCCTAGACTTTGTAAATCACACAAGGATATGTTTTGATTTCCTTTCATTTTCCTCTCAAATTTAGATCTTTATCATCTTAAAGAAGCGAGTTAAATTAGTGACCCAAACCCTTCACCAATTCACAAGTCCCCTTTATTAACTCTCATTCCGTTCACTTCTCTTCATCTACACGTACATGTTTTGTATATATCTTTAGATTAAGGTTCTCTTTTTTGTAACCAAAGTTACAACGATTCAAATATGAATTTTCTTTTTTGAATTGATATGATACATTCTTCACATATTTGATCAACCATGTAAAACTAAACCAGATTAGACCAGATCCCAAAATTTCAGTCCATATAAAAACATCATTATTTGGGAAGATTTCGAGGAGTTTCCTATTCACAGAATGTGTTTGTGATAGTGCTTACTTGGGATTTTTAGACTTTGGCGGTGACATTCCTTTTAATTTGGATGCTCTTTTTGAACAATAATCAAGGAGATTTGTAGGATTTCTTTTGACATATTACATTCACTATCCCCTTTCATGAGAACGGGAGGAGCCCTTAGTACCCCTTGGTTAGTCTCTTATAACCACCCAAAGTTCACGTTCATGCATCAAAAGCTTTTTCTGGCTGAAACTTAATTCACTAAATTGTGTATATAAAGATTACAAAATTGAAATACAATCATTGCTGAAATAAGATGGACATAGAGGTGTTCGAGCGATCCCAGATCAACAGTCGATTAACTAATAAATAATAATATCAAGAATTTGATCAGTAGAAGAACAATTCATCAACATTCAATACTGTATATTCATAAAGATGTAGCAATAATGCATATTACATGGATGAACTGTTGAGAGAGAATTATCTAGGTGCTTTATGAGAATAATAGATGCGGAATAAATTGTGTAGAGACTTAGGCCGTTCGAACCATCTCTGCCTCTATTTATAGGAGAGAGGTCGAGCATCTTATTACAATTAGAATATAGAGTTGGGCGTGCGTGTGGGTGGAAGCAGGCAATAAATAATAAATATTACCATCTCTGCTAATACCAAGACTAATTAAACAAAAATAATTACAATAAATTTGAACACAATAAATAATGTTCTAACAACTTGTTAGTAAACAGGCAACCCCCCATTAGGTGGAAGCAGGCAACTCCCCGCTAGGCTAGAAGGCAGACCCCCTGATTGGGCTAGAGGCAGACTCCTTGATGAGTTGGAAGACAGGCTCCCAGTTAGACTAGAGGCATGCTCCCTACTGGGCTGTAGATACGTTCCTTGTTGGGTGGGAAGGCAGACTCCCTGTTGGATCGAAAGACAGGCCTCCTGTTGGGCTGACAGGCTCGCGGGCTATCTTGGACTTCCACTCTGCTGGACCTCCACTCCTTAATGAGCTTAATCGGTCGGGCTGGCTCGAGCTCTAGGTTGTTGGGTCCACTGGTCGGGCTGACCTGGTGAGATAGTGGACTCGGGTTTGGGCTTGCTGATCCAGGTCGTGAACTTGGACTCACGAGTGTAAGTTCGGGGCCTAGACCAATTGAACTCTGGACCTAATCTCATAACATTTTTAAGTTGTAAGTTGAAAGAATACTTCTTTGTTCTTTCACTAACTATCTCTGTACTAGAATCTACTAATTTCATACAAATCGGTAGCAAAAACCAAATTTTCAAACGATAAGTACTTAATGGTGGAAGAAAAAAATTAAAGAAAGAAAAAGGTCGAGGAAGGATAAAACAATATAATGCTGTTTAGATGTGGAAAAACTATTTCCAAAACAACGGGATAAGATAAAGATTATACTAGTAGAAGTTTAATTAGTGTATAACTTTTGAGATTGATATTCATTGCTTGAGGATTAGTCCAACAAAAAAGCTCCTTTTAATTTCCACATAGAAACTCCTTGAAAATGTTGAAAGAGAGATGGTGGATTTGCTTTTGATTGTTTATTCGTTTTTACACTATGGGCTGTTTTGCTTTATATGGAGTGAACGCATGTAACCCCAGAAACAGTGAGAGACCAATAAATAAAAAGAATGGAAGGAATCGGAGTTTGAACCATAAAGAAGTTATTACAAACTTTTGAATCATAAAAGCAAAAGTATACGGCCTAAGCCCGATGGCTTCGGGATCGGAGCCACTTTTCCAACTAATAAATATTTTTAGGAGAATAATATTCAAAACTAATCATAGTTAGTGAATCATTATTTCACGGTGTATATCTTTTTCTCCTTTTCTAGTTTTTGTTTTTTTACGGAAGTTTTATAAATTACATAAAAATAGTTCTACATATATTAGTATTACGGAGTAAGACATTCAGAAGTCAGAACCTATGCTAATAATTGTTTCGAATCATTACTTTTCTTTATTCATTAATTACATTATTCTGATAATGTTTTATATTTTGAAATTATGTACCGGCAGATAGTTAGCAACACTTTATAATAAAAAATGTAACCTAACTATTACTCCCTCCGTCCCAAAATTATTGTCCCGCTTTCTTTTTCGGTCCGTCTCGAAATAATTGTCCCGTTTCTAAAATTTTCTTATTTGGTAAACAAATCTATACCAAACAGTGTCAAACAGTGCAAAATAGTGCAAAATAGTGTCGCTACAGTGCCAAACAGTGTCGCTGCAGTGCCAAACAGTGTCGCTACAGTGCCATTTTCTTAATCTGTGTGAAAAAACAAACGGGACAATAATTTTGAAACGGAGGGAGTATTATATTCAAATGTTATAAAACTTACACTAATTTATAACAGCATTTCCCCACATTATATATAAAAACTTTGGCCGACAGAGAACATAATAGTACGAAACTCATAACTAAAAGTTGAACGGAGGCAGGAAGTTCTTTAAGAGACTGTTTGGCACCCATATTTTTCGGCTTATAAGGTTTATCAATCAATATTTTCATCAAATACGTAACTTTTGATTTTGCACGCTGAACTGTGTAATATTAAGAAAAAGTAGAGTTGGAGATATTTTTCTGCAAGTATTGACTGAAATTACTTGATAGAGTATATGGGTCCAGACCTATGACCCACATACTCTGAAGACTAAAAGGAAGCACAACTCGCACCCAGGTGGGCCTCCGTCGGCCAGATGGTCCTCCATCGACCAAACTCCTATCAATCCAGAATATGGTCCAGAAGCCTAGGAGCGCAACATGGTCCTCCGTCGGTCTGGCACTTCATCGGCCAAAGAAACATCCCACAACTAGATTTCATACTTAATTAATATTTTGAGTTGTATCTAGCTCAACAGGGGCCTTATGTTGTAAATGAGTCTTTCAAGCCTAAGACTTGGGAGCTCAGCCCATATTTTCCCTATAAATACCCCCTTTGGGGTATTTGCAAGAGGTTGAGTAATATTAATTGCACTCTCTCTAGCTCTCACTTCTTTCTAAACTAATACTACTCTATCATAACTGTAGATGATCATTTTAGCTATTTTTACATATAATTTTTTCTTAATTTTATTTGTAAAATATATTTTAAATATTTTTTTTGTTAAATTGGCATAATCAGTCAATCATGCCACTTCAGAAAAAACTTCTTATATTTCAGTATAATCAGCCGATTTTCGTAGTATTAAACTGACTCTAAATTTCTTTACATCTTCATCTACTATTACTTCTAGTTTTCTTAAACATATCTATTAGTTTATCTAAAATATTATCTTCATCTAGTCCAACATACTGCTTTGTGGAAAGCTTAGTGATACATATGGCAAATCAAATGCTTTATAATAGAAAAGAGGTGTGATTTTAGTTCAGACTGATTCTGATCCTACATTTTCTGATCCTACATTTTCATAAGCTAAGATCTTATTGATAACTATCAAGTTTAATTTAGCAAAAACATGATGAAGACCAGACTGATACTACCTCCACACGTGGATATCAGATAAGCATGCTAGCCAAAAACCGATTGATGAACTTCTAATTTGAGCATTGTTTTTGAAGTTTGAGGATTTAATTGAGTGATTATTGAGTACGTGGGTTTCATTGACTTTGGCTACGATACAAAGCCTGCCCGTTTGGCCAAAATCGGCTGATTCGGTTCATTCTACTGAAATTTATGAAGTTATGACTGAAGTGCATTCATTGGCTGATTCTCCCGATTTAAGACAATTATTTTTAAAATATGTTTTATTAATAAAATAACGGAAAAATTATATGTAAAAGTAGCTAAAATGGTCATCTACATTAACTTCAGCCAATACTGCCAGAAAAGTAACTCCAACCTTACTTTTTCTTATTATTACACAATTCAGCGCGGGAAAACAAAAGTTACGTGTTTGATGAAAAAGTTGGCTGGTAAGCCTAATGAGCCGGAAAACGGTGTTGCCAAACGACCTTTTAGTGTTTTCCAAAATGTAAATATATATGGGTGGATGTTTGGATCTGTTTCTTAAAACTGCTTCTTCTCCTTCAGGTAGTAGAAACAGATATTGAAGTGTTTGGGTGAAAATGCAAATGTACTTTTGGGGTGCTCTAAATTACTCCTATAAGAAGTTTTTTAGAAGTTGGAGGGAGACCAGCTTCTGAAAAAACTGATTCTGCTTCTGCTAAGGAAAAACAGAAGTATAATTAGTTCCAAACATCCCCTATGTGTAGAATTTTTTCTACTAAATCCCCTATGTGACTTTGTGTTTATATTGGGATTTTATTTTCTTTTGACGAAGAACATGCAAGAGCAAAGTTTTTAAATGGACAATATTGTTATTCGTAATTTTAGTTGTAAAATAGTTTTGAACACCTTACATCTGTCCATGACTAAATATTTGCATGGACACCCAAATACTAAGCTATTTTAACTGAAATAATAATTTTAAGGTAGATTCTATGGTACCCATAAGGTACCATACATTTGTCCACATGGACCAATGAAAATGTAACAGTTGAATTATTTAAATCTAAATTAAAAATGATAAAGTGATGTGGTCCAATCAAATGAATGATAGATACGGTACCTTATTTTTTAGAAAGATACCGGAGTTGTCACCTAATTTTAAACATCCAAAACCTAAGGATAATGAATAGCGGACGGATTTAGCAAATAGTAAGATGTGATGATATCTGAAGAAATGATTGCAAATGAGAAAAGAGGGCAAAAGGCATAGGAATGAAAAAAGTGGTGACCCGACCCTAAGTGTCCTTTTTAGGGTTTATTAATACCTTAAAGTAAGCTAGCATTATGTACGCACTTTTGAAAGGCAATGCAACTTTTATATACAGTACCTCTTATTGCCAGTACCTACAACTGCTCTCTTACCAAGACCAAGACAAGTTTTAACACTTAGAAACTTTACACTAAAGAGTTTGGTTTGATTTGAAGATTTGTCTTTTTCTTTTTCTTTTTATTTGCCCCTTTATCCTAGTTACACTCTATTCTTTTGGCCTCTTTTCTCTTTGAAGGGGTAGAGTAATGTCATAAGAGTGGACCCATTGTCCGATTTTAATCTAGAGGTTTCTTTCAAATTATTACTAATAAAAAAAACTATAAACAAAAATATGATTATAATTAAGTTATTATATCATTTATATGTGAGTTATAATCACACTCTGATTTAACAATACAATTATAGTCACTAAAGTTTTCAGAGTCACATTTTTTCCTATACTTTTATGTTGATTATATATATACATGCAAAGATGGTACGGACAACCTAATTCTCTACACAATTTATTCCGCATCTATTATTCTCGTAGAGCACAATTAGATAATTCTTTCTCAACAGTTCATAATTCATCTATTGAATGTTGACGAATTATTCTTCTAATGTTCATATTTTTCATATTATTGTTTATTAGTTAATCGATTGTTGATCTGGGATCGTTCAAACACGCCTCGTCAAGATGACCTCCAGACCACCTCCGCCTTTGGATATTTTGGATTTGTTTGAATTATTTTTTTAAAATGATTTCGCTAGCGGTCCACTTGTTGAGGCGCACCTTTCGATATTTTTCTTTTAATTTTTCGGCACTTTTGAAAATCGGAGTTATTATTAACTATCTTTTGCAGGCGTTTTTAACGGCGTGACCCTCTTGTGATAATGGAATTCAAACACATGAACGACTTTGATAAAACTTGAATCACATGACCCTATCTGAAAACTGACCCAACCACAACTACTTTTTCCGTACTTTTCCCTATAATATATGTACACACACTAATACATAAAGTGATCAGTTATAATACTTCAAAAAATAAACAAACTAATACACACACAGACACATATATATACACACACACATACTAATATATAAAGTTATTAGTTCTAATTCTTCAATTAAAAAAATACGCACTAATACATATCTACCGTATAAGTGATACCGACCGAGATAGTTAGATACCCTAAAACTAATATCCATTTTGACCGTTTACACATACTCATAAAGTGTGTATTAGGCTCGGTAGGCAAAACTCAACATTTATTATTATTAATGTTATTATTATATCATTATCATATATAATATGCTTTTATACGCTCAATAGTCCACAAGATTTTTTTGTGACTTAATTTCTAGTGTGAAGTTATATGCCTCTACAAGAATCAATAGTTTATTGAATAAAAGTACTACATAGTAATTTTCTATGATAAACATTAATTTTTTTGAATAGTGAAAATATATTTTTCTTTGAAGTTTGCGTGTTTTGTTTTACATGTGATACACACGCCTTGTTATTTTTACAAAATTTATAACGTTCTACATATCATAATTGGTGAGTCTACCCGACCCGGTTTCGATATCCGTTGGGTTTGGTTCTGGGTCCAAACTTTCAGACCCGTCGAGTATACGAGTCGGGTCCGAATCTTTTATTAACTTAGTGGGTTCGGGTCTGGAACACTATGTTCCGGCCTGGACCCGACCCATTGACAGGCCTAATCACGAACAATATAATTGAGGATTGGGAAAAGGGTCAAATAGGCCCTCCAACTAACTTAAAAAGTGCAATTCACTCCATATATAGAAGACTCTGTCCGGCTGTCGCCATTTTGTGCGGTTCCCGATGGAATTTTTTGATGAAATGTTTTGAGCATCTTCTTCATTAAGTCTGGTTTACTCATACCAAATTTCAGATAAAATGTAACCTGGAAAACAGTCAAATGATTTTCTGAAATATACTGCTCTATTTAACTGCGCAGTTATCTTCAAACATTCATTTGACTGCCTTCCTGATTGAATTTTTAGCTGAAATTTGGTATGAGTAAACTAGACTTAATGAAGAACATGCTCAAAAAATTTCATCAAAAAATTTCACCGGAAACCTCCCCAAATGGCGATGGCCGAACAGAGTCTCCTATATAAGAGGTGATTTACATTTTTTAAGTTAGTTAGAGAGCATATTTAACCCTTTTCCCTTGAGGATTTGATTTAATTGAAAAATTAGTGAAAGACCACGGCCAATTGAAATACGGAGTACAATAACAGTTGGAGTCAGAATTAGCTTGTTACTTTCACTACTTTTTTACGACACTATTTGCGGGTTGAGTTATTATATGGAAATTTCTACCGTACATCTTTAAATTTAATAGGTACCAATATCCAAGATTTTCAAGCCAATCAGATTATTATGAACTCTCCCATCTTTTTTGGGAGTTTAGAAAGTTTGAAGGAGTGGTTTTGGAGGGTTTTTGTAACCCTTCAAAATCCTTCAAATGCTCAATTTTTTATTCTCCTAAATTGGATGATTTTGAAGATAACTAATTAAATGTTAATTTTAACTTAATTAAAAATGAATACAAATTCAACTATTTAAATTCGTTATACCTTTAAAGCGATTTCAATTCTAATTCCTCTTTAGTTCCTCTCCGTTCAGATTTGTAACTTTCAAACAAGAAGGGTTTCCTCCGGTCCTCCCCTCTCCTCACATTTCCTTCCTAGAAATAACCTTGAAAGTCTTCCCTCTCTTTCCCTCTAAACTCCGAAACATAACCTCAATAAATGATGCGGTCCAAGAAAAGTTTTTAATTTAAGGGTACTCTCTAGGAAATTCTTTTAAGATGGGTACAAACTTACTTAAGATGGGTTTTAATTTAATGCGGCCCAATTCACACCTAGCTAGCTACCTGTACTCTAATCAAGATTGGTTTTTAACATTTTATTGTGTGCATACCCCATAATCAAGTTTTATTACATTCAAATCCACGTTATTTTATACTACTTCCGTCCTTTAAAACTTTGTCAAAGTTGACCGACACGGAAAATAATAAAGTAAAAACTGTGTGATTGAGGTTTGTGCAGAGGAAAGAGAAATAATAGAAACCACAAAATAATTGATTAAAAGGGAAAGTGGCAAAATTTTTTGGGACGTCCCAAAGAGGAAAGATGACAAAGTTTTAAGGGACGGAGGGAGTAATTTACCTTAACCGTATTTGAAGGTCGGAAAAAGCGCGCAGAGAATGAAAAGTTTGGAAGAATTTTAAAAGCATTGTCAAGGATTTGTACATTAATTAATACAATTGAAGACTCCAAGAAGAAAGGGGAGAAGAGAATTGAGGAGAATTTGGAAAAGATAAAGAAAACGAATAAAGAACCGGAAAAAAGAAGAAGTAAATAATTATTTTAAGATAAGAATAAGAAGAAAATGGAGAAAGAGGGAAAAGAAAGTAAACATGAAAAAAGACTAAAAATTTATTTTAATTATTGACTTACTCGGGTGATTAGACTTTAGAGTTTGGACTACGCTTAATGAATCATTCTCACCAACCCTTCTAGTATCCTACTACTATGACTCTTAATTTTCTCACCCTATAATACAAATTTTTTGAAATTGTACCTTTTCCTCTCTTCATAAAAGAATTAAAGAAAGATTATTGTAACTTCAGTTTCAAAGTGGTGCGCGTCCTGACGAAAATGGGCCAAGCGGAGGATCGGTCCTTAGATTTAGAGGGACTTATCGGGTTTATAAATCAACTGTTTTATTAAACATACAATTTATGTTTTCACGCGCGGAATTGTGTAATAATACGTAATAAAAAAAGTAAGGTTGAAGTTACTTTTCTAGTTGTATTGACTGAAGTTACAATAGATGACGATTTTAGCTATATTTACATATATATATTTCTTTATTTTATTAATAATCCATATTTAAAAAAAATCTTAAATCAGCAGAATCAGCCAATGCAGGCACTTCAGCCAGAACTTCATAAATTCAGCAGAATCAGTCGATTCAACCAATTTACGTGTTACCAAACGGGCTCTTAATAAATCATGTTCAAAACTAAAGAGTTTGTCGTAAATCATAAAATACAAATGTATCACAATAGCCAAGTATGGTAACGTTATTATAGTATATGTCGTAGAACATATACTATAATAAGTTAGGAAACTTTGCAAAAAAATATCATCATAAAATCTTATTAAATAAGTAATAATAACAAAACTAAATTATTATTCTATTCATATATGTTCGCATTTAAATGTATGCAACGTTTTCCCTTTCGATACCGATATACTCCCTCCGTTCCTATTAAAACTTCTAACTTTCCTTTTTCGTCCGTTCCATTTAAAACTTCCATTTTCCCCTTTTAGCAAAGAATTTGTGGTTCACAACATTTCTTACACATTTCTCTCTCTTCTGCACAACTCTCCACCACACAATACTCACTATCTTAAATTGTGTGTCAAACCAATTTGAAAAATAAAATAAGAACGGAGGGAGTAAATATTTGTAACACAACCCTATTTGGTACGTTTCTCGATCATTTGTAACAGTACTCCGTAGCTTATTTTGATTTTACGCCCTTGATCTTTTCTTACATTTTTTCACTCTTTTATGTTTTATCTTACGAGTACTTTTACCATTTTGTACACACTACTAGAAAAGTCACTGGATCTTGGCAAGAATTCCTTCACATAATTTTCAAGTCTAGCGGTTGTGGTTTTGATTTAATTTGGCTCGGACGCCAATTTTGAGCTTATATATATGAGTGTGCCAAAATATTGGCTTGAAAATATGCAAATATTGTGTGTGTGTAAACAAAATATGTGTGTGTATGTGTCTATATATTTATACTCCCTCCGTTCTTTTTTAGTTGCAACAATCAACATTTCACATTTACAAACGCACGTGTTTGACCGTAATTATATCTTAATTCTATTAGTAATACAATATTAAAAATCAGATTTTGAAAATTTGTAATGAGATGAATTGAACAATATATTTTAGAAAACATATTTTTCATAAAATAATAGCGTAAAATGTAGTTAAAATAGAGCGTGTGAATAGTGTAAAGTTCAACATGTTGCGATTAAAATGGAAGGGATAGTATATTGTGATTGGTGAATGTGAACAAAATATAGTAATTTGAGAGTATAATAGAATTTGCCTTTAAAAAATCTTAAAGATAATGTATAGTATTGGTGACGTTGGGTCGTTGGATCGGAGAACAAAAGATTAGAATGGAGACAAAGTTTCCACACAGCATGATGTTTTGCAGACTTTAACTTTCCTTTTAGAAAAGAGAAAGCAGGAAAAGGTAAATGGCTGGTTGATCCTTCTTTTACATATGGTCACCATCTATCTGCATAAAGCTTAATTCCTTCTTTGTGTTGCAAGTGATATTTGCATGAAAGTAAGTGAATAAACTCTCTCTACCTTGGATCTGAAGCCTCTCATCATGTTTTCTACTTGCGCCAAATATGGATTAATTATTAGAAAATTATGGAAATAGGAGTATAAAAGATTGAAAGTTCCAAAATATGATTGTTATATTTTTATTCCTAAAATATGAGTAATTATTGTCAAGTTCGGAAAATATTGTTATCAATTAAAATCAGATACTGCCAAAACATAACAGTAATTGATCCTATTTTAAGAATAAAAACACGATGGTTCTATTTTGAAATATACAAACGTATTTAGTCTTACTTATTTAAGGTAATTTGCAATTACAAACACAAATATATATATATATATATATATATATATATATATATATATATATAGGGGATGGTTCAAATACAAAGACCTCTTCCCATTCAAAGTGAGAATGAATCTTGTGCATTCATTTCCACATCTAATGGTTCAAAATGAGCAAAAAATGCACAAAATTCGACCAAAATTACGGTGACAATTTTGTAAATATGTTGCACTTTTTTGTTATCCCGAAAAAGAGAAACAGAAACACGCAAAAGTGCAAGCAAAACATGCAAAAATGCATTTCTTCACACTTTGCACGGGAAGAGGTCTTTTTATTTGAACTCTTCTCTATATATACATATATATATATATATAGAGTGCGGTTCCGGTGAGAACACTTCTTAGCGTGAGAAATGAGAACACTCCAAAACGATGCACTTTATCCTTCACAAAACTGCACATTTATAGTTAAAGTAATGCAAAATTTTAATGTGCACATTTACGTTTAAAATTTTGCACAGTCGAAATGCACATTTTCTAATTTTTTATATGCACGTTTCTGTTTTACATGATGCACAATGCTCAAATCCAACGCTCCAGAATCATTCTCATTTCTCTCCTATATATATATATATATATATATATATATATTGAATGCAAAAAACCTACTCCGTATTAGAATAATCCAAAGGAGCAACATAATCAGAAATACAACCATGGCTTGAAAGCTAATCCTCAGATCAATCATAGAGATGATCACACTTATAGGAACAACTCGACTTGATAACCACTTAATTGGCAGAATTCAGCCAACTTTGACCAATCTGGTGATCTGGTCTCCTAGTGTAGTAGATGAGGGCGTGCAAGAAGTACTACTGTACAAGGCGTCAAAGCATCTCGATTCAGAAGCCCCAAAAATATTAAATATAATCTACATAATATTAAAATCCTTATTTATTAGATTAAAAATTCCTATCTTATAATTTTTTAAATACAAACATTAAATAGTACTATTTATATGTAATTAAAATGCAGTTGTTAATTACATTTGTGCAATTTCTTTATTAGATAACTAGACGTAATACCCGTGCGATGCACGGATACATCTAGAGAAGAAGAATAACTTGTTTAAAATTAATTTTATCATGATGGTACGTAACATGAAATTGTTTTAAATAAAAAACATATAGTAGAGTTCATATGCTTTAAATTTGATTATATAATGGTAGTTTGTAAGAAAAAAGGAAATACATATTGATCGTATGAAAAATTGCATGGAAATTTAAAATAAAAGGTAAGATGTAAGAATATGTACTACTTAGATAATGGAACACCACGATTCTACAATTTAAGTGTCTCATTTGACAGCCATATCAAAGCTTTTCAAAAATGAACATTCATATATGTTGACACTATACAAAAAGGATCACAGTTTTTGGAAAAAATCTTTATACACCATATTGTGAGTAGGGTCGATAGCATGCATGTCCCTCTTAATCACATATAAAAAATATTCAACTCACTCCTTGAGTGACCCATGACATGAACGTACAATTGGCTCCTTGAGCTAACTCTTGGCATGATAACGTACATTTGACCGCGCGTACAAATATTGTTTGGTAGATACATGCTGCTTCATGCAGATATTGTAATTGACTTATCATTATAATCGCGACAAATGAAGTGATGATTGAAAATTGATTGCATTAAAGTTTGAAAGGAATTATGATATCCAATGAGATAAATGATAACCTTGGAATTAGAACCATTTAGTCATAATTTTTGCTCGATATAACCTTCGTCTCCAAAACATAAATTAGAAGATTTTTCACTGTTTCTCATTAGCATAATAAGAAACTCAACCTATATTACAAAATTATGGTTCAGTACCTCGTATCTTTGATGCCATAATGGTGTTCAAGAATTTTTTAATACGCACTTCATGGAATACAACATCAATATTGCCTTGAAGTGAGCATGTGCTATCAAAATTCAAATGTGTCTTCATTTCTCCATACATAAGTGAAATCATATATTTATTGATATGTTCAACAACATCATTTGTTCGTGTCAAAATAGACACTTGCTGAAAATATGATAGATCAATCATATTCTCTAGAGATGATGGATACGTGATGGCAACAGTTGAAGTAATAGGGACATCTGAAGTGTTAATAAATATATCATCAAATATATCAATGAAGACATCTCCATCTCTAACATTCTCAATATTTTCATTTCCTATTTTGAACATCAAAGCTGAGAAACTTTTCAATTCATCGACTTTACAATGTGAAGAACCACACCACGGGCTCATTTTTGTTGAAGTGATGACATGACAATGGCCGTGATTATTTGACGGTGATTGGGGGTGCAAAAACGCTACATTGTGTAGCATTTTCAATTATAAAAAAAATCAACGTTTTGGAGTGAAATGCCATTACCCAAACACATACAATGTCCCCAAAGTTAATATCAATCATTTTGAGAAAAGTTTCAAAATCGATGTTTTGAAACAACATTATTGCTTTCGTTGGGCGGAAAAAACACTACCTTAATTATAAAAATAATGATTATTGTGAAGAAATAGTGAAAATTATACAATTTGAATACACTAAGCAATCAAAGCTAAATGTGTGTCCTATTTTTAACAACATAAAATTGTGAAATATTGTTCATATTCAGAGCATGTATGGTATTATCGAAATTGGCCGAATTGGTTGATTCTGCTAAAATTGATGAAGTTCTGACTAAAATGACTGAATCCTTTGAATTAAAGAATTATATTTAAAAAATATGTCATTGATTAAATTATGACAAAATTATATCGGGGTATGAAAATATAGCTAAAATACTTTTTACAGTAATTTCAGTCAATTCAATCAGAAAAGCAACTACAACCTTATCTATTTGAATTATTACACAATTTAGTGTGCGCAATCAAAAGTTACGTGTTTGATTGAAAAAATTTGATCGAAAAAATGGACGTACTCTTAGATAGTTCTGTAAATTCCTCTCTTATCTTTTAGGTGGGAATACATTTTCTAACTACCTTATACTCCGTACTATAGTACTCGTATGGTTTAGTATCTAATAATAATCGGTGGCTGAATTAGATTACCTAGAGCTCGTTTGGTGACTGTTTTCGGCTTATCAGGCTTATCAGTCAATTGTTTAGTCATACACGTAACTTTTGATTTTGCGCGTTGAATTATGTAATAATAATTAAAAGTAAGGTTAGAATTACTTTTCTGATTGTATTAACTGAAATTATTGTAAATGATAGATGTGTAAATTATTGTAAATGACCATTTTACATATTTTTCATATACGCTTTCAAATAAAGAGATGATAGATGTGTTATACGATTACTAAATATTACTCTGTAATACTCTACCATGCATAATGCATTTATTATTCAAAATTGGGTGATGTCAAATATTCATTTACTGTCCAATTTAATTTCAATTTAATAAGCACTCATATTATCAATTCAATGAATTTTCGAATGAAATTAAAGTAGTTACCTTTGTAGTTTGGAACTTTCAGCTCAGCTTAATTATACGTAGTATATACGTAAGGATAACAATTTCAATTTTTAAAAAAGAAAAACTTTCCACTTACGTTGCTGGTAGTAATAATAGACAGCTGAATATGATTACAATTTTATATGGCAATCTAATTACAATTTTTTTCTAATTAATTCTTTATTATGCTGAAATAAAGATGCTAAGATTATGGTTGCATGAGACAAATTACATACTATGATGGCAAATTATACCGTGAGATCGGTACACCATGTGCATAGTGTACCGATCCAAAACGTTGTACTTTTATTAATTCTCAACCGCAAATTTCAGAGCCTTCTTGCTGCATACTCAAAAATCCATCGCCACTCCCACTACCCTTTCTCCTCCCATCTGTCTTTTATCTCCCTTCAGCTATGGCGTTATTATCTCTTATGATTGTGAATTGTGATCAGAAACCGGGTGCGGCCGACTTTATTATTACGCAACAACGTAAGATTAAAAAAAGACTATTGCGTTTCTGGAGAGGGAGCATCGAGGAAGTCGGCGCAACTCCTAGTCCTCAAGGCGGCGACGCTCAGCCCTGATGTCGAATTTGATGTCGTAGCACTCACCACCGGAAGATGTGGGAGAGGCTGGTCATCATGTGGTTAATTTCTTGTTCCTTATTAGCTTCGTTTTCAGCATTGTGTTAACGGTGAAGCCAAGCTCTGCTAGCTTCGTGTTCACCACCGAAATATATGCAGTATTATATATATTTTTTTGATATGTATATACGATAGTATGTTATATGGAGTATTAGACAACTTACATTTTCATTAACACAATATATTTACATTTCCATTTGGCTTAGGTTACATTTCTTTTAACGCGACTTACATTACAACTTGCACCAAGTTACATTTTAACTAATGTGATCTACATTTTATACTTACAAAGGGTTTCACAAAAAATGATTTTTTTGGGAAAAAAATGAGAAAATAAGAAATTAGTCTTAATATTAAAAACACAACAAATTCGGACATTTAGACAAGTTACATTTAGACTTGTCCGCAGTTACATATTTATCAGCGTGAGTTACATTTCCTTAAATGCGAGTTACATATTTATACACACGAGTTGTATTTGACCTGTCTGAACGCGAGTTACATTTTTTACACGTAAAGTTACATATTTTTACACGAAGAGTTACATATTTATACACACGAGTTGCATTTGGCCTGACTGGACGTGAGTTACATATTTCTACACACAAAATTACATATTTTACATATGTTAATATAATAGTTCGATAATATGTTAAAATTACATAGGCAATATTGGTCTCATTTGAAAGGTCATGAAAAATAAAAAATGTTAATATAAATTTTATAAAAATCGGATCAAAAATAAAAAAGTTATTACCATTTTTTAAAAAAGAGATTAGAGAAAAATAATATCCAATGGGTGCATGATGCTCACCATGCACCGGTTGCTCGGTATACGCACTCACTGTGATAGTGATATATATAGAAGTTACCAAATTGTTGTCCATGCTTGTACACTTTATGCAATTAATAATCACAATTACTTTCTGGTTATATCCCTATAATGACTCTAATTTGGGCGGCATTTTTCCCTCCAATTGTTACCCAGACACAATTACTTTATATTATATAAAGATGCTTAGTTATAGACTTATAGTAATTAGCACAAATCCCTCATACAGTTTGGGACAACCTTGCATACTGCTTGCTCTTTCATAATTTATCATTACTTTACTCTTCTTAATATATCCTCTTTCTTACTTTTTTATTTACCTTTCACATCTATACTACCTCTACTATTTTCTTCTTACAAACCACAAAAAATCTAAGGAGAATATTATTTACAAACGCTGTGAGTATTAATATTGTGTTTTATACTACAGGACCTCATATTCAATTTTGAACAGGGCCTTTTATATGTCAGACCCGCCTCTGTGGTGTCCATGTTGTAAACGCTAACCCAACTTGGACCAAACAAATTAGACATAAAAATGCACTATTAAAACATAAAAATGGATTACAGTTAAGTAAAAATGCATATATGCACATTATGAGCCCGTTTAGTAACTCTGTTTTTTGACTTATCAGGTTTATCAGTCAACTTTTTAAACAAACACGTAATTTTTGGTTTCGTGCGCTAAATTGTGTAATAATAAGAAAAAGTAAGGTTGAAGTTTACTTTTCTGGATGTATTGGCTGAAGTTACTATTGATGACCATTTTAGTTATTTATTCCTATAATTTTTTCTTTATTTTATTAATAGAATATATTTTAAATATTTTTTTTTCTTAAATCAGCAGAACCAACCAATACAACCACTTCAACCCGAACTTCATGAATTTCAATAGAATTAACCGATTTCGGTGCAAAGAAACGAGCTCTATGTATAGGACTATGGGAGAAACCGGAGAATTGAGTACGATTTGCACTGCTCATACAGGGCTCTGTAGAAATAACTGCAAACCGCTACATATATAATAGTTAAAATTATTGTCCACATTTTTCCATCATTGATCAAGAAAGTCAATATGGTGAACTTTTTCGGATAAGTGTAGTAAGACCATCCAAAAGGAGAGAGAATTTCTACTTATTAACTGTTATGCGTCTCTCTCTCATGTCATGTGTGCATCACCGTTCACATCTTTCATTGGAGGTGCTCTTTAGTGACCATGAGACTACCGTAATAAGTAGATTTTAGTCGTTGTAAATAAGTTTGTTTTAGTAATATATTCTTAAAACACTCAAGATTTATTATACAAAATGATGGGGTCGTGATTTGGCTAATATTTTATCATTGGAAAGATGAATTTATTTTGGATAAAGTATTTGAAGTCATTGGGCTTTGTGTATTCATGACATAAAGGTTAGAAGCCCAAAATAAAATATCCATGGTAACTTGGAAGAAGTTGGCAACCTTGGATTAGATGGAGGCCTAGAAGGAATAAAAAAGGTTGGAATCTAATCTTGTGAGTTGGGCCTTAAAACTTAAAAGTTCGAATTTGAATATTATAATTTCATACATACGAGTGATTATAGTTATTAAATGTGTAGTACGTATTTCTGTTCCTTTAAACTATTATTATTATTATGTAAGTATCTATTTTGGAAACAAGCAGTAGTCATAGTAATTAATTTTCTACTTTATTTGGCAGTTTCTTTAGGATAGTAATTACTTCCCTACTTGTTTGGCAGTTTCCTTATTACATTTTAAGCAATTTTAGGATATTATATAGGCTGACCTAATCACCATATCCCCATATAATCTTGCATTTTCAAACAACCTACATTATAATAATAATATAAAAGAAATTCATTTGCTATTAATTGAGTGTTTATTTTGGACGTGTTAGGATGTTTTTACTTGGACTGTAATTTGCTGGTCTGGTCTAAAATTTTATTTTTTATATTTTTTGCATAAAAATTTTAATTTTGATATATATATCATAATCCATAAATAATTATATTTTATTCATTTATAATTAAAAATAATAATACTATGGTTGAAAGAAATTTATTGAAAGACAATAGGTTCATTCATGTGGCAGAGCAAATTGGAATTGGTCTCTATATATTGGTCAAGGGAGCTTCTTACATAGATGCAACTGATGTATTTAAGCATTCTTTGAAAATCATATGCAAATATTTCAATCTAGTATTGCATGTCTTGGTTGAGTTATCTTTTGACATAATTCGACCACATCACAATTTGTTGGGCGTCAACACCATAGTTTTCAACAATTCCTTATATTGAGGTATTTTAAGGTATATTTATGAATTATTCAACGTTTTTAAAAGTCAATGAAAACTAATTTATTTTTGTATATGTGTTAGACTTTATTTATGTTTTTTATTTATTGTATTAGGATTCAGTTGGAGCATTAGCTAGATGGTACTCACATAGAAGCAATTATATCATATGCAAAGAGGGTACCGTTTCGAGGACGCAAAGGAATCAAAACCTGGAATGTCTTAGCATGTTGTTCATTTGATAAACTATTCACGTTTGTCAATATTGGCCGGGAAGGAAGCGCTCACGATGTAAGAGTGTGGGTTGATTCCTTAATAAAATCAAAATATCATTTTCCTCATCCCCCACAAGGTATAAAATACAAATAAATTTATTATTAAAGGTTTTTATAAATATAAAATAGTATCCTTTTAACAAATAGTCAATTTAAAATGTAGGTAAATATTACTTAGTAGATTCAGGCTATCCAAACACACTTGAATATTTAGCTCCATTTAATGATGCGGGAATGAGGAAACACGTGCCAAAGTTTAGTGACGGTGGTAAACCAAAAGGAGTAATGGAACATTTTAATTATCGCTACTCATCACTGAGAACTACCATTGAAAGAGCATTTTCGCATTTGAAGAAAAGGTGGAAGATACTTCACAATATGCCCAAAATGAAAGAAGAACACCAACAAGCAATTATTTTCTCTACTTTTACACTTCATAATTTTGTCAGCATGTGCAAAATGGGAATGCCAATTTATGAACATGAAGGGAATGGAGAAGGCATGGTTGATTCAGATATGTTCAATAATGGGCAAAAAGAAGCTATGAACAATGTTCGCGTGGAAATTGCGAAACAAATTTGGGAAGAAGATCACAAACCCAGAGCAACGGATGCATAATGATATTTATTATTTTATAGTACTTTTTTTTGTTCTAAAAAGATTTATAGTTTACCCATTATTCATACAATTTTTTTTACAAATCAAGATTTTATTTATTTATTTATTTTTATTTCTTTGTTTTTTAAAAATCAAGATCATCTATATTATTCTGTCACTTATATGACTTAAAATACGAACAGACTAAATCAAACAATAATAAAATAGTACAAGTATTAATAATAACAACAATAACACTACTACTACTACTACGAATAATAATAATAATAGTAATAATAGTAATAATAATAATAGTAATAATAGTAATAATAATAATAATAATAATAATAATAAAATTTGGTCTGGTCCGGTCTGTTTTGGTATGGTCTGGTCTGTTTTGGTTTGGTCTCATCTAGTCTGGTCTGGTCTGGAATGAATTACAGTCCAAGTAAAAACAACCTTAGGTCCCCTAGATTTTGATGATTATGTTTTGATGATGCCACCTTGTATTAGACTAAAAAAACACTTAGTCTGTAATATGTTGTTTCTTGTTTTATTATGTGTTGAAAATGAAAAAGAAAAGAAGAGTGTTAGATTATTGGACTTATACTACATGTAATATTCACAGTATATTATTTATCGGGTTTAATTGTATGTTATATGCTATCTTATATTTAGGCCAAAAAATTAGTGGTCCCATGGATAATAATTTAAGTGGGCTAATAAGTTATCTAATAAGGTATAGGGCCCAAATGTGTAGAGACCCATGGGCTTGACCTAATCAATGATGGGCTGATTAGGGTTAAGCACTCTCTATAAATAAGGAGTTATGGTCCCTAGTTGAACACGTCATTCTGTCTTTCTGCATCCCATCGCTAGAGAGATAATCCCGAGGGTGTGTATCAACTAGAAGATGCGAACCCTACCCTCCGTCTCCCAGATCTCTAAAGGTCATCTCCAATGGAGTCAGGTACGCTTCCGCTCAATTAATTCTCCAGATACTTCCAATATGAAGATTAAAGTATTCATGGATTTATTCCAACAATTGATATCAGAGCCTCCTTCATATTGAATTATTTGGAGCAAGTATTATCTACCGATGTAATTCGGGTAGATTTCCTTTTACGTAATTCGTTCCTATGTATTCCAATGATTGAATCGGTGCTCATGGATTAATCAAAACCATTACGGCGTTCTTTTGATAATTCAAAGGTGGAATACACGATGGAGTAATTCTTGAGTATTTTTTTTATTTTATTTTATGCTGATTCGGCAGTTGATAATCTAGTGAAATTAAGTATTCTTTTTTTTTTTGGGGGGGGGGGGGGGGGGGAGGGGGTGGTGGGATTATGGCTTTCATGATCGTCGATTTGTTATTTTTTGGGTTTTGTTTTGGGGTCAGTCAATCATGCAATTGAATAGGTTTTGGGTTAAATCAATCTTACAATTGATTTTCTGGAAGATAGATTCAATCGTTAATTTTTCTTTATTGTGAGGATCATGTTTCTATTCACTACAAAAAAAATCGCCTGCAGTCACGGATTTAGTCACGGACCATAGTGTAAAAAGTCTGTGACTAACACATTTAGTCACAGACTTTGTCCGTGACTAGTTCAGTGACTAATTCCGCGTGACTAGAACGTAGTCACGGAACATTGGCCGTGACTAAGTGTAGTCACGGATTAGTCACGGAACACGATCCGTGACTACATCATGATCGGAATGAGCCCTCCGGCACGTTAGTCACGGACCGGATCCGTGACTACTTCTAATTTAAATTTTTTAATGTTAGTCACGGACACGAGCCGTGACTAAGTTTAATTTAAATTTTTTTATTTTTTGTAGTAGTCACGGACATGTATCCGTGACTATGTTAAATTTAAAAACAATTGAATTTATTCCGGATTAAAACATAGTCACGGAGCTGGTCCGTGACTAATGTTTTTTGTTTTTTAAAAAAATCGATTTTAAATAAAAAATAAAAAAAAATGAAAATTGAATTTATTCCGGATTAAAACGTAGTCACGGATTTAGTCCGTGACTAATGTTTTTGATTTTAAAAAAATCGATTTTAAATAAAAAAATAAAAAATTATTTTAATTTTACTTTAAAGCAATTAGAATAAAAATAAATTCCATACAATCTTAAACATAAAAAATGTTATTACAGACAGAATTATAAAAACAAAATCCATACAATGTCAAACAATATTATGTAATTACATGCCCGTACGTCGGACTCCATTATGATAAAAATTAGAATCATCATAATCATATGCATCATCATTATCATCATAGTCACGATGATGATCCTCTTCTGCATCCACGGTGTCCAAGGGTCAGGAACTTCCTCGGCTGCCTCGATTGCCTCCTCGGTTGCCTCCTCGGTTGCTTCCTCGGCTGCTTCCTCGGTTGCCTCCACCGGATGACTGAAACTGATTGAGCATATCAGACGACAGAGATCCGAATGTCGACCCTATTGCAGGCATGGCACCATAACCGGAGTTAGAGTGGTAACCCATACTACTCATGTGCGGAACCTGAGGAGTTTGCTCAACGTGCATCATGTACGGCCGAGGAAGAGGCTGAGGCGGAGGCTGATATCCAGCAAGGATCTGTTCCTTAAATTTCCTAAAATTCCCTTAAAATTAACTAATTCGCTTAAAATTAACTAGTTTCCTTACATTTCACTAAAATTCACTAAAATTCACTTAAAAATAACTAATTCCCTTAAATTTTAGTAAATTTCACTAAAATTTCCTTAAAATTAACTAATTCCCTAAAATTCCCTTAAAATTAACTAATTCCCTTAAAATGAACTAATTTCCTTAAATTTCACTAAATTTCACTAAAATTCCCTTAAAATTAACTAATTCCCTAAAATTCCCTTAAAATCAACTAATTCCCTTAAAATTAACTAGTTTCCTTAAATTTCACTAAAATTCACTAAAATTCCCTTAAAATTAACTAATTCCCTAAAATTAACTAATTCCCTTAAATTTCACTAAATTTCACTAAAATTTCCTTAAAATTAACTAATTCCCTAAAATTCCCTTAAAATTAACTAATTCCCTTAAAATTAACTAATTTCCTTAAATTTCACTAAATTTCACTAAAATTCCCATAAAATTAACTAATTCCCTAAAATTCCCTTAAAATTAACTAGTTTCCTTAAATTTGACTAAAATTCACTTAAAATTAACTAATTCCCTAAAATTCCATTAAAATTAACTAGTTTCCTTAAATTTCACTAAAATTCACTAAAATTCACTTAAAATTAACTAATTCCCTTAAATTCCCTTAAAATTAACTAATTCCCTTAAAATTAACTAATCGCCTAAAATTTCACTCAAATTCACTAAAATTCACTAAAATTCCCTTAAAATTAACTAACGTCCAATAATTAATATTATTAAACTATAAACATGCACAATACGTTAATGGCATTAATTTAATCCACAATACTAAAATTATCAACATCTTAATATTATTAATAATGCACATTTAACAATTTACTAAATTAAATAATATGAGCAAATCCAATAATTTGAGCACATATATATATATAAACACATTTAAATTAAATTAACTAACCCTAATTTAAATCATTATTAATCCTAAATTAGGCCGCCTTAATTAACAATAATTGCCAATATAAAGAAATCATATACTTATATTTAATCATATATATTTATATAATTAAAGTCATTTGAATTAAATAATACTTACATTTAACTAATATTAATAATATGCATTTAAATTATATTTAATCATATATACTTACATATGTATTTAACTAATTTACGTAATTTTAACCCTATATTTTAAAATTAATAACATATGTATTGCCAATATTATATTTAATAATATACTTACATATGTATTTAACTAATTTACTTATTTAACTAATTTACAAAAAATACGTAATTCAAATTACATACCTTATCTGCATAAACAGGAAAAATGATATGAGATGGGTAGATTATATCCTTCAATTCTATCTGGAATTCTATCTGGAGTAGATGGTGTGATTTTGTTGAATGAAGTGGAGGCTGCATATATAAAACTTGTAGTCACGGACTTAGTCACGGATGTGTTCGTGACTACACTTTTTTTGTACGAATTGTCGGTGCACTTTAAATTTGGAACGTTGGAAAAACCAATTCTGCACTTGTCACGGAATTAGTCACGGATACGTCCGTGACTAATTTCAAATTTAAAAAAAATCCCGCCGGAGGCGAAAATGGGTTGGCCGGAACACTTTAGTCACGGGCTAGGTCTGTGACTACCTATAGTCACGGACGTAGTCACGGCCAAATCCGTGATTATTTTTTTTTAAACGTTCTGTGACTAAACCGTGATTAGAACCGTGACTAACTAGTCACGGACCAAATCCGTGACTACGGTCCGTGACTACGGTCCGTGACTACAAGCGAATTTTTTTGTAGTGATTTCTCTTTATTGGAAATATTTGGTTAAGAGATAATATCATAATCACTTCATACGGAATACTATTAATTTATGGATGTGGCTGAATTGATTCATAATGAATCATAATTGCAGTTCCTTTCTTTAAAGAATTAGACCTTTAGCTTACGTATTTGTTCTTGATTTGGAATCGATTTTGTATCAAAACGATTAGGCCTTTAGCCGAGGATACCTGTATCAAATTAAATTTTGATATGTTTCATTTTTCGGTAATTTAATTTTGGAATTTTATACCTTGAATAATTAAATACTTATATGTAATAGATTACTTTTGTTGGTGGTCGTGATTTGCGGCTTGAAAAATTATGTATTACTCCGGTGTGTGTTATGGGATGTATAAACCCTATTTTGCGATCACACGGTGATTGGGTACGAGTTAAAAAAAATTATCGTTATACATAATACATTTGCATGTGATTCAGAAAAATTTGGCAAATTTTATTTTTCAGATTTTCGAGTTAATATTAGCATGTCTAATATTTGAGTTAGTTAATTGATACAACATGCTGCCAAAGTAGGTTCTCTTGTTGAAATTAATTAACTCATATATTAAGATGATTGTGCACTTTCTTATTTCATGTGGATAATAATCGGCCCAAAGGAAGGTTATTATTTGGCCGGGATTTAAGTACATTTGTGATAATAAAATTTGTGATAATTATGAAGTTTTTCGTGTGAATATTAAGTCGATCCAAAGAAAGGCTTAGTATTTGACATGATTTTATTATCAAAATTTTATTATTACGCCAAGAGTACCACTTGCAAGTCTAATTTATCTCCAAAGACAGGATTAGATGTTGCGTTAGGTATCTTGTGATGGGGATTGCTAATATTTAAATTTAAAATTAATTATAAAATTAATTTCAGTTCCTAGAGCATATCATTTATATTATTTTTGTTCTCTTTCAGTCAACAATTCTGCTGCTACAATATCTGCTAATATTAATAGCATCCCAGTGCTTAACGGCACAAATTTTAAGGAATGTAAAGAGAACGTTATGATTGTTCTCGGTTGCATGGATCTAGACCTTGCACTTCGGACTGAGAAACCCGCCGCTCTTAAGGACACATCTACCCTTGATGAAAAGAGGGAGATGGAGAGGTGGGAACGCTCAAACCGCATGAGTCTAATGACCATGAAACGTGCAATTCCAGAATCATTCAGGGGCACAATGTCTGATGAGGCTGATGCCAAATCGTTCCTTGCCGAACTTGAAAAGCGTTTTACTAAAAACGAAAAGGCGGAAACTAGTACTCTTTTGAGCACTCTTGTTTCCATGAAGTATAAAGGCAAAGGGAACATAAGGGAGTACATTTTGGAAATGTCTCACATTGCTTCAAAACTAAGTGCACTAAAGCTTATTTTACCTGAGGAATTGCTTGTGTATTTAGTTTTGATCTCTCTTTCTTCTCAATTTAATCAATTTAAAGTCAGTTACAACTGCATTAAGGAGAAATAGTCTCCCAATGAGCTCATTTCTCATTGTATTCAAGAGGAAGAGAGAATAAAGCAAGATAAGACAGAAAGTGCTCATTTGGCATCTACCTCTAAGGGTAGCAAGAAAAGGAAAATTAAGGAAGCTGCAAATTCAGGACCTCCCAGGAAGCATCATAAGGAAACTAAGGAAGAAACTAAGGAATGAGGATGCTTCTTTTGCAAAGGGACTAATCACAAGAAAAAGGACTGCACTAAGTACCACGCCTGGCGTGCGAAAAAGGGTATGTCTCTTGCTCTTGTTTGTTCTGAGGTTAATTTAATTTCAGTACCAAAAGACACTTGGTGGGTAGATTCCGGTGCTACTGCTCACATAAGTGTATCTATGCAGGGTTGCCTGAGCTGCCGAAAACCAATTGATGGTGAAAGATACATCTATGTCGGTGATGGCAAGCGGGTTGAAGTTGAGGCTATCGGTGTTTTTAGATTATTATTAAAGACTGGTTTTTATTTGGATTTGAAAGAGACATTTGTTGTGCCGTCATTTAGGCGGAATTTAATATCTATTTCTGCATTGAACAAATTTGGTTATTCTTGTTCATTTGGAAATAGTCAGTTCAGTCTATTTCAAGATTCAAAACTTATTGGTACTGGTCTTTTATCAGTTTATGATAATCTATATTCACTTGATGTAAATACCTCATATAATGAAACTTTGCATGCAAGTACTCGTGATACTAAAAGAAAATTAACCAATGAGAATTCATTTTCACTATGGCACAAGCGTTTAGGACATATTTCTAAAGAAAGAATTCAGAGACTTGTGTCAGATGGAATTCTTGATTCTCTTGACTCCTCAAATTCTGATATTTGTATTGAGTGCGTTAAGGGAAAACAAACGAACAAACGGAGATTAGGTGCCGAGAGAGCTTCAGATCTATTAGAATTGATATATACAAACATTTGTGAACCATTCCGTACACCATGTAGAAATGGCCAAACATATTTTATCACATTCATAGATGATTACTCTCGTTATGGTTACCTTTATCTCATTCATGAAAAGTCCCAATCAATAGACGTGTTCAAATCTTATAAGGCCGAAGTTGAAAATCAATTAGGCAAAAGAATAAAAATCGTTAGATCTGACCGTGGTGGTGAATACTATGGTAGATATGATGGTTCCGGTGAACAACGTCCAGGGCCATTTGCTAAATACCTAGAGGAGTGTGGAATTGTTCTTCAGTACACCATGCCAGGAACTCCTAGCATGAATGGTGTTGCTGAGAGACGAAACCGTACATTGAATGACATGGTTAGGAGTATGATTTGTCATACTACTTTACCAGATTCACTCTGGGGAGAGGCACTGAAAACTGCAGCTTACATACTTAACAGAGTTCCCACTAAAGCTATAACTAAAACCCCTTATGAAATTTGGATTGGAAAGAAACCCAGTATAAATCATTTCCATGTTTGGGGTTGTCCAGCTGAGGCAAGGCCTTATAGGCCAAATGAAAAGAAACTGGACTCAAGAACAGTTAGTAGCTATTTTGTAGGATACTCTGAGAGGTCAAGGGGGTATAAGTTTTATGATCCCACTACCAGGACTATTTTTGAGACGGGTAATGCCCGGTTCTTAGAGGATATTGAGTTTGGGGGTGGGGAGATAAGGTTAGAGATTTTATCTTTGAGGAAGAGCATGTTATTCTTCCTTCAGTTGTCATTAAACATGATCAAGATATTTTTATTCCTAATGATGTTTAAGAAACAACTCCAGTTCATGACAATCTCGAAAACATCCCCAATCAAGTACCTGAATTTATTAATGACGATCAAACTCAACAACCTCAAGAACTTGAGGTGCCATTAAGGAGATCCACTCGAGAGAGGAGAAGCGCTATTCCGGATGATTATATTGTATTTCTCCAAGAACATGAGGAGAATTGGGAATTGGTGGAAGAAATGATTGTCTTCCTCCAAGAACAAGAATCGAATGTTGCTTTTGCGGAAGATGATCCAATCAACTTCCGTCAAGCCATGAAAAGTTCTAACTCTCAAGAATGGATTAATGCCATGAAAGATGAGATGAAGTCTATGAGTGACAATGACGTTTGGGAGTTAGTCTCATTGCCTGAAGGTATTAAAACCATTGGTTGTAAATGGATATTTAAAATCAAGAGGGATTCAAAGGACAATGTTACAGGGTTTAAAGCTCGTCTTGTTGCTAAAGGCTACACTCAAAAGAAAGGAATTGACTATAAAGAGACTTTCTCTCCGGTATCCTCGATAGACTCTTTTAGAACAATAATGGCACTAGTGGCACATTTTGATCTTGAGCTTCATCAGATGGATGTAAAAACTGCATTTCTCAATGGTGACATTGAGGAATCAATCTATATGGAGCAACCAGAAAACTTTGTTTCGGGAGATTCAAAGAAAATGGCTGGTAAATTAAAGATATCCATCTATGGGCTCAAACTGGCTTCTCGTGAGTGGTATCACAAGTTTCATAAAGTCATCATATCTTTTGGTTTTCAACCAAATGTCAGTGATGATTGTGTATAGCACAAGTTCAGTGGGAGTAAGCATATTTTCATGGTCTTGTATGTTGATGACATACTGCTTGCTAGTAACAATATAGGCTTATTGCACGAAACTAAGAGATTTCTTTCAAAGAATTTTGAAATGAAAGATCTTGGTGAGGCTTCTTTTGTATTAGGAATTCAAATTCACCGAGATCATTCCAAAGGCATTCTTGGACTCTCACAAAAGAGCTATATCGATAATGTTCTCAAAAAGTTTGGTATGCAAGACTGCAAACCAGGAGATACCCCAGTTTCCAAAGGAGACAAGTTTAGTCTCATGCAGTGCCCTAAGAATGGTTTTGAATCTAAAGAAATGAGGAAGATTCCTTATGCTTCGGTTGTAGGAAGTTTGATGTATGTCCAGGTTTGTACAAGACCTGATTTGGAATACATTGTTGTGATGTTAGGCAGATATTTGAGCAATCCGGGAATGGACCATTGGAAAGCAGCCAAAAGGGTCATGCGGTATTTACAGAGAACAAAGGAATATATGCTCACATATCGGAGATCGGATCAGCTTGAGATCATTGGGTATACCGACTCTGATTTTGCTGGATGTCAAGATAGCTTGAGATCCACTTCAGGCCACATCTATATTCTAGCTGGAGGAGCTATCTCTTGGAGGAGTATCAAGCAGACTCTTACAGCTACTTCCACCATGGAAGCAGAGTTTATAGCATGTTATGAGGCATCCAATCATGCATTATGGCTGCGAGATTTTGTTAGTGGACTGCGCAAAGTGGACAACATTGAAAGACCACTTAAGCTATTGTGTGACAATATAGGTCAGCAGTCCTTTATGCTAAGAACAACAGTAGTTTGACCAAGGCAAAACACATTGGGGTCAAATTTAAGGCCGTTAAGGAACAAGTACAAGAAGGAAAGTTATCTATAGAGCACATTAGCACAAACTCCATGATTGCGGATCCGCTCACTAAAGGATTGCCACCCAAAGTGTTTCATGAGCATGTTGCTCAAATGGGTGTCAAATCAGTTACGGATTATGAGTTTTAGTGGGAGTTTGCAATGTTTCTATATTTGGTTAATTGACTTAATTCAAGTTTGTAAGGTTATTTTCTGCAGAAATAAAGTTTAAAGTTTTATGTACTCTAACAGTTATATTATTGATCTCAAGGTGGACCAGTTGGAAATAGACATTCTATTCCAGACCACACTTGATGTTATTTCCATGCTACACACTTATACTTGATCCATGTCGTTTATTATATTAATATATGTCATCAATGATGGGTTTAGTTATTCAAATATAGCAAAGACTTCTTTGGTCCTATGTTGATATAATTAATGGACCGTATTGATTAAAGATGACTACAGTTTGATAGCAAAATTTTGGAGCTCCTAAAGTAAACATACAATTCTAAGGATTGTGTATACATGTGTATGTCGTCCAAGTGGGAGATTGTTATATTATTGGACTTATACTACATGTAATATTCACAGTATATTATTTATTGGGTTTAATTGTATGTTATATGTTATCTTATATTTAGGCCCAAAAATTAGTGATCCTATGGATAATAATTTAAGTGGGCTAATAAGTTATATAATAAGGTATAGGGCTCAAATGTGTAGAGACCCATGGGCTTGACCTAATCAATGATGGACTGATTAAGGTTAAGCACTCTCTATAAATAAGGGGTTATGGTCCCTAGTTGAACACGCCATTCTGTCTTTCTGCATCCCATCACTAGAGAGATAATCCCGAGGGTGTGTATCAACTAGAAGACGCAACCCCTATCCTTCGTCTCCCGGATCTCTAAAGGTCATCTCCAATGGAGTCAGGTACGCTTCCACTCAATTAATTCTCCAGATAATTCCAATATGAAGATTAAAGTATTCATGGATTTATTCCAACAAAGAGTACTAAAAAGAGAGGAGAAAAGAGAAGTCGTGTACCACAAAGAAACAAAAAGAAAAGAGGTACGTAAAAGAGTCAATTGAATCCTTTTAAAATTAACTCAACCAGCAGCCTACTGAAAATTCCCACTGAAAATTCCCAGGAAATCAGCTGACTACTGATTCCACACACAGGAATTCAACGCCGCTGAATCAATATAAGTTGATTCATCTTATTCTTCTCTACAAAGTAAATAAAAAAGAGAACATATGATCATGGGACCCGGTTGCAGTCAGATCATTGTAAAACTAAAAAGAAAGGACAAAAGTAATGTTCATGATAATTGTTACTGCGTATTAAACTGTAAAAATTATTAGTACCATTACTTTTGAACTAAACAAAGCAAGGAACCTATAAATTGGGGAAGCATTGAATAAATAGGCAACCAACTTAATCTGAATATTCGGTCTACAGCAAAAGATTAAAACAAAAGCTTATCTTAGCCACGTGCCTCGAAGTAAAGAATTCAGAATACAAGTTGAGTAAAGAGATCACACCCGTGTCATAAGAAGACAAAAACCAACCATGCTGCCTCACAGTCACCAAGTGGATCTATCAACAATCAAGATTGAATCTTCTTGACCAACGAGAGGTATTCAACAAATCAGTCTATGATCATACATGTGAAGCTAAGAAGGAAAAATGACCCTATACAACATATCCGGCAGAGGAGCAAGTGCTAATCAACACTCGTCTTCTTAGCTCTCACCCCACTCCTCTAAGCTCTTAGAATAGTTCAATAGAGCTTAGTTAGTTGGAAGTTTAGATTTACCTTTGTAAACTAAACTAGATTGTAATCTCTAGAGGGCTTTGTAATCAAATCCAGAAAGTGTGTGAATGAAGATCAAGGACATGAGTAACTTTTGACTAGTCAATGTCATTAGTGAAAAACCTTGGAGGACGACTAAGTAGCTTGGAATGATGTTTTTATTCCTCGTGAAAAACATACAAATCTATGACTGTGGCCAAGGGTAGATTGGACACTAAATGTAATGGGTATATTCATTTAATGGAAATCCATCATCTCAAGGGTGGGACTAGATGTATGAGAATTACACCACCTCTGAACCAGGATATATCTTGTGTCATCTTTTATTTCCAGTTCCCACATCACCAACACTCCTCACACATTTTAACAGTTATCCAAACACTTAGACAACTTACTGAATCACTGACCAGTGCACTGCCTAGTTCATTGTAATCGAGTCTTTGTGTTTTCATCTTTATATTGAAAAAGGGTCTTTACTAGGTAGGTCAAAATCATTCATGCTTATGTGTTTTGTCAACTCAAAAAGCCCTAAAAGTATTTCATGACTATACTCTTTCACTATGTCTAAAATGCTCTAGCAGTAACCTTGTCACAACTGCGTGCTGAATAAGGCCACTGATTTTGACAAACATGTCTGGTCATTGTTTATATCATCTTCCACCAAACTAAAGGAGTCATAACCTTTGTTACTATAAAGTGTCACATTATATGAGGTCAAGACTTCCATTGTACGTTTCAATATCTCCCAAAAGGTATTGGAACTCACTCTATTAAAAGAAAAAGGATTGATAAAAAGAAAAGATTTTAAAGTCTATTAACCCCACCCCCCCCCCCCCCCCCCCTCTAGAATTTACCTCACTTGGGACCATCAATACATGTTTGAAATTTAGCAGATAGCGGATTATGTTAGCGCGTTGTTCATAGCAGATTCAGTCTGGGAGTTTGACTAGCAGATTAAGTTGGTGGGTTGCCAGAGTTTGTTTGGTAACCCTTTGGCTGAATGTTGAATTTGGTGAAATTTTGACTTAAGCGACTGAATTGTCTGAATCCACTGAATCATGAAAAAGTTATAATTAAAATACATGTTATTAATAAAATGTTAGAAAAAATATATCGAAAATAGCTAAAATAGTACTATTCAGTAATTTCAACTAACTGAATCAGAAAATTAACTTAAAAGAGTGTTTGGGATTGCTTCCACTTTAAAAAGTGACCTTTTAAAGTGATTGTGAAAGATGTTCTTAATAGTAAAACGTGGTAATGTTTGAGAAAAAGGTGCTTTTGAAAAAGTAAAAGTTTATAGTATTTGATAAAATAAGTGTTTTTTGTGTAATAGAAAAAGTGAAAAGCAATTTAAAGCATCCCTCAATCTATTTCCACCTTTTAGCTTTTAAGTGGTTAATTTAAGCAAAAATTGTCACTTGAAAACACCAATTTTCACTTTTTTAAAGTCAAAAGCTGAAACACATTTTTTTTAATTTTTTGTAAACACTAAATCTTACTTGTTTTAATTATTACTCAATTTTTTGTGCGAAATCAAAAGGTGAATGATGAGGCTTGATAAGCCTAAAATAGGTGTTTTAAAAAGTGTCCAAATTTTACATTGAACTCTTAAAATGACAAATTTTTCGCAACAAAAATATCACTAAAACGACATAATTTGGAATTGTTGGACCAATTAAAACCAGTTCGTATGATGCAGAAGCGGTTCACGGTGAGCATCTTGGTTCTTGGGCTCTTTTTTTTAATTTCAATAGTCTGGTGTAACTCATGTTTAAAACAATGTAACTCACATTGATAGGAAATGTAACTTGAGTCAAGTTAAAATGTAATTTGTCTAAAACAGAATATAACATTGATTTCAATGTAAACAATGAAAAAAAGGAGTCTAATTGCTCATATATTTTACATAAATAGTGTATATGTTTTGTCTTTAATATCAGTGCTATAAAAATGATTTTTTTATTAAAAAAATCTTTGAACAACAAGGGTTTATTTTGTTGTGTAACTCGCATTATATTGTGGTGTAACTCGCATTATGAAAAATGTAAATCACGTGTAAGCATGATGTAACTCACACGTGAAAAATGTAAATCACGTGTAATATATATATATATATATATATATATATATATATATATATATATATATATATATTTGTAAATATAGAAAAACTGTCTATGAACTTTTATAGACACTTTGATATAATTTTAAACATAATTATGGTAGCTAAAAATTAATAAGTCATACTTTTAGTCAATATCCTTGTTTTAGTCATATATTGAGAATTATTTCTTTAATTAATCAGGAATAGCCTGTATCGAGGTTGGAAAATTAACAGGTTACTTAATACACTTTCTCATATGCACTAATTAGTAGTGCATAAGTGTATGTTTTTATGTTTGATTTGTGTGGATTGTTTACCGTTTTATTTAGTTTGTAAACATTTGTGTGATTTTAGTTGTAATTGTATTTTAATCTTCATTTATAAGTTTTAAAGTAGATTTAGGATTTATGGTGTTGGAAAAGAGGACTTTGAAGAGAAGAAAACAACAAATTTGACTGCCCATGAGCAAAACCCGATCGGGAAGAAATCCTCACCCGATCGGGTAAGATTTAACAACCGAAGAAGCAAGGAAAGTGCCAGACCCGGTCGGGTCCCATATGCCACCCGGTCGAGTCAGATGTGACCCGGGACAAAACAATGTGCTGAAGATCACCAGAACGTGGAGGATATCTGATTTTGACCGGACCCGGTCGGGTAGGCACTTGACCCGGTCGGGTACCCGGCCAAAGGCGTTGAAAAACATCTATAAACAGCACACTTTTTCTTCTCTAAAAAAAATCCCTTCTTCCATACTCTTAAGCTCAGTTTAGAATAGCATTTCTTTATAATTTTCTAGCTATGTTTAGTCTCCAAATGAGGAGCTAAACTTCCAATTCTTGGTGTTGCTCTTGAAGCTTGTTGATTATTAAAGTTGTGAGTTATTTTCTTAACTTCTTCCCTTGAATATTAATTATTAGTTCTTTCCTTAATACTATCTCTAATGGGGAGTGTTGCTAAGATGACAATTAGTTAACATCTTAACATTAGTTAGAGTAGTATTTTCTTCCTCTATATTAATGTTGGGAGTGTTGCTAAGATGACAATTAGTTAACATCTTGATATTAATTATAGTAGGATTCATCTCCTTTAATAATATTCTTCCTTGAATATTAATTAATTCCTATTCATATTTCATATTAATACTTTGAACATTACTTAAAGGATCAACTAGTTTTGTTTCATATATTAATTATTACTTGAAACGATCGACGAACCGATGGTTAATCGTTTATGGTTTCACAAGTAAGTAACTTCGGTTTATTAATGCACGGTCGTGGTTGATAAACTTAAGAGGAATTAATTTTTTTGGTTACACCGAAACCGTTGTGTTGAGGTTATCAATCTCAATTGATTTCATCAAGGAGTTAAGAGATTAAATGCTACTATCAAGTCGGTATATGGCGGTGTTCTATACTTGACTAATAGTAAGGGTTATTAATGAATGGTCGTTGTTAATAACTACCCTCGATGAAAGAGATATACTCCTCGATTGAGTATTCGAGAGGGAATAAGTTATAGATATAACAATGATCGACTAAAATATATCAACAAGTGGAAAGTAGCAATACCAAGTCCTTTTTATCTTTGAATTTAATCTCATATAAGTCGTTCATCTTAGTTTCTTATTAAATTAAATCATTCAACCCCAAAAACCCCCTTTAATTACTAGTTCATAAAAAAGAAGTATTCCTTTCCCTGTGGATACGAACTCTACTACGCTATACTACATATTAGCTTTTAGTAGTGAATTTATTTTGACGCACCGTGACAAAGTGCCCGTCAAATTTGGCGCCGTTGCCGGGGAAAGGCAATTATTTTTCTTTTTATTTTATCTCATAAAAATCAAAAACAAAAAAATATATAAACTAAAAACTTACTCTTCTATTTTCTGAGCTTACATGAGTTATGAGTATATGGATACAAACACTTCATCCTTAGAGAGTCAAATTTCCTTCTTGACTTCTCTAATAAAGGAATTTACCTAAAGCTCAAAAGCTCAAGATGCCAAGACGTACAACATTTGCATGTCTCACAGGCATCTTACGGATTTCTGCCCAAAGCTCGAAGATGAATACCTTGAACAGATTGATGATGTTGGTTACGAAAGGGATGTACCTCACATGAGATATGATCCGTTCTCCAACTCTAACATGTCTACAGAGGATATAATCCGGGCTATTGCTACCAACATGACCACCATGCAAAACAACATGGTGCAATTCCAAAATGAGACCAAGTCTAGCATTTTAAACTTGGAAACTCAAATGAGTCCAATAGTCGGAGCCGTAAGTAGGCTTGAAGCATGGAATTCAGAAAAACTTCCTTCTCAAATAGAATGTCATCCTAAACAGCAAACTTTTGCAATCACATTGACAAATGAAAAGGAAATGCAAAAGGAGATGCAGAATACAGAAGAAGTAGAAGAAGAAAAAGACACGGAGCTCCAGCTGGTCAAAAAAGAGGATGAACCAAGTTTAAAGGTCAAATACCTATCCTTATCATTGTTTGAGGTACCCCCATCAGTTCTAAAAACTTTGAGGGAAACTCATAAAATTGAAAAAGAGAGTGACATTTTTGAAATTCTCAGCAAAATTGAGGGATCCAAACATTTTCCATTGACCATGATAAACGATAATTTCTTTCCCTCACTCCCACCACATGAATCAATGAAAATCTGGATATTTGATCCTGGAGAGATTTTCAAAGTGAAGAGTCGAGAACCTGAGCATTCCTATGGAAGTCCTAGGAGTGAAAGTGTGAAGAAGATAAACTATCATGATCCAAGTTTGAATGACTGAACACAATGATAGCGTCGTGCCGCGACGTTAAATGAGACGCTTCATGGGAGGCAACCCATGCAAGGTACGTTTACTTGTTTTATTATATTTTTGCACATTTCAAAAAAACAAAGACCTAGGGATTGAACCCGGTCGGGTATGAAATCCAACCCGGTCGGGTCCATTCATAAAACACATCACGCGGCCCAATCACCCGGGCGAGGCAGTTGTGGAAGAGAAAAAATCAAAACACCCGACCGGGTCTGCTACACCACCCGGCCGGACGTTTTGCCTCTGAACCTTGTGGAATGAAAACCCATCCGGGTAAAAGTCCAATTTTTTTAAAGTAAAGAACACCCGACCGGGTTACATACCCCATCTGGTCGGGTCATCGGGTTTTGACAACAAAAGGGTCGGGCAATCCTCTTTCTTCCCCATTTCTCCTCTCCCCCATACGAACCACACCTCTCAAAACCTCCATTTTTGCACCTCAAACCTTCAATTCCCCCCTATTTCTCAACCAAATCCATCACTTAAACACATTTTCTTCTCCTCCTCATCACCCTCTTCCATTTTCTACCCAAAAATCCCACCCAGATCCATCCCCAAAAGAAATCCGAATTCCTTGACTCCACCTACACCAATTCAGAATTTTTGCTCAACCGAAAAGAAAATAAATGACATCAAAAAGGGCAAAGGGGTTCATTCTATTGGACATCTTGGACACAAGCACTATGGACAGTGTTTTGGTTAGCTTGGGGGAGAGTTTTATGGAATACTCACATTCATACTCTTTATTATTGTTTAAAAAAATATTAATAAAAGTTTGTTAAGTTGAAAACCCGAAAGGGAAACTTAATCAAAAATAAAGCAAAAATAAGAGTGAGCTGTGAGGATTAAAATAGAAAAATGTGGGAAGCTGGGATGAAAACCCGAAAGGGCACCTAGGCAAAATGAGAGAATGAGAGAAAGTATTTTCTTTTATTTCTGCAGGATCCTAAGGGTAACGGAAAAAAAAAGTTGAGGTTGATAAGAAATATGAAGTTGAAGACCCCTCTTTACTGTTATATTTTTGGGGATATACTTTATGTGTTTCTAAAAACACTCTTGGATTTTTGTGTTGATACTCTTGTCATTTTAAGGACTTCTTGGGCTGGATTTGATTTACTCGGGACGAGTAAAGGTTTAAGTGTTGGGGTGTTTGATATGCACTATTTAGTAGTGCATAAGTGTATGTTTTTATGTTTGATTTGTGTGGATTGTTTACCATTTTATTTGGTTTGTAAACATTTGTGTTATCTTAGTTGTGATTGTATTTTAATCTTCATTTATAAGTTGTAAAGTAGATTTAGGATTTATGGTGTTGGAAAAGAGGACTGTGAAGAGAAGAAAACAACATTTTTGACTGCCCAGGAGCAAAACCCGACCGGGTAGAAATCCCCACCCGGTCGGGTAAGATTTAACAACCGAAGAAGCAAGGAAATTGCCAGACCCGGTCGGGTCCCATATGCCACCCGGTCGGGCCAGATGTGACCCGGGACAAAACGACGTGCTGAAGATCACCAGAACGTGGAGGATATCTGATTTTGACCGGACCCGGTCGGGTAGGCACTTGACCCGGTCGGGTACCCGTCCAAAGGTGTTGAAAAACACCTATAAATAGCACACTTTAGAATAACATTTCTTTATAATTTTCTTCTCTAAAAATAATCCCTTCTTCCATACTCTTAAGCTCAGTTTAGAATAACATTTCTTTATAATTTTCTAGCTATGTTTAGTCTCCAAATGAGGAGCTAAACTTCCAATTCTTGGTGTTGCTCTTGAATCTTGTTGATTATTAAAGTTGTGAGTTATTTTCTTAACTTCTTCCCTTGAATATTAATTATTAGTTCTTTCCTTAATACTATCTCTATATTAATGTTGGGGAGTGTTGCTAAGATGACAATTAGTTAACATCTTGACATTAGTTAGAGTAGTATTTTCTTCCTCTATATTAATGTTGGGGAGTGTTACTAAGATGACAATTAGTTAACATCTTGATATTAATTATAGTAGGATTCATCTCCTTTAATAATATTCTTCCTTGAATATTAATTAATTCCTATTCATATTTCATAATTATACTTTAAACATTACTTAAATGATCAACTAGTTTTGTTTCATATATTAATTATTACTAGAAACGATCGACGTACCGATGGTTAATCGTTGATGGTTTCACAAGTAAGTAACTTCGGTTTATTAATGCACGATCGTGGTTGATAAACTTAAAAGGAATTAATTTTGTTGGTTAAACCGAAACCGTTGTGTTGAGGTTATCAATCTCAATTGATTTCATCAAGGAGTTAAAGAGATTAAATGCTATTATCAAGTCGGTATATGGCGGTGTTCTATACTTGACTAATAGTAAGAGTTATTAATGAACGGTCGTTGTTAATAACTACCCTCGATGAATTGGTTATACTCCTCGATTGAGTATTCAAGAGGGAATAAGTTATAGATATAACCAGTGGCGGACCCAGAGATTTGTCAGAGTAGGGACACACTAGTAATGAAATTCTTGGTCAGAAGCGGGGAACTTATTTTACTCTAAATACTAGTAGTGAAATTACTGGACGAAAGCGGGGCACTTGCCCCCCTAAGCCCCTCCCTAGGTCCTCCACTGGATATAACAATGATCGACTAAAATATATCAACAAGTGGAAAGTAGCAATACCAAGTCCTTTTTATCTTTGAATTTAATGATTTAATCTCATATAAGTCGTTCATCTTAGTTTCTTATTAAATTAAATCATTCAACCCCAAAACCCCCCTTTAATTACTAGTTCATAAAAAAAGAAGTATTCATTTCCCTGTGGATACGAACTCTACTACGCTATACTACGTATTAATTAGCTTTTAGTAGTGAATTTATTTTGACGCACCGTGACAAGGTGCCCGTCACTTTCAGTTTTTTTTTAATTTTCTATATGCAATATTTTTCTCATATGAAAAATAAAAAAAAAAATAGGAATTTTGATATATGTTTTGTAGAAATTACAACAAAATTTAAAAAGTTATAACGCTATGATGAAGAAATTTATAACAAAATTTATATTTTCGTTTATAATAACTCCATGCAATTCAGACAAAAAATTAACTTCAAACCTTCTTATTTTGATCATTACACAATTGAGCTCTCGATATCAAAATTGGCTAATAAGATTGATAAATTCAAAAATAGGATCACCAACCAACACATAATTTTAAATGAAAAGTGAGCATATAAGCATTTTTGTATTATATAAGGGCTGTGTTTTTTTATATTATAGTCACTAAATGTTAATAAATCATATTTTTATCCATTATCCTTTTTTTGAAAATTATTCCGCTCAATTCTCAAAAAGCTTATATTCTAAAACCTAAAACTCTAAAAACACTACATATGAGAGAAAAATTCTCCTCCTCGGTTTCTCCACTCAATTGTTAGCAAACCTATCTTCTAATACATAAAGCAATAAATATGAGAGAGAAAATTCTTCCTCACAACTATTAACAGGCTTATCTTTTACTTGAAATTAAAGAACTACAAATGAGAGAGAAAAGTTTCCCACTAAAGTGTTAGGTGGTTTATCTTGTTATACCTAAAAGCACGATATATGAAAGAAAACATTCTCCCGCTCGATCGTTAACCGCCTTATGACATAATCTTCTTATAGATAAAAACTTCTTCTTATACCTAAAAATACTACATACTCCCTCTGTCCCCCAATTAAGTTACTACTTTCCTTTTTGGGTAGTACTTAAATTAAGTTCACATTTCCTTACTTTCCTTATCTGGAAAATTATATACATCAAAACAGTGTCAAACAGTGCTAAACCGTGCAAACAGTGTCAAACAATGTTTGAACGGTGCAAAACAGTGAACTCCACAGTAAAGTCAAAATTATTTTCTTAATACGTGTGAAGTCAAACCGGGAACTTAATTGGGGGACGGAGGGAGTATATGAGAGAGAGAATTTTCCCACTCATTTTTAACCGGTTTATCTTACCTCTAAAAGCATTACATAATTAGAGAAAAAATTTAGCCGCTCAATTGTTAGCCAGTTTATCTCATCTTATCTTATACTTAAAAACACTAAATATGAGAGAGAAATATTTTGTTCAATTGTTAGCTGGCTTATCTTATACGGATTACCTAATAGCACTATATATGACAAAAAATTCTTCCACGTCTTCCACAAATTTGTAATGATTCACCCATTAGTAATTTTTTTCCTCGTCTTTCACATCTTCATTCCTTAATTACATAATTGTGATTATGTAAATTCATTTTTTCAATTTTGAAAACAATTATGTTTACTAAAAGTTAATAAGTCATATGTTTATCAACTATCCCTATCTTAGTCATATATTAGAAACTTTTTCTTTATTTAATACAAAATAATTCGTATTTACGTTATAAAATTAGAATTTTATAAATGCAATATTGTTTAATAAATGTTCAGATGTTTTGAATTTTATATATGCAATATTGATGTCATATGAAAGATCGTAAAAAATTACTACGATGAAATTTGATAGGATTTTTGTAAAAAATGGATTAAAAGTGAAAAAGTTATAACACTTTAAAGAAAAAAGAAAATTTTCATATCATGGGACCCATCAAGTTTATCACTCAGCCAATTACCTTGCTTTGCGTTAGGGATGGACTCGGGCTGGGTGGCCCGACCCGGAACCGGCCCGGGACCGGTACTGTTCCGGCCCGGCCCGACCCGGTGGCCCGGTCAGTGACCGGTCCGGGTAGGCCCGGCCCGTGGGTTTTCCGGTCCGGGCTCGGGTCACCCAAAACAAGGCCCGACCCGGCCGGGCCAAAAACTTTTTTTTTTTCAATTTTTTTTAAATTTTTGGGTTGGGCTGGGTATTTTGGGCCAATTGGGGTGGTTTGGGGGTTGGGGGTGGGAGGGGGGTTAATTAGGAAGAGGAAAACAAAAAAAAATTATAATGGGTCCGGCCCGGCCCGGCCCGGACCCGGTGGTTACCCGGACCGGACCCGATGGTTACCCGGGCCGGTTCCGGGTCCACCATTTCTGACCCGTCGGCCCAGACCCGAGTCCATCCATACTTTGCGTTGATGTTTTCGCCGAATTGGAATTTGAAGAGAAAAGAATTATATGTTGCCACTTGGCATTTTTATAGCAAATGAGCAAATTGTGGAGAGAGAGACACATAGGATAAATGAAGTGTGTAATTGTCTTTTAAAGAGTTATTTATTTTCTTATAGTCCATGTATAAATAGATAAAAATGCAACTCCGGAGAACTTTGGCTTTCCTCTACAGAAACTCAATCCCTGCAGAAACCCAATCCCAGCCTCAATCCCCTGTAGTAACTTTTCCATGGATGGCTATCCCAAGATCCAATCCCACACCTTTAGGAGCCCTATGTTTTGAGAAACCCAATCTTCGGAAGAACCCCAATCCCCTGTAGTAACTTTTCCATGGATGGCTATTCCCTGCAAAAATCCAATCCTAACTTTAGGAGCCCTAAGTTCAGATTCTTTGGAAGTTCAAAATCTCAAATCGTACATCGCGGAGGACGACGATGTCGTTATTCTGAGGCCGGCCGGTGGGTTCTCCGCTCTCTGGAGTGGGTTCTCCGTTCTCAACTTTCACGATGGGGACGAGCTCAAGTCGGAAGAGGACGATTGATTTTTAGTAATAAAAAAGACACCATTTTTGGATCGACACACCATCACCATCCGCACAATGGGATGATCCCACAGGACCAATTCGATTGAATTTCTTCATTTTAGCTGATTCTTCATTCTAGCTAATTCTTTACAGAACCAATTCGATTGAATTTGGAATCGATCGAGATTCATGTGAAGCAACTCCTTGTACAATTTTACACTATCTCCTTGTCCAGCGTTGGAAATGTTTTGTTTGGGCCGTATATGACCCTCTGCCCCAACTCCGCCCAGACGCCCATGGAAAAACGGGTACATAACGACATACTACGTATATAAAATCAAAAATAGGAAAATTACACCTATTAGAAAAAACAAAGCTGAGATGGGAGGATCCATCTTTAATACTCCATATAATTAAATCAATTAATGTGTGTGAGTTAAAACAAATACTTCCTCCGTCCCAATTTGTAAGATACTTTACGCTTTACGATGTTTGACCGACGATAAAACAAATTGATCCCTGTCAACACTCAAATTAGTTTTAGAAAATAAAATTTACATATTCAGAAACTACATTAAAACTGCTACAAAACCTGCAAAAAATAATTCTAATTTCATAAACTTTTGCTATATAAAGTAAAAGATTAAATGTGATTTATGTTGACCAAGTGAATAGTAAATGTATCTTATAATTTGGGACTGATGGAGTAATATCTATTCGTAATTTATGATCAATATGATTACATTTTACTATTAAACGTAGTTCATATACAAAAAAAAAGGATGACACCTCATCCCTGAGGGCCCCCCAACCCCGACCGGACAGTACGTTGGGAGGATGTAAGTTGGACTATAATCTCAATCTGAGAGATAGAGAGTGGGGTTCTGTCCCCGATACTTGCAGAGGCCCTATGCATTTTTTAGCATAGTAACCCCTCATCGCAGTTGCCGGGATTCGAACCCGGGACCTAACCCTTGTGGCACTCCCTTCCTACCAGTTGAGCTACGCCCACCGGTACGTAGTTCATATACACATATGTACGTAGACTGTAGTAACACTATTGAAATTAATTAGGCTAAAAGCATATAGACTTAAAAATTTAAAATGTTTTCACTTGTACATGCACTGGTCTTCATCTATTTAAATATGATCGTATTAAGGATATTATTTTATGTAATCAAAAATAATTATTAAATAAGTGTTTAAGGAGTTTATTACTTATTGGGCCTTAAGGAGACTCCTTAGGGAACCCTAACATCTTGTATATAAATACTCTTTCATTAAGAAATAAACGCAAGGTTACAAACCCAATTATTATTCAATCTTTCACATGGTATCAGCCTAGGTTTTCTCACCTTCCGCCGCTGCCCTCATGTCTGACTCGGATGAGGATCCCTCCATACGTGACATGCAACGTGATGAGAACTCCGGCCATCCTCTTTCCCTTGCTTCCGGCTCCACGGCACCCCTTTCTATTAATCTACCCAAAATCAATATTCTTCTTGATCGCTCCAACTACATGCTATGGCGTCAAACAATTCACTCGGCTCTTGAAGCTTTTGAGCTTGATGATTTTCTGTCTTCTCACTCCATGCCATCGCAACTTCTTCCCACGGCCACACCTTCTACACCTTCCCAGGATGTCAATCCTGCATATCTTTCTTGGAGGAAGAAAGATGGTCTCATTTTATTGTGGATTCGATCCACGCTGACTATGCCGCTGCTAGCCCATGTTGTTCGTGCCACAACCACCCATGAAGCATGGGACATTCTGTCCAGAATGTTTTATTCACAAAATCGGGCAAGACGTATGCATCTCAAGACTCAGCTTCAACAATTTCCCAAAGGTGACTTATCCATTCTTGAGTACGTCGAGAAGAAGCGTTCCTTTTCGGATGCCCTGGCCGAATGTGACTATATTGTTCCTGACGATGAATTTGTTGAAAGCATTCTTCACTGTCTCGATGCCTCTTATTCTGCTTTTCGCAGTGCCTTCAATTTGCACACTGATGTTATTACCTCCAGCGATCTTCTCGGCCTCTTGTTGCGTGAAGAGGAGCGACTCAACTCGTAAAAACTGGCTCCATTAACGGCCACTGCCCTTGCAGCAACCACGTCGGGAAGTACTACTTCCTCTGCTCGTGGGTCTACTTCTGAAACCGGTGCTCGCCTCATTTGTCAAATCTGCCAAAAACCAGGACATGAAGCCATTAACTGCTGGCATCGGGCGAATTTTGACTCCTTCCCTGAAACAAAACCAAGGCAGCAGCCCAGGCGCGGTCAGCACCGTCGTGGACAGTTGCAGCGATCGGGCTCCAGTCGCGGCTCCTCACAGTCACCCACGCCTACGGCCTATCATTCCCAGCCTTCTCCTCCTGCCAATTTTCTGTCACCTCCTGCCCGGCATGCCTACACTGTTCAAAATCCTCCTTCCACTATAGTTGATCCTTGGTGTTTTGATTCCGGTGCAACGAATCATGTCACGGCAGACTTTGGTAATCTTTATGTTCACTCTAATTACTCTGGCAATGAAGGATTACAAGTTGGTAATGGTATGTCTCTTCCCATAACTCACTTAGGACATTCGACTTTACAAGCATCGCATGCTCCCATTCATCTTAATAACATTCTCTTTGTTCCTCACATCAAGAAAAATTTACTTAGTGTTTCTCAACTAACCCGTGATAACAATGTTTATATGGTCTTTTATCCCACTTGTTGTTTTGTTAAGGACCTCCAGGGACGGACGTTGCTCACAGGACGCGTTGAGAACGAACTATATCATCTCCAACAACCCTTGGACAAGCCCATTTCTCCTCGCATTTATCTTGGTGAAAAGACGTCTCTTCAAACATGGCATCATCGCTTTGGACATCCCCACGAGTCATCTTTACGTCGTTTAGTCTCTCGTTTTAATTTACCTGTTTCCAGTAATAAATTACACAAACTTTGTGAACCTTGTCACTTAGGGAAAAGTCATAGACTTCCCCTACAACGTTTACATTCCTCTAGTTTACATCCCTTTGATTTAATATATTCTGATGTGTGGGGACCTGCACCCATAACCTCTTTTAATGGAAGTAAATATTTTGTTATTTTTGTTGATGATTGCACAAAATTTGTTTGGATTTCCTTTTTACACCAAAAATCTCAAGTTCTTTCTATTTTTCAATATTTTCAAGCTATGATTACCACTCAATTTAATACTAAAATCAAACAATTTCAATCTGATTGGGGTGGTGAATATAGATCTGTTTCCTCATATTTACAAACGCAAGGTATTATTCACCGTGTTTCCTGTCCTCACACTCAATCCCAAAATGGGGCAGTAGAGCGTCGCCACCGTACTATCGTTGAAAAAGGCTTGGCCCTACTCGCTCATGCTAATATGCCTCAATCATTTTGGGAACATGCTTTTCACACAAGTGTGTATTTGCATAATCGCACGTTAACCCCGCTTTTAAAAGACAAATCCCCCTTTGAATGTTTATATGGCAAACCACCCGACTACTCCTTTTTAAAATCCTTTGGGTGTCTTTGCTATCCTCTTTTACGTCCATATAATAACTCAAAACTTGAGTTTCGCTCTTCCCCCTGTATTTTTATTGGTTATAGTTCACAACATCGGGGTTATCAGTGTCTTCATGTTCCTACAAACCGTATCTATATTGTCCGCCATGTTGTGTTTGATGAGACGTCCTTTCCGTACCAACTTCACGTCCACCATCCACCCCCCACTGCTGCCCCACCCTCCTCCCTTCCCTCTCTACAGCCGCTGCGACTGGCAGCCTCAACCCCACTGGCCGATAACTACCAGCCGCCTCCACCTCCCACCAGCCCTCTCACTAATGCCTCCTCATCACCCAACCATCAAACCACTGCCTCCCCTCCACTGTCCGACAGGGAACCATTTACTCTACCCGCGGCCAGTCCGTCTCCATGCTCCAGTGATGCCCCTCCGTCTCCGCCAGGTCCCAAGCAAAACGCAGGTATCCCTCCTCACTCTATTCCCACCTATTTTAGACCTGTTGACACTTCAACTCAGTCTATGGTCACCCGCTCAAAAACGAACACCCTCAAACCCAAGACTCGTTTGTCTACCAAACATCCTCTTACTATACCCGCATCTATTCCTATTGAACCCAACACTTTTTCTCAGGCCTCCAAATATCCTGAATGGCAACATGCAATGCAGGTTGAGTACGATGCTCTAATAAAAAATGGGACTTGGGATCTTATCTTACCTCCTCGTAATTCTAACATTGTTGGTTGTAAGTGGGTGTACAGGGTCAAAAAGCACGCTGATGGCACGATTGAGCGCTACAAAGCTCGATTGGTTGCAAAGGGCTTTAATCAGGAAGAAGGAGTTGACTACTCTGACACTTTTAGTCTGGTGGTAAAACCCACCACAATTCGTATTGTATTATCTCTTGCTCTCACTTTTGGTTGGAAGTTACGACAGGTTGACATTGCCAATGCTTTTCTTAATGGGGATCTCAGTGAAACAGTGTATATGGCTCAACCTCCTGGCTTTGTGGATCAATCTCGTCATGGGCATGTGTGTCTCTTGCGCAAGGCATTATATGGTCTCAAGCAGCCCCTCGCGCCTGGTTCCATAAGCTTCGTCAGTATCTCTCTCATCATCATTTCCGACCCTGCACATCGGATACATCACTTTACATTCGACGCCATAATGGTACCACTCTCTATGTTTTAGTTTATGTAGATGACTTAGTCATCACTCGTTCCAATTCTTCTGAGATTGATGCCTTTGTCACTAGTCTCAATGCTACATTTACTTTACGTGACCTGGGTGACTTGCATTACTTTCTTGGTATTGAATTACATTGATCCACTTCATCTATCTTTTTGAGCCAGCAGAAGTACATCACAGAACTGCTTATTCGCAGCAAAATGCAGGATGCCCGATCTATTCTCTCCCCTGCCGAACCAGGTTCACGACTCTCGGCCTCAGGAGACCCAATGGATGATCCTCATCTCTACCGCAGCATTGTTGGTGCCTTGCAATATGTTACTATCACTCGGCCAGAGATTTCTTATGCAGTTAATCGTGTTTGCCAATTCATGCATGCTCCCACAGTAACTCATTGGCAAGCTGTCAAGCGCCTTCTACGCTATCTCAAGGGGACCATTACCACTGGCCTACACCTTCGGCCATGCACGGATAATCGTATTGTAGCCTTTTTGGATGCAGGTTGGGCTTCCGATATTGATTATTGTCGCTCTCAGCATGGCTTTGCCGTATATTATGGTGGCAATTTAGTTAGTTGGGCCTCTAAGAAGCAGCATGTTGTTGCCAAATCCAGCTATGAAGTCGTGTATCGTGCCATTGCCTTCACCTCCACAGAGTTAATCTGGATAAAACAACTTCTACGTGAGCTACATGCCCCTCTTCATGCTCCACCGATTCTTTTGTGTGACAATCTCAGTGCCACTTATATGACTGCCAATCCGGTTTTCCATCAACGATCCAAACATATCAAAATTGATTACCATTTTGTTCGCGAACAGGTTGCTGATGGGTCTCTTGTTGTTCGTCACGTTCGTGCCTTGGATCAGGTTGCCAATATCTTCACCAAAGCCGTTGGGAATTCACGCTTTCAAACTCTCCGTTCCAAGCTCCATGTCGCGTTGCCACCTTGAGCTTGCCGGGGGGTATTAAGGATATTATTTTATGTAATCAAAAATAATTATTAAATAAGTGTTTAAGGAGTTTATTATTTATTGGGCCTTAAGGAGACTCCTTAGGGAACCCTAACATCTTGTATATAAATACTCTTTCATTAAGAAATAAACGCAAGGTTACAAACCCAATTATTATTCAATCTTTCACAGATCGGATCTGATAAATATTTAATTTATTTGCATATTATTATTGATTAAATCTGATCTAATATACATATTCTATTCTACAAAGGAGATGGTAACATAAAATAATGTAAAAACTTTGAATATGAGATCCAAAGTTAATTAACTAAAAAACATATGTTAACCTAGAGAACTTTTTCTGTTATCGAAAATTTGAAATACGAGTTAATTCAAGAGAAATTTGCTCCTAGTAGGACCAAATCATAGCTCTTTTTACAAAAATAATACCTGCTAATGTTTTTTGCATTCATATTACTGATGGAGTATATCTTAGAGAGAAGTGAGAGCTAGAGAGAGAAGTAGTATATTTGCTTTGTATTAGTGAATTCTGAACCCTTACAACTACTCCCAAGGGGAGTATTTATAGAGAAAATTAGGGCTGGGCTCCCAAGTCTCGGGCTTGGGAGGCCCATTTACAATAGGGCCACTAATGGGCCGGATACAAAGTGTATAGAAATGATAAGTACAAAATCCCTTTCTAGAGGCTATCTATGGATGATGAGGGCATGGCCGATGAGGGCATGGCCGATGAGGGCATGGCCGACGAGGTCATTGCCGATGAGGGCACCCGGTTCTCCGGGTTTCTGGATCATATTCTGAGTAGACCTTTTCCTGGCCGATGAGGGCATGGCCGATGAGAACATGGCCGATGAGAGCATGGCCGACGAGGTCACCCGGTGATCGTGGTACCTTCTGTTCTTCTGAGTATGTGGGTCCTGGGGCCTAGACCCATATACTCCATCAGGAGTCCCCCACTCTCTAAGCTGAGACGTTGACGAAGTGAAGGAGAGTAGATTTATGTCCTTTTTTGTTTGGGCGTTGTGTGCTCCTCGATGTGGACGAAGAGGGCCCTAGTCATGTGGATGATGCGTGTTTTCTGTTTAAGGACGACGAGAGCCTTTGCCTGGTGGAGACGATGAGCGTCCTCTGTCATGAGTGGCCGATGAAGACATTGCTTCCTTATTCCTGGTCGTTGATGGCTGAATTTCGTACTTTGGGCCGAGGAGGCCATTGTGGTTATCCCTTGTTTGAGGACGATGGGTGTCCTTTGTTTCGAGGAAGATGAATGTCCTTCATTTTGAGGATGATGAATGTCCTTTATTTTGAGGACGATGAATGTCCTTCGTTTTGAGGACGATGAATGTCCTTCATTTTGAGGACGATGAATGTCCTTCACTTTGAGGACGATGAATGTCCTTCACTTTGAGGATGATGAGGGTCCTGGACCAAAGGACGTTGCGCGCCCTTGGCTCTGTGGACGAAGAATGTCATGCCCTTGTGCTGACTTTAATTGATGGACCTTGTGCCGATGAGGGCATGGCCGATGAGGTCACCCGATTCTCCTGACTTCTGGATCATATTCTGGGTGGCCTTCTTTCTGGCCGATGAGGGCATGGACGATGAGGGCATGGCCGACGAGGTCACCCGGTTCTCCTGACTTCCGGATCATATTCTGGGTGGCCTTCTTTCTGGCCGATGAGGGCATGGCCGATGAGGGCATGGCCGATGAGGTCACCCGGTTCTCCTGACTTCTGGATCATATTCTGGGTGGCCTTCTTTCTGGCCGATGAGGACATGGCCGACGGAGGTACCACTTGGTAGTCCTTGCTTTTTGTTGCTTTCTGGATGATTTCATGTATGTGGAGGCCAATGTAGTCCCACAGTCCCCCACTCCTCGAGGCTCATGTAGTGAGGTGAAGAGGAGTAGAGCAATACACGTTTTCAATAGGGGGCCGAGGGTCGACACCTTTTGATCCACAATGGGGCGGTGCCTCGTTAAAAACCTCATTAGGAAAAACCCTGTGGGAAAAAATCCTAATGAGGGAAAAAGAGCACACCGGATCCCCCAAAATGAACTCCAAGGGGTGAACCCTTCGGCCTAGGTGTGGAGCTGAAGCGGTGTCCGTATGATGAGGGGACGCCCGCCTGGTGGTGAGGACGACGGCGCTGATGAGCCGGTCCGAATATGAGGACGAGGCGATGGATGCCTGTCTGTATGTGAGGACGACAATGGTAATGATCTGTGCGTCATATGAAGGCGACGGTCGCTATCCAGGAAGGGAATTGCAAGCCCGGTCGCTATAACAGTACATCGGCATTGGGAGCCGGTCTTGAGATATTAGGACGACGGCACTGGGGGCCGGTCCGAACTCCATGCAACGGTCGCCATCCGGTAAAGGAATGGCTAAGACCGGTCTTAAGATAGAGCATCACACCATAGCCGGGGGGCTGGTCGTGATGTGAAGACGACGGCGATGAGGAGTCAGTCCTACAATCCATGCAATGGTCGCCATCCGGTGAAGGAATGGCTAAGACCGGTCTTGAGATAAATTATCACGCCTTGGCCGAGGGGCCGGTCGTGATGTGAGTACGACGGCACTGATGAAGCTGCTCGTCGTATGAAGGCGAGGGTCGCCATCCAGGAAGGGAATGGCGAGCCCGCTCGCTGGCTCAAGACGCTCGGCGCTGAGGAGGCCGATCTTGAGGTGAAGGATCACGTTGAGACCGAGGGGTCTGCCGTGATCTGAGGACGACGGCGCTGTCGAAGCCGGTCCAAATAAATGATGATGAAGGCGTTGATGGAGCCATTCGTCATGCAAGCTCGAGGCTCTCGGCATTGAGGAAGCCGGCCTTGAGATGAAGGATCACGTTGAGACCGGGGGGTCTGCCGTGATCTGAGGACGACGGCGCTGATGAAGCCGCTCCTCGTATGAAGGCGAGGGTCGCCATCCAGGAAGGGAATGGCGAGCCCGCTCGCTGGCTTAAGACTCTCGGCGCTGAGGAGGCCGGTCTTGAGATAGATGATCATGCCAAGGCCGAGGGACCAGGCGTGACTTGAGGATGACGACTATGATGAAGCCGATCCAAGTAAATGATGACGAGGCGTTGGTGAAGACGTGCGTCATGTAGTGGCGATGGTCACCATCCAGGAAGGGATGGTGAGCCCGATAGCTGGCTCAAGACTCTCGGCGCTGAGGAGGCCGGTCTTGAGATAGATGAATCATGCCAAGGCCGAGGGACCAGGCGTGACTTGAGGATGACGACTATGATGAAGCTGATCCAAGTAAATGATGACGAGGCGTTGGTGAAGCCGTGCGTCATGTAGTGGCGATAGTCACCATCCAGGAAGGGATGGTGAGCCCGATCGCTGGCTCAAGACTCTCGGCGCTGAGGAAGCCGGTCTTGAAATAGATGATCACGCCTTGGCCAAGGGGGCGGGCATGATTTGAGGACGACGGTGCTGATGAAGCCGGTCCAAATAAATGATGACGAAAGCATTTGACGAAGCCGTTCGTCATGCAAGCTCGAGGCTCTCAGCATTGAGGAAGCCGGACTTGAGATGAAGGATCACGTTGAGACCGGGGGGTCTGCCGTGATCTGAGGACGACGGCGCTGATGAAGCCGCTCCTCATATGAAGGCGAGGGTCGCCATCCAGGAAGGGAATGGCGAGCCCGCTCGCTGGCTTAAGACTCTCGGCACTGAGGAGGCTGGTCTTGAGATGAAGGATCACGTTGAGACCGGGGGGTCTGCCGTGATCTGAGGACGACGGCGTTGATGAAGCCGCTCCTCATATGAAGGCGAGGGTCGCCATCCAGGAAGGGAATGGCGAGCCCGCTCGCTAGCTCAAGATGCTCGGCGCTGAGGAGGCCGGTCTTGAGATGAAGGATCACGTTGAGACCGGGGGGTCTGCTGTGATCTGAGGACGACGGCGCTGATGAGGCCGCTCCTCCTATGAAGGCGAGGGTCGCCATCCAGGAAGGGAATGGCGAGCCCGCTCGCTAGCTCAAGACGCTCGGCGCTGAGGAGGCCGGTCTTGAGATGAAGGATCACGTTGAGACCGGGGGGTCTGCCGTGATCTGAGGACGACGACGCTGAGGAGGCCGCTCCTCCTATGAAGGCGAGGGTCACCATCCAGGAAAGGAATAGCGAGCCCGCTCGCTAGCTCAAGACGCTCGGCGCTGAGGAGGTCGGTCTTGAGATGAAGGATCACGTTGAGACCGGGGGGTCTGCTGTGATCTGAGGACGACGACGCTGATGAGGCCGCTCCTCCTATGAAGGCGAGGGTCGCCATCCAGGAAGGGAATGGCGAGCCCGCTCGCTAGCTCAAGACGCTCGGCGCTGAGGAGGCCGGTCTTGAGATGAAGGATCACGTTGAGACCGGGGGGTCTGCCGTGATCTGAGGATGACGGCGCTGAGGAGGCCGCTCCTCCTATGAAGGCAAGGGTCACCATCCAGGAAGGGAATGGTGAGCCCGCTCGCTAGCTCAAGACGCTCGGCGCTGAGGAGGCCGGTCTTGAGATGAAGGATCATGTTGAGACCGGGGGGTCTGCCGTGATCTGAGGATGACGGCGCTGAGGAGGCCGCTCCTCCTATGAAGGCGAGGGTCACCATCCAGGAAGGGAATGGCGAGCCCGCTCGCTAGCTCAAGACGCTCGGCGCTGAGGAGGCTGGTCTTGAGATGAAGGATCACGTTGAGACCAGGGTGTCTGCTGTGATCTGAGGACGGCAGCGCTGATGAGGCCGCTCCTCCTATGAAGGCGAGGGTCGCCATCCAGGAAGGGAATGGCGAGCCCGCTCGCTAGCTCAAGACGCTCGACGCTGAAGAGGCTGGTCTTGAGACGAAGGATCACGTTGAGACCGGGGGGTCTGCCGTGATCTGAGGACGACGGCGTTGGTGAAGCCAGTCGTCTGAAGACAAAGGGGGCGGAGCCGGTCCTATGATGAGGACGGCGAAGCCATACCTATAATGAAGGAAGACGTTGAGCGCTCGTCTGATCTGCATATATGATCTTGCTTCGTCCATAGTGCATAGTATTTGCCTAATATGTACTTAGCCAAATATGTGGCTTGATTTGTGGGGATTTCATTTTTATTGCTCGAGGCCGGCGAGGGCTCGGTCCTCGGCTTCCCTCTTTTGATTTGTGGGGATTTCGCTCGAGGCCGGCGAGTGCACGGTCCTCGGCTGTCCCTCTTTTAATTTGTGGGGATTTCGCTCGAAGCCGGCGAGTGCACGATCCTCGGCTGTCCCTCTTTTAATTCTTCCTCTACTGCTATGAGCGAGGAGTGGGGGTCCTTCTTTCAGGCTCGACCGAGGGGGTTGCTATTCCCTCGGCCGATAGGGAGTCCAGGAGGGCAACTGTCCGGCCTCTGGCGCTGGTGCGTCCCTAGACCTTGGGGGGTCCCGTCGTCTATTTATGGCGCGGGCTAGGCTTTTGGTCGGTTACCGACGGCTGCCGTTTCCCAACCCCAAGTGTGGGGATTTTGTCACCTCGGCCATTCTTTCAGGCCTGTCGTAATGCAATTTAGCGCGAAGACGACGCGGTGAGCTTCCCATTTCAAGACGTGGGCCGTTTGCGGGCCCCTCGTCCTGGGACATCGTCGGCCATGCCTCAGCGTTTCGCTCGAAGGGGCCACGACGATATGCTGTTTTGTGTGGCGTCGTCGGCCATACCTGAGCGTTTCACTCGAAGGGGTCGAAGCGACGTGCTTTGTTGTGTGGCATCCTTTACTTAAACTTTACAAGAAATAAGCAGAACACAATAGGTGCGTTGTTTATGGCAACGGCTTTTATTAGGGTCAGTGGCTCGAGGCCGAGGGGGGTAACCTTCTGAACAACTCGTACAAGAGTTAGCTTCCCAATGAGTTTCTGACCTTGGGGTGGGGGCTCTGCCGTCGGCACCCTCTTCGGATTGCTGGTAGAACTTCACCATGGAGGCCCAGCCGTCGGCCGTGCGTCCCTTCGAGGAAGGACGCAGTCAGCGGATGTGACGCTTCTTCAGTTGGGGCTCCTCGAAGTCCTCGTCATCGCTGAGCTTCCCAATTTCATGCTTCTTCGTTGAGGTGTCCCCTTCCTGATTGTCGGCGGAGTTCCTTGAGGTAACTTTGACAAATTGGTGGAGTTCACCCCGTTGAATCAAGTGCTCAATGGCTTTCTTCAGCGCGACGCAGTCGTCTGTATTGTGGGAGGTGTTCTTGTGGTAACGACAATAAGTGCCACCCTGGTGGACGGCGTAGACTTCAGTGGCCAACCGGGGATCTTTAGGGATGAGACCTTGCTCCTCCGCATAGTCGAAGATGGTATCCACCGAGTGCGTGAGCGTAGTCCTTGGGACGTCCGTCCTCGGCTGCCATGGGCGCTCCTTCCGGTTTCGGCGGGCATGGCCCCCGGCCGAGGATGCGTTTGGAGCCGACGCCTCGTCTGACCTCTTTGATGGTTGTCCTACATCCTTCTTGCGTGAGTGGAGCTCATCGGCGTCAGTGTACAAGCTCCCTCGTTGTAGTGCCTTGGTGTATGACCTTGGCGGGTCAGTGATGAGGCTCCTCGCATAGGGGCTGCTGCGGAGAACACCTTGGAAGAGGACGAGGAGGGTGCGCTCATCGGCACCTTGGACCTCGTCTGTCTCCTTCGTCCATCGGTCGATGAAAGACCGAAGTGATTCATCGTGTTGCTTCTTGATGGAGAGGAGGTGGGAGAAATGTTTTTTCACGCGCTTCCTTCCGGCGAAGTGGGTGAGGAAGCGTTGGGCAAGATCCTGCCACGAATCTATGCTTCCTTCGGGGAGCGCGTTGAACCACTCGTACGCTGGCCCTTCAAGAGTGGAAAGGAACCAACGGCAGAGGTAGTCATCTGATGCGTTCACCATCAGCATGTTGTTTTGATAACGGCTGAAGTGCTCCTGGGGGTCAGAGCGGCCGTCATAGGGTTTGATGGCATTCCCTCGGTACTTCTCGGGTATTGGGCCCGAGAGCACCCTCGTGGTGAAGGGAGTTTTTGTTCTGATTTGGATGATGGGGTCACCACGTCCGTCGGCCAGCTCCCTCTCCAGGGCGCTGACCTTAAGCATGAGCGCGTGGTAACCTGGACCCTCGGATGAGTTGGCCGTAGGGATGGTGGCCGCTTGTCTAGCCTCCATCTGGGCCAGTCTCCTTTCCAGCTGGGCGATGACCTCGTCTCGGGGGTCCTTGGCGGCCGTAGTGGCGCCTTGCTAGTTGCGCACGCGAGCTTCTTGAGTCGTGTTGATTCGATGACGCGCATTGTCCTCGTGCAATTTTCCTTTGCCTTTGTCGAGGCGGGGCCGATCCGCCGTCCGGGATACGGACCCCAAGCTTTCCCTTGGTGAGCCAGGCTCACGTTCACCAATCCGTCCCGCCATCCTCTCCGAAGCAGGCCGACGACGCGTGTCACCTAGCCTATTAAAGGCTGAGGCTTTTCCACGCGCTGGGTCCGGTCCAGCTCGAAGTGGGGAAGCAGGGTGGGAGTGGGATGACGACGTGTCCTGGGGCACCACCCCTTCGTCATTGCCCAGCCTGATGGCCAACGGCTGGGGCTGAGGAGGCGGTGTAGTGTTCTCCCCAGTCCTTGGCATGAGTGCGCTGAGGACGGTGGGGTTCTGGGCCAAGCTGGCGATGATGGCCGAGAGCGCGGCCTGAAGCTGAGGGTCAACGGCAGGAGAGGCCGGTTGCGCCGAGGCATTGTCACCTTTCTCTGCACGCTTCTTGTCCAAGCCGATGCGGGCGTCAGGGGCGCCGCCGTTGAGCTTGTTGCGCAGGTCACCTGCGAGGTCGATGGCTTCCTGGAAGACATCCCCCTCGGCAGCCTTGTCGGCCGTGGCGTCCTCCTCGTGTTCCCTGTTCTCCTGATCCTCAGGGATGGCCTTGCTGACGAGGTTGTGGTTTGACCTAGTTCTTCCCATGATCAGTGGTTGGCTGTGCTTGGTAGCGACGAAGGATGCTAACTTGATTGTTCTAGCTCTCAACGAGAACACCAAATGATGGAGTATATCTTAGAGAGAAGTGAGAGCTAGAGAGAGAAGTAGTATATTTGCTTTGTATTAGTGAATTCTGAACCCTTACAACTACTCCCAAGGGGAGTATTTATAGAGAAAATTAGGGATGGGCTCCCAAGTCTCGGGCTTGGGAGGCCCATTTACAATAGGGCCACTAATGGGCCGGATACAAAGTGTATAGAAATGATAAGTATAAAATCCCGTTCTAGAGGCTATCTATGGATGACGAGGGCATGGCCGATGAGGGCATGGCCGATGAGGGCATGGCCGACGAGGTCATGGCCGATGAGGGCACCCGGTTCTCCGGGCTTCTGGATCATATTCTGAGTAGACCTTTTCCTGGCCGATGAGGGCATGGCCGATGAGAACATGGCCGATGAGAGCATGGCCGACGAGGTCACCCGGTGATCGTGGTACTTTCTGTTCTTCTGAGTATGTGGGTCCTGGGGCCTAGACCCATATACTCCATCAATTACCTATTTAGTTCTAGATTAGGAAACCTATTTCTAACTTTCCAAATTTGCCCTTCACAGCTTTGCCCCCAGATTCGCCGATTGAAGTTCAACCCCTCCACCTTCCTTGTTCGCTATCCATTTTCGATTTTGCGGCCGTCACCTTTCTTCGCCAGTTTCGCCTCCACCATCGCCGGATCTCCTTGCCGATTTCAAATTATAAAGTGGATAGCAGGTTTTCGATCATCTCTTGTTCTTCCTCCTTCCTCTTATTCTTCTTCTTTTCTTTTCTTTTCTTCCTCCTCCAACCTACGACATCCTCCTTATTCCTTTTTCTTCTTCATTTGTTTTTTTTTCATTTCTATCTACAATCTGAAAACTTAGATCTGGAACTTTGAGGCTTGGTTTTTTATTTTTTAATCTGACTTTTGTTTATTTATTGTCTACTTATTGTCTATTTATTGTCTATTTAATGTCTGTTATTTTCTAAAAGTAAGGGTATTGTGGTCAATACAGGTTTAGTTGAGTCTTACGCTAATCTTCTGTCTTAATCTTGGAAAATCCGTACGTTTTGCTCCTACTTGTTGAAATCTCCCAATTAACAATACCCTAGGTCTCTATTACTAAATGGAGCACGGGTAGTATGGTTCAGCATGGGTCGGAGCCCAATCTATTTGTTTAAAAATAACAATTACTAGTACTAATCTAGCTATTTTAGTGTTTGAAATATCGGGTTTTTTCAAACATATTACTAAAATAAAATTTATTGACACAAATATCACTGCAAAAAAACCACGGGATTGGCAGGGATTTTGGCAGGGATTTGGCAGGGATTTTGGCAGGGAAATGTCAGATCTGTGCCAAAAGCACTTTGGCACGAGCTATTTGGCACGAAAAATCGGTAAGTCCGTGCCAAATTCTGTGCCAATCCCGTAATTTTTTTGTAGTGTATGACTAATAGTTACTACAATGTAGTGTCATGGTAACTTAAGTTAAAAAAAAATAGAAGATAAGTTACTTTGATTTCATTACTACTCTAGTCACTAGTCACATTTTTGTAAACAATCTTTATTTTAGTCATAAATATGTAATTATTTCTTGAAATATATAGCCCCATGCCACGAACCATTATTTTGGTATAGCCCCATGGGTAATCTGATCCATCAGTTTGTCTTTTTAAATTTCGTTTTATTCAGGCTTAGTTTTTTAATAAGGAACTCTGTTCTTATCGTTTTATTTTTTGTTAAAGTTTCATGGTATTAGGTTTAGTACGATGACTGAGATTTTGGTTAGATTTGATATGGTTAGTGGGGGGACGGATCTATTTGTTCACCAATAGATGCATTAAACCTGTCTGGTGATTTGCGATTCGTATTGCTCCTTTAGGGTTGATCATCTCTATGTCTAATCATAGGGCTATAAGTAGTAGTTGGAAAGTGAGGGTTTTATTCAGTGTTGGTCATTTTGATATTGTTGTAACGATCATATTCTAATCATATCAATATAGACGATTTCCTCTCAAAAAAAATATCATACCTTAAACACTAATTGAATAGAACCAATTTAAATTAGTCTCATTGGATCAGATCTAAATAATTTGGCTGTTTGATAAGTTCGTTCATTCATTCACGAGCTAACAACATCAATCCAAGATGTATAAGATCTACACAATAATAACATTGTTTTTATATATAAAGTCATTTCAAAATAGTTACACAAAAAAAATATAAACTCAAAGGTAATATTTGGATCATCTCTTCAATATGCATTTCGATCTTGGTTTATTTTGTGTATAGCTTTGATTACTTGTTTGTCCATTAATCACTTATTTAGGTTTAATTTGTGTATAGCTTTGAGCTAACAATCTTTAGATCTACAAGGAATGCATTAACGTCAAGGTGAAAGGATTTAAAGGATTCTAAAAATTTAGAGGAGAAAGTTCTGAATCTTTAGTATGCTGATATATCTTTAGAGGAGAAAGTTCTGTGATAAGTTTGTATTTCAACACGCATTTGATGCGTGTTGAGATTGAATTTTGTCACTTTTCCTAATTTATTTGAGTCACAAAGTGTTTAATTAGCTTAAGTCACTATTTACCGGGTTTGGTTGGCATTTGTTGAGAAAAGTAGGAATTTTGACCCGGCAACAACGTTTGAGCTTAACTTGAGAAGATTTGGGACGCGTTCGAGAGATGGCAAGAAGCATCGGAGATCCACAGGATGATTTAGAGGCATGATTCGAGGCTAGAAAGGTCAAAGATTGAAGATATGATCGATCGGGAGAAAACGGGGAAGAAAAGAGCAAGAATATGGTTCAAGAGACATCCGCGTGCCCCGCGAGTCAGTACCGCACGCTTCGCGAGTGATTCTGAGAGCTAGAAGTCAAGAAGTCTGAACCATACGGCCCGCGGGATCCGCATGCCGAACAGGCTGAACAAAAAAATTGACGCGCGTAAGTCCACGCTATCACCCGCACGCCCCACGGACGACCGCGCGGACGACCTCAAGGGTCGAAATTCACCCACTTTTGTTGTTTATATATAAATTCAGCCTTGTTTTGTCCGTTTTTCAGACCGGAGCTTAGAGAGATAAACCCTACCACGTTTTTTGAGAGCTTTTCAAGCCTTGTTCAACAAGATTGTGGTATTCTTTGTAATTCCAACTTTTTAATTAATGACAATTAATTATTTTCATCGCAATTCTGTTGATTTTTCAATTATGAATTGTGAGTAGTTTTAATTAGGGATTTGAGATTGATGAAGGGGTCTCTATTAATTAAACTTATATAAGTCATTCAACTTAGTGTTAAAATACATTTAAAGTTCATCAATCAATCACAACCCCCCTTTTGTTACTAATTATATAAAAGAAAAATATTCCTTTCCCTGTGGATACGAACCTTACTTCATTATACTATGTATAATTGTTGTATTGATTTATTATTTTGACGCACATCACGACAAAGTGCACGTCAAATTTGGCGTTGTTGCTGGAGAAAGGCAATTATTTTTATTTTTATTTCTTTTAATGAAAAACAAAATAAACAAAAAAAACTTCACTTCAAAATATAAAAGAATCTTACTTTTCTATTTTCTAAGTTTACACGAGTATATGGATACCAACACATCATCCTTAGAGAGTCAAATTTCCGTCTTGGCTTCTCTAATAAAGGAGTCTATCTTATGCTCAAAAGCTCGAGATGTCAAGACTTGCAACATTTGCATGTCTCATAGACACCTTACGGATTTTTGTCTAAAGCTCCAAGAAGAATACTTTGAACAACCTGATTATGTTGGTTTCCAAAGGAAAGTAACTCACATGAGGTATGATTCATTCTCCAACTCTAACATGTCTACAGAGGGTATGGTTCGGGATATTGCTTCCAACATGACCACCATGCAAAACAACATGGTGCAATTTCAAAATGAGACCAAGTCTAGCATTTTAAACTTGGAAACTCAAATGAGTCAAATAGCCGGAGCCGTGATGAGGCTTGAAGTAAGGGATTCGGGAAAACTTCCCTCTCAAATAGAATGTAATCCTAAACAGCAAACTTTTGCAATCACATTGACAAATGAGAAGGAAATGCACAAGGAGATCCAAAATCCAGAAGAAGTAGAAGAAGAAAGAGACACGGAGCTCGAGCTGGTCAAAGAGGAGGGTGAACCGTGTTTCAAGGTCAAATATCTATCCTTATCATTCTTTGAGGTACCCCCAACAGTTCAAAAAACTTTGAGGGAAACTCATAATATTGAAAAGGATAAAGACATTTTTGAAATCTTCACCAAAATTGAGAGATCAAAACATTTTCCATTGATCGTGTTAATCAATAATTTCTTTCCCTCACTCTCACCACATGAATTAATGGAAATCTGGATATTTGATCCTGGAAAGATTTTCGAAGTGAAGGGTCAAAATAATTATCATGATCCAAGCTTGAACGATTGAACACAATGATGGCGTCGTGCCGCGACGTTAAACAATGCGCTTCTTGGAAGGCAACACATGCAAGGTACGTTTACTTGTTTTATTTAATTTTGCACTTTTCAAGTTAAAAAAAAATTAGGCGTGGGACATATATCCGGTCGGGTATCACATATAACCCGGTCGGGTATAATTTAAAATCATCACACCCGCCCCATCACCCGGGCGAGGAAGGCAAGGAAAATAAATTTTGATCCACCCGACCGGGTAACTCAAACCACCCGGCCGGGTATTCAACCCCAGAATCCACTTCCATCTCCAACAATAAAACCCGACCGGGTACGAAATCCTACTCGATCGGGTACAAGCATCTACACGGTTTACCATGTCGGGCAGACAACCTCCCCATCCACTCTTCTTCGAGCCCTCCATCCAAAATCCACAATTTTCATACTTAAAGCTCTCATATCTCCCGTATATATACATCCACCAAATAACTCCCAAAAATAACTAAAAATCAAAATTCCCTAACCCCACCTACACCAAGTCCGAAATTCCCCCTACGAAAAAGGAAGAAAGTGCACCACAAAGATGTTCATTTTCTATGACACCTTGGAGATGAGCACTAGGGGAAGTGCTTTGGCTAGCTTGGGGGAGAGTATCATGGAATACTCACATTCATACTCTTTATTCTTGTTCAAAAAAAATTTGTTAAAAAAAATTGAAAAAAAAATTGTTAAGTTGAAAACCTGAAAGGGCGACTTAAGCAAAAATAAAGCAAAAACAAGAGTGAGTTGTGAGGATAAAAACAAAAAAATGTGGGAAGCTGGGATGAAAACCCGAAAGGGCACCTAGGCAAAATGAGAGAACGGGAGAAAGTATCTCTTTTATTTCTGCAGACCCCTCTTTTGGGGATATTTTGTGTTGATATGAAATATGGAGTTGAAGACTACTCTTTACTTTTGGCGATATTTTGTGTTGTTCTAAAAACACACTTGGATGTTTGTGTTGATACTCTTGTCACTTTGAGGACTTCTTGGATTGGATTTGGTTTACTCGAGACAAGTAAAGGTTCAAGTGTGGGAGTATTTGATATGCACTAATTAGTAGTGCATAAATGTATGTTTTTATGTTTGATTTGTGTGGATTGTTTACCATTTTATTTAGTTTGTAAACAGTTGTGTGATTTTAGTTGTAATTGTATTTTAGTTTTCATTTATAAGTTGTAAAGTATAGTTAGGATTTGTGGTGTTAGAAAGGAAGACTTTGAAGTGAAGAAAAAGGGAAATTGACTGCCTAGGAGCAAATACCCGGTCGGGTGAGCATCTCACCCGGTCGGGTAAAGAAGTGAGAACCGAACTTACAAAGAAGTTGCATGGCCCGGTCGGGTCCACCACCTCACTCGGTCGGGTGAGAAGTGACCGGGGGCAATCCGGTGTGCAGAAACACAAGAACATGGCGGATGATCCGATTTTGACCGGTACCCGGTAGGGTGGGTACCATACGCGGTCGGGTACCAGGCCAGAGGTGTTGAAAAACACCTATAAATAGCACACTTTTCCTTCACAAAAAGATATCTCTTCTTCCATATACTTCTAAGCTCAGTCTAGAATAGTTCTTTCTTTATATTTTTCATCATGTTTAGCCTCCAAATGAGGAGCTAAACTCTTCCATCTTGGTTTTGCTACTTTGAAGCTTAATGAATTGTAAGTTGTGAGTTATTTTCTTTAACCTTGTTCTTTGAATATTAATTAGGGGTTATTCCTTCAATATTACTAAATTAAGTGTGATTTCCTAAAATGTGACCACTTTTACACTTGAACAAAAACGTGACTAAAGTAGTCATATTCATGTCATTATAACATTTTAATGTCACTGATCAAATTTAATGTCACTATCGAATTTCACTATCGCCACCTGATATGCACTAATTAGTAGTGCATAAATGTTTGTTTTTATGTTTGATTTGTGTGGATTGTTTACCGTTTTAGTAATTTGAGAACATTTGTTTGATTTTAATTGTAATTGTATTTTAATCCCCATTTGTGAGTTGTAAAGTAGAATTAGGCATTATGGTGTTAAAAAGAGGACTTTGAAGTGAATCAAAAGGAGATTGGACCCGGTCGGGCATAAACACTTGGCCTGGTCGGACAAGATTTAACAAACGAAGGAGACTGGAAATTGCACAGACCCAGTCGGGTCCCCTATACCACCCGGTCGGGTCGGATTTGACCCGGGACAATTTAACGTGCAAAAACATAAAAACGTGGAAGATTATCTGATCTTGACATACACCCGGTCGGATGGGCTCTTTACCCGGTCGGGCACCCGACCAAAGGTGTTGTAAAACACCTATAAATAGCTCCATTTTCCTTCAGTTTATTCATCCAATTCCTTTATACTCCTAAGCTCAGTTTAGAATAGCATTTCTTATATTTTTATAGTATGTTTAGTCTCCAAATGAGGAGCTAAACTTCCATTTCTTGGTGTTGCTCTTGAAGCTTGTTGATTATTAAAGTTGTGAGTTATTTTCTTAAACTTCTTCCCTTGAATATTAATTATTAGTTCTTTCTTTAATACTATCTCTATATTAATGTTAGGGAGTGTTACTAAGATGACAATTAGCTAACATCTTGACATTAGTTATAGTAATATTTTCTTCCTCTATATTAATGTTGGGGAGTGTTGCTAAGATGGCAATGAGTTAACATCTTGATATTAATTATAGTAGGATTCATCTTCTTTAATAATATTCTTCCTTGAATATTAATTAATTCCTATTCATATTTCATATTAATATTTTGAACATTACTTAAAGGATCAACTAGTTTTGTTTCATATATTAATTATTACTAGAAACGATCAACGAACCGATGGTTAATCGTTGATGGTTTCACAAGTAAGTAACTTCGGTTTATTAATGCACGATCGTGGTTAATAAACTTAAGAGGGACTAATTTTATTGGTTAAACCGAAACCGTTGTGTTGAGGTTATCAATCTCAATTGATTTCATCAAGGAGTTAGAAAGATTAAATGCTACTATTAAATCGGTATAAGGCGTTTTTCTATATTTGATTAATAGTAAGGGTTATTAATAAACGGTCGTTGTTAATAACTACCCTCGATGAAGTGGATATACTCCCCGATTGAGTATTCGAGAGGGAATAAGTTATAGATATAACAATGATCGACTAAAATATATCAACAAGTGGAAAGTAGCAATGCCAAGTCCTTTTTATCTTTGAATTAAATCTCATATAGGTCGTTCATCTTAGTTTTTAATTTAATTAAATCATTAATCACCAAAACCCCCCTTTATTTACTAAGTTTCATAAAAAGAGAATTATTCCTCTCCTTGTGGATACGAACTCTACTACGCTATACTACGTGTAAGTGTTAGTATTGAATTTATTTTGACGCACCGTGACCAAGTGCTCGTCACCACCACCGGTGTCACTGTACCCACCGCCCGTGTCACTGTGGCCACCGCCCGTGTCACTGTGATCACCGCCCGTGTCACTATGCCCACCGCCCGTATCACAGTGGCCTTCGCCCGTGTCACTATGATCGTCGGAATATCTACCGATTACTTTTTCCTGCAAATCTGTCCGGAAACACCGCCACTAGCCACCCCGCCGGCACCCCTTCTCCTCATACACAGCCCATTAACCCTTCCCCTCCCCATCCCTATGCCCCAACACCCCACCCCCTGCACCCTTTCCTTCCTAGCGCCCTGACCAGCCTCAACCACGCTCCCCTGCCCGTCATCTTCGAAACCTAGCAGCAACCGCCACCGTCGAACCCTAGCCACCGCCTTCACATAGAGATCCATCGCCGTCGTGAGATCTGCACCAGATCGAAGGAAATCACTTTTGTACAGAGCCGCCATGAAGAAGTTTGACGCATTGATCAGCGAGATCGTCCTGCGTAAACATTATATCCTTGAACGAAGCAGAGCTCCATTGAAGCCTGTGACGAGATCTCCATTTGCGTACAAGAAGAAAATAGTAGGAGAAGATATAGGTTGCGACAGAGGTAGTTGCGGCTCGATCGAGATTGATAGTCATCGTTGTAATCTTCGTATTTATGCTCTCTTGATTAGGGTTGGCCTCCAGATGCGTGAGCAACGAAGATGGCGCAGAGATCGGGAAGATGATGGATCAGGCCGTTTTTATTTTTTTATTGAGGTCACTTTTTGTCCAAGACAAAAATGGTCATATTTTTGTCTACTTAAAGTCCATAAGTGATAGTTTTGTCATTCTTTCTATTAATTATTAGTTCTTTCCTTAATAATATCTCTATATTAATGTTGGGGAGTGTTGCTAAGATGACGATTAGTTAACATCTTGACATTAGTTATAGTAGTATTTTTTTCCTCTATATTAATGTTGGGGAGTGTTGCTAAGATGACAATTAGTTAACATCTTGAGATTAACTAAAGTAGGATTCATCTTCTTTAATAATATTCTTCCTTGAATATTAATTAATTCCTATTCATATTTCATATTAATATTTTGAACATTACTTAAAGGATCAACTAGTTTTGTTTCATATATATATTAATTATTACTAGAATCGATCGATGAATACGCTTGTTAATCGTTCGGTCCGTTCACGGTAGTAAACTTGGGTTGTTAATGCATGCGTCTCATGGTTAATAACCTAAGGGGAATTAATTATATTGATTAAACCAATAAACCGCTTGTATTGAGGTTATCAATCTCAATCGTTTTCATCTTAAGTTTATTGCTACTATCGGGTTGATATACGGCGCGTGTTCTATATTGACTAGGTAGTAAGTTTTATTAATGAACGTGTCTCGTTATTAATAACTACCCTCGATGAACTGGATATATACTCCTCGATTGAGTATTCAAGAGGAAGATAGTTAAAGATATAACCGGGATCGACGAACATTTCATTAAGTGGATAAAAGCAAAGCCAAGTCTTCATCTCTATTAATTAAACTTATATAAGTCATTCAACTTAGTGTTGAGATACATTTAAAGTTCATCACTCAATCACAACCCCCCTTTTGTTACTAATTATATAAAAGAAAAGTATTCATTTCTCTGTGGATACGAACCTTACTTCATTATACTACGTATAATTGTTGTATATATTGATTTATTATTTTGACGCACATCACGACAAAGTGCACGTCAAAGGCCGGGGACAAGGCTGAGGAACTATGAGGAGTAGGGGAGGGATGAGGAGGCGATGTGTCACTGTCATCGGAGTCAGCGTGTCATTATGGTCGGAGCCAGCGTGTCATTGTGGCGGTGTCACCGCTGACGATGTCATTGCGGCCTGTTGGCGGAGGTATACACCGTCGAATTGAGTCATTGTGGCGTTGTCAATGTAAAATCGTCATTGTAGCATTTTTACTGTAGCGCCTGGAATTGTATTCTTAATACTTTCAGTCACATTTTTGGAAAATCAATAAAAGGTCACTTTTTTGTCAATGAGCTATTTATTAGTAAAATTCAAGGAAAAAGCCCTATTTTCAAAGAGTAAAAATGTCATCTTTATGGCATTTCCAGAGAAATTTGGCGTTTGTTACACAAGATGACATTTTTTCCGGTGATCGGAGGTGGTGGTACTGGGCGGCAGAGGATACAAAGGTAGTGGTCTACAAATTTTTTAATATTTTTTAGGTATTTTATTTAATTTGTTTAGATTTTTTAAAGTTTTTTTAAAAAAATATATATTTTTTATTTAATTTTTAAAGGGGAATATAATGAAAATACCCCAAACTTTGAAGCAGTGTGAGAGAAATACCCCAAACTTTCATATGTAATTTAAATACCCCAAATTTTATATAAAAATTATTTTAACACCATGATCATGTATTATTTCTTTCAAAAAATGTAAATTTATTATGTTAAATGCATAATTTAAAATAGAAAATTGAAAACATTAGAATTATATATAGTGGGGGGTAATAATATTTATTTTACAATGGAAGTTTAGAATGTTAATTGTATCTTTATGAATGCTAAAAAATATTGAATTATGAAATAAACGCCAAAAATTAATATTTTTGAAAGAAATAATACATGACCATGGTGCTAAAATAACTTTTTATATAAAGTTTGGGGTATTTAAATTACATATACAAGTTTGGGGTGCTTATATCACACTCCATCATTGTTTGGGTTATTTTAATTATTTTTCCCTTTTTAATTATTCTTTCATTTTATCTTTATCTTTCCCGATCTTTTTTATTCATTTATAAATATTTTTACGATTTTTTTATGTTTTATTATAAATAAAACTATGATTTTTTGTATTAATAAATAGATCTATTAGAAATTATAGGGTGAAAGTAGAATAGGAAGAAGAGACATATATTATTCCTATTTTGGGAATAAAAGGAGTATGATCCTAACGTGGAATTTTGGGCTAATTTTAGTCCCATTTAGGGCTAATAGGCTTTATTACTATTAGTATTATAATAGTAATAGTAATTTGGCAGAGCTATGTAATTTCTAGATATAACTACATAGCATATTCTAGATAAATGTATCATTATTTAATAGAACAATTAAGTGAATTAACGGTAGAGTATATATAGGAAATAAATACCACCAAGAGTCCCTACTCATCAATAATAATATAAATATAAAACTACTCTATTATATCTCTCACTCTGTACGGGAGGAGTAACGTGCGGATTGTTCCTAAGAAAAATGAGTCATATATTGATATATAGACCTACCAAGAATTTATACTCTTTTTGAAGTTATATATTATTGGTAAACTTAGTTGATGTTACAAGTACATGCATCTACCACAACTATGAGTAGGAAGAGTCGTGGTTTTAAAAGTTGGCATAGGGGCCCGCTAGCTTAGTCGCTAAGCAGTGGCCAGATGCTCAATTTTGTTGTAATCGGTGGGGAAATCAGCCTGGCGCCTTGGCGGGCTAGGGTCCGCGGCTTAAATTTGTTTCTGTCCCAACACTTGTTTCCATTTTGTCTTAAGTCTTAACACATCGTTTTTTTTAATATTCTGACATTAAAAAACACATCGTTTTTACCCGACATTAAAAAGATTCCGAATTTTTTCCTATCAATAAGAATTATATTCCTATAAACTTGTTTTCATATTATTCCGAAAATAAAAAACAATTTTAAATGAATATAAACTTTTTAGAGTGTATTTTTAGAGACTAAAAACACAATTCCTTTTTTGTTTGTCCCAAAAAACTTTGTCACTTTTCTTTTAAAGCTATGTTCTTGTGACTTTGTTCATTTCTCTCCTTTGCACAAATCTCGACCACACAAATTTTATTATTCTAATTTCCCACCTAACATCAACTTGGCAAAGTTGAGTGAGACGGAGGTAATAACATTTCATGATTATATGAGCTATTTGTATTCTCAAAGTATTTTAAAGTTATGAGTAAATATCATTATATTTGGAAAAACTAAGGCAAAGAAATATAGGAAATACCTAGACGCACTAGCTAGTCTCATCGTGTCTAGGTCGGCTAGGAGTTAGATGGCCAGACACCTTCTGACTAGCGTCTAGCACATTTTAGAAAACTGAGAAGAGTCCTATGGTTAATTGCAATATGCATCCCAAAATCCCTTCAAGAAACCGTAATGAGTGGTTAGAGATTGAGAACTTGGCCTTGACAAGTATCGCTAAGGGTTTTCTCAAAGTGAAAAATACAAGGACCGTTTACTGTATCCCAGTTTCACCTCATCACATACATCTTTTGCATTGATAAACTGCAAAGACATGAAACGGAAACATTCAATTTAAATCAGAAAAGCTATTTATTACTTAAAGAGATTCTATGGTACCCTTAAGGTACTGTATCTTTGTCCACGTGGACCAATCAGAATGATGCAGTTGAATTATTTAAATCTAAATTAAAAATGATGTAATGATTTGAACCAATCAAGTGAGTGATAGGTACGGTACCCCATTTTTTAAATGGGTACCGGAGTTGTCACATATCATTATTACTAGGGAGATTTCCCTAAATAGGACTAAATAAAAGGATAATTACAACAATAGAAGTTTAATATTTAAGTTTCCAAAATTGGACTAACTCTTCATATTCTACCGTTTCCCTTATTTCCTAATAGGATTTTTTAAATAATCATTATAAAACATAAAAAATTAAAATTAAAAAACTAAAAATCATAAAAAATAAATAAATAATATAAAGACCTCAGTCACCTTCCAGCACCGCCACCCCCGATCGCCGGAAATGGTTGCCAAGTTGAGAAAAAATATCATCGTGATTGCAATTTTGAAAAGAAAGGTGGATATTTTCAAAGAGTAAAAATGTCTCTTTATGGCATTTCCAGAGAAATGTGGCATTTTTTACACAAGAAGACATTTTTTCCGACGATCGGGGGTGGTGGTGTTGGGCGGCAGAGGATACAGAGGTAGTGGGCTACAAATTTTTAATATTTTTTAGGTATTTTATTTAATTTGTTTAGATTTTTGATAAGTTTTTTTTAAAAAATATTTTTATTTATTTTTTAAAGGGGAAAATACCCCAAACTTTGAAGGACTGTGAGAGAAATACCCCAATCTTTCATATGTAATTTAAATACCCTAAACTTTATATAAAAAATTATTTTAACACCATGGTCATGCATTATTTCTTTCAAAAATGTAAATTTATGATGTTAAATGCATAATTTAAAATAGCAAATTGAAAACATTAGAATTATATATAGTGGGTGTAATAATATTTATTTTACAATGGAAGTTTAGAATGTTAATTGTATCTTTATGAATGCTAAAAATTATTGAATTATGAAATAAACGCCAAAAATTAATATTTGTAAAAGAAATAATACATGACCATATGGTGCTAAAATAACTTTTTATATAAAGTTTGGGGTATTTAAATTACATATACAAGTTTGGGGTGCTTATATCACACTCCATCATAGTTTGAGGTATTTTAATTATTTTTCACTTTTTTAATTATTCTTTCATTTTATCTTTATCTTTCCCGATCTTTTTTATTAATTTATAAATATTTTTATGATTTTTTTATGTTTTTATTATAAATAAAACTATGATTTTTCGTATTAATAAATAGATCTATTAGAAATTATAGGTTGAAAGTCGAATAGGAAGAAGATACATATATTATTCCTATTTTGGGAATAGAAGGAGTATGGTCCTAATGTGGAATTTTGGGCTACTTTTAGTCCCATTTAGGGCTATTAGGCTTTATTACTATTAGTATTATAATAGTAATAGTAATTTGGCACGAAATCATCGATAAATCCGTGTCAAATCTGTGCTAATCCTGTGATTTTTTTTGTAGTGTAAATTAATTAATACTATATCATATATTATTCTAACTATAAGTCTATAATTATAATTAGAATTATAATTATAATCAATATAATGACCTTTAATACGAAGTATATAGACTATTGCTACTTAGCCCTCCAAGTATTACAAAATATTGAAGCGTAACATGTACAATCGATTAACCGTAAAATTGACAGCCCAGTCAGGTACAGTCAGCATCGTCCTTATAAACGGTACGGTTCTCAGTTAAATTGTCCACGCACTCCGGCCATCTCTCTCTCGCAGAACTGAATTTGGAGGCTAATTACGCAGACCACCCATGCCCATGCCCATGCCCATGCCCATGCCCATGCCCATGCCCATGCCCATGCCCATTACCAATAAATTAAAAGATCCGAAAGATATAGGTTCACTATCGATCATGGATTCGAAAGATCGGTGTAGAACCTAAAGCGTAAGTGTCCCGCTTCCGATCCAGAAGTTTAACATTGGGGATCACAAATCACTTGCTATAAAAAAGAGTAACCAACTATTTTGATTGAAATTTTTATGTATATTTAGTTTCTACGTGGTCAGAGACTAATTTTATTCGAGTTTGAAATTTAAGACTAGTTAAAGTATTTTGATATTCCATTTCTTTTTATTCATAAATTTTTTCACCCTTGTCTAAATTATTTCATAATTTTTAGTGAATGATTCTCTAGTTGATTTTATTAATTTCTTCCAAAAACAGTTAAAAACATATGAGTAGCTTTTAATGTGTAAGTGAAATTATTAGAAAAGTTATGTTCCCTCCATCGATCCCTAAATATACTTGTCTTGTTTTCTTTTGCAAATGTCACAAACTAATTGTCGAGTGTCAATTTTAGAAAAAAAATATTAAATTTTTTCAACTACTTTATTAATAACTGTGTAAATCCAATAAAGACAATCAATTCCGAATGAAGTAATACATTTTACTACATTAAATTGTAGTATTACTTATAAACACATACATAAAAGTGCCGCCCCCATTGAATGGAACTCCTGGATTCGCCCATGTTATTAGACAAGGTAATAATTCCATCAAAGAATTTATGGAAATTGTTATAAGACGTTTAAATGACAATATAGCGATTTCAAACAGTTAGACATGTTAACAACGTTGTTGGTGTTGAGGTCATTCTTAAATTGGCATTGGTGGCTTTTTGAGAAGTTTGAATTATCATATTTCATAATTTGAGGTCAAGAATATGATGAGACTTCTAATATGCATTGTTGTGCCTGTTGCACAAAAAAGAAGTTTGTGAATAACTTCTCTAAATTTTTTCCATGAACTTGCCTAAACTTCGTATTGTCTTGTAAAAGAAAGGATAAGTTTCGACAAAAAACAACGTGAAATATACAAAGCTAATATAACATTCTTAACATGAAAGATATGAATCATCGTTTTAGATGTGATCGTTATCTAATACGGAGTAATAAATTATCACCGTTTTGGAACTGCTATATTTTATAAGGTACATCGTCATAATCATCATCATCATTGTACTTCACTTTTTGAAACCGTAATTCTGTGGCATCACATGTAACGTTTAATATGATCTTAGTTCTCAATAAAATTATGATTGTTTAATTTGTAGTATATAATGACTTGAATTCCAATCTAAAACCAGAAACCGTACAAGGATGATTTAGTTCTAATTCGTATTATGCTTTTCTTTCAAAAAGATGAAAATTATTGTTTACAATGCTTTTAGTGGGTTGAAAAGAACGTAAACATATACTCTCTCCGTCCCATTTTACTTAGTCAGTCTTGACTTTTCACGTCAATGGAGTCTAACTTTGAATGATTATATGTATATATAGAGAAAGTATTAATAATATGAAAAAGATATGAAAATGTTCTTTGTTAAAAATACTATCATAAAAGTATAAATTTATTAAATTTTGCATAAATATATTACTCCGTAGTTTAAATAATTGGTCAAAGTTTACCATCTTTGACTGGAAAAGTCAAAGATGGCTAAGTAAATTGGGACGAGGGGAGTAATACATTGATATACATGACTTGAAAGTGACATTGAATAACCTTTTCATTTAAAAAATCGTCTACACGTGTGGGCTATAAATAATAGATTCCGACCCGACCTATCTCAATCTATGCAGTTGTTCCCCCACTTGAAAAAAATTCTAATCCGCCACTGCGAAAGATAAAATGTGTCGATATAGGGTCAAAAGATTGAAAACCAAAAATCTCTTAAATTTTGATTTATTTACTTTTTTAATTAATTCCATTGCTATTTTTTATGATTTTGTCTTCACAAAGTTTATTAATTAGTTTAATAAGATTAAATAATATTTCAGTTTTTTAAAATAAAAATATTAAATTTCATGCTATTTTAGATTCCAGGTTGATTGTTTTCAATCATTTGGGTCTTATATCAACATATTAGTTTAACTTTTAAGTCTCTTATTGATAAGGTATTTATCTTTCAGGTCACGGATCGATAAAATTTAATAACTACTCTTAATGTAATCTCATTATCTATATTATGCCAATTAAGTAAACATATACAGTCAATGAGGTGATTAGAGACTATGACTTCAATTCAATCCTGATGCCAGCTGCCATAAAACCACATTTGTGAACGCCTAATTAATTATTTAATTTGTTAAGGTGATTAATATGATAGACTAGTGAGACATTTGAATTTTTATAATTATGATTTCATCATTTGTTCATGTTTACCCTACTCAATTAGCCAATTCTAATAATGTAAATGCTCAATGTGGATAGGGTATATTACCTAGACATGCTCATAGAATTTGTCATTAATTATTTAATGTGTATGTCTTCCCGGCCCAATATAGCTCCAACCCTATATTGGCACAGATAATGAGTAAGTGATCTCATTTTTTTTACTCCAGGCGACGCCAACCCCCTCCCTCAAAGGCCCCATGAAGAGTAAGGGGTCTCATTTATAATATATTGGATCAAATAAAAGACATGCATTGATTTACCAATCGAAAAAAGTGATTGGATGACATGGCATGTCTACATTTTTGAATGATAAAAATATGGTTAAACTTTTACTACATATAATATAAATTTGGTGACAACTCCGGTACCCATTTAAAAAATGGGACGGGATACCGTATCTATCATTCACTTGATTGGTCCACATCATTATATCACTTTTAATTTAAATTTAAATAATTCAACTGCAATATTCTCATTGGTCCATATACACAAATACCTTATGAGTACCATAGAATCTACCTATAAATTTAGTTAATTTTTTATCCCTCTGATTCTTACTAAACTGTCCACCCTTGTCCCAGTGCCACGGTGGAGCTTTTGACCGCCTGAAAAGTCAACAATAACTAGTAATAATATAATGTGATGACATTGAAATAAAAAAGAAAAGAAAAATATTAGTAGCATAATAAATCAATGGCATTCATAATTTCCCAATTTTATCACTTTACTAGTAAGACTTGTCTATATGTAAACATGGTCACTTTTACGTGCATAAAAAATCGTAAATAAATTTACCAATGCGTTAGATTTACTTTGAAATATTAGAAACAGATTTGAAATAGTACCAATTTAAGCATTGCAAATTCCCTAGTTTAGTAAAATCTTTTTTCTACTATAAAAATGCCTTGCTCAGATATAAAAATGATGAGAAGAAAATTTTGTATTTCTCTTGCTAAACCGACTTCTCCTTAACATGCACAATTTATATGTGTATTATATTAACTATTTTAAAATACATCAACATTCAAGTCTTGTTTATTTGTGAGTATTAATTAACTATTTCAAAATACAGCAAAATTCAAGTCTCATTCTCATCACAATAGTACATATGATGATTAATTATTTTAGAATAATTACAGAAAAATCACCCATCCTACTATCCTAGTACTACTCTCGCCTAAAAAAATACAGAAAAAATCATTTACATATAGTGCACATTGTTGACATTTTTTAATTTGGATAGCAAATTTAATGCACTAGATCATTTTTCAATTGTTAATGTATTAGTATTTTAACACAAATTTATGTGTATATATTTAGATATAACTCTTTTTTTTTTTAGATATAACTCTTTTTTTTTTTGAACGATTTTAGATATAATTCTTGAAAAATGGGAAATCAATATCCTACATGCACACGTATATACACCTCAAGCTGAGTCATCTGACACCAATTCAAAGCATGAGCATTAATTACCGTACGTTTGTTAAAGTGTGGTCAAGTTCACCTAATATTAATAAATAAATATGGATCAGTAATAAATAAAATAAAATTGAATTAAATTATATGCAGGCGGCGGCATTCTGAGAATTTCGGATAAAGATGATCATATGTGACGATGACTCACTTTCTTTATTTGATTTATGATTGAGGACCCAAAAATCTCTGATTTTGTTGAATCAGGACATTCTAAGTTGACCTATATGTATATATAAAATCAAAAAGTCGCTAATTAATTGGCTCTCAGATAGAACTCCGAAGCTCATTAAACCCATCCTATTCCAAGTGCTTTTCTTTTCATCTGTACGCCAAGATCAATGACCATCCTCGTTCACCAAGTTGATGAACATGGTATCAGTTTTAATCATAATATTTTCCAGTCTTCATCTTTAATTAGCTCTAGCTACATAATATATAATGTAATATATACAGATAATTTAAATCATTTAATTAATATAAGATGCCCCAAATTTGTATTTTTATTTAATTATAAACGTACGTTAAGGGTTTAGTGTTCATATATGAATTTTTACTTTGTGTATTCATAGAAAATTTTCGTTCTGTTTTTTGGATTTTCCAGGCATGTGTATTCAGGAGAAAGGAGTGGTTGTGCCTGATGGTAATTAATCAGCTGCCTTTCTTTCTCATTCTTATAGGTTCTCTACTATAACATTGATGTTACTGCATGCTAAATGGTGACATTAATGGCACACTTGATTTACTTCTCTTTTTTCTTGCATTCTTTTATGTTTGTAGTAGCAATGGAATTTGAGGATAGATAACAGTTAGAGTAATGTTTTTGCAGAGCTAAAGAAAGTGGAAAGTGGTGGCTTTGTCATGCCTGACAGCAATGCTTTTGGCAACACATTCAGGTGAGTTTATACTTTGATATAGATTTCGATCTTGTATGTCGTTTGCATCTTTATATTTAATCGGACGGGATGGTATCAGAATATATAAGAGATAATTGTTAAGTTTGCATAATCATTGGACTTCGAAACCAACATTATTTGCAGGGATTATAGTGCAGATACAGCAAGAAAGGAGATCGTTGAGGGGCTCTATCGTCAAAGCCACATTAGCCAAACATATGATTTTGTAAGATAGATTTGTTAGGTGGCGAATACAATACTCTTATTTATGAGAACAAATGCAAGGGCACAAACAACAATATTACCCCAGTGCCGCATAGGCTCTCACCTATGGTGGTGGGGTAAGGGAAGCCTTACCCCTTTACTAAAGCATCGAGAAACTATTTCCGGATGACCCATGATGAAAATTGCGTCAAAAATTGCATGGACTGACTGTTGCTTCATAACATAGAAGCGCAAACAGTTTAGTGAGCCTTTTGCTTTATTCCATCATATTCTCAAGCCAAAAAAATAGTGAGTCTTTGACTCCATTGAAAATGATGGAAGAACAAATGCAAGGGTAAAGAAACTTATTTACGTATGACTTGTGATGATAATGCAGGTGAAGAAGATGAGGGAAAAGTATGGAAAGTTGGATCGGGTGGAGATGAGCATATGGGAATGTTGCGAACTATTAAATGAGGTTGTGGATGATAGTGATCCTGATCTCGATGAACCCCAGATTGAGCATTTGTTGCAAACTGCTGAAGCCATAAGGAAAGACTACCCTAATGAAGATTGGCTCCATTTGACTGCACTTATCCATGGTTTGTTGCCAACTCTATTATTTCTATAAAAAATGAAAAGTGCAGTGTTTACCAATAAAATGCTTGTTTAAGGGGGCATAGTTGACACCTAGTCAGCCAGTGCCAAAAGAATGACAAATTTGAGATTAGTATTTCGGACTAGGGGCTGTTAAACAATCTCACATTGGACAAATATGGAAATACAAGCAAATATAAAAGGTATTGGTCTCCTTCTATCAGATTATTATGTTTTTGAATGAATTTTCAGGTATTAAGTTCTGCATTTTATTGGTAAACACATCACTTTGAACTATGAGCTTTGTCAAAACATTGCTCTTTGCGATTTAGGCTGGTGTGCTATGGAACTACCTCACATATTTTCATAAGATCTGTGTGTTACAGCTTATGTTTCATATGAACCTTTGAAGATAGAAAGAACCTCATGTTTTAATTAGTGCCTTAGTGCATTGGCGGATTCATAAAACACTGGTTCCTATAATTAAATTAAATAAAGGGTGAAATTATTGTCTGCATGTTGCTAAAAGTACATTCTAGATTTTAATTCTCTTAAATATTTATATCTCTAATGTCTTAGATCTTGGTAAAGTTCTGCTGCTACCAAGCTTCGGGGAGCTCCCTCAATGGGCGGTTGTAGGTGAGGCATATATACGTTTCAGCTATGCAACATTGATCAAGGAACTATTATTATTATTATTATTATTATTATTTTATTTTTTATTTTATTATTATTATTAGTGTTGTTGATGTTGACTTCTAACATTTAAGTCTTTTCCCAGGCGACACCTTTCCTCTTGGCTGCGCATTTGATGACACAAATGTTCATCCTGAGGTCTGCTATTAAACCAACATTTTCTAATGTCTGGTTATAATCTTTATATTAGTAGTTCTGAAGCAAATATGTATAACTAAAAATTTTATATTTCAGTTCTTCAAGCAGAACCCTGATTATGATAATCCCGCGTACAACACTAAGTATGGGGTTTATTCTGAAGGATGTGGGCTGGATAATGTGTTGATGTCTTGGGGACATGATGACTACATGTACCTGGTAAAACTTTCATATTTTCCCCTCATTTTAGTATCATCTTGTAATTGGATTATTTCTGTACAATTGATGGATTTGGTTCCCACTTACAGGTGGCTAAAAATAACAAGACTACTCTACCAAATGCAGGGCTGTTTATTATCAGATACCACTCCTTTTATCGTTAGTATTTCTTTTCTATTTCACAAGTTTGTTCAAGGTTATTTCAAATGCAATTCAAAATTTAAAATTCTGAAAGTCTTTCATAGTAGACTAAACTCAAACGAACCAACGCATTTCAGAATCAAAAGAAACAACGCATTTTAGAATCAATTTGTTCCAACATATACAACTACATATAAAGCCTTTTATTATGATGGAAGCCTGAATCATAAACTCAATGTTTTATTTGTTGTATGTTTTGAAGCTCTGCACAAGTCAGGAGCATATACTCACCTGATGAATGAGGAGGATCGGGAGAATCTGAAATGGCTCAAAATATTCAAGTAAATGTTTTTTCTGTTTTCCTTCATTATTCCGTAATGTTTTCTCTCTCATTTGATATTGTTAACTTGAATAAGACGGCTGCTTTCTGCTTGTAGCCAATATGATCTGTACAGCAAGAGCAAAGTCAGGATTGATGTGGAAAAAGTGAAGCCATACTATGAGTCTCTCATTAAGAAGGTAAAATTGCAGGATGCAGATTTCGTTCTTATTTTTTTACTATATCTGAAGAAGTGATCCTTCGCTTTCTGTTTAACTGATTGCAAAAACTTGGATTTGCAGTACTTCCCAGAAAAGCTCAAATGGTGAAATTCTGGAGTTGGAAATTATCAACTGGCTTATATGTATACATTTAAAAAAATGGATTTCATTGCTGTGTTTTATTTTGTTTGTTTATAATGGTAATAATTCAGTGGAACCCAATGGGGAGTTTTCTACTTCTGGCGCGTATTAAAAAAAATACGCAATGGAACTATCATATCAGAAAATATGTTTTAATATTAATAATTGTTTTTGTTTTGGTAATGTATGAATGTTTGACATGCTCCCTTTTAACATTTGATATTTAAGATGTCGTGCATTGTCCTCTATAATATACCGCGCACCTTGAATATACTAGTACACACTTACAATTAACAACAACAACATCCAAGGCTTAGTCCCAAAAGGTTATGAAGTCAGCTAATTAGTATACACTTATGTCCTCTAAATTCTATCATCAACCCAGTTTAAATCCTTGAACTAGGCCTATATTCAATATTTTGGCACTTAGGAAGTTCATATTCTGACCTTAGGAACAATGCCACCTAACAAACAAAACAAAATTGTTGCTCCTATGAATCAAAAGTTGATTTCTTATTCTATATGCAGAAAGACAGCTGACTTTAAAGGATCAAGAATAATCAGTATATACGCTTTATAACAACCCGAAACATATTTAACAATCCGTATATCACCATCACATTTGAATCCATCCATCCGCTGTTCATTGTTCTTTGCAGCTATAAACAGAAGGCGATACATCCAATGAATGCTGTTTGGATTTTTTTTAACAAGCCATCACCCATCAGGGTGAACTCTCCTCCATCAACCTTGTTCAGTTTATAGAAAACCTTCTTCATAAGAAAATTTTCCTATTAAATTCCTCATTTTCCATTATCAATGATGTGATGTATATGTTCAGCAACAACCCCAGCCACAATGTCAGGAGAGAACTTGCTGATCATATCATCCCTAGCCCGCTTCCCTTTGACTTGGGCTTCCTCATAGTTGACCACTACATGCCTCATTAGCATCCTCAGCTTATCAACAGATGGCTCGGCCCACAAGTTCCCCTTAAATGGCCCTTCTCTAACTTCGCTGAACTCGTCAATGGATAACGGGTAACTATTTGATTCGGTCATATACTCTGTTGGGCCTGACCAATTTGTGGCTATCACAGGCAGCGACATTGCCATGGCCTCAACAATGGGCCTTCCCCAACCCTCTCCTCTGGAAGGCAAGACGAACGCATTCGCGGCCTTGTAAAGCCGCGGCAGATCAACCTGAGGTATATGGTCATCAATCACATATATCGGGGCCCACCCACGGACCGGTTCTTTCAACCCAGCCGTCTCCACAACATACTCAACAATCTTGTTCCCAAAATCTCTATTTGAGTGATAGGGATTAGTCAACAAAAACAAAGCAATGCCTTCCTCTTTGTCGAATTCTCTCAAATACGAACTCAACAGCACATCCCATCCCTTTCTATGCTCCCATTTGAAAACGCTTAAGAAAACAAAGGATTTCCCCAAATCCTCATTGTTCCCTAACACTAAAGTGCCCATTGCATGAATATCAAGAGGTTCATACTTGGCCGGATTGAAAAACTCCAAATCAACTGCCTGGACAACCTTAATAACCTTGAAAGGGTCTACCCCACTCTGGGTAAATGTCTCGACATGAAAATCAGTAGGAACCCAAACATAATCCATATTGTTACACCGTTGGACATGATCAGGAGTTACCTGATCGGTTTCAAACATGGTTCTCCCAATCACAGCCTTGAAGATCCCATAACCAATTGGTGGGCATGGGAGGGTCTCAAACAAAGGAGGGTTCCAAGCTCCAGGCTCACTATGACAGATCACTATTGTTTCATTCAATCTACATTGAGTTTGATGGAGCTCGATAGCTAAGTTTCTCATCTCCGGTGATAAACCTTCCCAGAACTCTACGCTTTCAAGATCTCCGTGTTGCTCAATGCTGACCCTAAATTTTGGATCTTTTTTGTGTTTAAGGTATTGGTGTAAGGATAGGATGTATGACCAAGATTCTGAGCTGTACCCACCACCTGATAAGAAAGGGGCCATCCACAGTAGACAGTGAGGGGGTGCGGGATTGGGGTTTGATAGAGTCTGATTTAGAACTCGCTTGGGGTTTGGGTGTAGAATATTTTGGAGCTTTTGTAAAATGTTGTTGGGTCGGGAGAAGAGGTGGACATGATTGTAGCGGATTGATAGGACAACCCCGTATGAAATTGCTGAGATGAGCACCAAGAAGGAGAATAAGGTGAAGAGCTTTGGGGTGGACGATGATGGCGGCGACCGGCGATGCTGCTCTTGATTTTCAGGCGATTCCATCTGCAACCCGCGGCGGACTCGTTTTAAAAACTACTGTACTCCCGTAGTCTGTCCGACCTTGGCTCGTGTAATAAAAAAGAGGTGGATATATATATACTTTTAGATTTTATCGATTTCGGTTCGGATCAGTTCAGTTTAGTTCGATTTGAATTTGTTATTTATTAAAAAATATATGAAGGTTCTATTAAATTTCTTTAGTTCGGTTCGATTCTGTTCGATTTTTATCGGTTTTGATTCGCTTCGGTTTAATACGCTTTATAAGAAACGCTACCAAAATCAAATCAAATTGCATATGATCGTGTTTCGATTCAGTTTAGTTTGGCTTGATACGATTTGATTCAGTTAAATCAAATCAATATGTCCACCCCTAGTCAATTAAGTACGAGTAATTATTTACAGAAACATAGTTAATCGCCAAGTCAAGTTTACTTCTAATAAAGCTGGTATGCTAGTTGACGACTTTTGCATTAAAATATGATTAGTTATCATATTTGTCACTCATTATCCAAAAGTGGGAGAGAAAATACATTTGTCATTATCTCCGTCACTCGTAATATCTGGTGGTCAATTCTTCTTACCGAAAATAATTGTCATCCATTCTCGACTTCTAATGAATAATACTCACTTTAAAATAAATGTGAAAATAAATGACGTGTATCAAAATGGTTCACACAATTCACCATAGTTACGATGGTTGTTATATCAGCTGCCACTAAGTTAATGTAGCGAGTACAATTTACTGTTAAATATAAAATAAATAGATTCAAGTGCATTATTATTAGTAACATTAAATTAAAATTAATGTTTCAAGATAAGAATGAAAATTATGATAAAAAAAAAGATAAGAATGAAAATTACATATAACTGATCAACATAAAATTTGAACTAGTATAACTAAATTTCAATTAATAGAATACGATGAATAGATAACTGAAAATTAAACAAATGCTAAATACATGTTTATAACCATTAAAATAAATAATTCTTTAACATTGTGAATAAACATAACTCAAAGATGTACCGATGAAAATTGAAAAAATAAATTCTAAAAATAGTTTCTAGATGGTGTTGACAAGATCGACGTGCTATAATTTATCAAGAGGCCGTTTTTTCATTCTTTTAGAATATTTGTTTGCATGACTTCATATGCCTCTCGCACAACTGGTGAGAGCTTACTTGATTCATAATATGTCTCTCTAACTTCATCTTCTGAGCATTCTCTTTTAGCTTAATCTCTTTTGTAATCACTTCTCTTTCAATCAATATTCTTTTTTGTCATTCTCTTTTTTCATCTCCAGAGCTCTTACGTTTGCACTAACTTGTTTCTCTAAAGTACTTTGTAGCTTGTTCAGTGCATTCACCACACTTTTTTCCTCAAGTAACTTTCTCTTTTCATCCTTACAACCTTTTTTTCCTTGAGGACGTATGAACCCATCTGAGTTAATGCCTCCAAAGGGCATAGTTTCTTATCAACACTTGGTACATGATCTTCTGCTACTGGTGAGTTAGAGATATCTAACTGTTTTTTTATTTGTTTTAGGCGGCTTCACATATTGTGAGTACCATTTTGGATTTTTTATCATTATTTCCCAACAGTGAAGATACTTGAATGGGCTTCCTTGATTGTCTTCATACAATCCCATCGCTTTATTTATCTAAAAAAATAAAAATCAATGAAGATACTTGAATGGTCAATCTTCCTTAAATCTTTAATATAGCACACCTTCAATAAGAAAACAATTTTAAAAATCAAAGAAATAAAGCTTTTAATAGTGATTTGGGAAATAGTATGAATGGTACCAAACTTGGTGGATATATTATTGCATTTTGGCACCCTACGTATATTCAAATGTCTAAGTTGTTGGTTCCATTTGAGAAGCAAACTAGTACTCTAAATATATTTAAATGTTTGAGTTGACAGTACCATTTTGAAATTCGCACCAAAATCATACAACATGCAGCCTGAATTCCATGTATATCCTCCAAAACAAAGTCAAAAAAATTATTTCACATAATATGTGTTATCAAAATCATTACTTTGAGCAATTCAGAAATAAAAGAGGTGTGTAGCCAGTCTAGTTGATTTAACATATAAAAGTTGCACTCTCTATATGTGTTGACCTATTGATATTGGTTGAAAAATTAATGAACTTATTCTTTTTTTGAAATACACACAAAATTGAGGCTATGAAGTCAGAGTATTTAAAATAAAAAATCTAATGGGATATGATCATCCTGGGATAATTAAATATACTGTACCGGTATATTTTCATCGGTACATCTTTGAGTTATGTTTCTTCACAATGTTAAAGAATTGTTTATTTTTAATGGTTATAAACATGTATTTAGCATTTGTTTAATTTTCAGTTATCTATTCATCGTATTCTATTAATTGAAATTTAGTTATACTAGTTCAAATTTATGTTGATTAGTTATATGTAATTTTCATTCTTATCTTGAAACATTAATTTTAATTTAATATTACTAATAATAATACACTTGAATCTATTTATTTTATATTTAATAGTAAATTGTACTCACTACATTAACTTAGTGGCAGATAATATAACAACCATCGTAACTATGGTGAATTGTGTGAACCATTTTGATACATGTCACTAATTTTCTCACTTATTGTAAAGTGAGTATTATTCACCACTACAATAGAGCCACGGTTAATTAGGCACCAAAAATTGGGCATTGCCGAGAGTGTTTGCAATTGCTTCTGCTTTAGAAAAAATGGCTTTTTGAAATGTTTTTGGAAGAAGTGTTTAATAGTAAAAGTTGATAGTGTTTGAGAAAAATTGATTTTGAAAAATAAAAGTAGATAATGTTTGATAAAGTATGTGTTTTTTGTGTGATAGAAAAGGTAAAAAAGAGTAAAAAATAACCTTTTCTTTTAATTTTTGCAAACATGCTCTATGAACGATTAAGGTAGTGGCAAATATTCATTCAAAAAAGTAGTGGAAAATATAATTTTTCTCCTAAATTTTGAGTGACAAATATGGTGACTAATGATGACTATTTAATTATTAAGTCGCCAAATGGGATGACGGTTTATAAGTCGTCACTCGATTTGGCTGTTTTCATTAATCACGATTCAACTCAACAATATTTTAATAAATATTTTTAGAATGGCCTCACTTTTGTAAATAATGATTTAATTGACATTATTTCAGAAAAAAACGTGAATGAATGAGTAAGAAGGCAACCTTCAAATTTAAACAATGTGTAGTAAATACACTATCTGCGAAGTACTACCTCCGTCCCGCTGGAAGGTTCCCATAGCAAAACGGCACGGTTATTTAGGCAATAAGTAAATAAAGTACTTTGAGTATATTTTGAGAAATAATTTTAATAGATCTATATTATAATGTAATTAGTATTGATAATTGTGATGTTATAAATGTATTATTTTTAATAATTAATGATTAATTTGTTACTTAAGATTGTTAATTGTATCCTAAAATGGAAATGAGAACCTTCTAACGAGACATCCAAAAAAGGAAAGTAAGAACCTTCTAATGGGACGAAGGGAGTATATATAAGTCACTACACGTGTTTTCTCAGTTTAATTGTACAGTTTTAGAAGTGTAATCATGATTACACATTATAACTAGGGGTGGATTCGGGCCGGGTCGGGCCCGGGCCGGGTCGGGCCCGGGCCGGGCCGCCGGTTCTAGAATAGTGGGCCCGGGACCGGCCCGAGGGTTGGACGGGTCCGGTTCGGGCCGGGCAACCCGCCCGGGTCACGGGTCGGGCCACTCGCCGGGCCGGGTAATTTTTTTTTTTTAATTTATATTTTATACTTTATAGTTTTATACAAGTATTAAAAAACAAACTTCAAGTGCATTTATTTGAAATGAAATAGGAACTACATTTGAAAATTAAATATGAACTATAATTGTTTTTAATCGGAATCTCCGGCATAAGTAGAGCCACCCTCTGTAGATTCATCCATAAAGTGTTGTGATGGAGTGATGTCAATTTCTTGAGCTCTACGTGCTGCTTTCAACCAATCGTGGTAGCATATAAGCATCTCAAGAGATTCAGCGCTCAACCTCGTTCTGGTTTGTGTTAGAACATTGCCGTCCGAACTAAATTCTTGTTCCACGGCAACCGTTGAAACCGGCATTGATAGCACTTGCTTAGCCATCTTTGCTAAAACCGGGAACACGTTTTTGCATATGCCAATCATTATCAATATAATGTACAGTCAGACCCAAATAATGTAAATTATGATAAGTATCCTCCCATATGTCAGAACATACAGTAACACGTCCATCAAAGTTTGCAAAATAATTTTGTAACCTTACCTTTTCCGCACCATAAAGCCTTGAAATTTCTTTCTTAACCATTTTGCGACTATAACCTCTATATTGCGGATTTAAACAAGTTTGTGCATAATCACGAAAAGCAAGACTTTCAGAAAACAAATAAGGCAAATTTTCTTCAACAAGTAAGTTAGTCATACCTGTCAAATTTTGTGCATCATTGTATGAGAAATTACCAAAAGCTTGTTGGTTATTTGCAAACCTCGATATTTGCGTTTGTTTCCCCGTTCCGCCGCCTAATTTTGCATACTCCACCGGGTGTTTGGACTTAAGGTGTCTTGTGGCGGATCCGTATCCGCCGGAAATCCCCAAGCTATAGTTTTTCTTGCACCAATTGGAAGTTGCGGTCCAATTCCCGGTGTTCGGGTCCTTCCACTTAGAAAAATTATTATCCATTAATTCAGATTTACTTTTTTTTGTACCTGTTTGGGATGAGGCTGCTTGGTCGGCGTCATGGCTGCCGCCACCCTCCTCCTCCTCGTCGTCGTGGCTCTCCGGAATTGCTTCCTCCACATCGTCGTCCTCGTCCTCGAGCTCTTCTTCGTCAATGGTCCTCGGTTGGTCTTGAAAAAAGCGGGAATTATGTCGATGCAATTCTTGTTCTAGTTGTTCGTCGGTCATCGCATCCCCATCCCTCCTTACGTAACCCGTATCAAAATCGTCTTGACTTTGAGATGAAGAGCCGAGATGTGATTTACCTTTGCGGGATCTCTTCCTCGCAAGCTCGTTCGTTCGGTTACGCTCGAGGTTACCCATATCAACCGAATATCTAGGACGATCCATCTAAAAAATGTAGCAATTAATAAAAAATTGTAAAAAACTAATTAACTATTTATGTAACTATTAATTCGAGTTATAGCAAATTAAGTAGTGAATTAACTAGTTTTGTGTACAACATATTTTTTAAACTAGAGTCAAATGTAGCAATTAATAAAAAATTGTAAAAAACTAATTAAGTATTTATCTAACTATTAATTCGAGTTATAGCAAATTAAGTAGTGAATTAACTAGTTTTGTGTACAACATTATTTTTAAACTAGAGTCAAATGTAGCAATTAATAAAAAATTGTAAAACACTAATTAACTATTTATCTAACTATTATTCGAGTTATAGCAAATTAAGTAGTGAATTTACTAGTTTTGTGTACAACATATTTTATAAACTAGAGTCAAATGTAGCAATTAATAAAAAATTGTAAAAAACTAATTAACTATTTATGTAACTATTAATTCGAGTTATAGCAAATTAAGTAGTGAATTAACTAGTTTTGTGTACAACATATTTTTTAAACTAGAGTCAAATGTAGCAATTAATAAAAAATTGTAAAAAACTAATTAACTATTTATCTAACTATTAATTCGAGTTATAGCAAATTAAGTAGTGAATTAACTAGTTTTGTGTACAACATATTTTATAAACTAGAGTCAAATGTAGCAATTAATAAAAAATTGTAATTCCAACTATATTAATAAAAAATCGTAATTCCAACTATACTAATTAACTAGTAATTAAACAAGTGTAAATAATAGAATAATTTCGTACCTCTTTCGGACTTTCGGTCTTTCGGATGGGAGTAATAGAATGACTTCAAATTAATTAGATATAATTCCAACTATATTAATAGATATAATAAATATATAAGTAATATATAATTAGATAACAAATATAAGTAATATAATACTATTTATATCTATTTATAGTTTATATAAGTAGATAATTAATATAAACTATAAATAATAAATATAATATATTGGAGAATGGAGAATAAGAGAATTAGAGAGTAGAGAGTTAAGAATAGGATTTAGGAAGAATTGGAGAAGAGATATGAAAAAATGTTTAAGATTAGGAGTATTTATAGGTTTTTTTACCCCCCACCACCCCCCCCACCACCCAACCCCCCCGGACCCCCCCTATAACCCACCCAACGGCTATATAGCCGTTTGGGTTGTCCCCAGCCCCACCCCCAACGGCTAGTAGGAGCCCAACCCAAAAAAACTTTTTTTTAAAAAAATTGATCGAACCGGACCCGGGCCCGACCCGGCCGGGCCGGGTCACAAAAATGCTGAACCGAGCCCGCCCCACCCCTTCCCCCCGGTTCGGGCCCAGACCCGGTCCCGGACCGCCCGACCGGGCCGGGCCGGGTCACGGGCCGGGTGGCCCGAACCGAATCCATCCCTAATTATAACATGTTGAGCAGAGATTGTTCTTTAAAATTGTGAAAGAATATGTTGCATGAGTGTGACATAACATTATTGAGAAGCACTCTAAAATTTGAAAACAAATAAAATTCACTTTTATCCAACATGAATCATTTTTGTATTTAAATAAATTTGTCCATCGAATTTTCTCTTTGGTACAATAACATTAATATCTGAATGATATTAGCCTCTATCTCAAAACACTTGTAATTTTAAGTAGACAAGCTTGATTTTAATGAAATGTACATGAAATATAATTCATGACAAAGAGAGTAGCTTCCAAGACAGATTTCGAGTACAAGATTCTGTACTCATATTATTATTCTTAAATTAAATTAAATAATACTTAAACCATCTGTGTGTATCCTTTACTGTCTTTCCCATAAAATTTGTCTCGCCGTATTGGGTAATTCTGTGCAATTCAAACTCACTTATGCTTTACAAATATTAGCCACATGAAAAATTCTTTAATATGCATGTCACTCTATCATGTCTTACAGCTAAAACAAGTCTCAGAAAACGGTATCGTACATAAAAAGAGCTAGCACAATCTGTTTTAGATAGCATTTCAGCGCTATATATTTTATATGATTGATGATTGATTCAAAAGAGCTAGCACAATCTGTTGCAAACACAAATTATATCAGATTTATTCATCATATTTCACATCTGTATGAGTCCTGTAACATGTGACCAATTAATTCAATTTTGTGGTTCGGGAGTGTAATACACCAAATATATTCTGAAGTACGAAGTAGCAAACTGTCGCAGTGAGCAAGTGGCTTTTGGTGATAACCAACCAGACCTTAAATCTTTGAGTTAATGCGGCTCAGAGTTGCCTCGATTGAACCATGTGGTTCATCCGTTGGCAAATACACATCATCATCAAACTGTCATGTAAAAAACATGTTGTTGCATATCTAAAAGCAGAATTATTAATCTTGGAGAATATAGTGCATGGCTATGAAAACTCGAATGAATAACACACTATTAATCATAGTTTGATATTGGAATAATTGGATTAGCCTACATGACATTCTAATCATCATCAGTTCATCATATTCTGCTCTCGTTATAGCAACAACGACATCCAAGCCTTAGTCCCAAAGAATTTGGGGTGAATCGACACATGAAATCGGAGTTAAAAAGATAAGAATGATAAAAATGTAAGAAAGATAAAAGGATAAGGTAAGATTAGAAAAAGATAAGATAAAGATCAGGTAAAGGTAAATATAGGATAAAGATAGAATCCTAAGACAAAAATGATAAAAAAAAATTATAAAATAAAAAGGACAAAAAAATATACTACGTATAAGATAAAAAGGATAGAGGATAACACAAAAGAAAGATAAAGAAGATAAAAATAGATAAAAGGATAGAGAAGATGAGAAGGGATCAATCCTCCACATAAATATCAATTGATCCTAAGTGAAAAATATTCATACCTTGACAATAGCTGAATTGTCTTTGCTGGACAAGTTGACAGGCAAAAAGTGAAGATTTGGCATCTTTAACTGGATTGATACTATGTCTTTAAAGCTGATACCATTATAGTTTAAAGTAAAGATTAACCATGAAAATTGAAACTCTTTGTACCAGTTGAAACTAATTAATGGATGAAGTTATAGAGAGAACCTGCCAAGAACAGCCTTTGCCATGTCATATAGTGTGCTTTGAACGGATGGACTGTATATACCTTCTTTAGGAGAGCCAAAGAAAGTATGCAGCAAAACCTTTTTCACATCCGTATGCACTTCTGTGAAGTAATTGTTCTTCGGAGGAACACCAGAAAGGGATTTGAAGGAGTACCTGTCATTAATCAACATACTTGGTCATAACAAACATTGAATGTGTAGCATCAAAATAGATAATCGGTATCAACAAACACGAAAGAGATGAACAAGCTCGGATATTTTTTGCATAAACAATGACATCGGCACCTTAATCATTACTAGATTGGGGTATATGGCATGAAATGTAGTCTCAATTAATTATTTTAAGATTAGTCTCAATAAATTAACTAGTGTCAATAAATTAGTCAACTATAAATTCATAAAAAATGCAGTGGCATAGTTTGAACCATGATGCTTTTCCATTCGCAACTTTTGTGTAAAGGAACAATAGAGATGAAATTTATAACCTTCATATTCATAAGTTTTTTCCTCACTTGCATGGAAAGTTCTAGAGTATGAGACACATGAGTTAGTTAGTTAGTTAGTCAGTTAGTTAGTTGTAACATGTAGTCATGAACCATTACAAGATTAATATTTTATGACTAATAAGAATGAAAAACAAGTAAATAACCTAATCAACAACTTACCGCCATAGTGCTGTAATATCTGTTGCCAGCATCCTCTCCTTTGTTTCAGGCAAAATAGTATACTTGTCCCTTATGAATCCTTCAAAACCCGACTGTTAATTTGATCAATAAAGAGAAATAAAACGCACTTCAGTATATTTAGCGGTCAGAGTTTAGACACAACAGTGAGAAAGAGAGGGGGTGGTAGCTCATCTGCTAAGTTCTAACAAAGCCCCTCAAATGGGGAAGGATAGGAAAGTCCGGAAGTGTTTACAGGGGATGTCCAAAAAGTATGCTAGTTTACCTGTGTGGTCTTCAGCACAGCTAACCCCTCAATACCAGAGGTAACCTGCAATCCACCGGATTTATCTAGGAGCACTTCAGTTGTGTGCTTTTCGGATCCAAGCTTAAAACCTTCATGAAAACAGAAACGAACATCAAAAGAGAAAAACACACACATATAACACACAGGATATTCCAGTTCTACTACACAAAGTCACAACCCACAATTGTATACGGGCAGTTCAATAGGAATTCTACTGTGCCGATTAGCCAAACACTACAAGTAGCATTTCAGTTGTAGAAGAGGTTGCTATATTTGGTACTAGATAGAGGAAGAAAAAGATGAATCTTTCCAGGTTTCAAATTATAGCATGAAAATTATAATAAAAGGTCCTCAAATTTAGTGGCGCCTTTTTACCAGTTGGGTATTAAACAATTACAGGACATTTTTTAAAATATCCAAGGTCAGTGGAGCAAATAACTTACAAAATTGACAGCAATGTGTGACATAGGGAAAGCATAACCTGGTAAAAACTTCAATTTTTGGTCGGTCATCTGGCTGTAATTTTCTAAAAGATGGTGGTCAGTTGTTTGGTTATGTACTAACGCACTTGGTTAGAAACCTGAAAACGGTTTGCTAATAACCTTAAAAGTTATGCTACTTATATATTTTTATGTTTTTTCCCATCATTTGCAATGGAGCCAGAGTCACTATTTTTTTGCTTGAGAGTATGATGGAATAAAGTAAAATGGCTCACTAAATTGTATGCGCTTTTTTGTTATGAAGAAGCAATTAGTCCATGCAATTTTCCACGCAATTTTCATTATAGGTCAGTCGAAAACAGTCTTTCTGTGCATTAGTAAGTACATGGGTAAGGCTGAGTACATCCGACCCCCCTTACCCCAGAGTAGGTGGGACCCTTTGCGGAATTGGGTAATGATGATGATGATATATTTTTATGTTTTATGTGGTTAGACCAGTTTCATCAAAAACCCATTGCGTTCATACATGATCAGCATCAACAATATCAAAACTTCAAAAGCCGACACGCACATTCAATACTAAGAGTTAAAATTTATTCTTCAACTATTTTAAATTCTTAATCAGATCAGCAATCGTCTGTGCATCAGGCATCTTTGATTCCATGTGGCTCTACTCCTTATAGCAGCGCACCACAGTCCACTTCTCCACAATGCCATGAAAAAGCTCTCTTCACCAAATCACCGGGCATTAAACCTTATGTACCTTGTCTGCCCTTCTTTACTTTTAATGTTATATGCATTGATTTTTACAGATTATTGAAAACGAAGTACTCTTCCTTTGCCCAAATTAGGTTATTTGGCCATTCATAATGATTACTTCGGTAGGTTTCAGTTGGTTATGACTTATGAGTACTGAAGATTCGTAATCAGCTTTTTTTGGTTGGTTATGTAACCAACCGACCAAATGCTCATCATCCCTAGTGTGACATGCACACTCCACATACAAACACTAGTACTAAAGCAATGAGAGAGAAATAATTCCTTTCAATAAAACCCAAGCTCATTCATTGCTCAGATATCATGTATAGTATATCCTTTCTGGATTTTAGCTTGGATAGAAATTGATTATATTTCATCTAGCTCAATGAAGCTCAATCAATTGGCCTTAAGCTCCATTTCCGCCCTAACCAGGAAAAATGGAACAAATTCTGATTTCTGAATGTAAATTGCAGCAAGTTTCAATACTGTATGAACATCATCTCATAAAATGTAACCATACTGCATTAGAAAAACATTGACTCGTACTCCTATCCATGGCATGTGGTTATCATATGACTTCTTGATATCTTTCTTTACACAAGAGGATGAGACATTTGGGAAGTACGCAAAAGGAATGGCGTATCGAAAGAAAATGGTAAATTATAAGATAACAATAAACAGACAAGTGTACTTTCTCACCATTTTACTCATGTGACATGGCCTTGAGATATATGAACATCTTACCATGTCTATGAGGCTGACCATTAATGTTGACTCGTTCCCATGGCTTTTCTACTATCCGGATGACAGCAGCAGTGACCTATGGGCAATTAACAAGTATAAATATTAGAAAACAAAAAATATTATTGATCAAAGGTGTTGAAATAAAAGTTTGAGGAATCGGAAATGGGGTCTGGCTCTTATCTATTTGATAGCCTGATAGGATATTAACATGGGGCTGAGCATAATCCGGTCCAGACCAGAAACCGGACCGTTCGGTCCAGATCAGACCGGACCGATTACGTACAGGTCCGGTCTTTGGTCCAAATATTTTTGCATTCCGGTATGGTCTGGTCCAGAACTCGGAATATTCTGATCGGGAACGGTTAGACCGGAATTTAGATATTATATATGTAAACATATTTTTATATGCATTAGAGTTATGTGTAGGTACATGCATGCATGCATACATTAATTAACAAGATTTTATAATCTAAAGCTTTAAAATCTAGTAGGGTGTTTTTTATTCACTTAGTTTATCTTGTTTTGATGATAATGCATACATGATTAATTGAACTATTTTTTGTTGAATTTGTAAAGCTAATGAGTTAAACTATTCGATGAACTTATTGAAAAACTAACATTAATTTCTTGTATTAATATAATCATATTAGGAGATTTTTTGTTCTTATACAAAAGATTAAATGAGAAAAGATCATACACAAACAACACAATGATGTAATAGAAATTTCCAGCTAATAAGGTAGTTTTTAAATAAATTAATTTTTTTTAAAACATGAAACATCTAAAAAAATAAATGAAAGTAAAATTCCGGTCCATACCGGTCCAATTCGGTCAAAACTGGAATATCCCAGTCCGGTCTTGGACCAGGGCTCACCTCTAATTAACAGTAAGAAAGAAATGCTTTCTGAAGGGTCGGTAGTTTCCCTACGTTAAGTTCAACCATCTTTTTGTGCATAGATTTTTTCTTACAGTAGCATATCTCATAGAGAAGGAAAAGTAATTTTGCATTTTTGACAGCTGATGAGCTGAACTTTTCAGTCCACCCTCAGCAATTAGGCCAACAATGACACTCTATTTGGAGGGCCGTGCATATTTGGAGGCCAGTGAGGCATAAGCCTCAGGCCCTGAAATATATATAAAACAGGGGCCCAAAATTTTAAAAACCTATACATACACACGCACATATATATAATGTAAATTTATATTAGATAATTTTATTTCATTATCTTCTCATCTATTCATTTTCGGAATGCAGGTTTATTCTTTTGCAATTACAAAATTATACGGAGTATATAATTATATATTACTATAGTTAGTGTAAAAAAGTTGGTCTTTTTATTTTATATATAATATACGGATATTATCTAGTTAGTTACTCTTGTGGTAATTATTCCCTTAAATCGAAACAAATCATATTACAAAATAATTCAGTTAAAAAAACTATTGATTTCAAAATGATGTATGGATATTTGGTAACTCAGTTACTTTGGCGATATTTATTCATTTATTTCAAAATAAGCTATAGTTTAAAAATTACTGTATGTAGGAATAAGACACTATTGCAAGAATAAGACCTGATTAGCAAGTTTTCAGAAAGCCAACAATGTAACATGAACTACTCAATTTCATGTATGACAAAACAGAGCAAATATAAGCATTGAGATTCGGGAATCAATAATAGGCAGATATTGTGTAAACTTACCTGCTTATAATATGACGTGAAGTGTTTCCCCAGTTCAATAGCAAAGGCCTCAACTGGGAGCCGATTGGAACATTCCTTGGCTTTAGCATATACCTATTTTATGGCCCAAATGATACAAATTGAATGATTTCAAAACAGAAAAATGTGGCTTTTCCATCAGAAAGTACTTATAAATGATATCAATTGTAATCCTAATTCTTTATGTGAGTATTTACAGTGAAAGTGAATGCAATTTACTTGAAGGAAAATATGAAACTGGTTAAGATGCCTTTTCATAAATGTTTACACACCCCTCATAAGAGCTTAAATCTGAGGAAGAGGAGATAGCGAGAACCCACACAGACATGCATCTTATGGTGATTCAAAATTATTACAGCTACAAAGCTGCTGCATTTAAAAGGTGTGGTGGTGGTGGTCATCGTCAGCAGGGATGGATTTAAGGGGGGGGGCGGGGGGCGACCGCCCCCCTTGGACTTGGGGGGGGGGGGGGCGGGGGTGCGACCGCCCCCCTTGGACTTTCAAAATTTTCTACTATATATGTAATGTTTTTGTAAAATTTTGATACTATAATTAGATTCGCCCCCTTAACTTCTTTTGAACATTGCCCCCTTAACTTTTAGTTTTTAAAATTAATATATAGTCTTACATAATGTAATACTTAATTGAAGATTTAAAAGAAGGAACATCTAAAATCATTTACATAACTTAAATAAACAATAGAACAACTCATTATTTAAGATTTAGGATACTTATTATATAAAAATTATTAGTTTTGTTAATTATCTTTATTAGATAACTAGTAAACAATTTTGAAAAATCTATATCAAACGATATTAAATACCAGACACTCTAGCTACAAAGCTTTTAGATCATGTGAAGTGAATCCAAATTATAAATGTTTATTGACATTAAATTACACAATTCATTTACTTCTTAAGTTCTAAAAAGGCTTTATTCCATAGATAATAAACTTTAATTATTTTAGCATTAATACAAATATAATATGCAATATATATATGAATTAGCAATATAATATTATTCTAAAAATAATAATATCATACACCCTCCATGGTAGACAAAAATTGTAATTCAAAAATCAATTCTTTATTTCTATAAGACTCGTGTAGTTAAACAATGTTAAAGTTATTTTAAAAGTATTGGTGAATGTGAATCTGTGAATGTGTATCTTATAAACTCTTTATATTTAAATAAAATGTTATATATCCTTTTTTATTTTTATATCATTTTCCTTTGATTTGCTAAAATTAGAATGTAATATATAGATTTAAATATCGTCATGCATGTATTAATGAATTTTTTGAATTAAAATAGCCACAGAACCTTACGCTAGTGAAAAATTTCGCCCAACTACACTAGCAAAAAAAATCGCCCCGCTACACTAGTGAATTTTTATCTCCTACACTAACGAAAATTTTCGCCCCTTGACTCAAAATCCTGAATCCGTCCCTGATCGTCAGATGCACCTTCGCAGCTTAGATGAAGCCAGAAACTTCAAAAAGCTCCCTCAAAACATCTTTAATTTAAAACAGATCACATCATACACAGCAAATCAAGATTTCATAAAGAGGACAAGATTCACCACAAAATAGTGTTGATAAACATTTAGGATCTCAATGGCTCATGCAGAGAAAACTAATAAGACCAAGTACACTGCGTAATTAACTCGGTAAATCATAGTTGAGGAGGTGTGGAGAAAGGCATACGGTGTTCTTCATGGTGTCGGTGGCAACAACATCGGAGTTATCGCCGGAGATGTAGGCAGGTAGGCAGTCGGAGAGGAGACTTATGCTGACGTTCCATTCGGAAAAGTGGTGAGTACCGTCTCCTTCTCTCCAGACCCGGGCAACTCTGACCCTTGCCTTCCCGTGCCTCTGTTGCAGCTTAAATCCTTCCTCCATGAGTGGGCAATTGGGATACTATCTAAGGGGGTTGAGTCCGAGAGTTCGTTTCTTCCAGGTGGTTTTTCACCGGATCAGGGGATGATGTCCAGCTGAAATTGTTCTTTTCGTTCCAGACTCTTCATGAAATCTGGACGGTTTACTTTTGACTTTAGGAGGCAGGCAATTGAGATGGTGGAGCAGTTGTTTCAGCTTTTGTACTGCGTCACTGTCGGTCCCCGCTGCTGTGGTGGGCTGGAAGGTGCAAAGGATATCACAGCACCCCCTCTGTTACCAGGCCCACCCCCTCTGTCAATGGACCACTCTGACCGCCTGGAGTATTTTACTAAGTACCAAGTATTCTATTCACTTTTTATTTCTATTGTTCGAAAAGGTTGAATCACCCAACTAGGGGCCCACACCCCCGATCCCATAAATTGATGGAAAAGTAAGTCACGGTGATACGGTCGATCCAAAGGTAGATCATATATCCTTGTGCATCAGAAATCTAGCTCAGTACGCAGGAGTTGTACCTTCACGCGATCGTTACGAGTTTCGAATCTTAATTATTATTTCAAATTTTCCACCACTCAACCAACTGAGCTACTCGTACGGAGCTACTCGTGCGGATAAACACTTTTTATTACTATAGTATAGTACCATCGCACGGCATATAAATATAGAGATATCTTATTTGTACATGACAAGGGGTACACATCATTTTACACGTAGTTTGAATTGCATGTTTTAGTTTTGTGATGAGAATCATTTTTCGCACCGACAATTTGTTTTATATGTGACACAGACAATTCAACGGACAAAAAAATTGTCAGTGCGAAAAATGATTGTTTTCACAAAACAAAACAAAAAATGTCTTTCCACAAACAATTCAGCTGATGTGTAAAAAACATGTACACGAAGCACGATCGATAAGTCTACTACTTGAATGTGTTTCTATTGTTTTCAAAATTGATGAAACTCAAGTAAACAAAACATAAATTTAGCATTGAAATATGCATCCATCCTACCCTCGAACTTGTTAGACAACCATTTAAGAGTCCCTTAGGTGATCATGTATTTCGGCTTATCAATTAACTTTTTCATCAAACACCTAATGTTTGATTACGCGTGCTGAATTGTGTATTGATAACAAAAAAAAGTCGGACTTACTTTTCTGAATGTCTTGAATGAAGTTAGTGTAAGGGGTCAATTTAGATATTTAATCATATAAATTTTTTATTTAATTAATAAAACATATTTTGAATGTAATTTTTTCATAAATCGTCAAAATCAGCCAATTCAGTAACTTCAATCAGAACTTCAAAATTTTCAGCATGATCAGCCAATATAGCCGAATTGGGTACCACCAAACGGGCTCTAAGTGTTGTTTTAAAGTCATCACTAAAAATAAAGTAATTGCCATTAATAAGAGTAAAATATACGAAACACTTTTCTCCCTAAATAGGAGTCCAAGTTAATTTTTCTCAAAATAGGACTAAATGTTAATTTTCTACAGTTAATACCCCTAATCTAAGTAATTAGTATAATTAAATTCACCCCTAAGTCCCTTGTACAATCGAGTAAGGATGTTTTTACTTGGACTGTAATTCGTCCCAGACCAGACCAGACCAGATCAGACCAGACCAGACCAGTTCAGACCAGACCAGACTTAGATAGTTATAAAAATACAAAGAAACCAGACCAGACCAGGCCAGACCAGACCAGTTCAAACCAGTTTTTACTTTATCAAATAAATTTCAATCACATAAATTATTTTTATTGGTTTGCGTGTCACCTTCTCTTGTTGCATTGTTAGTGGGAAGCAAAGAGTAAAGGAGTGTTTGCAGAAAAATAAATAAATCGCTTTTCAGCTTTTCACTTTAAAAAATCTGAAATTGGTGTTTTCAAGTAATAGTTTATGCTTAATTAATCACTTAAAAGCTAAAAGCTGGAAGCAGGTTGAGAGGTGCTTTAAAATGCTTTTCACTTTTTTCTAATACACAAAAAGCACTTATTTTATCAAACACTATCAACTTTTACTTTTTCAAAATCACTTTTTTCTCAAACATTACCAACCTTTGCATTAAAAAATCATTTTTTAAGTAGAAGCAATCGCAAACGCTCCCTAAGTCACGTTCTCCCAAAACAGACTATGTCATTCCTTATTTCAATTTCTTTATTTCACTTTCTTAAACTTGGAACCCGTTTGGTTATCATATTTTTCAGCTTATCAGGCAAAATCAGTCACTCTTTCATCAAACACGTAATTTTTTATTTCACGCGTTGAATTGTGTAATAATAAGAAAAAATAAGATTGAAGTTACTTTTTCGACTGTATTGTCTGATGTTATTGTAGATGATCATTTTAGTTGTTTTTCATATATTTTTTCTTTATTTTATTAATAAAATATATTTTAAATATAATTTTTCATAAATTAGCAGAGTCAGTCATCCAACCACTTCAGCCATAACTTCATAAATTTCAGCTGAATCAGCCAATACAGCTACCCACCATAACAATTAGGAAAAGAGGAACTATAAAAAAACGTTGTTATCTTCAAAAATTTATTTGAATGCCTCTCTGATTGAAATTTTAGCTGAAATTTGGTACGCGCAAACTATACTTAATGAATAGTTCACAAAATTTCATCGAAAAATTCTATCTGGAACCACCTCAAATGAAGTAGGCCGGATAGAACCTCCTGTATAAGGTGTTATTTGACATTTTTTGAAGGTTAACTCTCAAAAAAACTGTGGAAGTAATTGCAGTCCAACTCCTCCAATCCAACTACAGGTCCTCGTCGCGAAAAAATCTTTGCTTAGAAACGTCAAAAGTCGACCATCCATCCCATAGCTCCCAATTCGACATATATTCTCTTCCGGTACACTCATATCTGCATATCATATCGAGGTTGATCTCCGATTTTCGCAACCCTTCTCCCAACCAAACGAAGATGAAGAGAGTTTTCGGAGTTAAGAAAAACACAGAACCTCCTCCCTCAATTCAAGACGCTTCGGATCGGGTATTATTACTAACTCCAATTTTGAAGTGATTCAATTCGCGTATTAAAGATAAGAAGTAGCGGAAATGATAGTATTCTTTTATGTATGTTACATGGGTGTGTGCTTGTATAATGCGGTCGGAATTTATAGAGCTCAGTGGTGTTACAACAATATTTCAAAGCTGAGAAGCTAAAGGCTTCTTATGCTGGAGTATCATTTGGGACCTTTAAAACTTCGCTCATGTCTTCCTGTTTACTAAAAAACTGAAACTTGATTATGGTATGCTTTTGATTTTTGAGTTTGGTTGAGGTGATTATGAAGATTAATTGGTAGAGGCTTCAGGCTTGGTGTAGCTCATGAGTTACATAGTATGCTATAAGTCATAACTTGTTAGCAGTCAATACTAGCTTACAGCGCATGATATTGTATTATTCCAAGCTATTTGATTTCTGCAATAATTTATTAATGTTAGAGACTAGCTTAGTTTAGCTTTATGATGACTGTCTGCTAAACTGCGCATTGTCAATCACTACATCAATCCATCATTCACTTAGTAGCACTGTGTATTTCTCTTGTTTGCAATTAATGGTATATTGCTTGAAGCCGAGCCTGATCCTCTTAGGCTATTTGCAACCCTAGGAGTGAATGTGTTAAAACCTCATATTTGGGCCCATTTACTCCTAAATAGGGTGCACTCCACATGTAGGAAGGGGCAAAAGTGGGTATGTACTATATAGACCCTTGAGGGAGAAAATATCCCCTCCTTTCAGCCCAGACCCACCAACAACAGCAACAACATGCAAAAGATTTTGGGGTCGGCTAACATAAAAAATATCCGACCGGCCCACCAAAACAGAAAAATACTGTAAAAAAGGAGAGAGAGAGAGAGAGAGACATAAAAAAGAATAAAACAAAGACAAACACATAAGTGTGTGGTATTTGCATGGTAGAGCATGTGAATTTCTTATCCAAACTTGTTTATTTTTGTATCAGAAATCTGTGGCTTTAAAAATAAAAAGGTTTACAAAAACTACAAAAAAGAAAGAATTCTTAAGATAATTATACTTTTTATTATTTTTTTAGCAAAAGTAATTGATGAAGTGAATACATTGACTCTAGTGGAGTGCAGCAAAAAATTGGATTGTCGGGTAAATAACTAAATACATAAATGTTGTATTGATGGAGGTAATATTGACGGTTTAGGGATGGAGGTAGTCTCAGGGGTTGCAAAACTGCTGAGCTATTTCCTTTAATGACCTTGGCAGCCACTTTTCCAGGTATGACCAACACTTATTTGACCATGGATTCAGTGAGTTGATAAATTCTCCACCCATATCGGTTATGAGGTCATTTTACTGCCCAAGTCCTCCTTCAGTCCTTGCTTTGAAAAAGAATTGATTAAATCATAGTGCAATTTCTTGTTGTCTAGATATTATCATGGTTTAAGAGGCGGATTTTGAGTTGGGCCTCAATGTGAGGCACATAGATTAGGTATCGTGGCTTAGGTTTTTTCTTCCAAATAAGAGGCTTATGCCTCGAGGCATTTTTTGATGCGAGGTTTTTTTCTTTGATATTTTTTCTTGTGGTTGTAACTTAGATAAGGCCCAGTAAATTTCATTTAATTAAAGGCCCTTAGACTAAACATGTGTCCACGTATACTTTCTAAACCTTAACAAGTATGGCAGGTGAAAATTGTTAAAATATTTTCATACTCCTGCACAATGATAAGAATGGGAGGATTATGATAGTAATGATGGAAGGGATGATGGAGTTAAGGCTATAAGATATGGCGATTAAGCTTCGAGGTTCTAAATTGTGCCATATGTGTGACGTGGTTGTTAGTATGTTGGGATTCTCATTTTGAATTATTGTGTTTGATGATGATGATGTGATCATATAATGTGTTTGTGTTTGAGACTTTTTGGGCTTCTAATTATTAATTATACATACCTTAAGTTGGTATGTAGTTATTTATTTATTTTATATATTTGTTGTTATATTTTGAGGCTTACGCCTCAACCTTGCCGGGGCAAACAACCTTTATACCCGAACTAGCCTCTTTAGACTTTGGATATTTTTGATGTCTGACCAGGTCTTCTTTTGTTTACATCCAGGGCCTCATTGTTTTAGTAATTATCTTTGTGGGTATGTTACAGTGAGTGTCATGTAAGTTTAGGATGTTTTTACATGAACTGTTTTCAGTCCCAGACCAAACCAGACAAGACTTAAACAGACCAGACCAGACTTAAACAGGCCAGACCAGACTTAAACATACCAGACCAGACTCAAACAGACTAGACCAGACAAGTGATAGAGACTTTACTAAACTGAAGAAAAGAAGATAAATACTCTAATAAAGTGTATTTTAGAAAGAAATAGGGTCTGTTATTAGTCTAGTTTGTTATGAGCTAATAACTACCAGGGGCTAGCCTTCCTTACTATAAATAGACTACAGTTAGAAATTGGGAGCAGGCTGTTTAGACATTTTGTCTTGTACTGGGAAGTTAGAGACTAATAATCTCTTTCTTTGGGGGCTTCGGCCATTGGGGGCTTCGGCCATTGATTCTGGTTCTTCTTCAATACAGTTTCTTGAATTGTTCCTCTAAATTCTGTTCATCTTTTCTGTAATATTTCTGTGAATCTGGACATCTCTAACATTGGTATCAGAGCACGTCTATCTTGGGAAGATGGAAGGACGTGTGACGGATATAGAAAGAAATCTGAGAGAGACAGCAGATAGGCAAGCTGATATGGCGAAGACGATGGTAGCTATGCAAGCTAGCATCGCGGAAATACAAAACAGACTTCAAAGTCGATCGATGAATCAATCGCACACTTCTGATACGTCGCATCAAGAACCGAAGCTTCGAAAGGAACATGGAGATCGATCGAGCAACACCAGGCATCATCGTCTCTGTAACAAGCAGAGTCCGTCGCAATCGCTCACTAAGTCGCAGAAGAAATCGCAGGAGCCGCTAACTGTTTCGCACTCGCGAAAGGATCTGAGCGGAAATTTGGGGAAAATCGCGGAAACGATGGAGCGCTTAAAAGTGGAGAAGGAGAAGAGCTTAAAACCGGAGAAAGAAAATCGCTCAAACCTGGAGAAAGAGAAACACTCAAGCCTAGAGAAGGAGAAACGTGCGAAGAGCAAACAACATCACCGGCGAGGACAATCGAGGAAGGTACGTCGCTGTGTGAATTCGAAAAGCAAAGGTCCGTCTCAGTCGCAAGATACTCATTCCGGACCTCTGGCTTCGACTCAAGTAGAAAACCTTAGTTCGCAATCTCTATTTGAGTCCCCAGAGTCGCAGCAGAAGTTGGTCAATCAGCAACTACAGCCCACGGAGGATACACACACTTATGGCAAAGAGGAAAGCAAGAAGAAATCTTCAGTTAATCTTGGACTGGAAGATGGAGCAATTACTCGTTTCCTCATTTGTAATAACACTTCCAGCCTGAAGAATAGCTGCAAAGATTGGAGTGCTTTTAAAAAATATGAACTGGCTTCATCTGACAAGGAAGGATGGAACCAAAGAAGTAGGGATGATGTACTTGTTGATGCAGGAACTGACTTTGTATTCTCAGCCGCAAAGTGTTGCTTGGTTTATGTGTTGCTTCATAGTAGCAAAGATTGTGCCATTTTAAAAATAACCTGGGGTCTTCCACTATCTGTTTCAAGGCACAAGGTGAAAATGGACTTTCCCTTTGAGAAATGTACAGTTGCAGAGAGTTTTTGGTGGGGAATTTCTATGGAAGTTGTATGGTGGAATGATATGGGGAGTACTCAAAGTGTGGCAGAGGGTGGCATTGTTTTACTGAAAAGCATCATGGTTGTCCATCATAATTCAATGGGAGGAAAGTCAACTGGAGTGGAAGCAATTTGTAGTTCAAAAATTCTTGATGAGCAGATTAAAGAGGATGAGAATCCTGATGTTCAAGACAAAAACACAAATTCTGCTACCGTTGTAAGTGTTATACTTCAGGGAAGTATGAAAATCATTGTAGCCATTGAAGACCTGAAGACTGAAGAGAATGAAAGTTCACCGGAGACAATATATGTTGCAGTAACATATGTGAATTGGAAAGATCAAGTAATGAAGCTCATCTATCAGAAATTAATGAGATATTGGGAAGGACGAAGCATCAGGATGAAGAGGAAGCAGAATATGGAATTGAAACCTGAGGGCATCAGACAACAAATTCCACCCTTCCAACTTGAGGGCAAGTTGGATTTTCAGGAGGGGAGATTTGATAGAGACTTTACTAAACTGAAGAAAAGAAGATAAATACTCTAATAAAGTGTATTTTAGAAAGAAATAGGGTCTGTTATTAGTCTAGTTTGTTATGAGCTAATAACTACCGGGGGCTAGCCTTCCTTACTATAAATAGACTACAGTTAGAAATTGGGAGCAGGCTGTTTAGACATTTTGTCTTGTACTGGGAAGTTAGAGACTAATAATCTCTTTCTTTGGGGGCTTCGGCCATTGGGGGCTTCGGCCATTGATTCTGGTTCTTCTTCAATACAGTTTCTTGAATTGTTCCTTTAAATTCTGTTCATCTTTTCTGTAATATTTCTGTGAATCTGGACATCTCTAACACCAGACCAGACCATCAAATTACAGTTCAAGTAAAAACATCCTTAGTTCTTAAATGGTTAGTTTTTAACCAAATATGTATCTTACATGACAGATCAATAAAAGAGGTGACACTGTGGATGATAAAATCAAGAGGCTGGATGCTGAACTTGCTAGATACAAAGAACAAATAAAGAAAACCAGACCTGGTCCAGCTCAAGAGGCTGTCAAAGCTCGAGCCATGAGGATTCTCAAGCAAAAGAGGATGTGAGTTATCTAGTTAATTGTCTATGGACTATGAATGAGTGACCAAATTATTGTGAGATTTTCATGGTTCAGATTCTTACTTGATTTAATAATATAAACTAAAGGCAAACAGGCTAATAAACACATTTTTTACGAACATTTTTCGAGCAGGGTGTCCATATGATTGGGCAATGAAATGACTAACCAAATGGGTATCATTTTACATCACTACTTAGTAGTTACATGTAGTCTGTTGTTTGGCTAGCTTGACCGCATGATGATAACATCATTAGTTGTGTTTATCTCGACCCACAAATTCAATGTTCAATGATTGATTTCATTTCTGCTAAAAAACATAAAGAATTCTTATGATAATGTAAAACAACCCGGAGCCTAGTCAAGGTTAAAACTTGAACGGAATGATAAAAAAGTTGTTTCAGGATGATGTCAATTAGCTAAAAACTAAAACATGGTAGATTTATATGAACTATTACTATTCATTCTTCAATATAGCATTCATAAATGTGACAGAACTAAAGAAGCATCACTCAATTGTTGGGTGATGTCTTTACTTGGGAGTAAATAATAAACTTTTATACATCTTTCTATTCTGAGGATGAAATGCTCATGTCACAGTTGTGCTTCATCAAATGTTTTTATTTATTTTTATCTGATTCCAATGCCCTTGTAGCATTATTGCTTATGTTGTTTTGTCCATTCCACAAATTAATGGAGTTTTGAACAGGTATGAAGGTCAGCGTGATATGCTCTACAACCAGACATTCAACCTAGACCAAGTAGCGTTTGCTTCTGAGGGGATTAAAGATGCTCAGCAAACAGTATGATTACTGGCCTTCTGTGTTTGTTTTGTCTTTATGTGATTGCAAAACCTACTTGTGTTTCCTCTATCTCTTCAATCTATTGTATAAATTACTCAATAGGACAATTCTGTATGCATTTGAAATATCTGTTGTGTAAATGAGCAATGTAAGTGTATTTGAAATATCTACATCGAAGTATTTTCCACACTCGTAAAATTTAAACTAATTAACGTCTATATTAAGATACTTGGCTACTCTTTTTATTAGGTTGACCTTTTAAGATAAAATCTTATGTCTTAAAATGATATTAGACCCAAACCATATCATAACCATGGTGTGGGGGTGCGGGGGTGTGGGCCCTATGACAATGAATATGACCAACCGATGGAGAAATGAATGAATGAATGACAACATGATCCGGACAAAGTGTCTGGTCGTGAGGGGAGTGTTGAAGTATCTCTCATACAAGTAGAATTTAAACTAATTAACTTCTATATTAGGATATTGAACTACTTTTTCTATCAGGTTTACCTAGGATAAAATTTGAGATCTTAACAGGGTTCAACTTGCATCATTTGTGGAATATAAAGTGACTGTAATATGTTTTAAGACAATATATAATGGAGACTAGGGGAATGCCAATTTTTCAGCCTTCATACACTTATGAATGACGTGACAAGAGATCGTAGCCACAAGCCAACTATAGCCAAATAACCCTAATTCACGTCATTTTTGGAGATGTCTATCTAGAAAATATTCTATTTTTAGTCTCTCGATTTTTGGTTCATTCCTAATGGGGACCATAACCATGCTCACAAGTGGAAAAATGAATGTTGGAAACCAAGAATGTGAATGACCCAATAGTCGAGGGACCAAAAGTTGAATGTTTTCTGTCTGTCTATGCCTGGTTGAAGTATTGTTCTGGGTATTAAGCTTTAGTCCATTGATGTACTTGTTAAAATGATGAAACCAGGCGTCAACAATCTTCATGTAGAAGTTTCTTTGTCATTTTCGTTGGGCTATGTCTATTCTCAGTGAAGTATGTGTTCTTCATGATTTAGCGCCCCATGGGGCAAAGCTCACGGCTTGTAAGGAGAAGCATATTCTGTAACCTGATTGGAACCTGCTGCCTACCTCCCTAGAGGTAGGACAATAACCCATTTTGCTGTGGAAGAGATTTTTTGCTTCGAGTGTGTCTAAGTATCAGACCTCCATATAGTCTCAATACCGTATGCCTGCCATACTGGAGAGGCTTAATTGGGCATTTCATTTCACATTTATTTTTAATAATTCTGTGGTGTTTGGTCTGTGTGCTTGTTCAGGTGACAGCTTTGAAATCCGCTAATAAAGAGCTGAAGGGAATGATGAAGACTGTGAAGATTCAAGACATTGATGTTTGTATCCTAATCTGTTTCCATATACTTGTGTATTGGTGTTCTTACATAACTAGTACATTATAATTTTATCATGATCGGGAAGTTGATGAATGCAGAACTTGCAAGATGAAATGATGGACCTGATGGATGTTAGTAATGAAATTCAAGAAACCCTTGGTAGAAGCTACAGTGTTCCTGATGACATTGATGAGGAAGAACTAATGGGTGGTAAGTAAAGCTTTGATGCCAAATTTAGATATGTCATTTAATTAGAAGAAAATATCAATTTGAAGCAACAGTTTCATATATAGGAAGTTCTATTCAATTATAACTTTTTCTTGGAAAAACATGTCAAGAAGGGGTTGCTGTCCTTAATGTTCTATTTTATCTTCCAACTTCCTTTTATAGAGTGACTTTATTAATTTGTTTCTGGACATGGTTTTATAAGATAACTGTTTTCTTGACAATGCATGTAGAGCTTGATGCTTTGGAAGCGGACATGGAGAGTGAAGGGGATGGTGTCCCTTCATACCTTCAGCCTGACAAGGAGGAGGCTGATATGTTGGGTTCAGAGCTTAACTTGCCAGCTGCACCTACCGGCCATGCTCCTATAGCTAACAATCAGGTATGAAATAATATGAAATCCAATTCTCTAAAGCCCTGAGCCCCCAATAATGTATCTCAAATGCAGATCTTTCTTTAAAAGCCCGTTTAGAAGCCTGTAGTTGTGGACTTGTGGCTTACTATTTGGCTGATCACCAAACACTAAATATTGTCACTGTGCAGGTTGATAAGGCTGATAATGTAAATAAGTAGTACAAGAGTTTTTTTTTGTGCTGAGATATATTCTTTTTAGCTTTTTGTGATATTATTTTATTGTGTTTGTGTGTAATTTATTTTATAGGCAGTCTAGCCACATCAGTAAATTTTGCCACAATTTTACTAATTTCAGAGACTTTAAACCTTACTAATGGACACTAAGCTTTAAAGTGCACTTGGCGTTCATATCTCCTTCATATATGTAAACATGATATGCTGATGGAAATACAAAACGCTTTGTACGGACACTAACTTGTTGGTTAAATGATGATTGATATTGGCAGGGTGAAGATGAATTGGGCTTACCTGCTGTACCCCGTGCCTCACTTCGTGGCTGAGCTTGCCACCTGTTACTACTACTAGTACATTACTTAGAACCCATCATTATTATTTTTCCTAATGTCAGCAAGATATAGATGCGCAGCGTACAGTGTTTCTTTGTTTGGTGGTATTCCTTATGGATCAGTATGTTGATGCCCCGTTGATATGGACAACTAGTCTGGTACTTCTGCATTCTATTCTTGTTATAAACACAAGCACAACCGTCACTCCCAGTTTATCCAAGAGGATGAATGCATGTTATCACGTATATATTCTTTTCTCACTTTAAAGAATGTTCAACAGCTAAAACATACCGTAGAAAGAAACCAACATGACGAAATATGAAGTTCATTCATTGTTCTGCACTTCTGCCAAAGTAAATGGCTGCAATAATCTATCAATTTTGTCAATTTTTTCTTTCTCTGGGCATCTTCTAAGCTTAAATCATTTTGGCCCGGAGTAGGGGCGTTGTGGATCGTTGCGCTTACCACTACACTAAAAGCAATCGCTGATAGTGTAACACGCTCCTCCCCCTTTATAGCACAAGCAAAGTGCCACGCAGTTTGATTGCATCGGTAGGTTGGCAGATTTTTGGCACGGTCCAACAATCTCCTCCCAGCACCTGCCAGCCTCAACTGCAAAGCATGCTGTTGTCGGGGTTGAACCCCGTGACCTTGGCTCTGATACCAATTGTGGATTGTTGCGCTTAGCGCTACACTAAAAGCAACCAATGATAGTGTAGCACGCTTCTTCCCCAATCCCCTTTATAGCACAAGCGAAGCGCCACACAGTTTGATTGCACCGGTAGGCTGATAGATTGATGACATTGCATACCCGCGGCCCAACAGGCGTAGGGCTCCCTTTGAACTTTATGTGTCTACATGTTTTAAACGTTATATTTTCAAAAAAATTTATTATAAAATGGAATGTAATTCGTACAAATAAGCGGTATTAATGTAAACGATTCAATGACTGAGATAGTGAGATGTGTATATCATCATGTAGAAACGTAGAATATTGAGTTAATCCAAGCGATGCAGTTTAATCGCAACAGTATTAAGCTGTACTAATCTGAATATGAGCGACAAAATGAAATGCAATTCGTATATGTCACCGGTACAGAGGTGGAGCCGTGGAGGCACTGCAAATGACGGCGTGGAGCCGTGGACCATGGATTTTGTTGCAGATCTTCTTCGACGCAAGGCACACTGGTGATGGCTTCACAATTGCATCTTCTTTTGCTTCTCCATTTGCCTGCTTCTTTCTGATCTATTTTTCGTTGCTATAAAAAAAAGATTGATGCTGACGTGGTGAGTGCTTAAATTCATTGTTAAACGGAGGGGTGGTTGCTGCTAAGTTGCAGCAGGTCTTTGGTCATCTTCCGCCTACGAGTTTAATTTCGTGTTATCAGCCGACGTGACATGTCATCCACAGAGAAAGAAATGGCCGGTTGCCTCAAATTACGTAGGCTGGAAAAAGAGAGAAGGAAAAAGAAAAAAACAGAGATACTAAGATGGATGGTGCTTGGGTGGAAGAAGAAACAAAGACGACGTTTCATTCTTTACACATTAAAACTTTACATGTAAACGGATTGCAACTAAAATATAAATACATCGTTTGGTGGAGCATGCAGCCTGATGGATAGTGTACCCGGGGGTAGTTTATCCGAGGGGTTATTACGGGGAGTAATAAGAGAGAAGTCAGAGCAAGTGAGTATAGAGAGAGAAAGTGTATTTAGAAAGTATGCAGTGTTTATGACTTGGTTACAAATGGGGAAATGGGGTGCTATTTATAGTAGCAATAAATGCCGGACAGGGACACGTGTCAAACGCCCATTGGTCGAGAGGTCACCTCAACCGCCGGTTGGCGCTGGCAGCCGCATGTGGCCGCATTTAATGCGGCTGTTGGATGGGACGTTGTACAGGGTACGGTGATCTGTACGCATGTGGCGCGGATATTATGTCGGGAGAGGTGCCCTCGGCTGCAGAGGACTAGCCGAGGGCTCTGAGTGTCGGGGACCCCCTGGGTGCCGAGGGCTCCAGGTGCCGAGGGCTACTGTTTTCTGCCGTTTTTCTCCCAGTTTCTTAGTTTGCTTGAAAAACCTGTTATGTGAGAGTTTTGAGCCTTCGGCCAGGGGGCCGAAGGCTCCCCAATGTGCACTGTGGGCTGCTAAGTGCTTGGGGCGCCGTAATTTGGGGCCTGCTGTGCTTCCTGGGCCGGTTGGGCCTTTATCGGTGTAGTAGGAGTCTGTGGGCCGGGGGTTCTCGGGTCATATACTCCATCAGGAGTCCCTCACTCCTTTTGTCGAAAGGTACTTGAGGGAAAAGGAGTAATTTGTGCTTGCCCTTTGATGTTGTCTCGTTGTAATCTCTGAAGTTGGTGAGGAGTCGTTGCTTTCATGTCCCTGCCGAAGGCAGTCCCTCAGTTACCCACATGTCGGGACTTGAGGGATTGCTTGGCCGTTTGTTGGAATTTTTCACCATTTTGTAATTTAATGATTTTCCCGAGGGGGTCCTCCAGTCCCCCACTCCTTGAGGCACTTGTAAAGTGGTGAAAAGGAGTAGAGTAGTTGCGCTGCTGTTGTGGGCCGAAGGCTGACGCTTTTCGTTTCATTTTGGGGGAATGCCTCGTTAAAAACCTCATTAGGAAAAACCCTGTGGGAAAAAATCCTAATGAGGGAAAAAGAGTGCACCGAATTCCCCCAATGATGAATCGAAAATGTGAAACCTTGGCTCAAAATGGAGAATAATGGTAATGCCGAAGGCTCTCCTTGTTCTGAGGGCTCATGTGTTGAGTAGCCGGGGGCTTGCTGTTGATGTCCTGGGAGGTGCCGAAGGGAAGCCCCGCAATCTGGGGATCGGGGGCGTGATGGATGAGGGCAGTAGTTGAATTGTCACCGGGGTGTCCCCTGCTTGCTGATTAGTTGGTGATGAGAATCTCCGAGGGCTCCCATTACCTGTGTGTTGTAGGCTATCCGTCAATGAGGCATACTCCCCGGGGGCTACCCGGCCCTTACAGTGCTGAGGGGGAATCCCCGAGGGGTGGCCTGATATGAAGCCTTGGGCTTCTGAAGGAGTGATCCCGAAGGCGACTGTTATGTACTGTGTGGGGCACAACCCGGGGGCGTCTCTGGGTAAGTGTACCCGGAGGTTCTTCTTGATGAAGTGGAGTGAAATAAGAACATCCGGGGGCTCCCAGAATATAGCCGTTGGAAATATAGCCGTTGGAATATGTAACGTCAGGATATAGCCGTTGGGGGGTACACGTGGCGCGTGATGGTTGGCTGTCCGTGGGCGGCGTCACCGGTTGGGCGAAGACACGGCGTGTAATGATGACGGTCCATCCGGAGGCCCGGTTTCCAGGCCCAAGCCCGGATTCCAGCGCCTATAAATACCCCAAGGCCAGGCACTCCTCCTTGTGCGAAACCTTGTTAGCGAAGCTCTGCCGAATTTTTCCTAGAGAGAGAAACAGCAGCCCTCGATCAAACTCTAATTCCCAGGTCAGTTCTCCACTCGCCCTTCACCTCTCTAGTTAGCTGTCTTGTGCCCTTAGGCTAGGAGACAGAGTTTTTAGAAAACACTAGCGTCTACGAGCCTTCGAACCAGAGCCAGAATGTCGTCCCAGAGTGATTCTCAAGACATCTCGGGGGCGCCCTCGATGGAGGATGAAGTCCTCTCGGATGTGGAGTCCTCAAGTGCACAATCTTCGGTGGGACAGGATGCCGCCGTCGCCCTGGAGCTGCAGAAAGCCCTCGTTGCTGAGGCGGAAGCCGAGGGCTTCAAGCAAGAATGTGAGGATGAAGAGCTGGCCCTAGCCTGGCAAGCAGCTGAAGAGGAGGCGCAAAGAGAAAGCGCGAGGGTCACCGTTGCTGTGCTCCCCCCTCGGGGTGCCGGTGAGGCCAGCACCTCTCGGCCGCTGAACGCGGTTCCCATCCGGGTGGCCCCCGGAAAGAAGAAGGCCAAGGTAGCTGCTCCCAAGAAGAAAGGCAGCGTTGCAGATCAAGGGAAGCCCCTCGATATGCCCGAGGGGTACTCCTACCTGAACACTGCCGCCTTGGAAATAAGGTCGAAGGTTGATGCGGCGGACATCTACGTTACTCAGCTTCACGTGGGCCCCTCGGCCATCGTGGTGACACCGGGCCCAGATGACATCCTCTCCCGGGCCCCCGAGGGCTGTATTGCGGTGCACGTTCTCTCGGTGTCCATGGGGCTCCGCTTCCCCCTGCACCCTTTCCTCCGGGAGTACCTCCGGTTCGTGGGTCTGGTCCCCTGCCAGCTGATCCCGAATAGCCATTCCTACATTACTGGCTTCCTCCAGCTCTGCAAGTCCCGGGGGATGACGCCTAGCCTCGACCTATTCTTCCAGAGCTTCAATTTGTGCCGGGGGGGGGGGGGGGGGGCATGCGAATGCCGAGGGCTTCGCGAACTTGCAGCAGGTGGCAATGTTCAAGCTCTTCACTGAGGCGCCCTCCTCGAACAAGGGGTGGAAGGACCGGTGGTGCTACGTGAAGCTGACCGAGAGCCCCTTCCCGAGGGAGTTACGTGACTGTTTCAGGAGGCACGAGAAGAGGAGGAGCGCCGCCCTCGAGAAAGACGGCAGGATTCTGGCCATGATCCCAGAGGGCCGGGACAAGAATATCACCATTAAGGAGTGCACCAAAGAGGGAGATCTCTACACCCTCGGGTTCCGGAGGTATCGCTTCCTGGGGGAAACAGATGAGAAGTTCCCGGTCTTTGAGGGAGCCTCCGGAGGTAGTGGCTGAGGGCACTCTCACCTTCATATCTTAGCACATAGTTCATTTGCTTGTTTGTATCTCTTTATGCCATCTGTTAGTGACCCCTCGATCTTAACCCCACATTGTTTTTGCAGGTGTCAATATGGATCTCAATGCCTTCGCCAACCTCAGAAAACAGAAGGTGAAGGTCCCGGGCCAGAAGGAGCCCGTAAAGCAGAAGCCCCTCGGGGAGATGAAGAAGGGCGGTGAGCCCTCGGGGGAGGCCGCAAAGCGGAAGGCCGCCGGCAAGGCCCCAATCCCCGAGGGGAAGAAGCAAAAAAAGGGGGACGCTGGGAAGAAGGCGCCCCTGGTGTTGGTGGTGGACGAGCATTCCGCCTCCGAGCCCAGTGCTCCGACTGCTCCTTGCCCGACCTCGGGTAAAGGTGGCGAGGTAAGATTGCCTCGGGAGGACATACAGTTCTCCCTGCCGAAGGGGTCTGCCATCACGCATGGCACAGTGGACCCCCGGGAATTTCTGGGCAGGGCTACACCCGCTCTGGACAGGCGGGCCTCGGGAAGCTGGATGATGAAGCCCTCGAGTCCAAAATCCTCCGGTCCTCTCTCACCGTAAGTTCTCTTCCTTCCTCTCTTCTTCTTTCTTTTTCCTTAGCATCGTGGCCCATGACTTTATCTGTTTGTGTGATCATAACTTTAACCCCTCGCTTTGGTGTGTGTCTAAACAGGCTTGCATAGCCCTCGGCGAACACGCCAGGAGGTTCGACGAGTGGCGCCTCCAGAGGGCGCAACAAGAGGAGTCCCTCAAGAAGCTTATTCATGATAATGCCGAGGCCGTGAGGCAGATGGCTCAACTGGAGAGGGACCTCCAGCAGGCCAGGGCGGAAGCAGAGAGAGCGGCCAGAGAGAGGGTGGAGATGGAGAAGGCGGCTGCCGAGGCTGCGAAGAAGGCCCTTGAAGACGCCGAGGCCGCCAAAGCAGAGGCCGCCGCTGCTGCAGTTGCTGCCTTCATGACCGAGGGATGGAAGGCCGAAGGCCATAAAGACTGGGTGGCCTCGGTCATGGAGAGTTCTGCCGAGGGGTGGGTGAAGGGCCCCGGGGCGATGTGGCTAGCTCGAAAGGGTGAAGATTACTACGTCGGGGGGAGTTCTTCACCCAGGCCCTAATCTACAAGAGGCTCGCCCGGCACCTGAAGATAGAGCCAACGGCCTTCGACCCGGCGGCATACGGTCTCCCCCCCCCCCCCCTCCAGCCTGATATCAGAGTCCCCCTTCCCGAGGGCGTCGAGAGGCCGGAACTGGAAGATTCAGAACTCCTGAAAGAGGCCGAGGGCGATGAAGCAGAGGCTGATGCGGAGGTCATCTCGAAGCCCGCGGAAGAGGCTGCCCCCGGTGCTGACAATATGTGATATGTACTTGTAGTGTTTTGAATTCCTTTGTTTTTTGTTTGTAATGAATATTCGTGTACTCTCGGCCTCGGCCATATTGTAACATATATATTTTGACTCCTCCCTGAATGCATGAATGTTTGCCTTCGGGCTTTTTGTATAGTTCGTTTCCTCCAAGTGTTTTTTCCTTGAATGTATGCCTTCGTCTCGTTTTGAATGTATGCCTTTGCTCCTTTGAATGTATGTTTAGGACTTAGAATATTTTCTTCCAAGTGTGGTGCTTCTTGTAGCCCTCGGTTACTAGTAACCTTTAGTTACTTTAACGTTTTACCGGGGGCACAATGTTCAGGACTTAGAAATATTTCTAAGTGTTTGTTCATCTGTTGCCCCCCCGGCTGATCTTCCCTTCTGATTCCGCGTAGCCTTCGTGCGATGGCCGGAGGTGAGGTGCTTAGGACCTAGAGAATTCTTCTAAGTGTTTGAATACAGTCATAGCCTTCGGTAGTTGGGCACCCTTTGCTAGATGTATGACCGAGGGCCCAGCAATAGTTAGGACTTAGAAATTTTTTCTAAGTGTAGTCTCACCAAACCTTCAGTTGTGTGACCCCTCGGGTTGCAGGGAGATTCGGGACTTAGAAACTTGTCACCGAGGGTACGATCTTTTGGGACTTAGAAATTTTTCTAAGTGTAGCACGTATGTAGTAGGAGCCCTCGGTCAGCATGGAGATTTGACCGAGGGTCAAAGTATGTAGGACTTAGAAAATTTTTCTAAGTATAGCTTCACCAAGTCTTCAACCGCATGTCCCCTCGGGTAGCATGGAGATTTGATCGAGGGCCAAAATATGTAGGACTTAAAAAAAATTCTAAGTGTAGCATACCATAGGGCCTTCGGGTGTTTGTAGTTCAATTGCTGTGTGATGATTAGGTTGAGAACCCAATCCTTGGGACTTAGGAAAATTTCTAAGTGTTGCTTCCTTGTGTAGCCTTCGGTTAGTAATAGATGCCTCCGACTGTTGTCATTTTCCAAAAGTGTGGACTTAGGAAAATTTGTAGGATATTGATGTTGTAGTGAATGCTGGTGGGATATAGGTGCCCTCGGCATTCACTTGAAGGGTTGTCGAGTTGCCTTAGTCAGTTGCATCCCCTTTTACAGGATAGGACCCCTCGGTAGCAATGGATGACCGATGGTAGGTGCCCTCGGCACTTATTTGAAGTGAACTTAGCCATTTAGTGTACTTGAGACAGTCCCATCCCTTTGTATTGTTGAGCAGTAACCTTCGGGAAATAGGAGCCTTCAGTTACCGGAGGTGTTCCCGTAGGGAGCCCTCGGTATGTTGTGATTTGTTGGAGTGTTGTACTCACTGATTTCTCGACGAGTCTACTCCCCTTCACCCCCTCTTTTTTTTGGTTGGTGGTGAAGGGAAGGCATCAAGAAACTTGGTTTCTTGGTAAGGCTGGGCCTATCAGGAGACCATCAGAATACACCAATGGCTCTCCTCCCTCGGGTTAACCTTCCGAGTTCCGAGGGGATCGAGGGTCGTTTCCTGGGCACAAGATATGGTGGTCTGTAACATGCCTCCCCTTGGGGGATGGCGCGGAAAGCGCCTCATTTTTGAAAGTCGTCCCCTCGGCGCTAGACATAGTCCGTGGCCTGCCACACCCTTGGGGTGGTAGCGCGGGGAGCGTTTCGGTTTGGAAGTCGAATCCTGGGCATTTCTCGTGCCTGTCATACCCTTGGGGTGATGACGCGGATAGCGTTCCGTTTTTGAAAGTCGAATCCTGGGCATTTCTCATGCATGTCATACCCTGGGGGTAGTGACGCGGAAAGCGTTTCAAGAAAGGGTTTTCATTTGCACACTAGTTGCAAATGGCCGGGGGCACTACGTGCCGCCGGCACCGATGGTGGCGCCTTCGGTATATGCGTCCTCGTGGGGTACGGCTTTTAGAAACAACACTTGGTGTTAGTTTCAATATGTAGCCCCCGGTACTTGGTACCGAGGGGTCTTCTGTAGGAACACTTAGTGTTCTTCTTCTATTTGACGTTGATGGGTGAGATGTGTACCCCCGGTACTTGGTACCGAGGGGTCTTCTGTAGGAACACTTGGTGTACTTCTTTTTGATGTTGATGGTGGAGATGTGTACCCCCGGCACTGGGTGCCGAAGGGTCTTGAAATGAAACACTTGGTGTTTCCTGTTGCCGGTGATGGGAGTCCCCACCTTCGGTACTTGGTACCGAGGGGTCTTGTTTGAAACACTTGGTGTTTTCACTGTTGTTGAAGGTGTTGGTGGTGTCCGCCCTCGGAACTTGGTGCCGGAGGGGGTTCTTCTCGTGGTTAGGCCTGGGGCCTGTAGTTGGTATGAGGGCTTGGCCGCTCATAAGTGTTTTGCGGTTGTTCTTGGTGTCTTGAATGTGTCTTCATTCTTCAAAATTGGAGGCCTTGGGCCATAGGATAGTACATTCACTAGTCATGAGGGCTTGGCCGCTCTTACATTATTGATAAAATTTAACTAAGTGGTGTACATTCCAGTGCCTAGGGACTTCTTTCCCGTTGGGGCATTTGAGCTTGTAAGTCCCGGGTTTGATGATGGCTGCTATGATGTAGGGACCTTCGAATTTTGGTGCCATTTTGCCTCCTTCGGTCGGTTGGCTGGCTTCCCTCCTCCGGAGGACATAGTCCCCCACTTGGAATTCTCTGGTGCGAACATTGGCGTCAGTGTAGCTTTTGACTTGCCTTCGGTAGTTTTCTGCCCGGATGAAGGCTTGCTCCCGGCGTTCTGAAAGGAGGTGGAGGTCGAGGGCCATGTTGCTGTCGTTGACCTCGGGATCATATTGGATTACCCTCCGGGTGGGAAGGGTGACTTCCGTAGGAGCTTTGACTTCAAACCCGTAGCAGAGGGAGAAGGGTGTTTCGCCTGTTGCTCGCCGAGGGGTGGTGCGGTAGGCCCAAAGGATGTTGTGGAGTTCTTCTACCCAGCCACCGCCCTCGGCCTCCAGCTTCTTTTTGAGGCCCTCGAGCAAGGTCCGGTTGGCGTTCTCTACTTGCCCGTTGCCTTGAGGGTAGGCAACGGAGGAGAAGGTGTGTTTGATGCCCCATGCCTCCAGAAGAGCACAGAAGGGGGCTGCCTCAAATTGTGTTCCGTTGTCGGAGATGATCTGCTGGGGGACGCCAAACCTTATGAGGATGTTCTTGAGGACGAAGTGACGACACTTCGCCTCTGTGATACTGGCGAGGGGCTCAGCCTCCACCCACTTGGTAAAGTAGTCGATGGCCACAATGATGTACCTGTTGTTGGAGGTACCCCTCGGCAGAGGGCCCACAAGGTCTATCCCCCATCGAGAAAAGGGGACGGATGTGCTGATGGGGGCGTAGTTGACCACTGGCCTGCCGGGGGCTTTCTGGAAATGTTGGCATGCGGTGCACCTTCGGGCAAGGTCAGCACAATCCCTGGCCATGGTTGGCCAGAAGTAGCCCTGGAGAATGAGCCTTCGGGACATGGAGAAGGGTCCCTGGTGAGCTGAGCAAGTGCCACTGTGCACCTCCTCCATTGCGACCTCGGCTTCATCTTGATGAAGGCACCGAAGTAGCGTGCCGTTGTAAGACCGTTTGTAGAGCCTTCCGTCTTCGATGGTGTAGCTAGGAGCCCTCAGCTTTGCTAGTTTAGCGCGGGTCTCATCTTTGGGTAGCTGCCCGGCTGAGATGAAGGTGATGATATCTGAGATCCAGTCCTCTTGGCGTTGTTGTATGTTCATGACGGGCTCGCATGGATACTCGAGAGACTGAGTTCCTCAATTTTAGCAATCTTAGAAATGTGCTCGGGGGAGTCGGCCGAGAGCTTAGATAGTATGTCGGCCTCGGAGTTCTGAGCCCTCGGTATTTGAGTGAGAGAGTGTGCCTCAAATACCTTAAGCAACTCCTTGGCCGCCTCCTTGTACTGTTTCATTCTTCCCTCCTTGGCCTCATACTCCTCGGAGATTTGGCCAACGACCAACTTGGAGTCGCATTTGATATGGATCTGCCGAGCCTTCATGGTGGCAGCCAGCCGAAGGCCACATAGGAGGGCCTCATACTCGGCCTCGTTGTTGGAGACTTTGAAGGAGAAGCGGATTGCATAGTAGGCTTTGAAGCCCTCGGGAGTAATGAGGACTACCCCTCCCCCGCATGCTTTGGTTGCGGAGGAGCCGTCGGTGTAGAGGGTCCACCAGTCGTCCGAGGTAGCCGAGGGCTCCCCGTCCGTGGCCGCCCTTGCGGTACACTCCGTCACAAAGTCTGCCAGGGCTTGGCCCTTGATGGCAGGCCTCGGACGGATGTCGATGTTGTACTGGCTCAGGAAGATAGCCCACTTCACCATGCGGGAGGAACTGGTGGGGCTCCTCATTAGGGCGCCGAGGGGTTGATGAGCGAGGACACGAACCGGGTGAGCCTGAAAGTAGTGGCCCAACTTCTTGATGGTCCAAACGATGGCTAACACCGTTTTTTCCACAGGAGAGTACCTGAGCTCGGCCTCCCTTAGGGTCTTGCTTACATAGAAGATGGCATGTTGGATGCCGTCTTCCTCCCGGATGAGCACGGAGCTGATGGCTGCCGGGCTGACCCCAAGGTAGAGATAGAGGGTCTCCCCTACCTTTGGTTTAGAGAGCACAGGGGGTGAAGATAGATATCGTTTGAGCTCGTCGAAAGCCCCCTGGCATTTTGGAGTCCATTGAAAGCCAGCTGTCTTCCTCATGATCTGGAAGAAGGGTAGAGACTTCTCCGCTGATTTAGATAGAAAGCGGTTGAGGGCTGCCAGGCGGCCCGTCAACCGTTGAACTTCCTTCACATTGCGTGGGGGCTCCATGTTGATGATGGCCTGGATCTTCTCGGGATTGGCCTCAATACCCATTCGGCTCACCATGTAGCCTAAGAATTTTCCCCCTTGGACGCCGAAGGTGCACTTCTTTGGGTTTAGCCGAAGGTTGAATTTTTGCATAATGGCGAAGATTTCCCGGAGGTCGTCGGCATGGCTGGAAGATTGTTTGCTTTTGACGATCATGTCGTCAACATAGGCCTCCATGGTGCGCCCTAGGACGGCCTGAAAGACTCGGGCCACCATCCGAGTGTAAGTGGCCCCTGAGTTCTTTAGGCCGAAGGCCATCACTAGGTAGCAGAAGATGCCCTCGGGAGTCATGAAGGCTGTCTTTTCGGCGTCTTCCTCATGCATGAAGATCTGATGATACCCGCGGAATGCGTCGAGGAATGACATGATTTCACACCCCGCGGTCTCATCTACAAGTTGATCGATATTGAGCAAAGGAAAAGGGTCCATAGGGCACGCCTTGTTGAGATCCGTGTAGTCCACGCACATGCGGAAGGTAGGAGGCTTCTGTGCGAGGACTACGTTCGCCAACCATGAGGGGTATTTTACCTCCTTGATGTGCTTAATAGAGAGGAGCATGGTGACCTCCTTCTTCACAAATTCCCTCCTTTCGGCGGGAGAGGGGTCTTCTTCGTTGTTGTACTGCTTTTGCTGAGGGGTCCACCGAGAGGCGGTGAGTGATGACCCTTCGGCTTATTCCCGGCATGTCCTCCGGCCCCATGCAAAGACAGTGGAGTAGGCGCGGAGGGCGTCGGTGATACCGGTCTTCAGATCTTCAGGGAGCTGGGCTCCAATCTTCACGACTCTCTCCGGCTTGGCCGGATCGAGCGCAAAGTCTTCTACGTCCTCGGCTGGTTCCACCCTCGGCCTCCTTTCTTCTTCGTCGATGGTCCCGGTGATGGTGTCAACACGGAGCTCCGTCTTACTTACTTTCTTCGTGACTTGAAGATAGCAAGCGCGGGCAATTTTCTGATTCCCCTGGGAGTAGCCAATGCCCCCCTCGGCGGGGAACTTGAGGCAGAGGTGCTTCATGGAGATGACGGCCTCGAGGTCCTCGAGGGCTGGCCGGCCGAGGATGATGTTGTGGGCGCAGTCGATGTTGACGACGACGAACTCCAATTCGAGCTGGGCTCTATGGAGCCCGTCGCCGAAGATTACCGGGAGGGTTATTACCCCCTCGGAATCAATAGTATCGCCGGTGAAGCCGGCAAGAGGAGTCTTAATGGGCCGAAGGGACCCCCTCTCCAGGTGCAGCTCTCTAAAGGTGCTGAGGTACATTACATTGACGGAGCTGCCCGTGTCAATGTAAGTTCGGTGAATGATGGTGTCGTTTATTTCAGTCCGAATCACCAAGGCATCCCTGTGAGGAGAAGAAGTAGGAGGGAGATCTGTGTTGGTGAAGGTGATGGGTTCCTCCCTCAGCCGCTTTACTGGGGGCATATGAGTGACTTGCCCCACGTAAAGCGATTGAGTCCACTTCTTCCGCTGGCTGGCGGAATCGCCCCCTGCATTGCCACCGGTAATCATGAGGATGTGGCGTTTTTTCTCCTGGTAGTGGGGGTACTCCTCCTCTTCCTCCTCCAAGTTTCCGATCTCCCTCTTCTTGCCGAGGGGTATGGTGTTCGGGTTCACCCAAGCGTTCACCTTCGTGTGGTGCCCTTGGAGAGGTCCCTGATGAGAAGGTCCCTCCTGCCGACGGCTCTGGATAAACTGGGACAGATGGCCCGCTTGTATCAATCTCTCGATGGCCGTCTTTAGCTGATGGCAGTCATCGGTTCTGTGTCCCTGATGCCGATGGAAACGACAGTAGGGGAACTGAGGGTTGATAGCATGTACCTCTGGGGGTGCGCGAGAATCGCGCTCAACGAGGCCCCTCTCCTCGGCAAAATCAAGAATGATGCTGACGGAGTGCGTCAATGGTGTCCGGGGGCGGTCCAGGAGAATGGGCTGTGCCCAAGTCTTAGGGCTGCTCTTATAACCTCCCCCGGGCTTGGCTTGGCCTTGCCGAGGGCGGTCATGAAGCCTTGGGGTGATTTGGAGGAGCCCCCGACCTTCGGTTGTTCTTGTTGTCAGCCTTCGGGGGCTGCTGATCTGGATGCTCGTGGTATTTCTCCACCTCCTCGGCCTCAGCATATCGGTCCCCCCGCTGCAGGGCCCTTATGTAGTCGTGGGGGGGTTCAATGATGAGGCTCCTTGAAAAGTTGCCGGTGCGGAGGACGGTTTGTAGGAGGGCCAGGAGGGTCCCGTCGTCAGCACCGTCGACTTTGTCGGCTTCCATTCTCCAGCGCTCCAGGAAGTCCCGAAGGGTCTCATCCCTCTTCTGGCGTATGGTTAGGAGGTGGGAGAAGTGCTTCCTCGTGCGACGTCTCCCGGCAAATTGCGTCAAGAATCGCTGAGCGAGTTCTTGCCACGAATCAATGCAGCCTTCGGGCAACCGGTTGAACCATTCGTATGCCGGCCCCTCTAAGGTGGAGAGGAACCAACGACACAAATATTCGTCCGACGCCCCTACCATCATCATGTTGTTCTGGTATTTGCTGTAGTGTTCCTGGGGGTCTGTCTTCCCGCTGTAGGGCTGTATGTGTTGCCCTCGGTATTTTTCCGGGATCCGGGCCGCCAATACTCTTGGGGTAAATGGCGTCCGGGTCCGGAGCTGGATGATGGGTTCCCCGGATCCCTCGGCTACCTTCTTCTGCAATTCCTCCATTTTTGGCCATCATGGCCTCGTATTTGAGGTCTGAATGAGGGGTGGAGGTGGTGGCGTGAACTTTGTTGGCCTCCATTTCATCAAGTCGGCGTTGGAGGGCCGCAATAATTTCATCTCGCGGGTCCTTCGGGAGGGTCTCCGCCCCCTGCGAACGAACCCGGGCCGAGTGGGCCTGGTTGATTTGGTGGCGAGCATCGTCGGCATGAAGGGGTGCCTTGCCTTTGCCCCGAGGGGGACGCTCCTCGTCTGCCCTCGAGACAGACCCTCCGCTTTCCTGGGGCCTTTGGAGTGCTTTTCCTCCGAGGTGGTCTTGGACCCCTCAGCGGTCTTGTCCCCCTCCGAGCCGGTTGAGGGCGGAAGTGCGGGGCCTTTCTCTGTTTTCATTGTGGCGGTCCCGGGATTGAACTTCCTGGGAGGCCGTATCTTGGGCCACTACCCCTTCGTCATTCCCAATCCGAGGGATGGGATTTCCGAAGGGGTGTGGCAGAGGGATAAGCATGATGTTCTCCCCAACCTGGGGTGGAGCCGGAGCCAGGGTGCCGAAGGCACCCGGGTTCTGAGTTAGCGTCTGGATGAAGGCGGAGAGCGCCGAATGAACGTCGATGGTGAGGACCGGAGGGCTGACTTGGTCATCGCTCCGGTTTTTCTTCTTGGCCTCGATGCCGAGGCGGGCATCGGGGGCATTTTGTTGGATCTGAAGGCGTAGGTCGACAGCCGCCTGTTCCAGCCCAGCGATGACACCGCCCTCGGGAGCCCTGTGAGAGGCTTCGGGGGCGTTGATGTCGCCGAGGGCCAGGTTCTTGTCTTCTACGTTTTTGGAGTTGGCACGTGTTGTTCTCACCATTTTGGTAGAGGGCTAGTGTCTGGCGAAGGGGGAGGGTTTCTTACTTGATCGTTCGACCTCTCAACGAGAGCACCAAATGATGGATAGTGTACCCGGGGGGTAGTTTATCCGAGGGGTTATTACGGGGAGTAATAAGAGAGAAGTCAGAGCAAGTGAGTATAGAGAGAGAAAGTGTATTTAGAAAGTATGCAGTGTTTATGACTTGGTTACAAATGGGGAAATGGGGTGCTATTTATAGTAGCAATAAATGCCGGACAGGGACACGTGTCAAACGCCCATTGGCCGAGAGGTCACCTCAACTGGTTGGCGCTGGGAGCCGCATGTGGCCGCATTTAATGCGGCTGTTGGATGGGACGTTGTACAGGGTACGGTGATCTGTACGCATGTGGCGCGGATATTATGTCGGGAGAGGTGCCCTCGGCTGCAGAGGACTAGCCGAGGGCTCTGAGTGCCGGGGACCCCCTGGGTGCCGAGGGCTCCAGGTGCCGAGGGCTACTGTTTTCTGCCGTTTTTCTCCCAGTTTCTTAGTTTGCTTGAAAAACCTGTTATGTGAGAGTTTTGAGCCTTCGGCCAGGGGGCCGAAGGCTCCCCAATGTGCGTTGTGGGCTGCTAAGTGCTTGGGGCGCCGTAATTTGGGGCCTGCTGTGCTTCCTGGGCCGGTTTGGCCTTTATCAGTGTAGTAGGAGTCTGTGGGCCGGGGGTTCCCGGGCCATATACTCCATCACAGCCCATTTTTAAAAGTCAATACTACCAAATTAAACATTACAACGTGAAGTTCAAAATACTACCCATAACTAGGGGTGGACTCGGGTCCGGGCCGGGTCGGGCCTAGGCCCAGGCGGGTCGGCGGTTCAGAAATGGTGGACCCGGGACCGGCTCGGGTAACCACCGGGTCCGGGCCGGGTCCGGGCGGGGCCGGGCTAGGCCCATTATATTTTTTTTTGTTTTCCTCTTCCTAATTGACCCCCCAACCACCCCCAACCCCCCAACCACCCCAAATGGCCCAAAATACCCAGCCCAACCCGAAAATTGAAAAAAAAAATTGAAAAAAAAAACAGGTTTTGGCCCGAACCGGGCCCGGGCCCGACTGGGTCGGGCCTTGTTTTGGGTGACCCGAGCCCGGACCGGAAAACCCACGGGCCGGGCCTACCCGGACCGGTCATTGACCGGGCCACCGGGTCGGGCCGGGCCGGAACAGTACCGGTCTCGGGCCGGTTCCGGGTCGGGCCACCCGACCCAAGTCCACCCCTACCATAACCTGCAATTACTTCATATTTGTTAACAAAAATCACAAAAATCCATAACTTTTAATGTATATTAAATTAGAAATACAATTCCTAACCTCTAGAAATCCCTAAACAATTCATGGGTATATAACTATATCTGAGAGCAATATTAGGAAGCAAGTTGAAGGTATTGTACTGGATGTATGGATGGACTCGGGCTGGGTGGCCCGACCCGGAACTGGCACTGTTCCGGGCCCGACCCGACCCGATGGCCCGGTCAGTGACCGGTCCGGGTAGGCCTGACCCGTGGGTTTTCCGGTCCGGGCTCGGGTCACCCAAAACAAGGCCCGACCCTGCCGGGCCCGGGCCCGGTTCGGGCAAAAACTATTTTTTTTCATTTTTTTTAAATTTTCGGGTTGGGCTGGGTATTTTGGGCCATTTGGGGTGGTTTGGGGGGTTGGGGGTAGGAGGGGGGTTAATTAGGAAGAGTGAAAAAAAATTGATAATGGGCCCAGCCCGGTCCGGACCCGGTGGTTACCCGGGCCAGTCCCGGGTCCACCACTCCTGAACCACCGGCCCGCCCGGGCCTAGGCCCGACCCGGACCCGGTCCGGACCCGAGTCCACCCCTAACTGGATGACTAACTGCGCACTCAACTACGGTGATAGATAAGCACAAGAAGAGCACTGCTTCGGAAGTTACCGCCAAGGATCCAATAGAAATGATTTTGCCGAAGGTTTCACGTATAAAAAAGGTTAGCATCGTTAATTTGAGGTATGTTATATTAAGAATGTAAAATACTTTACCACCCGCCTCACGTAAAGTGTTTTACATGTACCCTATAGTTTACGTTAAATAATCGTACCAAACAGTGTAAATTTTTTGCATCCCTACACTTTGCAGGTACATCATAACAAACGCTCCCCAAAAGAAAAAGAAAGAACAATAAATCGAGCAATTTTTTTATTGTACTTTTTCTTTTTTCAAGTATTTGTTTTGTTAAATTTTTAACATCTTTGACTCGAATAAGTTTTGAACCAGTGACCTCCTTCTTGGGAGTGTCACAATGATGTCATCTAATCACAAAGTGCTTGACAACAAATCGAGCAGTTATATCATGAAGCAACAAATATACAATAACGCCTTTTTGAAAAAACTACAAAACCATTTACAAAAACATTTACAATGAAGACAAAATAAGGCAAAAACAATAAGGCACAAAAAATAAAATAAAAAATAAGGCGAAACCATCGTATAGTAATTGGGATAAAGACAAAAAATGACACTAAGGTTTTTAGCGAATCTCGGATTAGACACTAACGTTTTAAGTAGACCAAATAAACACAAAATTATAGTTTTGGGGTCCATTTATACCACCCTTTAACGCCTCCGTTACCCTTCCCCGTCGTTACCCAAAAGCCCTTCCCCTTCGTTACCCAAAAGCCCTTGCCCACCCCAATCCCCGTCGTTCCCCGCCGCTCTGCCTTACCCCCTTGCCCACCCCAATCGACCTTGTCCATCCAACCCCTGTCCTGCCCTTGCCAGCTCCCCAGCTCCAGATCCGAGCAGCCAACCCCCGATCTGCACTCCCTAGCTCGAACTCCGACCAGCCATCCCCAGCCTCCCAAACCAGCCCCCACCCGAGCCCCAGCCTCCTCGCAACCCCCCTCTCAGCCTCGTAGCCCTTGTCACCTGCCAAGCTGCCGGCGAGATCCTATAGATCAAACGGAGCACGACCAGATCTAGATTTTTGCCATAGACGTAGAGATGAAACGACGGTAAGGCAGAGCGACGGCTTTGACGGCAAGGCGGGGCGGCGGCTTCGACGGCAAGGCGGAGCGGCGACGAGGCAGGACGATCGACCTCCATTGTTGCTTTCTCTCCTTAATCCCGATCCTTGCCATTGTTGTCTGCTCCAAGGTAGCTTTAATTGGATGGGGGAGTTAACGGGGAAGGGGTGTTAACGGGGAAGGAGTTAAAGGGTGGTCAAAATGGACCCCAAAACTATAATTTTGTGTTTATTTGGTCTACTTAAAACGTTAGTGGCTAATTCGAGATTCACTAAAAACCTTAATGTCATTTTTGGTCTTTATCCCTATAGTAATCATAGAAAAGTCGTTTTATACAATGAAGGTGTGAGGAAAAAAGGTTTTAAATAGTCACATTTTCCCCTGTTTTTGTATTATTTTATCATTTTAGTACGTCACATTAAAAATTTGTCTCATATCATATTTAGTATTATCTTCATCCTGTTAAGATTATCTCAACTTTTCATTTTGATTTGTCCCAATAAAAATGTCTCAGATTTTAATATTAGCGAGATGTCAATCGCATAATATCATTTTATTTAAAATGAAATTGACACAAATAATCTGCATACATACAAATTTTACAAAAATAATCCTTACTTGAAAAGTTCACAACAATAATCCCAACTACTTAACTATTTTACAAAAATAAACCGAGTGATGTTAAGTTTCTATTATTTTTTAAATATATTTAAGCAATAATGTATATAAACATTAACAATACTACGTACAGTATTATATTTGAGTTTAATCTTATTTCTTCTAAAAATTTAATTTAATTTTCCATATTTTTCATATGAATATTTGAACACTACATAGTACATACTCTTCAAATTCTCTATTCCATTTTATTACTTATCCATATTTTATTTACATTCATTTTTTTTATTCATTATAGTAGAGATTTCAAAGTAGTTTTAGTAATTCTACATTAAATATTAATACAAATTTAGTAGAATATCGAATATTTAATACATACATTTCCATTATATTTTATGAAAAATATTAAATAGTAAATTAAATTTATCATAGAAAAAGATTAAGCTCAAATATAATATTATTAGTTTTTTACATATTTTTGCTTTGATATATTAAAAATAAAAAAATAATAGAAAAATTAACACCGTTAACACTCAGATTATTTTTGTGAAAGAATTAACTAAGTAGGGTTTATTTCTATAAAGTTTATCAATAGAGATTATTTTTTAAAACATGTAAAAGTATAGATTATTAATGTTAATTTCTTTTTTATTTTTATTTAATAAGTGTATTAATAAGAATAGTAAAAATTGTGTGGCTGAAATTCGTGCAAAACGAAAGAAATGAGTAGAAACACAAAATAGTTACTTTATTAAAAAGTGACAATAATTTTTGGGATAACCAAAAAAGAAAATTATGCAAAGTCGAATGAAGTAGAGGAACTAATATTCCTTACTCTCTCCGTCATTTGTCAAGTTTGACTGATACGAGAAGTAATAAAGTAAAAATTGAATGATTAAGATTTGTGCAAAGTGAATAAAATTAATTGAAATCACAAATTATTTACATGAAAGCAAAAATCACAAAGTTGATGGACGTCCACGAAAAAGGAAAATTGCTAAGTTTTGAAGGAATGAGGGCATAGAGGGGATACTACACTGTTGTAAGGCATGAGTCGCCGTTTCCTAATCCTCATGCTCCTATACAATACAATCAATATATGGGCTTGGGTTCTAGATTCTTCTTTTGGTCGATCGTCATCATTCCATCTCGACTTTGAATACACCCCTTATAAAAATAATAGGCTCGACGTTAACCCTAACTCTCTTTCGTTCTCTCACTGAAAGGGCCCTGAAGCTGAAGTCCCCTTTCCTTTTCTCCCAGTTTCCTTCCCACCGGTAAGTTTTCACTCTTGTGTTATTTGTATCATTATGCGAATTTGAAAGTATTGAGCAATAGATCGAACTGATCGGATGATTATTGTTGTAGCTTTGATTTTATCTTTGTGAAAGCGATCTGTGAAGATCAAAGATGTTTGGCAGGGCACCTAAGAAGAGCGACAACACCAAGTACTATGATGTTCTGGGAGTGACGAAGAATGCTTCCCAAGACGATCTCAAGAAGGCCTACCGGAAGGCCGCCATCAAGAACCACCCCGATAAAGGCGGAGATCCCGAAAAGGTACCGACTTTCACACTGCATTTAATTTTTTAGTAATTGATTTTCATGTTTGCTTATGAGCTCCCTTCAAATTATTACTAGTCCAATTCTTCAATTGTTTTATCTTCTAATGCACTCAAATATTGATTAGATCAAGTTTGCGAGTTTGGCATTTTTGTAGTATTCAAAGTAATCGAACTCAAAGAAGCCGTTTCAAATCTAAGATCACAACCTCCCGATCATGCTCCTTTATATTATTTCGCATATCTTAAATATAATAAAGCAATTTAGTCATTAGTATTTGTTGTCACATACCATATGACGCGCTACAATCAGAAAACAGATTGTTATCACCCTTTTACACTTTTTTTACAATTATATCATTTCCACGGGCGGACCGTAGTACAGACCCAGAGGGCTACCGCCCCCCAACAAGAATTTTTTTAGTGTGTATATATATATATATATATATATATATATATATATATATATATATATATATGAAAAATAATTTTCTCCCTCCCAAAAAATATATTGAACCCCCCCAAAAATATAATATTTTCGCTCCCAAGATGACTTTTCTGGGTCCGCTCCTTATCATATCATAATTATTCTAGAGATTGAAGGAATCCAATTTAAACTTCAGGTTACTAGTCAGTGTGTTTGGCCAATAGCTTACTCATCCATCATGGCAATTATTATCTGTTATTTAGCTAATTGAATGTCTCTAGTGGTGTAAATATAATTACTCATGTTTCTCCCTTTCAGTTTAAGGAGATTTCTCAAGCATACGAGGTTTTGAGTGACCCAGAGAAACGGGAAATTTATGATCAATATGGTGAAGAAGCTCTTAAGGAAGGAATGGGAGGTGGTGGAGGCGGCCACGATCCATTTGACATATTTCAGTCATTCTTTGGAGGCAGTCCATTTGGTGGTAAGTTCCTCTACTGGAAATTCAAAAGTGACTCTTGTTTGACTCAATAATTTCTGATCTGCTCGGTTGTTTTGTCAAATCCTCAGTGTACTTTAGTTAGCTAATTAATATATTTTGTCCTTAATATCTGATGGAAACAGGTGGTGGGAGCAGCAGAGGCCGTAGGCAAAGAAGGGGTGAAGATGTTGTTCATCCTCTCAAAGTTTCATTGGAAGATCTTTACAATGGGACATCAAAGAAGCTTTCTCTTTCTCGTAATGTTCTATGTGCAAAGTGCAAGGGGTAAATATTGTCTTTGGCTATATCTTTCTCAAAGTGCATGTATCTATAGGTTTATTGTCTACACAAACAGAGAGAAAGGTGAGGGGCCTAGTGATGGCCTCCCATGCCAAGTTAGAATGGTGCTTAATCTTTTATAGTTTTTAGAATAAAGGTGCAAGCTTTTTAAGGCACTGTGCCTATTTAGTTGTCTCGATATGAACCTGTTCTTATGCTTTCAGGAAGGGATCTAAGTCAGGGGCTTCAACTAAATGTCTTGGTTGTCAAGGGTCTGGGATGAAAGTTTCTATCCGACACCTTGGTCCATCTATGATTCAGCAGATGCAGCATGCTTGCAATGAGTGTAAGGGTACTGGTGAGACAATTAATGACAAAGACAGGTGCCCCCAATGCAAGGGTGAGAAGGTTGTGCAGGAGAAGAAGGTTTTGGAAGTTGTCGTGGAGAAAGGAATGCAGAACAGTCAGAAGATTACATTCCCTGGAGAGGCTGATGAAGCTGTAAGTGAATTCGTTTTTCGTTGTCATATTTTTTAATACATGACCTTTTCACTGGTATCTGATAGTGCAACTTTGTTCACAGCCTGATACTCTCACTGGAGACATAGTGTTTGTCCTGCAACAAAAAGAACATCCCAAGTTCAAGCGAAAGGGAGATGACCTCTTTGTAGAGCACACATTGTCCCTAACTGAGGCGCTTTGTGGCTTCCAGTTTATCTTGACACACCTAGATAATAGACAGCTTCTCATTAAGTCACAGCCTGGTGAAGTTGTTAAGCCTGGTAAGTCGAAATAGAGTGAGTTGATTGGTTTGTGATTTTGTTTAAAACTGACACTCCCTCTGTCCCATTTAAAGGTTCTCACACGGTTTACCAAGTTTGATTGACCATAAAGTTAATTGATCCCTGTCATTAGTAGAATTGTTTTTAGTAAATAAAATTTACATATTCAGAAACTACATTAAAACCGCTACAAAGTCTGATCAAGAAAATTTAAATTTGATAAAAGTTGGATATATAAAATAAAAGATTAAGAACAATGCATGTTGACCGGAGAATAGTGGACGGGAACCTTTAAATGGAATGGAGGGAGTATTCTTGATGAATTTGTATCCCTACATATAAAAAACTGGGAAAAATATCCACTTAAGCCCCTTGACAATTAGCTTAGCATTCATTTGGCAACTGACTTTCATTTGGTTTATGGCACGGGTTGCTTGCCACTTTCGGCTCTTCTTGACTTACCAAGCAAACTTTAACACAAAGTTTGGTTGATTTATTTGCTAACTGACCTCATCATTTTTTTTCATTTACCCCAATGCATCAAAGGCTCCCACCTACGGTGGGGTAGGGAGGGTCGGATGTACACAGTCTTACCTCTGTACTAAAGCACAGAGAGACGGTTTCCGGATGACCCATAGTGAAAATCGCGTCCAAAACTGCATGGACTGACTGCTGCTTCATAACAAAGAAGAGCAGACAGTTTAGTGAGCCATTTTGCTTTATTCCATCATAATCTCAAGCCATGATGGAAAAATTTGCTAACTGACCTGAGAGGATCAAAATTAGAAGTAAAGCATTTGAACATAAGAAGTTAAAAAATGAAAGTTTGGCCCTGCTTGACTTATCAAGCAAACTTTAACACGAAGTTTGGTTGATTTATTTGATAACTGACCTGAGAAGCTATTGAACATGAGAAGTGAAAAAACGAAAGTTGAAGAGGGAATTACTTCATGTTAGCGAGAGAATATCTTAGGGAAAAATTCATAAATATGCTAACTATATTACTAAGGTATTATTACAGTACCTCATCCAGTACAAGTTAACCCAAGTGTGCTCCCTGATCGTTTTGAGACCCATAAGAGAAATGGTGAATTCATTTTTACTTTTCCTTGATCTTATTTCTATTGGTCTTTATTTGTTGTGACAGATCAGTTCAAGGCAATAAACGATGAAGGAATGCCAATGTACCAGAGGCCCTTTATTAAAGGGAAGCTATACATTCATTTCACAGTGGATTTCCCTGCCATTTTATCCCCTGATCAGTGCAAGGCCCTTGAGGCAGTGCTTCCTCCAAGGACTTCAAAGCAAATTACTGATATGGAATTGGATGAATGCGAGGAAACTACTTTGCATGATATTAACATAGAAGAAGAGATGCGCAGGAAGCAGCAGCAGGCAGCACAAGAGGCATATGATGAAGATGAAGATATGCATGGTGGTGGTCAAAGGGTCCAATGCGCCCAGCAGTGATTTTTATAGGGAGAAAGTATTTGGTTTTAAATCAGTTCATAAGGGTTCTAGTCCCACCCACCACATCCTTTCATCTCCTCTTGAGTTTGGATGGTGGGTGGGTGTTTGGAATGTTATTTTTTATGGTTTGGGGAATTTCCTCTGTAGTGTGAACTAATTGATATTGTAAGCCATATTTCTATTTCAAGATTTTTGGAGTCTAAAAGATGCATCTGTGTTGATTACAACCTTAATTTTGTGCATGCATTTTTTTCAATAATCTATCATTTACATTATTTTTATTTCATTTTATGCAATTCACTGAATCAAGCGTGGTAATTGAAGTCTCTTAACATCAGAAAAGAATGCAATTTCAAAGTTGCATAACTAAAATCAAAATGTTATGAATAATTTAGGTAGGGTATGTTTACTTGGTTAACACCTAACGATTAAGTTAACAATTTAACATTCTTTTTCAGTTTTTATTGCGTACTACTGAGTATTGAATTCTGTACATTAACGTACTTTATAATGTTGAGTGCAAAATGATGTACTTTTTGTGCGCCAGGGTAAGTTAAAAGTACTATTTTGACGTTTTTCTGCTGTATTTATTATACCTCCCGAAATAAGCCAAAACTAGTAAGCCCTTTTCACATCCTTACTATTAACTATTGTCCGGCACCAGAGGGAGCAAAGAAGTCATATAACGCATGATTATCACTTCAATATTCCAATTTTGGATTCTAACAAAGCTTATATTCGTAAAAGTTTGTTCTAATAATAACTAATCAAAAGCAAGAAAGATGCAAACTTGGCTAGTTTAACTTTTGAAGATTCTTTTGAGTTGCTTGAGTCTTGGGCCTCTACATTCTACTTTCAGTCCCAAGTTACAATATAATTAGAAACACTTAGAGAAGATATTAGAGCTAATAGTATTCTTTTTCTTAATTACCAATACAACCCATTGAGAGAAGATGGAATATAACTACACAATGGTAGCTAGTGGAGGTTCCTATGAAGATATTGGACATAGGGAAAGTTTGTGTTACAGCATTGGGTTTTCACTAGGCATCCTTGCAGTTCTTGTGATCCTCCCTTTTCTTGTATACAGATGTGTTAAAGGGGAACCCGGGGATGGCGTACACCGAAGTGCTGCCACCACAGGAGTGGACGGTGAAGAGGAGCATATAATAAGCATTGGTGAAGCAATGTTTTTGGTCTACTTAGATAGCTACCCAAAGCTTCTTTATTCAGAGGTGAAGGAGTATGAGAAGAAGGATTCTGATTACTCCTCATCAGAGTGTTGTATTTGCTTAGCAGATTATGAGGATGATGATATTGTCAGGGTATTGCCTGAATGTGGACATCTTTTCCATGTCAAGTGCATTGACATTTGGTTCAAGCGTCGCCCTACTTGCCCCTTTTGTCGAAACTGTCCTTTGTATGCCTCCCTTTGAAGCTATTAAAGATTGACTGTTCAAGAAAGTGTTGTTTATCCCCCTTCCTCCCTCCTTTGGTGGTACATACAAACTAAACTGTAGTTTGTTGATATTAGAGCAATGCTTCAATTCTGTTTGTGGGTAAAAATTGAATTAGGGGAGAGTCCTTTTCTTAGGAATCAAAAGTTGTAATCACAACTCTTGAGGATTATAGATTCTGAACATAGAGAAATATGTATCATTCTTTATCGACTTAAATATAGTTTTGGCATCTTCAAATATGATGTTTTTTGTTTCAAGTCCTTTTATTTTTTATTGATTTTTCACATTATATAATTTATGTTGTTTTCTTTCTAGTCTATCACTTGCACTAGCAACTAACATATGCTGGACGGCCACAAAATGGACATGGATAAGAAGCTTTGTGCCTTTGTTTCTCAAGTCATTCAAACAACAATTAAAATATAGGTGTTTCATGCTTGTAATTATAGAGGGGACTACATAGAACTCGTAGAATTTGTATATTGTAGAGATGAAAAAAAAAACAATTTATTAGGGATATAAAAAAAAAGTGCTAGGCCTGAGTAACCTGAGTTGTTTACGCTTGTGGTTTAGCTGAACCCAAAAGGATATCTCTATTAAAATAGCTAGATCAATCAACTTATTCCACCAATAAAGTGGAGAGTTCTTTTGGACAGTGTTTCAACCCAAGTTCCTATTTTCCTTCAAATTTAGTAGATAGATCACTTAAATGCTTTATTAGTTTATTTTAGTAATATTGAATTGTATAGAAAAGGCCAAATATAAGATGAAATATATATAAAGGAGAAGATGAGTAGAAGGTAAAACATGAAAAGTAAGGGAAAACTAAAACATGAGGAAGTCTTACTTGGAAATATGCAGAGTCAAATTTAGATCTTTAATTGGAGAGAAAACAGTTATATGATGAGAAAACATAGAGCCCGTTTGGTAGCACGAAAATCGGCTGTTTTGGCTGATTCTGCTGAAATTTATGAAGTTCTGGTTGAAGTGGCTGTTTTGGCTGATTCTGCTGATTCAAGGAAAAAATATTTTAAAAATATATTTTATTAATAAATTAAAGAAAAAATTACATGTAAAAATAGCTAAAATGGTCATCTGCAGTAACTTCAGCCAATACAGCCAGAAAAGTAACTTCAACCTTACTTTTTCTGCTTATTACACAATTCAGCACACGAAAGTAAAAGTTACGTGTTTGGTGAAAAAGCTGACTGATAAGCCTGATAAGCCGAAAAAAGAGGTCTCCAAACGGGCTCATAATATTTCAATAATTTTATCATCAGTTAGGCAGTTAGGGAATCAACTATTAACCATGCATAACAGAATGTACAGAGAGGAGAGTCATTTATTACAAGACATATACGGATAGCTAGATCAATCAACTTATTCCACCAATTAAGTATATCTGCTCTCTCTCCGGATAGCTAGGAAATCGACCCTTATATGACGTACCATTTAACCATTGGGCGGCGCAAGAGGGGAGGGGGTGGGCGGTTGGACGGAAACGTTAAGCTTGAGGCCCAACGAACAGTAGTTCAAGAGGCTGCAAAGGTAGTAGAAGACACCCGATTCCCTGAGAGGGATTATGAGTGGCGGAACGTGGTCGGTGAAGGCCTGAAACGGCTGATTGGCGGTGCAGGCGTCGTACTCCCTTTTGGAGACTTGGATGAGGTTGTAGAAGACGGGGTCGAAGTCAAACAGAAGGGTGTCTCCCGGCCGGAAGGAGCCGGAGGAAGACCAGTTGCCGTAGAAGTGGTTGTGGGGCGGGATGGTCCACCCCCACTCCTCTCCCACCCTGTGTTCCACCCCACATGCCCTTCGGTCCACCCAACAAGCAGCAACCAGTACCACCATCACCACTCTGCACCCTTGCTTTCCCATTAACCAGTTCCTGTTTTTACTTGATGATGATGGTGAGGAAATTAATTACGGAAGGAAAGGGGCAGTTTGATCAAACTAGAGTAACGTCTGTGCAGTTGAAACTTGCAACAAGTATGTCTAATGGAATAACCACCCACTACAATTACAGCCCACAACTCGTTTGTTAGATTGAAATTTGAAAAATTATAATTAAATCATATTTTATTAATAAAATTCAAAAAACATATGAAGAAATAATTGGCCTCTACACAAATTTCAAATAATTCAATAAGAAAAAACTTCAATCTTACATATTTAATTATTACACAATTCAGCATGCAAAATAAAAAAATTATGTGTTTGATAAAACTATGTAGCAGTAGTTTTAAACTAAAACTAATAAAACTGAAAAACTTGGCAACTGAGCTTTAAACATTTCCATTAGATTTGAATAAGAGTAGAGTGAACAACACACATGAACAAATGAAAACTTTTATACATTATGCTAGTACATTGTCGTATATAGATAACAGATTCCCAAGGGGACAATATTCGCCCTATGTACCAATCAATCAACATAGCGGACACATACTACATACTACTAAACCAAATGGATCATACTACGAGGCCGTTTGGCAACACTGTTATCAGACTTATCAGTCAACTTTTCCACCAAACACGTAAATTTTGCTTTTGCGCGCTGAATTGTGTAATAAACAGAAAAAGTAAGGCTGAAGTTACTTTTCTGGCTGTATTGGCTGAAGTTACTGTAGATGATCATTTTAGCTATTTTTACATATAACTTTTTCTTTATTTTACTAATAAAATATATTTTAAAATTATTTTTTTCTTAAATCAACAGAATCAGCCAATGCAGCCACTTCAGCCAGAACTTCATAAATTTCAGCAGAATCAGCTAAATCAGCTGATTTTCATGCTACCAAACGGGCTCTACATATGCATGTCTTGTTCGCACGGCTAAATCTGTTGGAGATATTTAATTGTGAATCAAGTTGGTCATAGATTAGCTTTATATTTAATCCTTGTATTTAAATAGTGCATAAATTAGATAGAAATCATGCCAAGTGTTAGGCCCATTTAAACAGGCCAAAAGCCTGGTACGCCTAACCTAAACCTCGCCTATAAAAAGGGAACCGAGGTTTAGTAAAAGGCTGAACGTCGTACTTATTATTCATAGCCTTACGCTTATTATTCTGCTGTACGTTCCACGGTTTATCAAAGAAGGTTTTACGGTGATTTCATTCTGTGTTCATCTTTACGTTTAATCTTCCTTGTTAGATCGATTATTCATTGCTGTTACAGAAACAGGGACTAACAATTGGTATCAGAGCCGATCGAGAACGATCAGAAGAATTCCTGCAGAATACTCTGTTTTTGATAACGTAGTTCATTCTGTCGATTTTTTGCTCTGTAATTTTGTTTCTTGTTCAAAAGTTGTAAAAGTTACACCTTTGGAATCGTCATTTCAAAGCGATCAAAGGGTATACTTCAGTTTGTGTTTTACGCAATTTTTGATTTCGAGATATCTCGAGCTAGGCATCTCGACATCCTACTTCTTCACAGGTTCTGCTACGTTTTTCGAGCTGAAAACTTTACCAGAAGATCTCGACATTCAACTCTACAGGAAACTATCTTCAGATTTTGATTATCTGATTTTTACAGGTTGAAGGATTTCGACATTGAGGATTTCGACATCTAGGATTTCGAAATCTTGATTTCGAGAAAAGGATTCGACATCTGGTCTCGACATTTGACTCATCAGATTAAGATTTCGAGAGATTAACTTCTCGACATTTCAAATCTCGAGATCAGCATCTCGAAATTTGAAATCTCGAGATCCCTAATCTCGAGATCCTTAATCTCGAGCCCAAATCTCGATACCAGGCCTCCTTTATCGAAATCTGAGATTTCGATATTCAGATCTCGACATCTGATTTTTCGAGATTCTGCCTCTGAAAATCTTTTGATCAATTTTCTCGAACGGTCAGTTTAGTACAGCAATGGGTTCAGAATACAATGCACAAGGGAACAGCAGTACCCCTCCTAGCCTCAGGAAGGGAGAATATCAAAAGTGGAGGAACAGATTTCTAAACTTCCTCGAGCACAAAGAGAACTCTTCTGCAATGCTCGAATCTTTGCTTGAAGGACCAGCTGAACTCTTGATTTCAGTTGGTGGAGATCCAGAGAACAATCCTCCTATTTTTCCAGAAATAAGGAGAAAAGTGTCGTCTGAATACACAGAAGCCGACAAGCTCAGACTTCGTGGTGATCTTATGGCCAAAACGTACCTCCTTCAAGCAATACCGAATGAGGTTTATGTTCTCATAGATAGCATGCAGACAGCTAAGGAAATGTGGGATGAAATTGAGAAGCTGCTACAAGGCACAAGCATCAGCCTCAAAACAAAGAAGACTACGATCCTCATCGCTTATGACTCCTTCAAAGCAGGTCCAGGAGAACCATTGAATGAGACTTACAACAGACTTGTTCAACTGGTAAATGAACTCAGAAAGATCAAAGTATTCAGGTCCAATCTGGAACTGAATACAAGATTTTTATCTAGCCTACATCCTGCATGGGAAAAGACAGTGAAGGATGTCAGATCTCGGATAGATTTGGACGAAATTGACCTCTGCACACTCTATGAACATCTGAAACAATTTGTCAACGAGGTTGCCTGTGCTGAGGATCATCACACCACAAATCCCTTAGCTCTTGTAATGGATGCTCAGCCAAGAAGGACAACCACTTCACTAAAGAAGAAAAAGAAGAAGGTGGTGGTTGAATCAGATGATGATGAGAGTGAAGATGACAAATCTGATCTAGAGGCTGAGCTAGCAGACTTACAGAAAAAGATGGCAATGCTTGCCAAGAGATTTGCTAAGAAGAACAGCTCCTCCAACAGGCTAAGAACTTCCTCCTCAAACTACAAGCAGAAGAACCATGATCAAGGATCTTCTAGGAAGGCATCATCGGCAGAAGAAGCTCCTAAATGCTATAATTGCGGCAAACCAGGACATGTGATCAAAGACTGCCGCCTCCCAAAGAAGAAAGATGCTAACTTCTACAAGCAGAAGATGCTGTGGAATAAGCAGAAAATGTTGATGGTGCAGAAAGAAGAAGAAACCTCTGCCATGATTGCTGAGAATGAAAACTGGGCAGAAGATTCTTCTGAGGAGGAGGAAGAGGAAGACAACTATGCCCTTATGGCACGTGTGGAGGGAGATGAAATAAAGGGTGATGCTGCAATCCCCGAAAGCAACTGCTCAACAAGCTCTGTAAGTACCTCACATACTTCTTTAAATAATCAAATGCAGTCCTTACTTGAAAAGGACAATCTAATCAAAAAACTAAAGGAGAGACTAGACAATAATCATAGAGTTCTGAAACAGAATCTAGACCAAAAGTCTTCCTTAAGTATTCAACTTGAAATTGCAAAAGATCAAGTCAAAAAGGTGTCCTCAGATTTTGAAAGCTTTGAACTTAAGATAGCTGAATTAACTAAGAAATTTGAGGACAGTGAACGGGAAAAAAGCACAGCAAAGGCTGAATGCGATTTTTTGCATAACAAAAGAAGAACGCTTTTAAATAAAGTAAAAGAACTAGAAGATCTAGCTGCTAGAAGAGGTCAATCTGAACAAACTGTTTTTCTGCTTAACAACAAACAAAAGGATGACCGATTCTACAATGCTAAAACAGGACTGGGCATAACTAACCCACGTAATCTTAAGAAAGTTAATTGCCTTCAAATCTATAACAAAGATTACATGGGACTAGGGTTTGGTGAGAAAATGTATTTTCGAAGTGATGAAGATTATGCTGAAGCAGAAGAAGAAAAGAGAAAGAAACCAAAACCTGCGATTTCTTGTGATTATCCCTCTGTAAATGAAAAACAACTTTCAGAAGAAAAACCTACTTCCTGCTTTAGTGAATGCCTTGACCCTTATGCCAAAGATATTCCTCACATAGGACACCCTCTAGACCCTCCCCCAAGAGTTGGTATTGCTAAAACTGGTGAGGAACCATGTATTTTTCCCATGGCTCAAAAGCTCAAAAATCTACAAAAAACTCTTGATAACGAGAGAGAGAGATTTGAAACTGAAAAGAAAGGTTTTGAGCGCAACTGGCAGGAACTTCTTCAAAAATTTAATGATTTGAGTGAGCAGTTTCATGCTAAAACAGACCCTTCTACGACCAAGCCTGACAGCTCACACACCTCACATGAGAAAAACAATACTTTTAAAGGTTCGTCCACTCATCTCTCTTCTCCTTTGTTTACAGGGAATGAAGTGAATAAGGAAGGAGAAGAGAAGAATGAGTGGAGGAAAAAGAGGAAGGAAATCGCATATGGCAAAAAGAAAGTTTTTGAGAAAAGTGCCAGCCCTAGATCTAGTTCAATATTTTACTCAAAAGTTAATTGTAATTCTGTCTCTACAAAGCAAACTTCTAACAGTTCAGTCTTGAGTCCCAAGCTGAATATTTCTGAGACATCTTCCAGACAAAGTTCTATTTATAATACAAGTGTTGCTTATGGTTATTCTGTTCCAGATCCCCATAATTATGAATGTGATATGAATGTTGTTAAATCTAAGCCTTCCAGAAAGCTTAAACCTGAAAAAGAAACCAAGAAAGGAACTTCTAAGGGAACGTTTTGTATTCCAGATATGAAATATGCCCTTAGAGTTCATTCTAGGAAACATGTTAATCGGCTTTCTAAGGAGGAGATTTTCAAAACCAAACTCAAGAAACAACCGTTCAATCACAAAGCACCTGTCTACTCTCCTCCTGAACCTAAGACGAAAAGATGGGTCCCCAAGATAAGACCCGTCAAAGCTGAAACGGAAAGGTGGGTCCCCAAGATGAGACCTACCAAACCTGAATCGAATAGGTGGGTCCCCAAACGAAGACCCATCCAAACTAAAACTGAAAGGTGGGTTCCCAATCGTAGGCCCATCATAACTGAAACTGAAAGGTGGGGTCCAAATCGAAGACCCGTCATAACTGCAACTGAAAGGTGGGTCCCCAAACTTAGACCCACAAGGACTAAAATGGAAAGGTGGGTTCACAACATCAGACCCACCAAAATGGAAAGTGCTAGGTGGACTCCAAAAACCAGACACACTGCAAAAGCAGATCTGGCAATTGGAAAGCCCATCAAAGATAGATCTTTTGTTGAAAGAGCAGCTGACCTTGGATCACTGCTCAAAGCAAGATTTAAAAAGGTGTTTCTTGATAATAAGGAAGGACCCACTCCAAGTTGGGTACCTAATCCTATTTGATTGTTTTGCAGGACGGTCATGTGTGGCACTTAGACTCAGGATGCTCAACCCACATGACCGGAATAAAGCACCTTTTGAGCAACTACACCAACTGCTACGGAGGAAATGTCAGATTCGGGAATGACGCCTCATCTCCTATCCTTGGGTATGGGGACGTCATCTGTGCCAGCGTCACAATAAAAGATGTTTCATTTGTCAAAGGGCTCAAACACAACTTACTGAGCATTGGATAATTCTGTGACAGCGGGATGGAAGTAAGGTTCTTTGCAAAACAATGTTGTGTTCTTGACAGCACAGGGAATACATTATTAACGTGTTACAGAACATCAAATCTGTACACTATTGATCTGAAAAGCGTCCAATCCACCACTTCCATCTGTCTGCTGTCCAAAGCTTCAACTGAACAGAACAACCTATGGCACAGACGTCTCTCCCATCTGAACTTCAAACATCTATCAACCTTGTCCTCCAAGAAACTTGTCAAGGGGCTTCCTCTGCTAAAGTCTTCCGCTGAAAATCATTGTAGTGCCTGCAAAATGGGCAAAATGACGCGAAGCTCCCACAAGTCAAAAACCGAACCTTCATCTACTCATCAGTTGCAGCTAATACACATGGATCTGTGTGGACCTATGAGAGTATAAAGCATCAATGGTCGCAAATACACTCTGGTGATCGTTGATGACTTCTCTAGGTATACATGGACAAAATTTCTCCGGTCAAAAGACGAAGCTGCAGAAAACATTATGACCTTTATCAGAACGATCCAGAAACTGCTACAGCACAGTGTTCGAATTGTGAGAACTGACAATGGTACCGAGTTTAAAAATCAGACTCTCACTGAGTTCTATGAATCACTCGGTATCACTCAGCAATTTGCAGCAGCTAAAACTCCCCAGCAGAACGGAGTTGTTGAGAGAAAGAACAGAACTCTTGTTGAAGCAGCACGCACCATGTTAATTCAATCAAGACTGCCTCACTTCATGTGGGCAGAGGCAATCAATACCGCGTGCTTCACACAGAACAGAACCTTCATCCACAAGCGCTTCGACAAGACTCCATATGAGATCCTATTCAACAAAACTCCTGATATTTCTTTCCTCAAGGTTTTTGGCTGCAAGTGCTTCATACTCAATGATCGGACAGAGAGAAGTAAGCTGGATCCCAAAGCAGAGAAGGTGTGTTCATTGGCTACTCACTGCAATCCAAAGCTTACCGAGTCTATCTCAGAGACAAGCGGACTGTCATCGAGAGTGTAAACGTTACATTCTATGAATTGGCAGATTTTGCTATTGAACATCTCCAGACCGATCCATCCACTGCTGTACCAGTAGCTTCTGATAAAGCTGAACCAAACACCGAACACGACGATGTGATTCTCGACTCTCTCTTCAGAAACTTTTACGAGAACTCACAATCTCCACCTCCTGCATACACTCCAGAGTCAACATCAACTCCAACAGCAGAGATTCCGCTCCTCACAGGACCAGATGATGTACCATCCACACCCTCAACCCCTCAAACCAATCCCAGAGGTGTGGATGATCACGGCTTTGCCATAAGTCCGGAATCATCTCCACTACACACCACAGCTGCCCCAGAGCCTTCAAACTCATATCAGGACTCAGATCAACCAATAATTACTCCAACTCCTCTAGCTCATGAGAGGAAGTGGACGAGAGCACATCCTGTTGAACAAATAATAGGTGATCCAAGTCAAGGTGTGCGAACAAGATCAACAATGACAAATGAATGTCACTATGCATGCTTTCTAAGCAAGAATGAACCGTCCAAAGTCTCAGAGGCACTCGCTGATCCAGATTGGGTGATTGCCATGCAAGAAGAGCTCAATCAATTTGACAGACTAGATGTATGGACACTTGTGCCTAAACCCCCTCAGAAAACCATCATTGGCACAAAATGGGTGTTCAAGAACAAGAAGGACGAAGAAGGCATAGTGATACGGAACAAGGCACGACTGGTCGCTAAAGGATATAATCAGCAAGAGGGCATAGACTATGATGAAACATTTGCACCCGTAGCAAGAATAGAAGCAATCCGCCTTTTTCTTGCGTACGCGGCCCACAAGAACTTTACTGTCTTTCAAATGGACGTCAAGACTGCCTTTCTGAATGGAGTCTTGGAAGAGGAAGTCTATGTCGCTCAGCCCGAAGGATTCGTAGATCCCAGATATCCCGACCATGTGTACAAACTAAAGAAAGCTCTGTATGGGTTGAAACAGGCACCAAGAGCTTGGTATGATGCATTAACCGAATTTCTGGTTGACTCAGGTTTCTCAAAAGGGAAGATTGATACCACACTTTTCATCAAGCGACAGAAGTCTGACATCATCCTGATTCAGATCTATGTTGATGACATTATCTTCGCCTCCTCTAATCCACGTCTGTGCAAACACTTTGAGAAACTGATGAAAACCAAGTTCGAGATGAGCATGATGAGAGAACTGAATTTCTTCCTAGGCCTGCAAGTAAGACAACTCTCTGACGACATTTTCATCAATAGGTCAAAGTATATTCTGGAAATGCTTAAGAGATTCAACATTGACGGCAAATCTTCCATGACGACCCCCATGTCTCCAAACAACAAACTGGACTCAGACCCTCCGGGAAGCCAGTTGATGCTACAAACTACAGGGCTATCATTGGATCTTTGCTATATCTCACATCAAGCAGGCCTGACATTGTTTTCTCCACATGCTTATGTGCACGCTTTCAGGCAAATCCGAAGGAATCCCATCTGACCGCTGTTCGAAGAATTCTGAGATATCTCAAAGGCACTGTGAATCTAGGCCTTTGGTATCCCAAGCACTCAGGTTTTGACCTAGTCGGATACTCGGATTCTGACTTTGCTGGTTGCCGGATGGACCGCAAAAGTACATCAGGAGCAGTCCAATTCTTGGGCGATAAGTTAGTCTGCTGGTCTTCCAAGAAACAGAACTGTGTGTCAACATCTACGGCCGAGGCAGAATACGTCGCGGCTGCTAGCTGTTGTTCACAAATATTATGGATGAAGACCCAGCTAAAGGACTACGGTTACACACTCCGCCATATCCCGATCTACAGTGACTCTCAAAGCGCCATAGCCATCACCAGCAACCCAGTTCATCACTCCCGCACCAAACACATCGACCTGCGCTATCATTTCATCAAGGATCATGTGGAGAAAGGAGACATTGACATGTATTTTGTAAGCTCAGAGCTTCAACTGGCTGACTTGTTCACTAAGGCATTGGATGAAAAACGATTCCAGTTCCTAGTCTCCAAGTTGGGCATGTTGAACCTCGAGCCCGTTTAATTATGTCTCCACTGATCTAAAAAGTGTGTGTGTGTGTGTGGGACTTGTAAAAAGTGTGTGTGTGTGGGATTTGTAAATAGTGTGTGTGCGTTGCATGTGTTGAGGGGGAGAAAACCAGAAAAACAACAAAAAATAGTGTGTGTGCGTTGCATGTGTTGAGTGGGTGAAAAATCAAAAAGAACAAAAAATAGTGTGTGCGCGTTGCATTTGTACATATTGTTCGTTGCATTTTTTGAGGGGGAGAAAATTTTCACTGTTTGAGGGGGAGCTATTTTTCACTGATTAAGGGGGAGCTCTCTATTTTTCTACATATATGTCAGCCCAACATTTCGGGCTCAATTGTTACAGAGGAGGTCCAAATTTTTTCTCTCGCGTATATAAGCCTCGAAAAAGGCCTTCTCTTTCCATTCTTAACTTTTCACAACGGCAGAGCTCTTCGACTGTTCTTCTTCGTCAAAACCTTGTTTTCGAAAACCTTCTCCTCCTCCGATTCTCTTTCGCAAACACTAAGGTAGTTTCCCATCGATTTCGAGTTCAATACAGACGCCTCAAACGAATAATCTTCTCGTCACTCGATTTCGAAATCCTAATCTTCAACTGTGTTCACTCGAACGATCTCGAGATTGGCATCTCAATCGTTTTTTTCTCAAAATCAACTTAAAAAGGTTTTTCTTGGTCGAAATCGATTGTTATTGTTTGTTATATTGTTGTTTTTGCAGGTGAAAATTTCGTCAAAATTCGTCGGTTCATCTTCTCGAAATCAAGATCTCGAGATGGGCATCTCGACATCTTGATCTCGAGATGGGCATCTCGACATCTTGATCTCGAGATTTGAATCTCGAAATCAAGATCTCGAGATCTGCATCTCGACATCTTGATCTCGAGATTTGAATCTCGAAATCAAGATCTCGAGATCTGCATCTCGACATCTTGATCTCGAGATTTGTATCTCGAAATCAAGATCTCGAGATCTGCATCTCGACATCTTGATCTCGAGATATGAATCTCGAGATTTGAGATTTGAACTTAGAATTTTTTTCAAAACTCCATCCGCATAAACTTATCTGACAACTGCAAATCAAACTCTTTCATTCAAATCAAACGGTTGAACTTCATGTGCTGACCCCCTGCTTCTACAGTTTAAAATGGCAGGAAACACTCAAACACAGATTGACGACGCCATCTACCCCAAGGGAAAGTGGATCAAGGTGCTGGACAACAACTTCCAGCTAGACCTCACCGTCTTCAAGTGCCAGAACCCGATCATTCCGGCCATAATGAAAGGTCACTATCTCTGGCCTGCACTTCACAACGCCAAACCAGTGCCAGAGATATACCTACAACAATTTTGGGGCCACATGCATACTGATTCATTGAAGGATCGTTCCAAGATCAAGACCAAGTTGAACGGCATGCGGGTGATTCTGACACCATCCACTCTACGGACTACTCTATCGCTGCCGATATATGACGAATACGATGCACTGCCGTCCATCCCTAATCTGCTCAAAGACGTGGCATCCCTTGGCCACACATCATTACTGCCACAACTCTCAAATTTCAACGGTGCACATCTCCGTCACCCGTGGAAAAATCTCTTCGGGCTAGTGAACAAGTGTCTGTCACCGAAGCATGCCGGGTTTGACAAATGCAACAAGCAGATCCTGCTAATCTTTCATGGCATCGCGTTCAACAAGAACTACGATCTGGCTCAGCTCTTCTACTCAGAGCTAATGGACCTGGTCAAGGCCAAAGAAAAGAATAGGCCAGGTACCATTCCGTACGCTAGATGGCTTGGGTTGATCATCAACGACCTCATGGCAGAGCATTCAACAATACCAAGACGCAGTACAGATCCTCACTTCACAGCACCGAAGCTACAGTACTTCAAAGCAGACAAGAATCCTTCTTATGGCCTGAAGATACCTGGATTTCTGCTAAAGCTGGTAAAATCTTCAAATCCAGCAGTCCAACAATACAAAGAAGCCACCGAGAAAACCGTCCCTATGGTTCAGCAAAACCCAGCTGGACCTACCCAAGGGACAAAGCCGAGTGTAAGTAAGGGTCCTAAGAGAGCCCAAAAGCCACAGAAACCAGTGGCCGGTTTGCCCAATGAAGGGAAGTCTGACGACTCTCTAGAGACGAGTCAGGCGGCTGAGGGCACCGAAGAAGACGCTGAGGATACGGCCAATGAATCGTCTAGTGAAGCCCAAACAAACACTGACGACAAGGCTTCCGAGAGCGTGGGCACGGAGAGTGAAAAATCTGACTCGGATGATGACGGTGATGACAACGATAGTGATGATGTGGAGCTCACATATGCACTGATCAGAAAAGGGAAGCTGCCCGTCGAATCTCCAAAGAAGAGAAGAATCACTGCTGAAGACGCAGCACCAATCATAGCTCGCAGACCTCAAGTCTTCACCATAAAAGAAAAAGCTAAACCAAGAGCTGATCCGAGCGAGACTAATTGCTCCAAGGATGATTACGACGAGGCAGCTCACTCCATCAAGACATCAATCAACCAGGAAGAAGTTGTCATCCGAGAGACCAGGGCTAAGGTCAAAAATGACAAGGCTACCAAGGCTAAGACCCAGCCCCAAGCCAGAAAGAGTCTGTTTGATAAGGCAGACGAGCACATCTTCTCGGGCTGCGACTCCTTTATCCAGATAAGCCGAGCTGAATCCTTAAGCACAGGAGCCGATCTTTTCGGTTCCCGAGTAGAAGTCGCAGCATCTGGCTCAACTGCGCATGCACAGCCCTCTCCCAGCCACTCAATTGCCTCTCAAAAGGCTATTGTTTCAAAAGAACGGGACTCAACCCCATCGCTGGTTCCTTCTGAATCAGTTGAGCATACAATTGACCTATCTCCCGAGGTCAAAACCCCCTCTTCACTCACATCGAGTCTAGGTGTCACATTTCCCACATTTTCTTCCTTTTCTAGGACACCTACACTATTCACTGCACATACAGGTGCACTCACCCTGAACGCAACAACCAGAGCGCAAGCTATGACGGTTGGAAGCCCTGCTACGCCCATAATGATTCCATCATTAAATGCAGGCCACACATCAGCAATCTTCACTGATGCTGTGTCAACAGTTACAACCCCCGTAACTGGTCACCCTACCTTTGAAGACGTAAACGTTCTACTAAATCGCTTCCTAGATTCCACCATTAAACCATGGGTGCAAGATGCAATGACCGCTCTAGCACAGGAATTTAGGACCACCCAAGCGGTTCGGTCTGAACAGACACCACCCCAACCTTCCCCTGAACCGTTCATCTCCCATACACAACCCATATCCTCCACCCCTCTATCCCACCAATCCATAAACCAAATTTCCATCCCTTCTATTTCTCGGGGAACCCAGAATACAGAACCAGTATTCTCCCCACACCCGACCACACCCTCCATTGATCTCTCCTCCCTATCCTTTGACACACTAGCTTCGGCTTTGCTGAACAATCTCTTAAATACCCCAGAAGACAACCTCACTCTTCATCAGCAAGCCATACTAGAAGCTCTTCTTTCCTCACCTGAAACCAAGAGTACTTGCAAGGAGAGTCTTCGTGGTCGCAAACGTTCCCATGAGGACCCCGATGATTCGGATCCTCATGAGGGGGAGAACAAGCGACCTCGATCACTTGAGCAAACTGCTCTACCAAGCCAAACTCCACAGCCAATTCAACCAGAAACCTCAACAAACCAACAGCCACCATCCACAGCCAAACTATCTAGCATGGTCGAGCTAGAAATAACATCCCGAGGCGTATCTCCCAGAGATACCAACCGAGGAGGGGATGGAAGTCCTGATGATGTTACCACTGGTACATCTTCTCCATCAGGCCATCAGTTGGAACCCAGTTCTAAGCTGATGTCAACGGGCAATCCTAGTGAACCCGGTAGTGCTACACAGGAACAATCACCGCCTGAACAAAGAACTCCGTATATTTCCCCAGGCAAAGACATCCATGATGCACTGGAAGAGGCGGTGATATACGACAAATGGCCGAGAAAATGGACAGAATGGGATGATCTCCGGGTTGAAGCCGAGCAAGAAGACATGCAAAGAAACTGGTGGCTACGAGAGCTGATCAACAAATGCTCTGAAGATATTATACGGCTCGAGGACGATGAACGCAAGGAAGGGGAGAATTATAAGGAATCCCAGAAGACTCTTGAATCAGTCATAAGACAAACAGCGGGAAGACTTCCCAAGACAGAGAAACCCTGGGATAATGTTCGTATCAAAGCCCCCTTCCAAGAAGAAATCAGAGAGCATATCTGGCGTAGACCAGACAAAGTCAAGCCACTGAACGAACTAAAGCTAAGAGGCCTTACTCACTTAAAAGGAAAGCAGGCTGGAGGTCATCTGCATATGTTGCTGCAAAGGTCAACCGGTACACAGAGAGAACTAATGGAACAAGATCTGAAGTCGAATATTCTCCCGATTCATCAAATTCTACAAGTGAAGGCTGAAGACTATCATGGAGTAACATTCTACACTTACAGACTTCAACGCACCGATGGGAGCGAATTCACTTGTCAAGAGAACGACTTCATCATGCTGAAACCGGATGACATCTACCAAATGCTCATGGCCTACAGATACCTTCCAGTCAGGCAGAGCATAGTATACAGCGAAGGCCTCGCAGCTATCAAGAGATTCATGCTTAGACAAATCCGAGTACACTCTTCACATGACCTACAGATGGCTATTGAATGCAATCTGAAGAAGACAAATCTGACAAAGCCAAAACTGTATGGTCCAGAACTTGAAGATTTCCCAGCCTACCACATCTTCTTCAAACCGCCAGCAGTCACCTATCTGAACCACAAGAACGAAAAGCGTCTGATGGTAGTCAGTGAAATCGAGAAGTACTGTGACGGAACACTGAAGATAATCAGAGAGCAGATTCTACAGATGAAGGCAAAGCTAGAGGAAAATCTTCAAGAGGCATCGTCTTATGTTCAAAAGGAACACTCTACTGTAGAGACAATTTTAAAAGCCATTGACGATCGCCTCGAAAAGAGAAATATGCTGAGGCAGTATGAACATGCACTTGGATTGAGAAAGCATTACTTCAAATCACAGAAGCAATAAGAGAATGGCACTTGATCACAAAGGGGGAGATTGTTGGAGATATTTAATTTTGAATCAAGTTGGTCATAGATTAGCTTTATATTTAATCCTTGTATTTAAATAGTGCATAAATTAGATAGAAATCAGGCCAAGTGTTAGGCCCATTTAAACAGGCCAAAAGCCTGGTACGCCTAACCTAAACCTCGCCTATAAAAAGGGAACCGAGGTTTAGGAAAAGGCTGAACGTCGTACTTATTATTCATAGTCTTACGCTTATTATTCTGTTGTACGTTCCACGGTTTATCAAAGAAGGTTTTACGGTGATTTCATTCTGTGTTCATCTTTACGTTTAATCTTCCTTGTTAGATCGATTATTCATTGCTGTTACAGAAACAGGGACTAACAAAATCCAGTCTAGTTCCATAATAATATCTAGAAAATGCCTACACCACATATTACGCATTTCATCAATTTCAACGCTTGAATAAGGTTCTTCTCTTGATATCCAACCCTGAAATAAACAGTTATTATAAACTTTTAAATAATCAAGTTAAGTAACTACTAATATGCTTACACAAAGCAATAGTTACTAATTGGTAGCTAAAAGTTATACCTTTCCAATATCATAGCTACCTTGTAATGAGACGCACACTTCCCACATGAAGCGCATCAAATAATATCCACATGATGCCCTCCCTATTTGTCTTGCACACTTCATTAAGAAATAATAAAATAAAAACAACGATTAATTTTAAAATAGACATTACTTTACAATTCACGGTGATAATTTTTTATCATATCTTATATACAATGATAACCTTAAGGTGTTGCCATTCGGTTGACTTCCCATTCTCGGGTTGTTCGGTTTATTTGGGGGGTGTGGCTCAGGTTTTCCAGCTTATCATATATTCTTCGGTCCACCAGCAGTCACTTATTTGAACCATAAGGACGAAAATTGGCTGATGCAGGTCAATGAAATTGAAAAGTACTATGACGGGACTCTGAAGATCATCAGAGAGCAGCTGCTGAAACTAAAAGAAAAACTGGACAAAAAGCTTGCAGACGCATCGTCATACACTCAGAAGGAACACGCAACATTGACAACCATTCTAAAGGTAATTGACGATCGTCTTGACAAGAGGAACATTCTAAGGCAATACGAGCATGCTCTGAACATAAGAAGAGATTACTACCAAGCTCAGAAGGAAGAGAAGACAAGGCATGATCACAAAGGGAGATATTGTTGAAGATAATTTTATTGTGAATCAAGTCTGTTAGTTTTGTCTGTAATAGTCTAGAGTTTACTATTCCTGTTATGTACTGATATATTGTCTTTATTAGAATAGTATTTAATATGGGCCAAGTGTTAGGCCCGTACAAAGGCTAAAAGCCTTATACGCATACCTGAGCCTCACCTATAAAAGGGGGCCGAGGACTCAGGTCTGCGTTAACTTTCGTACTCGTTCCAAATAGCCTTAGGACAATATTATTCTCTGTACAAGTTCACGGTATATCAAGGAAGGTTATCATCGATCATCTTGTGTTCATCTTTCTTGTTAATCTTCTACTTGTTATACTCTTTATCTTTGCTGTAATAGAACACAGGGACTAACAACGGTAATTCTCAATAAATTGGTGTAGATTGTACGATGATGAAACTTTTAGTGTACATAAAAATGCATTATTTCATTCATGAGCTCTACACTAAGTGTACATAAAAATGCTTGTGTAGATTGACGATAACTCAAGTCTCTCTATGACATCAAACAGCTCCCATGCGTGGTATCATCATTTTCCTCGTACGCCTCTTCTCTAAATTTTAAATGCAATGTATCGACTACATTTCTATTCGTATATCGCCATGAAAATGACACGTAATATCTTCACCTCTGTGTTAGTGACACTTTCCTCACCGCCTCAAATGAGAAACTTCACACCTCTACCATTTCTTGTTAATGTGATGAATTTGGCATGACAGACTCGGCCCCATCCTATTTTATCGGCACCTTCATTACCAAACATTGCTCATACACTTTCCTCTCACAGTTCAAATATGCTATGAAAATACTGTCTCGTACTAGCTAGAATGAGTGGTTGCAACCTCGTCACCACTCTAGTAGACATTCAATCCATGACAAGTGCCACTGCCCAGACCCTCTCATCATCAATCCTTCAATGTATTAGTGCCTTCTCGAAGCATTCCAATATCTCACCTTCAGACACAAATATATCTTACGCTATCCAATAGGTGTCTCTCTTTAAGGAACCACACATGTATACTTACATTTCACTCCATCCCCCCATAGCCGATCTATTGGCATTCTCCGATGCTAACCGAGGTGGGTGTCTCGATACATGTACCTCCACCTTCGTGCATTGTGTTTGTGGTAATAATCTCTTATCATGGTCCTCCAAGCATCAACTGACTTTGTCACGATCTAGTATTGAAGTTGAATGTCGGAGTGGCTAATGTTGTTATTGAGATTTGTTGGATCCACAACCTCATCATTGAACCACAATGCTCCACCTGCAAGGATTCTATGGTCTACTATGATGAGCATATAAGCGATATTTACACAACGGTCAATCTCGCCCTCTCACCATCAAACACATTGAAATAGATACACATTTTGTTCGTGAATGGGTAGGCCATCGTAAAATAGCATGTCATCGTCTTATTTCCGATATATTCGCTGAAGGAAGGACTCCCTCAAGTGTTATTTGGTGATTTGTGGTCTGACCTTAACACTCGGCCCACTTCGCTTCGACTGCGGGAGGGGGGAGGGGGGGGGGGGTGTTAGATTATTAGCACCTATCGACAATCCATATATGCATATTGTGGATCGTTGTGCTTATCACAACACTAAAATAATCGTTGGTAGTGTAATACGCCCCTTATAGAACATGCAAAACGCCACATCCCTCGGCGGATGTAATCCCTCATCCCCGTGACCTAACAACCTCCAACACATGCTACCCTCAACTGCACAATATGCTGTTGTCGGGGGTGGAACCCTCGACTTTTGGTTTTGAAAGCACTTGAGTTTTTTTTTGAAAGCACTTGAGTTGGGGTATGAAAAAAAAGGATGACACCTCATCCCTAAAGACTTCCAACCCCGACCGGACGGTACGTTGGGAGGATGTAAATTGGATTATAATTCCAATCTGACAGATAGAGAGTGAGACTCTATCCCCGATACTTGCAGAGGCTCTATCATATTTTAGCATAGTATGAAAGTTTTATTCAATGAGATGAATTTTAATAGCTCAATGGTTCGAGTGTCTAGGATGGATTATTCCAACTTTTGACTTCTTGGAATGAAGAGTCGAAGAGAGTACAAGTACCAGACAACTTCTTTTCATCCCCGTCACCGCCTCGACCGTACACATTTTTCCTGCACAGATTGAAACTCCCTATATACCCTTCTGATATTAAGTTTTTCGTTCACGCCCGTATATTTTTCATTCAGTCACTTCATTTCGCTTTCTATCATTTGTTCAGCCTGAGATCACCCGAGCCTTCTATCAACTGTTTAGCCGATCATCAGCTCTCCTTTCGCCGGAGATGACCATCCTCACTAATCCCCCGGTGGATGTAATCCCTCTTCATCCATCTTTATCCATGCATACCTGCACGTTACATTTACATACACAAGTATATTTTCTTGTTTTACTGTTTGCAACTGGTTCTTCACTTTTCAAGAGTAGCTTTGGATAGCGTGTTTTACAAAATTGTTGATATTTGGATCGGTGAACTAGTGAAGTGGATTGAATGCCGCGTCTACCTAAAAATTCAACATGTATTTTTCCAATTTAATTTATTATACGGCAATGCTGGAAAATCCTAGGGATTCGATTGATCAACAGTATGTCTAGTTTGATTGTAGATCGGGAATATCTTACCGCCCCTACTGACTTGATTGTTTCGCAGCAAGAAGACGATGACATGCTAGTTCCTAATTCCAATTTTCCAGCTGAAGGCCCTCAGCCTATGGAAGGTATCTTTCTTCACTTGCACATCGCCTTGCTGCTCTCCTAAAAGCACGCTCTTTCTATGATGTAGGCTCTTATGAGTGCTATACATATTTTATCTTCTTATGGGTAGAACCCTTCTTGCTGGTATGCTATATGATTCTATTGATATGCTATGTATAGTTATGTTAAAAAAGAAATACGAATATATTTGTTAAATATGCATGGATGTGTACCTGACTGAACTTTATGATGTGGTTTTGAGAATACTTTTCCCGTTGTACCCTTCTGATGATAATTCTGGTGTTGAAATGTGATAGTTGTTCCTGCGGATGCAACAAGTACAGTTGGCGCTCAAGCAGTGGATGATTCGCCCACAGCACGGTTCACTTGGACAATTGAGAAATTTTCAAGGTTGAATGCGAAGAAGATGTACTCGGACATTTTCCATGTGGGCGGATATAAATGGTTTTCTACTTTCCATCTCTCTCTCATCACATCTTGAAAGTTTAAAAGTAACCTTGACGGATTACCATATGATTTGTTTTGTTAATAACAAAAAATTGGTCCATGAAATGAGTTTTTTGTATTTGATGCAGTTAAGTTTTTTTTGGCAGGAGGATATTGATTTTCCCAAAAGGGAATAATGTGGATCATTTGTCAATGTATCTTGATGTTGCCGATTCTTCATTATTGCCTTATGGGTGGAGTAGGCATGCCCAGTTCAGTTTGGCAGTGGTTAATCAGATTCATAACAAATTTACAGTGAGGAAAGGTGAGAACTTTATACTATTGATTGCACAACCAGTTATGTTTAAGATTTCTTGGCTAAACCAGGAGGGGATTGTAGTTTTTATGGCATTAAGTTTCTCACACAATGCTATCATCAGTTGTGAAGAGACCTTAAATGAATATAAGGGGCGTGTCTTCTGGAGATAGGTAACCAAGTGACCGTTTATTTTATTGGAACTTTGGAACTTTCAAAGTGAGATCTCATTCTTGTGCATCTGGCTTCCCTGTGATTTGGAGCTTTCCTTTGGAGAGTGTTGTGACACATCATCCCACTATTTTACTGGCACCTCCTGTATGAGTTGACTGATTGCTTTCCTGTCTGTTGTATTATTTTTGTGATGCCAGATTGTTGACAACTTTTTCACTCGGAGTATGTGTTAAGTAGTGCTTGTGTTCTCTTCTACTTTTGAGAAGTCATTTCTTTTAGAGATTATATGAAAATGCTCAATAGTAAAAATTGGTATTGTTTGAAAAGTGATTTTAAAAAAGAAAAAGCTAGAGTGTGGTAAAAAAGTACCTTGTAATAGATTAAGTGAAAAGTAGTTTAAAACATCCCTTGCTGACAACTTTAGCTTTAAAATGTTTAATGTAAATTGAAGCACTTGTTTGAAAATACTACTTTTAGTCTTTTTAAAGCAAAAAACAGAAAAACACTTTTTTAAGCAGCGGAAAAGACTCCTTTAGTGTAGCGTTTAATTGGGTTTACGTGAATGTTCATATTTTGCACTAGTAGTATTTAAGTCTGCTAAGCCAAGTACTATTAGACTTTGTTTGTTTGAGATACTTTAGTGGGGAGGGAATAGAGGTGGAGGAGTGACGTGTGTTTTGTTGGGGATATAAGCCGTTCCAAAACCCTTGGGGTTAGTAGGTGGGAAAACACATTTTTGGGTTCTCTTCACCCCTCCAGCTCCACCCACTATTTTCGTATTGATAGCGAGCTTTTTTAAAGCGAAAAGCGCACAAAAGCAAGGAGGTGGGGTTTGTTCAAAAGCGAGAGCGCCAAGCAAAGCGTTGCTTTCTCACAAAAAATGGCATATATATATATATATATATATATATATATACAAAAGAAAGTAAAAATAAACTCTCACCCCATGCACGAACATATGTTCAGAATATTGTATTAGGTATAAAAACATACTGTTATGTACTTATATTCAGTATATTCCATTTAGGTGTAAAAATACACTCTCCAAGTTTACTATATTTGCCAAAAAAGAAAGAAGAAAAAGTGAGCAATGGCTAAAACTAGATGCACTTTCACCACTATAACAGATAATCCAGTAACTAATCACACCGATTTCAAAAGTTATGAAGTCTATGGGATAAGTATTGGTATAAGTTATAGGTTATACGGTATATTTTAAGTGTGTAAGGACTGGATTCATTTGAAACTGTTTTCTATTTAGATGAGTATTATACTATCTAAATAGTTGGTAAAGTATTATAGATTAGTATTATACTATCTAAATAGTTGGTAAAGTATTAACTTTTATTGTTTCTAGTTAATAGATAAGACGATAGCTGTTCTCAAAATTAGGGCCATTTTTGTATTGTTGTAATAGTGTTGAATTAGGAATAGAAAGTATTAAGTGGTGTTTTGATTTGTAGGGAAATACTTTGTTTGGAAATTTATGGTGTAAAGTTTTGACACTTGACAATTTATAAGTTTTCTGTAGTGGGGTTTTGTAGATTGTTTTTAATGTTTAATAATTTTTGAAAATTCAAAAATAAGTAAAAAACAAGTTCAGGCTTTAGCTGCGACTCTAAAGTTGATTTAAATTTTAAAGTTGTTGCTTTCAAACATTTTTATTGTCCAAATAAACTTTCAGCCTTATAGTCTTATACAATACAATCTATACACATAATTTAGCTATTAAAAGATTACAACGAACAAAATAAGAAGAAAAGAATTATAAGAATAATTTCTTATCTTTATTTGAATTTTTTTCTGTTTTTAGTTTTAAAGTGTTTTTATAATCATTTTTTTTTGTTTGAATATGTTTGAATCTTTATCTGTTTTTAGTTTCAAACTGTTTTTATAATCATTTTTTGTTTGAAGATGTTTGGATCTTTTACAACTGTTTATGCTACCGCCATCTTCTCATGTTTATGAATCTGTTTCATTTGTTTATGTAATCGTCATCTTCTCCAAACATAGAATTAAAATAAAAACATAAATGAAGAAAAACTGAAAAACTACAAGTAATAAGTAGATTTTCAAAGAAGAAGATGAAGCTTAATTTTAAACTAACCTGAAGATGTCGATCGAGAGACAGCAGCGGAAGACTAAAGTTCCGGTGTTTAGGATTAAAAAAGAAAGTAGAAGGACGCAACCCTAGGTCATAAAAATTAAAAAAGGTTTGACCGGTCAGCCTGTGCTTTTTGTGAGAAGCCCTGAATAATGACTCTTTTAGAGCTTAAGCGAAATGCTCAAAAGCGTCATTTTTGCATGCGCTGTCACTTGGTTAAAGCTACGCACTGCCTCTTCGCTCACTTGCACTTTGATGCTAAAGCGTGTTTAATCGCGCTTTTGGTAAGTTTGATTGATAGAGTGATTTAGGGAGGAAACCCAAAAAGGGGTTGAAAGGGGAGAATCTATGGACTCCTCCAAACTCTTACAACATCTCCTAATTCGGGTGATGTTGTAAGAGTGTTCAAAGTTTCTTTTTCACTTTTTTCTTCTATACAAAACTTTTCTACATTATTGTTATACATACTTCCTCCGTTCCATAAAAGTTGCAACATTGGAATTTCTGCACTATTCACACACCTTACTCTTACTTTGACTACGATTTTCTAATAATATATATAATAAAAATATTATGTAAAAAATATTAATAAATTTGTATTAATGTAAATTTCCAATATATTAACTTTTTTTAATGTTTACTAATACGTAAATAAATATAATTACAGTCAAAGTTGCGCGTTGGCAAACGTGAAAGTCAAACTGTTGCAACTTTTATGGAACGGAGGATAGTATATATTACTCTATTTGAATTACCCATAAAAGTACCAATACTCTTTTTTCCCCCAAATAAACAAACACTTTTAATGCCGTCAGTCTAACTCTATTTTTAGTTATTCAACGTCATCTAAGCCTTAATATCAAAAGAGTTTGGGGTCGGCTAACAGGAATCGACATATAACATTGGAGTAAAAAATGAGCTCTATTTTTATCTACAATTTTGAATAATATATTTTATGATATTCAAATCCGGCTTTTGTGATTCAATATGGCTTTGGGAAATTTCCCGAAATAGGAGTAAAAGCAATGTGAAATTCCATAATAGGAGAACTATGTTCCCCCCCTAATTAGGAGTGCATTACTACCATCTTGAAATAATATTGTCATATTTTGGCATTACTAGACACTAATATGACACTATTAGTTTTATAATTGAGAGTATTTTCCGAACATGACAGTAATTGCTATGGAAAAATTTAGCACTCCTATTTTTGGAATTTAACATTGTTTTAAATCCTATTTAGAGCATTTCTTTATAACTTTTGGTCTATTTCTATAACTTTTAATTATTACTCCATATTATCGTTTTGAATATTATTCCCTCCGTCCTGCTAGGATTGCCCCATCATTCCTTTTCGGCAATTCGGCCTGTTCCATTAAGATTGTCCCATACCAAATTTGGTAAAATTTATGTGGTTCTAAATCATTCTTACTTTATTCTTACTTTATCTATTCAATATCAACCACATAAACCTACTTTTCTTAATAACCGCACCCCCTCTTCATGCCCCAATGTTAGTGGGAGACAAAGGGATGGTTAACTTTATCATCGATCAACCATTGTAACAGAGAACCTTAAATTAAGACAAAGGGATGGCTATTTTAGTATTTTATGTATAATTCTCTAGTACTATTCCTCTTAACTCCTCCGTGAAACTAAAGGCTACTTTTAAACCTTCTGGTTTCCTCCCCACCGTGAAACAAACAAAGGCTTATGTTTCATGATTTGCAACACTTTTACCTAATTGTCAAATGCCAATCATTGTATGCAAAACAGATTTATTTTGAGCTCTAGTTTCTGAAATTATGCAGATGATATGGTAGATATTTATTTGCTAGATATTTAACATGTAAAAGTTCAAGTGATGTGTACACTTCCTCTATCTGAAAGACGGGCCTAGTTTGATTGATTAAATCTGCTTGAATTCAAATTTGAATAAGACATTGAACAATGTCAAAGTTTGAACATAGCCTAAATTGTTTTATCTCTTTACTTGGAAAATTTGATTAACTTTCACTTGGTAGTTATGGTTGGTACACTGATAAACATTCTTTTTACTTGAAATTCTTCTAAAGTTTCTTTGTATAGTTCCAGTTTATAAGTAATAAGATGCCCCTGAAGAGAGGACTCCTCTAAGGTCACTGATTATACATCCTTTGAATCAGACAACTATTTTGTTGGTCTAATTAATTTGTTACTCCCTATGTCTTATCTTGCTGAATATGCTTTCCTAATTTCCTTTTGTCTATCCAAAGTTATGATCACTTTCCTAATTTGAATTTTGAACTCCACTAACCTTTCACTTTCCACTATTGTTTTCTACGATTTCACCTTTTACATGTGTGGACCCATACTACTTTTTCTTCCTTTTAGAAGGTTACAATTGTAAAATATCAATTTTCTCCAATATTTTCTTAAAAAGTCTTGCCAGACCCACATGCATCTTACGGGTGGAGGCAGTATTTAATACATAAGTTTTGCTAATTTTCTTTCATCTAGGCCATGTATTTGGGCTATCCTAGCGTTCTAATATTTCTATTGATGACTTTCTGTTTGATTATTTTATTACTTCCATGTTGCAGATACCCAACATCTCTTCAATGGAAGAGAGAGTGATTGGGGTTTCACATCTTTCATGCCCCATAGTGAGCTATATGATCCTAGCAGAGGATTCATTGTGAATGACACTGTCATAGTTGAAGCAGATGTAGTTGTGCGTAGGGTGATTGATTGCTGGTCACATGACTCAAAAAAGGAGACTGGCTATGTGGGGCTTAAAAACCAGGGTGCTACCTGCTATATGAACTCTCTTCTTCAAACATTGTACCATATTCCGTACTTCAGAAAAGTTAGTACATACATTTGTCATTTGACCCTGTCTCTCTCTAGTAACGTTCCCAAAATGACTTATTTAAATATGTGCTTTAGGCAGTGTATCACATGCCAACGACTGAGAATGATAATCCATCTGGGAGCATCCCTTTAGCTTTGCAGAGTTTGTTCTACAAGCTTCAATACAATGACACCAGTGTAGCAACGAAAGAGTTGACAAAGTCTTTTGGATGGGACACATATGATTCTTTCATGCAGCATGACGTGCAAGAACTTAACAGGGTTCTTTGTGAAAAACTTGAAGACAAGATGAAGGTAGTGGATCTAGTAACACCACACCTTTTAAAAAATCTGGGACCAGTGTCTCTAAATATTTATTACTCAGGAAAAAGGCTGGTGAAATGCACCTATAGTCACTGACTTAGTCTTTATCTAAGTTAAGACAAGATGAAGGTAGTGGATCTACTAGTAACACCACACCTTTTAAAAAATCTGGGACCGGTCTCTCTAAATATTTATTACTCAGGAGAAAGGCTGGTGAAATGCACCTATAGTCACTGACTTGGTCTTTATCTAAGTTAAATTCTTAAGAATTGCACATCTTCTTTGGCTTAGGGAACAGTTGTGGAGGGTACAATACAACAATTATTTGAAGGCCACCATATGAACTACATTGAATGTATCAACGTGGATTACAAATCCACCAGGAAAGAATCTTTTTATGGTATGCTCTATCTTTAAGGGTGACATGACTTCGTATATGCCAGATAACATAAGCTGATATCTTAGTCCATGTAGTTTGCCTGTTATCACTTTGTCACCTTCTTTTCCAGACCTTCAACTTGATGTCAAAGGGTGTCGGGATGTATATGCTTCTTTTGACAAGTATGTCGAAGTGGAAAGTCTTGAGGGTGACAACAAATATCACGCGGAGCAGTATGGTTTGCAGGTTGGATTCCTTAATAGCGCTTTCATGTATTTGATGGTTTTCAGAAAAATAAAACTTATCATTATAACTTTTTGACTAAAGATGGTGAACCTTCTCCTCATGAAGAGAATACAACACACAAGAGTGAACCACACATAATGTACAAAAATATAAATTAGTTTTGATTGAATTGTGGTGAAAATAAAACAGTACATGCATAAGACTCACTCCTCACCATTTATTCTGGTCTAGTTTGTGTAGTGCACATGGTGTAGTTGATTTATCTTTGATATATCTACATTCTTCGATTCTAATTTATTTAACTGTCTTGGTCATGTCTTTTTCATGCAATATATTGGATTTTCTCAGGATGCTAGGAAAGGTGTTCTTTTCATTGACTTCCCTCCCGTTCTTCAACTTCAGTTGAAGCGATTTGAATATGACTTTGCACGAGATACTATGGTCAAGGTATCTAATTGATAGTCAACATGTATTTTATGTATATTATTATATGACACGACTTATCTGTTGTTTAATTTGTATAGATGTATAAAATTTATTCAAGCATCAATGTTTTTTGCTATCTTACTATTCTAAATATTTGTGGTTGGATGGTTACCTAAAGTCTGCAATAAGAATCCCTTTGTGTGATGGTCTGATAGGCTGATAGCTGATATCATCTTTTATTCCTTTTAATGTGTTCATTGCCATCCAATTATATGACTGAACGCCTGCATGTATCAACGAAGAGGGCCGATCTGAAGCATGGACAAGCGGACAGGCGGGTTGAGCACTTGAGCACTCAACGTCTCAAAGTGGCTTAAGAAGAATCAGGCCCACACGTCTGTCTTGCTGCCAGAGCAAGCATTCCGAGTATTGCTAGTATTAGTATTGCTAGTATTATTATTAGTAGTATTATTATTACTATTACTATTATTATATTATTAATATATATTATTATTATTTTTATAATTATTAATATATATTATTATTATAATTATTAAGATCTACTTTAGTATGTCTTCCATTAAGTAAGACTGTTTTCATGTTGCAACCTTGCAATTTTGCAACTCTATCTTTCCCTCTCAGTTTAGGAACACTTTAATCGACATCTTTTGGAGTACCAATTCTGGTGTGTCTTGACTATGTTAGTAACGTAATAGCTCGGCCTTAAAAATAAAATACTAAGTAGTATTATACTACTCCCTCCGTTCCTAAAAATTCTTCCCGGTTTGACTTGGCACGCTTATTAAGAAAGTGGAATAAAGTGGAAATGTATGGTTGTGGTTGTGTAAGAAAAAGGTAAAATGAATGTGAGCCACACAAATTGTCCAAAATGGGAAAGTGGGAAGTATTTTCGGGAACAGCCCAAAAAGGAAAGTGGGAAGTATTTTTGGGAATGGAGGGAGTATTATTATAATCCCCTCTCTCATTACCAATCTAAACTAGGCATAAATTCGAAGGTCCCTCATGTAAGATCTTGTTCCAGGGCATGAATGATGTCATATATAGGTCCGTGCTCTTAACATAAACTTAAATTTATACATATCTTTGGGAGTTTGGGTAAAATGTAGCCATCTCGAAAAAATCTGAGATGTTGAGGACACCCTATCTTGCATTGAATATGCTGCTGAGCTGTTGTACACTTGTACCAGACTCTGCTTTAGTATGACATCACACATCTCTTGAAGTACGTAGTATCGAAATATTAATTAAAACTTCTTGTTTAATCGCTGAAATCCTTTCGCTTTTTTGAATAATCTAACAGATAAACGACAGATATGAGTTTCCTTTGGAACTTGATCTAGATAGAGAGAATGGGAAATATTTATCTCCTGAGGCAAACCCAAGCATTCGCAATCTCTATACTTTACACAGGTATCTACTCTGTTTTTGTGTTCTTTTCATTGATAGATTTCGTCATATTGCTATTTTGTGATGTTGTCATCTTGGTTGGACGTGCAATGTATTTTACTTGCTATCTGGCTATACTGTGCATTGTTTGCTCACACTCTATGCTCTGTTACCGGAAATTTATACTTAGCTAGATCTCAAGCAACTTTGTGCTGACACTTCTGTTGTTTTCATCTAGTGTTTTAGTACATAGCGGTGGGGTGCATGGTGGACACTATTATGCTTACATCAGACCAACCCTCACAGATGAATGGTATGTACTGTGTTTTAGGTTTTGATGTGGCGTACATATTTTTCTACCTTCCTTTTACCAGGCATCACTAGCAGGGAAAAATGGAGTTTAATTTGCATTGCATATCTGGAAAGTGTTGGAGTGTCATTTCGAGCAGATATAGCCATTGAGGCCTTTATTGCTTCTTTTGGCGTTTGATATGGGTTTTCTGGATCTTGGATCTTCATTTTATGCTCTGTTTTTTTATACCTTAACTGCTTACATTTAGGTTTAAATTTGATGACGAGCGTGTGACAAAAGAAGATATAAAAAGGTCATTGGAAGAGCAGTATGGCGGCGAGGAAGAGGTATTTTTACCAGTTGTCATATTTTGAGTCATATGTGTTTTAAATCTTTCTTTTCATCGTGCTTCGTTTTTACCAGTTGTCATATTTTGAGTCATATGTGTTTTAAATCTTTCTTTTCATTGTGCTTTGTTTTTACCAGTTGTCATATTTTGAGTCATATGTGTTTTAAATCTTTCTTTTCATTGTGCTTCGTATGACTGCTTTGCCACAGTTACCACAGACAAACCCAGGATTTAACAATTCACCATTCAAGTTTACGAAGTACTCAAATGCATATATGCTTGTATACATACGCGAAAGTGATAAAGACAAAATAATTTGTAATGTGGATGAGAAGGACATTGCAGAGCACCTCAGAGTAAGGCTTCGATTCAGTATTGATGATTTTCTTTTTATTGTTCCTCTTAAATGATAGTATGATACTAATTCATTGTCAGCGATGCTTCAGATTAGATTAAAGAAAGAACAAGAAGAAAAGGAACAAAAGAGGAAGGAGAAAGCAGAGGCTCACCTTTATACGATAATCAAGGTTTCACTTTTAACCCATAGTAATATGTGCATTTCAAGTAATGCTTATATAACAAATACTTTTGGTTCTAGGTTGCTTGTGATGAGGACCTTCAGAATCAGATTGGAAGGGACATATTCTTTGATCTTGTGGACCATGATAAAGTCCGCAGTTTTCGTGTTCAGAAAGAAATGCCATTCGATGTATTCAAGGTAGCAATGGTTGTCATTTTATCTTTTACTACCTCCGTCCCACTAATATTGGGACATGAGGGAGTGGTGTGATTATTAAGAATTCTTGGTTTATGTGGTTGGTATTGAATTGATAAAGTTAGAATGATTTAGAACCACACAAATTTTACCAAGTTTGGTATGGGACAATCTTAGTGGGACAGACCGAAAAAGAAAGATGGGAAAATCTTAGCGGGACGGAGGGAGTAATAGATATTAGATAATAGATGTCACATGATGAATCATGCATTTGCTAGTTGAGTAATGGTTGAATTCAAGGAGTAAACTAATTGAATTTTCTTGATGTGATAGTAGAAGTTAGGTACTGCTTACATTGCATTGCGTCCTATGCTTCTAGTTTTATTACTACTCACATTGTGTTTCAGACTTCAATTTCTATCTTTTTTCTTTTAGTGTGTTCTGACTTCTATTTGTTGGTTCCTTTCCCCTCTCATATAAAGGTGGTAGTGTATGCATCTGTACTTCTTTAGACGCCCTTGCAAATGTGGCATCACTACCTTAAAACACCAAGCAAACTCTTTATGAATTGCTTTTTATGCAGTTTTATTCTTATGAAGAGTGTGAACATTGTTTGGTTGGAAAAGGATTGACGTGCTGTGTTATTTAACTATAAATTTAATTGAGGTGGAAAAGGTACTTATTGCAGGATACTGTGTTATTGAGAATGTTATGGCAATTCTAGTACTTGTAGTGTTATAATATTACCCTCAAAAGTGAAGAGAATTGCCTTAAATTTGATCTAAACAATTATTAAGACATGTTGGCTTACCAAGTAATTTTGTAGTAGGCTCAGTGCTGAAAGCGAGTCTACCAAAAACACATCTTCCAAAATGAATTGTTATACTCGCATTTTGTACTTGATGAATTGTTTTTGGTGCAACATTTGTATAATATTCACGTCTTTATTGATTTCATATAATAATGTCAATCTCTAATCGTATGTCTTTTTCAGGAAGAAGTTGCCAAGGAATTTGGTATACCAGTGCAATATCAACGTTTCTGGTTATGGGCGAAGCGACAGAACCATACATATCGTCCAACTCGGTTATTGTCACCTATAGAGGAAGCTCAAACTGTAAGATATTTTTTATCTCCCATCTTATTGTGCTATCTGATGCTAAAAGTTGATATATGAATGCTACTACAACAACATGCAAGCCTGAATCGACATATGACATCGGAGTTAAAAGTAATAGAAATGATATCAATGATAATAAATAATAATAAATAGAGAAAGGGACACAAACTAAATCAGATTATTCCTCCACACGTATACTCCCGATTTTGCTCTCTCCAAAGAAGTACCATATCATTTTTTCACCACTCTAATCCACGTCTGTCTAGGTCGCCGCATCCCTCTCTTACCCCCTCATCTAGCAGGTGCATAACTCGGTCTTTACACACATAACCAAACCACCGCAATCGAGACATCTTAAATATGTGCTACTCCCATTTTTTGTTTAATTGTCTCATTCCACTTTTTGTTTGATATATGAATATACAATTAAAATTGAAATTGATGATAATTGTGAATGTCACTAATGCACCATTATCACCTAGAAATTAGAGGAAATGGTAGAGAGAATAACATAGTGCTCTTCTAGAGAAGATTATGACTGATCTTAAATTAGCAGCTGCCCTAGGTTTGGCCAAAGGACCTATTTATAATGTTAAAGTGGGCGCCTTGCTAATGTCACTGATGTGGTCAAAGAGTTAATGTTGATAGAGGGTATAGAGGCTAAAGAAATTGAAAGAAATAGAAAAGATAATAAAAGAGCTTAAAAAAAATCCTTCAAGAGCCCCGAAGGCGCTCCCCAACAAGATGTTCTTGACTGCTTGCCCATCCGAAATGCTTATTATCTTATAACTATTGCTTCCTCTCTTATCCAAAATATACAGTAGTATTATATTTTTATTCTAATACAGGCTTTAGTTAAGGGTAAGAAGCAAATTCCAAACCAATCATCCTTGATTTTACCTTAATAAGATCCACCTTCCCTGGCTCCCTGCTAACTGGCTTCTCTAGGCTCTAATCGAAGTTCCACATTTTCTGACACGCTTCTTAATTCTTATTAGTTTCCCTTATTCCTATCCCCCAAAATTGATTGCTATCATTTCCGCACATTAGAAAACAGTCTTATCTTCAAAGATGATGGAGGAAGAAAACTGTCCAAGAATCAACTTTGTGTGCTCAGTGCTCTCATCCCCATCATAAGTCTTGAAGTGGCTTGCCTCTGTTTTTTCCTTTGAGATTTTTCCTAAAGTATTACTTCAAATAAAATATTCTGATCTTGGGCATTTTGAACCTCAAGCAACGTTCTATCTCTAGATTTTTTGGCCTTCTCTATTTTGATCCGAACAACCCTAACGTATGTTGCGTGATACATTTTGGATAAATTGGTCACAGAGCTCCTTTTTAAAATTTGTCCAGTCGTTGAAGGATTGTTGACAAGGTTGTTAAACCGGTGATTCTGGCACGGATCAGAAGAGGATTGGTCGGTCAATTGTAACTCGAGGATCATAACATGGTTCAAAAGATCCTGGATTCAAAGCTGTTATGTATCATTTATGAATTTATGAAAATATACATCTCTATAATAACTGAAGTTTAAATTTTTATAATTCACCCTTAATAATTAAAAACTTGTTCTTAATTTCATGACTATAAAATAGAAGACTTATTGTGGATATTAAGATTAAAATATCTACGTCTCAACTCTCAATTGTGGATATGAAGAACTGGTATCAGAGCAGCTTGTAAAAAATGTACTTGTCTGAAGAAAAGAAAAAAAATAGAGGCCAGAGTTTCAGAAGATGAAAGAAGAACATATGCTTAGAGGAAATAATTCAAGATGTGAACAACTGCTGCAAAAGATGGACTTTTGTACTAACTAGGATAGGTATGATAGTTGGAAAACAACTCAGCTTCCCGCCCTAGGCAAGGAAGTGTCCGTCGGTTCCACCGAGCGCACAAGAAGAATTATTCTCCAGAAGATTGATGATTTTATTCATTAATATGGCACCTCTATTTATACTAGTCCCAAGAAGTCTTGGTGGTCTAGTATTAGAGTAACCCTAATTCTATTACAATACTTTTATTAGGAAATTAACTAAAATAGAATATCTTTACTTATAAGAATCTGCAACTAATAATAACCTTAGGAAACTAACACCTAATAGTTTAGGAAACTTACTTTAGGAAACTAATATTAACCTTAGGAAACTAACACCCAATACTTTAGAAATCTTACGTTAGGAAACTAATAATAATAATGAATAATGATAGTAATAATGAGCTTCTTCTTTCCATATCACAAACACTCAAGCAGTCGTGCCTTTGAAGTTCCAATGTCTGACAGTTCATAGGATTTTTATGTCATTCACTGTATAGTACTCGACCCAGCTCTTAAGTCTCTCTCATTTGGTGTGCCAATCCAATATTTACTCCAGCCTGTTGATCCCGCGATCCAGATCGCCCAAACTTACCTTACTCGTAAGATCAGACAATCTTACGATTTGACACACGATCTTAACAACAATGGTTGTTGGTGTTGGAGTCCATTGAGCCACTGTAGCGCCCAACCTTTGATGCACTATGATGCTATCACTAATATGAGACCCTCCCTTGACTATAAGGACAAACTATTACTCATCCTTTGCGTGTGGTGGTGAACTATAGATCTTCGCGAGGAGTGGCATGCAACTGCCTACCTCTCTGTTCCATTGGTTCCATCACTGTTAAGCTTCTTCGAGGCAATTAAATGTCTGAGACATAGCCTCTTCTCTAGTCCTGCCTCCTCTCCCCTTGCAGCTGTATAATCACATACTGTTTTTTTGTGTTGCTGGAACTGGGAAGAAAATGGAAGGGGTATAATCACATACAGTGAATTTATCAAATTTAAAGAATTAAAAAGACAACAAATGAGTTCCATTGAAATTAAAGTTATTGCCACCTCTCTTCTCTAAAAGAGAGTTTATTTATATTTTAATGCAGCCTATAGCTAAGGTAGAGTTTGACTTACATGTCAATCAAGATGCTAATAAACCATTCTTGATTTCCCTAATCCACCTTCCTTGCTTTCCCTAGACTCTAATCAAAGATACACATTTTCAGCTAAGCTTCTAATTAGTTTCCCTGTTCTACCTTCCAAATTGATTGCTATTAACTTTGATGATAGAGAATCAAAGATAATTTTCCCTGTTCACCATATACCTGCTTCACCTGCTACTTAACCTGTGAGGGGCACTGTGAGACCAAGGCTCACCTCTAAAGCTCCTTTCGGTTAGTCTCAGGCTCTCAGCAGTCAGCCCTTGACAATACAATTTATGTTCTCAGACTTCTCACATGCTTATCACCAATATGCTGTTATACAGTGAATGTGTGATATTAAGCATCTTGTTGTGGCCGATTACTCATGGATTCATAAACCATCTTGTTTGGTTTAACTCATAAGTGGGCTCTGGCCATGCAAGAGCCATAATGCTCATGTCAGATGACATTAACAAATTAAATTTAACCAAATAACTGATTTAATCTAAGGCCTTTTCAATATGATACTCTCAACACTCTCAATTAAGTGGACAATTCCGAATATCAATTGGTCAACTGGATTCTCTTCATGTAGCGTGGAAACATGGTCGCCCATTTCCTCCCTCAAGTGGCGCAACACCTAAATATGTTCCGCTAGCCTCGACAAACAAGGTGGGTAAATATAACAAGTCTCTTCTCGAGAGGGGTGACGCCTAAATTGGTTCTGCTAGCCTGAATACAAGAGTAGGGTCACATTGGCGTTGATACCAATTGGATTGGGGTTACTTAACTAGGTCATAATGCAAACATGTCAACTGACACTAAAAGACTATATCCAATCAAGTAGCTAGTAATCCCACGTATCTGTTAAGACCTGGAGTCCAATCCTAAAAAGTTAACCTGATAGGAGGAGTAGCCCAAGATCATAATATTGTTTTATTGTTTTATAACAATCCGGTGTGGGACAAATACTTCAACACGACCCTCAGTCCAAATCGGGTTGTAGAACATCGAAGTTGATAAATAAGTCAAACCGACCCTCAACAAGTTACTCTTAATTATGTAATTATGAGTGCTAAACAACAACCAAATCACAATTGGACTTGGCTCTGGTACCATGTTAAGATTTGAGGTTCCATCCTAAAAGGGTTAAAAGAAGTAGCTCAGGATATAATATAGTGTTTTATTGTTTCATAGCAATCCATTGTGGGACAAATACTTCAACATTATCCCTCTTTGATCTTTCATTGTGGGGTCCTCCTAGTGATATGAGAAAACCTACTACTTGGAACTAAATGTCAAGTACCATTATGGAACACTGTAGAGAAGTGAAAACATATCCACTACCTTATACATAAAAAAAAGTTTCAATGCAACAATTTTCCATCACTGCTAGTCTTTTCATATTACTTGCATTTATGCCTTTTTGTTGTGATCTATATTTATAGAGGGCACTTCTGAAGTTTGGAATGCTTCCTTGACTGTGATGGCAAACACTGGCATTTTGCTAGTTATTCTTATTTCAATTATCATGGATCCCTATATTCTATGTCTTCTTTTTTTTATGACCATCAATTCTTTCCATCCTTGACGTGCATTTTATGATCTTGTATGGTTTGTTTTTAGGTTGGGCATTTAAGAGAAGCATCCAATAAAGCGAGTACGGCTGAGCTAAAATTGTTTCTGGAAGTCAAATTTAGCGTGGTAATGAGGATATTTATATTCTCTAAAATCATGAGGATATCAATATTATTCTTTAAGATTTTAACTCCTAATATAATCGTCAAGTCTAATATCTCATGGTGCATTTTTGTAGGATTTGCAACCTATTCCTCCACCACAAAAGACCAAGGATGATATTCTTCTATTTTTCAAATTTTATGACCCTCTTAAAGAGGAGATACGGTATGTGTGGCTGGCCTGCATAGATGGATCTTTCTTTTTCCAGAGGGGTTCACTCCAATGTTATTCTTATCTGATTTCTTTTTGGATTTTTATCAAATTGTTTAAATGAAAAAGGTGCATTGACATCTTGAGACTTCCATTAAAGATCATGTACAACGACCACATCCAAGCCTTAGTCCCAAAAGAATATGGGGTCAACTAGCAGGAATCGATATATGAAATCGGAGCAAAAAAAGATAAATAGATAAAAGTATAAGATAAGATAAAAAAGATAAGATAATGATAAAATAAAGATAAAATGATAAGATTATGATAAAAAGATAAGACAAAAAAGTTAAAGATAAAAAATAAGAGATCATGCGAACGAAATTATTCATTAGGAATGAAGAATAAAAAATTCTATAGTAATGTAGCATGGAAATGCTTAGTTTTTTCATCCAAAATTTGAAAACTCTGATTCTTAACTGAATAATTCTCCTGAAGAACTATTGCTGCTATAATGTTATTCACATGGCTTATAGTGAGGTTTTGATGGAAAGTTGTGTGCATTAGTGCCAAGCTAGCAAGTAAAGTTTCTCACATTGACATTGCTCTTGGCGGTCTTTTCTTCAATGTCAGGTATGTTGGATGCCTTTTTGTCAAAGCCAGTGGCAAGCCATTGGAGATTTTGACAAAGCTTAATGAGTTGGCTGGATTTCCTTCGGGTGAAGAAATTGAACTTTTCGAAGTTGGTGTTTCCTTTTCTTTTGCTGTGATAACTCTGCTTGATAGTAGTATATGTTTTTAGGCAAATAGTAGATATGATCCTGTGTTTTTTATTAAACGTTATAGTTTCCTACCTTCCTTATTCTTCCTTTTTGTGCGCACAGGAAATAAAGTATGATCCTAATGTTATGGTTGAACGCATAGAAAAGAAGGCTAGCTTTCGTGCAAGCCAGGCACGTGATACTTATTGCACATTTGTCCTATTAATTTGCTTTTCAATAATTTTACACGTGGTATCTGCTATGTTATCAAACATTGTTAGTTGTGGACGGCCTTGTCTTTCAGAATTTTGTTTTTCTGATTCTCCCACCATTGCAGCTTGAAGATGGGGACATTATTTGTTTCCAGAAGTCCGTTCATAGTGGAATCAATGAGCAATGTCGTTTCCCTACTGTTCCTTCATTTTTGGACTACATGCATAATCGCCAGGTATACACTGCCACGTGTTATTACACATGATCCTCCTATGATGTGATTCTAACACATAAAGGTGCTAGAAAGTTGCCAAAATCACGGGGTTTTAGGTGTAATACATGATTTCATGTTGAAGCAATTGAGAGGATGCTTTATGAATGTACCTTGGTATGAAATTTCTTTATGCTGTATTCAGCGGAAAAGTAACGTACACATAAAATGTGGTGGTTCCGCTGTTTCTTAGTTTCTTCTTTCAGTGTACGTGGTTAATGATACATTCTTATATCAGCTCAGTTCTTTATCTTCCTCTTCAATTACCTTTGTACTAACTACTAAAACAAAAATTCAATTATCAATGTTACTTGTTTAACATTAGTCATCGTGTCATGATCATCGGTAGCAGCATGTCATGAAATTTACAGTGGCTATTTTTTGTCTAAAATCAGTTCACACTAAGCAAAGTGGCAAGTTTTACGCCAATTGCCCTTCATGCTGCAAATTTCTAAAGAATGAATATGTGGATGAAGTTTGGAAACCGTCAGCGTCATATGTTGTTCCTACTTGCACGGAATAGTTTTAGTATAGAAATATTTTTTTGGCATTCTTTCGTTGTTGATTTCCCTCTGTCTGCCTAAGTCATTGTCATGCCTCTCCAAGTCATAATTCTTGGTTTGAATGGCAGTCCTTTTTTTCTGTTTACTTATCAAAAAGTTATGGTTCACAGGTTGTTCGCTTCCGTTTGCTGGAGAAACCCAAGGAGGATGAGTTCACTCTTGAACTGTAAGTATTTTGTATATCAGTACTGTCTGATACTCTGATTTCACATTTTAGCTTATGTTTTATTCATTTACCTTATTTATGTTTTCGTGTCGTTTTCAATTGATCATGAGGAAACATCTAGTGCAAAGAAGAATAGCTATGATGAAGTGGTGGGAAGTGTAGCTCGACATCTTGGATTGGATGATCCATCAAAAGTTAGGCTTACATCACATAACTGCTACTCCCAGCAACCAAAACCTCAACCAGTGAAGTTCCGGGGAGTGGAGCGTCTTACTGAAATGCTCATTCACTACAATCAGGTATACTTTATGTATTATATTATAAACTGCAAATTACCCCTTAGTGATGCATGCATATTTCCTTTATATTAAAATCACAAACTGCTTGTTTCTTGACTCTTTCTAGTATCATGCTATGTTTGAATAGACTTCAGATATTTTGTATTATGAAGTGCTGGATATCCCTTTACCAGAACTGCAATGCCTGAAGACTCTTAAAGTTGCTTTTTATAGTTCAGCGAAGGAAGAAGTGAGTTTAAGGAGTTTCTTTTGTTGGTTGGTTTTACTTTTTGCAGTTTTTTGTACTACGGTATGATTAATTGGGCTTTAAATCTTAGGTAACCATTCATACTATTAGATTGCCAAAACAAAGTACAGTGGAGGATGTTCTCATTGACCTCAAAGCTAAGGTAGTACCTTTAAAACGTTGTTATTTCGTAATTGATTTTGGCATCTTCTGAACCTTCCCATCATTTATATGAAAATAAAAAGGACTGACAATGAGAATTGTAATCAAAAGGAAAAGAGCCTTTATCATTCCCTCTTGGACCAGAAGAACACCCTTGCTCAGTTCAGTTTAAGGGAAAAAATGTGCATATAATGTTCTTGCTGCAATGCTTGGGGTTTCTATTATGTTTTGATCATATGTCTTGTTTATGGGAATCTGCTGATTAGTTATTATGATGATATCAGGTGGAACTGTCTCATCCAGATGCTACACTAAGATTGCTAGAGGTTTTCTATCATAAGATTTACAAGGTAATGGAGCATTGATTTGTTTTCTGAGCGTGTGGTGAACCCAATCTCTAACACCCCCAAGAACCCTGTGAGGCTAAATGGCTGATCTACATTGGTTCCAGACTTCATCTATTTGGGTGCAAAAATGTCTTGATATTATTGTTTCATTAATATTGATCAAACTGATATATTCTCACTTTAACGCACTTCTAGCAAACTTATTGAAGCTTAACACGAACAATGTTGGTATTTATTCTTTGTATGTTTTTGAAGAAATTAATGACTAGCTCCATTAAGGCACAAACTTCTTATTGTTCTTTAGTCTGTTGAGAAGGTTTAGGATTAAATAAGTATGTTATGTTAACTAATGATTCTTTATCAATGTGTTTATTGCAGATTTTCCCTCTCCATGAAAGAATTGAAAACATAAATGATCAATATTGGACATTGCGTGCCGAGGAGGTATTCTATTTCCTTTTAAATAGTGTCTAGCTTGTTTCTTTTAAATGGTATGATGTCTTCTCTATTTCCTTTTCTATGTGCGGTTGAGATTTTAAAATCTCTTTTTAAAAAATCCATGAAATGAGGGTATTTCCATGTCTTAAATTTCCTTTTCCCATGATGGAGGGGATCTCGGGTGCATGTATGATTTATCCAGGGGTGGAATGATAATTTCTAAAATGAAATCTTGGTCCCTACTCTAAAAAAGAGTACTAAAAAGAAATGCTGATGAAGAGTTTGTTGCTGATTTTGGGCAGTTCTGTTAGTTTTGAATTTTATGTTCCTGCAGATTCCTGAAGAGGAGAAAAACCTCGGTCCTCATGATCGTTTGATTCATGTTTATCATTTTACGAAAGACACAACTCAGAATCAAGCTGTAAGCACATTGAAAACTTATAAGTTGCATAAACCTTGAAATCCACATTATTTGTTTCAGAATTGGTTTTCCTTTTCATGAAATGAACGTTAAACTGGTTGCTAATCTATAGTTTTTCTTAACTAAAGCATGTTCAGAATTTTGGGGAACCCTTTTTCCTTGTTATCCATGAGAAGGAAACATTAGCTGAAGTTAAAGCACGCGTACAAAAGAAATTACAAGTTCCAGACGAGGAGTTCTCCAAGGTATTTCAATTCCTGTCTTTTTTTTCATCGTTCATAGACCTCATCATGTCCCGATGGGTATAACCTCTGGAATATTTTCATGTTTTGCTTGTCACTTTAAATATGCTACTTCAATTTTTATTTATTTCAATATATATCCTTTTTTCGTGTGACTCCTTGTCCTCAGTGGAAGTTCGCATTTTTATCATTGGGTCGACCTGAATATCTACAAGACTCTGATATTGTTGCTAACCGTTTTCAGGTAATCTCTCTTCGTCATGTAATCATGATCATTAATCACCATTAAAGATCACTTTCATATACTACATATATTATTATATATACTAATTTTCTCTTAAAATATGATCTTTCTTCAGAGGAGAGATGTTTATGGTGCTTGGGAACAGTACCTAGGGTTAGAGCATACTGACCACTCACCGAAAAGATCATATGGTGCCAACCAGGTTAGTAGATGTTTTGTCAATCTAAAATTTGGTCAACTTATGCGGAGCTGGAAGTAAAATTCGATTTAAGTAGTAGGCCTAGATGTTTAGCATTGATTTAAGTATGGGTGGTTTGGAAATATGGGCTTGTGGAAAATAAGTATATGAACAAGCTCCAATCAAAACCCAATTTCTGTAACCAGAATTGAGCTGGTTAAATTTAGGCTGTTGGAGATGAGCTGGTCATATTTTTCATTAAAATAATTTTGCTCATGTTGATAAAGAAAACTACATTTATTGATTAACACTTATCTTCATTAGAGAGTTAATGAGACTCCAGCTAAAAGGCATGTGGTTTAGACTTCTGCCATTAACACTTCCCTTCAAGCTAAGTCATTGTATGCTTCAAACTCGAGATGAACACGGTTGGGTGCTTGGAATAACTCCGGAATTGAACTCTAACCTCACCTCGACTAGAACTCAAAATATGTTTACTATGAGTGCTTGAATGGTTCAAAATATGAGCGGGACTTGAACTTAAATCTGAAACTGGTAATTGAACTTTACTACATGTAGAGTAACTCAACATTGATATATGCTCCATACCAATCTTAGTCAATGCTCCAACTGAGTTTGTGTTAAGGGTGTGCATCCAAGATCTCATACAAGGCTGAGGGGTTGAACTAATGGATGACGTGATCCCTCCTCCTCCGTTAATACTGTGATTGTAATTCTAGTTCTCGCTAATTTCAACAAACAGATGCCATTTTTTCTTTCATTCTATTGATGTGTATATCGCCACTTCTACATATTTTTTTGCAGAACCGTCATACATTTGATAAGCCAGTTAGAATCTACAATTAGGGAGACAGGGAGAGAGAGCCTTCTGCATTGGCTGGCCAACAAATATTCCTGATGTACAATTTTGTGTAAAGTGGGGAGGAGATTAAATATGGAAGATTAGCAAGCAGAGCAGATCGGCAGTTCCTTAATTCTTTATATGGGTGTTTAGATTGCAATTTTCTATTTTATTTTCAATTTCAAATTTTAAAGAAAGCAATCTGCATTTTGTTTTAATTGTAATTTTTAGCAAATACGGATGAGCTTTTGACGGCCTGTATAGATTTTGGTGCATATGATTCGGTGATCATTCCTTGTTTACTGTAGCTGGTCCTTTTCTCACATTTACGGACCATATTTGTTCTGTGTTGATGCTAAGGATTTTACATTTTTAAAAATAGGCAGTGGAGATGAAATGCGTGCTTCATTTCAGATTTTCAGGCAATAAAAGCATACTACGGAGTACTAACCATATTTGTGACGTCGGTAGGGCAAGTTGCGGCGCCAACCGACTGCCATATCGCCTAGGTGACAAGGCTCTTGTCTAGGTGACAATTAGGTGACTAGTCTAAGATTGTACTCCGTATAATAACTACATACATATATTAATATACGTAGTTTATAATTATATATGACCTTCTAGTTAACTACACTTAATTTGTACTCTTAATTTATTATGTATTATATGTGATATATTACCGCTTGAAGTGTATCTATAGTTGGACTCTTAATTTATTGATTCTATACGTACTGTGTAGTGCGTAGGAACTAGGAATTATGTATTAAAATTAAACAATGGGAAACAGTAGTGGGTGTACTGCTTAAGTGCTTAGTGCTGACTGCTGAACTGCTGACTGCATATAAAATATATTCAAATAACAAAATAAGAAGTCTGATAAAGACATAAAGTAATAAGCGAACATTGAATATTTGAATTTTGAATAACGTATAAAAATAAAAGGGGGGAAGGAGCGTAGGTCGTTAGGCATGGAGTCATGGACCAGGCCTGGGCTGGGCCGGGCTCCATGCCAGTTCAAGCCGGGCTTTTTTTCAAGATGTTGGGCCCGAAACCGACCCGGGTTGATACCGGGTTAGGGCCAAATTGGGCCGGGCCGGTCCAATGTATAATTTTTTTGCTTTCTAATTAACCCTTGACCCCCCACCCCTCAAACGTCCCCAAAACACCCAGCCTGGCTAGCCCTACCTTAGGAAAAGAAAAAATTGAAAAAACATGAATTGGGCCTAGCCCGGACCGGTTCATGAAAATTAAGGCCCGAGCTCGGTCCGCCCAAACCGGGCTAAATCTCAAAACCGGCCATTCGGTCCCTGTTCGGTCTGCGCCCGCACAGTAGCGGGTCGGTCCGGTTCACGGCCCGGTTCGGTCCGGTGGGGTCCATGCCTGTAGGTCGTCTTCAAGCTTGTGATGCTGGCACGCGGCAATTCAAATCATCTTCAACCTTGCGACAAAGGCATGCAGCAGATAAGTACCGATTAGTGATGTGCCGATGCTTCGGGTTTTGGAGTAGTTGATTGGTCTTGGAGATCGAGAGTCGAGGATTTTAGAGTGGGCTTTTAATAATGAAATTATTGATATTTTAATCTCCGTTGGTGTGATTAGGGATGGACTCAGGCCGAGTTAACCGGCCCAAACCGGTACTGTTATGGCCCGGACTGGCTTGGTACCCAGTTCTATGCCTGGTTCCGGCCACCCGGCCCGACATTGTAGAGGGGCGGTTCCCGGGCCTCCCAAATCATGAACCGGTCTGGTCAATTTTGACCCGGTTCGGTCCATTTTTTTCCAAATGAGTTGGGTTGGGTGTTTTGGAGGGGTTTGGGGTGTGTGTGTGTGTGTGGGGGGGGGGGGGGGTAGGAAGTTATTAGAAAATAAAAAAAATGACATGCTTAAGCCTAGGGGAGGACTCGGTCGGTGGTCCCGGACCGGTCCGGAACCGACTCGTTACTGTGCGGGACCGAACCGGGTCCGGTTTTCAGGTCCCGGTCTTGGACCGTGTACCCGATCGGGTATTTTCGGACCCGGTCTTCGGTCAGAAAAATGGGGATCGGGCGGTCTCGGTCCAGGTTTCAACGGCTATTTTTTTTTTAATTTATTAAGGGGGAACCGGGACCGGAACCGGTCCGGGGCTGGAGGCGGGACTAGACATGAACTGGGTCCGTTGAAACCTGGTTCGGTTCCGGTCTTCACATTTAATGCCTAGGACTAGGGATGGACCCGGGTCGGGTCAATCGGCCCGAATCTGGCCCGAACCGGTATTGTTTGGAATCGGCCCGAACTAGTGGCCCGGGATCGGGCCCGGGCCTAGGGCTGGGTCAAGGGTTAGGGGTTCTTTGATTCCGGCCCGGGCCATTTTTTTTTTCAAATTCTTTGGGAGGTAAATGGGTTGGGCTGGGTGTTTTGGAGGGGTTTGGGGTGTGGGGTAGGAAGTAATTAGAAAAAAAAAAATAAAAAAAAAATAATGTACCCCGGCCCAGGCCCGGTAGAATCCCGGCCTGGTAATGAGCCTTAACCCACAACAAAAAAGCATGGTTTGGACCGGCCCGAGCTCATCCCTACCCGTGACTGGCCGGTCCGGGACCGAACCAGGACCGGGTCCATCCCTTCTTACGCTTGGACGATGCCAGACTCGACTTACCTGCTTCAGGGAGTTTTGTCGAGTCGATCTCCCCTGTCGACGCTTCTTCATCTCCAGGACGACGCCTAAGCGATGCCGTGACAAGTATGGTACTAACATAATATGAGGGTTTTACTTAACTATATAAAATATATGAATAGAAATGCGATCATATATTGTCATTATTTCATACGTAGCATAATATTCTAAATATTTTGTTGTCATATCCTAGCTAGGGGGCCAACCTAGGTTTCGACTCACCCCAAATTTAAAAAATATCTATTATCGTGTAAAACATTTTCCAAAAATAGTATCTGTACCGATTCAGTGTCTTGATTCCGCCCCCGGTCATATCTAACTAAGTATCTCTTTGGATTAAAATTAGTAACGGCCTATATTTGTGCTTTTACCCATCTCATGCCTAATTACCAGGTCTTGGTTTTAAAATTTTGGTACAGAATATTTTTTTTCATAACTAGCATGGTACACTCGTACATGTCCGAAATGTAGATTCTTCGAGCAAAGTGTACGAAGTTGTCATTTAAGATGTCCTACAAAGGGATGGACTGGGACGAGTTGGTCCGACCCGGGACCCAAACCGGCCAGGCCCAACCTAGCCGGGTCGGGCGGTACCGGGACTGGGGCCCTGAACCGGGTGGTGTAGGGGTGGGCTACGGGCTGCGAAATCTAGGGATCCGCCTGGGCCCATTTCCCCCCATTCATTGGCTTCTAGGTGGGTGGGGCTAGGTGATTTGGGGGTGGGGGTGGGGAGGAATAAATTCGAAAAATATTGAAAAAAAAATTAAACCGACCCGGCTCTAGTCCATGCATAGTCTTACGAAACGGGTAACTATTTACTGAGATTCTTTTTTAAATGACTCAGACTAATATTACCAAACAAGAAGAATTCACTTACTTTTTGACAATTTCAAAAGTTAATGACACTTAGCTCGCTATCCGGGCAGAGAAAATAAATGGTTTGAACTGGCTTGATGGAGAAGTAAACGATCAATAATTTGCATCGAGAGTAGATTTGCATCAAGAGGTTTCTTAATTGAAATCGAAGTTAAAAATTAAAGAGGTTTTATCACTTTTAGTCCTCCGACTATTATGTCATTGACACTGTTGGGTAAATGGCCCAAATAGGACCGACCCATTAACCCGTGAGGCTCATCGGACGACCGTCCCCAAAACCCAACAATCGGGGGACAAATACTCTCACTGGCTGATAAAGTAGACCTGGAGAACGGAGGCTGATAAAGTAGATGGAGCGCTGGAGAACGGAGGCTGATAAAGTAGATGGCGCTGACGACGGGACCCTCCTGGCCCTCCTCCAAACGGTACTCCGCCCCGGGAACTTCTCGAGGAGCCTCATTGTCGAACCCCCCCCGCGATTATATAAGGGCCCTACAACGGGGGGATCGGTACGCCGAAGCCGAAGAGGTGGAGAAGTGCCACCACGTCCCGGATCAACAACGCCCTCGGCCAGACGACAAAGGTAACCAGGGGCCGGGGGCTCCCCGCAATCATCCCAAGGATTCTGCCCCCTCCAGTGATCGCCCCCGGCATGGCCAAGCCAAGCCCGGAGGAGGCTACAAGGGGAACCCGAGGGCTTGGGCACAACCTGTCCTCCTGGAGCACCCTCGGACACCTGTGACGCACCCCGTCAGCGTCATTCTTGATTTTGCTGAGGAGAGGGGCCTGGTGGAGCGAGATTCACCCGCGCCCCCGGAAGTATTCGCCATCAATCCAAACTACCCCTACTGTCGTTTCCACCGACACCAGGGGCACATGACCGATGACTGCCATCAGCTGAAGGCGGCCATCGAAAGATTGATACAAGCGGGCCATCTGTCCCAGTTTATCCAGGGCCCTCAGAAACAGGCCCCCCCTCACCAAGGGCCAACCCGAGGGCAGGTTGCGAGAACAAATGCATGGGTCAACCCCAACACCATCCCCCTCGGCAAAAAGAGGGAGATTGGGAAGCTGGAAGAAGAGGAGGAGGAGTACCCCCGGTACCAAGAAAAGAAGCGCCACATCCTCATGATCACCGGGGGAAATACCGAGGGTGATTCTACGAGTCAACGAAAGAAGTGGGCTCAATCACTTTACGTGGGAGAAGTCACTCATATGCCCCCTGTGAAGCGGCTGAGGGAGGAACCCATTATCTTCACCAACACCGATCTCCCCCCGGTGTCCTCCCCACACAGGGATGCCCTCATCATCCGCACAGAGATCAATGACACTATTATTCACAGAACTAACATTGACACGGGCAACTCCGTCAATGTAATGTACCTCAGCACCTTCAGAGAGCTGCATCTGGAGAGGGGGTCCCTTCGGCCCATCAAGACCCCTCTTGCCGGCTTCACCGGCGACACCATTGATTCCGAGGGGGTCATAACCCTCCCGGTAATCTTCGGTGACGGCCTCCATAGAGCCAAGCTCGAAGTGGAGTTCATCATCGTCAACATCGACTGCGCCCACAACATCATCCTCGGCCGACCAACCCCCGAGGACCTCGAAGCCGTCATCTCCATGAGGCACCTCTGCCTCAAGTTCCCAGCCGAGGGGGGAATCGGTTACTCAAGGGGGAACCAAAAGCTTGCCCGCGCTTGCTACCTTCAAGTTACAAAGAAGGTTAGCAAGACGGAGTTCCGCGTTGACACCATCACCGGAACTGTAGAAGCGGAGGACAGGAGGCCGAGGGCTGAACCAGCCGAGGAGGTAGAAGACTTCGCGCTCGATCCGGCCAAGCCGGAGAGAGTCGTGAAGATTGGAGCCAAGCTCCTCGAAGACCTGAAGACCGGCATCATCAGAGCCCTCCGCGCCTACTCCATTGTTTTTGCATGGGGGCCGGAGGACATGCCGGGGATCAGCCGAAGGGTCATCACCCACCGCCTCTCGGTGGACCCTTCGGCCAAACCAGTACAACAGCGGAGGAGACCCCTCTCGGCCGAGAGGAGGGAATTTGTGAAGAAGGAGGTCGCCATGCTCCTCTCTATCAAGCACATCAAGGAGGTAAAATACCCATCATGGCTAGCTAACGTAGTCCTCGCACAGAAACCGCCCTCATTCCGCATGTGCGTGGACTACACGGATCTCAACAAGGCGTGTCCCATGGACCCCTTTCCTTTTCCGAATATTGATCAACTTGTGGATGAAACCGCGGGGTGTGAAATCATGTCATTCCTCGACGCATTCCGCGGATATCATCAAATATACATGCATGAGGAAGACGCTGAAAAAACAGCCTTCATGACTCCCGAGGGCATCTTCTCCTACCTTGTCATGGCCTTCGGCCTAAAGAACTCAGACGCCACCTACACCCGGATGGTGGCCAGGGTATTTCAAGCTGTCCTAGGGCGCACCATGGAGGCGTATGTTGACGATATGATCGTCAAGAGCAAGCAATCAGCAAGCCATGCTGATGACCTGAGGGAGATATTCGCCATCATGCAGAAGTTTAGCCTTCGGCTGAACCCAAATAAGTGTACCTTCGGCGTTCAGGGGGGCAAATTCTTGGGCTACATGGTGAGCCAAAGGGGTATCGAGGCCAACCCTGAGAAAATCCAGGCCATCATCAACATGGAGCCCCCACGCAACGTAAAGGAGGTCCAACGATTGACGGGCCGCCTGGCAGCCCTCAATCGCTTCTTATCAAAATCGGCGGAGAAGTCCTTACCCTTCTTCCAGATCATGAGGAAAACCGCCGGTTTCCAATGGACTTCAGAATGTCAGGGGGCCTTCGAGGAACTGAAACAGTACTTATCTTCACCCCCTGTGCTCTCTAAACCCAAGGTGGGGGAGATCCTGTACCTTTACTTGGGTGTTAGCCCGGTTGCCATCAGCTCAGTACTCATCCGGGAAGAGGATGGCATCCAGCATGCCATCTTCTATGTTAGCAAGACCCTCAGGGAGGCAGAACTCCGGTACTCCCCTGTGGAAAAAAACGGTATTGGCTATCGTGTGGACCGTCAAGAAGTTGGGCCACTACTTCCAAGCTCACCCGGTCCAGGTCCTCACTCACCAACCCCTCGACGCCTTGATGAGGAGCCCCACTAGCTCCTCCCGAATGGTAAAATGGGCTGTCTTTTTGAGCCAATACAACATCGACATCCGTCCTAGGCCCGCCATCAAGGGCCAAGCCCTAGCGGACATCGTGACGGAGTGTACGGCGAGAGCAGCCACAGACGAGGAGCCCTCGGCCCCTTCGGATGATTGGTGGACCCTCTACACCGACGGCTCCTCCGCCGTCAAGGCATGTGGAGGAGGGGTGGTTCTCATCTCACCAGAAGGCTTCCGGGCCTATTATGCAGTCCGCTTCAGTAGTCCACTCAGATTTGGCCTTATTGATCATCTGAGGTCTAGTGTTGTCAATAGCATATTCAGGATTGACCTTCTAGAAGCTTGTGAAGGGCCCAATGTCAAGTACTTCCCACATCTCATCATGCAGAGCACATAGATGTGCCTTCATCCGGATCCTCCAGTCATAAAATTTAAGATCTGAGAACATAAGATTCTTGGACAGAGAGTGATCCATTTATATCAGATAAAAATGAGGTAAAGCGGAAAAACAAGTGGATCTTTGTTCAGCAAATAACCCAAGAGATTATTAGAACAAGGAGGCTCTGATACCACTTGTTGGTCCCGGTTGTACTGGATACAGTCTAGAGGGGGGGGGGGGGTGAATAGACTGTATTGGTTTTTTAACTTTTTCAAGCTAAGTACCAGATTTCACAGAATAGCTTGTTCTGTTGGCAGAACAGACTGGCAGCGGATGGGGTTCTGGTAGGGAGTTCTGTTAGTAGCCTCAGAGAAGCAAAGTATAGATGTCTTCTTGGATGCACTTCCGGCTTCCCTAAGAAGCTCTCCACGTCTTCTTCAAGTGTAGATGTCTTCTTGGATGCACTTCCAGCTTCCCTAAGACTGGTCCTTTCACTGAGCTTTCCAGAAGTATCACCACTTCACTGCTCCAGGTACTTGGACGTCCTTCTTGTGAAAGAAGAGGTTCTATTTAGAACAGAGGTTCCTCCAACTTGCTTCGTTACAAAGAATTTGTATGTGATGAGCTTGAAGAGTTGAAGAACACTTGGAACTTTGCTTGAGTTGGAAATAAGGATTTTTCCAACTTCTGCCTTCTCTTGTAGAGGATGATGAAGTTTCAATCTCAAGGAGGCTTTTTGCGTTTTTGGCGTTTGAATATCTTGTATGCAGAGTTGTAGCAAAAGTTAGCAAAGTTATATGGTTGTTCTTCGTAGTGTATCTTTTATAGTGAGGTTGTCTTCCCGTTGGAGGAGAAGGAGGACAACTGCATTAAATGAGCGAGCAGTTGACTTGACCAGTAGGACCCGGTAAAGTTGGCGGGTTACTATTTTGGGATAAAGTAATCCTGACATTGCCAATTACTCTACGGAGTATGGAAGGCATTAAATGTGCATTTAATGCGCGCACTGTAGCTTTTCCGTTCAAGATTCCTAGCCGTTGAAGGAATCTTTCAGTTGGTTTCCCGGCTTGGTGGAATTCTTCTAAGTGTCAGGCCTTCTGGTGTCTTTAGTAGAGAGTTGATCAGAGAAGGTCTTGAGCACTTCTGTTGAAAAGATATCCAACAGAGAACCAGGAGGGTTTCTATCAGAGTAAAGACTAACAGAGACCCTGAGGTCTTCTGTTCTAAAGCAGAGAACCAAAGGTCCTCTGTTCAACCAATGCCTTATCAAGGGTCTTCTGCTCTGGAGGCTTTCTGCTTTGTAGGTCTTCTGCTCTGGAGGCCTTCTGCTAAGTCGATTAGACTAAAGAATTTTACAAAGGAAAATTCTAATACATTAAGTCTAAAGAGGGGTACTCTAAAGTCCTAATTAAACTAGCATCATCAAAATCTAATTACAAATATTCCTTACAATTTCCCCCTTTTGATGATGCCAAAACCCTTTAACTATTTCCAGAGAAGTGCCTTCACCATAAAGGAATAAAGTTTAAAACTTTCATTAAAAACTTGGTGGGCAACTTGGCATAGGAAAATAGTAAGAGTACAGTACATTCAGATAGCAAATAATAAATCAAAGAGCAAATAAACACAAGCAGAAAGCAAAGAGACAAGAATTGAGAAAAAGCCTTACAAAGTGAAAGGCAGCGATGTGATTTTATTAGGTACAGTTTACAGAGATATTTCTTACACACTCCATAGTAGCTGCTTGCAGAGCTTCTTCCTCCAATCTTTGAAGCCTTAGCAGCTCTTCATTGATTTCTGCTCTGATCTGAGATAAGTTACCAGAGCTTTGATAGGATGCCCATATGGGAGATAGCTTGCAATCCAAATAGCTGAGGACTCCTTCATGTATGGTCTTGCCAGGAACAATATTCTTCTTGTACCAATCTTCAGCTTCTTCTAGGGATCCCCCATATCTGACTCGTACAACACCATCCTTATCTAGAAAGAGGTTCTGTTGTTGGGTGAGAGTCATTTTCATCTTCATTTCTTCAAATTGAACTCTATCAATTTTCTGGGATCCACCCAATCTCCACTCAGTAAAACTGAGGATTTTTTTCTTCTTGGTGCCTTTCTTTGCTGGAGATGGGGGTCTAGGTATACCTGCTGCTCTCTTTTTCTGTATTGCAGCTTCAAAGTATGGTGTTGGGTCTACTATTGGTTCAGCAGAGGAGGATGCTCTAGTAGGAGTTCTGGTGGACCGAGGCTTAGTCTGTTGAGGGTCCTCTTCCCCCTTTTTGGCATCATTGAGGTTCTCTAGCATAAGGCTAATCTTCTGGAACTCTGAGGCCTGTGAGGAGGCTATCTGCTCAAGGGCCTCTGGTAAGGTCTGAGTGACAGAAGTGAGGCCTTCTATCAGTCCTTGCTGCTTCTGAATAGCAGAGAAGATGTCCTTGTTGTTGGATTCTAGCAGGACCATCTTCTGGTATCTGTCTCTGTCAGCAGAGAGAAGATGTTGAGCTTGATCTTGGTGGGCTCTGCACATTTCCTCTATGGAAATCAGTTGCTTCTTAGTTCTGGTGTCAGATCTTTGCAGTGCCTCAAGATTCTCAGAGATTGTGCTGATGGCCTGTCCTTGATTGAGTAGAGTTTGCTGAAAAACAGAAAGGGTCTTGTGAATACCTACCACTTCTGTTGACAGTGCATCTGTTCTGGCAGAGGAGGAGGCCATGAAGTTGTGGAGTGATTCTGTGATGTTTTCAAAGCGGTCTGAGATAAACTGCATCCCAGAATTGAGATTATCATTCACATGAGCAAGGTGCTCAAAGTGCTTATCATTAATTTGGATCAGTTTGTCCATGCCTTCCAGGACTTGACCACCAAATTCTTCTGCAGTTTCAACAAACTTGTTGAAGGGAATTTGAGGTATAGATTCTTCAGGCTCTGGCATTCCTAGTCCTCTGGACCTGTGCATGGGAGGCCTTCTGGTCTGTTGTAGAGAGGGTTTCTGGGGAGAGGGTTCTCTGGGAGGAGTAGGTTGGCGTTTAGATGTAAGGTCTCCAGCAAGAGAAGATGACATGAAGCCATTATTATCACTTTCAGATGAAAGAATGCGGTGAAGAGGCTGTCTCTTGGGAGTAGATGCAGCAGAGTGTAGAGAGGTTCTGGGAGAATTTGCTGCAGGAGAGGGTGAGGGGTTATTTTGAGTAGAGGTGGATTTCTGTTGAGGGAGGGAATTCTGGTGTTGGAGTGAAGGTTGGGGAGAAGGGATGTTTTGTTGAGGGGAGGCATTCTGTTGAGGAGGAGATGGTGGGGGTGAAGGGGAGCGGTTTCTGATTGGGATAAGTTTTTTGCAAGGTGATTTGGTTTTCTTATTTGAGGAGTGAGGAGATGTGGGGGTTTTCTGTTCTGGGGATTTGGGTTGAGGGTTTTCTCTTGGAGGAGTTTCTGTTGTAATAAGAAGGGAAGGGACTTGGGGTTCTGTTAAGATATGAACAGAAGGAGTTGGAGAGATTACCTCAATTACATTTTGTTCAATCAAAGAAGTCCTCCATTCCCTGATGAGCTCCATCATAGCTTGCCCTTCTGTCTTAGGTACAGAGGGTTCTCCAGAGACAAAGTTGGGTTGAACAGACTATGTTGCCTTCTTGGCAAAAAGCCATTCTTCAAATGCTTCTATCTCTCCTTCTTCCAGGGGTTTGACTGTCTGCTCTGAAGGTGAGGATATGAGAACAACCTTTCCCTTGTAACCTGCCTTTTTCTTCTCAAGGACAGAATGGAGGAAGTTGAGGGCAAAACACTTTGAGACATCATCAGTGCCTACCCACTTCAGGATGGCCTCTTCTTCAGGCTCATAATGATCAAAGAATTGGATGATCTTGTGAAGGGGTCCCATCCTCCATCTTCTCCATTCAAGAACACGAGCAAACTGACTATCTAGCAAAGATAGATACCCTTCTTTGCCTGTGCTGGGGTGCTCTGTTGGAGTTGGCACCCTATTCTGTTCAGGAGTGGTAACAGAAGTGGGGTTCTCTGGTTCCCCTTGAATGTCTGCCACCTTCTCAGACATGGTGATCAAAGGTTTAGCAACCTTCTTTTTGGTCTTGGTGGTCCTCTTCCTTTTCTGTCCAGCCTTCATGGGTGGAGGAGGAGCAACCAGTTCTGTGTTCTTCACCTTTTTCTTCTTCTTCTTCTTCTTCTTCTTCTTCTTCTTCTTCTTCTCCACAGAAGGTGCTTCAGAGATAGGTTTCTGAACCTTGTCTCCTTGTTGTCTTTTGTTGTCAAGCTGAAGCTGTCTCTTCAGCTCTGCCTTGATGGCTATTTCCCTGTTTGGAGAAGCAGATAGGAAGATTACCTTTGTGTGATCCAGAGGTATGGCCTTCCTCAAGGTTACACCTTGATTGAGAAGCAGTTCTGAGATGAGCAGCCCATGCCCTAACTTTCCAGAATAAAGGCCTGTTTTGGGGTTTTTCTTCTTGATGAACTCCATCAGAGATGAGCCCATAACCTGTCCCCAGTTTACATTTACCCCATGATGTACTGCATAGAGGGCCTTGGCATTTGCAGTAGTAACATCATCAGTTGAGGTAAACTTGCACCATAAACATTTGTGGAAAATGTTGATGAGCAACTCAAAGTCCTTCTTGAGCAGGTTTTTCTTGATGTTCACCTTCTCCACTTCTTCCCCTTTTCTGCAGTAGTTCTTTTTGAATTCAAGAACAGAGATGTCAGCTTCCTCCAAATCAAATAGAGAGGCCCTGCCTTCCTCTAGTTGAATGTCAAATACTTTGTTGATGACGTCAGCATCAACCCGTATTTCTTCTCCCTGGACACTGGAGGTGATGGTTTCATCCTCGAAGGACGCGTTGAGATAGAACTCAACAGTGTCAATGTTGCTATAGACTTCATAAGCATAGGTGATGACCTTGCTTAGTTGACACTCTGTCAGCCCATCAATGATGTTGGTCATCCTCTCTCTTTTCTCAGCAAATCTGGGTAGAACATCCAGTTCGCACTTCATCCCTGCCAACACATTCTTGAGCAGGGTTGCGAGTTTAGCCATAGTCGGATTTAGCGGTTGAGAGTTTTGGAGAAATAAGAGTTCAAAAGCTTGAGAGTAATGGAAACAGTAGCGGTTTAGGTTGAAATGAGGGAAATATATGGGTACGGGTTAATGGACGTTTGAGATAATTTGCGGTTCCAAGGTACCAATAAATGAAAAAGGAGGCGCAGTAAATATTTTGCGGCTGTATACCGTTTTAAGGGTAAAAGGGTAAATGACCTTTAATAATTTACTAGGTCACCCGGTTTTTCAGAATTTTGCTAAGTCCACAACCTTTTCTGTTAGATATAAGAAGAGGTTTTCTGAAGGAAGGAAGGGAGGGTTTCTGTTGCTGAGGTGTTCTGTCAGGATAGAGAACAGAAGGGGGTTAACAGAAGGGGTTCTGCAATATGTATTCTGTTAGCAGAGATTTTGCAACAGAGGGCCTTCCTTTTCAACTTTCTCTTGGAATATCATCCATCATTCTCAATTCCTCTCTCAGTTTGTTGAATCTAGCCTCAGGAAGAGATTTTGTCAGAATGTCTGCAAGCTGGTCTTATGTTGGCACATGCTCCATGCATATGTGCTTCTTTTCAACATGATCTTTGATGAAGTGATGTCTGATCTCAATGTGCTTTGTCCTGGAGTGAAGAACTGGATTCTGAGTGATGGCAATGACACTGGTGTTGTCACACAGCAATTTGATCTCCTTTGCTTGAATGCTATAGTCCTTCAGCCGTTGCTTCATCCAGAGTAGCTGAGCACATCAACTCCCAGCTGCAATGTATTCAGCTTCTGCTGTACTTGTTGAGATTGAATTCTGCTTCTTGCTAAACCAGGAAACAAGCCTTCCTCCTAGCATTTGGCAGTGACCAGAGGTGCTCTTCCTGTCTAATCTGCAACCTGCAAAATCTGAGTCAGAGTAACCAATTAGTTCAAAGTTACCTCCCTTTGGATACCATAGGCCTGCATTTGGATTTCCTTTGATATATCTGATGATTCTCTTTGCAGCACTAAGATGGCTCTCCTTGGGCTTTGATTGGTATCTGGCACATATTCCAACAGAGAATGAGATGTCTGGTCTGCTTGCAGTCAGATACAGCAGAGATCCTATGATTCCTCTGTAGGTAGTTGCATCGACATCTTTGCCTTCATCATCTGGACCAATTCCTTGTGAGGTGTTCATGGGAATCTTCACTGAGGATTTGCCTTCCACTCCAAACTTTTTGATCAGATCTCTGGTATACTTCCCTTGATTGATAAAGATTCCTTCTGGAACTTGTTTGACTTGTAGTCCTAGGAAGTAGCTAAGTTCTCCCATCATACTCATTTCAAATTGACTCTGCATCACTTGAGAAAATTTCTTGCACAATTCTGGATTAGTACTACCAAATATAATTGATGGAGTATATGGGTCTAGGCCCCAGGACCCACATACTCAGAAGAACAGAAAGCACAGCCACTACGCGGTGGCCTCGTCGGCCAGAAGACCCCCGTCGGCCAGAAGAATGACCAACTCAGGATATGATCCTGAAGCCAAGGAACCAAGGTGTCCTCGTCGGCCGTGCCCTCGTCGGTCGTGCCCTCGTCGGCCAAGACCCTCGTCGGCCACGGAAGTCTCACAGAACCGGATTTTACACTTACTCAATTGTATGGCCCATTAGTGGCTTTGTATTCGGCCCAATAGCGGTCCAGTTGTAAATGGGCCTCCCAAGCCCAAGGCTTGGGAGCCCAGCCCGTATTTTTCCTATAAATACTTCCTCTGGAAGTAGTTATGGGGGTTACAAATCATTCTATTGAAGCATATATTGCACTTCTCTCTCTAGCTCTCACTTCTCTCTAGATATATACTCTATCAATAATATCATCAACATATATTTGTACTAACAGAATATGATTAGCAACAGAGATTTGAAATAGAGTTTTGCCAACCTTTCCTTTAGTAAACCCATGGTTCACTAGGAAAAGGGACAATGTGTCATACCATGCTCTGGGAGCTTGTTTAAGACCATAGAGGGCCTTTTTAAGCTTGTAGACACAAGAGGAGTGAGTAGGAATGACAAAACCTGGTGGTTGTTCCACATAAACTTCTTCTTCAAGATCTCCATTCAGAAATGCACTTTTGACATCCATCTGGTAGACCTTGATGTTTTTGTAGGCAGCATAGGCTAGAAATATTCTGATGGCTTCCAGTCTGGCAACTGGTGCAAATGTCTCATCAAAATCTATTCCTTCTTCTTGGCAATAGCCTTTAGCTACCAACCTTGCTTTATTCCTTACAATGTTGCCATCTTCATCAGCTTTGTTCTTGAACACCCATTTTGTTCCAATGACATTCTGGTGGTTTGGCCTAGGAACAAGTTCCCATACTTTGTTCCTTTCAAATTGAGTCAGCTCTTCTTGTATTGCATTGATCCAATCTGAGTCTGCAAGAGCTTCTTCCACAGTCATGGGTTCCATCCGAGATATATAGCAGGCAAGCATTGCTTCTCTCCTTGTTGATGCTGATCTGGTCTGCACACCACTTCTGATATGCCCAATAACTTGATTAGGGGGATGGTCTCTTAACCATGTCAGATCAGGTTCTGTCAGTTGCTGTCTGGGTCTTTCTTGTTCTTCATCTTCTGAGTCTTCATCTTTATTCAACAGAAGGGGGTTTGGTGCAGGTGTTGGAAATGCAGGATTGTCTGGTACCTCTTCTGTTGGTTCTGGTGTTCTGTCTTCTATGCTGACTTCCTTGAGGATCTCTGTTACTTCTTTAACAGAGGTGCTATCATCAAACTTCACATGTATAGATTCTTCAACATGTAGAGTCCTTCTGTTGAGTACTCTATAGGCTTTACTGGTGTTTGAATAGCCTATAAAGATACCTTCATCAGTTTTCTCTTAAAAGACTTTCAGATGCTCCTTTCCATTGTTAAGGATGTAGCACTTGCATCCAAACACATGAAAGTAACTGATGTTGGGTTTTCTTCCATTCCAGAGTTCATAGGGGGTCTTCTGGTGATTCTTGTTGATCATGCTTCTGTTCTGAGTATAGCATGCAGTATTGATTGCTTCAGCCCAATATCTCATAGGTAGTCCAGATTCTGCAATCATTGTTCTTGCAGCTTCTTTTAAAGTTCTGTTCCTCCTTTCTGCTACGCCATTCTGTTGAGGGGTTCTGGCGGCAGAGAGTTGATGAAAGGTTCCATTTTGATCACAAAAGTCCTTTATGACTTGGTTGACAAATTCAGTTCCTCTGTCAGACCTGATTGTCTTAACCTTCAAGTTCTTCTCAGTCTGAAGTTGCTTTAACAGAGATGGCAACTTCTGAAGAGTTTCATTTTTCTTTGACAGAAAGATAGTCCATGTATATCTGGAATAGTCATCAACCATGACTAGGGTGTATTTCTTGCCACCAACACTTGGAGTTTCAACAGGTCCAAATAAATCCACGTGGATCAGATTTAAAGGACTTGTAGAAAGATCTCCAGCAATGGATTTGAAAGAGTTCTTCTGTTGTTTTCCCTTCTGGCATGCACTGCAGAGGGTCTCTTTCTTGTAAACTATGTTTTGAAGTTCAAATGGCTAAGCTTCTTGTGCCAGTCCCGGCTTAGTTTTGAATCTCCCTTGGCTATCAGGCAAACTCCATCCTTTGCAGTGTTCCAATCAACCACATAGATGTTCTTCTTCCTTGATGCTGTAAGAACCACTTCTTTTGTTGTCTCATGCTTCACATAGCAGAAGTCTTTAGTGAATTCAACAGTGTAGCCTTTGTCACAGAATTGGCTAGCACTCAGCAAGTTGAACTTCAGTCCTTTAACATATGAGACATCATCAATGACTATCCGGTTCTTGATCAGTTTTCCTCTTCCTTTTGTTTGACCTTCTTTGTCATGACCTCCAACGGTAACTCTAGGTCCTTTGCATTTCTGGAACTCAGTTAGGCAACTTCTGTCACCTGTCATTTGCCTGGAGCATCCACTATCAATAAACCATTCTTGCTCTGAGATAGCTCCAGCACACAGTTCCTGCAAGATCAAAAGAAAGATTTAGGTACCCAAGCAATGCTGGGTCCTGAGGGGTCATGGAGTCTGGGTAGTTGGTACCATTTTGGTCTCATCAGGTGAAACCTTGGTGGGTGGTACCCATTGTCCACCAAGTAGTTATAGTAAACTGAAGTGTGATTCACTTTGGGCATATGCTTGTGAGGGTCATGCTTCCTGTTTACATACTTTTGCATAGCTTTCTTTGTTGGAAAGAAGTCCCATATACTATCAAGAGCGGAGGGACGGTTAGCTTTGGGCTTCTGAAGTTGACCAGCCAACCTCCTCTGCCTAAAGTTAACTCTCTCTTGATATTTGCCCTTCTGGTGGTCATTTCTGGCACGATTGTCATGAGGTTGTCTGTCAATGAATGGTCTTTTATTTTTGTTATCCTGAAAACCTTTTCTGTTGTTAGGTTTTCTGCCAGGTTCATTATTTTTCAAAAAGGGTTTCTGTTGAACCTTTATCTTTCTCTTTTCTGGTCTAACTTCCTCATGAACAACCTTGGTGCCAGATACACCAGCTTGACAGATGGGGCTAGAGATCAGTGGCACTATGACCTTATCTGCCTTAGCAACATTGGTGCTAGGAATTACAGAAGGCTCACCTCATTCTGTTGAGCCATAACCAAGACCAAAGCCAATGCCAATCTGTTGATCAAGTAAAATCTTTTCCATGGAAGACTGGGCCTTCTGGTAAGTGTTGTACTTAATCTCAAGAGGCTCTATTTCTCTTATTCTCTTGAGAAGAGAAACATTTTCAGTCTCCAGATGATCTCTTTCCTTAATTAGAAGATTGATTTTGATCTCAACCTCCTTTTTCAAGTCAAGAATTTCAGCTTTCAACTTACTGTTTTCTTCTGTTACAAAGGAATAAGTGGCTTGAATGGCCTTGAACTCTTCCCAAAATTCTGACATTGAATCAGAATCAAAAGCTAAGCCTACCGAAGAAAAACTAGATGTAGAAGTAGAGGTTACCTCATCATCAGAATGAGCCATGAGGCATAGGTCTTCTGTCTCAGTATCAAGGCAACAGAAGGCCTCATCAGAATCAGAGTCGGAACTGGATTCTGTCTCTGACAGAGGGTCTTTCTCGAGCTGTTCTGTCACAAGTGCTTTTCTTCTTCTGGAATTGTCTTCATACTTCTTCTTTTCTCCATCATGCCCTTGTTTCTTGGACACTCTTGGATGTGGACATTCTGCCTTGAAATGTCCAGGTTGTCTGCAGTTGTAACAGAGAAGCTCACCACTGCTTTCTGTTGTTTTGACCTTTTGGAATGGCTTTCTGCTGAATGATGGACTTCTTCCATCTTTAGGGTTCTTCATGAACTTCTTGAATCTCCTAGCAAAAACAGCCATATATTCGTCAGATAAAAGTACTGAAGGGTCAAAATCATTTATCTTTGATGTGCTGGCAGTGAGGGCTGTAGTGGTCCTCTCTTCTGGTACATCTTCTTTTTCTTCAATCATTTCAAACTCATGAGCCTTGAGATCTGAAATGAGCTTATCAGCGGGATAAGTCTTCACATCCTTGCTGGCTTGGACAGCAACCACCTTCATTTTCCATGCTGAGGGCAGTCCCCCCAACACCTTAAGGTTGATCTCCTTGGTGGTGAGTTCCTTGCCAAGCTCAGAGATCTCTCCAGTGAGAGTGAGGAGCCTGTCATACATCTTGGAGATGCTTTGACCAGGAAGAAGTTTGAAGTCATCAAACTTCTTGTTGGCTATTGTCAGCTTGTTGTCCTTCTCTTGCTCATCACCAGCTCCAATGAGCTCAAGAGTATCCTAGATTTCCTTTGCAGTCTTGCACTTCTTTATTCTGTTGAAGTACCTATCATCGATGGACTTGTAAAGAATATCCTTAGCAATGTTGTCCAGATTGTACTTCCTTCTTTCTTCAGTAGTCCACTCAGATTTGGCCTTATTGATCATCTGAGGTCTAGTGTTGTCAATAACATGTTCAGGATTGACCTTCTAGAAGCTTGTGAAGGGCCCAATGTCAAGTACTTCCCACATCTCATCATGCAGAGCACAGAGATGTGCCTTCATCCGGATCCTCCAGTCATCAAATTTAAGATCTGAGAACATAAGATTCTTGGACAGAGAGTGATCCATTTATATCAGATAAAAATGAGGTAAAGCGGAAAAACAAGTGGATCTTTGTTCAGCAAATAACCTAAGAGATTATTAGAACAAGGAGGCTCTGATACCACTTGTTGGTCCCGGTTGTACTGGATACAGTCTAGAGGGGGGTGAATAGACTGTATTGGTTTTTAACTTTTTCAAGCTAAGTACCAGATTTCACAGAATAGCCTATTCTGTTGGCAGAACAGACTGGCAGCGGATGGGGTTCTGGTAGGGAGTTCTGTTAGTAGCCTCAGAGAAGCAAAGGCAGTAGGCCTTCTGTTAACTCACAAAATAAGTTCTGCTGAACACAGATACCAAGTCTTTGGAGTTAAGCAGTTCAAATAAAAACAATGAATGTAATGCAGTAAGTAAATGACACCAGGGCTTTTTATAGTGGTTCAAGGAACAACTTGTTCCTCTAGTCCACTGTTCCACTAAGCTTGTAAAAACGTCCGTTTACAATGCCTTAGCCCTATCACTTAAGAAGCTCTCCACGTCTTCTTCAAGTGTAGATGTCTTCTTGGATGCACTTCCGGCTTCCCTAAGACTGGTCCTTTCACTGAGCTTTCCAGAAGTATCACCACTTCACTGCTCCAGGTACTTGGACGTCCTTCTTGTGAAAGAAGAGGTTCTATTTAGAACAGAGGTTCCTCCAACTTGCTTCGTTACAAAGAATTTGTATGTGATGAGCTTGAAGAGTTGAAGAACACTTGGAACTTTGCTTGAGTTGGAAATAAGGATTTTTCCAACTTCTGCCTTCTCTTGTAGAGGATGATGAAGTTTCAATCTCAAGGAGGCTTTTTGCGTTTTTGGCGTTTGAATATCTTGTATGCAGAGTTGTAGCAAAAGTTAGCAAAGTTATATGGTTGTTCTTCGTAGTGTATCTTTTATAGTGAGGTTGTCTTCCCGTTGGAGGAGAAGGAGGACAACTGCATTAAATGAGCGAGCAGTTGACTTGACCAGTAGGACCCGGTAAAGTTGGCGGGTTACTATTTTGGGATAAAGTAATCCTGACATTGCGGCCAATCATCTGCAATTACTCTACGGAGTATGGAAGGCATTAAATGTGCATTTAATGCGCGCAATGTAGCTTTTCCGTTCAAGATTCCTAGCCGTTGAAGGAATCTTTCAGTTGGTTTCCCGGCTTGGTGATATTCTTCTAAGTGTCAGGCCTTCTGGTGTCTTTAGTAGAGAGTTGATCAGAGAAGGTCTTGAGCACTTCTGTTGAAAAGATATCCAACAGAGAACCAGGAGGGTTTCTGTCAGAGTAAAGACTAACAGAGACCCTGAGGTCTTCTGTTCTAAAGCAGAGAACCAAAGGTCCTCTGTTCAACCAATGCCTTATCAAGGGTCTTCTGCTCTGGAGGCTTTCTGCTTTGTAGGTCTTCTGCTCTGGAGGCCTTCTGCTAAGTCGATTAGACTAAAGAATTTTACAAAGGAAAATTCTAATACATTAAGTCTAAAGAGGGGTACTCTAAAGTCCTAATTAAACTAGCATCATCAAAATCTAATTACAAATATTCCTTACAAGCACAACCATACCCTTCGCTCGATGGGGCATAGACCTTGTGGGCCCTCTGCTGAGGGGTACCTCCTTTAACAGGTACATCATCGTCGCCATCGATTACTTCACCAAATGGGTGGAAGCTGAGCCCCTCGTTAGCATTACTGAGGCCAGGTGCCGTCATTTTGTTCTCAAAAACGTCCTCACCAGGTTTGGCGTCCCTCAACAGATCATCTCCGACAATGGGACTCAGTTTGAGGCAGCCCCCTTCTGTACCCTCCTGGAGGCATGGGGCATCAAACACACCTTCTCATCCGTTGCCTACCCTCAAGGCAACGGTCAAGTGGAGAATGCCAACAGGACCTTGCTCGAAGGCCTAAAGAAGAAGCTGGAGGCCGAGGGGGGTGGTTGGGTAGAAGAGCTCCACAACATCTTATGGGCATACCGTACCACCCCTCGGCGGGCAACGGGCGAAACACCCTTCTCCCTTTGCTACGGATTTGAAGCCAAGGCCCCCACTGAGGTAACTCTTCCAACCCGAAGGGTCACACAGTATGATCCAGAGGCCAACGACGCCAATATGGCCCTCGATCTCCACCTTATTTCAGAACGCAGAGAGCAAGCCTTCATATGCGCAGAGAACTACCGAAGGCAAGTGAAGAGCTACATTGACGCCAAGGTTCGCTCCCGGGAATTCCAAGTGGGGGACTATGTTCTCCGAAGAAGGGAAGCTAGCCAACCAACCGAGGGCGGAAAGATGGCACCAAAGTTCGAAGGCCCCTACATCGTGACAGCCATCATCAAACCGGGAACTTACAAGCTAAAACGCCCCAATGGGACTGAAGTCCCTAGGCACTGGAATGTACATCACTTAGTTAAATTTTATCAATAACATCAGAGCGGCCAAGCCCCCATGACTAGTGAATGTATTATTTCACGGCCCAAGGCCTAAAAATTCTGAAGAACGAAGGCATTTTGAAGACACCGAGAACATGGAACAGGATTATTACAAGGGCCAAGCCCCCATATCACCCCCAGGCCTTCATATCACCCCCAGACCCAAGGCCTTACCACAAGGAAGAACCCTCGGCACCAAGTGCCGAGGGTAGACAATACTATCACCTACAACAAAAAGAAAGTACCAACTGGCCTCAAATGGAGACCCCTCGGCACCTGGTGCCGGGGGGACACACCACTAACAGCTTTCAACAAATGGGAAGAAACACCAAGTGTTTCCACAGAAGACCCCTCGGTACCAAGTACCGAGGGTAGACACCACAATCACCTACGACAAATGAAGAAAAAACACCAAGTGTTTTCACAGAAGACCCCTCGGTACCAAGTACCGGGGGCCGTACATCGGAACAAACACCAAGTGTTGTTCCTAAGCCGTACCCCTCGAGGACGCCTATACCGAAGGCGCCACCTCTCGGTGCCGGCAGCACGTAGTGCCCTCGGCCATTTGCAACCAGTGTGCAAATGAAAACCCTTCCCTGAAACGCTTTCCGCGTCATCACCCCAAGGGTATGACAGGCACGAGAAATGCCCAGGATTCGACTTTCAAAAACGGAACGCTTTCCGCGTCATCACCCCAAGGGTATGACAGGCACGAGAAATGCCCAGGATTCGACTTCCAAACCGAAACGCTCCCCGCGCCACCACCCCAAGGGTGTGGCAGGCCACAGACTATGTCTAGCACCGAGGGGACGACTTTCAAAACTGAGGCGCTTTCCGCGCCATCCCCCAAGGGGAGGCAGGCTACAGACCACCATATCTTGTACCCAGGAAACGACCCTCGATCCCCTCGGAACTCGGAAGGTTAACCCGAGGGGGGAGCTAATGGTGTATTCTGTTACCTCCCGATAGGCCAAGCCTTACCAAGAAACCAAGTTTCTTGAAGCCTTCCCTTCACTACTCAAAAAAAAAATGGGGTGGTGAAGGGGAGTAGACTCGGAGAAAATTCAATGAGTACATCACTCCTACAATTCACGGAAACATACCGAGGGCTCCCCAAGGGAACGCCTTCGGTACCTGGACGCTCATGAGTACCAAGGATACCATTCACGACAGACATCATAAACAAATGGCTAAGTCCACTCAAGGATTGCCTCCGGCTATACCTAAAACCGAAGGCTCAAATACTACAAAACACGGCAAGCTCAGCCAACGACAGCTCAAAACGTCCCCGAAGGCTACTATATAACAAAGCTATCAGATGGTGGCCAAACCAAATCAAGAATCACCTCCGGCACCTCACTACATGCCGAGGGGATACATCCAGTCAATTCCCAAGGGAGTCTGCCTTTTTATGATAGATTTGGATTACAAACTCTCCTATATCAACATTGGGGGGACATAACAAACAACCGAAGGCTTTTTGTTGTCACGAGCCAACATTACAAAGCAAAGGAAACTATCCTAAACCTACGACGTATACAGCCGAAGGGTCCCCTCCCGAAGGCCAGCAGCAGGAAATACTTAGAGAAAATAATCTAAGTCCTAAATACTTCGCCCCCTGTGGAGCCACCAGTCAACCGAAGGCATATCTGAGACAAGACCCTCACATTCACCCGAGGGCTCCTACTTCATACATACTACACTTAGAAAAATTTCTAAGTCCCAAAAGTTTTTACCCTCGGTCAAATCTCCATGCAGCCAGAGGGACCGCACAGTCAAAGGCTTGATGAAAACACACTTAGAAATATTTTCTAAGTCCTGCATATTTTGACCCTCGGTCAAATCTCCATGCAGCCCGAGGGGCCATACGGATGAGGACTCGGTAAAAGTATACTTAGGAAAATTGTCTAAGTCCTAACTATTTCTGGGCCCTCGGTCATATATCCAGCCAGCGAAGGGTACCCAACTACCGAAGGCTAGACTGTACTCAAACACTTAGAAAAATTTTCTAAGTCCTAAACACCTCGCCTCCGGTTATCTCATGAGGGCTACACAGAACCAGAGGGAAGGAACCGGCCGGGGGCCAACAGATGAACAAAACACTTAGAAATATTTCTAAGTCCTGAACATTGTGCCCTCGGTGAAATGTTCAGATGACTAAATAGGCCTGGTGGCCGAGGGCTACAAAAGGCACTATGCTTAGAGGAATATATTCCAAGTCCTAACATACATTCAAAGAAGGGAGAAGGCATACATTCAGAAAAGGCGAAGGCATACATTCAAAAAAAACGAGGGCATACATTTAAAGAAAAACAATCGGAGGAAACGAATTATACACAAAAGCCCGAAGGCCGATATTCATTCATAAGAAGAATGGAAGAGTTAAAGTATATATTACAATATGGCCGAGGCTGAGAGTACACAAATATTCATTACAAACAAAAAAAAGGTGTTCAAAAAGCTACTAAGTGGAAGTGTTTCATTCAGCTTTCGCCTCCTCAACAGGCTTCGAGGTGACCTCCTCCCCGACGGCAGCCTCGGCATCACCATCACCAGATCCCCCCATCATCATGGAGTCGTGGATCACAGGCCTCTCTTCGCCCGGGGGGGGGGGGGGGGGGGGGTTTCTCACATCTGGCTGCAAAGGAGGAAGGCCATACGCCGAGGGGTCAAATTCCTCGAGGGAGACTTGGAAGTGCCTGGCGAGCCTCCGGTACACTAGATGCTGGGTGAAGAATTCACCCCCTTGGTAATAACTGTCTCCCCTCTCCGCCATCCAGTCTCCCCCGGGGCCCTTCACCCAGTCATCTACCGATGACTCCACGACCGAGGCCACCCACTGCTGCCTATCTTCGGCTTTCCAGCCCTCGGCCATGAATGCGGCAACAGCTTCCTCTCGGGCTTTGGCGACGGCCTCGGCCTTGGCAAGCTATGCCTCCTCGGCGGCTTTCTTAGCAGCCCTCTCGGCCTCAAGCCTGGCCTCCTCCACGGAAGCCTTGGCCTTCAGCTCAGCGCCCTCGGCAGCTTTCCGAAGATCTTCCTCCAACAAGGCCATCTGCTTTACAGCATCAGAGTTCTTCAGGATCAGCTCCTTCATCTCCCGATCCTGCTCCGCTTTCTGGAGGCGCCATTGCTCGAGCCTCTATGCGTGCTCCCCGAGGGCTACACAAGCCTGATAAACAACAGGAGGAGGGGTCAAATTAGTATGGAAAGAGCATTAAAGTTTAAACACAAGAGCTAAGGAAGAAACTTACAGCCAACGAAGATCGAAGGATCTTGTTCTCGAGGGCCACATTATCATAAGTCGAGAGGGCAGCCTTGTCCATTGCCGAGGTGATCCCCCTCAAGAAAGCCTTCGGCTCCGCTGAGCCATGTAGGACAGAAGCCCCCGGGGCCAAGGAAAGCTGCAGGATCTCCCGGGGGGGGGGGGGGGGGGGGGGCTTCGCAAGGGAAGATCGGCTTGGGCTGTCGCCACAGCACCGACTGGGGGATCCGGAGAAGGGCGATCCTCAATGATCACCAAGGGGGCATCCTGGCCGACAGTGCCCCCTGTACCCCTTTGCTTCTTAGCAGGGGGCTCAACCGCCTTGCTCCCCTTTTTCTTTTTGGTGGCCCCCTCGGCCACCACGGTAACTCCCTTCGCAACAGAGGGCTCCGGAGTCTCCTTTTGAAAGAAGGCTTCCACAGGCGGTTGGACCGAGGGGTCCTTCTTCTGGGCTTGGGTCTTGCCCTTCTTTTTTTTCAAAGCGAAGAGCTTACCGGCGTCCATATTCACACCTGCCAACAAAAAAGGGGGTTAGACCGAAGGGAAAGAGAGCAAAAAAAAGAGAGAGAAAAAAAATCCTAAGTACAAAACAGGAAGCCCTCGGATACTACCTCCTGCCAACACAGGATATTTCTCGTCTGTCTCGCCGAGGAAGCGATATCTGCGGAAGCCGAGGGCGAAAAGCTCCTTGTCAGCAGTAAAGTCCTTAATGGACACTTGCTTCGTACGACCCTCCGGGATCTTGGCTATTATCAAGCCATCCTTCTCCAGAGCAGCATTTCCAACCTTCGGATGCCGACGGAAGCGATCCCGAAGTTCCATCGAAAAGGGGCTCTCGGCATTTCTAACATAGCACCACCGCTCCTTCCAGCCTTTGTTGGACGAGGGCGCTTCTGTGAATAATTTCCACTGGGCTACCTGTTGCAGATTGGCGAAGCCCTCGGCGTTCGCGTGACCCCCTCGACAGAGGTTGAAGCTCTGAAAAAACAAGTCCAGGCTGGGGGTCACCCCTCGGGCCCGGCAGAGATTCAGGAAGCCCTCCACGTAGGAGTGGCTGTTAGGCGTCAACTGGCAGGGGACCAAACCCACATACCGAAGGTATTCCCGAAGGAATGGGTGCAGGGGGAACCGGAGCCCCATTGATACCGACAGGATGTGCACGGCGATGCAACCCTCGGGAGCCCGGGAAAGCACATCATCTGGGCCTGGCGCCACCACCACAGCCGAAGGCCCCACGTGCAGCTGAGTCACGTACAGATCTTCCCTGTCAGCCTTCGACCCTATCTCGAGGGCAGCAGTATTCATCCAGGAGTACCCCTCGGGCACATCTATGGGCTTCTCTTGATCAGCAACAACGCACTTCTTCTTGGGAGCAGTTTTCTTCTTCTCCTGTTTTTTCCCGGGGGCCACTCTTATCGGCGTCGGGTTGAGGGGCCGAGAGCTCCCTGCCTCACCAGCACCCCGAGGGGGAAGAACAGCCACTGTCACCCTCATCCTCTCCTTCTCTTCCTCCTCCTCTGCAACTTGTACGGCGAGGGCAAGCTCTTCATCCTCTGCCTCTTGCTCGAAGCCCTCGGCTTCAACTTCAGCCACCAACTCCTTCTGCACCTCCATCGCCATCGCGACATCCTCCTGGGCCGAGGGTTGCTCGCTCGAGGACCCCGCATCCGAGAAGCTCTCCTCTTCCATCGAAGGATCCCTCGATATGTCCTGAGAGTCACTTTGGGAAGACATCTTTCCAGTGGGTCGAGGGCTCGGAAACACTAAGTGTTCTAAGTTACAACTCCTAAATCTAAGGCCGCTAAGACAACAAGCTAGGAAGGGAGAAGGACAAGTGGGGAACTGACCTTAAAAGCGGGGGATTCAACCGGAGGCTGGATTTTCTCTCTCTAGAAATTTGAGCAGAGCTTCGCTACAATGATATCGCACAAGGGAAGTGATGCCCGGCTATGGGGTATTTACAGGCGTCTGGATCCGGGCTTGGGCCTGGAAACCAGGCCTCCGGTTGAACTACCATCATTACAAACCGTGGTTTCGCCCAATCGGTGACACCCGCCCACGGGCAGCCAACGAGCGCACACCACGTGGAAGCCCCCCCCAACGGCTATATTTTGACGTTAGGTATTCCAACGACTATATTCCCAACGGCTATATTCTGGGAGCCTCCGGCCATATTTAGCAGCTCACTCCTTCATCAACCAAGGAACTAGCCCCCGGGCTTTTTGCTTCACTCCGCTTCATCAAGAAGAGCCCCCGGGTACACTTGCCCAGAGACGCTCCCAGTTTGTGCCCCACACACTACATGATGAATGCCTTCGGGCCCACCCCCTCAGAAGCCCACGGCTTCATAACAGGCACACCTCTCGGGGATCCCCCCTCAGCGCTGTGAGGGCCGGGTAGCCCCCGGGGAGTACGCCTCATTGACAGATAGCCTACGGCACACAGGTAACGGGAGCCCTCGGACACACCCCTCACCAACTAATCAACAAACAGGGGACACCCCGGTAACACTTCAACTACTACTCACATTCATCACGCCCTCGATCCCCAGATTGAGGGAATCCCCTTCGGCACCTGCCAGGATATCAACAGCACGCCTCCGGCTAATCAACACATGCGCCCTCAGAACAAGGATAGCCTTCGGCATCAGCATTGTACTCCATTTCGAACCAGGGCTTCACGTTTTCGATTCATCATTGGGGGAATTCGGTGCACTCTTTTTCCCTCATTAGGATTTTTTCCCACATGGTTTTTCCTAATGAGGTTTTTAACGAGGCATCCCCCCAAAATGAAACCAAAAGCGTCAGCCTTCGGCCCAAAACAGCAACATGATTACTCTACTCCTTTTCACCACTTTGCAAGTGCCTCAAGGAGTAGGGGACTGGAGAACCCCCTCGGGAAAAATCACAAAAATCACAAACATGGCCCCTCAAGTCCCGACATGTGGGTAACTGAGGGACTGCCCTCGGCAGAATAAACAAACAGCAAACTACCCACAACACCACAAACTACAACGGAACAGCAGCAGAGGACAAACACAATTACTCCTTTTCCCTCAAGTACCTTTCGACAAAAGGAGTGAGGGACTCCTGATGGAGTATATGGCCCGGGAACCCCCGGCCCCCAGACTCCTACTACTCCAATGAAGGCCCAACAGGCCCAGAAAGCACAACAGGCCCAAATCACAGCGCCCAGAGTACCAAGCAGCCCACGATGCGCACCAGGGGTGCCTTCGGCCCCCTGGCCGAAGGCTCTAAATCTCACAAGAGGGTCAAAACAGGAAAACAAGGTTACTGGGAAGAACGGCGAAAATCAGTAGCCCTCGGCAACTGGAGCCCTCGGCACTAAGGGGGTCCCCGGTACTCAGAGCCCTCGGCTAGTCATCTACAGCCGAGGGCACCTTTTCCGACATAATAGCCGCTCCACATGCGTATGGATCACCGTACCCAGTACAACGTCCCATCCAACAGCCGCATTAAATGCGGCCACATGTGGTTGCCAGCGCCAACCAGTTGAGGTGACCTCTCGGCCAATGGACGCTTGACACGTGTCCCTGTCTGGCATTTATTACTACTATAAATAGCACCCCATTTCCCCATTTGTAACCAAGTCACAAGACAGAACACGCTGAAAACGCTGAATACTTTCTAATATACTTCCTCTCTCTATACCCATTTGCTCTGACTTCTCTCTAGTTACTCTCCGCAATAACCCCTCGGATAAGCTACCCCTCGGGTACACTATCCATCAGCACAGAACGCCTTTTATGAATAAATTCCATTGTCAAATAAAAGAAATATGATTAGCATTTTTGTTTGATTTAGAGATTTTGACATACTCCGTATTTACTTACATGTTCAATCAGAATATTAGAAAAAGTGATTTCCAAATCGTTAAATTTATTCATAAAAGGGGTTTTGTGCTTGATTAATTAAAACACAAGGAGGTTTGACGCATTTTTTAAATCACAGAGGCTAATGCGTCGAATTCTCATATCACATGAGAGTTTGGTACATTAAACCCTTATAAGATCATTCTTAATTTCTTATACTGGAGTACGTACCTCCGTATACTGGAGTACGTACCTCCGTATACGGGTACAGGTCTACAGGACACTCCTGTTTCTCGGTTTCTTCTTGTTCTTTTTTTCCTTCGTACGTAGCAAGCTAACTAGCTAATTAAGGTCTTTCTTGTTGCTTTTTTTTTTTTAAAACAACCTTAACATTAATTTTAGTTTATGAAATTCTGATATAAAAAATATCCATATGATATAACGTCCCAACTTCCTTCTTTTTGTATTTTATTTTTAGTTTTCTAATCAACCTTCCTTCATTATTATATCTCTCACCGTTATCAGGGCCGGTCCCGAGAAAACGAAGACCCCGTGCAACAATAAAATTTGGACCTTTTTTCAAGTTGCAACACAAGCAAATTCTCTTAAAATACAAGTTATTAATAAACGTAATGATTAAAATGAAAAAAGTCATTAATAACTTAAAGTTTATTTAGAAAGAGACATTTTCGAGCATATTTAGATGTAAAGTCATCTACCAAACGTAGCTTGCAATGTCAATTTCTTCCAGTGTTTTAGAATTACACATTTATTATCAATTCAAAATTTCAAATAATGATTTACTTTAACTGCAAAAAAATCAACAAACACAGACAATGCAACAATTCATTGAAAATAAACAAATTACAAGAATTCAACAAACAATTCATGAATTCATCAATTCAATAAATCAAAAGTTCATAAGAATTAGCAAGTTAGTAGTGGACTGACCGGACTTATGGACGACTGGACTGAGGGAGGCGGCCAGGCGTGAGCTTGACGGTCTGAGGGATGCGGGCGGTCGTGCGGAGCTATGGTTGTGGCGGCGGCATGCGGTCATGAGGGAGGCGGAGGCGTGCGCCGTGGCGGTGTGCGGTTGGACTGGAGAAGCCGGACGCGGAGCTGCGCTGCTGCGGAGTGCTGAGGTCGTCACTCTTGGGTGTGGGTTGCTGGCTTGCTGCGCAGGGGAATAACCGAGGGGCGAGGGGTTGTCGTGCACTCGCGTGGAGCAGGGCCTGCAGGGAATGGATTTTGGATTAATGGATTGTTGGGCTAAAATTTAATGGGCTGGGTATAATACTAATTTTTTTTGGGCTCTTAAAAATTTCGGGCCCTGTGCGGTTGGAAAGGGCAGACAGGCCCAGGGACGACCCTGACTGTTATATACGGAGTATAATGATAGTTTAGTGAATTGTTAATTTAATAATGAATCTATTATACGCATACATTATAGAAATTAGCTTTTTTCTTATTTGATACTCATTTTGTAAATAATGTATACTCATTAAGTATTGGTGTAATGCTCATTTTAAAATGTCATATCAACGACAACGAACTCACGCAATCAGATTGAAGTTTGCTCACATGATCTCAATGCTCAATATTACAAAATACGATACTCAATGAAAATGTCTTAATACTCGACTAGCAGAGTTTACGATTTTCATATCAATGCTGATAGACTATAAGTCTAGAGAGAAGGGAGAACTAGAGAGAGAAGTTCTATATTTGCTCTGTATTAATGAATTTTGTGAACCTTTTACATGACTCCCAAGGGGAGTATTTATAGAGGAAATTAGGGTCGGGCTCCCAAGTCTTGGGCTTGGAAGGCCCATTTACAATAGGGCCACTATTGGGCTGAGTACAAGAGATGTAGAAATAATTAAGTATAAGATCCTATTCTGGGGGCTGCTCGTGGCCGATGAGGGCACGGCCGACGAGGGCATGGTCGACGAAGACCCGACCGACGAGGTCACCCGGTTCTCCCGGCTCCTGGACCGTATTCTGAGTAGACTTCTTTCTGGCCGATAGAGGCCATCTGGTCGACGAGGGTCCCACCAGGTGATCGTGGTACCTTGACACTACCTTCTGTTCTTCCGAGTATGTGGGCCATGGGGTCCAGGCCCATATACTCCATCGAATGCATATTTCAAAAGTATCATACTATATTAGATTCATGTAGGAGTTGATTATAGATACAAGAGCACAAATCATGATACTCAATTGCATGCGTCTAATTATCAATAGAGAAAGTTTGATGCTCAATGAAATGTATTGGTGCTCAACTAAAAAAATAAGATTTTCATATGTCAATGCTCATTTTGTAAGTTTACGTATATCAATACTCATGTTATGCTCTTTTTTAAAATGTCATATCAATTGATATATCAAAAGTATTATATTACATTAAATTTGCATATTGAAGTTCCTATGAGTTGATTATAGATACTCCCTCCTTCCCATCTTACTTAGCCAAACTTAACTTTTCAAGTCAATGACGTCTAACTTTGACCAATTATATGTTTATATAGAGAAAATATTCATAATATAAAAACGATATGAAAATGTTCTTTGTTAAAAATATTATCATAAAAGCATAAAATTATTAAATTTTGCGTAAATATATTAGTTTAAATAATTGATCAAAGTTATGCGTTGAGCGCCGCGGTCTCTCCCTAGCAGGTCTAGGGTTTGGTTTTTCCTTAGCAGATCTAAGGTTTGGTTCTTTCGGCTGGTAAATCTCCTTCACTTGTGTACGGCGCTGGGATTGGATTTGAGGCAGATTGACAAGAATCCTTACCCAAGCTTGATGACATCGAAGCCAGAGTTCGGCGATCGGTTTCTTCGTGAGCAAGGTAGCAAGGGCACAACAGCGATGAAGATAACCGCTAGCGGTGGATTTGCTACGAGCGCGGGACGAGGAGAGGTGCACGGATTTCGAGCAGGCCAGATGACGATTCACAATGGAGGATCAATTAGAGTGGTACCAAGGATACGACCTCCTCCTGAACCACCGCCATGGGTTGTACGAGGTGCTAGAGTCCGTGAAAGTTTTCCTATTAGTTATTTTTATTCTGTCATTTGGCTTCTTGTTATCGACTATGTTGTTAGGTTTGTCAGTTTGTTCGGGATTTCAGCCTTTTTTATGTCATTGAGTATGTTTGGATCTATGGGAATAGGGATGGTTGTGTCAAGCCCTCTGCATGATTAGCGATTCATGTTGCTCTTTCAAGTGTGACCGTCTCTAAGTCTGATCATAGGGTTTACAGTCGTAGTTGTTGGATTTTAGTTTGTGTCAGTTTTGTTTTTCTTTTGATTGGTGTAATGATCCTGAAACTTATATGATATGAAAGAAGGTTAGTTGACGATCAAAAAAAAATTGATCAAAGTTTACCACCTTTGACTGGAAAAGTCAAAGATGGCTAAGTATAATTTAATAAGTTTTATAAAAAAAAAAACAAAAAAAAGAAAGTGAATTTGAAGACATGAAGCAGAGATCATGATGATCATTGTTAGACTTCTAATGCTCAACTAAATATATCTGATGCTCACTAAAAGTGCATTAATACTCATTTAGCAGAAGACACGAATTTCATTTAAATTAATAAAATGTCACCGGTTGTACACTTGTACGGTTCTCACCGTACAGCTGACCGTACGATTTGGGCTTCCAAAGATTTGCTCTTAAAAGTACTACGTATTCATTATTTTGTTGGATGTAAAGAAAATCCCATAATAAGAACATATCCCATGTATACAAAATATACAAATGATACAATGATTAACTATGGATTAGGAAACTAACTGACCACGTTTAGGAAACTACGGAGTATGATATATCAGGGTTTAGCGAAGTCCGAATAATATACGTAGTATAAAGTAGAATTGATGTCAAAAATTACATACGGAGTATAATAAGTATATTTGTTGGAACCATATTCATTGGAACCATATTCATTGATATCTTAGTCTTAGAATTGAATTATTATTAAACGGTAGATGCATGCATGAAGCGTTGCAACCCTTGTGTTGGATCATAATTAAGTGGCCGCCGGGGGCTCCAACTTTGATCGGTCATCATCACAACCACTTGTGGCCGGAAACCGCCAAGCGGCCACCAGTTTTTCTACTAACGACAACAAACTGCGTAACTGGTCCTTGCCTATCGCCTGCCGCCCCGCTCGGTCCCTGGTAATTCAACTCTATCCCCTATATATGTGTGTAGGATTAGGATTCTCTGCCTAAGGTAGAGTCTGACATCAATGGAGGGCTTAGCTTTGGTTTAATCCAAGACCTTGAGATGTGTGAACAAAATGGGTCCCTTCCTCTTCTACCCTTATTTTTTTGATCTGAAGGTTGAAAATGGCCAAGCACTCTCCTTGCATGCCAAAGTATGGCCAAGCACTCTCCTTGCATGCCAAAGTAAGGCAGAGGCCCTTGATCCGTGTAAACGGACGATCAAGTGATTTATCATATACAACCCGTAGTACTACGTACTCTCTCCGTCTCATTTAAAGTTTCCCGTCCATTATTCTCCGGTAAAGGATGAATACAGAATTTCGAGTCGGGGGATTATTTTTTCTTAGTGTAGGGGGTGAAATTTTTTCTGTAATGTAGCGGGGCGAAATTTGTTTCGCTAGTGTAGCAAGGTGAATTTTTTTTTGCTAGTGTAGAGCTTTGCAACTAATTTTTATTCAAAAAAGTTCTATTAGTACATACACGATGAAATTTAAATGTATTACATTCTGTTAAGGTTTAATCCCGTAGATCCGAAAGTCCAACACCAACTTTGGATATATCAGGAAATGGACGATAATTCAATGTATAAAAGAAATATAAAAGATGATCTCAACGAACACTCAAAGCACACTTGTTTTAAGTAATTTGACTATTACACTATAAACTACCCGATCGGTATGTCGAATAGTAACTAATACAAGAAATCAGAGAGATAATGCTATTCTAGGCTTGAGTATCAAAATGCTAACCCTTTACAATGAAACTAATCCTTCTATTTATACTAATGGGGGGTATGAGGTACTTCATGTTGATTGGTTGTTTTATCTAGCAACTTGGAACCTATGCTCCCACTAGCTGCCGTCATACTTTAGCAATAAATGCCCTCTGCCACTTGTTGGCTACCCGCTGCCCGAACGGGCAGTGAATCCTGCTGGAATCAACATTGGTTTGGCTCGAGTTCGCTGATTAGTCCGATCCCCGTTCGGTACATTTGATCTGGAGTCATTATTGATCTGGCTCATTAATGATTTAGCCCAAGTATGTTAATCGATCCAAACCTCGTTCGGTACATATTTTCCCAAGAGTTGGTTCATTTTCTGGATGATGGGCCCGCCTAACGAAATGGATATTTTGGGCCTTAGATCTGGGTATTGGGCCTGCGGCCCAATATCCCAACACATTCTAATTCTAGATAACGGAAAAATAACATTGATTTTATAACTGTAAGTGCTCTAGAAAAAAGTATTGATACATTAAAGGGTATGAAATGACAAGTAAAAGGAACATTATTGGAAAATAAGAAATGAAATATAACCAAATAATTATCAGATTATTTGAAGGTAAAGAGTTTAAAAGGTACACATCAACCAATGCTTTTTAAATAACTTCAGCCTAGTTAAACCACATGAATCTTATTAGGATGAAGAAGTGGTTTTTGAATTACAATTTTTGTCTACCAAGAAGGGTATTCGTGGGTCACAAGAAGTTTTCTTAATATTATAGTAGTATGAATGATATTATTATTTTTGGAATAACATTATACGCAGTATTATTGTTAATTCATATATATGGTGCATATTATATTTATATTAATGCTAAACATATATTTCCAATTAAAGTCTGAAAATTTTATGAAAGTATTACATACGGAGTATATAATAGAAAAAATTGAAATTTCACGGGGGGCGGTCGCCCCCCCCCCCCCCCCCCAAATCCGTCCATGTCTTCGGTTAACCTGAATTGTTCTTAATCTTTTATTTTATATATCCAACTTTTATCAAATTTAATTTTTCTTGATCAGGTATTATAATTATAAAACTTTTAATGTAGTTTCTGAGTATCTAAATTCTATTTACTAAAAATAATCTTATTAATGACAGATACCAATTAACTTTATGGGGAGTTAAATAAACCGCATGAAAACCTTTAAGTGGGACAGAAGGAGTATGCTTTTTTTGCATATTCTTCTACATTTACTCTAGATCGATAATACAAGTATTATACTTTATTATGATAATATGTATCGATCAGCTTATTATAAATTAATGTAATCTCCTACTTATATAAAGAGTGACCTGGACGGAAATTCCGCTGATTTGTCGTTAAGTTGGTCTTCCGTCTCTTCCTATTTATAGCTCCGTCTCCGTCTCCCTGTATTCAAAATTACAGGGACGAACGTCCCCATAGCCCAAGCCAGCCGGGAAGAGCGTCCTCACCGAGGGACTTATGTTGGATAAATGAGATGAATATCCCCATGGCCCAAGGCCCAGAGGACGGTAGGTGACACAAGACGGCCGTTGTCTATGAGACGAACGTCCCCATAGCCCAAACCAACTGGGACGAACGTCCCCATAGCCTAAGGCCCAGAGGACGATAGGCGACAGAGGACGGCCATTGTTTTTGTGACGAACGTCGCCATAGGCTTAGCCAACCGGGAAGAGTGTCCTAACCGGGGGACTTGTGTTGGGTAAATGAGAGCCCAAGGCCCAGAGGACGATAGGCGATAGAGGACGACCGCTGTTTACAGGACGAACGTCCCCATAGCCCAAGCCAACCGAGACGAACGTCCCCATAGCCCAAGGCCTATAGGACGATAGGCGACAGAGGACGGCCATTGTTTTTTGGACGAACGGCCCCATAGCCCAAGCCAGCCGGGAAGAGCGTCCTCACCGGGGGACTTGTGTTGGGCAAATGAGACGAACGTCCCCATAGCCCAAGGCCCGGAGAACGATTGGCGACAGAGGACGACCGTTGTTTACGGGACGAACGTCCCCATAGTCCAAGCCAACTGAGACGAACGTCCCCATAGCCCAAGGCCCAGAGGACGATAGGCGACAGAGGATGGCCGTTGTTTTTGGGACGAACGTCCCCATAGCCCAAGACAACCGGGAAGAGCGTCCTCACCGGGGGACTTGTGTTGGATAAATGAGACGAACGTCTCCATAAGTATTTTAATGGAGTCTGCATTTCTCTCGCCCATAAGTATTTTATGGAGTCCCCATAAATGAGACGAACATACCCATAAGTATTTTAACGTGCTTAAATTGGGCACCAAGCTCTCGCCCATAGGGCGTACCTAGGCTAGTAGTTAAATAAAGACTACTATTGAGATAACAAATTTCTAGATCTACGAATATCCCATTTTACGTGTTCAAGAATGAGCAGGGCTGGCCCTGCCACGTTTCGGCTTCGATATACCATTTTGGGGGGATTTTCATGAAATAAGGATTATATTTTCTTAAAATAAGGATTATAATAAAATTATCTAATAAGGATCATAAAGTAAAATCCACTTTATTCAAATTACATATTTGAGCAGAAATAACAACACAAATATCACAAAAATAGCATTACTTAGAAATATTTTCCGCATGAAATTGTGAAGCAAAATCATCAATAATTACTTTACAATCAATCTTTTCAAGATTTCCCGCTCAATGCTTAAAATTGCTAATCCATTAATTATTTTTGAGAAATAGTCGATCAATTGTATAAGAGCCTTTTGGTAACGCTAATACAGGTCAAGTGAACGTGTATTACTGAAAATTGTCATAATTATTAATGAAGTTGCTTTTTATATTCCCTCTGTCCAAATAGATTTAAAAGTCAGCTTTTTTGTCAAACAATCTCATTTTATTAACTTAATTTTTTTATCATCATTTTATTAACTTAATTAAGATACTAAAATTTAGTCATATTCTAATTTGAGTTATGTGACTTTATAGAAATTTTAATGTAGTTTCTTGAATACGTAAATTGTATTTATTAAAATCCAAATAATAATAATCAATACTGACTAATCAAAATATGTTGCAAAACAATTTCAGACGAAGCGAGTACAATTGTAAAGATTAATTACAGTTTTTGTTCTACATTATATATTTAGATGCCAACATCTTTAATTAGAGTTATATTCAAACATATGACCTCTCCTATAGGAGGACCATAATTAGACAACAAGGTATTTGACATTGATGAAATTATTGAATTACGAAGAAAATTGTTTTGAATATATTTTATTAATAGATATAGATAAACATATACAAAAAACTAAAATATCAAATTCAAGTAATTGAAAAGTAATATGCGTTTTACATGCTTCTTGAAGTTAGTTCTAAACCATTCTTCTTTTATTCTTACTTTATCATGCACATAAACCCACTCTTCTTAATAAGTTCACTCCCTCTCCACCTCTTCACGTTGTTAGTGGAAGAAGGTAGTATTTACAATAGTACACTTTTTTTGAAAAGAAAATGCTTATATTAAACTCATTGAACCAAACATCCAAACATCCAACTTACCTTAGGTACCATATAGCCAACTTACCGTACATTCGGCTATATGGTGAACACCGTTCAACTGATTTTTTTGTAATAATCTGCGCCACAACTCATCTACAAAGACGACGAAGGACATTGACGAAGACGGAACAAGCCCAAGTCTCCAACTCGCGAAGCAGCCCAAGCCGCCGCAGGCTCCGATCGATTGGCGTAGTGACGGCTGCATCGCTTTTGACCCGAGATTCTGATTCTTCACAACCCCCTTTTCGCGTTGGCTTATTTCTCACCTATTGTCTCCTGCTACATATGTCATAGTATATTGAAATGAGTTTAATATTAAAGTTAAATGAGTATAATAATGCCTAAAAGGAGTGAATATGCACAGATGAATATTGTGTGAGAATAATGGAAAATGTTACTCCCTAAGGAGCACTGACAGATATATTTATATTAAAGAGAGTTTAATGTAAAGTACAATACTAAGCCTCTAATAATTCTATTACACCCCCTCAAACTGTGCGGGAGATACAACGCGTAGGTCGTCTTTCAAAAAATGAAAACGTTGACTAGAGAGACTTTTAGTAAAAATATCTGCCAGCTGTAGATGAGTAGGAACATGCTTAACAATCATATCTCCATGAGCAACCCGTTCGCGAACAAAATGATAATCAATCTGAATATGTTTACTGCGGGCATGCTGAACCGGATTTGCAGTCAAGTAAGAAGCAGATATATTATCACATAATAAATGTACCGGCTCTGAGATAGGCTATCCAAGTTCGAACAGTATCGATCGGATATGTAGTGTGTCTTGTACTGTGTAAGCAATGGCACGATATTCCGCTTCTGTGGAGGACTTCGACACAGTAGGCTGCTTCTTAGTCTTCCAGGAAACCAAATTCGGACCCAAAAATACAGCAAAACCTGTGGTGGACCGAGAACTATCAGGACAACCTGCTCAATCAGCATCGGAGTAAGCAACTACACAGGTTGGCCGATTAGACTGCTGAAAATTTTCTTGACTGCAAAAAGATGAGTGGTACGAGGAGCATGCATGAACTGAGACACTAAGTGTAGTGCATAAGTAATATCTGACCGTGTCAAAGTTAAATATTGTAATGCACCAACCATGATGCGATACTCAGTAGAATCAGACAATAACTCACCATCAGAAAGAGACAGAGTGGTACGTGAAGCTAACGAGGTGCGAACAGGCTTTACAGTATGAAGATGAAAACGAGCTAGAAGATCAGTAACATATTTATGTTGAGAGAGAAACATACCTTTAGCTGAACGAATAGCCTCGACACCCAGAAAATAATGGAGATTACCCAAGTCTTTCATAGCAAAATGTTTAGAGATAATTGAAATAAATTGGGTAACAGATGACTCGGAATTGCCAGTAATAATAATATCATCCACATATAGTAATACATAAATAATAGTATTATTCTGGCGGTAAATTAAATGAACAAAGAATTGTCAGATTTGCTACAGGAAAAATTATGTTGTAGAAGAAAACTACTATTATGAGACCCGATTTAGAGATGCAAAGTTGGAGGAGAAGGTCACACCGGAGGAAACAGAGCTGATTGCCGGCAGCGTTCCAAAAGAGAGTGGAGCGCCGGTCGAAGCGTTGGTGCTGGTGCTGATGGTTGCCGAAGCTTGTGATGATGGAGCGGCCATTGTGGAGCAGCGACGGTCGACGTCGGAAAATTGAAGGCAGGCAGGCGGCGACTCTAGGCTTAGCACGCGGCGCCGGGAAAAAAATTGTAGAGAGAGGATCGGAAAAATTAATGTGCTCTTGATACCATGTGAGAATAATGGAAAAGGTTACTCCCTAAGGAGCCTTGACAGATATATTTATATTAAAGAGAGTTTAATGTAAGTACAATACTAAGCCTCTAATAATTCTATTATATTGAACACATAAGAAATGAGTTTTATGTTTAATTCAAATAAGTGTCACGCCCAAAATGAATGAGCATACACAAACGAGCTATTGAATTTTTTGATACTCATTTTGTAAGCTATGTATGCTCATTTGGCACAACTTTATGCTCATTTTAAAATGTTACACATTTCAAACGTATCACATTACACCAGATTCACATATAGAAATTAATTAGAATTGATTATAGACATAATTTAAGATTTTTTATAAACTAAAAAATTATAAAAAGAAACGGAATAAGAAGCCGAGAACAATGATGCTCACTCTTGTTTGATTAGAGACGGTTCAGTACACTTGTCTACCGAATTATCGCTACCATTCCACGCAGCTAGATGAAATCCCGACAATAGGACACTCTAAACACCATGTCTGCATTTTTCCGTTAAGCAATCCCTTCCATCAGGTCTGCACTGAATCGGTATTTGCAGATACTTCACACTCCATCGCCAACAAAGGTTTCCAGTCTTAACAGTATAACTTCAACTAAACATTGTCATGTCGCTGCACATCACTCTCATCTCTCAACCTGCTACTCCTCTATTCTTCTTTCGCTTCATTGCTGCTCTGCAAACAAGGTACATCCCTTCTTACTAATTGGTTTGGTAGTGCTTATCACCAATCAAAGATAGCTTTTGTTATATAAGGAGAGAAATTCTTATTTCGCATGTTGTCCCAGATAAAGGTTAGCTTCTTTCTTTTAATAATAATGACTACTCACACAGTTTATGACTCTATATTATTTGGTTTATTCCATCATATACTAGAGTAATACAATAGCAAGTCTTTGGCTCTATTGGAAATGTTGATCTAAGCGGCTAAGCCTAATATGACTATATTCTTTGGTTGTGTTTTACATTGTTTGGTGTTTTATACGAGTGGTGTATGACTCTGTGTTATAGTTTGGGTTGGTTTTATTGGTTTCCTAGTGAAAAGGGGAAGGTAGTTTATTTACAGAAAGAGTTCAATCCTTGATCAAGTTTGCAACTCAAATTATATGAAAACATCATATAAGGTGTGCAAGTAAAATCATTTGAAAACATTAGAGGTATTAGTAATTATTATGCTTAATGACGTGTTTTTTTTACCTTGTCATTTTTTTTTGTGAAGAGAGCATCATGTATAGTTTAGCAAAGATGCATAACTAAGTTCCGTGAGGCCAATATCTCGCCTTGACTAAATTTAACAAATGCTTTCACGTTGTCATGCGCCTTGTAATCATACTTTCTCGTGCTACATCTATCATAGTATCATCTATGAAGTGATAATGCCACTTCATACTGGTATAACTGTATAAGTAAAAACGTTGAGCTTATTTTTCAAAGAATATGCTTTCTTTGGGTAGTCCTAAAATTGAACGTTTAGTATTTGTATAATTGAAATAATTACAACTTGCTAGAGATAGTGATTTTGTTTGTGTTAAATAGTTCAGATTTATTGTTGGTGCAGATTCAATAGAAAAGAAGAATGGGGCAAAATCACAAGCTGCTTTGGTTTCTCATTTTCTTGTCACAATGTTGTTGCTTGTCATGGGGTGGTTGGTTCTTCGGTTCAGCTAAGAATCATCGGGAAGAAGAAAAACAACTTCCTGGAAAGATTTCATCAGGTTTCTCCATGGAGCCTTTCAGTAATGCTAAAGGACTCAAATTAGTGGAAAACGCAAGGCAGAAAATGTTGATGGTTGGCCCAGATTCTTGTTGGCAAAGGGCTTATCAGAGTGTATTTGCAGAGTGTTCGAAGGCTCTTTACGATGATGAACTAAGGTCTCGTCTTGCGTGGCATCTCAGTGATTGCTTCCAGAAACATTCTGCTCGGTCTTCTTTTCCATTCTGCGACCCCAAATCTCCCATGAATCATTGCCTCAGGAACTTGGACGATCTTTCTCACAAGATTTACCTTGAGTTCTTTCTTGAAACCAACTCAATTTGTCACCAACTTCAGTAAGTTCTCCACTTTGCCTCTTGATAATATACTATATGCATATTAGACTCAAACTCAAGTGAACTTAGTCATATGCCATAATATATTGAGCAAATATAATTCCTTTAACTAACTTTTAAGATGGCATTCCAAATAGAGACAATCAAGCTAAAACGAGTAATAGTTCTCTATTTAAGACTTAAAAGAACAGATTTTAAAATGCATTTGCTTTAACCCTCATCAAGCATGTTATACCATTCACGTCAGACGTATATAAAAATAAAGCCATATAAAAAAGACCATAACTCTCCTATTATGTTGGACTTTCATGATAATACTTTAATTCTCAGTACTTAAAATGACATGTATATATTGCAGGATGGATGCATTTAAATATCAAACGGAGAGATTGGTGAATGACTTGAAGAAAACGGCTGAGTACGCAGAGGAAAAGATAGAAAACATAGAGGCGCACGAGGGAGTCTTACTGCAGAACTCAAAGGAAATCCAAGATTCACTGTCCGTGGTTGATCTAAGAACTCAAAACCTAGAAGAGGTTTCCAAGAATGTGGAAGAACATGTGAGCATTGTCCTAACTCATTCAAGGGAAATCCGTGAGCATTCCAAGTCCATCGAGGCCTCTCAGAAGGAGTTAACGGATGAACAAGCACGTATGAAGATGAATTTAGTTGAGGGAATGGAAATACTGCAAACATCTTATAGTATCCTTGGTAAAGGGATGAATGAGTTGAAGAGTGAGGCTGAGGAGATTGAGAAGGAGATTGGTAAAGTTGGTAAGGAAATGAATTCAAAAATGACAATACTTCAGAGTAAAGCTGATGATATTGAAGTTATTGCTGGGGTATCTTTAGATAAACAGAAAGAACTCCTTGACATCCAGTCTGCTGCACTTGATGGTCTTCATATTCTCACCAATTTTCAGTCTCAAGCTCTTGAAGAAAGCAGGTAAAACTGGATCAATAATGTCTTTTCTTTTGTTAAAGTTTTTGAAATTTTAAATGAAATCCGTTAGCTGTTTCTCTCTAATCGGTGTGATATAAAAAACATGTAAAATATTATTAATACTTTATATGGCTTTTTTATATCTCACTGATTTGCGAGAAACAACTAATGGATTTCATTTAAAATAACAAGAACTTTGTTATATTCTTGTATTGAATCGAATGCGAACTTTTTCGGAGCATGTATATATAAATTCTCTGTATTTAAGTAATTTGAAAAAGGAATTTCCAGGCCCTTTGCATATAAACTTCAAACTTTATTTCTCTAATTACTATTTCCTAGCTATGCCACACGTCCTGACGATTTTATTTTCCTACTTAAATGGCCTTGTTTTTTGGGTATGTTAAGTCATCCTAAATCTAATGTTGCAATTTTTGGAATTAATCTATAGAGGAACATTGCAACAATTGGTTGAAACTGGAGAGAAACGACAGGATGAATTACTTAGAAAGCAAGAAATGCTTCAACATGCTCATGATCACCTTGTGGAGAACTCAAAAATAATTCTAGCAGCTCAGGTGAGTATGAAACTACTTCTGTCTATGATCTTGATCAATATTATCACATGATTAGGTCTTAATGAAAAATGTATTGTGTTGTAGGAAGCATTTGAATCCAAACAAGCAAGCATGTTTGTGGCTATAGACAAGCTCTTTGCATTGCATAATGCTATTCTCTTGGAATCGAGGTTGATGAAAGCCTTCCTGGTTTATTCCCTGTCAATCTTTCTCCTCTACATGCTCACTAGTACAAAACAGACTTATAACGTTAGGCCTCGCCTTTATATAGGTACAACATTACATGCAAGAACTTCGCTTCTCATTTTAAGAATCATTTCTAATGCTAAACAAAGTGGTTAACTAATTAATTTCTTATGATTTTTCAGAGTTGTGTGTTACATTCTTGATTGAGTTCTGTATAGTTCGATACAGCACAGATAAAATGGAGAAGCAATCTTGGATCGTAGGCATGGTCAGATATGTTTATGTGGCTATGGCATCAATCCAACTTCTCTATGCAGTCTGGACTTACCGGTATGTTCTCATGTAGACATGTACTACTTTTCTTTATTCAATTTTGATTTAATATGTCATTTCATACCAGTCTCTTATAAGAGTACAAAGGAACATATTAAGAGTTGGCATTCGAAATACACAAATAGTTCAATAAGAAAAGTAAAGATAACCTTACATATTAGTTTGTATCTTTATAGGTCATAATTGTTGGATGACATTTCAAATACACAAATATGTCTTGGACTAATTTGTTATCAAATGCAACTAAAATGTACAGAGATTATGAGGTACTGAACCATCAAATATTGTTGACACTGATGGAGAAGGTGAATGGCATTCAGACACATAAGCAGGTATCATGGGAGATGGAGAGTGAGTCAGAGAGTGAAGTGGAGTGGTGTTCATGGTTAGAGAAAGAGTTACAAGAGGAGGTTGATAGTCTGCAAGACCCTGACTATCTGTTGCCTATGGAACAAGGAGCTTCAGAAAATTCTTTGGTAGAAAATAATAGTAGCTCACTTACAACAATGAGACGATATAATCTTCGAAATCGCAACCTTCGAAGATATTGACCACCACTATTGATGATTGTGTCATCTTCTCTACAAATCACACTATCTGTTAATTTTTTATAATTATTACATGTAAAGTTTAACTTCTCACAATTTAGTTTTTCTAGGATGAACACTTCATAAATAAAATTTGCAAAAAGAAAAATGTATACTTGTTGCAATGGAGCATACCAGTATAGTTGTGGTTTTCCTACCAGAGTTCTTATTGACAAGGGCGTTGAAGTACTTGCCACTCCATGAACATCAACTAAATGTGTAACATTGAATTTTTGTTGATAAAACAATTCATCTATCTTCTGGTTCAGAAAATCATCATATTTTTTTATGTGTGGGGGGGAGGAGAATTAAAAAATAAATGTCCTTGGATAAGTTCAAATTTACCAAAACAAATTATCATTCAGAATAATTCTAGAAACACTCAAGTCTCTATTCTCAAGTACTTAAAAAACGCTCAATGCCTCATATTCCTAAGTAGGGTATGTAGTGTGTAAGCTTTATCAGTTGTCTGTTTTCGGTGCTAAGATTATCACCATTCCAGAAGCATGAACCAAATTTAATAGTCTTCGTCCATATGCGAGAAAATAGATTAATTCTATTAATTTAGTTTTGCTTCCTGAGTGAGTTAACGTATTCCTTGTCATCACTTTTTGCTCAAACAATAATAAAAGAAAATAGGCTAGAGGGTCAAATAGGCTCTCGAATTAAATTAAAAAGTGCAAATTACCCCTTATATAGGAGGCTTTGTCCGGCCGTCCTCATTTGAGGCGGTTCCCGGTGGAATTTTTTGATGAATGTTTTTGAGCATCTTCTTCATTAAGTCTAGTTCACCTCACCAAATTTCAGGTAAAAATTCAATCGGGAAGGCAATCAAATGAATTTTTGATGATAACTGCGCAGTTAAACAGCGCAGTACATTTCGGAAAATCATTTGACTGTCTTCTCGGCTGAAATTTTATCTGAAATTTGGTATGGACAGAGCCTGCATTATAAAGAGGGATTTGCACTTTTTAAGTTAGTTCGAGGACCTATTTGACCCTTTAGCCAAGAATATATTTGTTTAGTATGAAGTAATAAACAAGCTTTGTTATTTTTTTACAACTAGGTGTGCCTAAAAGAAAAGGAGCGCAGCTTGAAGTAAAAAATGTGTTCAGCATTGAATTTAAATGATATTTACATTAGATTCTAAGCATGTACTCCGTAATTTTTTATTTCTTGTTTTTTAAATGAAAACACTTCATTATTAAAGATAAAATGGATAGTCTAAAGCTACAATTACCACTTAGTAAATATGTAGACTCATCTATCAATATAAAAGTATTGGGACATGAAGGATTGTCCATAATGTGGTGGCTTTGAAAATGAGAACATCATTCTACAATCGAAGGATTATCAACCTTCGGTGGTTATGAAGGATTTTTACATCATTTTATGAAAAAGGGAAAAGGGTCAGATAAGGCCTCGAACTTACAAAAAAATCTCAAATAAGGTCTTATATAGGAGGTTCTGTCCTACCGACGCCATTGGGGGTGGTTTCCGGTGGAATTTTTCAATGAAACTTTTTAAGCATCTTATTCATTAAGTCTAGTTGACTCATACCAATTTTGAGCTAAAACTTCAATCGGGAAGCCATTCAAATAAATTCTTGAAGATAACTGCGCACTTATCTTCAAGAATTTATTTGAATGGCTTCCCTATTGAAGTTTTAGCTGAAACTTGGTATGAGTAAACTAGACTTAATGAATAAGATTATCACAAAATTTCATCAAAAAATTCAACCGTGAACCACCCCAAATGGCGTTGGCCGGACAGAACCTCCTATATAAGGTCTTATTTGACATTTTTTTGTAAGTTCGAGGCTCTATCTGACCCTAAGCAAACATTGTTTAGAGTCTATTTAGTAACATTGAGAGTCTATTTGATAATACAGAAATCGGCTGTATTGGCTTATTCTGTTAAAATTTAGGAAGTTTTTCTGACTAAAGTGACCAGATTGGCTGATTTTGCTGATTTATGAAAAAAATTATATTTATAACAGCTAAAATGATTCTCTATAGTGACTTTAGTCTATATAGTCACGAAAGTAACTCCAACCTTACATTTTTCTTATTATTACACAATTCAACTCGCGAAATCAAAACTTACGTGTTTGGTGAAAAAGTTGACAGATAAGCCGAAAACAGGGTCACCAAACGGGCTCTAAAATTGGGTGAATCGGTTGATTCTACTGAAATTGATGAAGGTATGGCTGAAGCGACAGAATTGGCTGTATCTGTTGAATCATGAAATAATATTTAAAAATATATTTTATTAATAAAATAAAGGAATAATTATACATTAAAATAGCTAAATTGCTTCTTTATAGTAATTCCAGCGAATTCAGTCATAAAAGTAACACAAATTATAATGAACACCCGGGTGTACAAGTACAGCCGGTATTTTTGTAATATATATCAACTTTGAGCCTTTGATTCTCTCATCTCGCTCTATGCCCATTGCTTTTCTTTCTTCTTCAGCAAACATCCTCACCATCCTCTTTGGTCTTTCCTGCTAATTCGTTTTACATTTTGTGTTTTGTGTTTTTGATTTTATTTTGTTTCGATACTTTTACTGTTAGTTTGTTTACTTTCTTTTCTTTTGTCTTTTTTCTTTTCTTCTTTTCGTTTCTTTTATTTATTGTTTCCTTCTTTCTTTTTCTTTATATAGTAATACAAAGCACATTAGAAATGAGCTTTTGAATTTTTGAAAACTCATTTTGTAAGTTATGTATGCCCATTTAGTACCTTTGTTATGCTCATTTTAAAATGTTATATCAATGCATATTTCAAAAGTCTCATATTACATTAGATTCACATAGAATTTGATTATAGATACAAGACCACAAATCATGATACTCAATCGCATTCATCCAAAAAAAATGATACTCAATCGCACGATTCTAATACTCAATAATAGATGTTTGATGCTCACTGAAAATGTCTTGATGCTCAACGAACAAAACTTACAGTTTTCATATCAATGCTCATCTTGTAAGTTACATATGCTCATTTGTATAGGTTTTGTTGAGCTTTATTCCTTCAACCCGTAGGCCCAACACATGACCCAAGGGTTTCGAATGGAAGAAGTATCGAAGTGGATGTAGAAACAAGCAAGAAGGGCCCAATAAGAAGTCTTAATACACTTCCTTTCCAAAAAAGAAGAAGTCTTAATACACTGAAAGGGTTACGAAGCTGAGAGGCCGTTCGTACAGAGCTATGCTATGAGCTGATATCATTGCTAGAATGCTAGAGTGCTAAGTTGCTCACCCCCTATATAATAAATATAGAAATAAACATGTATGAACAAGCTATTTTTACGTGAAAACCCGGAAAGGCAGAAAACTACGGGACTGTTTTGACTAATGACCAAGCCCTCTCATTTTATTAGGCTCTCCTCACCATTACATTGTACACTTGAGCTCCCATTAATGGGGTCTTTTAGCTAGTCTAGAGAGAAGGAGGAGGAAAATGGGGAAGAAGAGACCCCCCTTACAATGAAATAAATGCTTCTATTTATACTGCCAATGGGTAGTTGGATAAACTGACGTGGCAAGCTGTGGATGGCTGGGGTCTCAACCACCAAATCTCTATATTAAATGCACTTCCCGACATAATCTTGGCTTCCCGCCAAAGGGTGGAGACGAGCGTCCCCATGAGCTTGCCTCCTATTTCCTGTTGGGTCCAAAGTCCCGCGAGACGTACGCCAGGCGCTGCCCCTGGGTCAAAGCACCCGCCTATGCTAGAATCTTGGCTTCCCACCAAAGGGTGGAGATGAGTGTCCCCCTGAGCTTGCATTCTGCGTTCCGTCTGGCCTCAAGTCCCAGACACCGAACGTCGTGCAACCCCCTGCACCTTCGTACCCGAATCTTGGGTTTCGGGCAATGAGTGGAGACGAGCATCCCCCCCTAAGTTCTAGGATTGGGCCGTGGTGGCCCATAGGGGGCGTACGTCGCTTGTTCTGGGAGGATGCACTCCCTGTTGTTCTTATGTATCTCAAGACGTTCGTAGGGTGGACCTTATGGGTTTATGGGTCAATCCCTGTTGGGCCATTAACCCAACACAAGTCCCCACTTCTGATGTTCCGAGCATGTGCGGGACATAAGGAAGTAGAATTGAATCCGACGTACGTCGCCAGCTAATACCCCCGCCGCAAGAAACTTGGGTTCCCAGGCATTGGTTGTCTGGTGTCTCGTGGCGCCTTCCAAATTGCTGAGCCACTCTGTGTCTCCTGACGTGCGTCTCCATGACCACTGTCCATGAAATGTAGTTATCTACCCCCTGGTCCGGTATCATGAGGACGGACGTCCCCTATGGGGGCCAACTTCTTATCTTCCTTGGTCTACTTCCAAGGGTTTCACCAGAAGGCTTGGGCTTATGGGACGATCGTCCGGTGGACCTTAATGGGTTGGTGGGTCGAGCCTTGTTGGGCCATAAATCCAACGGGTTTGATGCTCATTAAAAAAATCATTAATGCTCATTTAACAGAATGTCACGCCCCAGACCGCATCTAGGCGCGTGTACAACCGCCGTATGACCAAGTAACGCCACTCGCAAGTCAACGTGTCTTAACCATACAAGGCGTCCATGAACATAATATATATCCATACTCAGTAGTAAACATACACAACAACATCACAGTTTAGATTAGTTGAATAGCGGAAATATTCAATAATCACTCGTGGGCCACACATGGCCAAAACGTAGGCTCGCAGGCCAAAACAATGTATTAATACAAAAGTATCCATGAGCATAGATTATCTTTTGATATAGTAGAGGGAGCACGAACCACGTCTTCCTCTAGATTCTCTTCACCCGTGCAAAGGTGTAGATGACAAGCCTTAACTTCAACCTGAAATGGTGAGGCCCCCCGAAGGGGTCTGTACAAGTACCGAGTGAGTAGCAGGCTGAATATAGAATAACTAACGTTTCAAGTATAAGACCCAAAAATAGGGTGATACTTATGTAAATAGTCTTTTCCCCCAAGTTAAGAAATACTTAGTAGTACATATACACTTGGAAAATACCCGATCCGTAGATCACCATTTTATTTGGGAAAATATTAATAGTCAATATCCTTGACTAAAAACCTCAGCCCACCCATATGCCTATGAGTGTATAGGACTCCTCCTTGTCCATACTTCAATATCATAATCTATGAGTTTTGAGGATCAAAATCCTTGGGTACTCCACCAAATTTGTATTTGAGTGTTAAAGACTTTTAGTCCTAGGGTCCTCCACCAATTTATTATCCGAGTGTTAAGGACTTTTAGTCCTAGGGTCCTCCACCAATTTATTATCCGAGTGTTAAGGACTTTAAGTCCTATGGTCCTCCACCAATTTATAATCCGAGTGTTAAGGACTTTAAGTCCTAGGGTCCTCCACCAAAATATGAGTGTTAAGGACTTTTAAGTCCTAGGGTCCTCCACCAAAATATGAGTGTTAATGACTTTTAGTCCTAGGATCCTCCACCAAAATATGAGTGTTAAGGACTTTTAAGTCCTAGGGTCCTCCACCAAAATATGAGTGTTAAGGACTTTTAAGTCCTAGGGTCCTCCACCAAAATATGAGTGTTAAGGACTTTAAGTCCTAGTGTCCTCCACCAATTTATAATCGTATGATCAACCTCCTATCAACCTAGATAGGGTCTATATCATATTTATTCATTCATAGCTAAATCAATACATAAAGCTTATGTATCACAATCCATGCAAAGCCATGCGTTTATATAAATTCATAATTAACTGATACCATCCGATATCAATTAATCCATTATCCATCGGTCAACGTTTTCGTTGACCGCCATTTCAAACCTTATACATATCAACTTAATCATCATATAATTAAGTTAATAATGTTCATTTGTGCGCCTCTTACGCTTCAAGCAAACATGCATTTTATATAATTCCTCATAACATATTTCATGCATAAACAATTAATTCCTTTCATACAAACTTAACCATGTTGGCTAATCACATGTTTAAATACCTTTTAAACATAATTATGAACACATATAACATTTATTTAGGTAATCTCATAATTAACCCAAAAGTTATAACATATTAAGCCGTCCACTCACCTTAAATGAGCTTTAGCGCGTTCTGCGCTTCTCGATTGGACTCTAGCAAAACTCCGACGAAACTCCAGCGAACTCCGGCGAACTCTAGAAACACTTTATTTATGTTCCTAATATGGTTTTATCATCATAAAACTCATATCAATACAAATAACCCCTAAAAGGTTATTTTCTGGCGAACCGGTCGTTTTGGCTTCTAAGTCCATTCTTGGACTTAGAACTACCTTCCAACCCCTCATTCTATATTTCTAAATATGTAGAACAAACCTAGGTGTTCCTCATATGAAAAGTAGAGGAAAAGTTATTAAAATGTTATTACCTTAATATTCCACATTTTTCCTAACGTTTTCCTCCTTCAAGCTTTCTTTTTGGACTCCTATGGCTTGAGTTCGAATTGGCTATGGAGGATGAGTATCTTGAAGAGCTTCTTATCTCAAAATTATGTGTTGGGCGAGCTAAATGATTGAGGATAAGAGAGGGTGGCTTGTTTTGTCTCAAGTGGCAAATTAATGGGGTGATGGGTCCTCCTGAAATAACTCGAATCCAGCTCAGGTCTCACTTCTTTGACACCCACAAAGGATGAAATCAAACCATTAGGTCTCAAAGGGAAGAAAGGGGCGTCAACCTTCAATGTATTTTCAGCCAACTCAACTAAAGCTCCACAAAGGTGCTATTTAGGAAGAAGGGTTTTGGCCAAGCTCAGAAATCGGCAGAGAACCAGAGAGAATAAATAGGCAGAGCAAAGATAATAAGGATGGTAACTTACCTTAACAAGGAGATACGCAAATTACTGCCCATAACAAGGAAAGTGCCGCGAAGGGAAGAAGCCGATCGCCATCAACGAATAGCGTAGTGCGGAAAGAAGAAAGAGCAAGGTGCCGGGTGAAAACCTAAGTTGAGTTGGGCTTATGAAAATAATGGGCCAATACCTAACACATTCTCCACCTTATTGGACCATAATGGTGTAGAGCACAACGCTCTAACACAAATTTGAGACTCATCATCGCTGGATTGCCCGAATGATCACAAAGACACATTCAGGCAAACGGGGTAAGATCACCAGGCAACTTATCCGCAATCAATGTTTAACGTGCGTTTGCACGACAACAACTTTTCGACAGAGAGACATTTAGTCCCCATGTCAGCAGGATTAAATTCAGATGGAATTTTAATCAACTTGATATCACCTGCACTAACAATATCACGTATAAAATGAAATCTAACATCAATATGCTTAGTTCTATCATGAAAAACAGGGTTTTTGCACAGTTGAATAGCAGATTGACTGTCAGAAAACACACAAATATCCTGATTAAGACTACCAATCTCCGTTAGGAGACGTTTAAGCCAAATGGCTTCCTTGAAAGCTTCGGTAGCGGCCACATACTCGGACTCAGTAGTGGAAAGGGCAACTATGGGTTGAAGTTGAGACTTCCAACTAATGCAAGACCCGCAAAGGGTAAACACATAAGAGGTAGTGGATTTCCTATTGTCTCTATCGTTAGCAAAATTCGAGTCCACATACCCACTCAACTTAACACCCTCAGAACACCTAGTGAAAATCAACCCATGATTAACAGTAGATTTCAAGTACCTAAGCAACCACTTAAGAGCATTCCAATGAGGTAAACCAGGATTAGACATATACCTACTCAAACAACTAACAGCATAGGCAATGTCGGGTCTAGTACTCACCATGAGGTACATCACGGACCCAATAGCATTGGAATAAGGCACATATTTCATTTTAGCAATTTCAGGAGCAGTCTTGGGAGACTTATCCTTACTCAACACAAAGTGGGACGCCATAGGGATAGAGACGGTAGTAGCAGAATGCATGTTATATTTACTCAAAATCTTTTCAATGTATGAAATCTGATTGAGTACTAACACACGCTTACTCCTATCCCTAACAATGTTAATGCCTAGGATCCTCTTGGCATCACCTAGGTCTTTCATTGCAAAGTTCTCACTGAGACGCTTTTGCACACCTTTAATGGCGTCACCCGAAGGACTAACAATCAACATGTCATCCACATAAAGCAATAAAAATACAGGCACAGAAGAAGTATTTTTAAAGTATAGGCGATGGTCGCACTCGGACTTGTGAAATTTCAAAGATGACATGCACTGGTCAAATTTGATATTCCACTGCCTCGGGGACTGCTTCAGGCCGTACAAGGCCTTCCTAAGCAAACACACATAATTACTCTTCATGGGATCCACAAAGCCCTCAGGCTGGGTCATATAGATTTTCTTGTCCAAATCACCATGCAAGAAAGCAGTGGTGACGTCCATTTGCTTGATTTCCCAATCATGATGAGCAACAAGAGCAATCATAGTTCTAATCGTAGTGAATTTAACAACAGGAGCAAAGATTTCAGCATAATCAACACCTTCCTTTTGAGTAAATCCCTTAGCAACTAACCTAGCCTTATATCTAATGTCGTTAGGCTCTTCCTTAACCTTAAATAGCCACTTACACTCAACTACGGAACTATTGGGCGGTCTAGGAACTAACGTCCAAGTCTTATTCGCTCTAAGTGACTTCATCTCACTCTCCATGGCGCAAAGCCATTTAGCGTACTCATTAGACTTAAGGGCCTCCCTATAGGTTTTAGGTTCGTTAAGCTCAAGGGTCTCAAACACAGAGAAAGCAAACATAGAAGTATCACACGTATGGAAAGCAAAATGAGGCATGCTATCAGCAGTTCTCCTAATTTCTCTCCTACTTCTATCTCTAACAAGTTGGTAATCATGCAAAATATTATCACTAGGATCAGCACTCTCATCATGCGATTCATTGTCATTTGAATGCACATGAGAATGCTCCACCTCACTCGAAGTGGTGGTATTATCATGCTCAGAAGAATCATGCAATTCAGAAGAATCATGCAAATTAGAAGAATCATGATTAGCAAACAAAGGACTAGCAGCATATGGTATGGACTCCACCTCAACAGGTGTACTACTAGGGCTAGACTCAGAATCAGGAACTGACTTAACCAGACAAGGGAACTCGGATTCATTGAAAACAACGTTTCTACTTACCACAACCTTGAAACCTACCTGGTTCCTATCCCAAACCCTGTACCCCTTCACACCCTCAGGATAACCTAAGAAGACTCCTTTCTTAGACCTAGGATCCAATTTGTCACCTTGTTGATGCACATACGCAGCACACCCAAACACTCTAAGATTAGACAAATCAAGGGGCTTGTTTGAAAAACAGATTCAGGGCATTTCCCACCCAAGGGAACAGAAGGAGACCGGTTAATCAAGTAGACAGCAGTATTGACGGCTTCACCCCAAAACTTTTTAGACAAACCGGAGGTGGCAAGCATACTCCTAACCTTATCTAGAACAGTCCTATTCATTCTCTCGGCTATCCCATTTTGTTGGGGAGTATAGGGCACAGTTTTGTGCCTTCTAATCCCACAATCAACACAGAGTTGGTCCATATCCTTATTGCAAAACTCTAATCCATTATCGGTCCTAAGGGTTTTGACCATCTTACCGGTTTGATTTTCTACAAGGGTTTTCCACTCCCTAAATTTCACAAAGACATCGGACTTATGCTGAAGAAGACGGACCCACACCTTCCTAGAGAAATCATCGATAATGGACAGAAAATATCTCTTACCCCCGTGGGTAGAGACACTAGCAGGACCCCACACATCTGCATGAACATACTCTAGCACATAGGTACACTTAGTGGGATTAGGATAAGGGGAAGAGGGGAATGTAACCTTATGCTGCTTGCCTAACACACAAGATTCACAGAAAGGGATGGAGGACACAGAATCCTTACCAAAACAACCAGATTTATGCAAAATCTCTAAACCCTTATTACTCATGTGTCCTAATCTATTATGCCACAAAGCAGTTTTATCAGAACTAACAACATGAGCAGAATCACAGAAAGGCTGAGCATGGCACACATACAAATTATTCACCTTTTTGCCTTAAACAAAACAAGGGAATTTTTCAAAACTTTCATGCACCCATTTCCCCATTTACCCTCAAGCCCACTACCCTCAAAAGCAGCGACAGAAAACAAGTTATGACACAAATCAGGGACATGCCTCACATTTTTCATAGTAAACACAGTCCCATTATCAAACTTTAAGCATACATCACCCACCCCATGTATTTTGCATTTCTTATTATCAGCAAGAGACACAAAACCATCATTGCAAGAATCATAAGAAGCAAACAGAGATCTAAAAGGTGTCATATGATAAGTACAACTAGAGTCAATCAACCACTCATTTTCAGTCATGCTACTCAACACAGAATTTGCAGAATCACAGACCATAAAAACTTCTTCATGCAAGTTATTATCATCTACCACATTAGCATGTTCAGACTTCTTAGGATGGGGACAATCCTTAATGAAGTGACTAGAATTCCCACAATTATAGCACACTCTCTTCTTAGACTTACCTCTCTTCTTCCCCGGGTCATTGTTATTGGTCTGGTTCTTATTGTTGCTACCCTTCTTATGGTTTCTAGATCTACTCTTAGACCTACCCCTTACAAGCAACGCTTCACCAGAATCCCTAGATTGACTGTTACTACCCCTCGAGTGTCTAAGGTCTAACTCCTTACTCCTTAATCCATTAACGACTATATCTAACGAGATATCGTCTCTACCATACTTTATGGCAGATTTGACGTCATTGTAAGAGTCAGGGATGGCATTAAGTAACACTATGGGTGTGTAGTCATCTATGTGTTTATCACCGGCTTGCTTAATGTTCTGAATAAGCTTGTTAAACACATCTAGGTTCTCATCTATGTCTTTGGTCAGGTCAAGCCTAAACCTAAAGAACTTCTCAAGCAAAAACAATTTACCAGGCAAAGAAGTATCGGTATACAACTTATCTAACTTGTCCCACAACTCTTTTGCGGAATCTATAATACCCACCTTCCTGAGCACTGAATCAGAAAGGTTTAGGTAAATAGAGGAACAAGCAGTTTCATTCATCTCAACACGCTTAGCAGCATCCTCAGAGTCTAAATAGAGACCGGTCACGGCTCTATAGACTTTCTGTTGGATCAACACACATTCGATTTTCTGTTTCCAGATATCAAAATCTGTCTTTCCGTTAAATGGAAGCATGCCATATTGATTGACAGCCATATTAACAGGAAAGCAAGCACAACACACAAGAGAGTAAATAAAAAAATTTATCAGGCTATCAACCGGTACGAAGCAACTAGCACGAACAAGCCGAGAAGACCAATGAACACAAGGCTCGGGTACAATCTCCTTGTTCTTTCGTACAAGCACAGATAAAAAAAAATTTATTTACTCAACAGACAGATAAATGATTAATAATAACCTATAGGGCTATCAATTGTACGAAGCAACTAGCACGAACAAGCCGAGAAGACCAATGAACACAAAGTTCGGGTACAATCTCCTTGTTCTTTCGTACAAGCGCAAATAGGCTAGAATTAAATCAACAAACAAAGAGACATGATTAAAAACTAATCCGGACAGAAATATTTCCAACTTCGGACAACAAGTATCCAAACAAATATTCTTAACCGGAGAGTTTATCCACGAATCAATCAACAGAAAAAATCAAAATAAAAATCCAACATGTGATTAAATTTAAACCGGAAGAAATATTCACAACTTCGGACAATGAGTATCCAAACAAAAATATTCTTCACCGAAAAAATTTATCACAAACCAACAAGTAATGACAATTTAAACAAACAAGTAATTGTAATTCAACTTGAAATTAAAATAAATGAACTACGAATAAAAATCACACAAAGGATTAGTAAACGTACCTGGGGCCGGGCACAGCCGGCATCCAAGAACACGCAGGTCAGCAGCGGGGAGCGGGGAACAAGATAAATCCGGTGGCACTCCGGTACACCAAGGGTGGTTAACGCCAATTTACCTGAGCGGGGCCCGAGGTTGGGTTACCCGACTTACCGTAGGCAGCGTGGGCTGCTGTAGAGCGTGGCGGCAGAGCTCCCAGACTGGCGGCAGCAGGTCTGGACCGGCAGCGGACTGGACTGGCAGGCTCCTGGCAGACGGCGGCAGACCTCTCTGGACCTCCGGCGACACTCCTGGACCTCCGGCGACGGCGTACGACGGCGGCGAGACGGCGGCGGGCGGCGGCTGTCTCTGATACCACTGAAATAACTCGAATCCAGCTCAGGTCTCACTTCTTTGACACCCACAAAGGATGAAATCAAACCATTAGGTCTCAAAGCGAAGAAAGGGGCGTCAACCTTCAATGTATTTTCAGCCAACTCAACTAAAGCTCCACAAAGGTGCTATTTAGGAAGAAGGGTTTCGGCCAAGCTCAGAAATCGGCAGAGAACCAGAGGGAATAAATAGGCAGAGCAAAGATAATAAGGATGGTAACTTACCTTAACAAGGAGATACGCAAATTACTGCCCATAACAAGGAAAGTGCCGCGAAGGGAAGAAGCCGATCGCCATCAACGAATAGCGTAGTGCGGAAAGAAGAAAGAGCAAGGTGCCGGGTGAAAACCTAAGTTGAGTTGGCCTTATGAAAATAATGGGCCAATACCTAACACCTCCATTGTACCTTTGATGCCAAAGCCCACTCCTCCACACATTTACTAGTCAACTCCAGCCTCCTCTGAACAATTTGAGCACACAAAAACGTGGGGTGGCCCCCACTCATGTGGGAGGTCATCCCTTTGTGTCCCTATTTGTACAATCGGCCCTGAAAGTTGTATTTTTCGGACTGTTTAAATTATATTTTATTTTATCGGGTCAAATAAAATATATTTTGTGTTTCCCCATCATTATGGACTTTTGTAATGAGTATTCATTCCCCAACATTAATTTAGACGTCTCCGAAATCCGTTCCAGGCTGTTATCTGATAAATTACCGATACCGGTAATTGGGCCTCGTTTGACCGACGGGTCAACCCTATGCCCTTCCTATGGCCCAACTAAAATATCTACCACCATATACATATTATCTAGACCAAGATGAATATAATATGTGGTCCCGGGTTTATCGGGTGGTCCCCGCTCCTGATCTGGGCCCCACGTGCAATTCACTATTCACGCGAACGTAATAACAAAAATTTACATCCTTGTAAATTCACGAATCATTATTCAAGGTTTATTACATGATTTACTAAAAGTAAATATACTTGGGGACGGTGTTACAAGTTCACCCCCCCCCCCCCTTATTTGGGATTTCATCCCCGAAATCTCGTGTCTAATCGAAAAGAAATGGGTATTGCTCCCCCATTGAGACCTCAGTCTCCCAGGTTTCTTCTTTGACTCGATCACTCCTCCAATGCACCTTCACCATAGGAATCTCCTTGTTCCTAAGCCTCTTTACCTGCTGGCACACTATCTTCACCGGTTCCACTGCATATTGTAGGTCCTCTCGAATCTCTACCGGTGGTCTCTCAAGAATATGTGACAGATCTTGTACATACTTCTTGAGCATCGATACATGGAACACATCATGAATCTTCTCAAGTTCAGGTGATAACTTGAGACGGTAAGCCACGGCCCCAATCCTTTCAAGGATTTCAAACGGACCAATGTATCGGGGGTTAAGCTTACCCCTCGATATGAATCGGATGATACCTTTATAAGGAGAAATCCTTAGAAACACCTCATCCCCAACTGCAAACTCTAACGGCCTACGCCGTTTATCGGCATAGCTCTTCTGCCGATCTTGGGCAGCCTTAAGCCTATCTCGAATAATCTTCACCTTGGCCTTGGTGATCTCGACAAGTTCTATGCCTTCGAGTTTGGCCTCGCCAACCTCGTCCAAACACAGAGGGGTTCTGCATTTCCTCCCATACAACGCCTCGTATGGAGGCATGTCAATACTCGCCTGATAACTATTGTTATAGGCAAACTCCCTTGGAACTCCAAAGCACATGCCCTCAGCATGTCTTCCAGAATCTGTATCACCCGTTCGGATTGTCCATCCGTCTGTGGGTGAAATGTTGTGCTAAACTTCAGTTTAGTTCCCTACGATGCTTGAAACTTTGGCCAAAACCTGGATGTGAATCGTGGTTCCCTATCCGAGACAATGGATATTGGAACTCCATGCAGCCTCAAAATCTCCTCCGTGTATAACTTGGCCAAGCGTTCAAGAGGATAAGTGATGTTGATAGGCAAGAAGTGTGCACTTTTTGTAAGCCTATCAACCACCACCCATACGACATCGTAGTTGTTCACCGTCCGTGGTAACCATACCACAAAGTCCATGGTCACATTTTCCCACTTCCATTATGGGATGGTAAGTGGCTGTAAAAGCAATGCCATGTGCTGATGCTCTGCCTTAACTTGTTGACAAGTAAGGCATCGACTCACATACTCCGCGATGTCTCTCTTCATACCGGACCACCAATAACTTTCTTTCAGGTCTCGGTACATTTTTGTACCTCCTGGATGCATAGCATAGGCTGAAGAATGAGCCTCCTCAAGTATGGATTTCCAAAGTTCCTCATCCTTTGGTACGCATATGTGATCTTTGAACAACAAAAGACCATCATCGCGTACCCGAAAATTCTCAACGGGCCCCGCAAGGATCCGTTCGCGGATCTTCTGACATTCTTCATCAATGCCCTCACCTCTGTTGATCTCATCCATCAAGGTGGGTCTAACCTCAAACCTCGATATGAGAGCCCCGCTTGTGGTCACCTCCACGCGTGCCCGTAATGCCCGTAGGCATGTGAGTAACATCCCCGATGTGCTTTTCCTGCTTAGTGCATCGGCCACTACATTGGCCTTCCCGGGGTGATAGTCGATGATCAATTCATAGTCCTTGATCAACTCTATCCACCTCCTCTGCCTCATATTCAACTCTTTCTGAGTGAATACGTACTTCAAGCTCTTGTGATCGGTGTAGATGTGACATGTCTCCCCGTACAGATAATGCCACCAAATCTTTAGTGCAAACACTACCGCCCCCAACTCTAGGTCATGGGTAGGGTAGTTCACCTCGTGTTTCCTCAATTGCCTAGAAGCATAGGCAATCACCTTTCCCTTTTGCATCAGTACACATCCAAGCCCTTGGATGCTAGCATCACTGTAAATATCATACCCTATCCCCTGTATGGGTAGGACAAGAACTGTTGCTTCGGTAAGTCTTTTCTTTAGTTCAAGAAATCCTTCCTCACACCTGTCGTCCCATAAGAACTTGGCTCCCTTCTTTGTGAGCTTTGTCAATGGAGACGCCAATACGAAGAATTTCTCCATGAACTTACGGTAGTACCCCGATAAACCAAGGAAACTGCGTATCTCTTTCGCATTCTTGGGCCTCTCCCAATCTATAATGGCCTCTATTTTGGCGTTGTCCACAGCAACGCCCGAACCGGATATGACGTGCCCGAGAAAGCCAATCTTTTTGAGCCAAAATTCACATTTAGAGAACTTGGCAAAGAGTTGCTTTTCTCTTAACCGATTCAGTACAAGCCCCAAATGATGCTCGTGCTCCTCTTCGCTTTTAGAGTATATCAAGATATCATCAATGAATACTATCACAAATTGATCTAAGTATTCACTAAACACACGGTTCATCAAGTCCATGAATGCCGCCGGTGCGTTGGTTAGACCAAATGACATCACAAGGAACTCGTAATGCCCATATCTAGTGCGAAAGGCACTCTTCGGTATGTCACTTTCCTTGATCTTCAACTGATGATACCCCGACCTTAAATCAATCTTCGAAAATACTATTGCCCCTCGAAGTTGATCAAACAAGTCATCAATCCTAGGTAAAGGATACATGTTCTTGATGGTGACCTTGTTCAACTGTCGGTAGTCGATACACATTCTTAGTGTACCATCTTTCTTCTTCACGAAGAGTACGGGTGCTCCCCATGGTGAATGACTAGGTCTAATGAACCCATTGTCCAATAGCTATTGTAATTGGACCTTCAATTCTTGAAGTTCCGCTGGTGCCATTTGGTAAGGAGGAATCGAAATGGGTTTGGTTCCCGGCTCAACTTCAATCATGAATTCAATTTCTCTATCGGGTGGTAGCCCCGGTAGGTATTTAGGAAAGACGTTCGGGTACTTACACACGACACGTACATCATTGATGTCGACCTCCTTCTTTGTCTCATCCACCACGTAAGCAAGGTACGCGTGGCAACCCTTCTTCATCATCTTTCGTGCTCTCATCACAGATATGATACAATTTTGAGATCTCCCTCGATCTCCCTCGAAAAGTATGATGTTTCACTCATCATCCTCAAGCTCTAAGACCTTGGTGTAGCAATCAACCCTAGCATGATGCCTTTCGAGCCAATCCATCCCTAGAATCGCATCAAACTCCAACATACCTAGAGGTACGAAATCACAAGTCAAGGGTTGACCCGTCACTTCTACCTCACATGATTGATAATAGTGGTCCCTTTCCACATCATCTCCTAACGGTGTGGAGACTAACAAGGTCTGAGTCATCGGCATCAATGGCACGTCAAGACCTTCGGCAAACGCTTCGCTCACAAATGAGCGTTGTGCCCCGGTATCGATGAGAATTCTTGCGTTTCTACCATTGATCTTTAGTGTTCCTACATTTATAAGCCATGTAATATGTCTCCCCTACCATAATTATACATCTATGGAAGTTTGTTATGTTCATACACATGTTTGGGATCAAGGAGAGGTCTTAACGTCGCAATTCGGTGCGAAACTATTGACGTTGGGCAGTATGGGTGCCACGCACGGCGTGCCTAGGAGGCACACACAGCGTGCGTGGCTTAAAATACTTCCGGGTAGCTACTGCCACCCAGGCACGGCGTGCCTGCAGGCCAGGCATGGCGTGCGTGGCGTGCAGTAGCCAAAACCACCCCTTTTCGGCCATAACCTTCCCGGTTCCCCCCGGGGTGGGCCGTACTCAAATCCTTCGACCTACACCATCAATATAAGTCTAGAAACCGTCTAAATTTAATGTATTACCTGCAACAGAGTCCGGGTTAGCGCGCGCATCCGCTTCTATCATGGCATAAACCCTCGCTTGGGCCCCACCTTGGTTGACGGACGTAGCATGGCTCGTTGATGCACCACCTCTTCCCGTGCCGCCGTTTGGCGGCCCTGTACGGTTTCTACTCGTTAAAGCACCTCCTCCGGACCCGGGAGCTCCTCTTCCCCCCAATTGTGGGCAATTAGCCTTCATGTGGCCTGTGTTCCCACACTGATAACACCTCGAGGGTGCGTTGCACTTCCCGGAGTGATTCTTCGAACAGTTGGCACACCTAGGAGGTCCCGTATTTCGAGAGGAGGATGAGTGCCACCGAGCATCCCTGTTCTTCTTTGCCGGTGGTTCCGGCGTCTTGAACGAACCACTACCTACACCGTGGTTATTCTTTCGTGATTGCTCCGGCAGCCCCAAACTATGCCACTTTATCTTTTTCGCCTCTTCGGCGTCTCTTTCTTTCCTCTCATTCCACTGAGCCTCCCCAAGTAGGCCCTGTTCCACCACCTCTCTAAACGTCATATGACGAGAGTACGTAGCTCGGTCACGGATGTCCAGGAGTAAGGTGTCCCAAAAGTGTTCCGACATGCGGTCCTCATCAACCGTGTATTCTGGCAAGAACCTAGCCAAGGTTCTAAAATCTTGCTCCAATTGCTTGACAGAACCACCCTCCTTCTGTTTAAGGTTGGTGTACTCCCTACGCTTGACATTAACCTCGTAATCGGAGTAGTATTGGGCGTAGAACTCCTGCTCGAAGTTCGCCCATGTGATGCCCCCCCGGTACTTTCCTTCTACACTCTCCCACCATGTGGAAGCGATTCCTTCAAGCAAACGTGAAGCAACAGTCAACTTCACATCGGGTGTGACCTGCATATCCCTTGATGCTTCCTTCACTTTCTTGATCCAATCGGCAGCAACGGTAATGTCACCGGTGCCATCGAAGGATTTACACCCCAAGGCCCTAGCCTCCTTGAGGTACTTGGAGATTCTCGCACAAAACCCTCCTTCACGCCCACCTTGTGACGCCGCTGGAGTGGCCCTTGAAGCTCCTCGGCTTCCTTGAACCGAACCACCACAAGAGCCGTGCCTTGCTTGGCGCCTAAGGTCTCTCCTTAGTTTCTCTTTTTGATACCACTCAAGCAATTCGCCCATTTCAGCGAATCAGGCATCACTCTAATCGTTGTCTTCCTCATCAGTGTGGAAGTCACACCCGTCATACGGGGTCTCCTCATGCTCCGTGCCGGGAACAAAAGTCGAGTCATAGTCCTCAGTGTTAGTTTCAAACACCGAGCTTATGTGGCCGTCGCTCACTGTTTGGGCCCGGTGGCCCCAACGACCTACTCGGCCTCCTCTTCTCCCCCGAGATGCAGCCCGGCTACCCCTCATGGATGTTACCGGTGCCTGCCCCCTCGGATTGTTCCTCGTTGCCATTCGCCTACCCTCCATTTCTGAAATGAGATTTGGACGAGTCGTTAGACTCCTATCAATGTCAATTGACGGAAGAACGTTATAGACACGTATTGGCCCAAGTCACCGCTATACCAATTGTTAAGGGTACCATCTTAACAATTAGAGACCTTGCAACCTAGGTAACAATAGTTCTATGAACGTCAAAATACAATGCTCATGGTTTTCGGTAAAAATTCCTTTTTGCAAAATCTATCGTGAGAGGTTGATTGCATAGTTTAGAACTGAGATGGCTCTGATACTACTTAATTGTCACGCCCCAGACCGCATCTAGGTGCATGTACAACCGCCGTATGACCAAGTAACGCCACTCGCAAGTCAACGTGTCTTAACCATACAAGGCATCCATGAACATAATATATATCCATACTCAGTAGTAAACATACACAACAACATCACAGTTTAGATTAGTTGAATAGCGGAAATATTCAATAATCACTCGTGGGCCACACATGGCCAAAACGTAGGCTCGCAGGCCAAAACAATGTATTAATACAAAAGTATCCATGAGCATAGTTTATCTTTTGATATAGTAGAGGGAGCACGAACCACGTCTTCCTCTGGATTCTCTTCACCCGTGCAAAGGTGTAGATGACAAGCCTTAACTTCAAACTGAAATGGTGGGGCCCCCCGAAGGGGTCAGTACAAGTACCGAGCGAGTAGCAGGCTGAATATAGAATAACTAACGTTTCAAGTATAAGACCCAAACATAGGATGATACTTATGTAAATAGTCTTTTCCCCCAAGTTAAGAAATACTTAGTAATACATATACACTTGGAAAATACCCGATCCGTAGATCACCGTTTTATTTGGGAAAATATTAATAGTCAATATCCTTGACTAAAAACCCCAACCCACCCATATGCCTATGAGTGTATAGGACTCCTCCTTGTCCATACTTCAATATCATAATCTATGAGTTTTGAGTATCAAAATCCTTGGGTACTCCACCAAATTTGTATTTGAGTGTTAAGGACTTTTAGTCCTAGGGTCCTCCACCAATTTATTATCCGAGTGTTAAGGACTTTAAGTCCTAGGGCCCTCCACCAATTTATAATCCGAGTGTTAAGGACTTTAAGTCCTAGGGTCCTCCACCAAAATATGAGTGTTAAGGACTTTTAAGTCCTAGGGTCCTCCACCAAAATATGAGTGTTAAGGACTTTTAAGTCCTAGGGTCCTCCACCAAAATATGAGTGTTAAGGACTTTTAAGTCCTAGGGTCCTCCACCAAAATATGAGTGTTAAGGACTTTTAAGTCCTAGGGTCCTCCGCCAAAATATGAGTGTTAAGGACTTTAAGTCCTAGGGTCCTCCACCAAATTATAATCCTATGATCAACCTCCTATCAACCTAGATAGGGTCCATATCATATTTATTCATTCATAGCTAAATCAATACATAAAGCTTATGTATCACAATCCATGCAAAACCATGTGTTTATATAAATTCATAAATAACTAATACCATCCGGTATCAATTAATCCATTATCTATCGGTCAACGTTTTCGTTGACCGCCATTTCAAAGCTTATACGTATCAACTTAATCATCATATAATTAAGTTAATAATGTTCATTTGTGCTCCTCTTACGCTTCAAGCAAACATGCATTTTATATAATTCCTCATAACATATTTCATGCATAAACAATTAATTCCTTTCATACAAACTTAACCATGTTGGCTAATCACATGTTTAAATACCTTTTAAACATAATTATGAACACATATAATATTTATTTAGGTAATCTCATAATTAACCCTAAAGTTATAAGATATTAAGTCGTCCACTCACCTTAAATGAGCTTTAGCGCGTTCTACGCTTCTCGGTTGGACTCTGGCGAAACTCCGGCGAACTCTAGAAACACTTTATTTATGCTCCTATTATGGTTTTATCATCACAAAACTCATATCAATACAAATAACCCCTAAAAAGTTATTTTCCGGCGAACCGGTCGTTTTGGCTTCTAAGTCCATTCTTGGACTTAGAACTACCTTCCAACCCCTCATTCTACATTTCTAAATATGTATAACAAACCTAGGGGTTCCTCATATGATGTATAATCCATATGATAAATGAAAAGTAGAGGAAAAGTTATTAAAAGGTTATTACCTTAATATTCCACACTTTTCCTAACGTTTTCCTCCTTCAAGCTTTATTTTTGGACTCCTATGACTTGAGTTCGAATTGGCTATGAAGGATGAGTGTCTTGCAGAGCTTCTCCTCTCAAAAATTATGTGTTGGGCGAGGTAGATGATTGGGGATGAGAGGGGGTGGCTTGTTTTGTCTCAAATGGCAAATCAATGGGGTGAGGGGTCCTCCATGGTACCTTTGATGCCAAAGCCCACTCCTCCACACATTTACTAGTCAACTCCAGCCTCCTCCGAACAATTGGAGCACACAAAAACGTGGGGTGGCCCCCACTCATGTGGGAGGTCATCCCTTTGTGTCCCGATTTGTACAATCGGTCCCGAAAGTTGTATTTTTCGGACTGTTTAAATTATATTTTATTTTATCGGGTCAAATAAAATATATTTGTGTTTCCCATCATTATGGACTTTTGGAATGAGTATTAATTCCCCAACATTAATTTAGACGTCTCCGAAATCCGTTCCGGGCTGTTATCTGATAAATTACCGATACCGGTAATTGGGCCTCATTTGACCGACGGGTCAACCCTATGCCCTTCCTATGACCCAACTAAAATATCTAGCACCATATACATATTATCTAGACCAAGATGAATATAATATGTGGTCCCGGGTTTATCGGGTAGTCCTCGCTCCCGATGTGGGCCCCACGTGCAATTCACTATTCACGCGAACGTCATAACAAAAATCTACAACCTCGTAAATTCACGAATCATTATTCAAGGTTTATTACATGATTTACTAAATGTAAATATACTTGGGGACGGTGTTACACAGAAACCGTGATGTCCATTGGTCTTGGTTGAGGAGGTTTGATGCTCAATGAAAATATCGTGATGTTCAACTAACAAATCTTACAATTTTCATATCAATATGCATTTTGTAAGTTATGTATGCTCATTTAGTACTCATCTTATGCTCATTTTCTATTTTTTTGGATGAAATGTAAGTATATTAAAAAACCACCCAAGGAAAAGGGGTTAAAAGAATGTACAAGTGTCAAAAAGGAAACAACCTAAGCTAGTAAACTAACCTATGTAGCATCTATCATACACCCCCACCCCTACCATGTGGTAGGGGCAGGGGAAGAGAAAATTATGCAAAATTAAGTCCAAATACTAGCTCGGGCCAGACCCCCGGCTTAGTAACAATAAACATCAGCAAAAAAGCCCAAAAACAAGCAAAACACAAGCCCATCACAAGGCTTCCCAAAAGATCACTCCCAGCATTCTCGGGCCTGAAACGAAAACGGCCCAAAAATAGCAGCAACAACAAAATCCCAGCAGACCATCAGCTAACAAAATGAACCTTGCATTCGGGCCAGGCTATGATCCAGCAGCCCATCAACATTAGGGTAAGCCCAGCTGCCCATCGCTAACAATCAGCGCCGCAAGGAAGGCGGCAAATTCAAATGGCTACAGTGCAACGACAGGACCAACCGTCCAATCAAAGTCAGGCCTGAGCAGGTTGCCGTTGACCGGTCCGGCTGTGTTTCCGGCGAAGCTCCGACCATTCACCAAGTAGCCCAGAAAAGTTCGCACTACCAAGTAGCCAACCCTCCGGCAACGGCGGAGGGGACAAGCAAATAGCCGGAAAGAAACCCAAGCCCCACCGAGCTCCCCTTCCACCCCTCACCCGCGTTGGACCCCGACGACCTCCAACGACGACGGTAGACGGCTTCAGAGGCGGTAAAGACAGTAGCCGGAAGAAAAAAGCGAAACCCAACCCATCTCCGGTCATCTTCTCCCGTAGAACCAAAAGACAACCCCTCGCCAGAAAGAAGAACCCAGGCGATGCAGTACTCCGGCGATTCCTGTGACCGATGACAAAAAAACCCCACCTTCGAACACCAAGAACATCTCAAACCAGACCCGTTCACCTCCGTCACTGCCCCCCCCCCCCCCTAGAGCACGTACCCGGTGTTACTAACTGTCCGGTGGTGTGTGAAGTATTATCCGGCGAAATCTTCAGTCATTGGTGCAGCAAAAACCAAACGTTTCAAACATCTTCCTGCCTAACAAGGAATCTCCACAATGTTATCCACGTTGATCGCGTACCCCACCATCCAACACCAAGAACAACTCAAACCGGCCCCGTTCACCTCCGTCACTGCCCCCCTCTCAGGGCAAGAACCCGGCGTTACTAACTGTCGTCGGCAGTGTGTAGCATTATCCGGCGAGGTCAACAGCCATTGGAGATGCAAAGCTCCAATTCCTCATTAATTGCCATCCGGGTTCCTCCATCACAAGGAGCCCAAAACCGAAAAGCGGCCGCAGGTCATCAAAGCAGGTATGTCCAGAAGAAAATAGATGCACAAACCAGGTTGGAGGAGAAAAACCGAAGAAAGCACAGAAATGCAAGGCTAACCCGGTTGACGAAAACCGGAACGGGGTTCAGGTTTATTGGAGGTCGCCGGAATCATCGCTCGTTCTCAAACAACAGAGATTGAGCGGACCTTCAGCTGCCAGGCCCCGATTCATCTTGGCAAGCCCCCCACTTCCTCAGAATACCAAGAACCACAACCGACCGATGTGATGTCAAAAAGACCAAGGCTGCTTCACGCCGGAGAGTTTTCACTCCGGTTGCAACAGAAAAAGGCATGGCTACTCCAAAGCATAAACCAGTGGCAGGACCACCGGACCCAGGTCGGCCAAAACAAAATCCACGCCAAATAAGGCTTCTTCCCACCAAAACAGCTCCATGACCTCCATAACTTCCGGCCAAAACCTTCAAAAGCCCATCACAAAACTGAACCCGACCAGACCACCGAAGTGGAGGAAAACACAAAGCCCAAACAAACAGCCTGAAGACCAAAGACCCGCCGGAGCCAGGAGGGCTCCGGCGGCGGCAGCCACCGCAGGTGGTGGTGCCGACCTGGCGGGGAAGAGTAGCCTGATTGGCTAGAGAGAGACTCTCTCAACTTCTACCCAGGCGCTTCACCCGCTTCTTATGCTCATTTTCTAAATGTCATATCAATGCACTTTTTGAAAATACTATTTTACATTAGATTCACATATTGAAATTTATAGGAGTTGATTATAAATATAATATAATAAGTTTTTATAAAAGAAAAAATAACGAAAAGAAAGTGAATTAGAAGTTATGAAGCAGAGATCACGATTCTGAATATTAGACTCATAATACTCAACATAATAGGTCTGATGCTCATTATAAGTTCATATCAATAGCGGAGGTTTGATGCTCAATTAAAATGTTGTGATGCTCAACTAACAAACCTTACGATTTCCATATCAATGTTCACTTTGTAAGTTATGTATGCTCATTTGGTACTAATGTTATTCTCATTTTTAAAATGTCATATCAATGCATATTTCAAAAGTATCATATTACATTAGACTCGCATATTGAAATCAATAGGAGTGAATTATAGATATAATTTATAAAAGAAAAATAAGAAAAAGAATTAGAAGATATGAAACAGAGATCATGATATTCATTGTTAGCCTCCTAATACTCAATACACTAGGCCAGATGATCACTAAAAGTACATTATTGCTCATTTAGCGGAAGCCATGATTTTTTGCTTAAATTACATAAATGCCACCGAAAAGAAGAATGGTGTATATTAGTTATTGGGTTGTCTTCCTTAGTTGTGCCGGATGTCATACACCTGAATGTATGATATAGGCACTGTAAAAGTAGTGTCAACCTTTTTTATTTTAATTACTACATAATTCATCGTGCGAAATAAAAATTTGGTATGTAATGAAAATATTGAGTGAGGGTCATAAGCGGAAAAAGGGATTCTTAAAAGGCTTCTAGTCAACTTCAACATTTTGAGTATTTAACTATTTCACACATCCTTGAGAAATTCATTCGTAGCTGTGTTTGGGAGAAAGGAACGAGAAAGGTTATAAAGCTATAGAGAGGGGTCTTTTTAAGATGGTTATATCCATGCTATCTTTTCTCCTCTATATATTGTCGTTTTTGTTGGGATTTGTTTCTTTCTTCCAAAAGATTGAATCTCCAATCCCAAGGGTCCCACACGCTTCGACCCGACAAGACTTTTGGGAGGATTTTAGTCACGGTGAGTTGGTGACTCAGTCGACCCAATGATGGTAGACCTTTTAATCGTGCGCACCAGAGGTCCAGTCCAGCACTCAGTTGGGATTTGTTTCTTCTCCCAACAATGCATGGGTATAACTGCTATGTATGGGTAAGGCAACAGTAGTGGATCGGCGCTACACATATAGCTAGGGCTGAGCATAATCTGTTCCGGACCGGAAAATCGGACTGAACCGGACCGATCGATCCAGACTAGATCCGGACCGGATATACACCGATCCGGTCTTCGGTCCACAGATTTTACTGATTCTGGTTTCGCTCCCAAGAAGAGAACCCAAACCAAGAGAATACGTAGGTCACCAATTACCACACATCACTCCATGTGTCTCAGGCAGGTTACATAGTCAACGAGGCAACCTATGAACCACCTCATAACCAAGATCCCACTCAAAGCATCAATTGGAAACTTAACGCCTACCTTAAGTGTGCACACTCTTAAAGGGGTCTCAAGTCCTCTGAATAGCCATGATAAGATTCTAGCGACTATCCACGAAGAATGAATCCTAAGAGAAATCAAAGTGGAATAGGAGCTAGTACTACCACACAAGCCGAAGCAAAAAATAATTATATCCAAGATATTCAAAACCAAACCGAGAGAAATAAACCACCAGATAGTAGTAGCCATGTCCTGGACCACCAACCAAGATCCTACCTTTATCCGGATGTAGAAACCAACACCACAAATTACTTTTGGTTGCTCAAAATATTCAGAAATCGTTGATTATAATTTACCAAAAGATTTGATATCACAACACTTACCAAAAAGAGGGTTTAACTCAAACTACAACTTCCAGAAATATCATTTACCATCACTACCAAATCAACCCAATTAAAGTATTCCAAATCCAGAATATATTTGCATAATAACACATGAGAATAAGCTTATAACATACTCCCTCCGTCCCTTAAAACTTTGCCATCTTTCCTTTTTGGGACGTCCAGAAAAACTTTGTCACTTTCCCTTTTAATCAATTATTTTGTGGTTCATGTTATTTCTCTCTCCTCTGCACAAACATCAACCACACAGTTTTTACTTTATTATTATTCGTGTCGGTCAAACATGACAAAATTTTAAGGGACGGAGGTAGTAGTTTAACTCATACTCAAACAACCTACGCAACTTTCCAATCCAAAATAATTACCTATTTCTCAACAATCACAATTGCGGCCATAGCAAACTAATTTGGTAAATTGACTCAAAATCATACGTTTATAAATTCCCAAAAAAGCATAAATCATAATATCACCCATATATTATGTGAAATACTTATAAAATTTCTAAAAGAAACTCAACTCATAGCTAAACCCCTAGTTAATACATAATAGGGGCAAAATAATAATTTTGGTTGACATGGTCCTTACCTCGAGGCCATCAACGAAATCTAATCGTGAATCCTATCTTGAGATCGAGGTAATGCACACGTCCCTAGGAATATATAGGGTTGTGGGGTTACAACTTAGAAGAGAGAATTTGAAGGAAATGATGAAACGTGAAGAATTTGGTAAGAATGCACTTATCAGAAGATTTGGTCGAATCTCTACCCTCTTAGCCTCAAAATTCGTCTTGGAAGGTTTACAAACGAAGATCTTTAAGATAAGTAGTCTAGGAAGTCGACTTGAGGGTTTAAAGTTTGAAGGCATTCGAGAAAAGGATCTATTTATACTAACCGATCGAATGTGTTCCAAACTGGCCAAAAAGGTTGTGCACGCCATGATCGCAGCACGTATCATGCGGACCAGGCATAATCTTGGTAAAAAAAATTAGAAGTGAACGCGCCGTTTGGTTTTCCCGAGCACCCCAAACTTGTAGATCCAGATAATGCGAAATTGATGAGTTAATTATTAGGTAATTTCTTCTTGAGTTAGTAGTTGTTACTTTGGGTTTGGTTTCATGCTAACCTTAAAAAATAAAAGAGTCGCACATAGTTTTTGTTCTGTCTCTTCTAGGATTGGACCTCACCTTGGTCCCTAAAACTAAATCAAACGTAATAAATCTAGATACCCTATACACGGTTAGAACCGTAATTTTAATTATTTCTCAAATTTACAAGGTATTACAAATATGGAATAAGTATTTTTTATAACAACAACCACAACAAACTCTCAATCACATCAGAAAGATTCATATATGATGAGAAAAATTAACTCAATTCTGAAACATCCTAATTTATAAGCGAACAACGATTCTTTTTGTACACATTTTACTGTTAACACGCTTGTACACATCATCTATGACAGAAAAAAAGATTAGAGAGATGATGTGTACAAATGAGTGAGCCCTTAAACGTGTACAAAATGTTTTTTGTTAAAAAAGATCAAAATTACTCCATAAATTTAGATCTAAATTTAAAATTTATAATAACAAAAAGAGATATTACCCGAAATAGGACTAAAACAGTTTGAAAATTCTAAAATAGGACTGTCATGTTTTTATTCCCAAAATAGGACTAATTACTGTCATGTTTTGGCAGTACCAGACTTCAAACATGACAGTATTTTGTAAACTTGACAGTAATTAGTCCTATTTTGAGAATAAAAAACTTGACAATCCTATTTTAAAATTTTGAAACTATTTTAGTATTACTCCATATTTCGGAAACTTTCTTTAACAAAAATCAAGGAGCACAAATTTTGGATGAAGGGGATATGACGAAAAGACTGAAAGCGAATATAGATGCAAGTGGACAAAGGTAGTACCGAAGGGGTCGGGCGAGAGAATGCACCCCAACCATTCATTTTGCTTACGTACGTTTGCGGAGCTGGCTCAACCTCAGCCTAGCACCTCTTTCATCCATGCATATGTACTGTGATGAATTCCGACTAGCCTTTTTATTTCAATACCTCCCTAATATAACTTTGTCAAGTTTGATCGTCACGCAAATTAATAAAGAAAAACTGTGTGGATGAGATTTGTGCAGAGGAGAGAGAATTAACTGTAATCATAAATTTTTTACCTAAAAAGGAAAGTGACAAAGTTAATGGGACATCCAAAAAAGGAAAGTTTACAAAGTTATAAGGGACAGAGGGAGTATTACGTAGTACGGAGTATTAAAAATGGATTAAAAGATACTCCCACTTCACGAAAAAGTTGACCAGATTTTCTTTTTTGGATGTTCCAAAAAGATTTGTCATTTCCATTTAAAGTAAAGAATATGTGGCTAAAGTTAATTCTCTCTCCTCTTCAAAAATTCAATCACACACTTTTTATTTTATTAATCAACGTGAAAGTCAACTTTGGTCAACGTTTTCGGAACGGAGGGAGTACGTAGTATATGCCATATTTTAATTTTTCATAGTCACTTGTAATATTAATGTCGTTTTCCCAAAGTATTGCGGAGTATTTAATCGAGACTTATTTTAAATATAGAGAATTCCCCAAATAGAAGCAAAACATAAACAAAATGCAAAAATAGGACTATAGGAGTATCATGTTTTGAATAGGAGTAACTTTAGTGTTTGGACAAGTATACCCCTACCCAAGCCCTAAGCCCCAACAACTTTTAATTAAATGTTTGATTCATAATAAATTCGGGAAAAAATCAAAAAATCGTAGAAAAATAATTAAAAAAATTATAAAATATTAATAAAATAAAAACATTTAATTCTTTTTTAAATTTTTTAGTTTTTTAAAAAATTAATAAAAAATAGTAAAACTCCATAAAAAATTAAAAAATATATGGATGTCTTTCCCACCGCCTGTACAACCTTCCTGCACCACCACCTCCAAACGGTGAAAAAAAATCCATTTTTCCTAAAAACTGCCATTTTTCTGAAAATGCCAAAAACATGGCATATTTCTCTTTGCGAATGCCAACATTTTCATTATTTTCTGCCATAAATATGACATTCGTAATGATCGAACTTGACATTTTTTCCCCTAATGACTGGAGGTGGTGGTGCAGAGACGGCAGAGGAGGTGGTGAATTTTATTTTATTTTTTTGAGTTTTTTATTTTTTTCAAAAAAAAATATATTTTTTTATTTTTTGAAAAATAAATAAATAAATAAATTATTATTATCGAATAAGTCATAAATTAACTAGGTTAAGATTAAGTAGTCATATTTTAGAATTAACTAGGTTAGGGATATTAAGGGTACAAAATTAATATTTACTCCTATTGAAGGAAGTTTTAAGTTTTACTCCTATTTGTGCATTTATGTTTATGTTTACTCCTAGATTGGGCAATTTCTATTTTAAATATTGGCTAACGAAGTAATGAATTTGAAAAAATATTGTCATTCACACAATTGGATATGGAAAAATTGATAGTAATAATCTCAACTATTGACGGTCCGTTCATAATAATCCCAACTATCGATTATTTCAGAATAATCCCAACTTTAGGTACTTTCCGCCAATGATGGTCCGATGTGACCGGCTATAAGTAAATTCTAAAGTGAATGAGAAGAGATATAACAAGTGATGGAGTATATGGCCCAGGGACCCCCGGCCCATAGACTCCTGCCGCTCTAACTAAGGCCCGATAGGCCCAGGAAGCACAACAGGCTCAAATCACAGCGCCCCAAGTACCAAGCAGCCAACAAAGCACACTGGGGGTGCCTTCGGCCCCTTGACCGATGGCTCTAGATACTCACAAAAAAGCTATTTTTAGCATACGAGGACACTGGGAGAAGACAGTAAAAACAGCAGCCCTCGGCACCTAGGGTGCCCCCGGAAGGAAGAGCCTTCGGTCAATCATCTACGACCGAAGGCTTCTCCTCGACAGAATCTCCCACCCACATGCGCTGGATCAACGTACCAAGTACAAACGTCACATCCAACCACCGCATTTAATGCGGCCACATGCGAATGCCAGTGCCACCCCGTTGAGGGGACCCCTGGACCACCAGAATGATGACACGTGTCCCTATCTGGCATTTATTACTACTATAAACAGTGTCCCTTTTCCCCATTTGTAATCCAAGCAAAAACACGCTCACTACATTCTCAGCAATATACTCTCTCTCTCTTACTTTTGCTCTGACTTCTCTCTAGTTACTCCTCACAGTAACCCTTCGGATACATACCCCCGGGTAGACTATCCATCAACAAGTAATCCCTATAAATGATTTCAACTTTTAATTTTTACGTTTAATTCTATTTAAAATTTACTTGTTATAGGAGGTAATATCTAATCATGGACCATTATTGGCGAACGGTCTATATAATTGGAATTATACAAAAAAATCAATAGTTGAGATTATTGTGAGCGGACCGAAAGTAGTTGAGATTATTATTTTCAATTTTCTGATTCTATATTACAAATAGACTTTTATGCCACTTACTTATACTATTACTACATTGATACTTGGCATTGTTGTGATCATCCCAGAATTTTTTCAACAACTTTTCTGAGTGAAAATAAAAAAGAATATTGAAAAAATTCTAATAGAAATTTCGTGACCGGCAGCGGTTATTTCCTTCGGAAAACGCGATAAATGTTAGTGGACGAGTCGAAGGGGCTTGGCAGGAATGGGTAGTTGGCTTTGAAATAGAATTAAAGGGAAACTATATTGTGTATTATTTTTATTTACATAAAAATTAGTCAATTTTTTTTAAAAAAATGATAATTAATCATGTTTCAGTATAGATGTAATATTTTTTCATATTTTCAATATTAACTATAACTTTTATTGAATATAAAACTTGTTATTTTAACGTTATACAGACTTCTTAGTATTCTATTCTTCCGGAATCTTCCCTAAGACTTTATCAAACTTGATTTGAATGGAAAATAATAATATAAAAATTGTAAGATTGAATTTTGTGTAAAAAAGCAAAAAATAATAAAAAATTATTAATTCATTACGGAGTAATTGATAAGAAAATAACAACAAAAAAGATAACGAATAAAGAATTATGACAGAATTATAAAGGATCAGTGTGACATAATGAAGTATCTTCATTTTCCGGAATTATCTTCATTTTTTTCGTTCGTCCCAAAATTATCTCATCTTTCCCTTTTTGAAATGAAGTACAATATTTCTAATACACCCTAACACATTTTTCTCTTCAGTACACAACTTTCCACTACACAATATCCACTATTTTAATATATGTGTGATGGAGTATTGACTCCTAGAGAGAAGTGAGAACTAGAGAGAGAAGTGCAATAATTCCTTGCAATAAATGATTTGTGAACCCTCCTACAACTACCCCCATGAAGGGTATTTATAGGGAAAATGCGGGCTGGGCTCCCAGCTCTTGGGCTTGGGGGGCCCATTTACAATTGGGCCACTATTGGGCTGAGTACAAAGAGTGTAAAAATAACTAAGTATGAAATCCGGTTCTGGGAGCTCTTTCTAACCGATGGAGACATGGCCGACGGAGGCACGGTCGATGGAGACATGGCCGACGAAGGCACGACCGATGGAGACATGGCCGATGGAGACATGGCCGACGGGGGCATTGACCGACGGAGGGCAAGTCTTCTCCTTGGCTTCTGGAACGTATTTCGGGCTGACTCTTCTTCGGCCGATGGGGTGCCATCTGGCCGACGGAGGGCCCACTGGATGACAGTTATGCTCCTCTTAGTCTTTTGAGTATGTGGGTCATGGGGTCTCGACCCATATTCTCCATTAGGAGTCCTCCACTCTCTGAGCTGAGATGCAGACGAAGTGAAAGGGAGTAGATCCTTGTTGTTCTGACGCTTTGGCCGACGGAGGATTACCTGGGAGTTCTAGTGTTCCTGGCTGAGGCGGTGCCATAATTGTTGTTCTGCCTTGTCCTTCATTTCGAGGACGATGAATGCTCTTCAATTTGAGGACGATGAATGCCCTTCATGTCGAGGACGATGAATGGCTTTCATTTCGAGGACGATGAATGCCCTTCATCCTGAGGATGATGAACGTCCTTCGCTTCAAGGACGATGGATGTCCTTCATTTCGAGGATGATGAATGTCCTTCGGTTCGAGGACGGTGGATGTCCTTCACCTTGAGGACGATAAACGTCCTTCGTATCGAGGACGATGGATGTCCTTCACTTTGAGGACGATGAGGGTCCTGGACCAGAGGATGTTGTGCGCCCTTGGCTCTGCGGACGATGAATGTCCTGCTCTTGTGCTTTTGACTTTAGCTGATGGATCTTACGCTTGCGGACGTTCGTGGCGCGTTTATTTTGTTTGTGATATGGACGATGAATGTCATTGTCCCGGAGACGATGCGTTTCATTGGCCTTGAGGACGAGGAATGTCCTTGGCTTCCAGGATGATACGTGCCCTTGATCTTTGGGACGATGTGTGTCCTTGATATTGGGGACGATGTGTGTACTGCTTTGCGCTTCGGCTTGGCCGAAAGGTGACCACATGGATGTGGTTGTTGAGATACCATTGAACTTGTTTATCTTTACGCTGGAGGCAAATGTAGTCCCTTAGACCCTCGTCTGGCCGATGGAGACATGGCCGACGAAGGTACCACTTGATAGTCCTTGCTCTGTTGTTGCTTTCTGGATGTTTGCATGTATGTGGAGGCTGATGTAGTCCTCGAGTCCCCCACTCCTCGAGGCTCATGTAGTGAGGTGAAGAGGAGTAGAGCAATGCACGTCTTCAAATAGGGGGCCGAGGCTTGACACCTTTTGATCCACAATGGGGCGATGCCTCGTTAAAAACCTCATTAGGAAAAACCCTGTGGGAAAAAATCCTAATGAGGGAAAAAGAGCACAACGGATCCCCCAAAATGAACTCCAAGGGGTGAACCCTTCGGCCTAGGTGTGGAGTTGCAGCGGTGTCCGTCTGTTGAGGAGACACCCGCCTGGTGGTGAGGACGACGACGCTGATGAGCTGGTCCAAGTATGAGGACGAGGCGATGGATGCCTGTCTGAATATGAGGACGACGGTGGTAATGAGCCGTGCGTCATATGAAGGCGACGGTCGCTATCCAGGAAGGGAATGACGAGCCTGGTCGCTATAACAGTACCTCGGCGTTAGGAGCCGGTCTCGAGATATGAGGATGACGGCACTGAGGGGCCGGTACGAAATCCACGCAACGATCATCATCCGGTAAAGGAATGGCTAAGACCGGTCTTTGAGATACGGGATCATGCGAAGGCCAAGGGTTCGTTCGTGACCTGGGGACAACAACAGTGATTAAGCCGATCGTCCGATAGAGGTGATGTTCACCATCTAGGAAGGGATGGCGAGCCCAATCGCTATAACAAGACTTCGGTGTTGTGAGCCAATCTTGATGATGGATAATCACGTCGAGGCCGGGGGCCGTTCGTGACGTATGGACGACGATGATGAGCCGGTCCAATGAATGATGACGAGGCATCGATGAAGTCGATCGTCATATAAGCTCAGGATTCTCGGCGCTGAGGAAGTCGGTCTTTGAGATGTAGGATCACGTTGAGACCGAGGGGTCTGCCGTGATCTGAGGATGAGGGTGCTGGTGAAGCCGCTCGTCACATGAAGGCGAGGGTCACCATCCAGGAAGAGAGTGGCGAGCCCGCTCGCTAGCTCAAGACGCTCGGCGCAGAGGAGGCCGGTCTTGAGATGAAGGATCACGTTGAGACCGAGGGGCTGCCGTGATCTGAGGACGACAGCGCTGATGAAGCCGGTCGTCTGAAGAGCAAGGGTGGCGCCGGGTGCCTGTCCTCTAAGGATGAAGGTGCCGATGAGCCTGTCGGAAAATGAAGGACGACACTTGGACGCTCAAAAAAGATGAGGGACGAGGCTTGGACGCTCATCTGAAGATGAGGACGGGTCTGGTGAGGCCGTCTGAACATGAGGGACGGCGTTGGACGCTCGTCTGACGATGAAAGACGGCGTTGGACGCTCGCCGGATGATGAGGGACGATACTGATGAAACTAGTCCTTTGCTCAAGGACAAGGCGTTGGCGCCTGTCTGAAAATGAAGGACGACTATTGGACGCACGCCTGATGATGAGGGCGGAGCTGATGAGGCCGTTCAAAAATGGACAACGTTGTACGCTCGTCTGAAGATGAGGGACGGCGAAGCCGGTCCTGTGATGAAGGACGGTGTTGGGTGCCCGTCTGAAGATAAGGGACAACGCTGATGAAGCCGGTCCTTTGCTCAAGGACAAGGCGTTGGGCGCTCGTCTGAAGATGAGGGACGGCGTTGGGCGCTCGTCTGAAGATGAGGGACGGCGCTGGGCGCTCGTCCCCTGATGATGACGGTGCTGTTGAAGCCGTTCGTCATATGAAAGACGACGTTGGACGCACGTCCCTTGATGACGACAGCGTTGATGAAGCGGTCCATCATATGAAGGACCAAGCTCTGACCATGGCTTGAAGATGAAGGGCGGTGCTGGATGCACGTTCCTTGATGACAATGGCGTCGATGAAGCCGTACGTCATATGAAGGACCAGACTTTGACGCCGGTCTGAAGATGAAGGACGGTGTTGATGAAGTCTGTCCTTTGATGAAGGATGGCGTTGGACGCCTGAAGACGAAGGACGGCGTTGGACGCCCGTCCCCTGATGACGACGGCGCTGGTGAAGCCGTTTGTCACATGAAAGACGACGCTGGACGCACATTCTTTGATGACGACGGCGTTGATGAAGTCGTACGTCATATGAAGGACCAGGCTTTAACCCTGGCTTGAAGATGAATATCGGCGCTGGACGCACGGCCCTTGATGACGTTGGCGTCGATGAAGCCGTACGTCATATGAAGGGCCAGGCTCTGACCCTGGCTTGAAGATGAAGGGCGACGCTGGATGCACATCCCTTGATGACGATGGCGTCGATGAAGCCGTACTTCATATGAAAGACCCAGCTTTGACGACGGTCTGAAGATGAAGCATGGCGTTGATGAAGCCTGTCCTTTGATGAAGGATGGCGTTGGATGCCTGAAGATGAAGGACGACGTTGGACGCCCGTCACCTTATGACGATGGTGCTAGTGAAGTCGTTCGTCACATGAAAGACGACGCTGGACGTACGTCCTTTGATGACGACGACGTTGATGAAGCCGCACGTCATATGAAGGACCAGGCTTTGACGCCGGTCTGAAGATGAGGACGGCACTGGGCGCTCGTCTGAAGATGAAGGACGGCACTGGGCGCTCGTCTGATCCGTATGTATGGTCTTGCTTTGTCCATAATGCATAGTATTTGCCTGATATGTACTTAGCCAAATATGTGGCTTGATTTTTGGGGATTTTATTTTTATTGCCCGAGGTCGGCCAGTGCGCGGTCCATCGGTTTCCCTCTTTTACTTGTGGGGATTTAGCTCGAGGCCGGCGAGTGCACGGTCCTTCGGCTGTCCCTCTTTTATTTGTGGGGATTTCGCTCGAGGCCGGCAAGTGCACGGTCCTTCGGTTGTCCCTCTTTTATTTGTGGGGATTTCGCTCGAGGCCGGCAAGTGCACGGTCCTTCGGCTGCCCCTCTTTTATTTTCTTCCTCTTTACTTCTTTGAGCGAGGAGTGGGTATCCTTTCTTCAGGCTTCGACCGAGGGGGTTGCTATTCCCTCGGCCGGTAGAGAGTCCTACTGGATCGTCCCATGATCTTGGGGCGTCCCGTCGTCTATTTACGGCGCGGGCTCAGGCTTTTGGTCGGTTGCCGACGGCTGCCGTTTCCTAACCCCAAGTGTGGGGATTTTGTCACCTCGGTCATGCTTTCAGGCCTGTCGTAATGCGATTTAGCGCGAGGACGACACAGTGAGCTTCCCGTTTCAAGACGTGGGCCGTTTGCGGGCCCCTCGTCCTGGGACATCGTCGGCCATGCCTGAGCTTCCGCTCTAAGGGGTCGATACGATGTGCTTTGTCGGCCATACCTGAGCGTTTCGCTCTAAGGGGTCGACGTGATGAGTGGTAACCTTTACTTACATTTACAAAATAAGCGGAACACAATAGGTGCGTTGTTCATGGCACGACCATACCTGGAAATTTTGTGGCACTTAGCTCTTATTTGGCCCGAAGCCTGTGCTCCTTAGAGTTCCAGCCTGTTGTAGAGATAATTGATTGGGTCTGCTCTTTGAAACTCCAGCCAGATTAATAGTCTGCCCATATGCTGCTAGCCCATGAATTTAATTGAGCCGAAGGGGCGCCTCTTGTTCTGTCCGCTTGTCAATTGCATTGCAAGGGAGAAACCGGTTAGAAGGATTGGAGCTTGAAGCCGATCCCATTGTCGCCGGAGTATCTAGTGACGAGAAGATTCCTGTCGGCGAGAGCCTAGGGTCCAGCGCTGCCTCTTTCCCTTTGGCCGGGGAGATGCTCTGGCCGTAGTAGAGGGCGACTTCGAGGTAGTCAACACCTTTTTCCGTGCTTGGACTCGTCGGCTTCACTCAGGTCCAGACGTGTACGACTGATGGGCTGCCATCCTTCTGAGGTGGTGATTTCTAGTCCTGGCCGGAGTGTGGTGTTCGGCCGAGATGGACCTGGTGACCGAGGGAGAGCCAGATGTGACGCACCGGCCGAGGGGTGCATTGAGGCTTCTCGTTGTTGCAGGCTGACCAACTGTTGTCGTGTGTTTGCAGCCTTTGACCGAGGTCAAGGCCACCGTTGCACAGACATGCGGCTTTCCCCTTTTGGCCGATGCGCGGCTTCGCCGAGGGATAAAGGACGAGCTGGCCTGATTGTCTCCAGGATTAGGGGTAGAAGATTTGTCTTACCCTTTATTTATGTTTGGCCGATGGCGTGGCAGACTAGCTGGTGGTGTTGCTAACCGATGCGTTGCGGGCTTGCGACCGATGTGTTGCCGACCAGAGTGTGCTAGCCGATGTGTGTTGGCTGATGCAGATGTTGGCCGAAGTGTTCTGGCCGATGCATAACCCCCTGTTGTGTGCCAGCCGATGGGGTACCGTCTGATAGGGTACCGGCCAATGAGTTGCTTTCCTTTCTTGTTTGGTCGTTGTGTATCTTCTAGCCCACGTGTGATTTCTGGCCGATGGTGTTGCTGGCCGACGACGGTGTTGCTTGGCCAACAGTGTTGCTGTTTCACAACTAAAGTGTCCTTGTTTTGGCTTAGGATCATCACCTGCTTTAGTTGGAACGGTCATACGTAGCATTTGTCATTATGTCTCCCCTGAGCCAGAGATGGCGCCTCGTGGGCCGATGGATACCTTGCTCCATACTAGGCCGAGGGAGTCATTCGATATTGGATAGGAGGATCTCACTTAATATATTCTAGCTCTCAATGAAAGCACCAAATGATGGAGTATTAACTCCTAGAGAGAAGTGAGAACTAGAGAGAGAAGTGCAATAATTCCTTGCAATAAATGATTTGTGAACCCCCTACAACCAGTGGCGGATCCCTTTGGTTCAGCTGAACACCCAAAAACATGAAAATAAAGTGTAAAATACATATAAAATTGATGTGATAATTTAGATATTGTATTTTTTATACAAGATTTCTTATTCTGAACCCTATTTGATAATTTTTTGTAGTCCAGAAAGTTACATTCATTCAATTGTTGGATCAAATAATATTATTGAGTAATATTTTAATGTTTAAATAATTTTGAAAATCCCACAATTTATTGCAAGATCCGCCACTGCCTACAACTACCCCCAAGAGGGGTATTTATAGGGAAAATGCGGGTTGGGCTCCCAAGTCTTGGGCTTGGGAGGCTCATTTACAATTGGGTCACCATTGGGCTGAATACAAAGAGTGTAAAAATAACTAAGTATGAAATCCGGTTCTGGGAGCTCTTTCTGGCCGATGGAGACATGGCCGACGGAGGCACGACCGATGGAGACATTGTAACACCGACCCCGAGCATATTTACTTTTAGTAAATTATGTAATAAACCTTGAAAGATGATTTATGAATTTGCGTAATTGTAAATTTTTATTATTTCTTTTACGTGAATAGTAAATTGCATGTGGGGCCCACAGCGGGACGGGGACCGCCCGATAATTCCCGAACCACATATTATATTCATCTTGGTCTAGATGACATCTATATGGTGGTGGATATTTTATTTGGGCCATAAGAAAGGCATGGAGTTGACCGGTTGGTCAAATGGGGCCCAATTACCGGTATTGGTAATTTAGCGGATAACAGCCCGAAATGAGTTTCGGAGACTCCTAAATTAATGTTGGTGGATGTACATCTATTCTAAAGGCCCATAATTATTGGGAACACGTGATATATTTTATCCGGCCCGATAAAATAAAATATGACTAAAATAGTCTGAAAAATACAACTTTCGGGGCCAATTATACACACCGGGACGTAATGGGATGACCTCCCACATAAGTGGGGGCCATCCCACGTTTTTGTGATCTGATTACCAAGGAAAGAGCTGGGAAGAAGCTCCTAGGGACAAAACCCATACCCACCATGATCCTACCCCTTGTTTTATTGGTTGACTTAGAGGAGTAGGGATGATCTCTTATCCTCACACTCACTCTACACCATACGCACAAGAGGGGAGGGAGAGGGCCTTGGGATAGCTCTGCCAACAGGAACCTTAGAGGAAGCAAAAAGGAAGTGAAATCCAGGAGGAAAAGCTAGAAGAAGAGGTAAGAACACAATTTCTACTCTTCTAACTAGTTTTATTGTGTATGATTTTTGAGAAATCATATGGTGGATTAAACCATGAGTTCTACACGTTTAAAAGTGTAGAATATTGATATAAAGTGGTGGTAATTAACTTGGGAGGGTTGGCAAATCGATAGGAGTCGAAATCGCCGGAAACCGCCACTTCAAAGGAGCTAATCGTAGTTGCAGACCACGAAAGCCGCCCGGCTTTTGCGAAAGCCGCCCGGCTTTTGCCCAGAAACCCAGTTTTCCACTTTCAATCGGCCTAGAACGGGGATTGATCGAGGAGCTTAGCAAAGGCAACTATTGTAGCACATCACGAGGTGAGGATGGCTGACTATATTGCTTATAATTAGTGAGTTAATTTCATAAGAATGCCTAAAGTAATTAGATGGGATTTTCATGGATTATTAATGATTAATAATGCCTAAATGAAAATAATATGGATATGAGTAAGTGAAGCATGATATACAAATTTAGAATAATTGTGTATGATTATGTGAAATGAATGAAACGACATGTTAATGGAATTACTATGATGACATTGTGATAAAATATACTTTACTTCATGTATGAAATTCATGAATGGATTAAAGTGATATTTTTGATATTGAGATCAAACTATACTTGGGTTGAGAAATCAATGGAAATGAAATGCCAATCGGAAAATAGGAACTTGGCATGTTCTAAGATTATCCAATTAGTATCAAAATACTAGTCGGGGAATTAATATAAATAAATGATGAAACAAATCCTAAGAGGTGGGATTGTTCATAGATATGCCTTTAGTAGTCTCAAGAGATACTTAAGGATGAATGGTATGAACACTAAGGTGTGATAGGGGTAGGCCTAAAGGCCACCTACGGGAATTGATTCTAGGCATAGGACTTGCTTGAGAATTTGATTATGAAAATAATTAGAGTTGGACTCTAGGATGACATGGAGATGTAGTTGGGCCGAGCCCATGCCATGTAATATGATTAGCATGGAAACGTAGTTGGGCCGAGCCCTTGCCATGTATATGTGACCTCCGTGGAAACGTAGTTGGGCCGAGCCCTTGCCACGAAGTTATGGTTGGTATGGAAACGTAGTTGGGCCGAGCCCTTGCCATACAAATTTTGATATGATATATTGAGCTAGAGGATTGTATAGAGATGTAGTTGGGCCGAGCCCATGCTATACAATTGGGGCTCGATGGGACCCCACGGGGTTATCATGACTTGCGGTCACGGGGGAATGGAAACGATGAATTCTAAATGAATATGGGCCTACGGGCCGACTACTTGACTTTATGTAAAGTAAGTACAGTTAAACGTAAAAGGGGTAACCGAGGGTTATGGCCTATAATATAATAGTACCCTAAGTTGAGGGTCTTGGAAATTAAAACGTTGATTATACTTAGTATAGTTGCTATTTTACTTGTCAAATATTTCCAAGTACTGACCTCCCCTTCACGGGGGAGGCCACCTCACAGTTTCAGGTAGAACTTGAAGGTTGCTACCATCGCCCGTGGCTTCGGGAGGATCAAGGGGAGAAGACGTGGTTCGTGCTTCTTCCGTTCTGTTTTAAAAACAACTACGTTAATGCTCATGGATATTATTTTTGAATAATTACTTTGGGGGCTTGTATGCCGAGTTATGCCAAGTGTGGCTTGAACAATTGTATTTATGCTTCCGCTGTTTTAAATGAATGATTTACATTATGCTTGTTTATGGATGTACTATGTGTGAATGATATTCATGACGCCTTGTATAGTATGGATGAGTCGGACTGCGGTTGACTATTCGTACTGTACGGCGGGTTGTTGACGTGTCCGGCTAGGCCCGGGACGTGACAATTAAATTGGTATCAGAGCCTTAGTCCGTAAACATCATAATGAAGCTTCAAAATGCTTTTCGGAAATGAGAGTGAAAACCATGAGCATAAAGTTTTGTACTTATAGAACTTTTGGTACTTGAGTTGCAATGTCTCTAATTGTTAAGATGGTACCCTTAGCAATTGGTATGGCGGTGATTCGAGCCAAAGGATGTCATTAAGTACCTATCCGTCAATTGACATTTGATACGAGTCTAATGACTCATTCTCAATTTCTTTGAGAAATGGAACGTATCGGGAAAGTGACTAGGAGAAACCCGACTGGCCGAGCACCGAGAGGATCCGTGCAAGGCAGTAGATGGGCTTCTAGGGTGTCCAGAGGACAGGGCCGTGGAGGCCAAGATCAGACCGTGAGTGACAGTTATGTGGAAACAGTCAACGAGTCCTATGAATCCGAGGAGGATTCGACGTATCAACCGGGAACTGAGCCGGTTGAGACCCCATATGATGGGGAGTATGATGACGCCAGTGAGGGGAGCGACGATGATGACGCTCTAGAAAGGATGGAGGAACTACTCCGTCAATTTCAACAGGATCGCCAAAGGCGCCGGGCAAGGCGTGCTTTGGGAGGGGCTTCAAGAAGGGGAAGCCATGCGGGTTCTAGGGGACATGTGGAGTCCCGAGTAGATCGAGGTGTCGAGGTCCGATAATAAGGATCTCGAAGTACCTCAAGGAAGCAAGAGATCTGGGGTGTAAACCGTTCGATGGAACGGGAGATATATCCGTTGCGGCGGAGTGGATCAAGAGGTTCAATGAAGCGGCCCTTGATATGCAGCTGCCGCCAAACATGAAGATGAGAGTAGCAACGAGGTTGCTAGAAGGGATGGCGTCCACATGGTGGGACGGTGTCAAGGGGAAGTACGGTGAGGCCGTAACTTGGGAGAATTTCCGACAGGAATTCTTCAACCAATACTACTCCGACTTCGAGGTGAACTTGAAGAGGAGAGAATACACCAACTTGACCCAAGGAGGCAAGTATACCGTGAGGCAACTTGAGCACAAGTTCAGGGAGCTCGCGGAGTTCATACCGGAGTATGCTTGTGATGAGAACCGGATGGTGAATAACTTTTGGGATGCTTTAGACTTAGACGTGCGTGAACGGGCAACACAATTGCCTAACATGACGTTTAGTCAAGTGGTGGAGCAAGGCTTGAAAGGGGAGAAGGAATGGGAAGAACGAAAGCTGAAAAACGCCGAAGAGGCGAAGAAGAGGAAATGGGAGAACACCGGCCCCCAAGGTTCTAGCAAGAAGGGGAACCACGGGGGAGGTGGGTCTTTCAGAACGCCCGCACCACCATCTAGGGGAAATCAAGGCCCAGGAGGGCAAGGCTCGAGGTCGCAAGGCTCGGGCATTAGCAGGTGCAACAACTGCAAGAGGAACCACGCGGGCAAGTGCCGCGATCCCCCTAGGTGCTACCAATGCGGGGAGACGGGGAACTTGAGATCAAACTGCCCACAACTTGGGCGAGCCATGGGTGCAGGACCTAGCAGCGGGACTACGGCAAGTAGGAACCGAGCAGGGGCACTTTACGTGAGCACGGCGCACGGAGGGCCAAGTACAAGTAACGCGCCATCCGTGAACCAAGGCAAGACCCAGGCTAGGGTCTATGCGATGACGGAGGCGGACGCACGTGCTAACCCGGACTCCGTGGCGGGTAAAATCTTAAACTCATGTTATTAACTCTATTGTATGCAATAGGAGTGTTTGTAATGTGCAAAATCTGTAACCCCGACGGTTTGGTCGGGATTGTAGGGGAAGGGGGAGGAAAAATCCCCGCCCTGGGCGAATGCTGCCCGGCATTTGACGAAAGCCGCCCGGCTTTCGTCTTGATTTATTGGGAAAATACTGCGGCGATGAATGCCGGCCGGTTTCCACCAAAAACCGCCCGGATTTCGTCAACATTTAATCTGGAAATTCCTCGCAACTAAAAACCGGCCGGCTTTTGTAAAGACCGGCCGGCTTTCACAAATGCTCGACCAGGGAAATTTCTCGCAGCTGAAAGCCGCCCGGCTTTGGCGAAAGCCTCCCGGCTTTCATTAGGCCTGGGGATTCCTGCGCTGCTGAAACCCGGCCGGGTTTAGTAGAAACCGGCCGGCTTCGAAAACTTTCCCTGAATAAAAACTACGGCGACGAAAACCGCCCGACTTTCGTAAAAGCCGCCCGGCTTTCGTGATTAAATACTGAGAATTATTCTCGCAGTCGAAAACCGGCCGGCTTTCGTGAATAGCGGCCGGCTTTCACCGGGGTCAGTCCCAGAACGGTTCTAAGGGTCAGAAACCGGGAATTTTCGGACGGGTGCCAAACGGACCCCACCCGATCCACAACCAACATACTCTACGACTTAAGAAATAAGCCTATTAATTAGGTGGTGTGTCTTACATTACTTATGAATGTAGGAACACTAAAGATAAACGGGAGAGACGCAAGGATCCTTATTGATACCGGGGCGCAACGATCATTTGTGAGTGAGGCGTTCGCCAGCGGATTCAACGGACCACTTGTACCGATGACTCAAACCCTATTGGTATCCACGCCTCTAGGGGATGATATCGAAAGAGATAGCCACTATCCATCGTGTGAGGTGGAGGTGGAGGGACAGAACTTGACGTGTGACTTCGTACCACTGAGCATGATCGAGTTCGACGTGATCCTCGGGATGGATTGGCTAGAGAAGCATGATGCTAGGGTTGATTGTTATACGAAGGTTCTTGAACTCGAAAACGGTGAAGGTTTGACCTTACGTTTCGAGGGAGATAGAGGTAAATCAAACAGTTGTATCATATCCGCCGTGAGAGCGAGGAATATGATGAGAAAGGGATGCCACACATATCTAGCTTACGTGGTCGACAAAACCAAAGAAGAAGTAGACATCAATGATGTGAGAGTGGTGTGCAAGTATCCGGATGTCTTCCTGTTGGTCCCGGTTATACTGGATACAGTCTAGAGGGGGGGGGGGTGAATAGACTGTATTGGTTTTTAGCTTTTTAAACTAAGTACCAGATTTTACAGAATAGCCTGTTCTGCTGACAGAACAGACTGGCAGCGGATGGGGTTCTGGTAGGGGGTTCTGTTGATCTAGCCTCAAGGAAGCAAAGGCAGTAGGCCTTCTGTTAACTCGTAAGACAAGTTCTGCTGACCACAGATACCAAGTCTAAGGAGTTAGACAGTTCTACCTAAGTGCAAATATTAAAACAGTAAGTAAATGACACCAGGGATTTTTATAGTGGTTCAAGGAACAACTCGTTCCTCTAATCCACTGTTCCACTAAGCTTGTAAAAACGACCGTTTACAACGCCTTAGTCCTAGTACTTAAGAAGCTCTCCACGTCTTCTTCAAGCCTAGATGTCTCCTGGGATGCACTGTCTGGCTTCCTTTAAGACTGGTCCTTTCACTGAGCTTCCTGGAAGTATCACCACTTCACTACTCCAGTTACTTGGACGTCCTTCTTGCAACAAGAAGAGTTTCTGTTGAAACAGGGGTTCCTCCAACTTGCTTCGTTACAAAAGATTTGTAGATGAAGTGCTTGAAGTTGTTGAAGAACTGTTGGAACCTTGCTCTTGTTGGATTGAATGATATGAAGTTATATTCTTTCCAACTTGTGTCTCTCTTGTTGAGGATGAAGAGTTTGAATCTCAAGAGGACCTTTTTGCCTTGAACAATTTGAATGTGTTTTTCTCGCAAAGAATGTGGTGAAGTTGGCAAAGTTAGTAGAGCAAAAGTTATACGGTTGTTCTTCGTAGTGTATCTTTTATACTGAGGGTTGTCTTCCCATTGGAGGTGAAGGAGGACAATCTTCATTTAATGCGCGAGCAGTTGACTTGACCAGTAGGACCCGGTAAAGTTGGCGGGTTACTATTTTGGGATAAAGTAATCCTGACATTGCGGCCAATCATCTGCAATTACTCTACGGAGCATGGGGAGCATTAAATGAGCATTTAATGCGGGCACTATAGCTTTTCCGTTCAATACTCCTAGCCGTTGAAGGAATCTTTCAGTTGATTTCCCGGCTTTGTGGAATTCTTCTAAGTGTCAGACCTTCTGGTGTCTTTAACTGAGAGTTGATCAGAGAGGGTCTGGAGCACTTCTGTTGAGAGTATATCCAACAGAGAACCAGGAGAGTTTCTGTCAGAATAAAGGCTAACAGAGACCCTGAGGTCTTCTGTTCTGAAGCAGAGAACCAAAGGTCCTCTGTTTCAACAATGCCTTAGAAGGGTCTTCTGCTCTTGGATCCCTTCTGCTCAGAAGGTCTTCTGCTCTTGGAGACATTCTGCCAAGTCGATTATACTAAGAACTTTACAAATGAAAAATCTAATACATTAAGTCTAAAGAGGGGTACTCTAAAGTCCTAATTAATCTAGCATCATCAAAATCTAAAATACAAATATTCTTTACAATTTCCCCCTTTTGATGATGCCAAAACCCTTTAACTATTTCCAGAGAAGTGCCTTCACCATAAAGAATTAAAGTTTAAAAACTTTCATTAAAAACTTGGTGGGCAACTTGGCATAGGAAGATAGTAAGAGTACAGTACAATCAGATAGCAGAAAGCAAATGAAATAAGCAAGCACAAACAGAAGGCAAAAAGACAGGAAATGAGGAAAAGCTCTTCAAAGTGAAAAGGCAGAGATGTGATTTTATTAGATAAGTTTTACAGAGATAATCCTTACACATTCTCCAAATTAGCTGCTTGCAGAGCTTCTTCCTCCAATCTTTGAAGCCTGAACAGTTCTTCATTGATTTCTGCTCTGATCTTGGAAAGGTTGCCAGAGCTTTGATATGATGCCCATATGGGAGAAAGCTTGCAGTCCAGATAGCTGAGAACACCTTCATGTATTGTCTTGCCTGGGACAATATTTTTCTTGTACCATTCTTCAGCTTCTTCTAAGGATCCCCCATACCTGACTCGCACAACACCATCTTTATCCAAATAGAGGTTCTGTTGCTGGGTGGGAGTCATTTTGGCCTTCATTTCTTCAAATTGAGCTCTGTCAATTCTCTGAGATCCACCCAATCTCCATTCAGTGAAGTTAAAGACTTTCTTCTTCTTGGTGCCTTTCTTTACTGGAGATGGGGGTCTAGGTATACCTGCTGCTCTCTTCTTCTGTAAGGCAGCTTCAAAGTAGGGAGCATGATCCACTGTAGGCTCAGCAGAGGAGGGTGCTCTAGCAGGAGTTCTGTTGGATCGAGGCCTAGTCTGTTGAGGGTCCTCTTCCCCCTTTTTGGCATCATGCAGGTCCTCTATCATCAAGCTTATCTTTTGAAACTCTGAGGCCTGAGAGGAGGCTATCTGCTCAAGGGCTTCTGGTAGAGTCTAAGTGACAGAGGTAAGGCCTTCAATGAGACCTTGCTGCTTCTGAATGGCAGAGAAGATGTCCTTGTTGTTGGCTTCAAGCAGCACCATCTTTTGATATCTGTCTCTGTCAACAGAGAGGAGAAGTTGAGCTTGTTCTTGGTGAGCTCTGCACATTTCCTCGATGGAGGTCAGTTGCCTCTCAGTTCTGGCATCAGATTTCTGCAGAGCCTCAAGATTCTCTGAGATAGTGTTGATTGCTTGTCCTTGATTTAGGAGTGTCTGTTGAAAGACAGAGAGGGTCTTGTGGATACCTACCACTTCTGTTGACAGTGCATCTGTTCTGGCAGAGGAGGAGGCTATGAAATTGTTGAGTGTTTCTGTGAGGTTCTCAAAACGATCTGAGATAAACTGCATTCCAGAATTGAGATTATCATTCACATGAGCAAGGTGCCCATAGTGTTTATCATTGATCTGTATCAACTTGTCCATGCCTTGGAGGATTTGTCCACCAAATTCTTCTGCTGATTCAACAAATTTGTTGAAGGGAATTTGATTCTGTTGTCCATCAGATGGAGGCATCTCTAGACCTCTTCCCTTAGGCAAAGGGTGATGTTCTTGGACAGAGGAGAGAGATTGGACACGCAGTTCATGCTCAAGTTGAGTCAGAGGAGGGGTCTTCTGTCTCTTAGAAGTAGCTTGGTATGACTTGTTGACCATGAATCCATCCATGTCAGAAGAGTCTTCATACGAAGAGTATATGGGTATTGTGTTCCTGATGACCTTCTTCTTCTTCCGGAAGGAGGGATTGGGGGCAGTAAAATGCCTAGAATGGCCTTGGGGTGCAGAGATGGGGGAGATAGTTGTAGGGTCAGAATATCTGAGAAACCAGACAGGTTTAAGCTGATCTACAGGTTGGTGTGGAGGAGGTGATTCTGGTGGAGGAGTTTGATGTTCAGACTCGGAAGATGAAGAAGATTTCTGTTGGGATGAGGGGTTCTGATGCTGGGGTGAAGTTTGAAGAGGTGAGGCATTCTGTTGAGGAGGAGATGGTGGAGGTGAAGGTGAGCGGTTTCTGAAGGGAATAATTGCTCTGCAAGGTGATGCAGTTTTCTGTTTGGGTGAGTGAGGAGAGGTGGGGGTTTTCTGTTCAGGAGATTTAGGTTGAGGGTTTTCTGGTGGAGGGGTTTCTGTGATGGTGAGAGGTGAGGGGATAAGGGGTTCTGTTGAGATATTAACAGAAGGGGTTGGAGAAATTACCTCAATGATGTTATCCTCAAGCAAAGAAGTCCTCCACTCCTTGATATGTTCCATCATAGCTTGCCCTTCTGTCTTGGGTACAGAAAGCTCTCTCGGGTTGAAGTTGGGTTGCACAGAGTCAGTTGCCATTTTGGTAAACAGCCATTCTTCAAAGGCTTCTATTTCTCCATCTTCTAGAGGTTTGACTGTCTCCTCTGAGGGTGAGGAAATGAGAACAGCCTTTCCTTTGTAGCTTGCCTTCTTCTTTTCTAGAACAGAATGAAGAAAGTTGAGGGCAAAGCATTTGGAGACATCATCAGTCCCTACCCAATGCAGAATGGCCTCTTCTTCTGGCTCATAGTGATCAAATTATTGGATGATTTTGTGGAGGGGTCCCATTCTCCATCTTCTCCATTCAAGGACCCGGGTAAACTGTCTGTCTAGCAAGGACAGATACCCTTCTTTGACAGGACTGGGGTGCTCTGTTTGAGTTGTCACCCTATTCTGTTCAGGAGATGCAACAGAGGTGGGGATCTCTGGTTCCCCCTGAATGTCTGCTACTTCCTCAGACACTGTGACCACAGGTTTAGCAACCTTCTTCTTGGTCTTTGTGATCCTCTTCCTCTTCTGTCCAGCCTTCATGGTTGGAGGAGCAACCAGTTCTGCCTTCTTGGTCTTCTTCTTCTTCTTTTCAGCAGAAGGGGCTTCTGAGAGGGGTTTCTGCACCTTCTCTCCTTGTTGTCGTTTAATATCAAGCTGAAGTTGTCTCTTCAGCTCTGCCCTTATAGCTTTTTCCCTGTTTGGAGAGGCAGACAAGAAGATAACCTTGGTGTGATCCAAGGATGTGGCCTTCCTCAAGGTTACACCTTGTTTGAGGAGCAGTTCTGAGATGAGCAGTCCATGCCCTAACTTCCCAGAGTAGAGGCTTGTCTTGGGGTTCTTTTTCTTGATTACCTCAATCAGAGACTTTACCATAACTTGTCCCCAGTTGATGTTTAACCCATGATGTACTGCATAGAGGGCTTTGGCATTTGCAGTTGTGACATCATCAGTGGAGGTATACTTGCACCATAAACATTTGTGGAAAATGTTAATGAGCAGCTCAAATTCCTTCTTGAGCAGGTTCTTTTTGATATTAACCTTCTCTACTTCCTCACCTTTTCTGCAGAATTTCCTCTTGAATTCAGGCAGAGGGATGTCAGTATCCTCCAAGTCAAATAGAGAGGCCCTGCCTTCCTCTAGTTGAATATTGAAGACCTTGTTGATGACGTCAGCATCAATCAGAACTTCTTCTCCTTGGACGATGGAGGAGATGGTTTCATCCTTGAAGGATGCGTTGAGATAGAACTCAACAGTGTCGATGTTACTGTAGGCCTCATAAGCATGAGTGATGACCTTGCTCAGTTGACACTTTGTCAGGCCGTCAACAATGGTGGTCATCCTCTCCTTTTTCTCCGCGAATCTGGGTAGAACATCCAGTTCGCATCTCATTCCTGTCAGCACATTCTTGAGAAGACTTGCCTTTTGTTCCTTGGAAAGATCAGTGAAGCTCAAGAAAGCCATGGTCGATTTTTAGCGATTTGAGAGTTTTGGAGAGTTGAGAGTTCAAAAGCTTGAGAGTAATGAAAGCAGTAGAGATTTAGGTTGGAAAGAGGGGAATATAAGGGTACGGGTTAGTGGACGTTTGAGATAATGTACGGTTCCAATGTACCAATAAATGTAAAAAGGGGCGCAGTAAATATTATGCGGCTGTGTACCGTTTTTCAGAATTTTTCAAGTCCACAACCTTCTGTTAGACATGAGAGGAGGTTTTCTGTAGGGAGGAAGAAAGGGTTTCTGTTGCTGAGGTGTTCTGCCAGGGTAGAGAGAAGAAGGGGTTAACAGAAGGGATTCTGCAACAAGAATTCTATTAACAGAAATTTAGCAATAGAGGGCCTTCCTTATCAACTTTCCCTTGGAATTTCATCCATCATTCCCAATTCCTCTCTCAGTTTGTTGAACCTAGCCTCAGGAAGAGGCTTTGTCAGAATGTCTGCAAGCTGGTCTTCTGTTGACACATGCTCCATGCATATGTGCTTCTTTTCAACATGATCTCTGATGAAGTGATGTCTGATCTCAATATGCTTTGTCGTGGAGTGAAGAACTGGATTCTGAGAGATAGCAATGGAACTAGTGTTGTCACACAACAACTTGATCTCCTTTGCTTGAATTCCATAGTCCTTCAGTTGTTTCTTCATCCAGAGTAACTGAGCACATCAACTCCCAGCTGCAATGTACTCAGCTTCAGCTGTACTTGTTGAGATTGAGTTCTGCTTCTTGCTAAACCAGGAAACAAGCCTTCCTCCTAGCAACTGGCAGTGACCAGAGGTGCTCTTTCTGTCTAGTCTGCAACCTGCAAAATCTGAGTCAGAGTAACCAATTAGTTCAAAGTTACCTCCCTTGGGATACCATAGGCCTGCATTTGGATTTCCTTTGATATATCTGATGATTCTTTTTGCAGCACTTAGATGGCTTTCCTTGGGCTTTGATTGGTATCTGGCACAGATTCCAACAGAGAATGATATGTCTGGTCTGCTTGCAGTCAGGTACAACAGAGATCCTATGATTCCTCTGTATGTTGTTGCATCCACATCCTTTCCTTCATCATCTGGACCAATTCCTTGTGAAGTGTTCATGGGAATCTTCACTGAGGATTTGCCTTCCACTCCAAACTTCTTGATTAGATCTCTGGTGTACTTTCCTTGGTTGATGAAGATTCCTTCTGGAATTTGTTTCACTTGAAGACCTAGGAAGTAACTGAGTTCTCCCATCATACTCATTTCAAAATGACTCTGCATCACTTGAGAAAATTTCTTGCATAATTCTGGATTAGTACTACCAAATATAATATCATCAACATATATTTGTACCAACAGAATATGATTGGCAACAGAGGTTTGAAATAGAGTTTTGTCAACCTTTCCTTTAGTAAACCCATGGTTCACTAGGAAAAGGGACAATGTGTCATACCAGGCTCTGGGAGCTTGCTTAAGACCATAGAAGGCCTTTTTAAGCTTGTAGACACAAGAGGATTGAGTAGGAATGACAAAACCTGGTGGTTGTTCCACATAAACTTCTTCTTCAAGATCTCCATTTAGAAATGCACTCTTGACATCCATCTGGTAGACCTTGATGTTGTTGTAAGCAGCATAAGCTAGAAGGATTCTGATGGCTTCAAGTCTGGCAACTGGTGCAAAGGTCTCATCAAAATCTATTCCTTCTTCTTGGCAATAACCTTTAGCTACCAGCCTTGCTTTATTCCTTACAATGTTGCCATCTTCATCAGCCTTGTTCTTGAACACCCATTTGGTTCCAATGACATTCTGGTGCTTTGGCCTAGGAACAAGTTCCCATACTTTGTTCCTTTCAAACTGAGTAAGCTCTTCTTGCATTGCATTGATCCAATCTGAGTCGGCAAGAGCTTCTTCCACAGTCATGGGTTCCATTTGAGATATATAGCAGGCAAGCATTGCTTCTCTTCTTGATGTGGATCTGGTTTGAACTCCACTTCTGATTTGACCAATCACTTGGTTAGGGGGATGATCTCTTAACCATGTTAGGTCAGGTTCTGTCAGCTGCTGTCTTGGTCTCTCTGGTTCCTCATCTTCAGAATCTTCATCTTCATTCAACAGAAGGGGGTTTGGTGCAGGTGTTGGAAAAGCAGGGTTATCTGCTACCTCTTCTGTTGGTTCTGGTGTTCTGTCTTCTATGCTGACTTCCTTGAGGATCTCTGTTACCTCTTTAACAGAGATGCTTTCATCAAACTTCACATGTATGGATTCTTCAACATGTAGGGTCCTTTTGTTGAGTACTCTATAGGCTTTACTGGTGTTTGAATAGCCTATAAAGACTCCTTCATCAGCCTTCTCTTGAAAGACTTTCAGATGCTCCTTTCCATTGTTAAGAATGTAGCAATTGCATCCAAATACATGAAAGTAGCTGATGTTGGGTTTTCTTCCTTTCCAGAGTTCATAAGGGGTCTTCTGGTGATTCTTGTTGATCATGCTTCTGTTCTGAGTATAGCATGCAGTGTTGATTGCTTCAGCCCAATATCTCATAGGTAGTCCAGATTCTGCAATCATTGTTCTTGCAGCTTCTTTTAAAGTTCTGTTCCTTCTTTCTGCTACGCCATTCTGTTGAGGGGTTCTGGCGGCAGAGAGTTGATGAAAGGTTCCATTTTGATCACAGAAGTCCTTTATGACTTGGTTGACAAATTCAGTTCCTCTGTCAGACCTGATTGTCTTAACCTTCAAGTTCTTCTCAGTCTGAAGTTGCTTTAACAGAGATGGCAACTTCTGAAGAGTTTCATTCTTCTTTGATAGAAAGATAGTCCACGTATATCTGGAATAGTCATCAACCATGACTAAGGTGTATTTCTTCCCACCAACGCTTGGAGTCTCAACAGGTCCAAATAAATCCATGTGAATCAGATTTAGAGGACTTGTAGAAAGATCTCCAGCAATGGGTTTGAAGGAATTCTTCACTTGTTTGCCCTTCTGACATGCACTGCAGAGGGTCTCCTTCTTGTACACAATGTCTGGTAGCCCTTCTACAATGTGTTCTCTGGCCAGTTTGTTGATTGTTTTGAAGTTCAGATGGCTAAGCTTCTTGTGCCAGTCCCAGCTTAGTTTTGAATCTCCCTTAGCTATCAGGCAAACTCCATCCTTTGCTGTGTTCCAATCAACTACATAGATGTTCTTCTTCCTAGATGCTGTAAGAACCACTTCCTTTGTTGTCTCATGCTTCACATAGCAGAAGTCCTTTGTGAATTCAACAGTGTAGCCTTTGTCACAGAATTGGCTAGCACTTAGCAAGTTGAACTTCAGTCCTTTGACATATGAGACATCATCAATGACTATCTGGTTCTTGATCAGCTTCCCTCTCCCTTTTGTTTGACCTTCTTGGTCATTACCTCCAAAGGTAGCTCTAGGTCCTTTGCATTTCTGGAACTCAGTTAGGCAACTTCTGTCACCTGTCATGTGCCTGGAGCATCCACTATCAATAAACCATTCTTGTTCAGAGATAGCTCCAGCACACAGTTCCTGCAACATTAAAAGTAAGATTTAGGTACCCAAGCAATGCTGGGTCCTGGGGGGTCATGGAGTCTGGGTAGTTGGTACCATTTTGGTCTCATCAAGTGAAACCTTGGTGGGTGGTACCCATTGTCCACCTGGTAGTTATAGTAAACTGAAGTGTGATTCACTTTGGGCAGATGCTTGTGAGGATCATGCTTCCTGTTTACATACTTTTGCATAGCTTTCTTTGTTGGAAAGAAGTCCCATATACTATCAAGAGCAGAGGGACGGTTAGCCTTGGGCTTCTGAAGTTGACCAGCCAACCTCTTCTGCCTGAAGTTAACTCTCTCTTGATATTTGCCCTTCTGGTGATCATTTCTGGCACGATTGACATGAGGTTGTCTGTCAATGAATGGTCTCTTATTTTTGTTATCTTGAAAACCTTTTCTGTTGTTAGGTTTTCTGCCAGGTTCATTATTTTTCAAAAAGGGTTTCTGTTGAACCTTTATCTTTCCCTTTTCTGGTCTGACTTCCTCATGAACAACCTTGGTGCCAGATACACCAGCTTGACAAATGGGGCTAGAAATCAGTGGCACTATGACCTTATCTGCCTTAGCAACACTGGTGCTAGGCATTACAGAAGGCTCACCTGATTCTGTTGAGCCATAACCAAGACCAAAACCAGTGCCAATCTGTTGATCAAGTACAATCTTTTCCATGGAAGACTGGGCCTTCTGGTAAGCTTTGTACTTAATCTCGAGAGGCTCTATTTCTCTTATTCTCTTGAGAAGAGAAACATTTTCAGTCTCCAATTGATCTCTTTCCTTAATTAGAAGATTGATTTTGATCTCAACCTCCTTCTTTAAGTCAAGAATCTCAGCTTTTAACTTACTGTTTTCTTCTGTTACAGAGGAATAAGTGGCTTGTATGGCCTTAAACTCTTCCCAAAATTCTGACATTGAATCAGAATCAAAAGCTAAGCCTACCGAAGAAAAACTAGATTCAGAAGTAGAGGTTACCTCATCATCAGAATGAGCCATGAGGCAAAGGTCTTTTGTCTCAGTATCAAGGCAACAGAAGGCCTCATCAGAATCTGAGTCAGAACTGGATTCTGTTTCTGACAGAGGGTCTTTTTCAAGCTGTTCTGTCACAAGTGCCTTTCTCCTTCTAGAGTTGTCTTCATACTTCTTCTTATCTCCATCATGCCCTTGTTTCTTGGACACTCTAGGATGTGGACATTCTGCTTTGAAATGTCCAGGTTGTCTGCAGTTGTAACAGAGAAGCTCACCACTGCTTTCTGTTGTTTTGACCTTCTGGTATGGCTTTCTGTTGAATGATGGACTTCTTCCATCTTTGGGATTTTTCATAAAGTTCTTGAATCTCCTAGCAAAAGCAGCCATATATTCGTCAGATAAAAGTACTGAAGGGTCAAAATCATTTACCTTTGATGTGCTGGCAGTGAGGGCTGTAGTGGTCCTCTCTTCTGGTACATCTTCCTTTTCTTCAATCATTTCAAACTCATGAGCTTTGAGATCTGAAATGAGCTTAGCAGTGGGATAAGTCTTTACATCCTTGCTGGCTTGGACAGCAACCACCTTCATCTTCCATGCTGAGGGCAGTCCCCTCAACACCTTCAGGTTGATCTCCTTGGTGGTGAGTTCCTTGCCAAGCTAAGAGATCTCTCCAGTGAGAGTGAGGAGCCTGTCATACATCTTGGAGATGCTTTCACCAGGGAGAAGTTTGAAGTCATCAAACTTCTTGTTGGCTATTGTTAGCTTGTTGTCCTTTTCTTGCTCATCACCAGCTCCAATGAACTCAAGAGTATTCCAGATTTCCTTTGCAGTTTTGCACTTCTTTATTCTGTTAAAGTACCTATCATCAATGGACTTGTAGAGGATGTCCTTAGCAATATTGTCCAGGTTGTATTTTCTTCTCTCTTCAGTGGTCCATTCTGACTTGGCTTTATTGATCATCTGGGATCTGGTGTTGTCAATGGCATGTTCTGGGTTGACCTTCTGGAAGCTTGTGAAGGGTCCTATGTCAAGAACTTCCCACATCTCATCATGAAGAGCACAAAGATGTGCCTTCATCCGGATCCTCCAGTCATCAAACTTAAGATCTGAAAACATAAGATTCTTGGACAAAGAGTGATCCATTATATTAGATAAAAATGAGGAAAATAACAGAAAAACAAGTGGATCTTTGTTCAGCAAATAACCTAAGAGATTATTAGAACAAGGAGGCTCTGATACCACTTGTTGGTCCCGGTTATACTGGATACAGTCTAGAGGGGGGGTGAATAGACTGTATTGGTTTTTAGCTTTTTAAACTAAGTACCAGATTTTACAGAATAGCCTGTTCTGCTGACAGAACAGACTGGCAGCGGATGGGGTTCTGGTAGGGGGTTCTGTTGATCTAGCCTCAGAGAAGCAAAGGCAGTAGGCCTTCTGTTAACTCGTAAGACAAGTTCTGCTGACCACAGATACCAAGTCTAAGGAGTTAGACAGTTCTACCTAAGTGCAAATATTAAAACATTAAGTAAATGACACCAGGGATTTTTATAGTAGTTCAAGGAACAACTCATTCCTCTAATCCACTGTTCCACTAAGCTTGTAAAAACGACCGTTTACAACGCCTTAGTCCTAGTACTTAAGAAGCTCTGCACGTCTTCTTCAAGCCTAGATGTCTCCTGGGATGCACTGCCTGGCTTCCTTTAAGACTGGTCCTTTCACTGAGCTTCCTAGAAGTATCACCACTTCACTACTCCAGTTACTTGGACGTCCTTCTTGCAACAAGAAGAGTTTCTGTTGAAACAGGGGTTCCTCCAACTTGCTGGCGACCACAGTGGGAGACCGGTCGGCTTTCACAAATGCCCGACCAGGGAAATTTCTCGCAGCTGAAAGCCGCCCGGCTTTAGAGAAAGCCTCCCGGCTTTCGTTAGGCCTGGGGATTCCTGCGCAGCTGAAACCCGGTCGGGTTTAGTAGAAATCGGCCGGCTTCGAAACCTTTCCCTGAATAACAACTACGGCGACGAAAACCGCCCGGCTTTCGTAAAAGCCGCCCGGCTTTCATGATTAAATACTGAGAATTATTCTCGCAGTCGAAAACCGGCCGGCTTTCGTGAAAAGCGGCCGGCTTTCACCGGGGTCGGTCCCAGAACGGTTCTAAGGGTCAGAAACCGGGAATTTTCGGATGGGTGTCAAACGGACCTCACCCGAACCACAACCAACATACTCTACGACTTAAGAAATAAGCCTATTAATTAGGTTGTGTGTCTTACATTACTTATGAATGTAGGAACACTAAAGATAAACGGGAGAGACGTAAGGATCCTTATTGATACCGGGGCGCAACGATCATTTGTGAGTGAGGCGTTCGCCAGCGGATTCAACGGACCACTTGTACCTATGACTCAAACCCTATTGGTATCCACGCCTCTAGGGGATGATATCGAAAGAGATAGCCACTATCCATCGTGTGAGGTTGAGGTGGAGGGACAGAACTTGACGTGTGACTTCGTACCGCTGAGCATGATCGAGTTCGACGCGATCCTCGGGATGGATTGGCTAGAGAAGCATCATTCTAGGGTTGATTGTTATACGAAGGTTCTTGAACTCGAAAATGGTGAAGGTTTGACCTTACGTTTCGAGGGAGATAGAGGTAAATTAAACAGTTGTATCATATCCGCCGTGAGAGCGAGGAATATGATGAGAAAGGGATGCCACGCATATCTAGCTTACGTGGTGGACAAAACCAAAGAAGAAGTAGACATCAATGATGTGAGAGTGGTGTGCAAGTATCCGGATGTCTTCCCAAAAGACTTGTCGGGGCTTCCACCCGATAGGGAGATTGAGTTCATGATCGAGGTTGAACCCGGCACCAAACCAATCTCTATACCGCCATACAGAATGGCACCCGCTGAACTTAACGAGTTGAAAACCCAATTGCAAGAGCTATTGGATAACGGTTTCATAAGGCCGAGTCACTCTCCGTGGGGAGCACCGGTCCTTTTCGTGAAAAAGAAAGATGGAACACTTCGAATGTGCATTGACTATTGTCAACTGAACAAGGTCACAATCAAGAATAGGTATCCCTTGCCTAGGATTGATGACTTGTTTGATCAGCTCCGAGGAGCGACGGTGTTTTCGAAGATTGACTTGAGGTCGGGGTACCACTAACTGAAAATAAAGGAGGATGACATACCGAAGAGTGCATTCCGCACAAGGTATGGTCATTTCGAGTTCCTAGTTATGTCGTTCGGGCTAACCAATGCCCCGGCGGCATTTATGGACTTGATGAACCGGGTATTTCATAAATACTTGGACCGGTTTGTGATTATGTTCATAGATGATATCTTGATTTACTCGAAGAGTGAAGAAGAGCATGAGGAGCACTTGATACTTGTTCTTGAGACACTACGAAAGAAGCAACTCTATGCCAAGTTTTCCAAATGTGAATTTTGGCTAAGGGAGATTGGCTTTCTCGGGCATGTGGTTTCGGGATCAGGGATTGCCGTAGATAACAAGAAGATCGAGGCCATTACTGAATGGGAGAGGCCAAAGAACGTCAAGGAAATTCGTAGCTTCCTTGGATTGGCAGGGTACTACCGAAAATTTGTGGAGAAGTTCTCAGTTTTGGCATCGCCATTGACAAAGCTCACTCGAAAGGGGGCCAAGTTTGTATGGGATGACCGATGTGAGAAGGGATTCCTTGAACTGAAGAAGAGATTGACCGAGGCACCGGTACTCGCACTACCCAAACAGGGTGTGGGGTACGATGTTTACAACGACACAAGCATCCAGGGGCTTGGATGTGTCTTGATGCAGAATGGGAGGGTGATTGCCTATGCTTCACGACAGTTGAAGAAGCATGAGGTAAATTATCCCACTCATGACTTAGAGCTGGGGGCAGTGGTGTTCGCATTGAAGATATGGAGACATTATCTCTACGGGGAAACATGTCATATATACACCGACCACAAAAGCCTGAAGTACGTGTTTACTCAAAAAGAGTTAAACATGAGACAGAGACGGTGGATGGAGTTGATAAAAGACTACCATCTAGTTATCGAGTACCACCCTGGTAAAGCCAACGTGGTAGCGGATGCCTTGAGCCGAAAGAATTCATCTGGGGCATTATTGACTAGCTTGAGGGCATTGAGAGCCTAATTGGAGGTATCTAGCGATGATGCCTTGTTAGCTAGATTCGAGGTGAGACCTACATTACTTGATGAAATCAAGAAGGGTCAAGAAACCGACGAAGAACTTATGAAGATCCGTGAACGCATGCTAGAGGGACCGGTTGAGGATTTCAGGGAGAGAGACGATGGTCTCTTATTATTTCGTGACCGAGTGTGTGTACCGTTGGATGATGAGCTCCGAAAGTCCATCTTAGAGGAGGCTCATTCATCGGCGTATGCCATGCACCCGGGAGGCACGAAGATGTACCGTGATTTGAAGGAAAGTTACTGGTGGTCGGGTATGAAGAGGGAAATAGCCGAGTACATCAGTAGGTGTCTTACTTGTCAGCAAGTTAAGGCAGAACATCAGCATCCGGCTGGGTTACTACAGCCACTTTCCATTCCTGAATGGAAGTGGGAGCACGTGACTATGGATTTCGTGGTGGGGCTGCCACGGACGATTAAGAACTATGATGCCGTATGGGTTGTGGTCGATAGGCTCACAAAGAGTGCACACTTTCTACCTATCAACACCACATATGCACTGGAGAGGCTAGCCAAGTTGTGTGTGGATGAGATCGTGAGGCTACATGGGGTTCCTATAACCATTGTATCCGATAGAGATCCGCAATTCACATCACGATTTTGGCCGAAGTTCCAAGAATCTATGGGGACAAAGGTGAAATTCAGTACAGCTTTTCATCAACAAACGGATGGGCAATCTGAGCGGGTTATACAGATATTAGAGGATATGCTGAGAGCATGTGCATTGGAGTTCCAAGGGAGTTGGGACAACCATTTGTCACTTGTGGAGTTTGCCTATAACAACAGTTATCAGGCGAGTATAGGCATGCCTCCATACGAGGCATTGTATGGGAGAAGATGTCGTACACCGTTGTGTTGGGATGAGGTTGGCATGGCCAAACTCGAGAGCACGGAATTAGTGGAGATCACCAAGTCTAAAGTGAAGATGATTCGTGAGAGACTTAAGGCGGCCCAGGATAGACAGAAAAGCTACGCCGATAAGCGCCGAAGAGCCTTTTGTTTACGGCGGGAGATGAAGTATTTTTGAAAGTTTCACCTTGGAAGGGAATCATCCGATTTCAGAGCCGAGGGAAACTTAACCCACGATACGTAGGGCCATTCGTGGTTCTTGAGAGGATTGGGGCCGTGGCATACCGATTACAGTTGACTCCAGAATTGGAGAAGATACATAACGTATTCCATGTGTCCATGCTTAAGAAGTATATGCCAGATCCATCTCATGTATTAGAAAAACCACCCGTGGAAATACGGGAAGACTTGAATTATGCCGTGCAACCGGTAAAGATACTTGTTGAGGGTAAGTCCCGTAGATCCGAAAGCCCAACACGAACTTTGGATATATCAGGAATGGCCCAGAATCAAAGCGTATAAGAAAATATAAGATCTGAACTAACTAAAACTCGAAAGCCCACTTGTATTAATTAACCAATCTGATTACAAGGAATTTCCCGATCGGTAAGTCGGAAACTATGCTTTAATACAAGAAATAAGAGCAAATGATGCTATTCTAGAGCTTGAGTATTGAAATGCTAACCCTTACAATGACTTGAAACCTTCTATTTATACTAATGGAGAGCATGGGCTGCCTCTTGCTGATTGGCCGTTGTTCCACCGACTTGGTCATCCATGCTTCCACTTGCTGATGTCATAGTCTGGCATTAACTGCACCTGGCCACTTGCTGGTTGGCCGTTGCTCGAACGGGATGTTGGGCTGTACTGAAGATGCTGTCAAATTGGACCAAGTATGATATATAGTCCGAACCTCGTTCGGTATGTCTTCTTACTGGGCCAACCTTTATTTGGGCCGAACCTCGTTCGGTATGTCTCCTTACTGGATCTTTTCATCATGGAGTGATGGGCCTGTTACTTGGGCCGGATATCTTGGGCCTTCCCGATCTGGGTATTGGGCCTCTAGGTCAATATCCCAACACAAGTCCCCCACTTCCGATGTCTCGAACGAAGTGAGTGCATTAGGAAGTATATCAATGTTATAATACCCCGAATGGCGATCGGGGTACAGAAGTAATCAGTTCCCCATGCTGCGATTTGACGGCTGCCGCTTCATTTCCCCATATTCATCATGATAACCGTCGTTTAGTCTTTTCATTAGACGCGTGTTTAGCTTAAATGCCCCTAGTGATGTGTCGCTCTCTGATTGGTTCTCGACACGGCGGTTTCAAGGTTATAAATTAGCCCTTAACTTCTCAATTCCGGGTTTCGACTCTGCAATTCTTTGGCCTTCGTTGTTTCCTCTGCAAATTTCCCCCTGCTTCCTTTGCTCAGGTAATTTCCCAACTTCGGATTCCCTATCTTCATTTCTGGCTTCGATCGAGATGAGCCCCAAAGAGCATTCCTCTGATTCGGAGATGGCCTCTCATGGAGATGACCGTGACACCGCCATTGTAGATGCCATCCCAGTTCCGTTTGCCGGTGTTTCTACTGAGACGGCGACAAATGCCAGGGCTGAGGCGGAGGACCTCCCTAGCACTTCTTCTTCCTCAAGTGAGGATTCCGATGACACCAAATCCGAGGACGAAATAGCCTCCATGGCGGCCGGACGTCCCAACGATGTTCCTCGCCATACTCTTGACCTAAAATTGATTAGGGAGAGGCGGCAAAAATTGACCTCTCACAATAGGGCCGAAATTCCGGCCCTTATCCCTGACCCGGTGGATTTCCGTTTGCAAGCCGGGCTTCACCCAATGCGTCATAGGCCCGGAATGACCATAGTCCACTTTGACTCAATTAGGGCCGGCCTTAGATTTCCGCTACACCCCTTTTTCATTTCTTTCTTCAATTTCTACGAAGTTGTACCAGCCCAGATTATGCCGAACTCTTATCGAGCAATGGCGGGTTTCATTTGTCGTTGCAAAGATGTCGGCGCCCGACCAACCCTAGAACTCTTCCACCAATTCTTCAAAGTAGCCCCCCAACAAACCCATGGCTATCTGGCCACCAGTGCCCGAACGGGACACATCCTGTTCAAAGGAAACCCAACTTCGATCAATGGGTGGAAAGACCGGTTTTTCTTCGTGTCCATCCCGGACGGTCTGATTCCCCGCAAATAGAATGCCTTTCCCCGCAAAACCCCTGATCCTGTCCTTACTGAAGAAATCTACAAGGACGTGCTTGCTGTGGAGAAGGATAAATGCATGGACATCATGAATTATCTGACCCCCGAACGACTTATAACAGCCGGGATAGGTACTGCCCGTTCTCTTGGGTTTACTTGTTTTGATAAACCAAGTGCCTTGGTCCGGGCGGTCCTTCCCGTGCGAGAAACGTTCTTTTATTCTTTTTTCTAGTTTCTCACAGGCTAGGGCCGCTCGATACTAACATTGTTCTTTGTCTTTTTTCAGCACCAAACCCAGATCTTCCTATGGATGATAGCAGAGTCATCGCAGCCGGTGGGGCCGGAAAACGGAAGAAATCTAGGAAGAATCCACAACCTACTCCCTCCATTATTCCCACTCAGGAGGCTGCCCCTTCCCAACCGCTTCAAGAGCCTCAGCCAATTCAGAAGGTCCACCAGGATCAATTAGAGGCCATGCTGATCGATGACCGGTTCGGCTCTGACCAACTGCACCAATTTTCCCAGCATTTCGACTCCGTTCGGGGGGAACCCTCGAATGCTGGTGAGACCCATACCGACCATATTACGGGTCAGGTCGAGCGGAACTCCCTATCCGACCCTGTCCATGAGGTATTATAGAGGGCTGGCTCTACAACGAGCCAGATCTGGTCGACCTCCTCTTGGTTCAACAACTTTTCCCTTCCTCAGTTGCCGGTCGAGCAATCTGAAGAATGTCTGGCTCTGACTGCTCTGAAGGTACATTGTCTTTTGCGCTTTGTCTTTATTTTATTTTCTGTAATCAGTACTAACTCTCGAACGGTATTATGTAGATGGGCTTGTACACCCTTCAGATGCAGGAGGCCCGCCTGGCCAAGGAGCGGGAACTGATTGTTGCCCAGTCTTCTGCTGAGCAACATGCTGCTGCCATCGCCTCTCTGGAGGCCGAACGGAAAGCCTTTGCGGAGGAAAAGCAGAGGCTGGATGCTGAACTTGGTACCCTTCGGGTCCAACTCACAGCTTCCCAGGCGAAGGTCCTTGCCGCTGAGGCCGCACAGGTCAAATTCGAAGAAATGCCATCCAGCATCCCGGACGGTCCCTATGAAGTGAACGTGGATCTGTCCGCCGTCCGGGACACGTTTAAATCCTCTGATGAATTTTCCATCATCAAGGATGAACATGCAAGGGCCCAAATCACGTTCGCCTTTGGGGCTTACTTGAAGGGTTTCCCCAAAGGCGCCGGTCGGCTATCGGCAGGGGTGGCCCTCTTGGATAAGGACCCCGAGGCCAAAAAATGGAACGACTCCATTGTCTCAGATCTTTATGGCAAAATTGGCCAGGTCTTGCTGCGTCCCTTCGTCACTCAGCTTCAAAATCAACTGGGGAGGCCGGTTCAGGCTTCTGATCTCCCCACAGATGACATTATCCAGGCGCAGTTCGAGAAATTTCTGCGAGCCCAGCAACGGGAAGCTGATCGAGCTGCGGGAAAAGAGCCTGAACCCCCGTCTGATGATGATGAGGATGAGGACGAAGAGGGAGATGACATGGCCCCCAGTCAATAATTTATATGTACTTTTTCATTACTTGTTGTAATTTTCTTTTTCTCTAAATAGCTTGTACTTCCCGGTCAGTAGAACCGATGAATATATATCCCCTTTTTGCCTGAAATTTTGTGTACTATCTTTTCTGTCTTTATATGCCCATTTTGTATTTCTTGCTCAACTACCCTTAATGCCGTTGATCGCCGTTCGGGAATTATAAAGTTATGATTTATTTAAGGAAAAAACCCTCTCTCTGATACTCAGCCGTTCGGGCTTCATACCAAATTTTAGGACTTAGCACATTCTTGCTTCAGATAATCTCTTATAACGTTAATAGCCGGTCGGGCTTCAGACCAATCCTTAGGATAGCTTTTATGATGTTGATAGCCGGTCGGGCTTCAGGAAAACGTTTAGGACTTAGCAGTTTTCTTGGTTTTCTTTGCACCTGGGCTTCTTCATAACATTGATAGCCGTTCGGGCTTCAAACCTATTTTTAGGACTTAGCCGTTTTCTTGGTTTTCTTTCCATCTGGGCCTCTCCATAAGTTGGTAGCCGTTCGGGCTTCAAACCAATTTTTAGGACTTAGCCGTTTTCTTGGTTTTCTTTCCACCTGGGCCTCTCCATAAGTTGGTAGCCGTTTGGGCTTCATGTTGACATTTAGGACTTAGCATTTCTCTAAACAGCAAGTCCCTGTGATCTTTGCTAATTCTCTGTAAGCCCGTCCGGGGTACTTGCACAAAAAATGAATCATAAATGCCCCAGATTAATCGTAACCACCCAATGCCACGTGTTGCTCATGGATTAGGGATTTGTGCGGCACTTTCCCTATTTATAGAGAGGTGCTTCCCCTAATTTCTCCTGCTGTTTTCTCATTTTTCTTTCGAGCTTTCTCTCTCTAGAATTCCCTTGCATACTCTCAAGCCTTCTCTCTCTAGAATTCCCAGAGTTCCTCCAGCGTTTTTATGTACTACTCCTCTAGTTCAGAATCTGAAGAGATACATTTGATCCGCAAAAGCAAAACATCCGCTGGTAACCAGGCCGAAGGCTCTTCGTCCCAAACACCTAAACCCGCCAATCCTCAGGCCAGCAAACATATCGAACAGCCACAGGAGGATGGATTTCTGTCTGGAGATGACCTCCAAGTTTATAACAAGGGGATGCCCGAGCGGCCACCCCGCATTGCCCTACACTTCAATCGCATACGCAAACACAAACAACGTCTCCCAGAAGATGTTGAACGGCAACTTAGCCAGTTGTTGCTCCCACCAAGAGAATACTATGCCGGATTTATTCGGCACCCTATGAGGCACAGACCGGGGCACGTGCTAGTGCACCTTGATGCTCTGACTGCTGGACTTCGGTTCCCTCTCCATTCATTCATAGTGGAGTTCTTACGCCGGGTTGCTGTACTGCCCGCTGAGTTCGTGCCCAGCACCTACCGTATTCTGACAGGCTTCATTATCCGGTGCCACGAGTTGAGGATTACCCCGAGCGTCGATCTGTTCCTCTATCATTACTGTTATCAGCCCTACTGGACGACCGGGTACCTGAAACTGGTAGCTCGTTCTGATCGTCAGCTGTTCACAGAGAATGTTACCCCGCAGGCTGACTCGGAAGAACGGTTTTTGTTCGTTCGAGTAGGTGATTCTCTGCCATTCCCGGACAGGTGGAACGCATACCCCGTTCGGGATTCTCTGCCCAGGGTGGATGCCGTTCTACGCTCCCAAGCCGAGTCTCTGCGGATGGGAGGGACCAGAAGTCTTCGCAGCTTTGTCACTACTTCGAGCATGTTATCTGCTGGAATCGGTAAGCATAGTAGGGTTTTAACCCGATCATCCTTCGCTCTCACAATTCAACTTATCTCTTATTTCTCTTTCTTGTAGGTGTGATATCTCCCATACCCGTCCGGCGCTCTATTTCTTCTGCTAAAGGGAAGGAGAAGATGATAGCCGATCGTGACTCGGTGGAACAAACCCGCAAAAAGCGCAAAGGAAATGATGGCGATCACTTGATCCCGATCGACCATGTGGTTGATTTGACCGGGCCGGAGGTCGAGTCCAAAAGATCGGCGCCTGCCAACAAACCAACTCCTGTTCTTACTGCCACACCGATCGATGATCGGATGTTTGTTGAGTTTTCAAATATGGGGCCCAGATCAGAGGGGAGGTATCTGTTCGGGCTGATGCCATCTTCTATGTGGTGCCATACTGCGATCAAAGTTCCCCCGAGCTTCACCAATTGACTCACTGGTCGGATCTTTTTGAAGCAGGTCACCAGGAAGCACTCAAGGTATATTTCATTCCGACCCATGCCTTTCTACTATTCATGTTTTATCTTGTCTGACTTTTATTGAAATCTTTTTTTCAGGCTGGCGTGTATTATCACAAGGCCTTTCTTGCTGCTGAGAAGGAGATGAATGCCCTGGCCAGCGATCGGGATGACGGCCAGGTCCTCCTTTCTGCCGCTCGGAAGTTAGCGACCGACCTTCAAGAGCAGGCCAAAGAGGGTGAGAAGGCAAAAGGTGCTCTGGCCGAGATGCAGGAGATGTCCCGTCGTCGCGACCGGGAGCTCAAAGAACTCCGGGCCAAGGTACGGGCTGCTGAATATGCTGGCATTAAATTTGATAAGGCTGTTGGAGATCATCTGCCCGAACCCTACACGGTCAATACTTCTCAGATTGCTCAGCAATCGGTAGTGGATTTTCAACGGGGCAAGGCGCTGAACGTCGCTCTGGAGAACACGGCCCGGCAATTCCTAGGTCCTCACCTTGGCCAATTTTTGCGTGAGAGCTCAGATCCTATCAAGGCTGGGATCAACCTCCTGGACAGCATGCCGGAAGGGAAATCTTTCTTGGATGTCCTGACCGAGAAAACCGTAAAGCAAAGTCAAGACCTGTTTCTGGACAGGAATCTTGAACTGATCTTAGAGCATTTCCCCAAGCCGTTCGATCCTGATGAATTAGGCTTCGATGATCTGTTCGGGAATACGTACGATCGCGTCATGGAGAAAAGATCCAAAGCAGCGCCTGACGATGCCGTGCAGGCAGGGAGCTCTCAGCCTACATCCTCCCCGAACGGCAATCCTCCAGTAGTGTAGCTTTGCTGTAATTTTTTGCTTATTCATTCTTTTTGTACATTCCGGCTAGTAACGCCGAAGAATAAACTGGACTTCCTTCCTTTATCTGTTGTCTTTTTTCTATTCTTCCTTTGATTTTTTGTTGATAATCTTTTCTATGTGGCCGAACCTTTCTCGGCTCATGTAACTTTATATATGACACCTTTCCCGAACCCGTTTTGATCCCTTTTCCTGTTCGTGACGCACGGGTTCAAACCTCTTAGCTGAGGTGAATTCCTCCAAACCGTTTTGATCGTGACCACAGGGTCAAACTCTCAGCTGGGATAGGGGCTCCCTCCAAACTGTTAATACGTTCAACATTCGGTCATCCGGAATGATTTCACGTGTTAACAAGTTGAGGTGAGACTCTCTTCACAATTGTTCTGACACCTTTCCCGAACCCGTTTTGATCCCTTTTCCTGTTCGTGACGAATGGGTTCAAAACTCTTAGCTGAGGTGAATTCCTCCAAGCCGTTTTGATCGTGACCACAGGGTCAAACTCTCGGCTGGGATAAGGGCTCCCTCCAAACTGCTAACCCGTTCGTCATTCGGTCATCCAGAATGATTTCATGCGTTAACAAGCTGAGGTGAGGCTCTCTCCCTTCCAAACCCATAATTCCAATGCATTCCGAACTGTTCTCTCTGGCTCGTATCATCCATATTAGGGGTCTGAGGTAACCCTTTTCGAACTGTAAGCAAGATCACCGAAGTTGGGTCATTTCTTACTTATAGCTAAAAGGGCGACTAGCTTCCAAGTCAAGTTTTATGACTGAGGCGAGATATTTCAAAACCATAGTTCCGATTCCCCGAGCGATAATCCGTACCTTATCCGAACGTCGCTCGGTTAATCCATATCTTACAGTCTTGACACCATCTCCAAGCCGTTTTGATCCCTTTGCCCGTACGTAATTACAGGGTCGACTTTGGCTAAGTTGACGACTCAGCTCCCTCCAAGATGTTAACCCGTTCGTCATTCGGTCATCCAGAATGATTCTACGTGTTAACAAGCTGAGGTGAGAATCATTGTCCTTCGAACTCCAGGCCATTTTGATCCCTTCATCAATGCGTAATTACAGGGTCAAAACTCTTGCTGAAATAATGGCTCCCTCCAAACTGCTAATATGTTCGTCATTCGGTTTTCCAGAATCGATTCTCATATTAACCGCTGAGGTGAGACTATCTGAGCGTCAAACTCCCAGCCGTTGGCTGAGAATGACTTTCCTTCCATGCTGTTAACTCGTTCGTCATTCGGTCATCCGGAATGATTGAGTTAACCACGGGCACCGATTTTCTGAGCCTCAATTCTTCAAGCCGTTTTTGATCCCTTTATTCTTACATAAATCTAGGGTCAAAAACTCTCTAAACTGAGAATTGATTTTCCTTCCATGCTGCTAACCCGTTCGTCATTCGGTCATCCGGAATGATTGAGTTAACCACGGGAACCGATTTTCTGAGCCTCAATTCTTCAAGCCGTTTTTTATCCCTTTATTCTTTCATAATTCTAGGGTCAAAAACTCTCTAAACTGAGAATTGATTTTCCTTCCATGTTGTTAACCCGTTCGTCATTCGGTCATCCGGAATGATCGAGTTAACCATGGGCTGAGTTTGTTTGGAAGTTATGTCTCCCTCTATATATATATATATATATATATATATATATTTTAGAGGTGGCAACAGCCGTTTTTACTGATAAAATCTCCTCAGATGCTCCACATTCCAAGTTCCTGCCGGTCGGCCTTCGGTATTTTGTAGGTCAAACGTTCCTGAAGCATACTTCTTACATACTTGGTAGGGGCCTTCCCAATTTTGTGCCATTTTGCCCCCTTCGAGCGGTTTGCTTTTCTCTCTCTTTCTTAGCACCAGGTCCCCTACCTCGATTGAACGAACTTTAACCTGCTTATCAAAGTATCTTCTTGTGGCTCTGTGATACTCTTCCATTCGCGTCGTTGCCAGATCCCTTCTTTCTTCTATGAAATGCAATTCGGCCCGTAAGTTATCTTCATTCTGTTCTGGGCTGTAATGCACCGTTCGGTGTGTGGGAACTAGGATCTCCGTTGGTACTTTGGCTTGAAAACCATAGGCAAGGGCAAATGGAGTCTCTCCCGTGGCCGTTCGGGGTGTGGTCCTGTAAGTCCACAGAATATAATGCAACTGATCAGGCCACGATGAGGAGTATTCTTCCAGCTTCTTCTTCATACCATCCATGATAGTTCGGTTCATATTTTCTACCTGGCCATTTGCCTGAGGGTATGCGACGGACGCTCTGGAATGCTTGATCCCCCATTTGACCAGGTAGTTCTCAAAATTCCGGCTCACGAACTGCCTTCCATTGTCAGTTATAATCTGTTCAGGGATTCCGAACCGGCAAATGATATTTTTCCAGACAAACTTCTGGCATTTAACATTTGTGATGCTGGCCAGTGGCTCGGCCTCTACCCATTTGGTGAAGTAATCTATCCCCACAATGATGTACTTGTTGTTTCCAGGTGCAGTAGGTAGAGGACCTAACAGGTCTATTCCCCATCTTGCGAATGGAAGGGCCACCGTCATTGGAGTGTAGAAAGTGGCAGGCCGTCCGGGAACTGGTGCGTATAATTGGCATACCTTACATTTCCTAGTATGCGCGAAGCAGTCCTGTTGGATAGTTGGCCAATAATACCCTTGCAAGATAATTTTTCTGGCCAGTGTCTTGGGCCCTTGGTGGCTGGAACAGATACCTTCATGAATTTCTTCCATTACAGCTGCCGCTAGATCGGGTGGGAGACATTTCAGATACGGCCCACCAAATGTCTTTTTGTACAGCTGCCCGTCCACCAATTCGAACATGGAAGCCCTCCTCTGGATGCATTTTATTTGATAGGCAGGATTTTTATCTTGTGAGAGGGTTCCGTCTTTCAGGTAGTTGGTCATATCTACGACCCAGCTCGGGATGGCATAAGATATGGCCTCGATCTGGAGCACCATGATTGCTGGGGTTGCCAAAGTTTCCCGATGGGCAAAACGTTAAGATATCTACGACGCTGCATTCTCTAATTTGGACAGGATATCTGCTTCAGTATTTTCGATTCTTGATATCTGGTCGAGCACCACCTGTTCAAATTTACGTATCTGCTCCTCGACCATTTCCTTGTAGGCCTTCATCCTTTCTTCTTTGGCCTCAGCAGTGCCGTTCACTTGATGTACCACCAATTGACTGTCCGATCGGACTTTTAACCGATCGGCGCCCAGGGCCCTTGCATACTTTAAACCAGCAATGAGAGCCTCATATTCAGCCTCATTGTTGGTCACCTTGAAATCAAAATGAATGGAATAATATGCTTTGAACCCCTCGGGCGATGTGATCACAGCTCCAGCTCCACAACCTTTGGCACTAGATGCTCCATCCACATACATTTCCCACCAGTTATCCAGCCCGTTGTTCTCTGAATCTTTTTCTGAGGGCCGGGCGGTACATTCTGCAATGAAATCTGTCAGGGCCTGCCCTTTGATAGTAGGCCGGGGTTTGAAATCTACCTCGTATTGCCCGATCAGGAGGCTCCACTTCGTAATGCGCCCACTTGCCATAGGATTTCTCAAGATGGTGGCTAATGGCTGGGTAGTATACACAGTTACCGGGTGGGTCTGGAAATACGGGGCCAGACGTTTAATGGCAGCTATCAGGGCCAGTACATTCTTCTCTAGCAAGGTGTACCTGGTTTCCGGGCCGTTCAACGCCTTGCTCACAAAATAGATTGGCCGTTGAACGCCATCTTCTTCTTTCAACAGTACTGTGCTTACGGCCAAGTCAGCTACAGCAAGGTACATATACAGATGTTCCCCTGGTTCGGGTTTTGTCAAGACCAGGGGGGAAGACAGATATGTCTTGAAATCCTCAAAGGCCGTTTGGCATTCGGCCGTCCACTCGAAAGGGTTGGCTTTCTTCATGATCTGGAAGAACGGGATAGCTCGATCGGCCAGTTTGGATAGGAATCTGCTCAGGGCTGCTAGCCGACCGGTCAACCTCTGCACTTCCTTGAGATTTCTCGGAGCCTCCATGTCCACAATTGCCTTTACTTTTTCTGGATTGGGCTCAATCCCCTTCTCGCTCATCATGTACCCCAAAAATTTGCCCCCTCTTACAGCAAACGCACATTTCTTGGGATTCAGTCTCATATTCGCCTTTTGCATTATCCCGAACACCTTTTCTATGTCCAGGACATGGTTTTCCTTCTTTTTGCTTTTGATCAGGATGTCATCAACGTAGGCTTCCATTGTGACACCCAGCACATCTTTGAACAGCATCCCGATCATCCTCTGGAAGGTTGCCATTGCGTTCTTTAATCCGAATGGCATGACGATGTAGCAAAACACGCCATCCGAAGTAACGAACGTCGTTTTCTCTGCATCGGCCGAGTGCATGAATATCTGATGATAACCCCGGAAAACATCCATGAAGCTCAGTAACTCACACCCGGCAGTCTCATCCACTAGCAGATCGATCCTCGGCACTGGGTAGGGATCCATGGGGCACGCTTTATTCAGATCAGAGTAATCCACGCACATTCTCCAGGTAGATTGTTTTGGGGCTAGAACCACATTGGATAGCCATTCTACGTTTTGAGGACGGCAATCACGCCATCCCGCCATCCCGGATATCAGCCTCCAGATCTACCCCGATAGCAACCTTACGGTTCGGGGGGAAGTCGAGGTCGATTTGTTCAAGAAGGGTGGCAGGCTCCGGGTGTGCCTCGAACTCCGTTCGGTGGGTTTCCACCTCAATTGTATTCACCCGCATCCCACGAGTGTTCATCTGTTTCAGGGCCTCCCGATAACATGTCCGGGCTGTTGTTGGGTCAGTTCTGGCCACCCCTACCCCAGTGTCTGTAGGGAATTTGATGCATGAGTGGCGGACAGAGGCTATTGACTCCAGATCTTCCAATCCCAGTCGGCCCAATATGGCATTGTGGGCGCACTTTATATCTACCACCACGAACGTCATTCGGAGTGACGCTCTATGGGTTTCATCAACAATTTCAACCATTAATTGGATGGTCCCTTCCGCCTCGATGCAGTTACCGGTAAAACTCGCCAGTGGAGTCCGCAGGTGGGTCAGTTGGCTCCTTTGTAGACCCATTTTCTCGAATGATTGTAGATACAATACATTCACACTGCTCCCAGTATCAACCAGTACTCGGCGGATCAAAGCATTGTCAATACACATGCTTACCACCAGTTCATCCCTGTGGGGGCTCGGAGAATTGGGTAAATCAGCTGGCCCGAACGTGATCGGGTCTGTCCTTCCTTTCTTCTGGGGGGGAGCGGAGACGGATCCCACATAAAGACTTCGCTCGAACCTTTTCCGTTCGGCGTTCGAATCTCCGGTCTCCCCGCCCCCAAATATGACCTTGACCTCCATTCGAGGCTTCTTTCCAGGGCCTCCCGAGCCCTCTGGCTCATCCCTGGGAGGAACATACGCATCATTTTGAGGCTGGGCGTCACGTTGAGCATCCCGGCGCCAGCTATTAGGTTTCCAGGCCGGTTTTAATGTGCCCATTGCATTCGGATCTTTGTTCACATATTTGCCCAGATGGCCCCTTCGGATCAGATCCTCAATTGCTGTTTGTAGGGCCCTGCAGGCATTGGTGGCATGACCCTTTCTGTTGTGATATTTACAGAAAGCATTGTCATTCGTTCGCATGAACTGTCCAGAATCAGTCAGGATGGGAATATTGTCCCTCTCGTGCTGATAGATGGTCGCTATTGATAGGACCAGGGGTGTAAATCTCCCTTGTTTGGGAGGTAAAGTGGCCGCTGGGCTAGGACCCAGCCGATCGGCCAGTCTGATCGGGGCAGCAGGCGTAATGACCTTATCCCTGATCATTATCTCCTCTTCTAGGGCGGCATGCCTGCGAGCCCTATCTAACTGTTGGAGATATTTTATTGTGAATCAAGTTGGTCATAGATTAGCTGTATATTTAATCCTTGTATTTAAATAGTGCATAAATTAGATAGAAATAAGGCCAAGTGTTAGGCCCATTTAAACAGGCCAAAAGCCTGGTACGCCTAACCTAAACCTCGCCTATAAAAAGGGAGCCGAGGTTTAGGAAAAGGTTGAACGTCGTACTTATTATTCATAGCCTTACGCTTATCATTCTGCTGTACGTTCCACGGTTTATCAAAGAAGGTTTTACGGTGATTCATTATGTGTTCATCTTTACGTTTAATCTTCCTTGTTAGATCGATTATTCATTGCTGTTACAGAAACAGGGACTAACAATTGGTATCAGAGCCGATCGAGAACGATCAGAAGAACTCCTGCAGAATACTCTGTTTTTGTTAACGAAGTTCATTCTGTCGATTTTTTGCTCTGTAATTTTGTTTCTTGTTCAAAAGTTGTAAAAGTTACACCTTTGGAATCGCCTTTTCAAAGCGATCAAAGGGTATACTTCAGTTTGTGTTTTACGCATTTTTAAATTTCGAGATATCTCGAGCTAGGCATCTCGACATCCTACTTCTTCACAGGTTCTGCTACGTTTTTCGAGCTGAAAACTTTACCAGAAGATCTCGACATTCAACTCTACAGGAAACTATCTTCAGATTTTGGTTATCTGATTTTTACAGTTTGCAGGATTTCGACATTGAGGATTTCGACATCTAGGATTTCGAAATCTTGATTTCGAGAAAAGGATTCGACATCTGGTCTCGACATTTGACTTATCAAATTAAGATTTCGAGAGATTAACTTCTCGACATTTCAAATCTCGAGATCAGCATCTCGAAATTTGAAATCTCGAGATCTCTAATCTCGAGATCCTTAATCTCGAGCCCAAATCTCGATACCGGGCCTCCTTTATCGAAATCTGAGATTTCGATATTCAGATCTCGACATCTAATTTTTCGAGATTCTGCCTCTGAAAATCTTTTGATCAATTTTCTCGAACGGTCAGTTTAGTACAGCAATGGGTTCAGAATACAATGCACAAGGGAACAGCAGTACCCCTCCTAGCCTCAGGAAGGGAGAATATCAAATGTGGAGGAACAGATTTCTAAACTTCCTCGAGCACAAAGAAAACTCTTCTGCAATGCTCGAATCTTTGCTTGAAGGACCAGCTGAACTCTTGATTTCAGTTGGTGGAGATCCAGAGAACAATCCTCCTATTTTTCCAGAAATAAGGAGAAAAGTGCCGTCTGAATACACAGAAGCTGACAAGCTCAGACTTCGTGGTGATCTTATGGCCAAAACGTACCTCCTTCAAGCAATACCAAATGAGGTATATGTTCTCATAGATAGCATGCAGACAGCCAAGGAAATGTGGGATGAAATAGAGAAGCTGCTACAAGGCACAAGCATCAGCCTCAAAACAAAGAAGACTACGATTCTCATCGCTTATGACTCCTTCAAAGCAGGTCCAGGGGAACCATTGAATGAGACTTACAACAGACTTGTTCAACTGGTAAATGAACTCAGAAAGATCAAAGTATTCATGTCCAATCTGGAACTGAATATTAGATTTTTATCCAGCCTGCATCCTGCATGGGAAAAGACAGTGAAGGATGTCAGATCTCGGATAGATTTGGACGAAATTGACCTCTGCACACTCTATGAACATCTGAAGCAATTCATCAACGAGGTCGCCTGTGCTGAGGATCATCACACCACTAACCCCTTAGCTCTTGTAATGGATGCTCAGCCAAGAAGAACAACCACTTCACTAAAGAAGAAAAAGAAGAAGGTGGTGGTTGAATCAGATGATGATGAGAGTGATGATGACAAATCTGATCTAGAGGCTGAGCTAGCTGACTTACAAAAGAAGATGGCACTGCTGGCCAAAAGATTTGCTAAGAAAAACACCTCCTCCAACAGACTAAGAACTTCCTCCTCAAACTACAAGCAGAAGAACCATGATCAAGGATCTTCTAGGAAGGCATCATCAGCAGAAGAAGCTCCTAAATGCTATAATTGCGGCAAGCCTGGACATGTGATCAAAGACTGCCGCCTCCCAAAGAAGAAAGATGCTAATTTCTACAAGCAGAAGATGCTGTGGAATAAGCAGAAAATGCTGATGGTGCAGAAAGAAAAAGAAACCTCTGCCATGATTGCTGAAAATGAGAACTGGGCAGAAGATTCTTCTGAGGAGGAGGAAGAGGAAGACAACTATGCCCTTATGGCACGTGTGGAAGGAGATGAAAGAAAGGGTGATGCTGCGATCCCCGAAGCCGAGTGCACAACAAGCTCTGTAAGTACCTCCCATACTTCTTTAAATAATCAAATGCAGTCCTTACTTGAAAAGGACAATCTAATCAAAGAACTAAAGGAGAGACTAGACAATAATCATAGAGTTCTGAAACAGAATCTAGACCAAAAGTCTTCCTTAAGTATTCAACTTGAAATTGCAAAAGATCAAGTCAAAAAGGTGTCCTCAGATTTTGAAAGCTTTGAACTTAAGATAGCTGAATTAACTAAGAAATTTGAGGACAGTGAACGGGAAAAAAGCACAACAAAGGCTGAATGCGATTTTTTGCATAACAAAAGAAGAACGCTCTTAAATAAAGTAAAAGAACTAGAAGATCTAGCTGCTAGAAGAGGTCAATCTGAACAAACTGTTTTTCTGCTTAACAGCAAACAAAAGGATGACCGATTCTACAATGCTAAAACAGGAATGGGCATAACCAACCCACGTAATCTTAAGAAAGTTAATTGCCTTCAAATCTATAACAAAGATTGCATGGACTAGGGTTTGGCGAGAAAATGTATTTTCGAAGTGATGAAGATTATGCTGAAGCAGAAGAAGAAAAGAGAAAGAAACCAAAACCTGCGATTTCTTGTGATTATCCCTCTGTAAATGAAAAACAACTTTCAGAAGAAAAACCTACTTCCTGCTTTAGTGAATGCCTTGACCCTTATGCCAAAGATATTCCTCACATAGGACACCCTCTAGACCCTCCCCCAAGAGTTGGTATTGCTAAAACTGGTGAGGAACCATGTATTTTTCCCATGGCTCAAAAGCTCAAAAACCTACAAAAAACTCTTGATAACGAGAGAGAGAGATTTGAAACTGAAAAGAAAGGTTTTGAGCGCAACTGGCAGGAACTTCTTCAAAAATTTAATGATTTGAGTGAGCAGTTTCATGCTAAAACAGACTCTTCTACGACCAAGCCTGACAGCTCACACACCTCACATGAGAAAAACAATGCTTTTAAAGGTTCGTCCACTCATCTCTCTTCTCCTTTGTTTACAGGGAAGGAAGTGAATAAGGAAGGAGAAGAGAAGAATGAGTGGAGGAAAAAGAGGAAGGAAATCGCAGATGGCAAAAAGAAAGTTTTTGAGAAAAGTGCCAGCCCTAGATCTAGTTCAATTTTTTACTCAAAAGTTAATTGTAATTCTGTCTCTACAAAGCAAACTTCTAGTAGTTCAGTCTTGAGTCCCAAGCTGAATATTTCTGAGACATCTTCTAGACAAAGTTCTATTTACAATACAAGTGTTGCTTATGGTTATTCTGTTCCAGATCCCCATAATTATGAATGTGATGTGAATGTTGTTAAATCTAAGCCTTCCAGAAAGCTTAAACCTGAAAAAGAAACCAAGAAAGGAACTTCTAAGGGAACGTTTTGTATTCCTGATATGAAATATGCCCTTAGAGTTCATTCTAGGAAACATATTAATCGGCTTTCTAAGGAGGAGATTTTCAAAACCAAATTTAAGAAACAACCGTTCAATCACAAAAGCACCTGTCTACTCTCCTCCTGAACCTAAAATGAAAAGATGGGTCCCCAAGATGAGACCTACCAAATCTGAAACGGATAGGTGGGTCCCCAAACGAAGACCCATCCAAACTGAAACTGAAAGGTGGGTTCCCAATCGAAGACCCATCATAACTGAAACTAAAAGGTGGGTTCCCAATCGAAGACCCATCATAACTGAAACTAAAAGGTGGGTTCCCAATCGAAGACCCATCATAACTGAAACTAAAAGGTGGGTTCCCAATCGAAGACCCATCGTAACTGCAACTGAAAGGTGGGTCCCCAAACTTAGACCCACAAGGACTAAAATGGAAAGGTGGGTTCACAACATCAGACCCACCAAAATGGAAAGTGCTAGGTGGACTCCAAAAACCAGACACACTGCAAAAGGAGATCTGGCTATTGGAAAGCCCATCAAAGATAGATCTTTTGTTGAAAGAGCAGCTGACCTTGGATCACTGCTCAAAGCAAGATTTAAAAAGGTGTTTCTTGATAATAAGGAAGGACCCACTCCAAGTTGGGTACCTAAACCTATTTGATTGTTTTGCAGGACGGTCATGTGTGGCACTTAGACTCAGGATGCTCAACCCACATGACCGGAATAAAGCACCTTTTGAGCAACTACACCAACTGCTACGGAGGCAATGTCAGATTCGGAAATGACGCCTCATCTCCTATCCTTGGGTATGGGGACGTCATCTGTGCCAGCGTCACAATAAAAGATGTTTCATTCGTCAAAGGGCTCAAACACAACCTACTGAGCATTGGACAATTCTGTGACAGCGGGATGGAAGTGAGGTTCTTTGCAAAACAATGCTGTGTTCTTGACAGCACAGGGAATACATTATTAACGTGTTACAGAACATCAAATCTGTACACTATTGATCTGAAAAGCGTCCAATCCACCACTTCCATCTGTCTGATGTCCAAAGCTTCAACTGAACAGAACAACCTATGGCACAGACGTCTCTCCCATCTGAACTTCAAACATCTATCAACCTTGTCCTCCAAGAAACTTGTCAAGGGGCTTCCTCTGCTAAAGTCTTTCGCTGAAAATCATTGTAGTGCCTGCAAAATGGGCAAAATGACGCGAAGCTCCCACAAGTCAAAATTTGAACCTTCATCTACTCATCAGTTGCAGCTAATACACATGGATCTGTGTGGACCTATGAGAGTACAAAGCATCAACGGTCGCAAATACACTCTGGTGATCGTTGATGACTTCTCTAGGTATACATGGACAAAATTTCTCCGATCAAAAGACGAAGCTGCGGAAAACATTATGACCTTTATCAGAACGATCCAGAAACTGCTACAGCACAGTGTTCGAATTGTTAGAACTGATAATGGTACCGAGTTCAAAAATCAGACTCTAACTGAGTTCTATGAATCACTCGGTATCACTCAGCAATTTGCAGCAGCTAAAACTCCCCAGCAGAACGGAGTTGTTGAGAGAAAGAACAGAACCCTTGTTGAAGCAGCACACACCATGTTAATTCAATCAAGACTGCCTCACTTCATGTGGGCAGAGGCAATCAATACTGCGTGTTTCACTCAGAACAGAACCTTCATCCACAAGCGCTTCGACAAGACTCCATATGAGATCCTATTCAACAAAACTCCTGATATTTCTTTCCTCAAGGTTTTTGGCTGCAAGTGCTTCATACTCAATGATCGGACAGAGAGAAGTAAGCTGGATCCCAAAGCCAGAGAAGGCGTGTTCATTGGCTACTCACTGCAATCCAAAGCTTACCGAGTCTATCTCAGAGACAAGCGTACTGTCATCGAGAGTGTAAACGTTACATTCTATGAAATGGCAGACTTTGCTATTGAACATCTCCAGACCGATACATCCACTGCTGTACCAGTAGCTTCTGATAAAGCTGAACCAAACACCGAATACGACGATGTGATTCTCGACTCTCTCTTCAGAAACTTTTACGAGAACTCACAATCTCCACCTCCTGCATACACTCCACAGTCAACATCAACTCCAACAGCAGAGATTCCGCTCCTCACAGGACCAGATGACGTACCATCCACACCCTCAACTCCTCAAACCAATCCCAGAGGTGTGGATGATCACGACTTTGCCATAAGTCCGGAATCATCTCCACTACACACCACAGTTGCCCCAGAGCCTTCAAACTCATATCAGGACTCAGATCAACCAATAATTACTCCAACTCCTCTAGCTCATGAGAGGAAGTGGAAGAGAGCACATCCAGTTGAACAGATAATAGGTGATCCAAGTCAAGGTGTGCGAACAAGATCAGCAACATCAAATGAATGTCACTATGCATGCTTTCTAAGCAAGAATGAACCGTCCAAAGTCTCAGAGGCACTCGCTGATCCAGATTGGGTGATTGTCATACAAGATGAGCTCAATCATTTTGACAGACTAGATGTGTGGACACTCGTGCCCAAACCCCCTCAGAAAACCATCATTGGCACTAAATGGGTGTTCAAGAACAAGAAGGACGAAGAAGGCATAGTGATACGCAACAAGGCACGACTGGTCGCTAAAGGATATAATCAGCAAGAGGGCATAGACTATGATGAAACATTTGCACTCGTAGCAAGAATCGAAGCAATCCGCCTTTTTCTTGCGTACGCGGCCCACAAAAACTTTACTGTCTTTCAAATGGACGTCAAGACTGCCTTTCTGAATGGAGTCTTGGAAGAAGAAGTCTATGTCGCTCAGCCCGAAGGATTTGTAGACCCCAGATATCCCGACCATGTGTACAAACTAAAGAAAGCTCTGTATGGGTTGAAACAGGCACCAAGAGCTTGGTATGATGCGTTAACCGAATTTTTGGTTGACTCAGGTTTCTCAAAAGGGAAGATTGATACCACACTTTTCATCAAGCGACAGAAGTCTGACATCATCCTGATTCAGATCTATGTTGATGACATTATCTTCGCCTCCTCTAATCCACGTCTGTGCAAACACTTTGAGAAACTGATGAAAACCAAGTTTGAGATGAGCATGATGGGAGAACTGAATTTCTTCCTAGGCCTGCAAGTAAGACAACTCTCTGACGGCATTTTCATCAATCAGTCAAAGTATATTCTGGAAATGCTTAAGAGATTCAACATTGATGGCAAATCTTCCATGACGACCCCCATGTCCCCAACCAACAAACTGGACTCAGACCCCTCCGGGAAGCCAGTTGATGCTACAAACTACAGGGCCATCATTGGATCTTTGCTATATCTCACATCAAGTAGGCCTGACATTGTTTTCTCCACATGCTTATGTGCACGCTTTCAAGCAAATCCGAAGGAATCCCATCTGACCGCTGTTCGAAGAATTCTGAGATACCTCAAAGGCACTGTGAATCTAGGCCTTTGGTATCCCAAGCACTCAGGTTTTGACCTAGTCGGATACTCAGATGCTGACTTTGCTGGTTGCCGGATGGACCGCAAAAGCACATCGGGGGCAGTCCAATTCTTGGGCGATAAGTTAGTCTGCTGGTCTTCCAAGAAACAGAACTGTGTGTCAACATCTACGGCCGAGGCAGAATACGTCGCGGCTGCTAGCTGTTGTTCACAAATATTATGGATGAAGACCCAGCTAAAGGACTACGGTTACACTCTCCGCCATATCCCGATCTACAGTGACTCACAAAGCGCCATAGCCATCACCAGCAACCCGGTTCATCACTCCCGCACCAAACACATCGACCTGCGCTATCATTTCATCAAGGATCATGTGGAGAAAGGAGACATTGACATGTATTTTGTAAGCTCAGAGCTTCAACTGGCTGACTTGTTCACTAAGGCATTGGATGAAAAACGATTCCAGTTCCTAGTCTCCAAGTTGGGCATGTTGAACCTCGAGCCCGTTTAATTATGTCTCCACTGATCTAAAAAGTGTGTGTGTGTGTGGGACTTGTAAAAAGTGTGTGTGTGTGGGATTTGTAAATAGTGTGTGTGCGTTGCATGTGTTGAGGGGGAGAAAACCAGAAAAATAACAAAAAATAGTGTGTGTGAGTTGCATATGTTGAGGGGGAGAAAATGAAAAATAACAAAAAAATAGTGTGTGCGCGTCACATTCTGTACATAGTGTGTGTTGCATGTGTGTGTTTTTTTTGGGTATCCAAATCGAGAGGGAGAATTTTTTTTGCGAGGGCCAAATCTTTCAAAAAGCCTTTTAAAACCCTGATCTCTGTTTTCGGGCCAAACTACCACGCTTTTCGAAAAAGCCCATTTTTTCGTCTATAAAACGGTCCCGAGAACCCTGAGGCTTTTCATTACCGTCTCTGCCTTCTTAGAGTTCTCGAGATCGTTCACTCCCAAAATCAATCTCCCTCCTCTCGCTTCCAAGTTAAAGGTAGTCGACACTCTGTGTCATCGTACTTCACTAAATAATTTTCGAACCTCGTCTCAAATCAAAACAAAGGAACTTTCTTGACTTTGTTTCGCCAAATCTCGCAAACGAACAATGAACTCGGAACTGCGTTTTTCTTGTGATTATATGTGTTTTTGTTTGATTGCAGGTGGTTTCGTCTTCGGTCGAAAGGCAAAACGTCTCGATTTCTTTAGTTTTAAAGCTCAGAATCTCGATCTCGTCGTTTGAACTTCGTGACAAGATCTCGAGATTTAAAACTCGAGATTGATATCTCGAGATTTAAAACTCGAGATTGATATCTCGAGATTTAAAACTCGAGATTGAGATCTCGAGATTTAAAACTCGAGATTGAGATCTCGAGATTTAAAACTCGAGATTGAGATCTCGAGATTTAAAACTCGAGATTGAGATCTCGAGATTTAAAACTCGAGATTGAGATCTCGAGACTTAAAACTCGAGATTGAGATCTCGAGATTTAAAACTCGAGATTGAGATCTCGAGATTTAAAACTCGAGATTGAGATCTCGAGACTTAAAACTCGAGATTGAGATCTCGAGATTTAAAACTCGAGATTGAGATCTCGAGATTTAAAACTCGAGATTGAGATCTCGCGTTTTAAATTTCGAGATTGAGATCTCGAGATTTAAACCTCGAGATTGAGATCTCGAGATTTAAACCTCGAGATACGGTTTTCGAGCTTTTGCCTTAGCCGATTTTGACCACCACCTGCACTCCACTTTTCAAAACCAAACCAAACAACAGTTCATCTAATTTCAGGAAACCAAAAATAAAAATGGACTTTTGCACTGACCCATGTTTTCCACAGCTCATTATGGCAGGTACACAAAAGAGACATAACATTGACGACGCCATCTACCCACAAGATAGGTGGGTCAAGGTGCTGGACAACAACTTTCAGCTGGATCTGACTGTCTTCAAGTGTCAGGATCCAGTCATCCCCGGGATTCTGAAGCGCCACTATCTCTGGACCGCCTTCCACAAATCAAAGTCGGTGCCAGAAATCTACCTCCAACAAGTATGGGGACATATGCGCACCGAGTCAACAAAAGACCGCACTAAAATCCTCACAAAGCTCAACAACATGAGGATTGTCCTGACTCCAGCAACTCTACGCTCTACTCTGGCGCTCCCCGAACATGACAGCTACGATCCTCTTCCTTCGATTACGGATCTTCTCAAAGATGTCGCGGCTCTGGGTTATGACTCTCTACTACCAAAACTGTCAAACTTCAATGGAGCATACCTTTATCGTCCCTGGAAGAGCCTATTCGGGCTAGTCAACAAGTGCCTCTCTCCAAAGCATGCCGGACTGGACAAATGCAACAAGCAAATACTCTGCGTCTTCCACGGCATCGCGTATAACAAGAAGTATGACATGGCTCAGCTCTTCTTCTCAGAGCTAATGGACCTGGTAAAAGCCAAAGAGAAAAACAGGTCAGGCACCATTCCATACGCCAGGTGGTTGGGGCTGATCTTCCATGACTGCATGACAGCAAACACATCCATTCCTAGACGTACTGATGATCCACACTTCATAGCTCCAAAGCTCCAATACTTCAAAGCTGATAAGAAAGCAGCTCAGGGACTGCGGATTCCGGATGCTCTGCTCAACCTGGCAAATCAGTCAAATCCAATCATCGTCGCATACAAGGAAAACCTTGAGAGAACAGTCCCTATGGTTCAGAAAAACCCATCTGGACCTACCCAGGGGACTAAACCGAGAGTAAGTAAGGGTCCCAAGAGCGCCCCAAAGCCACAGAAGCCAGTGGCACGTCGGCCCGATGAAGGAGAGTCCGATGAATCTCTCGAGAGGACTCGGACAACTGAGGGCAAACCGACGAACGCTGAGGAATTTGCTATTGACTCGCTCAGCTCGGCCAACAAAGAGGCTGACGACGAGGCTTCCGATAGCGTGGCCAGAAGTGACAACGATAATGATGATAATGACGATGTGGACCACACTTTTGCTCTCATCCAAAAGGGTAAGCTGCCTATTGAATCTCCTCCGAAGAAAATTACCGCTGAGGATGCAGCCCCCATTATTGCTACACGCCCCAAAGAGCTCGTCATCAAAACCACGGCGGCCAGTCACAAAATAGCAAGTGCTACCGGCATCGTCAGGGAGCAGCGCATCAAAGCGAAAAATGATGCTCCACAGTCACTCAACTCCAAGAAGCGACGCCTCGTCAAAAGACACCTTCTTGACGAGGACGAAATGCATATCTTCGCCGATTGTCAACCCTTCATTAATATAAGCCGAGCTGAATCTTTAAGTGCAGGAGCCGATCTTTTCGGTTCCCGGGTAGAAGTCGCAGCATTTGTCTCAACTGCGCAAGCACAGCCTTCTCCCAGCCACTCGATAGCCTCCCAACAGGCTATTGTTTCAAAAAAGCGGGACTCACCCACCTCTCTGGTTCCCTCCGAACCAGTCGAGCGAATTAGTGGCCAACAGCCCGAGGTCACCACCACTTCCTTGAGCACATCGAGTCTAGGTGTCACACTCCCTACATTTTCTAATTTTTCTAGGACACCTACACTATTCACCGCACATACAGGTGCACGCACCCTGGAAGCAATGACCAGAGTACCAACGATGACGGTCGGAAGCCCTGCTACGCCCACAATGACTCCATCATTGAATGCAGGCCACACATCAGCTCTCTTCACTGATGCTGTGACAACAGTTACAACCCCTGTAACTGAACACCTCACTACCGAAGACGTCACCGTTCTTATGCACCGTTTCTTGGATTCCACCATTAAGCCATGGGTGCAACAAGCATTTACCGCTTGGGCACAAGAATCCAAGACCACCCCGGCAGTGCATAGTGAACACAGCCAGCCTGAACCACACCCATCACCTTCTCACACCAAATCTCAAACCTCTCCAGTCATATCCGCCACCTCCACCAAAGTCCATAGCCCTATCTCTTCTCGGGGAACCCATGATACAGAACAAGTATCATCCCCACACCCGACCACACCTCCCATCGAACTACTATCCCAACCCTTCGAAGTCCTGGCATCGATCTTGCTGGATCATCTCCTAAACATACCCCACACTGACCTCACTCCCTACCAGCAAGGCGTCCTTACTGCCCTTCTCGCTAATCCGGACACCAAGGGCACTTGCCGTGAAAGTCCCCGTGGTCGCAAACGTTCACATGAGGATCCCGATGATCCGGAACCTCATGAGGGGGAGAACAAGAGGCCACGGATACTCGAGCAAGGTGCCTCTACCACTCATAGCCCCCAAACCGAACAACCTGAGACTTTCATCAACCAACCACCACCCTCCCCTTGCCAAAACCAAGCCTATCTCTCTAGCGTGGTCGAGCTAGACAAAACATCCCGAGACGTATCTCCCAGAGATACTGTTCGAGGAGGGGATGGAAGTCCTGATGATGCTACCACTGGTACATCCTTCACATCAGGCCATCAGTTGGAACCTAGTTCTAAGCTGATGTCAACGGGCAATCCAAGTGAACCCGGTAGTTCTACCAAGAAACAATCACCACCTCAAAAGCAGCAAAGAGTTCCATACATCCCCCCAGGCAAAGACATCCATGATGCACTGGAGGAGGCGGTGATATACGACAAATGGCCGAGACAATGGACAGAATGGGATGATCTCCGGAATGAGGCTGAACAAGAGGACATGCAAAGAAACTGGTGGCTACGAGAGCTGATCAACAAATGCTCGGAAGATATTATACGGCTCGAGGACGATGAACGCAAGGAAGGGGAGAATTACAAGGAATCCCAGAAGACTCTTGAATCAGTCGTAAGACAAACAGCGGGAAGACTTCCCAAGACAGAGAAACCTTGGGATAATGTTCGTATCAAAGCCCCCTTCCAAGAAGAAATCAGAGAGCATATCTGGCGTAGACCAGACAAAATCAAGCCACTGAACGAACTGAAGCTAAGAGGCCTTACTCACTTGAAAGGAAAGCAGGCTGGAGGTCATCTGCATATGTTGATGCAAAGGTCAACCAGTACACAGAGAGAACTAATGGAACAAGATCTGAAGTCGAATATACTCCCGATTCATCAAATTCTACAAGTGAAGGCTGAAGACTATCATGGAGTAACATTCTACACTTACAGACTTCAACGCACCGATGGGAGCGAATTCACTTGTCAAGAGAACGACTTCATCATGCTGAAACCGGATGACATCTACCAAATGCTCATGGCCTACAGATACCTTCCAGTCAGGCAGAGCATAGTATACAACGAAGGCCTCGCAGCTATCAAGAGATTCATGCTTAGACAAATCCGAGTACACTCTTCACATGACCTACAGATGGCTATTGAATGCAATCTGAAGAAGGCAAATCTGACAAAGCCAAAACTGTATGGTCCAGAACTTGAAGATTTCCCAGCCTACCACATCTTCTTCACACCGCCAGCAGTCACCTATCTGAACCACAAGAACGAAAAGCGTCTGATGGTAGTCAGTGAAATCGAGAGGTACTGTGACGGAACACTGAAGATAATCAGAGAGCAGATTCTACAGATGAAGGCAAATCTAGAGGAAAATCTTCAAGAGGCATCGTCTTATGTTCAAAAGGAACACTCTACTGTAGAGAAAATTTTAAAGGCCATTGACGATCGCCTCGAAAAGAGAAATATGCTGAGGCAGTATGAACATGCACTTGGTTTGAGGAAGCACTACTTCAAATCACAGAAGCAATAAGAGAATGGCACTTGATCACAAAGGGGGAGATTGTTGGAGATATTTTATTGTGAATCAAGTTGGTCATAGATTAGCTTTATATTTAATCCTTGTATTTAAATAGTGCATAAATTAGATAGAAATAAGGCCAAGTGTTAGGCCCATTTAAACAGGCCAAAAGCCTGGTACGCCTAACCTAAACCTCGCCTATAAAAAGGGAGCCGAGGTTTAGGAAAAGGTTGAACGTCGTACTTATTATTCATAGCCTTACGCTTATCATTCTGCTGTACGTTCCACGGTTTATCAAAGAAGGTTTTACGGTGATTCATTCTGTGTTCATCTTTACGTTTAATCTTCCTTGTTAGATCGATTATTCATTGCTGTTACAGAAACAGGGACTAACACTAACACCTCGGCGTACGCCGTACCCTGATTCTTCTTTAATTCTTTGTATAACTCCCCCGTTCGGAGAGCATTCGTGAACAGGGTAATGGTGGTATCATCCGTCATGTTTCCCACTGTTAAAGTTTCATCCCTACACCTTTTCAGGAATTGGTTGAGGGTCTCCTTGGCGTTTTGCTTCACGCTGGTCAAATAGCTGAAGTGCCGTTTGGGATTGGCACTGGAAGCAAATTGAGCCAAGAATAACGTTGATAACTCGGCAAAGCTATTGATTGACCCGGGCTGTAGTGTCCCGAACCATTCCTGGGCAGGCCCCCTGAGCGTGCTGAAAAACAAACGGAAAATGGCGGCCTCGGGTGCTCCTAGCAGCATAAGTCCCCCTTGGTAACTCCTCAGATGTACGTGGGGATATCCCACCCCATCGCAAATTTGGCCGGTCGGGGGCTTGGCACCCCCTTGGATATCCGCGTACATGAGCTCCCTAGTAAACGGGGAAGTAATTCCCAGCTGAACTGGTGCGGGTTGTACAGGTACCCTGTTCATCTGGTCCCGCATTTCATTCATCTGCCTCCTCATCTCGGCCATTTCTTCCTCCTGGGCCGTCGAAGGGGGCGGTGGTGGAACCCTCATATCCGTACAGTCCCGGTCCCAATGCCGCTGAGGGGCCCTAGTATTTTCCCGCTCGGCATACTGGAAATGATGACCGACGGGAGTTGGTCCTCTAGCTTGCGACCCGACCGGGGTTCGGTCACTGGGACTGGGATGCGCTGCTGGTGGGGCGCTACGTCGATTATCCCGATGGGTATGCGAACGGGATGACGCTGTGGTCGTTTCCGCGCGTGGAGTTTCTCCTGTAAAGCTGGAACCTCCTTCCTCTTCGTTCGCCATGTGCTGCATGAATTGGTCCATGTCACGCATGGCCTGGGGATTTCTTCTCAGAGATTCGGGAATCACAAAATCCCCATTAAAACGAGGATACGATCCTCGACTGGATTGTCCCTGGGGGTTTTGACTCCCCGGGGTGTGACTCCTCCCGTGACGGTGTGAACCGTCGTTTGTATGATAGGAATTGATTCTGACCATTTTTTAAAAATAGAGGTTTTTTGGATGTTTAGAAAGTGAAACTTTTTGCAAGTTTCCCACAGACGGCGCCAATGTTGAGGGTAAGTCCCGTAGATCCGAAAGCCCAACACGAACTTTGGATATATCAGGAATGGCCCAGAATCAAAGCGTATAAGAAAATATAAGATCTGAACTAACTAACACTCGAAAGCCCACTTGTATTAATTAACCAATCTGATTACAAGGAATTTCCCGATCGGTAAGTCGGAAACTATGCTTTAATACAAGAAATAAGAGCAAATGATGTTATTCTAGAGCTTGAGTATTGAAATGCTAACCCTTACAATGACTTGAAACCTTCTATTTATACTAATGGAGAGCATGGGCTGCCTCTTGCTGATTGGCCGTTGTTCCACCAACTTGGTCATCCATGCTTCCACTTGCTGATGTCATAGTCTGGCATTAACTGCACCTGGCCCCTTGCTGGTTGGCCGTTGCTCGAACGGGATGTTGGGTTGTACTGAAGATGCTGTCAAATTGGCCCAAGTATGATATATTGTCCGAACCTCGTTCGGTATGTCTTCTTACTGGGCCAACCTTTATTTGGGCCGAACCTCGTTCGGTATGTCTCCTTACTGGATCTTTTCATCATGGAGTGATGGGCCTGTTACTTGGGCCGGATATCTTGGGCCTTCCCGATCTGGGTATTGGGCCTCTAGGTCAATATCCCAACAATACTTGACAGGCAAGTCAAGAAATTGAGAAGCAAGAAAGTTCCAATAGTTAAAATCCTTTGGAAAAGTGACCGAGTTGAGGATAAAACTTGGGAGATGGAAGCTTTGATGAAAGAGCAATATGCGTTATTGTTTGACTGAGCATTGTGAATTTCGGGGACGAAATTCCCATTAAGGGGGGGGGGGGGGGGGTGAACTTGTAACACCGACCCCGAGCATATTTACTTTTAGTAAATTATGTAATAAACCTTGAAAGATGATTTATGAATTTGCGTAATTGTAAATTGTTATTATTTCTTTTACGTGAATAGTAAATTGCATGTGGGGCCCACAGCGGGACGGGGACCGCCCGATAATTCCCGAACCACATATTATATTCATCTTGGTCTAGATGACATCTATATGGTGGTGGATATTTTATTTGGGCCATAAGAAAGGCATGGAGTTGACCGGTTGGTCAAACGGGGCCCAATTACCGGTATTGGTAATTTAGCGGATAACAGCCCGAAATGAGTTTCGGAGACTCCTAAATTAATGTTGGTGGATGTACATCTATTCTAAAGGACATAATTATTGGGAACACGTGATATATTTTATCCGGCCCGATAAAATAAAATATGACTAAAATAGTCCGAAAAATACAACTTTCGGGGCCAATTATACACACCGGGACGTAATGGGATGACCTCCCACATAAGTGGGGGCCATCCCACGTTTTTGTGATCTGATTACCAAGGAAAGAGCTGGGAAGAAGCTCCTAGGGACAAAACCCATACCCACCATGACCCTACCCCTTGTTTTATTGGTTGACTTAGAGGAGTAGGGATGATCTCTTATCCTCACACTCACTCTACAACATACGCACAAGAGGGGGGGGGGAGAGGGCCTTGGGATAGCTCTGCCAACAGGAACCTTAGAGGAAGCAAAAAGGAAGTGAAATCCAGGAGGAAAAGCTAGAAGAAGAGGTAAGAACACAATTTCTACTCTTCTAACTAGTTTTATTGTGTATGATTTTTTAGAAATCATATGGTGGATTAAACCATGAGTTCTACACGTTTAAAAGTGTAGAATATTGATATAAAGTGGTGGTAATTAACTTAGGAGGGTTGGAAAATCGATAGGAGTCGAAATCGCCGGAAACCGCCACTTCAAAGGAGCTAATCGTAGTTGCAGACCACGAAAGCCGCCCGGCTTTTGCGAAAACCGCCCGGCTTTTGCCCAGAAACCCAGTTTTCCACTTTCAATCGGCCTAGAACGGGGATTGATCGAGGAGCTTAGCAAAGACAACTATTGTAGCACATCACGAGGTGAGGATGGCTGACTATATTGCTTATAATTAGTGAGTTAATTTCATAAGAATGCCTAAAGTAATTAGATGGGATTTTCATGGATTATTAATGATTAATAATGCCTAAATGAAAATAATATGGATATGAGTAAGTGAAGCATGATATACAAATTTAGCATAATTGTGTATGATTATGTGAAATGAATGGAACGGCATGTTAATGGAATTACTATGATGACATTGTGATAAAATATACTTTACTTCATGTATGAAATTCATGAATGGATTAAAGTGATATTTTTGATATTGAGATCAAACTATACTTGGGTTGAGAAATCAATGGAAATGAAATGCCAATTGGGAAATAGGAACTTGGCATGTTCTAAGATTATCCAATTAGTATCAAAATACTAGTCGGGGAATTAATATAAATAAATGATGAAACAAATCCTAAGAGGTGGGATTGTGCATAGATATGCCTTTAGTAGTCTCAAGAGATACTTAAGGATGAATGGTATGAACACTAAGGTGTGATAGGGGTAGGCCTAAAGGCCACCTACGGGAATTGATTCTAGGCATAGGACTTGCTTGAGAATTTGATTATGAAAATAATTAGAGTTGGACTCTAGGATGACATGGAGATGTAGTTGGGCCGAGCCCATGCCATGTAATATGATTAGCATGGAAACGTAGTTGGGCCGAGCCCTTGCCATGTATATGTGACCTCCGTGGAAACGTAGTTGGGCCGAGCCCTTGCCACGAAGTTATGGTTGGTATGGAAACGTAGTTGGGCCGAGCCCTTGCCATACAAATTTTGATATGATATATTGAGCTAGAGGATTGTATAGAGATGTAGTTGGGCCGAGCCCATGCTATACAATTGGGGCTCGATGGGACCCCACGGGGTTATCGTGACTTGCGGTCACGGGGGAATGGAAACGATGAATTCTAAATGAATATGGGCCTACGGGCCGACTACTTGACTTTATGTAAAGTAAGTACAGTTAAAAGTAAAAGGGGTAACCGAGGGTTATTGCCTATAATATAATAGTACCCTAAGTTGAGGGTCTTGGAAATTAAAACGTTGATTATACTTAGTATAGTTGCTATTGTACTTGTCAAATATTTCCAAGTACTGACCTCCCCTTCACGGGGGAGGCCACCTCACAGTTTCAGGTAGAACTTGAAGGTTGCTACCATCGCCCGTGGCTTCGGGAGGATCAAGGGGAGAAGACGTGGTTCGTGCTTCTTCCGTTCTGTTTTAAAAACAACTACGTTAATGCTCATGGATATTATTTTTGAATAATTACTTTGGGGGCTTGTATGCCGAGTTATGCCAAGTGTGGCTTGAACAGTTGTATTTATGCTTCCGCTGTTTTAAATGAATGATTTACATTATGCTTGTTTATGGATGTACTATGTGTGAATGATATTCATGACGCCTTGTATAGTATGGATGAGTCGGACTGCGGTTGACTATTCGTATTGTACGGCGGGTTGTTGACGTGTACGGCTAGGCCCGGGGCGTGACAGACATGGCCGACGGAGGCACGACCGATGGAGACATGGCCAATGGAGACATGGCCGACGGGGGCAGTGGCCGACGGAGGACAAGTCTTCTCCTTGGCTTCTGGAGCGTATTCCGGGCTGACTCTTCTTTGACCGATGGGGTGCCATCTGGCCGACGGAGGGTCCACTGAATGACAGTTGTGCTCCTCTTAGTCTTTTGAGTATGTGGGTTATGGGGTCTAGACCCATATACTCCATCAATGTGCCATTTATACTTTAAGATAAATTTTGGTCAGAAAGAGTACTATCATATCTCCGTGCCAAAAAGGGCCGAGTATGATACAATGATAATGACAGAATTATAAAGGGCCGAGTATTTTGAAATTTCAAAGTTTTATAGGACATAGATAATAATGAATAAAGAATAATGACGGAATTTAAGGGAGGGAAGGAGTATTTTGAAAAATGCTGCCCGCCCCTGCTATTGTCGACCTCATTGAGTCAGAAATATTTGTGCCAATTAAAGACTTCCCAAAAGTCAATTAGGGGTGGCACCGGGTCAGATATATAGCGGGTGAAGGTTCATCCACGTCCACCCGTTAATTTTTCATATTCCACTCATCCGTCCATCATCCATTAAAAATTACATCCACATCCAATTCATCCATCATGAGCGGGTTATCGGGTGGATCAGGTGAGTAACGGGTGAATATAAATGGTCCAACAAATTATAAATAGAAATCATGACTTTTTTTATGGTAGAAATCATGACATTTAAAAACCAAAAATTAAGAATTCATTGAATAATAACAACAAAAACTTGAGCAATTAAGTATATTACAGTCATTAATTCACTGCCGATGAGTGTTCATCCACACACGATCCAACCCATTTTTCAACTCACCCGTCATCCATTTTTCATCCATACTTTTTCGGGTTTACGTCCATTTTTTCGATTCGAGTTGACCGGGTATCCGCGGGTGCGGGTGATATTGTGGGTCCTAAAGTCAATATTAGTTTCATATTGTATTTACTATCAAGCTCGTTTCCATAATTCCAGTGGTGAGATACCGACATTATTCATGACCTTTGTTACGTTACTGATCATAAAAATTACTGGCCTTGTTTAAAAAGTGACGGATCAACTCTTTTTTGGTGTTTCAATATATTCCATCCTCAATAGAAAATATCTCTAAACACAATAACATAAAAGAACCACACAAAATAATTGTAAAATATATCAACTATCGTGTGTTTGGTACATCCGGATATTTTTGTAATATTTTATTGAATCAAGGGTTATGATTAGGGTGAGCTACGGACATTTCACAGGAGAGTTGGAGAAGATGATTGTACGATTGAGGTATGTTGGAAAAATGTGTTAAAAAATTGCATTAAATGGTCATTTTGGGGCAATTATTTGAGTGGGGTCCACTTCCGATTTGGGTCGGGTCAAAGTGGTTTCGGATTTTCCTTGTTAAGGGCTACAATTCGATATATGGTACGCTCAAAACGGATAACGGGTGAATGAGAAATTGATTCTCGAAGTTCACTCGTTGAAATGGAAAAACTGGGAAAAATGATGAGTTTCTAGTGTGTTTTATCCCACACCGAAAAACTCAAGGGATTTTCACCCCCTTATAAAGGGAAGCCTCTTTTAAGGAGTTAAGATTCCTAAAGGGAAAGGCTCTCTCTTACGCGCACGGGGGGGGGGGGGGGGGGGGGTGCCGATCAAATCCCGAAACGGAGAAGAAAAACCCTCCAAGGGGAGTACTGTTGGCTTCAGCCAGAAACCCTCCGAGGGGAGTTCTGTTGGCTTCGGACAGAAACCCTCCGAGGGGAGTTCTGTTGGCTTCGGACAAAACCCCTCCAAGGGGTGTTCTGTTGGCTTCGGACAGAACCCCTCCAAGGGGTGTTCTGTTGGGGTCTTCTGCCGCGCATTTCTTCCGTTACAACAATTAATGCCCAACGTTCTTCTCTTTTACTGCTGCGTTAAATGGACAGTTTATGGACGATTCAATGCCCAACGGACTGGTCATTGATGTCCAACGTTCAGGTCCATTAACACCCCATTTAACACACAACAAATCCTCCTATAAATAGCTGGCAGGTGCTTTGCAACAAACACACGGTTTGACAACGCACAACACTTTCCTCACGTTTTCTTGAGCTAAAAACTCTTCCAGCTACTCCCAAAATCCTTCTGTGTTCATACTTGGTTCTCGTTCGCTGGAACTCTTGTTTGTGTGCTCAAACATTAGTTCGTAGTCATCGTATCCTGGGAAACGATTGTTGCAACGCTCCTAGCACCGTGGGAGGCAACAAATACGTTTTAAGGAAATCGTGCGTAGCACGAGCTCTGGCTAATTCTGCTTCATCTCCTTTCTTGTTTTTCTCTAGTCATTTTATTTAATTAATTTATTTTAATTAATTTTCTTTATTTTCCGAAACACACCCAACAATCTTAAAACGTATTTGTTGAGCTTGTATCATACGGATACAATCTTAAAACGTATTTGCCTTGGTTGTTGTACTAAAAACGTAGTTTGTCACTTTGGTGAACGAACTTGATTTTTGTGTTTTCGGAAAAACGTCAAAGAACGAAAATGACTTCTCAAGAAAACGAGATTGGTGTTGGGCAGAATGTTCTGAACGACAATCACTCTGAAAGCAGAGCACCGGTGAACAATAGTTCACAACGCGGTGCATCTGCTTTGGCCAACCAAAGGGGTATCCCTATGGTGACCGTGCCAAGCAACTCTGTGGAGAAACCCGAGAAATTCAACGGGTTAAACTTCAAGAGGTGGCAGCAAAAGATGCTATTTTACCTCACTACTCTCGGTCTTGCTAGATTCTTGACCGAAGATGCGCCGGTACCAACCGGGGGTGAGGTGGATGCGCAATCTTTCAACGCGGTTGAAGCTTGGAAGCATTCTGACTTCCTTTTCCGAAACTACGTGTTGAACGGGCTGCATGATGCTTTGTACGACGTGTATAGCAAATTAGCTACGGCTAAGGAGCTATGGAATGCTTTGGACCACAAATATAAAAGCGAGGATGCCGGCGCAAAGAAATTTGTTGTTGGTCGATTCCTTGATTTTAAAATGGTGGATTCGAAGACGGTCTTGAGTCAAGTTGAGGAGATGCAAATGATCTTCAACGAAATTCGAGATGAAGGAATGACGGTTAGTGAGTCATTCCAAGTGGCGTCAATTATTCACTTATTGCCGCCGGCTTGGAAGGATTTCAAGAACTACCTTAAGCATAAGCGAAAGGAAATGAACTTGGAGCAATTGATCCTCCGTCTGCGGATTGAAGAGGATAACCGGAAGAACGATGGGAAACTCCCAATTGTTCATGGCGCCAAGGCCAACGTGGTGGAGCATGCTAAAGGCTCCAAAAATAAAAATAATGGGAAGAGCAAGCTCGGTCCCAAGGGAGGCATTTCCAAGACAAAGTTCAACGGAAAATGCTTCAATTGCAACAAGAATGGACACAAGTCCTCGGATTGCAAGGCACCAAGGAAGAAGAAAGATTCTCACGTGAACTTGGTGCAAGGTGCGCAAAAGGATGAAGACATCATCCTTGCGGCTGTGGTGACCGAGGTCAACCTCGTTGGATCCAATTCCAAGGAGTGGTTCGTGGACACCGGTGCTACCCGGCATATTTGCTCAAACCGGGAGCTATTCACGACCTTTGAGCCATCAAATGGTGAAAAGGTGTGGATGGGAAATTCTGCTCATTCCGCGGTGGAAGGCGTGGACAAAGTGGTCCTGAAGATGACTTCGGGCAAGGAGCTGACTCTAAACCAAGTGCTGTTCGTTCCGGAGATACGCAAAAACTTGATTTCCGGTTCGTTGTTGAACAAGCATGGCTTCCGCATGGTTTTTGAGTCGGACAAATTAGTTTTGTCTAAATCGGGAATGTATGTGAGAAAGGGGTATACATGTGATGGGCTGTTTAAGCTCAATGTAATGACTATTATTAATAATAATAATAAAATCTCTTCTGCTTACTTGCTTGAGTCTTCCAATGTGTGGCATGGTAGACTAGGACATGTTAATTTTAATTCTATACGTAGATTAATTAACATGGAGCACATTCCTAAATTCACAATTGATGTGAAGCACAAATGTGAAGTTTGTGTAGAGGCAAAACTAACGAAAACGTCTTTCAAATCGGTTGAAAGAAAAACGGAACCACTTGAATTAATTCATAGTGACGTTTGTGATTTTAAATCAATACAAACACGCGGCAGTAATAAATATTTTATTACCTTTATCGACGATAGCACTCGCTATTGCTACGTTTATTTATTAAAAAATAAACACGAAGCAATCGATAAATTCATTCTTTATAAGAATGAAGTGGAAACCAACTTAATCGACGGATTAAGACGGTTAGGAGTGATCGAGATGGTGAGTATGAAGCACCAATTGGTGACTTTTGCGCTAGTGTGGGTATAGTACACGAACGTACCGCACCCTATTCACCTCAATCAAACGGTGTTGCCGAACGAAAGAATCGCACATTGAAAGATATGATGAACGCGATGCTAGTAAGTTCGGGCTTGCCACAAAATATGTGGAGCGAAGCAATTTTGACAAGCAATTACCTTTTAAATAAGGTTCCCCGGAAAAAATATGATAAAACTTTGTACGAGTTGTGGAAAGGCAGACGGCCTTCCTATCAATATTTAAAAGTGTGGGGGTGTCTTGCTAAGGTGCTTGTACCAACACCTAAGAAAATAAAAATAGGTCCAAAAACGGTGGATTGTATTTTTATTGGGTATGCACAAAATAGTAGTGCTTATCGGTTTTTAGTGTACGATTCGAATAATCCGGATGTACATAAAAACACAATAATTGAATCAAGGAATGCCTCATTCTTTGAAGATGTATTTCCATGCAAGTCCAACGATGGGCCTAGCACGTCAAAACGAACATTTGACGTAGCTATGGAAAATACTAGCGAGGGATCCGGAGAAGAACCCGAACCCAGACGTAGCAAACGTGCTAGAATTGAAAAATCCTTCGGACCGGATTTTCTCACCTACTTGGTAGAATTTGACTCGGATATTCTAACATGTATGGTAGAAAATGAACCGGATTTTCTAACATGTTTGGTAGAAAATGAGCCACGGACTTATACGGAAGCCGTGACGTCTACTGAAGGTCCTATGTGGAAAGAAGCCATCAAAAGTGAGGTGGACTCTATCCTAAAAAATCACACGTGGGAATTGGTTGATCTCCCTCCGGGATGTAAACCTTTGGGATCCAAGTGGATTTTTAAACGTAAAATGAAACCAGACGGTTCCATTGATAAGTATAAGGCCAGACTTGTAATCAAGGGATACAAGCAACGCGAGGGCCATGATTACTTTGACACGTATTCTCCCGTAATGAGAATAAATTCCATTAGGATGATACTAGCGATTGCCGCTTTGCGGAATTTGGAAGTTCATCAAATGGACGTAAAAACCGCTTTTCTAAATGGCGATATAGACGAAGAAATCTATATGGAACAACCCGAGGGTTTTCGTGTTCCAAGCCAAGAAAAGAAGGTTTGTAAATTAATTAAATCATTGTATGGATTGAAACAAGCCCCTAAACAGTGGCACGAAAAGTTCGATCATGCAATGTTAATTAATGGGTTTAAGATAAACGAAAGTGACAAATGCGTCTATGTGAAAAGCACGGTAGACGGCTATGTCATTTTATGTTTATACGTGGATGATATACTCATCGTGGGTAGCAATAATCTAATGATTAATTCTACCAAAAGCATGTTAAATTCTAAATTTGACATGAAGGATATGGGGCTGGCCGATTTAATCCTTGGGATTAAAATAATTAGAGGACCTGACGGTCTAACGCTAAGCCAATCCCATTACGTTGATAAAATCCTTACTAAATTTAATAAGGATGATTATCAAGAGGCAAGGACGCCATTAGATAAAAACACTCATCTTACCAAAAATCGTGGAGAGTGTATTTCTCAAGTAGAATACGCTAGGATTATTGGAAGTTTGATGTATCTAATGAGTTGTACCAGGCCTGATATTGCCTTTGTGGTCAGTAAGCTAAGTAGATATACTAGCAACCCCGGTGATGAACACTGGAAGGCAATAATACGGGTTTTGAGGTATTTACGTAAAACCCAAAACCTTGGACTGCACTATGGAAGATATCCAGCTGTACTTGAAGGGTATAGCAACGCTAGTTGGATATCCGACATAAAGGACTCTAAGTCCACAAGTGGATATGTTTTCACTTTGGGAGGTGCAGCCGTGTCGTGGAAATCCTCGAAACAAACGTTAATAGCTAGATCCACGATGGAATCTGAGCTAATAGCCTTGGATAAGTGCACTGAAGAGGCTGAATGGCTACGCCATTTTCTCGAGGATATTCCAAGTTGGGAGAAGCCTGTCCCTCCAATATGCATACACTGTGATTGTCAAGCGGCAATTGGAAGGGCACAGAGCAATCTCTACAATGGTAAGTCTAGACACGTTCGTCGTAGACATAACACCATTAAACAACTCCTCACAACGGGTGTTATCATTGTTGACTACGTGAAGTCAAAGGATAACATAGCGGATCCGCTAACCAAGGCATTGGATAGAGAATTGTTGGAGAAGTTGTCACGAGGAATGGGACTAAAGCCCGTGAATTGAAAAGTTCTATAGTGGATACCCAACCTAGTTGGTCCTAGGTTCAAAAGGGAAAACTAAATTATAGAGCGAAGGATGGTCACTGTGGGGGTCCCGGACTCCTACCCACTCCTCGTTCAAACAGTGACTCCCGCACGAGGTTAGCAAAAACGTTTGCTTTAATGATTCTAAAATGTTGATCTACTCGATAACATTGAAAGAGTATGCGGGATACTCGTGAAAGAATCACCTATGTGAGAGAGAAGAGGGACGCTTCAAAGGAGAACTGTAAAGGCTCAGCTCTTTAGAAACTCTTGCAGAACCAGGACGGTGACCCATGGCCAAAACGGGCACACCCATGAGAACGGAACAAAGTTGGAAGGTTCTTGTGTAAAGATAAGTCAATGTTTACACGACGGCAGTATAGTTCAAGGACATCGAGTCTACTAGACAGCCAGTAAATAAACGTGTCTTTACAACGGAAGGTTCAAAGGATAAAACCTACCTCTCCGTATGCAAGGATCATCCGGTGAACACAACGTGTCCTCCTATCTTCGTGTCTTTTAAGTCTCGAAAATCAATTTTCATTCATGTGGGGGATTGTTGGAAAAATGTGTTAAAAAATTGCATTAAATGGTCATTTTGGGGCAATTATTTGAGTAGGGTCCACTTCCGATTTGGGTCGGGTCAAAGTGGTTTCGGATTGTCCTTGTTAAGGGCTACAATTCGATATATGGTACGCTCAAAACGGATAACGGGTGAATGAGAAATTGATTCTCGAAGTTCACTCGTTGAAATGGAAAAACTGGGAAAAATGATGAGTTTCTAGTGTGTTTTATCCCACACTGAAAAACTCAAGGGATTTTCACCCCCTTATAAAGGGAAGCCTCTTTTAAGGAGTTAAGATTCCTAAAGGGAAAGGCTCTCTCTTACGCGCACGGGGGGGGGGGGGGTGCCGATCAAATCCCGAAACGGAGAAGAAAAACCGCGACTCGTGTGCGCGGGCGACCTGCGGACACGAATGTCGTCCAAAAATCTATCTCTCAAGAGACTGGTCATTAATGCCCAACGTTCTTCTCTTTTACTGCTGCATTAAATGGACAGTTTATGGACGATTCAATGCCCAACGGACTGGTCATTGATGTCCAACGTTCAGGTCCATTAACACCCCATTTAACACACAACAAATCCTCCTATAAATAGCTGGCAGGTGCTTTGCAACAAACACACGGTTTGACAACGCACAACACTTTCCTCACGTTTTTTTGAGCTAAAAACTCTTCCAGCTACTCCCAAAATCCTTCTGTGTTCATACTTGGTTCTCGTTCGCTGGAACTCTTGTTTGTGTGCTCAAACATTAGTTCGTAGTCATCGTATCCTGGGAAACGATTGTTGCAACGCTCCTAGCACCGTGGGAGGCAACAAATACGTTTTAAGGAAATCGTGCGTAGCACGAGCTTTGGCTAATTCTGCTTCATCTCCTTTCTTGTTTTTCTCTAGTCATTTTATTTAATTAATTAATTTTAATTAATTTTCTTTATTTTCCGAAACACACCCAACAAGGTACTCCGTATTTCAGACACCGAGTTGGAGAAGAGTTGAAGAAGCCCACGAGGGAACCTAGCCAATCAAATACCGAGTACTCTGTATTTCTTTTTAGTGTGTTTTAACTTGTTCAAGTCTATGCAATTGGCGAGATCAAAAAAATTAGTCACGTAAGATAAGGTTTGCATAGAGAAGAAAGGATGGTGAATCCTTGCCCACGTTAATTGGGAAAGTGGGAGGTTTTAGTTTAGGATTCTACGGAATAATTGCCATGGATTCAGTTTGGGATTCGGTAGAATGGATTAATTTGGGATTCAATGCTTTTTGCTGACGAGTGCAATTTATTTGTGGAAGACGATTCTTTCTTTCAATGCTCATTTTGTAAATTATTATGTATCCTCATCTAATATTGTGTAATATTCATTTTAAAATAACATATACATGCATATTGGTGTAATGCTCATTTTAAATTTTGTGATGCTCATTTGGTAAGTTATGTGTACTCATTTAATATTTGGGCATCATAAAGATTTTAAAGGGTTTTTTAGTTATCGATGCTCATTTCGTAAATTATGTATACTCATTTGAGGTTGGTGTAATGCTCATGTCAAAATGTCATATTCATACATATTTCAAAAATATAATATTACACTAGATTCGCATATTGAATTCATACAGGTTCATTATATATGGATATTTTAAAAAATTAGAAGAAAAAAAGTGAATTACGAGATATTAAGCAGATATCACGATGCTCAGTAATTGACTTCTAATACTCAACAAAATAAGTCTGATGTTCAATAAAAGTGTATAAGTGCTCATTTTATAACCAAAGTTGCGTTTTTTATTTAAATTACGAAATTGCCACCGGCTGTACAATGCTCACTGTATAGTCGTATGGTATACGGACTCCAAAATAATGAAAAGAGTAAAAGACCAAAAATAATATGAGAACATGTGTTTAAGCCAAATTTCGATAAGCTAAAACTAATTAAAAAGAAAATTATATGTAGGCAAAATCTCGTACAAAAACAATAAGGAAGATGGCAACTGAGCAAATAAGAGTAAAGTTTAGTGTGTTGATCAAATGTGAAGCTCTCGATTACGATAGGGGATGTCCTATTTATAGGAAGGGTAGTTAATGCTCTCATGACTGTTTCGTCCGTTACTGACGGGTTGGCCGTCCGTTATGACGATTTCGAATTTGTCATAAAGGTTGGTCAATTACAATTAATACCTTCCTTAATCACATTAAAGAGCCTAATAACACATAGAAAACGTTACAATAATTAAGATTAGGGCTTGTGAATGCTCCATTAACTCTTGCGGTCAACCCTCTTTAATGCCACATAAACTGTCAAATTCTTGCTCTAACAACACGTAAGAAATTAATCCACCCTCTAGTGCAGCAGCATTTACATTTGATGACCTCTCTACTGCGAATCTTCTTCTCTGATCAGCAAATTTGAAAGAAATTTCTGTTACAAATAAGTTGTTTGTACCCACCCGTATACTCACTTTTAAACCCATCATATTTGTGCAAAGTTTTTTTGTCTATGAATTCCGTTCACAAACAAAATATGTTTGTGCAAATTTTGCACAGACAAAATAAGACATATTTTGTCTGTGAACCGGATTCACAGACAAAAAAAACCTTCACATACATGGTGGATATAGGGTGGGTATAAGAATGGGCACAACAAGAATGATTGTTTCTGTTAACAGTACACATCCACTAATCTACACAAGATCCTTGTTTAGGTGCATCGGCAACCTTGCATTGTCTCCACCGACCTAAGCACTAAATATCACTCCTGTCGTTGAAAGGTTTCACTTTTATTATTTGAGTGTCCAATTTTAACATTCTCATTACATTTTAGGAAATAATTTACTCTTAATAATTACATATTACTCGATTTTCTCTTTTCTACTCATTACATATTAACTATCACTATTTCACGTTCCAAATTTATCTCCCTGTATAATTACTATCAATTTATATGCTTACATTTTTCTGAATTTTCTCTTTATTCTTTTTTTACCCAACATATTTTACTTAACCACTTGCCTAGAAAATTATGTCATTACTCACGGGAACATTCAAAAGGGACAGCGAGAGTACTCGGTACTATCTTTGCAGTCGCTCAAATAATTCTATTTTTTTCAGGTGTGACTCTCATGTTATTTATCCGTTGTTATATGTAGATGATAATCATATAGTCTGATACTCCCACTGTCCATAAATCAATGTCTTAGATTGACTTCACACATATTAAGAAAATGAATGTACTAAGGAGTAAAGTCTACTATAAAACACCCTGTTTGGACACTATTTAACAATGTTGACATTGTTTGATATATATTTGTTTGTTAAATAAGGAAGTGGAGTGATGGATAATGGGATATCCAATCTATATAATTTAAGGAGAGATTGAGCTAAATAATTGAAGAAGAAGATGAATAGTAGAAATGAATGTGAGTATTGTATTATGTTCTTGTGACTTAGGGTTACAAGAGCTCCATGAGGAGTATTTATAGAGAAATAACGGTCTGGGCTGCTAATATGAGTCTGATAGGCCCAACTACACAAAAGACTAATCTAGTGCATACAAATGATATATGAACTCTACAATTATACAAATGACATTCAATAAGCGTATGTGGGCCACTGACCAAACCCTATAGTCGTGAGACCTGGGGATCTAAGTCTATATACTCTATCAGGGAGGAAGTGAAACTATTATTTAGGAACATCTTAAAAAATGAAAGTGTGCCTTTAATTTAGGGACAAAGAGAGTACTGACTTAGTATTATAGTTACCGTAAATTCTTCCTTTTTCCATCATTTTACCAATCTATCATTTAAGCCCATCTATTCAAAAAGTATCATACAAATAAGTTTACTCCAAAAAATCGATCAATACAGTCATTCAATTGATTTTTGACTTATTATAGAAAGGTTTTCTTAAAAGGAATCTAAGAAAATTTTTAAAATTTAGAAAAGCAGAATAAATTGTACTCCGTAATAAATTAAGAATGTCAATGAATTGTACCCCGTAATAAATTGTGTATGTCTTCCAAATGTGCCATACAAGAATACCCCGTAAATTTTGGCGTGAACCTATCAATGAGAGTTCTGCTCTTAGCCTTAATCCACCAAAGAAACAATAATTGTCTGATACTCCCTTCGTCCCACTAACAATGAGACAAGAGGGAGTGACACACAAATAAAAAAAATTATTTGATAGATATTGAATCGATAAAGTATGAATGATTTAGAATCACACAAAATTTACCAAATTTTGTATGAGGCAATCTTAGTGGGACAGACTGAAAAGGTAAAATGGGACAATCTTAGCGGTACGGAGGGAGTAGTACTCATTCAATTCAATCCAATTCAAAACGCCTATTCAGCACATAAAGTAAACAAGTTCATATACAAAAACCATTTAATCTAGACAGAAGTACTACTCCAAACATACATTTTAATCTAGACGGAATTTAATAGAAAAATTAAATAAAGCCTAAGTGGTAATGTTGGCCGTCACACGCTTACCACATCACCCTCCTTCTTTATAGTGGGTTGGGACAAGCATGATACAAAAAAATCATGATCTCATGACGAAGTTGCTTATGTCATATAATAGTACTTTTTTTTATAGTATTTGGCAATATGTCAACCTTTTCCTTATTCAAAAACATAAAGAAGTATTACCTTTGCCCACAATGCCAACTTTGAGTTAAATGTGAAATCTGAAATGTAAAAACTACTTCATTCGTCTCGTTAAGATTGTTTCATATTTCATTTTTGCTTCGTTCTACTAAAATAATCTTATACCAAATTTAGTAAAAATTGTGTGGTTCGAAATCATTTTTATTTTATTAATCACATAAATATAGTCTTCTTAATAATTGTGTTACCACTTTATGTTACACCATTACTAGGACCAGGGAGTTTCTACCGTGGGGGCAGGATAGAGGCAGCTGCCCCCACTAAACCCCCACCCAACCCCACTATATATGTACCAAATTTTATTTATGTATATATAATTGTCTTATGTATAGTATAAGAATGCTTAAAATCCAAAGTAAACAAACCCCATTATATATATACCTGTTGGTCCCGGTTATACTGGATACAGTCTAGAGGGGGGGTGAATAGACTGTATTGGTTTTTAGCTTTTTAAACTAAGTACCAGATTTACAGAATAGCCTGTTCTGTTGGAAGAACAGACTGGCAGCGGATGGGGTTCTGGTAGGGAGTTCTGTTAGCCTCAGAGAAGCAATAGGCAGTAGGCCTTCTGTTAACTCGTAGAACAAGTTCTGCTGAACACAGATACCAAGTCCAAGGAGTTATACAGTTCTAACTAAATGCAATTATTAAAAGCAGTAAGTAAACGACACCAGGGATTTTTATAGTGGTTCAAGGAACAACTCGTTCCTCTAATCCACTGTTCCACTAAGCTGTAAAAACTGCCGTTTACAAAGCCTTAGTCCTAGTACTTAAGAAGCACTCCACGTCTTCTTCAAGCCTAGATGTGTCCTGGGATGCACTGCCTGGCTTCCTTTAACACTGGTCCTTTCACTGAGTTTCCTTGAAGTATCAGCACTTCACTACTCCAGTTATTTGGACGTCCTTCTTGTAGCAAGAAGAGTTTCTGTTGAAACTGGGGTTCCTCCAACTAGCTTCGTTACAAAAGATTTGTATGTGATGAGCTTGAAGAGTTGAAGAACACTTGGAACTTTGCTTGAGTTGGAAAGAGTATTTTTCCAACTTCTGCCTTCTCTTGTAGAGGATAATGAGTTTGAATCTCAAGGGTCTTTTTGCTTTTCAGAGTTTGAATATCTTGCTTGTGGTTAGCAAAAGTTGCAATGTAATCTTGGCAAAGTTATCTCCAAGTTGTAGCAAAGTTATCCGGTTGTTCTTCGTAGTGTATCTTTTATACTGAGGTTGTCTTCCCGTTGGAGGAGTAGGAGGACAACTGCATTTAATGCGCGATCAGTTGACTTGACTAGTAGAGCCCGATAAAGTTGGCGGGTTACTATTTTGGGATAAAGTATTCCTGACATTGCGGCCAATCATCTGCAATTACTCTACGTAGCATGGGGTGCATTAAATGAGCATTTAATGCATGCACTGTAGCTTTTCCGTTTCATACTCCTAGCCGTTGAAGGAATCTTTTAGTTGACTTCCCGGTTCTTTGAAAATCTTCTAAGTGTCAGACCTTCTGGTGTCTTTGTCTGAGAGTAGAACAGAGGAGGCCTGGAGCACTTCTGTTGGGAGTATCCAACAGAGACCCAGAAGGGTTTCTGTCAGAGTCAAGACTAACAGAGATCCTGAGGACTTCTGTTCTGGAGCAGAGAACCAAAGGTCCTCTGTTTCAATAAAGTCTTAAGAGGCACTTCTGCTCTTGAAGTCCTTCTGCTCTTGAAGCCCTTCTGCTTTTGAAGGTCTTCTGTCAGGTCGAATACTTCTAAGAATTTTACAAAGGAAAATTCTAATACATAATTTCTAAAGGGGTACTCTAAAGCCCTAATTAATCTAGCATCATCAAAATCTAATTACAATTATTCCTTACAATTTCCCCCTTTTTGATGATGCCAAAACCCTTTAACTATTTCCAGAGAAGTGCCTTCACCATAAAAAGAATTAAATTTAAAGACTTCCATTAAAATTTTGGTGGGCAACTTGGCATAGGAAAATAGTAAGAGTACGATACATTCAGATAGCAGAATATAACAGAAATAAACAAACACAAGCAGAAGGCAAAAAAGACAAGAATTTGAGGAAAAGCACTTCAAAGTAAGAAGGCGGAGATGTGATTTTATTAGATAGGTTTTACAGAGTTTAAACCTTACACATTCTCCAGATTAGCTGCCTGTAGAGCTTCTTCCTCTAGTCTTTGAAGCCTGAGCAGTTCTTCGTTTATTTCAGCTCTGATTTTGAACAGATTGCCAGACCTTTGATAAGATGCCCATATTGGAGAAAGCTTACAGTCCAAATAGTTGAGGACACCTTCATGTATGGTCTTTCCTGGGACAATGTTCTTCTTGTACCATTCTTCTGCTTCTTCAAGTGATCCTCCATACCTAACTCTGACAACACCATCTTTGTCCAGATAGAGGTGATGTTGTTGGGTAGGAGTCATTTTAGCCTTCATCTCTTCAAATTGAGCTCTGTCAATGTTCTGAGAGCCACCCAATCTCCACTCAGTGAAGTTGAAAACTTTCTTCTTCTTGGTGCTCTTCTTTACTGGAGATGGGGGTCTAGGTATGCCTGCTGCTCTCTTCTTTTGTAGGGCAGCTTCAAAATAGGGAGCCGGATCTACTGCAGGCTCACCAGAGGAGGGTGCTCTGGTAGGAGTTCTGTGAGACCTAGGCCTGGTCTGTTGAGGGTCCTCTTCCCCCTTTTTGGCATCATTCAGATCTTCAATCATTAGACTGATCTTCTGGAACTCTGAGGCCTGGGTTGAGGCTATCTGCTCCAGGGCCTCTGGTAGTGTCTGGGTGACAGAGGTAAGGCCTTCAATCAGACCCTGCTGCTTCTGTATTGCAGAGAAGATGTCCTTGTTATTGGCTTCAAGGAGCACCATCTTCTGATAACGATCTCTGTCAGTGGACAGAAGTGCATGAGCCTGTTCTTGATGCACTCTGCACATTGCCTCAATGGAGGTCAAGTGCCTTTCTGTCCTGGCATCAGATTCTTTCAGAGCTTCAAGATGCTCTGAGATATTGTGAATAGCATGGCCTTGACTCAAGAGAGTCTGCTGGAAGATAGAAAGAGTGTTGTGGATGCCTACCACTTCTGTTGACAGGGCATCAGTTCTGGCAGTTGATGAGGCTATGAAGTTGTTGAGAGTTCCTGTGAGGTTCTCAAAACGATCAGAGATAAACTGCATACCTGAGTTGAGATTGTCATTCACATGAGCAAGGTGCCCATAGTGTTTGTCATTGACCTCAATCAGTTTGTTCAAGCCTTGGAGGATCTGTCCTCCAAATTCTTCAGCAGATTCAACAAATTTGTTGAAGGGAACGTTGTTCTGTTGTCCATCTGGGTGAGGCATCTCCAGACCTCTTCCCTTAGGCAAAGGATGATGCTCTTGGACAGATGAAAGAGATTGGACAGCCTGTTCATGTTCCAGTTGAGTCAGAGGAGGGGTCTTCTGTCTCTCGGATGTGGCTTGATAAGACTTGCTGACCATGAATCCATCCATGTCAGATGAGTCTTCATAAGAGGAGTATATAGGTATGGTGTTCCTGATGACCTTTTTCTTCTTTCTGAAGGAGGGATTGGGAGCAGTAGAATGCCTAGAATTCCCTTGAGGTGCAGAGATGGGGGAGACAGTTGTAGGGTCAGAATCCCTGAGAAACCATACAGGTTTAAGGTTTTCTGGAGGTTGTTGTGGAGGTGAAGATTCTGGAGGAGGAGATTGATGATCAGATTCAGAGGATGAGGAGGAGATCTGTTGGGGTGAGGGGTTCTGGTGCTGGGGTGAAGAGTGAACAGGTGAGGCATTCTGTTGAGGGGGAGATGGTGGAGGGGAGGGTGAACGGTTTCTGAAGGGAACAATTGCTCTGCAGGGAGATGCAATTTTCTGTTTGGGTGAATGAGGAGGGGTGGGGGTTTTCTGTTTAGGAGATAAAGGTTCAGGGTGTTCTGGTGGAGGGGTTCTGGTGCTGGAAGGAGGTGAGGGAATGAGGGGTTCTGTTGGGATATTAACAGAGGGGGTTGGAGATATTACCTCAATGATGTTCTCCTTGAGCAAAGAAGTCCTCCACTCCTTGATATGCTCCATCATTGCTTGCCCTTCTGTCTTGGGTACAGAGGGCTCTCCTGGGTTGAGATGGGGTTGCACAGAATCTGTTGCCATCTTGTTGAATAGCCATTCCTCGAATGCTTCAATTTCTTCCTCTTCCAAAGGTTTGACAGCCTCTTCTGAAGGTGAGGAGATGAGAATGGCCTTCCCTTTGTAGCTTGCCTTCTTCTTCTCAAGAACAGAGTGAAGGAAGTTGAGGGAAAAGCACTTTGAGACATCATCAGTCCCAACCCAGCTCAGAATGGCTTCCTCTTCCGGCTCATAATGGTCAAAATATTGGATGATTTTGGAGAGGGGTCCCATTCTCCACCTTCTCCATTCGAGAACCCGGGTAAACTGTCTGTCTAACAAGGACAGATACCCATCTTTGACAGGACTAGGGTGTTCTGTTGAAGTAGACACCCTGTTCTGTTCAGGAGATGCAGCAGAGGTGGGGATCTCTGGTTCCCCCTGAGTGTCTGCCACTCCTTCAGATTCAGAAACCACAGGTTTAAAAACCTTCTTCTTTGGTTTGGTGGTCCTCTTCCTCTTCTGTCCGGCCTTAGGGGGGCAACAGGTGCTTCCCCTTCAGTCTTCTTCTTCTTCTTTTTCTTCTTCTCAGCAGAAGGGGCTACAGAGAGAGGTTTTTGTATCTTCTCTCCCTGTTGTCTCTTAGCCTCAAGTTGAAGTTGTCTCTTCATTTCAGCCTTTATGGCTTTCTCCCTATTTGGAGAAGCAGTTAAGAAGATTACCTTGGTGTGATCCAAGGTTGAAGCCTTCCTCAAGTGTATTCCTTAATTGAGAAGCACTTCTGAAACCAGTAGCCCATGTCCTAGCTTCCCAGAGTAGAGGCTAGTTTTTGGGTTCTTCTTCTTGATGACTTCAATCAGGGACTTCACCATGACTTGTCCCCAATTGATGTTCACTCCATGATGCACTGCATACAGGGCCTTGGCATTGGCAGTTGTGACATCATCTGTGGAGGAGTACTTGCACCATAAACATTTGTGGAAAATGTTTATGAGCAGCTCAAATTCCCTTTTGAGCAAGTTCTTCTTGATGTTGATCTTCTCTACTTCTTCCCCTTTTCTGCAGAACTTCTTCTTGAATTCTGTCAGAGGGATGTCCGTATCCTCCAAGTCGAGTAGAGAGTCCCTTCCTTCCTTTTGCTGAATGTTGAAGATGTTGTTGATGACGTCAGCATCAATCAACACCTTTTCTCCTTGGACGACGGAGGAGATGACTTCATCCTTGAAGGATGCGTTGAGATAGAACTCAACGGTGTCCACGTTGCTGTAGACTTCATAACCATGGGAGATGATCTTGCTCAGTTGGCATTTAGATAGACCATCAACAATGGCGGTCATCCGCTCCTTTTTCTCTGCAAACCTGGGTAGTACTTCCAGTTCGCATCTCAGGCCAGTCAAGACATTCTTCAGGAGGGTTGCCTTTTGTTCCTTTGAGAGATCGGAGAAGCTCAAGAAGGCCATGGAGTTTACTGCGGTTAGAGAATTTTTGGAGAGATAAGAGTTCAAAAGCTTGAGAGTTATGAGAGCAGTAACGGTTTAGGTTTGCGAAAGGGGGTTTTATGGATATGGGTTAGTGGACGTTTGAGATAATTTACGGTTCCAAGATACCAATAAATGTAAAAAGGGGCGCAGTAAATAGACGGGGGCGCAGTAAATTTTATACGGCTTGATACCGTTTTAAGGGTAAAAGGGTAAAAGACCTTTAACAATTTACTAGGTCACCCGGTTTACAAGATTTTCAAAGTCCACCACCTTCTGTTAGATAAGAGAGGGTCCTTCAGTAAGAAAGGGGGGGTTTCTGTTGCTGAGGTGTTCTACCAGGGTAGGGATCAGAAGAGGTTGACAGAGGGGGTTAACAGAGGGGGTTCTGCTACAAGAATTCTGTCAACAGTAAAAGAGCAACAGAGGGCCTTTCTTTTCATCTTTCCCTTGGAATCTCATCCATCATTCCCAATTCCTCTCTCAGTTTGTTGAACCTAGCCTCAGGGAGAGGCTTTGTCAGGATATCTGCAAGCTGGTCTTCTGTTGGCACATGTTCCATGCAGATGTGCTTCTTCTCCACATGATCTCTGATGAAATGATGTCTGATCTCAATGTGCTTTGTTCTGGAATGAAGAACTGGATTCTGAGTAATAGCAATGGCACTAGTGTTGTCACACAACAGTTTGATCTCCTTTGCTTGAATTCCATAGTCCTTCAGTTGTTGCTTCATCCAGAGTAGCTGAGCACAGCAACTCCCAGCTGCAATGTACTCTGCCTCAGCTGTACTTGTTGAGATGGAGTTCTGCTTCTTGCTAAACCAGGAAACAAGCCTTCCTCCTAGCAATTGGCAGTGACCAGAGGTGCTTTTTCTGTCTAGTCTGCAACCTGCAAAATCTGAGTCAGAATAACCAATTAGCTCAAAGTTACCTCCCTTTGGATACCATAGGCCTGCATTTGGATTTCCTTTGATGTATCTGATGATTCTCTTTGCAGCACTTAGATGGCTTTCCTTGGGCTTTGATTGGTATCTGGCACATATTCCAACAGAGAATGAGATGTCTGGTCTGCTTGCAGTTAGATACAACAGAGATCCTATGATTCCTCTATATGTTGTTGCATCTACATCCTTTCGTTCATCATCTGGACCAATTCCTTGTGACGTGTTCATGGGAATCTTCACTGATGATTTGCCTTCCACTCCAAACTTCTTGATTAGATCTCTGGTGTACTTCCCTTGATTGATAAAGATCCCTTCTGGAACTTGTTTGACTTGGAGTCCTAGGAAGTAACTGAGTTCTCCCATCATACTCATTTCAAATTGACTCTGCATCACTTGAGAAAATTTCTTGCACAGTTCTGGATTAGTACTACCAAATATAATGTCATCAACATATATTTGTACTAACAGGATATGATTAGCAACAGAGATTTGAAATAGAGTTTTGTCAACCTTTCCTTTAGTAAACCCATGGTTTACTAGGAAAAGGGACAATGTGTCATACCAGGCTCTGGGAGCTTGCTTAAGACCATAGAGGGCCTTTTTAAGCTTGTAGACACAAGAAGATTGAGTAGGAATGACAAAACCTGGTGGTTGTTCCACATAAACTTCTTCTTCAAGATCTCCATTCAGAAATGCACTCTTGACATCCATCTGGTAGACCTTGATGTTGTTGTAGGCAGCATAGGCTAGAAAGATTCTGATGGCTACAAGTCTGGCAACTGGTGCAAAAGTCTCATCAAAATCTATTCCTTCTTCTTGACAATATCCTTTAGCTACTAGCCTTGCTTTGTTCCTTACAATGTTGCCATCTTCATCTGCTTTGTTCTTGAATACCCATTTGGTTCCAATGACATTCTGGTGCATTGGCCTAGGAACAAGTTCTCATACTTTGTTCCTTTCAAACTGAGTGAGCTCTTCTTGCATAGCATTGATCCAATCTGAGTCTGCAAGAGCTTCCTCAACTGTCATAGGTTCCATCTGAGATATATAGCAGGCAAGCATTGCTTCTCTTCTTGATGTGGATCTAGTTTGAACTCCACTTCTGATTTGACCAATCACTTGGTTAGGAGGATGATCTCTTAACCATGTTAGGTCTGGTTCTGTCAGCTGCTGTCTTGGTCTCTCTGGTTCCTCATCTTCAGAGTCTTCATGTTCATTCAACAGAAGGGGGTTTGGGGCAGGTGTTGGAAATGCAGGATTGTCTGCCACCTCTTCTGTTGGTTCTGGTGTTCTGTCTTCTATGTTGACTTCCTTGAGAATCTCTGTTATCTCTTTAACAGAGGTGCTTTCATCAAACTTCACATGTATGGATTCTTCAACATGTAGGGTCCTTCTGTTGAGTACTCTATAGGCTTTACTGGTGTTTGAATAGCCTATAAAGACTCCTTCATCAGCCTTTTCTTGAAATACTTTCAGATGCTCCTTTCCATTGTTGAGGATGTAGCACTTGCATCCAAATACATGAAAGTAGCTGATGTTAGGTTTTCTTCCCTTCCAGAGTTCATAAGGGGTCTTCTGGTGATTCTTGTTGATCATGCTTCTGTTCTGAGTATAACATGCAGTGTTGATTGCTTCAGCCCAATATCTCATAGGCAATCCAGATTCTGCAATCATTGTTCTTGCAGCTTCTTTTAAAGTTCCGTTCCTTCTTTCTGCTACGCCATTCTGTTGAGGGGTTCTGGCGGCAGAAAGTTGATGAAAAGTTCCATTCTGATCACAGAAGTCCTTTATGACTTGGTTGACAAATTCAGTTCCTCTGTCTGATCTGATTGTCTTCACTTTCAAGTTCTTCTCAGTCTGAAGTTGCTTTAACAGAGATGGCAACTTCTGAAGAGTTTCATTTTTCTTTGATAGAAAAACAGTCCATGTATATCTGGAGTAGTCATCAACCAAGACTAAGGTATATTTCTTGCCACCAACGCTTGGAGTCTCAACAGGTCCAAATAAATCCATGTGAATCAGATTTAGAGGACTTGTAGAAAGATCTCCAGCAATGGGTTTGAAGGAATTCTTCACTTGTTTGCCTTTCTGACATGCACTGCAGAGGGTCTCCTTCTTGTACACAATGTCTGGTAGCCCTTCTACAATGTGTTCTCTGGCCAGTTTGTTGATTGTTTTGAAATTCAAATGGTTGAGCTTTTTGTGCCAATCCCAGCTCAGTTTTGAATCTCCTTTGGCTATCAGGCAAACTCCATCTTTTGCAGTGTTCAAATCAACTACATAGATGTTCTTCTTCCTTGATGCTGTAAGAACCACTTCCTTTGTTGTCTCATGTTTCGCATAGCAGAAGTCCTTTGTGAATTCAACAGTGTAGCCTTTGTCACAGAATTGGCTAACACTGAGCAAGTTGAACTTCAGTCCTTTGACATATGAGACATCATCAATGATTATCTGGTTCCTGATCAGCTTTCCTCTTCCTTTTGTTTGACCTTCTTTGTCATTACCTCCAAAGGTAACTCTAGGTCCTTTGCATTTCTGGAACTCTGTTAGGCAACTTCTGTCACCTGTCATGTGCCTGGAGCATCCACTATCAATAAACCATTCTTGTTCAGAGATGGCTCCAGCACACAGTTCCTGCAAGATCAAAAGAAAGATTTAGGTACCCAAGCAATGCTGGGTCCTGGGGGGTCATGGAGTCTAGGTAGTTGGTACCATTTTGGTCTCATCAAGTGAAACCTTGGTGGGTGGTACCCATTGTCCACCTGGTAGTTATAGTAAACTGAAGTGTGATTCACTTTGGGCAGATGCTTGTGAGGGTCATGCTTCCTGTTTACATACTTTTGCATAGCTTTCTTTGTTGGAAAGAAGTCCCATATACTATCAAGAGCAGAGGGACGGTTAACCTTGGGCTTCTGAAGTTGACCAGCCAACCTCTTCTGCCTGAAGTTAACTTTCTCTTGATATTTGCCCTTCTGGTGATCATTTCTGGCACGATTGACATGAGGTTGTCTGTCAATGAATGGTCTTTTATTTTTGTTATTTTGAAAACCTCTTCTATTGTTAGGTTTTCTGCCAGGTTCATTATTTTTCAAAAAGGGTTTCTGTTGAACCTTTATCTTGCCTTTTTCTGGTCTGACTTCCTCATGAACAACCTTGGTGCCAGATACACCAGCTTGACAGATGGGGCTAGAAATCAGTGGCTCTATGACCTTATCTGCCTTAGCAACTCTGGTGCTAGGCATTACAGAAGGCTCACCTGATTCTGTTGAGCCATAACCAAGACCAAAACCAGTGCCAATCTGTTGATCAAGCACAATCTTTTCCATGGAAGACTGGGCCTTCTGGTAAGCTTTGTACTTAATCTCGAGAGGCTCTATTTCTCTTATTCTCTTCAGAAGAGAAACATTTTCAGTCTCCAGTTGATCTCTTTCCTCAATTAGAAGATTGATTTTGATCTCAACCTCCTTCTTTAAGTCAAGAATTTCAGCTTTCAACTTACTGTTTTCTTCTGTTACAGAAGAATAAGTGGCTTGTATGGTCTTAAACTCTTCCCAAAATTCTGACATTGAATCAGAATCAAAAGCTAAGCCTACCGAAGAAAAGCTAGATTCAGAAGTAGAGGTTACCTCATCATCAGAATGAGCCATGAGGCAAAGGTCTTCTGTCTCAGTATCAAGGCAAAGGTCTTCTGTCTCAGTATCAAGGCAACAGAAGGCCTCATCAGAATCTGAGTCAGAACTGGATTCTGTTTCTGGAGTTGTCCTCGTACTTCTTCTTTTCTCCATCCTGTCCTTGCTTCTTGGACACTCTAGGATGGGGACAGTCAGCCTTGAAGTGGCCAGGTTGTCTGCAATTGTAACAGAGAAGCTCTCCACTGCTTTCTGTTGATTTGACCTTCTGGTATGGCTTTCTGTTGAAAGGTGGACTCCTTCCATCTTTGGGATTCTTCATAAACTTTTTGAATCTCCTGGCAAAGGCAGCCATAAAATCCAAAGTAAACAAACCCCATTATATATATACCTGTTGGTCCCGGTTATACTGGATACAGTCTAGAGGGGGGTGAATAGACTGTATTGGTTTTTAGCTTTTTAAACTAAGTACCAGATTTACAGAATAGCCTGTTCTGTTGGAAGAACAGACTGGCAGCGGATGGGGATCTGGTAGGGAGTTCTGTTAGCCTCAGAGAAGCAATAGGCAGTAGGCCTTCTGTTAACTCGTAGAACAAGTTCTGCTGAACACAGATACCAAGTCCAAGGAGTTATACAGTTCTAACTAAATGCAATTATTAAAAGCAGTAAGTAAACGACACCGGGGATTTTTATAGTGGTTCAAGGAACAACTCGTTCCTCTAATCCACTGTTCCACTAAGCTGTAAAAACTGCCGTTTACAAAGCCTTAGTCCTAGTACTTAAGAAGCACTCCACGTCTTCTTCAAGCCTAGATGTGTCCTGGGATGCACTGCCTGGCTTCCTTTAACACTGGTCCTTTCACTGAGTTTCCTTGAAGTATCACCACTTCACTACTCCAGTTATTTGGACGTCCTTCTTGTAGCAAGAAGAGTTTCTGTTGAAACTGGGGTTCCTCCAACTAGCTTCGTTACAAAAGATTTGTATGTGATGAGCTTGAAGAGTTGAAGAACACTTGGAACTTTGCTTGAGTTGGAAAGAGTATTTTTCCAACTTCTGCTTTCTCTTGTAGAGGATAATGAGTTTGAATCTCAAGGAGGCTTTTTGCTTTTCAGAGTTTGAATATCTTGCTTGTGGTTAGCAAAAGTTGCAATTTAATCTTGGCAAAGTTATCTCCAAGTTGTAGCAAAGTTATCCGGTTGTTCTTCGTAGTGTATCTTTTATACTGAGGTTGTCTTCCCGTTGGAGGAGTATGAGGACAACTGCATTTAATGCGCGATCAGTTGACTTGACTAGTAGAGCCCGATAAAGTTGGCGGGTTACTATTTTGGGATAAAGTATTCCTGACATTGCGGCCAATCATCTGCAATTACTCTACGTAGCATGGGGTGCATTAAATGAGCATTTAATGCATGCACTGTAGCTTTTCCGTTTCATACTCCTAGCCGTTGAAGGAATCTTTTAGTTGACTTCCCGGTTCTTTGAAAATCTTCTAAGTGTCAGACCTTCTGGTGTCTTTGTCTGAGAGTAGAACAGAGGAGGCCTGGAGCACTTCTGTTGGGAGTATCCAACAGAGACCCAGAAGGGTTTCTGTCAGAGTCAAGACTAACAGAGATCCTGAGGACTTCTGTTCTGGAGCAGAGAACCAAAGGTCCTCTGTTTCAATAAAGTCTTAAGAGGCACTTCTGCTCTTGAAGTCCTTCTGCTCTTGAAGCCCTTCTGCTTTTGAAGGTCTTCTGTCAAGTCGAATACTTCTAAGAATTTTACAAAGGAAAATTCTAATACATAATTTCTAAAGGGGTACTCTAAAGCCCTAATTAATCTAGCATCATCAAAATCTAATTACAATTATTCCTTACAATACCAAATTTTATTTATGAAAACGAACCTCGCGCTGTAGTGCTACTTGCTATTCCCGTGTGTGCAAGGTTCGAATCCCCTTAGCTGCAATTTCAGATTGATTTATTTTATTGCCATTCCAAAATTGTTTAAAATTAAAACTAGTTTATTTGTAACTTAAATCACTTAAAACTACATATTTCATCCACTTCTTATATATATTTGGTTTTGTATTTAATAAACTATAGAATGTCTAAACCAAAGGTCCAAATTAGTTTAAAACAATTTATCTTAATTAAACTAATAATTGATATGTAATTTCAATCACATCTTTTTTGGACTTGGTATTAAAACACAATTATTTATTTGTAACTTAAATTAATTATAAACTTATAATTACGTACTTCATCTGTTCTTTTTAATTGCAACAGTCTACTTTTCACGCTTGCCCGCACAAGTTTGAGCATTAATATTTTTCATTCCTTATTAATAAAAAAGTTAAAGAATTCAGATTTTGAAAATTTAAAATGAGAAGTGTTTAAAAATATTTCTTACAAATTTAATTTATAATATATTAATAAATAAAATATAGTCAAAGTAGAATATGTTGTTGATGGAGTATATGGCCCAGGAACCGCTGGCCTACATACTTCCACTACTACAATCAGATCCAAAAGTCCCAGCAGACCCAGGTGGCCCAATTACAGCGAACAACACTCCGGACAACCCTTACTGCAACAAGGTGTAGGGGACGTACGGCCTCTAACACATGAAGAGCTCCATCTTTGTACAGCCCTTAACACATAAAAGAGCCATGGGGTACGTACGGCCCCAGGGGACGTACGTCCAGCAACGGTCCTTCTAGGCACATGAATGCCCCAAAAGACGTACGTCCTCCAGCACATGATGGCCCCCAGTGTACGTACGTCCTTACAGGCACATTGATGCACCAGGGGGCGAACGTCCTCCGGCACAAATGAGGGTCCCCCAGCTACGTACGTTCTTCAGCACCTCAATGTCGTGACGGTATCCAGCTACGTACGTCCCCAGCACGCCGCCAAGGCCCAAATGCCCCCTGGGACGTACGGCCTTCGGCACGGCAGCCTTCGGCTCATACATGGCCTCCGGCACATGCAGACCCCAGGTGCATATAGCCGAGGGCACTCTCCTCGACAGGATCTCCTCTCCACATGCTCTGAATCACCTCATTAAATGCGGTGTAACATCCAACCACTGCATTAAATACGGTGTCACATGTTATGCCGGTGCCACATGTTGTGCCTAGCTGAGTTGACTCTCCATCGCTGGTTACTTGCCACGTGTACCCTCATTAATTACACCGCATTTATGGCAGCTATAAATAGCTAGCCACTTAGTTATTGTAAAGGATCACAGATCAAACTCTTGAGCTCATTTAATACATACATACTCTCTCTCTCTCTCTCTTACTTGTTTTGACTTCTCTCTACGTGCCCCTCAGCGGTACCCCCCGGATATACTATCTGTCATTTGCCGCTCTTGTTGAGAGGTCGAACAATCAAGTAAGGACCCCTCCCCTCCAGAAAATAAAAACACTCATCGGAATGGGAAGAACTCGAGGTCAATCCAAGACCCTAGAGGAAAGGAATCTAGGCCTCGGTGAGGTTAACACCGTTGAAGCCTCAAACAAGGTTCTCGAAGGCGGGGCCCTCGCTGAAATGGAGCAGGCGACTGCTGAACTGCGCCTCCAGCTCCAGAAGAGTTCTCCTAACGCTCCTGTCGGCCTCGAAACCCGTTGAAAGGACTGGAGCGAAAACCAAGTTAGCCCTCCAGTCCTAACTATCGACGCACAATCGGCTTTCTCCGCCTTCATCCACAATCTCACCCAGAACCCTGGTGCCTTCAGGGCTCTTGTGCCACCCGAGACACACGTTGGGGAGAATGTCATTCCATTCCCACCGCCTTCGCCCCCTTCGTAACTCCGGTTCCAAGAATCGGGAATAACGGGGGGGTCGTGGCTCAGGACACTGCATCCCAGGAAGTTCGGTCCCGAGACCAGCGCGGTGAAAACAAGGATAGGCCCCGGGCCTCCGCCCTCGACAGGCTCTGAGGAGCACGTGATCACCGAGGGGTCCAAGACTGCCTCGGTGGTAAAGTGTTCCAAAGGCCTCAAGAGTGCGGAGGATCCATCTCAAGGGCAGATGAGAGGCATCCCCCTCGGGACAAGGGCAAGGGACTGCAACATGCTGATGATGCCAGGCACCAGATCAACCAGGCTCACTCAGCCCGCGTACAATCACACGGGGCGGAGGCACTCCCGAAGGATCACAGAGACGAGATTATTGAGGCCTTTCAGCGCCGACTTGACGAGATGGATCCCGTCAGGCCCAAACAACAGCTTCGGCCTCACGGGTGGACCCCAAATACGCCGCCATGTTGTCTAAGTTGGACGAGATGCAGAAGAAGCTTGTCGAGGGCTCCGGGGAACCTGTCATCCAACTTCGCATGAGGATGCCTTTTACAACAAGGGTATTGGCGGCTCAGATCCCGGGAAAATACCGGGGGCAGGCCATCAAGCCATACGAAGGGAAGATTGATCCCCCGGAGCACTATACCAGGTATCAGAATAGCATGATGATGATGGGGACCTCAGATGATTATTTCTGCCGTTGGTTCCTCTCTGCCTTGGAGGGACCAGCGTACGAGTGGTTCAACCGATTGCCCAAAGGGAGTATTTACTTGTGGCAGGAACTCGCACAGCGTTTCCTAATGCAATTCGCGGGAAGGCACAGGTCAAAGAAGCATTTCTCCAACTTACTAACGATAAGGCAACAGAAGGAGGAGACCCTCCGAGATTTTTTGGAACGGTGGAGGCAATAGACGGACAAAGTCGACGGCGCCGACGATGGGACCCTGATGACTCTCTTGCAGACGGTCCTCTGTCTTGAAAACTTCTCAAGGAGCCTCATCATCGAACCACCCCGTGATTACATAAAGGCCCTCCAACGGGGAGATAGGTACGTAGAAGCTGAGGAGGTAGATAAAAACCGTCGATACCCTGAGCAGCCCCACAAGCCAGAGGGCAAAACCAGCAGAATCCGGGGGCTCCACCCCATCCTGCGAAGGTGCAGCTCCCTTCGGTGATCGTCCCTGGTATGGCCAAGCCAAGTCCGGGGGAGGTTACAAAAACAACCCAAGGGCCTGGGCCCAGCCCATGTTTTTGGAGCACCCTGGGACACTCCTGACGCACCCCATCAACGTCATCTTGGATTACGCCGAGGAGAGGGGGCTAGTGGAACGGGATTCCAGGGTAACTAAGGAGGTGTACGCCATCAATCCCAACGAGCCATATTGCCGCTTCCACCATCACCCGGGGCACCGAACCGATGACTGCCACCAGCTGAAGGGTGCCATCGAGAAACTAATAGAAAGGGGCCATCTATCCCAGTTCGTCAGGGGATCCCCTCATCAAGGCCCCCCTGCGAAACCAAACGCCTGGATCAACCCAAACACCATACCCCTCAGATATCTGAATGGTAAAAATCGGGAGATTGGGAACCTGAGCGAAGAAGAGGGGTACCAGCATCCTCAGGAGAAGAAACGCCACATCCATATGATCATCGGCGGCAACACGGGAGGAGACTCCGCGAGCCAAAGGAAGATGTGGGCACAATACCTTTACGTGGGGGAAGTCAGTCGTATGCCCCCGTAAAGCGGCTAAGCGAGGAGCCCATAGTGTTCACAAACACGGATCTCCCCTCGGGTTCCTTTCCTCATAGGGATGCGCTCGTGATCCAGAGCGAGATCAACAATACCATCATCCACATAACTTACGTTGATACCGGCAGCTCCATCAACGTAATATACCTCAACACATTCAAGGAGCTGCATCTGAAGCGCGAGTCCCTTCGGCCCATCCGGACCCCCTATCCGGCTTCACTGGGGACATTATTGATTCCGAAGGGGTTATATCCCTGTCGGTCCTCTTCGGCGACGGCTCCCATATAGCCAAGCCCGAAGTGGAGTATCATCGTCAACCTCGACTGTGCTCACAACATCATCCTTGGATGCCCCACCCTCGAAGACTTGGAAGCGGTAATCTCCATGAGTCATCTTTGCCTCAAATTCCCAACTGAAGGGGGCATCAGATACTCACGGGGGAACCAGAAGCTTTCACGTGCCTGCTATCTCCAGATAACAAAGAAGGTTAGTAATGCCGAGTTCCGTGTGGATACTGTAATACCCCGAAAATTTGAGAGAATTTGGGAAATAATTAAAATTGTGTTTCATATCGTTTAGACGGTCTTTGGGTAGTTTATTATGGTTGGTTTGTTGTTTAGGACCAAAGGGAGGTTCAAACGAGGAAGAAATGGGGCAAAAACTAAGGTTTGGGGCACCTAGGGGGTCACACACGGTGTGCGTAGGGTCACGCATGGCGTGCGTGGCAAGAAAATCAAGCGGAATAGCTACTGCCAGCCACGCACGGCGTGCAGGGAAGGTACGCACGCGTGCGTCCCTGTTTTATCCTAATGCGACTCAAACTTCGGAAATTCACTACAAATACATCCCTAATCCGATTTTCCTCATACCAAAAACACTAGGGCCGCCTCTTCAAGCTCTATCTATTCAAGATCTTAAATAGTAACATAAACAACACGGTTTTTTAGTCCAAGAACGTGATCAAACAATCCAATCTTCCGGTAAGTACGTTTGTTGCCTAATTCGCATCGTGTATTCGTTTTCTTGATTTCTTTCTCTTAAATTGTGATCCTTCGACCCTATCACTTCCTAGGGACGTATGAATGACTCATAAAGCTATGTTTCACGTTTAGGATTCGTTGCTAGCCTTGAGGTAAGGACTATTGCAATCAAAACTACTATTTTACCCTTATTGTGTATTAATTAGGGTTTGTGCTATGATTTGAGTTCCTTTCTGAAATTTTATGAATATTTGGGTTATTATAGTATATATATGATGATGTATGATTTTGTGGGAATTTATAAACGTGTGATTTTTGATGAATTTATCAAATCGGTTTGTTATGGCGAAAATTGTGATTTTTGAGAATTGTTCTTTTGGGATTGGAAAATTTGGTGATTGTTTTAGTATGAGTTGAATTATGTTTTGAGACTATTATAATTGGTTATATTGAAAATATATTATGGGTTTAGAATACACCAATTGGATTATTTTGGTGGTGGTAGTAAATGCTACTTTTGGGAAGTGGTTGTTTGGGTTAAACCCTCTTTTTGGAAAGTGTTGTGAGATCAAATCTTTTGGGACAAACTATATATTTTTAAATGTATAATTTGGTATGAAAATTTTCATGTATATTCTGGAGTTATAAATATCCTTATTGGATTATCTTGAATATGGTATTAAATACTATTTTGGGACTACTTTTGGATAAACCCTAATTTGTGAACTTTGACTTTGAATTGGAGATTTTTTGCATATGATTTTGAGACTTGAATCTGAAAGAAATATTATGAGAAAGTATTTTGAAGTATATCTTAATTCAAGATAAAATTAAGGATTTTATAAGAGGTGAGCACCCGGGAGAAATCCGTGGTGTCGGTTTTTCCACATCCGGATAAATGTGGAGGGTGGTTAGAGCTATATACCGCGAGTTTAGTTTAGGTTGATTATTGGTGGCAGGAGAAATCCCGATAAATATTGGTGGCGGGAGATTCCTGGTATTTCTTTTGAGAACTTTAAAAGTTATTTTCTGGCCGCGGTAGTAGTTTCCAATTACCCGGGTTTCTAACACATTATGAGGTAGGGGGACGTTGTCCGAACTACTTGGACTTCATACTACTCGGAGGGCTTGGAATCCCTTTTAGGGGGTGTGCACACTTAAGGGTAAAGTTCAGTTTCCAATTGGTGGTCGGTGGGAGCCGGAATTCCGGGATGAGTCGTACACAACAACGATTCATTGGGCTCGAGAAATCTTGAGTTTCGCCCATCTTAAAAGAATCTAAGAGTGACATTGATTTTGGAATGGTGATATTTTTAGTTACAGAAGTTATCTTTGAAAAGTGATACTTTTATTTGAGATGTTAATTGTTTGGAGCTTATAAGGATTATTTTTTTAACTAAACGGGTATTTGAGATTATAAAGTTGATAAATGATGTTTTTTATTAGAAAAGAATTTTGGTGGTGTGAGTTTTTTTTATATAATATTATATCAAAAACTATTTTTGCCAAACGTGATTATTTTATGGGGGGGGGGGGGGGGGGGTTACTTAGCTAAAAAGCAAATTTTTGTTTCTTTTTCTTTGTTTTGTTTTCTGCACTTTAATTATGCAGGTGATGAAGGTAATGCATGATGATGAGGGCTGCGTTAGATTACGTAGTTTAGTATTTATAATCACCGAGTTATTGTTTATTTCAGTTTGAGAACATGTAGACATTTAAATTATTCTTTTGAAATTTTCAGTACATAAATACTTGGACTATTTTTGGATGGTGGTTTAGCCTGTGCATTCGGTTATGTGAGAACCGAGTGTGGCAGTAACACCCATTGAATCTTTTACTTCCGCTGCAATTGAAACCGTTTTGAACTTAAAAGTTTTGGGAAATTCTTTCTACACCTGCTGTAGTTAGCACTAATTTTGGGTATAAATTTGGGGGTGTTACAGATACGATCACCGGAACGGTGGAAGATGAAGAAAACAGCAGATGAGGTTGAAGACTTTGCGCTCGATCCGGCCAAGCCGGAGAGAGTCGTGAAGATAGGAGCCAAGCTCCCAGAAGAACTGAAGACCAGCATCACCAAGATCCTCCGCGGGTATGCCATCGTTTTTGCATGGGGGTCGGAGGATATGTCGGGGATTCACCGAAGGGTAATCACTCACCGCCTGGCAGTGGACCCTTCGGTGATACCAGTCAAGCAGAAGAAGAGATACCACTCGGCTGAAAGGAGGAACTTTGTAAAGGAATAGGTCACCATGCTCCTCGCCATCAAACATATCTGAGAGGTGAAGTACCCCTCGTGGTTGGCTAATGTCATCCTCGCACAGAAGCCACCCACCTTCCGGATGTGTGTGGACTACACGGACCTCCACAAGGCCTACCCTATTGGACCCTTTCCCTTTGCCTAACATCGATCAATTGGTGGATGAAACGGCGGGCTGTGAGATCATGTCATTCCTCGATGCATTCCGCGGGTATCACCAGATTTACATGCACGAGGAAGACGCGGAAAAGGCAGCCTTCATGACACCTGAAGGCATCTTTTGCTACCTAGTCATGGCCTTCGGCCTCAAGAACTCTGGCGCCACTTACACAATGATGGTGACAAGAGTTTTCCAGACCATGTTGGGACTCACATGGAGGAATACGTCGACGAAATCATTGCCAAGAGCAAGGAATCCACGAGCCACGCTGATGACCTACGTGAGATTTTTGCCATCATGCAGAAGTTCAACCTTCGGCTGAACCAGAGGAAGTGCACCTTCGGCGTGCAAGGAGAGAACTTTTGGACTACATGGTGAGCCGAAGGGGTATTGAGGCCAACCATGAGAAAATCCAAGCCATCATCAACATGGAGCCCCCACGCAACGTGAAGGAGGTTCAGAGGCTGACAGACCGTTTGGCTGCCCTCAATCGCTTCCTATCCAAATCAGCAGAGAAGTCCCTTCCCTTCTTCCAAATAATGAGAAAGACCACTGGCTTCCAATGGACTACTGAGTGTCAGGTAGCCTTCAACGAGTTGAAGCAATACCTACAATCACCTCCGATGCTCTCAAAGCCCAAGGTAGGAGAAACGTTATATCTCTACCTAGGCTTTAGTCCCGCCGCAATCAACTCAGTCCTCATCCGGGAGGAGGACGGAATTCAACACGCCATATTCTATGTGAGCAAGACCCTCCGGGAAGCAGAACTCAGGTACTAGCTATCGACTAGACCGTCAAAAAATTGTGCCATTATTTCCAAGCCCATCCGGTGTAGGTCCTCACTCATCAACCCTCGGAGCCTTGATGCGGAGCCCTACAAGCTCCTCCAGAATGGTGAAATGGGCCATCTTCCTAAGCCAGTACAATGTAGACATCCGTCCGAGGCCCGCCGTAAACGGCCAAGCCCTGGCTGACTTCGTGACGGAATGCACGACCAGAGCAGCAGCGGTGGAAGATCCCCCGGCACCAGGGGACAAGTGGTGGACCCTCTACGCAGACGAATCCTCAGCAACCAAAGTGTGTGGGGAGGGGTCCTTATCACACCCGAAGGCTTCCGCGTCTACTACGCGATCCGCTTCTCCTTCAAGGTTTCCAGCAATGAAGCGGAGTACGAGGCCCTCCTTTGTGGCCTTCGGCTAGCGGCCAATCTCAAAGCAAGGATGATCCACGTAAAGTGTGATTCCAAGCTAGTGGTCGGCCAGATCTCCGGCAAATATGAAGCAAAGGATGGGAGAATGAAGCAATATAGGGAGGCCACCAAGAAATTGCTCAAGGTGTTTGAGGTACATTCCGTCACTCAAATACCGAGGGCTCAAAATTATGAGGCCGACATCTTATCCAAGCTCTCGGATGAGTCCCCAAAACACCTCTCCAAGATTGCGAGGATAGAGGAACTCAGCCTATCCGGCATACATGCTAGCCCCATCATGGATATACACCAGAGGCCGGAGGACTGGATTTCAGACATCGCCAACTTCATCACAACAGGACAATTACCCGAGGACGAGGACCGTAAGAAGTTAGCCAAGCTAAGGGCTCCAAGCTACGTCCTTGAGAACAGCAAACTCTACAAGCGATCTTACAATGGTACATTACTCCGATGCCTCCACAAAGAGGAGGCCGAGATCGCCATGGAGGAGGTACACAATGGCACCTGCTCATCTCACCAGGGACCCTTCTCAATCTCCTGAAGGCTGATAATTCAAGGATATTTCAGGCCCACCATGGCCCGGGATTGCGCAGACCTCGCCCGGAAGTGAAACACTTGTCAAGACTTTCAGAAGGCTCCAAGAAGGCCCGCAGTCAATTATACTCCCGTCAGCACAACAATACCCTTTTCCAGGTGGGGCATTGACCTGGTAGGTCAACTATCGAGGGGTACGTCGAACAATAGATACATAATCGTGGCCATTGACTACTTCACAAAATGGGTAGAGGCCGAAGCCCTCGTCAGTATCACAGAGGCTCGCTACCGCCGTTTTGTGCTAAAGAACATTCTCACCAGGTTCGGTGTCCCTCAACAGATCGTCTCCGATAACGGAACTCAATTTGAAGCACTCCCTTCTGTGACCTCCTGGAGGCATGGGGAATAAAGCATACCTTTTCTTGGGTAGCCTACCCAGTACGCACAAGGCAACGGTCAAGTCAAGAACGCCAACCGCACAATACTAGAAGGCTTGAAAAAGAAACTAGAGGCCGAAGGCGGAGGCTGGGTTGAAGAATTACACAACATCTTTGGGACTACCGCACCACGCCTAAGAGGGCAACATGCGAGACCCCTTTCGCCCTATGCTACGGGTTCGAAGCAAAGGCACCTACAGAAGTTACCCTCCCAACCAAGAGGGTGGATCTGTATAAGGCCAAGAGCAATGAGGCTAACATGGCCATTGACCTCCATCTCATTTTGAAACGCCGAGAGCAAGCCTACCTAAGGGCTGAAAACTACAGACGCCAAAATTAAGGGCTACATTGATTCTCAGGTTCGCTCCCAAGAATTTCAAGTAGGGGACTACATCCTAAGAAGAAGGGAGGCCAGCCAACCCACCGAGGGGGGGAAGCTAGCACCAAAATTCGAGGGCCCCTACATCATGAAAACCATATTAAAGCCAGGAACGTACAAGCTACAACGCCCCAACGGGACCAAGGTCCCCAGGAACTGGAATGTACACCACCTGGTGAAATTTTATCAATAAAATTATGTACGAGTGGTCAAGCCCTCGGACACGTCCCCGACCCAAGGCCCTTTTGTATGAAAGGAAAGTTATTCCATTCTATTCGTGTATGTAAAAAAAATCCCTCGGTACCAAGTACCAGGGACAAATTGTCAGGCAAAACACCAAGTGTTTTGCACAGAAGGAAAAGTTGTTCCTCATGAGGATGCCCCAAAACATGCTGAGGGCACCGCCTCTCGGCCCAGCATGCACCAAGTGCCTCCGACCATTTGTGCCTAACACGCAAATAAAACCCTTCCTAGAAACGCTTTTCGAGCCATTCCCCAAGGGAATGGCAGGCAACGGACGATGTCTTGGGCCCAAGATTCGACTTTCATAAATGAAACGCTTCTCGCGCTATCACCCCAGGGGAAGTAGGTAACTGACGATGTCTTGGGCTAAGGGAACGACTTTCAAAATCGAGATGCTTTCCGCACCGTTCCCCAAGGGAAGGCAGGCAATAGATGATGTCCCGGGCCGAGGAAACGACTCTCACACCCCTCAGATCCCGGAAGGTCAAAGCCCTCAGACACGTCCCCGACCGAAGGCCCTTTTTTATGAAAGGAAAGTTATTCCATTCTATCCGTCTATGTAAAAACGAGCCCTCGGTACCAAGTACCAGGGACAAATTGTCAGGCAAAACACCAAGTGTTTTGCATAGAAGGAAAAGCCGTTCTTCTTGAGGACGCCCCAAAACATGCCGAGGGCACCGCCTCTCGGCCTGGCATGTACCAAGTGCCTCTGGCCATTTGCTCCTAACACGCAAATAAAACCCTTCTTTGAAATGCTTTCCGAGCCATTTCCCAAGGGAATGGCAGACAACAGACAATGTCCCGGGCCTACGATTCGACTTTCACAAACGAAACGCTTCCCGCGCTATCCCCTAAGGGAAAGTAGACAACAGATGATGTCTCGGGCTAAGGGAACGACTTTCAAAACCGAGATGCTTTGCGCATAATTCCCCAAGGGAAGGCAGGCAACAGACGATGTCTCGGGCCAAGGAAACAACTCTCACACCCCTCGGATTCTGAAAGGTCAAACACCGAGGGGGAGCCAACGGTTCAAACCGTTGCCTCCCAGGCAGACCAAGTCTTCCCAAGAAACCAAGTTTCTTGAAGCCTCCCCCCATCTTAAAAAAACCAAAAAAAAGGAGTGAGGGGGAGAAGACTCAACGAGCAATCAATGAGGAATTTTTACAAAGTCCACACTTCAGAACCCTTCGGTGAAAGAACCGGGGATTATCCAAAAGAAGATATGAAATCAACATGGGGATGAAACAAAGAAGCCTTGTATCTGAGGTACGTCCCCAAGCTGTGTATCCTGACATACGTCCCTGACGCTTATCTTAGAATGCAGCTATCTCATTTCCGGGTTTTGGTAACTTGAAGACGAACGCCTTCCATAGGGACGAAGCAAGAATTGAAACCAACATGTGTCCCCGGCTGTCTCCATTGACACCTCCCAAGTCAATGAGCCGATGTGTACCCGGACGTACGTCCCCCGAACCACTCTGGAATGCATCTATCTACTTTTTCGAGTTTGGTACCAAGTACCAAGGGGACGAACGTCCCCAATGAATCCAACATACGTCCAAACGTGGTCCATCATCAGATAAGACGAGCGTCTGGTGAGCATTAGGCATGATCTTTCGTCATCAGGCCGTTGGGGACGCACGTCTCCCCCCCCCCCCCCAGAGTGGGTACTCTCTATGTTTACCATGGGGGCTCTCGTAGGGTGATTTATCCAACACAATTGGTCGTCCACAAGTTAAAGAGCCTGCGGCACATCAGCCAACACCGAGGGATCCTATTCTACAAGTCAGTTAGAAATGTGCTAAATCCACATTCCTACAGCCTTCGGGACATCAGCCAAAACCGAGAGCTCTTGTTCTACAAGTGAGTTTGAAATTGGCTAAGTCCACGTTACTACTGCCTCTAGCATCTCAACAAATATCGAAGGCTCCTATTCTACGAATGAGTTTGAAATTGGCTAAGTCCACATTACTATAGCCTCCGACATCTCAGCAAATACCGAAGGCTCCTATTCTACAAATGAGTTTGAAATTTGCTAACCCCACATCCCAACAGCCTCCAGCACCTCAACAGCACCAGAGGCCCCAGCACATCAGGCAATGCCGGAGGCCTATGCCTTGCGTGTATATCCGAATTTTCCTAAGCCCAAAACCAATGGCCCCCGGGTGGGGGAGGACTCACAATTCATTCATGAAGCACAATCGAGAAAAGACCAAGTACACGGAAAGACAAATGCAATCGAAGGCAAAAAAAGGTATCCATTGAAGTCAAGAATAAGATTGTTTGGCTAAGGAATGTTGTTACACAACATTGTTAAAAAAATCTACGCCCATGCTGCATTCGCGCATCAGCTCAGAGTCTTCAATAATAGGGCTCTCTTCACCCGGGGGGATCCTGACGTCCGGCTGACGAGGGGAAAGGCCATAGGCTTCTGGTTGAAACTACTCCGGAGGCACGTTGAAGTGTCGGGCCAGCTTCCGGTACACCACGCGCTGAGTGAAGAACTCACCGGCCCGGTATAAGGAGTTGCCTTTCTCCGCCAACCACATTTGGACGAGGCCTTCCACCTAGGCATCATCACTCTACAGTACAACCGAGGCCACCCATTGCTTCCTATCTTCCGCTTTCCGGACCTCGGAGATGAAGGCAGCAACATCAGATTCTTCAGCCTCGGCCACCGCCTCAAGTTTGGCCCTCTCAACGACTTTAGCGGCGGCTTGGGCAGTCTCCCCTGCAACCTTCTTTGCTTCAGCTATGCACTCAGCTTTGCCATCGGCCTTGGCCGCCTGCACCCGCTGTTCCACACCCTCCGTTGCCAACCGAAGGGTGTCTTCAGCTTCTGCCGGTTTCCTCTTGAGAATGTCATTCTCCTCATCGGCAGTGCGTTTGGCCTTCCTCAGCTCCTCGACCCTTCGGAGGTGCTCGCACAAGCCCATATAGCCCTACAAAGATACAAGGGACTAAGGATTAAACATTCACATAATAACGAAGGCCAATAAACAGATAAAGGAAGAAGTAACTTACGGAGGCATTATTCAGGAGAATCCTCGAGTCGAGGACATCATCCTCCATCCGGGCCAACAGGGCCATGTCACCCGAAGGCATTACTTGGCTCATGAAGATCGGAGGGTTAAGAGTGGCGTCCAGCACGGAGGTCCCCTTCGTTACAAAAGCATCCACCTTCTCCCGGCTGTAGAAGGCCTCATTGACAAACTCCTGAGGCATGGGGTTGGGGCCGACAACATCGTCCACAACGATCACATAGTGAGAGGCAGGTTGCTTCCCGGAGTCAACAACCTTCTGTTTCTGTGTCGGGGCCTCAAGTCCCTTACCAACCTTCTTCTTCTTCTTGGCTGCATCGGCCATGGAATTCCCAACCTCCTGCTCGACCCCAACGGCTGTCGAGGGCCCCACCCCCTTCGGGAAGAAGGCATCTGCCGGCTTCTGCGCTGCCGGCTCCTTTTTCTTCCAGGTCTTGCCCAGTTGCTTCCTTAACGCGGTCAGGGCCTTCATGTCCATATTAGCACCTGCAAAACAAAATAAATGATAAGATCGAGGGGGTCAAAGCAACAACGAGCAATGAAACTAACAAAATTATTTCTAAGTATAAGACAATAAAGCCTTCGGGGAAGCACCTCCGGGAACCGGAGCACTCTCGTAAACCCAATCTATCACCGGGTACTTCTCGTCCTGCTCTCCAAGGAGGCGATATCGCCGGAAGCCCAAATCATACAGGTCATCCAAAAGGGTGGCATCTTTGATCGTCACTTGATCCTTGGGCCCCACCGGCGGAGCCAAAATATTCTTCCCAGCCTTCTCCAGGGCCACACTCCCCACCTTCGGATGCCTTCGGAAATTATCGCGAAGGGGTCCGGGAAAAGGGTTCTCCGCCATACGGATGTAGCAAAATCGATCCTTCCAGCCCTTGTGGCACGAGGGCACCTTGGAGAAGAGCCTCCACTCGGGGATTTGGTGCAGGTTGGCAAATCCTTCGCTATTTGCGTGCCCTCCCCGGCAGAGATTAAAGATTTGAAAGAAAAGGTCGAGGCTCGGGGCGACCCCTCGGGTCCCGCAGAGGTGCAAGAACGGATGGAGGGGAAACCGAAGGACCAAGGTCACCGAGAGCATGTGCACCGCAAAGCATCCCTCAGGAGCATGGGAAAGCACATCATTAGGCCCCGGCTCTATCACCGTTGCCGAGTGTCCAACATAGAACTGGGCGAGATGATACTCAGGTTCATCATCCCTTGTCTTCAGGGCGAGGGCAGCAGTATTCAGAAGCGAATACCCCTCGAGGATATCGACGGGCTTCCCAACATCTGCAGCCACTTCTTTCTTCCTGGGGGCTGCCCTCACCTTCTTTTTCTTCTTCGATGGAGCAGCTTTGAGAGGATTCGGGATGAGGGCTCGTGACATCCCCGCTCCGCTGGCAACAGTCGAAGGGATGGCAACAGTCACCTGCTGTCGCTCCATCTCCTCCTCCTCCTCCTCCGCGGTTTGAACGGCGAGGGCCAGCTCCTCGTCCTCGATAACTTGCTCAAATTCCTCGGCCTTGGCCTCGGTTCTAAGATCGCTCTGCACCTCCTGCACCACGGCCGAATCATTGTTGGACGAAACCTGGTCGCTTGGTGATCTTTCTTCCGACCATGTCTCGGATTGGACCGAAGGGTCTCTTGAGATATCTTGGGAATCGCTAGCCGAAGACATCTTGCAGGATATTATCAGAGGGTTTTCAGTTGATAAAAAAGGTATAACGCCACAAACACTATATCTAAGGGAGGCGAAGCAAAGTATGCAAGAAATAGCAAGAACATGTGTATAACTGACCTCAGAAATAAAGGTTTGATCGATCTAAGGCTCTTTCTCTAGAAAAATTGGCAGAGCTTTGCTTCAGCTTATAATCACACAAGGGAGATGGGATCAGGCCAGTAATATTTATAGCCTCCCCAACCGCGGTTAGGGCCTGAATCTGGGCCTCAAGTTGAAAGCCCATCATTACGAATCGTCGCGTCAACCAACCGACGACACCCGCCCAAAGCAAACCAACTACCACACGCCACGTGGAAGCCTTCCCCAACGGTCATAATCCAACGGCGGTCTGTGGACTTTTGTTGCTCTCCACGGCTAATTGATTGATGGAAGAAACACCAAACATATCCCAAACTTCTCGCTCCCACCGGCCGATAATATTCCAATATATATACTTCCAACGGTCATGTCCTGAGAGCACGAACGGCCCCTCGGACTCGGCATGAACCTTTGTCTCAAGATCGTCTTTGGGAGACGAATGGTCCCTCGGCCTCGGCAGTTTAAGCCCGACCTCACAATGGGGACCATCTTGAGCTAGCAATCGGGCTCTCCATCCCTTCCAGGTTAGAGACTGTCGCCTTCACGATGAACGGCCCCTCAGTGTCGTCGTCCTCAACTCATGAACGGTCCCTCTGCCTCAGCATCTCAAGCCCGGCTTCCTTAGCGTCGGTCGTCTTGGGCTAGTGATCGGGCTCTCCATCCCTTCTAGGATGGGGACCTTCACCTTAACGACGAACGGCCCCTCAGTGTTGTCGTCCTCAAATCACAAACGGGCCCTCGGCTTCAGCATCTCAAGCCCAGCTTCCTCAGCGCCAGTCGTGTTGAGCTAGCGATCGGGCTCTACACCCCTTCCAGGATGGAGACTGTCGCCTTCACGATAAACGACGTCCCAATGTCGTCATCCTCAAATCACGAACGGCCCCTCGGCTTCAGCATCTCAAGCCCGGCTTCCTCGGTGCCAGATGTCTTGAGTTAGCGATCGGGCTCTCCATCCCTTCCATGATGGCGACCGTCGCTTTCACGACAAACGGCCTCTCAGTGCTGCCGTCTTCAGATCATGAACGGCACCTCGGTCTCAGCGTGATCCTCTGTCTCAGGGCGAAGGGTTCACCCCTCTTGCTTCATTTTGGGGGCATCCGGTGTACTCTTTTTCCCTCATTAGGATTTTTCCCACAGGGTTTTTTCCTAATGAGGTTTTTAACGAGGCATCTCCCCATTGTGGATCAAAAGGTGTCGACCTTCGGCCCCCTGTTGAAGACATGCATTACTCTACTCCTTTTCACCTCATTACATGTGCCTCAAGGAGTGGGGGACTGAGGAACCCTTTCGAGAAATCACGAAAGTTAAAAGTTTTTCAAAGCATCAACAAATGCCTTTATTCTCAAAATGTGGGGGACTGGGGGACTCCCCTTGGCAAAACGCGCAAACGCAAAGTTTTCACTACTTCACAACTACAGCAAGCCTGCCACCGACGACTTCACAACACTTACTCCTATTTCCCTCAAGAAGCTCTCCGCAAAAGGAGTGGGGGACTCCTGATGGAGTATATTGCCGAGGAACCCCCGACCCACATACTTCCACTACTACAATCAGACTCAAAAGGCCCAGCAGGCCCAGGTGGCCCAATTACAGCGAACAACACTCCGAACAACCCATACTGCAACACATGAAGAGCTCCATCTTCGTATGGGACGTACGGCCTGAAGAGCCCTGAGTACGTACGACCTCTAACACATGAAGAGCTCCATCTTCGTACGACCTTTAACACATAAAAGAGCCCTGGGGTACGTACGGCCCCAGGGGACGTACGTCCAGCAACGGTCCTTCCAGACACATGAATGCCCCAAAAGACGTACGTCCTCCAGCACATGACGGCCCCCAGTGTACGTACGTCCATCCAGGCACATTGATTCCCGAGGGGACGTACGTCCTTCATGACAAGAAGACCCCAAGGGATGAACGTCCTCTGGCACAAGTGAGGCTCCCCCAACTACGCACGTCCTTCAACACCTCAATGTTGTGACAGTATCCAGCTACATACATCCCCAGCACGCAGCCAAGGCCCAAATGCCCCCTGGGGACGTATGGCCTTTGGCACGGGCAGCATTCAGCTCATACATGGCCTCCGGCACATGTAGACCCCGGTACATATAGCCGAGGGCACTCTCCTCGATAGGATCTCCTCTCCACATGCTCTGAATCACCGCATTAAATACGGTGCCACATGCTATGCCGGTGCCACATGCTGTGCCTAACTGAGTTGACTCTCCACCGCTGGTTACTTGCCACGTGTACCCTCATTTATTACACCGCATTTATGGCAGCTATAAATAGCTAGCCACTTAGTCATCGTAAAGGATCCCAAATCAAACTCTTGAGCTCATTTAATACATACATACTCTCTCTCTCTTAGTTGTTCCGACTTCTCTCTACGTGCCCCTCAGCGGTACCCCCCGGATATACTATCCGTCAGTTGTGAACAGTGGAAAAAATCCGAGTTACAATTAAAAGAGAACAAATGTAGTATTTTATCTGTTTCTTATAAATATTCCCTCCGGTCCTAAATAAACTTCACACTTTCCGTTTTGGGTAGGTCCAAAATAAACTTCACACTTCTTCTCCCTTCTTTATTTGGCAAATTATCTACATCAAAAGAGTGCAAAATAGTGCAAAACAATGCCAAACAATGTCAAACAGTGTCAAACAGTGTCACAACAATGTACTCTACAGTAAAGTCAAATTTATTTCCTTAATTTGTGTGAAGTCAAAGTGTGAAGTTTATTTAGGATCGGAGGGAGTATTATTTTATTTTTAATAAAATTTCAATCTTTAATCAATATTTCTTTCCTAAAAATTGTATAATAACGTTAGTGTAAATTTATTTAGAAAAAATTAGTGTAAATTTGTCCCACTTGCTGAATTTTCTAGATACGCCATAGACTGAGACGGAAGTAGTATGAAACTGAATAGATGAACGAAAAATAAGATGATCACAAATCAACTACTTTAAACTTTTAAAGTGAAAGTAATAAAATTTTCAAAAAAAAATTAAAAAATGATAAAATCAAGGAAAAATTGATTGTAATAATCCCAACTATTGACGGTCCGCTCATAATAATCCGAAGTATCGATTATTTCAGAATAATCCCAACTTTAGGGACCTTCCGCCAATAATGGTCCGACGTGACCGACCATAAATAAATTCCTATATTTCTAAAGAGATATAACAGGTAATCCCTAAAAATAATACCAAATTTTAATTTTTATGCTTAATTTCTATTAAAAATTCACTTGTTAGAACAGGTAATATGCGGTCATGGACCATTATTGGCGGACGATCCATATAGTTGGGATTATACAAAAATAATCAATAGTTGGATTATTGTTAGCGGACCGTCAATAGTTGAGATTATTATTTTCAATTTTTCCTAAAATCAAATATGATGGGAAGTATTTTTCGGATCCAAAAATTTCAGACTTGGGTTGTGAAGCCATTTGGGCAACTAGGGGTGGACTGGGTCGGTTCGAACCGGACCGTCACTGTGCGGTAAGGGCCTAACTTTGGGGCCCGAACCGGGGGGGTTTGGGGCGGGCTACGGGATGGTTATTTGGTGGACCGGTACGGACCCAAATATTTTACTCACTATGTCCCTTATAACTTTGCCAATTTTCCTTTTTTTGTTTGTCTCAAAAACTTGTCACTTTCCCTTTTAATCAATCAATTTTTGGCTCATATTATTTCTTTCTGCTCTGCACAAATATCTACAACACAGTTTTTACTTTATTATTATACGTGACAGTCAAACTTGGCAATCCTTTTAGGGACTGAGGGAGTATTTTTTATTATTGTGAATGGATTGAGTGCTAGGCGGGTGGGGCTTGTTAATTTGGGGGGTTTGGGGGTGAGGGTGGGGTAGGAGTAAATGAGAAAAATCAAATTTTAAACAAAAAACCTAGACCCAGCCCGGGCCGGAACCCGGAACTAACCCGGACCAGTACCGGGCTTTCAATTCCCAAACCCAGTCCCGCCCAAATCCTGACCCGGACCCGGTCCCACTGTGGGCAACCCGTGCATTTTGTTTGTTAAAAATGTGTCAACGAGAAAGGGGGAATTGTTTGTGGTGGGGTCCTCTCTAGATTTCAACTTTTTCCCAATGGGAGGGCCTATGACACAGAGAAGGGAGAGGAGGGCCGGGGGTTCGTAAATCGATGTGGACGTATATGCCATGCAGCATTGGTACCCGCCCTCTCTGCACTACTGTCCATTCTTCAAGGCCCCAACCACGCCTGGCCTGGCCTGGATCATCACTCTCACTATTCATTATTCACACTCTTTATACGTGTGGGGCCCACTCCTGCGAATTGCTCTTTGTTCAAAAATCTATTTACCCCTGAATTGACGTTGACGTACCCCGATTAGAAATGAAGACACAGAGAAATTCGTACTCCGTAATCGTAATGAATAACGTTAATCAATGCTATATTGACATGACAGCAAATAATTTTTTCGCCACAGGTTGAGGTGTAGATATACGGAGTATTTATTTACCGATTGCAAAATTTACTTAAAAAAATAACATACTCCTCCGTCCCGAAATAATTATCCTGCTTTCCTTTTCGGTCCGTCCCGAAATAGTTGTCACATTTCCTTATTTGGTAAATACATCTATTCAAAAAAGTGTCAAACAGTGCCAAACAGTGTCGCTACAGTCAGTGGCGGATCCAGAAACTCAGAATCACGGGGTCCCTACTGTAATGTAACTAATTAATAAAAAATTAATAAAAAGAAGAAGTAAAATAGTAAAATAGCATAACATATCGTAGTTAACATAACGTATACAACAATTTTAAAGAAATGTCTACTATCAACTAGAACTCGTTTGGTAACACTGAAATCGGCTGAATCGGCTGATTCTGCTGAAATTTATGAAGTTCTGACTGAAGTGGTTGTATTGGTTGTTTCTGCTGATTATGAAAAATTATATTTAAATTATATTATATTAATAAAATAAAGAAGAAATGATATGAAAAATAGATAAAATGGTCATCTACAACAACTGCAGTCAATACAGCCTGAAAAGTAACATCAACCTTATTTTTCGTATTATTACATAATTCAGCGCGTAAAATCAAAAGCTACATGTTTGGTTAAAAAGTTGGTTGATAAGTCTGATAAGCCGAAAACAGAGTCACTAAACGGGCACTAAAATTTTATAAAGTTAATGTCCTCTATCAACTAAAAATAATGGGCATGCATATTAGAAATCAAATTTAAAAAGTCTACATTTGAAAATTTCGATCCAATTACTTCGCATTATTTTATTTGGATTTTTATTTAAAATATATTTGTTAGCTTTGTTTCTATTTTAATTTAATACAATTACCAATTTATTTGTGTAACTTTAAGAACTTTGTTGTTGGGCTGATTTTAGTCTTAGATCAAATCACATCAAGCCAAACTATGCGATAATGGTTGAAGCGACTGAAACTGCTATATTAGGAAATAATGATTTTTAAATTATACTTCATCCGTCTTTTTTTAGTTGCAACAGCCAACATTTCACATTTGCCAGCGCACAACTTTGACCGTCATTATATTTAATTCTGTATTACTAAAAATAAAATCAAAATCAGATTATAAGACTTAATAATGAGACGGATTTAACAATATTTTTCAAAAATAATTCACATACATTAATAAATAAAATGTAGTCAAAGTAAAGTATATGAATAATGTATTCCAATGTTGTAAATAATGTGATACGGAGGATAGTATGTTATAAGATATGAAAAAAAAAGACATGAAAAAGTGGCTAAGATGATGCTCTTACGGTAACTTCAGTCATCTCGCCGAAAAAATGATTTTAACTTGCTTATTTTAATTATTACAAATTTAGTGCGTGAATTCAAAAATTACGTGTTTCATGATGAAATTAGTTTATAAAACAGATAAGCTCAAATTTGGGGATACATACTGGCTTTATAATAGTATTTGTTATGAAAAAAATTGGGTATAGGTTGAGAAAATTAGATTTAGATTAAAAGTTGGGCTATAGAGGTGCATGATAACAATAGGTGCCCCAAGTTGTTCCATAATATTTTAATTATTACAAATTCAGTGCATTAATTCAAAAATTACGTGTTTCATGATAAAATTAGTTTATAAAACAGATAAGCTCAAATTTCGGGATACATACTGGCTTTATAATAGTACTCCCTCCGGTTCCTATTAAAGTTCTCACTTTTCTTTTTGGGATGTCCCTTATTTAAGTTCACACTTCCATTGTAGGAAACAAAACAGTGTCCAAACAGTGCCAAAAGTTGGGCTATAGAGGTGCATGATAACAATAGGTGCCCCAAGTTGTTCCATAATTTTATTTTCAAAAAAGTGGACTAAGGAATCGATCCCTCAACCTCCCGCACATATAGAGCCTCAAGATTGGGCATCCAACCATTGCTCTAGCTCCATATTTGTGTTTTAAATTAGTTTCAATTGTATAAATACACTGATTACTTAATTTTATGTAAAATATATACAAATATATATAGGTATTTTTTGTAGGTCCATGGGGTCCCGGGACCCCGTGGGACCCTTAGTGGGTCCGCCACTGGCTACAGTGTCAAACAGTGTCATTACAGTGCCAAACAGTGTTGCTACAGTGTGAAGTCAACTTTGTTTTCTTAATCTGTGTGAAGGTCAAAACAGGACGATTATTTTGGGACGAAGGGAGTATATTTTATCTGTGAATCGGATTCATAGATAAAAATAAATTCATAAACATGATGAGTATAAGGTGAACAAATACATCAAGCATGATTGTTATTTACCGGGTTATGAGGCTGCTGCTGAGTAGTCGTATGTGTTTTAGGCCCGTATGACGGTGACAAAATAGTATTTCTAACATGGTTAGGATTTGAGCAAAATACTTCCATAAAGTACTCCGTATAAAATTATCCGTATATAAATTTGAAAAACATAGAAATTGAAGTACGAAAATATTACATTTGTCCCACTCAATTTTGTCAAACCAAAATAGTAATGTTATTGTTTGACATCGGATATCTTTAAAACATTAAACACTATATTAAGCTCTGAATTTCTCCTATCATGTTGACTTTTAATGATGGAATCATGAGTCTTAACAAGTAAAAACTGTGTGATTGAGGTTTGTATAATGAAGAGAAAAATGAACATACAAACAAATTCATTGTCGTAAAAAGAAAGTGATAATTTTTTAAAAGATAAACAAAAAAGTAAAGTTTGCAAAGTCTACGGGGTTTGTGGGAGTAGTAAATATTTTCGGGACCTTGTAAAGTTGCAAAGATAAATGTTTACAAAGAAGTAATACCTTTACGTATTCATAGAATAATCTTACATTTGGACCCTGACCAGTTAGTGACCTACATCTTTTCGGGACGAGAGTAGTTCGCAAAATACTTAGTGCGAGAATAGAGTATTTTGTGTAGTTACTATAATTTTCTATGTAAAAGATTAATTTAGTTTTCCTTTCACTTTAGTTTTGATTACTTTGTGTAGTTGCAATAATTTTCTATGAAATGATTTAAGAGTATAAATGTTACAAAATGTTGCTTTGTTTTCTTTTGTGTACATGTGTAATACTGCAATTGTTATACTTACTTTGTTGTGATAAGATTTGATTTGCTTTGCGATGCTTATTGAAACAAATCGTGGTTAATGGACAATTAAGTTATTGTTGATTAGAGATGTTATTTTAGAAAGAAATTTTTTTATTTAAATTGTGTGGTTACTCGCGGGGGAAACCGTTCCCCGTTCCAACTAGGTACAGTTCGGGCAAAAATTACCTGGTGGGAACGAGGCGAGTACGGGGATTATAAATCAAATAACGGGGCGGGTACAGGTAATGGTATATCCGGTCTTGAGCTGCCCCGTTTCCATCCCTAGCAGAGGTCCTATGCATTTTGCACAGTAACCTTTCAGATTTAATGCACCAAATCCCCCTCGTGAAATCTAAATTCGGTGCATTAACCTCTTGTGATTATAAAATGTGTCAAACCCCTCTGTGTTATAGTTATCATGCAGAAAACCTCCATGTGTTATAATTATTCATGTACAAACTTCCTTCTATGAACAAATTTAATTGCCAAAAAATGAAAAATAATTAATATTTTTATATAATTTAGAAATTTTGGCAAAGTTACTTGCATGTTCAATCATATTATTACGAAAAATGATTTCAAAATTGTTAGAGATTATTTTATGGTGTCAAATCATGTTTAATTTATATGTATTTGTGTTATAATAATTTAATTAATAGACTGGGCCAATTGAATGTTAGAGGCCCATTTACAATTGTGCAAGTCCGTTGTATACGGGCTCAAGTGCTCAAACTAGGGGTGCAAACGAGCCGAGCCGAGCCCGAGTTTATGTAGGCTCGAGCTCGAGCTCGAAATATATTGTATTGGCTCGAGCTCGAGCTCGGCTCGAACGAGCTTCAAAAATCCGGGCTCGAGCTTGACTCGCAAATATTGACATGACTCAGCTTGACTCGGCTCGGCTCGATAATTTTGGTTCTTCAACTCAAATGTTACAAGTTCGATTAGCTCGAAAGTTCGGGTTCGAACTCGAGCTCAAATATGAAACAATCTTTGAATATTTGTGCTTAGTATTTACAAATTGAAATTTACATGCCCAACAACTAAAAGTAGAGTAAATGTTGTTTAAAATATATAAAAAATGATCAAACCGTGATGATTTAACTGAAACTAGAGCTACGGGAACGGAAAATATACTCTCCCCGATCCTCATATATATTTACCAATCGGTATTATATATATATATTAATTTATATTATATATATTATATATACTAATGTATATTATGTATTAATTTATATTAATATTATATATATATATATATATATATATATATATATATATATACATACACACACACACATATAAAACTAGGCTTACAAGCCGGCTCGCGAGCTAGCGAGCCTAAAATTAGCAGGTTCGTTTATGGCTCGACTACTTAACGAGCCGGCTCGAGCTTGAGTTTGACCGAACTTGATTCGAGCTTTGACCGAGCAGCTCGGCTCATTTGCACCCCTAGCTCATGTTGGAAAAATGTGTTAAAAATTGCATTAAACGGTCATTTTGGGGCAATTATATGAGTGGGGTCCACTTCCGATTTGGGTCGGGTCAAAGTGGTTTCGGATTGTCCTTGTTAAGGGCTACAATTCGATATGTGGTACACTCAAAACGGATAACGGATGAATGAGAAATTGATTCTCGAAGTTCACTCGTTGAAATGGAAAAACTAAGAAAATGATGAGTTTCTAGTGTGTTTTATCCCACACCGAAAAACTCAAGGGATTTTCACCCCCTTATAAAGGGAAGCCTCTTTTAAGGAGTTAAGATTCCCAAGGGTAAAGGCTCTCTCTTACGCGCCGGGGGGGGGGGGGGGGGGGGGGGGCGATCAAATCCCGAAACGGAGAAGAAAAATCGCGACTCGTGTGCGCGGGCGACCTGCGGACACGAATGTCCTCTGAAACAGAGATGCTCGAGTTCTGTCCGGAACAGAAACCCTCGAGGTCTTCTGTTCGAAACAGAGACGCTAGAGGTCTTCTGTTCGCAACAGAGACCCTTGAGAAGTTGACTCGGATATTCTAACATGTATGGTAGAAAATGAACCGGATTTTCTAACATGTTTGGTAGAAAATGAGTCACGGACTTATACGGAAGCTGTGACGTCTACTGAAGGTCCTATGTGGAAAGAAGCCATCAAAAGTGAGGTGGATTCTATCCTTAAAAATCACACATGGGAATTCGTTGATCTTCCTCCGGGACATAAACCTTTGGGATCCAAATGGATTTTTAAACGGAAAATGAAACATGACGGTTCCATCGATAAGTACAAGGCCAGACTTGTAATCAAGGGATACAAGCAACGTGAGGACCATGATTACTTTGACACGTATTCTCCTGTGACGAGAATAAATTCCATTAGGATGATACTAGCAATTGCCGCATTGCGGAAATTGGAAGTTCATCAAATGGACGTAAAAACCGCTTTTCTAAATGGCGACATAGACGAATAAATCTATATGGAACAGCCCGGGGACTTTCGTGTTCCAGGCCAAGAAAGGAAAGTGTGTAAATTAATTAAATCATTGTATGGATTGAAACAAGCCCCTAAATAGTGGCACGAAAAAACCGCGACTCGTGTGCGCGGGCGACCTGCGGACACGAATGTCCTCTCGAACAGAGATGCTCGAGTTTTGTCCGGAACAGAAACTCTCGAGGTCTTCTGTTCGAAACAGAGACGCTAGAGGTCTTCTGTTCGCAACAGAGACCCTCGAGAAGTTGACTCGGATATTCTAACATGTATGGTAGAAAATGAACCGGATTTTCTAACATGTTTGGTAGAAAATGAGTCACGGACTTATACGGAAGCCGTGACACGTCTACTGAAGGTCCTATGTGGAAAGAAGCCATCAAAAGTGAGGTGGATTCTATCCTTAAAAATCACACATGGGAATTCGTTGATCTTCCTCCGGGACATAAACCTTTGGGATCCAAGTGGATTTTTAAACGGAAAATGAAACATGACGGTTCCATCGATAAGTACAAGGCCAGACTTGTAATCAAGGGATATAAGCAACGTGAGGACCATGATTACTTTGACACGTATTCTCCTGTGACGAGAATAAATTCCATTAGGATGATACTAGCAATTGCCGCATTGCGGAAATTGGAAGTTCATCAAATGGACGTAAAAACCGCTTTTCTAAATGGTGACATAGACGAATAAATCTATATGGAACAGCCCGAGGACTTTCGTGTTCCAGGCCAAGAAAGGAAAGTGTGTAAATTAATTAAATCATTGTATGGATTGGAACAAGCCCCTAAATAGTGGCACGAAAAAACCGCGACTCGTGTGCGCGGGCGACCTGCGGACACGAATGTCCTCTGGAACAGAGATGCTCGAGTTCTGTCCGGAACAGAAACTCTCGAGGTCTTCTATTCGAAACAGAGACGCTAGAGGTCTTCTGTTCGCAACAGAGACCCTCGAGAAGTTGACTCGGATATTCTAACATGTATGGTAGAAAATGAACCGGATTTTCTAACATGTTTGGTAGAAAATGAGCCACGGACTTATACGGAAGCCGTGACGTCTACTGAAGGTCCTATGTGGAAAGAAGCCATCAAAAGTGAGGTGGATTCTATCCTTAAAAATCACACATGGGAATTCGTTGATCTTCCTCCAGGACATAAACCTTTGGGATCCAAATGGATTTTTAAACGGAAAATGAAACCTGACGGTTCCATCGATAAGTACAAGGCCAGACTTGTAATCAAGGGATACAAGCAACGTGAGGGCCATGATTACTTTGACACGTATTCTCCTGTGACGAGAATAAATTCCATTAGGATGATACTAGCAATTGCCGCATTGCGGAAATTGGAAGTTCATCAAATGGACGTAAAAGCCGCTTTTCTAAATGGCGACATAGACGAAGAAATCTATATGGAACAGCCCGAGGGCTTTCGTGTTCCAGGCCAAGAAAGGAAAATGTGTAAATTAATTAAATCATTGTATGGATTGAAACAAGCCCCTAAACAGTGGCACGAAAAAACCGCGACTCGTGTGCGCGGGCGACCTGCGGACACGAATGTCCTCTGGAACAGAGATGCTCGAGTTCTGTCCAGAACAGAAACCCTCGAGGTCTTCTGTTCGAAACAGAGACGCTAGAGGTCTTCTGTTCGCAACAGAGACCCTCGAGAAGTTGACTCGGATATTCTAACATGTATGGTAGAAAATGAACCGGATTTTCTAACATGTTTGGTAGAAAATGAGCCACGGACTTATACGGAAGTCGTGACGTCTACTGAAGGTCCTATGTGGAAAGAAGCCATCAAAAGTGAGGTGGATTCTATTCTTAAAAATCACACATGGGAATTCGTTGATCTTCCTCCGGGACATAAACCTTTGGGATCCAAGTTGATTTTTAAACGGAAAATGAAACCTGACGGTTCCATCGATAAGTACAAGGCCAGACTTGTAATCAAGGGACACAAGCAACGTGAGAGCCATGATTACTTTGACACGTATTCTCCTGTGACGAGAATAAATTCCATTAGGATGATACTAGCAATTGCCGCATTGCGGAAATTGGAAGTTCATCAAATGGACGTAAAAACCGTTTTTCTAAATGGCGACATAGACGAAGAAATCTATATGGAACAACCCGAGGGCTTTCGTGTTCCAGGTCAAGAAAGGAAAGTGTGTAAATTAACTAAATCATTGTATGGATTGAAACAAGCCCCTAAACAGTGGCACGAAAAGTTCGATCATGCAATGTTAATTAATGGGTTTAAAATAAACGAAAGAGACAAATGCGTCTATGTGAAGAGCACGGTAGACGGCTATGTCATTTGATGTTTATACGTGGATGATATACTCATCGTGTGTAGCAATAATCTAATGATTAATTCTACCAAAAGCATGTTAAATTCTAAATTTGACATGAAGGATATGGGACTGGCCGATTTAATCTTTGGGATTAAAATAATTAGAGGACCTGACGGTCTTACGCTAAGCCAATCCCATTACGTTGATAAAATCCTTACGAAATTTAATAAGGATGATTATCAAGAGGCAATGACTCCATTAGATAAAAACGTACAACTTACCAAAAATCGTGGAGAGTGTATTTCTCAAGTAGAATACGCTAGGATTATTGGAAGCTTGATGTATCTAATGAGTTGTAACAGGCCTGATATTGCCTTTGTGGTTAGTAAGCTAAGTAGATATACTAGCAACCCCGGTGATGAACACTGGAAGGCAATAATAAGGATTTTGAGGTATTTACGTAAAACCCAAAATCTTGGACTGCACTATGGAAGATATCCAACTGTACTTGAAGGGTATAGCGACGCTAGTTGGATATCCGACATAAAGGACTCTAAGTCCACAAGTGGATATGTTTTCACTTTGGGAGGTGCAGCCGTATCATGGAAATCCTCAAAACAAACGTTAATAACTAGATCCACGATGGAGTCTGAGCTAATAGCCTTGGATAAGTGCACTGAAGAGGCTAAATGGCTACGCCATTTTCTCGAGGATATTCCAAGTTGGGAGAAGCCTGTCCCTCCAATATGCATACATTGCGATTGTCAAGCGGCAATTTGAAGGGCATAGAGCAATCTCTACAATGGTAAATCTAGACACGTTCGTCGTAGACATAACACCATTAAACAACTCCTCACAGCGGGTGTTATCACTGTTGACTACGTGAAGTCAAAGGATAACATAGCGGATCCGCTAACCAAGGCATTGGATAGAGAATTGTTGGAGAAGTTGTCACGAGGAATGGGACTAAAGCCCGTGAATTGTAAAGTTCTATAGTGGATACCCAATCTAGTTGGTCCTAGGTTCAAAAGGGACAACTAAATTATAGAGCGAAGGATGGTCACTGTGGGGATCCCGGACTCCTACCCACTCCTCGTTAAAACAGTGACTCCCGCACGAGGTTAGCAAAAATGTTTGCTTTAATGATTCTAAAATGTTGATCTACTCGATAACATTGGAAGAGTATGTGGGATACTCGTGAAAGAATCGCCTATGTGAGAGAGAAGAGAGCCGCTTCAAAGGAGAACTGTAAAGGCTCAGTTCTTTAGAAACTCTTGCAGAACCAGGACGGTGACCCATGGCCAAAACGGGCACACCCATGAGAACGGAACAAAGTTGGAAGGTTCTTGTGTAAAGATAAGTCAATGTTTACACGACGGCAGTATAGTTCAAGGACATCGAGTCTACTAGACAGCCAGTAAATAAACGTGTCTCTACAACGGAAGGTTCAAAGGATAAAACCTACCTCTCCGTATGCAAGTATCATCCGGTGAACACAACGTGTCCTCCTATCTTCGTGTCTTTTAAGTCTCGAAAATCAATTTTCATTCATGTGGGGGATTGTTGGAAAAATGTGTTAAAAATTGCATTAAATGGTCATTTTGGGGCAATTATTTGAGTGAGGTCCACTTCCGATTTGGGTTGGGTCAAAGTAGTTTCGGATTGTCCTTGTTAAGGGCTACAATTCGATATGTGGTACACTCAAAACGGATAACGGGTGAATGAGAAATTGATTCTCGAAGTTCACTCGTTGAAATGGAAAAACTGGGAAAATGATGAGTTTCTAGTGTGTTTTATCCACACCGAAAAAACTCAAGGGATTTTCACCCCCTTATAAAGGGAAAGCCTCTTTTAAGGAGTTAAGATTCCTAAGGGTAAAGGCTATCTCTTACGCGCAGGGGGGGTGCCGATCAAATCCCGAAACGGAGAAGAAAAACTGCGATTCGTGTGCATGGGCGACCTGCGGACACGGATGTCGTTTGCGCACATTAGGCATTGGAGAGAAGAAAGAGCTCATTCATACCTTCTACTCCTTCTAGCGAAATTCTAAACCATTTTAGTATTGAATCAAAGTTCTTTAATTTTCTTCTCTGTTCTTAATTTGTTTTATTGTTGAATTGGGATATTTACAAAAATTGTAAAATTTGTTTTCTGAGAGAGTTTTGCGCATCAATAATGACAATATATATGGAGATTTGACACACCTTCTAAATAAGTCGAGACCAATGCGCCAAATTTATATATCATTAGAGAGTTTGGTGCGTTAAACCCGTAAACTTTGATCGCGGTTGTCAGAAATTGAATTTTAGACTTTATCTCCTGTGACACCCGTTGACAAGAGGTACGCCAACTGCCGCATGCTAGGTTTATAAAACTGTTAGCATACAGGTTATTTGTTTAGTCTCAAATGACATTTAGAGCCTTTTGGTACTTCACCCATTAAAATTTTCTGAGGCGATAATTAGTTTGCACATAAACCTGGTTTCTGCCCCCACGTGGCCACGTTTGATATATAAGCTATTCCATCCATATCCATCCAAATTTATTAAACCGTAGCACAAATGTGATGAAACCGTGCTTGGAAATCGCATCATATCAGCCTACTTTCTCAGATGAAAAACTCAAATAATTATTTCTCAAATAATTAACTCACCCACTAATGATTTATACACACACGTGACACGTATGTATATATAATATTTAATATATTAAATAATACGAGTAAATCAGATAATTATTGAAATAGTTAAGCACAACAACAATCTGGTCATCTCATTCAAAACCGACTTTAACAAATTCAATTCGTGGACACACAAGAATATCACAAATAAGACACCATTTATTATTGCAGCTGTTTTTTTTTGTTTTGCCGTCAGTACCTATCAGGGAGTAATTTATTTTGAAAACTGAAAAATTGTACTCAATTTAGTTGAAACTACCCTGTTATTAGTTCAATTTAGATAAATTTCTCTTTTCGTATCACTAAAAGATTAAATTAAAATAATTCAGGTCGTGACTCATCACAAACAATCATAAACAAACAAATGTAAACATCATTATATTTTGAGAGTAGATTTAAAGGACAAAGTAGTAGATACATATAGGATCTAAGGAGAAGTGTGGACATAGAAGAGATAGAAGCAAAAAAAACCCTGTTTTTTATAGAAGAGATTGAAGGAGATTATATAAAGAGTAGAGGTGGGGGTAGTGGTATAAAAAATCAGAGTTTAGAAAGAGATAAAACTCCACTTCTTACTGCAGAAGTAGCTAGCAGGTGATCACAACAGCTGAATACTTGCAGATGATGGCAGCCTACTATCCCAACAATCTCACCAGTGACCACATTCAACAGGTCTCCATCCATTGCTTAACTACCTCAACTCTTTATGCTGTTGCTTCTGCTTCTGCATGCCACAGCAGCAGCCTGCACCTGCCCCTTTTCATTCTCAACTCATTTCTTTGTTTTTATTTTACTCTATTTTCCTCCATTCCAATCAGAGTTTCTTCATTACTTCTCCATTTTTCTTTTCTCCATTCTCTGTTACTTCTGCTCTCTGCCTCTTCTGCCCTGTCTGCCCCTTTGGCTGATCTTATTATTGATTTGTTTATCCTATATCTATTTAGAGAGTAATGAGCTGAACTTGAAATGTATACATATAAGTTGCTTTTTGCTTCATGTTTCATACACAAATTATTTTCTCTCTGCGCCTTAATTACTCATCTTTCTCTTTACATATTCTTTTAACTTTATTAGTCTTCATCCCCACATACATGATACATCTAGGACCGGTGAGGGTACACATATGCATGGTCCTCTTCTGGTAGGGATTATACGTAGATAACCTTATATAGGAGTATATCTTTTTAATTTGTTGGTTCAAAATTTAATTTCTGTCCAAGATAATTAATACTGAGGTTGGGGGACATGTCTATTTTAGAAACTGGTAATGTTCTTTTAAGCATTTCAATTCAGGCCCATGCACCATCTTATCAGTCCTACTGTATTATTTACAATTATTTTCATCCATATACAAAAAAGGAGCATGGGTTTGAGATAAAGTTTGATAATTTTATCCTTTTAAGAAACTTTATTCAACACATAGAATCCTATCTTATTCTACACAGGCCCTTCTTCGGTAAATGGTTTCATGTTTTAGTCTTGGAATCTAACAAGTCAATTTATTTGTGGCGAATAATTGTTTTTTTGGATGCCTATGTTTCGCTGAATGGTTCTTGATATGTACTCCCTCCCTCCGGGATAAAACTTAGAAGTTTGTTTTTGAAATGGTATTTTAGAAGCTCAATTAATAGAAGAATAATGAGTGGGTAGTGAAGGGTACTTATCCACTCAAATGTAAAAAGTGGGTGAGTATGGAAGGGTAGTTAAGTGGGTGTTTGGAACTGATTCTAGTCACCCCCAGTTTCTAAAAAAACTTATTCCTCAGCTTCTAAAAAAACTGATTCTAGGAGTAAATTAGAGCACCAGAATCACTTCTTCACTTTCTCCCAAACACTTAAACTTCTGCTTCTTCTCTGAAAGAGTAGAAGCAGTTTTAAGAATCAAATACAAACACCTCATAAGACATTTAATGTAAAAGAAATTCTCTAAAAAGGTTAGGTAAAACACTAAATAGGACATTCCAAAACGGGATTCACGGAGCATTAGGGAGTAATATCTACGATATTGCGTGTAAATATAAAAAGACAAAATTACTTAAAAAGCATTAAAATATAGAAAAATGCTCAAATAAGAACAGGGCAAGTTTTAGACTTTTAAGAGTATATATAGTCTTATTTTGGATATAAATTATTAGTCGTATTTGTGCAATTTATCTGAATATTAGTCCTATTTAGATCGATCAATATCTAATACTCCTTAGAAAACATGAGTGCGATTCATAAAAAAATTTCATATTTATCCTAAAATTACCACCCATTAAGTGCTAATAAAGGATTAAAAATAGTTAAGGCACAAGCTTAAGGGTCGACGTATTACAAACTATGTTACTTAAGTTTTTTAATGGTCTTATACTTAATTAATTTCAGCAGTTCCTTAATATAATGTTCATTTTGGTTCAGTACTTGGATGAGAATAAATCTTTGATTCTGAAGATTGTGGAGACGCAAAACTCCGGTAAACACGCGGAGACTGCTGAGTAAGTATATAATACTTTGATTTATTATTATTATATTATTATTATTATATTATTATTATCTGTTTCATACTCCGTAATAATTACAAAGGGATTATTTCCATTTTGTGAAACAAGTTTGTGATTTTTATTATTTATCTGACATATATTGATCAATATCTGATAATATTTAAACAGTTCTTTGGGTAAAAAACAACTACGTAGTATATACACAGTAATATATATGATCCTATTATGTTCTATATATAGAGCCCGTTTTGTAGCACGAAAATCGGCTGTTTTGGCTGATTCTGCCGAAATTTATGAAGTTCTGGCTGAAGTGACTGCATTGACTAATTCTGCTGATACAAGAAAAAAATATTTTTAAAATATATTTTATTAATAAAATAAAGAAAAAATTATATGTAAAAATAGCTAAAATGATCATCTACATTAACTTCAGCCAATACAACCAGAAAAGTAACTCCAACTTACTTTTTCGGCTTATTACACAATTCAGCGCGTGAAAGTAAAATTTACGTGTTTGGTAAAAGAATTGACTGATAAGCCTGATAAGCCGAAAATGAGGGTTGCCAAACGGCCTCATAGAATGGAGTAATAACTATCCCCCGTTTTGAAATTATGTTTTACAATTATTATTCGGGATATCCCAAAACAAAGTCCATACTTCAAGTTATTTCTATATTAGATAGGTTTTTTATTTTTCATTTATCCTTTTGCTATCATATACTAGTATGTACTCCGTAGTATTTTTATTGAATTGACGTGTTGCTCCCAATTCAATATGCATTTACCACATTTGTCGTACCTTTGGCCTTTGGGTACTACATCTTGTAATATTCTAATTAAAGGCCAACTTTTTTTGAAGGAATTCTAAGTTTAATTTGACAAGTTAACTTTATTTTCTATCCTAGTAACTTAATTGTGCGTGACGGATGGATAATTTGTTTTGTACTCCGTTTTTTGGTGTGACAGTTTTCTAAAACATACGTACATTACAAAAAAAATTACGGGATTAACACGGAATTTGGCACGGACTTATCGATTTTTCGTGCCAAATAGCTCGTGTCAAAGTTTTTTTGGCACGGATTTGGCATATCCCTGCCAAAATCTCTGCCAAATCCCTTCCAAAATTAATGTCAATCCCATGTTTTTTTTGTAGCGGTAGTACTTCGTATTTCTTTATCAATCGAAATATTAACTTGTTTTATATAGGGGTGGGCGTGGTTGGTTAACCGTGTTTTGGTTAACCAACTTCGAGAAACCTATTACTTCGGTTAACCGAATATCGGTTAACCAAAGCTTCGGTTAACCGAGTATCGGTTAACCAAAACTTCGGTTAACCACAAACCGGTTAACCAAAAACCATCAAACCATTGATTAAATATATACACACACCATGTTCTTTCTATATTAATTAAGTCCAAACAAGAGAAAAATAAATCATGAGAGTGGAATACGGGAAAAGATAAAATACACTTAATAAGAATAAACGTGTTCAATTGCTTCAAAAAAAGAATACACATGTTCAAGTCTCATGATTGCAGAATGGACAAATTAATTATAACTCACAAAAGCTTTGACTAATTATTAATAATATGAAATTAAAAATTTTATAGTGACAAACAGAATTTGGTTTCTTCACATGTTTATTAGAATTGATGTATCTAGATGTGTTGGATACATATTTATCTTTCCAAGTTCTCCGAGAAAGTGAAGTTCATGACCAGACATGAACATACCGGTTATTGATTAACCGATAATAACATATTTCTAAAATCGTAACTGTATCGCGAACCGTTTATTCTCACGGTTGGTTAACCGTACAGTGGATTTAAAAAATTGCGGTTCGGTTAACCGGAAAAAACGGCGGTTTTCCGCTTTTTAGGCGCGGTTATACGGTTACGGTTTTTTATGCCCACCCCTAGTTTTATATATGCGGTATATATTGATGTAGTACATATAAGTTACAATATCTTTTTGTGACAGAAACCAAGCGAGGCTTCAAAGAAACCTAATGTATCTGGCTGCAATTGCTGATTCACAACCACAACTTCCCTCCATGCATTCCCAGGTAAAACTCCAGATAACTTTATTCATTCGTTTCTCGTTTGTCTCAATATAAATTTTTTCTCGTTTTTCGATAAAGAATTTTGATCCGTACCATTTAATTTTCCCTCACTTTATTCTTGTATACACAATTTAAGGTTTCACATTTCTCAATTTCTTAGTTTTTAATCTGCCCGCAAAGTCAAAACAAGAGTTTTTATTGAGCTACTACTAAACCTTTTCTTTTGTTTTGTTGAAATGAAATTCGGTGGTGGGGATATATGAAAAAACAAAAGATGCAATATTAAGTACATTTGATAATTCTAATCCAACTGATTGTGAAGGTATCGAATTCAAAACACGCTAGGCACATAAGTAGGGGTAGGAATAGATCAGGCGGCCTGTCAGGGGCCTGAGGCCTGGCCAGGTTAAGGTCTGGCCTGACCTGGTCTGTTTAGTAAATAAATCAGGCTTGAGCTTTTTTAAATATTCGTTTATATTAATAGGCCAGGCTTAGCCCGATTTTAAAGCCTATTTGGCCTGACAGGCCGGCCCGTTTACACTTATGGATTAGTATATATTTATACATACTACTTATTTGATACCTATTGGTTTACTAATTCATTAAAATTGAATGTCCATTAGCCCACTATGTTTTTACTTGGTTAACAGGCTCGTTAACAGGCTTCAGGCCAGGCCAGACTTTCTAGCAGGCCAGGCTTAGGCCGAAAATTAGGCCTAAAACCGGTAAAAGGCCAGGCTTGGGCCTACACTGTTTAAAACAGGCTCGGCCTGTTTAGGCGAAAGCCTGGCCTGGCCTGACCTGTTTCCACCCCTACACATAAGGGTTTGAAACTCATTGAAATGAGTTTCAGTCATGTTTACTCCAGGTCCCCGGCCCCTTCCCCCGGACGCCACGGAATAAAAAAAGATTACTTGAATAAAAAAAGATTATTTGAGATTCCAAGTAAATGAATAGCGACAAAATGACATACTAATCTAGATTCGATATAAAACGCACGGCAGTATATGTTTACCTCGGAGGCTCGGAGGGGTCCAGGCAATGCCTAGCCAATGCCTAAAGTCCGTATAACATGTAAAAATCTATTAAACTTTTCTGTATACTAGGTAATTAATTAATTTCACACATAACACTATTTCACAGTATGAAAATTACATGTTTTCGTATGATGTTGAACATTTGAACATATACATAATTTGCAAAGAGGCCTAGATTATACACAAATATTAAACACCTGTTTATCCAAGAGATCCAATTTATATATAAATGCTAAACCCTTGTTTTATCCGACATTTAAATTTATTCTAAGATGTACAAATGCCACATTTTATTTTTGAGCTTGTCCTGGTGTTAGGGTAGTTTTCCATACCTTGGTGAGAATGATAAAATGGTAGGTAGGGTAAATGATGTTTTCAATTAGATTAGAATTTTCTGGTCTAGTATCGTCAGGTAAATGTATGATGTTTCGTGCCTATTTTACAACTAATAAAGTCTTGTATGATCTAGTTCGATTTGATTAAATTTGGTTAAAATTGTTTAGATCTGTGACAATAGCGGTCCACTTTAAAACGTGCTAGTACTTCAAATGGAAATGTGTTTTTGGAGGAAATGTTACATGCTCTATAACAAATACTCCCTACGTCCCATATTTATCTTCGTAGTTCGGTTTACGATGTTTGACTGACGATAAAGCAATTTGATCCCTGTTCACACTCAGATTATTTTTAGTAAATTAAATTTACATATTCATAAACTACATTAAATCCGCTACAAAGGCTGATCAAGAAAATTTAAGTTTAATAAAAATTTGATATATAAAGTAAAAGTTTAAGAGTAATTTGAGTTGACCGTGTAAATAGTAACTATGAAGATAATTTTGGGACGGAGAGAGTAGATGTTAATTCCTACATTATTTCATCCTTGAAATGGTAAATGCATTTTTGGGCAGTACGCTACGGCGGCTGAGAGCGGGATGGGGCAGCAGTCCGGAGCGCGCTACCTGCAGCAGCCACATCAAGCACAGCAAATGGCGTCACAATCCCTCATGGCAGCGCGCTACTCTATGATGTACGGGCAGCAGCAGCAGCAGGCAGCATTGTACGGCCATCTCGGGATGAGTTCTGGCAGTGGGTTCCAGATACTGCAGAGTGAGGCAGCTGCACCTGTGCATGACGGAAGCAGCGGTGGCAGCGGGAGTTTCGGTGATTTCGGATTGGGCAGTGGTTGCGAAGGCGGGGAGAGGAGCTAGGGAGCTCTAGTGATGGATGGTGGTGGGTGGCCAGAGGTAAAACTACTAGGGAGTATTAAATTAATTATATTAATGATGGACATAGTTAATGTAATCTCATGCATGTTTTTGACTTTTCATTTTGGATGCAAATCTGAAATGCATGCAGAGATGATCAGCTAGCTTAGCTTAGCTTGATGCAGCTGGTAGAGAGAGTAGCTTCCTATGTATATGTTTAGGTCATCCTAGATTATTCTAATATGTGTTTCTTCATCTTCTATTCTCTCATCACTTTACCATCTAGTCTTCAACTTAAATGCATGCATTAGCTTGGTTCTAAATAAATGCTTGAGTTAATTCCCTAAATAGGATTAAAACAAGAGAAGTGCACAAATAATACTTTCATGTTTCATATGACTAAAAATGTATTCAATTGACAAAAATATCCTTAATGAACTTCTAATTCTATTTAGGATTACAAATAAAAAATAAAAAATGCTAGAACCCTAGCAGATCCGCCGCAGGAAGAAAAACTGCCGCCACCCTTTCTGTCGCCGCCACCCTTTCTACCACGGTTGCCCTTTCCGATGTCGCCAATCCAACCACCACCATCTCTGCAATTTTGTAGTTGCCTAAAAAAAGAAGTTAGTCACAACATAAAAATGAAAATATTATGTCATGTTAATAAAATGAACATTATATTGGCAAATTCTTTCAACTGACTTGGCAGTTTATTGAACAAAATAAGAACTTTTCTGTCATAATATAAACATTTGATACTAAGTCACAAATTTCTGAATAAAAAAAGAAGCCATAAATTTCTGCCATAACTTTGATTTCAGACATAATATCAAGTAAGTTTTCTGTCACAAATTTGGCAGAATATGAAGTCAATATCCAAAATTGTTATACAAATTTCTGCCATTAACTTGGCAAAATCCGAGGCCATCATCCAAATTTTGGAAAATTAATTTTGTTTTTAAACTAAGAAATCAGAAATTAGAAATCGGAAATACGAAATAGAAGTCCGAAAATTGACAAAAAATCGGTGTCAAAACCCAGAAAAATAAAGAAATATGAGGAAAATTGAAAAAGAATAAGAAGGAGAATGAGAAGAATGAGAAGGAGGAGGAGAAGGAGGAGGAGAAGGAGGAGGAGAAGAAGGAGGTTAAGAAGGAGAAGAAGAAGGAGAAGAAGAAGGAGACATACCTTCTTCTTGACTACCATGATGGAAGAGAAGGTTGTAAGAGATAGGGGCGACAAAGAGAGACGAAGAGAGAGTTGATTGAGAGAGCTCCAATCATGGGAGAGTGGAAAAAGAACAGATTGTGAGAGCTTCAGCCATGGGGGAGCAGTCATGGGAGAGCCACGAGAAAGTCGATCGTGAGATCGTGAGAGGAGTTGCAGTTAATTCCTAGGGTTCTATTTTTATTATAAAGAAAGTATAAAGGTAATCTAGAGTCTTATTTAGGGAATAAAAAAGATTTGATCTTATTTGTGCATTTAAACTTATTTTTAATCCTATATAGGATAATTACTTTAAATGTTTGTGTTCATTATGCATCCTAGCTGACTAAATATCACCGGTACTCACCAGCTATGTTTACTTATAAGGAGCATAATTAGGCATGTCAATGGGTCGGGTCTGGATCGTAACGTAGTGTTCTAGATCCAGACCCTCTAAATTAATAATGAATCCGGACCTAACCCGTCAACCCGGTGGGTCTGAAAATTTGGACCCGGACCCAGATCCAATGGGTCTCGGAATCGGGTCAGGTAGATCTGCCTGCCAAGTATGTGTCTGCCAAGTATGATACGCACACCATTATAAACTTTGTGAAAATAACAAGACATGTGTGTGAATTATAAAGCAAAGTGTACAAATTTAAAAGCAAGATATATTTTCACTTTTCAAAAAAATCAAGATCTCTTATAGAAAATTAGTACTTTTATCGAATAAAGTATCGGTTCTTGTACATGCATATAACTTCACACTCTGCATCGCCTTCTCTCGCACAAAAGCTCGTAGAATAAAATAGAAACTAAGCCATAAAAAGGTTTCTTAGACTACTAAGAGTATAAAATCATATGTAGTATTATACGTAGTATATGATAATGATAAAGGTTACAAATTCTAAGCCATAAAAAGGTCTCTTAACCTTTATTGCAAAATTTAGTACATGACTCAAATATTAGTGATTATATTTTTTTAAATCAAATTTTGATTTATTTATGTGTATTCTTATCAAAATATATTTAACGACTTTTTTCTGGCTTTAAAAAATTGTGTTACAAATGTGTTTTTGAAGTTATTCTTTATTAAAATTATTCTGAAACATGTTATTTTTAAATTATATTACTAATTTTTATTTTGTAATGTACGGAGTAATAATTAGCACTATGTTATTATAATTTCCTTTTTGTTATGACGAAAAAGAAACAAGATTCAAGGAATTTGAAGAGAAAACTTCAAGGGAATTTAGTTTTGTAATCTTTAGCAGGTTTATTCTCTTCGTAGATCTAGAACAATTTATCTTGGATTTGGAACATTTTTATTTGTCTAGGACACCAAGACTTATGGAGATGGTCCCTGTGAAAAAAACAATTCTAATTCGAGTTAGACTTGGGGTACACACTTTTTGTGTACACACTGATGGATAGTCTACCCGGGGATATGTATCCGAAGGTTATTGTGGGAAGTAACTAGAGAGAAGTCAGAACAAAAGTAAGAGAGAGAGAGAGTATATTGCCGAGAATGTAGTGAGCGAGTTTAGCTTGGATCACAAATGGGGAAAAGGGACGATATTTATAGTAGTAATAAATGCCATATATGGACACGTGTCATCATTCTGGTGGTCGAGGGGTCACCTCAACGGGGTGGCACTGACACTCGGATGTGTCCGCATTAAATGCGGTGGTTGGATGTAACGTCTGTACTTGGTACGTTGATCCAGCGCATGTGGGTGAGAGATTCTGTCGAGAAGGAGCCTCCGGCCTTAGATGATTGACCGAAGGTTCTTCCTTCCGGGGGCACCCTAGCTGCCGAGGGCTCTAGGTGCTGAGGGCTGCTATTTTTACTATCTTCTCCCAATGTCTTCGTATGCCTGAAAAAACCGTTCTGTGAGTATCTGGAGCCTTCGGCCAAGGGGCTGAAGGCACCCCCAGTGTGTATTGTTGGTTGCTTGGTACTTGGGGCGCTGTGATTTGGCCTGTTGTGTTTCCTGGGCCTATTGGGCCTTGATAAGAGTAGTAGGAGTCTATGGGCCGGAGTCCCTGGGCCATATACTCCATCACACACTTTTTACACATGTTTGTGTAAGGTTTTTTTTATGTCTGTACAGACATGACATATTTTAAAAATACATCATTTCTGTACAGACATAAAAAAAACCTTACACAGACATGTGTAAAAAGTGTGTACACAAAAAGTGTGTACCTTTAGAATTTTTCTTCTAATCCTTATCACTTGATCTAGTTACGTCCCTATGTACATAAAGATTTTTTATTGGTAATGCATAAATGGTACCTTAACTATTGACAATGTTGTACTTTGTTACCTTAACTCTTAAATGGAACAAAATGATAACTTAACTATACATAAATGTTTCGAATTGAGATTTTATTCAAATTTTCAACAAAAAAATCATTCACGACGATCAAAATTTCAAGTGTAGAGTCACCCTATAGTGATCATATGGAAAAAATAAGGTGAAATAGACTTTATACATGGAGATTTCAACAAATAGGAGCAAAACGTACGTATTTTCCAAAACTAAGACCGAAGATTAGCGTAATACTCAACTACACTTGCATTGACCACAATACCCTTACTTTTAGAAAATAACAGACATTAAATAGACAATAAATAGACGATAAGTAGACAATAAATAAACAACAAATTCTGATAAAATAATCTATTCAAATCCAAGCCCAAATCCCATATTGAAGCTACGGAATCCTTGGTCATGGTGCAAAGTTGCGTTGAACATGGAAGAAAAATCGCAAATAAGACCACAGTGGAAAATCGCAAATAAGATCTTGGTGGAGGAGGTGAAGGCATGGCAGAGCGCGACGTCGCCGGGAGGTGGCGGTAGTGCCGTCGCCTGACAATGCAGGCAGATTCATCGGATGGCCACTTCCTGGGGGAGGCGGAGGCAGCGGCTCCATGGAGGTGGCGGCGGCGACTCCATGGAGGTGGCGGCGGCGACTCCATGGAGGTGGCGGCGGCGGCTCCCTTGAGGTGACGGCGGCAGCCGCTCTCAGGAGGTGCAACGGTTGTCTACTTGGGTGTGAGGCTGCAGCTTCGTTTGGGTTGCAAAGATTAAAGCCTGAAAGGCAAATTTGGAAAGTTAGAAATAGGTTTCCTAATCTAGAACTAAATAGGTAATATGAATGGAAAAAACATTAGCAGGTATTATTTTTGTAAAAGAGCTATGATTTGGTCCTACTAGGAGCAAATTTCTCTTTATATATAGAATTCTGGCCGCCTCAAGTGATTTTTTGGTCAAAATTTTGAATAAAATCTCAATTCGAAACATTTATGCATAATTGAGGTACTGTTTTGATTCATTTAAGAGTTAAGGTACCAAAATACAACATTACCAATAGTTAAGGTACCATTTATGCATTTGATCGATTTCATTCGACCACTAGTTGCTTCAACCATCACAAAAAAAGGATTTTTAGAATACTCTCATTGACAAGGATGGATTTAGAGGCTCGGGCGTGGGGGCGACCGCCCCCCTTGGACTTTTAAAAATTTTCATTATATATGTAATATTTTCATAACATTTTTCATACTTTAATTAGATATATTTGTGTTCGCCCCTCTTAACTTTTAATTTTCAAAATTAATATATAGCCTTACATAATGTAAAACTTAATTGGAGATTTAAAAGAAGAAACGTCTAAAATAATTTACATACTTAAGCAAATAACAATATAATAGAACAACTTTGATCATTGTTTAAGACTTGGGATATTTATTATATAAAAATTCTTAGTTTTGTAATGTTTAGTTATCTTTATTAGATAATTAGTACTCAATTTTTGTAAAATATCAAATGATATTAATTAACAGACACATTAGTTAAATACTCCCTCCGTCCCATTGGAATGTTCCCGGTTTGACCGACACACATATTAAGGAAATAAATTTACCAGGGGGTAAATTTTACTGTTTTGACACTGTTTCGACACTATTTGGCACTGTTTCGACACTGTTTGACACTGTTTTGCACTGTTTGACCCTGTTTTGATGTAGGATAACTTTCCATTTAGGGAAATGAGAACTTTCCAACGGGGCATCCAAAAAAGGAAAGCGGGAACATTTCAACAAGACGGAGGGAGTAGTTTTTAGATCATATGAGGTGAATCCAAAACATAAATTTTTGTTGACATTAAATTACACAATTCATTTATTTGTTACGTTCTACAAACTAATTTTTGCATAGATAATAAACTTTAACTTATTTTAGCATTAATGCAAATATAATATGCATCATATATATGAATCAACAACATAATATTATTCTAAAAATAATAATGTCATACATACTATTGTAATAAAAAGAAAACTCTTCATGACTCACAAACACCCTCTTTGTTATACAAAAATTGTAATTAAAAAACCAATTCTTTATTCTCATAAAGATTCATGGGGTTAAACAAGGCAAAAGTTATTTAAAAAGTATTGTTGGATGTATACTTTTTAAACTGTTTATCTTCAAATAAGTTTCCTTTGAGTTGCTATTTCTTATGATTTAATGTATCAATACTTTTTTTTAGAGCATTTCAATTATAAAATCAAAGTTATTTTTCCATTGTCTAAACTTAGAATGTAATAGTTTTAAATGTCGCCGTGTATGCATTAATAAAAGAAATTGAATAAAAAATGCCGTAGAGCCCTATACTAGCAAAAAAATATCTCGCTACATCAGCGGAAAAAAATTCTCCGCAATACACTAGCGAAAAATTTTCACTCCCTACACTCATGACAAAATTTCGTCCCTTTGACCAGAAATCCTGGATCCGTCCCTGCTCATTGAGGACTATTCTAGCAAACATGGAAATCTGTCCATCCTAGAATACTTGCACATGGTAATGATCATCAAAACCTTGTCGTTGCTTTGCATATCTAAATAAATGCTTATGGTTTCCATTGTGTTGCTGCTTGCTATTCCAAGAAATGGAAATCATATTTGGTGAACCTCCCCTATCTAGTCTTCCAATACCATGGTCCAAAAGGTTGAATCTCCCGCCCCAGGAGCCCCCCACCTCGACCCGACAAGATGGTGGGGAGGTTAATCACGGCGACTCAGTCAGCAAAGCGACGATAGGCCTTATACACGTGCGCACCAGAGGTCCAGCCTTATTTCAAGTTCTATAACCTCCACACGGCCGCTGCGTGTTTCGAACCTTGGTCACTTTGTCCAATTTTCCCACCACTCGACCAACTGAGCTACCCGTGTGGGTAAAAAGAATCTAGTCTTCTAATACCAACATGACGGTAGTGTGCGAGTAGTTAAGAAAAACTGATGCACAAATCCACAGAGTACAAGGAATTGAAATTGAACATAGTACCTCTGTCCCAAAAAACTTTGATATTTCAAAAAATTTGAACCTTGATTTTGATAAGTATAATACTATGGAAGTTAAAAAATTTATACTTGTATGAAAGTACTTTTAACAAAGAACATTTTCATATAATTTTTATATTATAAATAATTTTCAATAGAAAGATATAGTCGGTCAAAGTTTTGAAAATGACAAAAAAAATTGGGACGGAGGTAGTAAGCTACATATGATTTGAAGTTATTTTTATTTTGAATCAAGTACGTAATACTCCGTACTATCTTTGCCTTGAACTACTCCGAATTGGTTTTTTAAAGTACTCTGAATTAGTTTTGCCAAAAAAGAAGGAGAAATGGTTGTCGATAGGACTAAAATTTCAGCCATGTACTTAAACAAGACTTCGTCTTTTAAAATACCTAAATAGGACTCTTTTTATGTGGCTTGACTTATTTACCCTTTGTCATTAATCCGCTCCAATTTTACCGCATGAGCTCTCTCTCCTCCGACATCAATCGGTTTGCTCTTCTACAACGAAGGAGAGGAGCTGCTCGACCCTAGTAAAACAACGCAGATGGTGCCGTCCATAGCTAATGATGAGATGAAGCGTGATGGATCAGAGAAGACAAGGTGCAGCGGCGGCGCTACCTGGCTCTTCGTCTCCTTTTTTTGTCTTCTGTTCTCCGTCATTTACTTTCCGATCTGTTTCTTCCTTTGATTGACGCTCGACTTCTGAGGCTCCTCCTGAATTTCTGATCTCAATTTCTGAGGCTCCTCCAGAAGATACTGGCGGATCTTGGCTTCGCACCTCATACTGTTTAGATTAGTTCACCGGGAAGACGTAAAACTGATGTGGAAGATTGGGTCATAACCGGTAATTTCTAGAAATCTGAAAATTATGTGACATTGCAATTATATGTTCCAGTGGAATTCTATTGCAAATTTCTTTCTGATATGTTCCTTACGTATGTTAGTCTACTATTTGCTTTTACTTGTTTTTAGTTCTTTCTTATTCTCTTACTACGTATTTTTTGTATTCTTATTCAATTTGTTTTAATGTTTTTGTCTTATTGTAATTTTCTGTTTCAATTTGTATCGTAAGTGCATTTTTGCTACATACAGTAAATGCTACTCCATGTTTTTTTTTGTCTTATAGAGAAGAAGAGTGCTATGTTTTGTTCTATGTTTATGACATTGTTATAAATGTTTGGTTCCACTTTCATTATTATGACATTGCAAATGTCATTTACATTGTTAAGTTTTTTTATAGTGATGAATGTGAATTGGCTTAGTTTTGCAAATGTTGCACGTGCTGAAAATAAAAATGACTACATAGAAAGTATATTTTAGAGCTTTGGCATTAGTTTAAACAATGTCATTTTCATAATGATTGACATTCTTATAACATTGTTATTGACATTTTTATGACATTATCATTGACATTCTTATGTCATTGTTATTGACATTCTTATGACATTGTCACTAACATTGTTTTTATTGACATTCTTATAACTTTGTTATTGACATCCTTATGACATATTGACATTGTCATTGACATTCTTATGATATTGTCATTATTATTATTACAATGTCATACGAGTAATATGTAATATTGACATTGTCATTACTTGACATTGTGTCAATTTCAAAACCGTGACATTTTTTCTACATTTTGACAATATTGACAATACTATGCATGGTTTATTTTAAAAATATTTATAATGAACAAATAACATAAAATGTGACAATTTTTAAAATATTGACATACTTCTGATAATAAAATTAATACTATCATTTTCCATAATAAAGAAATAAAACTTAACAAAATAAAAACAATGTTTTTTAAAGTATCGGCTACCTGCCCACCGCTAGAATATTTAACCTTTGAAAACGTCGATGAAATGAACTGCGGAATTTTAACGATTCAGGTTTTTATAAATAAGATTATGTATGTACTCAATTAATCGTGTGATTTTATTGTAACATTGACGTATTTTTTACCTTTTAATTATGATAGTCATATAATGAAATTGTTAACATTCTCACGATTATTTCTTTTTACAATGTTTACAATAATGTCACATTGACGTTGTTTTTAACAATGTCATTTTTCTAACATTGACATTGTCACGACAATTTCATTGACATTGTCACGCCAATGTCATTTTCATTTTCGCCATTTTAATGTCATGTTGATATTTTTATGACATTGTCACATTCTTTCTCTCTTTTTTACAATACATAAAAATATACAATATTGTGACATTGACATTATTTTTAATATTGTTGGGTTTATAGCATTAACATTGTCACGATATTATTGTGATTGTTGTCGATATTAAAATTGTCATGATATTAGCAAAAAAAATTATCAAAAAATGAAACAATGTCAAATAATGACAATTATAAAAAAGATATTATAATTGCTAAAAAATATATTGCTTTTGTTGAAAACACATTATTGATAATGTAAAAAATTATAAAAAAAATGAAACAATGTCAAATAATGACAATTATAATGTCACCATTAACACTCGTACAAAATGACTTTGCAAGTAACACTTGTACAAAAATTTTAAAAATGACATTGTGATAATGACAATGTCAATTTGAATGCTGCAAAAAAAACATTGTGATGACATTGTCGAGAAGTAACATTGTTTTCGGTGATGCCATTAAGATATGTGACTGTCATATTATTTTAAAAAAAATCAATGTTAGAAACTATCAGAATGTCGTAAAATTATCACAATGTCAAATAATGAAACTGTCAATGCTATAAAAATGACATGTAATATGACAATGACAATGCAACCAACAATGACATTTTATTAATGACATTGTCAATGTCAAAATCCCATAAGAAATCCCATTATCCCATTACTAAACTATTAGTTGTACGGTAGAGCACAATCAGCAAACGGAGCAACGCCAATGACAATCTCACATGCCATGAACTATTACATCAGAACAAAAGACGGATAAAGAGGAGACACAGTTCATGGCCGTGAAAGAGCATCACGACGGTAATCATGCCACCCACAACATGCGTCAAAAGTGCTTCGCTGCAACCACCGTATCCACATCCAGCTCCATCGAGTTCCTCGGTGGCGATTCTGCTCATTTTCGCGGAACACCCTAGATCTACCTTCCGGAGTTCGTCTCCTGGTTCCAGATCTGAACAAACAGACTGTAACACCCCCATTTTTCCCGTCCAAAATAATACTTGAAATAATAATATATTGATAACAATCTTGATTTATTCCTTAAAAATAGATAGAGTTTTGCAGCGGAAATAACAGTAATGGAAAAAGGGTGTGTTACCGCCACACCCAGCCCTCAACTTGGCTGGATGTTAAGGCTATCCACCATGAGTTCAACCGAATTAAAAACTTGAATTCAAAATCCACTAACATTATTTAATCTAAGTGAAGACTACACTAAATTCTTCTAAAGCGCTCTCCAGGTTCATCAAACATCATGAGCTTCGTATTCATCATTACCTGCACAAATAAAGTGCAGAAAACGAAACAAAGAAAAGGAAACAAAAATTAGCTTTAGAGCTAAGTAAGTACTACCCAACCCCGTAAAATAATCAGGTTTGACTAAAAATAGATTTTTATATAATATCATATAAAAAAATGACGCACTCCACCAAAATACTTTTCTCCTTGATTTTTCTTAAAATCACTTCTTTGCTAAAATCTGAAACTTCTCTTGGAAAATCTCTTAGTAACTCTTCTTTTTAAACTTCTAAAAAAAAATCACTTCTTCTCTAACTTCCTAGTAATTTAGAAGGGCGGTGCTTAACCTTTCGGTAGAGCCCGGTGGACCGTGGTTACGGACGGCCACCCCGAACAAGTGCCGGTACCACAACTGCTCTGTTGGAAACGAAATGACTACCTTAAGTGTGCACACCCCCTAAAAGGGATTCCAAGCCCTCCGAGTAGTAAGTCATCCCGAGTGGTCGGAACCCAACCACCCCAATTCTAAAATTCTTGAATGATTAGGGACTACTACTATAACTTCTTCTTAAAAGGGATCATAGATCCAAATCTCACTTTAAAAGGGATCATAGATCCAAATCTTGCTTAAAAGGGATCATAGATCCAAACTGTACTTCTTAGTAGTAGTAGCTCTAATCACCCTCCACATTTATCCGGATGTGGAAAAACCGACACCTCGGATTACTCCCGAGATGCTATCTTCTTATAAAAATGTAAATTTTATCTTCGCTTAATAATACTTCAAAAATACTTCTTAATTCCTCTAAAAAGTCTCAAAGGTATTTAAAAATATTTAATACCCCAAAAGTACTTGATTTATACTTCTTAACTACCATATATATAATATCTCCTCAAAATCACATACACAAAATTCACAATTCACACTTAATCACATAATGCATTATAAGCATATAATACGAGGAAACAATTTTGGATTGGCAGAGAAACTTACCTTAAGTCCTGATGCTCCTAGTTATCCTCCTCTAATCCGGTCTCTAGATAATCACCTTTTTAATTAAATATGATAAATTAGTCACTTATTCTATTTGTAATTACTTTACCCGATTTTCTCCTTTTATTTTATTATTCGCATTAACTTAGTTTATTTGAATTTATTAATTTAGTTAATTAATTATTCGAGTTAATCACTTTTTATTAATCAAATTACCTTATTAATTCATCCATTAATTACAATATTTGAATTCTAATATTAAATAAAATATCCGAATATAATTATCTACAACATCCAATTTTTATTCAATAATCACCATTAATTTACTCTACTCATAAAATATTATTTAATTGCTTTATTTATATTAACACATTAATTTATGAGTTCAAATACTTTAAATATTTATATGAAGTCCGAATCTCTAATAATAAGTCATAAAAATTATTAATTGAATTAATCCACTAATTACATTATTAAGTTATTTATTAAGTCTACATATAGTCAATTATTTATGCTAGCTAACCCATCCTTATTTTATTTTCCTTATTTTATTCCAACATCATTTTTAGTCCAGAATATTATTTTTCAATCTCAGTGATTTATTTATTTCACCATTAATATTAATATTTCCTTATTTAATTACTTAACTAGTTTTATATGGCCTAATTTAAATAAATAGACTAAGAATCGACTTTATAAATTAAAAACCGTCCATAAATATATTTTGGGTCTATATTCGACCTAGGTTGTCCAGATATCTATTTTATAATTATTTTTCATAATTATTCCTTTAATTTCATATATCTATTAACCGGTTCAATTACAATTAAATATACTAAATCTTAATATTTATTAATTATAAATGGTCCATAAGGTCCTAGTTAGTCATATATTTATCCTAGTTTACTCCAATATTTATTTCATAATTATTTTCGCTATTTAGTTAATTATTTACTAAATGTGTATAAATTGGCCCAATTCCCATTAAATCCATTAAAAATAGCTAAAAAATTTATTTTCCAATTCTGGTTGGTCCGAATATGTATATTTATACTAGGTATTTAATTTATATTTTTCCAGATTTTATTTATTTTATTTACTATTTTATTTTTAATTTTTATTTCAACTGGGCCGAACTGGCCCATTTATAATTTTTCTGGCCCAACCTGAAAAAGGCCCAAAACAGACCCAGCAATTGCTGGGTTGTCTTCTTCCCCAGGTCGCCGGAAAACGGGAAGAAAGAAGGGGGAGGGGCTTACCGCGTCGGACGAGCGAACTGTGGTGACAGAGCACTCCCTCGGGACGGCGGAGGTCTGAGATGGTCCGGCGGCGGCGGTGGCAGCTCTCTTTTCCTGCTCCGTTTCCCGCCGCAAAATCAGTCCGGCGAATACTCCGGCGAGCTTGTTCTCCCTACTCCGACGTCCGTTTTCCACGATTCTTTCTCCGTTGGATTCGTCTCGCGAAGGGGAAGGTTTGAGAAGTATTTTCAAGGCTTGGTTCTGGCTAAAACGATGGGTCGCAATTTTATATATATATACGTATATATGTATGTATTGCTCAGATTTTGGGATGAAGAAAACGCAGGTTCTGGCCTATTATTTATAGGGAAAGATGAGGGTTCCGGGCTGTGTTAGAGTTGGAGTTAAATTTTGATTCTTTTGCACCTTTATGAGTATTAGGAGTATAATTGTTATATATTAGGAGTATACTACTTAGTTATATGTATATTAGGAGTATTATTAGTATTACTTAATAATACGTATGTAGGTTTATTAGAAGTAGGAGTAGTTAGTTTAGTTTATTTAAAATACTAACTTTTTATATTATCTATACGTATAAAATCTATACGTATTATTATACTTAAAATAGATATATATAAAAGTAAATTTTATACTAAAATGTTACTTCTATTATCGGACCATTTTTATCTGACTAAAACGTCATAAATTTTGAAATTTTTATCTGATTAGCATGTTACCACTGTTGATTTTTTGTCTGACTCAATTATTTATAAAAATGTTATTTTCGTAATATTTTATCTGGCTAATAAAAATTATTTTTATTTTTATTTAAATTTTTTTTTTTTGGAGTGTCACATTCTACCCTCCTTAAAAGATGTTTCGTCCCGAAACATAAACTAAAATAACCAAATTCTTAAGTATTACATTCTATTTTTATTTTTATTTAAATTTTTGGAGTGTCACACAGACCCCGCCGGATTGGACAAGACCAACGAGAGAGATGTTGATGTCTCCGCATCTGCTGCCAAGAGAGAGGTAAATCGTTGCTCCAGCTGGCGGTGGAAGTTCAATTTCATCGGGTTTGGATAAGGTCCGACGATGGAGTTTGGATGGGGTAAGTTTGGTGTTCGTTGTTGTGAGGTATTGAGGTGTCGCTTATTTTTTTTGTTTGGCAGAGAGAAGTTGATAGAGTTGGGGACGGAGGGTATTTTTGTCCCTTCATGTAAAAATTAGTCCTATCCGTGAATTTAAAAGTCGGAGGTCCTATTTGCCTTCCATCGGTATGTTTTAGTCTTCTTTATGTCTTCTTCCCAAAGGAGTACTCTGAATTAGTCAAGTACTACATATATTAAAGCGTTTTGTAAATTGTGATTAGAATTATAACAATCTCTTATGAAAAAATGGAGGTGCGCAGTTCATCTGTGGAATAGGGTTTGGAGCCGTGAAGTTCCTTCGTCAGCGTTTTGTAAATTGTGATTAGAATTATAACAATCTCTTATAGTTGGGAGTTTGAAGGGAAGGAGAAGGGAAGACTTTGGAGGTATATTGTTGGAGGGGAAAGCGAGGGGAAGGTGAGAAATCTCTTCTTCGTATTTGGGAGTAATAAATTTGGAAGAACGGAATTTTTGAAGAAATTATAATTCAAATCACTTTGAGACATGACGAATTCAAATGATTGAAGTGATATTCATTTTTAATTGAGCCTAGGTTATCATTTCATTAAGTATCCTTCAAAATCCTTTACATTGGGGGAGCTTAAAAATTGAGCTAGATGGTTTTGGAGGGTTACAAAAGCCCTCCAAAACCATCCCCTCCAATTTTTTTAAACTCACAAACATGAAAAGGAGGGTGATATACCCCTATCAACCTTCCCCTCCCTTCCAAAACCCAACTCCCAAACATACCCTTAGAGTTTTCAATATTTTGATCTCTCTCTGCTTCAATAGCGAAGCATAGAATGAAAGGTGAGGAGGTGGAAATGATGCAGACTTTGGATGGATGTCTTGTTTGAACCGTGAAAGGTCGCGGTGCCGCGACCAAGACGACGAGGAGCGATGGATTTGCTACGAGTGCGGGACAAAGAGGGTTGGAGGGCGAGGGTTTTGGCGAAGGTCAGGATCCGGCTGGAGATGGAGGATCAACCACAACAGTACTGATGGCCCGATCTCCTCCTGAACCACCGCGGTCGAATGAGGTGTTAGGGTTTAAGAAATTTATCCTATTAGTAATTGTTATTTTGTTGTTTGGATTTTTTTATAGTCCATGTTGCTAGGTTTGCCGCGATGATGGGAAATTTTGCTTATTTTTAAGTCATTAGATGTATACAGATCTATAGGATCAATGATAGTCGCGTCAAGCCTATTCTTTTGTTAGCGATTTGTGTTGCTCTTTCAGGGGATACTGTTTCTATGTCTAATCGTAGAGTTTGCGATCGAAAATGAATTAGTGGATGTCAGTTGGTGTCATATATTATTTTTTATTGATATAACGATACTGAAAGTAATGATATCAATATAGGTGTTGTTTTTTTCAAAAACAAGTGATTAGAATTGTTTTCACAGTATCTTTAGTCTCTAAAATTGAATATAATTGTGACAATCAATGTAAAATTTATTAGGGGTTTCCCCCTAAATATTACTCCGTACTAAATTAGAGTCAATCTAAAAAAGTGACTACTTTTAAATATGAACAAAAACGTGACCAACAAGATCATATATTTGGAGATCATGATGCAACTATAAATTTTTATGTCACTGCAATTTTTTCGTGTCACTATGACACGTTACTGTTCTGAGACGAACACAGTGACATCCATCACCACCTCCCACATGTGTCTGCCGTCGGCCGTACACCGCCGTCAGACACAGTGACATGACCCCGGTGACACGTCACAGTGACGCCGCCATCGCCCAGTAACATCGATTGACGAACTTTACTCTGGCCATCGCAACCGCATCCATCTCCTCCCCAACCCCCAACTCCCCTCCTAAGCACATCCCCTTCACGATTGCTACTCAGCTTTCAAACCCCACCCGTAGCACCCGAGCCGTCAAATCCATCCACCATACCTCTCCGCCCATCAACATCGCCGCCGCCGGTCAACACCACCAGCGACTAGTCTAGCCGTCGCCCAATATGCCTTACGAAGCCACCACCGTCAGTCAACACCACTAGCATTCAGCCCCAACCCCCAATCGTCACTCCCAACCCTGACCTAGCCTGAATCTCCAGCTCACCACCATCCAACCAATAACCAACAACCTTAGGCCCCCAGCCCCAACCATAATTTCAGCCGCTAGAAATCGCCTACACAGAAGCATGACCACAACTATGGAGCCAAGACTTTGCACCTTTCACCTCAAATCGAAAAAAAAAAACGAATAAGTAGTAGAATAGAAGTTGACGGCGACCTAGAGGCAGATGCGGTGGAGTAGGACGAGGACGAGGGCGTCGGCGATGCGACAACTTTGTTACTGGCGCGAGAGCATGGGCCATGGTGACGAGAACGGCGATGGTGAATGAAAATTGCGATTGTGACAACAGCAAGAACGACGATGGTGACAACAACGGTCAGCCACGTATGTGTCTGCTCCATCGGTACGAATGTGAAGCAGGAAATGGATCTCAGTCTTTGTTCGCACATGAAGGTCTCACACAGGGATGTCGGGGATCAAGAGGGACATGAAGGTCATTTCATATTAATTCAATCACTTTTTGTCAAAATGGATTATGGTCATATTTTTGTTTACAATAAGTATGAGACTAATATCTTTACCATTGTTTCAATTTAAAATCACTAAATACTCCCTCCGTCCCTATATAAAAGGCATAGTTTGAACGACACACATCTTTAAGCGAAATACTGTTTGACATTGTTTGGACACTGTTTGACATTGTTTTACATTGTTTTGTTTGACAAAAAGGGAAAAAAGTCTTTTACATAGGGACACCATCTAGGGAGGGAAGGAGTCTAAAAAAGTTACTCCTTACATTTTTATTTACCATCTTTATAAAATGTTTCATTTATTTTGGACTTAAATGAACTATGGTTTATCCAAAACATCACTTACGGTTGTGCGTAATCTTCCACACCAAACAACACAAGAAAACGGAGATCGGACGCCATTCTCAGACACTCAGTCCGATCTGCTCCCCCGTCCCTCCCAATCCACCCCTAGCACCGTCCTGTCCGTCCAGAAAGCAACTGGCAGTACTGAGGACCGTTGGAAGCGCATTTTTCGGTGTTGACCGTTGGATTCAAGCTCTGTTCGCTTAAGGAGAAAATCAAATGGTATGCTATCTTCATTATACTTTCCCTTTTAATTTGACCGGAGTATGGTGTTCCCACAGTATGCGCATAGCTAATCATGGTTTAGGTTTCTTAGAAAGCAGTGGCAGGAGTGTATTGCCTTCTAGCTACACCCCTGCTAAAAAGTACGGAGTACATTTTTTGGGTGGAAATGGATATTTGAACCTTTAGGTGGGGCAAAACCCGGGGAAAAGACGGTGACAAAAGTTTGAGGCTTTCTTGTAACTTCTGAGGAGAACCCTGGAGTATTTGTAGGATCATTTTTTTGTATGCTTAGTTACTCATGTTGAATTCTACCCAGCTTCTGTGTTTAGGCCATTTTTAACTGGATAAAGATGTTCGACGATTTTATTTAACCTGGTAGAAAAAGGAAAACATCTGGAGAAAGTTCTGAGTGTTATTGTTTAGTCATATAAATAATGCGGGAAACTTTAAGTTTTTTTACTTATTTGTTCCACACCAGTGAAATATAAAATAATAAAATGTCTAGTTTTGGTTGTTTATTTGACATTCATTAACCAATTTAGGGTATGTTTGATTATTTATTTTGCACTCATTATTAGGGTAACCACTTTAAGTTTTGTTTGTTTGACCACATCCTTAAATTGAAGTATTTGTTACACAAGGGCAAATATAAAATGTTAAACTAATATTTAAGATTTTTGGCTACTCATCTTAGTAGATGGAAGATGGAACCAAGTCTTAATGCAATTTAGCATTAAAAGAACCCACAATATCAAAAACTATTTAGTACATCTGTGAATAAAGCGTATCATTGTTCTCTATCCCAGAGCTAGATATTTATGCCTTTCTTCTTCTGAAATAATCACGCGCTTTGTCATTGTCTGTTCCTTCACTGGTGTGGCTTTTGCAGGAAAAAGAAGCCAAAAAAGAAGCTTTTAGAAAGTATCTAGAGACAAGCGGAGTTCTTGATAGTTTGACAAAAGGTCCATTATTATTACTATTATTATTTCTGTCACCATTACTACTACTGTTAGTATTACTCCATAATTGTCATTTCTCCAGTTTAAATGCCACCAATCTGAATTTTGTTCCTTTGTGCCCACTGTATTGTAGTTCTTGTCGCACTGTATGAGCAAAATGACAAACCTTCTTCTGCAATTGAGTGAGTATGAGTTTGTAATTTGAAATTTGCCTCATAAGAATGTATAGTTTGTGTAATGCTGCTCACCTTCTGTTCTGCTTTACAGTTTCATCCAGCAAAAAATGGGTGGGCCAACAGTATCAGAGTATGAGAATATACAAGCTCAACTCTCAGATTTGCAAATCAAGTATGATGAACTTCTAATACTACACCAGGAAAAATGCAGAGAGGCAATTCACTCACACTGTCAACTTGAACTCGATTTAAGATACCCTTCTAGCATCCTTTACTGTTCGTCACTTCAAGGACATTTTAGCCCATTCAATTAATTACACTTTCTAACTCTTTATGACCCTAGCTTTTTTTTGCAAATTATAACATCATGGGTCTGTTTCGCACGTGTAGTTGAGATCTGCAAAATGCTTGAAACTGAGAAGCATGTAAGCTAGCACACACCTGTTAAGTATAAAATACACTAAATCACATATAAGGCTTTAGAGCATTTCTCCAGTAGACTTTGGAGGATGGAAAGCCAAGTCTTATTACAATATCAAAAACTCCAATGAAGAATTTGAACTTTGTAAGCCTCATGAGTACACAAATAATTAAGATTGGTATAAACAATCTAAATTCCAAAAGAGTTCGGGGTCGGCTAACATGAATAGATACATGATGTCCCAGCCCGAGAAAAAAAGATAAGGAAAATACAAAGACAAGGTAGGATAAAAAGAATAAGATAAAGGTAAAGATAAATATAAGATAAAGATAAAAATGATAAGATAAAAAAGGTAAAAAGAACATATATAGAATAAAAATGATAAAAAGATAAAGAAGATAAAAAGAAAAAAGAAAAATAGATGAAAAGAGATCAACACGAATATTTGGCCTACATTTTTCTCTCTCCAAAACTATATACTCATCCAACCCAAGGAGAAGCATCACTCCTAAAATATTAGTATGGAACTCCAACAAATATTTAACGGTTGGTAGAAATGTTTGCTAAAGTTAGATGTTGAGTAGCTGATTTATATAAAAAGATAGTCCTATGAATTATATTGTGGATGAATTGGATATTTTTGTAAAAGATTAAGGTTAGCTGTGGAAACATGTAAGAAGCTTATTTCCAAAATAATATAGGAGATAGATTTAAAAGGAGAGCTTAGTTTTGTATGCTCCTATATCATTTACCGAATAGGACTAAGCGTATAGTTGGATTCTAGGACGAAGCATTTGTATTCTCAAAACGTTTCAAGTCTTCATGGGCATTCTTGTGGCATCTAATCCTCTCATCTCTTGGGTATTGTAAATTGCAGTTAGAACTGAAAAATACTCAAGTTGAAGAACCTGCCAAGGCAAACACCAATGACGACCGCCATGAGGAAATGTCTACCCCTAAAGAGGTGGCTTCAAGTTTAGAAACATTTTATAGTAAAGAGTTGTGAAGTGCATAGAGTGGGTTTTTGAGTCTTGAAGATATGGGCTTCTCAGTTATGTATTCACATTGTACTTGAGGCCTTCATTTTTACGCATCCTGCAATTACCATTAGCGTGAAATATATGCTGGTGTTTGGCTTGTGACTGTATTTGCCAAATACCTCATACAAATTAATCAAATTACATAAATATGTGTTTTGGTGGTAATTCCCTCGCATAATATTTGTTGGACATATGGTGAGACCAAAGAGACAATGGCCTTACTTAGGTCCAACTTCTTAAGGAGTTAAAAGAAATCGTTAAGGTTATTTTCACTTATGAGGTCCAATTTGAACTAGTATGTTTTTTTTTGGAAGTTTAGTGTGGTACTGTGGTACTGTGGTCTATATTGATCCGTTTCAATCTGATCTGTTTACTTACTCTCTTCATCCCTCAAACTTTATTGTTTTTGTTGTTGTTATTGCAACCTCCACCGTCGTCATCATCACCGTCGTCATCGTCATTATTATTACTACTACTATTAACTTTTTAGTTAATGGTGGTAAACTTTGATCAATACTTTTTAGTTAACAAAAATAATTGTTATATATAATTCCATATATGCAAATATATATATATATATATAGAGAGAGAGAGAGAGATAGAGAGAGAGAGAAATGCTCTTGTCCGAACGTTCAGACAGGAGCCCCCGTCCGAACACCGCTGTTTGGGGTAGTTTTTGGTCGAATTTTTTGATGAAATTTTTATGGAATGTTCTTCATCAAGTCTAATTTATCCACAAAAGATTTCAGTTCAAAATTCGACCGGGAAGACAATCAAATACTCCCTCCGTCCCCTTAATATTGGTACGAAAGGGAGTGATGTGGTTGTTAAGAAAAATAAAATTATGTGGTTGGTAATGAGTTGATAAAGTGGAAATAAAGTAAGAATGAATTAGAGTCACACAAATGTTACCAAATATAGTATGAGACAATAATAAAGGGACATCCAAAAATGAAAAAAATGGGACAATTATCGAGGGGCGGAGGGAGTATTTTTTTGAAGTTGATTGCGTTTTTCTATGTATAATTTGGCCCAATCAACTTCCAATAATTATTATATAGAGGCCAATAAAGTAATTTGTCAACGACTTTACTTTTGTACAAAATAAAAATGGATTATATTGTAAAATCTTACTAATGAATATGTACCTATGTTTTCTAGATCGTCCTTATTTATAAAGTCATCATGATAAAGTATTAGTCAATTTAAATCCCCATATTCCATACGATATGATTATATTCTTTCCAAGCTTTCCAACCTAATTTCAATTAATGTCTCCTAACGTAATATGAGAGAAATATATTATTGTTGACGGATTTACAACAGTATAATGTTAGGGTTCTTGGGGTAGCAGGGTACCCGGTTGAGGTGATAACCTGCCTGCTAGGGTTACTCCTCTTCTTGCTCGTGGCTGGAAGAGCGCAGGGGGAAGGGGGAAGTCCGTGCTTCTCTCCGGGGATTAATTCTTCTAATGATAGATATTTTATTAAGGCTGAAAAAGGAATATAAATAGGCATCCTGCCTTTACATGATAGAGTTCTAGTCTAACTAAATCTGTAACCTCTAAATACTTCTATTACTAATAGGACTTCTAATCTAATAGAAATTGTAACCTCTAATACTTCTATTCCTAATAGGAAGTAATAAATAAAATATAAAAATAGCATCAGGATAATTTCCCTCTTCTAATTAAACTTTTCTAATTAAATCTCCTGCTAGATCCATAAAATGCATCCGTAATATCACTTCCTCCCTCGAAACTGAGCTTGTCCCCAAGCTCATATCCTGAATAAGCAGTGATAAAAGTGTCAAACGGTTCCCAAGTGGCCTTGTCTGGTGTGCTGCCTTGCCATTGAACTAATAGTTCCACTTATAGCGTTGGCAGACAACTCCAAGTCTGGGAAGCCATCATCTTCTTCCTGCTCATCTTCTATCTCGATCAAGAAAAGTTTTTTGCATCGGTGATTCATCCTCCACTGTTCATCACAATTATAACATAGCCCTTTTGCTCGTCTTTCTGCCATTTCATCCTTCGTGAGTCGCTTAACAATAGGATTTCCTGCCTTTGTTGTCACAAGCGCTTGTCTAAGCTGTGGCGGGCTGCTGTGTTGTTTCATATCTGTTGTAGGACCCGAGACTTTTACAGGTGCAAGCGTCAGTGTTTGCCTTGCTTCCCATGTCTGTGCAAGGTTCATGGCGTAACCCAGGTTGCATGGTTTTGCTATCTCCACATCAGCCCGTAAGTGGGGATGGAGATCTGCGACAAACAAAGCAATCTGATGGGGGGACTGTATTTGTGAAGTTCTTGCTAAGGCCTTCTGAAATTGAGCACAATATTCATCAACTGATCCGATCTGCATCAGAAGTTTCAGATCTCCAATCGGGTTAGAACTCAGAGGGGGCCCCACACAAAGATCTTTAAACCTCTCCCAGTTGACTTCTCCTTCTTCCTCTATCATCTGATCGAACCACAGTTGTGCATCATCTATCAAGTGGAATGAGACCATTTTCATCTTTGCAATACTAGGAGTTTCTTGGTTCAAGAAGAATTTTTCGCACCTTTTCAACCAACTCGTAGGGTCGCAGGTGCCATCAAACACAGGAAATTCCATCTTCGCATACTGTGGTTTCCAGGGGTTTGAGGTGCTGTGTGATTGGTATCAGGTTGTTATCGGGTTGCTCTTCATGTGTTTCTGTTGATTTGGACTGCCAGAGATAGAGCGGCAATCTGCCCTTCTATGGCGGTTACCCTAGCAGTCATAGCCTCTATGAACTCCTTCATCACGATGGTTAAATCATCATTCTGTGGCGCCATGGATCGTGACAGCTCTGATATCAAATTGTTAGGGTTCTGTGACTGAGAACGAGTCCAGGGACGTCTTGGGGTAGCAGGGTACCCGATTGAGGTGATAACCTGCCTGCTAGGGTTACTCCTCTTCTTGCCCGTGGCTGGAAGAGCGCAGTAAGAGCGCAGGGGGAAGTCCGTGACTTCTCTCTGGGGATTAATTCTTCTAATGATCGATATTTTATTAAGGCTGAAAAAGGAATATAAATAGGCATCCTGTCTTTACATGATAGAGTTCTAGTCTAACTAAAACTGTAACCTCTAAATACTTCTATTACTAATAAGACTTCTTATCTAATAGAAATTGTAACCTCTAATACTTCTATTCCTAATAGAAAGTAATAAATAAAATATAAAAATAGCATCAGGATAATTTTCCTCTTCTAATTAAACTTTTCTAATTAAATCTCTTGCTAGATCCATAAAATGCATCCGTAATATATAAGCAATAAAATTTTCCACAGTGAACACTGAATCACGACAGGATTGAATTTTCAAGAGTGGACACTTTCTTCGGCATATAAGACGCACTTCAAAAGGAAAATACTTTTAACCCAAAACTATTTTTTAAAAATATTTATTTATTTAACGGTTTTTTTGGGGAAAAACTCAATTCCTATCCGGATTCTCTGAACACAACAGCTTTCAAACTATAGAGAAAAGATAAAGGAAAATGAAGTCAATGCTTATACCCAATCCCACGGCAATAATTTGGCAACGTAATAAAATGAAAACCAGAACAGTAAAGAAAATGGGAAAAGTCAAATAAAGAATTTATGATAATAATTTCTGTAAATCGAAAAAATAAAAAAAAAAAATCTCAAATCCAAGATTTCTCCGCCTATGGAGCCGAGTGAAAGCACTGGGCTGAGCTCTTACTACCACCACCAAACAGTGCACCCATCCTCCGCTACACCCACGACGACGGCGGCCGTCACCGGCGTGGCCACCAATGGAATTACGCCAAGCTTCGGTAACAACAGCCCCGCACCTGGGGCTTCTGGGACTCTCATAGTTTACCCTGGTTCCATTCCATCGGCTGTCTCACCACCGACGGAGGCCGTGAAGAAGAAGCGTGGGAGGCCTAGAAAGTACGAAACTCCTGAACAAGCTGCTGCTGCAAAGAGGATTTCTTCTGCTGCTTCCGCTTCGAATTCGGTGCCCAAGAAGAGGGATCAGGTGCCGTTGGGAGGTGCCGGAGGACAAGGAGGCGGAATTGGTGGTGCTGTAGGACAAGGAGGCGGCGTCGTCGGACAAGGAAGCGGTGTTTCTTTTCACACTCTGAAAACCTCGAAGTTTGCTGCTATTGGTAAGCTTTCTCTCAAACACAGAGGCTCAGTAAACTCATAATCTGACCTAATGTTGTAGTCAAAATCAAGACCTTTTACATTTTGTTTCTTCTTGCAAATCCGTAATTTGTTTGTTTCTTATATTCTTGGTAGAACTATAAGCATTTGATCCAAGTATCTAACCCAACATCTATATGGTTACTGAAAGTGTGGAGCCATATTTGTATTGAGTTTGAAAGAGTTCCTTATGCATACCTGTGTTGATTATAAGGTTTCTGGATTTCTTTCCCTACCTTTCCCTTTCTTTACGTGGATAATGAAAAGGAAGTTTTATTATAGATGAAATTTATTAATTTTGAGAGAGATGCATGGTATTTTAGGATTGCCATCATATAATTTCAATTTTTACTCCATCTGTACTTTTTTGATTTGTATTGTTTTGTCTTGTTTGCTTGTTACTTGTTTGGTACTGTAAATTGGCCTTGTTTTTATTTATAGAAATGCTTATATCGCATGTGTTTGTTAAAGTTGGAAGCTTTGTCTTCAATGGTTCCATATTTGGCATATTATATTTGCGTATTGGTTAGATTTAATTGCATCTAAGGATTATCAGTGATGATCTCACCTACTGGTGCAGGCGATGCTGGGCAAGGGTTCACGCCTCATATCATAAATCTCGTTGCTGGAGAAGTATGTCCCAAGATCTATTTATCTCTTTTTCATCAGTATAGTTTATTCTTTTTAAGCATTAAGTATCCATGTTAATCTATATGCTTTGACTTTGCGTATATATATGATATGTTATTAGTCAAAATCTACTGCTAAGATAATGTTTTTTTTCTTTTAATGGTTATGGGTGAATGTTACAAACTTGTGGCTACTTGTGTATATTCTAATTAAATAAGATCCGAAAAATTACTTGTTAAATAAACTAGCAATTTTTAGTCCATAAAGGCTTAATTTTTGTTGTAATCTCAGTGAAATTATATTGTCATTTTTGAATAAAGGACTAATTTTAAATTACTTTTGTTACTGATATCTTACTTTCTTGGTGAAACTGTGTGATTCCTTGTGAGTAGTTAGCATGCTTTGTTTCTTGTCTCGTTAAATATAAATGTAGCAAGAGCTGTCACAGTAATAACATATTTGCTACGTTACTGTAATTTATTATTTCCAGCACTTGTTGTTTAGCAAGGAATGCCATGGTTTACTGTATTCTGATATTGTGATTGCATTTGTACCCATGATCATTGCCTATAATTTAAAGCAAAAGAATGTTCCCTATCTTGTGCATTTTCTTATACTTTTTTGGGCATGTGACTAGGATGTGAGCAACAAAATAATGACCTTCATGCAACAAAGCAAGCGTGAGTTATGCATTCTCTCAGCATCTGGGGCAGTGTCTAGTGCATCTCTGCTCCAACCATCAACTTCTGGAGGCAATATTACATATGAGGTAGAAGTTTTTCCCTATTTTCTATCAAATTTAAAACAGGATGTGAAGAATTTGTATGGAATTCCGCATTTGAAGACAGACTTGGTGCATTTACTTTATTATAGCAAAAGTGTATAACAGAATCTAAGAACCACTGATGCCACCCCCCACTCCAAGAATCTATTTTCATTGGTAATGCAATTTAAAAGAATGTTCCAATTTCCAAAGAAGTTTAGGATGCTAAATTTAATTTGACAAAAATAGATTTTAAATATAAATAGGATGGATAATTTGCAAGAATTGCACTTTCTTAAAAGTAATAAGTTGTTTCTTGATGAAACGCGACTCCTTTTTGTGACTTCCGGAGTAATATTTTCGCAGTGTAATACTCTCTCTCTCTCTCTCTCTCTCCCATAAGACATTGCCAACTTTGACTATTACTAAAATTTAAAATGAAAACTGTGTTGTTGAGTTATGTTTGTGACTTTCTGAGAGAAAACAATATGAACCACAAACTTCTATCTTCAAAGGCTCAAAAGGAAATCAGAAAAGCTTTTTAGGATGGATGGAAAAAAGGGCAGAGGTAGCATACTATTTATCCAACTCTATATCACATATTCTGTTCCACATCTCCATCATCAACATTCTTGTACAGAGAGTTATTTTTTATTGAATCCTCTCACTCAGATTTCATTTATATATGGAGTGTTAGAAGTTTAGGATTCTTAAGATGTGTCTTCTAAGCGTCCCATGATCTTCAAAGCTTTCCCCATAGTGTGTCTAATGCCACGACTTTGTTGTCTAATTTGTTATACCCCTGTTGTTGATGTAGTTATATAGATGTGTCTTTGCGGTCCATTGGACCTATATACCTTTCTTTTCATGGAGTTGGTTGGGCCCTTATTGGTTACCTTTGTGTTTGTCTAGCCTTCAATTTTCTTTGTATTTATTTAAGATTGCTCACTACAATTATTTTATTACATATTCCATAATTGACTCTTCCTGCAATGACTCCACCGATTAAACCCTTGTTTGGTGTAAGGGTTTCGAGGGAGGGGAAGAAAATTAAGCGGTGTGTGTTTAGTTTGGGGGGGGGGGGGGGTAAGGTGGAGGAAAGTCAGGGAGCTATGGACTCTTGCTAACTCCTCATATCTCACTATCCAAAATTACCATGTTTGGGGGATTGTTTTTGCCCCTTTTCATCAAAACTGTTCTACAGTACTCCTGTTATGCTGAGACATTATAATGTGCATTTAAAACTATTTTCCTTTGAACCTTTAGTACCCTTTGTGACCCATAGACTGTTGTAATTACATACTCTTTTTCTTTCCATATGAAATCGTTGATAGAGCTTGTCACTGATATAACTTGTGTAGGATTATAACACTTGTTTTATACTTCTTACAATTCATCCGCTTTTATGGTCTAATAACTAGTTTCACTACTTTGGCAGGGGAGATTTGACATCCTTTCACTATCTGGATCATATGTGCATAATGGGCGTGGAGGGAAAACTGGTGGACTTAGCGTGTGTCTTGGCAGTAGTGATGGTCAAATCATTGGAGGCGGTGTTGGCGGTCCCTTGACAGCTGCAGGACAAATCCAGGTTTAAAAAAGTCGTGCTACAATAGTATCCCAAGATGAAATGTTTTGCCTTCCTATAGATTTAGATTCTTGCTGAAGTGCTCAAGTAGCCATTAACATGTGTTTGGGTGAAGTGTTCAACTGCTAGATAGGGTGAATTTTAATATTACCTCATTTGGATAGAGGGAAGGGAGAGATACTTTTTACTATAATACCATCACTAGGGTCATCTACAGTTCTACCCAAATAGTAGCAACTTGTTTGGTTAGGAGGGGGGGGGGGGGATAATAGAGAGAAATATATATACCTTCTTGTGCTTATTTTTTTTCAATACTAGAGAATTATTATTTTATTCAACTAACAACTATGACAGTTAAAATACATTTGTTTAGAAACATATTTGGTATATATTTAAGGAAGAAGGTACAAATATACCCCTCTACTATGGGTGGGGGAACAAATATACCCCTGTTCTATTTTTCGGAACAAATATACCCTGAAGTATATATTGAAGTGCATATATACCCCTAAACTTTTAAAAAGTGAAAAAATACCCCTCATGTTCTTATAAAGAAGCAAATATACCCTTATTGACTTTAAATAGATAAAATAAATTTCAAAAAACACCAAAAATAAAATATAAATTCGAAATTTAAAGAAAAAGATTTTTTATTATGTTAAAATATTAACTCTTTAATTTTAAATTTCAAAATTACTATTTTTCGTTGTAAATGAAGCACTTCAAATTCATAAATATTACTTTTAGTCTTGTTATGAAAGTTTGAACACATTGTTATATTTTTGAAATAACACTCTTTGATTTTGTTTAACCTTAATAAAATCAAATTCACTATTTTGTAATCTTGAACTATTTATCATCATACAAAATATGTAAATTTATAGTGAAAAGAATGCAAAAAATTATTCTTTTTTTTATTAGAACACATATGTTAACACTTTTTTCGAAAGAATCTTAAATATATAGTAAAGTTTTGAAATAACATTTTATGCTAACAATATTTAAATGTGATATACAAACAATAAAAGGGAGAATTGGACACGAGTACATTTATTATTTTTTTTTATTTTTTAATTTTGAATTTATAATTTATCTTTAGTGTTTTTTGAAATTTATTTTATCAATTTAAAATCAATAGGGGTATATTTTCTCCTTTATAAGAATATGAGGGGGTATATTTGCACCTTTTAAAAAGTTCAAGGGTATATATGCACTTTCACACATACTTCAGGGGTATATTTGTTCCGAAAAATAGAACATGGGTATATTTGTACCTTTTCCCTATATTTAAATAGTATTTATATATACTTGGATTTAATGGTAAAATTATGTTTGAAATATTAAATTTTGTGTAGTATACTATTTAAATAATACTCCCTCCGTGACTCCGTCCCAATTTGTAAGATACTTTACGGTTTACGATGTTTGACCGACGATAAAGCAAATTGATCCCTGTCAACACTCAAATTAGTTTTAAAAAATAAAATTTACATATTCAGAAACTACATTAAAATCGCTACAAAACCTGCAAAAAATAATTCAAATTTCATAAATTTTTGATATATAAAGTAAAAGATTAAGAATGATTTATGTTGACCAAGTGAATAGTAAATGTATCTTACAATTTGGGACTGAGGGAGTACTACATACTGTTTAGTTGCTTAGCAAACGTTTTCATTTCCACAATAAAAAAATAATCAATGGAGAAGAGATGTTGCCGGAATGCCGGGTGCAAGACGGAATGAAGAATGTGTAATACAAGGTAACATGAATCTGCGAAACTAAAAATATTTTTGCAAGTGCACGGGTAATGTAGTCCTTAGAAGTCTAATCATTAATTTTTTTTATAAAGCCCCCCAACTTGGAGACGAGGGATTAAAATCACACTCTCCACTTCCTCGCAAACCAAACTCCGATGAATTGGCTTTCGTAACACATGAAGGGGCATAGCCAGTACGCCAAAGAAAGGTTAACAGGATTAATTATAATCTTAACTCTCATTTTTGAAAATAGTAAACACAGTAACAAAATTAGTTCAAATGCAGCACAAAGTTTGTTATGACTCAAAATTTATATTTGTAATATAGTGCATAACTTGCATTATAATAAAAAGTAAAACCTTAGCCGGTCATTTGATCCCTCATTGTATTTCGTGCGGGCCTAAAGAAAGAACACAGTTTTTTTTTTTGAAAGGGAAAGAAAGAACACAGTGTTGTTTACTTTTTCTTGCAAGGAGGCTGCTGTTGTGTTACCATAATTTTTTACTATCAAATCAAAATATAAAACCCTTTAGTTCCGCAAAAGACCGTTGAAAACTATTTTATCTATAAACTAATACAATGGAAAGAATAATGTTGACATTTAACAAACATAAACAGATACACAAAAGTTCATGAACTCAAATAATGAAACAATTTAGAATGTAAAATTCATAAACTAGAGCTAGAAAATAATGCCTCAAAACATAATGAAGGCAAAATCAATCTTCACATTTTCTCCCGATGATACGGACTCCGGCCCACTATTCTTAAGGGTGTGCGTTGTCAGGAGTCATCAGTGCCACACAGTTCCCTTCTGTTTTCTTGTAAACGTCACCAGAAAACTGATAAGGATTCTTAATTATATATGCACATCTCATTCTTGGTGTTTTTGTGTTGACAGGTTATCGTTGGAACATTTGTGGTGGACACAAAGGACACAATAACAGGGGAAGACCGACATGTCATGCCTACACATGTTGGTGTCTCGCCATTGCCACCACCACCGGGTATGGGGTTCCCGTCAGTGGTCAATCCCTCTCCTCCTCCTCCTCCTCATCAATTCACAATGCAGCAGCAGCAGGGGACGCAACCAACGCCCCTACAATCTATCCATTGGAGGGGTGATACAGGCCACACCACAATGCACCATTCACCAGAAAATGGGGACTATGAGTATAAGTATAACCATGGAGAGTAGTGTGTCACAGTGTCAGGCAGTTTACCTGTAACATCCCCCAACCCCATCTTGTAGGTTCTTTTGGATGCAGGGAAGCACAAAAACTCCTTTTGTTTACCGTCTGCCGTGTGTTTAGCTGTAGTAGTGTACAGGTTAGTAAATCTCTCCTCTCTCTCTCTCTCTCTCTCTCTCTCTCTCTCTCTCTCTCAAATCTCTGCAGAGGAAACTGCTTCAACTATTGACTCCAAAAGTATCTATGGACCTTGGAAACTTTGTGCACTGCTCTATGTATGTTATCTTTGTTTATTGGCAGTGTTTCTTATTGTTGAATTAAGAAGACTATTTTGTTTGTGTGTGTGTTTTGTTTCATGTCAAAGTTTGTTTCCATGGTGTGGCATAATGATATAAAGGGAAGGACATAGATATTCTCCTTGTTTGCCTCATCTGTTTATGTTCTACCGTGATGAGAGTGTAGGTCTATTGTCATACCAGCTCACTTATCATGAGAAGAAAATATAGTGCTCAAAAGTTAAAACTAAACAATTGAGTGAACTTAGTTTTAACATTTCTATTGTCATTAGGTATATATTTATACTAGTTCTGTAACTCTCAGTATTACTTTATGACCTAAAACAACTTATAAGCGTGTTGAAAAGTGCTGACTAAAATATAAAATGCACTTTTTCAGGCTTCCAAACTTTAATTTTGAGTTTCTAATTAAATAGATAAAAGAAAAACGGTTTAAGCGGGTAGTTAACTATTTTTCAACCGTTTTCGCCGACGGAACACCAATTAATATGATTGCAAGTTCATAATTTAAGCATGATTATGAAAGTTTTTGTCACTTTTGGTCGTTCTTGTATACTTCTTTTTAGTACATGCGTAAACACTGAAGTGATAGTTAAAAGAAAATGAATGGAGTAAATGTGTTTTATTCAACAATGATATAGATTGAAATATAACTACAAATAGAACTGTCATTAGTTTATTTGGTAACAACTGTTGGTGTCAGATATTTATTAATGACTCTCATACATTACTCAATTGTAAGTATATTGTGATCTTATTCTTATAATTCTGTTGTTTGTAGTTTGTAATGTTCATTTGGGTATTTTGGGATTTGAATAAGTCAAAAGTTGTAAGCATGTATGGGGACAGGGGACCTAAAAGAATGCTATTTTGTGCAAACCGGTGAGAAAATGGGATGAGCATTGATGTGAACTGTATGTGTGATTGGTGGTGCAACTATCACGCCACTCGAATGGTTGTTTTGCAACTTCAAGACTTTATTTAGATACTTAGATACTAGTAACTAGTTTATTTTTTGTTAAATAATTAGAAGATAACCATTTGAATAAACAAAAAATGGCATAGATATTACTCTTGGACTAATAAAAGACAAAAACACAACTCTTTTTAATTATTCCAAAAATATGACTTTCGCTTCCCATTTGCGCCCACGCGAAAACTGCTCTTCATTCTCGTCCAGGAGGTGCAATAGGAGCGTTGAACCGACTTCCTCGCCATTGGAGCTGAGGAGAGAGTCACCGCTCCCGTTGATTTGCTGCTGCCGTTGAAAGACTCGTTGACACCACAATAGTGACCGGCCATTTAACGTATCCCTCTGCACCTTCTGTTTTCATCTTCCACACATCCGCACAAGCTCCAGATCTCCAGACTTTCGCATCGCGGAAGATTCCAGATCTCCACTTTGCCTCGTCGATTTGGGGCCACCTGAGCAGATCTGGGAGGCGACTTCGGTAGCTACAACAGTTGGGTCTGAGAATAAGTTGAGGGGTGGGGCAAGGGGTTTTCGTCAAGTCTAGGCTGGTGGTGGCTTTTGACAAGGACAGTGCAGGGGGTTTCGACAGGGTCTGTGGTGGAATTCTGTGGGGATATGGGCTAGTGGGGCAAGGGGTGGGTTGCAGAGGGCTGGTCAGGAAGGGGACGGTTGTTGTGGGTGGATGGGGTAGGTCTAGTGTGTCATTGAAGGGGTGGAGCTGGTAGGCAATGAGGGAAGCTGGTAGGCGGGGGTGGGGGATGGACTGGTGGGGTTGGGGCTGACTGGTGTAGCACTGGGGTGGCTGTGTTGGGACAAAAGGTTGTTGGGGAGGTGGGTGGGGGCTAGGGGCTGAGGAGGTGGCTGGGGGATGGAGTCAAGTTGGGGGTGGGGTGGTGGTCCGTGGTGATGGTCAGCGACGGCGTTTGACAATGATGGTTGGCGGCGGTGCTAGGGCGGGGTGGCTGGGGACAGGGCTGAGCGGGATGTGAGGAGCAGGGGAGGGATGAGCCGTGACCCCAGAGATGGTGTGTCACTGTGGCCGAAATGGCGTGTCACTGTGGTTGGTGTCACTTTTGGCCGGGGTCATTACGATCGGTGTCACTTTTTGACCAGAGTCACTGTGGCGGCGGAGTCATTGTGGCGGCGGAGTCACTGCGGCGGCGGAGTCAGTGTGGCGGTTGAGTCACTGTGGCGATGGAGTCACTTTGGCGCGGGCTTCGGGCTTGTTTTTTGGACCCGGCCCAACCAGGGCCCAATCTGGGTCCAACTGCACTATTTTTTTTAATTGAATGAGTGGTACCTACCCGAACTCGGTTCGGCCCGGTACTGTTTAATCACGGCTCGACCCGGTACCAACCCGGGTCGGTACCGAGCCTGAATTTCTTAAGCCCAAAGCCCGCCCTGTCCCGTCTCGAAGCTCGGTCCGGTCTCGTCCCAGTCCATCCCTATGCTATGCCTCAAAATGAATGTGGATGCAATGTCACTATATTTGACAATGCGTCACATATGGAGAAGGATATGTAATATTAACTCTACATGAATGCATTTATGTGAGGTTAATTTAAGTGGAGAGGTACAATGGTTACCTGAGGATGATGGCAGCTTCACTCTGAAATCAACATACAATATGATCAGAAAAGAGCTCCCTAACACCTTTTCTTTTTCACATGCCTAGCATCCTAAGCAAACTATACAGTTTAAAATTTTCCAATGGAAAATTCTTCATAACATCATTCCAACCACATATAATATCCTTAGATTTCAGATAGTTCTAAAGCCCTCTATTTGCCCTCTTTGTAGGAAAAATGAAGATTCTATGGATCACCTTTTCTATACATGTGAAAGGGTAAGACCCATTGGGGGTGGGTGGGTAACTACACCCTTCAGCACATTGGGAAGCAAAGATTCGAAAGACGAGGTAATCTGCCTACCAACATTGTAATGGACAAACAGATAGTACAAGATGCAATCAACCATTTGAATGGAGCGGCAAAAACAATCTAGATTGAGTTTGGGGTTTTTTTGTACAAGTGACAAGACTCCTAGTTAACAAATTTATCATCATAGAGATGTTAGAATGCATCATCCATCTCTTTGATATGTTGGTTATCCTCATATGTAATTGCATTTGAACTACTTTATGAGCTTTTTTGTAATCTCAGATGTTTAATGTTTAATCACTCACTACATCACTGATCACATGCATTCTTAAAAGCATCATAATTAGAACAAAGTCATCATATTACCTCCTACATGTTCATAACCACATTGACACACTAAGGCAGAGTTATGATAGTCAAATAAGTCAAGCACAGCTTCTCACAAATGTTGACGGGCTCACATACAATCTCAAAAGCATCATAATCAGAACAAAGCCTCATTAGTATGCACTCAGTTATTACATGGGTGACAATCAAGTCATCATATTACCTCCTACATGTTCATAACCACATTGACGCACTAAGGCAGAGTCATCACAGTCAAATAAGTTAAGCACAGCCTCACATAAATGTCCACATGCTCACATACATGTTCATAGGCTCACATACAATCTCAAAAACATTATAATCAGAACAAAGCTTCATTAGTATGCACTCAGTTATTACATGGGTAGCAATCAAGTCATCATATTACATCCTACATGTTCATAACCACATTGAGACACTAAGGCATAGTCATCACAATCAAATAATTCAAGCACAGCCTCACATAAATGTTCACAGGCTCACATACAATCTCAAAAAGCATCATAATCAGAACAAAGCCTCATTAGTATGCACTCAGTTATTACATGAGTGGCAATCAAGTCTTCATATTGTTACCTCCTACATGTTCATAACCACATTAGCACAATTAAGCAGAGTTATCACAGTAAAATAAGCCTCACTTAAATGTTCACATGCTTACATACAATCTCACACTTAGTTACAAAGCATCACTACCATACACCACAATTAGCATCATTAGTGAAGCCCAAAGTCAAATACTGGTGAAGTAATAAACGACGAGAGAGTAAGGTTTAGATTTACAGAAACTGGAGGAGGCAAACAAATCACATTGGCTAGAATATAACAAGCATGTAAAATTAGCTCAAGCCGTTTGTAATCGTCCTCTCTCTTGGTCGGAATGGTCGTCTCCACTTGCCCTGTACTTTACTCCACTCCCCAAGCTAAGGGTTGTTTCATCGTCGCATGCAACATTCTTTAAATCCTCATATGAGTATTGTATTCCCTCAATCTGTGTCTCTGGAACGAAAAATTCCAGAAAGAGCAAGGCATCAGGTAACGGATCTACAGATTGAGAAGCAGGACTCTGTGGAAAGACGATGGTGGTTTCAGAGGATGTCTATAACGGTGGCATATGTATCGTTGATGATGAAGGAAAGAACATGCAGAGAACAATCAATCGCAGGAAATTAGGGGATACAAAGGGACAAAAGTGAGGAGATACAAAGGGACGAAGGCTAAAGAGAGAGGTGAGATACGAAGGCTACAGAGAGGTGAGAGATGGGGGATGAGGATATAGAATAATCGGGGATGAGGGAGGAGGTAAATGGGACTAAGGTTAAATAGGGCATTAAGATATTAGTAGAAGGATATATTTGTCCTTTAACAATTAAAAACTTTCCAAATAAGTTTGAGACTATCATTTTGGGACATCCTAAAAAGGAAATAAGGTACCATCAAATTGGGATGGAGGGAGTATTATGTTAGGAGGTTGTCAGTACCGGATTTGATCAGCCAATTGAACTAGCGGAATAAATTGTCGGGTTGTAAGAAGATGTTCGGTAATTGATGTGAGTTTTCTCGCACTTAAATTAATAGTAGAATAGTGGTGAAAGTACGAGTATCATCTCCACAGGGACGGACAAAAGGGAAGTAAAGATTAACTAAATTCAGCGATTGAAAATAAAATAAAATAAAATAAACGCGTCGTGCGAGATTGAATGGTTGAATGGAAATTAAACTAATGTGAATGAGCGAATAAAAATAAAGATTTGGGTTCTTCTTGATTAACGACGAAGGGAACATGGATTGATTCCGGGGTAATCAGATTTCTCGCAGATCAGGCCTAATTACATGAATTTAATTTAATTGAGCCTAGCTAATCAATACTAAGTTCTTACCGCTCTCGCGGCGTAGTCGCGTAGAGTACAATAATTCAGGGGACCAGGCCGATCTCTCATGCGACAGGATCCTAAATTATTGCCAACACGAACGAGCTTACGACCCCTTAATCGCTACTAATCTCTTAGCGAACAATTAAGTGTGCGTGAATGTGTCCTAGAACAAATTAGATCTCTCTTAATTTATTCTATGTGCAATTGTAATTCTAGTGGCCATTCTAGGTTATAAAAGATATCAGTTAAATTGTTCAAACACAAATTAAACGACATTCATGCAATTAAACCATCAAGAAACTAGCCATACATCATGATAAACCCCTTTATCAACCCCAAATGCCTAATTAAAACTACCCCTGACTCATAATTGAAGAATCAATAGAATTGGGAAAAATAGAAATAATTGTCATTAATCAAAAGGTAGAAACTTACAAAAAATCTTAAAGAGTTGAAGAAATCAGGCTGAAAAGCTCTCTTAATTCGTTCTTAAGCTCTCTCTAAGTCTCACCCCCTTTAATTAGGGTTAGGGGTGATATTTATAGGAAACCAGGAAATTTGGGCTGAATTAGGAAGGAATTCGGGCACGCACGGCGTGCACGCACGGCGTGAACGCACGCGTGCGTGGCGTCCGTGCGTCCGATAAACTTGCGCGTAAAAACGTTGGACGCACGCGTGCGTCCTCCCACGCACGCGTGCGTGGCTTCCAGTGAGTTTTTCGACTTCTCTAGTCCGAATTTTACAAAACTTCCTTCATGAAAGTTGTAGATAATGAAGTCCTCTATCTACCACAACTTTCCGAATTGGATTTGGATCATCCCATCAAAGGATACGAATAAATGGTGGAAGGTCACATTCTGAAATCGCAACAACGATTATCTGACTTCATCGTCTGTTTTCACCTTCTTCCTCTCTGATTCTCGAAATGGTGTCTTCATATGATTTGTAGCCCTCGAAGTTGGCTTTCAGTTGAGACTTGAATCGTGTACTTTGTATTCTTCTACAAAGAGATATGCTTGAACGATTAACAGAAGGTCATCCTGATCGTCATTTTCAAGCTTTATTCGTCTTCTTTTGATCTCATAGCCAATCCTAGAGCTCTTTTATCATCAAATCTTCATTGTGAACCTCCCGGTGACCTCCAAAGCTCTCAATTCAATCTCGAATGCTTCTCTAATCATTTCGTTTGCTTCTCAAGCGTCGGTGCTGGGCTCAAATTCCCTGATTTTGACTCCAAATGACATAAAACTCGAACCAACGTCTGGTAACATAACTTGAGCTAAAATTGAGACTTATGACGCCTTAAAGCGAGGAAAACCATCAAAATCCGACTCCAAAGGGATATTCACAGAACAGAATTAAAACAGTCAGCATGCACACGTAGCTAAAGGGATATTCACAGAACAGACATTCTAAGCCTTGAAAATTCTTCCCTAAACTATATCTTTGTACTCAATCTAAACTGTTTGACAAATCATTCACAACATCCTTAAAGTAATGACAGCGTACACTAATAAACTAGCTACCGATCAGATGGACTTGTGAAGGCGGTGATGAATGGTGAATGATAATAAAGAGTCCCTTTTTTTGAGAGTTTGAAATATTCTAACAAAGACTCAATGTATTCAGTAACTTCAGAGCTATTCTTAGGATCAAGGAACTCAGTAGGCCACAATTTAGGAACAATCATCTAAACCTATGCAAAGAGTAGACATGGTGTACAACTAAGGTAAACCGTCGCGGCACATTGGTGCTTTGACGTATACTTAAAGTACGCGGAGGATTAAAGCTAATTTTGCTAAAGCCGCCAAGTTCATTAAAAAAGTTTAGTTTTCCTTGTCATGTTGGCACGAGAACGCCATTTCTTTCGAAAGATACCCAAGGTCTCATCTTATTGTGCAAAACACTTACGCTTTTTGACCCGGGCTCCCATTCTCTTTTTCGCAAGGTAAGAGGTCTAGCTATATTAATTTTTCACCTTTCGGATTCTCACTAGACATTACCCCATTCTAATCTCGGTCTCACCAAGGAAAAATAGCAATTAAAGTTCATTTATTAATGTGAATCCATGTCTACAATGCAATCCTCGAAAGTATCAAATTCCTAAAAAGTGTCTGCTCTTACCTCACTTTGGGGCATAGGAACAGTGCCAAAAATGGCTCCTACACAAATTCCCTAAACTTAGCGAATTAATCCCTTAATTCCCTAAACATCAAGATTCTGTCAGAAATATTCACGGGTAAGAAAACAGGCTATTTGGCTATGAAGCTCAATTAGTCGGGTAAAGAACAAAAATGGTTAGACTCAAAATGGCTTCTTCTAAAGAACTTTTTCAGGTGGGATGGAAGATTTATGAATTAATTCAATGAGTGACTAATGCCTTCATCCTCTCAACAACTAGATTATAGTGCAAGCAATTTAAGCCTAAACACTTCAAAGATGTCCTAAAAGCATAGTCAAAACGTTAGCCAGCTCACAAAGATACAGTTAAAAAAAAGTTCGTAAATTTGACATAACTTTTCTATGAATATACAACTAACACTTGCACATGCTGACTCTAAAAAAACCACATGTAACAATTACTGCCCGGATGCCCAATTCACTCCCCCACACTTAAACTTTGGCATCGCCCTCGATGACCAAATATGCACTATGCACAAGGGGTAAAGAGGAAAGGGTCACGCGTGCTCAATCTCAACTCAAGTCAACATTACAAATAGGCGATTATAAGAGTCGCAGAAACTTCCCTAAGGCGTTGGTCGGTGGAGAACTAAACTGAGTCTAAGTGATCCTCGACACATCATCCCCAAAGCAAGACCCTGAGCTGCAAAAACAAAAGACACAAACACAAAAACAAAAACAGAAAACACCCCGGATTTTTTTTGTTTGTTGTATTTTTTTTCTGAGGGGTTTTCTTGAAAGAAAACAAACAAAGACAAAAGTACAAAATTAAACTTGGGTTGCCTCCCAAGAAGCGCTATTTTTAACGTCGTGTGCCCGACGATACCTCGTAAGCTCTCAAATAGCACAGACTGTAGTGGTGCACTAATTTTCAAGGTATCCAGCTTTCTATCAACAAATACCATCAGGTGTCGCAAATTCTTGAATTCTTGAAACCACAAAGGTAGCATATGGTCTTCATAACCCTCATCAGCGCAAAATTGAAGTATGAACCTCACATCCTCATGTTCAAAATGTATCACAAATGCCTCCTTTTCTTCCTTCGAATGTACTATGAAAATTCTGAGCACCTCCTCTTGACTCACTATCACTCTCCATGAATGCATCCCAATTCGTTTCGTAACTCTTCGTATTAATATCCTCCAAGCAGTTGTGATCATTCTCCACACAAAAAGAAATATCATCACCAAGGAATGGATCAAAGAAATCCAAACCTGGACTAACGTACGAGGAGTAATCTTGCATGTGGAGCGGGTGATAAGCACAATAATTACTTATGTTTTACATAAGTGATTATAATTATCTGTACAAAAAGATGAAGCAAAAACAGGTAAATACTCCCGAATGAGCGGAAACATGAAATACGGTTTGGAACAGCAAAAATAGGGTCAAAAGTCAAAAGGGTTTGACACCTGGGAAATTTTGGGCTTGAATAGACTAAAAGATGCCATTTTTAGCCTATATAAAGCCCTCAATTCATCATACAAAAACATTCCATTCCATAGTTTAATTCCTAGCTTTTATATTTTATTCTTGATATTTTTTTCTTCAAGTTCTTGATGACCGGCGCCGGTCGTTGGGATTTTTTCCCAAGCACGGCCTGTTTCCAACCGGCGCAGAGCGACCGGTGCATTTTTTCACAAGACCGGCGCCGGACACCCTACAATCGACGCCGGTTGTTCCAATTTCTGCTACAAACACAGCTACGTGCAAGAGATTTCTTGATGGGAAAACTTCGTCTTCCTCATATTTGATCAAATATCTCCTCCATACCTGCTTGTTGGGCTTGAATAGACTAAAAGATGCCATTTTTTAGCCTATATAAAGCCCTCAATTCATCATACAAAAACATTCCATTCCATAGTTTAATTCCTAGCTTTTATATTTTATTCTTGATATTTTTTTTTTCAAGTTCTTGAGGAGGGAAGTTAATCCTCCGAAATCATTGGTGTTTAGATATTATTTCTTTTTTAATTTCATATTGTATTGTGATTAATATGAGCATTAGTAGTTAATTTCTTAGCTAAGGCTACAGATGAACTTCTATGCCCACTAGGTGTTTGATAAAAGTTCTAAACCAATAAATTGTGATTTATGCTTTATATATTGATTCTTTATGACTATGGTGTACCGCATAGAAGTATGTTAAATTTAGTTTATACTTGCAATTAACGTTGAAGTCTAAACTATGAACATTAAAGGATAAACATATGATACAGGTGTGATGTCTTGATATTCAACGGGGTTTTCGGTAGATGAATGTAAGCCGTAACGGGACTTACACGTAACGAAAACCACGCTCTCGCTGCCTTAACCGGAGTTGAGAATATATTAGCGACATCGTATTCATAATTATTGGTGAAGAACTAATATTCAACCCTATTAAAGCATTTAAATGATTCCCCAAGCCTTAGTTGTTGTTATCGTTCATCTTAAACTTAAAATTAGTTAACGATTATCTTCTTAAACAAAAAGTGAAAAGCCAAAAATATAAAACACAAATCAAAATCCCTGCACTTTACTCATTTCTTCATTTAAAGTTATCTACTCACGGACTAAATTAAACAACGTTTCCTTGTGGATTCGACCCGGTATTTTACCGGAATTTATTACTATATCGGCACTTGTACACTTGCAAGTTTAGCCCGGTCATTTTTTTGGTGCCGTTGCCGGGGAAACGGTCTTGTTTAATAAAGTCCAAAACAATAAAAAAACAAAAAAAAAGCAATCAAGTTAAAATCCTGAATTTATTCTTCACAACTTCACTTGATCTTGGAAGGATTTATTTTTGTGTGTAGATATTCCTTTGCGTGTGCATGCATTTGAGAAGTCAAGGTTCTAAATTTCTTGAACCACTTGATCTTGAAATAGAAAGAACGTGCAAACACATCCGGAAGGAACAAAAAGCTACAAAGATGTTGCCAACATTGAACGAAAGGAAGAGACCCGTGGTGGCCGCCACACCATCTTGCATCACTTTGAGCGAGGAAGCAAGAGACTATGAGCTAAGGCAAAGCTACTTCAACGCTATGCCTTAGTTTCATGGTTTAATCGGTGAAAATCCACTCAACTTCATCACGGAATTCTACGGATTTATTCAAGGAATCCCTAGAAATGGTTTGGCGGAAGATCAACTTAAGCTCAAATGCTTCCCATATACTCTAAAAGGGGCAGCAAGAGGATGGTTCCTAGAGCAAGCTCCGGCAAGCTACACAACATGGGAAGGTATATACAATGCCTTCATGTCTAAGTACTACACGCCTACCATGACTCAAGAGCTTAGACAACGCATTTTTAATTTCAAACAACAAAATGGTGAGCTCTTTCAAGACGCATGACGGCATTTCAAATCATTGCTAAGGGAATGCCCACATCACCGCATTCCACTTGACCTTCAAATTGACACGTTCTACAATGGTTTGAACGCACCTTGTCAAGCCATTGTAGACAACCGATCCGAGAGCTACATCGGGAACAAGAATGAAACCGAGGCACTCCGAATCATTGAATCCATTGCCTCAAATCCTCAGCTTCAAGGGGGTGATTACAAAGTGGATGGGATTAATGAAATCTCTATCACAACGGAGATCAACAAAAGGCTTGAAGAAATGGAATCAATGATTGAACAAAAGTTCCAAACGGCTCTACTAGCCGTATTGGGAGGAGTCAAGCAAATAACCAACGTGGAGAGCATACCAAGCCCGAAAAGTGATTTATCTCAACATCTTGAAGAGGTAAATTATATGAACTCTTATGGGAATCGGGGGAACAATAACTATTCAAATCAACAAAGGTGGAAGCCACAAGCTAGTTCCTTACAACCCCAATCCGGAGCACCTAATTTTGGGCAAACCAAGGAGAGACCACCATGGAGGATATGATGCAATTCATGTCCAAAAGCATGGCAAGCATGAAGGCCCAAAATGAGGAAAATCACCATAGAGTGGAGGCATCCATTGGGAATCTCCACTCTCAATTCACCAAGTTGGATCTTCGATTTGAAGATCAAAATATGAAGCTCAACCAACGCATCGACACCATTGAGCAATACAACAAGGCATCCATTCGGAATCTTGAAGTACAAATGGGACAACTTGCTCAAAAGGTAAGTTCTAGGGAGCAAAGAAAATTCCCTACAACCACGGAGATGAACCCAAGGGAGAATGTTATGGCCATTACCACAAGAAGTGGTAAGACAACGGAGGACCCAAAAATACCGGAAGAAGAGGAGACCCCGGAAAAGGAAAAAGAAGATGGAATCGAGGAGCATAGTATGCCACCATCCAACATGGCTAACTATGTTCCTCCCATCCCATACCCTCAAAGATTGAAGAAAAAGAATGATGGTGCCCAATATAGAAAATTCCTTGATATCTTTACTAAATTGAGCATCAGCATTCCATTTGCCGAAGCGATAGCGGAAATCCCATCTTATGCCAAATTCTTGAAGGGCATTCTCTCAAATAAGAAGAAATTGGCGGAATTTGCTACCATTGCCCTTACGGAGGAGTGTAGTGCTATCCTACAAAACAAACTTCCTCCTAAATTGAAGGATCCCGGAAGCTTCACGGTGCCATGTTCTATTGGCAAGATTGGCGAGGTAAGATCCCTTTGTGATCTTGGTGCTAGTATCATCCTCATACCCCATTCCTTATTTAAAAAACTTGGTGTGGGGGAACTTCAATCAACTACCATAGCCTTACAACTTGCGGATAGATCAATTCGTTACCCGATTGGAGTTATGGAGGATGTGCTTGTTAAAGTTGGGAAATTCTACTTTCCTGTGGATTTTCTTATTTCGGAGATGGAGGAGATGGAGATCCCTATCATTCTTGGAAGGGCATTCTAGCCACTGCAGCCGCCCTTATTGATGTGAAAAACGGAATTGTCAAATTCCGTGTTGGAGATGAAGAGCAAGAGTTCCATGTTTGAGATTCTTTGAAGAAACACCATGATGATCCCTCTTGTTTTAACATTGACATTCTTGACACTTTAGCTAAAGAGTGTTTTGGGAAAATCATTCATGAAGATCCCTTGGAACCTTGCATCATGCTAGGATGCAATGAAGAAGAAGAAAGTCATGAACTTCTTGAAGAAGTTATGTACTTGCAAGCCGGAGCCCCTTTCAAACAATTCTGACAAAAATTCGAAGATCTTGGAACAAGTAAGTCCACATTAAAACCATCTCTTGAGGTTCCACCAAAACCATCTTTGAAAACTCTACCGGAGCATCTCAAATATGCATTTCTTGGAGATAACTCAACTTTCCCGGTAGTAATTTCTTCTTCACTCACATCTCTTCAAGAAGAAAAATTACTACGGGTATTGAAGGACCACAAAACATCTATTGCATGTTCCTTGGCGGATATTAAGGGTATTAGCCATTCTCTTTGTATGCACCGGATTTTAATGGAGGAAAATCACAAACCCACGGTGGAGCATCAAAGGAGGCTAAACCCCAGTATGAAAGAGGTAGTTAAGGAGGAAGTTCTCAAACTCCTTGACTATGGCATAATTTACTACCCCATTTCGGATAGTAAATTTGTAAGCCCCGTCCAAGTCGTTCCAAAGAAGGGTGGAATCACGGCAGTGGCCAATAGTAAGAATGAATTAATTCCTACTAGAATGGTCACCGGTTGGAGGATGTGCATAGACTACCGGAAATTGAACTCTGGCACAATGAAGGACCACTTTCCCCTTCCATTCATGGATGAAATGTTGGAACGTGTTGCGAGTAATGAATTCTTTTGTTTCTTGGATGGGTTCTCCGGTTATTTTCAAATAGCCATCTCCCTCGAAGACCAAGAAAAGACAACATTCACATGTCCTGTTGGCACATTTGCCTATAGAAGGATGTCGTTCGGATTATGCAACGCCCCCGGAACATTTCAAAGATGTGTCATGGCAATTTTTGCGGATATGGTGGGGGACTTAATGGAGGTATTCATGGATGATTTTTCTGTTTTTGGAAATTCTTGTGACTCATGCTTACTTTCCCTTGAGAAAGTATTAACTCGGTGTGAAGAAACAGACTTAGCTCTCAATTGGGAGAAATGTCATTTCATGGTAACCGAAGGGATTGTCTTGGGACACAAAATTTCCCCCAATGGAATTGAAGTAGACCAAGCAAAAATTGAAGTCATAAAGAAACTACCTCCTCCACATTCAGTGAAAGCTATCCGGAGTTTTCTAGGGCATGCCGGTTTTTACCGGCGATTCATCAAAGATTTCTCTAAAATCGCTAAACCTCTATGCGATTTATTAGCCAAAGATGTCCCATTTGAAATCACCCCAACTCGGCTCAAAGCTTTCAACACTCTAAAGGAAGCTCTCACCACGGCCCCTATCCACATCACCGGATTGGTCTCTCCCATTCGAGTTGATGTGTGATGCAAGTGATCATGCTATTGGTGTAGTACTTGATCAAAGAAAAGAAAAGAAACTTCATGCCATACACTATGCATCGAGGTTGCTCCATGACGTGGAGCTCAATTATGCCACCACCGAGAAGGAATTCCTAGTCGTCATCTATGCTTTTGACAAATTCCGATCATATCTAATCGGCCAAAAAGTGATTGTTTATACCGATCACTCCGCCATCAAATATCTCATGAACAAGAAAGATGCCAAACCAAGGTTAATTTGTTGGGTTTTACTAGTCCAAGAATTCGACTTTGAAATCCGAGACAAGAAAGGGAGTGAAAACCATGTGGCGGATCATCTTTCACGACTTGAAGGCACCCCAAATGACAAGGAGGAGGAGATAAGAGACGATTTCCCATATGAACAAATCATGGCTATTAAAGAGGTACAACTGCCATGGCTCATCGATTTCATTAATTTTCTTGCAAAAGAAATTCTTCCTCCATCACTCACTTTCCATCAAAGGAAGAAATTCCTAAGTGATGTGAAGCATTACTATTGGGATGAACCATATATTTTCAAGCATTGTGCCGACGGAATTGTTAGAAGATGCATCCCCGATGAGGAAATTATGTCCGTTTTGAACCATTGCCACAACCTTCCTTGTGGTGGCCACCACGGTCCAGATCGGACAGCAGCGAAGGTCCTCCAATGTGGTTTCTTCTGGCCGACACTATTCAAAGATGCAAGGAGTTATGTGAAAGCTTGTGACCGATATCAAAGAACCGGAAATCTTAGCTGGAGGAATGAAATGCCTCAAAATATGATCCTTGTGGTTGAACTCTTTGATGTATGGGGATTGGACTTCATGGGACCTTTTCCTAAATCCTATGGGAAAAGCTATATCCTTGTAGCAGTGGACTACGTCTCCAAGTGGGTGGAGCCGTGGAGGCAATAGCTCTACCCGACAACACTAGCAAAAGTGTGGGGGAATTCGTGAAGAAAAACATTTTTTCACGGTTCGGTGTGCCTCGTACCATCATAAGTGACAATGGCACACATTTCAAGAATGCCCATTTTTCTAGCTTGCTAAAGAAATATGGGTGCAATTTCTGAACCGGGGCAGCTTATCATCCACAAACTAATGGGCAAGTTGAAGTATCCAACTGGGAGATTAAATCAATTCTAAAAGATCTATTTTCACCATATAACAAACCATATAAGACCTATTATCAAGTATTGTATAAGACCTATTTTCACCATATAAATATGTATAATACATATTTATCAATTGGGTTAATTGAGTTTTCCCAATTAACTCAATTAAGTCCTTCTATATGAGACTGTCAAATAGGTCCTCCCAATTATGAAAGGCCGACAATAATCTCCTCATTTTTAGGCATTATTAATCATTAATAATCCATAAAAACACATTTAATTACCTTAGGTAATCTCATGAAATTATTTCACTAATTATAAGCAACATAGTCAGCCATCCTTACCTTATGATGTGCTTAACTAGCTGCCTTTGCAAAGCCCTTCGGTTATCCCCCGTTCCGGACCGATAAAGAACGAAAAATCTGGGCAAGATGTAAAAGCCGGGCGGCTTGCATGAAAGGTGGGCGACTTTCGGGCCTGCAGCTCGAAAACAGTCCCCAACAATGGCGGTTTTCCGGCGGTTTCGACTCCTATCGATTTCACAACTCTTCTAAGTTAAATACGACCATTTTATATCAATATTCTACACTTTTAAACGTGTAGAACATCATGTTTAATCCACCATATGATTTATTAAAAATCACACACAAAAAACTAGCTAGAGAAGTGACGTCGCCACGTTTTGCTGCCGGTGAAAAGACGACTGGCGGCCGGTTCAAGCCGAAGGGCGGCCGCCCACCAGACCGCCTACGAGAAATTTTCTGCTATAAATAGCCCGATTTTTGCTGAACTCAAACACACCACTTCCAACCCTAAATCAGTTCGAAAACCTCCTTCTTCTTCACCATTTCCGCAGCTCCAAGGGATTTTGGGAGAGAGAAACTTCAATTCTTCATATCTTCTTCATTTTAGCTTCAAATTGTAAGTTCTTCATATTTATTTTCATCTTCTCAACCAGTAGAATCTGAATCTGTGCTTTGTTTTCTCGATCTGTTCTTCAATTTTTTCCAGAATATTTATCAAGTATTTCGCAGTTTCTTCCAAAAATTAAATAAAAAAGTTGTTGATGTTGAATTCATTCTAATTAATTATATAGTTTTTTACTAGCCTCAAGGTTGTTATTTATCAGAAGAAAGTTAATTTTCACAAAGCAAAATAATTTTTAATTAATTTCGGTATTTAGTTGTTATTATTGCATAAATTAAATTAAATAGTTTAAAATAGAAAACAAATATGGTCCTAATTCCAGTTTATTCAACTGCAATATCACCCCCAGTAGTCAATATAAAATTTATCAGGAATTTAAAGTATTTTTAGTTGCCTTTTGCATTTTATAGTTAAAATTGGGAAAATTATCAATTAGTTGTTAAAATTGGATTTTAGGTCTAATAATTCGTGAAAAATTCAAGATAGTTATATTTTAGTTCCTACAAGTTTAATTTGCCAGAATTTAATTTTTGTTTAATTTTTTCTATTATACATGTTTAATTCCTTGTGTTTAATTTATTTACTATATTGTTGAATGAATAAATAATGTTTAGTAGCTAATTTGTTTTGGGCATGAATTGAATATAGGAATATGGATTGACTTGTTAGCCGAAAATTATTCAAATTTTCAAATTAGACTAACTGTTATTTGAAAATTAATAATTGTTAGCCATTTTCATTAATTAAATTTTGGAAAATTAATAATAACTTGTCTATGAAATTAGAAAATAATTTGAGCCAATCATATTCAAGCACATTAATAAGGCCTAGAAATAGGAAATTTTAATGAAAAGGATTTACATCTTGTCTATGAGAAATAAATTCAAATTGCTTAAATTATGGGTTAAATTAGTTAATGAATTTGGCTATTTTAATTAATTAAAATATTGGAGAATTATTTCTGTCTTGTCTGTGAGATTAGAATTTAATTCAAGCCAACCATTTTTGAATACATTAATGAAACCTAGAAATAGGATAAATTAATGAAAGTAATTTCTATTCTTGTCTATGAGAAAAGAAATTATTAGTCTGATGGAGTATATGGCCCGGGAACCCCTGGCCCACAGACTCCTACTACTCCAACGAAGGCCCAACAGGCCCAGGAGGCCCAACAGGCCCAAATCACAGCGCCCAGAGTACCAAGCACCCCGCACTACGCGCCAGGGGTGCCTTCGGCCCCCTGGCCGAAGGCTCTACACTCTCACAGAGCGGGTTTCTCAAGCAAATTAAGAAACTGGGAGAAAACGGCGAAAACAGTAGCCCTCGGCACTTTGAGCCCTCGACACCAGGGTGCCATCGGTTGGAGGAGCCCTCGGCTACTGCTCCATAGCCGAAGGCATCTCACTCGACAGGATATCCGCCTCACATGCGTACAGATCGCCGTACCCTGCACAGACGTCCCATCCAACAGCCGCATTAAATGCGGCCACATGCGGCTGCCAGCGCCAACCAGTTGAGGTGACCCCTCGGCCAATGAGCGCTTGACACGTGTCCCTGTCCGGCATTTATTGCTAATATAAATAGCACCCCATTTCCCCATTTGTAACCACGCTGAAAACGGCATTCATACTGAATACACTCTCTCTCTACATTTACTTACTTGCTCTGACTTCTCTCTAAGTTATTCCCCGTAATAACCCTTCGGATATATACCCCTGGGTAGACTATCCATCATTTGGTGCTCTCGTTGAGAGGTCGAACAATCGAGTAAGAAACCCTCCCCCTCGACCAAACACAAAACACTAGCCCTCTATCAAAATGGTGAGAACAACACGTGCCAACTCAAAGAACGTAGAAGACAAGAACCTGGCCCTCGGCGACGTCAACGCCCCCGAAGCCTCTCACAGGGCTCGCGAGGGCGGTGTCATCGCTGGGCTGGAACAGGCGGCTGTCGATCTACGCCTTCAGATCCAACAGAATGCCCCCGATGCCCGCCTCGGCATCGAGGCCAAGAAGAAAAACCGGAGCGATGACCAAGTCAGCCCTCCGGTTCTCACCATCGACGTACAATCGGCGCTCTCCGCCTTCATCCAAACGCTCACCCAGAACCCGGGTGCCTTCGACACCCTGGCTCCAGCTCACCCTCAGATCGGGGAAAATATCATACTCCCCCCTCTGCCACACCCCTTCGGAAATCCCACCCCTCGGGTGAGAAACGACGAAGGGGTGGTGGCCCAAGATACGTCCTCCCAGGAAGTTCAGTCCCGGGACCGCCATAATGACAACAGGGAAAGGCCCCGTACTTCCGCCCTCAACCGGCTCGGAGGAGGGCCAGACCGCCGAGGGGTCCAAGACCGCCTCGGGGGGAAAGCACTCCAAAGGCCCCAGGAAAGCGGGGGATCTGTTTCGAGGGCAGACGAGGAGCGTCCCCCTCGGGACAAAGGCAAGGCACCCCTTCATGCCGATGACGCTCGCCACCAGATCAACCATGCCCACTCGGCCCGGGTTCGTTCGCAGGGGGCGGAGACCCTCCCGAAGGATCCCCGGGACGAAATTATTGCGGCCCTCCAACGCTGGCTTGACGAGATGGAGTCCAACAAAGCTCACACCACCACCTCCACCCCTCATTCAGATCTCAAATACGAGGCCATGATGGCCAAAATGGAGGAGTTGCAGAAGAAGGTGGCCGAGGGCTCCGGAGAACCCGTCATCCAGCTCCGGACTCGGACGCCATTTACCCCAAGGGTATTGGCGGCCCGGATCCCGGAGAAATACCGAGGGCAACACATACAGCCCTACAACGGGAAAACGGACCCCCAGGAACACTACAGCAAATACCAGAACAGCATGATGATGGTGGGGGCGTCAGACGAATATTTGTGTCGATGGTTCCTCTCCACCTTAGAGGGACCGACATACGAATGGTTCAACAGGCTGCCCGAGGGCTGCATTGATTCGTGGCAAGAACTCGCCCAACGATTCTTGACACAATTTGCCGGGAGGCGTCGCACAAGGAAGCACTTCTCCCACCTCCTAACAATACGCCAGAAGAAGGATGAGACCCTTCGGGATTTCCTAGAGCGCTGGAGGACGGAGGCCGACAAGGTCGACGGTGCTGACGACGGGACCCTCCTGGCCCTCTTACAAACCGTCCTCCGCACCGGCAACTTTTCAAGGAGCCTCATCATTGAACCCCCCCGCGACTACATAAGGGCTTTGCAGCGGGGGGACCGATATGCTGAGGCCGAGGAGGTGGAGAAGTATCACCAGCATCCGGACCAGCAGCCCCCGAGGGCTGACAACAAGCATAACCGAGGACCGGGGCTCCTCCAAATCACCCCAAGACTTCGGGACCCTCTGATGACCGCCCTCGGCAAGGCCAAGCCAAGCCCGGGGGAGGTTATAAGAGCAACCCTAAGACTTGGGCACAACCCATTCTCCTGGACCGCCCTCGGACACCATTGACGCACCCCGTCAGCATCATCCTCGATTTTGCCGAGGAGAGGGGCCTCGTTGAGCGCGACTCTCGCGCACCCCCGGAGGTACACGCTATCAACCCTCAGTTCCCCTACTGTCGCTTCCATCGGCACCAGGGGCACAGGACCGATGACTGCCATCAGCTGAAGACAGCCATCGAGAGGTTAATACAAGCAGGACACCTGTCCCAATTTGTTCAGAGCCCTCGGCAGGAGGGACCTTCTCATCAGGGGCCTCCCCGAGGGCACCACACGAAGGTAAATGCTTGGGTAAACCCGAATACCATCCCCCTCGGCAAGAAGAGGGAGATTGGAAACTTGGAAGAAGAAGAGGAGGAATACCCCCACTACCAGGAGAAAAAACGCCACATCCTCATGATCACCGGTGGCAATACAGGGGGCGATTCCACCAGCCAACGAAAGAAGTGGGCTCAATCGCTTTACGTGGGGGAAGTCACTCATATGCCCCCGGTAAAGCGACTAAGGGAGGAACCCATCACCTTCACCAACGCAGATCTCCCTCCTACTTCTTCTCCTCACAGGGATGCCTTGGTGATTCGGACGGAGATAAACGACACCATCATTCACCGAACTTACATTGACACGGGCAGCTCCGTCAATGTAATGTACCTCAGCACCTTCAGAGAGCTGCATCTGGAGAGGGGGTCCCTTCGGCCCATTAAGACCCCTCTTGCCGGCTTCACCGGCGATACTATTGATTCCGAGGGGGTAATAACCCTCCCGGTGATCTTCGGCGACGGGCTCCATAGAGCCCAGCTCGAAGTGGAGTTCGTCGTCGTCAACATTGACTGCGCCCACAACATCATCCTCGGCCGGCCAGCCCTCGAGGACCTCGAAGCCATCATCTCCATGAGGCACCTCTGCCTCAAGTTTTCCGCCGAGGGGGGCATTGGCTACTCCCGGGGGAACCAGAAAATTGCCCGCGCCTGCTATCTTCAGGTCACTAAGAAGGTAAGTAAGACGGATTTCCGTGTTGACACCATCACCGGAGCCATCGACCAAGAGGAAAGAAGGTCGAGGGCTGAACCGGCTGAGGACGTAGAAGACTTCGCGCTCGATCCGGCCCAGCCGGAGAGAGTCGTGAAGATTGGAGCCCAGCTCCCTGAAGATTTGAAGACCGGTATCACCGACGCCCTCCGCGCCTACTCCACTGTCTTTGCATGGGGGCCGGAGGACATGCCGGGAATCAGCCGAAGGGTCATCACCCACCGCCTCTCGGTGGACCCCTCGGCAAAAGCAGTACAACAACGAAGGAGACCCCTCTCCGCCGAGAGGAGGGAATTCGTGAAGAAGGAGGTCGCCATGCTCCTCTCAATTAAGCACATCAAGGAGGTGAAATATCCCTCATGGCTAGCGAATGTGGTCCTCGCACAGAAGCCCCCTACCTTCCGCATGTGCGTGGACTACACCGATCTCAACAAGGCGTGCCCTATGGATCCATTCCCCCTACCAAATATTGATCAACTGGTGGATGAGACCGCAGGGTGTGAGATCATGTCCTTCCTCGATGCCTTCCGAGGGTATCACCAAATTTTCATGCACGAGGAAGACGCCGAAAAAACTGCCTTCATGACTCCCGAGGGCATCTTCTGCTACCTTGTAATGGCCTTCGGCCTAAAGAACTCAGGGGCCACTTACACCCGGATGGTGGCCCGGGTCTTTCAAGCCGTCTTAGGGCGCACCATGGAGGCCTACGTTGACGACATGATCGTCAAGAGAAAACAATCTTCCAGCCATGCTGACGACCTCCGAGAAATCTTCGCCATCATGCAAAAATTCAACCTTCGGCTAAACCCGAAGAAGTGCACCTTCGGCGTCCAAGGAGGCAAATTCTTGGGCTACATGGTGAGCTGAAGGGGTATTGAGGCCAATCCCGAGAAGATCCAGGCCATCATCAACATGGAACCCCCACGCAATGTGAAGGAAGTCCAACGGTTGACGGGCCGCCTGGCAGCCCTCAACCGCTTTCTATCTAAATCGGCGGAGAAGTCTCTACCCTTCTTCCAGATCATGAGGAAGACGGCTGGTTTTCTATGGACTCCAGAATGCCAGGGGGCTTTCGACGAGCTCAAACGATATCTATCTTCACCTCCTGTGCTCTCCAAACCCAAGGTAGGGGAGACCCTCTACCTCTACCTTGGGGTCAGCCCGACGGCCATCAGCTCTGTGCTCATCCGGGAGGCCGAGCTCAGGTACTCCCCTGTGGAAAAAACGGTGTTAGCCATCGTTTGGACTGTCAAGAAGTTGGGCCACTACTTTCAGGCTCACCCGGTTCAGGTCCTCACTCATCAACCCCTCGGCGCCCTCATGAGGAGCCCCACCAGCTCCTCCCGCATGGTGAAATGGGCTATCTTCTTGAGCCAGTACAACATTGACATCCGTCCAAGGCCTGCCATCAAGGGCCAAGCCCTGGCGGACTTTGTGACGGAGTGTACCGCAAGGGCAGCCACGGACGGGGAGCCCTCGGCTACCTCGGACGACTGGTGGACCCTCTACACCGACGGCTCCTCCGCAACCAAAGCATGCGGGGGAGGGGTAGTCCTCATTACTCCCGAGGGCTTCAGAGCCTACTATGCAATCCACTTCTCCTTCAAAGTATCCAATAACGAGGCCGAATATGAGGCCCTCCTATGTGGCCTTCGGCTGGCTGCCGACATGAGGGCTCGGCAGATCCACATCAAATGCGACTCCAAGTTGGTCGTTGGCCAAATCTCCGAGGAATATGAGGCCAAGGAGGGGAGAATGAAACAGTACAAGGAAGCGGCCAAGGAGTTGCTTAAGGTATTTGAGGCACACTCTCTCACTCAAATACCGAGGGCTCAGAACTCCGAGGCCGACATATTATCTAAGCTCTCGGCCGACTCCCCCGAGCACATCTCCAAAATTGCCAAAATCGAGGAACTCAGCCTCTCAAGCATCCATGTAAGCCCCGTTATGAACATACAACAACGTCAAGAGGATTGGATCTCAGATATCACCACCTTCATCTCCACAGGGCAGCTACCCGAGAATGAGGCCCGCGCTAAACTGGAAAAGCTGAGGGCTCCTAGCTACACCATCGAAGATGGAAGGCTCTACAAACGATCTTACAATGGCACGCTACTTCGGTGCCTTCATCCAGATGAAGCCGAGGTCGCAATGGAGGAAGTGCACAGTGGCACTTGTTCAGCTCACCAGGGACCCTTCTCCATGTCCCGAAGGCTCATTCTCCAGGGCTACTTCTGGCCAACCATGGCCAGGGATTGTGCTGACCTTGCCCGGAGGTGCACCGCATGTCAACATTTCCAGAAAGCTCCCGTCAGGCCAGCGGTCAACTATGCCCCCATCAGCACCTCTGTCCCATTTTCTCGATGGGGGATAGACCTTGTGGGCCCTCTGCCGAGGGGTACCTCCAACAACAGATACATCATTGTGGCCATCGACTACTTTACCAAATGGGTGGAGGCTGAGCCCCTCGCTAGCATCACAAAGGCGAGGTGCCGTCATTTTGTCCTCAAGAACATCCTCACAAGGTTTGGCGTCCCTCAGCAAATTATCTCCGACAATGGGACACAATTTGAGGCAGCCCCCTTCTGTGCCCTTCTGGAGGCATGGGGCATCAAACACACCTTCTCCTCCGTTGCCTACCCTCAAGGCAACGGGCAAGTAGAGAACGCCAACCGGACCTTGCTCGAGGGCCTCAAAAAGAAGCTGGAGGCCGAGGGCGGTGGCTGGGTGGAAGAACTCCACAACATCCTTTGGGCCTACCGCACCACCCCTCGGCGAGCAACAGGTGAAACACCCTTCTCCCTCTGCTACGGTTTTGAAGCCAAAGCTCCTACGGAAGTCACCCTTCCCACCCGAAGGGTGATCCAATATGACCCCGAGGTCAACGACAGCAACATGGCCCTCGACCTCCACCTCATTTCAGAACGCCGGGAGCAGGCCTTCATCCGGGCGGAAAACTACTGAAGGCAAGTTAAAAGCTACATCGACGCCAAAGTTCGCACCCGAGAATTTCAAGTGGGGGACTATGTCCTCCGGAGGAGGGAAGCCAGCCAACCAACCGAGGGAGGAAAAATGGCACCAAAATTCGAAGGCCCCTACATCATAGCAGCCATCATCAAACCTGGGACCTACAAGCTCAAACGCCCCAACGGGAAAGAAGTCCCTAGGCACTGGAATGTACACCATTTAGTTAAATTTTATCAATAATGTAAGAGCAGCCAAGCCCTCATAACTAGTGAATGTACTATCCTATGGCCCAAGGCCTTCAATTTCGAAGAATGAAGATACATTCAAGACATCAAGCCCTCATACTGACTACAGGCCCCCGGCCTCACCACGAGAAGAACCCCCTCCGGCACCAAGTGCCGAGGGCGGACACCATCAACACCTACAACAACGGTGAAAACCCCACGTGTTTTCAGTCAAGACCCCTCGGTACCAAGTACCGAGGGAGGGAACTCCTATCACCAACAACAAGGAACGCCATGTGTTTCATTTCCCTTCGGCACCCAGTGCCGAGGGTACATTCCCACCTTCAACATCAAAAAAGAAAAAGATGAGAACACCAAGTGTTCCTACAGAAGACCCTTCGGCACCCAGTGCCGAGGGTACACCTCCATCATCAAACATCGAAACGAAGAAAAAACACCAAATGTTTCAACGAAGACCCCTCGGCACCCAGTGCCAGGGATATGCTCTCCTATCAACTTCCAAACATCTGTTGGGAAACACCAAGTGTTTCATTTGGAGACCCTTCGGTACCAAGTACCGAGGGTAGACGCCTACATCAACTACAACAAAAGAGAACACCAAGTGTTCCTACAGAAGACCCCTCGGTACCAAGTACCGGGGGCTACACATCGAAACTAACACCAAGTGTTGTTTCTAAAAGCCGTACCCCACGAGGACGCATATACCGAAGGCGCCACCATCGGTGCCGGCGGCACGTAGTGCCCCCGGCCATTTGCAACTAGTGTGCAAATGAAAACCCTTCCTTGAAACGCTTTCCGCGTCACTACCCCCAGGGTATGACAGGCATGAGAAATGCCCAGGATTCGACTTTCAAAAACGGAACGTTATCCGCGTCACTACCCCCAGGGTATGACAGGCATGAGAAATGCCCAGGATTCGACTTCCAAACCGAAACGCTCCCCGCGCCACCACCCCAAGGGTGTGGCAGGCCACGGACTATGTCTAGCGCCGAGGGGACGACTTTCAAAAATGAGGCGCTTTCCGCGCCATTCCCCAAGGGGAGGCAGGTTACGGACCACCATATCTTGTGCCCAGGAAACGTCCCTCGATCCCCTCGGAACTCGGAAGGTTAACCTGAGGGAGGAGAGCCATTGGTGTATTCTGATGGTCTCCTAATAGGCCCAGCCTTACCAAGAAACCAAGTTTCTTGATGCCTTCCCTTCACCACCAACCAAAAAAAAAAAAGGGGAGGGGGGGGGGGGGGGGTGAAGGGGAGTAGACTCAGTGAGAAATCAAAGAGTACACTCCAACAGATCACAACAAGCCGAGGGCTCCCCACGGGAACACCTCCGGTAACTGAAGGCTCCTATTTCCCGAAGGATACTACTCGAACAAATAGCAGCAAGGAACGGCTAAGTCCACTGCCTGGTCACCTCCGGTCACACAAACACCGAAGGCTTCAACAATACAAAGGGACTGGACTATCCAAAGTACACTAAGATGGTACCTTCAAATATGTACCGAAGGCAGCTGTTATACATTAATACCGAGGGCCCCTACCCCATTACAAGGGACACAACTGGCTGAGTCAAACTCTACAACTCTTCAGAGTGTATGCCGAGGGCACACACTCCTCATTGGCTTTCTTCACAACAACAGGATTCAACATCAATTTACGCAAAGTAATGTAGAGTCAGAGGGCACCTATCACCCGAAGGCTACACAAGGAAGCAGCACTTGAAAAAATTCTAAGTCCTAAAGATTGAGCCCCCGGCCCAATCAATATTACTGCCAAGGGAATATGGTAGCCGAAGGCCAGGCAATACAACAACGCTTAAAAAATATTCTGTCCTAAATGAGCTGCCCCCGGGCATCTCGCAAAGTGATGTGGAATCAGAAGGGATGCCATCTCCCGAAGGCTCCCAAGGGAAAATCTACACTTAGAATATTTTCTAAGTCCTACATGTTTTTCCCCCGGTCAACTACTCATACATCAAGAAGGGATGCCATCTCCCGAAGGCTCCCAAGGGAAAATCTACACTTAGAATATTTTCTAAGTCCTACATGTTTTTCCCCCGGTCAACTACTCATACATCAAGAAGGGATGCCATCTCCCGAAGGCTCCCAAGGGAAAATCTACACTTAGAATATTTTCTAAGTCCTGCATATTTCCCCCCCCCCCCCCCCCCGGTCAGCTACTCATACATCATGGAGGGATGCCATCTCCCGAAGGCTCCCAAGGGAAAATCTACACTTAGAAATCTTTCTAAGTCCTACATATTTCACCCTCAACTTATAAAGGGACCCAATAGCCGAAGGCTACCTATCAATCGAGGGCTACAGTGCACAAGGAATCGACACTCAAGAAAATTTTCTAAGTCCTAAAGAATTGGCCCCCGGCCTATTCAATATTTCAGTTGGGGCTCCACAGTAGCCGAAGGCTACGTGACATACTACACTTGCAAAAAATTTCTAAGTCCTGTACATTGGGCCCTCGGTCCAACAATCACACATCAGGAAGGGATGCCATATCCCGAAGGCTCTCAAGGGGAAATCTACACTTAGAAATTTTTCTAAGTCCTAGGATTTGGGTTACTACAAACGCCCGAAGGCCTCATGCTGTGCTACACTTAGGAAAAATTTCTAAGTCCTAATTGCTGCTGAACCCTCGGTTGCATATCCAGCAGAGGGTGCCCAACTACCGAAGGCTTCCAGGGGCAAGCTACAGTCAGAAAAAATTCTAAGTCCTAAAACATACATTCAAAGGAACAAAGGCATACATCCATAGCAAGACGAAGGCATATATTCGACAATGAACAAATCAAAAGGAAGCATGTTATATGTCAAAGGCCCGAGGGCATATATGTACTCATTCATTCAAAAAAGGGAGTTTAAATACACTGTTACAAAGGAGGCCGAGGCCAACAATTACAACACAAAAGGGGGGAATACAATTCAAGAAGGGGGTACTGTGGACATCGCCTCGCTCTCGGCTTCATCTTCTTCACCCCCAAGGCCGCACTCCCGGAGGGTCTCCGAGTCTTCAAGAACTGGCCTCTCTTCCCCCTCGGGGAGCGGGATCCTGACATCTGGCTGGCGGGGGGGAGACCATAAGCCTCTGGACGGAACTCCTCCGATGCCACCAGAAAGTGCTTCGCAAGCTTCCGGTAGATGAGGCGTTGGGTGAAGAACTCCCCGCCTTGGTAGTACGAGTCGCCCCTCTCGGCAAGCCACATCTTTCCGGGGCCCCCGACCCACTCGTCTACTGAAGCCCCCACCACCGAAGCGAGCCACTCCCTCCGGTCTTCGGCCTTCCACCCTTCGGCCGTGAAGCTGATCACCGCATCCTCTCGGGCCTTGGAGACGGCCTCTTCTTGAGCCGCGCGGGCTTCATCGGCAGCAATACGGGCGGCCTCGGCGGCGGCCTCCCCGGCCCTGGCTAGCCCCTCATTGACCCCTTCGGCCCTTGCAGCCTGCACCCTCTGCTCCATGCCGTCGGTGGCCAGACGGAGAGAGTCCTCGACTTCAGCAAGCTTCTTCCTGAGGAGGGCGGCCTCCCCCTCGGCGGCACCCTTGGCCTTCCTCATTTGATCCACCCTTCGGAGGTGCTCGCAGAGGCCCATAAAAGTCAGCAATTCACGAAGGCAAGAATAAGGCATAATGAACATAGTACAGAAGGAAAACATAACAATGAAGGAAAACAGTGGACCCCCTGGTAACAACTCCACTGCTGCCCTCATCTGGCAGGCCCTCGATCCCCGGATTGAGGGGCTTCCCTTCGGCGCCCCCAGGACATCAACAGCAAGCCTTCGGCTAATCAACACATGAGCCCTCAGAACAAGGAAGAGCCTTCGGCATTACCGTTGTTCTCCATTTCTGACCAAGGTTTCACATTTTCGATTCATCATTGGGGGAATTCGGTGCACTCTTTTTCCCTCATTAGGATTTTTTCCCCCAGGGTTTTTCCTAATGAGGTTTTTAACGAGGCACCCCCCCAAAATGAAACGAAAAGCGTCAGCCTTCGGCCCACAACAGCAACGTAACTACTTTACTCCTTTTCACCACTTTACAAGTGCCTCAAGGAGTGGGGGACTGGAGGACCCCCTCGGGAAAATCATTAAATTACAAAATCAGTGAAATTCCAACAAACGACAAGGCAAGCCCTCAAGTCCCGACATGTGGGTAACTGAGGGACTGCCTTCGGCAGGGACATAAAAGCAACAACTCCTCACCAATTTCAGAGATCACGACGAGACAACATCAAAGGGCAAGCACAAATTACTCCTTTTCCCTCAAGTACCTTTCGGCAAAAGGAGTGAGGGACTCCTGATGGAGTATATGGCCCGGGAACCCCCGGCCCACAGACTCCTACTACTCCAGCGAAGGCCCAACAGGCCCAGGAGGCCCAACAGGCCCAAATCACAGCGCCCAGAGTACCAAGCAGCCCGCACTACGCGCCAGGGGTGCCTTCGGCCCCCTGGCCGAAGGCTCTACACTCTCACAGAGCGGGTTTCTCAAGCAAATTAAGAAACTGGGAGAAAACGGCGAAAACAGTAGCCCTCGGCACTTTGAGCCCTCGACACCAGGGTGCCATCGGTTGGAGGAGCCCTCGGCTACTGCTCCATAGCCGAAGGCATCTCACTCGACAGGATATCCGCCTCACATGCGTACAGATCGCCGTACCCTGCACAGACGTCCCATCCAACAGCCGCATTAAATGCGGCCACATGCGGCTGCCAGCGCCAACCAGTTGAGGTGACCCCTCGGCCAATGAGCGCTTGACACGTGTCCCTGTCCGGCATTTATTGCTAATATAAATAGCACCCCATTTCCCCATTTGTAACCACGCTGAAAACGGCATTCATACTGAATACACTCTCTCTCTACATTTACTTACTTGCTCTGACTTCTCTCTAAGTTATTCCCCGTAATAACCCTTCGGATATATACCCCCGGGTAGACTATCCATGATAGTCCAATTTTAGTTTTAATTCTCCTAATTACTAGGTCCAAGAAGATATCCATTTCTAATTACTCAATTCATTGCCCTTATTTGCCTCGATCTCTTCATTAATCTTTGGAATATTTGATCTTAAGCTTTCATCTTTAGTTGAAATTTGCTCCTAGTTATAAATTTTGCAAATTGGCCTAGTTTAGAACACAATCACACCCTTTTGTATTGAAAAAGCTTCCAACGATTAGCGATAGCCCGTGACTAAGACTAAATTAACAAAACTCCTCCGCCATTCCTCAAGAGACACGATACTCGGGAAAAAATCGAAAGGTTAGACTCCATTTTACTAAAACGCCGCGAAAGCGATTATCATTGACCAAATTATATGGAATTTTGAGTGGTGGTGCATTAACTAATGTGATTAATTGATTAAAGGTTTTACAATTTTGTTTTGAACACTACTCCCTCCGTCCTATTTTACTTAGCCAAATTTGACTTTCCAAGTCAATGACGTCTAACTTTGACCGATTATATGTTAATATAGAGAAAGTATTAATAATATGAAAATGACATGAAAATATTCTTTGTTAAAAATACTATCATAAAAGTATAAAATTATTAAATTTTACATAAATATATTAGTTTAAATAATTGGTCAAAGTTTACCACTTTTGACTGAAAACGTCAAAGATGGCTAAGTAAATTGAGACAGAGGGAGTATGACCGTTCCAATTGATGTTAATATTTCCATTCAAAGTTTATATTTGTTGAAGTTTATTCCCTTCAACCCGCAAGCCCAACACACAACCTAAGGGTTTTGAGTGGGTATTTTAAGAGAAGAAGGTCAAACAAGTAAGATGAGGCCCAATAAGAAGTTTCAGTATAATTCTAAGGGGTGAGGCGTGAGGCCGTTCGTCCCCTTGCTAGGCGTGAGGCCGTTCGTATTTAAACTGTGCTATGAACTGTTACAAGTGAGGACGTTCGTCCCCAGATATGCTACGAACTTCTATGAATGCTATAATACTAGAGTGCTAAGTTGTCTCCCTTTACAATGAAATAAATGCTACTCCCTCCGTCCCGGTCATTTTTTCCAATTTTCCTTTTCGGGCTGTCCCAATTAATTCTTCCAACTTCCACTTTTGGAAAAAATATGTGGTTCACATTCATTCACCTTCTTCTTACACAACTACAACCATACATTTTCACTTTATTCCCACTACCTAAATTTGCGATACCGGTCAAAATTGGAAGAAATGACCGGGACAGAGGGAGTACTATTTATACTGTCAATGGGTAGTTAGATGAATTGAACCCAGCTGTAGATGACTCGATCCCAACCATCGAATCCTCTGCATTAAATGTGCGACCAGCAAATATCCTGCATTAAATGTGCGACTAGCAAATATCTTGCATTAAATGTGCAATCACCAAATATCCTGTATTAAATGCGCAACCACCAAATATCCTGTATTAAATGCGCAACCACCAAATATCCTGTATTGATTGTAGAATCCTGCCAGGATCTTGGCACGTTCGTCCCCATGGGCTTGTCTCATGTTTCCTGCTCGGTCCGAAGTCCTGCGGGACGTACGTCCCGTGATGTTCCTGGGCCAAGGTACCCGCTGATGCTAGAATACATACGTCCTCTTAACCTTGGTGTTTCTTCTGGGTGAAGGTATCTATTGACGTTAGGATACGTACGTCTCCTGGATGATGGAAAGGTATCCCGTTGTCTTGGGTCTTCTGGGGACGTACGTCTCGTGCCCTACTTAGAGCAAGGCACCTATCGGAATGGTATCCCGTTGTCTTTATTCCTTCTGGGGACGTTCGTCCCCATTGAGTACGTACCTTGGGATACGTATGTCTCCTGGGATGGCTGTGTTGAGGCTGAGCTTTGCCTTGATTCGGGGAGATGACCCAGTTGTCTTTAATTACTGGAGAAGTTCGTCGCGTGGCCCAATCCTTGTGGTGTTGTGTTTGTGGAGACGTTCGTAGGGTGAGCCTTGATGGTTTATGGGCCAACCCCCATTGGGCCATTAACCCAACACAAGTCCCCCACTTCTGATGTTCCGAGCATGCGCGGGCCATAAGGAAGTATAATTGAATCTGACGTACGTCTCCAGCCAATACCCTTGGCGCCTCCCAAGTCATAGGCAGAGGGGTACCTCATTAAAAACTCCGCTGAGGAAAAAACCCAGTGGGAAAAAATCCCAATGGAGGAAAAAGAGTATACTCCGCTCTGTCATGAATTCTGGAGATGAAAGCGACGCTCGTGACGCGATGGTAGTCTGCTGCTTTCTGGACCTCCAAATGTCTTGCCTTATTCGATGGATCTCCATAGTCGTCTGGGACATACGTCTTCTAAAGGGGTATTCTCTGTTGCTTATGTCTGGGGACGTTCGTAGGATGATTAACCCAACACTTTCACGAATCTGCTCCAGAAAATATACTCTTGCCCACGCTCGTCCTCCGTCTTTGTTGGCATGTGTGTGAGGGTTTGGACATTCGTGCCCTAGAACCTTGGCCTAGGATTGTCCAGCTTCGTCATGCATGACCCGGGGGTGCCCCGACCTCGTCATACTCAGTGACAACCCTTGGCCCGAACTCTAAGGGACGTTCATCGCGTGTCCTCTGGCCTCTTCTTGGATGATGCTTGTCGCCAGACCCTCAGCCTTTGAAGTGGAGATGTTTGTGTAATACCCGAGATTAATTTAAGAGGATTAATAGTACTACTCATACCAACAGAGGTGCATCTCCTTTTAAGGGAGCTCATCACCCAAGAACTCCAAATTTAAGCGTGCTTGCACGGGAGTAGTCTTGGGATGGGTGACCCCCTGGGAAGTTATTCAGGGCGCGCATGAGTGAGGACAAAGTGCGCGGTAAAGGCTCGTGGTGGTTTGTGGGGATAGTACTATTGGTCTGGAGTAACTACCTCGGGTCTTGTGGGGTCGGGGTGTTACAGGTGGTATCAGAGCAACCCTGCGACAGTGTGTTGACCTGTTAGATATCGGGCAGGCACTTAGCGGGGCAAGATTCTGGGGTTTTATTGAGATTGGTTTAAGGGCGCAACGAGGACGTTGCGATCCTAAGTGGGGGTGATTGTAATACCCGAGATTAATTTAAGAGGATTAATAGTACTACTCATACCAACAGAGGTGCATCTCCTTTTAAGGGAGCTCATCACCCAAGAACTCCAAAGTTAAGCGTGCTTGCACGGGAGTAGTCTTGGGATGGGTGACCCCCTGGGAAGTTTCTCAGGGCGCGCATGAGTGAGGACAAAGTGCGCGGTAAAGGCTCGTGGTGGTTTGTGGGGACAGTACTATTGGTCTGGAGTAACTACCTCGGGTCTTGTGGGGCCGGGGTGTTACAGTTTGTCTCTGACCCTCGGCCTCTGAAGTGGAGATGCTTGTCTCCAGACCCTCGACCTGTACCTTGGATTCTCACTGGTCTTTGGCTATGAACGGGTTTCCTGCTTCTTGGTTTCCCTTGTTTCGTTCGTCCACCTCCCCACTGCACCGACAGTTTAGTGCTGAGGCCGTACCGCACTGGTTAGTGTTTTTTTATGGAGAACATGTTTATCCTCTTGGGGACGTTCGTCCACCTTCCCACCGTACCGACAGCTTTACCGCACTGGTTAGTGTTCTTGGATGGAGAACATTTTATCCTATTGGGGACGTTCGTCCACCTCGTTCGTCTTCAGGTTGCTTGGCTGGGCTTCCTTGGGGCGTTCAGCCTTGGTACGAACGTCCTCAACCAAATGGTTCCATATGCGTTGGTTGGCTGCTCTGGGTGCCCCGAGCATTGGAGTCGTACGTTGCCACTGTGGGGATGATCGTCCTTTTGGCGGGTAATTTCCGTTTTTTGAGCGTCATTCAACCACTTTCTCATCGGTCCTTCGTGCTGCCCCTAGGTCTTATGCTATGCGAGGCCGATGGTCTTGATGAAGAACAGGTACATCACCCCGGATCCTTCGCTTTTCGCTCAACCATCTTCTCATCGGTCCTTCGAGCTGCCCCTGGGTCTTATGTTACGTGAGGCCGATGATCTTGATGAAGAACAGGTACATCACCCAGGATTCTTCGCTTTTCGCTCAACCATCTTCTCATAGGTCCTCTGAGATGCCCCTGGGTCTTATGCTACGCGAGGTCGATGGTCTTGATGAACAACAGGTACATCACCCAGGATCCTCCGCTTTTCGCTCAACCATCTTTTCACCGGTCCTCCGAGCTGCCCCTGGGTCTTATGTTACGCGAGGCCGATGATCTTGATGAAGAACAGGTATATCACCTAGGATCCTTTGCTTTTCACTCAACCATCTTCTCACCGGTCCTTCGAGCTGCCCCTGGGTCTTATGCTATGCGAGGTCGATGGTCTTGATGAAGAGCAGGTATATCACCTAGGATTCTTCGCTTTTCGCTCAACTATCTTCTCACCGGTCCGCCGAGCTGCCCCTGGGGCTTATGCTACGCGGGGCCGATGGTCTTGATGAAGAGCAGGTATAGCACCTAGGATTCTTCGCTTTTCGCTCAACCATCTTCTCACTGGTCCTCCAAGCTGCCCCTGGGTCTTATGTTACCCGAGGCCGATGGTCTTGATGAAGAGCAGGTATATCACCTAGGATTCTTCGTTTTTCGCTCAAGCATTTTCTTACCGGTCCTCCGAGATGCCCCTAGGTCTTATGTTACGCGAGGCCGATGTTCTTGACGTAGAGCAGGTATATCACCTAGGATTCTTCGCTTTTCGCTCAACCATCTTCTCACCGGTCCTCCAAGCTATCCCTGGGTCTTATGCTACGAGAGGCCGATGGTCTTGATGAAGAGCAGGTATATCACCTAGGATTTTTCGGTTTTCACTCAACCATCTTCTCATCGGTCCTCCGAGCTGCCCCTAGGTCTTATGCTACGCGAGGCCGATGGTCTTGATGAAGAGCAGGTTTACCCTCTAGGATTCCCTAGCTTTGGGAGTTGTTTTCTCCCTTCCCCCCTCCCCCCGTTTTTTTGGAAGGAAAGTCATTTTTGTGAGAATTTCTTCAGGTGCTCCACATTCCATATGTTGGCGGCGCCCCCCTCCATTTTGCAGAGGAAAATACGCCCGACGAGCGTATTCACTGGACCTTGCCTCTTGTTTCCTGCTAGGACCTTGGCTTGTGGAGGGGACGTCCATCCCCACAAGCTCATGGAGGACGAACGTGTGACGAGTGTATATCCCCCGGTCCACAGGGGTATCCCCGGTTCTATCACCTCGGAGGATTATTTGATCTCCAATCTCTTCTTGTGGCCGTTCGGCCCAATGGATCCCTCTGGGCGTTTGTCAGCATCTCTCACCTCTGCCTCCCGCCGTTCGTCCCCGCACCAGGTATGCGGCTTCTTGTATGGCTGAACTGGTTCTGGGAGCCCGGCCCCTCTGTGAACTCTCTGAGGTAGCCCGTCCGGATAAGTTCATCGATGGCTGCCCTGAGGCTGCGGCAGCGATCCATGTTGTGCCCGGTCTTGCGGTGGTATTCGCAATAAGCCTTGTAGTTCTTGCCCATTGGCCCACCAGAAATGGGCGGCTGTTTGAGCATCCCCTTGTCCTTGATAGCCTCAAATATTTGGCTCACCGTGTATGCCAAAGAGATATACCTGGGATCCATACGCCGTGTCGGAAGCCTGTCTCTGTGCCCCCCACGGGGCGTAGACGCCGCTCGTCTTCTTCTTTTTTGCTTCTGGGGAGTCTGATGGCTTCGGCCCCAGGCGGTCCGCGCTCTTGCTGGTTGCAGGGACGGACGTCCCATCCCGTTGGGCAATTTCTTCCTCGATTGCCACGTATTTCTGTGCCCTTGCTAGCACCTCGGCATAACTGCTCCCGAGGTTCCTCTTCAAATCCATGTAAAGATCTCTGGTTACAAGTGCGTTGGTGAAGAGGGTGATGTCGGTGCACTTCGCGAGGTCCTCGACCTTCAGGGTTTCATCCCTCCACCGTATGAGGAAGGTGGATAGGGCTTCCTCCTTCCCTTGGCGGATGCTCATCAACCAGCTGAAAAGCTTCTTCGATTTGAAGCTGGAGACGAACTGCGTCATGAACTGTCTGGACAATTGTTCAAAACTGTCGATAGATTCGGGCCCGAGCTACCCGAACCATTCCTGTACCGGCCCTCTGAGGGTGCTGAAGAACAACTTGTAAATGGCCTCATCGGAGGCTCTCCCTGGAAAGAAAGAAGATGGGCTTTAGGGTCCCCGATCCGTTGTAAGTTAGGGAGCCGGACAGCCTAAGATCCCTCAGAATCTCCACTGCCATGATCCTAGCGGAGAAGGGAGAAGAGAGGGCAATTCTGGGCTGAGCTGGATCAGCATCCGTTCGCCGGCTGAGTTCGTTGATCTGCCTATGGAGATCCACGAGCATCGCATCTCGAGTCCGTTCGTCCCCACTCACATTTTGGGTACACACGGCTTCAGCGCCATGCTACCTGTTAATGATCTGAGCCTCCTGCCTCAAACTGTTGATCACGGGGGTCAGCTTCCGGGCCGCGTGATCATTTCGGGGTATCACCGGGGTGAGGTCCCGGACTGCCTGCTGCCCTGCACCTCTGAGGACCCTGTTTCTGGTTCCCCCACCTCCCCCCATATCCGGAGAGTGGACGTTCATATCGATCCTACTCTGGATCGAGGAGCTAGATTCCGCGGTCTCGCTTGTGCGCTCGCCAAGCATCTGCATAGTGCGAATTGGGGAGAACGGGGTACATTCGGTGTTAGAAGAGTACAGCCGCTCCGCCTCCCGTTCGTCCACCAAAAGACGGATGGTATCCGCCATCTCCCTCAGAGCATTAAGGTCCCCTTAGATCTCGTGGGGAATCATGTCAGTAAGCACCCCAAGGTCCCCGTGGCTCCACAAGCTGCTGGATTGGGCGCCTGCCACCTGCTGGCAGGCTCTTCGGCTGTGTGACAACCGTTCGGAGAGGTCATAGGAGTTTCCTTCACTGTTCCTTGCCATCTTACGTGTTTGGAGCTTTCGAAAGTGGTTCTTAGCTGAGAGCTTGATTTTGGAGGAACTTTTTGAACAAGATTCCCACAGACGGCGCCAGTGTTGAGATTTATTCCCTTCAACCCGCAGGCCCAACACACGACCTAAGGGTTTCGAGTGGGTATTTTAAGAGAAGAAGGTCAAACAAATAAGATGAGGCACAATAAGAAGTTTCAGAATAATTCTAAGGGGTGAGGCGTGAGGTCGTTCGTTCCCTCGCTAGGCGTGAGGCCGTTCGTATTTGAATTGTGCTACGAACTGTTACAAGTGAGGGCGTTCATCTCCAGATATGCTACGAACTGCTATGAATGCTATAATACTAGAGTGCTAAGTTGCCTCCCTTTACAATGAAATAAATAGTACTATTTATACTGCCAATGGATAGTTAGAAGCATTGACCCCATCTCTCGATGACTCGATCCCAACCATCGAATCCTCTGCCTTAAATGCATGACCAGCAAATATCCTGCATTAAATGTGCGACCAGCAAATATCATGCATTAAATGTGCAACCACCAAATATCCTATATTAAATGTGCAACCACCAAATATCCTGTATTAAATGCGCAACCACCAAATATCCTGTATTGAAGGTAGAATCCCGCCAGGATCTTGGCACGTTTGTCCACATGGTCTTGTCTCCTATTTCCTGCAGGGTCCGAAGTCATGTGGGACGTACGTCTCGTGATGTTCCTGGGCCAAGGTACGCGCTGATGCTAGAATACGTACGTCCCCTTAGCCTTGGTGTTTTTCCTGGGCAAAGGTACTTGCTGACGCTAGGATACGTACGTCTCCTGGATTATGGAAAGGTATCTCGTAGTCTTGGGTCTTCTGGGGATGTACATCTCGTGTTGTACTTGGAGCAAGGCACCTATCTTTGGCTACGTACGTCCTCTGGATGATGGGGAGGGGTATCCCATTGCCTTTGGGCCTTCTGGGGACGTATGTCTCGAGCTGTACTTGGACCAAGGAACATACCTTCAGCTACGTACGTCTTCTTGATGATGAGGAGGGGTACCCCGTTGACTTTGTCCTTCTGGGGACGTACGTCCCGTTCTGTATTTGGACCAAGGCACCTAGCCTTGGCTGCTTACGTCCTCTGCATGATGGGGAGATGTATCCCGTTGCATTTGGCTTTCTGGGGACGTACATCTCGTTCTGTACTTGGTTCAAGGAACCTACCTTTGGCTATGTACATCCTCTGGATGCTGGGGAGGGGTATCCCGTTGCCTTTGGCCTTCTGGGGACATACGTCATGTTCTGTATTTAGACCAAGGCACCTACTCTTGGCTACGTACGTCCTCTGCATGATGGGGAGATGTACCTCGCTGCGTTTGGCCTTCTGGGGACGTTCGTCCCCATTGAGTATGTACCTTTGGATATGTACGTCTCTTGGGTTAACCGGAATGGTATCCCGTTGTCTTTATTCTTTCTGGGGACATTCGTCCCCATTGAGTACGTACCTTGGGATACGTACGTCTCCTGGGCTTGCTGTGTTGAGGCCGAGCTTTGCCTCGATTCGGGGAGGATGACCCTGTTCGCTTTTGTTACTGGAGACGTTCGTCGCATGGCCCAATCCTTGTGGTGTTGTGTTTGTGGAGACGTTTGTAGGGTGGGCCTCGAGGGTTTATGGGCCAACCCCCATTGGGCCATTAACCCAACAATATTAATTACCAAGCTACCACCACTAATTACAATCAATCTTGGTCTTTGATTTCATATATTGGATGGTTAGATTTTATTCTTTTTTCTCTCCTGAGCTAATAAACATTATTAAGAGATATCATTATTAAAGATGTTTTTTTGAGCATGTTTTTCATCAAGTTTAGTGTTTTAATGGTTTTAATCAAGTGTTGTAATTCCAGCATTTTCGAGATAAACATTATAAAGTGCTGTAATTCCAAATTAAGCTAATAAACATTATTTGGAAATATTATTATTATTATTAACCATAAGTTAAATATATACATCTATCTTCTCATATCACAACATTTATGAACGAAATCACTGAAATGTAAACACTACAAATAGAAGAGTTTTGAGTTAGCATTATGAAATATGGCATTTGTACTAATTTTTATAGCCAAAAAGCTAAATTATTGATAAGTTCGTATTTCAACACGCATTTAATGTGTGTTGGAGTTGGATTTTTATGGTTTTCCTCGCTTTAAGGCGTCATAAGTCTCAATTTTAGCTCAAGTTATGTTACCAGGCGTTGGTTCGAGTTTTATGTCTTTTGGAGTCAAAATCAGGGAATTTGAGCCCAGCACCGGCGCTTGAGAAGGAAATGGAATGACCAGAGAAGCATTCGAGATTGAATTGAGAGCTTTGGAGGTCACCGGGAGGTTCACAATGAAGATTTGATGATAAAAGAGCTCTAGGATTGGCTAAGAGATCAAAAGAAGATGAATAGCGCTTTAAAATGGCGATCAGGATGACCTTCTGTCAATCATTCAAGCATATCTCTTTGTAGAAGAATCCAAAGTACACGATTAAAGTCTCAACTGAAAGTCAACTTCGAGGGCTACAAATCATATGAAGACACCATTGCGAGAATCTGAGAGGAAGAAGGTGAAAACAGACGCTGAAATCAGATAATCACTGTTGCGATTTCAGAATGCGATCTTCCACCATTTTATTCATATCCTTTGATGGGATGATCCAAATCCAATTCGGAAAGTTGTGGTGGATAGAGAACTTCAGTATCTACAACTTTCATTAAGGAAGATTTGTAAAATGAGGACTATAGAATCCGGAAAACTAACTGGAATCCACGCATGCGTGCGTGGGAGGACGCATGCGTGCGCCCAATGTTTTTACGCGCAAGTCTGTCGGACGCACGGACGCCACGCACGCGTGCGTGGGCGCCGTGCGTGCCTGAATTCTTTCCTAATTCAACCCAAATTGTCTTGTTTCCTATAAATATCACCCCCTAACCCTAATTAAAGGGGGATGAGACTTAGAGAGAGCTTAAGAACGAATTAAGAGAGCTTTTCAGCCTGATTTCTTCAACTCTTTAAGATTCTTTGTAAGTTTATACTTTTTGATTCATGACAATTATTTCTATTTTCCCAATTCTATTGATTCTTCAATTGTGAGTCGGGAGTAGTTTTAATTAGGGATTTGGGGTTGATAAAAGGGTTTATCATGATGTATGGCTAGTTTCTTGATGGTTTAATTGCATGAATGTCGTTTAATTTGTGTTTGAAGAATTTAACTGATATCTTTTGTAACCTAGAATGGCCACTAGAATTACAATTGCACATAGAATAAATTAAGAGAGATCTAATTTGTTCTAGGACACATTCACGCACACTTAATCATTCGCTAAGAGATTAGTTGCGATTAAGAGGCCGTAAGCTCGTTCGTCTTGGCAATAATTTAGTATCCTGTCGCATGAGAGATCAGTCTGGTCCCCTAAATTATTGTACTCTACGCCGCGAGAGCGGTAAGAACTTAGTATTGATTAGCTAGGCTCAATTAAATTAAATTCATGTAATTAGGCCTGATCTGCGAGAAATCTGATTACCCCGGAATCAATTCATGTTTCCTTCGTCGTTAATCAAGAAGAACCCAAATCTTTATTTTTATTCACTCATTCACATTAGTTTAATTTCCATTCAACCAATCAATCTCGCACGACGCAATTATTTTATTTTATTTTTAATCGCTGAATTTAGTTAATCTTTAATTCCCTTTTGGCCGTCCTTGTGGAGACGAAACTCGTACTTTCACCACTATTCTACTCTTAATTTAAGTGCGAGAAAACTCACATCAGATTTTGGCGCTGTTGCAGGGGACGGTGTCGGTTTTAAGGGTTAATTAATATCAGCGATATTTTTTTAGTTAGTTTTCTTTTTGTTTTTCCGTAGGATTTTTCTGTGTTAACCTTTCAGGTAATTTTCAAAGAGGCATGTGATGAACTCTTTCAGCGAAATTCCTGGAGGAATTCCATACCCTCAAACCTCCATGGAATATTCACCATATACGTCATACCCTCCTTACACTCCTCCTCCTCCTCCTCCTCCTCCTCCTTAGTTCTACACACCTCACCAATATTATTCTTCCACACCACAAAATTTTCCACCTTCCTATTCTTACCCTCTTCCAAATACGCAATACTCCCAAACTCATTCTCCTAATCATTATCCTTATACACAATATCCTCGGACAAAACCAGGATCCATGACGGAATTTCTCATTCGAACTAAAAGTCCTGAAGAATTGGTTGATTGCTTTCCTAAAAATAGCATTTGTTCCTTTTGTGGAAGAGGTCACCATTTATGTCTTTGCCCCATTCCTCCATACGACCATCCTTACTGGGCAACGGCATACCCAACTTATTCCTCCCCGCAATTTGCAAAAACAAAAGCTTCAACCATTCCTATGTCTCCACCAAGTACCGAGCTACAGAATCAGTGTAAGAAGACACTTTCAGAGACTCTGTCTGAGTACCTAGAGATTAAAAGGGAGAGCACTTTAGCCATGACGCAGAGCACTTCAAACATAATGCGGGATATAAATATCATAAGGAGCCATCTGGTAGAAGCCCAACCTGAGGAGACTAATAGGGAAGATCGTATGATTGAGTCAGACTGCGAAGGTGGGAATATGATGGATGATACCCTCCCAGATGCTTTTGAAGATCCACCTATGGTAGAACTTGATCAAAATTATAGTAGTCTCGAGTTGTTTTTCCAAGAATACAGGCAAAAGTTTCTAATGGTACAAGCTGTAACTGACAAAGTCATAGATCATTGTGATTTCCATATAGAAACTCTCCATCCGTTTGATTTACCATTAGTCTCAACCCCTGACGAGGAGGGAATGGAGCAGAAGAGTCATGACATTGAAGAAGAGTTGGGAAAAGATAATTACGAGCTCCAAGAGAGTGGTAGCAAGGTAGATGATCTCCATGATAAAGAATTCCCGCTGACCGGCCTAAACTTGCAAGTGTACAAGTGCCGATATAGTAATAAATTCCGGTAAAATACCGGGTCGAATCCACAAGGAAACATTGTTTAATTTAGTCCGTGAGTAGATAACTTTAAATGAAGAAATGAGTAAAGTGCAGGGATTTTGATTTGTGTTTTATATTTTTGGCTTTTCACTTTTTGTTTAAGAAGATAATCGTTAACTAATTTTAAGTTTAAGATGAACGATAACAACAACTAAGGCTTCGGGAATCACTTAAATGCTTTCATAGGGTTGAATATTAGTTCTTCAACAATAATTATGAGTACGATGTCGCTAATATATTCTCAACTCCGGTTAAGGCAGCAAGAGCGTGGTTTTCGTTACGTGTAAGTCCCGTTACGGCTTACATTCATCTACCGAAAACCCCGTTGAATATCAAGACATCACACACATATCATATAAGACCGGATATATTTCTATTCTCGGTACTATATATGTTTATCCTTTAATGTTCATAGTTTAGACTTCAACGTTAATTGCAAGTATAAACTAAATTTAACATACTTCTATGTTGTACACCATAGTCATAAACAATCAATATATAAAGGATAAATCACAATTTATTGGTTTAGAACTTTTATCAAACACCTAGTGGGCATAGAAGTTCATCCCTAGCCTTAGCTAAGAAATTAGCTACTAATGCTCATATTAATCACAATACAATATGAAATGAATTGGAATATGAAATTAAAAAAGAAATAATACCTAAACACCAATGATTTCGGAGGATGAACTTCCCTCCTCAAGAACTTGAAGAAAAAAATATCAAGAATAAAATATAAAAGCTAGGAATTAAACTATGGAATGGAATGTTTTTGTATGATGAATTGAGGGCTTTATATAGGCTAAAGAATGACATCTTTTAGTCTATTCAAGCCCAACAAGCAGGTATGGAGGAGATATTTGATCAAATATGAGGAAGATGAAGTTTTCCCATCAAGAAATCTCTTGCACGTAGTTGTGTTTGTAGCAGAAATTGGAACAACCGGCGCCGGTTGTAGGGTGTCCGGCGTCGGTCTTGTGAAAAAATGCACCGATCGCTTTGCGCCGGTTAGAAACAGGCCGTTTTTGGGAAAAAATCCCAACGACCGGCGCTGAATGTATGATGACCGGCGCCGGTTCATGCGCCCAAACTTGTACTTAGCTTCTTTTCTCTTTTGATGCCCAAAATTTATCCAGAAGTGCCGGTTTTCGACCCCTTTTGACTTTTGACCCTATTTTTGCTGTTCCAAACCGTATTTCATGTTTCCGCTCATTCGGGAATATTTACCTGTTTTTGCTTCATGTTTTTGTACAGATAATTATAATCACTTATGTAAAACATAAGTAATTATTGTGCTTATCAAATTCCTCCACACTTGAGCGTTGCTTGTCCTCAAGCAATTTCTTTGTAATGATGTTCAATTAGAAAAGAAACTAAACCATGCAAATTAAAAGTTTAATAAGATGTTAAAATTAGATATAAACTCTTTAATCTTTCTCGAGCCAAAAACCTTTTTCTATTACTCACAATAAATGTATTTAAGATTAAAAAAAATAAACACTTGATGGGTTTATTTTTGTAACAATTTAGGCAATGTGTGGGTATGCCGGTTTTTATTTTTTGTGGACTGACAACTTGATTTTGTAGAGAAGGCTATTCTAGGAGAACATGAGTTTTGTTTTTGTTCTCCGTAATTATATATCTAGAATGTCAGAAATGAGGAGAATCCGACAATAGAGTGATTTGGCGTTGGGATGAAACTTTTATTTTGAATTTGCACTCTATGCACATTTGTATGGATTTGGAAAATTGTCACAAGTTTGAGTGAAAGTGGTGGTTTCAAGATTAATAAATATTTTAATTAATCTAAAAGTACATTTTTGTGAGTAAAAGAAAATCTTTCTCAACCAAAACCCTTAAAAGAGAGAATATCAAATATTTTAACCTTGCTAGAAAAAATTTAATTTGCAAAAAAAAAAAGTTTCTCAACCAATTATTCACCCCCCACACTTGATTTATATTATCCTCAATGTAGAAGTCATAGGAACATAAAAACTTCAATCCCCCATAAAGTGTGTGTTTAGAGAAGAGTATGTCATATGAAATAACAAGAATGGGAACCTAATTTTGTGGGTCGGGAGGGGGTGTCCAAATTGACCATAGTAGTGTTGGGTGAATTGCCCAAACCTTCGGTCAATGTGGTCCAAATGCTCTTCCATCCTTGTTTGAAGGGTGCGGAGGTCCTCTTGGTTAGCTTCGTACACGTTCATCGGCGTATGCATACGGTCCATGGAGTCAACAATATAATCAATGACCTGTGCCATAGTCCGCCGTGGCCGGGCTGCGGGTTGTGCGGCAGCTTCTCCCATCTCTTCGTCCCCATTATCGTCCTTGCGAACCCATGCACCTCCCACCTTCTTGAAGTAGAGGGACACCATAGTGCTTGGCCTCAAAATTTGGGCTTCAGTGGTGTACTCTACCTCTTCATTTCTAAGATCGACGCCAAAACTCCTGAAAATCATTGTGAGAAAAAGAGGATAAATAAAGTTTTTATCACCTCTTTTAGTTTTGACGACGCCCCTCATTTCTGTCATGATGAGAGGAGCCAACGGAATGCCCTCGATTTCTCCAAACCCGTTCATCATTTTGTGCATGAGATAGAAGTCCAACCGCCGAAGCACATGCGTGTCACTAGCTCTTGGCAAGATGTTGAAGCTCAAAAGGTATGCAATTAGTCTCTCTCGGGGTTCAAGAACACGGGCCTTAAGTTCTTCCTTGAATCCATAGCTGTTCATGACATCAATCTCCTTGTAAGCGGGGTCGGTGAGCACCACTACAGAGTTCATTTCAACCGAATGACCGTCGTTGGGGACGCGAAGCAAGGTGCTCAATTGTTGTTTGCTAATGGTGATTTTTGTGCCTTTAACAGTGCTCACAATATTCCCAAACGGGTCCATTTTCCTCTCAATATTGGCATAGAACTCCCGTACAAGCGTCGGGTAGAATGCCCCATTCAAAGTGAGCATGACGGCCCATCCCAATTTGTGAAAAGCGTCGGAGAGTCGATAGAGAGCTTCGATCTCCGGATGCACGGTTTTTTCAATCACAATTTTCTACTTCTTCCTTTGATCGTACCAAGCTTCATTCTCCGGGGAGGTGAAACGTGGTACGGATGAAGAGGAAGAAGTAGCATCATTTCGTCGTTTAGGAGCCATTTGACCTGCACAATTAGTTCAACATATACACATAACACCATTTGTTCATCAATTCAAGGTAAAATTTCAAAAATTTCTTCAATTTCCCCAAATTTCATGTTCATTCAAGAATTCTTGCAACAATCATGTTTAGAAGATTATATATCAACAACAAGTCATATCAACGTATCTCTAAGCATCAATTATAAAAAAGAATTCATCAATGAACAAGAAATTCGAAATTAGGGTTCTTGAGAAAATTTGCAAGAATTTTCCCTAATTTTGAACTTTAACCTCACAAGTTTGGACAAGAATCATGTTTATATATACCAAATGAACATAAGAGATCATCATTCAACATTTATAAGCATTCAATTTGCCAAGAATTATAAAAGAGAAAAGATTTCAAAAATTAAGGGAATTTGAGTTTAAAGTCGAAATACCTTGAATTGATAAAGTAAAGTGATGATGAAGCTTTGAGGAGTGACTCTTGGTGTTAATTCAATGCTCCTACGGGTGATTTACAGCTTTGGGTGGCGGAGTTGGGTGGTTTGGGGTGATGGCCGGTCGTTTAGCTCGTAAAATTTGGGGGTAGGGTTCGAAAACTGATGTGTGATGACCGGCGCCGGTTATGCATTTTTGATGCGCCCCGAACTCTCTATTTTGGACCGGGGCCGGTTACCTCTAACCGGGGCCGGTCGATCCGTAATTTTTTTTTTCTTTTTTGTTTGTTTGTTGGGTTGCCTCCCAATTAGCGCTCAGTTTAACGTCATAGGCCGGACGCAACGTACCTTTCTATTCTTCCAACGGGCAAGCGGTGGTTGCCAAGGTGTTATGATACTCCATGTATGGCTTAAGTCGGTGACCGTTTACAAGAAATTGTGTTTGGTCACCATTTTGAATCATCATTGACCCGTATGGTCGGACCTCGGTGATTGTGAATGGTCCCGACCATCGGGTTTTTAGCTTTCCGGGAAAAAGGCGAAGTCTAGAGTTAAAAAGTAGTACCTTTTGGCCGACGTGGAAGTCCCTCCGGTTGATGTTTTTGTCATGCCAAGCTTTTGCCCTTTCCTTGTAGATGCGGGAATTCTCATATGCATCCCTTCGGAGTTCTTCAAGTTCTGCCATTTGGAACATCCTTCTCTTCCTTGAGAGTGTAGGATTAAGATTTAGCTTGGAGAGTGCCCACTGTGCTTTGTGTTCAAGTTCCACGGGAAGATGACATGACTTCCCATAAACAAGCCGGTATGGCGACATACCCAACGGTGTTTTGTAAGCCGTCCGGTATGCCCATAGCGCATCATCTAATTTTAATGCCCAATCTTTTCTAGAGGTGGTGACTGTTTTCTCTTGGAAAGTCAACGTTACAACTTTTGACCGGGACCGGAAAAGACCAAAGGCTGCCGACACCCAACAAAGGGCGGCCGCCCTCGGTGACCCCCTACGGCACAAGACAACGAAGCCAACGACCGTCGGTGTGAAAAGACCGTAGGCGGCCAGACAGAAACGGCAGGCGGCCGCCTTCTGTGACCGCCTGCGGCGAAGTGACGTCGCCACGTTTCGCAGCCGGTGAAAAGACAGTAGACGGCCGGTTCAAGCCGAAGGGCGGCCGCCCTCCAGACCGCATACCAGAATTTTTTTTGCTATAAATAGCCCGATTTTGCCGAACTCAAACGCACCACTTCCAACCCTAAATCAGTTCGAAAACCTCCTTCTTCACCATTTCCGCAGCTCCAAGGGATTTTGGGAGAGAGAAACTTCAATTCTTCATATCTTCTTCATTTTAGCTTCAAATTGTAAGTTCTTTATATGTATTTTCATCTTCTCAACCAGTAGAATCTGAATCTGTGCTTTGTTTTCTCGGTCAGTTCTTCGATTTTTCCAGAATATTTATCAAGTATTTCGCATTTTCTTCCAAAAATTAAATAAAATAGTTGTTGAACACATTATAGGTCCTCGAACTTTCATAAAAAACTCAATTAAGTCCTTCTATAGGAGACTGTCATATAGGTCCTCGAACTTTCATAAAAAACTCAATCAAGTCCTTCTATAGGAGACTCTGTCCGGTCGTCGCGATTTGGGGCAGTTCCCGGTGGAATTTTTTGATGAAATTTTTTGTATAAGACCTATTTTCACCACATAAAGAACTTACAATAGGTCTCGAACGAAGCCAACGACTGTCGGTGTGAAAAGACCAATTTTCACCATATAACAAACCATATAACAAACGACTGACGTGCGCACGGTACAGCCGGCCTTTTAATTCCCAAATCGCAGGTCGCAGGTCTTCATCGCAGTTCGCAGGCTTCCATCGCAGATCGTTCTCATTGCTCATCTTTCGCTCGACGCCTACACAGATGACGATTCTCAACAGCCGCAACTCTCCAGCACGAGCGCAGCACCTCAAACTCCGGATTCAGCGGCGGCTCCTGCGCAGCACCTGGTCGTCGGGAAAAAATGCAATCTTGTGTAAAAAATGCCACATTTCTCTGAAAAATGCCACGAAGATGGCATTTTTACTCTCTGAAAATATCCAGCTTTCTCTTCAAAATTGCCATCATGATGACATTTCCCCCCAATTTGGCAATCTTTTCCGACGACCGGAGGTGGCGGTGCTGGAAGGTGGCTGAGGTGGTGGTTGAGGTATGTATATTTTTTATTTATTTTTTACGATTTTAATTTGTTTAATTTATTTTTTTTATATTTTATAATGATTGTTTAAAAACACTATTAGGAAGGACAAAGGAAAGAGTAGAATAGGAAGAGTTGGTCCTATTTTGGGAATTTAAACTTTAAATTCCTATTGTTGCAATTATCCTTTTATTTAGTACTATTTAGCTAAATCTCCAATATACGAAGTATATACTATCCCCGTCCCATTTTAGGTGTCTCACTTTGACTTGGCACGATTATTAATAAAGTGGTTGAAAAAATAAAAGTTGTTGTTGAGGTTTGAGTATAATAAAGTGAAATTGTATAGGTCACATATTTTTTCCAAAAAAGGAAAGGAGACACTTATTTTGGGACAGTCTAAAAAGTGAAATATGACATGTAATATGAGACGGGGGAGTAGTACTTTTTATTTAGTCATTTTTGACTAAATAAAGATTATAATAATTGATCTATTATTTTAACTAATACTCGATATATTTATATGAAACTTAATAAATTTATACGTAGTGTTTTTGAAAAAGAATATTTTAATATCATTTTAATAGTATCAATACTACCGAGATAAATTTATAATCGGTCAAAGTTTAATATCATTGACTTGAAAAGTATAATTATTATTAATGATTTCTCTTGGACTGAAATTTTCTGGTTTGGTTTGTTTAAGTCTGGTCTGGTCTCATTTGATCTGAACTAGTTTGGTAAATATCTAGTCACTATGTATTTTATAACTATACAAGTCTGGTCTAGTCTGGTCTGGTCTGTTTGAGTCTTGTATGATATGAGTTGTTTAAGTTTGGTCTGATTTGGTTTGGGACCGAAAAAAATCAAAAGGAAACATCCTAAATTACTGTGGGGGCAAGGACACGTGTGTTGCCTTGCAGGAGTGGAGACTGGAAGAGGCTGGTGGGGCCCTCTCCCCTTACCCCCTCCAAGAAAAAAATTGTGATTTGCGTGTGTGTATACGGGAGACAGGACTTTGAATGGCAGGTATAACCATAGCTTCTACGTTTTTGGCTCTAAGGTCAAAAGTGTAAAACTCATTTCCATTTATTTTGGCTAATAACTAGTATAGTATCCATGCATACGCACGGGAAAGAGCAGTTGGTGCATATATTTGTACTCATGATCTAATTACAAATTAATATATAAATATTTCCCGCTTAATAATTAGCAAGATTATCTTCTTATATCTAAAAGCATCACATATGAGATAGATAACTCTCCCGCTCAATTGTTAGCTTACATATCTATTTATTATTATACCTAAAAGTAGTACATATGGAAGATAAAATATTATTCCTCAATTGTTAGTTGGATTATCATACTCAAAAGAACTAAATATGAGAAAGAAAGTTTGTCCGCTCAATTGTTAGCAAGTTTGTCTTCTTATCTTTATATATATATCTAAAATCGCTACATATGAGAGAAAATTATCTTTTTCAATGTCCCTGCTCAATTGTTAGCAAACTTATATTGTAATATGTAGAAGCACTACATGTGAGAGAGAGAATTCTTCCGCTCAATTATTAAGACTCTTATTATTTTCTGTTACTCAGAACCACTACGTATGAGAGATAAAATTATCACGCTCAATTGTTAGTCGGCTTATCTTATCTTATACTTAAAAGTACTACACATGAGAGAGAGTTTTCCCGCTCAAGTATTAGCCAATTTATCTTCTAATAATAATACCTAAAAACATTACATATGAGAGAGAAACTTTTCCCGCTCAATTTGTCTGCTCAATTGTTAGCAAGATTATCTTCTAATTCATTGAAGCACTACACGTGAGAGAGAAAATTCTCCCGTTCAATTATTAGCAAGCTTATTTTCTTATACATAAAACCACTACATATGAGAGACAAAATTCTTCTGCTCAATTGTTAGCTGGCTTATCTTATACTTAAAAGAACTCCATATGAGAGAGTTTCCCGCTCAATACCTAAAAGCACTACATATGAGAGTCCTCAATAGCTGGCTGATTGGAGTTTGTTGCTAACGGAATTGCCGCCAAAATCCTCGTGTGGCTGTTCGCGGGTTATCAGGAACATTCCCTGAGTGATGTGGCAGTATTTCCTTTTCGTGCAGATCCTTGCGGATTTGCCTAATCCCTCATTGATTTAGTCAGACCGCGGGTTTTACTGAGGTCAACGTCCAGGGACTCGGGCTTAGTGTGCGAGAGCTCGTCTTCTGTCCTTTGTTTCTGTCTTTGAGGTAGTTTTGACTGCTTGGTGGTTGACTTCTGTTGACCTTGAATTTGACCCCCGAGGTCAGACTTGGTGCCGAGCTCGGTTGCTTCGAGGTCGGGCTCATAACTTGTCGAGTTTGGTCGATTCCTGAGCTTGGTATTTTCCCGACCTCGGGGGTCGAGGTCGGGGTCAGACAACTTCTTGGTCCTCCGCTATTCTGTCGACTGGCGCTTGTTCTTGACCTTAGTCGGTCGGGGTCGGGGTCGGCATAATTGTGGACTTTGTCTTTTCGAGCACTCCGGAGCAGATCCGTGATGCTTTTGTACCGGCGATTATGATACCCCTGGGGTATACGGGAATATACTCCATCAATTATTATTATTATTATTATTATAGTCACTATATTTGAGCAAACTTATTTTATAATACCAAAAGCACTTCATATGAGAGAGAAAATTCTATTTTGTGGCTTTAGTTTTTAGTTTGGGAGGAATCAAGCAGGCTAATTTGGCCCATAATAGCTTTGAATCTCTCCCATGATCAGCGATTAGTCTTGCTCATTATTGGGTAGTCTATTCTATGTCTAATCAGATAGTGAGGTTGCCTATTGGCTATAAGGAGTCTAGGGGAAATGTTTGTGTAGCCAGAATATATGATGTTTATTGTTTGATTTTTGAATTTAATATAAGTGTTTTCTAACTAAGCATTTCAGCCCAGCTAGTTGTGAGGTTAATGTGCCTAATGAGAGGTCTCGAGTTCGAAACCCGCTAGGCACACAAGGGTTGGAAACTCAATGGAGTGAGTTTCAGCCCTAATTACTCCAGCCCCCCCCCCCCCCCCCCCCCCCTCCCCGGAGTAAAAACAAATATATAAGCACTTTCTAGCAAAAATATTATGTTTTAGTTTATACTCCGTATCAAAGTAACTATAAGGAAGAACCTCTCCAATATATAGTAACTAAAAATTAATAAGTCATACTTTTAGTCAATATCCTTATTTTAGTCACACATTGAAAATTATTTCTTTAATTAATAAGGAATAGTCCATATCGAGGTTGGAAAATTAACAGGTTACTTAATACACTTTCAGATTTTTTTTTTGATTTTTTATATGCAATATTGTTTTCATATGAAAAATCATAAAAAGTTAGAAATTTTGATATATATGTTTTGTAGAAATTACAACAAAATTAAAAAGTTATAACGCTATGATGAAGAAATTGGGGTTTTTATATCTTGGACCCCGCCAAATGTATGACTTTATATTTATAATATCTCGTGTGACTCTCATTTGAGCAACTTCATCACACTACATTACATTTTAAAACCATTGATCTATTTTACATTGACAATACTATCATATGTTGAACATCTTTTTCATTTAGAATGTCATTTAGAGTTTGTTTGGTAACACATAAAATGGATGAATCTATTGAAATTGATGAAAAAATTCTTGTTGAAACCGCTGAACAGACTGAATATACCTAATTATGGGAAAATTAAATTTAAATATATTTTATTGATAAAGTAAATAAACATTTGTCAAAAAAGTAGCTAAAATTTTCAATAACTTCATTCAATTCAGGCAAAAAAATAACTTCAACCTTTCTTATTTTGATGATTACACAATTAAGCTCTCGATATCAAAATTGACTGATAAGATTGATAGATTCAAAAATAGGGTCACCAAGCAACACATAATTTTAAATGAAAAATGGGCATATAAGCATTTTTGTATTATATAAGGGCTGGTTTTTTATTATAGTCACTAAATATCAATAAATCATATTCATTTTTAATCATTTACTTGGTCAATACAATTCATTCTTAATCATTTACTTTTTATAGCAATTTTTTATGAAATTTGATTCAGATTTTTGCGACTTTGTAAAACTTTTAATGTAGTTTCTGAATATGTAAATTTTATTTGCTACAAATAATTTGAGTGCAGACAGAAATTCATTTGCTTTATCGTCGGTCAAGCCTCATAAACCGCAATAGAACCAACAAATTGGGACGGAAGGAGTATAATTTTATTTTATCCATAATTATAAAGACCGTTTAAAAATTATATTTTTATATATTCAATATTGATCTCAAATGAAAGTTCACAAAAAATTATGAATTTTGATATTTTTTTTTTATAAAAAATGGAGCAAAAATGAAAAAGTTATAACACTTTAAATAAAATTGGGGTTTTTTATAGTTTGGACCCCACCAAATACATCTCCTACAAAATTGGGGTTTTGCTTCGGTTACAAAAAAAGCTCTACCTTTGGAGAGAAAGAAGCAGAAGCAGCCACGTGGTAGTAGGAAATGAGAGGATAAAATTATGGACAGAGTGACACGTAAGATTAATGAAGGATGTAATGGTCTTTTGAGGAGCTATTTCTTTTCTTATATATAAATAGAAGCACCGTAGGCAAGCTTTCGATATATTTAGGATCATTGAATTCAATGCACCTAAAGTTCCGGACTATTATTTCCTTGAATAGATGATTTATTTAATTGACATTTTAACTAATAAATACGGTCACCACATGCACTTAAATTTAATAATTGGGCGAGTGCACGTTCATTTGAATCAATTTGCACTTGAACTGAGAAGGTTGCTCCATGTCTAATTAAAAGATTCTCAAGTGCTACTATTCATTGATAATGGTGCACTTTGACATTGTGCAATGATACGTGTATTCTACTATTTTGTGATCTATTTATTTGTGCAATTAATTTGCAAGTTTTCACATTAGTTTATGCAATATATATTTATATAAATTTAATGTCCGGAATTACGTTTTATGTGGGTCATTCTATGATATGTTTAATATGATTTTTTGTGCACTTCCAACATTTAAATATTCATTTTCTAGTTGGTTTGTAATTGTTCTTTAATATTCAAATATTTTTGCATAACACTTTGATTATGATTTACTTTAGAACTTTTTGATACAATAAGTTGTACTTTTGAAGTGTATCTCAAATTTATCCACATGCATTTTTAGTTACATTGATTTGCATATTTAATACGAAGTACTATGTATGTCAATCTAACTTGTGCACATGTGTGTGAGTCATTGTGCACTTTTTTAGTAAACATGAAGTCTTATAATACAAAGTACAATTTAGATGCACATTTCTTCTTTAACAATGCACTTAATTATTTTACTAAATGCACGTTAGTCCTAAGGCACCGTATCGTCTACACACCACAAAGAAGGAACGTCAACACCATAACGTCCTAAGACGTGTGGTTCACCTTCATCTACAAACAAAGCGGACAACACGGGAAAATAAGGATTGACACATCGTCCTCAGTACGTGGCACATAATGTCCTCATACATACCATACGCCTTCGGCTAAGATAAAAAGACAATGACACCCGTAGTCACGTGGGTCCCTCCTTCGTCTAAACTGGCACACAAAGGGGGTCACATATGGTCCTCAGAACTGAGGATGCACATCGTCATCAATGCAAGGGACATTCATCATCCTCAAAAAGAGGGAACCCGCGACGGCTTAGGAAGAGACAACAAGAACCAACCACCAAGTGACACCGCCTCGGCCAGGAACGCCGAAAACGTCCAAATGGTCCTCCGTCGGCTAGGAATATCATAGCAGTATTAATCTACCCCCTTTCACTTCATCTGCATCTCAGCTCAGAGAGTGGGGGACTCTTGATGGAGTATATGGGTCCAGACTCTATGACCCACATACTCAGAAGACTAAGAGGAAGCACAACTGTCACCCAGAGGGTCCTCCGTCGGCCAGATGGTCCTCCATCGGCCAAACTCACACCATTGCAGAATATAGTCCAGAAGCCCAGGAGCGAGACATGGTCCCTCCATCGGTCAGACGCCCTGTTGGGCAAACACCCCGTCGGCCAAAGGGACTTCGCAGAGACAAATTCTATACTTAGTCAAAATGTTGTATCCAGCCCATTAGAGGCCTCATATTGTAAATGGGCCTCCCAAGCCCAAGGCTTGGGAACTCAGCCCATATTTTCTCTATAAATACCCCTACTGGGGGTAGTTGTAGGGGTTGCTAATACATTTATTGCACTTCTCTCTCTAGCTCTCACTTCTCTCTAAGGATTAATACTCTATCAATCACAATTCAAAAAGAACAAGCAATCATTCTTTCATCATCATTCATTCATTCTTCTTTGGGGCCACAATCAGTCTTTTTTGTACATAGTTTTCACCATTTCAAATATTTTCAGTCAATGCAGGCATAGAAATCAAGTCTGGAACCATCACCAAGGTGATTTATAAAATAGTATAAACAGTAGGCTTCACTATTCTCTACAGACTTAGAAGAACCAGTTAACTCTAACTACTCAGCTTGAGTGTTTGAATCAATCAGGTAACTTCTAAAACAACAATAACCAACATGCAATAGGGAACATCTATACACACAACCTTACACAGCTTCCACCCGTACTATCACAATTCAGAAAGAACAAGCAATCATTCTTTCATCATCATTAGTTCATTCTTCTTTGGGCTACGATCAGTCTTTTTTTGTACGTAGTTTTCATCATTTCAAATCATTTTTAGTCAATGCAGGCATATAAATCAAGTCTGGAACAATCACCAAGGTTATTTACAGAATAGTATAAGCGGTAGGCTTCACTATTCTCTACAGACTTAGAAGAACCAATTATCTCTAACTACTCATCTTGAGTGTTTGAGTCAATCAGGTAACTTCTAAAACAACAATAACCAATATGTAATAGGCAACATGTAATAGGCAACATCTATACACACAACCTTACACAGTTTTCATTATCGCAATTCACAAACAACAAGCAACCATTCTTTCATCATCAATCATTCATTCTTCTTTGGGGCCACAATCACTCCTTTATGTACATAGTTCATACATAAATATAGTTTCAGACAGACTCACAGACATGCCCACAATTCAGTCACTCAATATTCATGAAGTATAAACACTGACATACCCTACCACACAAACATCATTTTTATGTCCACGGCTTGACATTCAAGGCTGCTCCGAATCACACAATAAACAACAACTCACAAATCACAACCACAATTTACACACTCTTCATCACGTAGAGAATAGAAGTTATACCTCACGCTCGAGTGTGATTGAGATGAGAGGGGTGGAGACTGAGAGTGAGCTTTGCTTTACCGGAAAAGGGGCAATGCTTCCACAGTTCAATGTTCAATGACTTTAGGGGTTCAACTTCAAATCAAGAAGCGTGTGAGAGGGAGTGATGGACATAGGGTGAGAGTAAGAGTGCGAAGAGAGTAGACTGGGGCCTGAGGAACAAACTGAGGCCCTCACAGAGTCACTGTCTCACAGCCGGAGTCCAGAGAGATGAAGTGGTTAAGAGAGGCGGAGAGCCAAAGGTCAACGAAGAGAGTAGAAAGATAGAGAAGAAGGCGGAAGTGGGTTAGGGTTTATTAGGAGAGTATATATATTCTTTGGTTTTGTCCACCATGTAAGCTAGATATGCGTGGCATCCCTTTCTCATCATATTCCTCGCTCTCACGGCGGATATGATACAACTATTTGATTTGCCTCTATCTCCCTCAAAACGTAAGGTCAAACCTTCACCGCTTTCGAGTTCAAGAACCTTTGTATAACAATCAACCCTAGCATGATGCTTCTCTAGCCAATCCATCCCGAGGATCGCGTCGAACTCGATCATGCTCAGTGGTGCGAAGTCACACGTCAAGTTCTGTCCCTCCACCTCCACCTCACACGATGGATAGTGGCTATCTCTTTCGATATCATCCCCTAGAGGCGTGGATACCAATAGGGTTTGAGTCATCGGTACAAGTGGTCCGTTGAATCCGCTGGCGAATGCCTCACTCACAAATGATCGTTGCGCCCCGGTATCAATAAGGATCCTCGCGTCTCTCCCGTTTATCTTTAGTGTTCCTACATTCATAAGTAATGTAAGACACACTATCTAATTAGTAGGCTCGTTTCTTAAGTCGTAGAGTATGTTGGTTGTGGTTCGGGTGGAGTCCGTTCGACACCCTTCCGAAATTTCCCGGTTTCTAACCTTTAGGACCGCTCTAGGACCAAACCAGGTGAAAGCCGGCCGCTTTTCACGAAAGCCGGCCGGGTTTCGTCTGCGAGAACAATTCCTTGTACATAAATCACGAAAGCCGGGCAGCTTTCACGAAAGCCGGCCGGTTTTCGTCGCTGTAGTTTTATTCGTGGAATGGGTTTCGAAGCCGGTCGGTTTCTACGAAACCCGACCGGGTTTCAGCAGCGCAGGAATCCCCAGGCCCAACGAAAGCCGGGCGGCTTTCACCGAAGCCGAGCGTCTTTGAGCGCCGCAGATTATTCCGGGTCAATTATTCCAAATGTCGGCCGGTTTCTGTGAAAGCCGGCCGGTGTTCGTTTGCGAGGAAAAATTGTTGATTTAATATATACGAAAGCCGGGCGGTTCTCGGTGGAAGTCGGCCGGCATTCGTTGTCGTAGTATTTTTCCCAATAAATCGAGACGAAAGCCGGGCGGCTTTCGTCAATGCCAGGCGGCATTCGCCTAGGGCGAGGATTCTCCTCCCCTTTTCCTCCTCAAACCCGACCAAACTCGTCGGGGTTATAAATTTACAAGTTCCACACTCCTATTGTTTATAATAGATTAACACGTGAGTTTAAGGAATTACCCGCAACGGAGTCCGGGTTGGCACGAGCATCCGCCTCCGTCATAGCATAGACCCGAGCTTGGGTCCTTCCTTGATTTACGAATGGCGCGTTGCTTGCACTCGCCCCACCGTGCCCACCGCTAGCATTTGGTGCTCCGGTTCGGTTTCTGCTCACCGTCGTTCCACTACTTGGTCCGGCCCCCATGGCTCGCCCAAGTTGTGGGCAACTCCCCGCATTGATAACACCTCGGGGGATCGCGACACTTGCCAAAGTGGTTCTTCTTGCAATTGCTGCACTTCTTCACGCCTGAGCCTTGTGACACAGAGCTTTGCCCGCTCGGGCCTTGATTTCCCCTTACCGGTGGTGCAGGGGTTTTGAAAGATCCGCCTCCCCCGTGGTTTCCCTTCTTGTTAGAACCTTGAGGGCCATGGTTCTCCCATTTTCTTTTCTTTGCCTCCTCGGCATTCCTTCGTTTTCTTTCCTCCCACGCTTTCTCCCCCTTCAGGCCTTGTTCAACCACTTGACTAAACGTCATATTAGGCAATTGTGTCGCCCTCTCGCGTATGTCAAGGTCCAAGGCATCCCAGAAATGGTTCACCATCCGGTTTTCGTCACAAATGTACTCCGGTATGAACTCAGCAAGCTTCCTGAATTTGTGCTCAAGTTCCTTCACCGTACATTCACCTCCTTGGGTCAAATTCGTGTACTCCCTCCTCTTCAAGTTCACCTCGAAGTCGGAGTAGTATTGGCTGAAGAACTCCTGTCGGAAATTCTCCCAAGTGACGGCCTCGCCGTACTTCCCTTTTGTTCCATCCCACCATGTGGACGCCATGCCTTCTAGTAGCCTCGTGGCTACTCTCAACTTCATGTGGGGTGGTAGTTGCATGTCGAGGGCCGCCTCGTTGAATCTTTTGATCCACTCTGCCGCCACGGAGATGTCCCCCGTTCCATCAAACGGTTTACATCCCAAGTCTCTTGCCTCTTTGAGGTACTTTGAGATCCTTATTATAGGGACCTCAGCACCTCCCCCTCCTCGGGATTCTATGATCTCCCTAGGAGTCACACGGCTTCCTCTCCTTGAAGCCCCTTCCAAAGCACGCCTTGCCCGGCGCCTTTGGCGATCTTGGTGGTACTGTCGGAGTGGTTCCTCTATTCTTTCAAGAGCGTCATTATCGTCGCTCTCTTCGCTCACATCATCATCTTCCCCATCATATGGGGTTTCCACCGGTTCGGTTCCCGGTTGGTAAGTTGAATCCTCCTCGGACTCATATTGCTCATCAATCGTCTCCACATGACTGTCACTCACCGTCAGTGAGTGGCCGGCACGGCCCTGTCCCCGAGACACCCTCGACCCTCCCCGGCTGCCACGTTGGGATCCTCCCGGTGCCTGGCCAGTCGGGTTCCGTCGAGTAACTTTACCGGTACGTTCCATTTCTGAAAGAAATTGAGAATGAGTCATTAGACTCGTATCAAATGTCAATTGACGGATAGGCACTTAAAGACATCCTTTGGCTCAAATCACCGCCATGCCAATTGTTAAGGGTACCATCTTAACAATTAGAGACATTGCAACTCAAGTACCAAAAGTTCTATAAGTACAAAACTTTATGCTCATGGTTTTCAATTTCATTTTCAAAAAGAATTTTGAAGCTTCATTATGATGTTTACGGACTAAGGCTCTGATACCAATTAAATTGTCACGCCCCGGACCTAGCCGGACACGTCAACAACCCGCCGTACAGTACGAATAGTCAACCGCGGTCCAACTCATCCATACTATACAAGGCGTCATGAATATCATTCACACATAGTACATCCATAAACAATCATAATGTAAAACATGCATTTAAAACAGCGGAAGCATTAATACGATTGTTCAGGCCACACTTGGCATAACTAGGCATACAAGCCCCCAAAGTAATTATTCAGAAAATAGTATCCATGAGCATTATCGTAATTGTTTTTAAAACAGAACGGAAGAAGCACGAACCACGCCTTCTTCCCTTGATCCTCCCGAAGCAACGGGCAATGGTAGCAACCTTCAAGTTCTACCTGAAACTGTGAGGTGGCCTCCCCCGTGAAGGGGAGGTCAGTACTTGGAAGTATTTGACAAGTACAATAGCAACTATACTAAGTATAATCAACGTTTTAATTTCCAAGACCCTCAAAATAGGGTGATATCATAATATAAATAATAAATTATATTTCCCACTTATTATCTTTATAATAAGTAAATTCATTTATTTGTCGGCACACGGCCCTTCTTATATATCCCTTTGCATTTATCATTTGCACAACCCATCCCTTGGGTCTTATTATTTCTACGGGACTTGCTACCGCTGTCCGAGACCTCATGAGGCTCCCGGTTCGGACTCCAACATCCCGCCCCTGGACTCATACCCATCATCCCGTAGGAAGGTAAGGCCCTTCGGGGTCCTATCTTATGTGTTACCGTTACCGGAACCTAGTTAGGTCTCCTATTCGGATTCCACCCTAACCCGTGATCACGATGTAAGTCCATGCTATCCAACCCTGCTCTCTAGAGTCGGGAAGGGCCATGGTCCTTACTTATTTCCATAATTCAACCGGCTATCCACAAGGACTACCGAACACACCCTTATGCCAATCCTATACCTAGGATCAATTTATTACTTACTTTATCTTGGGTATCCCTTAAGGCCTACCTCTAGTATAACTTAGAGTTCATACTTTCCTACCTTAAAGCATCTCTTAAGACTACTTAAGGCATAACATTTCACAATCCACTCTTAGGATCAATCTTAACAACATTTCATTTCAATGTCCAACTAGTATCTTAATACTAGTCAAATTCATACCAATAAACCAAGTTCTCAACTCATAGTCATATAGACAATTCCAACTGATTTTCCTTTGAAAATGTCATTTATCTCAATATTCAAAATATCACTTTTAATCACTCATATATTCAAATATGAAGAGAAAGTATATTTCAACATATGTTTCATAATTAATTCCACTTTCAAGTCAAGCTATTCATAACACATGAACATACACAATTTACTCTTAAATTTGTATATCATGCTCCTTTTTCTTTAGACATTTAGTCTTTTTATTTTTAGGCATTATTAATCATTAATAATCCATAAAAAACACATTTAATTACCTTCGGTAATCTCATGAAATTAACTCACTAATTATAAGCAATATAGTCAGCCATCCTCACCTTATGAAGTGCTGAAATAGTTGCCTTTGTTACGCCCTTCGATCCGTCCTCGTTCTAGACGGTTCGAAAGCGAAAATTCTGGGAATTAAGTGAAAGCCGGGCGGCTTTCGTGAAAGCCGGGCGGCTTTCGTGAAAGCCGGGCGGCTTTCGTGGTCTGCAACTACGGGCAGCTCCTTTAAAGTGGCGGTTTTCGGCGATTTCAACTCCTATCGATTCCACGATTCTTCTTAGTTAATTACCAACACTTTATATCATTTTTCTACACTTTTAAACGTGTAGAACTCATGATTTACTCCACCATATGATTTCTTAAAAATCACACACCAATAATACTAGTTAAAGAATATTCATTCAGTTCTTACCTTAAACACTATGTTTTTCTTCTTGGATTTCCTCTCCTCTTGCTTCCTTCAAGCTTGAGCTTCTTGAGAGTTATCCCCTGGAGCTCTCCCTCTATGAGTGGTCCGTATGTTTGCAAATGGGGTGGGGGTTTCTCTTCACTCCACACAATATAATTGTGTAGGAAGACACATGGGTATGGGTTTGTTGTCTCAATGAGACCTTCCACCTAATGCTCGCCCCTCCCATGTTCTGGTGTCCTCCCAGCTCTCATTTGTCAACTTAGAGCACATAAAAACGTGGGGTGACCCCCACTTATGTGGGAGGTCATCCCATTATGTCCCGGTGTGTACAATCGGTCCTGAAAGTTGTATTTCTCGGACTGTTTTAATTATATTTTATTTTATCGAGCCAAATAAAATATATCACGTGTTCCTGATAATTATTGGCCTTTAGAATAGATGTACATTCCCCAACATTAATTTAGGAGTCTCCGAAACTCATTTCGAGCTGTTATCCGCTAAATTGCCAATACCGGTAATTGGGCCCCGTTTGACCAATCGGTCAACTCCATGCCTTTCTTATGGCCCAAATAGAATATCCACCACCATATAGGTGTCATCTAGACCAAGATGAATATAATATGTGGTTCGGGAATTATCGGGCGGTCCTCGTTCCCGCTGTGGGCCCCACATGCAATTTACTATTCACGTAAAAGAAATAAAATTTAACAATTGCGTAAATTCATAACTCATCCTTCAAGGTTTATTACATAATTTACTAAAATTAAATATGCTCGGGCTCGGTGTTACAAGTTCACCCCCCCTTAACGGGAATTTCGTCCCCGAAATTCACAATGCTCATTCAAACAAAAACGTGTATTGCTCTTTCATCAAAGCTTCCGTTTCCCAAGTTTCCTCCTCAACTTGGTCACTTTTCCAAAGGATTTTAACCATTGGAACTTTCTTGCTTCTCAATTTCTTGACTTGCCTGTCAAGTATCTTCACCGGTTGCACGGCACAATTCAAGTCTTCCCGTATTTCCACGGGTGGTTTTTCTAATACATGAGATGGATCCGGCATATACTTCTTAAGCATGGACACGTGGAATACGTTATGTATCTTCTCCAGTTCTGGAGTCAACTGTAATCGGTATGCCACGGCCCCAATCCTCTCAAGAACCACGAATGGCCCTATGTATCGTGGGTTAAGTTTCGCTCGGCTCTGAAATCGGATGATTCCCTTCCAAGGTGAAACTTTCAAAAATACTTCATCTCCCACTTTAAACTCCAAGGCTCTTCGGCGCTTATCGGCATAACTTTTCTGTCTATCCTGGGCCGCCTTAAGTCTCTCACGAATCATCTTCACCTTAGACTTGGTGATCTCCACCAATTCCGTGCTCTCGAGTTTGGCCATGCCAACCTCATCCCAACACAACGGTGTACGACATCTCCTCCCATACAATGCCTCGTATGGAGGCATGCCTATACTCGCCTGATAACTGTTGTTATAGGCAAACTCCACAAGTGACAAATGGTTGTCCCAACTCCCTTGGAACTCCAATGCACAGGCTCTCAGCATATCCTCTAATATATGTATAACCCGCTCAGATTGCCCATCCGTTTGTGGATGAAAAGCTGTACTGAATTTCAACTTTGTCCCCATAGATTCTTGGAACTTCGGCCAAAATCGTGATGTGAATCGCGGATCTCTATCAGATACAATGGTTATAGGAACCCCATGTAGCCTCACGATCTCGTCCACATACAACTTGGCTAACCTCTCCAGTGCATAGGTAGTGTTGATAGGTAGGAAGTGTGCACTCTTCGTGAGCCTATCGACCACAACCCATACGGCATCATAGTTCTTAATCGTCCGTGGCAGCCCCACCACAAAATCCATAGTCACGTGTTCCCACTTCCATTCAGGAATGGAAAGTGGCTGTAGTAACCCAGCTGGATGCTGATGTTCTGCCTTAACTTGCTGACAAGTAAGACACCTACTGATGTACTCGGCTATTTCCCTCTTCATACCAGACCACCAGTAACTTTCCTTCAAATCGCGGTACATTTTCGTGCCTCCCGGGTGCATGGCATACGCCGATGAATGAGCCTCCTCTAAGATGGACTTTCGGAGCTCATCATCCAACGGTACACACACTCGGTCACGAAATAATAAGAGACCATCGTCTCTTTCCCTGAAATCCTCAACCGGTCCCGCTAGCATGCGTTCACGGATCTTCATAAGTTCTTCATCGGTTTCTTGACCCTTCTTGATTTCATCAAGTAATGTAGGTCTCACCTCAAATCTAGCTAATAAGGCACCATCGCTAGATACCTCCAATTGGGCTCTCAATGCCCTCAAGCTAGTCAATAATGCCCCAGATGAGTTCTTTTGGCTCAAGGCATCCGCTACCACGTTGACTTTACCGGGGTGGTACTCGATAACTAGATGGTAGTCTTTTATCAACTCCATCCACCGTCTCTGTCTCATGTTTAACTCTTTCTGAGTAAACACGTACTTCAGGCTTTTGTGGTCGGTGTATATATGACATGTTTCCCCGTAGAGATAATGTCTCCAAATCTTCAATGCGAACACCACCGCCCCCAGCTCTAAGTCATGAGTGGGATAATTTACCTCATGCTTCTTCAACTGTCGTGAAGCATAGGCAATCACCCTCCCATTCTGAATCAAGACACATCCAAGCTCTTGGATGTTTGCGTCGCTGTAGACATCGTACCCCACACCCTGTTTGGGTAGTGCGAGTACCGGTGCCTCGGTCAATCTCTTCTTCAGTTCAAGGAATCCCTTCTCACATCGGTCATCCCATACAAATTTGGCCCCTTTTCGAGTGAGCTTTGTCAATGGTGATGCCAAAACTGAGAACTTCTCCACAAATTTTCGGTAGTACCCTGCCAGTCCAAGGAAGCTACGATGTTCCTTGACGTTCTTCGGCCTTTCCCATTCTGTAATGGCCTCAACCTTTTTGTTATCTACGGCAATCCCTGATCCCGAAACCACGTGCCCGAGAAAGCCAATCTCCCTTAGCCAAAACTCACATTTGGAAAACTTGGCATAGAGTTGCTTCTCCCGTAGCGTCTCAAGAACAAGTATCAAGTGCTCCTCATGCTCTTCTTCACTCTTCGAGTAAATCAAGATATCATCTATGAACACAATCACAAACAGGTCCAAGTATTTATGAAATACTCGGTTCATCAAGTCCATAAATGCCGTCGGGCGTTGGTTAGCCCGAACGACATAACTAGGAACTCGAAATGACCATACCTTGTACGGAATGCACTCTTCGGTATGTCATCCTCCTTTATCTTCAGTTGGTGGTACCCCGACCTCAAGTCAATCTTCGAAAACACCGTCGCTCCTCGGAGCTGATCAAACAAGTCATCAATCCTAGGCAAGGGATACTTATTCTTGATTGTGACCTTGTTCAGTTGACGGTAGTCAATGCACATTCGAAGTGTTCCATCTTTCTTCTTCACGAACAGGACCGGTGCTACCCACGGAGAGTGACTCGGCCTTATGAAACCGTTATCCAATAGCTCTTGCAATTGAGTTTTCAACTCGTTAAGTTCAGCGGGTGCCATTCTGTATGGCGGTATAGAGATTGGTTTGGTGCCAGGTTCAACCTCGATCACGAACTCAATCTCCCTATCGGGTGGAAGCCCCGGTAAGTCTTTTGGGAAGACATCCGGATACTTGCACACTATTCTCACGTCATTGATGTCTACCTCTTCTTTGGTTTTGTCCACCACGTAAGCTAGATATGCGTGGCATCCCTTTCTCATCATATTTCTCGCTCTCACGGCGGATATGATACAACTGTTTGATTTGCCTCTATCTCCCTCAAAACGTAAGGTCAAACCTTCACCGCTTTCGAGTTCAAGAACCTTTGTATAACAATCAACCCTAGCATGATGCTTCTCTAGCCAATCCATCCCGAGGATCGCGTCGAACTCGATCATGCTCAGTGGTGCGAAGTCACACGTCAAGTTCTGTCCCTCCACCTCCACCTCACACGATGGATAGTGGCTATCTCTTTCGATATCATCCCCTAGAGGCGTGGATACCAATAGGGTTTGAGTCATCGGTACAAGTGGTCCGTTGAATCCGCTGGCGAATGCCTCACTCACAAATGATCGTTGCGCCCCGGTATCAATAAGGATCCTCGCGTCTCTCCCGTTTATCTTTAGTGTTCCTACATTCATAAGTAATGTAAGACACACTATCTAATTAGTAGGCTCGTTTCTTAAGTCGTAGAGTATGTTGGTTGTGGTTCGGGTGGAGTCCGTTCGACACCCTTCCGAAATTTCCCGGTTTCTAACCTTTAGGACCGCTCTAGGACCAAACCAGGTGAAATCCGGTCGGGTTTCGTCTGCGAGAACAATTCCTTGTACATAAATCACAAAAGCCGGGCGGCTTTCACGAAAGCCGGCCGGTTTTCGTCGCCGTAGTTTTATTCGTGGAATGGGTTTCGAAGCCGGCCGGTTTCTACGAAACCCGGCCGGGTTTCAGCAGCGCAGGAATCCCCAGGCCCAACGAAAGCCGGGCGGCTTTCACCGAAGCCGGCATCTTTGAGCGCCGCAGATTATTACGGGTCAATTATTCCAAATGCCGACCGGTTTCTGTGAAAGCCGACCGGTTTTCGTTTGCGAGGAAAAATTGTTGATTTAATATATACGAAAGCCGGGCGGTTCTCGGTGGAAGCCGGCCGGCATTCGTTGTCGTAGTATTTTTCCCAATAAATTGAGATGAAAGCCGGGCGGCTTTCGTCAATGCCGGGCGGCATTCGCCTAGGGCGAGGATTCTCCTCCCCTTTTCCTCCTCAAACCCGACCAAACTCGTCGGGGTTATAAATTTACAAGTTCCACACTCCTATTGTTTATAATAGATTAATACGTGAGTTTAAGGAATTACCCGCAACGGAGTCCGGGTTGGCACGAGCATCCGCCTCCGTCATAGCATAGACCCGAGCTTGGATCCTTCCTTGATTTACGGATGGCGCGTTGCTTGCACTCGCCCCACCGTGCCCACCGCTAGCATTTGGTGCTCCGGTTCGGTTTCTGCTCACCGTCGTTCCACTACTTGGTCCGGCCCCCATGGCTCGCCCAAGTTGTGGGCAACTCACCTTCAAATGCCCGACCTCCCCGCATTGATAACACCTCGGGGGATCGCGGCACTTGCCAAAGTGGTTCTTCTTGCAATTGCTGCACTTCTTCACGCCTGAGCCTTGTGACACAGAGCTTTGCCCGCTCGGGCCTTGATTTCCCCTTACCGGTGGTGCAGGGGTTTTGAAAGATCCGCCTCCCCCGTAGTTCCCCTTCTTGTTAGAACCTTGAGGGCCATGGTTCTCCCATTTTCTTTTCTTTGCCTCCTCGGCATTCCTTCGTTTTCTTTCCTCCCACTCTTTCTCTCCCTTCAGGCCTTGTTCAACCACTTGACTAAACGTCATATTAGGCAATTGTGTCGCCCTCTCGCGTATGTCAAGGTCCAAGGCATCCCAGAAATGGTTCACCATCCGGTTTTCGTCACAAATGTACTCCGGTATGAACTCAGCAAGCTTCCTGAATTTGTGCTCAAGTTCCTTCACCGTACATTCACCTCCTTGGGTCAAATTCGTGTACTCCCTCCTCTTCAAGTTCACCTCGAAGTCGGAGTAGTATTGGCTGAAGAACTCCTGTCGGAAATTCTCCCAAGTGACGGCCTCGCCGTACTTCCCTTTTGTTCCATCCCACCATGTGGACGCCATGCCTTCTAGTAGCCTCGTGGCTACTCTCAACTTCATGTGGGGTGGTAGTTGCATCTCGAGGGCCGCCTCGTTGAATCTTTTGATCCACTCTGCCGCCACGGAGATGTCCCCCGTTCCATCAAACGGTTTACATCCCAAGTCTCTTGCCTCTTTGAGGTACTTTGAGATCCTTATTATAGGGACCTCAGCACCTCCCCCTCCTCGGGATTCTATGATCTCCCTAGGAGTCACACGGCTTCCTCTCCTTGAAGCCCCTTCCAAAGCACGCCTTGCCCGGCGTCTTTGGCGATCTTGGTGGTACTGTCGGAGTGGTTCCTCTATTCTTTCAAGAGCGTCATTATCGTCGCTCTCTTCGCTCACATCATCATCTTCCCCATTATATGGGGTTTCCACCGGTTCGGTTCCCGGTTGGTAAGTTGAATCCTCCTCGGACTCATATTGCTCATCAATCGTCTCCACATGACCGTCACTCACCGTCAGTGAGTGGCCTGCACGGCCCTGTCCTCGAGACACCCTCGATCCTCCCCGGCTGCCACGTTGGGATCCTCCCGGTGCCTGGCCAGTCGGGTTCCTTCGAGTAACTTTACCGGTACGTTCCATTTCTGAAAGAAATTGAGAATGAGTCATTAGACTCGTATCAAATGTCAATTGACGGATAGGCACTTAAAGACATCCTTTGGCTCAAATCACCGCCATGCCAATTGTTAAGGGTACCATCTTAACAATTAGAGACATTGCAACTCAAGTACAAAAAGTTCTATACGTACAAAACTTTATGCTCATGGTTTTCAATTTCATTTTCAAAAAGAATTTTGAAGCTTCATTATGATGTTTACGGACTAAGGCTCTGATACCAATTAAACTGTCACGCCCCGGACCTAGCCGGACACGTCAACAACCCGCCGTACAGTACGAATAGTCAACCGCGGTCCAACTTATCCATACTATACAAGGCGTCATGAATATCATTCACACATAGTACATCCATAAACAATCATAATGTAAAACATGCATTTAAAACAGCGGAAGCATTAATACGATTGTTCAGGCCACACTTGGCATCACTAGGCATACAAGCCCCCAAAGTAATTATTCAGAAAATAGTATCCATGAGCATTAACGTAATTGTTTTTAAAACAGAACGGAAGAAGCACGAACCACGCCTTCTTCCCTTGATCCTCCCGAAGCAACAGGCAATGGTAGCAACCTTCAAGTTCTACCTGAAACTGTGAGGTGGCCTCCCCCGTGAAGGGGAGGTCAGTACTTGGAAGTATTTGACAAGTACAATAGCAACTATACTAAGTATAATCAACGTTTTAATTTCCAATACCCTCAAAATAGGGTGATATCATAATATAAATAATAAATTATATTTCCCACTTATTATCTTTATAATAAGTAAATTCATTTATTTGTCGGCACACGACCCTTCTTATATATCCCTTTGCATTTATCATTTGCACAACCCAACCCTTGGGTCTTAGTATTTCTACGGGACTTGCTACCGCTGTCCGAGACCTCATGAGGCTCCCGGTTCGGACTCCAACATCCCGCCCCTGGACTCATACCCATCATCCCGTAGGAAGGTAAGGCCCTTCGGGGTCCTATCTTATGTGTTACCGCTACCGGAACCTAGTTAGGTCTCCGATTCGGATTCCACCCTAACCCGTGATCACGATGTAAGTCCATGCTATCCAACCCCGCTCTCTAGAGTCGGGAAGGGCCATGGTCCTTACTTATTTCCATAATTCAACCGGCTATCCACAAGGACTACCGAACACACCCTTAGGCCAATCCTATACCTAGGATCAATTTATTACTTACTTTATCTTGGGTATCCCTTAAGGCCTACCTCTAGTATAACTTAGAGTTCATACTTTCCTACCTTAAAGCATCTCTTAAGACTACTTAAGGCATAACATTTCACAATCCACTCTTAGGATCAATCTTAACAACATTTCATTTCAATGTCCAACTAGTATCTTAATACTAGTCAAATTCATACCAATAAACCAAGTTCTCAACTCATAGTCATATAGACAATTCCAACTGATTTTCCTTTGAAAATGTCATTTATCTCAATATTCAAAATATCACTTTTAATCACTCATATATTCAAATATGAAGAGATAGTATATTTCAACATATGTTTCATAATTAATTCCACTTTCAAGTCAACCTATTCATAACACATGAACATTCACAATTTACTCTTAAATTTGTATATCATGCTCCTTTTCTTTAGACATTTAGTCTTTTCATTTTAAGGCATTATTAATCATTAATAATCCATAAAAAACACATTTAATTACCTTCGGTAATCTCATGAAATTAACTCACTAATTATAAGCAATATAGTCACCCATCCTCACCTTATGAAGTGCTGAAATAGTTGCCTTTGTTACGCCCTTCGATCCGTCCTCGTTCTAGACCGTTCGAAAGCGAAAATTCTGGGAATTAAGTGAAAGCCGGGTGGCTTTCGTGAAAGCCGGGCGCCTTTCGTGGTCTACAACTACGGGCAGCTCCTTTAAAGTGGCGGTTTCCGGCGATTTCAACTCCTATCGATTCCACGATTCTTCTAAGTTAATTACCAACACTTTATATCATTTTTCTACACTTTTAAACGTGTAGAACTCATGATTTACTCCACCATATGATTTCTTAAAAATCACACACCAATAATACTAGTTAAAGAATATTCATTGAGTTCTTACCTTAAACACTATGTTTTTCTTCTTGGATTTCCTCTCCTCTTGCTTCCTTCAAGCTTGAGCTTCTTGAGAGTTATCCCCTGGAGCTCTCCCTCTATGAGTGGTCTGTATGATTGCAAATTGGGTGGGGGTTTCTCTTCACTCCACACAATATAATTGTGTAGGAAGACACATGGGTATGGGTTTGTTGTCTCAATGAGACCTTCCACCTAATGCTCGCCCCTCCCATGTTCTGGTGTCCTCCCAACTCTCATTTGTCAACTTAGAGCACATAAAAACGTGGGGTGACCCCCACTTATGTGGGAGGTCATCCCATTATTTCCCGGTGTGTACAATCGGTCCCGAAAGTTGTATTTCTCAGACTGTTTTAATTATATTTTATTTTATCGAGCCAAATAAAATATATCATGTGTTCCTAATAATTATGGGCCTTTAGAATATATGTACATTCCCCAACATTAATTTAGGAGTCTCCGAAACTCATTTCGGGCTGTTATCCGCTAAATTACCAATACCGGTAATTGGGCCCCGCTTGACCAACCGGTCAACTCCATGCCTTTCTTATGGCCCAAATAGAATATCCACCACCATATAGGTGTCATCTAAACCAAGATGAATATAATATGTGGTTCGGGAATTATCGGGCGGTCCCCGTTCCCGCTGTGGGCCCCACATGCAATTTACTATTCACGTAAAAGAAATAAAATTTAACAATTGCGTAAATTCATAACTCATCCTTCAAGGTTTATTACATAATTTACTAAAAGTAAATATGCTCGGGCTCGGTGTTACACATTCATCGTCCTCAAAAAGAGGGAACCCGCGACGGCTTAGGAAGAGACAACAAGAACCAACCACCAAGTGACACCGCCTCGGCCAGGAACGCCGAAAACGTCCAAATGGTCCTCCGTCGGCTAGGAATATCATAGCAGTATTAATCTACCCCCTTTCACTTCATCTGCATCTCAGCTCAGAGAGTGGGGGACTCTTGATGGAGTATATGGGTCCAGACTCTATGACCCACATACTCAGAAGACTAAGAGGAAGCACAACTGTCACCCAGAGGGTCCTCCGTCGGCCAGATGGTCCTCCGTCGGCCAGATGGTCCTCCATCGGCCAAACTCACACCATTCCAGAATATAGTCCAGAAGCCCAGGAGCGAGACATGGTCCGTCCATCGGTCAGACGCCCTGTCGGGCAAACACCCCGCCGGCCAAAGGGACTTCGCAGAGACATATTCTATACTTAGTCAAAATGTTGTATCCAGCCCATTAGAGGCCTCATATTGTAAATGGGCCTCCCAAGCCCAAGGCTTGGGAACTCAGCCCATATTTTCTCTATAAATACCCCTATTGGGGGTAGTTGTAGGGGTTGCTAATACATTTATTGCACTTCTCTCTCTAGCTCTCACTTCTCTCTAAGGATTAATACTCTATCAATCACAATTCAAAAAGAACAAGCAATCATTCTTTCATCATCAATCATTCATTCTTCTTTGGGGCCACAATCAGTTTTTTTTTGTACATAGTTTTCACCATTTCAAATATTTTCAGTCAATGCAGGCATAGAAATCAAGTCTGGAACCATCACCAAGGTGATTTATAAAATAGTATAAACAGTAGGCTTCACTATTCTCTACAGACTTAGAAGAACCAGTTAACTCTAACTACTCAGCTTGAGTGTTTGAATCAATCAGGTAACTTCTAAAACAACAATAACCAACATGCAATAGGGAACATCTATACACACAACCTTACACAGCTTCCACCCGTACTATCACAATTCAGAAAGAACAAGCAATCATTCTTTCATCATCATTAGTTCATTCTTCTTTGGGCTACAATCAGTCTTTTTTTGTACATAGTTTTCACCATTTCAAATCATTTTTAGTCAATGCAGGCATATAAATCAAGTCTCGAACAATCACCAAGGTTATTTACAGAATAGTATAAGTGGTAGGCTTCACTATTCTCTACAGACTTAGAAGAACCAATTATCTCTAACTACTCAGCTTGAGTGTTTGAGTCAATCAGGTAACTTCTAAAACAACAATAACCAATATGTAATAGGCAACATGTAATAGGCAACATCTATACACACAACCTTACACATTTTTCATTATCGCAATTCACAAACAACAAGCAACCATTCTTTCATCATCAATCATTCATTCTTCTTTGGGGCCACAATCACTCCTTTATGTACATAGTTCATACATAAATATAGTTTCAGACAGACTCACAGACATGCCCACAATTCAGTCACTCAATATTCATGAAGTATAAACACTGACATACCCTACCACACAAACATCATTTTTACGTCCACGGCTTGACATTCAAGGCTGCTCCGAGTCACACAATAAACAACAACTCACAAATCACAACCACAATTTACACACTCTTCATCACGTAGAGAATAGAAGTTATACCTCACGCTTAAGTGTGATTGAGATGAGAGGGTGGGAGACTGAGAGTGAGCTTTGCTTTACCGGAAAAGGGGCAATGCTTCCACAGTTCAACGTTCAATGACTTTAGGGGTTCAACTTCAAATCAAGAAGCGTGTGAGAGGGAGTGATGGACATAGGGTGAGAGTAAGAGTGCGAAGAGAGTAGACTGGGGCCTGAGGAACAAACTGAGGCCCTCACAGAGTCACCGTCTCACAGCCGGAGTCCAGAGAGATGAAGTGGTTAAGAGAGACGGAGAGCCAAAGGTCAACGAAGAGAGTAGAATGATAGAGAAGAAGGCGGAAGTGGGTTAGGGTTTATTAGGAGAGTATATATATTAATATATATGGGCTGTATACTGTGTGCTGAAGGTTCGGGTTTTCGGACGGGTCGGTGGGTTAAATCCAAGTCCTACCCGACCCATTAATATTTTGGCATATTGTCAGGCAGGTTTTCGGGTTGGCTGTTCGGGTCGGTAGACCCTACCCGGTAGGGTAAAATCCGAAATATCCGGTCGGGTTTTCGGGTTGGGTCAAGTTTTGCTCAGCCCTACCTACTGTAGTGAGCGGCGATGGCCAAATTAAATTTCCCTCCCCTGAAGCTCTATCATCCAGAAGCTTGGGGTACGGTATTGGGCAAGCTTGATTCTTGGGCCTTACACAAAGCCCAGAATTGATTATCCCAAGTAATAGTGGGCTTAAGTTTCAACAATCAACCGAGCCCAATTCAAAAAAGCTAAGTATCCAAAAATCCTCTTTATTTGATACATTACAATAAAAAAATCACAAGTTGAAACATTTAAAAAGAAAATAATTAAATGGTATAATTGCTCTCACTCGTGTTAAGTGTGTATAATTTTAACATTTATACGGACTTATGGCATTCGATCAATCGCGTACACCGGACGAGCACACACACCCGTACACTGGCCGAGCACACACACTTGCGCCACCGGGTCACGTCATATGGGTGTGACGATTAATAAGCTCCAATATAAATGTCAATACCGCACACTCTTGATTTTATATGAGTTTTTGTGTGCTCTCACCTCTACCTAGTGCATCACACTCCACCTCAGGGGACGAGTCACCCGTTCAAAAGTTTTCACTTGCGGGTTCGAACTACTAACCTCGGGCGCCGAGTTAAACTCTTGTTAGGGGCCCAGAGCCATGCTCTTTCAAGCAATTTTGTCACTTGATTGGCATTCACATTTACCAAAATGGATAATATACTTTAGTTCTTTGGGGGTCGGATTATCCGTTCGAAGCATCGCTTGGGAACTTGATGTCACTCTTTTTGAGTGGTGAGTCCGACTCACTTACTCACTGAGTCGCGGTTCAATAACAAGGCCAAACGTCATGTTCTACACTATTTGCTTTTATGTGTAGGCACAACTGAATGAAGACAACTCTACCCCGCTTGCCTCAAGGAGTGGGGGACTGAGGGACTTACCGTATTCAAGGAAGCAAAAGACGAACCTGACGAGCCTGAGCCCGATGAGAAGAACGGTTCTAGCCATGATATTCGCAGATGGCGACCATTGCAATAAAGGCTGAGGATTTCACCTCTTGCTTCATCTTGGAGGCGTCAGATGTACTCTTTTTCCCTTCATTAGGATTTTTTCCCAGGGTTTTTTCCTAATGAAGGTTTTTAGTGAGACATCTCCTTGACATGGAGAAGGACGAAGATCTTCCAGTCTCGAAGAAGAGCAACTCAGTTGGACTACTCCATCTTAGTCGAGTCTACTACTCGACTAAGGGAGTGGGGGACTCATGATGGAGTTATGGGACTAGGCCCAGAGCCTAATCGGATCAAGCCCCGAACTTGGATCCGTGGATCCAAGTCCACAACATGGAGCCTGCATACCAGCCCAGTGGGGAGTCTGCCAGTCCGGCCGACCTGCCAGCCAAGAAGAGTAACAATCAAGCAAATAATATATTGTTTAATTACGTATTTAATTCCGTATTAATGTTGTAATTAATTAGTCATTATTATTGTAATTTATTTGGGTGCCATATTCTTGCTTTTAGTAAAGTTATAAGGATACAAAAGATAGCGGTTCAAAAGTGCTTCATCCAAGAGAAAACCTTGCAAGTTGAAGCGGACTGATTGATGTATCAGAAAATGATAGTGGAACAAATTTGTAGCAATACTCACATTTTTAGCTCGTGAAAAGCTAATGCTGCAATGGAACATCTGAAGTAACTTTTAGAGTTAATTACCTGTTTAGGACTAAAAGAAGTTCTGTGTGCGCAAATAGGAGTGAAAACAAATCTATGTGATGGATAGTCTACCCGGAGGTATATATCCGAAGGGTTATTACGGGGAATAACTTAGAGAGAAGTCAGAGCAAGTAAGTAAATGTAGAGAGAGAGTGTATTCAGTATGAATGCCGTTTTCAGCGTGGTTACAAATGGGGAAATGGGGTGCTATTTATAGTAGCAATAAATGCCGGACAGGGACACGTGCCAAGCGCTCATTGGCCGAGGGGTCACCTCAACTGGTTGGCGCTGGCAGCCGCATGTGGCCGCATTTAATGCGGCTGTTGGATGGGACGTCTGTGCAGGGTACGGCGATCTGTACGCATGTGAGGCGGATATCCTGTCGAGTGAGATGCCTTCGGCTATGGAGCAGTAGCCGAGGGCTCCTCCAACCGATGGTACCCTGGTGCCGAGGGCTACTGTTTTCGCCGTTTTCTCCCAGTTTCTTAATTTGCTTGAGAAACCCGCTCTGTGAGAGTGTAGAGCCTTCGGCCAGGGGGCCGAAGGCACCCCTGGCGCGTAGTGCGGGCTGCTTGGTACTCTGGGCGCTGTGATTTGGGCCTGTTGGGTCTCCTGGGCCTGTTGGGCCTTCGCTGGAGTAGTAGGAGTCTGTGGGCCGGGGGTTCCCGGGCCATATACTCCATCACTATGATTCATAGGACTTAAAATCACTTATTTGTACAAAAATGCCCCTATTCAGTTTTTATTTGAATTTAAATTGAAACATGTAAAATTACAATTTGTTGAAACCCTAAAATTTCATAGAGCAATTCAACCACCCTCAATGATGTTGCCACCCGCCGCTGCCCTCGGTGGCGCCGCCCGCCACTGCCCTCGGTGGCGCTGATTGCGACCACCCTCGCCGCCGTCTGCTGCCTCCCTCGCCAGATTGTATGCCTCCACCCTCACCGCCTGTCCCGCCTCCCACACCGGTGTCACCATCCGCCGTCGTACCCACCATCCTCCGACCACCACCAATGTCAACTTCAGGGTCACCACTCCACTTCTGAGCATATTCTCTATCACAACTATGGCACAAAAATCTACCATAGAGTTGGCATATTTAACCTTGAAGATTAATTTGAAATCTGCCATTTACAAGAATTTCAAATTTGCCAGAGATTTGGCAGATTTATCTTGGAATGGCTACACAAAACTACCATAAATTTGGAAAAAACATGAAATGAATAACCAAATGTTCGAAAAAATCCAATTTTTAATGGAATAAACACTCTAACATACTTGGAAATTACAAATACGAAGTTAATGAAAAACCAAGAAAACTACAGTTTATATAAAACTTTGTTTTGCCATGATACGATTATCAATGTACATTTCTGCCAAAAACTTAGCAAAATCGCATTTCATCATCCAAAAATCCGGAAAATCAAATTTTTAAAAATACTAAGAAAATCAAAAGTCAAAAATATGAAAATAGAAGCCTAAAAATTGGCAAAATCCATGTCAAAATCCTGAAAAGCAAAAGAATATAAATATGAAGATGAAGGAGAAGGAGGAGAAGGAGGAGAGGAAGAAGAAAGCAAAAAACCTTAAAATTCGGAGAAAAATACACAAGATGGTGGTGGAAGGCGAAGGCAGTGAGGCGGAGGTGAAGGCATCGAATCAGAGGCGACGCAAGCGGAGCGGTGGAGTAGTCGACGTCGTGCGGTGAAATCGGCAGATCTACTCGGAGATGATGATATGCGGTTAACTCTGGATCTGCTTTGGTGCTTGGAGAAGGAATCGGCGGATTATGAAGGGAAAATGAGAAAAAGAAGGGTAAATGTGTGCAGGGGCAAAATTGACATGTCAATCTTCGGATGTCTAGGAATAGGAGTAAATTGGTCCTATTAAGGGAAGAAATCATAACAAGTCTTATTTTTGCATTTCACCCTTGTTTTAGTCCTGTATAGGACAATTACTGTAACTTTTAGAACCTGTTTGATGACCCATTTTTAGGCTTATTAGTCTACTTTTTCGCAATACACGTAAATTTTGATTTCACGCGCTGAATTGTGTAATAATAAGAAAAAGTGAGACTGGAGTTACTTTTATGGTTGTATTGTCTGATGTTACTGTAGATGATCATTTTAGTTGTTATTTCATATAATTTTTTATTTATTTATTTAATAAAATATATTTTAAAAATATTTTTTCATAAATTAGCAAAATCAACCACTTCAACAAGAACTTTATAATAAATTTCAATAGAATCAGTCAATACAGTCAATTTGAGTATTACGAAATAGATTCCTAATATTTCGCAATTAGAATGCACACCAGAATTAAATTTTGAGTTTCAAGAACACATGTAAAATAAAAAATAAATACCACAATCAATGTCCAAGTTTCAATGGAGAAGTATGATTTCAATAGGCATATCTTGAGGTGTTTTTTACTAATTAGTCCCGCTATGATTGTCCCATTTTAATATTTTATTTGTTTCAAAATTAATTTTTGACACAACTAGCTGAAAATATCATCTCATTAGCATTTGTTTCATAATAATTATTGAACATTATTGGTAGGAATTATAAAAATAATTTTATTTCAGAATTAATTTTCAGAAGCTAGTTTCTTTTAGCAATTAAGAAATAGATTTTACACAAATAATACAATATGTATTGCTTCTAGAAGCAATACATATACTTTTATGAAATAGATTAGGGGTAGGTTTGGCACAACCAGCTGAAAATATACTTTTGTGAGCTTTTTAATAACTCTTAACTTTTGGTAACTGAAAAGATTTTAAAGAGAAAATGTGGTAGCTGTTTAGTAAAAAGCTGACTGTTTGATTTAGTTCGGTTTGATATACAAGCTGTTAGGACTAATTAATACTAAAAGTCACAGGCTTTTTTCAGATGCTACTCCATGTAGCATCTTAAAAAAGATCTTTTAATTTTTGAAAAGCTCTTAAAAATTGGCTTGCCAAACATACAACTAGAAGCTTTTAGAGACTTTTTGAACGGTACAAAAGCTAGAAGGTGGAGACTTATGTCTGCCAAACATAGGCTATGTTTGGCGGGCATAAGTTCCTACCTTCTAGCTTTTGTACTGTTCAAAGAGTCTCTAAAAGCTTCTAATTATATGTTTGGAATGATAATTTTTAAGATCTTTTATAAAAATAAAAGATCATTTTTGAGATGCTACAATGAGTAGCATCTCAGATAAGTCCGTAGCTTATAGCATTAATTAGTCTTAACAGCTTGTATACCAAACAGAGCTAAATCAAATAGTCGGTTTTTACCAAACATCTACTGTCTTTTCTTTTTAAGATTTTTTCAATCACTAAAAGATAATAATTAATAAAAAGCTTATAAAGAAATTCCAAAATAGGACTATCATGTTTTTTATTCCCTGAATAGGAGTAAATTTCTGCCAATTTTGATATTACTAAGCTTTAAACATGACATTTTTCCCCAAATTTGACAGAATTACTTCTATTTAAGGAATTATAACTTGAAAGTCCTATTTTAGAATTTCAAAATGTTTTTGGTTCCTGACAAACCTGGCTTGGCGTCTGTCCATACATCACACGCAGACCGGCCCAGCGATGCTAAAAACCCTAGTCGACGTTGTCATACAAAAACCTGCTCTTCCCCTTCTTCAAGTCCGCTTTCATTTGATTGTTTGTTAGCGAAACCTCTGTAGCTAACATCAGGCCTATCGATGGCTATGTTTTGATTTCTCTGTATCTGGTTTCAGGAAGCTGAAAAGATTTTAAATTTCTTTCTTCCCTTTTCATTTACTGTTTGTGTGTTTTTACTGAAGCGCATATCGAAGGCTTTGTGGGTGATTGAAACCCCGTGGAGCTCATATTTTGCGCAATATAAAATGCATTTCATCAAAACTTAATGTTCGCTTGAGCAGTATGTCCCAAGTCGATTTGTTGTGGAATGAACATTTAAGAAGTTGTGATTGTCTCTGAGTTTACCTTCCCAGCTGAGTTTAGGAAAAAGATGGCGAAATGAAGCACATATCAAGGGCTTAATTTGCGATTGAAACGCTGCTGAGCTCATGTATTGTGCAATATCGAAATATAAATCATCCATATTGGATGTGTTCTTGATGAGTACTATGAATTTCTCAAGAAGGTTCCTTATGGATAAACATTTGATAGAGCACCAGTTTATTTGAACTGAATGAAATCATAAAATGGATACGTAACATGAGTTCTTAGGGGGTAACAGCTGAATTCATACCATTTTGGGATTCTTTTTACCTTTTTCATCTATTGTAGCTGATATTTTTTATCGTTGCTCAACAATTGGATTCAGCATAGGTGTTGGACAACTTGAGGAAAGTTACTGCTGCGAGAACATAGTGATTTCATTGTGTTGGATTGCCAATTGAGTTCTTCCCTAGATGATATTGAAATAACTAAATCAAACTCCACAAAGTGAGCAATGTTTAGAAACCTCAAATATGGCTTCAATATTTTTCACATTTCAGTAATAACCACGCTCTCATTCTGAGGTATGACGTGAGGGTTGTATATGTGGGTTTATTACGAGTTTTAAGAACAACAAATAATAATGTGATTGTTTTGTCATTAAAAAAAACGCTGTTGAGCTCATGTATTTTTTTTATTGTTTTGTCATTCATATGGGATAGGAGTGTTACCAATTTTTGGTCTGAGACTATTAGTAATAGGAAGTAGGAACTAGCCGGTTCTGTAGACCAGAATAGGACAGATGAAGGTGGTTTCGACCAATCCTGGTTCAATCTTTTTGGTGATGGGTGAGAGTGAAGATGAGAAACTAAGGCTATGTTTGGCATGCCATTTCAGCTAAAAAAGGCTGAAATTTCTTGAATGTAGCTCATAATCCTAAAAGTACCATTGTTTGGATAGTTAGCTTAACTAAGCTTAAGTTGGAAAAAATGGTCGGAACCTACACGTTACGGAATGTAGCATTTCTGTCTAGTCTATTGTTTAATACCAAAATTACCCTTTCTTGTGAGTATGTTTCTCTTCCAGGAAAAAAATGGCTCACATGCCACAAAGCTGCTCCGCCTCTTCTCTCCTATATTCTACTTTCACATTGTTTCTGCCAATATATTTATCAATTCTACTTAATTAGCCTTTTTCTCATATTTTAGTTTTTTACCTTGATTATAAACCCCACTCATATTTTAGTACGTTTCTCTCCTATGTTTCCTATATTTTAGGATCTTCTCTATCTTGATGATTTTGGGCACAACTATTTTTCTTTTGAGTGTTTACAAAGAAGATGTTTAAGAAAACATGGTTGGGTTTAATTTCCAAAGCTCTCTTCTATCTTCTTAATATTTATGAAAATATAATTTTTGTGATTAATCTCTTTTAATAAATCTTGTGTCATCTAATGTAATTTCATATTTTTGGTTATCCTTTCAGTTCTTTTTGTTAAATGCGTCTATTTTAATTAATCAACGGTTCAAATTTAGCATTTCAAAATTCAGTTCTAGACAGTAGTCTACATTTCAAACATAGCCTAATTCAAGGGAAGAAGTGAAAAAAAAAAGAAAAGAAAAGGAAAGAAAATGGTTGTATGTTGTCACGTTTGTACATTATACAGTATAATTTATACTTGGTAATCCGTTGATTATGTGTTATATAAAAAAATTGACTATGCCAATCGGAAGGTTTATTACAAGATTTCATGAAGGGAATTTCTATTAACAGCTTTTGTTTCACTGAACCTTGATCGCTTAACGTGTGTGATGGTAAATAGGACAATTCATTTAAATGATGCACTACTTAAATGAATTGGTCGGCCAGAAATTAGGGGGTGAGGTAAAAATAGGGGTACTTTTGAGATATTTTTAGCATTCGTGTAAACATTTTATTGTTTACACAACGAGCTGAAAATGGAGGTTAATCTCCAAATTAGGTGCTATTGTCTCAACTAAAATCTATTGTCTGAAATTGAAGTTTCAAGTGCTGAATTTGAATTACCAACTGAATGAAGTAGATCCGTTTGATAAAAAGAGTTGAAAATGTCTGAATGATATAAAATTACATTAAAGGACATTTTATTTGGTTTTTAATACTTCGTCTTCTACCTCATTTTTTCTCACAGTTGCTAAATAAATAACATTATACTCTGTATAGATTACCAGGCAACAAATTACACTCCGTATAGATTACCTGAATGAATATAACATAAACAAAAGTATTCAATCCCCCATATAAACTTTTGATTATGAATCATGTACACAAAGCACAAACAATTAATTCTCTCAAATTGTTGGTGGTCAAGGGTTGACAATCCCTCTGCTAATCTTCGCTAAGTGAAGTGACAAAAGTGTATTGCAGATCCAAATATGCTAATAAAAAACCATACATATAAATCATACTTATCTACTAATCAAGGATGTTGGATTTAACTCCTAGAATTGGAGCAACCAACATAGAACGGCTTAAAAGACCAAAATCCTTGTTGTCATCTGTCAGCCTTGCTGTTCTTTCCATCTCCATCACTTGCACCAGTGTTGTTTGCCCTTACCACACTTTCCGATTCCATCTTCACTGTTGGGGTCCATCTCCATTTGTGCCAAACTTTCCAATCCTTTCCATCGTTTTTTATAGTACCCTTTCCAGCGTTGTTGTTACGTTCTGATTCAATAATTTAAATGGGAAGTGTCGGACAAAAGAAAACGATAAGAACATAGAGGTCAATTATAGTTTGTTAGGCGAAAGAGAAGGATGGTAGGCAGGGATAATTTAGGCATGAAAACGTATTATCTGATCAACTGAACGAAAACACTTGGCCTTAGTAACGTTTCTAATCAATTACTAACTCCGTCTCCTAAAATTTTTCTCACTTTGACTTGGCACGGCGATTAAAAAAGTGGAATAAAGTGGAAAGAATGGTAAGAAAAAGATGAAATGAATGTGAACTACACAAATTGTCCAAAAATGGTAAGTGGAAAGAATTTTTTGGGACGACCCAAAAAGAAAAGTTGGAAGAATTTTATGAGACGGAGAGAATAATTCTTATCAGCTCCAGCTAGGTTCAGTCTCCTATCCAAACAACATCATTTTTCTATTTATGGGATGAACTTTAAAAATTCCATGAGTTGAAGGTGTACGCCAAACATAGGCTTAGTCAACTCAATAATTTTGCTTACGAGTTTTTCTTTTTTCACTCTTTTTGCTTTCATTGTTTTGAGTTAGCATTTTTTAATTAATCATTTAAGTAATGTATAGTAATAATTACATTAATTATTTTAAACAAAACTTGTTTAATCAAATACGTAGTACTATCTAGACAAATAATATATGCTTAACTAATATTTTATATTTTTAGTTATTCTCTCTTTCTTGAATTAATTTGATGTTTTTGGATTACATGATTGAGTGATTATAAAATTAGATACTATAAATTTTTGTAGTATGATGAAAATTTGATACATCAAAGTAGATATTAAAATAGATTTTATTCAACAAATTTTAAAATTTCAAGTTATAAAAATGATTTATATCGTTGAAGTAACAATAGTTATAAAATTTTCATTCTTAGAAATAATGAAATACAATGAGTATCAATATGTCTTTATATGTTTTTTACACTCTATCAGTCATTTCGAAACAGTCAAATTTACCAAACAGTTATTTATAATTAGTTAACATAACCAACCGGTCAAAACAGCTAACACAATTAGTTGTTAGGAAACAACTGACACAACCAGCTAACAGCAACAACTAATAGCCATTTACCAAATAAGGCCTTAGAGTTAAAGTGACTGAATATGAAGCAATCTCTATCAATTCTTTCTCGAAAATGATTTTTGTACCCACTTTTATACTCACTTTTGTATCCATCATGTTTGTGAAAGCTTTTTTCGTGTGAACATCGATTCACAAATAATATTTTGCACAGACAAAATATTTTCTGTGAATCGGGTCACAGACAAAAAAAACTTCACAAACATGGTGGGTATAAGGTGGGTATAAAGGTGGTATATCAAGCACTGTTGATTCTTTCCTAGGCTGATTCTAGCTCGCTACCACTTACAAAGTCAGCAAAACATTCAATCAAAAAGATTAAAGACGCACAAGGTAGAAATATCCGAATCAAAATAAATAAAGAAAAATAATAATCCGTAATAAAGAGCTCGTTTTGGTAACAATAAAATTGGTTGAATTTGCTGATTCTGGTGAAATTTATGAAGTTCTTGCTGAAGTGGTTGTATTGGCTAATTGTGCTGATTCATGAAAAAATTATATTTAAAATATTTGTTATTAATAAATTAAATAAAAAACTATATGAAAAATAGCTAAAATTATCCTCTACAGTAACTTCAGCCAAAAGAGCCAGAAAAGTAACCACAACCTTACTTTTTCTGCTTATTAAAAACATTAGCGCGCAAAACTAAAAAATAAATGTTTGATGAAAACACTAGTTCATAAGCTTAATAAGCCAAAAATGGGTCACCAAACGGGCTCAAAGTGTATTAATGAAGTAAAAGTGTGGCCGTGTGGGTGCCGAGCTTTTCGGCGGATCTAGATTATTCTCTTTGGACCAATCTCTTTCGCTTCCATCATGATTATTCTCCATTATCTTGCGTCGTTTGGTCTCTCTCACCTGATACTCCATTATACTTCCTCCGTCCCGAATTGAATTGCAAACTTTGATTGACACAAGGATTAAGGAATGACAATAATTGATGTTTACTTTTTACACTTTTACCTATCTTCCTAAAAGTAAATGCCTTTAAGTTAATGAAAAAAGGTAAAAGTAAGGGTAAATTTGTAACTTTATTCTTATTTACATACCTAAAATAGAAAGTGGAAAACCATTTCGGGACAATCAAAATAGGAAATTTTGCAAATCAAATTCGGACCGAAGGTGTATTATTCTTCGTTCTTTAATTTTTGCAACAGTTTGACTTTTATATTTGCCAACATACAGATTTGAGTGTAATTATATTTAATTATCTATTAGTAAACATTATAAAAGTGATGGATTATGGGGTATCCAATCTATATAATTTGGGGAGAGATTTGAGCTAAAGAAAGTGAAGAAGATGAATGAATAGTAGAGTGTGAATGAGTAATTATGTTCTAGGGTTTACAAGTGACTCCAAGAGGAGTATAAATAGAGAAATAATGGGTCAGCTCGCTACTATGGGCTCGATAGGCCCAACTACATAAACGAATAATCTAGTACATACAAATGATATAAGAACAGTACAATAATACAAAAGACATTCGATAAGCATGTGTGGACCGCAATCTAGGCCCAATAGTAGTGAGACGCGGGGATCCGAGTTTATATACTCTATCAGGAGTCCCCCACTCCCTGAGTCGAGAGTACTCGAGGCGAAAGGGAGTAGAACTATGTGCTGATCTATTGTCTGATGAGTAAACTTCGTGAAAAAATTTGAATTTCTACTTCTTTGGTTAACGGAGACGCCAAGTCCCCCGTTCTTCCAGTCCCCCACTCCTTCAGGTGAATGTAGTTAGGTGAAGAGGAGTAAAGTAGTGCATGTCTCGTGATGTCTTCAATAGGGGGCCGAGGGTTGATACCTTTTGATCCACAATGGGGAGATGTCTCGTTAAAAACCTCATTAGGGAAAAACCCTGCGAGAAAAAATCCTAATGAAGGAAAAAGAATACACCGGATGCCCCCAAAATGAAGCAAAAGGGGTGAACCCTTCGGCCTGGGTGTGAAACTGCAACCGTCAGCATCTGCTAAGGGGATGGTCGAGACCAGTCTCTAGATGTGAGTAACTCAACATGATAATTAGTTGCAATCATCAAAGAAAGATGACTAAGAGATAGGTTGAGTGACCGTCCATAATATGATGTCCGAGTCATCAAATAAAGTGATCGAGACATGTGGCCGAGAGGCCTATAAGAAGTCCAAGCCATCAAATAAAGATGACCAGGAGAGACGGCCAAGTGGCCGGTATGATGTCATCATTTAGTTGCACCTATGCATTCAAATAAATTTGTTATAATTTCTTGAGCTTATAATTTGCTATTGGATTTGGGCCTAAATTAAGTTGCCTCAAATTTCCAAGCTGCAGCTCAAGCTAGGTTTCTATGCTTAGTTGGAGCGTGGCACGCATATAGGACTGAACCTACCGCTGAGGGATTGCATATCATTTCCGATAGCTAGAGGACACACATAACTCATACAAAACATAGAAACTAAAGTATGCATTTGATAACATTTGGATTGGGAGCTTACTATCCACACTCGTTTGACGTGACCCGGTGGCGCGAGTGTGTGCGCTCGCCCGGTGTACGTGGGTGCTCGACATTCATAAGTCCGTTTTTTCAATGTCAAAAAATACACACAATTTAAAAAATAATGATAATAAATTAATAATCTAGCTCAACTCGTCACTCAAGTTCGTAACTAGGATCCGCCAGACATGCGCATTTAAGGGTCTTTTAAAGGATGACTCATCCCCCGAGATTGAAGTTTGATGCTATATTATTAAAATATTTCATTTTATGATTTTTTTTGTAATACTTTTTTTTTCAAATATGTTCACATATTAATTGAAAGGAGATAGTTGTGTAGTACTTAGCTTTTGAGCTGGCAGGGATTGGGCTAATTTTTGAAGTGTTGTTGAAATCCAACACATGGAAACATTTCAAAAATGGTCTAGCCTGCTATTTTTCACTTGGCCCAAACAGGCAAACACTCCCTGACCTATATTCCTCATACGACCAGCTAACCCTCTAGACCATAGAGATAACTCGGCCAACCAAACCTTTCATTTGCTGTCGCCGGAAATGGAGGCGACTGAGTGAGAGGCCTCCGTCGGTCAGAAGGAAGACGACAACTTGTCTGGACCGATGGGCGCATGGAAACATCATAGGTATTCGTCCCTGCGCATCGCCGGAGTGTGGAAAAGGTTTCATTGGAGCTGCTACTTGGGTCGCTTCCAGCGGGGCTACAGCTGCGCGACACGGCCCTGTGTGGCTGAAGAGTCCTTTATCCGACCATCGGAACCGAGGTAGACGGGGCTATCTGCCCTAGAGCTGCGAGCTGGACGGATAGAGTGGAGTGGCAAACAGCGGTGCCGAGAAAAAGGCGGAGGCCAAAGTGTGTTGCGGGTGCCGTCGTTGTACGCCGAGGTCCGCTCGAGCTTAGCTTGCGAGGGTTGCGTTTTTATATCTAGAAGTTGCAGATCCCAATCAGGAAGCTACAGGCGGCGGCTCATGCCAGCTGGCGAGATCCGTGGCATTGGTGACCAGAGCTGACAGCAGCGGTGCACGACAAGAAGCAGGGCGGCGCGAACAGAGACATGGTGGCGGGGTGACACTTGCTCCAACGAATTCCAGAACTCATGGTTTTCTTTTTATAGTGGATTTTTCAGAACACTTTTGGTGGATTTTGGGATAAATTTCTTGAAAATTTGGGAGGAATCTTACTTGATTTGAGCAAATCTCTCAATGAGAGCACCATTGATGGATTATGGGGTATCCAATCTATTTAATTTGGGAAGATGAATGAATAGTAATGTGAATGAGTAATTATGTTCTAGGGTTTACAAGTGACTCCAAGAGGAGTATAAATAGAGAAATAATGGGTCGGACCGCTAATATGGGCCCGATAGGCCCAACTACATAAAAGACTAATCTAGTACATACATATGATATATGAACAGTACAATAATACAAAATACATTCGATAAGCATGTGTGGGCCGCTATCCAGACCCAATAGTAGTGAGACCCGGGTCCGAGTCTATATACTCTATCAAAAAGGTTGATATTTTGGAAATTCACATTGATCGGAATTCAATAACATTTTTTACGTAATAATTTGATTGTGTATATTAGTAGAAAATTGTGGTTAAAGTAGGGTCTGTGAATAGTGCAAAAATCACAATGTTGCAAGAATTAAAGGACGAATAAAGTATATTTCTCCTTGCCAGCTTCCTTGATATTGTTTTGATGGCTCTACCGGTCTGGGGCGGAAAAAACGAGGGAGTATAAAAAAAATGCTAAATATAGATCGAGTAAAAAAATTGACAAAGTAACAGTAAGTTTGAGAATACTACTTAATGTGTGTTTATAATTTTTTTGAGTATTATATAATTTATTTATGTAAATTGTACAGAAGATTGTGTATAATTTTGAATACTACTTAATTTTGGATATTATCACAAAATTAGTCAATTGCGTAGAAAAAATAAATCAAACCTTACTTATTTTGAATATTTTATAATTTAGCATGTCAAACAAAAATCTACTCAATATGTGCCGTAAAATGTAGAGTAATTCCCTAAATAGGACTAAAACAATGAAGAAATGCACAAATAGGACCTCCATATTTTATAGGACTAAAAATACACTCATTTGACAAAATTACCCTTAACGAAATTCTAATCTATTTACAATTAAAAATAAAAATAAAAATAAATCCGAAATCCTAGTTTCTCTTCTCGCTTCCAGCACATTGGGCACAGCCTACCGCCACAGTCCCTATCGCTGCCACCGCACCAGACACCACTGTCTCTCCAAACTTTGTCGCCGCTCTAGATGCCGTCGCCGCTATTGCCGTAGTTGTACCGCCGCTACTGCCGTAGTGCCACCACCGCTTCAATAATCACCAGACGATGGCCGCTAGTTTTGAAAACAAAAAAGCCATCTTGCTGCACCAAAAAAACAATTTTATTCACATAATAAGAATGAATATAATAATGGCCGTTTATTTCTTTAAACTTGGCGGTTTGGCAAAGGTAGACAGAATATTTTCTGACATAATATATTAGCCAATCTGCCATATGATTGGCAATACTTTCAAATTAATGTTATAAATAAAAGTTTTTTTGGCACAATATAATTTTCAATACTACATGAAACTGCCAAAAACTTGGAAAACGCAATTTATCATAAATTCAACGACATCATACATAAAAAACATGAAGCCAATTCCCAAAAATTAGAACAATCGATGTCAAACTCAGAAAATTTTCATGAACCCAAAAATTTCTTCCAAAAAAACAATAAAATCAATAAGAAAAATCTTTTATTTTCTGCCACAATATAATTTTCAGTACTACATGAAAGTATGAAACTGATAAAAACTTGGCAAAATGTACATCCAATATTCAAAATCGGAAAAAACAGATTTTTATTGAAATCATAAATTTAACTACATCACACATCTAAAACAGGAAGCCCATGCCCAAAAATTAGAACAATTGATGTCAAACTCGGAAAATTTTCATGAACCCTAAAACTTTCTTCCAAAAAACAATAAAATCAATATGAAGATATCAGTTATTTAAAGGAAAGAATAGAGAAGAACGAAGAAGAAGAATGAAGGAGGAGGAGGAGGAGGAGGAGGAAGAAAGAAGGAGGGGGAGAATAAACCTGGAGCCGACGATGGTGGAAGCAAGAGCAGCAACAGAGGGTGTAGAATCAGAGGTGAACTCCATGGCATCGGCAGCCCTTGTCGTCGGCGAAGAGGTGAGTTGCGCATAGAGTAGAGCCGCAGGTCTCATGAGGCGCAAGCGTGAATAGATGAATGAGTAAACTAGGTTTTTGATGTTATTTTATAGGAGGACATAATGATAATCCGGAGTCCCATTTAGGGAATTAAAAACTTGTAGTCCTATTTAGGCAATTAAGTTTAGTTTTAGTCTTATATAAGATAATAACTTTAAAATGTACCCAAAATTTACATACAAGTTAAATAATAAAGTTAAAGTTATGTGGTTAAAACTTGTAAAGAAGAAATAAACATAAATCTAACCACATACTAACCACATATTGATTTCATTAAATGAAAAAACAAAGTGGTTTAGAAAACATATTATTTATTAATGTATATGATCAATACAAAAACAATTCGGATAGAAAACGTATTAAAACTACAATGTGATAGAAAACAAGCATATAAATCGATTCCTCCATCCTCTGATAAGGAAATAAATGGAAATCGTGTATTATCTACCCTCTAGAAAGAAACAACTAAAATCGTCAATTTGACTAGCTATTGAGAACAAACTATCAAAATCATCAATTTGAGAATCGCTATCGAATAGAATATCCAATCAAGTGTTATCTCTATCACATAGCGTAACGTTGGTTCAAGAGGGAGTGAATAATTGAGACCTCAAAGCTAGTCATCGATGCCAGAAGTTAATCTTCCAAAAATGAAGTAGGACAAGCATTGCGAATCACCAACAATAAAATTTTACTATCCAATCGATTCTACCGACAAGAAATGCACAAACTCTGAGAAAAAGAAACAAATAAAATAACTTGAAAATAGATTTTTTCATATTTAGGAGAACAAGATATATATGTTCCCAACTCAAGATAAGAGGGGAGTTTTTTTTTCTTTAACCACTCCCCCAATTGAAATGCAAACGGTTCCCAACTGATAAATATGTGTTTTACAACCATTTAACGTGTACATGTCGTTTTACACATCACTATTTTGTATGTGTACAAATATATTCATATATTGTACTTCATCCATTCCTATTTTATCTTCCAAATAGGTTTGTCACACAATTTAAGATAATTGGTATTGTGTGGTAGAGAGTTGGGCAGAAGAGAGAGAAATGTATAAGAAATGTCGTGAAGCACAAATTCTTTACTAAAAAGAGAAAGTGAAAGTTTTAATTGGAACAGACGAAAAAGGAAAGTTGGAAGTTATAATATGACATTAACAAAGAGACTTTTCCATTTTTGTAAGATGGATGAAGATACGAGTTTGGTATTTAGATATTCCATTCCTTTTTAGTTGCAACGGTCAACATTTCACATTTGTCAACGCACGTTTTTGACTGTAATTATATTTTAATTCTATTAGTAAAAGAAATATTAAAAATCAGATTTTGCAAATTTGTAATGAGATGAATTGAACAATATTTTTTTTTAAAAAAATATCATTTTCATAAAATAATAGCGTAAAATGTAATCAAAATAGAGCATGTGAATAGTCTAAATTCAACAATAGTGTAAATAATAGTGTAAAATGTAGTCAAAGTATTTGAGTTTTTTTTCGAATTAATGTTAATTAATTACGAAAAATAGGGTTGGGTTAAAAGTATTTACCAATATACTGCTGGGTTAACCGTGGTCGGGGGAAAGTCGCCCAACGGTTGGGCGACTTTCTCCTTCCATATAAACGCAGACCAACAGCTACTGCTAGCCACGCACGATCGTGCCTGGAGGGGTAGGCACGATCGTGCCTAATTCCGAAAACAGAATTTCATCAGTTTTTTTGCCCCAGAATTCCGAAAACAGAATTTATCAATTAAATATGTGATGTATGGGGAGTACTCATGGCCTTCTGTCACTCTCATTTTACTGGTTTCACGCCTATTAACAAAATAAGCATTAACCCGGTAAAAGGAAACCTGGACCAAAGCGGTGATGGGCAAATATCTAGCATTTTTCACCACGCTATTGAAAACCACTACCAGATTAGAAGTGATGGTACCGTATCTGTACCCGCCATCGTGGTGCAATGACCACATTTCCGAGGGAATGTTCCCCAGAAATTGTCGTGCCTCCAAACTCATTTCATCTTACTTCTTGAACCCACCATCAAACTTCTTTTTCTAATGTTGCCGTGCGGTCCAGACAAAAAGATTTTTTAGATGAATGTCTTTGAAATGAGTGTGCACATTCGATGCAAGATGGCAGATACATAGCCTATGATGCGCATAAGGCTCCTCCCAAGTACTGCCCACCTCATTCATTGCCCTGACAATACCTCCATGCCGATCAGAAATGACACACAACTCCCGATTAGTGACAAACTGCCTAATACATGCCATAAACCATGGCCAACTATCCCCATTCTCAGATTCAACAACTGCAAAGGCCACTGGAAATATTTGGTTGTTCGCATCACAACCCATGGCCACGAGCAGTGTACCCTTGTACTTTCCATACAAGTGTATGCCATCAATAGTAAGTACGGGTCGACAATGCTTAAAACCATGTATTGATGGCTTGAATGCCCAAAAAACTCTTTGAAACTGCATATAACCTGTGGGAGTATCAGGGGGTGGGTACCACTGCACAATAGTTCTAGGATTTGAATGTTGGAGCGTTGTCATGAAACGGGGCAATTCAGAATATGACTTCTCCCAACCGCCAAATATTTCTGCTATGGCCTTTTGCTCCCCCCATCCATGTTCTCCGGTATGATACCGTATACCCATACTTTTCCTTCAGCATCTCAATGATAGTATGCACTTTAAGGGAAGGATCAGTGCGAACAATGTCAATCACATCTTTACAGATGAAATCTGAAGTCAAAGCCACGTGATCGGTAGTGTCGGTGTTCCCAACACACGTAGCAGAATGAGGTCCAGGAGAACGCACAATTGTGAAGGTGTCAAGGTTGCCTTTGTTCTTTGTGGCGCGTATTCTCCAGGGGCAATTACATTCTTTCTTCCTTTTGCATTGTGCCACCCATTTGTGTTTATCAGACTCTATCACCCGAAAAAATTGGTTCCGTTTGATAGAGTACAAGCTCACCATATTGATGACTTGTTCTTTGTTGTCAAACTGTTGACCGACCTCAAACTCACCTTCGGGGGTAAACCTTTTCTCACCTGATCCACTCAGCCACGCATCAGTAAAGCCTCCAGGGAGATCATACATTCTAGTAAAGTGGGTAGACGGGGCAGTTGCTGTGACCGTATCACCATCATCTTCATCAGATTCTGTCATATCTTCACCATTGATGTTGTCGTCAGCATCATCATCACTTCCCTGCCCATCCACAAATGATGCACCGTTGTGCAAATACCTACCATCTTCCTGTATAATCATGTCCATTACAGGAGCATTTGAGGAGTTCCCAGCATTCACACCTGCATTGACATAATGCATAGATACAACAACATTTGATGTTGATGGAGTACGATAAGCGTCACATATGGATTTCTCAATGTATATCTCAAGCATTGACATGTCCTCCATCTGAACTATGGCCCACATATTTGTTATAGCTAGCTCATCAGTGAGGGGCATAAGCATGTACTTTCCCCCGTTCATGGGAAATTTCATTTTCAAACGCAAAGAACGGCTAGGATGAATCATTGTGGCTGTATGTATTTTTTGAAGGATTTCGAGCATGCAAGCACCATGACAAACCATTACAAATGTGGTTGTACCACCTTCATGGCATATTTGACCAGCATCCTCATAATAGTTCCCTCCCCAGTTAAAAATGAGATGAAATGGAGTTTGATTTACCTACAAGAAAGAAGAAAGAGTGTTGAAGATGGAGGTTTGCCGGAGTGGGGTCGCCAGATATGGAAGTTCGCCGGAGTTGGAAATGGCTCGGTCGTCCTTCGTCCTTCGTAGCTGCTGCTTGGGGGATATGGGAGGTGGGTTTCGTTCGCAGTGTTATGTTTTGTGGCTGGACGCTGTTTTTACTTAATGGAAAGTCGCCCAATGGTTGAGCGACTTTCCCCCGACCACGGGGTAAATACTTTTAACCCAACCCTATTTTCGTAATTAATTAATTAATTAACATCAATTCGAAAAAAAACTCAGTATTTAGCAACAATACACGTGAAAAGCTATATCCTCCTAATCCTCCCCGGGAGGTCTTACCACCAAAACTACCACACCCAAACTTTCAGTAACCCCATTTTCCTTCAATTTCCCTCCGCTCTCCACCATCAAACCCGCTTTTGAACACCCATCTCCACCTCCAACGACCAAGTATAAGCTGCTGTTTCCAACCACCTCTTTCCTCCGCCGATCAGCCACCACCAGAATTGGCTCCTCCTTGCTCTCTTTCCATGGCAAAATCCGCCCATCCTTAAATCTCACCGCAACTCCGCCTCTCTCTAGTCCTGCTATCGGCTTCCATCCCGGTAGAACCACCCATCTCTTCCACTCTTTCTCGGCCTCCACTATTCCGAAACCCCCAACTCCTCCGCAATTCCACGGTGCCTCCTCAACCTCCGCCTCCTCTTCCGCCTGGCACACTGGTAAGATTACCACCTCTGTCGATTCTGCCACCTCCCCCAATTGCATTCTCACCAACGGCACTTTCACCTCCTCCTCCTTCACAACTCTTTCGTTCCCTCCCACATTCCCCTCCTCATCCTCCTCCGCCAGTAAAGCTCTTGCTGAATCAGACAGCACAAACTCCATTGCCTTCTGCAGAGATTGCCGCCTGAGCTCCTCCTGCGAAGCCGCTTCGTACTCTATCGCCTGTCTGAAGTAACTGAAAGCAAGGCAATCTCCCGGAGACTCCGCGTCGAACATCGCCCACCCGCGGTCAACGCGCCTCAACGGGAAATCTTTCATCGCTCTCGCTAAATTCTGCGATTGCTTCGCGTCGGAACGGTTCTTCACAATGAAATCCGCCGCCGCTGCACGCTGGGCGGCGCTGAGGATGCGAATCTCGTAAAGCAACTCGGCGCCGCCGGAGTCAAAAAACGACAGCGTAGCCGCGTCAATTTTGGAATTCAGGAGAGACTCACGCACCTGCGAAGCTACGACGAGGCAGTTCTGCTCGATTCCGGAAATTCCGGTGATTTCTTCGATTGTGGAAGGCGGGAAGCCTTCCTGGATCAGTGAAGGAATCAGAGGAGCATATTCGAACCATAGCCCCAGGCGGTTTGTGAGGATTTCGAGGCGGGAGTTTGTATCAAGAGATCGGTACTTGGAAGGTATTGGAGAAGGAGGTGGCCGGAAAGGTTGGTAGAGCTGTTTTTGCTCCGGCAGTTTTTGGCCAGAGGAGGGCGGGATAATGAGAGCGGTGATTGTTCTAGGCGAGAGAGTGGGTTTGTGGAAGATGGTGGGCGCCAGTGGAGATGGGAGGAATTCGGAAGAGAGTAACGGCGGCATTGGAGCATTCACGGTGAGAGAAATCATGGTGTTTGAGGTCGAGGAGAAACAGAGGCTTATCCACAATCTATTTCCGTTTCTAAACGTTCAATCTTTTCTAGAGATGTCTTGTTATTAATAGAAAAAATTCCACTTTTATTCCGGAATTATTACTCCATCCGTCCCTTATAACTTTGTCAACTTTCTTTTTTTGGTTGTCCCAAAAAACTTTGCACTTTCCATTTTAATTAATCAATTTGTAGCTCATGTTATTTCTCTCTCTTCTGCACAAATATCTACCACACAGTTTTTACTTTATTATTCTACGTGTCAATCAAACTTCCACATTTTAAGGGATAGAGGAAGTATGTCACTTCCACATTTTGTACTATACTTCCGATTTCACCATATCTTATCCCATCATTTTCTCCCGTTACCATTCCTCGTCTTTCTGGCGACAAGTCCAACGGGGTTACTAATTTTAGCTTTTAATGAAGGGCATTTTAGTAAAATCAAGTTCCTCTTTACTTATTTCTGCCCACCACATGTCCTTAAATCCTTCGTACATAGCTATTCTACCACCATCTTCTACCTCTCCTTTGAACCCTAAATCGGAGGCCCTCAGCCATCAACTCCTTCGTTCTACCCTGTCGTTCTTCTCACCAGTGAAACACAAACAACCCAAAATGCCTACCAGTTATTCTTCTTCTTCAAAATCAATAGGTCAGTATGAATATGGAGAATGGATTCCGGTTAAGCACTGTCATTGTGGGCTTGAAATGCTTATTTTTTGTTATTTGAGCAACTTGTTAACCAGAAACCTAAATTCGCAGAGATGTCAGGGGTGTGGCTTCATGGACTGGTTTGACCTTCCAATGTGCAAGAGGTCACAGAAAATTATTCCTGGGTTGCTGAAAAAATTGAATGGCTATGAAGACCAAATGCAGATATTGCACTTGAAGGTGGAAGAGTTACAAGCAAATGAAAAGAAGAAATACAAAATGAAGAAAAAAACCCTAAATTCATTCAGATTGTGTGTTTTGTAACAATTGTTGTTTTTGTATCCATGTACGCATATATGTAATAGTTTGGCTTGTATGTTGTGATCCTAATGTGACTTTTATGATGTATTAAGCAACAATTGATTGTTACTTCAAACTCATTTGCAAGGGACTTCATTATGTTTACATGTTCTGATACCCATCAGTTGATTGTTACTTCAAACTGATTTGCAAGTGACTTTATTATGTTTACATATTCTGATAAGGTGTTGGTAGTTTACAATCTTAACATACAAGTAAACTAAGAATCACCATGAACACAAACTGAAAACCAACCTGCTGAAAATACATGTCTGTTTTTATAACCTAAAGCATAACAAAACATATTTAACCAACCTCGTGAAAACATAAACTGAAGACCCATATGAAGAACATGAAGAACATACTCTATTTGAACTCAATTGAAAGTGATAACATATTTATAACAGCTCTATTTGAACTCAATTGAAAGTGAAAATATATTACCTAAAGCATAACAACATGAAGAAAAACCATAACAACCCATAACAACAACATCAACACAAACTGAATACATAGAACCTGATTAGAAACAGAATAAGCTGGGTATGACATCCTCAATAAAAGACAGATAAGATGTTTCATATTACATAGTATAAAAGGCTGAGTATGGCATCCTTAGTACAAAAGACAACCAGATAAGATGTTTAATACAGATGGATTGTTTTAAACTTACATATTACACAAAACATATTACATATTACATATTAAACTACTCCAGGTCTATTGGGCCTGCATCATTCCCAAAAAAGATAGACTTGAAAGAGCTTTTGGATCTGGTTCTATAGGTTGATCTCTTCTTGATGTCCAGCTTCTGAGGTTTGGTTCTTTTTAGTTCTGACTTCTGACCTTTTGAGGTCTTTGAAGGAGGGGGTGGTCCATAGTTAATCCTGACCCCATAAGGATTTCTCACTTCTATCCCCTTACTACAGTCATCATCAGTTTCCTCAGTGTGTTCTCCACTTCCCCCCTCATTCTCTTTTTCACATTCTTTGTGTTCATAAATGCCTTGCTCAGTGTCTTGACTAAACATTGATGTGTCCTCCATTGAAACAACTGTAGGAAATTCAGTTTCCATAGAAGGAGCCTCTGCAAAGTCCAAAGTAACATCCACCGAGTTGTCTTCATACAGGTCTTCAACTGTAGCTTCTCCATCAAGCACTGGTGCTCCATCAATTGTTGGTTCTCCATCAACCGTAGCCGATCCATCCACAGTACCTACTCCATCAACCACTCAAAAGCTTTTTGATCATTTTCTTGGATTTTTATTTGCGAGCCACTCAAAAGCTTTTTGATCTATTTCCTTTACCTTTGTAAGAGTAGCCTTAAATGAATTGACACTACAAGCTCGAGCACATTCCCATAGACTGTCTTTGATTGTTTTACCATGAAACCCAGCCACCTTCATATTCACATGCAAATGTCTTACACAGAACCTATGTTCAACCTTTGGAAACAACTCAGTCACAGCTTGAATCAGACCTTTTTGCTTGTCATACATGAATGTGAATAGATGTTCATTATATTATGTGATATCAACATCTCTTCTCATTAGATTCAAAAACCAAGACCAAGACTCCTTTGTTTCCCCCTCAACAATAGCATATGCTAATGGAAATATGCTATTGTTTGCATCAACCCTAACTGCCACTAATAACTGCCCCCTGTCATGGTTTTCAGATGAGTGCCATCAACACCTAGTACTGGTCTGCAACTTTTAAAGCCTTCTCGAGATGCTTCCCAACACATGTACATCCTTAAAAATCTATGTTTCCCATCCAGCTCTATGTTTTCACTTAATTTAACAACACATGTGGTCATTGGATTGCTCCTCCTTATTTCAACCACATAACACCAGATTTTTTTTGAAGTAGTCATCTTCTTCACCTCTAAGCAACCTTTTGGCCTTGCTCATTGCTCTATAAGCCTGCCTTTGAGTCACATGAAACCTTTCATCAGTACATACCTTTTGCATGAACTCTTTGTTCTTACAGTTGGAGTGACTTTTGATCTCCTTTAACCACCTCTTAGCAACCTTTGTTGAGTTAACCATTTTATTGTGATACACCTAAGAGCACCCTTCATGTGTTCTGTGATACTGTAGTATCCTCCAAGAGTGAAAATTTACTACATTTCTGAGGTTAATTCTCCATGGACAGTCTAAGTGCTTGCATTTGACAACAACTCTTTCCTTATCACTTTTTGAAAACTTTAGGTCCTCACCTGTCTTAAAAGCATGATTCTAAACCGCTTCTTTAAATTCTTTCTTGGTATCAAAGGTCAGTCCCGACTTGAAGGTAGGATTTTGCATATCAGTCCGGGCACATAAATCAGTCCACTTATCACCATCAGAATCAGAACCATGAATGGAAGCATCATCTTCAAAGTTTGGTTCAGGATCTACCAATGATGGATGGTTTTCTATGTTTTCTTGTTCAGTGTTGGTGTGTAGCCCTCCATACTCAGCTGTTGGATCAATGTTATTGGAAAAATCATTATCATCTTTAGAAATAAAGTCCCCTAGATCTGAATCTTCATCATCCCAGAAAAATCTTCTAACTCCTCACTGTAAGCACAATCACTGCCAGAGAAGTCATCATCACCATCTCCACCTTCATCCTCTACCTTCTTCTAAGAAATTTCCTTCTTCTAACTCAACCCAAATCTCCACAACTCTACCCACATTTCCATTATACACACAGGCCCAAATCTCTGAGTCACCTTTCAATTCTTCTAATGAAGAATCTAAATAGGAAAACACCCTTCTTACCTTATCAGTGCAACAAAGTTATTGTAGTTTCTATTTCACGACAATTAGACCAAACTCATCCACATCTAGATCACGAACAGATGAGTAGTGCCTCCCCTGTAAGCAAGTATGGCAGTGCCATGGACTTTTCCTCCATACAACAGCTTCAGACTAAATGTAGTCTCACATGGGGCTGTTTAAAAAAAGGCATTCAATGTGGTAGGTCAATCATTCAAAGTGGTACACACAGCCACATAATAAATACATACACAATACAAACATCAAAAATACAATTTTTTCAAAGTATACTACACACAAACCATTCCACAAACCATTAGATAAAGTTAAAAAGGAAAAATAATTTGCTCCCATTTGTCAAATCCAAAAAGATAAAGGGAAAAGAGAATGTCACTGCAGATAAACCCTACCCTACCTTCTCCAACATCATTAAACAAACCTTTTGTGTTTGTCTTTACCACTTCACCTAATTTTCTACCCACATCATTCATACACAACTTCACAAAATTTCTTACCCAAATTAGGTCAAATAAATCTATTACCTTTCTGGTTGTCTTCCACACTCGTCCCTTCTCCATGTCCTCTTCGCCCCATTCCAATTGTTGGAACTTCAGTAGTTCGCGTTCTCATCCTTACATTACGTTCTAGGGCTCCTCACACCCGTTGGACGTTGGATCCAGGTGGGTGACTATGGTGGGGGGACGTGGGGGTGGGTCATGTGAAGGCTGACACACGGATAGTCTACGAGTGGTACAGGCTGTCACTTCCAATTTGAATTTCAAATTTTGGTTGACTGCGGCGCTAGAGAAGTGATGGATGGATGTGGTTGGTTTGGGCTGTAACCTTAAAGTTGGTGGGCCACAGCTGTGTACGCTGGTGCTTGGGCCGCTGCTGGCTGGAGACGTAACTTGGATGGGCTACTTTGTGGTCGCTGAGTTACTGCTGGACTGGTGGAGCTGTAGGCCGGGTAATGGGCCTTTATTGGCTCGGATCCTGGGCCTATTATGCTGGTTTGATGGACTATTTTGAGGGGATTTGGACACAGGAAGCTGGGTTTCATTGTTTTGCTTGAATTGCCAAATTTTGGGCTTTGACACTACCGGGTTGTTACTGGGCTGCTGGAGCAAAGTTAAATTGGAGGATGGGGCTTCATTGCTTCGGATCCCTTGGGCTTTGTGGACGGCGGGCAGATTTTATTTGATCTTATTGATATGAGCCGGGGCGTATCCCGTGCCGTTTTGGATCTGAAAAACTCTCTCCCCCGCCTACCTCCCACAAGGGGGTGGGTGGGGGGGTGAATGATGAATACTATTTTTAGTTAGATTAGCTAGCTAATAGTTTTGATACATTGTATTATGTTATTTTTGGGTGTCTAATAAAAAAATAAAATAAAAAAGCTAAAATTAGTAACCCCGTCGGACTTATCGCCGGAAGGACGAGGAATGGTAACGGGAGAAAACGATGGGATAAGATGTGACGAAATCGGAAGTGTGGTACAAAATACGGAAGTGGCATAATAGTCCCAAGACCAAAAGTGGAATTTTTTCTTATTAATATCCTGCTACGTATTTGACACAAAGGAACGACTTTGCACCCCATTGTTTGAGTTTTATTTGACTTTGCACTCTATTTTTAAAAATGTTAGGATCTTTTTGGTAACAACTGCATTGGCTGGAATAGCTGAAAAGCCCGAAAAGACTGAATTTGGCGAAGGGAAAATGTTTGGTAATACTTCCTTCGTCCCTTAAAACTTTGTCATCTTTCCTTTTTGGAACGTCTAAAAAAACTTTGTCACTTTCCCTTTTAATCAATTATTTTGAGGTTTTTGTTATTTCTCTCTCCTTTGCACAAATCTCAACCACACATTTTTTACTTTATTATTTTCCGTGTCGGTCAACTTTGGCAAAATTTCAAGGGACGAAGATAGTACATGGCCTGAAATGGCTGATTGAGTGTAAAATTATTGTAAAGGATTTAAGCTTATTTGTGCTACATATATGACCGGTTGACCATTACCCAACCCTACAATCACATCCTACTCACAAAAAAACAAACCCTGCAATCACATTATTTATTAAAGTTTATATTCAACATAAAAAGAGAGCAGCGCATCTCTGTTCTACCAATAACAAATGATCCGTCAAAGCCCCAAAATGAAAAAGAGTGGTGCATCTTTGTTCAACCAATTTCACGAGTAATGAGTGAAATTTGAAGTGGTGGCCTTTGGGGAATTACGAGCACCAGAATCATTCCAGGGAAAGCATGATTGTGTGTTCTCTCATTTTGCCTACAACACAGCCAAATAAACATTTAAAAATCAACCAAGTCTAAGCTCCATCAAAATTTGTATGACATTTAAAATAAGCTCAAGCAACAATTCGTCCATTTAGAATATAGCGCACCGGACAATTGAAGAAGAAGAAGATAGAGGCCAGCTCAACTTACCATTAGATGATTAATATGGAGAATCCAAGTTACAATTCGTCGATTTGGAAGGCTAAAACTATGTCACAGTCAAGCAGGAAGTCTTCGATCTGCAAGGAGAAAACTATGCGCAGCCATGTAAGAGCTCATCGTCAATTCAGAAGGGTAGAGCAAGGCCAAGAAACGGAGATGTATTATTAAGCGTAAAATAAAAGGGCAAGAAAGTATTTTAGGTTTGCAACAGTAATTTAATAACTATAAGCTCAAAAAAGTAACCCTTTAGTTACTTTTTTGGCGGATGAGAAAAAACAGTTCAAACAACCCATTTGGCATGTGTGGCTTTATTTTTGCATTTTCAGGCTTTTCAGCCCATTTTCAGGGCTCCAAACGGACCCTTAATATTTGCATCTCATTTCATGATAAAATCATTTGACTTTGCACGCTACTCATTCACAATTTTTGAATCGATGGGATGCAAAAATGATTTTCAAAATGGGATGCAAAGTCTAATATCGCTCAAAACATGAGGTGCAAAGTCCAATTTTCCCAAACGAACACTATAATACGTAATGCGTATATGATTATATGTTATACGTTAAAGTTTAAATCTATATCTTTACAAAAATTATAAGTTATGTATGAAAAATGTGTTGGTGGAACCAATAGTTGTATGAGCTTGTACCATGTGCTTTATTTTTTTACAAAAATGCTACATGTACCCTAATTATACCCAAATTATATCCCATATAAATACCCTCCCAAAAATTTACCCCACTCCCTCATCTTCCTTTCCCCCTCATCTCCCTTTCCAAATATCCCTCCTTTCCAGCCTTTCCCTTCCCTACGAAAAATCAAACCCCTCACAGACCTCACCCCTCGCGCCGCATACCTCCCTAACCCTGTCATCTCCGGCCACCGGCCTCACTCCTCGCGAAGCAGCTTGAAGGCGACCTAGAGCTTCCACCGTATGTACATACGAGCTTCAGCGCAAGCTTGTTCGGACTTCTCTAGCAGAAGACAGCTCTGACAACGTTCTCGTTTCTGATTTTTGAAAATTTTCTGATCTCTAAGAAATAGAAGTATTATTTGGGGAATTCTCTCATTTTTTTGAATGCCCCAATAGAAGTATTATTCAAAACATAATACTTCTATTTCTTGCATTTTGCATATGTTTTACTCATATTTGGGGAATTCTCTCATTTTTTTTATTCTTTCCCAGTTTTACAATTTATCTTCGTTTTACTTGCTTTAATTTTCAAATTTTTTATTTTCGAAAATTTATTTTTAAATTTTATAGAAAAAATTATAATATTTTTTGGGTGTTTTATTTGTTTTGGATTTATTTTTCTTGATTTTTTTTAATATTTTAGAATTTACTCCGTATATACCAAGTATTTCTTTGTGTTTCTGTATATTTTTTATTTTTCTTAAAAACATTTTACTATTTTAAAAATATTATTTTTTAAAATCTTATTTACAAGTTTTCATTTTTTTCTTTTACTCTGCATTTTCGAAGTTCTTACTTTTCAATTTGAGTTTTTCTTGATTTTTTGATTTCATTTTAGTCAATTTACTTTTATTTCTTTCCAATTATTTTCATATTTTTTAATTTTAATGAATTTCAACAGTTTTTTCTATATAAAAACTGAAATTGACTGTTTCCTTATTTAATTTTTAGTTTAAAACTTATTTTAATCAATATTTTTCTTTATAATAATAAAATTATGAGTAATTGCTGCACCTTAGAATCTAAACGTTGTAATTACGATTTCATATTTTCCGATTTAAAAGATTTACTCTTTCATAACAAAATCTAATTACTTTTCATATTTTTAATAGTTTTGGATATTTTTATTATCTATTTTACATTTTTATATTCATTTTTTAATTTTAACTTATAAGTTCAATTGTCATTTCTAATATATCCTTTTTATGAAATTTTATTTTTTTACGTTGAGTATTTCTTTAGTTACTCATATTTTCTAAGACTAATTATCTTTGCAATGATTTATATTGGAAAGAGAAACCGTCAACTTGTGAAAGAAAAACTGTAAGTAGTGTATTTTTGTTAAAAAATTTGAATAGTGATAAAAGTGATATTTATTTCACTTTTTAGCTTATTTCTGAAAATTTCCCAATATGTTTTGGGCCAACATGTTGATGCCTTCTTAGCCCATTAGGAGGTCCTATAACCTCTGCTTGTGCAGTCGGAAAGCCCACAGAAATAGGAGGAGAAGCCATGGATGAACGACGGCATCGTAAGAGGAAGAGAGAGAAGCAACGCCATAAACCTGTTGCCTCTTCTCCTTCGTCCACTAACTCAGCTTGTCATGCTTCTTCTGCCGATAAGCACAAACCCGTTATTTCATCTTCCGCTTCGGCCTCCCTGAGCAAAACAATCTCGAAACCCAGCAAGAATTCATCTTTTATCGACAAGGTCCCCTCTGAATGCGTACATTTATTAATATCTTTCTGTATAATAAATGGATAGATTGCTGAATCTTCTTATGGGTATGCAGATGAGGGCGAGATTGGCAGGGGGACACTTCCGCATGATAAACGAGAAGCTTTACACTTGCTCGTAAGTTTTCTCTAGCTTGTAACTTGTTATTGTTCATGTAATGGCATGGTAGCTTTATAGCTTATAGTTCAATTTTTTCCCTTAAAATTATTCTGATAAAAGTTTAGTTTTTGTGTTTATTTAATTCAGTGGAGACGCGGCACTGAACTATTTCAAAGAAGACCCACAGTTGTTTAGTGTGGTGAGATTACTTCCTTTATTGGATCTTAGGCTGTGTTTGGTTCTATTATTGGGTGTGTGTGTGTTTGTTAGCTTGTTTGGTCATGGATTGGGAGGGAATGGAATTGATTTTCATCGTTTCATCCATATAAGTCTGAGGGTCTCCTATGGAGGAGAGAGTGTTTGGGGTTGGTTTGTTGGTCCATATCATCCACACACACACATATATATTTGAGATTTATAAATATTGAAAGATCAACATAAATAAATACATAATGTGATTTCAAATTTTCAATCACTTCTTTAGAAACATAATATGAAGTACTAAGATATAAACTAAACCCTCAAAACTCCTCCAAAAACATTCTTCCAGACTAACTCTAAAATGGAAGGGGAGGGGTGGGACAACTTAAACAATAAGCACCCCTTCAAAAAATAATGGATGAGGGTAGTGTACCGCCCACCCCTCCAATAACCTCAACCGAAAGAAACTCTTAGGGTATGTCTGGGAGTTTGGGGAAGGGGAGGTAAGACTTTGAAGGTTAGCTCTAGGAGGGGAAGTGAAGGAAACCATTCTTCATGTTTGGGAGTTACAAATTTGAAAAGAGAGTCTATAGAGGAAGTATAATTAAAATAGTTCAAGAGATATAGTGAATTCAAATAGTTGAACACATATTCATTTTAAATTGGCCTAAACTTATCATTTCATTAGTTTTTTTTGAAAACAAATAACTTAATTATTATTAATGAAGATGACAAGAAACATTACAATCATAAAGTTCAAGGCTACAATAGGATGAGACATAGAAACGGACGATTCTAATAGAAAACGCCGAATCGCTAATCCTGCGAAGAAATAGACTCTACCTGCAGATTGACTGATCCTGCTACGATCGCAATAATTATCAAAAGAACTCTTAAACATCCCGGTTTCTCCAGTCACCGGTGAGGAGTAGAATTTGTTCCGGTTTCACCAGCCATCGAAAAGAAAGCAATCCAAATGATCTCATCTTCCTGGAACGGCGGTGGTTCAGGAGGGGGGCGATCCATCTCAATATCAGCGCAGAAGAAAATCATGTTTTTGATTGATGAAGAGATCAGTACAAATCTCTTCTTAGCACACAAAAATGCCCGATCGAAAGTGGCGGGGAATATGGACCTGGCAGACGATATTTCGCTACCGAAAATAATACCTCCAAACAACGTTGGGAAAGAAACAGATGAATAAAACTGAAAACACTGATTAAGAAGATGTTTTTCCATTATTGAAATCAAAGAAGATTGAAAGAAGAAAAGAAAAGAAGAGAAAAATAGGAGGCTAGGGTTTCCCATGCCATTGCTGCTCCTCTCTCTCTAAAGCACGAAGTTACACTACACACTCTTCTTATGTTTCAAACTTATCGTTTCATTAGTTATCTTTCAAAAAACTTCAATTTGGGGTACTTAAAAGTTGAGCATTTGAATGAAGGATTTTGGATTGTTACAAGAACCCTCCGAAATCATCCCTTCCAATATTTTTAAACTTGCAAACAAGAAAGGGAGGGTCATAAATCCTCCTCATCCTTCCCCTCCCCTCCAAAATCTAACTCCCAGAGATAACCTTAATATCCCTATAAAGTAGTCAGTGAGTGAATCTAAACATACAAAAATGATGCTATGGTAGCTGAAGCCTAATAATTAGCATTATCATTATGTCTGATAATCAATATGTTATTGCATGCTTTATTTACACTTGTTGATGGAGGAAATATTCAGAAGCAATGTAGCAATGGCAGTGTTTTGTTTGGGTGTGGTTTGCTATTTTCATTTGATGCAAGCCTTCCTATCTGAAGCATTTTGCTTTTCATTTAAAATTGGGTATCCAATTGATTTTTCTAGTTAACATATACATGGCCAGTATCATGCAGGGTACCAAGAACAGATGTCACATTGGCCTGAACAGCCAGTTAATATTATAATAAAGTGGCTCAAAGATCACGACCCTTCATTAGTAGTGGCTGATTTTGGCTGTGGTATGTGAACTCAGAAGATTGGTCCTATACCTTGTTGGTATCCATATGCATTAATGCATACTGTTATAATAGCTATGTGTGTGTGACTGTGCATGGCTTTTTCTACTGCAAACGCTGTTGATTCATGTATTATTTTCAGGAGACGCGCGACTCTCAAGAAATGTAAAGAACAAAGTGTTGTCTATTGACCTTGTATCAAATGATCCTTCAGTTATAGCATGTGATATGTCAAATGTATGTAACTTTCTCTATATGAATCTCAAGGCATATTATACACTGTGATTTGAAATTTCCCATTTAAAAAATTTCCCTTATTATCTGTCTGCAGACTCCTCTAGATTCCTCCTCTGTGGATATTGCTGTCTTTTGCCTTTCTTTGATGGGAGTTAACTATCCAAGCTATCTTCAAGAAGCTAATCGAGTTCTTAAGCCCCGGTATGCTGTGCGTTCCTGATATCTTTATGTAATGTGATTTTATAGTTGTCTAATTATTATTTGACTCTATCTCTCTATGCAGTGGGTGGCTCTTAGTAGCTGAGGTCAAGAGCAGGCTTGATCCAAATACCGGGGGAGCTGACCCTGAGAAGTTTATAAAAGCCGTATGTGAACTCGGATATGCTTCTGTTCTAAAGGTTTGTGACTTTTGACATTTGATTTGTTCTTATTAAGTCTCATATAGGATGTTTTCGGGTTTTAAATTTAATCTTCCATATATAAGTGTTGGAAGAAATTCAGCTATTGAGAATCTTTTTGGGCGAGTTAAGCACATTTCAATACGGTGTCAAGCTTTGGTTTGGTAATGGGTTGTTTGTTTTTGGTTTTGGTGTCGTCTATTTGTACGTGTCTTGAACGGTCAAGTCCGATTTGAGTTGAGAAGGTGTGTTAAATGTCCCACATTAAATGTTTTCCTAGTTTGAGTCTAGTCTAGTACTCCCTCCGGTCCCTAATTAACTTTACACTTTCTTTTTTGGGTCGTCTCATATTAAACTTTACACTTCCTTATTTGCCTTATTTGGCAAACAAATCTACACCAAAAAAGTGTACACTACAGTAAAGTCAAGTTTATTTCCTTGATATGTGTGAAGTCAAAGTGTAAAGTTTAATAAGGACCGGAGGGAGTATAAAAGTGTGAGATAAACCTTAATTGATGATGATTCTTTTAGAGCAAGCTAGCTCCAATTTAACAGTCCATGCGCTAAATGGTACGGCGGAGTGCTTCGTGATATTGATTTTCATTTCTTATGACTTTGGTATGCAGGATTTCTCCAATAAGATGTTTGCACTCTTCTACTTTAAGAAGAAAAAGGTGATTACAATTTATACTGTGGTCTGTTATGGGAGGTCTCAGAGATGTTTGTCTTGTGGACTTTCCTATTTGGTAAATGTTAGTTGCTTTAACTAGTTGGCTGCTTTGCTTATTTATGCAGGATAATAATAAAAAGAATATGCAGCGAAGAGAGATTGATTGGCCTGAACTCAAAGCTTGCGTATACAAACGACGCTGAGTTGTCGATGTCCTGAACAGTGAAATCTGAAAAGGGATTTCTCGGTATTTAACACACTTGTCATTAACACTGCTTTTCCATGTATTTCTGGTATATTGAATATTGTTGAAGGGGGAACACACTTGCTTTGCATTGAAGCTTTGCATCTCTAAGTTGGGGCGAATCCGTGAATAGAGTAAATTTGCATGCGCTTGTAACCACTGGTGGTCACTTAAATTCAACTTCCTCAGTTCTAAATGATGATTATATTTTTATGTGGAATTACGGATTGCTGAAAAAATAAATCAATATCAACCACATAATTCTACTTTTTCTCAAAAATCACACCACACTCCTTTGTCCCAAACTTAGGGGGACGGAGGTAGTAGTTTAAAAAAAACGGGGCCCCCACTTAAAGTGATGCCCTAGGCCATTGTCTAGGTGGCTGCCCCACATGGCCAGGCCCCGAGTGAGGTTTCATCCCAAGTCATTACTTGAAGTTGAATCTGAGACCTTTCGGTTGTGACACTCTCTTCCTACTAGGTGTTATTTTCCTTCTTATACATTAAATTATTATAGTTTCTATTCATATATAACTGTATACAGTAATGATCAAACATGAATATTGAAACACTTTGGTCCCGCTCTTGGTGTTCCTCATAGTCACACCAAGTCCATATGTGTGCAAGAAACAATGGGGATACAAGGCTTAGTTTTTTTCATATATTAATATTATCAAGTTATCGTCAAGTTAAATTCCTTTTCTATCTTTGAATTGAAATTTGCAGAAGTTTGTTGTTAAGTGTCAACAGTACCTACTTTGTTGTTACTGTGCTTATTTTACCATGTACTACGTAAGTCATAAGGTCCTTCGCATCAATTTTCATATGGATGATCATCAGTTGTTTCTGAAAACACAGATTTTTCCATTTAATGTTTAAAAAGGAAAAATTGACCTTATTTTTATTACTCCATCTTATCCAAAGGTGAGAACGCTAGTGTACTGCACAGGAATAAAAGTGATACTGAGCAATAGAAATTTGGTCAATTCCTTTTCTTGTTCTCCCATTGTTTGTGCCTTAATCGTTGATCCTGGGTGGTTCAGTATATCTACTTATTATTAGTGCAGATTATTGTGCAATATGTTCCTAAATCAGTACAGGGATTGACAACTACGTTGGTAAAATATAGAAGTGCCATGCAACTTTTGTTCCACTTATTTTATTTTGTGAACAAGAAGTGTGGCATATTCTGATTTCGTTTTTCCATTGCAATAGAACTTGTGTAGTAATTTAAATTACTAAAACAAGTTCAAGTATTATTGCTGTGGAATTTTAACTATGACTTCATTTAAGTTTTGTAGTTCAAAATGAGAAACTTATTACTTTTGAGTTGGGAGTTGGGATGGAAAGCTCGATTTAGGCCCTGCTTGGCCCAAGTAGTTTTTCTTATTCATTTTTCATTCAATTCATTTTCAGGGATTTTAGACTTATAGTACTCTATTCTCATTTACTTATTACAAGAATTAAAAGAACTTGCTCTGCAACCTTCCATTCTTAGATACAGACTCATGTAGGTTATCTCGCTTGTTGAGAGCTAGGTTGTTTTCTCGCTTGTCGATAGTTAGGTTTCTCTCTCGCTTGTAGAGAGCAGTGTAATGCCACATTTCTGCCGATCAGTTTTCTTTGGCATTTTGATCGTGTGCGGGGTCAAGAAAGGGTAACCATGACTTCTATGGATAATCTAGAGCAGCGTTGTCCCATTCTAGCAATGGAGGAGGAGGTCGAAGGGTTAGTTCTGTTGGGTGTGTCTCATTCTCGGAAAAATGAAGAAATATTAATTAATAAAATTAATTAATTAATTAAATAGCCAAAGAAAAACAGAAAAGAGATGGGACATAGTTTAGCCAGAGCTCATGCTACGCACGATGTCCTTAAAATGTATTTGTCGCCTCCCACGGTGCTAGGAGCGTTGCACCGATCATTTCTCAGGATACGGTGGCTAACGAACTAACATTTGAGCACATAAACGAGAGTTCCAGCGAACGAGAACAAAGGAGAACACTTAGAAATTTTCGGAGTAGCTGGAAGTGTTTTAGAGCTCAAAAATACGTGAAGAATGTATTATGTGTTATGTCGTTGCAAATCACCTGCCAACTATTTATAGGAGGATTTGTTGTGTGTTAAATGTAGTGTTAATGGACTTGAACGTTGGACATCAATTGTAAAGCAGTCCGGGAACCGGTGCATACAACTGCAAACCTTGCACTTTCTGGTATGAGCAAAGCAGACCTGTTGGATTGTTGGCCAGTAGTACCCCTGCAAGATGATCTTTCTTGCCAACGTTTTAGGCCCCTGATGGCTGGAGCAGATACCTTCGTGAATTTCTTCCATTACCGTCGCTGCTAGAACATGTGGTAGGTATTTTAGATATGGTCAACCGAATGTCTTTTTGTATAGTTGTTCGTCCACCAGTTCGAACATGGAAGCCCTCCTCTGAATGAATTTCATATTGTATGCTGAATTTTTGTCTTCTGACAGGGTCCCGTCTAGGGATGGCAACAGGGCAGATCGGGGACGGTTTTACATATAACCGTAATCGCCCCGTTGGGTAATTTCCCGCCCCGTAACCGCCCCATTACCCAACGGGTAATTTTTATCCAAATCATAACCGCCCCAACGGGTAACGGGTAAAACTTCGGATAACCGCTTTATTAATTGAGTCATTAAATTTTGATATAAAAAATATTATTTTAAAAGGCGAAAAATGACATTGTCTAGACCACTCTACACTTCAGATGCTACTTTAAAGATTCATACATCTACAAGACGAGAAAGGAAGCAGCTTAAATTAATTTGAACCTAAAAATACTTAAATCGAAAAAATAATTAATCACAAAAAAACATATGATAATAATCAAACAAGACTCTAAAAATCTATTACGAACTTTCATTTATACATTATAGTTAGTACATCTATTATCTATACATACACAATGGTAAGAAAAAAATCTCATCTTTTAATAGTTGTGAGACAAATAATACATAAAAATATAATAATAATATAATATAACTACATATAAATGGGGCGGGTAATGGGATGGGCATGTATAAAACCGTAATCGCCCCATTACCCGTAAAAACAAAACGGGCATTCCTCGCCCCATACTCGTTACCCGGTCAATGCGGTGTTCCCCATTTTGACCAGGGCGGTTCGGTGCGGGTATCCATCGGTTCGGTCACAATTGTCATCTCTAGTCCCGTCCTTTAGATAGTTGGTTATATCCGTGACCCAACTGGGAAAGACATAAGAAATAGCTTCTACTTGGAGGATCATAGTTGCTGGCATTGTTAGGGTTTCCCGATGAGCAAAACGTTGGATGTGAGTTGGGATCATCTGTACCCGGTCGTCAAATGCTGCATTCTCCAATTTGGATAGGATATCTGCTTCATGATTTTCTATTCTTGAAACTTGGTCGAGTATCACTTGTTCAAATTTTCTGATTTGTTCCTCAACCAATTCGTTGTAGGCTTTCATCCTTTCCTCTTTTGCTTCGGCCGTGCCATTCACTTGGTGGACCACTAGTTGGCTATCTGACCGGACTTTGAGCCGATCGGCGCCCAGGGCCTTTGCATATTTTAACCCTGCAATGAGAGCTTCATATTCGGCCTCATTGTTGGTTACCTTAAAGTCGAAATGGATGGAGTAGTATGCTTTAAACCCTTCGGGTGACGTGATCACGGCTCCACCCGCACAACCTTTTGCGCTTGATGCCCCATCTACGTACATCTCCCACCAGTCACTTATCATGCTGCCCTTTGACTCAGTTTCCGAAGGCCGAACGGTACATTCTGCTATAAAATCTGCTAAAGCCTGACCTTTGATAGTGGGCCGAGGTCTAAAGTCCACCTCATACTGCCCGATCAGGAGGCTCCATTTTGTAATGCGTCCGCTAGCCATTGGATTTCTCATGATGGTAGCTAAAGGCTGAGTTGTATACACGGTTATTGGATGTGCATGAAAATATGGTGCCAACCATTTGATGGCTGCTATTAGGGCCAATACCGTTTTCTCCATCAGGGTGTACCTAGTCTCCGACCCGTTCAAGGCTTTACTCACAAAATAAATGGGCCGCTGGATTACATCTTCTTCTTTTAGCAATACTGAACTTACAGCCAGATCGGCCACGGCAAGGTACATGTATAGGTGTTCCCCTGGGTCAGCTTTTGTTAAGACCAGGGGAGAAGATAGATACAATTTGAATTTCCAATTTGAACTCCTCGAAGGTCGTTTGGCATTCGGCAGTCCATTCAAAAGAATTGGCCTTTTTCATTATTTGGAAGAATGGGATTGCTCGGTCGGCAAGTTTGGACAAAAATCTGCTCAAGGCTGCCAATCTGCCAGTCAATCTCTGAACCTCCTTCAGGTTCCTTGGAGCTTCCATATCCATGATTGCCTTCACTTTTTCTGGGTTAGGCTCAATACCCCTTTCACTTATCATATAACTCAAGAATTTGCCCCCCTTAACCGCGAAGGCACAATTCTTGAGATTCAGTCTCATATTTGCTTTTTGCATTATCCCGAACACCTTTTCCATGTCCAGGACGTGGTCCTCCTTCTTCCGGCTTTTGATCAGGATATCATCAACATAAGCCTCCATTGTTACCCCCAATACTTCCTTGAGAAGTATCCCGATCATTCTTTGGAAGGTAGCCATGGCGTTCTTTAACCCGAACGGCATCACGATGTAGCAAAATACGCCATCTGAAGTGGCGAATGTTTTTTTCTCCGCATCGCCCGGGTGCATAAAGACTTGATGATATCCTTGGAAGGCGTCCATGAAACTCAATAATTCGCATCCGGCCGTTTCATCTACCAAGAGGTTAATCCGCGGTACCGGATATGGATCCATTGGGCACGCTTTATTCAAATCAGAATAATCTACACACATTCTCCAGGTGGACCCCTTTGGTGCTAGTACCACGTTCGACAACCATTCCACATGAATCACTGGCCGGATGTGTTTGATCCGTAGCAGGGTGGCAACCTCCTGCTTAGTGAATTCTCGCCGTTCGGCAACTTGATATCTCTTCTTTTGCTGAATTGGCTTGACATCAGGCTGAACGGCCAATTTGTGGCATATTATGTCTGGATCAATACCAGGCATGTCTTCCGAGCCGCGAGCGAACAACATGTGGAACTTCCTCAGGATCATGATAACACCTTCCCGAATTCCAGCTTCCGGGTCCACCCCGATCGCCACTTGTCGATTGGGGGGAGAGTCAATGTCAATCTGCTCTAAGAGAGTAGCAGATTCGGGATGTGCCTCGAACTGTGTTGGGCGAGTTTTAACCTCAATGCTGTTAAACCGCATCCCTCGGGCATTCATATTCTTCAAGGCTTCTCAATAGCAAGTTCGGGCTGTTGTTGGATCAGTTCTGGCCACCCCAACTCTAGTATCTGTTAGGAATTTGATACACGAGTGGCGGACAGAGGCTATCGCCTCCAGATTTTCCAATCCCGGTCGGCCCAAAATGCCATTGTGGGCACATTTAATGTCCACCACCACGAACTTCATCTGGACCGATGCCCCGTGCGTTTCATCTCCAATTTCAATCATCAATTGGATGGTGCCTTCAGCTTCAATGCAATTCCCTGTGAAGCTCGCGAGCGGTGTCCTTAAGTGAGTCAGTTGGCTTCTCTGTAGGCCCATTTTTTCAAACGTTTGTAAGTACAACACGTTCACGCTGCTTCCTGTATCTACTAGCACTCGGCAGATCAAAGCATTGTCTATGCACATGCTTATCACCAACTCGTCCCTGTGCGGATTTGGTGAATTGGGCAAGTCTGCAGGCCCAAATGTGATTGGGTCCATCCTTCCTTTCTTCTGGGGTGGTGTGACTACAGAGTTCACATACAGGCTTCGTTCGAACTTCTTCCGTTCGGCGTTCGAGTCACCTCTTTCCCCACCCCCAAATATAACTTTCACCTCCATTCTGGGTTTTTTACCCGAGTACCCCGAACCTTCTGGTTCATCCCTGGGAGGATTATACACATCATTTCTGGGGTGAGCATCACGCTGAGCGTCTCGCCTCCAGCTGTTTGGTCTTTTGAATGGTTTCATGATGCCTACCGCACTCGGGTCTCTATTCACATATTTACTCAATTGACCCTTCTGGATCAATTCCTCATTTGCCATCTGTAATGCCAGGATTGGGTAGAGTGACCTCTCATGTTGTGGTATTTACAAAAAGCATTCTCATCTGCCCCCATGTAATTTTTGGAGTGAGTCGGGGGGGGGGGGGGGGGGGGATGTTATCCCTCTCGTTCTGATAAATGGTCGCAACAAAAAGGACCAAAGGGGTAAATCGTCCTGACTTTGGAGGAGGAGCGGCCGCTGGGATAGGACCCAGCCGATCGGCCGATTTTGTTGGGGCAGGGGGTGCAGTTACCTTATCCCTGATCATGATCTCTTCCTCCAGAGCCGCATGCTTTCTGGATCTTTCCAGCACTTCAGAATACAGTGTGCCTGGATTCTTCTTCAGGTCCTTATACAGTTCACCCGTTTGGAGAGCGTTAGTAAACAGAGTGATGGCCGTATCATCCATCGTGTTCCCAACTTTCAGGGTTTCATCCCTCCATCTTTTCAGGAATTGGTTTAGGGTCTCCTTCGGGCCCTGCCTGACACTGGTCAGGTAACTGAAATGCCGTTTTGGGGTGGCACTGGAGGCAAATTGGGCCAGGAACAAAGATGATAATTCGGCAAAGCTGCTTATCGATCCGGGCTGCAGGATCCCGAACCATCCCTGGGCAGGTCCCCTGAGCGTGCTGAAGAAAATTCGGCAAATGGCCGCCTCCGATGCTCCCAATAGCATAAGCCCCCCTTGGTAACTCCTCAGGTGTCCTTGGGGATCTCCCGCCTCGTCATATATCTGACCGTTCGGCGATTTGGCATCCTTGTGGATTTCCGCTTGCATTATTTCCCTGGTAAAGGGGGAAGTGATCCCAACCCGCACCGGGGTAGGTTGTAGAGGCGTCCTGTTCATTTGGCCCCTCATTTCATTCATCTGTCTCCTCATTTCGGCCATTTCTTCTTCGTGGGCCGTTAGGGGAGGTGGTGGTGGAGTTCCCAGGTTAACAAACTACCGATTTCCTTCTGGCGGGGTTGTTCTCTGATTCTGACGTCCCTCTCTGAATCGTGTATTGTCATGTTCTCCATAATGGAAATGGCGACCAACCGGCGTATCTTCTCTGGCCTGGGACCCGATTGGGGTGTGGTCGCTAGGAGTATGATGCCTGCCCCCAGATGCATGAGTCCTTCTGCGCTCTCCCCAATGGGCTCGTGAATGATTCGATGTTGTGGTTGTTTCTGCATCGGAGGTATCGTCATCGAATGACTGCATCGTAGATGGGGTGGTATACCTGGTTTCCCCCGTGTAGCTGGATCGTCCCCCCTCCTGCTTATCCGTCAGGTGTTGCATGACCTGAGCTAAATCTCGCATGGCATGGGGTTCCTCCTCAGAGTTTCGGGAATGAAGAAATCCCCATCAAAATGCAGGTAGGACCCCCGACTGGATTGCCCTTGAGGGGTCCGGCTTTCCCCGCGTCTCCCGGAGCCTTCACTAGTGTGATGAGAGGTGAATCTAACCATTTTTAAGGATAGTTTGATGTTTAGTATGAAACCTTTTGTTCAGCGTTTCCCACAGATGGCGCCAATGCTGAGGTTTAGTCCCGCAGATCCGAAAGCCCAACATGAGCTTTGGATATATCAGGAAAATGGGTCAAGAATCACGTGTAAAGAGAAATATAAAAGAAGAATAATCGAATACTCAAAAGCCCACTTGTATTAAGTAATTTGATGATTACACAGTAAACTTCCTGAACGGTACGTCGGAATAGTGACTAATACAAGAAATAAGAGAGAAATCTATTCTAGGCTTTGAATCTCAAGAAGCTAACCCTTTACAATGCAATTAATCCTTCTATTTATATTAATGGGGGGTATGGGGTGCTTCATGTTGATTGGTTGCTTTATCTAGCCACTTGGAAACCCATACTTCCACTTGGCGCCACCATACTTTAGCAATAAATGCTCCCTTCCACTTGTTGGCTACCCACTGCCCGAACGGGTAGTGGACCCTGCTGGAATCATCATTGATCTGGTCCAAGTACGTTGATTGACCCGAACCTCGTTCGGTACATATTTCTCCATGAGCCTGTTCATCTTCTGGATTCTGGGCCTGTTTATCGGACTGGATATATTGGGCTTGGATACGGGTATTGGGCCTGCGGCCCAATATCCCAACAAAGTCTAAACCCAAAATAATTATAAATCATATACACATCCGTTTCTGGAAATCTCATTTCTCATTTCTCAACAAAACTATAGTAAATACTCCATCTGTCCCTAAATAAAAGCATCTGTTTCCTTTTCGGGCCATCCCTAAATAAAAGTTCCCTTTCTTTTTTTGGCAAATAAAACAGTGCAAAACAATACCAAACAGTGTCAAACAGTGTCCAAACAGTGCCAAACAGTACCAACCAAACCCAATTTCTTAAAATGTGTGGAAAACGAACGGATACTTTTATATAGGAACGGAGGGAGTATATTATTTTCAACAAAAAGTGTTATTGACAAATTCTGTGAAGAATTCACAATCTCTATTAATATTTAACATTTGAATTCACATTAAGATGACACTACCGGGGCATGCCCCGGGTAACCACTAATTTTATGTATATTATTAAGTGATAAAGGCTTATGATATAGCTTCAAAAGTTTAGGTTAGAAGAATAAGTATGGTATTTGTGCATCTCAGTTTGGGGAGTTTACTTGCAAGGACTTATAAGCCACAATAAGTTTGAAGTTTTATTTTATTAGTTCATTTTTTTCTTATAAGTTCATTTCATTCTAGCCCTATCAGTGACAAGTGGCTCAATCTGGCTCCTTAATCCAACTTATACCGATAAACTAGAGCTACAATTTTGTTCAAAAAGTCCGGTTCGCCCTGACGCATTAATCTTTTTTTATAATGAACTCAACCCCAAGCTAGCACAAAGCCATTTGTTTTGGACAAATATGGCCCAACCCAATTCACTAGGACCCTAACGATCACTACACTAAACAGAGATTGAGGATTTTAGCAAAATAAATCTTTTTTATAATAGAAAACTGCTTATATTAAAATTAATAAATTAAAATCATTACAATAGACTCAAGATAATTTCAATCTCAATCAGAAGCCCAATTGTTAGACTTAGATTTTGTCACTCACAAATGAGACGCAAAAGTCGCTAACCATGTAACGGACAAATGGAAGCTTAACCGATCATGTTGATCTCTATGCTTCTAACCTTTGTATAAAATACCCACAAATTCTCTAAAAATATTTAAAACGAACCAACAAAAAATAATAAAAAGTGCACAAATAAGCAAAATTGTAAACACCATCAAAACTAGTCATCTTTGTCCAATCATGTAGCCGTAGTGCCCTTATATGATTCGAGTAGACTTGTAGAATGTCACACTCGACAGAACATCAATGATTTTTATTCCAATTTGAAGTGCATCGGTCTGATAAAAATATAGAATCACTCTTTCAATAAATGATGGTGATTCAAGAGGGGGCGAACCATCGATAGCGCCATAGACAATATGTGAAAAATAACCTCTTGAGAAAAGTACATCTATGCATGCAAGAGTGTCTTCAATAGCAATTAAACAACAATATATCATCTTTTAGCAACCCGCGTTGCTAATTTCAATGGAAGCCACCCATAAAGTAACTGTAAAAATTGACATGATAATAACAACCATAGACACATCAAGGAATAAATCACAACTCATGCGAGCATCAAATCACTTTTTAGACATTCCTTAAGTTAAGAAGAAGATGAGAACTAAAAGTCTTAGAAGATAGGCGAATAGGACGGCTTGGGTTTCTCACTCATGGTTTGAGCAAGATGTATCTTATTAAATATATTATCACCAAAAAAATGTGATATGATGACCTTATTTCGAATTCTAACTTGTATGCACAATAAGAACCTGTTTGGTAACTCTGATTTTCGACCTATTAGTCTATCAGTCAACTTTGTCACAAAACACATAACTTTTGATTTCGTGCGTTAGATTGTGTAATAATAAGAAAAAGTAAGATTAATTTAACTTTTCTGACTGTATTGGTTGAATTTACTGTGGAAATCATTTTAACTATTTTCATTTATTTTTTCTTTATTCTATTAACAGAATCAATCAATCTAGCCGCTTCAACCAGAATTTCATAAGTTCTAGCGAAATCGGACAATACAGTCGAATTATCAAACATTCAAACATGCACTAAATATATACGGAATTCTCTACGTATAAGTAAAATATAAGAATTTTGCTTAAGGTACACATTGGGTTACATCGGGGGTGCACCCTATGACCCCCCATAATTTACTTCCCTTCCTTCCCACTTTTTTCTCTTCCCTCCCCCCTCTCCCTTTTGCATCACACGAGCACTTCCTTCCTTCCTTCCTTCCTCATCTTTTCTTCTTTTTCTTTCATTATCTTTATTCTTTCTTTTTACGTTTTATTCACCATCACCTTCCATCATCATCATCTTCCATCACCAATTCACCATTTTCACCGAAACTCATCGGAAAATTTACCGGAAACTCTTCAGAAAGTTAGCCCCGCTTGAATTTTTGTTTGTATGGTGCTAAATAACGATAAATACTGTCTGTAATGAAAGATGAAACTTAAAAAACTAGTAAGTTTCTATAAACTTTCGCCATAGACAAAAAATGTTTGTACACAGACACTGGTTTTCTTTCAGTGTCTATGTACACATACAAAAAATGTTTAAAAAGTCAGGGTCAAATTGCACCGAAACAAATGTCTATGTACACAAACAAAAATTATATACTTCCTCCGTAACCCTAGAATGTTCCCATTACAATATTTGGTGAGATTAACTACAGTAACCAGCAGAACACTCTAAAGACTGTTCTGCCCTTGTGCAGGAGTTCTGAAAATATTGGGAAAAGTCCAAAAAAGTAGGTGAAATATGAAAAATGAAAAGTCTTGAATTACACAATCATTCACCATACGAAATGTTTGGAGGGATTTTTTTTATATATTCCCTCCTTTTCAAATTGCAATTCAGCAAACTTCCCTTTAAATACATGAATCTCAATACAAATATTTGTACACAATCCAAGAAAAAATAGAAATGAGAAGTAATATGTTGTCTTGCATCCCAAACCTAAACAATCTCCCCATTTTGACTTGGCAACAGCTCCATGCTCCCCTCCTGGACCTCAATGAAGTTCCTATTGTGGCAAACACAGATGCACATGAAGAGTTAGCCCCTGATTGTAATGAAGAAGACACAATCAATACAAATGGTGACAATGCACACACTAATGGACAACAGGTGATAACATTACATTCAACAAGAACAAAGCTGAGCAATGATGAAAGGAAGCAAATTGCACAACGATTATTACAAAACCACAAGGGGGGGAATCTTCACAGGGGCATTATTAAAGAAACTGCATCTACGTTCAACACAAGTAGGAGAACAATCAACTCTATATGGACAAAGATGAAGCTTCAAGTACTAGAAGGGGAGGTAGTTAATGTGGATAGAAAGTATAAAGGTACTTCGGGCAGAAAAGGTATGACTATTGATCTGGAAAAGCTTAAACACATACCACTTCAATTTCGGAAAAATCTTAGATCAGTTGGCTATGCAATGGGAGTGTCACACACGACTGTATGGAGACTATTACAAAAAAAAAACAAGTTAGAAGACACACTAACTCTCTTAAACCACGACTAACAGATAATGGTAAAGTTAAAAGGTTACAACATTGCCTTCATCTACTGACCCCTGAGTCTATTCCATTCAATCCTACTTTTAAAAACATGTACGACTGCATTCATATAGATGAAAAGTGGTTTAACACAACTAAGGAAACTGAAAAATACTACTTGGCAAACGATGAACCCGATCCATACAGAAGTGCTCAATCAAAGAATTTTATTCCAAAAATTATGTTTTTAGCTGCTGTGAGTAGGCCTAGGTTCGGAGAAGGGGGGGGGGGGGGAAGTGTTATGGGATGGAAAGTTAGGTATTTGGCCTTTCACATACCTTGGGGCTGCTATTCGTTCTAGTATAAACAGGCCAAGAGGATCACTAGAAGTTAAACCTATTACTAGTATAACGCGGGAAGTTATGAAAGAAATGTTTCTATCTAGATTATTGCCGGCTATTAAAGAAAAATGGCCAGATGTGCTTAATAGGAACATCATCATTCAACAAGACAACGCGAAGCCGCATATGCTTATTGATGATGCTGACTTTCATAGAGAAGCAAATTCTGATGGTTGGAATATTTCTTTGCAATGCCAACCACCAAACAGCCCTGATCTAAATGTACTTGACCTGGGATTTTTTCGAGCAATTGATTCCCTAAAAGACCAAAAACATAGCAGTTCACTTCTTGAATTGGTTGGAAATGTGGAAGAATCTTTTAATGAACTCTCAGCCACCACTCTAGAGAAGGTATTCCTATCCTATCAAACTGTTATGCAAGAGGTGCTAAATTGTGGGGGAGGAAATAATTACAAATTGAAGCATTTAGGAAAAGATGCATTACAAAGACGTGGTCTGTTACCTCGGACCTTTGGTGTGAGTAAGCAGGTATATGAGGAGGCACTGCTAAAAACACAAACCTCTAGCTTATTTTAATGTAGGACTCCATGTCATTTCAATTGTAATGTATGCTTCTGTTAGAGATGAGTTTGCTTTATCAATGAATTCGAAGTGTTATTTAATATTGTATGGGGTAAGTTGTAAATACATTCATCACAGACGAGACTACAATTAACCCAGTCTTAATAAGCATGATAACCAATCAAAGTGCTTAGTAAAGAAAAAATTATGATTCATCCATGGCAGGAGTTCATTATTCTCATCCAGACTCAGCAACGGCCAGATAATCATAAAAAACATCACAAATAATAGTAAAGGCATAAATGCATTCAGGACAACGTTTATTCATTACAAACAGTACAAGAGAATACTCAAGCCAAATAAGCAGCATAAATTTCAAATATTACAGCACATGTCAAACAAACATGCAATTATTGGATAACAAAGAAAATAAATTAGGGACTAAGAACTCCCCTGTGACAAGGCTTCATCATCATCGACCGTAGCCACAGGGGTTGGTGTGGCTGCCCTTTTTGAAGATACATCCATCCACATGTTGTCGAGATCCTCATAGCCATCGTCACTGTCAGGCAGAATCAACCCCTCATAACGTTTCCTCCATTTCCAAGTCGGGTCGGTATCGTCGGTATCAGATGGAGATAGGTACCATTCCGGAGAAGGAGGGCCTTCAGAGGGAGATGAAGGCCAAGAGTGAAGGGAATCAACGACGGGGGACTGAATAACGTCTGCCTCTGAGGGCGACGCTAGGACTGCTCCATGGTCGCCGGCTGCAGAGGGATTTTTGGGCTCAATTTTTCCAGATTCCATGGGAGATGCTGAGAAGGAGAAGGGTAAAACCAGATGGAGAGATAGGAGTCGGGAATGTAGTAGGGTTTGGGAGTCCTGAGCCAAACTTTAGTAGGGTATGAGTGGGCCGAGATGTGATGGCCATTTGGCCTTGTTATGTTTTAAATTTCAAATTTAAGGGTAATATGGTAAATTCAGAAGCAATAAGTGAGGGTAGAATAGATAAATTGGTGTATTTTTATTTCCATTTTTAGAAAGGGGAAGATCTTTTTGTTACGAAAGAAAAAGGAAAGTGGGAAGATCTTTGCGTTACGGAAGAAGTATGTACAAACACTTTTTTCTACACAGACAACTAAGTCTATGTACACCGACACTGGTTTCTATGCAACTACCCAGATAGATCTGCAAAAAGTTACATCAATTACAAACCAATTTTTTTCTCACACAGACAATCGTATCAGAAGTGTATGTAAATGGCAAATAAAGTGGTCTAATCCTGTGTAGTACACCAAGGGTGTAATTACTCAAATAGGATTTTCATATAAACATTAATTATTTGCTCGTACTTAGGGATTTTGGGTTGTTCTATTCTTCTAATAAAACTGGATATCCGATTTTATGAAATTCACCATAGCTTTCCATCTAATTAAGATCAAAGTACGCATACTCAAGTTTTTTGATAACTAGACTAGATGCAAAGTAGACGGCGGGGTGGGGACAGCTGCTTTGACGCTGCCATAACAGGATACTTTTGAGACGGAGGCTGAGAGGGAGGCGGGGGCGGAAAAGGAATTTGACGGCGTGAGGGGTTGGGCATGGGAGATGGTAACCGTACTCCGCCTGCTCTTAATGATTCTTCATATTCATCATTCAATGGATTCAAAACTTCCGCCGCCGCGGCCTCTTCCTCGGGCGCGGCTTCCAGGCCACCATGGCTCATCTTCATATTCTTCCTCCCGTCGACGAGTGCCAAACCATGAACCAAGATGTTGATGAATATTATAAACGAAACCACGTTCATCTTAATTATTAACAAATCACTAGCTGCACTTATAACCTGTGCCTCTTTCTTTCAATCTCCCAACTGCGGATCTGCGATTATTGCACTGAAGTAAATTCTAAATTTAAGCGTTTGGAAGTCAAGAAAAGTCAGGGCAGGGTGGGCAGCCCGGACTGGCGTGTCCATTCAAAAAAAGGATGACACCCATCCCCCAACTTCGACGGATGGTACGTTGGGAGAATGTAAATTGAATTATAATCTCAATCTGATAGAACGGGATTCTGTCTCCGATACTTGCAGAGGCCCTATGCATTTTTAGCATAGTAACTTCTCATCGCAGTTGACGGGATTCGAACCCGGAACCTAATCCTTGTATCACTCTCTTGTTACTAGTTGAGCTACGCTCACGGATTGGCGGGTCCATTCAATTTGTATTCGTTGCTGGTATAATAGATGGACGGACCCAACCGTCAAATTTCACTTCTCGTACCTTATTCGTCGTCACTAATCAATTTCAAACGATTTTAGACCAGAACACAAAATTATACTCCCTAGTTCAAGTAAAACTCTCTACTTAGAAAATATTTATGACATTGAAACTTACTTATTTTAATTATTATGCATCATAAAAAAGTTAACGGGATAGATTCACCGTAACTTAGTTCCGTCAATAAATCAATTTTTTCATCATTTTATATGAAAATTTGGTATATACTCACTCAATTAAATTTTTGCTTGCAATTCAGCACTATCAATATATTCATCCAACAAAATTATTTTAATTAGCCTTAATTTTATTAATATACATCATTTTTTTGTCAAGTTATTTACAAATAATTATAAATAATTATAAATTTGGAGTTCGTGTGTTATTGTTAGTTCAGACCTATTTTTGAAAAAAATAACTAAAAGATGTTAAAAATTTAATTTGGAGTTTGATTTTACTATTGTTAGTTCAGACCTGTGTAATATTGGTGTCATATGAAAAGTTTAAAAATATTTGTAGGGGTGGGCAAAATAACCGAACCGGCATGGTACCTAACCGGACCGGTATGGTACCGGACCGGAAAACGGGATTTCAAACGGTTCTCAACAATTTTGTCCCGAATCGGATCGGACCGATTCTAAACCATGTCATGACCGGTTCTCATAAGATGAGAACCGGTACCGGACCGAACCGAACCGAATTATAATTTTGTTAATTTATATAATTTTATAATTATATATACATGTATACCATATTACCATTAATTACTTTGATTACTCATTTGCACTTTGCTAATTGCTTGTTAACCGGATCGGTAAAAATGAGTAGTATTATATGAAATTCATTAACTATGTTATTGCTAGTTATTTATGTTTTGTACTATTATAGTTTTTAAGAAATTCATTAACTATGTAATACTACCTCTGTCCCAAAAAACTTTTCCATTTTCAAAACTTTGACCAATTATATTTTTTATTGAGAATTATTTATAATATAAAAATTATATGAAAATGTTCTTTGTTAAAAATACTTTCATAAAAGTATAAAATTTATAACTTCCATAATACTCTATACTAATCAAAATCATGGTTCAAATTTTTTGAAATGACAAAGTATTTTAGGACGGAGGTAGTATTAAAATTGATAATTGTGTGGATTTTTGGATGATGACTAAGTTTTAATTTATCAAAAAGTGGCATTGTTTGGCATTGGTATGACATGATACCGGATCGTTTGAAAATGGAACCGAACCGAACGGGTTTAGGTGTAAGACCGAACCGAACTGAACTGTTTCAATAGTAACGGTCCGGGTACGGGTTCGGTAAAATATTGGACCGGACCGGACCGCGTCCATCCCTAAATATTTGTGTAGAAATTGGTATAGTTATAACACTTTAAAATTTTGATCTTTTCTATTCCCCACATGGGTGTCATGCACTTACTTTGAGACTTCAATACATTTTTGAGATATGCTTGGTGTACCCCATTTGTACCTCACCTATTAAATGATTTGCCTCACTTAAATGATTTGTCTCACTTAAATGAATTGCCCCTTTAAGCCACACAATATGGGGGTGTACAAATGGAGTACCCCAAAATGGGATACCTATAATATTTTTCTACATTTTTTCCTCGATTGCAGCACATTTATGATGAAAACTTCAAAATTGGCATTTTCATGGGTTATAACCGATGTGATTTCTTTTTTACATGGGTTATAACCGATGTGAAACACATATGTTCCGAAAAACAACGAAGCTTTTCACATCAGTTGTGAAATAGCCGATGTGATTTCTTTTTTACATGGGTTATAACCGATGTGAAAAACCAATGCTCCGGGAAAAATTAAAGCTTTTCTACATCAGTTATAAAGTAACCGATGTGGTTTCTTTTTTACATGGGTTATAACCGATTTGAAATATCATTAAAAACGCCGTTTCGGACTATCTTCTAGATCGGGCACTAAACGACCGATGTAGAAAGAATTTTCACATCGGCTGTTTGACCGATGTCAAAGGTCAATACTTTTCACATGTGCTGGAACCACATCGGCTGTTTGACCGATGTGAAAAGCCTTTTTTGACCAATGTGAAAAGCTTTTTTTGTACTAGTGTCACCCTCATGGGTGAGGTTACTCTTAAGATGTTTTTGCTTGAACTGTTTTCACTCTCAAACTAGATCAGATCATATCAGATCAACTCAGACCAATCCAAATCAGACTAGACTTGGATAATTTTAAAATACAAAAAGATCACACGTTTAACCGACAAATCCGGTCTGTGGGATCATCCACAGTGAGCATTATGCTCTTGTCCAAACGACGTTGGTTTAATCTTGTTTAAAAAAACGCGTTTCTCACACTTGAGAATCCCACTCTCGTTTCTTTTTTATGTTTTGTTTTTTACTTTTAACTTTTTCATCATTAAAAGCTACTCGTATCATATATCGAACTAACTTTTTTTAATTCAAGAACACTGGAATGTTTTGTTACAATTTTATGATCATTTTTTTAGCCTTTCAAATAAAAAGTTACTACCTCCGTCCCAAAAAGATTGATACATTTTGCTTTTTCTTGGTCAATGGTGGTAAAGTTTAGACAATGATTTTATGTATGTATTATATTTGTTTGTAATTTATAAATTTTATACTTTTATGTAAGATTTTTTAATAAAGAATATGTTCATATAATATTGATATTTTAAATAATTTTGTATTAAAAGATATCATTGGTCAAACTTAACCATCATTGACCAAGAAAAGTCAAAATATATCAATCTTTTTGGGACGGAGGGAGTACTTTTCTTCTCTCTTGGTCCTTATTGATATATTTTTTTCTTTTGTTTTTTTATTCAACTAAAATTACAACAAAAAATAATTACTTTTTCTTCATAATAAATACGAGTATTTTTTTATATTTATACACTTATTTGTTTTTTTCATATTTACCTTTTTCCTATAATATACGTAGTATTTATTATATCTCTTATATATTTTTAGTATTTTCTAGACATTAAATTTGGTTATTTTGATTTACATTTGATAAAATATGAGATTACATTTCATAATGGAATATATGTTTCTACATGTGTGAGTTATATTTATTGACAATTTCAGGAGTTACATTTGATAATATATGAAGTTACATCTTCTTCTTGTATGTGAGTTACATCGTTTTATAAGTGAGTTACATCTATATAAGCACGAGATACATTTAGATTTGCCTCAATAAGTTACATTTTGCATACACATATGTTAGAATTTTTATCAACGCGAGTTACATTTTTCATAATACGAGCCACATCACAAAATAAACATCTACTATTTTAAAAGATCATTTTTTATTGTTTCAATAGCAGATGTTATTTTCTACTGTAACTCATCTTATTACAAATGTAACTCGTGTTGATGACAAATGTAACTTATGCTACAGAAGGTGTAACTCGCGCATGAAAATGTGTAACTCAAATGTAAATCACATACACCAAAATTAGTCACCCGTTAATTACCAATTCTGTATCATCTGATAGTAATGGGTTAAAAAAATCAGAAACTTCTTGAAACCATATTAACAAAGCAATTTCTGGTGTATAAACATATATACTACACCGTCGCCCAAATAGCAGAGCACGACTTCACTGTGAACAAGCTGTTGGATTGCCTGGACATGAAGGAAGATGAGATTGATCGGTCTGTACCGAATATTCTGGTGGGATCTACTCGTCAGCATCGATCAAAGCCGCCGTCAAGGCTGAGCGCCACGCCGCCGCCGCCTTGAGGATGAGCTGTTGTACCGCCGCCACTTCCTCGCCGGTGATAGTTTATGACCAACGTCCGATGCTCTATCTCAGGAAGAAACGCACAGTGTCTCTTTTTAATCTTGTAGAGAATCAAACCGGCAACACATATACTTCCTTTTTAATTAATACGGAGCAAAACTATGTCGTTTTGGGATCGGTATACCATGAGGATGGTGCACCGATCCCACGGTATAATTTGCGGACAAATCAAACCCGTTCAAATCCTCATAGGAGATTTCTACGGTACCTCTTCAAATTTGGAGTGTACCATACATTTACTTTTCTCACCCAATAGCATTCCAAGTCAATTCATTAATGACACTATTTCATGTCACACTATTTCCATGTGTCACTATTTCATTTGCTCACACAATGAGATGCACCATAACTTCCAAATTTTTAAAGGCACCATAGCATGACCCTCATAATATTACTCATAATATTAGGTACTGCGTAAATTAGTTATGGGCAGACGTGCACTATGGAGCTCGTTGAATTGTACTCAACCACTCATTGTTGGGATAAAAACTGGGCCCAGACGTCAAATTTGACCAATACCAAACTTTGACCAATACCAAACTCTGATAGTGGGTTTCATGCATTGAAATATAAATTCGGGGCATTGATCAGTGTGATTTAAAAAATGCATTAAATCTTCCTGTGTTATAATTAATCATACGTCAAATCACCTTCAAGAATAAATTTAATTTCTAAAAAATGAAAAATTATTAGTTATTTTTGTATAATTTAGAAATTTTGACAAAATTACTTACATATTCAACCATTTTTATTAAAAAAAATATTTTAAAATTGTAAAATTTGTTCTTAGAGAGGATTTTGTGCATGATTAGTTATAACACAAGGGGATTTGACGCATATTATAAATCCCGCGATTTGCTAATACCCCTATAAAAAAAGAAATGCGTTGTGAGAATACCCCGGGGTTTGCTAATACACCTATCGTAGTGCTCCCTGGCACGTTTTTATCATTGTGAATATTGATCCTTCTCAATCTGATCGAAATGCTAGAATAAAAATAACTAAAAAGAAAACATGCACTAAAATTATTTATTTTGTACTCTCTATATTAATTGATCTAAATAGAACTAAAAACTCGATCCTATAAAAATAATAAAACTTCATGCATCAATCATTAATTAGGAGTTCATTAGTCTTATTTTAATTTTAAAAAGAAAACAATTGTAATCTTATTTTTGCATTATATCAATGTTTTGTTTATATTTAAGGAATTTACTTTAGCACATAAAGACAGACATGTGTGTTTACATGGTATGGAGTATATATTTGTTATCTCGCATTTTGTTATTACTTCCTTAAAAAAATCGTCATTTTCACAATTAATATACGTGAGTATTAATTAATCAACTAGTACTGATTGTTTATATACTTAATTCTAGCATTTCAAGTTCTCAAGTTAGTAAGATCGTGAGGATTTTTCCTTGAATATTTTAATGACCAATTTTTCCTCAAACAAAGCGTTACGGGGGAGGGGGCTTTAGGATGTTTTTACTTGGACTGTAATTCGTCCCAGACTAGACCAGACCAGACCAGACCAGACCAGATAAGACCAGTTCAGACCAGACTTGGATAGTTATAAAAATACAAAGAAACCAGACCAGACCAGACCAGACCATTTCAGACCAGACCAGACCAGATCAGACCAGATCAGACCAGACCAACAAATTACAATCAGAGTAAAAACATCCTTAGTGTTTAATTGCTTACACCTTTTACATTTATTATTTTAGTTGCATAATTAAGAAATGAAGGGCAAGTTTGAAAAAAACTGTTGTGTGACTGTGTGAGCCGTGAGGAGCCTACAAATGAATAGACAAAAAGTACAGTCATATAATTATCAAACAAGTAAATAGGAATGCTGAAGATATTAAAGCAATTCAAATTTCTCTTTTACCCCAATTCCTACCCCATATAAATACCCCTATTTTTACCATCCCTTTTACCCCTTTCTAAAAATAACTTTCTCTCACATCTCCCAAACCCTCCACCCACTCTTATTGTTTCCGCCAAAACACACCCCAACCTTCGAACTGCTACAGTGCTCGACAGAGGGTCTTACCTGCGTCTTTACATCATCTTCTTGGATGGATGTGATGGGGAAGCATTTATCCGACTTTAGTGATGAGTTTTGTTTGGATGGGTTGACATGGGGAGATGAAGGTGAGAAGCTTGTTGAGGTGAGTGACGGTGGTAATCCACCATCTCCGAAGGCTGTTGAAGTAGACGCGACTTCAAGGGAAGAAGATGATGAAGATGTGGAAGTCTTGGACAAGAGTAAGTTTGTTTTCCGTCATTTTTGTATTTTGTCTGGCGGACAGACAATTTGTCAGTGCAGTGTCTGGCAAGCCTAACGTAAACGCGGTCTCATAGTTGTTTGAAGTGAACGTGGTTTTATAGTTGTTAGAGTGTTATATAAAGGTGTTTTATTTAAACATGGTTTGGCGGGCAGACTATATGTATGTATTTATTACAATTATTGTTTGTTTGTAGAGACAAAATGATAAATGTAGTGAACATGTATATTTTTCTGAAATAACAGATGAAGAGGAAGAACAGATTTTTATTGAAGTCCCCGTTGTTGGTATGGAGTTCCCCAGTAAAGATGCAGTGTATGATTTCTACAAGGAGTACGGGAGAAGAGTAGGGTTTCCTGTTAGAATAAGGAATTCTAGGAAAGATGGGGATGGAACGACATCTGCAATTGCATTAGAGTGTGGGCGCGCTGGAAAAAGGCAAAGCCGTGCACAAAATGTTTTGAAGCCTCTACCTTCGATGCAAGTTGGTTGCTTGGCCAAAATAAGAGCACGTATAAATTATGCCGGGGGTTGGGTGATTTCAACGGCTTGTTTAGATCATAACCATCCTATGAGTCCTACGAAGTCTAGACTATTTCGGTGTAATAGGAGGTTGACACGGAAAGCTATGAGGCAAATTGCAATCAATGATGTCGCCGGTATACCACTTCATAAGAGTTTCAACTCCGTGGTTGTTGAAGCCGGCGGATATGATCAACTTTCCTTCATTGAAAAGGATTGTAGGAACTATATAGATAAAGTGCGTAAATTTAGGTTGGGAAGTGGTGATGCGGTGGCATTACAAGATTTTTTTTTGTAGAATGCAAGCTCAATGCCCCGGGTTCTTCTTTATGCTTGATTTGGATGAAGAGTCACGCTTACGGAATGTTTTTTGGGCGGATAATCGATGTCGATATGCTTACCAAGATTTTGGGGATGTCATTACATTTGACACAACATATCTTACCAATCGATATGACATGCCGTTTGCGCCATTTGTAGGCGTCAATCACCATGGTCAATCAATATTGCTTGGTTGTGGCCTAATCTCGAGTGAAGATACTCATACGTTTGTGTGGATTTTTAAAGCTTGGCTTCAGTGTATGGACGGGTGTGCCCCGAAGGGAATTATTACCGACCAAGATCGAGCTATGCAAAACGCCATCGAAATAGTATTTCCGAATACGCGACACCGATGGTGTTTATGGCACATCATGAAGAAGCTACCGGAGAAGTTGGGAGGGTTTACCCATAAAGATAAAATTATGGATGGTATACATGATGTAGTATATGACTCCCAATTCCCTGCTGAGTTTGAAATCGGTTGGAAATCTCATTTGGAAAGGTGGTACACATTAGCAAGGAAATCTATTATTTATTCCCAGACAAGGGGCAGGATTAGTGAGCTCAGCAGCAGCCACCTTATAAAACAGTCAAATGATTGAGATTGTGAAGATGTTTGTAGACAGACAATTCAATACAATGAGACCGACATTTTAACTTACATCAAGAAGAGCCGGTGAGATGATCGGATTGGAAGCTGTAGTAGGATCACACTCCCTCTCATCCTTTGAATTATCCACAACATCAGCCAGCTACATAAAATCAGCCACATCCAAAAATGTGTTAAAATGTCTGGAGACAGACAATTAGATTGAACTAGAAAGACATATTGACTTACTTCATTGAGGATGGTTGAGATGATCTCAACCGAAGGTGTAGTGAGATCAGACTCCTTCACATTGTTTGCATCATCTACAACGGCCGTTGGGCCACATTCTTCAGTGTGTGTTGGGTCGTCATGATCATCCATTTGCATGGCATTAGCATCAACCTCATTGCCACCAACCTGCCAAACAATAATATTAACACTACCAGTCCGAAAGAAACAATGAATAACAAATCAAATCTTCCTTACCTCAGCCGCATTGTTTGACACACCACACGGTGCACTCACCCTCTCTTCCATCAACTTCAACCTCATTTCCAAATCTGCCACATTCTTCCGCAGAGCTTTAATCTCCTTCATGACTTTGGCCTTGAACCCCTTCCTCCCTACTTCTTCATCCTCGTTCTCTGTTTCTTCTTCATCATCCTCATCAACATCTTCCTCTGCTTCTTCCTCCTACACATGAAACAGTCGAATTATATAATACGATGTTATGACAAATTGCTTAAGTTTAAGAAAATAAGATATAATACATCATCATTGTCCTTGAAAACCAATTCATTCAGCTTCCGTGCATGAAAGAATCCATCAGCCTTCCAGTTCAGCATAGGGATGTCTTCATTACCAACTCGTTCAGCAAATTTCTCTCCAAGGTTAGGAACGGTCTCATACGCCCAAACCTATATGTAGAAAAATTAAAATGTTTGTCTGCCCAAAATATGTACATATAAATGTCTGTATGTACATATAAATGTCTGTCTGTTTACATTACCTGTAGAATATGAGGACATCCGTATAGAGTGAACTTGGCATTTTTGACATTGCTTTTCTTGAACCTCCCGGGCTGACCTTTCATGACAGTTTTCAGGTTTTCAACCATTATGTTGTAGGACTCTAAACCCCAGTTATACATCGTAAACTTCTCAAACTCATCCGCCCATTTGACATAGTCTAAATTTATTTTTGTTTTGTTATCTCTTGCAAGCAGAACACTCACAAGGTAACACAAGGACACTAGCTTCAGAGGGTCAGTGGAATCTCCTCTTTTAGGCTTGAATGCCTTCAGCTTTTCCTTCAGCGTCTTGAAGGTTATGTCCGTTGATCCAGCAAAGTACTTCTCAAACACCTTCCCCCGAACCTCTTCACCAGTACTGAATACAGGCTTTTCCCTCGATGCTTTAATCCCAGAGATGCGGCAGAAATCTGCGTAGGTAAACTTCAACAGCTTCCCTTGAATACAAAACCATAACTCGTCATCGGGTTGGTCCCGTACAAGCCTGAGCAGAAGAGAATGGATAATTTGTCCCGAAAATTGCATTTCTGGCACAGATATGAGGTGGCCCCATGGCAGCTTCTTAAACTCCTCAAGTTGCTTCTTGGTCAAGGCAGACTGCACCAAGCTTCCGGCCTCTTTGAAAAATGAGCACACAGAATACTGGGCAGGAAACTGCTTCGACATGGGAACTTGTAGTTCAAAAGCCCTGTATAATTTCAACCAATTTCTTTGAGTTATGGCTTGCCAGACAATTTCAAATACTTCACAGACAACTAAAAACCTAATTTTTAAAATTCAAATTGACCAGCCAGATCTGTCATATGTCTTGCCAGACAACTCCATTGGCATCATAGACAACTACAAACCTACTTTCAAGAGTTCTATCACACACAATAACTTCAAAGTATTCACAAACATAATGACAAACAACACTAAAATTACAACTCCATTCACACCAACATAAAATAAATTCAACAAAATAGAACAAATTCCATACCTTTCAGCCATTTGTGATAAGCTTGTGCGGACCATGGAGTCAAAAATCTTCAGAATGGGTTATGGGCGAACATGGACGGAGGTCTGCAATTTGCTCGGACGAACTTGGACGAACCGGAACAGTGCTCGGACGAACTTGGACAAACAGGGACGGAGGTCTGCAACGAGGGGGTGCTCACGAAACACTGCTTCAATTCACGGATGGGTCGGGGCGGGTTGAAATTCGGTGAAGCTCTTGAATTTGGGCTGGTGTGCAACGCGACGACACAAACATTTGGAAACGGAGGTTTGCAAGGCGGTGGGGGTTCACCGCCGAGGGTTGTTTTTCGAAAGTTGTGGGGAAGGGGAAAGGTGGGAGCGGGAGATTTGGAAAGGTTGGAGGTGAGTGGGAAAGGTGAGGGACGCACATGAGGGAGGTGGGGGGTCAATTACTTGGAGGGCTTTTATATGGGGTATGAATTGGGGTAAGTTTGGGGTACCTATAGCAAAATTGTTAAAAATTAAACTTAGGGGCAATTTGAGTTTGCACCCCGTTATGCAAATTGGACATTGCATCTCGTTTTTAAAAAACTTTGTTTTTGCACTTCAACCCTAAATGAAAAGACAAAATTGCCTCTCCATTAACAATTTTGTTGGCTTCAACATATTCCTGATCGAGAGCATTTTTGTCTTTTCATATTGGGTTGGAGTGCAAAAAAAAAAGATTTTTAAAAACAAGGTGCAAAGTCTAATTTGGACAATAAAATGGAGTGCAAACTCAAATTACCTCTTAAAATTACCGCATTAGCAAATACCTTTTATGCTGAATAAATGCAGAAATTGTTCTATAACAAAGGAAGTGAAATGAAATGAAATTGTTCTAATAAATGTAGACATGTAGTACTTATTAATTAATAATCAAGGGTAATAATCATTAAACCGGTGGGACATAGATAGAACAAAAGTGAAATGAAACATATTTCCGAAAAGTATATTTGTTGATCCATCCAAATAGTGGTCTTTGCAGCACTACTTCTTGGCACCGTTTTCCTAGTCTTGTAGTTTCTCCCCTTTTCTCAACTCTAACCCCTATTTATAAGTGTGGATGGGATGAAATATATTTAAGAGTATCAAGAATTCGTTCATATCTCTGGAGCCTCAATTGAAATGGGATTTGATCTCTGATGGAGTTTAATCCAACAACAAGAGCTAAATCTGCGGAAGCAGATGATAATTTGGCAGCGTTAGGCAGTGTTGTATTGATCCAGGTCTCTCCCTCTTTTGGAGCTTTACAAGTTGTATTTATAGGCTAAGGAACTAGTGTTACAAAAGGAAACTAGTACAATAAATGCTATTAATGATGCATTAGCTTGAATAGGACTTTTGTAACGTCTCGGCCGTTGTGCAATGATTGTTCCTTTATCCCACGTTCCAGCAGTTTAACTTCTGCCAGCTTCCGTTTGCACTGATAGCGTGCCACGTCAGCCCTAGGAATATCCCAACCTCACTAGAACTCCGCCCAGGCTCGAGGCATGCTTTCCAGCTTGGCCTGGCGGTGGGTTCTTCTCGCGGGCTTGGTTCCTAGTTAGGCCCAATGGTTATCTATCATTAATCCCGTTAAAGGTTAATCTTGTTCATGGGTCGGACTCACACAATTGGGCCATGGTCGGGTTCCATGGTACCATCACGAGCCCCCCTACTCTCTAAAATCACATAGGCCTGCCATTCGGTTCAGTTCCCGAGCCGACTTACCATCTTCAATACCCAAGTGTCATCATTGTGGTTCCCAAGCCCTAATTTTCGGCTATTTAAATGCTCATCGTCTTTCATTGCGTTCTTACGCAACTTTCCTTCTGCTTTGGAATTCGATTTCTCGGTTAGGAGCTCTAATCCGCGCGATTCTTTTCCTCATCTTCAAGCTTCATCAGGTAAGTTCCCCTGATGTCTTCTTCAAGTTCCGTCCCACTACACCACGTCTTTCCTGAGGCAGGGGCCTCCTCTGAACGGCCCCGTATTCCGGTAGATCCGGATGGGAGGGAGACTCACTTCTTCCTCTCTTGCGAGCATGCCCGACAGGTTCCGGCTGTGGCTCTGTCCGATGCCGAATTTGGCGAAGCAGTGATCTTAGCGGGCCCAAGCGTTGTCTGCTCCCGCCCCACCCCTGGGCAGAATATTGTTGATTCTCCTTCCCCTCTTCACTTTGGAGTTCATATAGCTAGTCTCCAAGTAGGTCTCTGATTCCCCCTTCATTCTGCTGTCCTGAGCGTCATGGGTTACTATGGCGTGATCCTGGCCAATTTTCCCCAACCACCCACATGTTCATAGTCGGGTTCCTTGCTCGATCCCTGCACCTAGGTATTCGCCCTTTTATTGAAATCTTCCTTCACTTCTTCCGTTCTGTACGACCTGGCGGTTCCGAGTCCCCAGGATACCTCTCAATCTCACCACGGGCTGGTCATCGTTTATTCGAGGCCAAGTCTTATCCCGACTCTTTCAAGGGTTGGAGGCAGAAATGGGTATGGGTCACCCCCGTGGATGGAAGGTTGCAGTTTGAGAACAAGTGGGGGGAGGTAATTCGGAAATGGGTCATGCCTTTTCTGTCATAGGGCAATAAGGATGCCGCTAAGCTGATCGCTGATGGTGCACCATTCTTGATGGGCCATTACGTAGGTGAGGACAGAGTGGTTATTCTTACCTTTCTGCCAGGTCGGCTCTGTCTGAGTTGGCGTTCATATTTTTTTTTTTTTTGAGTATCACCTTTGCTGACTTGACCTGTGTTTGATTTTCAAAGGGTGAAAAGATGGCCTCCCGGTTGGAACGGCTTGCGACGAAGGCTGGTTCCACCCCCGGTTCTCTAGTCCCTGGCAGGAAAATGCAGACCCGAGGAAGCATTAGGGTAACCTCAGAGAAGTCACGGGGGTCCGCCCCCGGAGATAGTGCTGGGCTCCTATCACGTCGGCTGTTGACCCTCAGTCCCCTATTGATAAGGGGGTTGGGAAGAGGCTGGCACTCCGGCCTATCTCCGGGCCCAGGAAGAAAGGAAAAGCTGCCCTCAAATCTTCCGAAGATGTTGTCGATGTCGAGTCCCAAGGAGGTGGCAATCAGGGGGAAACCCCGTCACGTCTTCATTATGTCCGCTTTTCCATGAAATCTGGTTCTGCCTCTCTGTTCTGCCGCACTGTGAACCCGGTAGCACTTGGCCTGGCCGTGACTCCTCCCCTTGATAAGGAGGAGATTCGGGGTTTGTCTCCCCGGACATCCATCCGGCGCGCCGTCGACTCTCTCTCTGAGGTTTGCCTTACAATCTTTTACTGTTGTTTTGTCTTCCTCTGACTTGCCCTTGCTCATAATCTTGGTTTTGTAATCTCCATGCCTTCGTCTTGGCTTCCTCAGGATCCCGCAGCCTGGATGAGGGGCAGGATGACGCCCAGTCCCTGATAGCAGGCCTCAAGGAGCAAATTGCATATCTGGAGAAGAGGCTGGGACTGGCTGCGCAGAAGGGCGAGACACTTCAGAAGAGGCTGAGCGATGTTAAGGCTGCACACCGTGTGGTGGAGGAGGAGCTAGAGAGGAAAGCTGAGGAGGCCGGCCCGACCGCTGTGCAGGCCTTCAAGGAGAGCGAGGAGCTCAAGGCCGAGGTGGAGCAGAAGATCTTGGATCGGAGGGAGGAGATTGCCCTGGATTGGCTCCATACCCCCGAGGGCGAGGCCAAGCTGGATGAGGAGGGGGCACTATGCTTCCAGTTAGGGCAGTATGGGATGCAAAAGTCCCTATACGACCTTCTTGCAAAGAGGGACCCTTCTTTCTCTGCCCAAGCCTGGGGTTTGCCGGCATTGATGGCGGATCCGGAAGCTCCCGCGGAGACCTCGGCTGCTGATACTCCCGCCTCTGAAGCCCCTCCTGCTCACCTTGGTAACCGATGAAACTCCTCTTTAATGACATTTTTAACAAACATCTTTCCAGGCCTGCGTGCCTGCAGTGGTTTTCCACCCTTGGGGTGTCGTGTAACAGACATCTTTTACTCTGCTTTAACTTTTCTGCACGCTGCGTATATACCAAAATGACTCCTTTTTATCATCTCTATTGACTGCTCTGTGCATCCTTGTATGGTGTTTGAGACTTCTGGCTTTCGACTTGCTGTCTTTTTGGTGGTTGGCCCCTGTTCCGGACCTGTATGATCTGCATGCTCCAGGGTAGTCCTTGGGCTCCCTTGCTTAGTTATATTAATTTACCTAGTCCTTTATGTATCTAGCCTTGAATTTCCGGTCAAGGTCGTCTCTCCTTGATTAAGGAAGACTTTACCAATCCTGGACCTATAGGGTCTTAATAGTTGAGCCACGTTAGGTGGGCCTTACACTAGGTTACGCAGACCCTAGTGATTAGCCTCTTGATTGGCGAAGCACGTTGGCTTCTCCGGTGCAAAGTTAATTCCATAAGTTTTAATCTTTTAGCCCCTTAAAATCTTAGCCTTGCGAGAGGCTGTCCTTTCCTGTTTGAGGAAATCTGATTTTGTGCATATATAGGGCTGTCTAACCTTGAGGAAGGTTGTCTTATTCCCGCTCTCGTCTTTAGAAATACTGATTTGAGCTTCTGGAATTTGATGAGTTCGGAATTAGTACTTTGTCTTGTTTGCGAGTACCAATTAGGCATAGTTGAGCCCTTTCCTTTTTTTTGGCTTGGTTGGTCATAAGACCTTCGGAATTTATAATGGACTTAGTAAATCAAACCATAACTTTATTGAAAATTGGAGCGAGAAATAGAAAATTACATGGCTATTGGTAGAACTTCATTAAGTGTTCAGAGTTCCAAGCCCTGTCCACCGGTTTCCCTTTAGGAGTGCACAGCTTGTAGGTCCCGGGCCCAATTAATCCTTTAATTTTGTAAGGCCCTTCCCAGTTTTTGGCAAACTTGCCGCCTTCTAGAGGTTTTCTGGCCAGCCTTCTTCTCAAAACCAAGTCGCCAATGATAAATTGTCTCGCTTTGGCCCTTGCATCATGGTACTCCTTCACTTGCCTTCTATAGTTTTCGGCTTTGATAAAGGCTCTATCCCTCTTTTCTTTAATTAGGTGGAGCTCGACCCTCAACATTTCCTCGTTGTTATTAGGATCATAGTCTTCCACCCTCCTGCTCGGGACCAAGGCTTCTGAAGGAGCCCGGGCTTCGAACCCATAAGTCAGTGCAAACGGAGTCTCCCCGGTCGCTTTTCTTGGGGTTGTTCAGTATGCCCAAAGGATATTGTTTAGTTCCTTTACCCAAGTTGTTCCCATGGATTCTAGCTTCTTCTTCAGGCCGTTAACAATCGTTCTATTCACATTCTCTACTTGCCCGTTGCATTGGGGGTAGGCGACAGACACTCGGCTGGCCTCGACTCCCCATTGCTCGCAAAATTCTTTGAAGGGCTCAGAATCAAATTGCTTTCCGTTATCGGTGATAATCTGCATGGGAACACCAAACCGGCAGAAGATATTCCTCCAGACAAACTTTTTGCATTGTTCTGCGGTGATTGTGGCCATTGGCTCAGCCTCAACCCATTTGGTAAAATAATCAACCGCTAATATCACAAATTTCCGACCTCCTGAGCCCTGTCTATTCCCCACCTTGAGAATAGAAAGTACAAAATAAAAGATAAATGTACAACAGAGCCTCAAACAAAACTTGTTGAAATTGATCGGTGACAACTTCTCATCTTCAAATACCTTGTCGTAACCTATTAAAACAACAACAGAGATTTTATAACTCAATAAATAAAATATGCACAATTTAATAATACTTGGTGAACATCTCTCAATATGTAGTCGCCTCACATTTATATTTATGTAGGTAACAACTATATAAAAAATGTATTGGCCATCTGTTTAAAATACACACATCTTAATATGATGAATAAATCCTCTGGTGTTACTTGATGGTATCATTATGTGTACAATGTTCCAAAAAGATAAGCTCAAATCAATATAGACATGCATAAAAAATCAGCACACATATCTATAAGTTAGCTAAATCCATAGTGCTACATTTTTAAGATTATATTAATCATATTTGACACAACAAAAACAATATCCAAGCCTTAATCCCAAAAGTACCTCAAGTACACTGAGTGTCTCACACAATTTTTGAAATCCTGCACTGCAGTTTTTGAAATGGATGCATGTCCTGCTGCAAATTGAATGTTCCAGATCAACATGAGAATGAATAATTAGCTAAGGTATAATTTTTACTCCGTTTAAAATGAATACCAATACTAACACAAATAGGAAAGCATTCGTAAAACTAAAAGCATGTAACTGCAACCTTAGAGACCTATGCAATACGCTCTTATACAGCCTATCGACCAGATCATTACTTCCCATAACAACAGTGAAAGTCTGATCTTCTTTAAACAGTTCCAGTCCAGATAAAATATGTATCTGGTTCTGGATCAGTCCAGTTCAAGAACTGGATCCACCCCTAATCGAAGTCAACCAATTCTAGTTTCTGATTTAATGTTTATAAAATACGCTAAAATGCCAAAACCAACCGGGAACTGAAACTAGTTTACCCAAATACAGTCCCAGTTTCCAAGATCGGCACGATTCCAACCCTATGAGTTAGCATCATGAAGTGAAACGCACTGATGAGGGACTTTTTGCATTAGCAAAGTATGGAGAGATACAAGTAGTAATTAGAATTTTATTAGATTCAAAAACAGCTAGATGATAATTCGGTACCTATTTACATGACTTCACATCTGAAAACGTGACTGGGAGGTGGCACGCGGGCTTGAAAGCTCCGAGTTACCGAGTATATCATTCTATCACCATTATATATTGACAGAGTACAACAAATCTAAGAACACAACAACATAGTAAAAAACAAAAATAGACTCTTAGCAATAAATAATAAGCAAGATAAGAAACATTACCATGACAATAGAGAACAAACTCGGATCTGAAAAAGAATCAAAATAGCTACAAAAAGAAATTGAATCTGTAATTCACAATTTTCACTCAAATCCACATCAAATAAACTAAACAGGTGAAACAAAATTCTTATAAAAATACTAAAAATAAGTTGCAGGTAGAGAGCTATATTTTCATTATTTTGAGACCCATCCAAAACCAAAAGAGTCGTTCAATGATGAGAAAGACACAGTTAAGTGAATTCATAATTAAATAGCTTAATCATCATGTAATGAATTGGTTGAAAGAAGACTTCCTTGGGATTGCCAGAACCAAGTTAAATCCAGAGACTGCACCGTCCTAATAACAATGCTTTCTTTTCAATTATGTTTGCAAAAATAATTAATAAATTCATAATTCCAACCGCACACCAAAAAGTAGAGACCATACTTAATAATTAACAAAGTTAGATATGTTGGCCTCAGCAGTCTCAATACCGTTTAGAAGATGATATTTAAACTTCAGATATGAAAATTTTAAATCAGCTAAAATAATACTTAATTGATCATATTTTAGATATAAAAATCATTTTAGCAGTCGGTTGATTTTCACTTTTTAATGTATTGTGATACTCATTATACTTTACTTGGAGTAAGTTTAGTGATTCAACCGTTACAGAAATCATCGAATATAAAGATTAAAAACTCTCAGTGATTCACCTAAGAAAACCTGACAAGAAAATCAACCAAAGCAAGTAGTGATTCAATAAATCTATACAATAACTCTATAGATTGCTGAAAATGTTATAAATGTTGAAAATTAAAGTTACGTGGGGCAAAAAGAACAAGCAATCGAACGAGAATATTAAGAAAAATTCTCCTAGTTGATAACAACGACGGGAAGATCGAGCAAGAGGAAACTCTCAGAAATGGAGCGAGAGGAAAGCATATAAATCGAACTCGAGACCAAGACTCCTTACATTTCGCACCTAACCGAGAGGAAAGCACTGAGCAGTCGAAGATTGATTGAAAGGGCAGGCCCCTAACCGTGTACTCGTGTTCGTAGATCGATCGGAGGTCAACACTGTGGTCTGGCGGAAAAACAGAAGTCGTCTAGAGCGAGATGAATCATTGAGCCAAAAGAATGTGATAGAGCAAGAGTAAATTCAATCCTGGTGATTGATGAAGCGGAAAGATTTTGGAAGACGGGAATCGGGGGTAGCTGCTTAGGGTTTATTTCCTTATCTAAGTGATTTAATTAAATCAGTTCAGGGAACGATAATAATCATCTATCTATACTTAATAGTAATACAAATTGATCTACATCATTCATTCAATTGAAATATCACCGTCAGATTTGATTTTATCATTGCGCTTCTTCCCTTCTGGCCATCTTCACTCACGCAAAGCTCCGCACTCTCCACCTTCTCATCGTCAATTCTCCACCTCAGTTTTGAAGCACCCACCAGACTCCAGGCCATCATTACCCTTTCCGTTCCTTCGCAAATCAGCCTCCACCTCAAGACTCAAAGCACCCTCATGACCGGAAAAAAAATCGCCGGCAGTTATCCATATTCATAGAGGAGCTGAAACACTTCATTTTCGGTAGTGATTCCTCTTATTAATCTTTTTTATATAATTGAATTTTTGTTTTGTAATGTATGAGTTAGCAGATTCTGAAGTCAGATTGAGTTCCTCTCTATAGTTTATTCAAATAGTTATTCCTCTTAATAATCTTTCTTCTTCTCCTTTTCAATTTCGGATTCCCTTTTGATGCATTGATATTTCATTTTCTACGTTCATTCAATTGGAGGTACTTTGTTGGTTTCAGTTTTGCCATATCCAAACTATTTTGTTGTGAAGGGTTTTTAAGCATCTCTATGTACACTTCCCCTTGTGTGTCTTATAATTTGCATGTAATATGTTTGATAAAATGCTTAGGCTATTTTCTTTGTTTCTATCTACTGGTTTATCAAATACTTAAATTTTGAATACTTTGCCTGGTTACTTGCACTAACAACCCCACAAAATAGTGAATTGATCGATATCAAAACTTGACTCCCTATTGGATAGGAGTGTGTCTTTGTTATATACGGAGTATTGATTGTTCTGTATTACAGTTTATTTATTATTGCAGCCTGTTCATAATTGGATGGTTAGACATCTTTATTTCCCATGCTTAGGAAATGGCATACCAAAGGTAATTCGATTTCTTTTAGACTCAGTTTTTTGTTATTTTTTTTTAAAAATTACTTTGTTAGTTTGTAATTGTTTTTGGCTTATGTTATCTGAATTGCTTTAGAGTTTTTAACATAACAAGTAGCACACATTGCAATTAATACGAATTGCAGGATTTAGGCACTTCATTGATCTGATATATGTGTCATCTCTCTTTCAATTCGCATCTGACTATTCAAAGACTACTCACTGTAGATGGCGGTAATTTGTGACAGTGTGTTTGGAATGAGAGGGAGGAATGCTAATAAAGTAAAGGTATCATAAACGAGGGGAAGGATTATCATGATACCCATAGTCAGTATACATTTGCTTCTTCTCTGGTAGAGATATCAGAAGCTCGCAGTAAACGATCCAAGCAAACCCGCAAAGAAGTTGCACCTTCTGCAATGTTTTCTTCCAAATTCTATACCTAAGGTGACTATATGATTTGCTTAGTCTTACACTCTTACTTAATAAGATGACTTTTATTTCTTTATTAGTTTTTTAGATGCTCTTTGTGTGATTTCCATGTGAACCATTGTTGACACCTATATGCATATGTCAATGGCTTTTTATTTGTTTCAAAGCTTGGAATCTGATTATCATTCAGTTTAAACCACAATCCTGCATTAGAAATTCTATTTGCACTGAATTACTTATATTGGGTTATTCCACTTTACTAATTTGGTTTCAGTTTTTTCTATCTTCTACTGTGATTCTGTAATAGAGCTGAATAAGTCTAAATTGTATTTGGATCAATCAACTAAACCTATTTAGCTTAGATGGTAAATTTGTTCTGTAATGTGATATTCTTAGTGTTGTACAAATTTTTCAAAGTTTTTATTCGTTTCCAATTGAAAACCATTTCACTCTGGACCTAATATGTTCAGTTCTGAAATCCATATTTTTTCTACCTAGGAAGTTTCAATTTGTTGATATTGCCTCTATAATTAGTTATGCAATTGTTTAACCTCAATTTATAAACTAGCTAATGCTTTTGGTCCTTGCAGGAACAACAGGGAGTATATTTTCAAAATGGAGAAAGCCTTGCATGATATCGGGCATGGGGATAAGTACATAGTGGAACTTGCAAATGAAGTGAGGAAAGCCCTTGGGATGGTGGGAGTTCCAGATCTGCCAAAGGAAAAGAAGATGATAAGCATTGGCAGTGGCAGCAACATTCATCCACCCCTCCAACTCAACAAGTCATTACACTTATCCCCCTTCAAATCTGTCCCTTACCAGAAGCTATTGTTCCCGCGGCTGGTGCCATTGCCACGGATACTTGATGACTATGATGAGTTGCTGAAACCAAGTAACTGTGAGAATGAGAGAGACTCAATCCCTGGAACATTAATTGGTTTTTAGATTACTGCATTAACTTTGACTCTGGTTAATTACATGGAGAGCAGAGAGGGTAGGAGCTAATTCTATCAATTCTATACGCGTACCGGGCTGGCCGCCCGTCCAGTTAGATAATAATGATTCTCTAACGGGAAAGTTCATTTGAAAAAAATGAACATTTGAAAATAAAATATCCAGATTATCTTTATTTGGATGTTATTGCAGGTTAAGTTTATAATAATGATTAAAGTCCCGGGTGATTTTTAGTTTTATTTCTTTTCAAACTATTGTTATTCCAATAAAAACAGATCTCCTTGAAATTATTATTTTTATTATATGTTGATACTATGTATTAGTTTAATAAATTTTATAAATCTGCCTCTTACATGTTTGTTATGTATAGTCAAAAGGTGAATACTTTAATAGCTTGGTCATTTTATCAGTCCTATGAGACAATTATTAACATTTTGTCACAATGCATATGTCATGTTGAATGTATATTGAAGTTCATACAAAAGAAAAAAGTGTACACTTCTGTTAGGATTGTTGATTATACAACCCTAAAAGAAACAGTAAAATTACTAACTACTCTTTCCATCTCAAATTGATTTGCAAAATCAACCTTTTTTGTCAACAAATATTAAAGTTAAATTCTCTATATTGATAACTAATTTAATTTTAATAAGTTTGCATATTCGAAAACTATATTAAAATTTATGTAAAACTTAAAAATCCAAACCAGAATATAATTAAAAATTATCTCCCAAACTTAAACAGATTTGATTAAACTAGATCAGACTACAAAATTATAGTTCAGTTAAGAACATTGTTATTCCTACTTAGACTCTCATTTACTTTTCAGCACATGTAGTTCTTATTAGTGGTTAGATATATGCAATGATTATTAATAAGAGTACTCTTATACAAAATTGTTCAAATAAGTTGGCATCTTTCTCCGCTGCCCGGTTCTTATACATAGACATGTATATGTGGAAGTCTCGAGAAGAACAAGTTAATCTGGATTGACGTTTGTGATATGTGATGAATATGTATTGGATGACCAACCGCATCTACCTTAAATGTTGGCTACAAGGAAGCTTATAATGATGTGTAGTTTCCTTAATTGACAATTTCATGGATTTACATTCACATTTACTTCATTGCATGATGTTTTAATTTTGATTTGTATATAATTTAATTTTTAGGTTGCTATTTACAATAACATTTTATTTCAACTAAACTATTATGTATGTACTCCCGTGCAACGCACGGGTGGAGTAACTAGTTAGCGTTAAAACAGATTGGCGCATGCCGAAAATTTCAAATTGGCGGCATTATGAAAATTTCAAATTGGCGACATGCTGAAAATTTATAATTAACCTTATCGAATTTATTGATTTTCTTCTCCGATTGAATTTAAAAAAAACTACATTTCAAAAAAATTTAAATAATAATGATAGCTCGTTGTTACTTAATAATGACAACTTTTCATTATGGTTGTTAAAGATAAAATTTATTAACGATGAACTCATTGATCAATGTTAAAAGAATATTTTAACAACAATTTTTTGAAGTTGTCGTTATATGGTGGTCATTAAAACCCCCTCTTCTTGTAGTGTTATGTTGACTGTCGTTGATCTCGAAGGTCAAAGGCCATGGCGGTTTGGCGGCCAATCGGTTATCCTGTTCACTGAAGAGCTGAGTTGACTCTTCGATCTACTTTCGCCGTCATCACCATTATCCTCCATTCACCTTTAGCCTTCGTCGCCAGCATCTTGTACTTCAACAGATGAAAGGGAAGGGTATAGGAGATTTGTACTTGTGTCATATTTAGAAAAGAAAAGTGAGTTGAATTAATATTTCCCAAAAAAAATTAAAAAATTAAAAAATTGCCACATAAAAATTCACGTAAACTTTTGACTGGGAAACCGGGAGGTAACCTTCTAAACGGCTGAATTGAACATTTTATATAACTTCATGGGGTTAATTGATTGATTTTGAAGCAGATGCATTTAATGACTTTTTGAATATAGTACGACCGCGTATTTGAGACTTTTCTCAACTCGAAAACAATGAAAAAAACTGAAATGCAGAGAATTGAACTAGCAGAGTAGCATGCGGCGGCGTGGCTGATAGAGTTTTGATGCAGAGGCCGTCTCGTAAGAAGAAGGTGGTGGTGCCGCAGCACCACCTTGACGATGGGACTCGTAGGGCTGCGGAGATTGGTGTAACCATGTCCCCGGTAGCGCTCTTGATGATTGTCCGTACTCCTCATTGTGCGATGATGGGTTCATCATCATCACCGCCTCCTCCTCTGCCGGCGTAGCTTTCACGACGGCGCCATAGCTCATCGTCATGATCTTGTTTCCATTATCGATTGGCAAACCGTGAATCAAGATTAACACGATAACATACAGAACAGCTTTCATTGTCACGATAACCAATTAAGTTACATAGATTTCCTTAAGACTAATGAACTTGTTTGTCAGTAATATATGCACGTAGCTATTAATCATTCATGTAGGTGAAGATCCACACGTCAATTAAATTTAGTCCAGAAAATGACATATACGCGTCATTGCGATGGACTGCACTGCTTGAAAAGTCAACCTTCTTTGTCTAATAATGTACGATATATAAGAAGAAGGGAGAAGTCGTCAAAGTAGTGCTAATCAGTAAAAAAAGGATGACACTCATCCCTGAGGGCCCCCAACTCGATCGGAGGGTACGTTGGAAGGACGTAAATTGGACTATAATCCCAATCTGACAGATAGAGAGTGAACTCTGTCCCCGGTACTTGCAGAGGCCCTATGCATTTTTAGCATAGTAACTCATCATCACAGTTGCTGAGATTTGAATCCGGGACCTAACCCTTGTGGCACTCCCTTGCTACCAGTTAAGCTATGTCCACCAGTAAAATAGCGCTAATTAGTAAACCAATTCGGCGGGGATATATGTACCACGGAGTAGTATTATATTGAACCGCTGTTTTGTTGGATCATTAATTGCTCGTATGAATGCCGTCATTCACCTGTTATGAATATAATCAAGTTGTTGGGGAGATAGGATTTTGGCTCAAACCGTGTACGTGAAAATCTTGGTTGAATAAATCATGCGTTTACATGCCATTTTGAAACCGGTGGACTTAGCTCTACTTGTAGAAAGGGATTCCCACAAGGGTTAGGTCCCAGATTCGAATCCCGGCAACTGCGATGAGAGATTACTATGCTACAAATGCATATGGCATCTGCAAGTATCGGGGACAGAACCTCATTCTCTATCTGTCAGATTATGATTATAATCTAATTTACATCATGCCAACTTACCGTCCGGTCGATGTTAGGGGTCCTCAGGGATAGAGTGTCATCCTTTTTTTGCTTTTTTTGTACACGTCCTCCTAGGTGTTGTGTACTGTGTACACAACAAATTTGTTAATAAAAGAGCAAAATTTGTAGAAAAAATCTATAGGTACACACTCTTACACGCTCATGTCCGTGAAGACTTTTTTTTATGTCTGCTCCAGACAAAACATATTTGTCAGTCTTCACAGACATGAGTGTGTAAGAATGTGTACACACAGTGTGTACCCAAGTGTGATTCAAATTTGTAAGACAGTTGTTTGGAGGGGAGGATCAATATGGCGTGCTGAAGTGCTGACTAACTAATTTTTTTCATTTTCCTAGTGTATTTTTTTGTATTTAGGTTTAATTAATATAATTACTGTGCGATCAATTTCAAAGTCTAGCTAAGATCCTAGCATCGTACACTCTAACTTCGCTCTTACACTCTCACCGACCAACAAAGGAAGAGGAAGGCTAGGTAGAAAGAACATAAAGCTCGTCTCACGTTTTTCACGCTCACCAAAGTACGTAGCACACCCCATAGAAAGGGACGGCTTAGGTTCAGGGCTGTGCCTTCCTTTAGGCTAATGAGGCTTCGGCCTCATGGTACCAAAAAAGTTAAAAAATTAGGGGGTCACCAATTTAAATACTTTTATATTGTATATATGTACTCCCTCCGTCCCGAATTGAATTGCAAACTTTGATCGTCACAATGATTAAGAAATGAAAATAAATGATGCTTACTTTTTACACTTTTGCCCATCTTTCTAAAAGTAGATGTTTTTAAGTTAATGGGAAAAAAGTAAAAGTAAGGGTAAATTTGTCACTTTATTCTTATTTAGTTAGCTAAAATAGAAAGTGGAAAACCATTTTGAGACGACTAAAAAAGGAACGTTTGCAAATCAAATTGGGACGGAGGGAGTATTAAAATAGGGGCTTGTTTGGCTTAAATCATCTGCCACACAAGTACCAAAACAGGCGGAAGATTAGAGTTATTAACCGAGTGGTGAAGTATAAGCCCTAACTCCCAAATTTGCTATTATGTTACTCTCTCCGTAACACTCATATCTTCCACTTTCCCTTTTTAGCTGTAACATTCATATCTTCACATTTCTAAATCTTCTTATCATACCTTCAATATTTTAAAAATAATGCACTATTACTACTACTTTTCTTTGGATTTATCCATCATTCCAGCACACTATTTCATTATCTTCTCATCATACCCTCAATAATTTATATCTCCTCTCACTATTCTTAATCACACCTAATTTTCAAATGAGAAGATATATCTGTTACGGATGTAGTATTATTATTTTTCAAATAATCTAGCTTTTATAATGATTTGCTAATTGGACGAATTATTGATTTGTTAATGACGGAATGAACAAATTTGCTATTATGTTATTAATTTATAAATTAGGTTTAGGTTTCTCGCCTGCAGGTTACGCACCTACCCCATTTCTAGGTGCAACGCATCTCACACAAGAGCGGAAAGGGACCCAATAACTTTGAATTTATCTACCAAAGAGTCAAGAAAAAACACCAAATACATGGCATTTTGACTATGTTCCAAAACAATGCCGTGTACAAGTATACGACACACAGAGGAGTTAAGAAAATGATATATATATATATATATATATATATATATATATATATATATATGTTGTGGGCAACTAAATAATACTACCTACGTCCCAATTTACTTAGTCAATTTTGACTTTTTAATAAAAAATTATAAACTTTGACCAATTATTTAAATCAATATATTTATGCAAAATTTAATACTTTATACTTTTATGATAGTATTTTTAACAAAGAACATTTTCATATTATTGATACTTTTTTAATATAAATATATAATCGGTCAAAGTTAGACGTCATTGACTTGAAAAGTCAAATTTGGCTAACTAAAATGGTACGAAGGGAGTAAAAGGGTAGTCGTCTTCTAGTTAGGGTTGTCAACTTGTCATTATTAAATACTACTTCGTAGTATACTATGTAAATGGTCAGTCTTTTGACTAATACTCCCTATTATATTATTAGAGGCGTAATCAGAGCATTATGTGAGGCTGAGTCAGTATAAAAATTCTTTTTGGAAATATTTTTACATAATTTTTTTACACAAATACGAGTACATCTTTTCAAATTGAGGTGGATTGGGACCTTACGGACCTAGATCCCCTCACTCCATCCGTGAATATAATTTTTTTGATAATTTTTTCGATTTGATGACGTATGGAGTGAAAAGAATAATAACAAGGTAAGTGAAAAGAATTTTATGTGACAGATGGAGTAATAATAACGAACATATAATTATATATATCACTAAATTAGAATGTAGTTATTGTTCATAATTATCAAGTAATAATAATAATTGGTAAGCATTTAAAACACTCTCATAATATTTTAAAATACAGTTTACTCCTATTAGAATACGTAATGTTTTTTGTTATTTGTTTTGTAGATTATAATATAATTTGACATAATTTTATTTTCTAAGAAGATATAAATGTCTGACATTTTTTTTCAATTTAGGGTATTGAAGTTTCAATGTTATTGGTTTAGACATGCTAAAGAAAAGGAAAATTTTGAAATTAAAGCTCCAAAAACAGATCCACTTTTCACAAGAAAGTATATTTAGTCTTATTTTTCATAGCAAAAATGGAGAATAATAATCTAACATTTTCACGGTCTTCATTTAACGGTCCCTATTATCGAAAATCCATTAAAAATCCCTACTTTGCATGTCACCTTCGGTAATCAATCTTGAAGACTTGTTACCGGTTAGCGCAGCCATATTTTAATTTTAAAGAAAAGTGGAAAATAATAATCTAACATTTACCCGATCTTCATTTAACGGTCCCCGTTACCGATAATTCTAAATATAAAAACTTACTCCATCCGGTCATTCTCGAGTCGGGACTGTTTATTGAAGATGGCATGGAAAGTTGGGGTTTTTAATGGATTTGCGATAACAGAGACTGTTTAATGAAGACCGGGTATAAGTTCGATTATTATTTTCCATTTCCCCTTTTTCGATTGTTTATGTTTTGAATTGATAAACAAAACACATATGTACTCCTATTTTGAACTATTGATCATTAAATTGAGCTCGTTGGTATCCTATTTTTCGTTTCATGAGTCTTATCAATCATTTTTACCTGAACATTGTAGCTATATTTATAACATTTTCAATATTATGAATCATCAAATACGGCAAATTAAACTCCTAGAATTGAAATTTAAAAAACTGATATGACAATTAATAATTATACTAAAGTAGCAGGCGGCGAGGCGGCCGTGGTGGATCGAGTTCTGAAGCAGCCATGACGTAGGAAAAAGGTGGTGGTGCCGCATACGCCGGAGCATCCTGGCGACGGGTTCGAAAGGGCTGCGGAGATTGGTACCATGTGCCCGGTATCGCTCTTGATGATTGCTCGTATCCCTCCTCACTGTGCGATGATGGGTCCAGCGTCACCGCTGCCACCGCCTCCTCCTCTGCCGGCGTAGCTTTCACGGCGCCATATCGATTGCCGCCATCGCCTCCTCCAACATCGATCGCCAAACTGTGAACCAAGATTAATACGATAACATATAAAGCGGCTTTCATTATCACAGCTAGCTAAGCTAACCTTTTTATCAATAACAAACTTGAAGTCATGTATGAGTGTGAAGATTCACACGTCAATTTATAGCCCTCTACCGTATCGTATTTACAAGTTTTTGTCATTGCTCCTCCTTTAAAAAAATCACTTGTAACGTGATTTTAGTAATAAAAGTGTAGTGTTTAGAAAAAAGATTTTGAAAAATAAAAGTGAGTGATGTTTTGTAAATATGTGTTTTTTTATGTAATATAAAAAGTAAAAAGTAGATTCTAGCTAGCTTTTAATTTTTAAATGTTTAATTTAAGCATAAATTGTCAATTGAAAACTCTCTTTTTCAGCTTTTTTAAGCTAAAAGCTAAAAATCATTTTGTTTACTTTTTGCAAACATACCCTAAGTATTATATATCCATCCCAAAATAATACTCCGTACTACATTTATCTCATTTTATGTGTTCTATTTTGAATTAACACAATACAATAACAATAATAACATTCGATCAAGCCTTAGTCCCAAAAGATATTGGGTCGGCGAACATAAATCGATACATGATATTACCACCAAAAGGAAAAGAAAGAAAATAAAGAGAAAAAAATAAGCTATGATAAAAAGATAATATAAAAAGAGATGAATATACATAAAAATGATAAAATAAAAAAGATACCAATACTGCTTATATATTGACACAATATATATTAATAATGAAGTGTTTGAAAAACTAAAAGTTACTTTTGAGATATGAGTATAATATTGACACTTATTTTGGGATAATCCAAAATTGAAAGCAGTGGTAATAAAAATTTACTTAGGCTATGTTTGGCACAATGAGTTGGAACTGGAGGCTAATGTCTGAAATAGAGGCTATTTTCTGAATCATAGACTATTGTCTGGAACTCAACCTTGAAGTCCTTAATCTGAATTGCTAACTGAATGAAGTAGACACGTTTAGCAAAAAGAGCTGAAAAAGTGCAGGGATAATGTAAAATTACATTAAGGGGCATATTGTTTATATTATATTATATTATATTATATTATATTATATTATATTATATTATATTATATTATATTATATTATATTATATTATATTATATTATATTATATTATATTATATTATATTATATTATATTATATTATATTATATTATATTATATTATATTATATTATATTATATTATATTATATTATATTATATTATATTATATTATATTATATTATGTTATATTATATTATATTATATTATATTATATTATGTTATGTTATATTATATTATATTATATTATATTATATTATATTATATTATATTATATTATATTATATTATATTATATTATATTATATTATATTATATTATATTATATTATATTATATTATACTACATTATACTACATTATACTACATTATACTACATTATACTATATTATACTACATTATACTACATTATGTTACATTATGTTACATTATGTTACATTATGTTACATTATGTTATATTATGTTATCTTTTGTTTTGTTATGTTATCTTTTGTTTTGTTATGTTATGTTATGTTGAGTTATGTTATGTTATGTTATGTTATGTTATGTTATGTTATGTTATGTTATGTTATGTTATGTTATGTGTTACGTTACGTTACATTATACTCCGTATTATATTATACTCCCTCCTTCCCGAAAAGGTTTGCCAAATTGACTTTTCTTGGTCAATGACAATCAACTTTGACCAATAATATATTTTAATTCGAAATTATTTAGAATATGAAAATTATATCAGAATATTCTTTATTGTCATCATTGACCAAGAAAAGTCAAATTGGTAAACCTTTTCGGGACGGATGTAGTACATAGTATTATATTACTTACATACATACATACACACAACACAGTGCATTGAATTCAAATAAATCCATGACATTTTTTATATGCGATAAGAAATGAAAAACCATAAATTCAATACTTTAATTAGAAATAGTTGTAATAGATAAATGTGTAAACATGAACATCATCACAATTGACTAATCAGAGTAAAAATGTTTAATTTCTGTTCGCCCATATCAAGGATGCTATATTGTTGCGAAGTTCCTTCATCTCACCGCAGCCTTCCATTTGTGAATTGGTAGTACTTGAAGTTGAGTTCTGAATATCAACAAGATCATCTTGTGGTATGAAATTTGGATGGCGCTCTAGAACCTCAAACATTAAATTATCGCTAGAGAATTTGCGAATGTAATTTTGCAAAGCAAATGTTGCCATAATAACATCTAATTGCGTTTTAACGGTAAACATAGGCATTCTTGATAAAAATTTCCACCTTTTTTTCAAAACACCGAAAGAGCGCTCTATGCAACTACGAAGAGATGAGTGTGAACGATTGAAAGCTTCTTGAGCATTTGTTGGTGCTTCATTTGCAAATTGTTCCAAGTGGTATCGTAGCTTGGGATAAGGAACGAGATATCCTTTTCGATCTGGATATCCTTTATCCAGCAAGTAATATCTACCTACATAACATTAAAAGTTGGGATGCCTTTTCTTCCTCTATAGCGCAATTATTCCTTTACTGGGATACATGCTGCTATGTGTGTTCCATCAATACACCCAACGCAATCCTTAAAATATGGCATATATCTTTTATCCTTAAAAATATGATAAGGGGTATACGGGAAGGCCCGATCTATTGGTGCAATCATATCACGTGAAAGTCCCTTATATTCCGTACTCCTACCCGTGACGGATTCTAAGACATCATGAAATGCTCGACTTATGGTATCTCCGGATCTTTGGAACCTCTCAGCCACATCCCGGTTTGAAAGGCCCAAAGCTAGAGTGTATAAAAATATACCTACTTTTTCTTCAACTGTAATTTTGTCACTTGATGTTAAACCATATTTTGATTGCAAATCCTTACATAGCCGTGCGAATAAATCTGGAGACATCCTAAATGCATTAACACAACGAATAGGATGACCATTTAACACCTCTTGCATCCAAGCCTCCCCACTCAAAGCTGATGTCATGCAAGGCTCCTTATACATATGCTTGTAATAATGCGAAGCAATAATATCATTTCTATCATGAATAGTAAGCCCAACCATAATAAGAAGCGTAAACTCATCATCTTCATCCCGACTCATGCTATACCTATAAATAAATGAATGAATATATAATTATATAAGGATATTAATCATACGAAAACAAATCACTTGAATCTCAAGTCTCAACATGTAAAAATTAAAATTAAATATTCAATCCAAATAAATAAAGTTGTATTCTAAATGTATCACTTAAATGTATTTAAAACTTTTGTTTTGCGTGCATAAACTTCAACCAGTTGAGCCTTTCATTGTCATCTTTAAAGTTCATGAAGAATTGTCTTCTACTAAGACCGGCGAGAACACAAATGCTGTGAAACCATAGGTCACCGCTCCTCACCAGCCCGCCATTGCCAGCCATTCTGGTCATAATTTCCATGACATAGCTAACACTTACACAATCATCAACAACCTTCTCTTTTTTCCCTTCTCTAAATTTTCACTAAGTTTCACTGGTCCCTTAGACTGCCTTAGTTTTCACTTCTTACTAGTGGCACTGGTTCCTGCATCTTCAACAGTGGTAACGGTAGGAACAGAAGGAACATTTCCACAAGCCTCTTGCAAAAAAATTGGGAAAAAATTATCCAGATCTAGTTCAGCATGGTAACTCTTGTACACCTCATAAGGATCACGGTTATCCTCCAAGTTCACTGACGAGCACTTTGTCGTAGTGCGTCAAAATAATATTCAATACTAACACTTATACGTAGTATAGTGAAGTAGAGTTCGTATCCATAGGGAAATGAATACTTTTCTTTTAATGAACTAGTAATTAAAGGGGGGGTTTAGGTTTGAATGATTAAATTAAATTAAAAACTAAGATGAATGACTTATATGGGTTTTAATTCAAAGATAAGAAGAACTTGGCTTTGCTACTTTCCACTTGTTGATATGTTTAGTCGATCCTTGTTATATCTATAACTTATCCCCTCTCGAATACTAAATCGAGGAGTATATCCAATTCATCGAGGGTAGTTATTAACAACGACCGTTCATTAATAACCCTTACTATTAATCAAATATAGAACAACGCCTTATACCAATTTAATAGTAGCATTTAATCTTTCTAACTCCTTGATGAAATCAATTGAGATTGATAACCGCAACACAACGCTTTCGGTTTAACCAACAAAATTAATCCCTCTTAAGTTTATTAACCACGACCGTGCATTAATAAACCGAAGTTACTTACTGGTGAAAATAAACCGAACTTACTATTAATAAACCTTGATTATTGATATTCATGTAATTTCCGATTGTATGTTTGTATTTTTAACTAGTTTTTATTAGTTCTAGTTGAGGAAATTACACACTTTTGGTGTAATACTTTATTTTCATATTTATTTGTAATTTGTTTAGATTAGGACTTTTCTGAGCTAAACATGTAAAAGATCATCCAAGGGATCAAGATTGGACCTTAAAAGATCAAGGAAAGTGCAAGGAGGCAAGAAAGATTTCGATTTGGAAAAAATACGCATGTACCCGGTCGGGTATTGCCTATACCCGATCGGGTATTTGCTTGATTCGATTGTCCAAATCAAATCCGGGAACAAATGATCGTGGGAGCAAGATTTCGTTAAGATTTGTCACATACCCGATCGGGTATGCCGACATACCCGGTCGGGTATGCCCAGAAAAGTGACTTTCTGGGAAATTTCCTAAGATACCCGGTCGGGTATCCTATATACCCGGTCGGGTATCAGCCCCTGCAGCTCCCAAAAGCCTATAAATACACCCCTTTCCTTCACAATAAAATGACCAATTCACATATACTCTTTAGCTCAGTTTAGTTAAGTATTTCTTTTATATTTTTAGCATGTTTAGTCTCCAAATGAGGAGCTAAACTCTTCCATCTTGGTGTTGCTCTTGAAGCTTGTTGATTATTAAAGTTGTGAGTTATTTTCTTAACTTCTTTCCTTGAATATTAATTAATGGTGCTTTCCTTAATACCATCTCTATATTAATGTTGGGGAGTGTTGCTAAGATGACAATTAGTTAACATGTCGACATTAGTTAGAATGGTATTTTCTTCCTCTGTATTAATGTTGAGGAGTGTTTCTAAGATGACAATTAGTTAACATCTTGATATTAATTATAGTAGGATTCATCTTCTTTAATAATATTATTCCTTGAATATTAATTAATTCCTACTCATATTTCATATTAATATTTTGAACATTACTTAAAGGATCAACTAGTTTTGTTTCATATATTAATTATTACTAGAAACGATCAACGAACCGATGGTTAATCGTTGATGGTTTCACAAGTAAGTAACTTCGGTTTATTAATGCACGGTCGTGGTTAATAAACTTAAGAGGGATTAATTTTGTTGGTTAAACTGAAACCGTTGTGTTGAGGTTATCAATCTCAATTGATTTCATCAAGGAGTTAGAAAGATTAAATGCTACTATAAATCGGTATAAGGCGTTGTTCTATATTTGTTGGTCCCGGTTATACTGGATACAGTCTAGAGGGGGGGGGGGGGTGAATAGACTGTATTGGTTTTTAGCTTTTTAAGCTAAGTACCAGATTTTACAGAATAGCCTGTTTTGTTGTCAGAATAGACTGACAGCGGATGGGGTTCTGGTAGGGGGTTCTGTTGAGTTAGCCTCAGAGAAGCAAAGGCAGTAGGCCTTCTGTTAACTCGTAGGACAAGTTCTGCTGAACACAGATACCAAGTCTAAGGAGTTAGACAGTTCTATCTAGGTGCAAAAATTAAAGCAGTAAGTAAATGACACCAGGGATTTTTATAGTGGTTCAAGGAACAACTTGTTCCTCTAATCCACTGTTCCACTAAGCTTGTAAAAATGACCGTTTACAACGCCTTAGTCCTAGCACTTAAGAAGCTCTCCACGTCTTCTTCAAGCCTAGATGTCTCCTGGGATGCACTGCTTGGCTTCCTTTAAGACTGGTCCTTTCACTGAGCTTCCTGGAAGTATCACCACTTCGCTACTCCAGTTACTTGGACGTCCTTCTTGTAGCACGAAGAGTTTCTATTGAAACAGGGGTTCCTCCAACTAGCTTCGTTACAAAGGATTTGTATGTGATGAGCTTGTAGAGTTGAAGAACACTTGGAACTTTGCTTGAGTTGGAAAAAATATTTTTCCAACTTCTGCCTTCTCTTGTAGAGGATGATGAAGTGTTAATCTCAAGGAGGCTTTTTGCTTTTAAGCGTTTGAATTTCTTGTATGAAGAGTTGTAGCAATGGTTAGCAAAAATTGCAAAGTTATCTGGTTGTTCTTCGTAGTGTATCTTTTATACTGAGGTTGTCTTCCCGTTGGAGGAGTAGGAGGACAACTGCATTAAATGAGCGATCAGTTGACTTGACCAGTAGAGCCCGGTAAAGTTGGCGGGTTACTATTTTGGGATAAAGTAATCCTGACATTGCGGCCAATCATCTGCAATTACTCTACGGAGCATGGGGAGCATTAAATGAGCATTTAATGCGCGCACTGTAGCTTTTCCGTTCAATGCTCCTAGCCGTTGAAGGAATCTTTCAGTTGATTTCCCGGCTTTGTGGAATTCTTCTAAGTGTCAGACCTTCTGGTGTCTTTAACTGAGAGTTGAACAGAGGAGGTCTGGAGCACTTCTGTTGAGAATATATCCAACAGAGACCCAGAAGGGTTTCTGTCAGAGTAACGACTAACAGAGTGTAATGAATAATTGTATTTAGATTTTGATGATGCTAGATTAATTAGGAATTTAGAGTACCCCTTTAGAAATTATGTATTAGAATTTTCCTTTGTAAAGTTCTTAGATGTATTCGACTTGACAGAAGACCTTCAAGAACAGAAGTGCTTCAAGGACAGAAGTGCTTCAAGAACAGAAGTGCCTCTTAAGGCTTTATTGAAACAGAGGACCTTTGGTTCTCTGCTCCAGAACAGAAGTCCTCAGGATCTCTGTTACTCTTGACTCTGACAGAAACCCTTCTGGGTCTCTGTTGGATATTCCCAACAGAAGTGCTCCAGACCTCCTCTGTTCTATTCTCAGACAAAGACACCAGAAGGTCTGACACTTAGAAGATTTTCAAAGAACCGGGAAGTCAACTAAAAGATTCCTTCAACGGCTAGGAGTATGAAACGGAAAAGCTACAGTGCATGCGTTAAATGCTCATTTAATGCACCCCATGCTACGTAGAGTAATTGCAGATGATTGGCCGGAATGTCAGGAATACTTTATCCCAAAATAGTAACCCGCCAACTTTACCGGGCTCTACTAGTCAAGTCAACTGATCGCTCATTTAATGCAGTTGTCCTCCTACTCCTCCAACGGGAAGACAACCTCAGTATAAAAGATACACTACGAAGAACAACCGGATAACTTTGCCTACATAATTTTGCTACAACTTTGCAAACCACAAGCAAGATATTCAAACTCTGAAAAGCAAAAAGCCTCCTTGAGATTCAAACTCAATATCTTCTACAAGAGAAGGCAGAAGTTGGAAAAATACTCTTTCCAACTCAAGCAAAGTTCCAAGTGTTCTTCAACTCTTCAAGCTCATCACATACAAATATTTTGTAACGAAGCTAGTTGGAGGAACCCCAGTTTCAACAGAAACTCTTCTTGCTACAAGAAGGACGTCCAAATAACTTGAGTAGTGAAGTGGTGATACTTCAAGGAAACTCAGTGAAAGGACCAGTGTTAAAGGAAGCCAGGCAGTGCATCCCAGGACACATCTAGGCTTGAAGAAGACGTGGAGTGCTTCTTAAGTGCTAGGACTAAGGCTTTGTAAACGGCAGTTTTTACAGCTTAGTGGAACAGTGGATTAGAGGAACGAGTTGTTCCTTGAACCACTATAAAAATCCCTTGTGTCGTTTACTTACTGCTTTTAATACTTGCACTTAGATAGAACAGTTTAACTCCTTGGACTTGGTATCTGTGTTCAGCAGAACTTGTTCTACGAGTTAACAGAAGGCCTTCTGACTTTGCTTCTCTGAGGCTAACAGAACTCCCTGCCAGAACCCCATCCGCTGCCAGTCTGTTCCTTCAACAGAACAGGCTATTCTGTAAATCTGGTACTTAGTTTAAAAAGCTAAAAACCAATACAGTCTATTCACCCCCCCCTCTAGACTGTATCCAGTATAACCGGGACCAACACAGAGACCCTGAGATCTTCTGTTCTGGAGCAGAGAACCAAAGGTCCTCTGTTTCAACAATGCCTTAGAAGGGTCTTCTGCTCTTGGAGCCCTTCTGCTCAGAAGGTCTTCTGTTCTGAAGCCATTCTGCCAAGTCGATTACACTAAGAACTTTACAAATGAAAATTCTAATACATTAAGTCTAAATAGGGGTACTCTAAAGTCCTAATTGATCTAGCATCATCAAAATCTAAATACAAATATTCCTCACAATATTTGATTAATAGTAAGGGTTATTAATGAACGGTTGTTGTTAATAACTACCCTCGATTAAGTGGATATACTCCCCGATTGAGTATTCGAGAGGGAATAAGTTATAGATATAACAATGATCGACTAAAATATATCAACAAGTGGAAAGTAGCAATGCCAAGTCCTTTTTTATTCTTGAATTAAACGCATATAGGTTGTTCATCTTAGTTTCTTAATTGAATTAAATCACTCAAAACCAAAACCGCCCTTTTTTTAATTACTAGTTTCATAAAAAGAGAATCATTCTTTTCCCTGTGGATACGAACTCTACTACGCTATACTACGTATAAGTGTTTAGTATTGAATTTATTTTGACGCACCTTGACAAAGTGCTCATCAAATTTGGCGCCGTTGCCGGGGAAAGGCAATTACTTTTCTTTTTATTTTATCTCATAAAAATCAAAAACAATATATATATATATATATATATATATATATATATATATATATATAAATCTTGCTCTTCTATTTTCTGAGCTTACATGAGTTATGAGTATATGGATACCAGCACTTCATCCTTAGAGAGTCAAATTTCCTTCTTGACTTCTCTAATAAAGGAATCTATCTTTAACTCAAAAGCTCAAGATGCCAAGACATGCAACATTTGCATGACTCACAGGCATCTTACGGACTTCTGCCCAAAGCTCCAAGAAGAATACCTTGCACAAATTGATGATGTACCTCACATGAGGTATGATCCATTCTCCAACTCTAATATGTCCACGGAGAACATGGTTCGGGCTGTTACTAACAGTGTGACCGCCATGCAACAAAATATGGTGCAATTCCAAAATGAGACCAAGTCTAGCATTTTGAACTTGGAAACTCAAATGAGTCAAATAGTCGGAGTCGTGAGCAGGCTTGAAGCAAGGGATTCAGAAAAACCTCATTCTCAACTAGAATATGATCCTAAACAACAAACTTTTGCAATCACATTGACAAATGAAGAGGAAATGCAAAAGGAGATCCAGAATCCAGAAGAACTAGAGGAAGAAAAAGACACGGAGCTCCAACTGATCAAAAAAGAGGATAATCTGAGCTTCAAGGTCAAATATCTATCCTTGTCATCTTTTGAGGTACCCCCATCAATTCTAAAAATTTTGAGGGAAACTCATAAAATTGGAAAGGACAATGACATTTCTGAAATCCTCTTCAAAATTGAGGGATAGAAAAACTTTTCATTGACCATAGTAATGGATAATTTCTTCCCTTTCCTCCCACCGCATGAATCAATGACAATCTGGATATTTGATCCTGGAAAGATTCCCAAATTGAAGAGTCGAGAAGTTGAGCACTCCTATGAACGTCCTAGGAGTGAATGTGTGAAAAAGATAAACTATCATGATCCAAGTTTGAATGACTGAACACAATGATGGCGTCGTGCCGCGACGTTAAACGAGGTGCTTCTTGGGAGGCAACCCAAGCAAAGGTACATATTCTTTTCTCCCTTGTAGTTTTCATTTCAAAAAAAAAAAAATACCAGGGGCACCATACCAGCTCCATATACCCGGTCGGGTATGTTAATTTTTTTGGGAGTATGTTCGCACCAAAACGCCCGATCGAGTATACACCAACCCGATCGGGTAAGACCCCGGATTTTGAAGAAACACAAGCATACCCGATCGGGTATGTCAGGGTACCCGGTCGGGTACACGGTCTTTAAACCCGAATTAGCCACCCAAAACACCCATTTCATCTTCCCCAAACCTCCAATTTCGAAGTTTCTTTCTCCCATTACTCCCTCGAATCTCCACCAAATCTTTCCAAACCAACGCCAAAATCTTCACCACATTTCCCTCTACACCCCATATCCATCAACACCACATTTTTCCCCAAAAAACTCAAGTCCAAAAATAATGCCTTACGCCCTCCCCCAAGTCCGAATTTGTAACTCAAAATTCAAAGCATCAAGCGAAAATGGCACCAAAGAGAACAAGGGGCGAGAGTATTTCGTTTAGAGCATCGGTCAACCCGGTTATGATGGAGACGAGCACTAGGGACAGTGCTTCGAGCTAAGTGAGGGGGAGTCACTCATCGGTGCGTACTTAAGTTTGATACCTTGTAAACTAGCATTATTTTCTTCGCAAAAAAAAAAATGAAATGCTAGTTAGGTTGAAAACCCAAAAAATGGGCAATCTAAGCAAAAAAGGCTTACAAAAAAAATGATGAGTGAGTGGAGAGGTGGAAAAATAAAAGAGATGCTAGGATGAAAACCTGAAAAGGCTCCTAGGCAAAATGAGAGATATGAGAAGATATTATTTAATTTCTTGAAGATGAAAAGAGGAGATGAGCATAGAAGGCCATGAAACCCAAGAAGATATTATTCTTTGAGCTAAACACTCAATGTAAAACTCATATGTTATCTTTGGTGGTCTTTTGCTTTTTCTGGTTGATTGTTGAACTTTTGAGGACTTGGAACGGTTAAACATTTGACTTTACTCGAGGACGAGTAAAGAAGCTAAGTGTGGGGGAGTTGATATTCATGTAATTTCCGATTGTATGTTTGTATTTTTAACTAGTTTTTATTAGTTCTAGTTGAGGAAATTACACACTTTTAGTGTAATACTTTATTTTCATATTTATTTGTAATTTGTTTAGATTAGGACTTTTCTGAGCTAAACAGGTCAAAGATCATCCAAGGGATCAAGATTGGACCTTAAAAGATCAAGGAAAGTGCAAGGAGGCAAGAAAGATTTCGATTTGGAAAAAATACGCATGTACCCGGTCGGGTATTGCCTATACCCGATCGGGTATTTGCTTGATTCGATTGTCCAAATCAAATCCGGGAACAAATGATCGTGGGAGCAAGATTTCGTTAAGATTTGTCACATACCCGATCGGGTATGCCGACATACCCGGTCGGGTATGCCCAGAAAAGTGACTTTCTGGGAAATTTCCTAAGATACCCGGTCGGGTATCTTATATACCCGGTCGGGTATCAGCCCCTGCAGCTCCCAAAAGCCTATAAATACACCCCTTTCCTTCACAATAAAATGACCAATTCACATATACTCTTTAGCTTAGTTTAGTTAAGTATTTCTTTTATATTTTTAGCATGTTTAGTCTCCAAATGAGGAGCTAAACTCTTCCATCTTGGTGTTGCTCTTGAAGCTTGTTGATTATTAAAGTTGTGAGTTATTTTCTTAAATTCTTTCCTTGAATATTAATTAATGGTGCTTTCCTTAATACCATCTCTATATTAATGTTGGGGAGTGTTGCTAAGATGACAATTAGTTAACATGTCGACATTAGTTAGAATGGTATTTTCTTCCTCTGTATTAATGCTGAGGAGTGTTGCTAAGATGACAATTAGTTAACATCTTGATATTAATTATAGTAGGATTCATCTTCTTTAGTAATATTATTCCTTGAATATTAATTAATTCCTACTCATATTTCATATTAATATTTTGAACATTACTTAAAGGATCAACTAGTTTTGTTTCATATATTAATTATTACTAGAAACGATCAACGAACCGATGGTTAATCGTTGATGGTTTCACAAGTAAGTAACTTCGGTTTATTAATGCACGGTCGTGGTTAATAAACTTAAGAGGGATTAATTTTGTTGGTTAAACTGAAACCGTTGTGTTGAGGTTATCAATCTCAATTGATTTCATCAAAGAGTTAGAAAGATTAAATTGTACTATAAATCGGTATAAGGCGTTGTTCTATATTTGATTAATAGTAAGGGTTATTAATGAACGATTGTTGTTAATAACTACCCTCGATGAAGTGGATATACTCCCCGATTGAGTATTCGAGAGGGAATAAGTTATAGATATAACAATGATCGACTAAAATATATCAACAAGTGGAAAGTAGCAATGCCAAGTCCTTTTTTATTCTTGAATTAAACGCATATAGGTTGTTCATCTTAGTTTCTTAATTGAATTAAATCACTCAAAACCAAAACCACCCTTTTTTAATTACTAGTTTCATAAAAAGAGAATCATTCCTTTCCCTGTGGATACGAACTCTACTACGCTATACTATGTATAAGTGTTTAGTATTGAATTTATTTTGACGCACCTTGACAGAGTGCTCGTCAAATTTGGCGCCGTTGCCGGGGAAAGGCAATTACTTTTCTTTTTATTTTATCTCATAAAAATAAAAAACAATATATATATATATATAAATCTTGCTCTTCTATTTTCTGAGCTTACATGAGTTATGAGTATATGGATACCAACACTTCATCCTTAGAGAGTCAAATTTCCTTCTTGACTTCTCTAATAAAGGAATCTATCTTTAACTCAAAAGCTCAAGATGCCAAGACATGCAACATTTTCATGTCTCACAGGCATCTTACGGACTTCTGCCCAAAGCTCCAAGAAGAATACCTTGCACAAATTGATGATGTACCTCACATGAGGTATGATCCATTCTCCAACTATATTATGTCCACGGAGGACATGGTTCGGGCTCTTACTAACAGTGTGACCGCCATGCAACAAAATATGGTGCAATTCCAAAATGAGACCAAGTCTAGCATTTTGAACTTGGAAACTCAAATGAGTCATAGCCGGAGTCGTGAGCAGGCTTGAAGCAAGGGATTCAGAAAAACCTCATTCTCAACTAGAATGTGATCCTAAACAACAAACTTTTGCAATCACATTGACAAATGAAGAAGAAATGCAAAAGGAGATCCAGAATCCAGAAGAAGTAGAGGAAGAAAAAGTCACGGAGCTCCAACTGGTCAAAAAAGAGGATAATCTGAGCTTCAATGTCATATATCTATCCTTGTCATCTTTATGAGGTACTCCCATCAATTCTAAAAATTTTGAGGGAAACTCATAAACTTGGAAAGGACAATGACATTTCTGAAATCCTCTTCAAAATTGAGGGATCGAAAAACTTTTCATTGACCATAGTAATCGATAATTTCTTCCCTTTCCTCCCACCGCATGAATCAATGACAATCTGGATATTTGATCCTGGAAAGATTCCCAAATTGAAGAGTCGAGAAGTTGAGCACTCCTATGAACGTCCTAGGAGTGAATGTGTGAAAAAGATAAACTATCATGATCCAAGTTTGAATGACTGAACACAAAGATGGCACCGTGCCGCGACGTTAAACGAGGTGCTTCTTGGGAGGCAACCCAAGCAAAGGTACATATTCTTTTCTCCCTTGTAGTTTTCATTTCAAAAAAAAAATACCAGGGGCACCATACCCGATCGGGTGTCACGTACTACCCGGTCGGGTATAAACAAAATATAAAGGGTGAAGCTCGGGTAACCAAATACTCGATCGACTCAGGGGTGGAAAATTATGAAGTACCCGATCGGGCAGCTCCATATACCCGGTCGGGTATGTTAATTTTTTTGGGAGTATGTTCGCACCAAAACACCCGATCGAGTATACCCCAACCCGATCGGGTAGGACTCCGGATTTTGAAGAAACACAGGCATACCCGATCGGGTATGTCAGAGTACCCGGTCGGGTACACGGTCTTTAAACCCGAACTAGCCACCCAAAACACCCATTTCATCTTCCCCAAATCTCCAATTTCGAAGTTTCTTTCTCCCATTAGTCCCTCGAATCTCCACCAAATCTTTCCAAACCAACGCCAAAATCTTCACCACATTTCCCTCTACACCCCATATCCATCAACACCACATTTCCCCCCAAAAAACTCAAGTTCAAAAATAATGCCTTACGCCCTCCCCCAAGTCCGAATTTGTAACTCAAAATTCAAAGCATCAAGCGAAAATGGCACCAAAGAGAACAAGGGGCGAGAGTATTTCGTTTAGAGCACCGGTCAACCCGGTTATGATGGAGACGAGCTGTCTCGCCCCGGACCTAGCCGGACACGTCAACAACCCGCCGTACAGTACGAATAGTCAACCGTAGTACAACTCATCCATACTATACAAAGCGTCATGAATATCATTCACACATAGTACATCCATAAACAAACATAATGTAAAACATTCATTTAAAACAGCGGAAGCATTAATACAATTGTTCAAGCCACACTTGGCATAACTAGGCATACAAGCCCCCAAAGTAATTGTTCAAGAAATAATGTCCATGAGCATTGTTATCATTATTTTGAAAACAGGAAACAGAAGAAGCACGAACCACGTCTTCTCCTTTGAATATCCCCGAAGCAACGGGCGCCGGTAGCAACTTTCAAGTTCTACCTGAAACTGTGAGGTGGCCTCCCCTGTGAAGGGGAGGTCAGTACTTGGAAATATTTGACAAGTACAATAGCAACTATACTAAGTATAATCAATGTTTTAATTTCCAAGACCCTCAAAATAGGGTGATATCATAATATAAATAATAATTTATATTCCCCACTTATTATCTTCATAATAAGTAAATTTATTTATTTGTCGGCACACGGCCCTTCTTATATATCCTTTTTCATTTATCGTTTGCACACCCAACCCTTGGGTCCTATTATTCCTACGGGACTTGCTACCGCTGTCCGAGACCTCATGAGGCTCCCGGTTCGGACTCCAACATCGCGCCCCTGGACTCGTACCCATCATCCCGTAGGAAGGTAAGGCCCTTCGGGGTCCTATCTTATGTGTTACCGCTACCGGAACCTAGTTAGGTCTCCGATTCGGATTCCACCCTAACCCGTGATCACGATGTAAGTCCATGCTATCCAACCCCGCTCTCTAGAGTCGGGAAGGGCCATGGTCCTTACTATTTCCATAATTCAACCGGCTATCCACAAGAATCACCGATCACACCCGTAGGCCAATCCTATACTTAGGATCGATTTAATATTCACACTATCTTGGGTATCCCTTAAGGCCTACCCCTAGTATAACTTAAAGTTCATACTTTCCTGCCTTAAAGCATCTCTTAAGACTATTTAAGGCATAATATTTCACAATCCAACATTAGGATCAATCTTAACAACATATTATTTTAATGTCCAACTAGCATCTTAATACTAGTCAAATTAATATCAACAAACCAAGTTCTCAACTCATAGTCATATAGACAATTCCAACTGATTTTCCTTTGAAAATATCATTTATGTCAATATCAAAAATATCACTTTTAATCACTCATATATTCTAATATGAAGAAAAAGTATATTTCAACACATGTTTCATAACAAGTTCCACTTTCAAGTCAACATACTCATAGCACATGAACATACACAATTCATTCCTAAATTTGTATATCATGCTCCTTTTTCTCTAGACATTTAATCTTTTCATTTTTAGGCATTATTAATCGTTAATAATCCATAAAAACACATTTAATTACCTTCGGTAATCTCATGAAATTAACTCACTAATTATAAGCAATATAGTCAGCCATCCTCACCTTATGAAGTGCTGAAATATTTGCCTTTGCTAAGCCCCTCGATCAATCCCCGTTCTAGGCCGATTGAAGGTGTAAAACTGAGCTTCTGGGCAAAAGCCGGGCGGCTTTCACGAAAGCCGGGCGGCTTTCGTGGTCTGCAAAAACGAGCAGCTCCCTTAAAGTGGCGGTTTCCGGCGATTTCGACTCCTATCGATTCACCAACTCTTCTAAGTTAAATATCACCACTTTATATCAATATTCTACACCTTTAAACGTGTAGAACATCATGTTTAATCCCTCATATGATTTCTCAAAAATCATACACCAAAAACTAGTTAAAAGAACTATTTGAATTCTTACCTTTCTTTTAACTTAGTTTCTCTTGGGTTTCCTTCCTCCTAGCTTTCTCCAACTGTGGCTGAGGTTTGTAGAAGTCAACTCCAGAGCTTCCTCTCTCTCTTGAGGTTAAGCTTGTGCGGGTGAAATGGAATGGGGGGATATCTTCTCCTCAATCAATTTGAGGGATGATTGAGGGAGTAAGACAAGGGAGTTAATGGGTGGGTGTAGACTTTGTCTCCATGAGGCTTCCTCATGCACGCCCCTCCCCCTCAATTGTCAATCTGGTCACCTAAACACGTGGGGTGGCCCCCCCCCTTATGTGGGAGGTCATCCCATTATGTCCCGGTGTGTACAATCGGCCCCGAAAGTTGTATTTCTCGGTCCGTTTTAATTATATTTTATTTTATCGGGCCAAACAAAATATATCACGTGTTCCTAATAATTATGGGCTTTTAGAATAGATGTACATTCCCCAACATTAATTTAGGAGCCTCCGAAACTCATTTCGGGCTGTTATCCGCTAAATTACCAATACCGGTAATTGGGCCCCGTTTGACCAACCAGTCAACTCCATGCCTTTCTTATGGCCCAAATAAAATATTCACCACCATATACATATTATCTAGACCAAGATGAATATAATATGTGGTTCGGGAATTATCGGGCGGTCCCCGTTCCCGCTGTGGGCCCCACATGCAATTTACTTTTCACGTAAAAGAAATAATAAAAATTTACAATTACGCAAATTCACAAATCATCTTTCAAGGTTTATTACATAATTTACTAAAAGTAAATATGCTCGGGGTCAGTGTTACAAGGTTACCCCCCCTTAACGGGAATTTTGTCCCCGAAATTCACAATGCTCATTCAAACAAAAACGTGTATTGCTCTTTCATCAAAGCTTCCGTCTCCCAAGTTTCCTCCTCAACTCGGTCACTTTTCCAAAGGATTTTAACCATTGGAACTTTTTTGTTTCTCAATTTCTTGACTTGCCTGTCAAGTATCTTCACCGGTTGCACGGCATAATTCAAGTCTTCCCGTATTTCCACGGGTGGTTTTTCCAATACATGAGATGGATCCGGCATATACTTCTTAAGCATGGACACGTGGAATACGTTATGTATCTTCTCCAATTCTGGAGTCAACTGTAATCGGTATGCCACGGCTCCAATCCTCTCAAGAACCACGAATGGCCCTATGTATCGTGGGTTAAGTTTCCCTCGGCTCTGAAATCGGATGATTCCTTTCCAAGGTGAAACCTTCAAAAATACCTCATCTCCCACCTTAAACTCCAAGGCTCTTCGGCGCTTATCGGCATAACTTTTCTGTCTATCCTGGGCCGCCTTAAGTCTCTCACGAATCATCTTCACCTTAGACTTGGTGATCTCCACCAATTCCGTGCTCTCGAGTTTGGCCATGCCAACCTCATCCCAACACAACGGTGTACGACATCTCCTCCCATACAATGCCTCGTATGGAGGCATGCCTATACTTGCCTGATAACTGTTGTTATAGGCAAACTCCACAAGTGATAAGTGGTTGTCCCAACTCCCTTGGAACTCCAATGCACAGGCTCTAAGCATATCCTCTAATATCTGTATAACCCGCTCAGATTGCCCATCCGTTTGTGGATGAAAAGCTGTACTGAATTTCAACTTTGTCCCCATAGATTCTTGGAACTTCAGCCAAAATCGTGATGTGAATCGCGGATCTCTATCGGATACAATGGTTATAGGAACCCCATGTAGCCTCACGATCTCGTTCACATACAACTTGGCTAACCTCTCCAATGCATAGGTAGTGTTGATAGGTAGAAAGTGTGCACTCTTCGTGAGCCTATCGACCACAACCCATACGGCATCATAATTCTTAACCGTTCGTGGCAGCCCCACCACGAAATCCATAGTCACGTGTTCCCATTTCCATTCAGGAATGGAAAGTGGCTGTAGTAACCCAGCCGGATGCTGATGTTCTGCCTTAACTTGCTGACAAGTAAGACACCTACTGATGTACTCGGCTATTTCCCTCTTCATCCCTGACCACCAGTAACTTTCCTTTAAATCACGGTACATCTTCGTGCCTCCCGGGTGCATGGCATACGCCGATGAATGAGCCTCCTCTAAGATGGACTTTCGGAGCTCATCATCCAACGGTACACATACTCGGTCACGAAATAATAAGAGACCATCGTCTCTCTCCCTGAAATCCTCAACCGGTCCCGTTAGCATGCGTTCACGGATCTTCATAATTTCTTCGTCGGTTTCTTGACCCTTCTTGATTTCATCAAGCAATGTAGGTCTCACCTCGAATCTAGCTAACAAGGCACCATCGTTAGATACCTCCAATTGAGCCCTCAATGCTCTCAAGCTAGTCAATAATGCCCCAGATGAATTCTTTCGGCTCAAGGCATCCGCTACCACGTTGGCTTTACCGGGGTGGTACTCGATAACTAGATGGTAGTCTTTTATCAACTCCATCCACCGTCTCTGTCTCATGTTTAACTCTTTTTGAGTAAACACGTACTTCAGGCTTTTGTGGTCGGTGTATATATGACATGTTTCCCCGTAGAGATAATGTCTCCAAATCTTCAATGTGAACACCACCGCCCCCAGCTCTAAGTCATGAGTGGGAGAATTTACCTCATGCTTCTTCAACTGTCGCGAAGCATAGGCAATCACCCTCCCATTCTGCATCAAGACACATCCAAGCCCTTGGATGCTTGCGTCGCTGTAGACATCGTACCCCACACCCTGTTTGGGTAGTGCGAGTACCGGTGCCTCGGTCAATCTCTTCTTGAGTTCAAGGAATCCCTTCTCACATTGGTCATCCCATACAAACTTGGCCCCCTTTCGAGTGAGCTTTGTCAATGGCGTTGCCAAAACTGAGAACTTCTCCACAAATTTCCGGTAGTACCCTGCCAATCCAAGGAAGCTACGAATTTCCTTGACGTTCTTTGGCCTCTCCCATTCATTAATGGCCTCAATCTTCTTGTTATCTACGACAATCCCTGATCCTGAAACCACATGCCCGAGGAAGCCAATCTCCCTTAGCCAAAATTCACATTTGGAAAACTTGGCATAGAGTTGCTTCTCCCGTAGTGTCTCAAGAACAAGTATCAAGTGCTCCTCATGCTCTTCTTCACTCTTTGAGTAAATCAAGATATCATCTATGAACACAATCACGAACCGGTCCAAGTATTTATGAAATACTCGGTTCATCAAGTCCATAAATGCCGCCGGGGCGTTGGTTAGCCCGAACGACATAACTAGGAACTCGAAATGACCATACCTTGTGCGGAATGCACTCTTCGGTATGTCATCCTCCTTTATTTTCAGTTGGTGGTACCCCGACCTCAAGTCTATCTTCGAAAATACCGTCGCTCCTCGGAGCTGATCAAACAAGTCATCAATCCTAGGCAAGGGATATCTATTCTTGATTGTGACCTTGTTCAGTTGACGATAATCAATGCACATTCGAAGCGTTCCATCTTTCTTTTTCACGAAAAGGACCGGTGCTCCCCACGGAGAGTGACTCGGCCTTATGAAACCGTTGTCCAATAGCTCTTGCAATTGGGTTTTCAACTCGTTAAGTTCAGCGGGTGCCATTCTGTATGGCGGTATAGAGATTGGTTTGGTGCCGGGTTCAACCTCGATCACGAACTCAATCTCCCTATCGGGTGGAAGTCCCGGCAAGTCTTTTGGGAAGACATCCGGATACTTGCACACAATTCTCACATCGTTGATGTCTACCTCTTCTTTGGTTTTGTCCACCACATAAGCTAGATATGCGTGACATCCTTTCCTCATCATGTTCCTCGCTCTCACGGCGGATATGATACAACTGTTTGATTTGCCTCTATCTCCCTCAAAGCGTAAGGTCAATCCTTCACTGCTTTCGAGTTCAAGAACCTTCGTGTAGCAATCGACCCTAGCATCATGTTTCTCAAGCCAATACATTCCTAGGATTGCATCGAACTCGATCATACTCAGCGGTACGAAATCACACGTCAAGGTTTGGCCCTCCACTTCCACCTCACACGATGGATAGTGGCTATTTCTTTCGATATCATCCCCTAGAGGCATGGACACCAATAGGGTTTGAGTCATTGGTACAAGTGGTCCGTTGAATCCGCTGGTGAACGCCTCACTCACAAATGATCGTTGCGCCCCGGTATCAATAAGGATCCTTGCGTCTCTCCCGTTTATCTTTAGTGTTCCTACATTCATAAGTAATGTAAGACACACTATCTAATTAATAGGCTCGTTTCTAAATTCGTAGAGTATGTTGGTCGTGTTCGGGTGGGGTCCGTTCGATAACCTTCCGAAATTTCCCGGTTTCTGACCTTTAGGACCGTTTTAGGACCAATCCAGGTGAAAGCCGGCCGGTTTTCGTCTACGAGAAAAATCCATCAATGAAAATCACGAAAGCCGGGCGGCTTTCACGAAAGCCGGCCGGTTTTCGTCGCCGCAGTTTTATTCGTGGAAGGATTTCAAAGGTCGGCCGGTTTCTACGAAACCCGGCCGGGTTTCAGCAGCACAGGAATCCCCAGGCTTAACGAAAGCCGGGCGGCTTTCCCCCAAAGCCGGGCGACTTTGAGCGCCGCAGATTAATCCGGACCAATTTTCCAAACGCCGGCCGGTTTCTGTGAAAGCCGGCCGGTTTTCGTTTGCGAGAAAAATTTGTTGATTGTTATATACGAAAGCCGGGCGGTTCTCGGTGGAAGCCGGCCGGCATTCGTTGCCGTAGTATTTTTCCCCAATGATCAAGACGAAAGCCGGGCGGCTTCGTCAAAGCCGGGCGGCATTCGCCCAGGGCGAGGATTCTCCTCCCCTTTTCCTCCTCAAACCCGACCAAACTCGTCGGGGTTAGCATTTTACAAGTTCCACGCTCCTATTGTTTATGAAAATTAATACGTGAGTTTAAGGAATTACCCGCAACGGAGTCTGGGTTGGCACGAGCATCTGCCTCCGTCATAGCATAGACACGAGCTTGGGTCCTTCCTTGGTTTACGGATGGCGCGTTGCTTGCACTCGCCCCACCGTGCCCACCGCTAGCATTTGGTGCTCCGGTTCGGTTCCTGCTCACCGTCGTTGCACTACTCGGTTCGGCCCCCATGGCTCGCCCAAGTTGTGGGCAACTCACCTTCAAATGCCCGACCTCCCCGCATTGATAGCACCTCGGGGGGTCGCGGCACTTGCCAAAGTGGTTCTTCTTGCAGTTGCTGCACTTCTTCGCGCCTGAGCCTTGTGACACAGAGCTTTGCCTGCTCGGGCCTTGATTTCCCCTTACCGGTGGTGCAGGGGTTTTGAAGGATCCGCCTCCCCCGTGGTTCCCCTTCTTGTTGGAACCTTGAGGGCCATGGCTCTCCCATTTTCTTTTCCTTGCCTCCTCGGCATTCCTTCGTTTTCTTTCCTCCCACTCCTTCTCTCCTTTCAGGCCTTGTTCAACCACTTTACTGAACGTCATATTAGGCAATTGTGTTGCCCTCTCGCGTATGTCAAGGTCCAAGGCATCCCAGAAATGGTTCACCATCCGGTTTTCATCACAAATGTACTCCGGTATGAACTCAACAAGTTTTCTGAACTTGTGCTCAAGTTCCTTCACTGTACATTCACCTCCTTGGGTCAAATTCGTATACTCCCTCCTCTTCAAGTTCACCTCGAAGTCGGAGTAGTATTGGCTGAAGAACTCCTGTCTGAAATTCTCCCAAGTGACGGCCTCACCGTACTTCCCTTTTGTTCCATCCCACCATGTGGACGCCATGCCTTCTAGTAGCCTCGTGGCTACCCTCAGCTTCATGTGGGGTGGTAGTTGCATGTCGAGGGCCGCCTCGTTGAATCTTTTGATCCACTCGGCCGCCACGGAGATGTCCCCCGTTCCATCAAACGGTTTACATCCCAAGTCTCTTGCCTCCTTGAGGTACTTTGAGATCCTTATTATAGGGACCTCAGCACCTCCCCCTCCTCTGGATTCTATGATCTCCCGGGGAGTTACACGGCTTCCTCTTCTTGAAGCCCCTTCCAAAGCACGCCTTGCCCGGCGCCTTTGGCGATCTTGGTGGTATTGCCGGAGCAATTCCTCAATCCGTTCGAGAGCTTCATTATCATCGCTCTCGTCACTTGCATCATCGTATTCCCCATCATATGGGGTCTCAACCGGCTCAGTTCCCGGTCAGTAGGTTGAATCCTCCTCGGACTCATAGTGCTCGTCGATAGTTTCCACATGACCGTCACTAACGGTCAGCGAGTGGCCTGCACGGCCTTGTCTCCTAGACACCCTCGATCCTCCCCGACTGCCACGTTGGGATCCTCCCGGTGCTTGGCCAGTCGGGTTCCGTCGAGTAACCTTCCCGGTACGTTCCATTTCTGAAAGAATTTTAGAATGAGTCATTAGACTCGTATCAAATGTCAATTGACGGATAGGCACTTAAAGACATCTTTTGGCTCAAATCACCGCCATACCAATTGCTAAGGGTACCATCTTAACAATTAGAGACATTGCAACTCAAGTACTAAAAGTTCTATAAGTACAAAACCTTATGCTCATGGTTTTCAAATTCGTTTTCAAAAAGAAATTTTGAAGCTTCATTATGATGTTTACGAACCTGGCTCTGATACCAATTAAATTGTCACGCCCCGGACCTAGCCGGACACGTCAACAACCCACCGTACAGTACGAATAGTCAACCGTAGTCCAACTCATCCATACTATACAAGGCGTCATGAATATCATTCACACATAGTACATCCATAAACAAACATAATGTAAAACATTCATTTAAAACAGCGGAAGCATTAATACAATTGTTCAAGCCACACTTGGCATAACTAGGCATACAAGCCCCCAAAGTAATTGTTCAAGAAATAATGTCCATGAGCATTGTTATCATTATTTTGAAAACAGGAAACAGAAGAAGCACGAACCACGTCTTCTCCTTTGAATATCCCCGAAGCAACGGGCGCCGGTAGCAACCTTCAAGTTCTACCTGAAACTGTGAGGTGGCCTCCCCCGTGAAGGGGAGGTCAGTACTTGGAAATATTTGACAAGTACAATAGCAACTATACTAAGTATAATCAACGTTTTAATTTCCAAGACCCTCAAAATAGGGTGATATCATAATATAAATAATAATTTATATTCCCCACTTATTATCTTCATAATAAGTAAATTTATTTATTTGTCGGCACACGGCCCTTCTTATATATCCTTTTTCATTTATCGTTTGCACACCCAACCCTTGGGTCCTATTATTCCTACGGGACTTGCTACCGCTGTCCGAGACCTCATGAGGCTCCCGGTTCGGACTCCAACATCCCGCCCCTGGACTCGTACCCATCATCCCGTAGGAAGGTAAGGCCCTTCGGGGTCCTATCTTATGTGTTACCGCTACCGGAACCTAGTTAGGTCTCCGATTCGGATTCCACCCTAACCCGTGATCACGATGTAAGTCCATGCTATCCAACCCCGCTCTCTAGAGTCGGGAAGGGCCATGGTCCTTACTATTTCCATAATTCAACCGGCTATCCACAAGAATCACCGATCACACCCGTAGGCCAATCCTATACTTAGGATCAATTTAATATTCACACTATCTTGGGTATCCCTTAAGGCCTACCCCTAGTATAACTTAAAGTTCATACTTTCCTACCTTAAAGCATCTCTTAAGACTACTTAAGGCATAATATTTCACAATCCAACCTTAGGATCAATCTTAACAACATTTCATTTTAATGTCCAACTAGCATCTTAATACTAGTCAAATTAATATCAACAAACCAAGTTCTCAACTCATAGTCATATAGACAATTCCAACTGATTTTCCTTTGAAAATATCATTTATGTCAATATCAAAAATATCACTTTTAATCACTCATATATTCTAATATGAAGAAAAAGTATATTTCAACACATGTTTCATAACAAGTTCCACTTTCAAGTCAACATACTCATAGCACATGAACATACACAATTCATTCCTAAATTTGTATATCATGCTCCTTTTTCTCTAGACATTTAATCTTTTCATTTTTAGGCATTATTAATCGTTAATAATCCATAAAAACACATTTAATTACCTTCGGTAATCTCATGAAATTAACTCACTAATTATAAGCAATATAGTCAGCCATCCTCACCTTATGAAGTGCTGAAATAGTTGCCTTTGCTAAGCCCTTCGATCAATCCCCGTTCTAGGCCGATTGAAGGTGTAAAACTGAGCTGCTGGGCAAAAGCCGGGCGGCTTTCACGAAAGCCGGGCGGCTTTCGTGGTCTGCAAAAACGAGCAGCTCCCTTAAAGTGGCGGTTTCCTGCGATTTCGACTCCTATCGATTCACCAACTCTTCTAAGTTAAATATCACCACTTTATATCAATATCCTACACCTTTAAACGTGTAGAACATCATGTTTAATCCCTCATATGATTTCTCAAAAATCATACACCAAAAACTAGTTAAAAGAACTATTTGAATTCTTACCTTTCTTTTAACTTAGTTTCTCTTGGGTTTCCTTCCTCCTAGCTTTCTCCAACTGTGGCTGAGGTTTGTAGAAGTCAACTCCAGAGCTTCCTCTCTCTCTTGAGGTTAAGCTTGTGCGGGTGAAATGGAATGGGGGATATCTTCTCCTCAATCAATTTGAGGGATGATTGAGGGAGTAAGACAAGGGAGTTAATGGGTGGGTGTAGACTTTGTCTCCATGAGGCTTCCTCATGCACGCCCCTCCCCCTCAATTGTCAATCTGGTCACCTAAAAACGTGGGGTGCCCCCCCCCTTATGTGGGAGGTCATCCCATTATGTCCCGGTGTGTAAATCGGCCCCGAAAGTTGTATTTCTCGTTCCGTTTTAATTATATTTTATTTTATCGGGCCAAACAAAATATATCACGTGTTACTAATAATTATGGGCTTTTAGAATAGATGTACATTCCCCAACATTAATTTAGGAGCCTCCGAAACTCATTTCGGGCTGTTATCCGCTAAATTACCAATACCGGTAATTGGGCCCCGTTTGACCAACCGGTCAACTCCATGCCTTTCTTATGGCCCAAATAAAATATTCACCACCATATACATATTATCTAGACCAAGATGAATATAATATGTGGTTCGGGAATTATCGGGCGGTCCCCGTTCCCGCTGTGGGCCCCACATGCAATTTACTATTCACGTAAAAGAAATAATAAAAATTTACAATTATGCAAATTCACAAATCATCTTTCAAGGTTTATTACATAATTTACTAAAAGTAAATATGCTCGGGGTCGGTGTTACACGAGCACTAGGGACAATGCTTCGAGCTAAGTGAGGGGGAGTCACTCATCGGTGCGTACTTAAGTTTGATACCTTGTAAACTAGCATTATTTTCTTCGCAAAAAAATGAAATGCTAGTTAGGTTGAAAACCCAAAAAATGGGCAATCTAAGCAAAAAAGGCTTACAAAAAAAATGATGAGTGAGTGGAGAGGTGGAAAAATAAAAGAGATGCTAGGATGAAAACCTGAAAAGGCTCCTAGGCAAAATGAGAGATATGAGAGATATATATTTGTTTTTACAGGACATCATTTAATTTCTTGAAGATGAAAAGAGGAGATGAGCATAGAAGGCCATGAAACCCAAGAAGATATTATTCTTTGAGCTAAACACTCAATGTAAAACTCATATGTTATCCTTGGTGGTCTTTTGCTTTTTCTGGTTTATTGTTGAACTTTTGAGGACTTGGAACGGTTAAACATTTGACTTTACTCGAGGACGAGTAAAGAAGCTAAGTGTGGGGGAGTTGATATTCATGTAATTTCCGATTGTATGTTTGTATTTTTAACTAGTTTTTATTAGTTCTAGTTGAAGAAATTACACACTTTTGGTGTAATACTTTATTTTCATATTTATTTGTAATTTGTTTAGATTAGGACTTTTCTGAGCTAAACATGTCAAAGATCATCCAAGGGATCAAGACTGGATCTTAAAATATCAAGGAAAGTGCAAGAAGGCAAGAAAGATTTCGATTTGGAAAAAATACGCATGTACCCGGTCGGGTATTGCCTATACCCGATCGGGTATTTTCTTGATTCGATTGTCCAAATCAAATCCGGGAACAAATGATCGTGGGAGCAAGATTTCGTTAATATTTGTCACATACCCGATCGGGTATGCCGACATACCCGGTCAGGTATGTCCAGAAAAGTGACTTTCTGGGAAATTTCCTAAGATACCTGGTCGGGTATCCTATATACCCGGTCGGGTATCAGCCCCTGCAGCTCCCAAAAGCCTATAAATACACCCCTTTCCTTCACAATAAAACCACCAATTCACATATACTCTTTAGCTCAGTTTAGTTAAGTATTTCTTTTATATTTTTAGCATGTTTAGTCTCCAAATGAGGAGCTAAACTCTTCCATCTTGGTGTTGCTCTTGAAGCTTGTTGATTATTAAAGTTGTGAGTTATTTTCTTAACTTCTTTCCTTGAATATTAATTAATGGTTCTTTCCTTAATATCATCTCTATATTAATGTTGGGGAGTGTTGCTAAGATGACAATTAGTTAACATCTCGACATTAGTTAGAATGATATTTTCTTCCTCTATATTAATGTTGAGGAGTGTTGCTAAGATGACAATTAGTTAACATCTTGATATTAATTATAGTAGGATTCATCTTCTTTAGTAATATTATTCCTTGAATATTAATTAATTCCTACTCATATTTCATATTAATATTTTGAACATTACTTAAAGGATCAACTAGTTTTGTTTCATATATTAATTATTACTAGAAACGATCAACGAACCGATGGTTAATCGTTGATGGTTTCACAAGTAAGTAACTTCGGTTTATTAATGCACGGTCGTGGTTAATAAACTTAAGAGAGATTAATTTTGTTGGTTAAACTGAAATCGTTGTGTTGAGGTTATCAATCTCAATTGATTTCATCAAGGAGTTAGAAAGATTAAATGCTACTATAAATCGGTATAAGGCGTTGTTCTATATTTGATTAATAGTAAGGGTTATTAATGAACGATTGTTGTTAATAACTACCCTCGATGAAGTGGATATACTCCCCGATTGAGTATTCGAGAGGGAATAAGTTATAGATATAACAATGATCGACTAAAATATATCAACAAGTGGAAAGTAGCAATGCCAAGTCCTTTTTTATTCTTGAATTAAACGCATATAGGTTGTTCATCTTAGTTTCTTGATTGAATTAAATCACTCAAAACCAAAACCACCCTTTTTTAATTACTAGTTTCATAAAAAGAGAATCATTCCTTTCCCTGTGGATACGAACTCTACTACGCTATACTACGTATAAGTATTTAGTATTGAATTTATTTTGACGCACCTTGACAAAGTGCTCGTCAAATTTGGCGCCGTTGCCGGGGAAAGGCAATTACTTTTCTTTTTATTTTATCTCATAAAAATCAAAAACAATATATATATATATATATATATATATATATATATATATATATATATATATATAAATCTTGCTCTTCTATTTTCTGAGCTTACATGAGTTATGAGTATATGGATACCAACACTTCATCCTTAGAGAGTCAAATTTCCTTCTTGACTTCTCTAATAAAGGAATCTATCTTTAACTCAAAAGCTCAAGATGCCAAGACATGCAACATTTGCATGTCTCACAGGCATCTTACGGACTTCTGCCCAAAGCTCCAAGAAGAATACCTTGCACAAATTGATGATGTACCTCACATGAGGTATGATCCATTCTCCAACTCTAATATGTCCACGGAGGACATGGTTCGGGCTCTTACTAACAGTGTGACCGCCATGCAACAAAATATGGTGCAATTCCAAAATGAGACCAAGTCTAGCATTTTGAACTTGAAAACTCAAATGAGTCAAATAGCCGGAGTCGTGAGAAGGCTTGAAGCAAGGGATTCAGAAAAACCTCATTCTCAACTAGAATGTGATCCTAAACAACAAACTTTTGCAATCACATTGACAAATGAAGAGGAAATGCAAAAGGAGATCCAGAATCCAGAAGAAGTAGAGAAAGAAAAAGTCACGGAGCTCCAACTGGTCAAAAAAGAGGATAATCTGAGCTTCAAGGTCATATATCTATCCTTGTCATCTTTTGAGGTACCCCCATCAATTCTAAAAATTTTGAGGGAAACTCATAAACTTGGAAAGGACAATGACATTTCTGAAATACTCTTCAAAATTGAGGGATCGAAAAACTTTTCATTGACCATAGTAATCGATAATTTCTTCCCTTTCCTCCCACCGCATGAATCAATGACAATCTGGATATTTGATCCTGGAAAGATTCCCAAATTGAAGAGTCGAGAAGTTGAGCACTCCTATGAACGTCCTAGGAGTGAATGTGTGAAAAAGATAAACTATCATGATCCAAGTTTGAATGACTGAACACAATGATGGCACCGTGCCGCGACGTTAAACGAGGTGCTTCTTGGGAGGCAACCAAAGCAAAGGTACATATTCTTTTCTCCCTTGTAGTTTTCATTTCAAAAAAAAAATACCAGGGGCACCATACCCGATCGGGTGTCACGTACTACCCGGTCGGGTATAAACAAAATATAAAGGGTGAAGCTCGAGTAACCAAATACTCGATCGACTCAGGGGTGGAAAATTATGAAGTACCCGATCGGGCAGCTCCATATACCCGGTCGGGTATGTTAATTTTTTTGGGAGTATGTTCGCACCAAAACACCCGATCGAGTATACCCCAACCCGATCGGGTAGGACCCCGGATTTTGAAGAAACACAGGCATACCCGATCGGGTATGTCAGGGTACCCGGTCGGGTACACGGTCTTTAAACCCGAATTAGCCACCCAAAACACCCATTTCATCTTCCCCAAACCTCCAATTTCGAAGTTTCTTTCTCCCATTACTCCCTCGAATCTCCACCAAATCTTTCCAAACCAACGCCAAAATCTTCACCACATTTCCCTCTACACCCCATATCCATCAACACCATATTTTCCCCCAAAAAACTCAAGTCCAAAAATAATGCCTTACGCCCTCCCCCAAGTCCGAATTTGTAACTCAAAATTCAAATCATCAAGCGAAAATGGCACCAAAGAGAACAAGGGGCGAGAGTATTTCGTTTAGAGCACCGGTCAACCCGGTTATGATGGAGACGAGCACTAGGGACAGTGTTTCGAGCTAAATGAGGGGGAGTCACTCATCGGTGCGTACTTAAGTTTGATACCTTGTAAACTAGCATTATTTTCTTCGCAAAAAAAAAATGAAATGCTAGTTAGGTTGACAATCCAAAATATGGGCAATCTAAGCAAAAAAGGCTTACAAAAAAATGATGAGTGAGTGGAGAGGTGGAAAAATAAAAGAGATGCTAGGATGAAAACCTGAAAAGGCTCCTAGGCAAAATGAGAGATATGAGAGATATATATTTGTTTTTACAGGACATCATTTAATTTCTTGAAGATGAAAAGAGGAGATGAGCATAGAAGGCCATGAAACCCAAGAAGATATTATTCTTTGAGCTAAACACTCAATGTAAAACTCATATGTTATCCTTGGTGGTCTTTTGCTTTTTCTGGTTGATTGTTGAACTTTTGAGGACTTGGAACAGTTAAACATTTGACTTTACTCGAGGACGAGTAAAGAAGCTAAGTGTGGGGGAGTTGATATTCATGTAATTTCCGATTGTATGTTTGTATTTTTAACTAGTTTTTATGAGTTCTAGTTGAGGAAATTACACACTTTTGGTGTAATACTTTATTTTCATATTTATTTGTAATTTGTTTAGATTAAGACTTTTCTGAGCTAAACATGTCAAAGATCATCCAAGGGATCAAGATTGGACCTTAAAATATCAAGGAAAGTGCAAGAAGGCAAGAAAGATTTCGATTTGGAAAAAATACGCATGTACCCGGTCGGGTATTGCCTATACCCGATCGGGTATTGCCTATACCCGATCGGGTATTTGCTTGATTCGATTGTCCAAATCAAATCCGGGAACAAATGATCGTGGGAGCAAGATTTCGTTAAGATTTGTCACATACCCGATCGGGTATGCCGACATACCCGGTCGGGTATGCCCAGAAAAGTGACTTTCTGGGAAATTTCCTAAGATACCTGGTCGGGTATCCTATATATCCGGTCGGGTATCAGCCCCTGCAGCTCCCAAAAGCCTATAAATACACCCCTTTCCTTCACAATAAAATCACCAATTCACATATACTCTTTAGCTCAGTTTAGTTAAGTATTTCTTTTATATTTTTAGCATGTTTAGTCTCCAAATGAGGAGCTAAACTCTTCCATCTTGGTGTTGCTCTTGAAGCTTGTTGATTATTAAAGTTGTGAGTTATTTTCTTAACTTCTTTCCTTGAATATTAATTAATGGTTCTTTCCTTAATACCATCTCTATATTAATGTTGGGGAGTGTTGCTAAGATGACAATTAATTAACATCTCGACATTAGTTAGAATGGTATTTTCTTCCTCTATATTAATGTTGAGGAGTGTTGCTAAGATGACAATGAGTTAACATCTTGATATTAATTATAGTAGGATTCATCTTCTTTAATAATATTCTTCCTTGAATATTAATTAATTCCTACTCATATTTCATATTAATATTTTGAACATTACTTAAAGGATCAACTAGTTTTGTTTCATATATTAATTATTACTAGAAACGATCAACGAACCGATGGTTAATCGTTGATGGTTTCACAAGTAAGTAACTTCGGTTTATTAATGCACGGTCGTGGTTATTAAACTTACGAGGGATTAATTTTGTTGGTTAATCTGAAACCGTTGTGTTGAGGTTATCAATCTCCATTGATTTCATCAAGGAGTTAGAAAGATTAAATGCTACTATAAATCGGTATAAGGCGTTGTTCTATATTTGATTAATAGTAAGGGTTATTAATGAACGGTTGTTGTTAATAACTACCCTCGATGAAGTGGATATACTCCCCGATTGAGTATTCGAGAGGGAATAAGTTATAGATATAACAATGATCGACTAAAATATATTAACAAGTGGAAAGTGGCAATGCCAAGTCCTTTTTTATTCTTGAATTAAACGCATATAGGTTGTTCATCTTAGTTTCTTAATTGAATTAAATCACTCAAAACCAAAACCCCCCTTTTTTAATTACTAGTTTCATAAAAAGAGAATCATTCCTTTCCCTATGGATACGAACTCTACTACGCTATACTACGTATAAGTGTTTAGTATTGAATTTATTTTGACGCACCTTGACAAAGTGCTCGTCAATTATTTTCTTCATTGTTATTCTCCACAATTGTAGCAGTTGGGGCCACACATTCTACTCCAGTTGCTACCGAATCTCCAAATATTTGATCCCATTGCTCTTCAATGTTCTTTGGAATTCCTTTATGCTTGAACGTCTCTACTTCTGCCTTTTCCTAATGAGAAAATTCTTATTTCAAAATAAATATTATAATAATTTCAATTCTAAAGTAATAAGCTATCCAAAACAAATACCTTAATTTTTTTACTCCACCACTCATCTGAGCAATCGAGTGTTCCAATGGCTGTATTCCAACCCAATCCAATCTCATCACGTTTCAATTACTTCCACAATTGCCAATCTTTTTTCTTAAAGTCAAATTTATTTTTCAAACTTTTAAAAGAACACTTTCTTTTTGTTCTTTCCTCAAATAAAGCTTGCATCTCCTTCCACCTAAATTGTTGTCCCCTTCCATTCTTAGGAATGAACTCGATGCATATTTCATTAAAAATTCCAATAGTTTCATCTGACCAAATAAAGTATCCCCCCTCATCTTTCTTAGATGACATCTGAAAGGCTCAACCAGCAATATAGCAAATGCGAAGTGACAAAAATTAGTTTGGGATCAATTCCTAAATGAGAGCAAATTTTACACAAAGTGGTGACTTCTGGACCAACTTTTTTTAACAAAAGCAAAATAGCTACACAAAAGAAAGGACTACATGTATTGGAACTGTTCTTCCTGTAACACACCAATACAAATATCCGTCTAACATGTATGTCTTCAAACTATTATTCTTGTAACACACCAAATTTTTGCCCTAATATTTTATATTAATTAATCCTATTGATGGAGTTTAATGCAACTACGAGAGCTAAATCTACAGAAGCAGATGAAAATATGGCAGCGTAAGACAGTGTCTTATTGATCAGTGTTTCGATCCCCTTTTAGGAGGTCTACAAGTCATATTTATAGGCTAAAGAACTAGTGTTTCAAAAGGAAACCGATACAATAAATGCTATTAATTACACAATAGTTCGAATAGAACTCTCGTAACGTCTTGGTCGTTGTGCAATGATTCTTCCTTTACTCCCACGTTCCTGCCGTTAACTCCTGCCAGCTGCCAATCTAATGATAGCATGCCACATCAACCCTAGGAATATTCCAGCCTCACTACAACTCCAACCAGGCTCAAGGCCTGCTTCCCAGCCTGGCCTGATTGTGGGTTCCTCTCATGGGTTTAATTCCTAGTTAGGCCCAGTGGTTATCTAACATTAATCCCGTTTCAGGGCTAATCCCTTAAGAGCTTGATCCCATTGTGGGCTTTGTCCCATCAATTAGGCTAACCCCGGTGAGGGTTGGTCCTGTTATGGGCTGGATTATGTAATTGGGCCATAGTCAGAATCAATGGTACCATCACGAGCCCCCTACTCTCTAAAATCAACGAGGCTAGATTTTAGGAGAGTAATTTGGAGTGAACAATTTCAAATTTGGAATCTTTTGGGCGAATTGTAGAGCCGCTTGCATTAAATGCGCCCAACTTGACATAGGCCTGCAACCCGGAACAGTTCCCAATCCGACTTAGCATCTTCAGCACTCGAGTGTTATCGTTGCGGTTCCCAAGAGGTTTTCAAGCCCTAATTTCTTGACTATTTAAAGGCTTATCATTCTACATCACGCTCTTTCGCAATCTTCCCTCTTGCTTTGGCATTCGTCTTCTTGGTTGGGAGCTTTAGGTCGCGAAACCCTTTTCCTCCATCTTCAAGCATCATCAGGTTAGTTTCCCTAATGTCTTCATTGAGTTTTGTTCCTCTGCACCATGTATTCCCCGAGGCAGAGGCCATCTCCAACCGGCCCTGCATTCCGGTGGACCCGGATGGGAGGGAAACTCACTTCTTCCTCTCCTGCGAGTACGCCCGGCAGGTCCCGGCCGTCACTTTGTCCGACGCTGAATTTAGCGAGGCGATGGCCCTCGCGGGCCCTAGCGTTGTCTACTCTCGCCCAACTCCTTGGCAAAATATTGTAGATCCCCCTTCCCCCCTTCATTTTGGGGTACATCTGGCTAGTTTGCAAGTAGGCCTTCAATTCCCTCTTCATACTGCCCATCTGAGCGTTATGGGCTATTATGGCGTGATTCCTGGTCAATTTTCCCCAACAACCCATATGTTCATAGCTGGGTTCCTTGCCCGATGCCTGCATTTAGGTTTTCGCCCTTTTATTTACATCTTCCTCCATTTCTTTCACTCTGTGCGACCTGGTGGTTCTGAGTCCCTGGGATACCTCTCGATCTCTCAACGGGCCGGCCACCGTTTTTTTGAAGCCAAATCTTACCGCGACTGTTTCAAGGGTTGGAGGCAGAAATGGGTATGGGTCACCCCTGCGGATGGGAGGCTGCAGTTTGAGAACAGGTGGGGGGGAGATGATACGGAAGTGGGCCATGCCTTTTCTGTCAGAGGGCAATGCGGAGGCCGCCAAGCTGATTGCTGAGGGTGCACCATTTCTGATGGGCCATTACTGTAATACCCCGAAAATTTGAGAGAATTTGGGGAATAATTAAAATTGTGTTTCGTATCGTTTAAACGGTCTTTAGGTAGTTTATTATGGTTGGTTTATTGTTTGGGACCAAAGGGAGGTTCAAACGGGGAAGAAACGGGGCAAAAACTAAGGTTTGGGGTGCCTGGGGGTCACGCACGGCGTGCGTGGCAAGAAAATCAAGCGGAATAGCTACTGCCAGCCACGCACGGCATGCGTGGAAAGTACGCACGCGTGCGTCTCTGTTTTATCCTAATGCGACTCAAAATTCGGAAATTCACTATAAATACATCCCTAATCCGATTTTCCTCATTCCAAAAACCCTAGAACCGCCTCTTCAAGCTTTATTTATTCCAGATCTTAAATATTAACATAAACAACACGATTTTTGAGTCCAAGAACGTGATCAAACAATCCAACCTTTCGGTAAGTGCGTTTGTTGCCTAATTAGCGTCGTTCATCCGTTTTCTTAATTTATCTCTCCTAAATTGAGATCCTTCGATCCTATAACTTCCTAGGGACGAGTTAGTGATCCCTCAAGATAGGTTTGGCGTTTAGGATTCGTTGTTAATCTCAAGGTAAGGATTATTGCAACCAAAACTACTATTTTGCCCCTATTATGTACTCCCTCCGTCCCACTTCAAGGTTCCCACGCGGTTTACGATGTTTGACTGACCATAAAGTTAATTGATCCCTGTCATTAATAAGATTATTTTTAGTAAATAAAATTTACATATTCAGAAAGTACATTAAAACCGCTACAAAGCCTGATCAAGAAAAATTAAATTTGATAAAAGTTGAATATATAAAGTAAAAGATTTAGAACAATGCACGTTGACCGGAGAATAGTGGACAAGAACCTTTGAATGGGACGGAGGGAGTATTAATTAGGGTTCATTCTATGATTTGAGTTTCTTTTTGAAATTTTATGGATATTTAGGTTATTATAGTAATGATATGATGATGTATGATTTTCTGGGAATTTATGAACGTGTGTTTTTTGGTGAATTTATCAAATCAGTTTGCTATGAATTGTGATTTTTGAGGACTGTTCTTTTGGGATTGGAAACTTTTGTAGATTGTTTTGGTATGAGTTGAAGTATGATTTGAGACTATTATAATTGGTTATATTGAAAATATATTATAGATTTAGAATACCCCAATTGGATTATTTTGGTGGTGGTATTAAATGCTACTTTTGGGAAGTGGCGGTTTGGGTTAAACCCTCTTTTTGGAAAGTGTTGTGAGATCAAATCTTTTGGGACAAACTATATATTTTTAAATGTATAATTTGGTATGAAAATTTACATGTATATTCTGGAGTTATAAATATCCTTATTGGATTATTTTGAATATGGTATTAAATACTATTTTGGGACTAGTTCTGGATAAACCCTAATTTGTGAACGTTGACTTTGAATTAGAGATTTTTGGCATATGATTTTGAGACTTGAATCTGAAAGAAATATTATGAGAAAGTATTTTGAAGTATATCTTAATTCAAGATAAAATTAAGGATTTTATAAGAGGTGAGCACCCGGGAGAAATCCGTAGTGTCGGTTTTCCACATCCGGATAAATGTGGAGGGTGGTTAGAGCTATATACCACGGGTTTAGTTTAGGTTTAAGTTGATTATTGGTGGCGGGAGAAATATCGGTAAATATTGGTGGCGGGAGAATCCCGGTATTTCTTTTGAGAACTTTAAAAGTTCTTTGGTGGCCGCGGTAGTAGTTTCTAATTACCCGGGTTTCTAACCCATTGTGAGGTAGGGGGGCGTTGTCCGAACTACTTGGACTTCTTACTACTCGGTAGCCAGAAAGGGCCTTCCCAGAATAAGAGGTGTTTCCCTATCCTCTTCCATGTCCATTACTACAAAGTCGACAGGGAAAATGAATTCGTCAACCTTGACCAAGACGTCTTCAACAATTCCTTTCGGATATTTGACTGAGCGATCAGCCAGTTGAAGACACATCCTGGTGGGTTTCATTTCCCCAAATCCTAGCTTCTCGACTATAGAGGAAGGCATCAGGTTGATACTCGCCCCTAAGTCAGCTAGAGCATTATTGAAATTGAAATTGTCAATTGAACAAGGGATAGTGAAGCTACCTGGATCCTTTAGCTTTTCAGGTATTGACCTTAGAACCAACACTGAGCATTCTGCATTTAGGTCCACGACTGAGAGCTCCTGTAGCTGTCTCTTGTTTGTCAGCAAGTCCTTGAATAACTTGGCATATTTTGGCATCTCCGCCAATGCATCCCATCAGCGGCAGGTTGACGTGGAGTTGTTTGAGTAGGTCCAGGAATTTGTTGTATTTCCTACTATCGTCATCATTTTTAACCCGTGAAGGAAACGGGAGAGAAGGTTTGACAATGGTGACCTTTGTGTTAGGGCGTGTTGGTTCCATGCTCTTCTTAGTTGGAGCATCAGTATGTTTCTCAGGTGTCATACTAGGTGCCTCCTCCTCTTCATTGTTCTTCTGCTTGTCCTCGGTTGTTTGTCTCCCACTTCGGAGAGTGATAGCTTGCACCTGTTCACGGGGATTAGGTTCTGTAGTGTTAGGGAAGTTGCAAGGTTGACGACCGGGAACATTATTCTGAGTAATTTGCATCATCAGAGTTTTGATCTGATTGTCAGTGCTAGCTTACTATTTTGCCATTTCCTCCCGTTGCCATGCTAGTTCAGCTACCAACAAGCCTATCTCCGAGGTTTGGGCTGCCTCTGTTTGTCGTATATGCGGGGGCACATAAACCTGATTGTTCTAGGTTGATTGGTTTACTGCCCCTCCTTGGTTTCGCCCGTGGAAGTTGTGCCCTTGATTGTTGTTGGGGTAGCTCTGGTTACCTTGGTAACCTCCACGAGGAGGACCATTGTTGTAATCCCCCTGTCATTGGTTGCCTTGGTAATTTCTCCCCTGGTAATTCTGGGGAGGGTAATTTGTGTTACCCCCCTATTACCTTGATTTGCCCATGGCCCTTCTTGTTTCGTTCGGCCATATTCCAGCATGTTTACCTCCCTGTTGTTACTTACATTACAATCATCAACTAATTGACATGAATTGGTCAAATGCGGACCAAAACATATCTCACAGGAGAGTACAAGTTCAGTAGAATTAGAAACAGGTGAATAAACATTAAATTGTGATGAGTGTGGGGCAGAGTTTGAGTTCCCGAAGTATTGGGATGGTTGCTGATTCGGGGCAGCACCTATGTGGTTGACCTGGTTGGTGTGATTGTTTTCGCCCTTCAGATTTTTCACTTCCACCACCAACCCTTCAATCTTTGCGGTTAAGGCCGTGAGTTGGTCCACTTCAAGATAACCTGGTTTTGTGGCCACTGGAGTTCTTTCATCGTACCAGTATCTTGCATTGGAAGTGACCTTCTCCACCAGAGCTTCATTGGCGTCGGGCGCGATGTCAAGGAACGATCCCACCTGCGAAGAGAAATCAAGCTCTTTTTTGCTTCCAACTTGAAGCTCATTATAGAATGGAACATCAAGCTGCTAGGGTCCATCAGTGTGAGTGGACACTTGTTTCTCATATCCTTGAAGCGCTCCCATGCTTCATTTAATGATTCCGTCGGGAATTGCCTAAAATTTTGGATTGCAGTTTTGATTTTAGCAACCGCCGACGGAGGAAAGTACTCTTGATTGAACGCCTGGTGTCGTGCTGCCCATGTCGTGAAACTGTCCTGTTGGGCCCTGAGATCGTCTTCTTTGGACCCGCCAAATTGATGATTAGACATCATGTTGATAATGGCGGGTTTTATCTCGAAGTTGGTCGCCTCTATTGTTGGTGCGCTTATGCTATCATCCTCGATGAAGCTTGGTGTGAGGTTTTGCAGCACCGCCTTTTGGTCCGTCATGATTGGTTTCTTGTGGATCAAAAGATTTTTCCACAAAGTTCGTTCAGGTTCAGGATTAAGTTCAAGTAGCCCTTCCACTCCTTTAGAGCGGGTGTGCATTCATTTATCCTGAAATCTTTATACAAATGTCGCAAGTGCGAAAAAGTCTCCCTAACTAGAATTCACCTATGCTAGAACTAGATTAAGAAATTACCGTGCCATTCCCCGGCAACGGCGCCATCTGATAACCGCTTTCGCGGCGTTGTAGTTAAACGGAGTCTAACCTTTCAGTTTTTCCCCGAGTCATTTGATAACTGCTTTCGCGGCGTTGTAGTAAAACGGAGTCTAACCTTTCGGTTTTTCCCCGAGTATCGTGTCTCTTGAGGAATGGCGGAGGAGTTTTCTTAATTTAGTCTTAGTCACGGGCTATCGCTAATTGTTGGAAGCTTTTTCAATACAAAAAGGTGATTGTATTCTAGACTAGGCCAATTTGCACAATTATACTAGGAGAAAAATTTGTTTTGGGCATGAATTGAGTAAAGGAATATGGATTGACTTGTTAGCCGAAAATTAGGGGTTAAAATTAATTAATTGAGCTAGTTATTCAATTTGATGAATTAGTAATTAATAATTGTTAGCCAATTTACTTGGAGTCCTTAAGACACACAAGCAAGCAATTGCTTGGAAACTTGAGGACATCAATGGAATAAGTCCAACCTTTTGTACCCACACCATCAAGATCGAGGGAGGGTTTAAACCTGTCGTCCAACCACAACGATGTTTGAACCCAAACATGATGGAAGTAGTGCGTGCTGAAATCGTCAAACTGTTGGATGCGGGTATCATTTACCCCATCTCTGATAGCCAATGGGTAAGACCGATTCATGATGTCCCCAAAAAGGGGGGACTGACTATCACGAAAAATGAAAAGGGTGAACTTCTGCCCAGTCGAAATGTTACCGGGTGTCGAATGGTAATTGATTACCACAAATTGAATGAAGCCACCCGGAAGTTCTTTTTTCCCCTCCCCTTCATCGATCAATTAATAGAGAGGTTGGCAGGCCATAGTCATTATTGTTTCCTGGATGGCATGAGTGGATACTTCCAAATCCATGTCAACCCGGAAGACCAATACAAAACTACATTCACATGCCCTTTTGGGACCTTTGCTTTTCGTAGGATGTCTTTTGGTCTCTGTAATGCCCCTGCCACTTTCATGAGGTGCATGATTGCCATATTTGAGAAATATATTGGCCACTTCATGGAGGTATTCATGGATGATTTCTCTATTTTTGGGGAATCCTTTGAAAAATGTCTTGAAAACCAGGAAAAAGTACTTATCCGCTGCAAGGAAACCCACTTAGCCTTAAGTTGGGAGAAATGTCACTTCCTTGTGAAAGAGGGTATAGTACTTGGACACAAAGTGTCAAGTAACGGGGTCGAGGTTGACCGTGCGAAAATTGAAACGATAGAGAAACTCCCTCCACCAACCACGGTAAAAGCCATCCGCAGTTTCTTGGGACATGCGGGCTTTTATCGTCGTTTTATAAAGGATTTCTCTAAAATCGCAAAACCTCTCACCCGGTTACTCGAAAAAGATGCGGTTTTTATATTCTCTGATGAATTTCACCAAGCTTTCCAAATACTTAAAACACAACTTATCAATGCTCCAGTACTTGTGGCCCCGGATTGGAGTTTACCTTTCGAACTCATGTGTGACGCTAGTGACTTAGTAGTGGGAGCCATTCTCGGCCAAAGGAAGGACAAGAACTTCCACCCGATCTACTGCGCTAGCAAAACTCTGTCCGGGCCACAACTGAACTACACCACCACTGAAAAAGAATTCCTTGCTATTGTTTGTGCTTTAGAGAAGTTTAGGACTTACATCATTCTTTCGAAGGTTATTATCTATACCGATCATTCAGCCATTAGATATCGCCTCCAAAAGCATGATGCTAAGCCTAGACTGTTACGCTGGGTTCTTTTGTTGCAGGAATTTGATATTGAAATCAGGGACCGGAAAGGATCTGCTAATCAGGCAGCTGATCACCTTTCAAGGTTAGATGTCGAATTAGCAGAAACCTTTGGAAGATGCGAGGTGGATGAACTTTTTTCCTGCGGAGAGGTTAATGGCAATATCCGCCAAGGAACAAACACCATGGTATGTCGACATTGCCAACTACCTTGTTGGTAACGTCGAGCCTACCGACCTAACAAGGCACATGAAGAGGCGGTTCCTGTCAGAAGCAAGGCACTATTTTTGGGATGATCCATATCTATTCCGAATTTGTGCTGACCAGGTGGTGAGAAGATGTGTTACTGAAGCTGAGGGAAGAGACATACTGAAACATTGTCACAGCGGTCCTACTGGGGGCCATTTTTCAGGGAATAGAACTGCCAGACGGGTTCTGGACTGTGTGTACTTCTGGCCCATGATTTTTAAAGATGCTAATGTATTTGTTTCCTCTTGTGATAACTGTCAGCGAATCGAGAACATTTCTGGGCGCAATGAGATGCTCCAACACTATATATTACCTTGTGAGGTATTTGATGTTTGGGGCATCGACTTTGTTGGACCTTTTCCCAGCTCAAGAGGGAACAAATACATTCTTGTGGCCATTGATTATGTTTCTAAGTGAGTTGAGGCTCAGGCCTGCGTCACCAACGACTCTCGAGTAGTCGTGAATTTTCTGAAAAAGTTGTTTACGAGGTTTGGTGTGCATAGGGTTTTGATCAGTGATAGAGGGACTCATTTTCATAATGACCCAATGGCCAGACTTTTGGCCAAATATGAAGTCCAGCATCGAAGCGGAGTAGCGTACCACCCACAGACTCAGGGGCAGGTTGGAAAAGCTAACAGGGATTTGAAGTCGATTTTAGAGAAAACTGTTTCCCAGACCAGGAAAGACTGGTCAACTAAACTTGACGACGCACTTTGGGCATTTTGGACCGCATACAAAACCCCGATCAGAACCATCCCATTTCGCCTAGTACACGGGAAGTCTTGCCACTTACCCGTTGAACTCGAACATAAAGCACTTTGGGCGATGAAAAATGTATGTTTCAAACTTGACGCTGCACGGAAAGAACAAATGTACCAGCTAAATGAACTGGAAGAGTGGAGAGCGCAAGCTTTTCATAATTCCAAACTCTACAAGGAATGGGCCAAACTCTATCATGATCAACACATCAAGGCTCGTGGTTTCAATGCTGGGGACAAGGTGCTACTGTTCAACTCCCGGTTAAAATTTTTTCAAGAAAACTGAAATCAAGATGGTCTGGACCTTTCACGGTCGCGAAAACTTACCCCTATGGCACCATCGAGATCGAAGATGCAAGCGGGGGTCCCTTTAAGTTCAATGGCCACCAACTCAAACTTTAGCACGGTGGCCCAGTCGAAAAAAGAAAGGATATTCTCTATCTCCAGAAATTTTGAATCAAAGGAGGAAATCCGTCAAACTAGTGACGTTAAAGAAGCGCTCATTGGGAGGCAACCCATTATTTTTTTAAAAAACTAAACTTAAAAAATGTTATTTTGATATTTGCAGATGTCTGGAGGAGGAAGCGACGATCCCATCTATCAGGAGCCACCACTGGTTAGGCATGACCCATTGCACGTGCGAGATATCCCATTTTCTACTGATGCTGACCGCACATGCTTACAGATGTGGGGGCAGTACCGCACTCTTCTAGTTCCCATGATCCTGGATCAGAGGATGCTCGAGGAATGGGGATATTGGGCCGACATTGATGCTCTACTGGGAGATTCCTTGTGGCGTGAGATTCTATCCATACATGAAAGAGCTAGCTTCCCATTGACGACGGAGTTCCTATGCTCTCTACGCTTCACTCACTACGGCCACACTGTGCACACAAGATCTGTCATTGGGCCGGCGACTCAGATGAGATTCACTATCATGGGCATTTCCATCACTGTGGCTGAGCTCGGATGGAGAATTGGGCTCTATGCCCCTTCATATACACAGACAGACGAGTTCTGTGCTCTCCCGACACGTTTACCTGAGACATTTGACATTGATGAGTTCTGGCACAGGCACTCCACAGACACTAGACCGTTCCTTCGCATGCACCCCCAGTCGAGCCGATGGAGGCAGACTCACTGGCATATACTCTCATTTGTACTCTCTTGTGGGTTTTTTGGACGACCTAACAACACGAACAAGTTGTCCAAAAAGGGACATACTATTCTTTTGGAGTCTGGTTCACCGCACCCTGGTGAATATGGCAGTCCTTTTGGCGTGTTTCTTCCGAAGCTAGGGGAAGAGTGTTCGCCGCACGATCCAGGCAAGGCCCTTCGTCACTACTCTCGTCCGGTCTTTCTATCCTGACCTAGACATTCCATGTCTACTCCCACTACAGGATAGCATTCACATTCTTAGATGCCCATCCTTTGGGAACATGAGGATCAAGAAGAAGCGAAATACTCAGGAGCTTCCGTGCATTGAGCAGTCGACCCAGCAGAGTAGCTCTTCTCGAGCCCCACCACACAGGAGACCTGGTGAGCCAGCCTCGAACATGCCTAGTGCTTCAGATTGGAGTGCGATGATAGACGCGATGAGGGGTCTTCAGACCTCATTCGTAGATTTTCAGGGTGCACAGGAGAGAGCATTTCAGGAGATGCGAGAGGCACATGCGTCGGCCCTAGGAGAATTCAGAGATTATAGACTGGCACAGGAGGGAGCCAACAGGGATATTCAGGAGCAGCTAGAGACCCAGGGACTGGATATTGAGGAGATACGAGAGTGGTTGCGGCCTAATCAGGGATCACAGGATGACACAGGCGATGCCTAGATTTGCTTCTTCCTTGACATTTATTTGTGTTTGTTTGTTTATTCAGGATTGGACATTGCGCTACTCTTTTGACTTGAATGCTCTCACAAACTACCTATGGATGTTGTAAGGATTTTTTTTAAAACCATTTTAATCCTGTTTCATTGTTTCTCTTCACAAAATCTTTTCAAAACTCAAGTGTGAGGAAAGAACAAAAAAAATGTGCCTTTAATTCTAAACTTTGTGCATTAAAATGAGACCTCGAGGGCGAGGTCCAGCTCAAGTGTGAGGAGGTTGCGTTTTACACTCAAAAGTCAAAACCTTGTTTTAGAACAATCTTTTTACTATTTTTGATATGAAACATTAATTTCTCAATTGTTATCAATCACATAATAGGTTAGAGAATCACCCTTATTATAAGAATTTACTTTTATTATTATTTTTAGAAAACTTGAAATTGTTATGGTTTGTTGGTTGTGAAAGTAAAAGGCTGAATTTGTTTTAATTGGACATTCATTTTAGTCAAAAAAAAAAAAAAACTCATTTAATCTACTATGCGGTTAGCTTCTTCTCTCATTACCCAGCAAACAAATTTTTTGCTTCCAAGAGCTATTTTCTTTCGGCCGAGTTGTGTAAAGTACATATGCGGCTAAGTGTTGCAGCTTTTCTTTCTGATTATCGCACCCATGTGTTGTTATACCTATCCATCCCTTCCCACTGGCACTATATCCTCCCCTTGGACAATTCCATCTCCAACAAAAGGGGGGGGGGGGGGGGGGGGGGAGCTCCGTTTTATCCATTAACCATAGTCTGTACATCCACCATGAGACTACACCGCCAACAAGAGTGAAAATGAGTAAAAAAACTAGATGAATGTCCAATTTAGAATCATGAAAACCTTGGGATAGGAAATGATTGGTGGTTTAACATAATCAATAGTTTCTTTAGTAATAATAATTTTAAATTCTTGTATTTTGGGTGATTTTTCTAAAATGTTTAAAAATTGACAATAAAAAAGGGAGATTTTTGTTTCTATTTCTTTAATAGCAATTCGATTGTGATTCAGTCAGGTTTTACCTTTTTGAGTGTGTTTGCAACTAATTTGTCGCTTGAGGACAAGCAACGCTTAAGTGTGAGGAGATTGATAAGTCCATTTTTGTACTTATTTTTCTTATCAAATTTAAGTAATTTTGGACTGAAAAACAAAAAAACAAGGCATGTTTTATATATTTTGGTTCAAGTTTCGTGAAATCAGGTAAATTTGGGGTCAATTTAGCACAAAATGAGTCAATTTGAGTGACAAATGATATCATACCGAAAGAAGGAAGCAGAATTTCAAAGTGGTCCACAAGGGAAAGTTGAAGAGCACAAAATACAGAACAAGACAGACAAAAAACCTCACAGGCGCCCAAATTCACCGCCTACCAGGCCGCCTACCGTTGTTTGAAAAAGGTCAACATTTTATGAAATTTGACCGGACCGGAGAAAAATGGAAGGCGGCCGACACTGGACGGAAGGGGGCCGCCTTCGATGACCGCCTGCGGCACAAGGCGACAAACCAACTACCGACCGGTGGGATTTGACGGCTGGCGGACAGACAGGAACGGCAGGCGGCCGCCTGCTGGACCGCCTGCGGCGGATGAGGTTTCCGGTGTCACGCCTTTCGGTGACATGACGGAAGGCGGCCGGGACAGGGCCAGAGGCGGCCGCCTGTTTGGCCGCCTACGAGATTTTTCGTGCTATAAATAGCCCGATTTTTGCTGAACTCAAACACACCTCTTCCAACCCTAATTCAGTTCAAAAAGGTACAGTTCTTAAGCCATTTCCGCGCTCCAACGTCTTTTGGGAGAGAGAAACTTCAAATCTTCATATCTTCTTCATTTTAGCTTCAAATTGTAAGTTCTTTATATGTATTTTCATCGTCTCAACGAGTAGAATCTGAATCTATGCTTTGTTTTCTCGATCCGTTCTTCGAATTCTTCCAGAATATTTATCTAGTATTTCGCATTTTCTTCCATAAATTAAATAAAATTGTTGTTGATGTTGAATTCGTTCCAATTAATTATATAGTTGTTCACTAGCCTCAAGGTTGTTATTTATCTGAAGAAACATAATTTTCACGAAGTACAAGTAATTTTTAATTAATTTCGGTAATTAGTTTTTATTATTGCATAAATTAAATTAATTACACAAAAATAGAAAAAAACTGTCTCGGCCCTAAATCCAGTGTATTTCACTGTAATATCACCCCAGTAGTCAATAGAAAATTTAGAACGAATTTAGCCTATTTTTAATTGCCTTTTGTATTTTATAGTTAAAAGTGGGAAAATTATCAATTAATTGTTAAAATTGGATTTTAGGTTTGAAAATTCGTAAAAAAATTCCAGAAAGTCACACTGTAGTTCCAGAAAGTTTATTTTGACAATATCTTTTTTTTTTTTAATTTTTGCTATTATACATGTTTAATTCCTTGTTAATGTTTAATTTATTTATCATATTGTTGAATGCAAAAATAATGTTTAGTAGCTAAATTTTTTTTGGGCATGAATTGAGTAAAGGAATATGGATTGACTTGTTAGCCGAAATTAGGGGTTAAAATTAATTAATTGAGATAGTTATTCAATTTGATGAATTAGTAATTAATTATTGTTAGCCAATTTCATTAATTAAATTTTGGAAAATTATTTCTAACTTGTCTATGAGATTAGAAAGTAATTTGAACCAACTTTAATCAAGCACATTAATAAGGCCTAGAAATAGGATAATTTTAATGAAATGGATTTAATTGTCTTTTGTATTTTATAGTTAAAAGTGGGAAAATTATCAATTAATTGTTATAATTGGATTTTAGGTTTGAAAATTCGTGAAAAAATTCCAGAAAGTCATATTGTAGTTAGAGAAAGTTTATTTTGACAATATCTTATTTTTGTTTAATTGTTGCTATTATACATGTTTAATTCCTGGTTAATGTTTAATTTAGTTACCATATTGGTGAATGCAAAAAAAATGTTTAGTAGCTAAATTGTTTTGGGCATGAATTGAGTAAAAGAATATGGATTGACTTGTTAGCCGAAAATTAGGGGTTAAAATTAATTAATTGAGCTAGTTATTCAATTTGATGAATTAGTAATTAATAATTGTTAGCCAATTTCATTAATTAAATTTTGGAAAATTATTTCTAACTTGTCTATGAGATTAGAAAGTAATTTGAGCCAACTTTATTCAAGCACATTAATAAGGCCTAGAAATAGGATAATTTTAATGAATTGGATTTACATCTTGTCTATGAGAAATAAATTCAATTTGCTTAAATAATGAATTTAATTAGTTAATGAATTTGGCTATTTTTATTAATTAAAATTTTGGAGAATTATTTCTGCCTTGTCTATGAGATTAGAATTTAATTCAAGCCAACCATTTTTGAATACATTAATAAAACCTAGAAATAGGATAAATTAATGAAAGTAATTTCTATTCTTCTCTATGAGAAAAGAAATTATTAGTCCAATTTTAGTTTTAAATTCCCCTAATTACTAGGTCCAAGAATATATCCATTTCCAATTACTCAATTCATTGCCCTTATTTGCCTCAATCTTTTCATTAAACTTTAGAATATTTGATCTTAAATCTTTAGTTGAAATTTGCTCCTAGTATAATTGTGCAAATTGTCCTAGTCTAGAATACAATCACCTTTTTGTATTGAAAAAGCTTCCAACAATTAGCGATAGCCCGTGACTAAGACTAAATTAAGAAAACTCCTCCGCCATTCCTCAAGAGACACGATACTCGGGAAAAAACCGAAAGGTTAGACTCCGTTTTACTACAACGCCGCGAAAGCGGTTATCAGCAGGTGATGAAGGTTATGCATGATGATGAGGGTTGCGTTAGATTACGTAGTTTAGTATTCATAATCACATAGTTATTGTTTATTTCAGTTTGAGAACATGTAGACATTTAAATTATTCTTTTGAAATTTTCAGTACATAAATACTTGGATTATTTTTGGATGGTGATTTAGCCTGTGCATTCGGTTATGTGAGAACCGAGTGTGGCGGTAACACCCATTGAATCTTTTGCTTCCGCTGCAATTGAAACCGTTTTGAACTTAAATGTTTTGGAAAATTCTTTCTACACCTGCTGTAGTTAGCACCAATTTCGGGTATAAATTTGGAGGTGTTACAATTACGTAGGTTAGGACTGAGTGGTTGTACTTACCTTTTCGTCAGGTCGGCTTTGTCTGAGTTGGCGTTCCTTTAAGTTTTTATCTTCTGGATGCCTTTTTCCTGACTCGGTTTGTGCTTGTTACAACGGGTGATAAGATGACCTCCCGGTTGGAACGACTTGCGACAAAGGCTGGTGCCACTCCTAGTCCCTTGGTTCCTGCCAGGAAGATCAAGACCCGGGGGAGCGCTGGGGCTGCCTTGGAGAAGTCAGGGGGATCCGCCCCCAAAGATAGTGTCGGGCCTTTAAATACGCCGGCTGTTGACTTCTTTTTCGATTCTGACTTCGTTGCTTCTAGGCTTTTATTCTGGCTTCTTCAGGCTCCCGTCTTTTGGACGAGGGGCAGGACGAGGCTCAGACCCTGATGGCTGGTCTCAAGGAGCAGGCTGCCGATCACGAGAAGAGGTTGGAGGTGGCGGTGCAGAGGGGTGAGACGCTGCGGAAAAGGCTGAGCGACGTTGAGGCTGCGCACCGAGTGGTGGAAGAGGAGCTGAGGAGGAAGGCTGAAGAAGCTGGCCCGGCCGCTGTCTAATTCGAATTTATTATGAATTAAACATTTAATTATGGCTTTTGACTATTTTTAATTCATATTTAATGGAAGGGTAAGAATGGAATGCAAAAATAGGTATGTTTCCAATAGGACTCATATGGTCCTATTTTGGAATAAAAACGTAGCAAGTCCTATTTTAGGTTTTTGCCATAGTTTTAGTCCTATTTGAACTAATTTCTATTGATAAAACTTCCCTTGAATGACATTTTAACAAACATCTTATCCAGGCCTGCGCGCCTGTAGCTGTTTTCCAGCCTTGGGGTGGCGTGTAACTGACATCTTACTCTTCTGCTTTATTTTTGCACGTACATATTCACAACTGCCTTTTGATCACCTTTGTTGATCGCTTAACTTGTTCTGTACATCAATGCTTTTTTGAGGTTTTTGTCCCTGTTTGGGCTGGCTTCTTCCCTTGGACTTTTTATCTTCTGGGATTTGACCTCTGTCTTGAACCTGTTTAATCCATGCGCTCCAGGATGGCCCTTGAGCTTCCCTATTTAGTTGTTTTCATTCACTTGGTCCTTTATGTATTTGGCCTTGAATTTCCGGTCAAGATCATCTTTCCTTTGTTAAGGATGACTTTACTAATTTTAGACCCTTAGGCTCTTAATAGTTGAGCCAAATCGGGTGGGCCTCACTTTAGGTTACTTAGACCGCAGTGATTGGCCTCTTAATTGGTGAAGCTCGTTGGCTTCTCCGGTGCAAAGTCAATTCCATAAGTTTCATTTTTAGCCCTTTAAAATCTTAACCTTGCAAACGGTTGTTTTTTCCTGCTTGAGGAAATTTGATTTTGTGTATAGGACTGTTTAACCTTGAGGAAGATCGTTTTATTCCCGCTCTCGTCTTTAGGAAGACTAGGTTGAGCTTCTGGAACTAGATGAGTTCGAAATTTGTACTTTGTCTTTTGCGAGTGCCAAATAGGCGTAGCCTTTGTTTTTTTTTGGCTGGTTGAGAAACCTTCGCAAGTACTTATAATGTACTTAGTGAATAAAATCAAAAAAATTATTGAAATTTGGAGCGAGAAATAGAGGATTACATGCTTACTGATAAAACTTCATCAAGTGTTCAGAGTTCCACACTCTATCTACCAGTTTCTCCTTAAGAGTACACAACTTGTAGGTTCCAGGCCCGATTATCCCCTTGATTTTGTACGGGCCTTCCCAAGTTTGGCGAATTTCCCACCTTCTAGAGGCTTTCTGGCTGACCTCCTTCTCAAAACCAGTTCCCCTATGTTAAATTGTCTTGGTTTGGCCATGGCATCGTGGTATTCCTTCACCTGCCTTCTATAATTTTCGGCCTTAATGAAGGCTCTACCCCTCTTTTCTTCAATCAGATGAAGCTCAATTCTCAACATTTCCTCATTGTTATTAGGATTATAGTCTTCTATTCTTCTGCTTGGGACTAGAGCTTATGAAGGTGCTCGGGCCTCGAACCCATAGGTTAGGGAGAACGGGGTCTCCGCAGTTGCTTTCCTTGGGGTTGTTCGGTAGGCCCAAGGATATTGTTGAGCTCGTTTACCCAAGTCGTTCCCATAAATTCCAGGTTCTTCTTCAGGTCACTAACGATCGTTCTGTTCACGTTTTCAACCTGTCCGTTGCTTTCAGGGTAGGCGAAGGATGCCCTGCTAGCCTCGACCCCCCATTGCTCAAAAAATTCTTTAAAGGGCCCGGAATCGAAATGCTTTCCGTTATCAGTGATAATCTGCATGGGAACACCGAACCGGCAGAAGATCTGTTTCCAGACGATTTTTTTGCACTGTTCAGCGCTGATTGTAGTGGCCATTGGCTCGGCCTCAACCCACTTAGTAAAGTAATCAACTGCCACTATCACAAATCTCCGACCTCCTGAGCCCTGCGGAAAGGGATCCACGAGATCTATCCCCCACCTTGAGAAGCGGATTGTTGTGCTGATCGGGATATATAAGGTGGCCGGCTTGCCTGGATTCGTTTGGAATTTCTGGCAGACCTCACATCTCCGTGCGAAGTCCGCACAGTCACAAATCTCCGACCTCCTGAGCCCTGCGGAAAGGGATCCACGAGATCTATCCCCCACCTTGAGAAGGGGATTGCTGTGCTGATCGGGATATATAAGGTGGCCGGCTTGCCTGGATTCGTTTGGAATTTCTGGCAGACCTCACATCGCTAATTGTTGGAAGCTTTTTCAATACCAAAAGGTGATCGTGTTCTAGACTAGGCCAATTTGCACAATTATACTAGGAGCAAATTTCAACTAAAGATTTAAGATCAAATATTCTAAAGATTAATGAAAAGATTAAGGCAAGTAAGGGCAATGAATTGAGTAATTGGAAATGGATATATTCTTGGACCTAGTAATTAGGGGAATTTAAAACTAAAATTGGACTAATAATTTCTTTTCTCATAGACAAGAATAGAAATTACTTTCATTAATTTATCCTATTTCTAGGTTTTATTAATGTATTCAAAAATGGTTGGCTTGAATTAAATTCTAATCTCATAGACAAGGCAGAAATAATTCTCAAAAATTTTAATTAATAAAAATAGCCAAATTCATTAACTAATTAAATTCATTATTTAAGCAAATTGAATTTATTTCTCATAGACAAGATGTAAATCCAATTCATTAAAATTATCTTATTTCTAGGCCTTATTAATGTGCTTGAATAAAGTTGGCTCAAATTACTTTCTAATCTCATAGACAAGTTAGAAATAATTTTCCAAATTTTAATTAATGAAATTGGCTAACAATTATTAATTACTAATTCATCAAATTGAATAACTAGCTCAATTAATTAATTTTAACCCCTAATTTTCGTCTAACAAGTCAATCCATATTCCTTTACTCAATTCATGCCCAAAACAATTTAGCTACTAAACATTATTTTTGCATTCACCAATATGGTAACTAAATTAAACATTAACCAGGAATTAAACATGTATAATAGCAACAATTAAACAAAAATAATATATTGTCAAAATAAACTTTCTGTAACTACAATATGACTTTCTGGAATTTTTTTCACAAATTTTCAAACCTAAAATCCAATTATAACAATTAATTGATAATTTTCCCACTTTTAACTATAAAATACAAAAGACAATTAAAAATAGGCTACATTCGTTCTAAATTTTGTATTGACTACTGGGGGTGATATTACAGTGAAATAAACTGGAATTAGGGCAGAGACTATTTTTTTCTATTTTTTTGTAATTAATTTAATTTATGCAATAATAACAACTAATTACCGAAATTAATTAAAAATTACTTGCACTTCGTGAAAATTAACTTTCTTCAGATAAATAACAACCTTGAGGCTAGTGAACAACTATATAATTAATTGGAATGAATTCAACATCAACAACTATTTTATTTAATTTATGGAAGAAAATACGAAATACTAGATAAATATTCTGGAAAACTTCGAAGAACAGATCGAGAAAACAAAGCACATATTCAGATTCTAATCGTTGAGAGGATGAAAATACATATAAAGAACTTAAAATTTGATGCTAAAATGAAGAAGATATGAAGATTTGAAGTTTCTCTCTCCCAAAAGACCTTGGAGCTGCGGAAATGGCTGAAGAACTGGAACTTTTTGAACTTAATTAGGGTTGGAAGAGTTGTGTTTGAGTTCAGCAAAAATCGGGCTATTTATAGGGCAAAAAATATCGTAGGCGGCCAACCAGGCGGCCGCGTCTGGCCTTGTCCCGGCGGCCTTCCATCACGTCACCGACAGGCGTGACTCGCCGGTCTCGTCATCCGCCGCAGGCGGTCCAGCAGGCGGCCGCCTGCCGTTCCTGTCTGGCCGTCTGCCGTCAAATCTCACCGGCCGGTGGTTGCGTTGTCGCCTTATGCTGCAGGCGGTCATCGAAGGCGGCCGCCTTCCGTCCAGTGTCGGCCGCCTTCCGTTTTTCTCCGGTCCGGTCAAATTTCATAAAATGTTGATTTTTCAAACAACGGTATGCGGCCGCGAATACCTTCAATTTTGGCCGCCTTCCTGGCCGCCTGTGAGATTATTAGACTGGCTTCTTCCCTTTTTCGTGCTCTTCAATGTTGTCTTCTGGACCACTTTGAAATTCTGCTTGCTTCTTTCCGTATGATATCATTTGTCACTCAAATTGTCGCATTTTGTGCTTAATTGACCCGAAATTTCATCAAACATATCATGGACGTGATTTTTACCTGATTTCACGAAACTTGAACCAAAATATATAAAACATGCCTTGTTTTTCTATTTTTCAATCCAAAATCACTTAAATTTGAAAAGAAAAATAAGTACAAAAATAGACTTATCAATCTCTTCACACTTAAGCGTTGCTTGTCCTCAAGCGACAATTAGTTGCAAACACACTAAAAAGGTAAAATCTGACTGAATCACAATCGAATTGCTATTAAAGAAATAGAAACAAAAATCTCCCTTTTTTATTCTCAATTTTTAAACATTTTAGAAAAATCACCCAAAATGCAAGAATTTAAATTTATTATTACTAAAGAAACTATTGATTATGTTAAACCACCAATCATTTCCTATCCCAAGGTTTTCATTATTCTAAATTGGACATTAATCTAGTTTTTTTTACTCATTTTCACTCTTGTTGGCGGTGTAGTCTCATGGTGGATGTATTGTCACAGACTATGGTTAATGGATAAAACGGAGCCCCCCCTTTTTTTGTGTTTTTTTTGTTGGAGATGGAATTGTCCAAGGGGAGGATATAGTGCCAGGGGGAAGGGATGGATAGGTATAACAACACATGGGTGCGATAATCAGAATGGAAAGCTGCAACACTTAGCCGCATATGTAATTTACACAACTCGGCCGAAAGAAAATAGCTCTTGGAAGTAAAAAATTTGTTTGCTGGGTAATGAGAGAAGGAGCTAACCGCAGAGTAGATTAAATGAGTTTTTTTTTTTGACTAAAATGAATGTCCAATTAAAACAAATTCAGCCCTTTACTTTCACAACCAAGAAACCATAACGATTTCAAGTTTTCTAAAAATAATAATAAAAGTAAATCCTTATAATAAGGGTGATTCTCTAAGCTATTATGTGATTGATAACAAATTGAGAATTTAGTGTTTCATATCAAAAATAGTAAAAAGATTGTTCTAAAACAAGGTTTTAACTTTTGAGTGTAAAACGCAACCTCCTCACACTTGAGCTGGACCTCGCCCTCGATGTCTCTTTTTAATGCACAAAGTTTAGAAATAAAGGCACTTTTTTTTGTTCTTTCCTCACACTTGAGTTTTGAAGAGATTTTGTGAAGAGGAACGATGAAACGGGATTAAAATGGTTTTAAAAAAAATCCTTACAGCATCCATAGGTAGTTTGTGAGAGCATTCAAGTCAAAAGAACAGCGCAATGTCCAATCCTGAATAAACAAACAAACACAAATAAATGTCAAGGAAGAAGCAAATCTAGGCATCGCCTGTGTCATCCCGTGATCCATGATTAGGCCGCAGCCACTCTCGTATCTCCTCAATATCCAGTCGCTGAGTCTCTAACTGCTCCTGAATATCCCTGTTGGCTCCCTCCTGTGCTAGTCTATAATCTATGAATTCTTCCAGGGCCGACGCATGTGCCTCTCGCATCTCCTGAAATGCTCTCTCCTGTGCACCCCGAAAATCTACGAATGAGGTCCGAAGACCCCTCATCGCGTCCATCATCGCACTTCAATCTGAAGCACTAAGCATGTCTGAGGATGGCTCACCAGGTCTCCTGTGTGGTGGGGCTCGAGAAGAGCTACTCTGCTGGGTCGACTGCTCAATGCCCGGAAGCTCCTGAGTATTTCGCTTCTTCTTGATCCTCATGTTCCCAAAGGATGAGGATCTAAGAATGCGAATGCTATCCTGTAGTGGGAGTAGACCTAGAATGTCTAGGTCAGGATAGAAAGACCGGACGAGAGTAGTGACGAAGGGCCTTGCCTGGATCGTGCGGCGAACACTCTTCCCCTGGCTCAGGAAGAAACGAGCCAAAAGGACTGCCATATTCACCGGGGTGCGGTGAACTAGACTCCAAAAGAATAGTATGTCCTTTTTGGACAACCTGTTCGTGTTGTTAGGTCGTCCAAAAAAACCACAAGAGAGTACAAATGAGAGTATATACCAGTGAGTCTGCCTCCACCGGCTCGACTTGGGGTGCATGCGCAGGAACGGTCTAGTGTCTGTGGAGTGCCTGTGCCAGAACTCATCAATGTCAAATGTCTCAGGTAGACGCGTCGGGAGAGCACAGAACTCATCTGACTGTGTACATGCAGGAGCATAGAGCCCAATCCTCCATCCGAGCTCAGCCACAGTGATGGAGTGCTCAATGCCCATGATAGTGAATCTCATCTGAGTCGCCGACCCAATGTCAGATCCTGCGTGCACAGTGTGGCCGTAGTGAGTGAAGCGTAGAGAGCATAGGAACTCCATCGTCAATGGGAAGCTGGCTCTCTCCTGTATGGATAGAATCCCACGCCACAAGGAATCTCCCAGTAGAGCATCAATGTTGCCCCAATATCCCCATTCCTCGAGCATCCTCTGATCCAGGATCATGGGAGCTAGGAGAGTGCGGTACTGCCCCCACGTCTGGAAGCGTGTGCGGTCAGCATCAGTAGCAAATGGGATATCTGGCACATGCAATGGGTCATGCCTAGCCAGTGGTGGCTCCTGACATATGGGATCTTCGCTTCCTCCTCCAGACATCTGCAAAAATCAAAATAACAATTTTTAGGGTTAGTTTTTTTTAATAATGGGTTGCCTAGCTTGACGAATTTCCTCCTTTGGTTCAAAATTTATGGAGATAGAGAATCTCCTTGCTTTTTTCGACCGGGCCATCGTGGTAAAGTTTGAGTTGGTGGCCATTGACCTTAAAGGGACCCCCGTTTGCATCTTCGATCTCGATGGTGCCATAGGGGTAAGTTTTCACGACCGTGAACGGTCCAGACCATCTTTATTTCAGTTTTCCCGGAAAACGTTTTAACCGGGAGTTGAACAGTAGCACCTTATCCCCAGCACTGAAACCACGGGCCTTGATGTGTTGATCATGATAGAGTTTGGCCCGTTCTTTGTAAAGTTTGGAATTATGAAAAGCTTGCACCCTCCACTCTTCCAGTTCATTTAGCTGGTAAAATCGTTCTTTCCCTGCAGCGTCAAGTTTAATACACACATTTTTCATCGCCCAAAGTGCTTTATGATCGAGTTCAATGGGTAAGTGGCAAGACTTCCCGTATACTAGGCGAAATGGGGTGGTTCCGATCGGGATTTTGTATGCGGTCTGGAATGCCCAAAGTGTGTCGTCAAGTTTAGTTGACTAGTCTTTCCTGGTCTGGGCAACTGTTTTCTCTAAAATGGACTTCAAATCCCTGTTAGCGTTCTCAACCTGCCCCTGAGTCTGGGGGTGGTACGCTACTCCGCTTCGATGTTGGACTCCATATTTGGCCAAAAGTCTGGCCATTGGGTCATTAGGAAAATGAGTCCCTCTGTCACTGATCAAAACCCTAGGCACACCAAACCTTGTACACAACTTTTTCAGAAAATTCACGACTACTCGAGAGTCGTTGGTGACGCAGACCTGAGCTTCAACCCACTTAGAAACATAATCAATGGCCACAAGAATGTATTTGTTCCCTCTTGAGCTGGGAAAAGGTCCAACAAAGTCGATGCCCCAAATGTCAAATACCTCACAAGGTAATATAAAGTGTTGGGGCATCTCATTGCGCCCAGAAATGTTCCCGATTCGCTGACAGTTATCACAAGAGGAAACAAATACATTAGCATCTTTAAAAATCGTGGGCCAGAAGTACCCACAGTCCAGAACCCGTCTGGAAGTTCTATTCCCTGAAAAGTGGCCCCCAGTAGGACCGTTGTGACAATGTTTCAGTATGTCTCTTCCCTCAGCTTCAGTGACACATCTTCTCACCACCTGGTGAGCACAAATTCGGAATACATATGGATCATCCCAAAAATAGTGCCTTGCTTCTGACAGGAACTGCCTCTTCATGTGCCTTATTAGGTCGGTAGGCTCGACGTTACCAACAAGGTAGTTGGTAATGTCGGCATACCATGGTGTTTGTTCTTTGGCGGATATTGCCATTAACCTCTCTGCAGGAAAAAGTTCATCCACTTTGCATCTTCCAAAGGTTTCTGCTAATTCGACATCTAACCTTGAAAGGTGATCAGCTGCCTAATTAGCAGATCCTTTTCGGTCCCTGATTTCAATATCAAATTCCTGCAACAAAAGAACCCAGTGTAACAGCCTAGGCTTAGCATCATGCTTTTGGAGGAGATATCTAATGGCCGAATGATCGGTATAGATAATAACCTTCGAAAGAATGATGTAAGTCCTAAACTTCTCCAAAGCACAAACAATAGCAAGGAATTCTTTTTGAGTGGTGGTGTAGTTCAGTTGTGGCCCGGACAGAGTTTTGCTAGCGTAGTAGATCGGGTGGAAGTTTTTGTCCTTCCTTTGGCCGAGAATGGCTCCCACTACTAAGTCACTAGCGTCACACATGAGTTCGAAAGGTAAACTCCAATCCGGGGCCACAAGTACTGGAGCATTGATAAGTTGTGTTTTAAGTGTTTGGAAAGCTTGGTGACATTCATCAGAGAATATAAAAATTGCATCTTTTTCAAGTAACCGGGTGAGAGGTTTTGTGATTTTAGAGAAATCCTTTATAAAACGACGATAAAAGCCCACATGTCCCAATAAACTGCGGATGGCTTTTACCATGGTTGGTGGAGGGAGTTTCTCTATCGTTTCAATTTTCGCACGGTCAACCTCGACCCCGTTACTTGATACTTTGTGTCCAAGTACTATACCCTCTTTCTCGAGGAAGTGACATTTCTCCCAACTTAAGGCTAAGTGGGTTTCCTTGCAGCGGATAAGTACTTTTTCCTGGTTTTCAAGACATTTTTCAAAGGATTCCTCTAAAATAGAGAAATCATCCATGAATACCTCCATGAAGTGGCCAATGTATTTCTCAAATATGGAGATCATGCACCTCATGAAAGTGGCAGGAGCATTACAGAGACCAAAAGACATCCTACGAAAAGCAAAGGTCCCAAAAGGGCACGTGAACGTAGTTTTGTCTTGGTCTTCCGGGTTGATATGGATTTGGAAGTATCCACTCATGCCATCCAGGAAACATAAATGACTATGGCCTGCCAACCTCTCTATTAATTGATCGATGAAGGGGAGGGGAAAATGGTCCTTCCGGGTGGCTTCATTCATTTTGCTGTAATCAATTACCATTCGCCACCCGGTAACAGTTCGACTGGGCAGAAGTTCACCCTTTTCATTTTTCGTGACAATCATTCCCCCCTTTTTGGGGACAACATGAATCGGGCTTACCCATTGGCTATCAAAGATGGGGTAAATGATACCCGCATCCAGCAGTTTGACGATTTTAGCACGCACCACTTCCATCATGTTTGGGTTCAAACGTCATTGTGGTTGGACGACAGGTTTAAACCCTTCCTCGATCTTGATGGTGTGGGTACAAAAGGTTGGACTTATTCCATTGATGTCCTCAAGTTTCCAAGAAATTACTTGCTTGTGTGTCTTAAGGACTCCAAGTAATTTGCCCCTTTATTCCTCACTTAAGTGTACGGTGATGACGACAGGGCATTTGCCTTCGTCATCCAAGAATGCGTATTCTAAATGGTCAGGGAGTTTCTTTAGTTTGAGGGGGCGGTCATTTCTTAAGTTTTGTTCATTTTTCTCCCCCCCCCCCCCCCCCCCCCCCCGAACTGAGACAATACTTCGTGAGAAGCTTGCTCAATTATCGCGTCCTCACAACTCTCACATGCATCACTCATGTCACCGTTTGCTTCTTTTTACAGACATGCTATATCACTTACATGTCCATTCTCTTCCCCAAACAGATACCCTTCAATTGATTCGAAAGTATCAAGAAAATGACATCCTTGAAAGGAATCTGTGGGGTGTTTCATAACATCTGAGAGTCGGAAAGTGCATAAATCATCTCCAACTCTTAGAGTTAATGAGCCATCAGTGACATCAATCAAGGCCCTGGCGGTAGCCAGAAAGGGCCTTCCCAGAATAAGAGGTGTTTCCCTATCCTCTTCCATGTCCATTACTACAAAGTCGACTCGGAAAATGAATTTGTCAACCTTGACCAAGACGTCTTCAACAATTCCTTTCGAATATTTGACTGAGCGATCAGCCAGTTGAAGACACATCCTGGTGGGTTTCATTTCCCCAAGTCCAAGCTTCTCGACTATAGAGGAAGGCATCAGGTTGATACTCGCCCCTAAGTCAGCTAGAGTATTATTGAAATTGAAATTGTCAATTGAACAAGGGATAGTGAAGCTACCTGGATCCTTTAGCTTTTCAGGTATTGACCTTAGAATCACCACTGAGCATTCTGCATTTAGGTACACGACTGAGAGCTCCTGCAGTTGTCTCTTGTTTGTCAGCAAGTCCTTGAAGAACTTGGCATATTTTGGCATCTTCGCCAATGCATCCATCAGTGGCACGTTGACGTGGAGTTGTTTGAGAAGGTCCAGGAATTTGTTGTATTTCCTACTATCGTCATCATTTCTAACCCTTGAAGGAAACGGGAGAGAAGGTTTGACAATGGTGACCTTTGTGTTAGGGCGTGTTGGTTCCATGCTCTTCTCAGTTGGAGCATCAGTATGTTTCTCAGGTGTCATACTAGGTGTCTCCTCCTCTTCACTGTTCTTCTGCTTGTCCTCGGTTGTTTGTCTCCCACTTTGGAGAGTGATAGCTTGCACATGTTCACGGGGATTAGGTTCTGTAGTGCTAGGCAAGTTGCCAGGCTGACGACCGGGAATATTATTCTGAGTAATTTGCATCGTCAGAGTTTTGATCTGATTGTCAGTGCTAGCTTTGTATTTTTCCATTTCCTCCCGTTGCCTTGCTAGTTCAGCTACCAACAAGCCTATCTCTGAGGTTTGGGCTGCCTCTGTTTGTCGTATATGCGGGGGCACATAAACTTGATTGTTCTGGGTTGATTGGTTTACTGCCCCTCCTTGGTTTTGCCCGGGGAAGTTGTGCCCTTGATTGTTGTTGTTGGGGTAGCTCTGGTTACCTTGGTAACCTCCACGAGGAGGACCATTGTTGTAATCCCCCCGCCATTGGTTGCCTTGGTAGTTTCTCCCCTGGTAATTCTAGGGAGGGTAATTTGTGTTACCCCCCCTATTGCCTTGATTTGCCCATGGCCCTTCTTGTTTTGTTCGGCCATATTCCAGCATGTTTACCTCCCTGTTGTTACTTACATTACAATCATCAACTAATTGACATGAATTGGTCAAATGCGGACCAAAACATATCTCACAGGAGAGTACAAGTTCAGTAGAATTAGAAACAGGTGAATAAACATTAAATTGTGATGAGTGTGGGGCAAAGTTCGAGTTCCCGAAGTATCGGGATGGTTGCTGATTTGGGGCAGCACCCATGTGGTTGACCTGGTTGGTGTGATTGTTTTCGCCTTTGAGATTTTTCACTTCCACCACCAACCCTTCAATCTTTGCGGTTAAGGCCATGAGTTGGTCCACTTCAAGATAGCCTGGTTTTGTGGCCACTGGAGTTCTTTCATCGTACCAGTATCTTGCGTTGGAAGTGACCTTCTCCACCGGAGCTTCATTGGCGTCTGGCGTTATGTCAAGGAACGATCCTACCTGTGAAGAGAAATCAAGCTCTTTTTTGCTTCCAACTTGAAGCCCATTATAGAAATGAAACATCAAGCTGCTAGGGTCCATCAGTGTGAGTGGACACTTGTTTATCCTTGAAGCGCTCTCATGCTTCATTTAATGATTCCGTCGGGAATTGCCTAAAATTTTGGATTGCTGTTTTGATTTTAGCAACCGCCGACGGAGGAAAGTATTCTTGCATGAACGCCTGATTTAGTGCTGCCCATGTCGTGAAATGTCCAGTTGGAAAGCTATCCAACCATTGAAATGCCCTATCTCGACGTGAGAAAGGAAATAGGGTCAGTTTTACACCTTCAAGAGTCACTCCGTTGAAGCGGAATGTTTGGCACGCTCTGGTGAACCACAACATGTGGGCCCTGGGATCGTCTTGTTTGGACTCGCCAAATTGATGATTAGACATCATGTTGATAATGGCGGGTTTTATCTCGAAGTTGGCCGCCTCTATTGTTGGTGCGCTTATGCTATCATCCTCGATGAAGCTTGGCGTGAGGTTTTGCAGCACCGTCTTTTGGTTCGTCATGATTGGTTTCTTGTGGATCAAAAGATTTTTCCACAAAGTTCGTTCAGGTTCAAGATTAAGTTCAAGTAGTCCTTCCACTCCTTTAGAGCGGGTGTGCATTCATTTATCCTGAAATCTTTATGCAAATTTCGCAAGTGCGAAAAAGTCTCGCTAACTAGAATTCACCTATGCTAGAACTAGATTAAGAAATTACCGTGCCATTCCCCGGCAACGGCGTCATTTGATAACCGCTTACGCGGCGTTGTAGTAAAACGGAGTCTAACCTTTCGGGTTTTCCTCGAGTATCGTGTCTCTTGAGGAATGGCGAAGGAGTTTTCTTAATTTAGTCTTAGTCACGGGCTATCGCTAATTGTTGGAAGCTTTTTCAATACAAAAAGGTGATCGTGTTCTAGACTAGGCCAATTTGCACAATTATACTAGGAGCAAATTTCAACTAAAGATTTAAGATCAAATATTCTAAAGATTAATGAAAAGATTGAGGCAAGTAAGGGCAATGAATTGAGTAATTGGAAATGGATATATTCTTGGACCTAGTAATTAGGGGAATTTAAAACTAAAATTGGACTAATAATTTCTTTTCCCATAGACAAGAATAGAAATTACTTTCATTAATTTATCCTATTTCTTGGTTTTATTAATGTATTCAAAAATGGTTGGCTTGAATTAAATTCTAATATCATAGACAAGGCAGAAATAATTCTCCAAAATTTTAATTAACAAAAATAGCCAAATTCATTAACTAATTAAATTCATTATTTAAGCAAATTGAATTTATTTCTCATAGACAAGATATAAATCCAATTCATTAAAATTATCCTATTTCTAGGCCTTATTAATTTGCTTGGATAAAGTTGGCTCAAATTACTTTCTAATCTCATAGACAAGTTATAAATAATTTTCCAAAATTTAATTAATGAAATTGGCTGACAATTATTAATTACTAATTCATCAAATTGAATAACTAGCTCAATTAATTAATTTTAACCCCTAATTTTCGGCTAACAAGTCAATCCATATTCCTTTACTCAATTCATGCCCAAAACAAATTTAGCTACTAAACATTATTTTTGCATTCAACAATATGGTAACTAAATTAAACATTAACAAGGAATTAAACATGTATAATAGCAAAAATTAAAAAAAAAAGATATTGTCAAAATAAAATTTCTGGAACTACAATATGACTTTTTGGAATTTTTTTCACGAATTTGCAAACCTAAAATCTAATTTTAACAATTAATTGATAATTTTCCCACTTTTAACTATAAAATACAAAAGACAATTAACAATAGGCTAAATTTGTTCTAAATTTTCTATTGACTACTGGGGGTGAAATTACAGTGAAATAAACTGGAATTAGGGCCTAGACTATTTTTTTTCTATTTTTTTGTAATTAATTTAATTTATGCAATAATAACAACTAATTACCGAAATTAATTAAAAATTACTTGCACTTCGTGAAATTTAACTTTCTTCAGATAAATAACAACCTTGAGGCTAGTGAACAACTATATAATTAATTGGAATGAATTCAACATCAACAACTATTTTATTTAATTTATTGAAGAAAATGTGAAATACTAGATAAATATTCTGGAAAAATTCGAAGAACAGATCGCAAAAAAAAAGCACAGATTCAGATTCTACTCGTTGAGAGGATGAAAATACATATAAATAACTTACAATTTGAAGCTAAAATGAAGAAGATAAGATTTGAAGTTTCTCTCTCCCAAAAGACCTTGGAGTTGTGGAATTGGCTGAAGAACTGGAACTTTTTGAACTGAATTAGGGTTGAAAGAGGTGTGTTTGAGTTCAGCAAAAATCGGGCTATTTATAGGGCAAAAAATATCGTAGGCGGCCAACCAGGCGGCCGCCTCTGGCCTTGTCCCGGCCGCCTTCCGTCACGTCACCGACAGGCGTGACGCGCCGGTCTCGTCATCCGCCGCAGGCGGTCCAGCAGGCGGCCGCCTGCCGTCAAATCTCACCGGCCGGTGGTTGCGTTGTCACCTTGTTCCGCAGGCGGTCATCGAAGACGGCCGCCTTCCGTTTTTCTCCGGTCCGGTCAAACTTCATAAAATGTTGATTTTTCAAACAACGGTAGGCGGCCGCGAAGACCTTCAATTTTGGCCGCCTTCCTGGCCGCCTGGGAGATTATTAGACTGGCTTCTTCCCTTTTTCGTGCTCTTCAATTTTGTCTTCTGGACCACTTTGAAATTCTGCTTGCTTCTTTCCGTATGATATCATTTGTCACTCAAATTGACGCATTTTTTGCTTAATTGACCCGAAATTTCATCAAACATATCATGGACGTGATTTTTACCTGATTTCACGAAACTTGAACCAATATATATAAAGCATGCCTTGTTTTTCTATTTTCAATCCAAAATCACTTAAATTTGATAAGAAAAATAAGTACAAAAATGGACTTATCAACATGCAAAAACAAAAGTGCAGAAATAAGCTTGGGTTGCCTCCCAAGAAGCGCTATTTTTAACGTTGTGTGCCCGACGATACCTCATAAGCTGTCAAATAACAAAGACTGCAGTGGTGCACTAATAATTAATGTCTCCAGCTTCCTCTCCAAGTGGCTCATTATTCGGCAAAGATGTAGGAATGGCTGAATCATTTGTGTCTGTAAGTTGTGGGGAGGACGAAGTGGGGTATGCAGTTGCCCGGTAAGGATGGTCATATGGAGATTTAACGGGGCAAAAAGATATATGGTGGCATCCACCACAGAATGGACAAATATTATTCTTAGGCAGACAAGGTTGCGTGGTTGGAGGGTATGAATAAGAGAAGTGATAATTTTGTAGTGTAGGAGAGTAATTTTGATGAAGTGTGTAATATTGAGGAGGAGGAGGAGGAGGAGGAGGAGGAATGTAAGAGAGAGTATTGCGTAAATGGTGAATATTCCATGGAGGTTTGAGGGTAAGGAATTCCTCCAGGAATTTCGTTGAATGGGTTCATCTCATGTTTCTTAAAAAAAACCCTGAAAGGTTAGCTCAGAAAAATCCTACGGAAAACAAAAAGAAAAACTAAGTAAAAAAATCTCGCTGAAATTAATTAACCCTTAAAACCGACACCGTCCCCGGCAACGGCGCCAAAACCTGATGTTAGTTTTCTCGCACTTTAAAAGATTGTAGAATAGCGGTGAAACTACGAATATCGTCTCCACATGGACGGACAAAAGGGAATCAAGGATTATTTAAATTCAGCGATTAAAAAAGAATAAAATAAAATAAATGCATCGTGCGAGATTGGTTGGTTTAATTAAAATTAAACTAATGCGAATGAACGATTAAAATAAAAGATTGGGTTCTCTCTAATTAACGACGAAGGAATCAGGGATTGATTCCAGGGTAATCAGATTTCTGGCAGATCAGGCCTAATTACATGAAATTAATTTAATTGAGCCTAGCTAATCAATACTAAGTTCTTACCGCTCTCGCGGCGTAGAGTACAATAATTTAGGGGACCAGGCAGATCTCTCATGCGACAAGATTCTAAATTATTGCCAAAACGAGCGAGCTTACGGCCTCTTAATCGCTACTAATCTCTTAGCCAACGATTAAGTGTGTGTGAATGTGTCCTAGAATAAACTAGATCTCTCTTAATTTATTCTATGTGCAATTGTAATTCTAGCCGCGGTTCCAGGTTACAAAAGATATCAGTTAAATTATTCAAACACAAATTAAACGGCATTCATGCAATTAAATCGAAAAGAATCTAGCCATCAATTATGATTAACCCCTTCATCAATCCCAAATCCCTAATTAAACTACTCACAATTCATAATTGAAGAATCAACATAATTGGGAAGAATAGAATAAATTGTCATTAATTAAAAAGATGAACTTACAAATAATCCCAGGGTCTTGAAAGAAAATAGCGTAAAAACGGTGTTAAATTCGTCCCTAGGCCTCTCCGTAATGTTCGTCCCCTAAAAAGTGTTAGGGAGACCTTATTTATAGAAAAGAGGTGGGAAATCACAATTCTGGTCAATGTGGGAAATTTCCGCCCGTAACTCGGGGCTACGCACGATCATGCGTCCCTGGCTACGCACGATCTTGCGTAGCAGGCAATAGCTCCTCCACGGTTTTGGCTCTTACGCACGATCGTGCGTCCCAGACGCACGGTCGTGCGGCCGTGTTCTTCAGCCTTTTCTCTAGTCCGAATTTGACAAAGTTTTCTTCATGAAAGTTTTAGATAATGAAGTTTTCTATCCACCCCAACTTGCCTAATGTGATGTTAATCATCCAATCAAGATATATGATCAAAACGGTGGAAGGTGTCATTCTGAAATCGTAGCAGAGATCATCTGTTTTCACCTTCTTGCTCTCCTATTCTCATAATGGTGTCTTCATATGATTTGTAGCCCTTGAAGTTTTATTTAATATACAACTTGAATCATGTTCATTAGTTGTTTCTACAAAGACATATTCTTGAATGATTGACAGAAGGTCATCCTGATCGTCGTTTTCAAGCTACATTCATCTTCTTTTGATCCCGAAGCCAATCCTAGAGCTCTTTTGTCATCAAATCTTCATCGTTAACCTCCCGCTGACCTCCATAGATCTCAAATCAATCTCAAATGCTTTTCAACTCATCCCGATTTCTCCTCAAGCGCCAGTGCCGAACTCTAAAATCCTGATTTTGACTCCAAATGACACAAAACTCGAACCAACGCCCGGTAAACATTACTTGAGTTAAAATGGAGACTTGTAACACCTTAAAGCTAGGGAAAACTATCAAACCCGATCCCAACACGCATCAAATGCATGTCTTAATACGGACTTATCACCGACGAACAGTTGGCGATTCCACTTCTTCCTTTCCCCCGCTCTATCCCCTCCCACAGGTCCGCCATAGATCTGGTTGACGTGTGGTCATTTTTGCCTACCAGAATCTTCCCCTTCATCGTCATCTTCAAATTGGGCCCTGACCTCCCTTTTCTTCGAAGATGAGGCCGACGCGTCCTTCTCCCTGTTTTAGGTGTGTTTCTTCGGTGGATGTTGTCCCTGCTGGGCTTTCTTCACAAACTGCTCCAGTTGACCCTCTCGTACGAGCCTTTCCACGTACTTCTTCAGAATGTAATAATCGTCAATCTGACTAGAGTCGCTCTTGTGGATCTTGCAATATTTGTTTTTTGGGGTTCTGATTGTGGATGATATTGCACCCCTCAGGGGCGGTCATCAACCCCTGCTTCGCAGCGTAATCCAGGACGGTACTCACCTGATGCGCAGACGGAGAAAAATCTAATTGGTTGGCTAGTGTCCCTTCAGGAACACCTGATTTGCCTTTTCCCCAGCCCTTGTTTCTGGATCCACTCCCCTTGTCCGAGTCTTGGCCTTCTTTCTCCGTGGTTATCTTCTTTTCACCCTCAGATTGGTGCTTCCCGGTCTCTTCTTCCTTCCTTTTCCTCTCAGACTCCTCTACTCCAGCCTGAGCGTTGGCACGCTGTAGGGCTTCCTCATGTGAGGTTGGAGGTTTTCGCACAAAATCTTTATATAACTCACCGTACCTCAGGGCGTTGGTGAGTATAGCGACATCAGACTTGTCATCCAGGTTGTCTATCTTTACTGATTCATCCCTCCACCGGACTAAGAAATCAGCTAAGCTCTCTTGGGGTCCCTGTTTGATCCCTAAGAGGTGAGAGAAATTCTTCTTGAAATCCTTGGAGCTGGCGAACCGGGTCACAAAAGCATGGGCCAACTCCTTGAAGTTACGGATCCTTCCATTAGGCAGGGAATCATACCACCCCCGGGTTGACCCGTCGAGCGTCACCAATAAGACCCCTACACTTGATGGCATCTTCATATCCCATCATCACCATGTACGCCACATATCTGGAAACAAGGTGTTGTGGGTCTGTCTTCCCCCAATAGGCCTCTATATTGAATGACATGTATCCCTGAGGTAGCGGAGCATCCATGATCTGATGAGTGAATGGTTTGGGAATCCTTACCTCATGGTTAGGGTTGACTCTGGCGTCCACTTCCCTCCGGAGCTCGTCTAGCCTCCCCCTGATATCGTCGTTGCCATGGCCCGCTCGCGGCCGAGGTGGGGATCGGCGATTCCCGCGGCCCTGGACGTTTCCGAGATCTCCCCCACGCACGCTACGGTGGTGGGACGAAACGGCCACGGAGGATGCCTCCCCACTTGGCTCAGGTCAGGATGAGATCCTGTCATGCACGGAGACTCTCTGCTCACCGATTCGGTCCATCACCGAGGTCCTTGGGGTTGGCCTGGAGTGATGGGAGTGTTGAGATCGGGACGGTGGAGAGCCCCTCCTAGATTGCTCACGCCTCTCCTCCTCCTGTCAGGGCATAGATGGAGCCCGGCGAGGGGAAGGGGGCCTCGTATTCGCATTAGGGATGATACCATTGAAAGCGGTGGTCAGAGTCACCACTGCCCTTTGGAACGTTGCCAAACTCGTTAAGGCCTGAGCCGGATCAACGTTAGGGATAGGATTCCCAGTGTTTGGCGTCTGGAACTGCGGTGGTCGCGTCGCTGTTCGTCTGGAACCTCCAACGCCCTGGAGATAATTTCTCAGATCCTCCTATCCTGCCGCGTTGTCGTTACACCTCCGGAAATCACTCCGTCGTGACCTAGAACCTTCATCTTCGATCACAACTTGATCGAAACGATTACCGCCTTGATTGCTTCCCATACGGTTGTGGCTATTGGATCCAACCATCGTTAGTCGTAGATCTTTTCTCAACGAAAGCATCAAAAGATGGAGTTTAATCCAACTACGAGAGCTAAATCTACAGAAGCAGGTGAAAATATGGCAGCGTAAGGTAGTGTCTTATTGATCAGTGTTTCGATCCCCTTTTAGGAGGTTTACAAGTTATATTTATAGGCTAAGGAACTAGTGTTTCCAAAGGAAACTGATACAATAAATGTTATTAATTAGACATTAGTTCGAATAGGACTCTCGTAATGTCTTGGCCGTTGTGCAATGATTGTTCCTTTGCTCCCACATTCCTGTCGTTAACTCCTGCCAGCTGCCGATCTAATGATAGCATGCCATGTCAACCCTTGGAATATTCCAGCCTCACTAGAACTCCGACCGGGGGCTCAAGGCCTGCTTCCCAGCCTTGCCTGGTTGTGGGTTCCTCTCGCGGGCTTAATTCCTAGTTGGGCCCAGTGGTTATCTAACATTAATCTCGTTTCAGGGCTAATCTCGTAAGGGCTTGATCCCGTTGTGGGCTTTGTCCCATCAATTAGGCTAACCCCGTGGAGGGTTGGTCCCGTTATGGGCTCGATTATGTAATTGAGCCATGGTCAGAATCCATGGTTGTAACGACCATCCCCAAACGGCCATTACCATACTCAACATAAACAAGATTCAATATACAAAGAGGAATATTAATGATACAAAGTCTCGTCATGAAACTTTATTTCTTATATACATAAGAAAACTTCATAACTAAAATGTCAAAAGACCAACAACAACCACGCTTAAAACAAAGTCATCACACCTGATCAGGATTTTTAAAACAAAACATAAAACAACTCATAAAAGTATTATAGTACAATAACAAAACATGAGACACAGCTAGGTCGTTTCCGTTAACCCATCCACAGCTTCGCCACTAACCCGAACATTCTCTCAGGCTTCCATTCTTCATTCATTACCTATACATGAGAACACGAGAGAACAGAAGTCTCGTAAGCAAAATTTGCTTAGTAAGTCACCATTTTATCCACTAAAATAACGGAGTCTTAGCTATTCATGATTAGATACATAAGCTAGAATACTCCATACACATAGCATATTCACACACATATTCATATCATGTAAAACACAACATCATGTAACGAAATCTATAAGATTTCCTCATTCATCATTCTTTCTTCTTTTCTTATTACTTGACTTGTTGGAATCCGTAGTTCGTGTCCTGGCCCCTCGCTAATGACCTTGGGTAGCTAGCCCGCAGCCATCAGAAGTAATCCCGAGACTCCCCGCGGAAGGAGATCCCTCTCCGTACAGCTCAGGTGATTACTTGGGGGAATGGCTACCTCACAACATTTCTTATCATTCATTTGATATCATTATCATCACAACTTTCATACTTTGTTGGAGTTCATATACATCCAACCTAACATTAACCATAGAACTTGGATACCTTACATTGATAACTCAACAAGTTCTCCATCAACACCACCTATCAATATATACACATAACATGGCATTCACATAATATCATACCATACAAATTCAAGCATTCAAGCCAACCTATCCAATTCATAGATAGCTAGACTTCAATTTTCTATCATTTCAAACTATCATGTATAGGTGGTGATGACTTACCTGGTTCACGCGGAGTATTTGCCCTTGTGTGTGCGTGTACGGTGTCCACGACCAACGGTTCTTCGATGAGCAACTATAATTATAAATACACAAGCTTATATTTTGTAAAAATTAAATTCATGCATTTAGAAAATCCTTAGATTTATGGTGAGGGAAAGTTCACAAATCAGCCCCTACAAGTTAGAAAATTCCCCCTTTTCCTACAACAAATCAGGCATAGTTTCAGGGTGGCTAGATAACTAAGAACCGATTGAACTTCATGAATCAAGACTCATCATCTATTAACTTTCTCTCATAATATCAAGGACTCTATGTATCTATTTAGAATCAGCCACTAATTATTAAAACACTTCCCAAATTCTTTCATTAAATTGGGTAAAATTTTGGGGTAGCTAAATACTTGAAACTTCACAAGGTTTTTCAACAAGGATGAACAACAACTCCATAACAACCTTATCATTAAGAAAATCCATTAATTTTCATAGCATTAAATCTAAATCAACCAACCCTAGCAAAATCCTCAACCAAGAACTATACATACTAAGAAAATTCCCCAAATTCTTTTATCAATTTGACATAGTTTTGGGATAGCTAGTTATTCAAGAATAGATTTAAAACTTGTAAAACCAAGGATAAACAACCACTTTACAAAACTCCTATCATCCATAAAATCAATTAATTTCTTAGAATCAACCAAAAGTTCACTCAACTGTAGTTAAATCCCAAAACAAGAACTATGGATCAAATATAGAAGAATTCTTCATGTAAAGTGTAAAAATCTTACCAAGTGATGATCTTTAATGAAGAATATGATTAATTTGAGCTTGAATCACCCTAGAAATGGTTTGAGAGTAATTTGTAGAGAGAAGGACGAACTGGGATCGATTTTGGGTTGAAAAGGGGGTTTTGCGCTTAAAAATGATTTTGACCGACACTGCCAAACCCAACCGAACCGGAGCCGGTTTGCCCCTGACCGGCGCCGGTTGCCCTGCCATTCCAGCAACCTAAAGTTTCTGTTTTGTACCGGCGCCGGTATGGGTCCAACCAGCGCCAGTTTGAGGCCAATCGGGTGTCGAAAACGTCATTTTTCGCCCTAAACCGACCCCGATCATTGTCGATCCCATCTTAGACCCCCAATGACCTTTTTAAACTATATTTTAACCATCCAAATACTATCTAACATGAAAAATAACTTGATATACCATTACATTCAAAATATGAATAATTATTACATTGTAGTTTCATTGCTCATCGGATACCGTCGCCTGTCACGTTCAAACATAATACAAGCATGTGAGTTCAAATATCATTTTCATAAAGTTCATAATCATGTTATCCCTATACTTCACACATAAAGCATGATCATAATAAAAGTGATTAGCACGTAAGAAGTAAATAAAAAGTACGGGCGTTACAATCCCTCCCACCTAATAAAAGTTTCGTCCCCAAAACTTAGAATAACTCTGGGTAGCGCTTCCTCATGGCTTCCTCGGGTTCCCATGTTACTTCCTCGGTTTTGTGATTTCTCCACATTACTTTTACTAACGTTATCTCTTTATTTCTGAGTCTTTTAACCTCATGGTCAAGTATTTTCACCTATTTCTCTTAATGGGGAGGCATACAACCACTTAAGTATTCTTCTCATGTTTTGTGCTTATACTAGAACACAACATTCTAAACATTGAACATAGAATTTATTACGGATTGGTTTCTCAACATTGATTTCTCACGTTTACTGACTTGCTCTATTTACTTGTTGATATGAGAGCAGAAGATCATACGAAATCCTACCCTGTTTTACAAACATATGCCACACACCCTAAGAAATGATATTTAGACTTAGACAACATTCTACTAGGGTGTGCTTGGCTTGAACTGGTCTTTTAAATTTGAAGGATAGAAATTTTCTTAAGGTTCATCACTTCATCGTGATTTCATAAATTTTAGAATATCTAAAACATAGTGCTTCACCTTCTTCCTATTTACAATTCATCTTCAAAATATGATTAAGTTGTGGGAGAGGATGAAGTTTCCTAATTCACCATTGTATCGCTTTCGTCCAATAGATTGTCTTATTTATGTTATATTCCCTTTATGTATAACTTACTACCTTATTCACTACTTTACTATTTATCTCACAAACTGTTCATGATAGCAATGTTTTGACTTATGGGATTCATATGTAGGCCTAAAACTCTTTAAAATATTCTTTATGACACTACATAGTATTATATATTTACTGTTGAATCCTTAAGATACCTTCTTCTTTTATGCGTGATAAGGTACTCAGGTCTAACACATCATTTATAATCTCACGAAAAATCATTCATTTGGTATGTTACACTTGTGCTATTTGTTGTCAAGGTGTCTCCACATGAAAATCTTTTCTAAAGCATAAAAGGAAGTCTTCATTTCTTTCAATAATCCATTGTAATTTGACTCCCCTATTATATCAAAAGAATTTCTTTTTTCTTTTTAATTTAAAATAGATGAACAATTAAACAAAAATCTTCTTGTGGATAAGTCTTTTGTGAATAAGATATATTATAAGTTTAGTAACCAAATCTTCTCGGAGGTCCTCTAGAAAATCAGTATATGGGTTAACATTAACATGTCAACATTAAAAGACATTGTTTGCTAAGTTTCAAATTTTTCATATTTTATACACAAGACATCATAAATGACCTGTTTAACAAAATTTGACATTGTCATACCCATAACTGCCTGACACAAAAAAATAGCTGATAGCAGACAGTTAAGAAAAGGAGGTGAACTATCACTAGGTCAGTGACTTTATATAAATTTCAATTCTTTCACCCTTTTCTACAATGATTTGAAGACTATCTCTTTGCTTCCCCAATTAGCTGTAGAATGATTAGAAAGAAAAATGCTATGGACATATTTTTTATTAAACCCTTCAACCCTTCACTAATCAAAATGTGTTATATTCAAATCTGTAGTCTATAAGAGACAAAACTAATAGTTTAATCGTAAACTTTCTTTAGGCCGTTCATTATCAATAATTATTTCTTGGTTGATATTCCACAATATTGTTCTTTCTAACTTTAATCTTCTAACTATATCACTTAGGAAGTATTGTTTGTTCGTGGTGGTAAAGTTTATATAGCCTTCCATAAATAAGGAAATCAATCGGTAACACATAATTCCTTAGAACCTGACAAATGATAACCCGCTAAATCATCTGGTAATAAACTATATGGGGTCGTATCTAAGACTATCTTAGACTAAACAAATTAATTTTCTACAATAAAATTCTAATCCTGAATCCTCTTTTGTTTTACACAACCTTTGTATAATGCTCTTTAGATTTCGATTGGAAATAATAAATTGGTCATGGAATCTAAACAATATCTTGCAAAAGAAAATCAAACATCATAACTGAAACCTTCTTACAGGTTTATATTCTTAACTCGACTGATACTATTTTACTTAATCAATAGTCGCATAGTACAACTTACCCAACTTTTCAGATTTAAGCCTTTGAGTTGTTGACGACTTGTAACATAAGAATAATTTGTAGTGGAAAACTTTTACACTCTTTATTCCCACTAATACATCTATTACGCAAGGAGCATATCAGTTACCAATACGAACTTATTAGGATATTGTCTACAAATACTCATACTCGTTCATAAGAGCTACAAAAGAGCTCAATGGTACCATATTCTTTATTCTATTGAAATATTCATATTCTAGATCATACTATATTCAAACACACTTCGTAAATCCCCATATCGCGTGCAGTAGGTTATTCTCTACATTTTTACTCACCATGTGGCTAAAACTGTTGGACACCCGCTCCAAAGGTATTTTCTAGCCTTCACAGTAGGGGTTACCATTTTCGTTAGTCTCCAGGACTCTCTACGGAAATTGAAGGGTTCCACACCATGTGGTTCAAACCAAGACTATTGGTTCGAACTAACCCACTAGCTCTGAATTTACCTGTTTGGTTAAAAACCAGTTAAGCAGCCCCATAGGGTTTATTATTTCATTCTTTCATATTACACCATGGGGGCTTCACCATATAAGTGAGGACCAGTTTAACAACTACCGGTCTATTATTTCTTTCTTTAATATTATGATACGGGAACTTTATCATATCAGTTTAACAAATACATATGATTTGTTATTTTCTTCTTTAATATCATGACATGGAAGTTTTACCATATTAGGCTATAACAATCAATTATCTACATAAATACTAAACTCTCATTGGAAACTAAGCTTGTTCTCCACTTGGACTGTTTAATATTTAGTTATAGTCTGTTAAGATCATCAACCTATAATAATGATCAAAAAATTTCTAAAATAACCTTTTTGGCTAAGATAAGTGTTATTAAGCACTTTTCGCTACAGAGATTTAGCAAATTGACTTCAATAGCCTTGACCTCAAGGGCTGAGATCTCATCTTAATCTCATTATCATCCTGTCTAGCACAGTAACCCCTATTAATCGTTGACACGTTTGCTAAACTCTGGCCTGTTGTCCAGCCTACCCACATGCTTTATAGTACATTAAGAAACATCTTTATCGTGTAATGAATACACATGACACATACATATATACCCAACATTTATACTGAGTTCACTTATATGAAATAGTAGTTACTCTTATATGCCTTTAACTACTCACTTACCTAAGAGATATCGAGCGGTGCGTGGCAATGGATGGAGTTACGGAAGGACCTAGGCTCTGATACCAAACTGTAACGATCGTCCCCAAACGGCCATTACCATACTCAACATAAACAAGACTCAATATACAAAGCGGAATATTAAAGATACAAAGTCTTGTCATGAAACTTTATTTCTTATATACATAAGAAAACTTCATAACTAAAATGTCAAAAGACCAACAACAACCACGCTTAAAACAAAGTCATCACACCTGATCAGGATTTTTAAAACAAAACATAAAACAACTCATAAAAGTATTATAGTACAATAATAAAACATGAGACACAGCCAGTTCGTTTCCGTTAACCCATCCACAGCTTCGCCACCCGACCCGAACATTCTCTCAGGCTTCCATTCTTCATTCATTACCTATACATGAGAACACGAGAGAACAGAAGTCTCGTAAGCAAAATTTTGCTTAGTAAGTCACCATTTTATCCAATAAAATAACGGAGTCTTAACTATTTATGATTAGATACATAAGATAGAATACTCCATACACATAGCATATTCACACACTTATTCATATCATGTAAAACACAACATCATGTAACGAAATCTATAAGATTTCCTCATTCATCATTCTTTCTTCTTTTCTTATTACTTGAATTGTTGGAACCCGTAGCTCGTGTCCTGGCCCCTCGCTAATGACCTTGGGTAGCTAGCCAGCAGCCATCAGAAGTAATCCTGAGACTCCCCGCAGAAGGAGATCCCGCTCCGTACAGCTCAGGTGATTACTTGGGAGAACGGCTACCTCACAACATTTCTTATCATTCATTTGATATCATTATCATCACAACTTTCATACTTTGTTGGAGTTCATATACATCCAACCTAACATTAACCATAGAACTTGGATACCTTACATTGATAACTCAACAAGTTCTCCATCAACACCACCTATCAATATATACACATAACATGGCATTCACATAATATCATACCATACAAATTCAAGCATTCAAGCCAATCTATCCAATTCATAGGTAGCTAGACTTCCATTTTCTTTCATTTCAAACTATCATGTATAGGTGGTGATGACTTACCTGGTTCACGCGGAGTATTTGCCCTTGTGTGTGCGTGTACGGTGTCCACGAGCAACGGTTCTTCGATGAGAAAATATAATTATAAATAAACAAGCTTATACTTGGTCAAAATTAAATTCATGCCTTTAGAAAATCCTTAGATTTAAGGTGAGGGAAAGTTCACAAATCAGCCCCTACAAGTTAGAAAATTCCCCCTTTTCCTACAACAAATCAGGCATAGCTTCAGGGTGGCTAGATAACTAAGAACTTGTTGAATTTCATGAATCAAGACTCATCATCTATTAACATTCTCTCATAATATCAAGGAATCCTTGTATCTATTTATAATCAGCCACTAATTATAAAAACACTTCCCAAATTCTTTCATTAAATTGGGTAAAATTTTGGGGTAGCTAAATACTTGAAACTTCACAAGGTATTTCAACAAGGATGAACAACAACTCCATAACAACCTTATCATTAAGAAAATCCATTAATTTTCATCGCATCAACTCTAAATCAACCAACCCTAGCAAAATCCTCAACCAAGAACTATACATACTAAGAAAATTCCCCAAATTCTTTTATCAATTTGACATAGTTTTGGGATAGCTAGTTATTCAAGAATAGATTTAAAACTTGTTAAACCAAGGATAAACAACCACTTTACAACACTCATATCATCCATAAAATCCATTAATTTCTTACAATCAACCAAAAGTTCACTCAACCCTAGTTAAATCCCAAAACAAGAACTATGGATCAAATATAGAAGAATTCTTCATGTAAAGTGTAAAAATCTTACCAAGTGATGATCTTTGATGAAGAATATGATTAATTTGAGCTTGAATCACCCTAGAAATGGTTTGAGATTAATTTGTAGAGAGAAGAATGAGCTGGGATCGATTTTGGGTTGAAAGGGGGGTTTTGACCGATTTTGACCGACACTACCAAACCCGACCGAACCGGCGCCGGTTTGCCCCTGACCGGCGCCGGTTGCCCAGCCATTCAAGAACCCTAAAGTTTCTGTTTTGGACCAGCGCCAGTCCGGGTCCAACCGGCGCCGGTTTGAGGCCAATCGGGTGTCGAAAACGTCATTTTTCGCCCTGAATCGACCCCGATCGTTGCTGATCCCATCTTAGGCCCCCAATGACCTTTTTAAACTATATTTTAACCATCCAAATACTATCTAACATGATAAATAACTTGATATACCATTACATTCAAAAATACGAATAAATATTATAGTGTAGTTTCGTTGCTCATCGGATACCGTCGCCTGTCACGTTCAAACATAATACAAGCATGTGAGTTCAAATATCATTTTCATAAAGTTCATAATCATGTTATCCCTATACTTCACACATATAGCACTCAAACATAAGTTAAAGCATGATCATAATAAAAGTGATTAGCACGTAAGAAGTAAATAAAAAGTACGGGCGTTACTATGGTACCAGGCCTGACCTTGGAAGTCAAACATGTGGACAACCAAAGTCAAATGTCAAGTAGTCAACCGCCGCAAAGGCAAAATGATAGAGAGAAGGCGAATTTCCTTCACCATGAGCCTGAGCCTCCAATCATTGACCCTGATAAGCTCAAGGTCAGGCCAAAGCATTGTGGACTTAGACAAATCCGCAAGGACCAGCATCACACGGAAGTGCTGCCACGTCATTCTCAGCAACAGATAATATGCCAGAATGCACACGCTTAACCGCACGGGTATTCTGGTAGCAGTTTGTTAGAGATGATTCCAATCAGCCAGCTGTCCAAGACTATCTCTCCAATCACCTTTACACGTGGCTTCTCCCTATCAAATTAGACTGTTAGATTGTTAGAATGGCTTTACATGTGTCCTCTTCTCATTAGATCAACATATTTTTACTTGGGCACCAAGTATTTCCCTTTTTCTCGTAGTATAAATATCACCTTCCAGCTTGTGGAAGGGGATCGCATTCTCAATTCTCATATTGTTACACTGCCGGATTATACACATGTGTTTTCTGATCAGTTCTCTCTCTCATTTTACTTGGATTCTGACTACCCCCGGTCTGGTGATCCATCATTTTTTGGTGCTCTCGTTGAGAGTCGGACTGTGAACAGGTCAGATCCTCCCACTTTTCTCCATATTTATGGCAAATTTCCATCCTCGACAATGGCTGGAAAGAGAATTGCGAAAAACATATGTGCTGCTGTCGCTGTCACTCAAACTGAGCCCTCACTAGAAGCTTCTGCTACTTCTGGCGCCAGGAGGACCACCAGGGGGAAGCAAGTCGCTGAGACTTCCGCTGATCTGTGTGGCCAAATCCAGCGCACTTTCCCAGATCTTCGTCAACAGATCTCGCTGAATCGCGATGCAGCGGCAATGCCGTCCGCACAGGTGATCCCGCAATTCCAGAGTCTTCTGATGGTGGATCCCTCTGCGGCGGTTGGCGCCCTCATCTCAGGATTGCAGCAAGCACTTCCAACGTTGCGATCCCAGGCAGCAACTAATGTGGCTCCTCACACCACTAGGCCCATCTCGCCGGTGAATTTCAGATCCCGGTCTCTGAGAGTGGGCACCATTGATGCCCCTCTGGTAGTGGAGAGGCCAACACAGATGGTCTATCAATCTCCCCCTCACTAGAGGGCCACCCCGGGAATCAACTCTCCCCTGATCCACCAAGTGACTTCTGGAGCACCTGTGGCTGTTGTGCCCCTAGCACAGCAGGCGGGAACTTCCCGTCCCTCTGCGGCACAACAAAGGATGGTGCCACCACCGCCTCCCACATTGCCGTCCAAATACATGGCATGCCGTGTTGACTGTGGCTGCCACAATGATGAAGGCGTTTCCGTTGTCACCACCGAGGACTCCTCTCAATCCTTCTCCCCTCAGGGGCGACAACAGGATGACAACCCCAATCCTTGGGTAGAGGTGGGAAGGCGTCCCATCTTCTCCATATTGGGGAACAGATCTATGGTGAATCAGCGCCTATCTGTCAACATCCGGGGGATTAACCGGGCGAATTCCCCAGTTCTCAAAATTCCTCAGCAGCAACAGCAACAACAGCCTCGGAGAACGACTCCAGAGCGTGTACCCGCTTTGGAGAGGCTAGGGGGAAATCATTCCCCCAGATTCGCCCCCCAGACCACCCCCATGCCACCAGCGGATGCCTTCTCCGCCAAGGCAGCAACGCACTTCTCCACCGCGCCAACAACAGCAACAACCCCTGCACCAGCTAAGGCTTTCACCGCCAAGGCGGCAGGTGGAATCTCAACCACGGCGCCAACGCCAGGTGGATACCAGGGAGGAACAGATCCGCCTCCTTACACAACAGGTCAATGAGCTGCGGGCTGCAGCAGTCACAGCAGTGCCTCCATCACCTCCCCAACACACGGCGCGTGATGCCCAACCGGAAGCACTGGCACTCCAGGTCCAACAGCTACAAGCTCAAGTCTACCATGAGCATGTCACGCTAAGGGTAAGGACTTCTACCCCCTTCACCACCCGGATCATGCAGGCCCCTATACCCCCAAAGTATAAGGGGCCCAACATTCAACTCTATGGGGGTAAATCTGACCCCCAGGAGCATTATACTCGCTATCAGTCCGACATGTATATGTTGGGCGCTAGCGACGAGTACATATGCAAGATGTTTCCCTCCACTTTATAGGAGGAGGCATATGATTGGTTCAATGACCTCCCTGACGAATCCATCGACTCATGGAGGGAGCTGGCCAGACGCTTCCTCACCCACTTTGCCGCAAGGGCAAAAACAAAGAGGCATATCTCCTACTTGTTGTCTGTCAAGCAGGGCAGGGATGAGCCACTGAGCGAATTCCTGGAACGCTGGAACGAGGAGACTTCCAAAGTCTATGGGGATGATGACAACACTCGCCTGGCCATGCTACAGGAGGTCCTATGGACCGGAAGCTTCTCGAGGTGCCTTATCATAGATCCCCCACGGGACTATCAGCGGGCGCTCCACCGCGGGAAGAACTACGCCTTAGCGGAGGAAGTGCACAGCCGCAAAAGAGCACAGGAAAATGCTGTGAAGCCTCCTAAACAGGAACAGAAGCAGCAAGAAAAACTGAAGCACACGCGGGAGGAAAAACCCCGCGAGGACAGCGACAAAAACAGGAGCAGAGGTAACTTCAGAAGCAGACGCCCCTGGACTGGCCCCAAGCTTATGGCACCTGAGGTTCTGACGCCACTAACCCACTCCGTCAGCCACATTCTGGAAGCCACTGACCAGGAGGGGCTAGTGGTTCGGGATCCACGCATCAATGAAATCCAGCCAGGGGACAAATCGGGCCCTACTGCAAATTCCACTGGTTCCATGGCCATACAACAGACGAGGGCCATATGTTGAAACTGGAAATCGAGAAATTGATCAGTCGAGGCTACCTGACGCGGTTTGTCCGGAAGCCAGAAGCTGGACATAAGCGCGGCCATGAGCGCAGATCCAGGGACGAGGAACGGCAACCTGACCGTTCTCCCAGAAAAAAGGACATTGGCTTAATCTCTAACGATGATTCGGCCGAGGATAACAGGTGTAATTAGCGCCACCGACATGAGGTCCGGATGATCATCGGAGGGAACACAGACGGTGATACCGCTTCGCAAAGGAAGAAATGGAACAATAAGCTTTACGTGGGGGAGATCACAAACCCCCCACCAACCACCAAGAGGGCAAGGTAGGATGTGATCTCGTTCACCAACCGTGATCTTCCGGACTTCCCCTCTCCTCACAGGGACGCTCTGGTAGTGAAATGCGAAGTGGACACGGCCATCATTCACCGCGCCTATGTTGATACTGGATCTTCTGTCAACATCATGTACATCCAGACGTTCCATGAGCTGGACCTCCACCTCAACTCTCTGAGGCCCATCTGAACTCCCCTCTCCGGATTTACCGGTGACTCCATAGACGCTGAGGGCACTATTGAGCTCACCCTTAAATTCGGGAACAAATCTCACCACTCTAAAATCCCTGTGGAGTTCGTGGTGGTGCGACTCGAGTGTGCTGACAATGTCATACACTCATACTTGGAAGGCCAGCGTTGGAGGATTTGGAGGCAGTAATCTCTATGCGGCATCTCTGTATGAAATTCCCAACCGAGTCCGGGGTCGGGTACTGCAAACGAAGCTAGAAAATAGCTCGATCCTGTTATATGATGGTGACCAAGCGGATGGCTGCAAGGGACATGCGCATCAATACCATATCTCAGGCTGCACTTCAAGAGGAAACTGCCAGGGCCGAGCCTGTGGATGCACTCGAAACAGTTATCTTGGATCAGGCCAATCTAGAAAGAGTCATTCAGATCGGAACAAACCTGGAACCAGGACTGAGGCAAGCAATAGTCTTTGTTCTTGTCAAATACAAAGTCATTTTTGCCCTAGGCCCTGATGAAATGCTGGGGATTAGTCATGACATAATCACGCACAAGCTGACCGTGGATCCCAACGCGAAGCCTGTTAAACACCGCAAGCGGTACGTACCTGTCTACGGACAGGCAAGAATTCATCAAGGCTGAGGTGACTATGCTCCTTAGCATAAATCATATTGCCGAAGTCGAATACCCAGATTGGTTAGCGAATGTTGTCTTGGCACCCAAGGCACCAACATTTCGTATGTGCGTCGATTATACCGACCTCAACAAGGCTTTCCCGATGGATCCATTTCCACTGCCGAACATCAATCAACTCATCGATGAAACAGGCAGCTGCGAGCTCATGAGCTTCCTAGACGCCTTCTGGGGTTATCACCAGATTTTCATGCACGAGTCCGACGCCCAGAAAACGGCATTCATGACTCCATAAGGCATGTTCTGCTACCTAGTCATGGAGTTCGGGCTCAAGAACTCAAGCGCCACCTACACCCGCATGGTGGCCAGGGTCTTCAAAGTTGTGCTCAGCAGAACAATAGAAGCATACGTGGATGACATGATAGTCAAAAGTGTTGGTCCCGGTTAAGTTAGGAACAGACTAAGGGGGGTGACTAGACTGTTCAGGATTTTTCAAACTTTTCTCAAAGTCACAGGTGACTTGTCAGATATGGTCTGAATCTGATGACAGAGAAGGTCGGGTTCTGATGGCAGAACTGGACCTAGCAGCGGATAAGAGTTCTGTCCGGGTAGCCTCAGGAAAACACTAAGGCAAATGCCTTTCTGTTAACTCTTAGGACAAGATCTGCTGAACACAGAGTCCAAGTCTCTGAGTTAAACAGTCAGAATCTTAAGTGCAGAAAGTAAGTACGTAAAGTAAATGACACCGGGGGTTTTATAGTGGTTCAAGGAACAACTTGTTCCTCTGGTCCACTGTTCCACTAAGCTTGTAAGTAAACAATTACAACGCCTTAGTCCCTAGCACTTAAGAAGCACTCCACGTCTTCTTCAAGCCTAGTTGTCACCCGGGATGCTCTTCCTAGCTTCCTGATGACTGGTCTCGTTTCACTGAGTCTCTTGAAGTATTCCCACTTCACTACTCCAGCTAGTTTGAGACGTCCCTTCTTTTGCAAGAAGTGTTTGATTAAAAACAGTTTTCTCCAACGTAGCTTCGTCACAAAGGATGTTTAGTTGAGGCTTTAGAAGTGTTGAAGAATTGAATGAACTTCGCTCTTGTTGGAAGAAAGAATATGAGGATGATATCTTTCCAACTTAAGCTTTTCTTTTTTGAGGAAGATGAAGATGTTTATGTCAAGAAAGCTTTTTGAATGTTGTAGAGAGTAAAAGTTGTTCGGTTGTTCTTCGAAGTGTATCATATATACTGGGAGTTGACTTCCCGTTGGAGTGTAGAAGACAGCTTCATTAAATGCTTGTACTGTTGATTTGACCAATTGGGTTCTTCGACTTGCTATTTTGGGGACGAAAAGATACCTGCATGGTCAATCATCAGCTTTAAATATCTCTTCGTACGTACCACATTAATTGAGCATTTAATGCGTGAACAGTACTATGTTCTGTCGAAAGACTTATAGCCGTTAGGGTATTTCCCGTTAGTTTCACGGTCGTTGGAAGTTACTTCAGAGTATTCTAAGTGTGAGCACATCTGATAGCCAATTCTGATGTCTGTCTCTACTACCTTCTCTGATGAGCAATTCTGATAGCATCTCTGATGAGTGGCTCTGGTAGCAACTCTGTTGACCAACTCTGGTAGCAACTTTGGTCAAGAGAGTAGAAGAGAGTTTTTGGCCAGTCAACTATGCTAATACATACCAAGAAAGTTCTAATACAAGATTTCTAAAAAGGGGTACATTAAAATTCTAATTAACCTAGCATCATCAAAATCTAAATACATTTATTCCTTACAATTTCCCCCTTTTTGATGATGCCAAAACCCTGAAACTATTTCCAGATAAGTGCCTTTCACCATAAAAGGAATAGAGTCAAACTTTTCATTAAAATCTTGGTGGGCAGCTTAGCATAGGAAAATAGTACGAGTAAGAGAAAACAAGTAATAAGATACAAGGTAACAGAGCAAAACAAACAAGAGGAGAAGGAGAAGTACAGAAAATAAGAGACAGAGATTTGAAAAGTGCCATGCAAACTAGAGGCAGAGTTGGTATCTTATTTAGAAGAGAGTATATAAAGATATAGGAGATTAGAAGGATTAAGAGTCTTCCTCTTCTACCTGTGCTCCTGCTTCATCAATATTCTTTAGTTCTGCGTTCACCTTAGCTCTGATGGAGGCTAAGTTCCTCGGATTCTGGTATGCTGACCAGTGAGGTTCAAGCTTGCAGTCCAGATAGTTTCTGATTGCTTCTGATATGTTCTTCCTTGGAATAACCTTCATTTGCCAACAAGTCTCAACTTATTGAATAGATCCTCCATGATTGATCTGGACAAGTCCATCACTGTCCATGAATAGATTCTCCTGCTGTAGTGGAGTCATGAGCTTCTTCATCTGTTCAAACTGAGCTCTATCAGGTCTTGACAGTCCACTTTTCATCCAGTCATTGAAAGAGAAACTGGAGGCTTTCTTCTTGGATCCTCTTGGTGGTGGAGGAGGAGGTCTGTGAATTCCAGCAGCTAGTCTCTTCTGCTTGGCCTTTTCAAAATAGGCTGCAGGGTCCACAGAGGAGGTCATACTGGGTGTCAGAGCTTTGGAGCTAGGACCTTCTGCTTCTCTGGTCTCTTCCCCCTTTTTGGCATCAACAAGAACACCAAGAAGGAGCTCTATCTCTGAGAACTCTGAAGCTTGAGTGAATGGCAGAGTGAATGTCAGAGTTGCTTGCTTCAAGTAAAACCATTTTCTGGTATCTTTCTTTGTCATCTTTCATCAAGGACAGGGCATGTTCCTTGTGATTTTTGCAGAGCTCTTCTATATCATGCAGTCTTTCTTTGTCGTTGAGATTAGCAAATTGCAATTCATCCACTCTCTCAGAAACCTTGGCAATTGCCTTATCCTGAGCAGTCGGTGTCTGATGCAAGGAGTATAACACAGAGTTTATACCATCCACTTCTCTTGAGATGGCATCCACTTTGGCAGTTGAGGTTTTCATGAAAATGTTCAATGAGAGGTCAGAGTTGCAACATTCTCAGAGATTTGTTGTATTCCAAAGCTAAGAGTCACATTAACTTGGGTCAGATTCTCATAGTGGTTTTGATTGACCAAGGTGAGTTTCTGCATACCCTCCAGTACCTGACCACCAAAATCTTCTGCAGCTTCAACAAACCTCTTGAATGGAATCTGAGGTTCTCCATCATCAAACCCTGGCATCTGCAATCCTTTTCCCTTAGGCATTGGAGGTTTTCTGCCACCAGTTTGTTGCAGAGAAGGTGGTTGCTGAAAAGACTCTCTAGGAGGTGTTGTCCTTCTCTTTGAAGTGAGGTCTCCGGCAAGAGATGATGGAAGAAAGCCATCATTGTCACTCTCTGAGGAGAAGATTCTATGAAGGGGCTTCTTCTTTGGGGTAGAGGCTGCAGAGTGATGAGAAGATTTCTGTGGAGTGGCGGCTTTAGATGGTGACTTCTTTTGAGAGGGTGTAGTAGATTTGGGTTTCTGGTGGGAGGAGCTCTGGTGAGGAGAGGTTTCCTGATGAGGGGTTCTCTGTGGTTGAGGAGATGATGGAGGAGAAGGGGATCGATCTCTGGTGGGTGATATGCAGGGAGAGGCCTGTTTGGAAGGGGTTTTCTTTGGTGAGGGGTTTTTTAGGTGAGGTGAAGAGGGAGTATTTTGTTTGTGAGGGGATTGTGAAGGTGTGGAGAAAGTTGTGGTAAGTTTGGGGGAGGGTGCTTTGTGGACATAGGGTGATTTGGGAGGGGAAGGAAGAGGGGGCTCTGGAGTATTATGGACATAGGTGGAATCAGGAATTACCTCAAGAGTTGTTTCTTCAAACAGAGAGGCCCTCCATTCCTTAATCAGATTTCCCATCGTCAATGGTATATCATTTGCTACTGACGGATCACCTTCTCCATGATGGCTGGGACGAAATTGAATTAAGGACTCCTTGCGTTTCTTCTCAATTAGCCACGCATCAAAGATCTCCTGTTCATGTTCCTCCAAAGCTTTGATGTGCTTCTCTGGTGAAGGAGTTATCATAATAGCTTTACCTTTGTAGGTTGCTTTCTTCTGCTCTAAGATAGATGTCAGAAACTTGAGATCAAAACACTGAGACATGTCATCAGTGCCTGCCCAGTTAAGGACAACTGCTTCCTCTTCTTCATAGTGGGTGAAGTATTGGATAATCTTGATGAGGGGACCCATTCTCCATTCTCTCCATGCGAGTACCCTTTCAAATTGTCTGTCCAGAGCAGCTCTGTAGTCTGTCATGGGTTCTCTTTCTTATGAGGCTTGGTGCTCTGGTGAAGCAGCAACTAGAGGCACTTCTGGTACTGAAGAGGGTTGCAGTTCTGATTCTGGTTCCCCCTGAATTGTAAGACTCTTAGTAAAGTTCCGTTTTGTCTTCTTCTTCATGATAAGTTGGGGTTCAGAACAATCAGAGTCCGAGTTCTGAACTATCAGCTTTCTTCTTCTTTTTAGCTTCTTCTCCTTAGCAGGAGCTTCTCTGGTAGGTTTCGGAGAGACCATCTCTGATGCAACCTCCTCTAGTGCATCCTTTTCTGGTGTGGTCTTCTCTTCATTCACTGTTTTCTTTCTTATCACCTTTTCAACCTTTGTCTGCTCGAGTTGATCAGAAGTCACATTGGGCTTCTTGGTGACCTTCTTGGGGGCTGGCTTAGGTTTAACAACATGTTGTCCTTGCTTCTTTTCAAGTCTTTCCTCCCTCTTTAATTCAGCAGCAATGGCCACATTGAGCTTGGGGGATGCAGTGAGAAAGATAGTTTTGGAGTGGTCAACTGGGAAGGGATCCCTAAGTTGTACTCCGGCTGATTGAATAAATCCTGAGAGGACTAGGCCATGTCCCATAACAGATGAAAACATGCTTGTTTTCTGGTTTTTCTTCTTCATGTAAGCAGAGATGGAATTGAAAATTACCTCGCCCCAATTGATGTTCATGCCATGATGCACTGCGAAGATTGCTTTGGCATTGGCACTGTTCATCTCATCAGTGGAGCCAGTCTTGCACCACAGGCACTTGTGCATAATGCTGACTAGCTTCTCATAGTCTTTCTTCAGCAGGAACGTTTTCATATATAGTTTCTCTAGACCAGCGGCTTCAGGGCGGCAGTATGTCTGCACAAAAGCTTGAACTGAAATATCCATGGAGTCCAAGTTGATGAGTTGTGATTACTTCATTCTGAGGGTCCACTTGGACATCAAAGAATTCATTTAGGGCAGCAGCATCAAGCTTCAAGCTTTTTCCCTGTACTTGAGAGAAAACAGCTTCTCCGGTGATGGTGGCATTCAGATAGAACTCGACCACGTCCCTTGTACTGAACTCTTCGTAGGGATGAGCAACTATATTGCTCAGTTGGGACTCGTTCATCCCCTGGATGATCTTCTTCATCCTTTTTTGATTTTCTGCCAGCAAGGGCAGTGCAGACATGTCAACCCTCATGCATGTGACAATGTTGTCTACAAGGGTCTGAGCTTCTTCCTTAGAGAGGTCATTGATGTTGATGAACTTCATTTTCAGGTAAAGAGGGTTCTTGAAGATTTTCTGGTAAATGGATGTTCTGAAGAGGGTTCGAAAGCTTTGAGAGCAAGAGTGAGTTAGAGAGATAAAGTGCAATAGCGGTTTTAGGTTTAAGATAGAGGGTATAAATTGATTTGGGTTAGTGGACGTTTGATATTATTGGGGGTTTCGAGGCATCATTTGATAGAATGTGGGCAGAAAGACGTTTCCGTTTGAAGGAATAACTATCAGGGGTAGAAGTGTAAAAGACATGTTCAAGTACTTAGGTCTTGCCCGTACCTCGAAAAATAACTAAGTCCATAACCACTTCTGGTAAGAAATTCTGATAAGAACTCCTCTACCAGAGAGAGGTACTCTGATGGGTGGTTCTCTGGTCCAGAGGGAGGAGTTCTAGTCCAGAACATCTCTGATTCAAGCATCGCTGGGAAGATCATCCATCATTCCCAGTTCTTCCCTTGGCTTGTTGAACCTTGCCTCAGGCAGAGGCTTGGTAAGAATATCTGCTCGTTGATCTTCTGTTGGCACATGCTCCATACAAATATGCTTCTTCTCTACATGATCTCTGATGAAGTGATGTCTGATCTCAATATGTTTAGTTCTGGAGTGAAGTACTGGATTTTGAGTGATTGCAATGGCACTGGTGTTGTCACAGAGAAGCTTGATCTCCTTTGCATGAATGTCATAGTCCTTCAGTTGCTGCTTCATCCAGAGAAGCTGAGCACAGCAACTCCCAGCTGCAATGTATTCAGCTTCAGCTGTACTGGTTGAGATTGAGTTCTACTTTTTGCTAAAGCAAGAAACAAGTCTCCCACCTAGCAATTGGCAGTGGCCAGATGTGCTCTTTCTATCTAACCTGCAACCTGCAAAATCTGAGTCAGAGTAACCAATTAGTTCAAAGTTACCTCCCTTTGGATACCATAGGCCTGCATTTGGATTTCCTTTGATGTATCTGATGATTCTTTTTGCAGCACTTAGATGGATCTCCTTGGGATTTGACTGGTATCTGGCACAGATTCCAACAGAAAATGATATATCTAGTCTGTTTGCAGTTAGATAGAGAAGAGATCCAATGATTCCTCTATACATTATTGCATCCACATCTTTTCCTTCATCATCTGGACCAATTCCTTAAGAATTGTTCATGGGAATCTTGACTGAGGATTTGCCATCAATTCCAAACTTCTTGATCAGTGGTGTACTTCCCTTGGTTGATAAAGATCCCTTCTGGAACCTGCTTCACTTGTAGTCCTAGGAAGTAGCTGAGTTCTCCCATCATACTCATTTCAAATTGACTCTGCATAACTTGAGAAAATTTCTTGCATAATTCTGCATTAGTACTTCCAAATATAATATCATCAACATATATTTGTACTAGCAAAATATGGTTATCAACAGAGATTTGAAATAAGGTTTTGTCAATCATTCCCTTAGTAAACCCATGGTTCACTAGGAATAGGGACAATGTGTCATACCACGCTCTGGAAGCTTGCTTAAGACCATAAAGGGCCTTTCTAAGCTTGTAGACACAAGAAGATTGAGTTGGAATGATAAAACCTGGTGGTTGTTCCACATAAACTTCTTCTTCAAGATCTCCATTCAGAAATGCACTCTTGACATCCATCTGGTAGACCTTGACGTTGTTCTAGGCAGCATAAGCTAGAAAGATTCTGATGGCTTCTAGTCTTGCAACTGGTGCAAAGGTCTCATCAAAATCAATTCCTTTCTCTTGGCAGTATCCCTTAGCTACCAGCCTAGCTTTATTCCTTACAATGTTGCCTTCTTCATCTGCTTTGTTCTTGAATACCCACTTGGTTCCAATGACATTCTGGTGCTTTGGTCTAGGAACAAGTTTCCATACTTTGTTCCTTTCAAATTGTGTAAGCTCTTCTTGCATTGCATTGATCCAGTCTGAGTCTTGCAGAGCTTCTTCCATAGTCATGGGTTCCATTTGAGAGATATAGCAGGCAAACATTGCTTCTCTTCTCGTTGTAGCAGATCTGGTCTGAACTCCACTTCTGATATGTCCAATTACTTGGTTTGGTGGGTGATCTCTTAACCATGTTAGATCAGGTTCTGATAAGGGTTATCTTGATCTCTCTTCTTCAGCTTCTGATTCTTCATCACTATCACCTCGCGGCCACCTCGCCGCGTCACCACTTCTTCAACGTTGCTGCACCACCACCTCGCGGCCGCCTCGCCGCGTCGGACTCCGCCCACGACGTACCGGCGATCGTGACGAAGTGCGCGAACCTTCGCCTACCATGACTCTGATACCAAATGTTGGGTTTGCTTAGAAGTAAAAAAACATGTGTCGCTTAATGCTTAGGAAGGAAAAAACAATTCATACGTAACTTGCTAAAGGTACTCAAAGCATGATACTTATATTAGAAACAAGGAACACGTGTGATTATTTTGGTGGTCAAAAAGTCTCATACTCTTGATTCACCCCTTTTCCTTCTTATAAACAAAACTGGTGGTTAAAATCCAAAGCCACTCGGCACTCACCCACTATGCACATGTAATTTTTAACGTGGTTACATGCATGCGTAACTAGCTAATAACATAATGTAATACTAAATGCCAATAACTTAATGAATTAATTTTTCCCAAAAAAAATTAAAAAATTAAAAAATTGCCACATAAAAATTCACATAAACTTTTGATCGGGAAACCAGGAGGTAACCTACTAAACGGCTGAATTGAACATTTTTTATAACTTCATCGGTTAATTGATTGATTTTGAACTAGATGAATTTAATTGACTTTTTGAATATAGTACGACGGCTTATTTGAGAGTTTTCTCAACTCGAAAACAATGAAAAAAACTGAAATGCCGAGAATTGAAAAAGCAGAGTAGCATGCGGCAACGTGGCGGGCGTGGCTGATAGAGTTTTGACGCAGAGGCCGTGACGTAAGAAGAAGGTGGTGGTGCCGCAGCACCACCTTGATGATGGGACTCGTAGGGCTGCGGAGATTGGTGTAACCATGTCCCCGGTAGCGCTCTTGATGATTGTCCGTACTCCTCATTGTGCGATGATGGGTTCATCATCATCATCACCGCCTCCTCCTCTGCCGGCGTAGCTTCACGATGGCGCCATAGCTCATCTTCATGATCTTGTTTCCATTATCGATTGCCAAACCGTGAATCAAGATTAACACAAATGACTCTTTCAGACCACCCCATCAAGCGTATATCCTCCAAACACACCCCTCTTTACAGTTCGTTGCAATCTTGACCTTTTCACTCTTACTAAATTTAATACTATACCCTGCAATAACAGCATACCTCACTACTTGTTGTTTGTTTCTTGAAGATTTCAGGTGACGCATACTTCATACCCACTTTCCATTTTGGCAGAATTATGGAAATATTACTAAAACGTGTGTGGTTTCCCATAATATGACTAGAAAACTACATTTACAGTTATATGACTACTATTGAATGTATGAGAATACGGTTTTGTTTTGATTTAACATCAAATGACTAATGGATGATCATGTGCGGGTGATAGAATAGGAATTGTTGGTCCCGGTTATACTGGACACAGTCTAGAGGGGGGGTGAATAGACTGTGTTGGTTTTTAGCTTTTTAGACTAAGTACCAGATTTACAGAATAGCCTGTTCTGTTGAAAGAACAGACTGGCAGCGGATGGGGTTCTGGTAGGGAGTTCTGTTAGCCTCAGAGAAGCAATAGGTAGTAGGCCTTCTGTTAACTCGTAGAACAAGTTCTGCTGAACCCAGATACCAAGTCCAAGGAGTTATACAGTTCTAACTAAGTGCAAGTATTAAAAGCAGTAAGTAAACGACACCAGGGATTTTTATAGTGGTTCAAGGAACAACTTGTTCCTCTAATCCACTGTTCCACTAAGCTGTAAAAAGTGTCGTTTACAAAGCCTTAGTCCTAGCACTTAAGAAGCACTTCACGTCTTCTTCAAGCCTAGATGTGTCCTGGGATGCACTGCCTGGCTTCCTTTAACACTGGTCCTTTCACTGAGTTTCCTTGAAGTATCACCACTTCACTACTCCAGTTATTTGGACGTCCTTCTTGTAGCAAGAAGAGTTTCTGTTGAAACTGGGGTTCCTCCAACTAGCTTCGTTACAAAAGATTTGTATGTGATGAGCTTGAAGAGTTGAAGAACACTTGGAACTTTGCTTGAGTTGGAAAGAGTAATTTTCCAACTTCTGCCTTCTCTTGTAGAGGATAATGAGTTTGAATCTCAAGGAGGCTTTTTGCTTTTCAAAGTTTGAATATCTTGCTTGTAGCAATGTGATCTTGGCAAAGTTATAGCAAAGTTGTCCGGTTGTTCTTCGTAGTGTATCTTTTATACTGAGGTTGTCTTCCCGTTGGAGGAGTAGGAGGACAACTGCATTTAATGCGCGATCAGTTGACTTGACTAGTAGAGCCTGATGAAGTTGGCGGGTTACTATTTTGGGATAAAGTATTCCTGACATTGCGACCAATCATCTGCAATTACTCTACGTAGCATGGGGTGCATTAAATGAGCATTTAATGCGCGCACTGTAGCTTTTCCGTTTCATACTCCTAGCCGTTGAAGGAATCTTTTAGTTGACTTCCCGGTTTTGTGGATTTCTTCTAAGTGTCAGACCTTCTGGTGTCTTTGTCTGAGAGTAGAACAGAGGAGGCCTGGAGCACTTCTGTTGGGAGTATCCAACAGAGACCCAGAAGGGTTTCTGTCAGAGTCAAGACTAACAGAGATCCTGAGGACTACTGTTCTGGAGCAGAGAACCAAAGGTCCTCTGTTTCAATAATGTCTTAAGAGGCACTTCTGCTCTTGGAGTCCTTCTGCTCTTGAAGGTCTTCTGCTCTTGAAGGTCTTCTGTCAAGTCGAATACATCTAAGAACTTTACAAAGGAAAATTCTAATACATAATTTCTAAAGGGGTACTCTAAGATCCTAATTAATCTAGCATCATCAAAATCTAATTACAATTATTCCTTACAATTTCCCCCTTTTTGATGATGCCAAAACCCTTTAACTATTTCCAGAGAAGTGCCTTCACCATGAAAAAATATTAAGTTTAAAACTTCCATTAAAATCTTGGTGGGAAACTTGGCATAGGAGAATAGTAAGAGTACGATACATTCAGATAGCAGAAAATAACAGAAATAAGCAAACACAAGCAGAAGGCAAAAAAGACAAGAATTTGAGGAAAAGCACTTCAAAGTAAGAAGGCAGAGATGTGATTTTATTAGATAGGTTTTAGAGAGTTTAAACCTTACACATTCTCCAGATTAGCTGTCTGTAGAGCTTCTTCCTCTAGTCTTTGAAGCCTGAGCAGTTCTTCGTTTATTTCAGCTCTGATTTTGAACAGATTGCCAAACCTTTGATAAGATGCCCATATTGGAGAAAGCTTACAGTCCAAATAGTTGAGGACACCTTCATGTATGGTCTTTCCTGGGACAATGTTCTTCTTGTACCATTCTTCTGCTTCTTCAAGTGATCCTCCATACCTAACTCTGACAACACCATCTTTGTCCAGATAGAGGTGCTGTTGTTGGGTAGGAGTCATTTTAGCCTTCATCTCTTCAAATTGAGCTCTGTCAATGTTCTGAGAGCCACCCAATCTCCACTCAGTGAAGTTGAAAACTTTCTTCTTCTTGGTGCTCTTCTTTACTGGAGATGGGGGTCTAGGTATGCCTGCTGCTCTCTTCTTTTGTAGGGCAGCTTCAAAATAGGGAGCCGGATCTACTGCAGGCTCACCAGAGGAGGGTGCTCTGGTAGAAGTTCTGTGAGACCTAGGCCTGGTCTGTTGAGGGTCCTCTTCCTCCTTTTTGGCATCATTCAGATCTTCAATCATGAGACTGATCTTCTGGAATTCTGAGGCCTGGGTTGAGGCTATCTGCTCCAGGGCCTCTGGTAGTGTCTGGGTGACAGAGGTAAGGCCTTCAATCAGACCCTGCTGCTTCTGTATTGCAGAGAAGATGTCCTTGTTATTGGCTTCAAGGAGCACCATCTTCTGATAACGATCTCTGTCAGTGGACAGAAGTGCATGAGCCTGTTCTTGATGCACTCTGCACATTGCCTCAATGGAGGTCAAGTGCCTCTCTGTCCTGGCATCAGATTCCTTCAGAGCTTCAAGATGCTCTGAGATATTGTGGATAGCATGGCCTTGACTCAAGAGAGTCTGTTGAAAGATAGACAGAGTGTTGTGGATGCCTACCACTTCTGTTGACAGGGCATCAGTTCTGGCAGTTGATGAGGCTATGAAGTTGTTGAGAGTTCCTGTGAGGTTCTCAAAACGATCAGAGATAAACTGCATACCTGAGTTGAGATTGTCATTCACATGAGCAAGGTGCCCAAAGTGTTTGTCATTGACCTCAATCAGTTTGTTCAAGCCTTGGAGGATCTGTCCTCCAAATTCTTCAGTAGATTCAACAAATTTGTTGAAGGGAACGTTGTCCTGTTGTCCATCTGGTTGAGGCATCTCCAGACCTCTTCCCTTAGGCAAAGGATGATGCTCTTGGACAGATGAAAGAGATTGGACAGCCTGTTCATGTTCCAGTTGAGTCAGAGGAGGGGTCTTCTGTCTCTTGGATGTGGCTTGATAAGACTTGCTGACCATGAATCCATCCATGTCAGATGAGTCTTCATAAGAGGAGTATATGGGTATGGTGTTCCTGATGACCTTTTTCTTCTTTCTGAAGGAGGGATTGGGGGCAGTAGAATGCCTAGAATTCCCTTGAGGTGCAGAGATGGGGGAGACAGTTGTAGGGTCAGAATCCCTGAGAAACCATACAGGTTTAAGGTTTTCTGCAGGTTGTTGTGGAGGTGAAGATTCTGGAGGAGGAGATTGATGATCAGATTCAGAGGATGAGGAGGAGTTTTCTTGGGGAGAGGGGATCTGGTGCTGGGGTGAAGAGTGAACAGGTGAGGTATGCTGTTGAGGGGGGGATGGTGGAGGTGAGGGTGAACGGTTTCTGAAGGGAACAATTGCTCTGCAGGGAGATGCAATTTTCTGTTTGGGTGAAAGAGAAGGGGTGGGGGTTTTCTGTTTAGGAGATAAAGGTTCAGGATGTTCTGGTGGAGGGGTTCTGGTGCTGGAAGGAGGTGAGGGAATGAGGGGTTCTGTTGGGATATTAACAGAGGGGGTTGGAGATATTACCTCAATGATGTTCTCCTTGAGCAAAGAAGTCCTCCACTCCTTGATATGCTCCATCATTGCTTGCCCTTCTGTCTTGGGTACAGAGGGCTCTCCTAGGTTGAGATGGGGTTGCACAGAGTCTGTTGCCATCTTTGTGAACAGCCATTCCTCAAAAGCTTCAATTTCTTCCTCTTCAAGAGGTTTGACAGCCTCTTCTGAAGGTGAGGAGATGAGAATGGCCTTCCCTTTGTAGCTCGCCTTCTTCTTCTCAAGAACAGAGTGAAGGAAGTTGAGGGCAAAGCACTTTGAGACATCATCAGTCCCAACCCAGCTCAGAATGGCTTCCTCTTCTGGCTCATAATGGTCAAAATATTGGATGATTTTGGAGAGGGGTCCCATTCTCCACCTTCTCCATTCGAGAACCCGGGTAAACTGTCTGTCTAACAAGGACAGATACCCATCTTTGACAGGACTAGGGTGTGCTGTTGAAGTAGACACCCTGTTCTGTTCAGGAGATGCAGCAGAGGTGGGGATCTCTGGTTCCCCCTGAGTGTCTGCCACTCCTTCAGATTCAGAAACCACAGGTTTAGAAACCTTCTTCTTTGGTTTGGTGGTCCTCTTCCTCTTCTGTCCGGCCTTAGGGGGGGCAACAGGTGCTTCCCCTTCAGTCTTCTTCTTCTTCTTTTTCTTCTTCTCAGCAGAAGGGGCTACAGAGAGAGGTTTCTGTACCTTCTCTCCCTGTTGTCTCTTAGCCTCAAGTTGAAGCTGTCTCTTCATTTCAGCCTTTATGGCTTTCTCCCTATTTGGAGAAGCAGTTAAGAAGATTACCTTGGTGTGATCCAAGGTTGAAGCCTTCCTCAAGTGTATTCCTTGTCTGAGAAGCACTTCTGAAACCAGTAGCCCATGTCCTAGCTTCCCAGAGTAGAGGCTAGTTTTTGGGTTCTTCTTCTTGATGACTTCAACCAGGGACTTCACCATGACTTGTCCCCAATTGATGTTCACTCCATGATGCACTGCATACAGGGCCTTGGCATTGGCAGTTGTGACATCATTTGTGGAGGAGTACTTGCACCATAAACATTTGTGGAAAATGTTTATGAGCAGCTCAAATTCCCTTTTGAGCAAGTTCTTCTTGATGTTGATCTTCTCTACTTCTTCCCCTTTTCTGCAGAACTTCTTCTTGAATTCTGTCAGAGGGATGTCAGTATCCTCCAAGTCGAGTAGAGAGTCCCTACCTTCCTTTTGCTGAATGTTGAAGATGTTGTTGATGACGTCAGCATCAATCAACACCTTTTCTCCTTGGACGACGGAGGAGATGACTTCATCCTTGAAGGATGCGTTGAGATAGAACTCAACAGTGTCCACGTTGCTGTAGGCTTCATAACCATGGGAGATGATCTTGCTCAGTTGGCATTTAGATAGACCATCAACAATGGCGGTCATCCGCTCCTTTTTCTCTGCAAACCTGGGTAGTACTTCCAGTTCGCATCTCAGTCCAGTCAAAACATTCTTTAGGAGTGTTGCCTTTTGTTCCTTGGAGAGATCGGAGAAGCTCAAGAAGGCCATGGAGTTTACTGCGGTTAGAAAATTTCTGAGAGATAAGAGTTCAAAAGCTTGAGAGTTATGAGAGCAGTAACGGTTTAGGTTTGCGAAAGGGGGTTTTATGGATATGGGTTAGTGGACGATTGAGATAATTTACGGTTCCAAGATACCAATTAATGTAAAAAGGGGCGCAGTAAATAAACGGGGGCGCAGTAAATTTTATACGGCTTGATACCGTTTTAAGGGTAAAAGGGTAAAAGACCTTTAATAATTTACTAGGTCACCCGGTTTACAAGATTTTCAAAGTCCACCACCTTCTGTTAGATAAGAGAGGGTCTTTTAGTAAGAAGGGGGGGTTTCTGTTGCTGAGGTGTTCTGCCTGGGTAGCGACCAGAAGAGGTTGACAGAGGGGGGGTTAACAGAAGGGGTTCTGCTACAAGAATTCTGTCAACAACAAAAGAGCAACAGAGGGCCTTCCTTTTCATCTTTCCCTTGGAATCTCATCCATCATTCCCAATTCCTCTCTCAGTTTGTTGAACCTAGCCTCAGGGAGAGGCTTTGTCAGGATATCTGCAAGCTGGTCTTCTGTTGGCACATGTTCCATGCAGATGTGCTTCTTCTCCACATGATCTCTGATGAAGTGATGCCTGATCTCAATGTGCTTTGTTCTGGAATGAAGAACTGGATTCTGAGTGATAGCAATGGCACTGGTGTTGTCACACAACAGCTTGATCTCCTTTGCTTGAATCCCATAGTCCTTCAGTTGTTGCTTCATCCAGAGTAGCTGAGCACAGCAACTCCCAGCTGCTATGTACTCTGCCTCAGCTGTACTTGTTGAGATGGAGTTCTGCTTCTTGCTAAACCAGGAAACAAGCCTTCCTCCTAGCAATTGGCAGTGACCAGAGGTGCTTTTTCTGTCTAGTCTGCAACCTGCAAAATCTGAGTCAGAATAACCAATTAGCTCAAAGTTACCTTCCTTTGGATACCATAGGCCTGCATTTGGATTTCCTTTGATGTATCTGATGATTCTCTTTGCAGCACTTAAATGGCTTTCCTTGGGCTTTGATTGGTATCTGGCACAGATCCCAACAGAGAATGAGATGTCTGGTCTGCTTGCAGTTAGATACAACAGAGATCCTATGATTCCTCTATATGTTGTTGCATCTACATCCTTTCCTTCATCATCTGGACCAATTCCTTGTGAAGTGTTCATGGGAATCTTCACTGATGATTTGCCTTCCACTCCAAACTTCTTGATTAGATCTCTGGTGTACTTCCCTTGATTGATAAAGATCCCTTCTGGAACTTGTTTGACTTGGAGTCCTAGGAAGTAACTGAGTTCTCCCATCATACTCATTTCAAATTGACTCTGCATCACTTGAGAAAATTTCTTGCACAGTTCTGGATTAGTACTACCAAATATAATGTCATCAACATATATTTGTACTAACAGAATATGATTAGCAACAGAGATTTGAAATAGAGTTTTGTCAACCTTTCCTTTAGTAAACCCATGGTTCACTAGGAAAAGGGACAATGTGTCATACCAGGCTTTGGGAGCTTGCTTAAGACCATAGAGGGCCTTTTTAAGCTTGTAGACACAAGAAGATTGAGTAGGAATGACAAAACCTGGTGGTTGTTCCACATAAACTTCTTCTTCAAGATCTCCATTCAGAAATGCACTCTTGACATCGATCTGGTAGACCTTGATGTTGTTGTAGGCAGCATAGGCTAGAAAGATTATGATGGCTTCAAGTCTGGCAACTGGTGCAAAAGTCTCATCAAAATCTATTCCTTCTTCTTGACAATATCCTTTAGCTACTAGCCTTGCTTTTTTCCTTACAATGTTGCCTTCTTCATCTGCTTTGTTCTTGAATACCCACTTGGTTCCAATGACATTCTGGTGCTTTGGTCTAGGAACAAGTTTCCATACTTTGTTCCTTTCAAACTGAGTGAGCTCTTCTTGCATAGCATTGATCCAATCTGAGTCTGCGAGAACTTCTTCAATTGTCATAGGTTCCATCTGAGATATATAGCAGGCAAGCATTGCTTCTCTCCTTGATGTGGATCTGGTTTGAACTCCACTTCTGATTTGACCAATCACTTGGTTAGGAGGATGGTCTCTTAACCATGTTAGGTCTGGTTCTGTCAGCTGCTGTCTTGGTCTCTCTGGTTCCTCATCTTCAGAGTCTTCATCTTCATTCAACAGAAGGGGGTTTGGGGCAGGTGTTGGAAATGCAGGATTGTCTGCCACCTCTTCTGTTGGTTCTGGTGTTTTGTCTTCTATGCTGACTTCCTTGAGAATCTCTGTTACCTCTTTAACAGAGGTGCTTTCATCAAACTTCACATGTATGGATTCTTCAACGTGTAGGGTCCTTCTGTTGAGTATTCTATAGGCTTTACTGGTGTTTGAATAGCCTATAAAGACTCTTTCATCAGCCTTTTCTTGAAATACTTTCAGATGCTCTTTTCCATTGTAGAGGATGTAGCACTTGCATCCAAATATATGAAAGTAGCTGATGTTAGGTTTTCTTCCCTTCCAGAGTTCATAAGGGGTCTTCTGGTGATTCTTGTTGATCATGCTTCTGTTCTGAGTATAACATGCAGTGTTGATTGCTTCAGCCCAATATCTCATAGGCAATCCAGATTCTGCAATCATTGTTCTTGCAGCTTCTTTTAACGTTCTGTTCCTTCTTTCTGCTACGCCATTCTGTTGAGGGGTTCTGGCGGCAGAAAGTTGATGAAAAGTTCCATTCTGATCACAGAAGTCCTTTATGACTTGGTTGACAAATTCAGTTCCTCTGTCTGATCTGATTGTCTTCACTTTCAAGTTCTTCTCAGTCTGAAGTTGCTTTAACAGAGATGGCAACTTCTGAAGAGTTTCATTTTTCTTTGATAGAAAAACAGTCCATGTATATCTGGAGTAGTCATCAACCATGACTAAGGTATATTTCTTGCCACCAACGCTTGGAGTCTCAACAGGTCCAAATAAATCCATGTGAATCAGATTTAGAGGACTTGTAGAAAGATCTCCAGCAATGGGTTTGAAGGAATTTTTCACTTGTTTGCCTTTCTGACATGCACTGCAGAGGGTCTCCTTCTTGTACACAATGTCTGGTAGCCCTTCTACAATGTGTTCTCTGGCCAGTTTGTTGATTGTTTTGAAATTCAAATGGTTGAGCTTTTTGTGCCAGTCCCAGCTCAGTTTTGAATCTCCCTTGGCTATCAGGCAAACTCCATCTTTTGCAGTGTTCCAATCAACTACATAGATGTTCTTCTTCCTTGATGCTGTAAGAACCACTTCCTTTGTTGTCTCATGCTTCACATAGCAGAAGTCCTTTGTGAATTCAACAGTGTAGCCTTTGTCACAGAATTGGCTAGCACTTAGCAAGTTGAACTTCAGTCCTTTGACATATGAGACATCATCAATGATTATCTGGTTCCTGATCAGCTTTCCTCTTCCTTTTGTTTGACCTTCTTTGTCATTACCTCCAAAGGTAACTCTAGGTCCTTTGCATTTCTGGAACTCTGTTAGGCAACTTTTGTCACCTGTCATGTGCCTGGAGCATCCACTATCAATAAACCATTCTTGTTCAGAGATGGCTCCAGCACACAGTTCCTGCAAGATCAAAAGAAAGATTTAGGTACCCAAGCAATGCTGGGTCCTGGGGGGTCATGGAGTCTGGGTAGTTGATACCATTTTGGTCTCATCAAGTGAAACCTTGGTGGGTGGTACCCATTGTCCACCTGGTAGTTATAGTAAACTGAAGTGTGATTCACTTTGGGCAGATGCTTGTGAGGGTCATGCTTCCTGTTTACATACTTTTGCATAGCTTTCTTTGTTGGAAAGAAGTCCCATATACTATCAAGAGCAGAGGGACGGTTAACCTTGGGCTTCTGAGGTTGACCAGCCAACCTCTTCTGCCTGAAGTTAACTTTCTCTTGATATTTGCCCTTCTGGTGATCATTTCTGGCACGATTGACATGAGGTTGTCTGTCAATGAATGGTCTTTTATTTTTGTTATTTTGAAAACCTCTTCTGTTGTTAGGTTTTCTGCCAGGTTCATTATTTTTCAAAAAGGGTTTCTGTTGAACCTTTATCTTGCCTTTTTCTGGTCTGACTTCCTCATGAACAACCTTGGTGCCAGATACACCAGCTTGACAGATGGGGCTAGAAATCAGTGGCTCTATGACCTTATCTGCCTTAGCAACTCTGGTGCTAGGCATTACAGAAGGCTCACCTGATTCTGTTGAGCCATAACCAAGACCAAAACCAGTGCCAATCTGTTGATCAAGCACAATCTTTTCCATGGAAGACTGGGCCTTCTGGTAAGCTTTGTACTTAATCTCGAGAGGCTCTATTTCTCTTATTCTCTTAAAAAGAGAAACATTTTCAGTCTCCAGTTGATCTCTTTCCTCAATTAGAAGATTGATTTTGATCTCAACCTCCTTCTTTAAGTCAAGAATTTCAGCTTTCAACTTACTGTTTTCTTCTGTTACAGAAGATTAAGTGGCTTGTATGGCCTTAAACTCTTCCCAAAATTCTGACATTGAATCAGAATCAAAAGCTAAGCCTACCGAAGAAAAATTAGATTCAGAAGTAGAGGTTACCTCATCATCAGAATGAGCCATGAGGCAAAGGTCTTCTGTCTCAGTATCAAGGCAACAGAAGGCCTCATCAGAACTGGATTCTGTTTCTGACAGAGGGTCTTTCTCCATCTGTTCTGTCACAAGTGCCTTCCTTCTTCTTGAGTTGTCCTCGTACTTCTTCTTTTCTCCATCCTGTCCTTGCTTCTTGGACACTCTAGGATGGGGACAGTCAGCCTTGAAGTGACCAGGTTGTCTGCAATTGTAACAGAGAAGCTCTCCACTGCTTTCTGTTGTTTTGACCTTCTGGTATGGCTTTCTGTTGAAGGATGGACTCCTTCCATCTTTGGGATTCTTCATAAACTTTTTGAATCTCCTGGCAAAGGCAGCCATATATTCATCAGATAAAAGTACTGAAGGGTCAAAGTCATTTACCTTAGATGTGCTGGCAGTGAGGGCTGTAGTGGTCCTCTCTTCTGGTACATCTTCCTACTCTTCAATCATTTCAAACTCATGAGCTTTGAGATCTGAAATGAGCTTATCAGTGGGATAAGTCTTTACATCCTTGCTGGCTTGGACAGCAACTACCTTCATCTTCCATGCTGAGGCCAGTCCCCTCAACACCTTCAGGTTGATCTCCTTGGTTGTGAGATCCTTGCCAAGCTCAGAAATCTCTCCAGTGAGAGTGAGGAGCCTGTCATACATCTTGGAGATGCTTTCACCAGGGAGAAGTTTGAAGTCATCAAACTTCTTGTTGGCTATGGTTAGTTTGTTGTCCTTCTCTTGCTCATCACCAGCTCCAATGAGCTCAAGAGTATCCCAGATCTCCTTAGCAGTCTTGCACTTCTTGATTCTGTTGAAGTACCTATCATCAATGGACTTGTAGAGGATGTCCTTGGCAATATTGTCTAGGTTGTACTTTCTCCTCTCTTCAGTGGTCCATTCTGACTTGGCTTTGCTAATCATCTGGGTCTGGTATTGTCTATGGCATGTTCAGGGTTGACCTTCTGGAAGCTTGTGAAGGGGCCAATATCTAGAACTTCCCACATCTCATCATGCAGGGCACAGAGATGTGCTTTCATCCGGATCCTCCAGTCATCAAACTTAAGATCTGAAAACATAAGATTCTTGGACAAGGAGTGATCCATTATATCGGATAGAAATGAGGTAAAACAGAAAAACAAGTGGATCTTTGTTCAACAAATAACCTAAGAGATTATTAGAACAAGGAGGCTCTGATACCACTTGTTAGTCCCGGTTATACTGGATACAGTCTAGAGGGGGGGGTGAATAGACTGTATTGGTTTTTAGCTTTTTAAACTAAGTACCAGATTTACAGAATAGCCTGTTCTGTTGAAGGAACAGACTGGCAGCGGATGGGGTTCTGGCAGGGAGTTCTGTTAGCCTCAGAGAAGCAATAGGCACTTCACGTCTTCTTCAAGCCTAGATGTGTCCTGGGATGCACTGCCTGGCTTCCTTTAACACTGGTCCTTTCACTGAGTTTCCTTGAAGTATCACCACTTCACTACTCCAGTTATTTGGACGTCCTTCTTGTAGCAAGAAGAGTTTCTGTTGAAACTGGGGTTCCTCCAACTAGCTTCGTTACAAAAGATTTGTATGTGATGAGCTTGAAGAGTTGAAGAACACTTGGAACTTTGCTTGAGTTGGAAAGAGTAATTTTCCAACTTCTGCCTTCTCTTGTAGAGGATAATGAGTTTGAATCTCAATGAGGCTTTTTGCTTTTCAAAGTTTGAATGTCTTGCTTGTAGCAATGTGATCTTGGCAAAGTTATAGCAAAGTTGTCCGGTTGTTCTTCGTAGTGTATCTTTTATACTGAGGTTGTCTTCCCGTTGGAGGAGTAGGAGGACAACTGCATTTAATGCGCGATCAGTTGACTTGACTAGTAGAGCCCGATGAAGTTGGCGGGTTACTATTTTGGGATAAAGTATTCCTGACATTGCGGCCAATCATCTGCAATTACTCTACGTAGCATGGGGTGCATTAAATGAGCATTTAATGCGCGCACTGTAGCTTTTCCGTTTCATACTCCTAGCCGTTGAAGGAATCTTTTAGTTGACTTCCCGGTTTTGTGGATTTCTTCTAAGTGTCAGACCTTCTGGTGTCTTTGTCTGAGAGTAGAACAGAGGAGGCCTGGAGCACTTCTGTTGGGAGTATCCAACAGAGACCCAGAAGGGTTTCTGTCAGAGTCAAGACTAACAGAGATCCTGAGGACTACTGTTCTGGAGCAGAGAACCAAAGGTCCTCTGTTTCAATAATGTCTTAAGAGGCACTTCTGCTCTTGGAGTCCTTCTGCTCTTGAAGGTCTTCTGCTCTTGAAGGTCTTCTGTCAAGTCGAATACATCTAAGAACTTTACAAAGGAAAATTCTAATACATAATTTCTAAAGGGGTACTCTAAGATTCTAATTAATCTAGCATCATCAAAATCTAATTACAATTATTCCTTACAGGAATAAAACTTCACTTAGTCATATATTAGGAAAAACATCCCTTTTTAGTCACACGCATGGTAAATTTCTCTTCCATTTTAGCATTTTTAATGTGGCATCATTATCAACTTTGTATGTAACACTTTCCTCTTTTGTCCCACTTTTACCTTCTTCATCACTTGTCGGTTTTAGAGGTCCTTTGGGATGGAGTGTCATCCTTGTATTTTTGCTTTTGTCTGTACACGTCCTCCTAGGTGTTGTGTATTGTGTACACAACAAATTCGTCAATAAAAGAGCAGAATTTGTAAGGTAGTTGTTTGCGGGGAGGATCAATATGGCGGGCGAAAGCGCAGAACAACTTAATTTTTTTCATTTTCCTAGTGTATTTTTTTCGTATTTAGGTTTAATTAATATAATTACTGTGCAGATTAGTCCAATCCACATTCCTGAATTTTTATCAAATCTTAGTCGGACACGTGGCATCAATTTCAAAGTCTAGCTAAGATCCCAGCATCGTACACTCTAATTTCCCTCTTACACTCTCACCGACCAACAAAGGAAGAAGAAGGCTAGGTAGAAAGAACATAAAGCTAGTCTCACGTTTTTCACGCACAGCAAAGTACGTAGCACACCCCATAGAAAGGGACGGCTTAGGTTCAGGGCTATGCCTTCCTTTGCTTCGGCCTCATGCTCCCAAAAGAGTTAAAAAATTAGGGGGCCACAAATTTAAATACTTTTATATGGTATATACTCCTTATGTATTAAAAATAGGGGCTTGTTTGGCTTAAATCATCTGCTAAACAAGTACCAAAATGGCAAAATAGGCGGAAGATTAGAGTTATTAACCGAGTAGTGAAGTATAAACCTCAACTCCCAAATTTGCTACTCCGTATTATGTTACTCCCTCCGTAACACTCATATCTTCCACTTTCCCTTTTTAGCTGTAACATTCCTATCTTCCCATTTCTAAATTTTTCTATCATATCCTCAATAATTTTAAAAATAATACACTATTACAATTACTTTTTTTGGATTTATCTTTCATTCCAGTACACTATTTCATTATCTTCTCATCATACCCTTAATAATTTATATCTCCTTTAACTATTCTTAATCTCACCTAATTTTCAAAGGGAAAACTGTCAAATAGGTCCTCAAACTTTCATAAAAAAGTCAATTAAGTCCTTCTATAGGAGGTTCCGTCCGGCCGTTGCGATTTGGGGCAGTTCCCGGTAAAAAAAATTGATGGAAATTTTTGAAAATCTTATTCACCAAGTCTAGTTTACTCATACCAATTTTCAGCTAAAAATTCAATAGGGAACACATTCAAATTTATTCTTGAAGATAACTGTGCATTTTTGCGTTCTCGAATTAATTTGAATGCGCTCCCGATTAAATTTTTAGCTGAAATTTGGTATGAGTAAACTAGACTTGATGAATAAGATGCTCAAAAATTTCATCAAAAAATTCCACCGGGAACCGCCCCAAATCGTGACGACCGGACAGAGTCTCCTATAGAAGGACTTAATTGACTTTTTATGAAAGTTCGAGGACGTATTTGACAGTTTTCCCATTTTCAAATGGGAAGATATATCTGTTATGGAGGTAGTATTATTATTTTTCAAATAATCTAGCTTTTATAATGATTTGCTAATTCGATGAATTATTGATTTGTTAATGACCGAATGAACAAATTTGCTATTACTCCCTCCGTCGCGCTAACAATGGGATAAGAGAGAGTGACACCAAAGTTAATAAAAAATGGTTTATGTGTAGTCATCTTCTAGTTAGGGTCAGTCATTATTAAATACTACTCCGTAGTATACTATGTAAATGGTCAGTCTTTTGACTAATACTCCCTATTACGGAGTATATTATTAGAGGCGTCAGACCATTTGGAGTGGCGTGAGAGTCAAAATATCAAAAATGGACTCCGTCCATATGAAAACAGTGTTTTGACTCTTATTTCTCTGCATTCCAGCACCGTCAATAAAATACATTCTGCACATTTTTTTACATATCAATTTAGTAAAACATTAATTAAATTATTAGAAGTAATATTTTTCTTTTTAATATAATCCCTGAATAATTTTGATGTAAAAATACACATTTCGATGTAAAAATAAATAAATTTCTTTAAAAAAAATTAACATTTTTCGGTTAACAAAAAATAAACTTAGTTCAAGTAAGGTTCGATTACGGAATATTAAGTTATTTGTGAAGGCTACATGAATTAAAAAAATGTGTTTTGTATTTTTTTTTGGTTTAGACATGCTCAGAAAAATAAAATTTTTGAAATTAAAGCTCCAAAAACAGATCCACTTTTCACAAGAAAGTATATTTAGTCTTATTTTTCATAGCGAAAATGGAGAATAATAATACAACCTTTACGCGGTCTTCATTTAACGGTCCCTATTATCGAAAATCCATTAAAAATCCCTACTTTGCAAGTCACCTTCCGTAATCAGTCCCGAAGACTTGTTACAGGTTAGCGCAGCCATATTTTAATTTTAAAGAAAATTGAAAAATAATAATCTAACTTTTACACGATCTTCATTTAACGGTCCCCGTTACTGATAATTCTAAATATAAAAACTTACTCCATCCGGTCACTCTGGAGTCGGGACTGTTTATTGAAGATGACATGGAAAGTTGGGGTTTTTAATGGATTTTCGATAACAGGGACCGTTAAATGAAGACCAGGTATAGGTTGGATTATTATTTTCCATTTCCCCTTTTTCATATCATTGTTTATGTTTTGAATTGATAAACAAAAAACATATGTACTCCTATTTTTACCTATTGATCATTAAATTGAGCTCGTTGGTATCCTATTTTTACCTGAACATTGTAGCTATATTTATAACTTTTTCAATTTTATGAATCATCAAATACAGCAAATTAAACTCCTAGAATTGAAATTCAAAAAACTGATACGATGACAACTAAGAATTATACTAAAGTAGCAGGCGGCGTGGCGGACGTGGTGGATCCAGTTCTGAAGCGGCCGCGACGTAGGAAAAAAGTGGTGGTGCCGCATATGCCAGAACAAGGGCGTAGCCACGATAAAAAGTTGAGGTGGGTCGGTACAAATAACTTTCAAATTTAGAGTGGACCTGGGCCCCGCTGGCCCATGTATCGGAGCATCCTGCCGACGGGTTCCAGCTGGCTGCGGTGATGGGTACCATGTCTCCGGTATCACTCTTGATGATTGCTCGTATCCCTCCTCACTGCTGTGCGATGATGGGTCCGTCGTCACTGCTGCCACCGCTTCCTCCTCTGCTGGCTTAGCTTTCACGGCGCCATATCGATTGCCATTGCCTCCTCCAATATCGATCGCCAAACTGTGAACCAAGATTAATACGATCACATATAAAGCGGCTTTCATTATCACAGCTAGCTAAGCTAGTCCCCAACGAAACCACACGTACCTATATATATTTAAATCTAACCTTATTATCACTAACAAACTTGAAGTCATGTATGAGTATGAAGATTCACACGTCAATTTATAGCCCTCTGTCGTACCGTATTTACAAGTGTTTGCCATTGCTCATCCTTTAAATTAAAGGTGATTTAGAAAAAAAGTAGTTAGTAATAAAAGTTGATAGTGTGAGAAAAAATGATTTTGAAAAGTAAAAGTGGGTGGCGTTTTGTAAATAAAGTATTTGCCACATATAGGACTAAAAGAAAAGAGAAATTCTCAAATAGGATCATGTATGTTTTCCCCTAAATAGGACTATTACTCCTATTCTAAACCATACGTAAATTTCATTCCCATTTGCCCTTGATTTATACTGCTCGATCTACTTCTCTCTTGCGCACACTGTTGGAAAAATGTGTTAAAATTGCATTAAATGGTCTTTTTGGGGCAATTATTTGAGTGGGGTCCACTTCCGATTTGGGTCGGGTCAAAGTGGTTTCGGATTGTCCTTGTTAAGGGCTACAATTCGATATATGGTACACTCAAAACGGATAACGGGTGAATGAGAAATTGATTCTCGAAGTTCACTCGTTGAAATGGAAAACTGGGAAAATGGTGAGTTTCTAGTGTGTTTTATCCCACACCGAAAAACTCAAGGGATTTTCACCCCCTTATAAAGGGAAGCCTCTTTTAAGGAGTTAAGATTCCTAGAGGGAAAGGCTCTCTCTTACGCGCAGGGGGGGGGGGGGGGGTGCCGATCAAATCCCGAAACGGAGAAGAAAAACCGTGACTCGTGTGCGCGGGCGACTTGCGGACACGAATGTCGTCCGAAAACCTATCATTCAAAGATACGGTCTAAGTTTTGTCTTTTAAATGCCCAACGTTCTTGTCTTTTAATGCAACGTTAAATGGACAGTTTATGGATGATTCAATGCCCAACGGACTGGTCATTGAAGTCCAACGTTCAGGTCCATTAACACCCCATTTAACACACAACAAATCCTCCTATAAATAGCTGGCAGGTGGTTTGCAACAACAACAACGCACAATACATTCCTCACGAGTTGTTTGTGTGCTCAAACATTAGTTCGTAGTCATCGTATCCTGGGAAACGATTGTTGCAACGCTCCTAGCACCGTGGGAGGCATCAAATACGTTTTAAGGAAATCGTGCGTAGCACGAGCTTTGACTAATTCTGCTTCATCTCCTTTCCTGTTTTTCTTTAGTCATTTTATTTAATTAATTTATTTTAATTAATTAATTTTCTTTATTTTCCGAAACACACCCAACACACACATAGATCCCTTCCTCCTGCGCACAATTCATTGCCATGGTACTCCTCCCTTCACGCCACCGCTGCCGACTTCCCTGTGCACCATCGCCGTTGCCATAGACTCTTCTCCGCCTTGTGTCGCACCAGATCGATCGTTCTCCCTGCGCACCGTCATCCATTCGTCTCTGTACATCGCTGCCAGGTTTCTTTTTCTTCTTCTTCTTGTTCTTCTTCTTCTTCTTCTTCTTCTTCCTCCTCCTCCTCCTCCCCCTTCTCCTCCTCCTCCCCTATTCCTCTAATTTTCTGAAATTTACATTCATTTTTCTGATTTTCCTTCTATTCTTCCATTTTTCTGGAATTTGGCATTGATTTTATTAGTTTTCAGACTACTATTTCATCGTTCTGAACTTCTGATTTCCGATTTATTAGTTAAAAACGATTTTCCAAAATTTTGGATGATAACTTCACATTTTGCCAAGTTTTTGGCAGAAATGTGTATTAATCTACCAATTTTGTATAAATCTGTCAATTTTATGGCAAAAGGGGTTTTGTATAAATCTGCAAAATAAATCTGCCAATTTTATGGCAGTTTTGAAAATTCATTTTCATGAAAGATTTGTAATTAATCTTCAAGGCTAAATCTGTCAACTTAATGGCAGATTTATGGCGCTAGAGTTGTGACGGCGGCGCCGGTGCTCTGGGTTGAAGTTATGGCCCCGAAATTGACACCGGTGACAATTTTGATAAAAGCGGTGATGGTGACCAAAGTGGCAGCGCCGACTGTGACGATTGGGCGGCAAAGACGGCAGAGAATAGTCGCGGTGGCGGCAGATGGCGATGCTAGTGGGCTTGCTAAGGATGGAGACGCCAGTGTGGGAAGCGGCGGTCAGGGGCGTCTTTGAGGGCAAGGGGGCCTCCAAAAAATTCTACTCCGATATTAGTATTAGGTGTTATTCGCAGACCGCCAATACACCAAGCGTCAATTGCAAGCAGAAATCAGCTTTATAGTTCACTCTTGACTATTTGTCCTTCATCAAAGTTGTAGATAATGAAGTCTTCTATCCAACATAACTTGCAAAATTGGATTTGAATCATCCAATAAAAATATATGAATAAAATGGTGGAAGGGCGCATTTTGAAATCTCAACAGAGATTGTCTGACTTCATCGTCTGTTTTCACCTTTCTTCTCTCAGATTCTCACAATGGTGTCTTCATATGATTTTTATCCCTTGAAGTTGGATTTCATATGAAACTTGAATCAAGTTTTTTGGATGTTCCTACGAAAAGATACGCTTGAACGATTGACAGAACGTCATCCTGACCGTTGTTTTCAAGCTCAATTCGTCTTCTTTTAATCCCGTAGCCAATTCTAGAGCTCTTTTGTCTTCAAAACTTTGTCTTTAACACCTCACTGATCTCCAATGCTCCTAATCAACTCTAAAATGCTTCTCAACTCGTCCCTATTGCTTCTCAAACACCGGTGTCAGACTCAAATTCCCTGATTTTGACTCCAAAAATACCAAAACTCGAACCAACGGCCGGTAAATATGACTTGAGCTTAAAATTGAGACTTATGACACCTTAAAGTTAGTAAAAAACTATCAAAAACCGATCTCAACACGCATCAACGTCCAACACAGTCCGCTAATCGGCTACTGTATATATGCCTCACTGCCCGTCGTCGACATGGGTCCTTGGTTAGTGAATCAACTAAGACTCTTCAGCTCTTCTCTCTGAGTCTCGTTCTTGAAGTCTCTTAATACTTTTACAAGTACAAGTTTGCCTTGTGTTTTGAATAAGTTTGTATTTTAAAATTTATCCTTTTGAATATTACAAACATTATATCGTGGACTTTAAATATGCTTTTTTTCATAAGGCGATTTTTATTCAATTTATCTGATTTTAAAAGTGATTTGTACATAGTAAATATTTTTCGTCTGGGGCCTCCAAAATGCTCAAGCCGCCTCTGGCGGCGGTGAGGGTGGACGGCCGGAGGCAGGCGACGCATGCGTGGGGTGCTTTTCCATTTGCGGTTGCCCAAAGTTTCGGCTCACAAACCTCGTGCAATGTGCAATTCCTTCTCAAGCATTAGTTGAAATATTATAACAGAGGTATTTTTGTCCAATAAAACTATTTTTTATCCTAAAAAAATGTGTGTTTCGTTTGTGGTCCTAAATGTGCAATTAACTTTGATATTAGTCTTATTTGAGTCATTAACTCTTGTAAATATGTGTTTTTTGTGTAATCTATAGTTCTATATAGTAAAATTGAGTTGTAAACAAATGATGTGTCACAATCTTATTGGTTAACAATAATATTGTTGTCACTATTAATAAAAGTTCAATTAATCCCAATTTAGACGGTGAAGCACTATTAATACACATAATATGGGGCATTTTTTCGGGAACAGTAGAGGCGTAGAGCCATCATGTAAGATATGTGCTCCATATAAGACAACAAAATTTTATCTAAAAAAATTTTTCGGGACTTCTAATACATGTAAGCATTTTTCTTCTTATCATCTTTGGTGAGATAAGATATTTTCTTTTGGACCGAAACTTATTGGTATGGTCTGGTTTGATCTGATAAATGTTTGGTTTCTATGTATTTTATAACTATGCAAGTTCTGTTTGGTCTGGTCTGATCTGGTCTGGTTTGGTTTGGTCTGATCTGGTCTGGTATGGGATTGGAAAATGTCCAAAAGAAAACATCTATAATCAACAAGTAACATAAGTGAGGAAATCACGAAAAGTAAAGGTATACTTAAAATAATTTTAAACGGGTTTCGACTTTTCTACTGATGTTTAAAATAACTACGAGGGATTACAAAATAATATTATTATTATTATTATTATTCATTGTGTATATAGTAAATCAAATTGCCTTTTATTCAAATTGCCTATTATTGGTTACTAAGATTTTTTTTTAACCCGGAAGGCAAACCACCTAAGTCGGTGGGACAAACACCGAGGAACGTTTGTCGAGTTTTATTAAAAAGAAAGAATATTGGTTACTAAGATATTATCACTCTTATTAAAACATTTAATTAATATCCCAAGTTCACACGGACACAGATCCATCACTAACTATTTACCTTAATTAGGCCAACTGATTTGGAGAAAAGGCAGGAGAAGAAATCTCTTATTTTTATAGTGTTATAATTATTTTATTTATACTCCAATTTTTATACAAAATGCATCAAAATTCATAAATCTTGATGACCTTTCATAAGACATCAATATTATGTATGTTAAAATAAAAAATAAAAATTAATATACAATTGATGGAGGTTTTGGGCCTATATTTTTTTCAATAAAGCCCACTAAATTCAGATACTAAAATGGGCTTTTTCCTAGAATATTACTAAATTAATACCAATTTCCATAAAAGTGACCTTTTTTAAAAAAAGATAAAAATGTGACTAAGAAAGTCATATATTTGGTACGTGACGTCACTGTACTAAATTTATGTCACTATCAGTTTTTTGTCACTTTTGAAATGTCACTATTGGTTTTCATGTCACTTTTAGATGTAACTATCACCGGAAACCGTGTCACTGTGTCGCCAGAAAATTTTCCGACGACTTTTCGCCATCAAATTTTTTGCTAGAAACCGTCACCTTGTTCCCTCGACACCGCCTTCATAGCGTGAGACCGCCCTACGGCCCCTTACCCACCCCATCCCCTTACTCGAGCCTCAGCCCCCCTCCCCTGCTCCACCATCCCCTCCCCTGCTCCCCCACCCCCCTCCCCTGCTCCCCAACTCCTTCCCCCTGCCCTGCACCACCAGTCCCCTCCCTTGCACCCCTAGCCCCTCCCCTGCACACCCAGCCCCCTCCCCTTCACCCCCAGCCCCACCCCCCAGCTCTCCCAGCCCCCCACAGCTTCCAAGCCCCGCTCACTGCCATCCCCACCGCCCAGCAGCCGCCACCACCTAACTTGCCCCATCTCCACCCCAATGCTGCCTAGCGCCACCCAGTCCCTGCAAATTGAACTAGCCCCCTGCCCCCTACTCGCCCCAACCCCAAAAACCACGGCCACGCCTCGCCCCAGCCCCTAGCCCATCTGCGACACGCCCTAGCCCCAACAGGCCCCACTCGCCTCAACCTCCTCACGAACCATCCTTGATCTGAAATCGCCGTCAGTTTATTGGAACCCTAGATCTAATAATCAGAGTCGCCGATGTACAAGACGAGAGAGATGAAGATGGCGAACAACGATGGCGAAGAGGAGCAAATGAGCAACGAGGAAGAAAAATGAAATTCGCGAAGAAGAAATCGTCTGAGAGGAGAAAGTCTTCGCTGCGGTGGTCACCTCTTGGTAGACGGTGAAGGAGAAAGTCTGAGAGGAGGAGGAGAAAGTCTGAGAGGAGGAGGCTATCACGAGGAAGAAGAGAGTGCAATTCGTTCACGAGGATGAACGGGAGTAAGGGAAGGGTTATTAAATCACTTTTTTGTCTAGCTCAAAATTGATCATATTTTTATCTATCCAAACTCTATATACTAGGCTCTCGTTGGAGACCCTATTACGATCAGCCTCATGATAGAACTGTTTCTTGCCTATGTGCTTGGCAGATTGATGGAAATAAAGCGATATCACCTAACATGACATATCACATATTATTTTTGACATTTTTGGAGTAATTTGATTGTAAAATTACATGTTATTAGCGGGGAATGGTGAATTGTGATTTTACAGGCTTTTTGAGGTGAATTATACGTTATGCTTGGGCTGGACATATTGGAGGTCTGTTAAGAATAATTAAGTGCATCCTAAAAGAAAATGCCAACACCAAATTTTTGGACCCTTCCCAAGCAACCCAAAATGGAAAAAAGGTTGCAGAGTTTTCCCCCGAGAAAGCAACCTAGTCGCAGCTTTTTTTGTTTGGCAAAAGATAATTTAATTCATATTAAAATCAAGAATCAGATACAAAGCCGCCACATAAAAGGCTACACTGGAGTGAGATACAAAGCTGGAAGATCGTTGAAATGCGATCCAACTCCGCCCATATACAAGAAGCACAAATTTTACAATCTTTCATACCAAAAATCCGCCCATATTCAATTGTCTCGTTCTTATCGTACCTCCAATCTCCGAGTCAAAGCCACATCCCGATTGTAGCAGGTTAAGGAATTCATTTCATTTCTAGCACACAAAAGCAGTCGTAGGAGAGATCAGCAATTAATTTTTTCCTGGGAAAAAGCAGTTGTACCATGTGTTTAACAAATTTTTATGCTTATTCAAACAATCAATTAAATGAAGGGAAGATATTGGACTACGTACAAGAATCAAGACGGAAAGGACTAAGGGACTGTTTAGTTTCGACTTATTGGGCTCAATAGAAGTCGTGACTTATTCGCTCAGCTATATAGTCGTGTTTACTTACGACTTAATATAAAATGTCGCTTATTCGCTCAGACATTTTCTCAATTGTTTGTTCAGCTCATTTTTTGCTGTCCTTGCGGTACAAACATCTGCATTTATCAGAGTCTCTCTTTTAACCCTGGCTTCTCCATCACTTCCTTTTGATCGCGGATCTGATTTCAGAGCCGACCATCATATGTCTTCTTCTCTGCCCCTTCATTGTTGATCGTGGATACCTGCCTTCTTCGTCATCTACTTTCAGTGCCAACATCACATGCTTTCTTCTCCACCCCTTCACCGTCGACCTCCCTTGCGCTCGGAAGACATTCCATCACCATCAACCTATTATGAAAAGCAGCGACGAAAGCTCTGCCTTACTCATTCAGGTTTCTACTCTAAATATATATATTTCTTTATATACTCAATCTGCTTTTTAACATTTATTGTATCCTATTAGTTTTGATTTTTCCAGAAAATATACTAATCATAGAAATCAGGGAAATTTTTCTTTAATTTAACTTGATTTGTTCTATGGATTTTGGTATAACATTTAATATTAGAAAAAAGAATTCATGATCTATATGTAATCTGTATTTATATTTATTGGGGTGATGAAGTTGATGTTGACCATGTTCTTTGTTCATGTGGGGAGGTACATGTAGTTGAGATTTAAAAGCCAACAATCACCCCAGGCTTCTGTGTTCATATGGGATCCATCTCCATTGCTTGCTTTGTTTTCCTTTATTGCTCGTACCAATTCGGCTCTGTCTTCAGGGCAGAACCCCAAATGAGCTCGACCCGTGTTGTGTTTCAGGTTCCTATTGTGTTGCTAATTGCGGAAATTCAGTGTTGAACAAACAAGAAGATACGAATTGTTTGATTTGAGTGCAGACAAACTACAAGGATATTGAATTTGGGTTTTACCCTAGTGTTGCCCCAAATACAGTAGAGCACATCTTCAAACTTGTCCGCTTGGGGTGCTTCGTTCGGGTATTTACCAATAGAAGTACAAATATTTCAATTATTACCACAACCATTTCACATTGAGCATTGGCTGATCCAAAAGTACTGGCAATTGGCTACAGGTAGATACAATGTTGTATTCTCGATTCGGTCGTTGATAAATCACCGTATGGACCTCCTATGCATTTAGTTCATTCTCAATTTATAAGCGATGTCGATTTTGGACAAGAATAATAATGTGTATTAGCATATATATCTCATCCAAGATAATGTATTAGTATTTTCCTAAGACTGTTTCATGTTAAAGCAGTTGTTGACACAAATTTGTCTTGCTCTCTCTATGCTCATAATACGTGATGCGGAACATGGAAAACCTATTGAGAAGCTCTTTTACAGTCTCTACAATTTGCAAAGTGAAGATGATGGCAAGATCGCTGTTTTGGAGATGCTTACTGTCTTGACAGAAGTTATTGAAGATCAGAATGTTGATTGTAGAATAAGTTCAGTCCAACGATTCGAGTATGGCCTAGAGGTTTAAAAATTTCTTATTTAAATGTTTGTCATGTCACGCCCCAGATCGCATCTAGGCGCTTGTACAACCGTCGTATGACCAAGTAACATCACTCACAAGTCAACGTGTCTTAATCATACAAGGCGTCCATGAACATAATATATCCATACTCAGTAGTAAACATACACAACAACATCACAGTTTAGATTAAATTGAATAGCGGAAATATTCAATAATCAATCGTGGGCCACACATGGCCAAAACGTAGGCTCGCAGGCCAAAACAATGTATTAATACAAAAGTATTCATGAGCATAGTTTATCGTTTGAAATAGTAGAGGGAGCACGAACCACGTCTTCCTCTGGATTCTCTTCACCCGTGCAAAGGTGTAGACGACAAGCCTTAACTTCAACCTGAAATGGTGGGGGGCCCCGAAGGGGTCAGTACAGGTACCGAGCGAGTAGCAGGCTAAATATAGAATAACTAGCGTTTCAAGTATAAGACCCAAACATAGAGTCATATTTATATAAATAGTCTTTTCCCCCAAGTTAGGAAATACTAAATAGTACATATACACTTGGAAAATACCCGATCTGTAGATCACCGTTTTATTTGGGAAAATATTAATAGTCAATATTCTTGACCAAAAACCCCAACCCACCCATATGCCTATGAGTGCATAGGACTCCTCCTTGTCCATACTTATATACCATAACCTATGAGTTTTGAGGATCATAATCCTTGGGTACTCCACCAATTTATAATCTGTGTTAAGGACTTTCCGTCCTAGGGTCCTCCACCAATATATAATCCGAGTGTTAAGGACTTTAAGTCCTAGGGTCCTCCACCAAAATATAATCCGAGTGTTAAGGACTTTAAGTCCTAGGGTCCTCCACCAAAATATAATCCGAGTGTTAGGGACTTTAAGTCCTAGGGTCCTCCACCAAAATATAATCTGAGTGTTAATGACTTTTAAGTCCTAGCGTCCTCCACCAAAATATGAGTGTTAAGGACTTTAAGTCCTAGGGTCCTCCACCAAAATATGAGTGTTAAGGACTTTAAGTCCTAGGGTCCTCCACCAAAATATAATCCGAGTGTTAAGGACTTTAAGTCCTAGGGTCCTCCACCAAAATGTAATCCGAGTGTTAAGGACTTTAAGTCCTAGGGTCCTCCACCAAAATATAATCTGAGTGTTAATGACTTTTAAGTCCTAGCGTCCTCCACCAAAACATGAGTGTTAAGGACTTTAAGTCCTAGGGTCCTCCACCAAAATATGAGTGTTAAGGACTTTAAGTCCTAGGGTCCTCCACCGAAATATGAGTGTTAAGGACTTTAAGTCCTAGGGTCCTTCACCAAAATATGAGTGTTAAGGACTTTAAGTCCTAGGGTCCTCCACCAAAATATAATCCTATGATCAACCTCCTATCAACCTAGATAGGGTCTATATCATATCTATTCATTCATAGCTAAATCAATATATAAAGCTTATGGATCGCAATCCATGCAAAACCATGCATTTATATAAATTTATAATTAACTAATACCAACCGGTATTAATTAATCCATTATCCATCGGGAAACGTTTTCGTTGAGCGTCATTTCAAGCCTTGTACATATCAACTTAATCATCATATATATTAAGTTAACAATATTCATTTTATTCTTCCTTTACCTTTCAAACACAGCATGCAATTTCATAGAAATTCTCATATCATATTCCATGCATATTCATGTACTTCATTTCTTACATGCCTAATCACTTTGGCCAATCACATGTTTAAATATCTTTTAAACATCATTATGAATACATATAACATTTATTTAGGTAATCTCATAACTAACCCAAAACTTATAAGATATTAAGCCGTCCACTCACCTTAAATAAGCTTTAGCGCGTTCTATGCTTCTCGGTTGGATTCCGGTGAAACTCCGGCGAACTCCGGCGAAACTCTGGCGAACTCTAGAAACATTATCTTTATGTTCCTAACATGGTTTTATCATCACAAAACCCATATCAACACAAATAACCCCTAAAAGGTTATTTTCCAACGAACCGGTCGTTTTGGCTTCTAAGTTCGTTCTTGGACTTAGAACTACCTTCCAACCCCTCATTCTACCGACCGTCAATTCACCTCAAACCAAAACCAACAACAATTGAGTAGTAGTAGACCTAACCACCCACCACATTTTAAGGGACGTGGAAAACCAACACCACGGATTTCTCTCGTGATGCTCACCTTTTATGAAAATATTTATTTTCTCAAGATCAATCGAAGTTTATACTTCAAAAATTCCCTTTGCATCAAACTCCCACAAAGATAACAAATTACGTACTATTACAAAATCTCCCAAAATCGTATATAATAACTCATATTAACAAACCAATATATAAACTAATATCTCAAATACAACCTTTTCATATATTAATATTTAATAAAATTCAGCACACATAAATTCAATTCTAAAATATATACACAAAAAATATTCAAAGAAATCACGAAGTAAAAGAACTAATATCGGTTGACGTGAAACTTACCTCGAATCGAGATAAATCTTAATCGTAACCGGCCTCTACCTCGATCTTCTCCAAAATCACCTTCTAAAAATATTAAAATTATAATATCAATATCAACTTATAGTTAAATTCTTCTATCCTTTATTTATGAATTCTTCCTCTTATGAATTTACCAATATATATTATTCGTTTATTTTAAAATACGAGTTTTAACTTATCCTTACCGCTTAATCCATTCAATTAATTAACCCAATAACATTTTATTCATTTTCTTAATAACCCCATCTTATTATTATAATCTAATGACAATACTCCAAAATAAATTGCCGAATTGCAAAATAATAAGTCATATTGGTGCATAGATATTATTATTATATTATTATAATTCATCTATTGAGTTGGTCGGCCTAGTAGTAAAATAACCAGCTCAGCCCAATTAATATAAAACATGACACGGAGTGTATATATGAATTACGTACTGGGAAGCCGTCATCTTCTTCCAAGGTGCGCGATCGAAGCAGAGAGCAGAGAAACATGAGTACTTCTTCGTCAACGGTGCTTGAGACGGTGGGACGACCAACAGCTCCGGTGAAATTGGCGACGCAGTACGGCGTGGCTCAGTTGTCCTCTCCGGTGGCGGCTCTTCTTCTTCCGGCGAAGAAAATGCCCGGCGATGGATTCCTCTTCTCTCCTCTAGTGAATATGAATCAGTACTTCAGGGTTCGGAGGTTCTTATGTAGTTGCAGAGGTCTGCTTCCTCCGGCGTTTTAGGTGAGCGATGGCGGTGTCCTGCTCCGGAAACAAATCAGTTTCATGGTCTGCAACAAGGGATAAAGATGTCCAGCATGGTTACTCTGCAGCTTAATTGGCGGTGATGCAGGCCGTCCAGATTGTTTTCAGTCTGGCTCCCTCCTCCAGTTCTGCACAGAGACGGACGACGAACAAAACTTCGAAATTTAACGACGCTTAGTAAGCCGCAGAATGCTTCACCTCAAGTAACGAGCAGCAGGCTCCATCTTCAATTTAACGACGACGGTAATGATGATCTCCGGCGTTTCAGGTGTGCGATGGTCGGATCCTTCTCCGATGATCCCTCTTCTCCGGCGTCGTGGAGTGTACGTCGGTCAACTGGCATATATGTGCTAAAGTTCAGTTTTTTTTACGAAGGTTTTGTTTACATGATGGGCTGCCATTCTCTTATATGTGTATATATATACACGCCTGGAAAATTCTAGACTAGGGTTTCTTGAGTGAGCCAATCCTTCGCGCTGTTTTCCTTTCTTTTTAAGACTTGAGCAAATGATGTAGTAGCGATCATATATACGTTTAACGTAATACGCATGTGTTTTCCTTGTAAGGGCGTTGGGCTTGGTCAATATTATTATAATATGATAATCAGAATTTGAAATCCAATTTGTAAGGGCCTGGTATATTATTTTCAGTTTTTACATTATGAAATCACAATTTGTTACAAAAAAACATCACCTCTGTGTTAATGTACTCCGATCCATATAATAACTTCACATCTTATTCCATTATTATTACCATTATTATTATTATTATTATTATTATTATTATTACTTTATTTTATTTGCATTTAAATTTTTAATGTATCACATTCTACCCCTCTTAAAAAGATGTTTCGTCCTCGAAGCATTCAACTTAATGGAGAAAATAATTTATTCATTCAAGATCATAATGATATATGATTGCCAAAGAGGTTTACTATTACAAATAATTAGAAATTTAAACGGTCCCACCTACTATTTAAAGGTTCTTCCGTTGTGATTGTCATTCTTTCCTTGACGGTGGCGTCCATGATGCACACTAATTAGTAGTGCATAATTACATGTTTTTATGTTTGATTTATGTTAATTGTTTGACGTTTTATTTAGTTTGTAAACATTTATGTGATTTCAGTTGTAATTGTATTTTAGTCTTTATTTGTTAGTTGTAAAGTTTAGTTAGGATTTGTGGTGTTGGAAAGGAAGACTTTGAAGTGAAGAAAAAGAAGATTTGGCTGCCCAGGAGCAAATACCCGACCGGGTATAACACTTGACCCGGTCGGGTAAGAAGTGAAAAACGAAAATGCAAAGAAAGTGCATGGCCCAGTCGGGCCCACTACCTCACCCGGTCGGGTGAGAAGTGACCGGGGACAACCCGGTGTGCAAAGATCACCCGAACGTGAAGAATATCCAATTTTTGCACTCACCCGGTCGGGTCCCCTACCCCACCCGGTCGGATCTGACTTGACCCGGACACTTTAACATGCCGAAGATCACCAGAACGTGGGGAAATATCTGATTTTGACCGGACCCGGTCGGGTATGTACCTATACCCGGTCGGGTACCCGGCCAAAGGTGTTGAAAAACACCTATAAATAGCACTCTTTTTCTCCTCTAAAAATCATCCCTTCTTCCATACTCTTTAGCTCAGTTTAGAATAGCATTTCTTTATATTTTTCTAGCTATGTTTAGTCTCCAAATGAGAAGCTAAACTTCCATTCTTGGTGTTGCTCTTGAAGCTTGTTGATTATTAAAGTTGTGAGTTATTTTCTTAACTTCTTTCCTTGAATATTAATTAATAGTTCTTTCCTTAATACCATCTCTATATTGATGTTGAGGAGTGTTGCTAAGATGACAATTAGTTAACATCTCGACATTAGTTAGAATGATATTTTCTTCCTCTATATTAATATTGTGGAGTGTTGCTAAGATGACAATTAGTTAACATCTTGATATTAATTATAGTAGGATTCATCTTCTTTAATAATATTCTTCCTTGAATATTAATTAATCCCTACTCATATTTCATATTAATATTTTGAACATTACTTAAAGGATCAACTAGTTTTGTTTCATATTAGTTATTACTAGAAACGATCAACGAACTGATGGTTAATCGTTGATGGTTTCACAAGTAAGTAACTTCGGTTTATTAATGCACGGTCGTGGTTAATAAACTTAAGAGGGATTAATTTTGTTGGTTAAACCGAAACCGCTTGTGTTGAGGTTATCAATCTCAATTGATTTCATCAAGGAGTTAGAAAGATTAAATGCTACTATTAAATCGGTATAAGGCGTTGTTCTATATTTGATTAATAGTAAGGGTTATTAATGAACGATCCTTTTTAATAACTACCCTCGATGAAGTGGATATACTCCCCGATTGAGTATTCAAGAGGGAATAAGTTATAGATATGACAATGATCGACTAAAATATATCAACAAGTGGAAAGTAGCAATGCCAAGTCCTTTTTATCTTTGAATTAAACACATATAGGTTGTTCATCTTAGTTCTTAATTAAATTAAATCACTCAATCCAAATCCCCCCTTTTTATCTACTAAGTATCATAAAAAGAGAATTATTCCTTTCCCTGTGGATACGAACTCTACTACGTATAAGTGTTAGTATTGAATTTATTTTGACGCACCGTGACAAAGTGCTCGTCAAATTTAGCGCCGTTGCCGGGGAAAGGCAATTATTTTTCTTTTTATTTTATCTCATAAAAATCAAAAACAAAAAAAAATATAAAAAAAATCTTACTTTTCCATTTTTTGAGCTTGCATGAGTAAATGGATACCAACACATCATCCCTAGAGAGTCAAATTTCCGACTTGACTTCTCTAATAAAGGAGTTTATCTCATGTTCAAAATCTCAAGATGTCCATACATGCAACATTTGCATGTCACAAAGGCATCTTACGGATTTTTGCCCAGAGCTTCAAGAAGAATTCTTTGAACAAAGGAATGATGTTGGTTTCCAAGAGAGGTATGATTCATTCTCCAACACATATAGCCCATACTCATGTTCTTATTCCAGCATGTCCACTGAAGACGTGATCCGAGCTCTCACTATCAATGTGACAAATATGCAACAAAATATGTCACAATGCTCGCAAGAAGCAGTGTCCAACGAACAGAACTTGGACAATCAGTTGAAACAAATGCCAAGCATTGTGAACCACATGGGCGAGGAGGAGGAAGAAGAGGAGCTTACGGAGAAAGCTCAACCGGAGGAGGAACCTCAAAACTCAACTCAACCACCGGCCATTCCTGAGATCATACCACCATTTCCTGAGGCTCTAAGGGAAACACAAAGGGTTGAGAAGGACAAAGATATCTATGAAATCTTCAACAATTGTGAGTATAACTTAGACTTCTCTTTGTTCACAAATAAGCAAGGAATAACGGTGGGATTACACAAATATTTCATACTCCCTCTTATACCACCCGGATCAAAACCCCTTCCATTGACCATGCTTAATGAAAATCATGGACCAACACTCTCACAATATGAAGCGATAGAAATCTGGATATTTGATCCCGGAAAGGTCAAAATAAAGGGTCGAAAAATTGAGTCTTTCTATAAGAGTCACCCGGGTGAAAATTTGAAGAAGATGAGTTATCACGATCCAAGCTTGAACGATTGAACACAACCATGGCGTCGTGCCGCGACGTTAACTAAGGCGCTTCTTGGGAGGCAACCCAAGCATGGTACGTTTACTTGTTTTATTTTATTTTTACACATTTCAAAAAAAATGGACTGGGATTGGACCCGGCCGGGTATAAACCCTAACCCGGTCGGGTTACTTCTAAAAACAAAACACCCGGGCAATCACCCGGGCGAGGCATGAGCAAAACAAGAATAAATTTTTCACCCGACCGGGTAGACTTCCATACCCGGCCGGGCAAGCCAGCAAAAACCTTCTGCCTCGGGTGAATAGTTTACGCCCGACCGGGTACACTACCCCACCCGGCCGGGTATCTCGATTTTTGGAAACCAGGCCATTTCTCATTAAAAAAATTGAATCATCCCCCTTTGTCTTCCCTTTCGAACCACACCCCAAATTTCCTCCATTTCCAAAAGTAAAAAGCTTCATATCTCCTACATCCATCCACCAATTAAACCCATTTCATTCATCACCTCTTCACCCTTTTCATCTCCACACCCACGAATCACCAACAAAACCTCCCAAAAAGTATCCAAAAAAAACGCATTCATCTTAGACACAAGCACTAGGGACAGTGCTTTGATTAGCTTGGGGGGAGAGTTTTATGGAATACTCACATTCATACTCTTTATTCTTGTAAAAAAAAATTATAAAAGCTTGTTAAGTTGAAAACCTGAAAGGGCAACTTAAGCAAAAATAAAGCAAAAATAAGAGTGAGTTGTGAGGATTAAAACAGAAAAATGTGGGAAGCTGGGATGAAAAGCCGAAAGGGCACCTAGGCAAAATGAGAGAACGAGAGAAGGTATTTTCTTTTATTTCTGCAGGATCCTAAGGGTAACGAAAAAAAAGGTTGAGGTTGATAAAGAAATATGGAGTTGAAGACCCTCTTTACTATTATATTTTTGGGGATTTACTTTATGTGTTTCTAAAAACACTCGTGGATGTGTGTGTTGATATTCTTGTCATTTTAAGGACTTCTTGGATAGGATTTGATTTACTCGAGACGAGTAAAGGTTTAAGTGTGGGGGTGTTTGATGCACACTAATTAGTAGTGCATAATTACATGTTTTTATGTTTGATTTATGTTAGTTGTTTGACGTTTTATTTAGTTTGTAAACATTTATGTGATTTCAGTTGTAATTGTATTTTAGTCTTTATTTGTCAGTTGTGAAGTTTAGTTAGGATTTGTGGTGTTGGAAAGGAAGACTTTGAAGTGAAGAAAAAGAAGATTTGGCTGCCCAGGAGCAAATACCCGACCGGGTATAACACTTGACCCGGTCGGGTAAGAAGTGAAAAACGAAAATGCAAAGAAAGTGCATGGCCCGGTCGGGCCCACTACCTCACCCGGTCGGGTGAGAAGTGACCGGGGACAACCCGGTGTGCAAAGATCACCCGAACGTGAAGAATATCCTATTTTTGCACTCACCCGGTCGGGTCCCCTACCCCACCCGGTCGGGTCTAACTTGACCCGGACACTTTACCATGCCGAAGATCACCAGAACATGGGGAAATATCTGATTTTGACCGGACCCGGTCGGGTATGTACCTATACCCGGTCGGGTACCCGGCCAAAGGTGTTGAAAAACACCTATAAATAGCACTCTTTTTCTCCTCTAAAAATCATCCCTTCTTCCATACTCTTTAGCTCAGTTTAGAATAGCATTTCTTTATATTTTTCTAGCTATGTTTAGTCTCCAAATGAGGAGCTAAACTTCCATTCTTGGTGTTGCTCTTGAAGCTTGTTGATTATTAAAGTTGTGAGTTATTTTCTTAACTTCTTTCCTTGAATATTAATTAATAGTTCTTTCCTTAATACCATCTCTATATTGATGTTGAGGAGTGTTGCTAAGATGACAATTAGTTAACATCTCGACATTAGTTAGAATGATATTTTCTTCCTCTATATTAATATTGGGGAGTGTTGCTATGATGACAATTAGTTAACATCTTGATATTAATTATAGTAGGATTCATCTTCTTAAATAATATTCTTCCTTGAATATTAATTAATCTCTACTCATATTTCATATTAATATTTTGAACATTACTTAAAAGATCAACTAGTTTTGTTTCATATATTAGTTATTACTAGAAACGATCAACGAACCGATGGTTAATCGTTGATGGTTTCACAAGTAAGTAACTTCGGTTTATTAATGCACGGTCGTGGTTAATAAACTTAAGAGGGATTAATTTTGTTGGTTAAACCGAAGCCGCTTGTGTTGAGGTTATCAATCTCAATTGATTTCATCAAGGAGTTAGAAAGATTAAATGCTACTATTAAATCGGTATAAGGCGTTGTTCTATATTTGATTAATAGTAAGGGTTATTAATGAACGGTCGTTGTTAATAACTACCCTTGATGAAGTGGATATACTCCCCGATTGAGTATTCGAGAGGGAATAAGTTATAGATATGACAATGATCGACTAAAATATATCAACAAGTGGAAAGTAGCAATGCCAAGTCCTTTTTATCTTTGAATTAAACACATATAGGTTGTTCATCTTAGTTCTTAATTAAATTAAATCACTCAATCCAAATCCCCCCTTTTTATCTACTAAGTATCATAAAAAGAGAATTATTCCTTTCCCTGTGGATACGAACTCTACTACGCTATACTACGTATAAGTGTTAGTATTGAATTTATTTTGACGCACCGTGACAAAGTGCTCGTCAGTGGCGTCCATGATTTGGAGGTAACCCTTTTCTTCTTGGAACGACACTCGAACACTCTTTGACCTAGCTTGTCACAATGAAAGCATCTCACGAGCGTTCTGTCACAATATTTTCTAGGGTGATCCTTTCCACATTTCGTGCAGTTGAAGTGTATCTCTTCAGTGGAGTTCTTCTTCTCACGCCTCTTATCTTGATCTTGGTTGTTGATCTTGTTCCCGTTTCGGGTCTCCCGTGATATATTTTGTGCCGTTTGCCTCCTCGTTTGCTTTCTTCTTGCATTCCCTTGTCATCTTCAGTGTTTCCTTCTGCAATTGTTTCACTCGATAGTGCTTGGCAGCTTTGACGTAGGCCTTGTTCAGAGTTTGGCAATTTGAAACGCAAAGAGCTTTTTGTGTCTCAAAGTTCAGACCACGTATAAATTTGTTAGTTTTATCGATTTCATCGGGAACTAACGCAGGTGCAAATCGTGCGAGCTCCAAGAATTTAGCGTGGTACTCTTGGATGGTCATACCTACTTGCTTCAGGTGTAAGAATTCTTCGTACTTCTCGGCTCTCACATGTTCTGGGTAGAATCTTCCTCGCATTGCCTTCTTAAATGTATCCCAAGAAAAGTCAGGTTGTTGACGCAGCGTTGGGCCAGTCATGGCCCACCAATTGTCTGCCTCTTGACGTAGGTAGTATGCAGCTGTATCTACTCGTTGATCCGCAGGGCAGTTCATAGACTAAAAGATTTTGTTAAAAGTGTGAATCCAATCCTCAAGGATGCAAGGATCTTTTTGGCCTAAATAGCTCGGGGGATTGTGCTTCGCGATAAGTTTCGCTACATCATTGCGGCTGTTGAGACGTTGTTGTTGTTGATTCTGAAGTAACACATTCGCGATTGTCTGGATGAGTTGAGTCAGTTCAACCATATTTTGAGCTAACTCTGTGTTCGTCAGTGCAACGCCGCTGCTTTCGATGTTGTCTCTCATTGGAGTCATTATCTCCTCAAAAAGGATAGCGTAAAAGAAATCTATCGAATGATATTCATAAATATACTATCCTATCCAATAACTCACTAATCACATAATGTATAAAGTTCTTCTATAAGTCCAAATATATCATCAAATAAACATATATGGATATGTCACACTCAAAAATATCTCAAGAAAATCAAAAGAATCACAAACTCAACCGAAACCAAAATCAAAGTCTCACAACCTCACCACACACCTAAAATTTTATTTTAGTCCTAAAAGTTCTTACTTATTACCTAGTCATTTTTTTCTTCCTGATATTTTGGAAAAGAAAAACATTTTGAAAAATCCACCTTGAAAAATATTTAAGAAAATCGTACAAATTGTTAGAGACCTTTTAAATAATAATTTATTGGAAAGTAATACTAACTTTATTTGAAAACATCAGAAAATGTGCAACGGAAAATTTAAAGGGAAATAGGGGTGCTACCGCCACACTCGGTTCTCTCTTAACCGAGTGCACAGGCTAAAACAACTTAAACTTCAAAATCAAAAGCTCACTGATTAAAGTTATTAAAAAAAAATTACAATGATTTACTAATAATGTTTTCTAGCGAAAGCTCTCTCTCGAAATCAACTTCAACATCGATCAACTCAACACATGTACAAAAATCATGTATAGAAAGAAAAATAAAAGAAACAAACATTAGCAATAATGTTAAGTAAGTCCCACCTAACCTTTTAAAATAATAATAATAGTATATATACAATTCGTACAACCATTAGTATAAAAATATTTTCAAAACAATTTATAAATCATAAGCAAACGATATCTATACAAAATCACAATCACATAAATCGTGAATCATAATAATTTCAAAATACATGAAACACCAAAATTTCCCCTCTATTGAATTTCTCCAAAAATCACTTTGTAACTAACTTCCTAGTAATTTAGAAGGGCGGTGCTCAACACTCTGGTTGAGCCCGGTGATCCGTTGTCATGTACGGCCACCCCGGAACTATCGCCGGTACCACAACTGCTCCTTGGAAACGGAAACAACTACTTTAAGTGTGCACACCCCCTAAAGGTATTCCAAGCCCTCCGGGTTAGTAAGTCGATCCGGGTAGCCGGGATGTTTTCTACCAACTACCCCACCTCAAAAACTGAATGATTAGGAGCTACTACTACCACTACTACTCAAAAGCCGGGATGTTTTCTACTGACCGTCAATTCACCTCAAACCAAAACCCACAAAAATTGAGTAGTAGTAGACCTAACCACCCTCCACATTTTAAGGGACTTGGGAAAACCAACACCACGGATTTCTCTCGTGATGCTCACCTTTTATGAAAATATTTATTTTTCTCAAGATCAATCGAAGTTTATACTTCAAAAATTCCCTTTGCATCAAACTCCCACAGAGATAACAAATTACGTACTATTACAAAATCTCCCAAAATCGTATATAATAACTCATATTAACAAACCAATATATAAATTAATATCTCAAATACAACCTTTTCATATATTAATATTTCATAAAATTCAGCACACATAAATTCAATTCTCAAATATATACACAAAAAATATTCAAAGAAATCACGAAGAAAAAGAACTAATATCGGTTGACGTGAAACTTACCTCGAATCGCGATAAATCTTAATTGTAACCTCTACCTCGATCTTCTCCAAAATCACCTTCTAAAAATATTAAAATTCTAATATCAATATCAACTTATAGTTAAATTCTTCTATCCTTTATTTATGAATTCTTCCTCTTATGATTTTACCAATATATATTATTCGTTTATTTTAAAATACGAGTTTTAACTTATCCTTACTGTTAGCCGACTTGTGCTACCTTTAGTTTTTTATGTTTACAAATAATGAAGCTAATATGTGTGTTGAGATGCTGCAGGTTTACTCATTCAAGTCAATCCACTAAAAATAGTCTTTCTTGATAGCTAGAAAAGCCGTTTTATCAAGAATGTGTGGATTGCATATTAAAAGCTCTCAAATTCATTTTCATCACTTAAAATTATTCTTTATAACTAATCAAACATTTTACTCTTGCACAGCAGAATCAAATTCCTAAGTTTTCCCCAGCAGTTGAGTACTTTTTCAAAATAGTTAACTAGTTTTCCTTCTTTGAAGTTCTCTTGTTTTGAGTGAGTTGTCTTCAAGCTTATTCTCCATCCTTTTGCTGCAGCTTAACCTCAATTTTAAGAGCTCTATATCCCTCTTTATTATGTGTTTCAATCGTGGTTAAAGTTCTCTAAAGTTTGGTTTTTAAGTTGACCTTTTCGGCAGCCAACTGCTCGAGGCAACTGCTGAGGCCACTGCTGTTGAGCCAACTGCCGAGCCCTCTGCTGAGCCAACTGTCAAGCCCCCTTCCGAGCCACCTGCCGAGCCACCTGCCGAGCCAACTGCTCAAGCCAATTTCTTTTTTAGCCAACTGCTCAAGTCAAATTTCTTCGAGTCAACTGCTGAGGCTACTACTCCTAGCCCTCTGCCCTTAGCAGCCCGCTCCTTCTGAGAGGTTGTTCTCCTATAAGTCTGCTACACTAATCTTTATTCTAAGTATTCCTTTCTTAGAAATCTTTCCAGACTTCAATCCAAATTGGTTCCTAAGTTCTACGCTACTCTTTCGTTGACTTTTCCAGTAAAGCTAAATATTTTATTTTGTCGTCTGGTAAAGACAATTAATTTATTTGGGGACCCAGATCCTTTTCTGAACGTTGGAGCTTCTTTATTAATCATTCTAGCCATTGTCACTATCTTCCAAATATGGAAATCAATCAAATATCAATAATTGATATTATAGCCGTTAAAGCCAATAATTCAGCGATTCTTTCCTTCCAAATCTTTGATTTCAAATCTTCAACGGCCAAATCTTTTCCTATATATACTTCGTCTTCTACACTGATCAAAAAAATGAATTACACACGAAAAATTCCACATGAAAAAAAAAATCCTGACGAAATACTTTACACCTTGAATATTCTGCGAAACAGTCCACTTCGTCTCCTGAAGCTTTTCTTAATCTCTCTGTCTTGAATTCTGCTTGTGCTATCACTTTAAAATTTATTTGCAGAAATTCACATTGGTTTTAAGCTCTTGAAATTCATATTTTTAATCTTGATAAAACCAATTTTTGAGAGAGCTACTTGATATTTGCAATCGCACTTGTTCTTGATCAAACTTTATATCTTTGTGTGTATTGCCTTGTAATTCTCAACTCTACGGCAAGCATCAATCTTTATATTCTGCTTGAGAGTTTGAGATCATATTCTCTACTTGTATTTGTTCTCCATCTTGTAAGGTTTTGTTTGGTTTTCCTAAAACCAATCTTAGGTTGTTGGTTAGCCCGATGTAAAACCAACTTAGTTGAGGTTGTGTGGTTGTGCCTCTTGAAAACCACTGTGAGGTTTTTGGTGTGCCTCTAGAAAACCATTAGTTGAGGTTTTTGGTTGATCCTGTTGAAAACCATTAGGTTGTGAGTTAGCCCGTGTAAAACTCATACTCATTGGCAAGGGTTTGTTTGCCAAAACTTTAGGTGGTGCTCTTCTTGTGTTCAAGGGAGACCATTTTTAGTGGATTTGGAAATCCTGAGGGAGGTGCCCTTAGGTAGAGAAGTAGGATTAGCCGAACCTCTATAAATCATTGTGTTCTTACTTGTTAATTGCTTTCTTGTTTGAACACACACACACACTAATTTACATTCGTTTGTGCACTAACACTCACGTAAATTGTTTGTTCTATTCTTGATTGTTTCCGATGCCTTCATATCTCAAGCACATTTTTTTAAACACCTAATTCACCCCCCTCTTAGGTGCTTTTCGTGTCTTTCAATTGGTATCAGAGCAGGTTACTAGAATAGTACTTAATTGTACCTAGTGATCCTCTCTTGTGTGCTTAAGTGAACTGTGTGTTGATCCCTCTGTTGTAGTATTTGAGTGCTCTGCTAGTCTTTTGTTTGCGCTTAATTTCTAAGATGTCTTCTCACAGCATCTCCAAACCTCCTTTCTTCAATGGTGATAATTATGCCTATTGGAAGATGAGAATGGAACATTATATTCAGTATGTTGATTATGACATTTGGATTTTAATTGTTAAAGCTCCTTATGTTCCTTCTAAGACTGTGAATGCAGTGACTTTACCAAAGGAGATGGACGAGCTAAATGATATAGACAAGAAGCAGCTAAGTTTGAATGCAAAAGCCATCAATGCTCTTCACTGTGCTCTTGGTCCAGATGAGTTCTCAAGAGTTAGCCAATGCAAATCTGCAAAAGAAGTATGGGACATGCTTGAAACAACTCATGAAGGAGATACTCAAATCAAACAAACCAAGATTGCTCTTGGTACATCCGAGTATGAAAGCTTCAAGATGAAGCCAAATGAATCAATCCAGGATATGAGTAAGTTGAATGATATCCTCTCCTCGTTGGGTAAGTTGGGTAAGAAATATTCTATCCAGGAGGTAAACCTTAAAATTCTATATTCTTTACCTAAACTGTGATAGAATGTTATTGTTAATCTTACACCTCAATGTACTAACATGTCTACTGCTAGTATGTGGAGTACTTTGATGTCTCACGAATTATACTTAGCAAGACAACGTAGTGAGGATGCCCAAGATAAGCTGGCTCACAAGACTATGGCTCTAAATCTCAATAAAGAGAAGTATGAGCAGCAAAGTCAAAGTAAAAAGCAATATTGTCACTCCTCCAAGATGAAATTGAAGAACAAAGTTCAGCCTACTGCTGAAAGTTCCCAGTAGAGTGAAACTCAAAGTGAAGAAGATGAGGAAGTCTTGGTCAAGCGCTACAAAAAGTTTGTCAAATGGAACAAGGACAAGAGACCTGACAAGTCTGCTGCCAAAGGTAAGAAATATAATTCTAATACTCTAAAATGTTTTGAGTGTGATGAACCAGGACATACAAAGGTCTACTGCCCAAAGCTAAAACAGCAACCAACTGCTGATAAGAAACATCAAGGTGGCTGGAAGAAGAAAGGCAAAGCATTGCAAGCGAACTGGATGATCTCAATTTCGATGAATCCTCCTCCTCCAGTGAGCAATCAGATGATGAGCACGCACATGTCTGTTACATGGCTCACAAAGATGATGAGGTAAGCTCTTGTTCTTGTTACTCTTCATCTCATAGTTTTTCATTTGATGAGATTAGAGAAGCTTTTGAGCAGTGTAAGTCTAATTTGTTTCAGACTCTGGAAGAGAAGAAAATTTTGAAAAAGAAGCTCAAAGATTTACAATCTAAATTTGATATTCTTGAAAAAGAAAAACTTGAGCTTTCACGCAAAAATGATTTTTTATCAAAAGAATATGCTACTCTTAAAAAGATCAGTGACCAATAGAGTTACTCTTTAAACAAGTTGTATCATATTAGGCCTACTCAAGAGGCAGTTTGGGATTCTCAATACCCAAACACTAATAAGAGGGGACTTGGTTTTGAAGATGACCCTAAGGTTGTTGAAATAACAACAAAATATTTTTCTAATAAAGTAAAAGGTTTTGTTAAACCCTCTTCCAGCATACACCAGTCAAAGACACCTCTAAAATCATGCCACTATTGCTTGAAGTCTGGTCATTTAGTGACTGATTGCAAAGTGAAGCAACTGGTTGAGATAGGTAACTTGATTCCACCTTGGAAGAGACCAAGATGGGTAGTCAAGGGTTCCAAAACTAACCCTAGAGGACCCAACTTTAAAAGGGTACCATATTCAAAATATTGAATGTTTTTGTAGGCATTCTAGAGCACCCAAAACACCACTTGGATAGTAGACAGTGGCTGCTCAAGACACATGACCGGGGACAACGCATGGTTCAAAACGTTAACCTCCAAAGCTGGTGGTAATGTCACACTCGGTGACAAATCAAAGAAGAAGGTAATAGGCAAAGGGAAGGTAAGTATTTCTAACTCTACTTCCATTAAAGATGTGCTACTTGTTGATGGTCTTAAATATAATCTTTTGAGCATCAGTTAGTTGTGTGATGATGGCCATAAGGTTGTGTTTACTGCCAATGCTTGCACCTTTTATGATAGAGATAATAATAATGTGCTCTTTTCTGCTCAACGTGATGGTAATTTATATAGATTTTCTAGTTCTGATTTCCATCACTCTACTATTATGTGTCTTCATTCTTCTCATGATGATTCTTTTCTGTGGCATAGAAGACTAGGACATGCTAGCTTTGATTTGCTCTCTAGATTGTCTTCTAAGAATCTTGTTGTTGGACTGCCTAATATGAAATCTGCCAAGTTGCAATTCTGTGATGCATGTAAACTGGGGAAACAACATAAAACTTCTTTCAAACCAAAGAAGGTTGTTTCAACTTCACATCCCTTACAATTACTACACATGGATCTTTTTGGACCAATTGGTGTAGCTAGCCTAGGTGGTGCCCAGTATGTCTATGTGATTGTAGATGATTACTCTAGATTTACTTGGACTCTCTTGCTTGCACATAAATATGATGCATTTAATGCGTTTGCTAAGTTATGCAAGAGAATACAGAATGAGAAAGGGTATACAATCACAAGCATAAGGAGTGATAGGGGAGGAGAATTTAGAAATGCTGAATTTGAAGCCTACTGTGATGATCATGGTATAGATCACAACTTGTCAGTCCATCAGACTCCTCAACAAAATGGTGTGGCAGAAAGAAAGAATAGAACCCTTCAATAGATGACACGCACCATGTTGAATGAACACAATCTGCCTAAATACTTTTGGGGAGAAGCCATACATACAGCTTGCTACATGCTTAATAGAGTACTACTACGCCCCATTCTAAAGAAGACCCCCTATGAATTGTGGCATGGACGAGCACCAAACATTTCATACTTCAAAGTATTTGGATGCAAATGCTATATTCTGAACACTAAGGATTAGTTGGGTAAGTTTGATGCAAAATCCACTGAAGGTATTTTTCTTGGTTATTCTTCGGTTAGTAAAGCTTATAGAGTCTTTAATAAATCAACTAGATGTGTAGAAGAGTTTATACATGTTGAATTTGATGAGAATAACCCATTTGGGCCGAGAAAGGAACTTATCTTTTCAGATGGTGAAGTTGAAGACCAGCCACCTGCCACTCAAGACCAGCCGACTGCCGCTCAAGATCAGCCACCTGCTGAACAAACCAGCCAACTGCCGGCTGCCTACAAAGGCTTGAAGGACCATCCAGCTGAGAACATTATTGGAGACATTTCTAAAGGCGTAAGGACTAGAGGTAACATTAACCTTTGTGCATACTATGCATTTGTTAGTCAATTTGAGCCCAAAAATATAGAGGAAGCCTTAAGCGATGGTGAGTGGATAATTTCCATGCAAAAGGAGTTAGACCAGTTTGAACGTAATGACGTTTGGGAATTGGTTGAAAGACCAAATAACCATCCAGTTATTGGTACAAAATGGATCTTTAGAAACAAGTTGGATGAAGGAGGTGAGATTATCACCAACAAAAGCTGACTTGTTGCTAAAGGGTATAATCAAGTAGAGGGACTTGATTATGAGGAAACCTTTGCTCCTGTTGCTAGGTTATAATCCATTAGGATGCTTCTTGCTTATGCTAGTTACATGGATTTTAAACTTTTTCAAATGGACGTTAAAAGTGCATTTTTAAATGGAATCCTTAAGGAGGAAGCTTACGTGGAGCAGCCTCCTGGTTTTGAAAATGTCACCTTTCCAAACCATGTATACAAGCTTAAGAAGGCTCTCTATGGTTTAAAACAGGCCCACGTGCTTGGTATGAAAGGCTTTCAAAATATCTTCTTGAAAATAGTTTTTCAAAAGGGGCTATTGACTCAACATTGTTTGTACGTACTTTGGCCAATGATATTATGTTAGTTCAAATTTATGTTGATGACATTATATTTGGTTCTACTAATCACTCTATGTGTGAATAATTTTCTAAAGTCATGACCAGTGAGTTTGAGATGAGCATGATGGGTGAACTCACATTCTTCCTTGGACTGCAAATCAAACAAATGAAGGAAGGAACTTTTATAAGTCAATCCAAATATGCTAAGGAGTTGGTTAAAAAGTTTAATCTACAAGAAGGTAGACATTTTGATACTCCAATGAGCTCAACTGCCAAGATTGACAAAGACGAAAATGGCAAACCCACTGATGAAAAGGTCTATAGAGGTATGATTGGTAGTTTATTGTATTTAACTGCTTTTAGACCTGATATTATGCATGATGTTTGTGTTTGTGCTCGCTATCAATCTTGCCCAAAGGAATCTCATCTTGTGGCTGTTAAACGTATCAATAGATATGTTAAAAGCACAACCAACCTATGACTTTGGTATCCAAAGGGATCCAATTTTTCCTTACTTGGGTATAGTGATGCTGATTATGCTGGGTGTACAGTTGATAGGAAAAGTACACGTGGTACTTGTCAATTTCTTGGTCATTCTTTAGTGTCTTGGTCATCTAAGAAGCAAAACTCAGTTGCCATATCTACTGCTGAAGCAGAATATGTTGCCTTAGGCAGCTGTGTTGCTCAAATTTTATGGATGATTCAAACATTAAAAGACTACAATTTGAATTTTACAAATGTGCCTGTGTTTTGTGATAATACTAGTGCTATTAATATTTCCAAAAATCCTGTTTTTCACTCAAGGACCAAACATATTGAGATCCGTCATCACTTTATTCGTGATCATGTGCAAAAAGGAGACATTTGTGTTGATTTTGTGGACACTAAGCACCAACTAGCGGATATATTCACTAAACCGCTAGATTATGCACGTTTTAGCTTTTTAAGACGTGAATTGGGAATGCTTGAAATTAATTAAAGTGGTTCCATTCACTGTCAATCATAAATCGGGATTGTATGCCTTGATCTATTATCGGTTAAGTATGGAAAACACTAGTCCTCAAGGTGGAATGCTCTAGGAAAGTGATCAAGACGTACTGAAAAAGAAAAAGCGGACAACTGCTACAACTAGCGGACTGCTGCTACCTAGCAGATGACTGAAATTGGTTCAAAGTTGATTCAAATTGGTATCAGACAGATGACAGAAGCATCAAGACAGGAATGAGGGTGTAAAGATCAAGATCTGGACGAACAACAGTGTTCTCTATACTTAATCATTTATTAACATGATCATAACACAACCCCTACATTCCTTAAAATTCTCCTACCTGCTCCTCTATGTGCAATTCTTTGTTTATTCTCTCAATGACCCTCCATTTTTTATATTGACAAAGGGGGAGAAATATGTTGACTTCAATGACAAAAGTCCCTGACCTAAGTCAATCAAAAAAAGAGGAAAGAGATTCTCTTTGTATGGGGGAGAGTGTTTATATATTTTGGTATCAAGAGAGTTGCATGAAATGAGGGGGAGCTTGCTGTTATATTTTTTCATATGCTCCTAACTGTTTTTATGCTCTCTTGAAGTCATTATTTGTCAACATAAAAAAGGGGGAGATTGTTAGCCGACTTGTGCTACCTTTAGTTTTTGATGTTTACAAATAATGAAGCTAATATGTGTGTTGAGATGCTGCAGGTTTACTCATTCAAATCAATCCACTAAAAATAGTCTTTCTTGATAGCTAGAAAAGTCATTTTATCAAGAATGTGTGGATTGCATATTAAAAGCTCTCAAATTCATTTTTATCACTTCAAATATATTCTTTATAACTAATCAAACATTTTACTTTTGCACAGCAGAATCAAATTCCTAAGTTTTCCCCAGCAGTTGAGTACTTTTTCAAAATAGTTAACTAGTTTTCCTTCTTTGAATTTCTCTTGTTTTGAGTGAGCTGTCTTCAAGCTTATACTCCATCCTTTTGCTGCAGCTTAACCTCAATTTTAATAGCTCTATATCCCTCTTTATTATGTGTTTCAATCGTGGTTAAAGTTCTCTAGAATTTGGTTTTTAAGTTGACCTTTTCGGCAGCCAACTCCTCGAGGCAACTGCTGAGGCCACTACTGTTGAGCCAACTGCCGAGCCCTCTGCTGAGCCAACTGCCAAGCCCCCTTCCGATCCACCTGCCGAGCCACCTGCCGAGCCACCTGCCGCCACCTGCCGAGCCAACTGCTCAAGCCAAATTTTTTTTAGCCAACTGCTCAAGTCAAATTTCTTCGAGCCAACTGCTGAGGCTACTGCTCCTAGCCCTCTGCCCTTAACAGCCCGCTCCTTCTGAGAGGTTGTTCTCCTATAAGTCTGATACACTAATCTTTATTCTAAGTATTCCTTTCTTAGAAATCTTTCCAGACTTCAATCCAAATTGGTTCCTAAGTTCTACGCTACTCTTTCGTTGACTTTTCCAGTAAAGACAAATATTTTATTTTGTCGTCTGGTAAAGACAATTAATTTATTTGGGGACCCAGATCCTTTTCTGAACGTTGGAGCTTCTTTATTAATCATTCTAGCCGTTGTCACTATCTTCCAAATATGGAAATCAATCAAATATCAATAATTGATATTATAGCCGTTAAAGACAATAATTCAGCGATTCTTTCCTTCCAAATCTTTGATTTCAAATCTTCAACGGCCAAATCTTTTCCTATATATACTTCGTCTTCTACACTGATCAAAACAACGAATTACACACGAAAAATTCCACACGAAAAAAAAAATTCCTGACGAAATACTTTACACCTTGAATATTCTGCGAAAAAGTCCACTTCGTCTCATGAAGCTTTTCTTAATCTCTCTGTCTTGAATTCTGCTTGTGCTATCACTTTAAAATTTATTTGCAGAAATTCACATTGGTTTTAAGCTCTTGAAATTCATATTTTTAATCTTGATAAAACCAATTTTTGAGAGAGCTACTTGGTATTTGCAATGGCATTTGTTCTTGATCAAACTTTATATCTTTGTGTGTATTGCCTTGCAATTCTCAACTCTACGACAAGCATCAATCTTTATATTCTGCTTGAGAGTTTGAGATCATATTCTCTACTTGTATTTGTTCTCCATCTTGTAAGGTTTTGTTTGGTTTTCCTAAAACCAATCTTAGGTTGTTGGTTAGCCCGTTGTAAAACCAACTTAGTTGAGGTTGCGTGGTTGTGCCTCTTGAAAACCACTGTGAGGTTTTTGGTGTGCCTCTAGAAAACCATTAGTTGAGGTTTTTGGTTGATCCTCTTGAAAACCATTAGGTTGTGAGTTAGCCCGTGTAAAACTCATACTCATTGGCAAGGGTTTGTTTGAATTGCCAAAACTTTAGGTGGTGCTCTTCTTGTGTTCAAGGGAGACAATTTTTAGTGGATTTGGAAATCCTGAGGGAGGTGCCCTTAGGTAGAGGAGTAGGATTAGCCGAACCTCTATAAATCATTGTGTTCTTACTTGTTAATTGCTTTCTTGTTTGAACACACACACACACTAATTTACATTCGTTTGTGCACTAACACTCACGTAAATTGTTTGTTCTATTCTTGATTGTTTCCGCTGCCTTCATATCTCAAGCACATTTTTTTAAACACCTAATTCACCCCCCCCCCCCCCCTTAGGTGCTTTTCGTGTCTTTCACTTTCCGCTTAATCCATTCAATTAATTAACCCGGTAACATTTTATTCATTTTCTTAATAACCCCATCTTATTATTATAATCTAATGACAATACTCCAAAATAAATTGCCGAATTGCAAAATAATAAGTCATATTGGTGCATAGATATTATTATTATATTATTATAATTCATCTATTGAGTTGGCCGGCCTAGTAGTAAAATAACCAACCCAGCCCAATTAATATAAAACATGACACGGAGTGTATATATGAATTACGTACTGGGAAGCCGTCATCTTCTTCCAAGGTGTGCGATCGAAGCAGAGAGCAGAGAAATAGGAGAACTTCTTCTTCGTCAACGGTGCTTGAGACGGTGGGACGACCAACCGCTCCTCCTCAACGGTGAAATTGGCGACGCAGTACGGCGTGGCTCAGTTGTCCTCTCCGGCGGCGGCTCTTCTTCTTCCGGCGAAGAAAATGCCCGGCGATGGATTCCTCTTCTCTCCCCCAGCGAATATGAATCAGTACTTCAGGGTCCGGAGGTTCTTATGTAGTTGCAGAGGTCTGCTTCCTCCGGCGTTTTAGGTGAGCGATGGCGGTGTCCTGCTCCGGCAACAAATCAGTTTCATGGTCTGCAACAAGGGATAAAGATGTCCGGCATGGTTACTCTGCAGCTTAATTGGCGGTGATGCAGGTCGTCCAGATTGTTTTCAGTCTGGCTCCCTCCTCCAGTTCTGCGCAGAGACGGACGACGAACAAAACTTCGAAATTTAACGACGCTTAGTAAGCCGCAGAATGATTCACCTCAAGTAACGAGCAGCAGGCTCCATCTTCTATTTAACGACGACGGTAATGATGATCTCTGGAGTTTCAGGTGTGCGATGGTCGGATCCTTCTCCGATGATCCCTCTTCTCCGGCGTCGTGGAGTGTACGTCGGTCAACTGGCATATATGTGCTAAAGTTCAGTTTTTTTTTTCGAAGGTTTTGTTTACATGGTAGGCTGCCGTTCTCTTATATGTGTATATATATACACGCCTGGAAAATTCTAGACTAGGGTTTCTTGAGTGAGCCAATCCTTCGGGCCGTTTTCCTTTCTTTTTAAGACTTGAGCAAATGATGTAGTAGCGATCATATATACGTTTAACGTAATACGCATGTGTTTTCCATGTAAGGGCGTTGGGCTTTGTCAATATTATTATAATATGATAATCAGAATTTGTAACCCAATTTGTAAGGGCCTGGTATATTATTTTTAGTTTTTACATTATGAAATCACAATATGTTACAAAAAAACATCACCTCTCATTTGTTACAATTTATCTGATAAGTAAATATATCCTTTTTATTTTATTTACATTAAATTTTTGAGGTGTCACAGCACGCGTGCGTTGTAACACCGTCCCCAAGTATATTTACTTTTAGTAAATCATGTAATAAATCCTGAATATTGATTTATGAATTTACGTGGTTGTAAATTTTTTGTTATTTCTTTCGCGTGAATAGTGAACCGCACGTGGAGCCCACATCGGGAGCGGGGACCACCCGATAATTCCGGGACCACATATTATATTCATCTTGATCTAGATCATATTTATATGATGGTATATATTTTAGTTGGGCCATTGAAACGGCTTAGGGTTGACCCGTCGGTCAAACGATGCCTAACTACCGGTATTGGCAATTTATCAGATAACAACCCGAAACAGATTTTTGAGACTTCTAAATTAAATATGAGGAATGTATATTCATTCTAAGAGTCCATAATGATGGTAAATACATAATATATTTTATATGACCCGATAAAATAAAATATATTTAAAACAGTCCGAAAAATACAACTTTCGGGACCGATTGTCCAAATCGGGGCACAAAGGGATGACCTCCCACATGAGTGGGGGCCACCCCACGTTTTTGTGCTCAAGTTTGACAAGGGGTCTGCATTATGGGGGAGGAGTGATGGTGATGATGGGGCACCTAAATTAAATGGAGGTGGACCCCTTTTCTTTCTCTCATTGCTCAAAGAGACAAAAGGGAAGCCCACCCCCTCCCTTCCTCACCTAAACTCCGGCCAGCACCAAGGGGAGAGAGAAAGGAAGCTCTGCAACTTCATTCTCCATAGCCAAAGCAAGCTCAAACAACAACAAACTCAAGGAAGAAAAGGAAGTAGCAAAAGTAGAGGAAAACTTGGAAAATAATTAAAGGTGAGAAGTTCTTTAATAACTTTTCTTCCAACATTTGATTTCCATACGTATTCTGTATCCTATGGAGGACTCCTAGAATCATTCTACACATTTAGAAGTGTAGAATGAGGGGTTGGAAGGTGGTTCTAAGTCCAAGAACGGACTTAGAAGTCAAAACGACCGGTTCGCCGGAAAATAACCTTTTGGAGGTTATTTGTATTGATATGAGTTTTGTGATGATAAAATCATGTTAGGAGCTTAACTAAGGTGTTTCTAGGGTTCGCCGGAGTTCGCCGGAATTTTTCCGGAGTTCTCCGGAGTTTCGCCGGAGTTCCGCCGGAGTTCAACCGAAGAGCGTAGAACACGCTATAACACATTTAAGGTGAGTGGATGGATTAATGTCTTGTTACTTTTGGGTTAATCATGAGATTACCTAAGTATATGTTATGTATGTTCATAATAATGTTTAAATGAATTAAACATGTGATTAGCCAATTGAAGTGATTAGGCTTGTATGAAGTGAACTATTGAAATATGCATGATTTGTGAAGTGAAAATGCTCATAAAAACATGTGTGATATGTTTAGAGATGAAATGTGCATAAAATAGTTATTTATAACTTAGTACATATTGTGACTAAGTTTGACACACATTGGATTTGGAATGGCGGGTCAACCGAGAGTTGACCGGCACCAGTTTGGCCTTACTTTACCTATATGCTAATTTTAATGTATGAGTTGCATGGATGATTTTGTTTAGGCCTTAAGACGTGGTCTAGTCTTGTTTATTGATTATGATATAGGCCATATCTAGTATGATATGTGGTAGATCATAGGTCAGGTGGAGTACCTAAGGATCGGGCGGTATCCTCAAAACTCAGTTATATCGGGTGGAGTACCCAAGGATCAGGCGGTATCCTCAAAACACGGTTATATAGAGTGGAGTACCCAAGGATCGGGCGGTATCCTCAAAACTCGGTTATATAGGGTGGAGTACCCAAGGATCGGGCGGTATCCTCAAAACTCGATTATATAGGGTGGAGTACCCAAGGATCGGGAGTGTATCCTCAAAACTCATAGATTACTATTTAGTAATTCAGGACCGGGTGGTGTTCTTATGATTATTTGATTGGGACAGGAGGAATCATATACACTCATAGGTCTATGGGTGGGTTGGGGTTTTAAGTCAAGGATATTGACTACTATTATTTTTCCCAATTAAACAATGACCTACGGGTCGGGTATTTCCAAGTGTATATAAGTACTGATATGTATTTTGTAACTTGGGGTAAGGAAGTATAAGTATATGTATCACCCTATGTTTGGGTCTTATACTTGAAACGTTATTTACTCTACATTTAGCTTGCTACTCGCTCAGTATTTGTACTGACCCCTTCGGGGCCCCCCACCATTTCAGGTTGAAGCTAGAGCCTGTTGTCTACACCTTTGCACGGGTAGAAAGAATCTAGAAAAAGACGTGGTTCGTGCTTCCTTTATTATTTTAAATCATAAACTATGCTCATGGATACTTTTGTAATATTACATTGTTTTGGCCTGCGAGCCTACGTTTTGCCATATGTGGCTTATGATTGACTGTTGCATATTTTTTGCTATTCATTCAATCTATAATGTGATGTTGTTATGTATGTTTACTACTGAGTATGGTGTGAACGATGTTCATGAACGCCTTGTGTGATTATGTGAGGTTAACATGCAAGTGAAATCACTTAATCACACGGCGGTTGTACACGCGCTTAGATGCGGTCTGGGGCGTGACAATTAAGTGGTATCAGAGCCATCTCAGTTCTAAACTATGTATTCAACCTCTCACATGAGATTTTACAAGAATATTTTTTCGAAAACCATGAGCATTGTATTTTGACGTTCATAGAACTATTGTTACCTAGGTTGCAAGGTCTCTAGTTTTTAAGATGGTACCCTTAACAATTGGTATGACGGTGACTTGGGCCAATATGTGTCTATAACGTGTTCCGTCAATTGACATTGATTGGAGTCTAACGACTCGTTCAAATTTCTTTGTAAAAATGGAGGGTAGACGTATGTCGACGAGGAACAACCCTAGGGGGCTAGCTACGGGAGCCTCCGTGGGGGCTAGCCGAGCCACATCCCTTGGCTCTAGGGGGAGAAGAGGAGGCCGTGTAGGCCGTGGGGGCCACCGCGCTCAAACAGTGAGCGATGGCCACGTGAGCTCGGTGTATGAGACTAACACCCAGAACTATGATCCAACTTTCGTTCCGGAAACGGAGCATGAGGAAACCCCATATGATGGGGGCGAATTCCACACACATGACGATGATGACAATAGTGAAAGTGATGCCCGTTTTTCTCAGATGGGTGAGCTATTTGAATGGTATCAAAAGGAAAAGCTGAGAAAGGATCTTAGACGCCAAGCTAGGCGTGCCTCTCAAGGCGGATCGGGCCAAGGGAGCCGGGGGGCTTCAAGGGCTGTTTCAGGGGCATCTCGGGATAGACGTGAGAGAGATTGTGTGAGGATCTCCAAATACCTCAAGGAGACTAGAGCCTTGGGGTGCAGGTCCTTCGACGGCACCGGTGATATTACCGTTGCCGCCGATTGGATAAAGAAGGTGAAAGATGCAGCTAAAGACATGCAAATAACACCTGACGTGAAGTTGACTGTTGCTTCACGTTTGCTTGAAGGGATAGCTTCTACATGGTGGGAGAGTGTGGAAGGAAAGTACCGTGGGAAAATCTCATGGGCAAGCTTTGAACAGGATTTCTACGCCCAATACTACTCGGACTATGAGGTGAATGTGAAGCGTAGAGAGTACACGAACCTCAAACAGAAGGAGGGCGTGCCCGTTAAGCAATTGGAGCAAGAGTTTAGAACCTTGGCTAGGTTCTTACCAGAGTATGCGGCCGATGAGGACCGCATGACTGAACACTTTTGGGATGCCTTATTGTTGGACATCCGTGATCGGACCACATACTCGTGCCACATGACGTTTAGTGAGGTGGTGTAGCAGGGCATGCTTGGGGAAACCCAATGGAACGAGAGAAAGGAAAGGGACGCTGAAGAGGCGAAAAAGAGGAAATGGAATAATTTTGGGCAACCTGATCATTCTCAGAAGAACAACCACGGTGGTGGTGGTTCATTTAGACCACCGGCGCCGCCGACAAAGAAGAATAGGGATGCAAGGTGGCACGGACCTAGGCCACAGAATTCGGGGGCACCTAGATGACCCAATTGCACCAAACAGCACTTTGGGAAGTGCAATGAACCATCGAGGTGTTTCAAGTGCGGGAATGCGGGCCATATGAAGTCCAATTGCCCTCAATTGACACAAGGAAATGCATCGGGAGCCAGAGGAGGGGCCATGACGGGGAGGAACCGTGCAGGACCGTCACACGGTGGAACGGGAAGAGGCGGCGCGTCAACGAGCAACGCCACGCCCGTTAACCAAGGCGGGGCCCAAGCAAGGGTCTACGCGATGACCGAGGCCGATGCTTGGGCCAACCCCGAATCCGTTGCAGGTAATCCCTTGTTGATGCTTGATAAAATACGTGTATTAATGTGTTAGATGTGATAGCGGGGTTGTACGGTCCGGTCGGTGACTTTGTCGGTCGGTTTCTAAGTAAAAGGAGCAAGAAAAAGGGGAAGGGGCTGCCTAGGGCCCAACCGGCGCCGTTCCCCGGCCAACCGGCGCCGGTCGTAGCGTCCAAAATGCTACTGGCACCCACGCACGCGTGCGTCCCCCGTTTTTGAGCTAACCGGCGCCGTTCGTTGCGTTAAAACACTCAGTTACCCTACTTCCACCCACGCACGCGTGCGTGGGAAGCAACGCACGCGTGCGTACCCCATTTCCGACAAAAAAAATTGGCCCAACTGGCGCCCGTTAGGCCCAGAACCGGTGCTGGTCCAATCCAATTTAAAAAAAATAGCTTGTTTTTTATTCGGTACTTGGGGTAGGGTGTCTTACATCATCTGTAAATGTAGGAACACTCTTGATCAATGGAAGAAACGCAAGAATTCTCGTTGATACCGGGGCACAACGTTCTTTCATGAGCGAAACGTTTGTCGAAGGTCTTGACGTGCCATTGACGCTGATGACTCAGACCTTGTTAGTCTCCACACCGTTAGGAGATGATGTGGAGAGAGACCACTATTATGAATCGTGTGAGGTAGAAGTGACGGGTCAACCTTTGACTTGTGATTTCGTACCTCTAAGTATGTTGTAGTTTGATGCGATCCTAGGGATGGATTGGCTCGAAAAGCATCATGCTAGAGTTGATTGCTACACCAAGGTCTTAAAGCTTGAGGATGATGAGGGAAACACCATACGTTTAGAGGGAGATCGAGGGAGATCTCAAAGTTGTATCATATCCGTGATGAGAGCACGGAAGATGATGAAGAAAGGTTGTCACGCGTAGCTTGCTTACGTGGTAGATGGGACAAAGAAGGAGGTCGACATCAACGATGTATGTGTCGTGTGTAAGTACCCGGACGTCTTCCCCAAAGACTTACTGGGGTTTTCACCTGATAGAGAGATCGAGTTCGTGATTGAAGTTGAGCCGGGAACTAAACCCATTTCGATTCCTCCTTATCGAATGGCACCGGCGGAACTTCAAGAGTTGAAAGTCCAATTACAGGAATTATTGGATAACGGGTTCATTACACCTAGTCATTTACCGTGGGGAGTACCGGTACTCTTCGTGAAGAAGAAAGATGGTACACTAAGAATGTGTATAGATTACCGACATTTGAACAAAGTCACGATCAAGAATAGGTATCATTTACCGAGGATTGATGACTTGTTTAATCAACTACGGGGGGGGCTATGGTGTTCTCTATGATTGATTCGAGATCGGGCTATCATCAGTTGAAAATCAAGGAGAGCGACATACCTAAGAGTGCTTTTCGCTCTAGATATGGTCACTACGAGTTTCTTGTGATGTCATTTGGTTTAACCAATGCACCGGCAGCATTCATGGACTTGATGAACCGTGTGTTCAGTGAATACTTAGATCAGTTTGTGATTGTATTCATTGATGACATCTTGATATACTCGAGGGACGAAGAAGAACATGCACATCACCTAAGGCTTGTGCTTAAAAGGCTAAGAGAGAAGCAACTCTTTGCCAAGTTCTCAAAATGTGAATTTGGCTTACAGAGATTGGCTTCCTCGGACATGTCATATCCGGTTTGGGCGTTGCTGTGGACAACGCCAAAATAGAGGCCATTATAGATTGGGAGAGGCCTAAGAATGCGAAAGAGATACGCAGTTTCCTTGGTTTAGCGGGGTACTACCGTAAGTTCGTGGAGAAATTCTCCGTATTGGTGTCTCCATTAACAAAGCTCACAAAGAAGGGATCCAAGTTATTATTGGACGACAAGTGTGAGAAAGGATTTCTTGAACTGAAGAAAAGACTTACCAAAGCACCCGTTCTCGCCCTACCCATACAGGGCATATGGTATGATATTTACAGTGATGCTAGCATCCAAGGGCTTGGATGTGTACTGATGCAAAAGGGAAAGGTGATTCACTATGCTTCTAGGCAATTGAGGAAACACGAGGTGAACTACCCTACCCATGACCTAGAGTTGGGGGCGGTAGTGTTTGCACTAAAGATTTGGAGGCATTATCTCTACGGGGAGACATGTCACATCTACACCGATCATAAGAGCTTGAAGTACGTATTCACTCAGAAAGAGTTGAATATGAGGCAGAGGAGGTGGATGGAGTTGATCAAGGACTATGACTTGATCATCGACTATCACCCGGGGAAGGCCAATGTAGTGGCCGATGCACTAAGCAGGAAAAGCACATCCGGGACGTTACTCACATGCCTACGGGCATTACGGGCATGCGTGGAGGTGACCACAAGCGGGGCCCTCATAGCGAGGTTTGAAGTTAGACCTACCTTGATGGATGAGATCAACAGAGGTCAGGGCATTGATGAATAATGTCAGAAGATCCGCGAACGGATCCTTGCGGGACCCGTTGAGAATTTTCGGGTACGCGATGATGGTCTTTTGTTGTTCAAAGATCGCATATGCGTACCAAAGGATGAGGAACTCCGGAAATCCATACTTGAGGAGGCTCATTCTTCAGCCTATGCTATGCATCCAGGAGGTACAAAAATGTACCGAGACCTGAGAGAAAGTTATTGGTGGTCCGGTATGAAGAGAGACATCGCGGAGTATGTGAGTCGATGCCTTACTTGTCAGCAAGTTAAGGCAGAACATCAGCACCCGGCGGGTTTTTTACAGCCACTTACCATCCCAGAATGGAAGTGGGAACATGTGACCATGGACTTTGTGGTAGGATTACCACGGACGGTGAACAACTACGATGCTGTATGGGTGGTGGTTGACAAGCTTACAAAAAGTGCACACTTCTTGCCTATCAACATCACTTATCCTCTTGAATTATTGGCCAAGTTGTACACGGAGGAGATTGTGAGGCTGCATGGAGTTCCAATATCCATTGTCTCGGATAGGGACCCAGGATTCACATCCAGGTTTTGGCCAAAGTTTCAAGCGTCGTTGGGAACTAAACTGAAGTTTAGCACAACATTTCACCCACATACGGTTGGACAATCCGAACGGGTGATACAGATTCTGGAAGACATGCTGAGGGCATGTGCTTTAGATTTCCAAGGGAGTTGGGACAAACACTTGGCCCTCGTGGAGTTTGCCTATAACAATAGTTATCAGGCGAGTATTGGCATGCCTCCATACGAGGCGTTGTATGGGAGGAAATGCAGAACCCCTCTGTGTTGGGACGAGGTTGCTGAGGCCAAACTCGAAGACATAGAACTTGTCGAGATCACCAAGGTCAAGGTGAAGATTATTCGAGATAGGCTTAAGGCTGCCCAAGATCGGCAGAAGAGCTATGCCGATAAACGGCGTAGGCCGTTAGAGTTTTCAGTTGGGGATGAGGTGTTTCTAAGGATTTCTCCTTAGAAAGGTATCATCCGATTCATATCGAGGGGTATACTTAACCCCTGATACATTGGTCCGTTTGAAATCCTTGAAAGGATTGGGGCCGTGGCTTACCGTCTCAAGTTATCACCTGAACTTGAGAAGATTCATGATGTGTTCCATGTATCGATGCTCAAGAAGTATGTACGAGATCCGTCACATATTCTTGAGAGACCACTGGTAGAGATTCGAGAGGACCTACAATATGCAGTGGAACCGGTGAAGATAGTGGGTCAGCAGATAAAGAGGCTTAGGAACAAGGAGATTCCTATGGTGAAGGTGCTTTGGAGGAGTGATCGAGTCGAAGAAGAAACCTGAGAGACTGAGGTCTCAATGAGAGAGCAATATCCGTTTCTTTTCGATTAGACACGGGAAATCCCAAATAAGGGGGGTGAACTTGTAACACCGTCCCCAAGTATATTTACTTTTAGTAAATCATGTAATAAATCCTGAATATTGATTTATGAATTTACGTGGTTGTAAATTTTTGGTTATTTCTTTCGCGTGAATAGTGAACCGCACGTGGGGCCCACATCGGGAGCGGGGAACACCCGATAATTCCGGGACCACATATTATATTCATCTTGGTCTAGATAATATTTATATGATGGTATATATTTTAGTTGGTCCATAGAAAGGGCTTAGGGTTGACCCGTTGGTCAAATGAAGCCCAACTAACGGTATTGGCAATTTATCGGATAACAACCCGAAATAGATTTCGGAGACTTCTAAATTAAAGACGCGGAATGTATATTCATTCTAAGAGTCCATAAGGATGGAAAACACATAATATATTTTATTTGACCCATTAAAATAAAATATATTTAAAACAGTCCGAAAAATACAACTTTCGGGACCGATTGTCCAAATCGGGGCACAAAGGGATGACCTCCCACATGAGTGGTGGCCACCCCACTTTTTTGTGCTCAAGTTTGACAAGGGGTCTGCATTATGGGGGAGGAGTGATGATGATGATGGGGCACCTAAATTAAATGGAGGTGGACCCCTTTTCTTTCACTCATTTCTCAAAGAGACAAAAGGGAAGCCCACCCCCTCCCTTCCTCACCTAAACTTCGGTCAGCACCAAGGGGAGAGAGAAAGGAAGCTCTGCAACTTCATTCTTCAAGCTCAAACAACAAGAAACTTAAGGAAGAAAAGGAAGTAGCAAAAGTAGAGGAAAACTTGGAAAATAAAGGTGAGAAGTTCTTTAATAACTTTTCTTCCAACATTTGATTTCCATACGTATTATATATCCTATGGAGGACTCCTTGAATCATTCTACACATTTAGAAGTGTAGAATGAGGGGTTGGAAGATGGTTCTAAGTCCAAGAACGGACTTAGAAGCCAAAACGACCGGTTCGCCGGAAAATAACTTTTGGAGGTTATTTGTATTGATATGAGTTTTTTGATGATAAAACCATGTTAGGAGCTTAACTAAGGTGTTTCTAGAGTTCGACGGAGTTCGCCGGAGTTTCGTCGGAGTTCTGCCGAAGTTCAACCGGAGAGCGTAGAACACGCTATAACGCATTTAAGGTGAGTGGATGGCTTAATGTCTTGTAACTTTTGGGTTAAGCATGATATGACCTAAGTATATGTTATGTGTGTTCATAATAATGTTTAAATGAGCTAAACATGTGATTAGCCAATTAAAGTGATTAAGCTTGTATGAAGTGAACTATTGAAATATGCATGATTTGTGAAGTGAAAATGCTCATAAAAACATGTGTGATATGTTTAGAGATGAAATGTGCATACAATAGTTATTTATAACTTAGTACATATTGTGACTAAGTTTGACACACATTGGATTTGGAATGGCGGGTCAACTGAGAGTTGATTGGCGCCGGTTTGGCCTTACTTTACCTGTATGCTAATTTTAATGCATGAGTTGCATGGATGATTTTGTTTAGGCCTTAAGACTTCGTCTAGTCTTGTTTATTGATTATGATATAGATCCTATCTAGTATGATATTTGGTAGATCATAGGTCGAGTGGAGTACCCAAGGATCGGGCGGTATCCTCAAAACTCAGTTATATAGGGTGGAGTACCCAAGGATCGGGCGGTATCCTCAAAACTCGGTTATATAGGGTGGAGTACCCAAGGATCGGGTGGTATCCTCAAAACTCGGTTATATAGTGTGGAGTACCCAATGATCGGGTGGTATCCTCAAAACTCGGTTATATAGGGTGGAGTACCCAAGGATCGGGAGTGTAGCCTCAAAACTCATAGATTATTATTTAGTAATTCAGGACCGGGTGGTGTCCTTATGATTATTTGATTTGGACAGGAGAAGTCCTATACACTCATAGGTCTATGGGTGTGTTGGGGTTTTAAGTCAAGGATATTGACTACTATTATTTTTCCCAATGAAACAATGACCTACGGGTCGGGTATTTCCTAGTGTATATAAGTACTGATATGTATTTTGTAACTTGGGGTAAGGAAGTATAAGTATATGTATCACCCTATGTTTGGGTCTTATAATTGAAACGTTAGTTACTCTACATTTAGCTTGCTACTCGCTCGGTACTTGTACTGACCCCTTCGGGGGGGCCCCACCATTTCAGGTTGAAGCTAGAGTTTGTTGTCTACACGTTTGCACGTGTGGAAAGAATCTAGAGGAAGACGTGGTTCGTGCTTCCTTTATTATTTTAAATCATAAACTATGCTCATGGATACTTTTGTAATATTACATTGTTTTGGCCTGCGAGCCTACGTTTTGCCATATGTGGCTTATGATTGACTGTTGAATATTTTTCGCTATTCATTCGATCTATGATGTGATGTTGTTATGTATGTTTACTACTGAGTATGGTGTGAACGATGTTCATGAACGCCTTGTATGATTATGTGAGGTTAACATGCAAGTGACGTCACTTAATCACACGGCGGTTGTACACGCGCTTAGATGCGGTCTGGGGCGTGACATGCGTGGCTCAGGCTTTACACCCGGGGCTACTGCCCACAATGCACGGAGGTACGCACGGGGGACGCACGGAGGGACGCACGCGTGCGTCACCCCACGCACGGCCGTGCGTCCGACAACAAAGTCCCTGGAGGCCTACTGCCACCCATGCACGGCAGCACGCACACGTGTGTGTGGGCGTGCGTGGCGTGCAGTAGCCAAATCATCCCCGTTTCAGCCATAACTTTCCCGGTTCACTCCCCGGGTGGGCCATACCCAAATCCTACGGCCTGCATCATCAAAATAAGTCTAGAACAGTCGAAATTTAATGTATTACCTGCAACGGAGTCCGGGTTAGCACGCGCATCCGCTTCGGTCATGGCATAGACCCTCGCTTGGGCCCCGCCTTGGTTGACGGATGCAGCATGGCTCGGATGCACCACCTCTTCTCGTGCCGCCGTTTGACGGCCCTGTATGATTTCTACTCATCAAAGCACCTCCTCCGGACCCGTAAGCTCCTCTTCCCCCCAATTGTGGGCAATTGGCCTTCATGTGGCCCGTATTCCCACACTGATAACACCTCGGGGGTGCGTTGCACTTCCCGAAGTGATTCTTCGAACAGTTGGCACACCTAGGAGGTCCCGTGTTTTGAGAGGAGGATGAGTGCCACCGAGCATCCTTGTTCTTCTTTGCCGTTGGTGCCGACGTCTTGAATGAACCACTACCTACATCGTGGTTATTCTTTCGTGTTTGCTCGGGCAGCGCCGAACTATGACACTTTCTCTTTTTCGCCTCTTCGGCGTCTCTTTCTTTCCCCTCATTCCACTGAGCCTCCCCAAGTAGGCCCTGTTACACCACCTCGCTAAACGTCATATGACGAGAGTACATAGCTCGATCACAGATGTCCAGAAGTAAGGCGTCCCAAAAGTGTTCCGACATGCGGTCCTCATCGATCGCGTATTCCGGAAAGAACCTAGCCAAGGTTCTAAAATCTTGCTCCAATTGCTTGACAGAACCACCCTCCTTCTGCTTAAGGTTGGTGTACACCCTACGCTTGACATTAACCTCGTAGTCGGAGTAGTATTGGGCGTAGAACTCCTGCTCGAAGTTCGCCCATGCGATGGCCCCCCGGTACTTTCCTTCTACACTCTCCCACCATGTAGAAGCGATTCCTTCAAGCGAACGTGAAGCAACAGTCAACTTCACGTCGGGTGTGACCTGCATATCCCTTGATGCATCCTTCACTTTCTTGATCCAATCGGCAGCAACGATAATGTCATCGGTGCCGTCGAAGGATTTACATCCCAAGGTCCTAGCCTCCTTGAGGTACTTGGAGATTCTCACACAAAACCCTCTTTCACGCCCACCTTGTGACGCCGCTGGAGTGCCCCTTGAAGCTCCCTGGCTTCTTTGACCCGAACCACCACGAGAGTTGTGCCTTGTTTGGTGCCTAAGGTCTCTCCTTAGTTTCTCTTTTTGATACCACTTAAGCAATTCGCCCATTTGAGCGAATCCGGCATCACTCTCATCGCTGTCTTCCTCATCAGTGTGGAAGTCACCCCCGTCATACGGGGTCTCCTCATGCTCCGTGCCGGGAACAAAAGTCGAGTCATAGTCCTCAGTGTTAGTTTCATACACCGAGCTTACGTGGCCATCGCTCACTGTTTGGGCCCGGTGGCCCCCACAGCCTACTCGGCCTCCTCTTCTCCCCCGAGATGCCGCCCGGCTACCCCTCATGGATGTTACCGGTGCTTGCCCCCTCGGATTGTTCCTCGTTGCCATTCGCCTACCCTCCATTTCTGAAATGAGATTTGGACGAGTCGTTAGACTCCTATCAATGTCAATTGACGGAAGAACGTTATAGACACGTATTGGCCCAAGTCACCGCCATACCAATTGTTAAGGGTACCATCTTAACAATTAGAGACCTTGCAACCTAGGTAACAATAGTTCTATGAACGTCAAAATACAATGCTCATGGTTTTCGGTAAAAATTCCTTTTTGCAAAATCTCTTGTGAGAGGTTGATTACATAGTTTAGAACTGAGATGGCTCTGATACCACTTAATTGTCACGCCCCAGATCACATCTAGGCGCGTGCATAACCGCCGTATGACCAAGTAACATCACTCGCAAGTCAACGTGTCTTAATCATACAAGGCATCCATGAACATAATATATCCATACTCAGTAGTAAACATACACAACAACATCACAGTTTAGATTAAATTGAATAGCGAAAATATTCAATAATCAATCGTGGGCCACACATGGCCAAAACGTAGACTCGCAGGCCAAAACAATGTATTAATACAAAAGTATTCATGAGCATAGTTTATCGTTTGAAATAGTAGAGAGAGCACGAACCACGTCTTCCTCTGGATTCTCTTCACCCGTGCAAAGGTGTAGACGACAAGCTTTAACTTCAACCTGAAATGGTGGGGGGGGCCGAAGGGGTCAGTACAAGTACCGAGCGAGTAGCAGGCTAAATATAGAATAACTAGCGTTTCAAGTATAAGACCCAAACATAGGGTGATACTTATATAAATAGTCTTTTTCCCCAAGTTAGGAAATACTTAATAGTACATATACACTTGGAAAATACCCGATCCGTAGATCACCGTTTTATTTGGGAAAATATTAATAGTCAATATTCTCGACCAAAAACCCGAACCCACTCATATGCCTATGAGTGTATAGGACTCCTCCTTGTCCATACTTATATATCATAACCTTTGAGTTTTGAGGATCATAATCCTTGGGTACTCCACCAATTTATAATCCGAGTGTTAAGGACTTTTCGTCCTAGGATCCTCCACCAATATATAATCCGAGTGTTAAGGACTTTAAGTCCTAGGGTCCTCCACCAAAATATAATCCGAGTGTTAAGGACTTTAAGTCCTAGGGTCCTCACCAAAATATAATCCGAGTGTTAAGGACTTTAAGTCCTAGGGTCCTCCACCAAAATATGAGTGTTAAGGACTTTTAAGTCCTAGCGTCCTCCACCAAAATATGAGTGTTAAGGACTTTAAGTCCTAGGGTCCTCCACCAAAATACGAGTGTTAAGGACTTTAAGTCCTAGGATCCTCCACCAAAATACGAGTGTTAAGGACTTTAAGTCCTAGGGTCCTCCACCAAAATATGAGTGTTAAGGACTTTAAGTCCTAGGGTCCTCCACCAAAATATAATCCTATGATCAACCTCCTATCAACCTAGATAGGGTCTATATCATATCTATTCATTCATAGCTAAATCAATATATAAAGCTTATGGATCGCAATTCATGCAAAACCATGCATTTATATAAATTTATAATTAACTAATACCAACCGGTATTAATTAATCCATTATCCATCGGGCAACGTTTTCGTTGACCGCCATTTCAAGCCTTGTACATATCAACTTAATCATCATATATATTAAGTTAACAATATTCATTTTATTCTTCCTTTACCTTTCAAACATAGCTTGCAATTTCATAGAAATTCTCATATCATATTCCATGCATATTCATGTACTTCATTTCTTACATGCCTAATCACTTTGGCCAATCACATGTTTAAATATCTTTTAAACATCATTATGAATACATATAACATTTATTTAGGTAATCTCATAATTAACCCAAAACTTATAAGATATTAAGCCGTCCACTCACCTTAAATAAGCTTTAGCGCGTTCTACGCTTCTCGGTTGGATTCCGGCGAAACTCCGGCGAACTCTGGCGAAACTCCGGCGAACTCTGGCGAAACTCCGGCGAACTCTAGAAACATTTTCTTTATGTTCCTAACATGTTTTTATCATCACAAAACCCATATCAACACAAATAACCCCTAAAAGGTTATTTTTGCGGCGAACCGGTCGTTTTGGCTTCTAAGTTCGTTCTTGGACTTAGAACTACCTTCCAACCCCTCATTCTACACTTCTAAACATGTAGAACAATCTAGGGTCTCCTCATGTGTCATATATCTCATATGGTAGAAGAAAAATAAAGGAAAAGTTAATACAAGGTCATTACCTTAATTCTTCTCACTTTTCCCTAACTTTTCCCTTCTCAAACCTCCTTCTTTGGACCCTTATAGCTTGAGCTCGAGTTGCAGCAATGGAGAATGGTTGGAGAGCTTTTTCTTCCTCTTTATTGGGTGGTCTGTCCGAGCACATAGGTTGGAGGGAGAGAGGATGGCTCACTTTTGTCTTAATTGACAAATGAGTGAGGGAGGGGTCCCCTATGTACTTTTGATGCCAAAGGGAAAAGTCCTCCTCCACATCTTCCTCGTCATGCCAGCCCTCATATGACTTATTGAGTGCACAAAAACGTGGGGTGGCCCCCACTCTTGTGGGAGGTCATCCCTTTTTTTCCTGAAGTGTACAACCGGCCCCGAAAGTTGTATTTTTCAGACTGTTTTAATCATTTTTTTTTATCGGGTCAAATAAAATATATTATGTGTTTCCCATCATTATGGACTTTTGGAATGAATATACATTCCTCATCTTTAATTTAGATGTCTCCGAAATCCGTTTCGGGCTGTTATCTGTTAAATTACCAGTACCGGTAATTTGGGCATCTCTTGACCAATCGGTCAACTCTGGGCCTTCCCATGGCCCAAATGAAATATCCACCACTATATATTTATTATCTAGACCAAGATGAATAAAATGTATGGTTTCGGGAACGTCGGGTGGCCCCCGCTCCCGGTGTGGGCCCCACGGGCAATATACTATTCGCACGAAAGAAATAATGGAAATTTACAACTTCGTAAATTCATTAACCATTTAACAAGGTTCATTACATTATTTACTTAAAAGTAAATATAATTGGGGACGGTGTTACATGTCATATTTGCTTTCACTCATATCTTTAACCATTAGTGTTTCCGTTTTCTAACTTGAAGATGTTTTGTCAAGTGCAGCTTCTCTCTCACACTTCAATGGTTTTCAAGTTCCTTCTGGAGCAAAGCAAGAAAAATATTGACGGTGTCACTCAAAACCACCACAAAAACAAAAAGCTACTGCGCTGCTTGTTAAGAAGTATCTGCAGTTTATAAGGCAGCAACTAACTCCATTTTTATAGCTTGTGAAGATTTTTCAGTTTCTTTACTTTGCACAGTGTTAGACCCATATTTGGGCGGAAGTTTTTTACCCTAATTCATACTCTAAATCGCATCAGATAGCATAATCAACAATGAAGCACAAGAGGAAGAGGAAGGTGAAGATATTGGAGAAGTACATGAAGCATAATATATGATGAATTTGTGGGATGACATTGCTAATACACTAGTAGGAAATTTTAAATTCAAAATATTGTTCATGTAAAATGCTTGACCTTTTCTTATTATGTAATGTGATTCTTTTATTTAAATAATTCATAATTATTATTATAGGCATATGAAATTATCGTTCAAAACAAAAAGTAAACAAACAATATACATTCAGCTCTTCTTCCAGTGAGGAGGGTTATTTGGTCATTTGATATTAGGAAAAATTCCCGAAATAGGAGTAAAAAAGTTTGAAAATTTCAAAATAGAACTGCCATGTTTTTATTCCCAAAATAGGAGTAATTACTGTTAAGTTTGGAATATACTGACATGTTTAAAGTCTGGTACTCCCAAAACATGACAGTAATTAGTCATATTTTGAGAATAAAAATATGATAGTACTATTTTGGAATATACAAACGTTTTTAGTCCTATTTTGGGTGATTTCTCTTGATATCATTCAGACATCTCATTCAGCTCACTTGGTAAATAGTTTGTTATCTCAGTGTAACTTAATCCAGACAGACAACTTAATGCAGACAGACGTCTTAATCCATTCAGGACTTAATGAAAAAAAGTAAACAGTCCCTAAGAATATGATTATCATTTTAGCTAAAGAATACTTTGAGGATTTATGATGGGAATATATAAGAATTAGGAATACAAAATATAATGGATTTAATAATAATGAGTTCAATACAAAATATACAAAGTATGGTTCCTCTCTCCCCTCCATGATGCTTCGGATATATGTGTGTGTGTGTGGAATTACCGTCAAAGCTCCCAAATTGATCTTTTAGTCTTTCGTTAGGAGTGGTAACCTCCCCACTAATATGGGATTATTGAACTAACCACCAATATCTCCTACTTTCAAGTTCTGCCATTTTCCTATTTTCACAAATTATATGGCACAACAAGCTAGAACTGGAGGCTAATGTCTGAAATAGGGTCTAATGTCTCAAACAAAAACTATTGTCTGAAATTGAACCTAAAAGTGCTGAATCTGAATTGATAGCTGAATGGAGTAAACCCGTTTGGCAAAAAGAGTTGAACAAGTGCAGGAATAATATGAAATTACATTAAAGGACATGTGATTATCAATATAATATAATATAATATAATATAATATAATATAATATAATATAATATAATATAATATAATATAATATAATATAATATAATATAATATAATATAATATAATATAATATAATATAATATAATATAATATAATATAATATAATATAATATAATATAATAATAAGATAATTATGGTGACTCAAGAAGTGAGGGACGATGTATGGTGAGCTATAGAAAAACAAGAAGAAGATGAAGGTGTTGCTTCTTGATTTGTTTTTAATTTCTTTCCAGAATGGATGAAAGCTAAAGGGTTAGATTGGACTGAAAAACAAACCGTTTGAGGGATAATCTTGGAACGGAGGTGAATTGTACAACAGGCTGAATTAAAACGTTTGGATGAGTAGCGTTGCTATTCAACCCTCTTATTTCAGATCTAGCCCAGTTAAGCTCTTCTATCAAACAGGGCTACATTCAAAGTAGTTGACTGGATTTAATATATTTCAGCTCATTTTGAGCTTATTAGGCGTGCCGAACAGAGCCTAAATATTCTTGTCCTAACAACATGGCACCAGTCTTATTCTTTCTTTTATGGAGAATCAATTGGCGATTTGGCGGCATCAGTTTTTTCCTTCTCTTGAGAAACAACCGCATCACCAACTACAAGACAGCAACAATTTGTCATTCTTTTGTTTTAGAATAGCCGTAGCAGTGATCAAGAGAGGGCAACCAAGACTCCTAAACTTCACTTATCTTCGATTTCTATCAATTCAATTTAGATTTGACCGTGAATTTAAGCATATTTTACATTACTAATTCCTGAATTTTGACTGAATTTCGAATTTGCTTGTCACCAATTAGTAATTTCAGATTTTCTCATTAAATACTCATAATTCAGTTTTTACTCCTAGCTCCTTATCATGCCTTTCAATATTATTGATGTAAATTTTAAGTATGAGTAACTAATTCCATATACGGTTCAATCCGGGGCTAGAGTTCACGGGTTCTTGAGGGCATAGTTAGCTTTTTTGTGTTTAAAACACGTTTTAAACACGTACCGTTTTTTTGAACAAAAAAACGCGTTTAAAATGGAGAATAATGTCGGTCCGTTTAAAAAGGAAAAAAACTTCCACTTCCCGTATAAAACGTATATTTTCCGTATTTTACAAAAAATAAAAACATCATTTGATCTCTTGAATGAATACATCAAATGAATAGGAGATCAACAATAGTTTAAAAGAAAAAAAGAAAACCCGATCCCCGTGACCCCGTGTTTTTGTATTGTTACAATACAAAATATACAATTGTTAAATACTAAAATTAATTGCATGATGACTAAAGCTAGCATCCTAAAAGACTAAAATCTAAAATACCACTACGTATTAGATTTGTGATGTTCTTTTCCAAACAAGCATATCAAAATTAAGGTTTTTCTAAACGTGACATTTTTTTGTATAAACTTTTACACAAACAATAATAAATGCAACAGTCGCACAACTTTCTCATGTCATCCGTCATCTAGGTGAAAATGATGAGTTTAACTTGAGTGTTATTTGATGATCATATAAAGATGATGATGATGTTAACTTGGTCTCATTCTATCGTTATTATGCCTTATTTTCTGATATACTTTGCAAAATTATGTCTTGGACTTAATTACTCCGTACTATTTTTACTTTTGTCATTGACGTATGCAATTATGAATTATTCTTTTATGTAGTAATGTGATTTGCTACTCAATATGTGTACACTTTTATTTCTTTTTATTATATGTTATTTTATGAAGTATATAATTTAAATGTTATTTTGGACTTAATCATTATTTTTTTGTCATGAGCTTATGCTATTATGAATGCATTTTTTGATGGAGTAATGAGATACGGAGTATTATATTTGAATGTGTGTATGTTGATTATCCTTTATGTAGTATATGTTTTTATGCTCTAAAAACTAGTACAATAATTTAATCATTCCATATAAGACCCGTATTTTTAACCCGAATTTTTCTAAGAGATGTCGTATTATACACGTATACGTATTTACACGTTTTATAAAAGTCAACGTATTTTTTGCCGAATTTTTGACCGTTTTTTTGTTCAAGTTACCGAATAAAACACGTACGTATTAAATCATGTTTAATTCTCGTACCGTAATTAACTAACTATGCTTGAGGGTATGAGTTTAGTTTTTGAAATTCAATTAATTTTCTAGAAATTTTTATAAGATTAATCACAATTGTCTATATGAATTTCTGAATTTTATTAAATTTTAGTCTATGAGGATTGAGTCAAATTAGTTTGAGTCTTGTACAAGCAATCTGATCTTAGAAATAAGTTAGAATTGTGACAATGTGATTTAAATCTTATCTATAAGAATTGAATTCATTTTCTGTCTAGGAGGGATGGAAATTTTAATTTACTTAAATGTAATCCCGAAAGAACACCTAGAGCTCTAGCTATCCAATTTGAACTTACTCTGTTTTAAAGCTATAATCAATCTAATTAATTTTGTTTTTACTCCATTAATTTAGCACTTTTAGTTAGTTTTTAAAATCACCCAACTCATTATTTGGAAAGGTCACCATGACTTGTGCTAGCATGTGAGCACAGACCTATTTAAAACTTCCTTTTTTGTCACTCCTTGAGAGATGATACTCGTGATCCTATTATTATTCTCTGAATTAGTCACCTACATTTCACTTAGAAAAACAACACAATGATTAAATGGCGCCGTTGTCGGGGACAAAACTGTCCCTAGATTTTGAACTTTACCCATGTAGAGTCTCTTCAAAACTTTATATTTTTTTAATGCTTTTTTATGCTTGGCCAATTGTGATCAAATCACCATTGACTAAATCTAAGGATGAGTTATGTATTTCTTCAAAACTTTGTCCACTGGCCAATGAACTTTACCATTAACAGTGAGAAAAGCCTCCATTTTTTTTATATTTTTATATGTTATGTCTATTTATATTCCTTTTTTAAGTTCTTTATTTATTTAAATATTTAAATTTTAAAATATTATACTTACAGACTTGGTTTTTTATTATTTTATTATGATTGTATAATTTCATATAATTTATTTATTTATTTATATGTGTTTATTACAAATAAAATATGATTGTCTTATTAAGTTATGATAAATTTAGAATATGAAGTGATGGACAATGTACCGTCGTACTTGTACGGTGATTCAGGCACATGTGGAGTGGATATTATGTCGAGAAAGGTGCCCTCGGCTGTAGGTGATTAGCCGAGGGCTTTGAGTACCGGGGACCTCCTTAGTGCCGAGGGCTCTAGGTGCCGAGGGCTATTGATTTTCGCCGTTTTCTCCCAGTAATCCTGTTCGCTTGAGCTGGCCATCCTGTGAGAATTGGAGCCTTCGGCCATGGGGCCGAAGGCGCTCCCAGCGTGCCACGTGGGTTGTTTAGCACTTGGGGCGCTGTGTTTTGGGCCTGCTGTGCTCCCTGGGCCTATCGGGCCTCCATCAGAATAGCAGGAGTCTATGGGCCGGGGGTTCCTGGGCCATATACTCCATCAGGAGTCCCTCACTCCTTTTGCCGAAAGGTACTTGAGGGAAAAGGAGTAATCTGCGTTTTCCCTTTTGGTGTTGTTCTGTTGTAGTCTGTAAAGTTTGTGAGTAATTTGTTGTGTGCATGTTTCAGCCGAGGGCAGTCCCTCAGTTACCCACATTCCGGGACTTGAGGGATCATGCTCGTTTGTTGTGGGAGTTTTTGACATTTTTTTTTGTATTTTGAGAGATTTTCCCGAAGGGGTCCTCCAGTCCCCCACTCATTGAGGCACTTGCAAAGTGGTGAAAAGGAGTAGTGTAGTGCCTTCCTGCAATATAGGGGGGATGCCTCGTTAAAAATCCCATTGGAAAAAACCCTGTGGGGAAAAATTCCAATGAGGGAAAAAGAGTGCACCGAATTCCCCCAATGATGAGTCGAAAAGGTTAAATCCCGGTTTGAAATGAGTGGCAATATTTTTGTCGAAGGTTATCCCTGTCTGAAGGCGCGTGCGTTGATTTGCCGAAGGGTCCCTGTTGTTATCCTGAGCGATGCCGAAGGGGGAGCCTCCAAATTATGAGAATGAGGGTGCGATGAATGTGGATGATATTCCCAGTGTTGCCGAGGGGTCCCTTGTTTATTAACAAGTGGGGTGCTGTGATGCCCCGAGGGGAGCCCTGTTAGAGGCTTCGGGGACGTCGACTTCGCCGAGGGCCAGGTTCCTGTCCTCAACGTTCTTGGAGTTGGCACGAGTTGTTCTCACCATTTCAGCTAGGTGTTTTGTGTTTGGCGAGGGGGAGGGTTTCTTAGTTGATTATTCGACCTCTCAACGAGAGCACCAAACGATGGACAGTGTACCGGGGGTAGCTTATCCGAGGGGTTATTGCGGAGAATAACTAGAGAGAAGTCAGAGTAAATAAGTAAGAGAGAGAGTGTATATTCGATATGTATTAAGCATACTTTGCTTGGTTTACAAATGGGGAAATGGGTGCTATTTATAGTGGTAATAAATGCCAGATAGGGACACGTGTTAATCATCCATTGGCCGAGAGGTCACATCAACTGGTTGGCGCTGGCAATCGCATGTGGCCGCATTTAATGCGGCTGTTGGATGTGACGTCGTACTTGTACGGTGATTCAGGCGCATGTGGAGTGGATATTATGTCGAGAAAGGTGCCCTCGGCTGTAGGTGATTGGCCGAGGGCTCTGAGTACCGGGGACCTCCTTAGTGCCGAGGGCTCTAGGTGCCGAGGGCTATTGATTTTCGCCATTTTCTCCCAGTAATCATGTTCGCTTGAGTTGGCTGTCCTGTGAGAATTGGAGCCTTCGGCCAGGGGGCCGAAGGCGTTCCCAGCGTGCCACGTGGGTTGTTTAGCACTTGGGGCGCTGTGCTCCCTGGTCCCATTGGGCCTCCGTCAGAATAGCAGGAGTCTATGGGCCGGGGGTTTCTCGACCATATACTCCATCATGAAGATTGAGAATACTCCGGACCTCACTTTTATTTTGAAAAGATAAACATTACTCCGTATAATCCCATTTGTATACTTCGTATTTAGGATTAATTACTTCTATTTAAGGCTATTTTTCCTATAACTAGCGAAATCACGATATAAATAATCTTAACTGTAAATCATTTTAATTCAGAAACTTTTAAATAAGATTCAAAGAAGGAACAATTTCAACACATAGAAAACAATGTACAAATGAAAATAAAAAGGCTAAAGGGTCAAATAGGCCCATGTACCGGTCGTATAAGCTCAATTCAGTTTCTGAACTAAAAAAAGATTCAATTCGTAACTCGAACCGACAAAAAAAGTTCAAATTTCATTTAACGGGTAAACAACTAGTCATTTATTTAACTTTTTATTGTTTCTTTTTTATTTATTTATTGCAATTTTGACACTTTTTAATAGTTTAAGGATGCGAATTGGACCATTTTTACCGGTTGTTTACCTGTAAAATATGAAATTTGAACTTTTTTATCGGTTCAAGATGCGAATTAGACTTATTTTTAATTCAGGGACTGAATTAAGCTTACACGACACGTACATTAACTTATTTGACTGTTCAACCAAAAAACATAAACACAAACAGCACCAAGAAGTGAAGAAGCTGAACTGACCCGAAATAGTAAGTACTACCTCCGTCCTGAATTGATTTGAAAATTTGACTTTTCTTGGTCAAACAGTTTCATTTTATTTGCTTAATTAGGATGTCAATTTTAATTATATTCTAATTTGGAGTTTACAACTTTGAATAGATTTTAATATAGTTTCTGAATATATAAATTTTAATTATTAAAAATGGAATTAATTATCGATATGGAGCATTGTCTTTTATAAAATGTTAACTTTGCAAAACAATTTGGGACAGAGGGAGTACCAAAAACGGAGTACGGAATACTCCGTTTTCAAACAAAATGAGCCTTGAGTTTCATTCATTTGCGATCCGGAACGCAACATGTAAACAAATCTCTGCCGTCAAGAGTTTGAAATTAGTCAACGGTTGATACTCGTGTCAGGAAAACTCAAATTTTCAAACCCCTCCAAAATTCCCACCCTTTCCCGCACTCTAAACCCTTGATAAAATACCGGAGCCAAACCTCCAAGAAACTCCACCCAATTTTAAAGCATTTCCGCACTTAACAAATACTTCGATCATCCACTCGCTCTAATGGCTCGTACCAAGCAGACCGCTCGTAAGTCGACCGGTGGAAAGGCTCCCCGGAAGCAGTTGGCAACCAAAGCAGCTAGGAAATCAGCTCCGGCGACCGGAGGAGTGAAGAAGCCCCACCGTTTCCGCCCAGGAACAGTTGCTCTCAGGGAGATCCGGAAGTACCAGAAGTCTACAGAACTTTTGATCCGAAAGCTTCCATTCCAGAGACTTGTTCGGGAAATTGCCCAGGATTTCAAGACCGATCTGAGGTTCCAGAGCAGCGCTGTGTCGGCTCTCCAGGAGGCGGCCGAAGCTTACCTGGTGGGACTCTTTGAGGACACAAACCTTTGCGCCATTCATGCCAAGAGGGTCACCATTATGCCCAAGGATATGCAGCTGGCTAGGAGGATTCGCGGAGAGAGGGCATAATCCCGAGCTTTTAGTTTTTAATTTGATTTGCATTTCTGATTTCCCGTAGTATTATGATCTGGTAAGGTTGCGTTACGGTTTGTTGCTTGGTTTGGAAGGTGGTATTATACAATTGATGTAAATCTTGTGGATCTAGGTTGTTGGTAATCAACCACCAACTCCTATTCTGACCGAAATCTAAATCAACCCAGCAATAAAAGTTGCCTCTCATTTTAATTTGTATTTACGATGGTAACACTAAAATTGGCTGAATTTGCTGATTCTGTTGAAATTTATGAAGTTCTGGCTGAATTGGCTGATTCTGCTGATTTTTAAAAAAATATTTAATATATTTGCTATTAATAAATAAAATAGAAAATTATATGAAAAATAGCTAAAATGATCTTCTGCATCAACTTCAACCAATACAGCCAGAAAAGCAACTTCGATCTTATTTTTTCTGCTTATTACACAATTCAGCGCGAGAAATCAAAAATTACGTGTTTGATGAAAAAGCTGGCTGATAAGTCGAAAAAAAGTTACCAAACGGACTCTACATATCATTGATACGAGTTTCTTATTGTGCTTAAATAATGATTATCGATGGGTGTGAAATTACAAGGACATTCTCATAGCTTGCTAGAACATACTCCATAGAAAAGAGTAGGGCTGGCATTTTGTATCGAAAAACCGAAAACCGAACTGAAAATAATCGAATTGCTTTAGAAAAAAACCGAACCAGATCGAACCTAATGAAATTGGGTCCCAATAATCGGGACCCGAAAAAAATTGGTTCGAGTTCGGTTTATGTGCACAAAATATCGATTCGGACCGAACCGAACCGACATTTTTATATCAATAATAATTGTTATTTATAATAACAATAGTAATTAATGATGTTTAATGAAGGTACTCCCTCCGTCCCTTAAAACTTTGGCATCTTTCCTTTTTGGGACGTCCCAAAAAACTTTGTCACTTTCCCTTTTAATCAATTATTTTGTGGTTTCTGTTTTTTTTCTCTCCTCTGCACAAATCTCAACCACACAGTTTTTACTTTATTATTCTCCGTGTCGGTCAACTTTGGCAAAGTTTTAAGGGATGTAGGTAGTATAATACTAAACCGAGTATGATTTGAGCGTGCTTGAAGAGTAGCCGAGTTCGTTATCCAGCGCTTGTCCTCTCCCTTACGTCGCGTTGTCGATTCCCGCAGTTGGGTTATTTTTTTGTTTTTTCAGCTTCTTTTCCTATTCTCTTTAATCTTGTCCCACACCGGAAAATGAGAAGCTTCCTACTCCAAAACTTCAATACAAATAAGGTCCCCTTAGTGTAGAATGCCAAGATATGTTCTAGGAAGCTAAGTTACGTTCTGGGCTTCCATTGGGCTAATCGGGCTCAAATATTGGCAAGTTCCAATGGGCTTTAGTCAATTGAATGTTAGTTCAAACTTATTTATTACACTTTTGTCGGTTTCTTTCGATTTCTGGTAAACCGAATCGAAAAAATCGGGTACCAAAAATTGGTACCCGTTTGTAGTACGATTCGATTTCGGTTCTGATAATTTGGTAAACTGAATTATCGGTTCGGTTCGGGTATATATCGAATCGGTTCGGGACCCGAACCGAATCCAGCCCTAGAAAAGAGTGCTCGTGGCGGGACCAGGTTAGGTAGCTTGCAGAGGAGTTGGGGCGGGTGGTGGATGGGTACGGGGATGGGGAATTATTTCTTCCTCGCTTAAATATGGTGCGGGTAATGGGTTATGCCCGCCTTGTCTTTGCCTTGTCTCCCGTATACTAATAACTACTTCCTTCGTCCCTTAAAATAGTTCTCATTTTCCTTTTTGGACAGTCCAAAAAAACTGTTCTTATTTCCTTTTTGGAAAGTTGTGTGTTAACATTCATTTACCTTTTTTTCTCAACCACAATCATACATTTTCACTTTATTCTCACTTTCTTAAACTCTGATCCAAATTGAAATAAGTACTATTTTATGGGACGGAGATATTAATACTCCCTCCGTTCCTAAATAAACTTCCAACTTTCCTTTTTCGTCCGTTCCAATTAAAACTTCCACTTTCCCTTTTTAGTAAAGAATTTGTGTTTCACAACATTTCTTACACATTTTTGTCTCCTCTGCACAACTTTCCACCACACAATAACCATTATATTACACTATGTTCCAAACCTATTTGAAAGTTTTAATAGGAACGGAGGGAGTATATAATAATAATAATCACAATAATAATATAATAATAAGGTTTTTTTTTTACAAAAATATTACTAAAATAAAATTTATTTTACACAAATATGTCTATTAGTTACTACAATGTAGTGTCATAGTAACCTAAGTTTAAAAATTGAACATAAATTACTAAAATTTCATCACCACTCTAGTCACTAGTTACATTTTTGTAAACAATATTCATTTTAGTCATAAATATGTAAGTATTAATACGAAGTAATTAAAATAGCATAGTAGCCCGGTGGGTTTAGTTGTTTCCTACCTAATGGGGTGTGCGTAATGAGTCTATATAATTCTTGTTTAATAATTCAACTATCTTGTAAAATTGGTTACCAACATCATATAAAGTAAAATGAATTTGAAATAGTTATGAAGTGATATTAGCTGAAACGCCTCAGACATGGTGTGAATGTTTTCTTCTTTTATTATTATAGTGCATTAATTCTTTTCTTATGAATGCTACCTTTATGATTGTAGTTAGGACTCTTAAAAGTATGGTGACCATAGGTTGTCCTAAATGTTGTCAAATGACCATGATTGATTGAATGAAGGACTTGAGAAAATATTATACAGCTAATCAATACTAATAAAGTGTTTGATAAAATGACTTAATCAAAACGTGTATAATTGTATTCTAGATTTGAAATGGGATGTAAAATTATATTGACACTTAAAACTAACAAGTTTTTTGGCCATATACTAGAAGTGTTCTTTGATTTTTGAAAAATTGTCTGAATCTAAAACACTGTTAATTTTTAATGAATATTTCCCCGTTGGGTACCCGTGGATCTAACGGGTTGGGGCGGGGATGGAGCGGGTCAAATAGTAGTGGGGGATGAGGCGGGTGGGGGGCGATTTAGACACGAGACGGGGATGGGGAGTGAACCCCCGCCCCAACTCCGCCCCATTGCCATCCCTACTTGCGGGCACATTAACAAAACAAAACATAATAATGGATAATAAACCAAACAATAAAAATTTAAATAAAACTATTTAAAGAATACCTCAATTTTAATTAGCAACAAATGCGTCAAATGAAGGGGAATAATAGGGAGGTGTCACTCTTTGTCTTTAATGCGCCATACTCTGAAAATCGCCTTATTATGATTTTATTCTCAATTTTAACAAAAACATCTTTTTCAAAACATTTTCCAGACATTTGAAAAACATACTTTGATTAGCAACGGATGAATCAAATGAAGGAAATAATGGGATTTTACCATTACTTTTGATATTAGGAATGACATTATGTGACGAAAAAGATATATTATTGACATTTTTACCTCAAATGAGATTAAATTATTCTGAAATTCCTAAATTGGACTATCTATATTTTTATTCCCCAAATAGGACTAGATTACCTATTTACTCCTATTTCCTTCCTCTTTAATTCCTCTTTAATTCCCCTGCGCAGATCTTCTTCCTCCCCTCCCCTCCCGTGCCACACTTCCTCCCCTGCGCACAATTCCCTCATCTTCTCTCCTTCCCCTTTGCCATGAACAACGATCCTAGAAGCTCAATAGTGAAGTCCACCTCTGCCCTCACCTGCTCATCTTCTCCATCCTCATCGCAGCCACCATCGTGAAGTCCGCCGCCGCCATTGCGAAATCCGCCGCCGCCGCTGTCGGAGATGGTAGTATTCTTCCCCATGCTCCGTTTCTTCTTTGATTTTTACAAAATGGCAAGTTAAACTCTAAAACTGCCATCAAAATGGCATTCCTTATCTTCAAAAAAATTGTATTTTCCTTTGCAAATGCCATTAATACGGCATCCGGCGGCGACCGAAGGCGTCCGACGGCGAGTGGCGGCGACCGACAAAAGGCAGTGGTCCCGTGTTCTGGTCGCAACAGTATCACTTTCAAGCATCAAGGGCGTTTTTGTCCAATTATAGATTATTACTCCTGTTTAGGAAATTTTTAGACTTTAGTCCTATTTTGCCAATTAAAAATTGATTTACTCCTATTTTGGTAAATATCTCTAAATTATTTGATGAAGAACCACTAATTTTTGGTTACAACCTTTGGGAACCGGTATATAAAATCCTAACATTGGGGTTGTTTGTCAAACAATCTAGAAATACTACTGATGGAGTATATGGACTAGGGACCCCTGGCCCACAGACTCCTACTACTTTAATACAGGCCCAACAGGTCCAAGAAGCACAAGAGGCCCAAAGCGCAGCGGCCCAAGTGTCAAGAAGCCCACGGTGGACATACGGGTGCCTTCGGCCCCATGGTCGAGGGCTCCAAAATCTCACAGGACAACTGATTTTAGGCACACAAACTTACTGGGAGAAGACGACGGAAATCAGGAGCCTTCGGATCGTGCATGCCTTCGACATATGGGTAGCCCTCGGCTACATAGAGCCCTCGGCCACAGGGGAGCCTTCGGCTACATCGCAAACATCGAAGATTCCCTTTAGAGACAGGCAACCGACGCATTTAATGCGGCGTCACATCCACCCACCGCATTTAATGCGGTGCACATGCAAATGCCAGTGCCACCCTGATTGAGGTGACCCTCGGCCGTCAGATTTTCGACACGTGTCCCTGCCTAGCATTTATTACTGCTATAAATAACAACCCATTCTCCAGTGTAAGGCATCACAAGTTTCTATATTCGAATACACTTTCTCTCTCTTACTTAGTGCTCTGACTTCTCTCTAAGGTATTCCCGTAATAACCCCTCAGATAAGTTATCCCTCGGGTACGCTATCCATCAACTACAATTAAAGTAATATATAAGTATAATTGTAAAAATCGCATTTTGAGAATAATGGTAAAAATTCATTAATTGAGAATACAATTGCACAAACCAATAACAATATATGAAATTGAACTAATAATGAATAAACTCTCAAAAACACTTTAAACTTAGAAACTCACAACAAATTGGAAACAAAATGTGTTCCGGGCCTTCGGCAAGGCAAGCGCGGTGGCTGAACGACATTGCTCATTTTAGACTTGTCGTCACTTGTCACTCGTCACACGTCGGATTCGTCTGACAGTTAATAATTGGTGGCTTGGTGCTCGTTGGGAAGGGATGTCGGACGCAGGGTTGCTGTTCCGCCTGTTGGTGTTGCCGAGTGCTGACTTTGTGTGTTGCTGCGCAAAGCAGAGGACGAGATGAGGGCTGCTAGCTGCTTCTGTCCGTAGATCAGTAGATGTGGCTTGGGCTGAGAGTTTTGGACGTTGTAGATCCGTAGATGGATCGAGAGAGGGGCTGACGCGTTGCTGGGTTCTGACTTCTGTGTGGGCTCAATCTCTGGACTGCATGGGTTGATTAATAATATATTAATAAATATATATGTATATTTTAAAAAGGAAAAAACACTGCAGGGGCCCAAGCACCCCCAGGCACCAGGGTAGTTCCGCCCCTGAGTGCATATGCCTAATACGAACTCCGGACGCAGTATATCCACTATAGTAGTGAGCGAAGGAGGTAGTGTTGAAGAACACCGACTGACACAAATATGCTTGCGCAGTGGCTGACCCAGAAATCAGAGTCATGAGGTCCATACTCTAATGTAACTCTAATTCATATAAAATTAATAAAAACATGAGTAAAATGTTAAAGTAGCATGTTGTTTCATAGTTAAAAGTACATCCCGAAGTTGAAATGACCCTTTTTGAAGGTAGCTACGACGCATCTCCCCTTAGACATTAGGATGAAAATAAGCAAAAACAATTTGAACTCCAGAATCAGCTTCCAAAGATTCAAAATAAAAAATTTTGATCATAAAGATCTTCAATCAAAATAATTTCACATCCAAAAATAGTTGTATCTAATTCTTCATTTAATAATGTCAAGTCATTTGAATTAATATCCGAGCTATTCCCAATACTCCAAATTTCTTTAAATATAGGTAGATTATCAAAATATTTTTTCATCCTAAATTGTAAAATATTGAAAAAACGTTCATAAATATCATAAATTTAATAATCTAATCATAGGATTCAAAAAATTAATAATTCATCCAAAAAAGTTAAAAGTTCAGATTTTTAAAATTTATAATGAGAATTGTTTAACAATATTTCTAAAAAATATTAAATTTCTAATACATTAATAAATACAATATAGTCAAAATAGAGTGTTTGAATAGTGTAGAATTCAACATCTTGCAATTATTTAAAAACGGGGACAATAATAAATATGAGTATTAACTTTTCAAATGGGATCAATTATATTTTACAAACAATTAATTAACTAATACAAAAATGATTTATTTTAGTAAAATTGAGTTTTCTATAGCCGTGCACTAACTTAATAATAGCGAACAAGGAAAAAATGAGGAGAGCTTTAAACCCAAAACTGCAGTGAAGTTAAATATTTAGGCTTAGGGAGGAATCGACCCATGTACCTATGTGAGAGAGAGCTTTGAACCAACGCGCGTTACCAATAAACCAGCTCATTCTTTACCACGACAACTTTTTGTTGTATATATACATGTATTGGCTAATTTTTATATAAAATATATAGAGTATATAAGATATTTCCTCTGTTCTTTTTTAGTTGCAACATTCTCCTTTTCAGACTTGCCAATGCACACATTTGACTGTCATTATATTTAATTCTTTATTAGTAAAAATATTTTAAAAATCATATTATGAAACTTTGTAATAAGACAAATTCAACAATATTTTTCAAAAAAAAAATCACATACATTAATAAATAAAATGTAATCAAAGTAGAGTACATGAATAATGTGTAAATTCCAATGTTGCAACTATTATGATACGGAGGATAGTATATAAGTAATATTTTTAGCATGTGGGGTCCCGAGACCCCGTGGGACCCTTAGTGGGTCTACAGTTGTGCTTGCGTAATGCAGAAACATGAAAACGTGATGAATTTTTGAATGTGGTGTCAACTCAAGGTGATAAACGACTAATCCCACCTTGATAGATTGTATAGAGCTCATAATAGAGAGTAGACCTGGACAAAACAGGGCCGGCCCGCCCGGCCTGCCCGCAAAAATGGGCGGGCTTGAGTATATATATTTAGCCACCGGGTCGGCCCGAGTCCGGCCCGCAATAAGATATGGGCGGGCTTGGGTTAGGGTGTAGGCCCGTTCGGGCCAATAAGCCCGGCCCGCTACATTTAGTATATATATATAAATATATATATATTTATATATATACTAATTTATTTATTTATTTGCATAAACACATGTATATTTATATTTACTAATTTCTCTTTGTACATATTTATAGTTTATTATGTTTAAATTTAAATTTTTAGTTCTTAACAACTAGCCCAACCAATATAATATCTATTTTTGTACTTAAAGATTATACTTTGTGCTTAAATTTTAAATTTTAGATATAGTTTCTCATTATTATTTTTGTGTAAGTATTTTTTTGTATGTGGTGAAAGACGTATAAACATTATAAGCGTATTAATTATTTTATAAATGTTGTAATATTATTTTTAAAGTATTTAAAAAATCATATAATTTTGAAAAAATTAAAGTATTCCTGGGCCGGGCGGCCCGGTGGATTACCCGGCCCGCTCTTATGGGCAGGTATGGACATAGGGTTAGACCCATTTTTGCGGGCCGGGCCGGGCCCGCCCACACATGATGGGCAGAAAATTTTTAAAAAGCTCAGCCCGAGCCCGGCCCGAGCCCGTTTTTGTACGGGTCATTAGAGAGGACTCAACTTGTGAGAAGTTCTGTGGGAGACAGGATGTTGTTGGTAAGCTTGTAGCTTCAGATATACCTTATCACCCACATAAGAAATAGCATCCCTACTATCTTTGCAGAGTTGAGACTGGATCCAGTCATGACCCAATAAACATTGGTCGACAACATCTATTGGAGAACAGCCGCCTGAGTACCTAGGAATGGGGGGATGCAATCCATAGAGCGCATAGAACAGGGTCATCATAGTGGAACAATGGAAAGTTGTTTTGTACTAAAACTCTGCCCAAGGCAAGAAAGATACCCATTCGTACGGATGGCATGAACAAAACATTGTACATATTGTTCGAGACATCTATTAGGCATCTATTAAGGACTTCTGCTTCTCCGTCTGTTTGAGGGTAATTTGTGATAGATATTTTCAGTGTGGTCCCCCAAGAAGTGAACAAGGTAATAAAAAAATTGACTCGTAAATACAAAGTCTCAATAAGCACCAATTGATTTAAGAATCTTATGATGTTTAACTACACTATGAAGGAAGACCTCGACTACAAATTTTGCAATGAATGGACGCTTGAGAGCAAGAGAATGTGTATACTTACTTAAGCGATCAACCACCACTAAAATGGTGGAATTGCCTGACGTGCACTTTGTCGTGAGGTGCACTCAAAATAATAATTACAATACAACATTAATACGTAGTATAGTGAAGTAAGGTTCATATCCGAAAGGGGTTTTTTAAGTTTGATTTGATTTAATAATACTAAGATGAACAACGTATATGAGTTTAATTAATAGAGATGGAGACTTGGTTTTGCTTTTATCCACTTAATAAAATGTTCGTCGATCCCGGTTATATCTTTAACTATCTTCCTCTCGAATACTCAATCGAGTAGTATATCCATTTCATCAAGGGTAGTTATTAATAACGAGACGCGTTCATTAACAAAACTTACTACCGAGTCAATATAGAACACGTGCCGTATATTAACCCGATAGTAGCAATAAACTTAAGATGAAAACGATTGAGATTGATAACCTCAACACAAGCGGTTTATTGGTTTAATCAATATAATTAATTCCCCTTAGATTATTAACCATAAGACGCGTGCATTAATAATCCAAGTTTACTACCGTTGAACGAATCGAATTAATAACAAGCGTATTAATCGATCGATTCTAGTAATAATTAATATATTAATCAAAACTAGTTGATCCTTTAATTAATGTTCAAAATATTAATATGAAATATGGATAGGAATTAATTAATACTCAAGGAAGAATATTAAAGAAGATGAATCCTACCATAGTTAATATTAAGATGTTAACTAATTGTCATCTTAGTAACACTCCCCAATATTAACATAGAGGAAGAAATAACTATTACTATAACTACTGTCAAGATGTTAACTAATTGTCATCTTAGTAATACTCCCCAACATTGAAATAGAAATAGTATTTAAAGGAAAAATTAATATTCAAGGAAGAAAATTAAAGAGAATAACTCACAACTTACAAATTCATTAAGTTTCAAAGTAGCAAAACCAAGATGGAAGAGTTTAGCTCCTCATTTGGAGACTAAACATGCTAAAAATATAAAAGAAATACTTAACTAAACTGAGCTAAAGAGTATATGTGAATTGGTTTTTTTATTGTGAAGGAAAGGGGTGTATTTATAGGCTTTTGGGAGCTGCAGGGTCTGATACCCGACCGGGTATATAGGATACCCGACCGGGTATCTTAGGAAATTTCCCAGAAATTCACTTTTCTGGGCATACCCGATCGGGTGTGTCGGCATACCCGATCGGGTATGTGACGAATCTTTACGAAAATTTGCTCCCACGATCATTTGTTCCCGGATTTGATTTGGACAATCGAATCAAGCAAATACCCGATCGGGTATAGGCAATACCCGACCGGGTACATGAGTATTTTTTCCAAATCGAAATCTTTCTTGCCTCCTTGCACTTCCCTTGATCTTTTAAGGTCCAATCTTGATCCCTTGGATGATCTTTGACCTGTTTAGCTCAAAAAGTCCTAATCTAAACAAATTACAAATAAATATGAAAATAAAGTATTACACCAAAAGTGTGTAATTTCCTCAACTAGAAATAATAAAAACTAGTTAAAAATACAAACATACAATCGGAAATTACATGAATATCATTGCCCTACAATGTAAAATAATTTCTAACTTGCTCTGAAATGGGCAGCATTAGAAGTAGCTCAACTCGTGTAAGGGACATGTTTTTAGCCCTCTACAGACATCACATGTTGCAACAAATTTCTCAATGGAGTGGCACATATTGACTGGTAAAAGCTACTTGATATGCGCTTATAAGTATGACCAACCCCCAGAATGACCGCCATTTGGCAATTGATGCGCCAGGAAATTCATGTAACAACTTAGGTTAAGTTCAAATTTGTTGATAATACAGTCTTTGTATCAAACTAGCCCATGACATATAGTATATGGCCAGCTGGATTTTTGTTAGAGCTCCCTTTACGGAATAGAATTTCATAATCATATCCCTCAAACTTTGTCGTCCGTTGGTGCTATTCTGTGGTCATAATAATGGCTGAAGGAAGCATTTAAAACTCTTTTGATTGTGAGTATCTCTTTGGCTTAGATAGACCACGAGATTTCGTTGAATCCCAATACTTTGCCCATATAGGTGATAAAATTGGGCATAAATAGGGTACTTCAACCACAAAAGGTTGCTTAAAGTTGGGCACAACCAACGTTGGGGTGGAGATCATGGCTCGGAGAACACACACATAGGGTCAGGTTCTAATTAGAAGACATCTTAACGTGAGAAGTGAGAAGTTACACATTTACCTATTCCTGATGCACTTTTTTGCTAATCTGATGCACTTTTTGCGATGGCAAAAAAGTTCCGATTAATTACGGAAATGTCACCGCGTCTAGCATCACTTTTTTAATATTTTTTGCACTTTGTCGTGCACTTTTTTGCTAATCTGATGCACAGATCTTAAAATGAACGCATCAGATGCATTCTCACTTCTTACGATAAGCACTCTTCTCATTTGATCCTTATTATATATATATATATATATATATATATATATATATATATATATATATATATTTAGGTTCAAGTGAGAAAATCATCTTAGGAGAGAAATGAGAATGAATGAGAGCCTTTAGATTGAACTAGCATTTAAATTATTAAAATAGTTCGTATAAGGCCACAAAAGTCATTTTGGCCACTTTCCTTCTAAGAATTGTCGTGGCATATATTTGACTTCCCATCATATTTAAGATAACAAATTATTGTTTCCATAACTATTATAGAGTATTTTACCTAATACGTAGTATATTCTTATCAAAATATTCTTCATTTGTTTGACCCGGTCAAAATGATTTCTTTTATGTGATCATCCGTTCATTCAAATTTTGGTTATTCTTTTCTTGATTATTTCATCAATTTATGATTTACGTACAATATCTTATGTTTTATTTTTTCATGATATTTTGCTTTTGTATTTTACATATATCTTCTATTTAGTGTTTTATTTCTTATTTTATTTATTTTTATTTATCTATTTTAAAGACTTTTTTATGTATAACAAAGATGCGGTACGTCATGTTTATAAGAATTCATTTCATGTTTATTGAAAAGTGCACAACAATTGATATGCAAGTGCACATCATAATTTAGATTACTTTGATGCACTTATCATATCTTATTCATGCACTCTTCATTATTTTTAGTTTACTTTTTGTGCATATAAAGATAACACTAAAAGATGATATCATAATAGAATAATTGTCACACTTTTGAAAGAAAAAGAGCATTAATTTATAAAAATGTCGATCGTTTCAATTGTGTGATATAATAGTGCATTTTTGCATATATTTAAAACATACACAATAAAAATATATTTTACTTTGTAAGAAAGAACCAATGTAGAATTTTACAAAGTATGTTATAATAGTGCACTTTTGTTTATATTTGAAATGCACATAATAGCAATTTATTTACACCCACGTATGATTATTTTCATTGTTATTTAGAAATATATAGAAGTCCACAACTACAAAAAGTAAAGTGCAGATTAATCATGAAAATGCAAAGGTTAATATAATAAAAATATTACTACTCTTTACCTACACTGTAATCAATTGTGTTTACTATTTAAGTTACTATTAGTGCAAATTAAATATTCATTATTTATACAAATTGGTTATTGGTCGGAGATTTAATGGAAATACATATGATTTTTAAAATATGAGTAAATAAATACTTATTAGAGCCCAAACGTATTGGTTGTGCATAAAATTTCGAATAAAAGTGCAGTTATTCAACGATGGAGTGTAGATGGACAAATCACAAAATGTTGCATCCGAAAAAAAGGATTACATGAAAACAATTCATGCCCAAATGAATAGAATTTTTGTAATTAATTAACTGAATTACGTGTGAGAGAATATATTATGTGCAAAGAGAGTCAAATATTTATTATAATAAACGGTGTTGAATATAAGGGAGCCACATGACATTAATTAACAATAACCTAATTTTTAGAACCAACTTTCCATGTGAACACTCATACGTGCAAACAAATTTTAAATCTTTTACATAAATGCCCTCAACTCATTATTATAATGCCGATCTTTTCAATTGATATCCTACCATGTGCAAATCACATGCCATTTTTCAAAGCGGTTAGTGTTATCTCAGTCGCACGATTGTATATGTGAATGATTAGATTGCATTCTTATTTCTCTCCTCGGACATCTTTCTTATCAGAACCCTCCCATATATATATTGTAAGGAATAATTGTAATTAGATTTTGATGATGCTAGGTTGATTAGTATTTGAAAGTACCCCTATAGAAATTTTGTATTAGAATTTGTCTTTGTAAGTACTAGAATAGTCGACATGCCAGAAACCCTCTTGGTCTTCCTTATCAGAACTTCTACCAGAGTTGCTCCCAGAGTTTCTCTCCTGAGAAGCCTTCAGAGTTGGATACCAGAGTTGGCATCAGAAGCTGCCATCATAGTTCTGATCAGAAAACCTCATCAGACAAGCTCTTACCTAGCAGAACTTGAAAGCACTTACCAACGGTCGTTAAACTAACGGGAAATCCTCTAACGACTAGGAACCTTTCGACAGGAACATGGTACTGTACACGCATTAAATGCTCAATTAATGTTGTACATACGAAGATATATTTAAAGCTGATGATTGACCATGCGAGTATCTTCGCGCCCCCAAAATAGCAAGTCGAAGGTCCAACCGGTCAAGTCAACAGTACAAGCATTTAATGAAGCTGTCTTCTACACTCCAACGGGAAGACTGATCCCGGTATATAAGATACACTCTGAAGAACTACCAGGATAACTTTACTAACTTTGCCACAACTTTGCTAACTTTGCCACAACTTTGCCAAAACTTTGCTATAACATTTGCCAGACGAACTTGCTCAGATCATTCTACTCTGAACCAAATACCTCCAAGCTTTCTTGAGATCAAAGACTTACTTACCTCAACAAGAAAAGCTCAAGTTGGAAGATATACTTTCTTATCCCTCATCCAACTAGCAAGTTGCAAAGTTCCTCAGTTCTTCAACACTTCTAAAACTTCATCTACACATCCTTTGTGAAGAAGCAACGTTGGATAAAACTGATCTTGAAACAAATACTTCTTGAAAAAGAAGGGGCGTCTCAAACTAACTGGAGTAAGTGAAGTGATGATACTTCCAAGCGACTCAGTGAAACGAGACCAGCCATAGGGAAGCAGGACTGCATCCCGGGTGGCAACTAGGCTTGAAGAAGACGTGGAGAGCTTCTTAAGTTCTAGGGACTAAGGCGTTGTAAACTATTGTTTTTGCAAGCTTAGTGGAACAGTGGACTAGAGGAACAAGTTGTTCCTTGAACCACTATAAAAATCCCCGGTGTCATTTACTTTACTCATTTTATTTCTGCACTTAAGAACTTGACTCCATAACTCAAAAGGTTGGACTCTGTGTTCAGCAGATCTTCCTCAAGAGTTATCATAAAGGCATTGGCCTAGTGTTGTCTGAGGCTACCCGGATAGAACCTAATCCGCTGCCAGGTCCAGTTCTGCCATCAGAACTTGACCTTCTCTGTCACCAGAATTCGACCATCTCTGATAAGTCAGTTGTGACTTAGAGAAAAGTTTAAATTCCTGAACAGTCTATTCAGCCCCCCCCCCCCTCTAGACTGTTCCCATTACAAACGGGACCAATAAGTGGTATCAGAGCCTCCTCGTTCTTGTAATCTTTTAGGTTACTCGCTGAACAAGAGATCCACTTGTTTTTAGCCTCTTTAATCTTTTATTATGGATAACTCTTTCAAAGAATCTTATGTTCTTAGTGACTAAGTTTGATGACTCGAGGATTCGCATGAAAGCTCACCTCTGCGCACTCCATGATGAAATGTGGGAAGTCCTTGATGCTGGTCCTTTCACAGAGTTTACCAAGATCAATCCTGAATACATTGTTGGTGGTGGACTGGTGGTCTACCTTAGATGATCACCAAACTACGACATGAGTGGTCCAATGAAGAAAGGAGGAAATACAACCTTGATAACATTGCCAAAGACATCCTCTACAAAGCCATAGACGACAAATACTTCACAAGAATCAAGAAGTGCACCTCTGCCAAAGAAATCTGGGATACACTCACCCTGATAGGAGCTGGTGATGAGCAGGAAAAAGACAACAAACTGACCATTGCCATGAAGAAGTTTGAAGACTTCAAACTTCTACCCAAAGAGTGCATAGCTGAGATGTATGCACGCCTGCTCACACTCACTGCTGAGATATCAGAACTTGGGAAGGAGCTTACTCCCAAGGAGGTCAATCTGAAGGTTCTCAGAGGCTTACCTTCACCCTGGAAGATGAAGGTCACTGCCATGAGAGATAGCAAAGATCTCAGAACCTACAGCACAGAGAAGCTCATCTCTGATCTCAAATCTTATGAGTTCGAGATGAATGAAGAAGAAAAAGAAGAAGTTGAGGACAAAACGACTGCTGCCCTCACAACCAGTACATCTCAGGTAAATAACTTTGACCCTTCTATCCTTTTAACTCACGAATATATGGCTGCCTTTGCCAGAAAGTTCGAGAAATTCTTGAAGCCAAAGGACAGCAGAAGTCCATCCTCAAGCAGAAAGCCGCACCAGAAACCCAAAGCATCAGAAAGTAGTGGAGAGCTTCTCTGCTACAACTGCAGACAACCAGGACACTTCAAAGTCAACTCTCCACACCCTATTGTCTCCAAAAGGCAAGGCCAGGAAGGAGAGAAGAAGTATGAGCACAGAAGAAGGAAGGCACTCATCACTGAACAACCAGAGAAGGACCCCCTCTCTGAGACAGAGTCCAGCTCAGAATCAGAATCCGATGAGGCATTCTGTTGCCTGGATATAGAGACTGAAGACCTATGCCTTATGGGTCAATATGATGATGAGGTATCATCTACTTCTAACTCTAGTTTTTCTTCGGTAGGCAAAGATTTTGATTCTGATTCAATGTCAGAATTTTGGGAAGAGTTTCAAGCCATCCAAGCCACTTGTTCCTCTGTTAAAGAAGAAAACAGTGAGCTTAAGGTTGAAATCCTTGACTTAAGAAAGGAGGTTGAGATCAAAATCAATCTTCTGATTAAGGAGAGAGATCAGCTGGAAGCTGAAAATGTTTCTCTTCTAAAGAGAATAAGGGAGATAGAGCCTCTTGAGATTAAGTATAAAACCTACCAGAAGGCTCAGGCCTCAATGGAAAGGTTTGTGCTTGATCAACAAATTGGCGCTGATTTTGGCATTGGTTATGGCTCAACAGAATCAGGTGAGCCTTCTGTAATGCCTAGCACCAGTGTTGCTAAGGCAGACAAGGTCATAGTGCCACTGATCTCTAGCCCCATCTGCCAAGCTGGTGTATCGGGCACCAAGGTTGTTAATGAGGAAGTCAGACCAGAAAAAGGGAAGATAAAGGTTCAACAGAAACCCTTTTTGAAAAATAATGAACCTGGCAGAAAACCTAACAACAGAAAGGATTTTCAGAATAACAAAAATAAAAGACCATTCATTGACAGACAACCTCATGATAACCATGCCAGAAATGACCACCAGAGAGGAAAATATCAAGAGAAAGTTAAGTTTAGGCAGAAAAGGTTGGTTGGTCAACCTAAGAAGCCCAAAGCAAACCGCTCCTCTGCTTTTGATAGTATATGGGACTTCTACCCAACAAAAAAGGCTATGCAGAAGTATGTAAACAGGGAGCATGATCCTCACAAGCATCTGCCCAAAGTGAATCACACTTCCGTTTACTATGACTACCAGGTGAACAATGGGTACCACCCACCAAGGTTTCACTTGATGAGACCAAAGTGGTATCGGCTGCCAAAACTGCGTGACCCCCTAGGACCCAACATTGCTTGGGTACTTAAATCTTCCTTTTAATTGATGTAGGAACTGTGTGCTGGAGCTATCTCTGAACAAGATTGGTACATTGATAGTGGATGCTCCAGGCACATGACAGGTGACAAGAGTTGCCTTACAGATTTCCAGAAAATCAAAGGGCCCAGAGTTACCTTTGGTGGTAATGACAAAGATGGCCAAACTAAAGGAAAAGGGAAGCTGATCAGAAACCAGATAATCATTGAAGATGTCTCTTATGTCAAAGGTCTGAAATTCAACCTGCTTAGTGCTAGCCAATTCTGTGATAAAGGCTACACAGTTGAATTCTCCAAAGAAGGCTGTTCTGTCAAGCATGAGACAACTATGGAAGTGGTTCTGACTGCTGCCAGAAAAAGAAACATCTATGTTGTTGATTGGTCTACTGCAAAGGGTGGAATCTGCCTCTTAGCTAAAGGAGATTCAAAACTCAGCTGGGAATGGCACAAGAAGCTGAGTCACCTGAACTTCAAAACAATCAAGAGACTAGCAAGGGATCACATTGTTGATGGCATACCTAACATTGTGTACAAGAAGGAGAGCATGTGCAGTGCATGCCAGAAAGGAAAGCAAGTGAAGAACTCCTTCAAACCCATTGCTGGAGACCTTTCTACTAGTCCTTTAAATCTGATCCATATGGATTTATTTGGACCAGTAGAAACTCTAAGTGTTGGTGGAAAAAGATATACTTTAGTCATGGTGGATGACTACTCAAGATACACTTGGACAATCTTTCTGAAAAAGAAAAATGAAACTCTGCAGAAACTACCATCTCTGCTGAAACTACTTCAGAATGAGCAGAACCAGAAAGTCAAATCTATCAGATCAGATAGAGGAACAGAGTTTGTCAACAAAGTCATACAAGAGTTCTGTGATCAAAATGGAACAATGCATCAACTCTCTGCAGCCAGAACTCCTCAACAGAATGGAGTTGCAGAAAGAAGAAATAGAACACTCAAGGAAGTTGTAAGGACCATGATTGCTGAATCTGGTCTGCCTCACAGATACTGGGCTGAAGCTATCAACACTGCATGCTACACCCAGAACCGGAGCATGATTCACAAGACTCATCAGAAGACCCCCTATGAGCTCTGGAAGGGAAGAAAACCTAACATCAGCTACTTTCATGCATTTGGAGGCAAATGCTACATACTCAATAATGGAAAGGAACATCTCAAAGTGTTCCAAGAAAAGGCTGATGAAGGAATACTCTTAGGCTACTCAAGCACAAGCAAAGCCTATAGAATACTCAATAAAAGGACCCTACTTGTTGAAGAATTGATTCATGTCAAGTTTGATGATCTCAACTCTGTTGAGAACATAACAGAGAACTTGGAGAAAACGAATCTAGAAGAATCACCAGAAGTGACAACATCAGAAGTGGTCATCAACTCTGCCATACCAATCCATCTTCAGAATCCCATTCTACAAGACAAGGATAGTGATGAAGAATCTGAAGAAGAGCAAGAGAGACCTAGACAACACTTATCAGAACCTGACCTAACTTGGTTTAGGGATCATCCCCCAAACCAGGTGATTGGACATATCAGAAGTGGAGTACAAACTAGATCTGCTACAACCAGAAGAGAAGCAATGCTTGCCTGCTATATATCTCAGATGGAACCTATGACAGTAGAAGAAGCTCTTGCAGACTCAGATTGGATCAATGCAATGCAAGAAGAACTCACTCAATTTGAAAGGAACAAAGTATGGGAACTTGTTCCTAGACCTCAATATCAGAATGTCATTGGAACCAAGTGGGTATTCAAGAACAAAGTAGATGAAGAAGGCAACATTGTAAGGAATAAAGCAAATCTGGTAGCCAAGGGATACTGCCAAGAAGAAGGAATAGATTTTGATGAGACATTTGCACTTGTAGCCAGACTTGAAGCCATCAGAATCTTCCTAGCCTATGCTGCCTTCAACAACATCAAGGTCTACCAGATGGATGTCAAGAGTGCATTTCTGAATGGAGATCTTGAAGAAGAGGTTTATGTGGAACAACCACCAGGTTTTGTCATTCCTACTCACTCCTCATGTGTCTACAAGCTTAAAAAGGCCCTCTATGGTCTTAAGCAAGCTCCCAGAGCATGGTATGACACATTGTCCCTATTCCTAGTGAACCATGGGTTTACTAAGGGAAAGGTTGACAAAACTCTATTTCAAATCTCTGTTGCTAATCATATTCTGTTAGTACAAATATATGTTGATGATATTATATTTGGTAGTACTAATTCAGAACTATGCAAGAAATTTTCTCAAGTGATGCAGAGTCAATTTGAAATGAGTATGATGGGAGAACTCAGATACTTCCTAGGACTACAAGTTAAACAAGTTCCAGAAGGAATCTTTATCAATCAAGGGAAGTATACCAGAGACCTGATCAAGAAGTTTGGAGTGGAAGGCAAATCCTCAGTGAAAATTCCCATGAACACCTCATAAGGAATCGGTCGAGATGATGAAGGAAAGAATGTCGATGCAACTACCTACAGAGGAATCATAGGATCTCTGCTGTATCTGACTGCAAGCAGACCAGATATTTCTTACTCAGTTGGAATCTGTGCCAGATACCAATCAAAGCCCAAGAAGAGCCATCTTAGTGCTGCAAAGAGAATCATCAGATATATCAAAGGAAATCCAAATGCAGGCATATGGTATCCCAAGGGAGGTAACTTTGAACTAATTGGTTACTCTGACTCAGATTTTGCAGGTTGTAGATTAGACAGGAAGAGCACCTATGGTCACTGCCAAATGCTATGAGGAAGGCTTGTTTCCTGGTTTAGCAAGAAACAGAATGCAATCTCAACAAGTACAGCTGAAGCTGAGTACATTGCAGCTGGGAGTTGTTGTGCTCAGTTACTCTGGATGAAGCAACAACTGAAGGATTATGGCATTCAAGCAAAGGAGATCAAGCTGCTCTGTGACAACACCAGTGCCATTGCAATCACTCAGAATCCAGTACTTCATTCCAGGACAAAGCACATTGAGATCAGACATCATTTCATCAGAGATCATGTGGAAAAGAAGCATATTTGTATGGAGCATGTACTTACAGAAGATCAGCTAGCGGATATTTTAACCAAGCCTTTACCAGAGGCAAGGTTCAACAAGCTAAGGGAAGAACTGGGAATGATGGATGATCTTTCCAGAGATGCATGAACCAGAATTGCTGTGGACCAGAACTGCCTTCTGGATCAGAAGACCCTACATCAGAATAACCCTTTTCTGATCACCAGAGTACCTGATACGTTCGTAATTTCCATATCTATGTTTATGTTTTTAATTAGTTTTGCTTGACTTTTACTTTGGAAATTACACACTTTTGGTGTAATAGATTAGATTGTTAAATTCTTGTAAATAGGTTAGATTAGATATATTCTGAGCTTAAGCAGGTTTTGGTCACTCAAAGTACAGTTGGTGAACCCAAAAAGTGAAGAGAAGGTGCAAAAGTTCAAAGACAAAAGAAGATCCTGAATTTTGGTCTATACTCGGTCGAGTATTAGCTATACTCGATCGGGTATTAGGTTGGAACTTCAAATCGGATCAAATCCGAAGACAAGGGAACATGCAGGGAAGATTTCGAACACGATTTTATGTCTATACCCGATCGGGTAGACCGACATACCCGATCGGGTATGCCTTTGAATTTCAAACGAAGATCGGTCAAGTATGGTCCGAATACCATTTTCTAAGCATACTCGACCGGGTATTCATATATACTCGATCGGGTATACCCTTAGAAAATAGCCTGAAACCGGTCGAGTAGGCCTCGGATCGAGTGTTACACAAGTACTCGGTCGGGTACCATGTATATACCCGATCGAGTACCCGAACCCCATCCCAAAAACCTATAAATACACCTCCTTTCCTTCACAAAAAGATATCCAATCCCTTGTACATCTAAGCTCAGTATAGAATAGCTCTTTCTTTATATTTTTTCATCATGTTTAGTCTCCAAATGAGGAGCTAAACTCTTCCATCTTGGTTTTGCTACTTTGAAGCTTAATGAATTTGTAAGTTGTGAGTTATTTTCTTTAATCTTCTTCCTTGAATATTAATTCTTTCTTTCAAAATACTATCTCTATATCAAAGTTGGGGAGTGTTACTAAGATGACAATTAGTTAACATCTTGACATTGGTTATAGTAATAGCTATTTCTTCCTCTATGATAATATTGGGGAGTGTTACTAAAATGACAATTAGTTAACATCTTGATATTAATCATAGTAGGATTCATATATTTTAATATTCTTCCTTGAGTATTGATTAATTCCTATTCATATTTCATGTTAATATCTTAAACATTACTTAAAGTATCAACTAGTATTGTTTCTCATATTAATTATTACTAGAATCAATCGGTTAATACGCTTGTTATTAATCCGGTTCTTTCAACGGTAGTAAACTTGGAATATTAATGCATGCATCTCATGGTTAATATGCCAAGGGGAATTAATTATATTGATTAAACCAATAAACCGCTTGTGTTGAGGTTATCAATCTCAATCGTTTTCATCTTAAGTTTATTGCTACTATCAAGTTAATATACGGCGCTTGTTCTATATTGACTAGATAGTAAGTTTTATTAATGAACGCATCTCGTTATTAATAACTACCCTCGATGAACTGGATATACTCCTCGATTGAGTATTCGAGAGGAAGATAGTTAAAGATATAACCGGGATCGACGAACATTTCATTAAGTGGATAAAAGCAAAACCAAGTCCCCATCTCATTGAATTAAACTCATATAGGTCGTTTATCTTAGTGTTATTAAACCAAACAAATCTAAACCCCCCTTGTTACTATTTATATAAAAGAAAAGTATTCCTTTCCCTGTGGATACGAACCTTACTACACTATACTACGTATTAGTGTTGTATTGATTAATTATTTTGAGTGCACCTAACGACGAGTGCACGTCAGTACCCCTTATCAGAGAACCTCCTTCTCTGATACAGGGATCCTTATCTGTAGTCCATCAGAGATCCATGTGGACTTGATTATTTTTCGAGGAACGGGCAAGACCTTTTAACTTGAACAGGTCTTTTACCAGAATACCCCTGATCATTATTCCGTTAACGGAAACATTTTTCCGCCCGAATTTCTTTAAATGATACCTCGAAACCGTAAATTATCTCAAACGTCCACTAATCCAAACTCATTTATATCCACCTTCTTCAATCTAAACCGCTACTGCTATTCATCTCTCTAAACGTACAAGCTTCAAAACTTCCTAATCTCCAGAATCTTCAGAAATCTCTCAGACAATGAACTTCATCAACATCAACGACCTCACCAAAGAAGAAGCTAAGGCCATTGTTGCCAATGTGGTAACTGGTATGAAGGTAGATATGTATGCACTACCTCTACTCGCAGAGAATCGGAAAAGGATGGCCAAAATCATCCAAGAGATGAATGAATCCCAACTGAGCAAGATTGTTGCTCATCCCTATAAAGAGTTCAGCACCAGGGATGTGGCTGAATTCTATCTGAACGCCACCATCACCAAGAGCGGAGTTCACTCCAAGGTGCAAGGAAAGAGCATTTCTCTCAATGCTGATGCCCTAAATGAATTCTTTGGAGTCCAACTGGACTCTCAAGATCCTGAGACTCTCACTCTCATTAACCTAGAGTCAGTGGAGGTCTTAGTTGAAGTGTTTGCCCAGACCTACTGCCGCCCTAAGGCCGCCAATCTGGACAGACTCTACATGAAGAAGTTCCTGCTGAAGAAGGACTTTGAGAAGTTGGTCGTCATTCTGCACAGGAGCTTATGGTGCAAAACTGGCTCAACTGACGAGATCAACAAGGCCAACTGCAAAGCAATCTTTGATGTTCATCATGGGATGAACATAAACTGGGGCGAGGTAATATTCGGTTCCTTAACTGAATTCATCAAAAAGAAGGATCAGAAATCAGGCCTCTTCTCAACAAAGATGGGTCATGGCCTCCTTCTCTCTGCCATCCTCACTGCCCATGGAGTTCAACTCAGGGACCCTTCCCCAGTTGACCACTTCAAGACCTTATTCCTGACTGCATCCCCTAAGAAGAAAGGCTGGAAAAGAAAAGGGAACAACAGGCTGTCAAATCTAAACCTGCTCCCAGGAAGATCATCAAGAAGCCCTTTGTGACTTCAGAACAGCCTGAGCAGTCCCAAGTTGCAAGGGATGTAAGGAAGAAGAAGAAAAATGATAGAAGAATTCTATCAGAAGTGGATGCACCAGAAATGGGCGCATCAGAGTTGGCACCCCCAAAATCTTTCAGAACCTCTCCTGCTAAGAAGCAGAAATTGAAAAGAAGAAGGAAGCAAGTTGTTCAGAGTGAGGACTCAGACAACTCTGGTCTGAGACCCTTGAAGAAGAAGAAGAAGAAGAAGAAGAAGAAGAAGAAGCCAACAACACCTGCACGGAGATCAGAAACTCAGGGAGAACCTGAATTTGTTTCTCAACCCTCCTCTGCACCAGACTTAGTCTTCACTACAGATTTATCAAAACCCTAAGCCATCTCTGACGGAGCACCAGAGACTGATTACAACACTGTTCTTCAAAGGCAGTTTGAAAGGGTTCTGACCTGGAGAAGATGGAGTATGGGGCCTCTTCAGAAGATCATACAGTATTTTGACTGTTTTGAGGCAGAAGAAGCTGTTGTTCTGCACTGGGTGGGCACAGAAGATGTGTCTCAATGCTTCGACCTTGCCTTTCTCATTTCTGTCCTGCAGAAGAAGAAAGAGAAACATCAAGGTAAAGCGCCTTTGACTGCCCTATCTCCAGAAAAGCATGTCAAAACTTTGGAGGGACATGAGATGAAAGTGTTTGATGAATGGCTAATGGAGAAGAAGAGAAAGGAATCACTAATCAAGTTTCGCCACAATGCTCATGAGGAAGGGGAACCCTCCACAGCTAATGATGTCCCTCTGACAATGGAAAAGCTGGTCAAGGAATGGAGAGAATCCTTGTTCTCTGAAACTGTTCTTGAGGTAATTCCTACACCCCCTCCTCCCCCTCCCAAATCTCCTTTTCCTCAATCACCCCCTCCTAAATCTCCCTCACCTCCCAAATCACCCTCAAAACCTTCAACCCCACTCAAACAGAAAACCCCATCACCTCAGAAAACCTCCTCTCCCCCACCACCCCCCATCAGAAATCCAACCCCTCAGGAGACCAAATCAAAGTCTCCATCTTCCTGCAAACAACCCTCACCTCCTAGAAACCGGTCACCCTTACCACCACCCTCCCCCAAACCTCTGAAATCTATCACCCATCAGAACTCCTCTCATCAGAACTCCCCCCATCAGAACACCCCCATCAGAAAACCCCCTCACACCAGAGATCACCTCCACAGCAGAAACCCCTGTCAATCACCAGAGCTGCTACACCTCCACTCTCTCCTCAGCTCTCTGTAGCTTCAACACCCAAGAGAGAGATTCCCATTCGCATTCTGTCCTCAGATGCTGACAATGATGGATTCCTCACATCCTCTCTTGCGGCAGACTTCACATCCAAGAGGAGGAAGACACCTCCCAGGGATCAATCTGCTGAACCCACTGGCAATACTACTCCATTCCCTAAGGGAAGAGGTTTGGAGATGCCTGGGTTTGCTCCAGAAGCACCTCAGATGGACTTCAACCAATTTGTCCAATCTGCAGAAGAATTTGGTGGTCAGATGCTAGACAACATGAACAAGCTCATTGTTATCAATGACAAACACTATGAGCATCTGACACACACAAACATCAATCTCAATCAGGGCCTGCAACATCTGTCAAAAAAGCTTGACACTCTGACAGAATCCCTGCATACTTTCATGAGCTCATCCAACAAGAAGATTGATGCTGTCTCCAGGGAAGTAGATGGAATCAACTCTATCCTTTACTTTCACTCCCAATCCATGAATAATCAGAATGAGACACTGAAGCAGATCACTGAAGCTTTAGATGTTCTTCAATGGAATGCTGATCAAGCCTCAACACGCTTTACGGAAATAGGAGATCTGTGTACAGAACACAAAGCACAAGCTTTAGATCTTCTTCACAAGGACAAGGAGCGTTACCAGAAATTGGTACTTCTTGAAGCTAGTACACAGAGTATCCAATCTACTGTGGAAAGACAACAAAGCCTGATTGAAGGACTGGCCTCTGTGACCCAGACTCTGCCATTAGCTCTTGATGAGATCAGAGATGCTCAAGCATCAGAGTTCTCAAAGGTTGAGCTCCTCCTTGGCGATCTTGTTGATGCCAAAAAGGGGGAAGACACCAGAGAAGAAGAAGGTCCAAGCTCCAGAGCCTTATCTATCAGAGGACCCTCATCATCTGTTGATCCTGCTCCTTATTTCGAAGCTGCCAAAAAGAAAAAGCAAGCTACTGCAGGCACCAGACCTCCTCCTCCACCTCCCAGAAGCTCTAAGAAGAAGTCCTCCAACTTTTCTTTTAATGAGTGGATGAAAAGTGGAATGTCTAGGCCTGACAGAGCCCAATTTACACAGATGAAGAAGCTGATGACTCCACTGTAACAAGAGAATCTGTTTATGGACAGTGATGGACTCGTCCAAATTAATCATGGTGGATCAATTCAAGAAGCTGAAAACTGGTGGCAGATGAGAGTTCTATCTGGCACGAACATATCAGAAGCAATCAGAAACTACTTAGATTGCCAACTTGCACCTCACTCGGCAAACTATCAGAATCCGAGGGACTTAGCCTCCATCAGAGCAAAGGTCAATGCAGAGCTTGAAAGAATTGACAAAGCAGGACCTCAGGTAGATGAAGATGAATCTTAACTTTATCCATCTCTGCTTTTATACTTAATCATCTGATAATAAGATACCATCTCTGCCTCTAGTTTGCATGGCATCTTAAATTATCTGTTCTTTCTTACCTTCTGTGACTTACTTGTGTTTGCTCTGTTACTTTATGTCCTTTTATTGCTATCTGATTGTACTGTACTCTTACTATTTTCCTATGCTAAGTTGCCCACCAAGATTTTAAAGAAAGTTTTTAACTTTATTCTTTTATGGTGAAAGACACTTCTCTGGAAATAGTTAAAGGGTTTTGGCATCATCAAAAAGGGGGAAATTGTAAGGAATAATTGTAATTAGATTTTGATGATGCTAGGTTGATGAGTATTTGAAAGTACCCCCCCTATAGAAATTTTGTATTAGAATTTGTCTTTGTAAGTACTAGAATAGTCGACATGCCAGAAACCCTCTTGGTCTTCCTTATCAGAACTTCTACCAGAGTTGCTCCCAGAGTTGCTCTCCTGAGAAGCCTTCAGAGTTGGATACCAGAGGTGGCATCAGAAGCTGCCATCATAGTTCTGATCAGAAAACCTCATCAGACAAGCTCTTACCTAGCAGAACTCGAAGGCACTTACCAACAGTGTTTAACGGGAAATCCTCTAACGGCTAGGAACCTTTCGACGGGAACATGATACTGTACACGCATTAAATGCTCAATTAATGTTGTATGTACGAAGATATATTTAAAGCTGATGATTGACCATGCGAGTATCTTCGCGCCCCCAAAATAGCAAGTCGAAGGTCCAACCGGTCAAGTCAACAGTACAAACATTTAATGAAGCTGTCTTCTACACTCCAACGGGAAGACTGCTCCCAGTATATAAGATACACTTTGAAGAACTACCAGGATAACTTTGCTAACTTTGCCAAAACTTTGTTATAACATTTGCCAGACGAACTTGCTCAGATCATTCTACTCTGAACCAAATACCTCCAAGCTTTCTTGAGATCAAAGACTTACTTACCTCAACAAGAAAAGCTCAAATTAGAAGATATACTTTCTTATCCCTCATCCAACTATCAAGTTGCAAAGTTCTTCAGTTCTTCAACACTTCGAAAACTTCATCTACACATCCTTTGTGAAGAAGCAACGTTGGAGAAAACTGATCTTGAAACAAATACTTCTTGAAAAAGAAGGGGCGTCTCAAACTAACTGGACTAAGTGAAGTGGTGATACTTCCAAGAGACTCAGTGAAACGAGACCAGCCATCAGGAAGCAGGACTGCATCCCGGGTGGCAACTAGGCTTGATGAAGACGTGGAGAGCTTCTTAAGTTCTAGGGACTAAGGCGTTGTAAACTGTTGTTTTTGCAAGCTTAGTGGAAGTGGACTAGAGGAACAAGTTGTTCCTTGAACCACTATAAAAATCCCCGGTGTCATTTACTTTACTCATTTTATTTCTGCACTTAAGAACTTGACTGCATAACTCAAAAGGTTGGACTCTGTGTTCAACAGATCTTCCTCAAGAGTTATCAGAAAGGCATCGGCCTTAGTGTTGTCTGAGGCTACCCGGACAGAACCTAATCCGCTGCCAGGTCCAATTCTGCCCTCAGAACTTGACCTTCTCTGTCACCAGAATTCGACCATCTCGGATAAGTCAGTTGTGACTTAGAGAAAAGTTTAAATTCCTTAACAGTCTATTCACCCCCCTCTAGAATGTTCCCATTACAAACAGGACCAACATATATAGGGATTGGTTCTAATACAAAGGGGTCTTCACATGAAAAGTAAGAAGTGATCTAAGTCCTTCATCACTTCAAAATGAATGGAGTGGATCAAAAATCACGTTAGGAAATACTAAACCGAAATGTTTAATACTTAATACTAAAAGTGTATATACGATATGTAAATGTGCATACTTACTTCATTAAAAATAGTTACAATTTGATTTTTTTACTTCTTATTTTATTTCGAAGCGTGATGCACTTTTACTATCTTGTATTGCACTTTTTCAACACAACGATTCACTTTTACTTTAGCGGATCCAATAAAAGTTGTGCATAATTACCATATTGTCACCGCGTTTTTGCTTTAAAATTTGATGTGATCCTTCCATTTTATCAATTTAAAAGGCCTAGATTAGTTCTTATTTTACACCTAGGGATCACTTTTTATTTGAACCAAATCCCTATATATATATATAGAGAGAGAGAGAGAGATTTAGGATCATATGAGAATTTAATCTTAGGAGAGTAAAAAATAATAAATATCTACCATGTGATTATGTTTTAATCATCCGTGCGCCTAAATCTTCCAAAAGGGTATTGAAGTCAATTTCAATTGTACGTTCGTACACTTCCTAAACGTACGTTGCATGATTTCATTCCATAACCGTTTCTCCACAATTATTTCCAAAGATATTTTCCGCCTTCTTCTTCTTTCCTTGTGCGAAAGCATTGATCAGATTGCATTGCTTTGTTATTCCTCCTTCGTCATTTTTCTCTCCAGCGTCAGTTCTCGTTTTTGAGTTTGAATTGTATTCGGTCTGCTGCTCCATCCGTTTTGAGTTTTGTTCTCAGACGTAGATTCCATGGTGTTCAGTAAGTTTCAATCCAATGATATTTGTTATTTTTTAAACTTTCGCAGTTTTACGTTCTTGGATATTTTGAGTTTTCTCCTCCGGCCTAACGATTCCACGAAGTTCTTTGAGTATTACCATTTTTGGATTGACAGACTACACAAAACGCACAATTTGGACCTCTCACTTTTATGTTAATTCAAAATCCGAATCCTTTCAAAATGTTTGTTACGTAAAATCCCAATCCGTTACGTAATGTATATGAATCATGGATTGAAAATGTGTGTTATGTTCATGCTTAATTTCTGACTATTTTGTAATGCACTCTAAATTGTATTATGATGGATATGCGTTTGGATATTGCACCGTTACTCTAGTGTCTATTAATATAATGTGCTTGTTAATTTCTGAATATTTTGCTTGTGCACTTTAAATATTATTATGATGCTCTTACATGCATTCTGCTATTGCACTTTTATTAAATTCTGTGTGCTACAACATGTGTTTGTGAATACTTTGTTTGCATGGTTCCTTGAGGTTCAAGTGACCTTCCCTTCAGTGCATCTACATCAATTTCTGAATTGTTTGATGCTAATACAATTCAAGTTTCTTCGGGATCCACTGTGTTGTTGGGAATATTTTATGGTGTCCAATCTAATTAAATATATTTGTATTTGTGTAGTTATTAGTTAAATGTGTAATATGGGCCACAAATGTATTTCAGCCCATTAGCTCACTTGTAAGCCTTACGTTAGGCATCCTTATGTATAAAAGGATGCTAACTTAAGCAAACTCTAACTCTCACAAGCCTCACACACATTAACGCACATATCAGTTTTAGTGAGAAGGGAGAAAAACGTTGTTCATACCCTATTCTGTATTTCGACATCTTTATTGGTATTGAATCGGATCATCGTTTCTTCTGTACTCGTTATATTGTTTGTATGATTGTTGATTGATATTGGGACTAACATTTGGTATCAGAGCGGAGGCGTGAAAAAGGTTGAATGTATCTGCGATTTTTCTGATCTTACGAAGAACTGCTCTGATTTTCTTCTATTTTTCTTTGATATAGAGATTTGTTCCTGGAATCTTGTTTTTGAACGAAAATTTGTAAAAGTTATATTGTTGGAATCGCCTCTCAAAAACGATCAAGCAGTATATCGTAGTTTTTTATTTTCACAATTTTTCAGTTTAGAAGATCTCGATACTCAGATCTCGAGATCAAGTTTTTTACAGGCTGTGTTTAGTATTTCGAACTGAAATTTTTACAGGAGGATCTCGTCATTCAGGACTACAGGATACAACTTTCAGTTTTTGAAAAAATTGAAATTTTCATTTTGCAGGATCTCGATGTTTTGAAGGATTTTGAGATTTAGGGTTTTCGACATGTTAGGATTTCGAGATTTCGACATTTTAAGATCTCGAGATTTTGAGATTTCGATTTTTTAGGATTCATGTCCTAAATTGTCCGCAGGTCGCCCGCGCAGGGGGGGTGCGAATTTTCGAATTTGAACTGAAAGCCGAAATCCCATGTGCGCGAGAGCTCCCCTCTTCTCCTTCACCTTTTAAATTTTAATACTAAGAAAGGAGTGGTTCATATATATAGGCTCAAAAGTTCCCAAGGAGTTTAGGTGTGGGATTGCTTAAAAGATTCCTTTTCCCCCACATTTGGATAAGTACATTTTTGTAAAAACTCCAACTTCAAAAACTATTTTTGAGGTCATTTCAACTTTTGAGCTCAAATCTTCAACACCAAAGATCAACCTTACAATCAAAGCTTCCAAGAGTCAACCTTGAGATTTAAAAATTTATTAATTAATTAATTCATTAATTAATTAATTAGTTAATAAATAAAAAATCTCAAGGTTAAGACTATTTTTTTCTCAAGGTCCAAACCATTTCAAGCTCCAGAAAATTGCAGAAACTTCAATCAACCTCACGTCTACGGTCAACATTCAACAATCAACAACAATGGATGCTATATCTCCTTGTTCATGTATTTGTCAAACTCATTCTTCAAAAGATAAGGACAAAATTATCAAGGAATTGGAAGAGAGGTTAGCAAATAATCACAAAGTCCTACTGAAGCAGCTGGATAAGTCCACCTCATTGAGTATACAATTGAACAATTCCAAAGAAGAGGTTCATAAAATAACTTTGGAAACAGAGAAGCTGACTCTGAAAATAGCTGATCTAACAAAGGAGTTGAACCAGACCCAGATAGAGCTTAGCACAACAAAAGCTGATAATGGTTTTCTTCAAGATAAAAGAAGTGCCCTTTATCGTAAGATCAAAGATCTTGAAGACTTGCTTGCTACAAAGGGGCAGACAGAACAAACAATCTTCTTGAACCAACCCAAAGACACCCGTTTCTATAATTCTAAAGAAAGACTTGGTCTGTCTAACCTATGTAATTTGAAGAAGGTGAACTGTGCTTAACTGTATGACATCAATTATATGGGTCTTGGACTGACTAAGTTGATGTCTTTCCTCAGTGTTAAAGAAACGAACGATGAAGAAGATGCCAAGAGAGCTAATATCGGAACAGAAATTCCTTTTGATTATGTTGCCTTAAACGAGAGCTATGAAACAAAAGAGCCCCCGTTGACTCCTCCTGAAGAGATTTCAACCTTTTACCCTACAAGAGAGACTGTACAAGATCAAGGGGAACCTTCAACTTCAGAGCCTGTAGCCAAACCAGCATACATTCCACCCCTTGTGAGAAAGTTTGTTGAATTGAAATAAGCTTTTGATAAAGAAAAACAAGTTTTTGAACTGGAAAGAGAACAACTCTTGAATGAAATATCTTTACTCCAAACATCCTCTCAATCAAGCACAGGCTCACAATCTCCTTCACCTCCATCATCTGAAAACTGTGCTTCGCCCTCTCCTTTGTCTTCTGAGAACTGTTCTAAAAAATCTACAAATGATCCTGAAACTTCCAGTTCTCACTCCGAGTCACCTTCACCGACAAGGGCCCCTGTGAAGAGGAGAGTGGAAAGGAGAGGAGAATGGATAGAGGACAAGTTAAGAAGAAGAAAGAAGGAAGAAGAATCTCGTCTGAGAGATAGGAACTGGGGTTCAAGTGCTCTCTTCTATGCCAAAAGGAAGACATCTCCTAAGAATCACTGCTCAAGCTCTTCTACTCAGAACTATATCAAGTCTTTCATGCAATGCTGCTCTGAGTCTGATGCCTCCTTCACTCAAGATCAGAATGTGAATGATCAAGGAGTCCAAAAGAAATCCGCTTCCGCAAAGGTGAACGTTGAGGGAGAGTATACACTACCATGTTTGAAATATGCCCTCAAGGTTCACTCACTCAAACATTTGATAAGACTCTCTAAAGAACCAATTCTCAAAGACTACTTGTGTGATCATTCACTCAGTGATAATGAAACCTCTCCTGCTCAAAAGCTCAAACAAAAATGGGTTCCTAAGACTGAAGCTGAAAAATTAAGAATGTCAAACTCCTCTCAGTCAGCTAGCTTAGGATCCCAGATTAAACAGAAAGTGAAAGAGTTGTTCACTACTGCCAAGGAAGGACCCATCTGGGTACCGAAACATACTTAATATGTGTTGAAGGTCCGTCAAGTGTGGTAACTGATCCGATTGCTCCACACACATGGCGGGTATGAAGACGAGCCGTGAGCAATCAAATGGTGCACATTATGAGGGAGAGTACTGGCGTGTGTACTCTCTACTGAGCAGAAAATCAAGAAATGCACACTTCAACACCGGCACACGCCAAGAACAAACAACATGTGTTTATTCTGAGGGGGAGTGTTTCTTTTTCACTCCTCCTGGATCCAAACAACGAAGAAAGCACATTCCAAGGGGGAGTTTTATACTTTACTCCCCGCGTAACAAAAACCACAACTTGCAACTTTTGAGGGGGAGTTTTATTTTTCTCCTCCTGGTGCTGGACAATGTAAAATGCACGGATTCTCTCAAGGATGCAAATTTTGAGGGGGAGTTTTCAAAGTTCTCCTCTCAAGCGCCAACCATCGTGAAAGGCATCCTACTGAGTGCTCTAGTTGAGGGGGAGTACAGAAAGAAAAGAAAAGAATAAAGAGAAATGAGAGATAATTTATAATGGCTTAGTAAACCCAACTAAGCCTACCCAAGGGACAAAGCCGAGAGTGAGTGAGTAACTGAGTGAACACTATGAGAGTGAGGAAGCAGAAAGCTCAAGTGAGCAAGAGAACAATAATCACTGTCAAATCTGCTACCTCTATTGTGCTATCAATCGAGAGATACTCCCGGTCACTCAAATACCGTGGACAATCCCCATAGGTTCAGGACAGAATTTATTCAGATCCCGGGTAGAAGTCGTTGCATTTTGTCCAAACGACGCATGCACAACCCTACCTAAGACCACTCACATGTCTCCCAACAGACATGTGTTTGATGATATTTCACGGGGAACCTCATCTCTAATCACCGTCTCCTTCTGAGGCGACTGATACTGACTACAGTGGCCCACAACCCCACGCCACTGAACATTCATTGATCACGTCGTGTCTAGTAATCTCACTGCCATATGTTTTGAATTTTCTAGGACACAGACACTTTTTAGAGTCAGTTGCAGGTCTTCATGACCCGCGAGAACTTCCATGGGGATCATCTACTATAGATGAAGACCAACGATTGGAAGGAAGTCCTGCTGTTGCAACACGGAATTCACCAACATGTTCAGGACATCGCTTCAGAGTTTATCTCTATAGTGATGATAACGGGCGTCAACACGACCCCGAGGGGCTACGTTATCTTTGCTGATCGTTATGATCATGCCATAACAACCAGAGTGACATCTACTTTAGATGCCTCACAATGACTGGTTGGAAGTCCTGTTTGAGCTTTAATGCTTCAATCATTTTATACAGGTCACACGTCAGAGTTTACATTGATGTTGTGATAACGGAACACCATGATGTCTCCGGTGTTTACCTTTTTGTTTTTTCTATTTTGTTTCACAGAATAAAAGAATAAAGGCATGACGCCCCGATTCATCGGATCATCATGAGGGGGAGAGTGGTCCGCATGCTGTTTACTCTAAAAAATCATTCTTGGACACTTCTCCTCCAACACAAAAAATGACAACTCTCTATTCTCTCAAAGCATCAACTACAAAGTCAGCTTCACATCAAATGGTCAGGTACGCTCACAAGTCAATTATCATTTTCCGCTGTGCAACCGACTAGCTCTCCTCAAAACCATTCATTTCAAATAGTCAAAAAGACTACATTGTGGAGGAGACAAATGTCAGATACTCGCGTACTGAAGATGAATCCCGTGCGCGCCTGGAAACCATCAGAACCATCATTCTAGAGGCACCACCGGAGTTCATTCAAGCTGATAAGAGGGCTACTTCTGGAAGGCAACGACTACATGCAAGACACTGAAGATTCCTCAACCCCGACATCTAAGATCAAATTGCCAAGAAGACATCAAAGGGGAGATTGCTAGGATTTCTTCAGAAAGCCCTCTAAAGAAGTCGAGTTCAACACGAAGACAAAGGAAACTCAGTTCCACTGAAGATCAAGACAAAAGAGTAGCAACTCAACAAATTTTATCTATGCTCTCCTCTACATTGCTGAATAAACACAAAGACAAAGATATCTGCGCTGCAATGCTGATTGAACACGATTGAACACCAAGGGGGAGATTGTTGGGAATATTTTATGGTGTCCAATCTATCTAAATATCTTTGTATTTGTGTAGTTATTAGTTAAATGTGTAATATGGGACACAGATGTATTTCAGCCCATTAGCCCACTTGTAAGCCTTAAGTTAGACATCCTTATGTATAAAAGGATACTAACTTAAGCAAACCCTGACTCTCACAAGCCTCACACACATTAACGCACATATCAGTTTTAGTGAGAAGGGAGAAAAACGCCATTCATACCCTATTCTGTATTTCGACATCTTTATTGGTATTGAATCGGATCATCGTTTCTTCTGTACTCGTTATATTGTGTGTATGATTGTTGATTGATATTGGGACTAACATGTGTATTGGACACCTGATTGTAACCCTGCTTTTAAACCGCATGTTGGAATGTTTATTGTTCAATAACTTAGAGGATGGTATGCGTTTTTATGAACAATATGCATCACTTTGTGGGTTTAAATCACGCAAAAGCAGTCAACATAGGGCTCGTGACGACATTAATGTTTGGAAACATATGGTGTGTAATAGACAGGGCTTCAAAAATGTATCTAAAGCTAAGACAGTTACATCTACCAGTGAGTCCTGCAAGAATGTTGATTTAGATCATCAGTTCAGTATTGAAAATGAATCATGTGATTCTGGTGGATCTGAAAATGAAAACCAACCTCACGTTGAAGATTTACCAACTCCAGGCGTATGTGTTAATGATGATGAGAAAAAAGATGAAAGGTTTCTAATAGGTGTGATTGCAAAGCACGTGCAGTTTATAAGCTTGCAGGCATGAATGAATACATAATTACTTTTTTTGCGGAGAGGCATAACCACCTTAAGTTTTCCGATTCATCGATGCATTTTTTAAAAATGAATAGAAAACTTAACATTGAGCACCAAAAGTTTTTGTTGAATTGTGCTAAAGCAAATATTGGCACAATGAAATTTTATCGATTGTATAAGGAAACTGTTGGTAGTTATGCCAATATTGGCGCTACATCTGAGGATCTTAATTTTTTTTTACGTGATTTGAAGGCTTATCTTCAATATATATATATATATATATATATATATATATATATATATATATATATATATATATATATATATATATATATAACTTATCTATGTATACACGTCTATGCTCAAATATATATACATGGTATATATATTTAAACTCACACGCTACATGTCGATGCCACTAATCGCGACATAGTAGTGGGCTAAAAGGTTGTCATTCTATGTTTTTCAACCCACACGCTACCATTGTGGATGCTATATGCGGAACTCTTGATTTTGCAAATGTGGACAGATGGAATATAACTAGTTTGCATTTTACACCGGAAAAGTAGTTTGTACTTGATCTCCTCTCTACATGCAAATGTGGACAGATGGAATATAACTAGTTTGTACTAAATAGAACCTATTTAGTATTTAAACACCGAAGTACAAAAGGATTTTAACTCCTACATGCTTAATGCTTAGTGGGAAGTGGCCTCGAGACCACAACACCACCTGTATTTACAATCGCCTCCTACAAACAAGGCAAGAGAAAAAGTGCGTGAGACAATGGGAAATTTTATGTACTTCATTTTTTTAAATTAGAGTTTCTATATATATATATATACACATATATATGTTTTTATTTCATTTATTATTATTATAAATTAAAATATATTTTTTAATCATGAATAATAAAAGTTTTTTCTATTAGATTATGGTAGGGGTAAAACTGAAGGTACAATTAACTTATATTTGAGAATATAAACATTATTGTCATATTTTTGTATTTTGAAATTATTTTATTTTTATTTGGGTCAACTTTCCATTTTTTTATTTTATATTTTTGATATAAAATAGATTTTTATCTACTTGATTGACAAGGCATGAGTGTGTTCTACTACTCCGGGCATGGATGGAGCCCGGCGAGGGGAAGGAGGTCTTGCATTAACATCAGGAATAATACCTTGAAAGACGGTGGTCAGAGTCTCCACATCCCTCTGGAATGTTGCTAAACTCGCCAAGGCTTGGGCTGGATCGACGTTGGGGATGAGGTTCCCGGTGCCTGGCGTATGGAACTGTGGTGCCCGCACCGCCGTGCGCCTTGAACTCCCAACGCCATGGAGATGATTTCTCAAATCACCCTGAGCTGCAGTGTTGTTATTACGCCTCTTGAAATCACTGCGCCGTGATCTAGAACCCTCGTCCTCGATCACGACTTGATTGAAACGATCGTCGCCTTGATTGCTACCCATTCGGTTGTGACTAATTGACCCAACCATCGTCTTCGCAGATCGTTCTCTCAACGAGAGCACCAAATGATGGAGTATAATCCAACTACGAGAGCTATGACAACATAAGACAATATTATTATTATTCGGAAGAACGATTGACTGATCCCTTTACAAGAAATATACATGAAGTATTTATAGACTCTAGGAGCTAGTATTATAGGAGGAAACTGCTACAATAAATGCCATTAATTACATACTAGTCCGAATAGAACTCTTGTAACGTCCTGACCGTTGTACAATGATTGTTTCTTTGAGTCCCTGTTCTTCAGTTATTCCGGCCTGCTGCCAGATAGCTATGCACGGATGATAGCCTGCCACGTAAGCCCTAGGAACATCTCGACCTCACTAGAACTCCGCCCAGGCTCGAGGTCTGCTGTCCAGCCTGACATGGTTGTGGGTTCCTGTCGTGGGTCCGGTTCCTAATCAGGCTTTGCAGCTAGTAAATATTAATCCCGTTTATGGGCTGAATCCCGTCGAGGGCTTGATCCCGTTTATGGGCTTGATCTCGTTGAGGGATTGATCCCGTTTATGGGCTTGGTCCCGTTGAGGGCTTGATCCCGTTTATAGACTGGATCTATAATTCGGTAATTGAGCCATGGCTAGAATCTATGGTACCATCAATTTTTATATTGAAATTATTTTATTTTTATTTGGGTCAACTTTCTATATATATTTTTTTTATATATTTGATACTACGTATAAAAAAGACATTTTTATCTACTGGATTGACGAGGCATGAGTGTGTTTTACTACTCCGGGTACTATCTAGTTCATGTAAAAGAAAAAAGAGTAAATTCCCTAAATAGGAGTAAAAAAGTTTTTAAATTCCAAAAATAGAAGTATAATGTTTTTTATTGTCTAAATAGGAGTAAATTTCTGCCAAATTTGATATTACTAGGCTATTAAACATAACATTTTTTCCAAACTCGACAGAATACTCATATTCAAATAATAAAAAACATCCTATTCATGGCAATTTCTAAAGGAAAAAGATAATGCAAAAAGCGGGCCACACGTTACAAGTTGAACAACCCGCAACGGCCCAAGACCGGAAGTAATAGATGAAGCGTTATTGAAGCCATGATTTTCCATTCATTCGTGATCCGGATCACGACCTGCAGTCATATCTCCACCGTTGATAAATATAAATTAATCAACGGATAATACTCGTGTCAGGAAAACCAAAAATTTCAAACCCCTCCAAAATTCCCACCCTTTCCCGCACTCGAAACCATCCTTTATAAATTGTTGGAGCCAAACGTATGAGAAACAGACCACAATTTCAAAGCAATTCCGCAATCTACACAAGCACTTCAAATCTTTAGGCGCTCAAATGGCCCGTACCAAGCAGACTGCTCGTAAGTCCACCGGAGGAAAAGCTCCCCGGAAGCAGCTGGCAACGAAAGCAGCCAGGAAGTCAGCTCCGGCGACAGGAGGAGTGAAGAAGCCCCATCGTTTTCGCCCAGGAACGGTCGCCCTGAGGGAGATCCGGAAGTACCAGAAATCCACAGAGCTTTTGATCCGAAAGCTTCCATTCCAGAGACTTGTTCGGGAAATCGCCCAGGATTTCAAGACCGATCTGAGGTTCCAGAGCAGCGCTGTGTCGGCTCTCCAGGAGGCGGCCGAGGCCTACCTAGTTGGACTCTTTGAGGACACAAACCTTTGCGCCATTCATGCCAAGAGGGTCACCATTATGCCTAAGGATATGCAGCTGGCTAGGAGGATTCGCGGAGAGAGGGCTTAATCTCGAGATTTTATGTCTTTTTTTAATTTTCATTTCCGATTTCTCCTAGTATTAATATCTTCTTGGTTCGCAAGGCCGTGTTATAGTGTTCATGTAAATCTGTGTGGACTTGTCGTTCTGGTTGGGTAATCAGTCACCAAGTCCCTGTTTAGAAGAACTTCAGTTTAAGTATGCCCATGAAATTTGCTATTTTTCTATATATGTTTCAACTCCTTATGGTTCAATGTGTTTGTTTAAGTATTCTTGATGATGTGAATTTCCAACTAATGGTGTCGCATATAAAAGTACTGTAGATCTGTATTTCTATATGTGATTTTTAAGCCAGCCATGCCATCCAGATGGGCAATCTGTATTGTTGTAGACTTGTAGCCGTTTGTGGGTTTTCTTCTGCTGCAATAGGCGTAAAATACTAACTGCCCATTTTGCTTGCAGGAATACAGATTCTAATACTTCTTATTAAAGAGATGTATGATTCTTTTGAGTAAGGTTTCCTGGAGTAAAATTGGCTGCCACTGTTTCTACTAATCCCACCAGTGTACGAAATCCCAGCGAGTGAGATACTAATGCAAAAATGAAAAATCATAAGCTGCAACAGCCCAGGAGTGCCCATTTTGAGTAATGGGATGATAAAGATTCCCAGAAAGTTGGTCACTACATGGACTTGCAGCAATCACTGAGAAGGCGAATGCGCAAGTTGTCATACAAGTACCTGAGACTCGTGTTTAGTTACTGCTATGGCATTAGGTGTGTAGTTCAATGACTTGGCGATGTTTTGGTTTTAACAGTACAAATGGATTAAATGTAGTGCCCATGTTTAGTGACTTACGTTTAAATGTATTCGGGGTAAGTGACTGGATTGACATGTGTGTTTAGGAATCTATCACGTAGAGGTGGGATGTAGTCACTTTTGGTGACTACATCCATCATCAATGCGAGTGAAGTATGTATGTAAGTAATTGCGTTACTAGTTTGACATAGAATGTGGGCATGGTGGTGTGAGTCGCAAGTGACTGATGGTCCGGTAGACAGGTGTGGTCAGTGACTGTTTTGTTACATATAGGTAGTATGTGGTCACTAATTGTGGTGCGCGCAATCACACTGTTTGTTTATGCATATTGAGTGTGAATACATTGTAGTGACAGTGACTGCTTTGTTAGTCAGTGAGGTGTTGAACATTGTTTTGGGAAGATTGTAATAGTATAGTGTGGTGTGCAGTACATTCGGCTAAACTCATTTTAGAAGTGACATGTAATATGTCAACACCTACAAATAAGGCTTGAAAATCATAGGTTCCAGTGACATAGACGTGGTGAGAGTCCGTGTTCAGGTCAATATTTATCGTTTATTCATTATGTGGTGTGTGCATAGTGACATGTGGTACACGTGACGATGACAGTGATAATGTAGACATGTATGGCACATTCACAATTGTTAAACTCTGTTTAGTAGTGAATGGTTCATTGAAACATGATGTTGTTATTTAACAAAACTTTGTTGTTCAAACTTTTAAAATCACAGGAATGGAACACATTATGGTGACAGTTTTGTGTGATGGTAGATGGACTTCGGATAATAAATTCATGGCAAAGGCTTCACACGGAATGCTAGTTGCAATTGATGCATCATACAATGATTTGTTGTGTGAGGTGCGCTCCGTTATAGGGGTTTCTGAGGCCGTGGAAATAACCTGCATAGCGTATCAGATAGACAAAGCATTTCCCCCAACTAAGGTGGAAAGTGATCAGAGTTTGAGGTTTTATTTGAATATAAAATGTAGAGATAATTTGGATTTTAGTGCATATCCGTTGTTTGTCCAAACGAGGAAGGAAAGAAGCGGTGGGGAGACGGTTTTGGATTCCCAAGCGGAAGAAACAAACAGGGAAGCGCTTAGTGAAGTTGATTTGAATGCTCAAGGTAAGGAGTTGTATCCTTCAATGGAATTAGAATCTGGAGAAGGAAGATGTATCGGTGATGGAATATATGACGATTCAAATGAAGGCAATAGATCATTGCTTTCATGGATTGCAGATGGTGGTGAAATAAATGTAGATGGAATGGACAATACGTTAAGATTGAACGGGATTTATCCAACAAAGGAACATTTGAAGGAAACTCTGCAGTTGTATGCACTCTACAACAAGTTTCAGTTTCAAACGAGGACATCTACTCCAGGAGTATTGCATGTTGTATGCGTTGAGGAGTCTTGTAAGTGGGCTGTACGAGGCGTGCGAATATCGGGTAGTCAATGTTTTGAAGTCCGCAGGTATGTTTCCGTGACTATATTTTGCATAAGATTAAGGAGTTAATGTGACTTAGCATTTACAGTTGTTTTAAAACTTATTGACTTCAGGTATGATTCGGTGCATAACTGCTCAATTGACTGTCGAATGAGCGGAAACAGGCAAGCTAGCGCGACAATAATAGGGAAATATTAAGCACTAGTACATGGATGCTTCGAGAAAGCCATATCCTCCAAAATCAATTATTTCAGACTTGAATAGAGCCTTTGGCTTAAATTTGAGCTATAAGAAAGCATGGAGGGGCAAAGAGAAAGCACTTATATCACTAACAGGGACCGATAGCGAGTCATATAAGAAGTTTCCAATGCTTTGTTATTTGATGGACAAGACAAATCCAAGATCACTGATTTCGTTAGATACTGATGAAAATGGTCACTTTAAGAGAATGTTCATGTCACTGGGAGCGTGCTAAGAAGGTTGGGCAGCGTGTAGGCCAGTCATTAGTGTGGATGGTGCACACCTAAAAGCTAAATTCCGTGGGACTGTACTGTCTGCTTGTGCAATGGATGCTAATAGGCAAATATTCCCACTTGCATTTGGATTTTGCGATAGTGAAAACAAAGAAACATGGTCGTGGTTTTTTATGAAATTGAGAGAGGCCATAGGTGAGAGAGAGGATATGTGCATTGTGTCTGATAGAAATGAAGGACTCATAAAAGGTGTAAAGGAAATATATCCAGGTGTAGATCATGGCCATTGTGTTCACATATACTTGGAAATATTATTTCCAAGTTTGGTGGGGGAAAAGACCGGGTGACTAGGTTCTTTAATGCAGCGGCCAGAGCTGCAACAGACCGCAAGATGGAGTATTTTATGAGATTACTTGATGCTGAAGATCATAGGATACGACATTACCTGGCAGAAATTGGACTTGAAAAGTGGGCGCGTTGCAAGATTAAAAGATGTAGGCACTCCATAGTGACGTCGAACAATGCAGAGACATTAAATTCAATGGATGGAACTGCGAGAGAGTACCCCATAGCCATGTTGGTTGAATTTCTGAGAACCAAAATGCAAGTTTGGTTCCATGATAGAAGTAAAGCAGCGCGAGAACACAAGGGAAAGTTGTCTACAGCTGCGGAAGAAGTTCTTGGAAATTTGTTAAGTGATTCAGCGGGAATGATAGTGAGTGTGTTAATTATTTTTAGTTTTGCAGCGATTGAGCATGTAGAGATAACGTGTATGAGTATGGATGGAAATGTATGTTTCTAGTCACTAATCTGTTGTTTAAATTATTTCAGGTAAGGCCAAGCACAACGTTTACGTTTGAGGTTATTGACAAAAACTGCCGAGCATATGTGGTAAATTTAGAGACACGGAGTTGTATGTAGTTGCAAGGACTTTGAATTGGAAGACTTTGTGTGTGTCCATGCAGTAGCCGCAATTCGATTTAGGGGCGGGATATCTTGTTATGACTTCATTTCAAAATATTACAGCACTAGTGCATGAGTGGAAGCATATCGTGGAGCAATACATCCGTTGGGTTCAATCTCTCATTACGATGTTCCAGCGGAAATTCGGAACTTCATTGTGAAGCCACCAATCTTAGACAAGCGACCTGCTGGTAGGCCAAAAAAGAAAAGAATCCCTTCAATTGGGGAGTTTTCCAGAAAACAAAAATGTGGGAGATGTAGACAATATGGGCACAACCAGAAGACTTGTAACAATCCGATCCCGAGGCATATGGTATAAGATGTTTAGGACTAGGTGTGTTGGTTATGTTGTGAACTCCAACATTTATATGTAGCAGTAATTATAAGTGTACTCATTCAGTGACTAATTGATTTTGTTAGAATAAATGCGCGTATAAGAAGAACGTGCGACATGAATTCCATTGACAATTTAAATTAATAAATGATATGTTTGGTTGGGGTCAATGTGTGTGGTGAGTAATAGTATTGTATGGACGTAGTGTGGAGAACAAATTGTTGAGCAGTAACTGTGGCGTACCCATGAAAAGGGAATTCCGGGGGTACATGTTATTTAGCAAAGTGGAATGTTTTATTTTTTGTTTATGTGTTGTGTAGTAGGTTTTCTTGTTTATGTGTTGTGATGTAGTTGTGTTGTGGTTAAAATACTAACTGGGGTTGGGTAATATTGATAAAGTAGTCAACAAAAATATGGAATAGGTGTGATCTAGTAAATTCAAAGAGTAATAGTGGGCAGTAGATAGTGAATAAGAGATAGTAATACGAATGAAGTTATGGTTTTAAAAAAACTTCTATCTGGAATGGATAAAAGTGTTGGCAAATCAAATATTGAATTAATAAAAGAACAAGAACTAATGAATTATTCTTATTCTTTGCGTTTTCACATAAAAATGAATTCCAAGGTTGGTTGTTGGGTTAATAGACGTATGATACTATAGTTGAAGTTGATTAATAGTTTCTTGGTTTTTTTTTTGGATGAAATGTAAATTTGTATTAACAACCAAAGAAAAAACTATACATCATGGGTTCTAGATCTTCTAAAACCCCCCCACCCCTACCTAGCGTAGGGGTTAGAAGAGGTTTTTATTCGATCTAGTTCAAAATCAAAAAAGGGCCTAAGTATAAAATATCAAATGCCCTAGGTTTACAAAATCAAAATCCGTGCTGCAAGTGTGCACGCACCTAGATCCTTCAAAAATAAAAAATCAGGCCATAGTTAAAGGAGGTTGCGGTATATGCTCCTTTAACCCAAAAATCAAAACCAGAAAATGTGATGCAAGTTGCATCCACGTTACTCCACATGCCGCGGCTTCAGAGGTTCTCCCATGTCGCGGCTTCCCGGTTCACACAATGCCGCGGCTTCAAAAGTTGTAGTCCAACGCCATTCATCAAAACTTAATCATCTCACACGGGTATAAGTTGAAGAGTATCTTATATACCACGTGTTTAATCTTCGCAACTAGTTCATCTTCACTCTTGTTTGCATCATCAAATCGGTTTGCATTCCTAGCATGTCAAATGTGGTATATTGTAGCACAAAAGGCTGCCCGAACTGCATTCCCCATCAACTTTGACCCCTTATGCTCCTTCAAGATCCATTTGACCGAGCTAGACATCGTAGTCATTTGATGCGTCATCCCAAGCCAAATCCTAATTCTCTCCCATACTCTACAAGTGAAAGGGCAAACAAAGAAAAGGTGTGACATTGACTCCAAGCCACCCTTGCAAAGATCACATCTATTCACTATATGCAAATATTCAAGATTATCCTGAGTAGGTAACCTATTTCGGAACGCAAGCCAAACATTAAAAGAGAATTTGGGAGGGATGTAAGATTTCCAAATAAAGCTCATCCATACCTTAGCCGTCCCCTTTGTTCTCAATAATTCATAAATTTTGCTAGAAATCAGTTTACCGTTGATGGATCTAGAGGCTAACCCCATAATGGTATCATTCTGGTTATTAAAATGACCTTTGATTTTGTCTCTTATTGTAGCCAAACTCTTTATGAAAGTCGAATCTCGGCTGTGTGGGATAAAATCCCACACACTTCTACCCTTGAGGTAAACTCCATTGACCCATTTCACCCAAAGGGTGTCCTTTTTAAGGTGGACATCCCAAAACGTTCGGGAAAGGAGGGCTTGATTCCAAACCTTGGCATTTCGAATGCCAATGCCCCCTTCCTCCTTGGGAAGACATATATCATCCCATGCCACTTTGGCATATTTCCCTCCCCATAGAAATACTCTACAAATGGAAACGATATGATCCAAAATAGTCCGCGGTACGGGGAAGACTTGTAGCCAAAAAGATTGGACCCCCTGGATCACCGATCTAATTAGCTCAATCTTCCCGGCATATGAGATTGATTTTGTGTTCCATGCGTTTAAAAAATCTAAAATCGTGTCAAGCAATGGTGCATACTGTGCCACCGAGACTTTAAGTGGGGCAAGGGGAATCCCCAAGTATTTAACCGGAAATTTACCCTTCCCAAAATCAACAATGTCCAAAATATTTTGCAAGTCAAAATCCTTAACCCCACCAACAAAAATGTTAGATTTGTTGTAATTCACCCTAAGGCCCGATGCGTCCCCAAATTCTTGTAGGGCTTTGACAAGAGTTTCAATTGAGACCTTGTCGCCCCTAGAGAATAGCATAAGATCATCCGCATAGGCCAAATGCGAAATTTTAAGAGGTTCACATTTTGGGTGAAACTTAAAATTCGGATCTTTGGTTTTCAAGTTAAGAAGTCGAGAAAAGTATTCTAGGCAAAGTACAAATAAAAGGGGAGACATTGGATCTCCTTGACGAATACCCCTTTTTCCCTCAAAAAACCCATGTAGTGATCCGTTTAAAGAAACAGAAAACGATGCCGTAGTAACACATGCCATTATCCATCCCACAAATCTCAAAGGGAGGCCCAAGCCCTTGAGAACCGACTTAAGAAAATCCCAAGATATGGTATCATAGGCCTTCCGCAAATCCACCTTGATCATACATCTCGGTGAAATTCGCTTTCTCGTGTATCCTCTAACAAGTTCCTGGGCAAGGAAAATGTTATCAACCATGAGACGGCCATCCACAAAAGCGCCTTGGGCATGGTCAATTAATCCCGGAAGACACGAAATTACTCTAGCCGCAAGAACTTTCGTATTAATTTTGTATACGACATTCGTACAAGAAATGGGTCTATAGTCCGAGACTTTAGGGGAGTGATTCGTTTTTGGGATAAGCGCTATGACAGTGTGGTTAATCTGTTTTAGCAACTTTCCCAAACTAAAAAACTCCTTGACCGCAAGGACTATATCATTCCCAACAACATTCCAATTTACCTTAAAGAAGGCAGACGAAAATCCATCCGGACCCGGAGCCTTATTATTGCCAATATCAAATAGGGCATTTTTGATGTCCATCGATGTTACCGGGACAATGAGGCTCTCATGAGCGCTAGGCTCAATTAATGGACCCGAGGGTAAGACCAAGGGGTCCAGGTCCAGGCAAGCAGAATCAGTACCAAATAAATCAATAAAAAAGTTTACAAATTCATTTCCCACTTGATCCAAAGAGGTGGTAAGGGTACCATCCTCCAAGGTAAGTGAAGAGATAGAGTTCCTGGCCAGATTCCTCTTGACGATCGCATGGAAATATTTGGTGCACCTGTCCGCCTCCAGTATATGCGTAGCCTTAGCCCTCTGTTAGAAGAAAGTAGCTTCGGCTTCACCAAGGAAAGTGGCTTTGTTTGAAGCTATGGACAGTTGGGCCTTGAGTTCTTGATCACCCGGATCCAGAAGCGCCAATCTATGCAACCGTTTGAACTCCTCCTTAGCCATCTTTGCCCTATTGGAGATATGGCTAAATTCCGTGGCGTTAAGATTTTTTAGGGCCGTTTAAGGCCCTTAAGCTTCTTCACCAACCTGAATTGAGCCGTACCTACATAATTCTGGCTCCAATGCGTGGCTAAAATATTAGCAAAGTCAGTGTGTTTTAACCACATATTAAAAAATTTAAACGGTTTGGGTCTAGGAGAGGAGTTTAAGAGTATTGACACAACGGATGCCGTATGGTCAAACTCGACCTCCATTTCATTGAAATGGACCCTACAACCGATGCCATTATTCCCCCACACTTCATTAATTAATACACGGTCCAATTTGGTCCAAAGTGCGCCTTTGTTCCAAGTGAAGAACTCTCCCGTGGAGGGCGCATCTTCAAGGCTATTGACAAGTTTAAAGTCAAATAAATGTTGCATTACGTACGCCGTAGGGGGGGTAGGACCCACCTTCTCATTGGGCGTAGCAATACAATTAAATTCCCCACAAACCATCCAAGGTTCGGACAGTTGATCACCAACCAATGTCAAATGATCCCAAAGCGCCTTTCTTTCAAGGACCGTGTACAAAGGATAAACAAAAGAAACAAAGAACGGGGTTTGTGTAATACAACAAACACACCTAGTATGTAAAAATTGTTTGTCTTTTTCAATAAAATCGCATTTAATTAAGTTCGGATTCCACATAACCACTATGCGTCCTCCATTTATCATGTCAAAATTATTCTCAAAAATCCAACCCGGCCATTTATTTAAAATATAGTTATTTAGTGTGGCCAAGTTCATTTTAGTTTCCAAAAAACATACCAAACAAATATTATTTGATTTGATATAAGATGCAATTAAATTATGTTTAGAGGCCTTATTTAGGCCCCTAACATTCCATACCAAAAACTTTGTCATCCCGTGAGGTAAAGATCCGTGGTGGGTCCTCCACCCGCGGCTGCATTCTTCCTCGCACTTCTTCTTTCCCTCCTCAAAAGCTCCTTAAAGTAGTTGACGTTGTTCTTGCTACAAGGATAAAAAAAGGATAATACGTTAGCAATAAAAGTATTAGGATCGAAATCATACCAAGTGGAGTTTCGTTTCACCCCCGGAAGCTTTATGATGTCACGATGCGTGAAGTAGATCCCCGGAGCATCTTCACTTGTAACCGGTTTGAGATCGGGCCCAACTTTTATTAGTGTATCTCCATCCGATAGCTCATCAAGATCAATGATAGTAGCAAGCATTCTCTTCTTTTCATCCACGAAAACCCCGGTAACAATGTCTTTGGAGCCCATTTCATACATGCTCCTAATAACAAACCCCGCGACATCTTCTCCAAAGCCTCCTTGCCATCCTTATCCTTAGTGATTACCATAAGATCATGGTTTTCTTTTGAATACTTGACTGTAGTGCTCGGCTTTATAGTCAAAGAAGGGGTGAGTAGGCTCTTTGGAATAGAAATCCCATTGTTAGTCACCAAAGGCTTAGGTTGCGACACCTTAGCATAAGACGTTGAAGCAACATCTTTCACCTCTTGCGGTTTCACCTAAGCTTTCCTTTTGTTTCGAATAACATGTTGAAAGGGTGGGTCAACCTCAATTGCTACGCCCTTCCCCTTATCAATCACGCCCCCCTTCCCTTTTTGTTGTACTGCGGCCTTTTTCCCATTGTCCTTAGGCGTGGCAGCTTTGTTGGAAGCCATATGTGGATTGAGAACTTTACAATCAAAAGGGTGATGGCCATACATCTTGCAATGATAGCAATACTCCGGGTACGTCTCATATAGGACTCGTTGGACATACTCCTTGCCCGATGGAGGAATGATAGGAAAATTAAGGACCGGGGGCTTATCCACATATGGCTTCCAACAAATGTATATTTTCTTTATGGTAAACGTCTTTTCTTGGGTGACCTTATCCGTGATGATAGGTACCCCAATTTGGGAAGCAATTTTCCCAATCTCCATAGCACGCCATAGCCTCAAATGTAGATTTGGAAACTTTACCCAAATAGGAACTCTCAAGAACTCTTCACTCTCAAAGGAGAAATCATCGGATAATGTCTTAAGGAACCTGGTTTTCCCAAAGAGGACATAAGGGCCTTCGGTGAGTACCTTAACCCGGTCCTCATCACATTTGAAATTGAAGATAACCCAACCTTTGCTATGGGTTTTAACATCAACTTGGACACCCCATTTTTTGGTCATGCCAAAAATAGCTTTGAGGCCCGGAAACCTACCGGAGAAATGGCCTACCAAACAATAACCCCATATCTCAATAAGGGTTGGCACTTCAAGATGAGAAAAGTCAAGCTTTTCCCCGGTAGGAGGAAAGTATTCAAGCTTGAGTCCATTCGAAGGTGCACGGTTGTCCCTAAATAAAGAGACATACGTGAATGGTTCTCCCTCAAAGTCTTCACTCAAAGAATCCGTATCATGGGACCCAAGAGAGATAGAGCCCTCTTGTTCATCAACGTTATGTGGACTGTTTTCATCAGAAGTTTCAATGATGGGGGCATCCCCATCCACAGTTGTTTTGCACACGAGTGAAAGTTCAGGTTGTGCCGTGACATTGATAGAGTTGGAATCCAACCCCAACAGCTTTTCAGCAAAGGACGCTTGTGATGCCACGACATTAGGAGATGCCGCGGCCTTGGTGCCATGCCCCATGGTGCCCACAGATGCCGCAGGCTTAGTTGATGCCCCAGCTGTGATATCTCCAATGCCCATAATAGCAAGCTCATTTGAAGGTATAAGATGCTCCCGTGCCTTAGCAAAAGCGCCAGTAGAGTTGGAGAAGATAGGATCCATAGAAGGGGATACCACCTTCATTGGAACTATCTTCTTTAGCTTCCCCTCCTCCATAGTAGCTTTTTTGGCCAGTAGGTCTTTAACTTTCTCTTCAAACAGTTTGTCCTTGGCCGGAGGGGTCCTCAACTGCTTGTTTTCCTTGTCATGTCCGAGGCTCAAGTAGGAGTCCACAAACAAAGTTGCAAAGAAAAATCCCAAATAAATTTTTGAAGATGCCCCTAAGCTTAATGACCAACCTGACATGGTTAGTTTCCAACAAGCACACACAAACAATGTCTGGAAAAATCCCTAACTAGCTCTGGGTTCGTAGGAATTACTGTAGCACCTCCCAGGAGGTTGAGGAAGATGAACAGTAACTCATAAACCAAAAACTAGTCAAAGAAGTCCACAAAAATCACAGAATGTTCTCCAAAGATAGGCGAAACTACCGGTATAACAATATATCACAAAAAGTAAGCAAATAATTCCCAGAAAATTTAGACAGCAAGTGTACCTGCGCACAATTACTGTAGAAATTCGAAAATATGGGAAGAATAGCAAAGCTCACTCAAATTTAGTGAAAGAGGTACCAATAGCTTCGCCTTGAGCAGATGAATGTATTAATGGCCTCAAAACAGAGTTTGAACGACCAGATTAGGAGGAAAACCAAAGTCAACGACCTCCTGTGAACAGTGCGCCACCACAACGGTTTTCTTAAAACTCCGGTACGACGGTGGAGCGGTGGCCGGAAACCAAGCGCGGGAGATGCGCCAGAGGGTGGAGACCCCCAAACAACCTTCTTCCTCCACAAACAACCGTCCAAAAACAGATCAAAGGCAACTTTCTATATTGGGAATGAACAGTGCCCGAAGAAGCTGAAGCTTCCAAGAACTTCGTAACTGGCTGGAAATCCAAGATTTCCCAAATCCAACTTGTAGATAAGGAAGCCCTAAAGATTCCGAGCCAGGAACAAGAAAGAAATCAAGGATTAAACGGTGGATTTGGTCTCAAGAGCGATGAACACGAGCGTGCTAAACAGTTCCAACCCAGGGGGTGCGAAAACGTTTAGAGAGAAGGCAGAGGATTTTCCCAACTCGCGTACTACTATAGTTTCTTGGTTAACAACATTTGTAGTCGTATCCTTGTGTTTCATATAATAATGTGATGTGTGAAGAGAAATACCAGATTATGAAAAAAACTCAATGTATGAACGAATGTGTGGAGTACAAGGATTAAAATAAATAGGGAAAAGGGAAATATTATTGTTAAAATGATAGGTCATGTCGGAGTACTTGAACGACATTAGTGAAATGTATAAAGCATACATCAAACGGAATGTAAGCATTTGGAATGGAATGATCTTAAACAAAACTATTTGTGAACATGCAAAAATAAGGGCAGTTTCAACGGTTGTGTGCAGCACGTTTCGAACCGTAACCATGTAGCTTGAGTGCCCATCTAGCGCGATATTCTGTAACAATGGCTGGAGATATGAATGAGATCCCAAACCCCATCTGCAAGCTTTCAGCCATCTTGAGCATCAGGAAACCACAATCACCACTGCAAATGTAGGTGTGAAATAAAAGGAAATGAGTAGTGACTTAGTGTGTGTGGAATGTAAGTGTCTACTAGTGACATGGTGGATGTGTGTGTAGTAAAACATACCCATTAAGTTGTTGTGGGACGTTCTTAACCATAGTGCAAGTGTATGGTGTAGTAACTGCTGTGGTGTGGGTATTTATTGTGGACTGCAACTCAGCGAGAAGTAAAGGTAAGTAGTGAATTAGCCCCAACATTTCATCATTCATTTTAGGGGGCATAGATGCACGGCGGTTGTTGGTATCATAGACACACAAAATCCTAGCTTCAACATCTAAAACAACTAGAACCCAATGATTAGAATTCAGATTGAGTGGGATGTAAACGTATCTGGATTCAAGCCATGGAAGCAAGAACTGGGTAGGATCGCCTTCAACATTATCCTTGAAAAAACCATCCAAAGCAGAAACACGCGGGGTGGTTTTCCCTTTACAGAATGAAGCATAGAGAGAGTTAAGGTGTTCTGGAAAGAGACCATATGCGGTTGAGAATGTGTTAGGCCAACCTAGTGACTTTCCTTTCATACGGAGGTAGAAAAAAATGCAGTTGACATGCTGCAAAAGGATGAAGCCAAAAAATATGATGTAGGCAATAATAGTGATAGAGACAAACGAATAATTAGTGAACGTATAATGATATACTAGACTTATTTTTGCATACCGTTGCATCTAGCCACTGCCCAGATTGGTACAACTTATATAGCCATGACTTAGATTCAATTGTCAATCCAGGATCCAGTTCAAGCAAGAAGCCGTTGTCAACCGCAGGCGTGTAATGTTTATCATTGTTAGCAGACCGCTGACCTCTGATGATACCCTTCATCATATACTTGTGAAACTCTTGCCGTTTAATAGAATTAGTGATCAAAGTAAATGGACTTCCAGCAAGTGGGTTCACAGTGGAGGGAGCAGTTGTTTGCTTGCTTTTTTTAATAGCCTGTGACCCTGGTGTGAAGCGGGAGGGTTGGAAAGCTTTGCGTTTGGGGTGGTTGTTAACTTGTGGTGGCACATTCAGTGAGACAGAGGTTTGAAGTGAGGCTGATTCGACCTAAAAAGGATAGTTTGTGTATAATATGTGTTGGTAAATTGTTAAAAAGAGGTTAATAATTGAATGTGAAAAGATAGCAATGAAAAATGAACGCACTTCATACACAGTTGCAACATTGGCAGGCACGTTAATAATTTGACACAGTGGTTGAGTTGGTGGTGGTATCTGGAAATAGATGGAAAGATTGATTAAACACGAGGTTTGGGTTAAAATATTATTGTGTAGGTGAATAAAGTGCAGGATTAAGAGTGAGAGACATTGTGGTGTGTGAATTGAAATAAACAATTGAAATGAGGTGAAGAACGTTAAGACAGAAAGATATGTTACTAAATGGCACGGTTTCTCGCTCACACTCTCTTTGGCACATGCCTTTGAATCAAGGTTGGAATCGATCACCTGTTTGCAACAATAGTGTTTATGTGTTAGTAGTAAATTAGACTTGACGTGCATGGTATGTAGTTTGTGTGTAAGAAATGCCTTAGGTGTGACTGTAGTAGTGTGAATGAGTCACTGGTGAGTACACAGATACTTGGGTGACTAGTAATTAAAGTAACTAAATAATTTATGTTTTAAAAAATTTGTGTATAGTTGAAAAGTTCATGGTATAGAAAATATGGACCTCTATATTATTGTAACTGAGTGCAGTAGCGTTGTTTGCATCCCCTATCACCTGAACTTGTTTGAATCTTATCCTTTTTGGAACCCTCAAGAAAAGCAAATCAAGGAATTAAGAGGTCATAAAAAAATGAATGTGTGTATGTAGAGTAAAGTAAAAATTTAAATGGTATGAACTATGTGTTAGATAGTGAACTTACTGAGGGGGCTGTTGTCTCCTTTAAAGCTTGTGAGGTGCATACATTGGGCTTTGGTAAGCAAATGGTGGCCTGCTTGAAAACAAAGTACATATAAAGGCAAGGATAAAGTGACTGAATATTAAAGTGTATCGTACTTAATATGTACAGAATAGTGGTTATTACATTTTGGAAGGTGGTAAGGAGGTTTAATAAACATTTAACGTCATAATATGAAGGACTTACATTTCCCTCGAGCATGTCATATGCAAGGTCACTGCATTTGTTTGACAGGGGACAATAGGTGTGAGTGAGATATGAAAAGATGGGGTGTCTGAAGGCACAGGTACTGTGGTATGCTGTGAATCAGATTGGTGTGGTGGTGAAGCATTCTGTGGGGCAGTTGGTGGGACAGTGTTATTTGTAAAAGTTGTGGTGGACTCCATCTTCTGCAGATCAGCACGCAACTTCGCAATGGCATACTCTTGCAGGTCAAACTTTTGCTGATATAAAAGGATGTCTTTGTTAACTGTGATGAGCTGTTGTTCTAGTGTATTCACTCGGGCTCTCAGATCATCATGGGAAGTCGCATCAGCGCAAGAAGATTCACCTGGATGGCCATTGGGTGACTGGATAGTGATATTTTTATTTTGTTTGCACAGATGGGTCTTCGACCTGGTACACACAGGTGAGGTTGAGATGGATGCAACATTAAGAAGTTGGGTGATCTTTTTTGTAGGCTGAGATGATAAAATGGGACTGCGGTTAAGAAGTGTGTTAGAGGTAATTGAAGGGTGTAGGGGTGAGGATGCACAAATTTTGGCAGTAGCGGTTGACAGGAGGCACTTTTTCAGTTTTTTTTGGAACGAGAATGCTCACCCATGACTGCATTTTTGATTTGCATTGGAACATATGCAAACTATAGAAAAAAAGTTAAATCAAATTATGGATTAGGATGATGAATTGTAATGTAAGCAATAATTATTTAAACAAAAGATTTAACAGTAGACTTGCATGCTTCCTGCAGAAAATTGTGTTCTTCAAATCTTCTGCACTTGTTTTTCTTGTGGAAGTCCATTTCAAGCAAAGCGGACGGGCGGTTGGGTCAACGCATTGAGCTAGTTCAATGTCTGTCAGTGTTGGAAAACTCTCGAAAGCCCATATTTGAAGAGCAAGGACACAACCGTATATATTGTAGTGCTCAGGATTGGAGTTCATGCTACCAACAGATGCTCTAAAATAGGTATCCATATCATCCCATATAACGCGTCCCCATGGATACTTGTTAAAGTTTTCTAAGTTATCTACCAGATTAAGGTACTTACCTTTCAAAGTGACTTGACCTTCAGCCGCTAAAAATGATTGAGATAAGACATGTAGGAGAGACAACTTAACAATCTCGTTATCTGACACACTACCCCTTTTTATAGATTGTAAGACTTGCTTAATAGCATTCCTCTTTACAGATTTAGAGCAAGAGGGGAAGTATTTCTCCTAAATACGACCCCTATCAGTGACTTCATTATCTACCTGAGGAATGTTATCCACGACATTGAATCCAAAAATTTCAGCCAAGTGAGATATTGAGAACACTACCCTCCTACCCTCAATTTCAAAAACAAAATCCCTAGGACACTCCTTGTTGCCTCCTTCAACATCAAGCATATTGCCCAGAAGAAAATGCAAAAGCAGCCCGGAACATAGCATCTCCTTGGCATCTAGGAATTTCCCAAAACAGTTTTCCTAAACAGTTCTACCTGATTAGGAAGTAATTTAGACCTCACTAGATTGATTGCATCATACAACCTACAAAACGTATTGACCTTCCTTTTTAAATCCAAATTGACAATGGATTTGTCCAAATATCGTTTGCCTACCTGAAAACATATTAACACAAGCACATAGTCATAACGCATACCGCAAACAAGTGATATATTAATTGTGTATAGGATAAAGAAACTTACTACTTCCTGATTATACACGGAATTTGCAGCTGAGTGGAAGGGGATGTGTGGATACGAAGTCACTATCACTCATCCCTACAAAAATGACGAAATAAAAAAAATATACAAATACGTGTGAGGTGTGATAACGAGGAAGTAAACAGTGACTAGGTTCGTATGAAATATGTGCTTGTCACTATGAATGCATAGATCATTTACTAAATAAAAGTGACTACTACTACTAGATGAGTTGGAAAACTAGCAGTTCATATGAAGCAAGGAATGAAACGGCAGAAGGCGATTTTCGATGTAGACTTCCAAATTGAAATGGAAACTAATTTAACTAACAAATTGAATAATTTTTGTTTATATACTTATGTAGTCCAGCATAGGCTTTCCAAACGTAGTACAGAGCTCAATACAGAAAGGTTGATTACAAATACACTAATTTGAATCAAAGTCCAATACAGGGAAGAAGTATCCTAGAAAAAGCAACAGTCAGCTATGAAACACAAAATTTGTGTTGGCCAAAATAGAAAAAACATTTAAGCTAATTAAAATGCAGAAGAACAATATGAAACTTAGTAGTGACTAGTAATAATAAACTTGTAACACTCCCTGATGGTGTTAAGTAAGGAAGGAGCAAGAACAAGTTAATTGGCTCATGGGACTACCAATTTCAAATGGCTCCTACTTGAACTAACACAAGGCAAAAAAAAAACTCATATCTCTGTCTGAATATAGAATAGTTTTGAATGCTAAGTGACTACTTTACATGCATCACTGAGCAAATTGTATTTGTCAATATGAATAAGCATGAGTACAACGTTCATTTCACAAAAACAAGCATAAGCTTTCCAATTGAAGTTCATAACATATTCATGAAACGTTGATCAAATACTAAGTACATTGAATCCGAGTCCAAAAAGGGTAAAAAGAATCCCAGAACAAAGCAAGAAGAACCCATTCAGCAAAAAGTCATCGCAAAAGATGAATAACACATACTTCCTCCGTTTCTTAAAAGTTGCAACATTAGGATATTTGCACTATTCACACACCTTACTTTAACCACGATTTTCTATTAATATATAAAATCAAATTATTATGTATAAAATGTCATTAAATTTCTATTGATGTGAATTTTCAAAATATTAACTTTTTATAATTTTTACTAATACGTAATTAGATATAATTAAAGTCAAAGTTGTGCATTGGCAAACGTGAAAGTCAAACTGTTGTAGCTATTAAAGAACGGAGGAAGTATAATCTAATTTAAATGCAAAAAAACAACATGCAAGGACCATGACACAGAAGTCGAAGACATATTCAAATATAAAGTAATGTTTAATTATTATGCATTCAACTGCACATATTCCAGTTCTGGATTAGGGTTTGAGAGTGAGAAAGACATGGAAATCGAAAATAAGAGTAGAAACTGTAAAGAAATCGTATAATACACATGATATTCGATTAAACGAGAAGTTTGGTCTTACTTGAAGTTTTATTGGTTCCCTGCGAGTGCCAGACGAGATTTTGGTCTTCAACGAAGGCGACAGAGATGTAGCGTCGTCGAGAGAAGGAGAGCTAATACCGTCGAAGATAAAAATTAGTAAGAAAAGAGACGAAGGTGGTAGAAAATGAGCAGGGGACTCCCAGAAGGAATGTCGTTAATGGAAGAGAGAAAAAAGGCGGAAACAAAGCCAAGACAGCTGCGTTGAAATTGGACGAGGCGTACAATTAATGACCTGAGGTCACTTTTTGGAAAAACTAAAAAGGAATCATGTTTTTGGAATTCCAAAGTGTAATAATAATATAGAGGTCATTCTTTCTTAAACAAAAGCTAACATTAACTTAAACAGAAAGTTGATGCTTGGCAACTGCATACAGGACATAACACATAAACATGCAACGCAAAAAAGTGTGCACGAGCATGGATCAAGCAGCAGCCTCTCCATATGGCCATATAACTTTGATGGGAAAAAGAATGCCTGATAGACGGATACTCAAGTAATCATATACTAAGCAGTGAAAGGAGGGCAAAGGTTGCAGTTGGAAACTTTTTCAACATACATACCTAACTAAAGAAGGAAAGACAAGCATTTATAGATGACAACAGACACGGCAAATGGCGGGATTATGCATAGATCCAAAAATAATGATGCATATAAAATTATCTCAGAATTATTAGAGAACTTTGGCTCTATCAGGCCTCCCCATTTTCGAACTGGCTTGGAGCATAATGGATTCATACTACATGTAATACTCACACAGTCACACTATATTATTTATTGAGTTGAATGGTATGTTATAAGCCACAGAGTATTTTATATATAGACAAGTCAAAAAATTAGTGATTCTATGAATATTAATATAAGTGGGCTAATATATTATCTTATAATTTGGTAGAGAAATTGGTAGACCATTCAAAGCAATAAGAAGAGTACCTGATGAGCCAGCATATCAAAAGAATAAAAAGACATACTCTAAATCTGTAGTCAAACTGAAGTGGAAAAATACCATTAAATGAAAAAAGTATTTAAAATTGTGGTGCTGAAGGTCATAATAACTCTGGCACTTAGCTTGTAAGATAACAAAATTAATAGCTTGAGAAATTACAGGCTTACATAAATACAGAGTACGATTCAGTGGATCACTCTGTTCACTTGAAGAGAGAGAAACTAAAGGTAATTTTTTATAACCAATGTCAAAGTTCATGTGTTAAAATTATCATTTATTCGAACATAAGATTTATACTCCAAATAAGTTTCCAAATAAAGGAGTTACAATGGAATCTCAAAATGAGAGCTCAAGTACTTTCATTAATAGTTGAGTCATAGTGGAATCTCAAAATATAAACGTTTGGGAGCCAAAACATGCAAGTAACATGTCTTGCCACTCCATTATACTCCTCCGGTCCTTATTAAACTTTACACTTTGACTTCACACATATTAAGGAAATAAATTTGACTTAACTGCAGAATACACTGTTTGGCACTGTTTGACACTGTTTAGCACTGTTTGGTGTAGATTTGTTTGCCAAACAAGGCAAATAAGGAAGTGTAAAGTTTAATATGGGATGACCCGAAAAGGAAAATGTAAAGTTAATTAAGGACCGGAGGGAGTACTATTTATCCTATTTGTATACTATATTGATTGTGTTTATAAATTAAATTTGATATGCCAAAACATGCAGCCATATGTGGTTCTATCCATATGTTTCTTTCCAAGTCAACTATGTATGTTGCCACCAATTCATAAGGAAATTATAGGTGAGGACTTTCTAACAGATATAGGCACCACTTACACAGGAGTCGGGAATTCAACAAGTTCACATGTTTTCTAAGTTTGATAGCCCTTCTATGTTTGAGCCATTACACGTGACTAGAGCTTCGCTACCTATGGCCTGGGGAACACGCATCGCCTCTGTCGGGTTCGCAACAGCTCATAATAGAGAACCATGTTATCTAACCTTTTCTAGCAAGAACTATATAACCTATGTTATCTGCACCTGAATAGTGGAAGGGGATAAAAATTTATCGAACGTTAAAGATGCTTGTTTTATCTTAGACCAGCTCGGGTGTAAATATTTTTTCTTTATTTATGGGCTTAAATCAGCAACCCTTCAGATTTGATTTGTGAGGCAAACATTTTTGTAAGGGCCATGTTTGATTGTTTGTTTTGTTGTAACTTTCTTTTTTGTATGTGGTCATGTATGTTTTATTATCTCCGGGTTCAACGTATGGCATACTTGTTGCTATGAAGGTTAAAAAATGTGAAACCTAAGCTCTTTTTAGGTTTGCATGTTGCATGTTCAAGCTTATTTTATGAGTTAATTATCAAAATAGGACTAAAAGTCACTCACTTTGCACAAATAGGACAAAAAAATAAACTATGTTTTAATAGGACTAATTATGTGTGTCTTGGACAAATATACCTTATAGCTATTGAAATGTTTTAATTCATAATAAAATAATAAAAAATAATAAAAATTCGTAAAAAATACTAAAAAATTAATAAAAATATTTCGATAATACTAAAAAATTCGTAATTTTTTTTTTCAAAAATAAAAAAAAAAAAATAAAATAAAAAAACAAAAAAAAAACTCAAAAAAAGAAAAACACCGTCGCCTCTGCCACCTCTGCACCACCACCTCCAGCCACCAGAGGAAAAAAATGCCAAGTTCATTACGAATGCCATATTTATGGTAGAAAACAATGAAAATGTTGGCATTCTCAAAGAGAAATATGCCATATTTTTGGCATTTTCAGATTTGTTTTTGCAGTTTTTAGGAAAAATGCCATTTTTTTCATCGACCGGAGATGGTGGTGCAGGGAGATAGTACAGGTGGTGGGAAAGACATCCATATATTTTTTAATTTTTTATGGAGTTTTACTATTTTTTATTAATTTTTTTTAAAAAATAAAAAAATAAAAAAAAAATTTTTTTTATTTTTTATTTTATAAATATTTTATAAGTTTTTGAAATATTTTTCTACGAATTTTGGATTTTTTTCGAATTTATTATGAATTAAACATTTTATTAACTCATATTTAAAGGAAGGGTAAGAATGAAATGAAAAAATAGGTATGTTTCCAATAGGAATAATATGTTCCTATTTCGAAAAGAAAGACATAGTAAGTCATATTTTGAGGTTTTGGCATATTTTTAGTCCTATTTGAAGTAATTTCTATTATTTTATTTATTTAATTTGGTATACGATGACTATGAAATATTGTACGGAGTATATAAATGGACTGGATGTCCGGATATTTATAAAGTTATCAGATCAGGAGAGTGAGCTGCACTAAAAACTTTTTACTGCTTGTCTGACGTGAGTTCATGAGTTATATTGTATAGTCCCTTCATCCTATATCTTCATGCTTACTCTTTTGGGATGTCCAAAAAGATTCATTTCTCTTTTTGAAAAGTACAACAGTGTGGTAATATTTATTTATATTTTTCTTACTCAATCACAGTCATGCATTTCCATTTTATTGTCACTTGTTTAGACTTAGATACAAGCCAAATTGGGAAGAATTTATGAGACGGAACTGTAATTTTAGAGAGGAGTGAATATCTATAAATTGAGTGATCTCTTAAGATGGATAGAAATCACTCAACTAACGTGCTAGACAGTCATCTTCCACCTCCCACGAGATCTGATCTTCGAACCGTTACTTCATCAATCAGCAAAAGTTTTGAAAGATGAAGATGTTCTCTAGGCAGTGAGTTGGAATTTGTAATTCGTCGTGCCCGGCTTCCTTTCTATTCCTTGAATATTTATACAATATACAATGCTTATCTATTCATCTAGGTACATACGTGTATAAGTGAACTATGAATCTAGGTGGTTGGTAACATACGGATAGATATACAAATGATAAGGAGTAATACAATATTATCTAATAAGATAACTGTATACGGAACATGCGGCCAGGTGGGTTCTCACGTATGCATGCCCCATGCATACATATTATGTGTGCTATCACACCCCGGCAGTTTGATCGGGGGGTAAGCTTACGTTCAAACTGGAGCGAAAATCATCAAATAAAATCCGGGGAAGTCCCTTCGTGAAGATGTCAGCATATTGAAAACGGGAAGGCACATGGAGAACACGAACATGACCAAGTGAGACTCGTTCGCGGACGAAATGAATATCCATTTCAATGTGTTTTGTTCGTTGATGTTGGACCGGGTTATGAGACATGTAGATAGCACTAACATTATCACAATAAATGAGAGATGCATGGGAGAGAGGGTGGTGAAGCTCGAGAAGAAGATTACGGAGTCAACATGTTTCGGCTACCGCATTTGCCACGCCACGATATTCGGCCATTATCACATTGTAGGGTTTTAATTGTTTTTCCGAATTGAGTTTGTACAAAATTAAAAAAATGTACAAATTTAGAGAATGCGTCAGATTTGCAATGGATAGGATAAATCCACAGAAAATTGGTAAAGTCATCCAGAAATAAAATATAGTAACGGTGACCGGTGGAACTTAAAATAGGAGAAGTCCACAAATCACTGTGTATAAGATCAAACGGAGCATGAGTATAAGATAACGATGGGGAGAAGGGTAATTTATTATACTTTCCCATTTGACAAGATTGACAAACGGAATTATAGGTCTTATTACAATCAATAAGTTTATTTGTGCTAAGATGATGAAAAACAGGAAGGCCGGGATGACCAAGACGGTTATGCCATATGGTGGAGGAGATGCCAGCGAAACTAGTTGAAGACTGTGGTGCACGGAGAGTACTGAGTGGATACAAAGTGCCTTGACTATTACACCTCAGGATGGGAATTCTGGTACGGAGATCCTTCACAGAAAAACCAAGGGGATCAAATTCTATTGAAACATGATTGTCAATCGTGAATTGACGTACGGAAATTAAATTTTTGATAATGTGAGGAGTGTATAAAACATTACGAAGATGAAGTGGGGGGTAGGGGGTAGGTAAAGCAGAGTGACCTTGACCCGAAATTGGAATGGAGGAACCATTACCGACTATGATAGATCCTTTAGTACCCGTATTAATAAAGGACGAGAGAGTACCTTTATCCGAGGTCATATGTGAGGTGGCCCCGGTATCCATATACCAACTATCATCTGGAGGGTTGAGAGTCATTGTGTGCATGGCCGCCGGAAGGTCCGTAGGAACATAGGACGGTGTCAGTGGAGTGTGATATGCAACTGTGAGGGCTTGAGGTCGTGGGCCTAGGATCCCGGCAGAGGCCGACCGGGGTGGACTAGGGTTAGCACCAACTGTAGGATATGGGCATGGAGGGGGGGCCCATTGAGACTGCATCCATGCAGCCCATGGTGGAAACGACCATGGCGGGGGAGCCGAAGGCCAGACGGAAGTGTCCTGTTGTCGTGTGCCGGAGGATCTGCCGCGGCCCTTGCCACGACTTGAACCAGAACGTCCACCTCGTCCACGTTGTCCAGAAAAGGAAGAAGCCGAATCACTGCGGGAGGGATTGGTGGTGATGAGTGCGGAAGCATGTGGTGTAGTCGAGGAAGCTGCTAGTTGATGAGCCTGGCGGGTTTCTTCCAGGAGTAGCATTGACCGAGCACGTTCGAACGTGGGCAAGGGGTCAAGTTGTTGAATGAATGAAGCTACAGTGGCATAGGATGTGGTCAAACCGTTGACCACACGGAGGACCAAACGTCTTTCGTCGACGGCAGCGTCAACGTTGGCAAGCTGTGTGGAGAGCGTGCGTAGTGCCTGGCAATACGCTGAGATGGAGGTGTAGCTCTCCAAACGTGTGTTAGAAAAGAGATCCTCCAAATGTACTGCACGAGAGTTCTTGTTGTCATGAAATATGGCTTCCAGACGAGTGCGTGCAGCCCGGGCAGTAGAATCCGGTTCGAGAATGGCAAGCAAGAGGTCGTGGGATATGGTGCCGTAGATCCATTGTAGGACAACGGCATCGATGCGGAACCATAAAGCATTCTCCTCGGCAAGACGTTGGCGTTCATCATCAGAGAGAGTGGACGATGTGGGTGGCACGGTGGGACACGTCGCCGTCGGAGAGATGTGGTCAAGAACATCATACGCACGGGCTGTAATTTTAAACAGCTCTGCCCATGAAGAGTATTGAATTTTTTCTGTGTCAAGGATAAGGGGGATGAGGTTTTTGATGGATGTAATGGCCAAAGCTGGGTGAAAAACTGTTTTGGGTTGTGCGGCCATGGCGTCACACGAGAGGAAGAAGACGAAATAAAGTGGGGCTCTGATATGAAGTTGGAATTTGTAATTTGCCGTGCCCAGCTTCCTTTCTATTCCTTGAATATTTATACAATATACAATGCTTATCTATTCATCTAGGTACATACGTGTATAAGTGAACTATGAATCTAGGTGGTTGGTAACATACGGATAGATATACAAATGATAAGGAGTAATACAATATTATCTAATAAGATAACTGTATACGGAACATGCGGCCAGGTGGGTTCTCACGTATGCATGCCCCATGCATACATATTATGTGTGCTATTACAGTGAAGTATTGAATTAAGGATTTTTCTATGCTTTTGTTCTGATTTAATTTCTTCTTTCGAGAGTTTTGGTCCGGCGTCTTATTTGATCGAAAGTTTTGTCCTCATGTGAGCGTGTGGTATGTCTTTCTCCTAGCGATGACTACAGGCTATGAGTTTCTCATCAGTGTAATCGATCTAGTGAGTTTTCGTTGCTCATGATTGGCAAAACTCTTTCAACTTTGTTGTTCTAATGCTTCAATTATTCGGCCTCAACCTGAACCACCGCCTCGCTACGGGAAAAAGAAGCGCTCAATTGGATCTCCTTTTCGGTGACTGGTCAAACTGATGATTCAGATAATTTCAGCTCGGTAGAGTTTCCTTTGTTGGTTGCTAGTCAAATCAATTCTCCCTTACCGGTGGCTGGTGAAGCCGCATCTTTTATTTGTAATTTTTTAGTTTTTACTTGGAGAAGCAAGCGCAACAAGGCTGTTAGATTTGACTACATTATTGCAGGGTTAGCGATCTAGAATGATTTATGAGATCTTTTCCGTTCAAAATCTCATCCCATTGTAGCCTTGGGCTAACATTTACTTATTTCGTTGCTATCATTTGATATGAATAAGTCAGTTATTTGATTTTATAAAATATCTATAAATTAAGTTGCACTAAAATACTCTTATGACTCGGTCTGTACAATTCAATATGGTTTATATTTTTTGCACAATGAGTCTCTGCGTTATATTGGAGTTAAAGGTCTTCTTATTGTTGCAAACAAATTGATATTTTTAAAGCAAAGATACTGTAATACTGTATTAACAATTCATTAAAATATCTAGGGAAAAAGTGCAAATAAACCCTCGAACTAACCGAAAAAGTGCAAATCACCCATTTCATAGGAGGCTCTGTTCGGCCGTCGCCATTTGAGGCGGTTCCGGTGGAATTTTTTGATGAAATTGTTTAATAATCTTCTTCATTAAGTCTAGTTTACCCATACCAAATTTCAGCTAAAAATTCAATCGTGAAGGCAGTTAAAAAAATGTTTGAAGATAACTGCGCAGCTAAACAGCGCATTATATTTCAGAAAAACATTTGACTGACTGCCTTCCCGGTTGAATTGTTACCTGAAATTTGGTATGAGTAAACTAGACTTAATGAAGAAGATGCTAAAAAAAATTCATCAAAAATATCCACCGGTAACCTCCCCAAATGGCGACGGTCAAACAGAGCCTCCTATAAAAGGGGTGATTTGCATTTTTTCGATTAGTTCGAGGGCTTACTTGCACCTTTTCTCAAATATCTAGGCAAAGTATAAACAATTCATTCTAAAAATCTCCTAGAAATAGCCTAAGATAAAATGTTGTTTTTAATGCATTTCGGAAAAAAACTAAGGCACTCCAAAACCAACATTAAATAAAAGCTCCACTATTTTACATTGATGCAGTAGTAACATTTTCAATTAACTTTCAGACTTCATCTTTCAAGACAAAGACATTTGAGAAAGTTTAACTCTTCTTAAATAAGACATTCAAAAGTTTAATAACTTATATAAGTCTTACAAGAAGTTGCCTTATTACACCTTACATTAGATATGGTAAAATTATACCATCACAATGTCCTGCCAACAATACATTAGATATGGTAAAATTATACCATCACAATGTCCTGCCAACAATCTAATCAATCACTTCTTACATCTTTAATACAAAAAAGATTAGGAACAAAGACACTAGCATAATGACAATCATATAAATGTTGGGGAAAACACGACCCCCGAATTTTTACACGATCACGAGCTCAAAGAACTTTTGTACACTCACTCACTCGTAACACAAAGACTCAATCTAACAATATCACTTTGTATTATACAATTGAAAAGCACAAAAGATATTTTACAAGTGAATGGGTAGCGCACATCACTCTTTGTATATGAAACTACTTCACTCCGAGACCCCTCATTGAATGAGGCATACACTCACTCAAGAGCTCTCCTCAAGGCTCTCTCATCACTTGAGGAGGCTCTAACAAGACTCTCACTCAAGGCTCTCTCACATATTTATACTAAGCTCTTCTAAACTTCTCTAGAACTTTCTATACACTACTACACTTCTATAGTCTTCCAACTAGTATTCACAAGCTTATCTAATCTTCTAGAAGGACATAAAGAACTCCACATTGCTTGAGAATGTTCTAGAGGCTCCCCCACACTTTCGCACGATTCTAGGGAATTTCACACTCTCTTAGAAAACTCCACAATGTTCTAGAATATTCTACACTCTTCCACATGCTTCTAGATAATTCCACACCTCTCTAGAATGCTGTAGAATATTCTAGAACATTCAATACTTCTCTACACACATCTAGAGAATTCTAGACATCTCCACAGTATTCTAGAATTCTCGTTAACTTCTCAATAACAGTCAACCACCAAATAACAGTCTCACATTCAGACTCGCTAGCCTCCACCTTCATGTAAGTTGCTCCCCCTCAAACAAAGCTTGTATCACACCATATGAGCAGTCACCAAGGAATGGTCATGATCTCCTCTGCAGCAAGAATTGATCCACCAAACTATCTTGTACCGCCGTTATCTACTAACAGGACATGCCGCCTGATTACCTCAATATCAGGAAGACTTTCGATACAACGCACCGATATTAGATCAAATTGCAAGACCAAACCCTATACACAATGTTCTTAAGAAGATCTGCTCTCCACTAACACATGATCTGCAATTCATCTTGTACCGCCGTCGATTACCAACAGAACACGCCGCCTGACCACCACAATATAAGGAAGACTTTCAATACAACACAACACTAACATATCAAATCATGAGACCAAACTGAAAACCACTCACACAATGCATCTCATTACTCTGCTCCATATATGTATGACCCAAGCTCTAAAATGAAGTCCAACATCCCATCAAAGAGCATGATCTTGAATGCCTCTGACAGCAATGCTACCATTATGGTAAGACGAGATCTACCCCCCGACAAACTCTATCCATTACTCTACCTCCAACAACCTCGACTCTGATATCACTGTTGGGGAAAACACGACCCTCAAACTTTTCCAAGATCAAGAGCTCAAAGGACTCTTGTACACTCACCCACTCACTCGTAACACAAAGACTCAATTCAACAATATCACTTTGTATTATACAATTGAAATGTACATGATATATTTTACAAGTGAATGTGTAGCTCACATCACTCTTTGTATATGAGACTACTTCCCTCTCACACCCCTCATCGAAGGAGGCACTCACTCACTCAAGAGCTCTCCTCAAGGCTCTCTTTCTCTCATCACTTGACGAGGCTCTCACTCAAGGCTCTCTCATATTTACACTAAGCTCTTCTAAATTTTTCTAGAACTTTCTATACACTACTACACTTCTATAGTCTTCCAACTAGTGTCCACAAGTTTCTCGAATCTTCCAGAAGGACCTAGAGAAATCCACACTGCTTGAGAATGTTCTATAGGCTTCCACACACTCTCGCACGATTATAGAAAATTTCACACTTTTTTAGAAAACTCCACAATGTTCTAGAAAATTCTACACTCTTCCACACACTTCTAGATAATTCCACAGCTCTCTAGAAAGCTCCAGAATATTCTAGAATATTCAATACTTCACTACACACATCTAGAGAATTCTAGACATCTCCGCAGTATTCTAGAATTCTCGTTAACTTCTAAATTAAGGAGGGAACCCAATAATAAGTAGCCTTCCATTTTTGCCTTTATCTTCAAAGCATCTTCCTCTTTTACATTCAACCTTCTAACCAATCTAGGAATGTCATTTTTAACGAAGACACGTTGGTGGATCCAACCCATCAAAGAATCTGCAACCTTCTCCCTAATCATAATAATGGGAAGGCTTTTTTATTACAATAAATAAAACATAAAAATAGCTCAATTTGATTGAACAACATTTCTTTTGTTCCAAAAAATACCACACATAAAATCTTTAATTTTTAAAGCAAAAATGGAAGCTTACAAAATATAAAAGTTTGGGGAGTAAAATGCATAAATAGTCCCTAAACTATCAACATCATATCATTTTGGTCCTTGAACTAATAATTCTATCATTTTAGTCCCTAATCTATTTAATCTATATTAATTCGGGCCTTCTGTTAGTATTTTGACGTTAGACAAACAGAATCTGCTAAGTTAGTGCATGTATGTGTAAATCAACATACTCATTAGACAAAATATAATTTATAAATTTCCTGAATATCTAGATAAATTAGAATGAAGATCACTATCAAATCATAATATAACGCATTGGATGTTTTTATTTGGACTGGAATTTTCTGGTATGATCTAGTCTGGTATAAAGTGGTTTGGTTTGGTAAACGTCTGGTCTCTGTGTATTTTATCATTGTCCAAGTCCTGTCTAGTCTGATCTGGTCTGGGAGTAAAAATAGTCCAATTAAAAACATCCTTACATACATATTCCTTATACGAATTAATATTGTTCAAATTTTCAATTAAAGTATAATCTGGCCTGGGAGTAAAAAGAGTCCAATTAAAATTTATTTATTAAGCTATTATAGTATATTGATCTAATTTAAATCAATTTTTATTAATCACATTAATTTAGGAATTTTCCTTGTTAAATACTACGTATAAATATTACCACTATGCAATAAGATTTTCCTACTATGCAACTAAAACTAAAGTTTTCATCCCATTCATACATAACACGTTTTTTAACTCCAGGGGGTCCGTGGGGAGGGGGCCTGGAGTAATCAGGGCTGAAACCTTATGTGCCTAGCGGGATTCGAACTCGAAACCTTCCACTAGGCACAATAACCTCACAACCAGCTGGGTTGGAATGCTTGGTTGCATACATAACACGTTAAGTACTTAAGTTTGGGAGTTTACTAATATTTATTTTTGCATATGCAATGAGAATATGGTGGAAAACAAAAGAAAAAACTATATAGAGTCCTGTTGGGTTATTGGCCTAACAAGGGCCGGCCCATCAACCCCTATGGGCCGCACGAGAACATCTGGCAACGGGCCCAAAAGGAAGCCCAAGGGCCAGGGGACGTACGTAGCCCAGCATGACCAAGCTTCAGGGCCAAGGGCCAGGGGACGTACGTAGCCCAGCAGGACCAAGCTTCAGAGCACCAGGGCCAGGGGACGTACGTAGTCCAGCATGACCAAGCTTCAGGGCCCAAGGGTCAGGGGACAAACGTCTTGTGGTTTACCATCCAAGGGTCCAGGCTTCCACCAGAGGGTTGAGTCCAGCTTGAGAGACGAACGTCCCCTTATGATGACGGGAAGCCAAGATCCTGACAGGAAACGCATTAAATGCGGGAGATTTGGTGGTTGAGATCATGTCGCCCACAACCAACCACGTCAGTCCCCCAACCACCATGGGGTACTATAAATAGTCGCATTTATTTCATTGAAAAGGGTTCGCATTTTGACTCTCTAGCATTGTAATAGCAATCACAGCTCATAGCATAGCTTAGTACGTTCGGCCTTTCGGCTTGTAATCGTTGGAGTGAATAAAATACATTTATTGGCATATTCCCCGTTGTCTAGTGGTCTCATTTGTCATTCACCCATTTGAAACCCTCAGGTTACGTGTTGGGCCCGCGAGTTGAGGGAATAAACCTCAACACTGGCGCCGTCTGTGGGGAACTGATCAAAAAGTTCTTCCAAGTTAAGCTCTCCATTAAAAAACTCTAAGACAACCACAAGGCAAGTAAAATGATCACTAACAACGTAGGGAACTCTCAAGACCTCTCCTCACAACTGGCTCACAACAGGAGGAGCCGCAAACAGGCGACGGGGGCCCAGTCCACCAGTCTGTGGAGTCGAGGAGATTTCGGGATACTCACTGACCTGATCCCCCAGGAACTCCGTAGGGACCCCAACGCGCTACGGGAGATCGCGGATACCATCCGCCGACTGGCGGACCAACGAGAGGAGGAGCACGTGCATATTGCCAACACCGAGCGGACCCACTCTTACCCATCCGCCCCATGCAGTCTTTCGCCGAGCATACCGGTGAAAATAACCATCCCCGCCATTTGGTCCATTCCAGGATAACTCAGAATATCCGCTCTCCGGGTATGGGGGGCGCCGTAAGAGCCGGGCCCTTTGGGGGAACACAGCGCCACACAGTCCAGGACCCCACGTCAGTCATGCCCTGCAATGGACGGGCGGCTAGGGAACACACTCCCGTGGTGGATGATGCACACTAATTAGTAGTGCATAATTACATGTTTTTATGTTTGAGTTATGTTGATTGTTTGACGTTTTATTTAGTTTGTAAACATTTATGTGATTTGAGTTGTAATTGTATTTTAGTCTTTATTTATAAGTTGTAAAGTATAGTTAGGATTTGTGGTGTTGAAAAGGAAGACCTTGAAGAGAAGAAAACAAGAAATTTGACTGCCCAGGAGTAAAACCCGACCGGGTAGAAACCCCCACCCGGTCGGGTATGATTTAACAGACGAAATTGCCAAAAAAATCACTGGACCCGGTCGGGTCCCCTACTTGACCCGGTCGGGTCAGATGTGACTCGGGAAAAAACGACGTGCAAAGATCACCAGAACGTGGCGGATTATCTGATTTTGACCGGACCCGGTCGGGTAAGTATTTGACCCGGTCGGGTAACCGGCCAAAGGTGTTGAAAAACACCTATAAATAGCACACTTTTTCTTCTCTAAAAATCATCCCTTCTTCCATACTCTTAAGCTCAGTTTAGAATAACATTTCTTTATATTTTTCTAGCTATGTTTAGTCTCCAAATGAGGAGCTAAACTTCCATTCTTGGTGTTGCTCTTGAAGCTTGTTGATTATTAAAGTTGTGAGTTATTTTCTTAACTTCTTTCCTTGAATATTAATTAATAGTTCTTTCCTTAATACTATCTCTATATTAATGTTGGGGAGTGTTGCTAAGATGACAATTAGTTAACATCTCGGCATTAGTTAGAATAGTATTTTCTTCCTCTATATTAATGTTGGGGAGGGTTGCTAAGATGACAATTAGTTAACATCTTGATATTAATTATAGTAGGATTCATCTTCTTTAATAATATTCTTCCTTGAATATTAATTAATTCCTATTCATATTTCATATTAATATTTTGAACTGTTGGAGATATTTAATTGTGAATCTAGTTTGTCATAGATTAGCTTTATATTTAATCCTTGTACTTAATTAGTGCATGAATTAGATAGCAATCGGGCCAAGTGTTAGGCCCATATAAACAGGCTAAAAGCCTTGTACGCCTAACCTAAACCTCGCCTATAAAAAGGGAGCCGAGGGTTTAGGATTAGGTTAACGTCGTACTTATTCTTCATAGCCTTACGCGCATATTCTTGTGTTGTACGAGTTCACGGTCTATCAAAGAGGGTTTTACTTTGATTCAATCTGTGTTCATCCTTACGTTTAATCTTCGTTGTTAGATCGTTATTCATTGCTGTTACATAAACAGGGACTAACAATTGGTATCAGAGCCGATCGAGAGCCGATCAGAAGAACGCCTGCAGAAGACTCTGCTTTTCTTTACGTTGTTCTTACTGTCGATATTTCACTCTGTAATTTTGTTTCTTGTTCAAAAATTGTAAAAGTTACACCCTTAGAATCGTCTTTGCAAAGCGATCAAGGGGTACACTTCAGATTTTGTTTTACGCATATTCTGTATTCGAGATATCTCGAGTAGGGCTTGTCGACATCTTGATTTTTCACAAGTTCTGCTACGTTTTTCGAGCTAAAAACTTTACCCGAGGATCTCGACATTCTACTCTACAGGAAACTACCTTCAGATTTTGCTTATCTGATTTTTACAGTTTGCAGGATTTCGACATTGAGGATTTCGACATCTAGGATTTCGAGATCAAGATTTCAAAAACAAGGTCTCGACATCTGGTCTCGACATTTGACATCTCGAAATTAGATTTCGAGTTTTAACCTCTCGACATTTCAAATTTTGAGATCAGCTTCTCGAAATTTGAAATCTCGAGATCCTTAATCTCGAGATCTTTAATCTCGAGCTCAAATCTCGATACCGGGCCTCCTTTATCGAAATCTGAGATTTCGATATTCAGATCTCGACATCCGATTTTTCGACTTTCTGCCTCTGAAAATCTTTTGATCAATTTTCTCGAACGGTCAGTTTAGTACAACAATGGCCTCAGAATTCAATGCGCAAGGGAACAGCAGTACCCCTCCTAGTCTCAGGAAGGGAGAATACCAAATGTGGAGGAACAGATTCCTTAATTTCCTTGAGCACAAAGAGAACTCCGCTGCGATGCTTGAATCGTTGCTTGAAGGACCAGCTGAACTCTTGATTTCAGTTGGTGGTGATCCAGAAAATAATCCTCCTATTTTTCAAGAAATAAGGAGAAAAGTGCCATCTGAATACACAGAAGCTGACAGGCTCAGGCTTCGTGGTGACCTCATGGCCAAAACATACCTTCTTCAAGCAATCCCCAATGAAGTATACGTTCTCATAGACAACATGCAAACAGCTAAGGAAATGTGGGATGAGATAGAGAAGCTGCTCCAAGGCACAAGCATCAGCCTTAAAACCAAGAAGACTACGATTCTTATTGCTTATGACTCCTTCAAAGCAGGTCCAGGAGAACCATTGAATGAGACTTACAACAGACTTGTTCAACTGGTCAATGAACTCAGGAAAATCAAAGTATTCAGGTCCAACTTGGAACTGAATATTAGATTTCTATCCAGCCTGCATCCTGCATGGGAAAAGACAGTGAAGGATGTCAGATCTCGGATTGATTTGGACGAAATTGACCTCTGCACACTCTATGAACATCTTAAGCAATTTGTCAACGAGGTTGCCTGTGGCGAGGATCATCACACCACAAACCCCTTAGCTCTTGTAATGGAGGCTCAGCCAAGAAGGACAACCACTTCACTAAAGAAGAAAAAGAAGAAGGTGGTGGTTGAATCAGATGATGATGAAAGTGATGATGACAAATCTGATATAGAGGCTGAGCTAGCATACTTACAGAAGAAAATGGCAATGCTGGAAAAGAGATTCGCTAAGAAGAACAACTCCTCCAACAAGCTAAGAACCTCCTCCTCAAACTACAAACAAAAGAGTCATGATCAAGGATCTTCCAGAAAGGCGCCATCAGCTGAAGATGCCCCCAAATGCTACAATTGTGGTAAGGCTGGACATGTCATCAAAGACTGCCACCTCCCAAAGAAGAAAGATGCTAATTTCTACAAGCAGAAGATGCTCTGGAATAAGCAGAAAATGCTGATGGTGCAGAAAGAAGAAGAAACTTCTTTCTTCTGAGGATGAGAACTGGGCAGAAGATTCTTCTGAGGAGGAGGAAGAAAACTATGCCCTTATGGCACGAGTGGAGGAAGATGAAAGAAAGGGTGATGCTGCGATCCCCGAAAGCGAACGCTCAACAAGCTCTGTAAGTACCTCACATACTTCTTTAAATAACCAAATGCAGTCCTTACTTGAGAAGGACAATCTAATCAAAGAACTAAAGGAGAGACTAGACAATAATCACAGGGTACTGAAACAGAACCTAGACCAAAAGTCTTCCTTAAGTGTTCAACTTGAAATTGCAAAAGATCAGGTCAAAAAGGTGTCCTCAGATTTTGAAAGCTTTGAACTTAAGATAGCTGAATTAACTAGGAAATTTGAGGATAGTGAACGAGAAAAAAGCACAGCAAAGGCTGAATGCGATTTTTTGCATAACAAGAGAAAAACACTTTTAAATAAAGTAAAAGAACTAGAGGATCTAGCTGCTAAGAGAGGTCAATCTGAACAAACAGTTTTTCTGCTTAACAACAAACAAAAGGATGACCGATTTTACAATGCTAAAACAGGACTAGGCATAACCAACCCACATAATCTAAAGAAAGTTAACTGTATTCAAATCTATAACAAAGATTACATGGGACTAGGGTTTGGCGAGAAAATGTATTTTCGAAGTGATGAAGAAAACGCTGAAGCAGAAGAAGAAAAGAGAAAGAATCCAAAACCTGCGATTTCTTGTGACTATTCCTCTGTTAACGAAAAACAACTTTCACAAGAAAAATCTACTTCCTGCTTTAGTGAATGCCTTGACCCTTATGCCAAAGATATTCCTCATATAGGACATCCTCTAGACCCTCCCCCAAGAGTAGGTATTGCTAAAACTGGTGAGGAACCTTGTATATTTCCCATGGCTCAAAAGCTCAAAAACCTACAGAAAACTCTTGATAACGAGAGAGAGAGATTTGAAACTGAAAAGAAAGGTTTTGAGCGCAACTGGCAGGAACTTCTTCAAAAGTTCAATGATTTGAGTGAGCAGTATCATGCTAAAACAGACCCTTCTACGACTAAGCCTGACAGGTCACACACCTCACATGAGAAAAACAATGCTTTAAAAGGTTCGTCCACTCATCTCTCTTCTCCTTTGTTTACAGGAAATGAAGTGAAGAAGGAAGGAGAAGAGAAGAATGAGTCGAGGAAAAAGAGGAAGGAAATCGCAGAAGGCAAAAAGAAAGTTTTTGAGAATAATGCCAGTCCTAGATCTAGTTCTATTTTTTACTCTAAAGTTAATTGTAATTATGTCTCCCCAAAACAATCTTCTAGTAGTTCAGTCTTGAGTCCCAAGCTGAATATTTCTGAGACATCTTCTAGACATCGTTCTATTTATAATACAAGCATTGCTTATGGTTATTCTGTTCCAGACCCTCATAATTATGAATGTGATGTGAATGTTGTTAAAACAAACACTTTCAAAAAGCTCAAACCAGAAAGAGAAACCAAGAAAGGAACTTCTAAGGGAACGTTTTGTATTCCTGATATGAAATATGTTCTTAGAGTCCATTCAAGGAAACATCTTAATCGGCTTTCTAAAGAGGAGATTTTCAAAACCAAACTTAAGAAACAACCATTCAATCACAAAGCACCTGTCTACTCTCCTCCTAAACCTAAAACTGAAAGGTGGGTCTCCAAGATAAGACCCACCAAAACTGAAATGAAAAGGTGGGTCCCCAAGATGAGACCTACCCAACCTGAAACAGAAAGGTGGGTCCCCAATCGAAGATCCATCAAAACTGAACCAGAAAGGTGGGTCCCCAAATTCAGATCCACCAGAACTGAAATGGAAAGGTGGGTCCCCAAATTCAGACCCACCAGAACTAAAATGGAAAGGTGGGTTCACAACATCAGACCCACCAAAATGGAAACTGCTAAGTGGGCTCCAAAAACCAGACCCACTGCAAAAGCAGATATGGCTATTGGAGAGCCCACAAGAGAGAACTTTCGTTGAAAGAGCTGCTGACCTTGGATCACAGCTCAAAGCAAGATTTAGAAAGGTGTTTCTTGATAATAAGGAAGGACCCACTCCAAGTTGGGTACCTAAACTTGTTTGATTGTTTTGCAGGACGGTTATGTGTGGCACTTAGACTCAGGATGCTCAACCCACATGACCGGAATAAAGCACCTTTTGAGCAACTACACCAACTGCTACAGAGGCAATGTCAGATTTGGGAATGACGCCTCATCTCCTATTCTTGGGTATGGGGACGTCGTCTGTGCCAGTGTCACTATAAAAGACGTTTCATTTTTCAAAGGGCTCAAACACAACTTACTGAGCATAGGGCAATTCTATGACAGCGGGATGGAAGTGAGATTCTTTGCAAAACAATGCTGTGTTCTTGACAGCACAGGGAATACATTATTAACGTGTTACAGAACATCAAATCTGTACACTGTTGATCTGAAAAGCGTCCAATCCACCACTTCCATCTGTCTGCTGTCCAAAGCTTCAACTGAACAGAACAACCTATGGCACAGACGTCTCTCCCATCTGAACTTCAAACATCTATCAACCTTGTCCTCCAAGAAACTTGTTAAGGGGCTTCCTCTGCTAAAGTCTTCCGCTGAAAATCATTGTAGTGCCTGCAAAATGGGCAAAATGACGCGAAGCTCCCACAAGTCAAAAACCGAACCATCATCTCTACACATCAGTTGCAGCTAATTCACATGGATCTGTGTGGACCTATGAGAGTCCAAAGCATCAACGGTCGCAAATACACTATGGTGATCGTTGATGATTTCTCTAGGTACACATGGACAAAATTTCTCCGCTCAAAAGACGAGGCTGCAGAAAACATTATGACCTTTATCAGAACCATCCAGAAACTGCTACAGCACAGTTTTCGAATTGTTAGAACTGACAATGATACCGAGTTCAAAAATCAAACTCTCACTGAGTTCTATGAATCACTCGGTATCACTCAGCAATTTGCAGCAGCCAAAACTCCCCAACAGAACGGAGTTGTTGAGAGAAAGAACAGAACCCTTGTTGAAGCAGCACGCACCATGTTAATCCAATCCAGACTGCCTCACTTCATGTGGGCAGAGGCAATCAATACTGCGTGCTTCACTCAGAACAGAATATTCATCCATAAACGCTTTGACAAGACTCCATATGAAATCCTATTCAACAAAACTCCCGACATCTCTTTCTTCAAGGTTTTTGGCTGCAAGTGCTTCATACTAAATGATCGGACAGAGAGAAGTAAGCTGGATCCCAAAGCCAGAGAAGGCGTGTTTATTGGCTACTCACTGCAATCCAAAGCTTACAGAGTCTATCTCAGAGACAAGCGCACTGTAATCGAGAGTGTAAATGTTACATTCTATGAAATGGCAGACTTTGCGATCGAACATCTACAGACCGATCCATCAACTGCTGTACCAGTAGCTTCTGATAAAGCTGAACCAAACACCGAACACGAAGATGTGATTCTCGACTCTCTTTAGAAACTTCTACGAGAACTCACAACCTCCACCTCCTGCATGCACTCCAGAGTCAACATCAACTCCAACAGCAGAAATTCCGCTCCTCACAGGACCAGACGATGTACTATCCACACCCTCAACCCCTCAAACCAATCCCAGAGGTGTGGATGATCACGGCTTTGCTACGAGTCCAGAATCATCTCCATTACACACCACAGCTGCTCCAGAGCCTTCAACCTCATATCAGGACTCCGATCAACCAATAATTACTCCAACTCCTCTAGCTCATGAGAGGAAGTGGACAAGAGCACATCCCGTTGAACAGATAATAGGTGATCCGAGTCAAGGTGTGCGCACAAGATCCACAACGATGAATGAATGCCACTTCACATACTTCCTAAGCCAGTCAGAACCATCAAAAGTCTCCGATGCGCTACTTGATCCAGATTGGGTGATTGCTATGCAAGATGAACTCAATCAGTTTGACAGACTGGACGTATGGTCACTGGTACCCAGGCCTCAGAGAAAGACAATCATTGGCACGAAGTGGGTATTCAAAAATAAAAGAGATGAAGAAGGAACAATTGTGAGGAACAAGGCAAGGCTGGTCGCAAAGGGATATAATCAACAGGAAGGCATAGACTACGATGAGACGTTTGCGCCCGTAGCTAGAATTGAAGCAATCCGCCTCTTTCTTGCATACGCGGCGCACAAAAACTTCACCGTCTTTCAGATGGACGTGAAAACAGCCTTTCTAAATGGGACTTTAGAAGAAGAAGTCTATGTCGCTCAACCAGAAGGATTTGTAGATCCAAAATTCCCAGACCATGTATACAAGCTCAAGAAAGCTCTCTATGGGTTGAAACAGGCACCCAGAGCTTGGTACGATGCCTTGACCGAATTTTTGATCGATTCAGGTTTCTCAAAAGGAAAGATTGATACTACTTTGTTTATCAAGCGACAGAAGTCTGACATCATCCTGATTCAGATCTATGTGGATGACATCATCTTTGCCTCTTCAAATCCGCGCCTGTGCCAACACTTTGAGAAACTGATGAAAACAAAATTCGAGATGAGCATGATGGGCGAACTTAACTTCTTCTTAGGCCTGCAAGTTAGACAACTCTCTGATGGAATTTTCATCAATCAGTCCAAATACATTCTGGATATGCTAAAGAGATTCAACATAGAAGGCAAATCTTCCATGACGACCCCCATGTCCCCAAACAACAAACTGGACTCAGACCCCTCCGGGAAGCTAGTTGATGCTACGAATTACAGGGCCATCATCGGATCTTTGCTATATCTCACGTCAAGCAGGCCTGACATTGTCTTCTCCACATGCTTATGTGCTCGCTTTCAAGCAAATCCGAAGGAATCTCATCTGACAGCTGTACGACGAATTTTAAGATACCTCAAAGGCACGGTGAATCTAGGCCTTTGGTATCCCAAGCATTCAGGCTTCGATCTAGTCGGATACTCGGATGCTGACTTTGCTGGTTGCCGGATGGACCACAAAAGTACATCGGGAGCCGTCCAATTCTTGGGCGAGAAGCTAGTCTGCTGGTCTTCCAAAAAGCAGAACTGTGTGTCAACATCTACAGCTGAGGCCGAATACGTCGCGGCTGCTAGTTGTTGTTCACAAATATTATAGATGAAGACTCAGCTACAGGACTACGGTTACACATTCCGCCACATCCCAATCTACAGTGACTCTCAAAGCGCCATCGCCATCACAAGCAATCCGGTTCACCACTCCCGCACCAAACACATTGATCTGCGCTATCATTTCATCAAGGATCACGTGGAGAAAGGAGACATAGATATGTACTTTGTAAGCTCAGAGCTTCAATTGGCTGACTTGTTCACTAAGGCATTGGATGAAAAAAGATTCCAGTTCCTGGTCTCCAAGTTGGGCATGTTGAATCTCGAGCCTGTTTAATTTTTGTCTCCGCTGGTCTGAAAAGTGTGTGTGTGTGTGGGACTTGTAAATAGTGTGTGTGAGTGTGATCTGTAAATAGTGTGTGTGCGTTGCATGTGTTGAGGGGGAGAAAACCAGAAAAATAACAAAAAATAGTGTGCGTGTGTTGCATGTGTTGAGTGTGTGAAAAATAAAAAAGAACAAAAATAGTGTGAGTGCGTTGCATTTGTACATATTGTCTGTTGCATTTTTGGGAGGGGGGAGAAAATTTTCACTGATTGAGGGGGAGCTCTATTTTTTACTGGTTTGGGCCTCGAAAATATTTTTAAATGGGCATTGTGTGCCAGCCCAATCATTCGGGCTCAACTGTTATGGAGGAGGTCCAAAATTTTTCCCGCATATATAAGCCTCCTGTAAAACCCTCTCCTTCATTCTATTTTTCGCAAAGGCTAAGATTGATTTCGCAAAGCAGAGCTCTTCCCAAAAACCTCCGCATACTTTCTTTTTCTTCGATTCTCTTTCCCGAAACCCTTTAAGGTAGTTCATCCATTGATTTCGATATTCAAAAACGCTTTCAACGAACAATCGATCTCGAAAACTTGCTTGTGTTCGTCATCCAAAACGTACGATTGATTTCGCAAAAACCTTGAAATTTCTCAAAATCAAAATCAAATTAAGTTTTTTTTTTGAATGTATGTCGTAATCTCGCTTGTTATCAATTTCGTATATCATATCTTTGTTTTTGCAGGTGGTTAATCTCTTCGAAATCGTCGTTTCATCTTCTCGAAATCAAGATCTCGAGATGGGCATCTCGACATCTTGATCTCGAGATTTGAATCTCGAAATCAAGATCTCGAGATCTGCATCTCGACATCTTGATCTCGAGATTTGAATCTCGAAATCAAGATCTCGAGATCTGCATCTCGACATCTTGATCTCGAGATTTGAATCTCAAAATCAAGATCTCGAGATCTGCATCTCGACATCTTGATCTCGAGATTTGAATCTCGAAATCAAGATCCCGAGATCTGCATCTCGACATCTTGATCTCGAGATTTGAATCTCGAAATCAAGATCTCGAGATTTGAATCTCGAAATCATGATCTCGAGATTCAGATCTCGAGATTTGGACTTTGCACTTTTTTTCAAAACTCCACCTGCATAAACTTATCTGAAACCTTCAAAAATCAAACTCTTTCAATCTAATCAAACAGTTGAATCTCATATGCTAACCTCCTGCTTCTACAGTTTAAAATGGCAGGAAACACTCAAACGCAGATCGATGATGCCATCTACCCCAAAGGGAAATGGATCAAGGTGCTGGAAAACAATTTCCAGCTAGACCTTGCGGTGTTCAAGTGTCAGAACCCCATAGTGCCAGCAATCATGAAAGGTCACTATCTCTGGCCTGCTCTTCACAACTCGAAACCGGTACTAGAGATATACCTGCAACAGTTCTGGGGTCATATGCACACGGATTCATTGAAGGATCGCTCCAAGATCAAGACCAAGTTGAACGGCATGCGGGTGATTCTGACACCATCCACTCTAAGGACTACTCTATCGCTGCCGATTCATGACAAGTACGATGCACTGCCATCCATCCCAAATCTATTGAAAGACGTGGCATCCCTAGGTTACACCTCACTACTGCCACAGCTCTCCAACTTCAACGGAGCATATCTTCACCATCCGTGGAAAAATCTATTCGGGCTGGTGAACAAGTGTCTGTCTCCTAAGCATGCTGGTTTCGACAAGTGCAACAAGCAGATACTGCTAGTCTTTCATGGCATCGCCTTCAACAAAAACTATGACTTAGCACAGCTCCTCTTCTCAGAGCTAATGGACCTGGTCAAAGCCAAAGAAAAGAACAGGCCAGGTACCATCCCGTACGCAAGGTGGATCGGGCTGATCATACACGACTGCATGGTAGAGCACGCTTCAATACCAAGGCGCAGTACTGATCCTCACTTCACCGCACCAAAGCTGCAATACTTTAAAGTAGACAAGAATCCTACCTTCGGTCTGAGGATACCTGGATTCCTGCTCAAGCTGGTCAAATCTTCAAATCCAGCGGTCCAGCAGTACAAGGAAGTCGCAGAGAAAACTGTCCCTATGGTTCAGCAAAACCCAGCTGGACCTACCCCTGGGACGAAGCCGAGTGTTAGTAAGGGTCCAAAGAGAGCCCAAAAGACACAGAAACCAGTGGCCGGTTCGCCCAATGAAGGAAAGTCTGACGACTCTCTAGAGACGAGTCAGGCGGATGAGGGCACCGAAACAGACGCTGAGGAAACAACCAATGAATCGTCAAGTGAAGCCCAAACAAACACTGACGACGAGGCTTCCGAGAGCGTGGGCACAGAGAGCGGGGAATCTGGCTCGGATGATGACGACGACGACAATGACAGTGACGACGTGGAGCACACATATGCCCTGATCAGAAAAGGGAAGCTGCCAGTTGAATCTCCAAAGAAGAAAAGAATAACTGCTGAAGATGCAGCACCAATAATCGCTGGCAGACCCCAAGTCTTCACTATTAAAGAGAAAGCTAAACCGATAGTTGTTCTCAGCGAGACACACTGCTCAAAGGATGACTATGACGAGGCAGCTCACACAATTAAGAATTCTGAAGAAGTCGTCATCCGGGAGAAAAGGGCCAAAGTTAAGAATGATAAGACTGCCAAGGCAAAGCCCCAACCCCGAGCCAGAAAGAGCCTGGTTGATAAGGCAGACGAGCATATCTTTGCTGGCTGCGATACATTTATACAGATAAGCCGAGCTGAATCCTTAAGCACATGAGCCGATCTTTTCGGTTCCCGGGTAGAAGTCGCAGCATCTGGCTCAACTGCGCAAGCACAGCCCTCTCCCAGCCACTCGATAGCCTCTCAACAGGCTATTGTTTCAAAAGAACGGGACTCCACCCCCTCACTGGTTCCTTCTGAATCAGTTGAGCGTACAATTGACCTATCTCCCGAGGTCAAAACCCCTTCTTCTCACACATCGAGTCTAGGTGTCACCTTCCCAACATTTTCTTCATTTTCCAGGACACCTACACTATTCACTGCACATACAGGTGCACACACCCTGAACGCAACAACCAGAGCGCAAGCTATGACGGTTGGAAGCCCTGCTACGCCCACAATGATTCTATCATTGAATGCAGGCCACACATCAGCAATCTTCACTGATGCTGTGTCAACAGTTACAACCCCCGTAACTGGTCACCCTACCTTTGAAGACGTAAACGTTCTACTCAATCGCTTCCTAGATTACACCATTAAACCATGGGTGCAAGATGCAATGACCGCTCTAGCACAGGAATTTAGGACCACCCAAGCGGTTCGGTCTGAACAAACCCCACCCCAACCTTCACCCGAACCTTTCATATCCCATACACAACCCGTATCCTCCACCCCTCTATCCCACCAATCCATAAACCAAATTCCCATTCCTTCAATTTCTCGGGGAACCCAGGATACAGAACCAGTATTCTCCCCACACCCGACCACACCCTCCATCGATCTCTCCTCATTATCCTTCGACACTCTTGCATCGGATTTGCTGAACAACCTTCTAAACACTTGCTTCACCAGCAAGCCATACTCGAAGCCCTCCTTTCTTCACCAGAAACCAAGAGCACTTGCAAGGAGAGTTCTCGTGGTCGCATACGTTCCCATGAGGACCTCGATGATTCGGATCCTCATGAGGGGGAGAACAAGCGACATCGATCACTTGAGCAAACTGCTTTACCAAGCCAAAATCCACAGCCAATCCAACCCGAAACCTCGACAAACCAACAGCCACCACCCACAACCAACTTATCTAGCATGGTCGAGCTAGAAGTAACATCCCGAGGAGTATCTCCCAGAGATACCAACCGAGGAGGGGATGGAAGTCCTGATGATGTTACCACTGGTACATCTTCTGCATCAGGCCATCAGTTGGAACCTAGTTCTAAGCTGATGTCAACGGGCAATCCAAGTGAACCCGGTTGTGCTACCAAGGAACAATCACCGCCTCAAAAGAAGCAAAGAGTTCCATACATCTCCCCAGGCAAAGACATCCATGATGCACTGGAGGAGGCGGTGATATACGATAAATGGCCGAGACAATGGACAGAATGGGATGATCTTCATAATGAGACTGAACAAGAGGACATGCAGAGAAATTGGTGGCTACGAGAGCTAATTAACAAATGCTCTGAAGATATCATTAGGCTCGAGGACGATGAACGCAAGGAAGGGGAGAACTACAAGGAATCCCAGAAAACTCTTGAATCCGTCGTAAGACAATCAGCGGGAAGACTTCCCAAGACAGAGAAACCCTGGGATAACGTTCGCATCAAAAACCCCTTCCAAGAGGAAATCAGAGAGCATATCTGGCGTAGATCAGACAGAGTCAAACCGCTAAATGAACTGAAGCTAAGAGGCCTTACTCATTTAAAAGGAAAGCAGGCTGGAGGTCATCTGCATATGCTGCTACAAAGGTCAACCGGTACTCAGAGAAAACTGATGGAACAAGATCTGAAGTCAAATATTCTCCCGATTCATCAAATTCTACAAGTGAAAGCTGAAGATTATCACGGAGTAACATTCTACACTTACAGACTTCAACGCACGGACGGGAGTGAATTTACTTGTCAAGAGAATGACTTCATCATGCTTAAACCCGATGATATCTATCAAATGTTCATGGCCTATAGATACCTTCCAGTCAGGCAGAGCATAACATACAGCGAAGGCCTTGCAACAATCAAGAGATTCATGCTTAGACAGATCAGAGTACACTCTTCACATGACCTACAGATGGCTATTGAGTCCAACCTGAAAAAGACAAATCTGACAAAGCCAGGACTGTATGGTCCAGAACTTGAAGACTTCCCAGCCTACCACATCTTCTTCACACCGCCAGCAGTCACCTATCTGAACCACAAGAACGAAAAACGTCTGATGGTAGTCAATGAAATTGAGAAGTACTGTGACGGAACGCTGAAGATAATCAAAGAACAGCTTCTAAAGATGAAGGCAGAGCTAGAGGAAAATCTTCAAGAGGCATCGTCTTATGTTCAAAAGGAACACTCTACAGTAGAGACAATTTTAAAGGCCATTGATGATCGCCTAGAAAAGAGAAATATGCTGAGGCAATATGAACATGCACTTGGTATGAGGAAGCACTACTTCAAGTCGCAGAAGCAATGACAGAGTGGCACTTGATCACAAAGGGGGAGATTGTTGGAGATATTTAATTGTGAATCAAGTTTGTCATATATTAGCTTTATATTTAATCCTTGTATTTAATTAGTGCATGAATTAGATAGCAATCGGGCCAAGTGTTAGGCCCATATAATCAGGCTAAAAGCCTTGTACGCCTAACCTAAACCTCGCCTATACAAAGGGAGCCGAGGGTTTAGGATTAGGTTAACGTCGTACTTATTCTTCATAGCCTTACGCGCATATTCTTGTGTTGTACGAGTTCACGGTCTATCAAAGAGGGTTTTACTTTGATTCAATCTGTGTTCATCCTTACGTTTAATCTTCGTTGTTAGATCGTTATTCATTGCTGTTACAGAAACAGGGACTAACATGAACATTACTTAAAGGATCAACTAGTTTTGTTTCATATATTAATTATTACTAGAAACGATCAACGAACCGATGGTTAATCGTTGATGGTTTCACAAGTAAGTAACTTCGGTTTATTAATGCACGGTCCTGGTTAATAAACTTAAGAGGGATTAATTTTGTCGGTTAAACCGAAACCGTTGTGTTGAGGTTATCAATCTCAATTGATTTCATCAAGGAGTTAGAAAGATTAAATGCTACTATTAAATCAGTATAAGGCGTTGTTCTATATTTGATTAATAGTAAGGGTTATTAATGAACGGTTGTTGTTAATAACTACCTTTGATGAAGTGGATATACTCCCCGATTGAGTATTCGAGAGGGAATAAGTTATAGATATAACAATGATCGACTAAAATATATCAACAAGTGGAAAGTAGCAATGCCAAGTCCTTTTTATCTTTGAAGTAAACACATATAGGTTGTTCATCTTAGTTCTTAATTAAATTAAATCACTCAATCCAAATCCCCCCTTTTATTTACTAAGTATCATAAAAAGAGAATTATTCCTTTCCGTGTGGATACGAACTCTACTACGCTATACTGTGCAGTTTGAACAAGTGATCATAGACCTGGTACCTCGGCTAGAGAACGCCGAAGCTGATATCCTATCCAAGCTAGGCAACCCCCTATCCGAGGATCAGACACCGGTCGTCCCAAGACACATCCAGAGTTTCGCGAGACAGGAAACACTACTCCGACCGGCAACAGAGACAATCCAGGTAAATGCTGTTTGTTATGCAGATCCCAGCTGGGTGAAGGAGGTGGTCGATTACCTTAGGGATGCAACCCTCCCCCTTGAGAAAGATGGACGAACCTCCGGAAGGGACCCATGGATAAAAAGACGAGCGGCGAGCTTTGAGGTTATCGGGGGTGAATTATACAAAAAGACGTTCGGCGGACCATATCTCAGATGCTTACTGCCGGACTTAGCGGCTTCAGTCATGGAGGAAATCCACGAGGGCATCTGTTCCAGTCACGAGGGACCCCGAAAGCTAGCAAGAAAGATCATCATGCAGGGGTACTATTGGCCAACCATCCAGCGAGACTGCTTCAACCATACTCAGAGGTGTGCAGTATGTCAGCAGTACGCACCTATGCCAGGAAGACCGGCCAGTTTCTACACCCCGATGACCGTCGCCCTACCGTTTGCGGGATGGGGGATAGATCTGCTGGGGCCTCTTACCAGGACGACCGGCGGCAAGAAGTTTATAATAGTAGCCATTGAATATTTCACGAAGTGGGTGGATGCCGAGCCATTGAAGAACATCACCGAGTTCCAGTGCCAATGATTCGTCTGGCAGAATGTATTATGCCGGTTTGGTATCCCAGAACAGATCATTACGGACAACGGCTGGCAGTTCGTTGGCAAGGGTTTCGAGGCATATCTGGCAAAGTTGGGCATCCGGCACTCCAGGGCCTCGGTCGCGTACCCGCAGGCAAACGGCCAGGTGGAAAATATGAACCGAACCATCATGGATGGTATAAAGAAAAATCTGGAAGATTACTCCTCAACCTGGACGGAGAAGTTGAATTATGTTCTGTGGACGTACATGACGACTCCAAGGACGGCGACCGGGGAAACACCGTTTGCACTGGCGTACGGATTCCAGGACGAAGTCCCCACCGAGGTACTCGTGCCCACACACCAGACATTGCACTTTGTCCCAGGACACAACGAAGAAAATCTGAGGGTAGAGTTGCACTTTATCGAGGAGAGAAGGGATCTAGCCGCACGGCGCATGAAAGAATATCACCGGGCGACTGAGAGATATTTCAATAAGGCAGTGAAGATCAGAGAAATCAAAGTCGGAGACTTGGTATTGCGGAAGCAGGAGAAGAGTAAGCCGTTCGAGGGCGGCAAGATGGCCAAGAACTGGGAGGGGCCGTACAGGGTATACGAGAAGAGATTGGCGGCCAGGACGTTCCTCCTAAAAACCTTGGAGGAACGCCCCGCTGGCATATGGAATGTGGAGCACCTGAAGAAGTTCTACCAGTAGGTCCCCCCCCCCCCCCAAAAAAAAAAAACAAAGGGGAGACAAAAAGGAAGTTTCAGTTCGTACGATGTAACAACAGGAATTAATGAAAACAAGAAGGCTTGGACATTAGCCTAAAAAGTCCTGTGGTTTTTCCCTTTCCGGGTTTCCTCGATAAAATCATGGTGTACATTATCGTCATAGGAACACTACGAGCCTCCCAGAGGAGATTAACATTCCTAGTCGAGCGATTACAATCGTCCAAACGGTACAACCACCGCACCAAAGACCCTTCAAAAAAATAAGAGGGGCACTGGGGAATCCCCAAAGGGGATAAACCCGTTCCGCATCACAATCACGGCTGAGCCCAGCTCAGTATGCAAAGGAACGGGCCAAATGGGCAGCTAAGACGAGCGGATGACGGGACAAAGAACGGGGAATCCCCAAAGGGGATAAACCCGTTCTGCATCATAATCGTGACCGAGCTCAGCTCAGGATCCAAAGGGCCGGGCCAAATGGGCAGGTAAGACGAGCGGATGACGGGACAAAGAACGGGGAATCCCCAAAGGAGATAAACTCGTTCCGCATCACAATCGCGGCCGAGCCCAGCTCAGGATCCAAAGAACTGGACCAAATGGGCAGGTAAGACGAGCGGATGACGGGACGAAGCTAAAGACCCCTAAAAAAAAGAGGGGCACTGGGGAATCCCCAAAGGGGATAAACCCGTTCCGCATCACAAACGCGACCGAGCCCAACTCAGGATCCAAAGGACCGGGCCAAATGGGCAGGTAAGATGAGCGGATGACGGGACAAAGAACGAGGAATCCCCAAAGGGGATAAACCCGTTCCGCATCACAATCGCGGCCGAGCCCAACTCAGGATCCAAAGGACCGAGCCAAATGGGCAGGTAAGGCGAGCGGATGACGGAACGAAGCTAAAGAACCCTCAAAAAAAAGAGGGGCACTGGGGAATCCCAAAAGGGGATAAACCCGTTCCGCATCACAATCGCGGCCGAGCCTAGCTCAGGATCCAAAGGATCAGACCAAATGGGCAGGTAAGACGAGCGGATGACGGGACAAAGAACGGGAATCCCCAAAGGGGATAAACCCGTTTCGCATCACAATCGCGGCCGAGCCCAGCTCAGGATCCAAAAGACCGAGCCAAATGGGTAGGTAAGATGAGCGGATGACGGAACGAAGTTAAAGACCTCCAAAAAAAGAAGAGAGAAAAGAGGGAGGCACTAGGAACGAAGTTAAAAGATGATCATAGTAATCAAGCAATACACTTTATTCACCGACTCTACCGGCCGGAAAGTACATAAGTACACACGAGTTCAGAGTGAAATCAAGAGTACAAAATAACTGAAGTTGTCACGCCTCGGGAAGCTATCCTTGAATATAGATATGCCTGCAAGAGCTTTCTATGAACCCAAAGGCATGAGGGGTGAAGTAAGCCATCTTAAAAACATTAGGCGCTTTAAGAAGAACGACCTGCTAGCCAGAAGGTGCGACCGACAAACAAAATTTGACAAACTCACTCAGCTACAAGAGGGGCCGTCCTTCGCCTGAGACTTCTCCTTCAAAGCCTCCTCATAAGCCTCAGCAAACGAAGCATTGAAACCAGCGGCCTCAGGATCAAACGGAGCGGGGAGGTAACGCTCAAGAGCCGGGAGGTTTCCGGCCAAAAGGCTGATCATCCCTTTAGCAAAAGTATCATTGGCAAGCTCTGCAAGGAACTCCCGACCGTCGGAGGTCCCCGATACCAGCTCAATGCCGTCCTTCAACATATCAGAACTCTTAGCCAGGAACTCCCCGAAGCTCTGGGCAAGATGTTCCTTCACACAGACGTTCACGACATCGACGTAGGATCTGGACTTCTGGAACTCAATGGAGCCAGTTTCCTTGATTTTGGAAACATCAGCCTAAAAAACGGGGACGGCCCCCTCCACACCAACCTGGCGAAGCTGCACGTCGGATTTCTCCACGGCGGCCATTTTGGCACGAAGCAGCTGCAGCTCCTCGGCTTGTTTCTTGACCGTCTCCTGAAGAGATGAACTCCGCTTAGCAAGCCCAAGAGTAACGTTCAAGTCCTGCTGCATCTTGTTAAGGCGCTCTTTGGCCTTCTTCACCAGATCATCGGCTTCACAACGCACCTGGGCGGAAGCACGCTCCTGAGCTTCATAGGCAAATCGCGCCTTGCAAAAATAGATAGCAGCCTTATTAAGAGTGCTAAGGCCTCACTCATGAAGATCCACCGCGCTCTCACGAGCGGCAAAGTCACGAGGGTGTTTTAACCCCAAAGAGCACCAAATGGAAGAGGCCGTCTGACCAAACAGTCTCATCGACTCCGCACGGGGGCCCAACCCGGAGAACTCAATGATGTTAGAAAAGGAATCATCGGAACCGGGTGGAGGAGGGTCACTCGAGGTTTTGCCCAATGAAGTAACGGGGGGCGGCCTAGGAGGAGAGGCGACCTCGTTATCTGACCCATCAAGGATCACCACGGCCTTGGAGGATCCTTCCCCATGGCGGAACTTCGTGGCAGGCCGTTCGTCCCCGGCGGGTTCAGCTTTGGGCCTCTTTTGGCCCTGATCCTCACCAACGATCTTCTTTCCCTTGCTAACATCGGCCCGACCGGAAAAGGGAGTTGCATGGGTGTGAGGAACCATGGCGGAAGACCTGGGGAAAAGTCCTGCGTAAGGGAGATAAAAGAGTTTAGAACAATGCTTGGAATTCACAAAAAGAGAGTCCAAAACCCGGGCCACAGCGAGGACGTACATATGCCGGCCTTGCCCAAGTTGGTGTCATTCACCAGTGAACGCAAGTTCTGGACCCCCTCACCGCGATGCGTGCAGCTTGCTCCAGCTCGGCCGAATGGAGATCCGGAGGCTCAAACTTAATAGGATAAGCATTCCACCGGTCGGAGAAGGGGGGAGGGGAGTCAACCCCGGCTAGGAAGAACCTCTCCTCCCAACCGTTCGGGTTTGGGGGGTTGTTGGAAAAGAGAACCCTCCACAAACGGGCCACTATGCTGAGATAACATGTGTGGCCGTACGGGGAGAGCCGGAAGAAACGTAACATGGCGAAAACAATTTCACGAACGTCTCAACCCCCACATTGCGGCACCAAATTATGAAACCGGCGAGAATCCGACGGGAATTTGGAACGAGATGAGCCGGGGCAATACCAAGACCCCTGAAAAAAGAAATGTGGAAAGGCAACAATGGGAAAAGAAAGACCGTTACCACAGAGTCCAGATGGACGACCACATAGCCAGGCAAATGACGCATAGGATGGCGGAGGAACCATGCGTCCCAACCCCGTGGAGGGGGGAGCAACTGGGGAATCAGATTCTTCTCGCTAGGGAGCAGACGTTGGCGCTGAAGCCGAACGAGGTGAAAGTTAAGGGAATAACGAGGAGGCTGGGGGGCATCCCATGCTTATAGACCGGAAGGTCGTCCCCTGAATCGCAACCATCATCAGATGAACTTCCAGGACGGCCGTGGGCAGATTGCTTAGGGGTAATGGAATCCATAGCAAGGATGGATAAAAAACACAGGACTTATAGAGAAGAAATGACGATCTAGAGAGAGAGAATAATCTGGCAGAGTAACGACCAAGATTAATTCCCCCTTTGGGCGATAGAGTATTTATAGGCAAAAACCACCATCTGCGCCCGAATGAGGGAAAGACACGTAGCGGACCATGTTTGGTGTATCCTGCGGTTGGCACGACGCTTCGATATCCACTCCACCAGTGGCACGCGCCGGAATCATTTCCCCCACAATGAGACGTACGTAAAACAAAAAAAAACGAAAGAAGAAAATGATAAAAGAGAGAAAATGAGAAAAAGAAGGAAGAGTCGTTCCTCGTCAAAGAAGAAGAGAAAAGAGTTCATGAGAGAAGGGAGAAGAGTCGTCCCTCGCCAGAGAAAGCGGGGAACGGGCAAAGGGAGTTATGAATAAGTAAGCAGACCGAAAATCATAAAGGGCAAAGAAAAGTTTTATTCTTCGGCTCTACTAGACGGAACATACAAATAAACAAATGGGATTAGTCAAATCATGCAAGGAAACCATGGGAGGGGGGGAGCGTGGAGAGGTCTGCGGCTCTTCCAACTCATCAAAGAGAGGCTCGGGAGTCGGGGATCAGGGATTTCACCCCTCTGAATGGCCTCGGCACGCCGCTCATCTCGGCCGATCTTCCCCATGACCCGCCGAAGCTGAGCCCCCTCCGTGTAGTCCTCCACGTTAAAGGGGGGACAGCCGACCAGAGGAAGCACACTCCTGAGGGCCTTGACACCCTCATAATATCCCTTGGCAAAGGCATCATCAGCAAGCTCTGCAAGCCATTCACCACCGAGTGCAGTTTTCTCCAAAAGCCGCTCCCCATGAGACAAGTGATCCTTTTCCGGCACGGGCTGCAGCTCGGCCTCGAAAACTTCTTCAGCAGCTCCTCGACAATACTCATGGGCGCCCTGGAGGAACTGGGTGGTTTTCTTAAATTCCTCCACGTTAAGGACCAGAGTCAGAACGTCGTTGGGAGGGGATCCGCCCTCAGGACGTGGGGTAGGATCTGCGGCAGAAACAAAGGACATCCCATGCTTCTCAGCCAGGGCCACCTTGGAAAGCAGATTCTACTTCTCCTGTTGGCTCGGAGCCCGAACGGCCTGGAGCTCCAGTTGGGCCTGAGCCAGGGCAGCCTGAACCTTCTTCATCTCCGCCTGAGCAGCCTCCCGCAGCAGCACGGCTTCCTGCTCTTTCTTTAAAGCCGCACCAGCTTTTCTCTTGAGCTCGGCAAGATCCTTCTCCTGAGCGGCCCTCGCCCGCAACAAGCTTAGCCTAGCCTACAAGGAAGAAAAGTGAATTAGGTGGGGACGAATGGCAGATCAAGTGACGGGGGGAAAATGTGAGGAACATATCTCAAGGTTCAAAAGCAGAGCATGATCAACGGAATCGCCACAAGAATGATCCGACAACTCCAGCCCAGTCTGAAGGGCCATGTCCTTCCAGATTTCAGAAATCGGATGGACGGCGGAGGGCACCACAACGTTCGTAGGTTTGGGAGCAGAGGGCTCAACACGCGACCTCTTCAGCTTTTTTCCCTTGTCCTTTTCCCCACCAGCGGGGATACCAACGCCGAGCGGATCCACATTAAGGACCCGGTTATCTTGAGAGTGCTGGGCTTCAGAGTTCTGCCCAGTCACCTCAGCAACCAGAAGCTGCTCCGCTTCAACAACACGTTTATTCGCCTCAAACGCGGTGGAAGAATTGGCCTCAGAAGATTGGGTGACCCCACGAGCTCTCGCCAGCACCACTCGTTCCTTGTTGTCCTTGGCCTCACGGCGGGCTACCATAGAGGCACGATCCATCTGCTCTTGAGTAGGAGGAAGACCTGAAACAAAGAAATAACGTTAGTACCGGGCGGTGCGAATCACAAAGGCACTCACCTCAGGGAATGGACCGCCCTGGCCCACAAGATGAACACGAGAGAATGCCAGTCTAGGGATCACGGGCGGTACCTATCCCTGCATCGGAGAGTGCCTGGATGGTCAGGAGGTCCTTCAGCTTTTTAACGCCGCCCGGTTTTAGCTTATCCACGACATCTTGCAATTCTTGGGTTAGCTCCGGCGTCTTAATCTTCGGAGGATACCTGTTCCATCTTACAGGAAGCCGTTCGTCCGCATAATGAATGAAGAAAAAACGATTTTTCCAATCATGAATGGAAGTGGGAGCCCCCTCGAACAACTTCTTTTTGAGACGAGCGGCCACGCACAGAAACCCGTCGGCATTTTGAGGGGTGACTTGGAAGAAGTAATGGAAAAGCTCCAGATTAGGGGCGAGCCCTTGCGATTTACAACGAATGAGGAATGCGGAGATCAGACGGTAGGAGTTTGGCATGAATTGGGCCAAAAAAACACTATAAAATTCGAAAAAGTCAGATAAAATGGGTGGAGCGGGAAGCGCATTCCGGCTTTTATGGAATCCATGTGCACCATCACCAATCCCGGACGTCTCATGAAGAGGTTGTCCGCACCCCGGAGGCTGTAGTAAGCAGGTGGAGAGAGAATATAGTCTGCAGTTCCCTCAGGGCCCTCCTAGAGAAGACCTGTTCGATCACGGCGATGTTGGGGATGAACACTATGTGTCGGTGCTGATCCATGGGGACGCCAAGCTCATATATTCGGAGATCGTCCCCTTCTTCGGCCTCTTCACCAGAATCGCGATCGGCCGAGTGCTCCACCCTAGCCACAGGTTGCGCCACCATCGCAACGACGGTCTCAGAAACGACGCCCACGTCAACATGCCCCTCTGCCTCTGAGATCGCGGCGTCAACTGACGCCACAAGGACCGCCACTGAAGAAGCATTGGAACGGCCAGAACCACTGGCTCCCTCCGAGGAACGAGATCTGGGTTCACTGCAGAAGAGGAACCGGCAGAAGAGCCGGTAGAGGAACTAGAGCCTGTATCCGAATCGGAGGAAATTTCCATGGAACAGGCCATGGAGGGGGGTACGAGGAGAAAGGGAGAGGGATTGGATCGAAGAATTACCTTGCGGAACCTTGGAAAAGGGACGAACGCGGAAACTAGAGACACTCGCTGGACGACACTGGGAAATTAGGAGGAAGCAAAGGATGGAAAGCCCAAACCATGCCTGCGATCCCAGTATTTATAAGGGAGGCACCGGTTCAATGGCCAACCCGCGGGTGACGCGTGGCACGTAGAGACGGGCAGGTGCGAAATGATTACTTTTGCGTCGGAAGTTGAACCGGCCTGGACAGCTGGCACCTAGAGCCCCGCGAACAATGGCTGGAAAGCAACCGTCGCTTCGGGGGGAGGGAAGTAATGGCTCAAGGTAGTACGGCGGACGCTATTTACTTCTGTATGTCCCGCGCACGCTCGGAACATCAGAAGTGGGGGACTTGTGTTGGGTTAATGGCCTAACAAGGGCCGGCCCATCAACCCCTATGGGCCGCACGAGAACATCTGGCAATGGGTCCAAAAGGAAGCCCAAGGGCCATGGGACGTACGTAGCCCAGCATGACCAAACTTCAGGGTAAAGAGCCAGGGGACGTACGTAGCCCAGCAGGACCAAGCTTCAGGGCACCATGGCTAGGGGACATACGTAGTCCAGCATGACCAAGCTTTAGGGCCCAAGGGCCAGGGGACGAACGTCTTGTGGTTTACCATCCAAGGGTCCAGGCTGCCACCAGAGGGTTGAGTCCAGCCTGAGGGACGAACGTACCCTTATCATGGCGGGAAGCCTAGATCCTGGCGGGAAATGCATGAAATGCGGGAGATTTGGTGGTTGGGATCATGTCGCCCACAACCAACCACGTCAGCTCCCCAACCACCATGGGGTACTATAAATAGTCGCATTTATTTAATTGAAAAGGGTTCGCATTTTGACTCTCTAACATTGTAATAGCAATCACAGCTCATAGCATAGCTTAGTACGTTCGGCCTTTCGGCTTGTAATCGTTGAAGTGAATAAAATACAGTTATTGGCCTATTCCCCGCTGCCTAGTGGTCTCATTTGTCCTTCACCCATTCGAAACCCCCAGGTTACGTGTTGGGCCTGCGGGTTGAGGGAATAAACCTCAACAAGTCCAAAGAAATGAAAAATTATTTTGTTAATTTATGAAACATGTAATAATTTCATAAATACTAATAATTAATGATTATGTACATATCTTTGTATAGACAGAGTATGGTGGAAAATCACATAAAAAACTGTTTAGAGTCAAAAAGATGGAAAAAAATTGTCTTGATTAGTGAAGCATCTAATAAATCTATAAACCGCAATAATTAAAAATTATGTAAGTATTTAATTAATAGTTACAATGTATAAATAACACATTAAAAATGAAATAAATATAAATATAAAACTTGAAAAATAGAAAGGTAAAAAAATCAAATTTCATTTGGACACATGAAAATAAAGATATAATGATGTAATATTCTCAAACTAGATTAGCTACTAAAAAATTACTAATATTTGTGTAGTTCTATATTGTGTAAAATTAGGATATCACATTTGCTCTACCGTCAATTTAAAGGGAAAGAATTAACGGAAGGACTTGATTAATATGATTCTAATAGATTAAGGACTAAAATGATATATTTAATAGATTAAGGACCAAAATGATATGATGCTGATAGTTTAGGAATCATTTATGCATTTTACTCAAGTTTGGGATTCTTATTGTGCTTTTGGGGCACACAACATGGAACCTCCTTTCATGGTCGTTATTATCGGTCTAGGAACTTATAACAATGACTTTATTACCAAAACGACATTCCATAAATCCTCGGTTGATACCCATTATTAGGGCATCTCCAATGCAGGGGTGCATTGGAGTTCCATGTCAGCAAATGCACATTTTATTGTGAAATGTACTCTCCAATGGCAATGCTAATGGATCTTCAAAATCTGAGTTGGCAAAGCAGGAGGTCCAACACAAGGTCTACAAATAGACCTTCTGTGCCACCCTCTGACACTCCAGCTAAGCACCGTACGTAGCTTCCTTTCTTCTTTCGATGTTGTTCCCTTTCTGCATTGGAGTACACTCCAAATAGACCATCTCCATTTTCTGATATTTGCTCTAGACCCTCTCTATTTTCTTGCCACATAAGGAGCAATGCAACATGAGCATTGGAGATGCTTTTAGCAATTTAGAAGAACAAACACTCGTCCACCTTTGATACATGGAGAACCCAGCTCAGAGTTGTGCATTTTTCTCTAGGGAGAGCACCGGGGAGTGTTTGGGAGTGGCCGTGAAAAGGGGCACACATCCAAGTTAGCAATAGGTTTGGAAAATATTATAACTTGTGGAATTATCATGTAACTTTCCGGTCAAATTTTTACATGTACTGAAATTGGACATATATACATAGTACGGAGTACTTCGTATTTTGCAAGTAAGTGAAATTACAGGACTAATAACATATACTACCTCAGTTATTCCGTAACAGATATATCTTTCAATTTGAAAAGTAGGTGAGATTAAGAATAGTGAAAGAAGATATAAATTATGGAGAGCATAATGGGAAGATAATGAAATAGTGTGTTTGAATGAAGGATAAATCCAAAAAAAAAAGTAATTGTAATAGTATATTATTTTGAAAATTATTGAGGATATGATATGAACCTTTAGAAATGGAAAAATATGAATGTTACACTGCTTTAACAAATTCCTCCCAAGAGAATAGTAACAATAGTTCCAAAAAATGTGTACAACACTTGCTTTATTGTCAATTAAATCAACCTATAATTAGAGATTCATTGCTTCTTCTTTGTCTCCGGCTTGTGCTTTCATTTCTTGTCTTTTCCCTTTATCAACCTGGCCTGTTGTAGCCATTATTATTACTCCGTATTATTGATGCATGCATGTCCCACCATTGTCTTCATTTCTCTTTCTAATTTAGATTGAATTGAAATTTCTAAAGCCAGTCCATTGATAAATGTATTATTAAATGAGATTTAGAAACTTCTTTTTATTAATGTATTTTCACCGGCCAGTTCCAATGTGAAACTGAAAATCTTAATTATACAATATATTGAATATGATATTCTTTACTATGTGTAAAATTATACTACCTCCGTAACATTCCCATCTTTCCATTTAAAAGTATGTGAGATTATGAATAGTGAAAGAAGATTTAAATTATTAAAGGTATGATGAAAAGATAATAAAACATTGTTTGGAATGAAGTATAAATCCAAAAATAAATGTTGTAATAGTGTATTATTTTCAAAATTATCGAGGGTATGATGAGAAAATTTAAAACAGGAAGATATGAATGTTATGGTTGAAAAAAGAAAGTAAGAAAATCTTTTTTTACAGAGGGTGTATAATATGTGTGTGTGTTTGTTGTGCTTATGAATGAAAAATATTGTAGTCATCATTGGAAAAATACTGGCATTAGTTATAATAAATACGGCCATGCCGAATACATAGTACTACAACTATGTTTTAGTCATGCGGTCATGCTTAACAAATGTCAATAAATAATGTTATGTTGGTCCTATTTTGTGAAGAAAAACATAAGAGTGCTATTTTAGAATTTCACATTATTTACTCCTATTTTAGGGAATTGATGAAAATGAATCGATTTAGAAGTTGTTCTGTTCGTCTTATTCTTATTACTTATTGCTTATTCTTATTTTATTCAGATAAGATTACATCAAATCAGAAAAATTCAAATCAAATCAGATCTGAAACATTCAGATCAGATCAAATCAGAAAGATTTAGATCAGATCAGAAGCATTCAGATCAGAAACATTCATAGCAAATTGGAAACATTCTATTATTATCGATTACAAAGATTTAGATCAGATCAGAAGCATTCAGATCAGATCAAATCTGAAACATTCAGATCAGATCAGATAAGAAAGATTTAGATCAGATCAGAAGCATTCATATGAGAAACATTCATAGCAAATTGGAAACATTCTATTATTATCGATTATATTATTATTGATATTATTATTATTATTATTATTATTATTATTATTAAAATTATTATTATTATAATTATTATTATGATTATGATTATTATCATGATTATTATTATTATTATTATTATTATTATTATTATGATTATTATATGGCCCAGGAACCCTCGACCCACATACTTCCACTAATGAAATCAGACCCAACACGCCCAAGTGGCCCAAACACAACAAACAAGACTCTGGACATCCCACACTACAACAAGGTTTTGCCTTCGGCCCCATACCCGAAGGCCCAGGGGACGTACGTCCTTCGACACATGAAGGCCGCAGGGGACGTACGTCCTTCGGTACATGAAGGCCCCGGGGGACGTACGTCCTTTGGTACATGAAGCCCCACAGGGGACATACGTCCTTCGGTAATAAAACATTGTTTGGAATGAAGGATAAATAGAAAATAAATGTTGTAATAGTGTATTATTTTCAAAATTATTGAGGGTATGATGAGAACATTTAAAACGGGAAGATATGAATGTTATGGTTGAAAAAGGAAAGTAAGAAAATCTTTTTTACGGAGGGTTTATAATATGTGTGTGTGTTTGTTGTGCTTATGAATGAATAATATTGTAGTCATCATTGGAAAAATACTTGCATTAATTATAATAAATACGGTCATTCCGAATACATAGTACTGCAACTATGTTTTAGTCATGCGGTCATGCTTAACAAATGACAATAAATATTGTTATGTTGATCCGGCCTATTTTGGGAAGAAAAACATAAGAGTTCTATTTTAGAATTTCAAACATTATTTACTCCTATTTTGAGGAATTGATGAAAATGAACCGATTTAGAAGCTATTCTGTTCGTCTTATTCTTATTGCTTATTGCTTATTCTTATTTTATTCAGATCAGATCAGAAACATTCAGATCATATCAGATCAGATCAGAAACATTCAGATCACATCAGAAAGATTCAGATCACACACATTCAGATCAGAAACATTCATAGCAAATTGGAAACATTCTATTATTATAGATAATAATAATAATAATAATAATAATAATTATCATTATTATTATTATTATTATTATTATTATTATTATTTGATGGAGTATATGGCCCAGGAACCCCCAGTCCATAGACTCCTACTATTCTAAGGGAGGCCCAATAGGCCCAGGAAGCACAGCAGGCCCAAATCACAGCAACCCAAGTACTAAGCAACCCACATGGCACACTGGGGGTGCCTTCGGCCCCCTGGCCGAAGGCTCCAAATTCTGACAGGATAGCCAACTCAAGCAAACAAAGTTAATGGGAGAAAACGGCGAAAATCAGTAGCCCTCGGCACCTAGAGCCCTCGGCACTAAGGAGGTCCCCGGTACTCAGAGCCCTCGGCTAATCATCTGCAGCCGAGGCCAGGGCACCTTTCTCGACATAATATCCTCTCCACATGCACCTGAATCATCGTACCAAGTACGACGTCACATCCAACAGCCGCATTTAATGCGGCCACATGCGAATGCCAGCGCCACCCCGTTGAGGTGACCCCTCGACCACCAGAATGATGACATGTGTCCCTATCTGGCATTTATTACTACTATAAATAGCGCCCCTTTTCCCCATTTGTAGACCAAGCAAAAAATACGCTCACTACTTTCTCAGCAATATACTCTCTCTCTCTCTCTCTTACTTATGCTCTGACTTCTCTCTAGTTATTCCCCGCAATAACCCTTCGGATACATACCCCCGGGTAGACTATCCATCCTTTGGTGCTCTCTTTGAGAGGTCGAATAATCGAGTAAGAAACCCTCCCCCTCGCTAAACACAAAACACTTAGCGAAAATGGTGAGAACAACTCGTGCCAACTCCAAGAACGTTGAGGACAGGAACCTAGCCCTCGGCGAAGTCGACGTCCCCGAAGCCTCTAAGAGGGCTCCCGGGGGCGGCGTCATCGCCGGTTTGGACCAGACCGCTGTCGACCTACGCCATCAGATTCAACAGAATGCCCCTGATGCCTGCCTCGACATCGAGGCCAAGAAGAAGGACCGGAGCGAGAACCAAGTTAGCCCTCCGGTCATCACTATCGACGTACAGTCGGCGTTTTCCGCCTTCATCCAGACGCTCACCCAGAATCCGGGCACCTTCAGCACTTTGGTTCCCCTCCAACCTCAGGTCGGGGAGAATATCATGCCTCCCCCTCATCCACACCCCCTCGGGAACCCTGTCCTCCGAATTGGGAACGTCGAGGGGGTCGTGGCCCAAGATACGGCCTCCTAGGAAGTCCAATCTCGGGACCTCCATGACATGAACAAAGAACAGCCCTGGAGGCCCAGGGGACGTACGTCCTTCGGCGCAAAAAGGCCCCAGGGGACGTACGTCCTTCGGTACATGAAGGCCCCAGGGGACGTATGTTCTTCGGTACATGAGCCCCGCAGGGGACGTACGTCCTTCGGCACATGAAGGCCCCAAGGCTACGTACGGCCTTTAGCACATGGCGGTATCCAGCTACGTACGGCCTTTAACACATGGCGGTATCTAGCTACGTATGGCCTTTAGCACATGGAGGTATCCAGCTACTTACGGTCTTCGACACATGAAGTCCTCCGTGGTACGTACGGCCTTCAGCACATGAGGGTCTCCAGCTACGCACGGCCTTCGGCACATGAAGTCCTCCGGGGTACGCACGACCTTTCGACACTACCCCGACAAGATCTCCTCCCTGCACGCTCTAGATCGCCAAATTAAATGCGGTATCACTTTCAACCACCGCATTGAATGCGGCTACATGCTATGTCGGCGACACCCTAACTTAGTTGACCCTTCATCGCTGGTTACTTGGCACGTGTACCCTCATTTATTGCATCTCGCATTTATGACTGCTATAAATAGCAGGCACTTTCCCATTGTAACGGATCCGAATAACAACTTTATTGAATAAATACCCCCTCTCTCTTACTTGTTCCGACATCTCTCTAGATACCCCTAGCGGTATCCCCCGAATATACTATCTGTCATATACCGGTTTAGAAAGTTAAGATCAAATCAGAAGGATTCGGATCAGATAAGATCAGATCAGAAAGATTCAGATCGGATCGGATCGGATCAGAAAGATTCAAATCGGACCGGATCGGAGTAGATCAGAAAGATTCAGATCAGATCAGATCAGAAAAATTCAGATCAGATCTTAAAAAATTCAAATCAGAAAACAATTCTTAGTCAGATTGGGGGAGGTAATAATGTGACGACAAAGTGATGGTTGTCAACTTATTTATTTCTTGGAATGTTTCTTGTGGCCTAGAATGCCTTTCCATTCGATATTGGCGCTTTCGTTTTTATCATCAAACATCTACTTCGTACTACAAAGGCAGGCAGGGGCTTGGATGCCAATGGAGTTGCTTTCACTCGGTGTATATCTAAAAGTATGCCAATGGAAACTCATGCTCATGAAAAATCACGTCACGTGACACAAAAAATTCTTCGATATCTAGATCAAACACCTTCCAAACGAGCCTTCCATGTTCCCAGAGGGCTCAACCGAATCTGCCAGCACTTCAGGTGGGGTAGGACCAGGATCAGTTTTTGGGGCATGTTAAAAATCTTCATCAAAATCTATGGACATAGGCACGGGAGGGGCAGCCGAGGCAGTGGGAGGTGCCACAAATGGAAACTCATGCTCATGAAAAATCACGTCACATGACACAAAAAATTCTTCGATATCTAGATCAAACACCTTCCATCCCCTTTTCCCATTTAGATAGCCCATAAAGATGCATTTGCGCCCCCGGGGTGCAAACTTATTTCCTTTAGCCCGCTGATTGTGAGCAAAACATAAACATCCAAAAACCCGCAACTCATCATAATTAGGAGCTTTCTGACACACTACCTCATATGGCGTTTTATTTCCAAGCAAGCCCGAAGGCGTGCGGTTAATAAAAAACACCCCCCCCCCCCCCCCCAAGATACATTCACCCCAAAAACGTATGGGGAGACTAGCTTGGAACATAAGGACCCGAGCAACATTAAGAATATGTTGATGTTTCCTTTCCACCCTTCCATTTTGTTGTGGCGTCCCAACACAAGAGGTTTGAAATAAAATGTCGTGAGTATTAAAAAAATCAATCATGCAAGTAAATTCTGTGTCATTATCGCTACACACACCGGGCCCGGGTCAAGTTCAATTTTTTTTTGGTTTCTAATTAACACCTGACCCCCCCCCCCCCCTTCACCCCCACCCCCAAACCCTTCCAAAACACCCAACCGTAACCTAGAAGAGCAAAAAAAATGAAAAAAAATTGAACCGGGCCCGACACGAACCGCCTGGGTTGGTTCACCAAAAGTTGGGCCCGAGCCCGGCCCGCCCGACCCCGGCCCGCCCGACCCACCCAAACGGGCTAAAAACCCGGAACCGGCCAACCGGTCCCGGTTCGGTCCGGGCCCAAACAGTAACGGGCCAGGCCGGTTCCGGGTCGGACCGGTTCCGGGTCGGGCCGGGCCGGGCCGGTTTAGTCCATCCCTACCTTGGATTTCTTAGATAAAATGAGATGATTACTACGGAGTATAAATATATTATAATATTCAATTTTTTCTATCTCAATAAACACATCCAAACCAATACTCCCTCCGGTCCTTAATTAACTTTACACCTTCCTTTTTAGACCGTTCCATATTAAACTTTACACTTTCTTATTTGCCTTATTTGGCAAACAAATCTACACCAAACAGTGTTAAACAGTGTTAAACAATGTCAAACAGTGTAGTCTAGCGTACATTCAAATTTATTTTTTTAATATGTGTGAAGTCAAAGTGTAAACTTCGTTAAGAATCGGAGAGAGTACTAAATTCGCATCAACACACCACTCATGTTCCCTAAATAATACTCCGTATTAGGAAACCCTCAAGTAATCTCATTAAAAGTGTTTTTCCAGTCCAGGAATTAAACAACAAAGGGCCCTAGTAAAACCAAGGTGGAGTTGGAAGAAAAAAGGAGCTGACTATTCATAAAAAGCAAGTCCCTCTAATCCATTTTAATGAAATGTACACACATCATTCTTGATGAGCAAACAGTAATACTACGTACACAACAACTTAGAGAAAAGGGAACCATTTGATTGATTTCCCGTGAATTTTTTGATAAATTTTTTTGAGCATCTTCTATATGAATTCAACTCAGGAAGGCAGTCAACTGAATTTCAGAAAATCATTTGATTGTTTTTCCTCTTAATTAGCAAAAGTAAGGTGTCCGGTGTTTATGGTCCGCTATAGTTTTGATTCGCAATAGAACATTTCTAGGAAACAGATAGTAAACTAGGATTATTAATGCATGCGTCTCATGGTTAATAATCTAAGGGAAATTAATTATATTAATTAAATCAATAAACCGTTTGTGTTGAGGTTATCAATCTCAATCGATTTCATCTTAGAAAAAAATGCTCAAAAAAATTCATCAAAAAATTCCACCGAGAACTGCGGCGGTCGGAAAGAACCTTCTATATAAGAGATGATTTGCACTTGTACTTAGAAAACCTATTTGACACTTTTCCCCAACAACTTATTGAAACTATACAAATTGCAGCACCTGCGAAATTAGTAACTGCAAGACACATACATTACATATTCTCATAATTTGCACAACAAATTGTGATTTCCCCTATATTCCATATGTTATTTAGCTCATCCATCAATGTGTAAGCAGTTGAGAATAATGGCAAAACCAATAACGATGTTTTATAAACTAATCTTAATAAATGATCAAGTAAATTATAATTAAACATGTAAATAATGCAGGGGGAGTATAATATGGAGTAACTATTATACCACTCTACATTTAATTACAAATGAGTGGTATCAGGTTTGATAGAAACCATGCAAATTTGCAAGAAAAAAATCAAAGCCCTAATATCCATTTTCGTTGAGTAAATTAAAAAAAAAAACAGAAGGAGAATACAAATTTAAGAAACAGTTAAGAGGATATATATATAGTATTATAGTGATGATTTATAATAGCATCAGAGACCAAAAAGGCGGGGTTTCAATATTAATATTTTGCAGAAAGCTACTATTCAAAGTTTACTCTACTGCAGAAAATTGTTCGATGGGTGTCCGCAAAAAGGTCCGACGGCGGGATTACTCGGCGGCTGAGGATGATCCGCCGCTGAACTACGCTTACCCGATGCTGCCGCCGCCGGTCGCTTCCGCTTTTTCTCGTAGCTGACCCCTCTAGACTTTGACTGAAAATCCCGGACGTCCCGGAGGAAGAGCCGCACAGCCCTGGCGCCAAACGGGTTCGACTCTGGCTTTCCGCCGTGCTCCTCGTAGGCGGCGCGGAGGCGGCCGATGAGCGCGTCGAGGCTTCCCCAAGCTTGCCGGAGCGGGCAGGGGCAAGGCGCGGGCGGGTTGGGCATCCCGAAGAAGGGGCAGTTGTGGTTGTGAACCTTAGTCTTCCCGAACTGGTCGAGGTAGCGGAGGAACTCGAGGACGTGGGCCCCGCTGCAGAGAGGGAGGGCTAGCGGTGGTCGGTGGTTGCGGAGGTACTGGCAGAAGGTGTTCCAGTCGCGGCGCTTCTGGTTCTCGTACCGGCTGAGCTGAGGCGGTGCTGGCTGAGAGGGGTCGAGGACGGCGGAGGAGGAGGATGAGGTCGTCAGGGAACCGGCCGGCCCGGTCTGGTTGATGATCCCGGAATCAAGATTATGGTGAAGTGGAGCAATGAAATCCATGGGTGGGTGGGTGGGTATTTTAGTAGGTAACTAAAAAAAGAAAAATCAATGTTCAACAGACAGCAGCTAGCTATGTAGGTGGGAGTTCTTTTCTTGTTTCTTGTTTGGCCTTTTTTGTCAAGTGATATGGAATATACAGTAGGTGTTTATATATAAATTTGGATAATCTAAGGTGAATTAACTTTTCAGGAGCTAGGAATCTCTGATCTGGTTAGAGGAACAAGATAGTTGGGTTGGGTAGGGGTAAATATGTATCAGGTAGCTAGATAGCTATCTATGTGTGGAGCAGATCTTTTTCACTGCAAATCATCTGAAGACTTTTCATTTCAAGAAAACTCCAAAAAAAACTGAAAATCTTGAAAACACAGGTGACTGACTGAGTATCTGCAGTACCTGTGTGATAATCTGATATCTCCAGGATCTGGAGATGGAACAGCCCAAAAAGCTTAGTGAACTTGGGGTGATGATCCTATCGGAGATGAGCTGAGTAACACATAAAATGAAAAAAACTATGACTTAGGTTTCTCGGTGTTAATTACAGAAATGAAGAGGGAGGTTTTGTGGAGAGAGAGGGGGAGAAGGTCTTGGCTGGGCAAGAAAGACAAAGTGGAAAGAGAGGGGAGTGGTAATGGACATTAATGTGAAGTGATTGGAGGTAGAAAACCATCAGCTGATCGATGGATGTGCCCACTCAATTTACCGACTACTACTTTAATGCTAAGATACTCATGTCCCTATTTGTTTTTTTTTTTGTTACCGATATAGTCTAAACACTGAGGAATAGTCCTCTAAACAATTGGGTACCTCCGTAAATGGTAAAAAAGATCCAAGGAAAAAATGCAGGATCCCCATAAATCCATAATTGCCCGAACCCAAATGTTTGTAATAATTACTCTCTCCCTCTATCCCTTAAAACTTTATCAAGTTTGACCGACACAAATATTAAAAAAGTAAAAACTGTATGATAGAAGTTTGTGCTATAGAGAAAGAATTGATTGTAGCCACAAACTCTTTACTTAAAATAAAAAGTGACAAAGTTAGTTGGACATCCAAAAAATGAAAGTTGACAAAGATTTAAGGGACGGAGGAAGTAAAGAGGAGTGTTTTTCTATTTTTTGCTTATACTCTCTCCGTCCTCCTAATCTTGGGACAGAAGGAGGGTGTGGTGTTTTAAAAAAGTAGAATTATGTGATTGATAATGAGTTGATAAAGTGAGAATAAAGTAAAAATGAATTAGCTAGAGTCACATAAATATTAACAAATATGATATGAGACAATAATATGGAGACATCCGAAAAATTGAAAAATGATACAATTATAGGGGAACAGAGAGAGTAGTAGATTGAGTGTTTGAAACTCCTTTTTCATTTTGTTATTACATAAAAGCACTTATTTTATTAAATATCACTAATTTTTACTTTTTTTTTACAAAAAAAGGCTTATATTAATATGAAATACTCCCAACAATCACCAATATCCATAAACCTTAGAGTCAACTACCTAAATAGGACTAAAAGTGGAAAAATTGCACAACTAGGACAACATTTTTTAAATTCTCCTAATTGAACTATTTATGTTTGTTTGAACAAATATACCCTTGTACCTTTTGAAATGTTTTAGTCACGAAAATTATAAAAATTGTAAGAAAATAATAGAAATTGTATGAAACTATTAAAAAATTTATAAAAATATTTATAAAAAAATAAAAAAAAGTAAAAATTAAAAACAAAAAAAATTGTCAAGTTTGCCAAGACTGTGTTTGAAAAGATTACTCTAAGTGTGTGTCCCTTAAAACTTTGCCAAGTTTAACCGGTACGGGGATTAATAAAGTAAAAATTGTATGATAGAAGTTTGTGCTAAAGAGAAAGAATTGATTATAGCCACAAATTCTTTACTTATAATGAAAAGTGACAAAGTTAGTTGGACATCCAAAAAAAGAGAATTGACAAAGTTTTAAGGGACGGAGGGAGTACAAAGGAGTGTTTTTCTATTTTTTGTTTATAATTTCTCCGTCCCCCTAATCTTGGGACAGAAGGAGGGGTGTAGTTTAAAAAAAAAATAGAATTATGTGATTGATAATGAGTTGATAAAGTGAGAATAAAGTAAAAATGAATTAGAGTCACACAAATATTAACAAATATGATATGAGACAATAATAGGGAAACATCCAAAAATTGAAAAATGAGACAATTATAGGGGAACAGAGAGAGTAGTAGATTGGACGTTTGAAACTGTTTTTTCATTTTGTTATGACAAGCACTTATTTTATTAAATATCACTAATTTTTTTTAAAGAAAAAGGCTTATATTAATATGAAATACTCCCAACAATCACCAATATCCATAAACCTTAGAGTCAACTACCTATATAAAACTAAAAGTGGGAAAATTGCACAACTAGGACAACATTTTTTAAATTCTCCTAATTGAATTATTTATGTTTATTTGAACAAATATACCCTTGTAACTTGTGAAATGTTTTAGCCACAAAAATTATAAAAATCATAAGAAAATAATAGAAATTGTAAGAAACTATTAAAAAAAATTTAAAAATATTTATAAAAAATTAAAAAATAAAATACAAATTAAAAACAAAAAAATTGTCACCTCTGCTACCCCCAGCTCCGCTAGCTCCCATCACCGGACGAAATATGTCAACATTTTTAGTAATGTCATAATGATGACAGATTCAATGAAAATTTTGGCATAATGAAGAGTCATAATGTCATTTTCTTAGTTTTTTTTACAAAAAGTGGCAAAATTTTCAGAAGGCGGTGGTGTTAGGAAGCGGCAGAAAAGGTATCCATAGTTTTATGGGTTTTTATTATTTTTTATGATTAAAAAAATTATTTTATAAATATTAATTTTTATGTTTTTAAGATTTTTTATTATTTTTATGGTTTTATTATGAATTAAAACATTTCATTATGAATTAATACCCTTAGGGGTATTTAGGGTAGAAAATTAATGTTTAGTCCTATTTGGGAAATAAAAAAGTAGTAGTCTTATTTGTGCTTTATAGGGACCCATGTCCTATTTAGGACAATAACTATAAACCATAATCTCCCTCTAATTCACAACTCACAACCTAGAAAGAGCGAGACTAATCGCTGAATGTGTGAGAGTTTCGCGGCTATTATTGGCTGAGTCAGCCTGATTGAAATCTGACAAAAGTCTATCAACTAAAATAAATCAAACCACAATCCTACCTCCCATATTGTTAATCATAAAAACAAAACAGAAACTAGCTAGTAAACGGTCTTAACTGAAAATAGAAAAAATAGACAAAGTTCATTTGATGGAGCTCGCTTCTATCCTCTCCTAGTCATCTTGCGCAATCTTCAACTGTGTGATAGGCGAGTTGCAACTGTGCAACTCACCTTCTTCCCAATTTTTTGCACTCTCAACTTCACCGCCATATTGTTGAACATGTAGAAAGGTATTGTCCTTGTAATCCTGAGGGTTGTAGGAAGAGTGAAGGACTCCCTTTCGGACCAGAACTTAGGGCCATAAAAGGAAGAGCACAGGTAGGAGAGAATCAATGGTTAGTTGCAAATGGAAAAGGAAGAGGCAAGGATGAAGCGAGTAGAGCGGATAGAACATGTAGAAAGGTATCGTCCTTGTAACCCTGAGGGTTGTAGAAAGGTATTGTCCTTGTACCAGCAAGGATGAAGTTGCAAATGGCACCCACAACTTCTTCCCATTTCTCCTGCAGTGTTTGATCTTGACCCTGCATCAGACCGTTGTGATCCTCCAACTCTGACGTATCCGCTCTACTCGCTTCATCCTTGCCTCTTCCTTTGCCATTTGCAACTAACCATTGATTCTCTCCTACCCGTGCTCTTCCTTTTATGGCCCTAAGTCCTGGTCTGAAAGGGAGTCCTTCACTCTTCCTACAACCCTCAGGGTTACAAGGACAATACATTTCTACATGTTCAATAATCCCACACGCAAAATAAAAAGTGTGCATTTTTTCATTCCAAAACTTGACACAAAAATTTGTACCTTCATCCGTTTGCAAAAATATTTTCCTTTTCTGAGGCTTGCTCATATCTATACTAACTATGATTCTCATAAACGGGTTTCATTTAGCAGAAATGTTATATTCATCCAATTTTATAAACTTCCCCACAAAATTGCCAATCCTAGTTGCATTTTTTAGATAGAAATGTCTTACTGGTACGTTACATCATGAACATGTAACCAGAAACTAGCCCTATTTAAAGGTACCACCATAGGTAGATCCCCTTCCCTAGTTTGCTCAATACAATATTTTTATCAAATGTCCACGTTCCTTCCTCGGGCTCCAATACTCGGAGCATGTCATTTTCATTATAGAAGCAAAACATATATCACCCGACCCCTTGTTCGGTAACAGTGATATCTCGTATATGTTTCCAAACATTGGCCATCGTATCTCAGAAAATAGAAAAGCGTATTGAATATTCATATATGATTGTCCCTCCTAGAGAAAGACCTACATCTGTAGTAGCAGGAGCCGTGGCCTCCACTGTAAGAATTCATCCTCGTCAATTTCCATTCTTCCACAAGCATTAGCCAGTCTCTTGATCTCGCCCTGCACTTAATAACCTTCCATCGTCTCTGTTCGAAACACCGTTACTCATAAATGAATACTCACCTAATCTGCATGGAAAACCTTATTAAGCCTTCATGTGACGTTAGGCCTTACGTCATTCGTTTGTCGCTTCCTACTTCTCGCCAAAGTCTTGCGGGTCAGTTCATCATCTTCGCACCTTTCTCACGCTGAAGGGATTGTTGCCGTACCGAGACTTGCCTTGCTGAAACAAGACGATCCCCTTCAATTGTCGACTTGTTGTTGACGAAATTCCAATAAGAGAATGGGACAAATTTAAACTAAGACTATTCATCGTAATTAACTGAATAATAGTACATAAGATTCAATAGAGTAATTAATTATGTTGGACTACGTGAATGTGGGCAAAACCAACAGTATTCTAGTAATTAATGTCTAGCTATATATTGTATATTCCATGATGTAATATGTTACAATATATATTATGTAAAATAACATATTCTTTGGGGTCGTTCATAACAGCTCGGTTAATTACGATTATCTGACGATTCTATGATGGTTCTAATGGAGAAGCGATACCATACCATCTTAAATAAGATAATCGGTTCGGTACTGTACACTACTACATTATCCTGATTCTTTCGATTCCAGTACGGATAAGAACGATTCTCAATACTTAAACGAAAAATCTAAGACCCGTGTTGAGCCCTAGTTTTGACTACACCTCCATTTGTTATTAGTTACAAACATACACTTTATTGGTTCAAACATACTCATCATGAACATGTTATAGTATGTTCATGATAATTTCATGGAATAATTTCACATTTAAGCTTTCAAGATAACGGAGCACCAATGATCGATGGAGAAAACTTTTATTAGCTATAGAAAAATTTTAAAGGTATCAAAGTACGTACTCCGTAATACTATCGTATTTTACACTGCCATACTAAAATAAATAATATTAGAGGGGCCCAATTTATTTTTACAAAGTACTCCCTCCATAAGAGAGATCTTCTCACTTTAAAATTACGTGAGATTATGAAGAGTGAAACAAAATGTAAATTATTGAAAATATGATGAGAAAATAGTGGAATAATGTGATAAAATGAAGAATAAATCCAAAAAAGAAGTCGTGGTAATAGTGTATTATTTTCAAAATTATTGATGATGTGATAAGGAGATTTAAAAATGAGAAAATTATTTAGTTACAAATGAAAAAAGAAAATGGAATAACTTTTCGTTACGAATATGATACGTAAAATTCAATGAAATAAAAAATTTGGAGGGGCAAGGCCCTAAAGATACACATGCTTCTGCCCCTATTGTTAACAACACTACAAATTTAAGAAATAAAACATAATTTAGGAAATCTCACATGTTTCTTATGTGGGAGTGACATCTTCTTGTGTATTGTTACATCTTTTTATGCACCGGTTAGATTTCGGTTTGTCTCAACAAGTTACATTTTGCAGTTATATTTTCCATCAATGTAAATTATATTTTCTATAACATGAGTTACATCACAACATAAAGTCCTACTATTGTGACAAAACTATCGGTTGTTTGCAAAAAAAAGGCAAAAAAGTGATTTTTTGAAAACATTTTTATGACCTAATATTAAAAAAATAACATATTTACTATTTAAGTAAACTCCTGCTATTAAAAAATCAGTTTTTTTTCAAAAAATGATTTTTGGCAAAATAAATGAAAAAAGAAACTGATATTAAGAAAAAAACATTAATTATGGCATTAATATTAAAAAAACATATTCACTATTTATGTAAAGTAATTGAGTAGTTAAACTCATTGTTTTCATTCATATCAATGTTTTACTTCTTATGATCCGTGTATTACACAAGTCACATTTTGACTTACCTGTAGTTACATTTCTTATTAGCGTGAGTTACATTTCTTTATACGCGAGTTACATCATTCTGCTACTAGACAATGAAAAAAACAAAAAAAAAATAATGTTCACCCGAGTGAATAGTAGCATGCGATTTTTCGTGTGGGAGCAGCATGCTCACAGTGGGCTCCTCCCATGATATAGCGTGTGCTTAAATTCATATCACCTCTTCTAGAATTAGGAGTACCGCTTAAAAATTAAAAACATGATAAATTTTACAAAAAACAGGGAAAACTCCTATTTATTTTTCAATCATGACAGTAACGACTCGTAATTCAAATAAACATAGTAGTCTTATTTTAAAATTACAGAACATTTTTACTCATATTTAGGACAATTTCCCAAAAAAAGGAAATTTTTGAAAACAAGATCGAATAAAATACTTCATCTAAATAATACTACATGTGTACTTTAAAAGTTTGTTACATTTTTCTTTTTGGGATGTATTTTAAGTTTGCTACACTTTTCCTTATTAGTAATTGTTTCTTTTAAAAAAATGAGTTACCATCGATCATTTTTCCTATATTTTATCATCTCTTTCATACTTTTCCAATTGAAGAGATAATATCTAATTGTAAAGACAATATCTATTTGATTGGTACTGTTGTGTCCGCTTTTTCCTTGCGTACCAGATTGGTTGGATAAGCCACACATGTAAATCTGGCAGCTGGCATGTACGATACTATAACAGAATTATGTGATGTTAGCACCATGTTTCAGTTCTCATATAGTGACGTCATGTTGAATGTAAGTGAGATCCAACTCTTGTAATGTCAAAGTCCACAGTCTCTATCTCTGGCCCTAGGCTCGTCCATAGAGGCCAAGCTCGGACGTAATGCGCTTAGCTAAAAAGATAAGTGACCTCGGCTCATAATGTGAAACAGTAATGCCCTTATTGATCTCTGATAGTCCCTATTTATGAGACGATAATCTAACGTACAACAACAACAATATAATAGAAGCAGAGAATCACATAATGATAGAGATATGTTGATCGTTGAAACCCTCTTCTATATACCGTATAAGCTCTGAGAAAGATATGAGCGTAAAAAGCTTGTGAGACTTAGGGTTTGCTTAAGTTAGCATCCTTTTATACATAAGGATGTCTAACTTAAGGCTTACAAGTGGGCTAATGGGCTGAAATACATTTGTGACTCATATTACACATTTAATTAATAATTACACAAATACAAAGATATGTAATTAGATTGGACACCATAAAATATTCCCAACGATCTCCCCTTGGTGTTCAATCGTGTTCAATCAGGATTGCAGCGCATATATCTTTCTCTTTATGTTTATTCAGCAATGTAGAGGAGAGTGTAGATAAAATCTATTGAGTTGCTCCTCTTTTGTCTTGATCTTCAGTGGAGCTCAGCTTCCTTTGTCTTCATGTTGAACTCAACTTCTTAACAAGGCTTTATGAAGAAATTCTTGCAATCTCCCCTTTGATGTCTTCTTGGCAATTTGATCTTTGATACCAGGGGTTGAGGAATCTTGAAAATCGTGCTTGTAATCCTTGCCTTCCAGAAGTAACTCTTGATCAGCTTGAATGAAGTCCGAAGGCGCCTCTAGAATGAATATTCCGATGATTTCCAGGCATGCAAGGGATTCATCTTTGGTACACGAGTATCTGACCTTTGTCCCCTCCACAATGTAGTCTTTTAGACTATTTGAAGTGAATGCTTTTGAGGAGAACCAGACGGTTGCACAACGGAAAATAATGGTTGACTTGTGAGCTTAGTTGACCATTTGATGTGAAGCTGACTTGGCAGTTGATGCTTTGAGAGAATAGAGAGTTGTCGTTTTTGTGTTGGAGGAGAAGTGTCCGAGAATGATTTTTTGGAGTAAACAGCATGCGGACCACTCTCCCCCTCATGACGATCCGATGAATCGGGGCGTCATGCCTTTATTCTTTTATTCTGGGTAACAAAATAGAAAAACAAAAAGAAAGGTTAAATGATAAAAACCGGATACACTGAGATGTTCCGTTAACACAACATTAATGTAAACACTGATGTGTGGCCTGTAAAAAATGATAGAAACACTAAAGCTCTAACCGGACTTCCAACCAGTTATTGTGAGGCATCCAAAGTAGATGTCACTCTGGTTGTTATAGCATGACCATAAAGATCAGGAAAGATAACGTAGCCCCTCGGGGTCGTGTAGATACCCGTTATCATCGCTATAGAGATACACTCTAAAGTGATGGCCAGAACATGTTGGTGATTGCTATGTTGCAACAGCAAAACTTCCTTCCAATCATTGGTCTTCATCTATAGTAGATGAGCCCTATGGAAGTTCTCGCGGGTCATGAAGACCCGCAACTGACTCTAAAAAGTGTTTGTGTCCTAGAAAATTCAAAACATTTGGGAGTGAGAGAACTAGACACGACGTGATCAATGAATGTTCAGCGGCGTGGGGCTGTGGGCCACTGTAATCAGTATCAGTCGCCTCTCAAGGAGACGATGATAAAAGATGAGGTTCCCCGTGAAATATGATTAAACATTTGTATGTTGGGAGACAAATGAGTGGTCTAGGGTATGGTTGTGCATGCGCCGTTTGGACAAAATGCAACGACTTCTACCTAGGATCTGAATAAATTTAGTCCTAAACCTATGGGGATTGTCTAGAGTATTTGAGTGACTGTGAGTAATTTTCTTAATTGATAGCACAATAGAGATATCAGATTTGACAGTGATTATTGTTCTCTTGCTCACTTGAGCTTTCTGCTTCCTCACTCTCATAGTGTTCACTCAGTTACTCACTCACTCTCGGCTTTCTCCCTTGGGTAGGTTTAATTGGGTTTACTAAGTCATTAAAACTTATCTCTCATTTCTCTTTGCTCTTTTCTTTTCTCTCTGTACTCCCCTTCAACTGAGGCACTCAGTAGGATGCCTCTGATGATGATTGGCGCTTGGGAGGAGAACTTTGAAAACTCCCCCTCAAAATCTGCATCCTTGAGAGAATCCTTGCATTTTACATTGTCTAGTACCAGGAGGAGAAAAATAAAACTCCCCCTCAAAAGTTGAAAGTTGTGTTGTTTGTTACCCGGGGAGTAAAGTAGAAGACCCCCTCTTGGAATGTGCTTTCTTCGTTGTTTGGCTCCAAGAGGAGTGAAAAAAAAACACCCCCTCAGAATAAGCACTCGTTGTTTGTTCTTGGCACGTGTTGGCATTGAAGTGTGCATTTCCTGATTTTCTGCTCAGTAGGGTAGTGTACGCGTCAGTACTCCCTTTCATAATGTGCACCTGTTGATTGCTCACAGCTCATCTTCATACCCGCCATGTGTGTGGAGCAATTAGATCAGTTACCACACATGACGGAACTTCAACACATATTAAGTATGTTTCGATACCCATTTCCAGATGGGTCCTTCCTTGGCAGCAGCGAACAACTCTTTCACTTTCTGTTTAATCTGGGATCCTAAGCTAGCTGACTGAGAAGAGTTTGACATTCTTAATTTTTCAGCTTCAGCCTTAGGAACCCATTTTTGTTTGAGCTTTTGAGCAGGAGAGGTTTCATTATCAGTGAGTGAATGATCAGACAAGTAGTCTTTGAGAATTGGTTCTTTAGAGAGTCTTCTCAAATGTTTGAGTGAGTGAACCTTGAGGGGATATTTCAAACATGGTAGTGTATACTCTCCCTCAACGTTCACCTTTGCAGAAGCGGATTTCTTTTGGACTCTTTGATCATACATATTCTGATCTGGAGTGAAGGAGGCATCAGACTCAGAGCAGCATTGCATGAAAGACTTGATACAGTTCTGAGTAGAAGAGCTTGAGCAGTGATTCTTAGGAGATGTCTTCCTTTTGGCATAGAAGAGAGCACTTGAACCCCAGTTCCTATCCCTCAGACGTGATTCTTCTTCCTTCTTTCTTCTTCTCAACTTTTACTCTATCCATTCTTCTCTCCTTTCCACTCTCCTCTTCACAGGGACCCTTGTCGGTGAAGGTGACTCAGAGTGAGAAGTGGAAGTTGCAGGATCATTTGTAGATTTTTCAGAACAGTTCTCAGAAGATGGAGGAGAAGGAGAAGCACAGTTTTCAGATGATGGAGGAGAAGGAGAAGCACAGTTTTCAGATGATAGAGGAGAAGGAGACTGAGAACTTGTGCCTGATTGAGAGAATGTCCTTAACAAGGATATTTCATTTAAAAGTCGTTCCATCTCAAGCTCAAACGCCTGTTTTTCTTTATCAAAAGCTTCTTTCAATTCAGCAAACTTTCTCACAAGGGGTGGAATGTATGCTGGTTTGGCTACAGGCTCTGAAGTTGAAGGTTCCTCTTTATCTTGCACAGTCTCTTTTGAAGGGTAAAAGGTTGGAATCTCTTCAGGAGGAGTCAACGGGGGTTCTTTTGTTTCATAGCACTTGTTCAAGGTAGCATAATCAAAAGGAATTTCTGTTCCGGGATTAGCTCTCTTGGCATCTTCTTCATCATTCGTTTCTTTTACACTGATGAAAGACATCAACTTAGTCAGTCCAAGACCCATATAATTGATGTCATACAGTTGAGCACAGTTCACCTTCTTCATATTACATGGGTTAGACAGACCGAGTCCTTCTTTAGAATTATAGAAACGGGTGTCCTTGAGTTGGTTCAAGCAGATTGTTTATTTACTCTGCCCCTTTGTAGCAAGTAAGTCTTCCAGATCTTTGATCTTGCACTAAAGGGTACTTCTTTTATTTTGAAGAAAATCGTTATCAGCTTTTGTTGTGCTTCGCTCTATCTGGGTCTGATTCAACTCCTTTGTTAGATCAGCTATTTTCAGATTCAGGTTCTCTGTTTCCAAAGTTATTTTCTTAACCTCTTCTTTGGAATTGTCCAATTGTATACTCAATGAGGTGGACTTATCTAGCTACTTCAGTAGGACTTAGTGATTATTTGCTAATCTCTCTTCCAATTCCTTGATGATTTTGTCTTTATCTTTTGAAGAATGAGTTTGACAAATACATGAACAAGGAGATATAACATACATTGTTGTTGATTGTTGAATGGTGACTGTAGACGTGAGGTTGATTGAAGTTTCTCCAATTTTCTGGACCTTGAAATATAGCTTGGTCTTTGAGAAAAATAGTCTTAACCTTGAGATTTTTTTTAATTAATTTTTTTTAATCTCAAGGTTGACTCCTGGAAGCTTTGATTCTAAGGTTGACCTTTGGTGTTGGAATTTTGGACCTTAAAGTTTGAAGTGGCTCAAAACTAGCTCTTGAAAAAAATGGATGAAAAAGGTGTGTTTTTCAAGTTAAGAAGAAAAGGAATCTTTTTAACAATCCCACACTCAAACTCCTTGGGAACTTAACATATATATGGACCACTCCTTCCTTAGTATTAAAAGGTGAAGGAGAAGAGGGGAGCTCTCATGCACATGGGATTTCGGCTTTCAGTTCAAAATCGAAAATTCACACCCCCTCTGCGCGGCCGACCCGCGGACACGAGTGCTGCAAAATTCAGCGGGTCTCAAAAGACAATTTTGCCCCTCGTTCCTTTATATATATATATATATATATATATATATATATTTTAAACCCAAAAAGTCGAAATCTCAAAATCCTAAAAGTCGAAATACTAAGATGTCGAAATCCTAAAATGCGGAAATTCTAAAATGTCGAAATTCTAAAATGTCGAAATCTCAAAATCTCGAAATCCTAAAATGTCGAAATCTCAAAATCTCGAAATCTCAAAATGTCGAAATCCCAAAATCTTGTAATCTTAAAATGTCGAAATCCTGGACTTCGAGAAACTCGTCTTCGCAAAACCTGCGGAAAAACTCAAAACTTCGAAATCTCAAAAATTCCAAAAACGGAAATTCACCCTTGTTTATCTCAAAACTTGATCGAAAACATCCAGCAAACGCAGAATAACGTCCAAACCAAATCGATTAAACAAAAAATAGCAGAAAAATGATTTTTCGAGAACTATTTCTTCACCGTCAATGGCAGATAAAAAAATTGCAGAAATTCTTCAATCGATTTCACGCTCGGCTCTAATACCAATTGATAGTCCCTATTTATGAGATGATAATATAACAGCAACAACAATATAATAGAAGCAGAGAATCACAGAATAATAGAGATATGTTGATCGTTGAAACCCTCTTCAATATACCGTATAAGCTCTGAGAAAGATATGAGCGTAAAAAGCTTGTGAGACTTAGGGTTTGCTTAAGTTAGCATCCTTTTATACATAAGGATGTCTAACTTAAGGCTTACAAGTGAGCTAATGGGCTGAAATACATTTGTGGCCCATATTACACATTTAATTAATAACTACAACAACAACAACATCAAAGCCTTAATCCCAAAAGAATTTGGGGTCGGCTAACATGAATCGATCTATGTGCGCCCTCCATTTTGCTCTCTCCAAAGCCATTCTCTCATCCAACACAAAAAGACGCATATCAGTTCTGATTACTCTAATCCAAGTCTGTTTGGGTCTTCCCCTCCCTCTCTTCTCTGACTCTTCTCCCCACCCCTCAAGTCGTCTAACAGGTGCATCACTCGGTCTTCTATGCACATGCCCAAACCATCGCAAACGAGACTCCTGCATCTTATCTTCTATAGGTGTTACTCCCACCTTTTGTCTGATTACCTCATTCCTCAGGCGGTCTTTTCTGGTATGTCCACACATCCAACGCAACATACGCATCTCTGTCACACTCATCTTTTGAATGTGGCATTGCTTCACCGCCCAACACTCTACGCCATACATTAATGCTGGCCTAATTGCTGTACGATAAAATTTACCTTTCAGTTTAGTCGGCATACCTCGATCGCATAGAAATCCTGAAGCACTTTTCGATTTCATCCACCCAGCTCTGATTCTATGACATACATCTCCATCTAATTCACCATCCTTCTGAATTATGGATCCCAAGTAACGGAACATATCACACACCGGTATCTCGTTACCATCAAGAGTAATCTCACTGTTGCTACCGGTTCTACCTCCACCGAACTTGAACTCCATATACTCGGTCTTGCTTTGGCTCAGTTTGAAACCCTTGCTCTCCAATGTTTGTCGCCATACTTCCAACTTTGCTTTAACACCGGATTGTGTCTCATCAATCAATACAATATCGTCGGCAAACATCATGCACCACAGTATATCTTCTTGAATTGACTTCGTAAGTTCATCCATGACTAAAGCAAATAAGAAAGGACTCAGAGCAGATTCTAGGTGCACTCCAATAGTAATAGGGAACTCTGCGGTCCTCCCTACACTAGTGCGGACACTTGTAGTACAAGCATCATACATATCCCTGATGATGCTGATATACTTACGTGATATGCCTTTTCAAGTTAAGGCCCACCAAAGAACTTCTCGAGGTACCCTATCATATGCCTTTTCTAAGTCAATGAACACCAAATGTAGATCCTTTTTAGTGTCTCTATACTTCTCCACAACTTGTCTAAGAAGGTGAATGACCTCAGTTGTTGAGCGTCCAAACATAAAACCAAATTGATTCTCCGAAATTTTCACACTTTTACGTAGTCTTTGCTCAACCACTTGCTCCCAAAGTTTCATGGTGTGACTCATAAGCTTAATCCCTCGATAGTTAGCACATTCTTGCACATCACCCTTATTTTTAAATAAGGGAATGAGAGCACTCTTCCGCCAACTCACTGGCATTTTGTTGTTTCTCCAAATCATGTTGAAGAAACGTGTCAGCCACTCGATGCCTTTCTCTCCCAAACTTCTCCAAGCCTCGATCGGTATGCCATCTGGGCCCACTGCTTTCTTCCGGCCCATTTTTCTCATAACCTCTTTAACTTCTGTTGTTTGAATCCTTCTCACGAAGTCCCTATTTACCATACACTCTGGTATAGTAAGATCATCAATACCTTGGTCTTTATTCCCGTTGAACAAGGTATCAAAGTATGACCTCCACCTCTCTTTTATTTTTTCGTCGTCCATTAGTACCCTTTGATCGACATCCTTCACACACTTAACTTTTCTGATATCTTGAGTCCTACGGTCACGAAGGCGAGCAAGTCTGTAGATATCTTTTTCTCCTTCCTTAGAATCCAACTTTACATACAATTCCTTATTCACTTTTCCTTTGGCTTCCTTCACAGCCTTCTTTGCTCTTCTTCTAGCCTCTTTGTACTCCTCTATGTTCTCGTCGCTCCAACTTTTGCCCAATTTCTTATAGCATTCTCTTTTGGTCCTTATTGCTTGTTTCACCTCATCATTCCACCAAGATGTGTCCTTTTTTGGTGGGAGACATCCATTAGATTCTCCGAGTATCTCCTTCTCCACTTTGTTAATGATGGACTCCATTGGTAACCACACATCATCCACGTGTGCGTCATAATCAATAGACCAAACATCTTCCTCCAACACTTTGTGTGCAAAACTTTGTTGGAGATTCCCCTCGAGCCTCCACCATTTTATCTTTGGCTCCCCTTGTACCTTAACTCATCCACTCTTTTTACCTCGAAAATCAAGCACAAACATCCTATGCTGAGTGACAGCACTCTCACCTGGGATAACCTTACAATCAGTGTAGCTAGTTCTCCAAGTCGTTTGTACTAAAAAGTAGTCAATTTGGGTACTATTAGCTCCACTTCTATAGGTGACAAGGTGAGAGTCTCTTTTCTTGAACCAAGTGTTCATCACTGCCAACTCATATGTCGAGGCAAAATCCAGAATGTTCTTCCCCGCTTCATTTCTAGTGCCAAAACCATGTCCTCTATGGACACTCTCAAAACCATCACGACTTGGACCCACATGCCCGTTGAGGTCGCCTCCTATGACCAGTTTCTCTCCCCTTGGCACTCGTCGCACCACTTCCTCAAGATCCTCCCAAAATTGTTGAGTGATAGATGCATCCAATCCCACTTGTGGTGCATAGGCACTAACCACGGACACAATCTCATCTCCTATTATCAACTTAATGCTCATGATGCGATCATTCTTCCTAAACACTTCAACCACACCGTCAACATAATCATGTGCCACCATAATGCCTACTCCATTTCTGTTCCTCTCTCTCCCCGAGTACCAAAGCTTAAAACATCCGGGATTAATCTCGCGTGCCTTTTCTCCAACCCACTTAGTTTCTTGCATGCACATTATGCTGATATTTCTCCTCTTCATAACCTCGGCTATCTCAGATGATCTTCACGTAAGAGAGCCAACATTCCATGTCCCAAAGCGCAATCTAACACCCTGCCTTCTCTTCTTCACCCCACAATGACCCCCACCATGCCCTTTCATATTTGACACCATCCCCGGGCATTGGAGTGGCGCATCGGTTCCGGGCGACGACCTAGCAGCCTTAGCATTCTTATCACCACACCCAGGCCTATGAAGTGTAGCGCGCCCTTGCCCATTTGACACCACCCCCAGGCGGAGGGATGACGCGTCACTTACGGGCGACGACCTAGCTGTAGCGATATTCATATTTCGATTCATGTCATGTGATGTGACTAAGTGATATTGTTGGCCGTCACGCGCCTACCACAACACCCTCCTCCTTTATCATGGCTTGGGACACGCATGATACCAAAAAAAATGATCTCATGGCGGAGTTACATTTAATTAATAACTACACAAATAAAAAGATATTTAATTAGATTGGACACCAAAAAATATTCCCAACAATCTCTAAACTCGTAACGCGACAGTAATGCCCTTATTGATATCAAACTTTTTCATCAAGCACATAACTTTTGATTTCACGCGTTGAATTGTGTAATAATAAGAATGAAGAGATCTTTCACCTGGTAGGAAGGGAGTGTCACAAGGAAGAGATCCCGAGTTCAACTCCAAGCAAGAACTTGGAATGGTGCCTCATTCTCTTTCCATTACCTCAATTTACATCCTCCCAGATAGCTGTCTAGCCAGTTGGGGGGAGGGGGGGGGGGGAGCTTAGGGATGAAGTGTTATCCTTTTTTTCTAAGTTGCTCTAAAACCATTCATAGTGGAAGGGTATAGCCTATCACGAGGTATACATATTGATGGATAGTGTACCCGGGGGTAGCTTATCCGAGGGGTTATTACAGTGAATAACTTAGAGAGAAGTCAGAGCAATAAGTAAGAGAGTATTCGATATCTAAGTTGTGTCGTTATAATGGGAAAATTGGCTGCTATTTATAGCAGCCATAAATGCTAGATCTAATCAGCGAGGGTACACGTGTCAAGCAACCAGCGGTGGAGGGTCAACTCAATCAGAGTGGCGCCGACCATAGCACGTGGCCGCATTCAATGCGGTGGTTTGGGTGTGACGTTGTACTTTGATGCGGCGATTCATTGCATGTGGGAAAGGAGATCTTGTTGAGAATAGTGCCTTCGGCCGTACCTACCGGGGCTGAAGGCCCTACACACCGAGGGTCCCTAGTGCCGAAGGCTGTATGTGTCGAAGACTCTTATCTCAAGCCCCGTTCTTTGGTGACGTTTTTGGACCAGGTTTCCTGAGTTTAAAGCCTTCGGCGTGTGGGTCCGAAGGCACATCATGTGTATGTTTGTTGGGCTTGGCCCATTTGGACTTGTTGAGCCTGATCGTTGTAGTGAGAGTATGTGGGCGGGGGGTTCCTGGGCCATATATTCCATCACATATAATATACGGCTACAATTTTTTTCTTAATCTTATTAATAAAATATGAGTTAAATATAAGTTGCCATAATTCAGCAGATTCAGCCAATTGAACCAGTATTTTATGAATTTCAGTAAATTCAGCCGATTCAGTTAATTTTAGTATCATGAAACGGGCCGTCAAAATTATTTATCTTGTTAATATTCCATTCATCTCAATAGCATAACTATTAATTAAATATCATTTAATTCAATTAATATTTAATTGATTCTAACATTTTAATCAGAAAGGTACAATCAAGTGTTATATGACTCATGGGGTCCTGCATTTTACAATCAATATAACAATTATAAAAGAGAGAATTCCCTAAATAGGAGTAAAAAAGTTTTGAAATTCCAAAATAGGACTATCATGTTTGTTATTGCCTGAATAGGAGTAAAATTCTGCCAAGTTTGGCATTACTAGGCTTTAAACATGGCATTTTCTTCCAAACATGGTAGATTACTCCTATTTAGGGAATAAAAAACATGATACTCCTATTTTGGAATTTTAAAACGGTTTTACTCCTATTTAGGGCAATTTCTAATTATAAAATAGTGTATTAGTATAAACTTTTCACTCTCTCTGATTAAATCATAATGATCCTTTTTAAATTTCAAATGAATATATCTTTGCATTAGTCCATAATTTTATGATCAAACTATAGATAAGAAGTAAAATACTTTCCGCAAATCTATTTTGAGAAATGAATTTATTCTTGATTCAAGCATTCAACTGTAAATCTGTTATAAGAAATAAATTCATTCTTGATTCTAGTATTCAACTAGGGAACATCATCAACCTATAACATTCTTGAAAATCATATAATACTCCCCCTGTCCCGGAATTATCTTCATACTTTCATTTTCGGTTTGTCCTAAATTTATCTCCTCCTTCCCTTTTCAGCAAAGAATCTGTGGTTCACAACCATTCTTACACATTCTTACACATTTCTCTTTCCTCTGCACAACTCTCCACCACACATTTCCCACTATCTTAATCTGTGTGTCATTTGTACTTCACGAGATAAATATGGGACGGAGGGAGTATTATTTTTATCATTATCTCATATAGGTCTGTCAATGGGTCGGGTCTAGACTCGGACCCGACCTGGACCCGATTGTTTTTAAAGGGTATATATGAGTCTATATTTTATTCCGTTTACCCGGATCCAGATCCGGACTCGTTAGTATTTTAAATAAACGGGTCGGGTGTGGTACATATGATTCCGACCCGTTAAGGACCCGGACCCGTTTAAAATTTATTATTTTTATACACATACTAATACATAAAGTGATTAGTTATAACACTTTAAATAAAATAGAAACTAATATACATATATACATAGTAATACATAAAGTTATTAGTTGTGATTCTTTAATAACAATATACAAATTAATACATAACTACTATATAAGTGATACTGATCGAGACAATAAGTTATCCTAAAACTAATGTCCATTTTGGGTGTAAATACATACTGATAAAGTGTGTATTGGGATCAGTACGAAAAACACACTATTTATTACTATTATTGTTATTGTTATTATTGTTATATTATTATCACTACTAGAAAAATGCCTTACAGTGACACCAAATTAGTGTCACTAACAGGCTTCTGTGACACTAAAAAAGTGTCGCTGAAGGTGGGGGCTAGTGACACTAAAAAAGTGTCACTAAGTTATGACACCGTAGTATCACCAATTAGTGATACATATGCGACACAACCATTCAGCGACACTTCTACATCACACATGCTAATGACACCATGGTATCACATAATTCTGTTTTCCATCCAAGAAAAATGATAAGTTAGTGACACTTTAGTATCACTTTGTTTTGTATTGTTTCAGCAATACAAACAATATAATTCTAAAAATTCCAAATCAATTATATTTTAGAAATTCCAATTCAATATTCAATAAACCCATAAACGATAACAAAATCAATAAATCTGAAAATCTGAAATCATAGATTGAACGTTTAAAGTACAATATTCATTTCAAACCTAAAGCTACATTGTAGTTGAAGATTGCATTCTAGGTATGCAAAATCAGAAAATACTCTGCTGGAGCCTGGACAAAACATGACAAAAAATCCAGCAACATCCAACACCCAAGTGATCATTTTACAACCGAGTTAATAGAATTCTAGGCAACTACACGGTTTAGTTCCAAAAAGTTTCCAAAAAGTGAGCCGGCCGCCTACACCCCCTAAATAAATATAGCAAAATCTATTACACAACGCGAATAACAATTCAGAATTAAACATCGCCTTCACTTCAGTAAGTCTTCATAGCAGCGGCATCTATCAACACTGAAAAATGATTGATACACCTTATTAATGATACAAACAATAAAAATCACCCATACAAACACATATATAGCAATACTACTTATGCATCATAGGTACATCCTGTTATCGATCAGATCCATAAAACACATAAGTTTTATTTGACATCTCATTCCACTAAAACTGCTTGACATCTGGATGAAATTCTCTCTGATCTCTTGAAATACATGATAAACCTTCGTAGTACTAATTAACATGTTTACAGCTCATGTTTCCAGCTCATACCATTTTCATACATTGTATAAAACTTCATAAGTACGTCTAATTAACATCCATATAATATCAAACTTATATTCTTAAGTTTTGAACTATAAACTTACTTCTTATCAAAGTAGATGCATATGAAGCCCACTCCTCACGTATTCCCAAAATATCACCATCAGTGTACTCCTTTATTTTAGAGAACTTCAATAAAAAATTAAAAGTTATATTAGCATTTATTTGAGAATACAGATCGAAGTAATCAAACAAAAATTCCAAAATGACTCACATTTTACTTCAACAGTTTGACGTCTGATACGATATCTTTCATATACTTCATAACAAAATAACCACACTCCATTGCTCCTGCTTGCTTAGGGCACTGCACATTAATCCAAATGGGACCATCACTCACTTCAAATGGGACCAAACTCACAATGCTAGATTGGAGTTATAATTCTATGAGTCTTTATTACGAAAATGGACAGCAAAGAACAATTTGTCAACACAACCGCTAAGCGTATACAGAATATCATATGTGAAATGCAGGAGTATTTATTTAGGGAAACAAATATTCCAGCATGTTAAAATTCAACTCCAGCATGTTAAAATTCAAAGGGGAACAATATGTTTATTCCTATATATCATTAGCACAATTAGATAATTTTTACACAAATAATATGTGTAAATTGCATGAATGTACCGCTTTTTTTTACTTCCAAGCTTTAAATTAAATGCACATACCATGACTCGCACCCATTTCAGATTCATCCTGTTCTTCGAAGTTGAGGCGTGATGAATCCTCACTCCTCTGAACACAAAAGAGATAATGCCATTATTAAAAACAACTTTAATTTAAACGGGCTATGCATTATCACAAACAAGTACATATAACGTTTAACTTAACATTTCACTTAACTGGTTCACTATTCTTTCCAAATCTTCTGATGGAGATCCTCCTATAGAATCCAGGTAATACACCGTTTGCATTGCCATGTCAATTGCGACCAACACCCAATGATTGCTACATATCACATGTTTGTAAATATCTCATACAAAATAAACGATAAATGCTGTTGAAAAGGAGAACATTTTGCACGCGTGACAATAATTTACCCAGTATTGTAGGAGATTAATGTGATCTGTCCAAGCAACGCAATGCCTAAAAGATCAGCTATATACTGGGACCTTCTTGTAACAGATTGCACTGATGGCTTCTTTGGTATGCATACAGCAGCAGAAGTACCAAACTGAACAAGTAGCTCCCCTCCTTCATTTACCATTTCTTCGTGCAAGTACCTAGTATTTGAATGAAGTATTTAGTTACTACTGATCTAGCAAAAAAAAGTACAAACTACTACTTCAAATATTCAAATAGGAACTTATTACCTTGCCCAAATCTCAACTATAGAGTTTGTAACCTCCTCAAAGTTGATGACCAACCGGCAAACATCCTTGTTAAACACAGATTTAGTTTCAAACCCAAATATTTGGTGAACTGTGTCACTAGCCCCCACCTTCAGCGACACTTTTTTAGTGTCACAGAAGCCTGTTAGTGACATTAATTTGGTGTCACTGTAAGACATTTTTCTAGTAGTGTCAATCACTATATATACAGATGAAGATCAACATTAGGTTGCTCAAATGCTAATTTATTGTATGTGTACGTTAAAGGTAAACAAAACATATTGAACCTAACAAAATCATACTCGACAAAAACCCTCAAACATGCTGGAGAATATCAAAGCTGTGAAAAACTTACAATTTCATTAGCGACTTCCATAACACTAGCATCATATCCGCCGCCCTTTTTCCCCCTTCCTCACAGCCATGTGTCTATCGATCGACCACTATCGCAGCAGTTCCAAGTTCTTTTTTCTGTGAGTTTTGAAAAATAAAAAACAATCATCTAAACAGCCATACATCAACTAATAAAAACATAGAAGAAACGGACAAACCTTCTTGTTAATTAACCCTGCATAACCCGTGGAACCCAGTCGGTGGTTATATACATTCTTCTTCCGGTTCTCACTCCCTTTTATACTTTTCACCTAAAAACATTTACAAATAATTAAGTCTTTGTAAAAAAAATGTATCACTATTTAATAATACTTCTTTAAAAATTACAATAACCTGAAATTCTCCTTTCAAAGTCTTTTTAACAAATAGCCTCCATTCATCAGTACTTATCTGCTTATACTTTTGAGGAGGTTGCAGTAACTTCTGGCGATTATTCCTGTACTTCCAGATGAATTTGGTGCGTAGCTTGCATCTGAAATTTCTAAGCGCAACCCCCATTGCACTGTAGATATGTTTCCTTGAATTCGGAGGCAAGACAAACAATTTCTACAATCCAAAAGTTATTATTTTGTGTTGTTATTCGTTGTATAATTAAATTTAAAAATAATCAAAAACCTGTAATGTAGTATAAAAATATCTTATTATTTACCAGAATATGCTCCCACATCTCATCTGTGACTTTCTCTGGAACTGATCTCCAATCATCAAACACTATCGAGACATAGTCCCTCACCAATACCCCGATGTAACTGACCAGTTCAGTCCAGCCCTCACCAGCGAGAACACCAAACTCATTCACCTTGACCACAACTTTCTCATCAGTAGATTTCTGAAGCAACATTTTCTTCTTTGTTTTTTCTCGCCGAATTGGTCCCTCATCCAAGTCATCCATATCATCTTCAATCTCTGCATCCTCTATGTCTTTGTGGCTTTTCATAGCTGACTTCATCCTGCATATACAAACATGAAATAAATAAATAAAAATTAGTTCTTTCTAAACAGACAGTAAATAAAATAATACACAACTGAAAATCATAAAACTTCACCCATAAACCATTGTAAAATCAGAGAGGCACTCACTATAATAAGAAAAGAAAACATTCCACGCTGGACTCACTGACTTTTCCATTGATGTTGCAGTTTATGATGATTAATTATCAACATCATCTAGGGTTCCCGAATCAAGAATATTTATTGGGTATTGTGAAGTTAGGGGCTCATGTATGATCATTTCATCACATTCGGTAATCCCAGAGCTATTTATCCTTTGACCAACTGAACAAACTATAGATTTTCTTGGATCAAGTTGATCTTTCACATAAAAAACTTGCTTTGCATGTGAGGCTAAAATGAAACTATCTGTTTTGTGACCAATCTTATTTAGATCAACTAATGTGAACCCCAACTTATCTTTTTTCACATGCCTACTATGTACCCAATCACACTTGAAAACGACCCTCTTAGTCATGAGGTAATGAAGGACCCAAATTTCAACAAGGACGCCATAGTAATTCATGTTGGAAACTCCGGTTGTGTCTGCTATAAGAGTAACCCCGCTATTTTGTGTAACTCGATTTAAATCTCGATCCTTTGTTGCAAAGCTATATCCATTTACAATGTATCGTGAGTATGTTGACACAGTTGTGTTCGGTTTTTTTGCTAGCCACTGGACTGTTTTCTCAACACACATACCATTTGCAATATCATTACACACCTACACATTAGAAACTTAATGTTTAGTACATTTGAGTTAAATATGTATTTTCTGTAACATTAAATTAAAGAGCATTTAACCTTCTCCTCAAACCATGAGACAAAGACTCGATAGTGCTCTGTTTCACAACAACCATCAAAGTTTGATTGCAGCTCCAACATGTGCTGCCTATTTTTATTTATGCATCAACAATAAGATATTTGGATTTGGATAAATGACAAGAACTGAGAAAGATCAACTGAATGCTTACTGGATGTACGGCAAAACTTCAGGCGTATTAAACAGAACAGTTCGATGTGCTTGCTCGAGCAAGGAACAGTCCACTATTTTAGTCTCCCCACGTCCTAGGGGCCTCTCAATTGGGTCGATATTGTCACAATCCATAGGTAATCCAATGGACCGGTGATTTGCAAGATATTCAGCGCAAAACTCAAGCGCTTCTTCAGCTGCATAACATTCTGCCATGCATCCCTCGGGATGGTAATGATTGCGTACATACCCTTTCAAGAACTTCATGCTTCTCTCAAAAGGGTACATCCAACAGAGGTAAACCGGACCACATAACCGCACTTGAGCAACGAGATGGACCGTTAAATGAACCATTATATCAAAAAAAGAAGGTAGAAAGTATTGTTCAAGACAACACATGGTGATGTGGTGATTAGACTCTAGTTCATCAAGTGAATCACTATCCAACACTTTCTCACACAATTTATTAAAGAACAAACACATATTGGTAATAGCATTTGTAACGCTTTCAGCCACTGACATGTTGCGAATGGCCAAGGGAAGTATCTGTTGCATCAAGGTGTGACAGTCATGAGACTTGAGACCTTGAAGGTGAGTCTCATCATCAGATACAATACTTTTCAAATTAGAGGAATAACCATCTGGTACCTTTATTCCCAAAATGGTTTCACAAAATTTGTGTTTGTCTTTTTTGGTCAAGGTGCTGGGAGCTGGAGGTAAAGATTTTGAATTTTCTTCAGGAATTAAGTTTTTTTTTATGTTCAAGTGAATAAGGTCATTTCGAGCATGGGGCCCATCCTTTGTCTTTTTCGATTGATCCAGAAGGGTTCCATAGATGCTCTCACACACATTCTTTTCAATGTGCATCACATCTAATAGGTGACGAACTCGCAAATGCTGCCAATACTCTAAGTTAAAAAAAATGGACTTGCGTTTGAACAATTTGTTCATACCTCCATCCTTTTGATCACGCTTTCTCTTTCGTTTGCCGTCCTTGCGCTTCCCACTCTTATAATTTATCCCTTCTACCAATTCGAGAACATCTTCACCAGAGAGAGTTACAGGGGCTCCAGCTCTCTCTACTTTATTATTAAAAGGTTTCTTTAGATCTCTAAACCTATGGTTATCAGGTAAAAAGCGACGATGGCTCATGTACACACATTTTTTTGCTACATTTCAGCCAGGTAGATGAAGTGGCTGGACCACAAATGGGACAAGCATAATAGCCCTTAACAGTGCACCTAGACAGATTACCATAAGCAGGGAAGTCACTTATAGTCCACATCAATATAGCTCTTAACTTGAAGGTTTCCTTTTTAAAACTATCGAAAACTTCTACACCCACATGCCAAAGGGTGTTTAGGTCATCGATCAAGGGTTCTAAATAGACATCTATATCATTTCCGGGCAATTTAGGCCCAGATATTAAGAGAGATAACATCATGAACTTTCGTTTCATGGTCAACCAAGGCGGAAGGTTATAAATAACTAATTGAACAGGCCAACAACTGTAGGAAGAACTTAGTGAACTGTGTGGATTTACTCCATCACTTGAAAGTGCCAACCTAAGATTCCTAGGATCTTCACTAAAATCAGGCCATGTTTTATCAATGTGTTGCCAAGCTTGAGCATCGGCTGGATGACGCAATTTCCCATCTTTGATGCGATGATTTGCGTGCCATGTCAAGTGCTCAGCAGTTTGGGGTGATTGGAACATACGCTTGAACCGAGGAATTGGAGGAAAATACCACAAAACTTTCTCGGGAATTCTATTAGTAGCTGTTATGGCTCCATTTTTTTTTTCTTTCCACCTAGACTCGCCACATGTGGGACAGATTTCAAGGTCACTATGTTGCTTGTGAAAAAGTATGCAATCATTACGGCAAGCATGTATTTTATGACAATCCAATCCTAATACCTTCATTATTTTCTTAGCTTCGTACATTGACTTAGGAATAGTGTTGTTAGAGGGTAATATGTTCGAAAGAGCTTCCAATAAAGCCGTGAACCCCTGATCAGACCAGCCATACTTCCCTTTAATATTGTACAACATCATTAAACCTGATAGCCTAGTATAATTTGACCCTTCATACAATGGCTTTTCCGCATCTTCAACTACTTCCTTAAAACCTTTTGGGTTACCCTCTAGTTGTTCATAGATATCACCTAACATCTCGTCAACTTCATTTTGATCATGAAATGTTGACTGTGATGGATTAAAGTTAGGAGTTTTTTCAATCTCTCCATGCCTACTCCAAATAAGGTAAGTTTTCAAGAAACCTACTTTCAACAAATGCACTTTAATTTTTTCAGGAGTACTAAATTCCATGTTGCAACAATCTCTACACGGACACCTGAATGATCTACGATTTTCTGAGTTAACAATAGCAAATTGTATGAAGTCATCAACTCCATTTATGTATGCTTCAGACAGACGGTTACCTTCCGTTATCCACGATCTATCAATGTCTAGATTCCTGATAATTATTATAAGACAACATATTTCACATACTTATTCAAAGAACATATGTATGCACACAGAACACTTCAATTCATGACATGTGAATACTCTAGTCATTAACAACTCACAAATTATAACTTCACAAGGCTGAAAATATACTGCTCAACTTAATTAAAAATCAATAACACTGTTACCAATGTCTTTAATGACCTATAATTTCATCTCTGCAGTCACTAGATTTACATATTACTTGCATGCAATTATCCGGTGGTTATTTTAGTATGTCATATCACAATGGCAGATTAGTTCACTACTCATTACAAAAATTACTATTTGAGCAGATTTTGTTCGTGCAATACACGGCTCAATCGACCAATTTTCAACAGCAATTAACATGTAAAACTAGCACTTTACATATAATATGTAAAACTAGAACTTATTGCAGATAAGTTTGAAATAGGCCATGAAAAACTCTACACGGCTCGATCCATTTCAGTATAGCCTATTTTTGAAGCACAAAAGTTATTTCAAACTTATATGCAATTAAGTGCTTGTTCGTGCAATACTATTTTTGAGCAGATTTTACATATAAGAACATCATTTAATATACTTCATCTTTCAATAGATAATGTCAACATTATATTAAAGAGTCGTATTATCGAATACATATTCAGACATGCAAACGACACATCGTCATATTCAGGTTGGTTTATTTGAAACTTGTATGGATAAAACATTTGAATCGGCTAAATGAATACAACTATAAAGTTTGAATATATCAGTTTATGATTTAACTTTGGTCAAAGTTGCATTGTAACATATCTAACTAAACTGTATCTAACTATTATTACAGGTTTTAACGTATCTAACTAAGTTGTGTGTTTAAGCAAACGCTATTTCAAACTTATCTGCAATAAGTGTTAGTTTTACAAATTGTATGCTAGTTTTTGAAGCACAAACATATTTAAAAATGTGTTCAAACTTATCTGCTGGCCCCAAAAGTAAGAAATATACTATAACACATATGTGTGTGTATCTACAGTAAAGTATTATTTCAAAATTTTCAATAACAATGAATCTAAATCTTTTAAAGTCATAGAAGTATATGACTAACAAGTAGAAGCCGTTGCTGATATTTATTAAAGAAGGCAAGGAAATCTAAATTAATATCGACTAACAACATAAGATGGAAAGCAATTGAAAGTAATATAAGATTTTCATAAGCAATCTCACGACACGTAGCAAAAACATCTCCATAGAAATGCAATAAGTTATGAACACCGAGTAATTTAAAATTGTACTAAAGTCACCATTTTCGAAAAAAAAAAGTTAGACTAATTTCAGGGAAGGCAAATGGAGAATAATGACTTACATAGGTGTTCAGTTGACGGAGGAGAATTAAGCCACGAGTCGTCCGTCGAAGCTGTGTCCACAGAGCCGGCCAACTCCCTGAAGAACAAGAATCGATTGAGAGAGGAGTAAATCGATCGATCTCTGAGGTCGTAGCTAGGGTTCGTTCCCTCTCAAGGAGAAGAATCGATCGATCTGAGGTCTTCCTCTAGCTAGGGTTCGTACGTATGTAGGGTTTGAGTAAATCGATCGATCTCTGACATGCTATGTGGAGAAGAAGATGGTTTAGGGTTTGAGGAAAAAAGGCAAGTGTACGTGTGTTAGCTAGCTTAGGAAAAAACGTAAGTGATTAGAAGACTAGAAGACGGGCTCAGATCATGAACGGCCCATTTAGGGGAAAAAACGTATACTTAGCTTCACTTCTGAAAATAGTGTCACTATTTGACGGTGATATTTTTGTGTTACATATTAGTGACACTTCTGTATCAATAGTGGTATCTGACATAAAAGTGTCACTATAAAAGTGTCACTGTAAGCCTGTTTTTTAGTAGTGTATCATATATAATACTACATATGGTTTTATACTCTTAGTAGTCCAAGAGACCTTTTTATGACTTAAATTTTATTCCCTCCGTCCCTAAATGTTTGTCACACTTTCCCAAAATGGATGTCCCAAAATGTTTATCATACTTTTTAATTAAACTTCATTATTTGGTAAACAAATATATACCACACAGTGTCAAACAGTGCAAAACAGTGTCAAACAATGCCGCTACAGTGTGAAACAGTGTCGCTACAGTGTAAAGTCAAATTCATCTCTTTAAAACTTGTGAAGTCAAAGTGTGACAAACATTTAGGGACGGAGGGAGTACTTTATTCTACAAGCTTTTTGTGCGAGAGAAAGTGACGCAGAGTGTGGAGCTATATGCATGTACAAGAACCGATACTTTATTAGATAAATGTACTAATTTTCTGTGAAAGACCTTGATTTTTTTAAAGTGAAGATATATTTTACTTTTAAATTTGTACACTTTGCTTTATATTTCACATACATGTCTTATTATTTTCACAAAGTTTATAATGGTGTGTATATTATGCTTAGCGGGCAGGTCTACCCGACCCGATTCCGAGACCTGTTGGGTCCAGGTCTGGGTCCAAATTTTCAGACCCGGCGGGTAAACGGGTCAGGTTGGGTCCATTATTAACTTAGCGGGTCCGGGTTTGAAACACTACATTCCGACCCGGTGACGACCCATTGACAGGCCTAATCTCATATAAATATTTTGTGTGATTTAATCCAGTTTCTTAGTATAATCAAGTTTAACCTCCGAATTTGACTTAAAAAAAATCCAAAAAGGTATGAATCATACACATTAATTTTAAGAGAAGAAAAAGAAAATTTTGAAAACAGACGAACAATGCACTAATTGAGGAAAATAAATTACTCCGTAATACAGTAGGGAGAAAGGATGATCACAAGTGGTCTACTTTGACCGTATGGAACAAGACGGAAAAGAACGCGATATTCCGTACGAAGGAAATATGAGATCCCGCATTTCATGGGAGAGAAAATTGGCGTATCCATTCGACACGTGGTCATGTGGGACCCACATCACACGGGTCAGAGTACTGCCTGTCTGCCAACCCTACCACCCTCGTTCTGCCCGTCCGATATCGACGCCCTCCATTTTTTTCTACTCTACAGCCGTTGGATACAATTGCGCCTTCCCACACTAAAACCTTTCTCCGTACAATTCCCCACATTTGGCTTTATCGTATGTTGCTATTTAAGGGGCAGCCTTCCTCTGGGCCTCTTTTTTTATTTTCAACTTTGTTCAAAAAATACATTTAAAAAATATTAAAGGGGATACATCATAAATATATATACCCCAAATCCAAAATACGGATCGGTGCCTCAAATAAATTAATAATCATAATCCTCCCACTAATCTCAATTTTTATTTTTCTACGGCGCACTTTCAAAGAAAAATCTACGTTATTATACATATATAGTACTTGTCTCAATTTTAATTTTACATTTTGTTTTATACTTTATATATATATATATATATATATATATAGAGAGAGAGAGGTTCCGGTAAGAACGAACTCTTAGAAGAGAAATGAGAACGCGAATCTGGACCATTGGATTGTATTATGGGGAACTGAATTGTGCATTTGGTGAAATTGAAATGTGCATTACATGATATTGAAATGTGCACAATAAAAATTTAAATTCAAGTGTACATTATGTGAAACTGAAGTGTGCACAATTTAGCTTCACATAATGTCGTACCATTCGTGTTGCACATTTGAATTTCACCAAATGCACATTACAGTTTCATCTAATGCACATTAAATTTCACTTAAATCAAATCTAACGGTTTAGATTTATTCTCATTTCTTTCCTGAGATCATGTTCTTATTTGAACTAAAAACTATATATATATATATATGTATGTATATGTATATATATATATGTATGTATATGTATATGTATATATGTATGTATATGTATATATATATATATATATATATATATATATATATACATATATATGATAAAAGAGTTCGATCATGCGGAGTATGAATCGTATGATAAAAGGGTCATATATTCGATGTGATTTTGTAAAACGTTCCAAATCATGAAAAGTTACATATATATATACATATAATATATATGTATATATATATGTAACTTTTCATGATTTGGAACGTTTTACAAAATCACATCGAATATATGACCCTTTTATCATACGATTCATACTCCGCATGATCGAACTCATGAGATCTCGTTTTTCATTATAGTTCCATTCTTTAAAAGTCGTAGCATTGAGATTTTTGCATTACTAATATATTATTGGAAAAATGTAGTCAAAGTACAATATATTATACTTTGACTACATTTTTCCAATAATATATACTCCGTATAATCAAACTATTATGTGCTTTGTATAATATATTATTAAATTTCTATTAGTGTACATTTCCAATATATCAATTTTTTGTGTTTATTAATACGTAATTAAATATAATGATAGTCAAAGTTGTACGTTGACAAACGTTAAAATAAAAAAATAAAAGTGTTACAACTTTTAAAGAACGAGGATAGTCCTCCGTATATTTTATTATGACTCCATGGTGGAGACAGTGGTGTATACATATTTTTAAATAATAGAAATATAGTGAAACTTTAATTTTTTTTCGTAATTTATTTTTTCGTTTACCCTTTTCATTATCCCATATGCATGGCTATGTCCCAAACAAAGTGGTGTACGTTCTAATCAAACTAATGACCTCTTACAGACTTACCCAACTCGGCGAGGGAGATTTATACACCACACCTCCCATGAGAAGTTTTTATAGAACAACTGGTATTAAGGTTATATATAGTACTCCGTATTATAGTGTCACTTTTAGTGGTGTGAAAAACTGAACCGAAACCCGAAAACCAACCTGGGCTTGGACCGAAAAATGTTACCGGGCCGGTTTTTTATTTTATTTTTGACGGGCCGGTTAAAAAAAACTGGACCGAACCCAAAATTCTGGGCCCAAATCCGGTCCCTAAAAATTACAAACCAACCCGGATCGGCCAAAACCCGACTCGAATATTTCATTATAATTTATTATAAAAAATTAAGATATTCTATGGAAACAAGTCCAAATACTCACTTGGGGTCTTCTAATTTGCTTTGTTTTTGAATCCATCTTAAAGAGAAACATCATTTTGTTAGAACTTTGTTCTCTTTAGTCTGAATTTTTGCTGTTGAGATTTTGCTACTATTTATGTTGGCTCTTCATGAGTGTTTTGGATCAATACTTTCTTTGTGCTTGAAATATCATTGTTTTATAGCCTTTGAATTATTGATGATTAAATAGTTTTGCTTTGACTATAACAGAAAATGAGAAAGTTGAATCGTTTTGATTGATTATCGAACATTTTTTTTGAATACTTTTTTTAATAAAAATAATGATATTTTTTTATTGGGCTTTAACCGACCCTACCCGAACCCGGACCGAATATGTAGGGCTTTTTTCCGGTCTCATTTTTTCATAACCCGAGAAGTTTCGGGTAATTTCTGGGTAGAGCAAAAACTCGACCCAGCCTGGACTGAATCCACCCCTAATCACTTCACTTTGATATTGTCGTACACTCATCTTTATGAGAATTAATTAGGGACAGATTCAGGAATTTGAATTAGACTGGACTAAAGAGTAATTATATCGGGCTTAAAAATTAGTAGGATATACTAAATATAAAAAATGAAAAAGTTTACACTGAAAAATTGAAAAATATTAAATTATTAAATATTAAAAATATTAAATTATTAAATATTAAAAATATTAAACCAGTCCATCATATTCTAACGTAGATCCTTGCTTGTGAGGCTGATCGATCATCTTCTTGAGAAATCTGCCTAGGATTGTTATTTGTATGCGTGTTTATCAAAACAATATCAGTCAAACCCGTTTTGTCACAAAAAGTTATTCCTTCAAGAAATCAATACATATTACTCCCTTCCTCCGTTTCTATTAAAACTTCCAACTTTCCTTTTTCGTCCGTTTCCATTAAAACTTCCACTTTTCTTTTTTAGTAAAGAATTTGTGATTTACAACATTTCTTACACATTTCTGTCTCATTTGCACAACTCTCCACCACATAATACCCACTATCTTAAATTGTGTGTCAACCCAATTTGGAAGATAAAATAGGAACCGAGGGAAGTATGTTCAAATATCTCAAAGTTGTTTATATCATTATATTCCCATATCATATGCTTTTGGTCAATGCATGTCCCCATTTTATCGTACCTTTTATTGTAATTAATGAGATGCTCCGTTTTTAACATTTTCCGAAATGACAAATAATTAAAGGTGGAGGTTACGAATATTTCTTATAGGTAGTCAAATTATTCAATTTAGATTTACTTACAAATGAAAGAATCAATATGAATCAAATTATGAGACACGTATCTTATGAAAGAAAGAAACTAACAAAAATATTATTGGGGATTTTCTGAGACACCTATCTTAAGTTAAGAACTAAAAGTGAATCAGTTGTACTTGGACTTGAAGTTACGTACACAGTAGAATAGTGTTTTAGTATCGAAAATATGTAGACGGAGTAAAAGATTTTGTCAGTGTGCTTTATCGGAGAAATAAAAGAAAAAATCTATTCATACACACCGTTTGTACACACTATTACACACTCATGTTTGTGAAAGCTTTTTTATGCTTGTCTCAGACATAAAAGAGCGTCTTATAGACATGAGTGTGTAAGAACGTGTACACGAAGGGTGTACACCAAGTCTGATTCTAAATAAAAGCAATTTTGTTAAAGTGGGATAATTTTAAAGATCGACAAAGAACCTAGGCCTAAAGCAAAGATGGATGAGCTTTGGGTTTGTCCAAGAGTTATATTCTCTTCAATTCTTTTAATGGTGAGATGTTGGTCTTCACAAAATTGATCGTACGGTACAGATGATGGTTCACAATGAAGAGTCTGCTAATAATCGCGCCCCATTTATTCCAATGAAAAGGGGATTGCTCGGCGCACCAGCATTATTACTAATGGCGTCTCATTTTTTCGTGGCTGGACAAAGTTATCCTTTTCTTCTTTTAACATAGACTCTTCACTAATCTGTTTGTGTAAATGTTTATAAAATTCACCTTGAATTGAATTGGTGAGACTACTTGCATTAGTAAACACACTACATACGATACAAGCTATTTACAGAATATACCAAAAATAATTTACAATAATAATTGCTAAAGATCTAAGTAATTAATTCTTGATTGAGAGTAGAAGAATCCGAAAGATCTCTTATAATTGCGTTAATACCCCCTCCCCCAGCAAAGCGTGGGATTGACGACGACACGAAGCTTGGAACGAAAACAGAAAATCTAGATAAACTCTTGGTGAATATGTCAGCCACTTGGAGATGAGAAGGTATAAATTGTGTAGTGAGACGACCAGCAACGATGAGTTCATGAATGAAATAATAATCAATATCGATGTGTTTAGCACGCTTGTGAGCCATTGGATTGTTACCGAGAAAGAGTGCACTTTTGTTATCACACAAAAGAGCCCAATCAACATCAGAATAACCAAGAATGGTATTAGACGAAGAGCGATCAAAGCTAAGTCCAAATTGAATAGTTCCTTCAACATAACGCAAGATTCGTTTGATGGATTGAAATGAGTAATGGTTGGGTTTTGTAAGAACAGGCTTACGGAGTTAACAACAAAGGCTAAGTCAGGACGAGTAATCGTGAGATAATGAAGAGCACCCACTAAGGATCGATAAAGAGTAGAATAAGAAAAAAGAATCAATGTCACTAGAAAGACAATCACCAACCACTTATTTTGTGGAAACCGGCTTCGCCTCAAGTAATTGAGCCGTGCAAGAATATCATGGGCATATTTGGACTGCCTAAGGAATATGATGTTAGAAATGTAGCTAACCTCAAGTCCCAAAAAAATAATTTAGTTTGCCCAAGTATTTTATGGCGAACTGCACATTGATTCGTGAGATAAGGCGTTGAATAAGGGAAGAATCATTCCCGATGAGAATAATGTCATCAACGTAAACAAGCAAATATAACAAACTGGTGTCGTGGCTAAGAACAAACAAGGAAGTGTCGGCACGACTGCAAACAAAACCGAGACTAGAAAGGAAAGTACCGAACCAGTGAAACCAAGCGCGGGGAGCTTGTTTTGGACCATAGACGGCCTTCTTAAGCCGGCATACATGATTAGGAAAACGGGGATCAATGTAGCCCGGCGGTTTCTTTATCTAAACTGTTTCTTTAAGGAAATCGTGAAGGAAAGTGTTCTTCACATCAAGCTGATGAAGTGCCCAATTCTGCATAATGGCTATAGAAAGAACAATATGGACAGTAGAAGCCTTGATGACGGGACAGAAAGTATCAGTGAAATCAAAGCCAGGAAGTTGAGTAAATTCTTGAGCGACGAGACACGCGTTATAACGTTCTATAGAGCCATCGGAATGATATTTAGTGCGAAAAACCCATTTGGAGCCAACAACATTAGCATGAGACGGTCGTGCAACTAAGTCCCATGTATCATTAACACGAAGAGAAACCGTTTTAAAATGCATAACATCAAGCCATTCTGGTTTCTTAGACGCGGACTTGAACCCTCTCGGTTATGTAGAAGAGAATAGGGCAGATATTAATCCATTTGTGGTTGAGGTAGACTATCATGATCGGTTTGTCAAAAATGAAGAAAGGTGGATACTTCTCAAGCTCATGTCCGTATAGCAAAGGCTTGGTGAGATTTGCCTTCGGAATGCTATTTTCGAGGGCCATCTGCAGATCATGAGTGGCATGAACTCTGACTTGCCTCATCATGAATTGTCTTATTGCTCCATATATATCCTTCTTTGAGGACTTTATTTTTCCTGATTGACAGGTTCCTGTAGGCCATGGGCATTTGATAGATATCACCCATTTGAGTAGAAAGAAATCATTCTCCTGACAGGTGAACCCAGTGCTATCAGTTCTTTGCAGACGATAAATTGAGTAGCTTATTCCATGGTGGTTTCCGTTAGTCACGTTCAAAATGTTCCATATAAGATGTGTGCGTGTTGCTATGTCGTGCTTCAAGATCTCAAGTTGCTTTCCCATTGATCTGTAGCTTAGCATGTGGAGATGGCCGCCAATGTCCCTATCTTTCAGATGGGTAAGGCCTCAGACTTTTAGCTCGTCCAACGCTTTGATATTGTCGGGCTTTCTTCAGACGTGCTTCCTAATTTCCTCTTGATTGTGGGCAATGATAGTAATGTACTACCAAGGCTTCTCATTCTTTGTAGGAAGAGTTCCTATCATTCTGATGACCTTGGGTAGCTCATTTGGAGCTTTGTTGTTGTCTTCCCCTTCCACGAGTTCTCCTTTTTCTAGTTCGATCAGGTCAGCAACACATTGATTTAGGAAGTCTCTACGATAGACTCCTCTCTGCATTTCATATTGTTCAATCTCTTGTTTGATATCTTCCAATTCTGTCCATTCTCCGTTCCATCTCTCATCGAGGATAATCTCTTCTAGCTGATCATAGATGGACGAGGCTTGATGTTCAGAGGGAGCATGTTGCTTCGGTGACCTGTGAGAGGTAGAACCGGGATCACTCGGATTACCCATTCACATCAGATCAGAACTGGGTTCTAACTGATGGCCTCAATATAATGCTGTACACGAAGTAGCAATGATAATCGTGTAATTTCCATGTTAATGTTTGTGTTTTTAACTAGTTTTGAATGAATGTTACTTTGAAAATTACGCACTTTTGGTGTAATAGTTTAATTTGTAAAATATTTGTAATTTATTTAGATTAGGTTTATTCTGAGCTCAAACAGGTCCAAGATCACTCTAGGGACCATTGGTGAACATCAAAAGTGGAAGGAAGGTGCAAAATCTCAAGACAAAAATAAAGATCTTGAATTTTTGTGTTGTACCCGGTCGGGTATGACCTATACCCGATCGAGAACCCTGCTGAAAAATCAAATCGGATCAATCCGAGAACAAAGCAACATGCGGGGAAGATTTTGGCCATGTTCAAGTGTCATACCCGATCGGGTAGCCGACACACCCGGTCGGGTATGCATGACGTTTTTAGCTTCCGGGAAGCTTCTGAGTATACCCGATCGGGAGCCTTCTATACCCGATCGGGTACACACCCCTGCATACTCCATTTCCCTATAAATACATATCTTTCCTTTCCACAAAAAAGCACCAATTCACATATACTTCTTAGCTCAGTTTAGACAAGCTATTTCTTTATATTTTCTTCATGTTTAGTCTCAAAATGAGGAGTTAAACTCTTCCATCTTGGTTTTGCTACTTTGAAGCCTAATGAATTTGTAAGTTGTGAGTTATTTTCTTTAATCTTCTTCCTTGAATATTAATTATTTCCTATTCATATCTCATATTAATATTTTGAGCATTACTTAAAGAATCAACTAGTTTTGTTTCATATATTAATTATTACTAGAATCAATCGATTAATACGCTTGTTATCAATTCGGTTCATTCATGGTAGTAAACTTGGATTATTAATGCGTGCATCTCATGGTTAATAATTTAAGGGGAATTAATTATGTTGATGAAACCAATAAACCGCTTGTGTTGAGGTTATCAATCTCAATCATTTTCATCTTGATTTTATTGCTACTATCGAGTTGATATACGGCGCGTGTTCTATATTATTAACTCGGTAGTAAGTTTTATTAATGAACGCGTCTCGTTATTAATAACTACCCTCGATGAACTGGATATACTCCTTGATTGAGTATTCGAGATAAAGATAGTTAAAGATATAACCGGGATCGACGAACATTTCATTAAATGGATAAAAGCAAAACCAAGTCTTCATCTCTATTAAAGTAATCCACATAAGTCGTTCATCTTAGTGCTTAAATACATTTAAATTTATCAACAATCATAAACCCCCCTGGTACTAGTTTCATAAAAGATAAATATTCCTTTCCCTGTGGATCCGAACCTTACTTCAATATACTATGTATATTTGTTGTATTGTATTTATTTTGAGTGCACATTACGACAAAGTGCACGTCAAATTTGGCACCGTTGCTGGGGAAAGACAATTATTTTTCTTTTATTTTATTACAAAGAAAAACCAATAATAAAAAAAAGAAATAAAAATAAACAAAATATAAAGAGTTCTTATTTCTTCTATTTCTGAGCTTTGTGAAGTATATGGTTAAACACCGTTCCATAAACGAGATCACTTATCACACAAACCCGGAAATAGAACAAAGTAGTAACAAACTTTCGAGCGGTTGAAGAGTGAATTTTCAAATACCGACTCAGAGGAATCATCTACCGGAGATTCATCCAACGCTAGCTCTAGTTCTAGCGAGTCCGAAGAGTCCTTTCATTTGGCTCTTGAGACGAGAACACTAAGGGAGCTCATGGCTCCTAATCTGAACCAACAACCGTTGTGTATTACTTTCCCTACACTCGATGAGGGTAATACGTTTGAGCTAAAATCTAGGCTCATTCATCTACTGTCATCCTTCCATGGCCTAAGGGGAGAGGATCCAAACAAACACCTCTCGGAGTTTCACATCGTTTGCACAAGCATGTGTCCAAACGGTGTGACCGAAGAATAAATCAAACTGCGGGCTTTTCTATTTTCCCTGAAAGACACCACAAAGGATTGGCTATTCTATCTCCCTTCGGGAAGCATAGATACATGGGCAGCTATGAAGAAATGCTTCTTGGAGAGGTACTATCCCGCCTCCGTCTCATGTTCTTTAAAGAAGCAAATAAGCAATATTGAACAAGGTGATGATGAATCACTTTATGAATTCTGGGAGCGCTTCAAGAAGCTCTGCGCTAGTTGTCCATACCATGGATATACGGAGAAAGACCTCATTCTCTATTTCTATGAGGGACTTGTGGAGCATGATACGCAAATGGTTAACGCAGCGTGCGGAGGGGGTATTGTCAACAAAAAACCCCTCTCAAGCAAGAAATCTCATCTCGGATTTGGCCGAGAATTCTAGACATTACACTGGGCGGTCCTCAACCCGAAAAGTTGCCGCGGCGGAATCTTCATCATCTTTGGAAAGTCAAGTTGCCGGCTTGACTTCTTTGGTTAAGAACTTTCTCTTTAATCCTAGAACCCAATAGGTCAAGGTCTGCGGCGTTTTCACCCAACAAGGGCATCCTACCGCTTCATGTCCCTCACTTCAAGAAGATAACCCCGAGCAAGTCAACGCTTTGGGGTTCCAAAATCAAAAGAGGTATGATTCTTATGGCAATACTTATAATCCCGGGTGGAGAGATCACCCAAATCTTAGATATGGGAATCCTAAAGGAAACCCACCACAAAACAACCCTCCACAAAATCAATCTGTTGGTCCCGTTTATATTGGGAACAGTCTAGGGGGGGTGAATAGACTGTTCAGATTTTTCAAACTTTTCTCTGAGTCAACACTGACTTACCAGAGAATCTCTGGTTCTGGTGACAGAGAAGGTCGAGTTCTGATGACAAAACTGGACCTGGCAGTGGATAAGGTTCTGTCTGGGTAGCCTTAGGAAAATACTAAGGCAAATGCCTTTCTCATAACTCTTAGAACAAGATCTGCTAAACACAGAGTCCAAGTTCTTGGGAGTTAGACAGTTAGAATCTTAAGTGCAGAAAATAAATGCGTAAAGTAAAAGACACTGGGGTTTTTATAGTGGTTCAAGGAACAACGTGATCCTCTAGTCCACTGTTCAACTAAGCTTGTAAGTCAACAGTTACAACGCCTTAGTCCCTATCACTTAAGAAGCACTCCACGCCTTCTTCAAGTCTTTGTTGCCACCCGGGATGCAGTCCTTGCTTCCTGATGGCTGGTCTCGTTTTACTGAGTCTCTTGAAGTATCCCCACTTCACTTACTCCAGTTAGTTTGAGACGTCCCTTCTTTTGCAAGAAGTGTTTGATTTAAAATCTGTTTTCTCCAACGTAGCTTCATCACAAAATATATGTAGTTGAGGTTTTAGAAGTGTTGAAGAACTAGAGGAACGATTCTCTCACATTGGAAAGAAGAGATTTGGAGTTTATAATCTTTTCCAACGTTTAGGTGTGTTGCTCGTGATGAGTAGATGTTGAAGTCTTTGAGCGTTTGAATATTTGAACATAGAGAGATTGATCGTTGTACTTCCAATCCTTCGAAGAGTATCCTATATACTGGGAGCAGTCTTCCCGTTGGAGTGTAGAAGACAACTTCATTAAATGCTTGTACTGTTTGATTTGACCGGTTGGTCCTTGACTTGCTATTTTGGGGGCGAAAGGATATCCGCATGGTCAATCATCGGCTTTAAATATCTCTTCGTACGTACCACATTAATTGAGCATTTAATGTGTGTACAGTCCATATTCCGTCGAATGGCTCCCAGACGTTAGGGAAATTCCCGTTAGTTTCACGGCCGTTGGAAGTGCCTTCGAATTCTGCTAAGTATCAGCAAATTTGGTGAGGCTCACTGGTTGAGATTCTAATGACCGCCTCTGATGCCAACTCTGGTACCGAACTCTAGTAGCTTCTCTGATGGCAACTCTGTGAGAAAGTCAAAGAGGGTCTCTGGCCAGTCGACTATGCTAATACTTACAACGAAAATTCTAATACAAAATTTCTAAAAGGGTACTTTAAAATTCTAATTAACCTAGCATCATCAAAATCTAAATACATTTATTTCTTACAATTTCCCCCTTTTTGATGATGCCAAAACCCTTTAACTATTACCAAGTGCCTTCCACCATAAAAGATATAAGGTTTAAAAACTTTCATTAAAATCCTGGTGGGCAACTTGGCATAAGAAAATAGTAAGAGTACGATACAATCCAGATAGAATAATAACAAAGAATCATAGCAAAAACTAAGCACAAACACAGAAAGCAATATAGAACAATGAATTGAGAGTGCCATGCAAAATAGAGGCAGAGATGGTATCTTATTATCAGAGAGTATATAAAGATACAAGAGAAAGAAAGATTAAGATTCTTCATCTCTACCTGTGGTCCTTCTTCATCAATCCTTCTCAGTTCAAGACTCTGGTTCTGATTTAAGCTAAGTTCCTCGAATTCTGGCATTCTGACCAGTGAGGCTCAAGTTTGCAGTCCAAGTAGTTTCTTACAACTTCAGAGATATTTCTGCCTGGTATGACCTTCATTTGCCACCACATATCTGCTTCTTCAATTGATCCTCCATGGTTGACTTGAACAAGTCCATCATTGTCTATGAAGAGATTCTCCTTTTGTAGTGGAGTCATCAGCTTTTTCATTTGCTCAAACTGAGCTCTGTCAGGTCTTGACAGTCCACTCTTCATCCACTCATTAAATGAGAAGCTAGATGGTTTGTTTTTGGAGCCTCTAGGAGGTGGAGGTGGATGTTTGTGAGTTCCAGCAGCAAGTTTCTTTTTCTTAGCACCTTCAAAATATGGAGCATGATCAATAGAGGATGGCTTTCTGATTGTCAGAGTTCTGGAGCTTGGACCTTCTGCTTCTCTGGTCTCTTCTTCTCTGGTCTCTTCCCCCTTTTGGCATCAACAAGATTGCCAAGGAGGAGCTCTATCTTGGAGAACTCGGAGGCTTGAGCATCTCGGATTTCCTCAAGAGCTTCTGGAAGGGTCTGAGTGACAGAGGCCAGTCCTTCTATCAGGCTCTGTTGCTTCTCAACAGGTGATTGGATGTCTTTGGTGTTTTCCTCAAGGAGTACCATTTTCTGGTATCTTTCCTTATCATATTTAAGGAGAGTGGAGGCTTGCTCTTTATGATCTTTGCAGAGAAACTGTATCTCCATAAATCTTTCAGAAGATTGATCAGCATTCCATTGTAGAATATCGATAGCTTCAGATATCTGCTTGATTGCCTTGTTCTGAGCGTTGAGAGTCTGAGAGTGGGAGTAAAGGACAGAGTTGATACCGTCCACTTCTCTTGAAATGAGATCTACTTTGGAAGTTGAGGTGCTCATAAAGGTAGACAGAGTTTGACTCAGCTTTGCAACATTCTCTGAGATTTGCTGGATTCCAAATTCCAGATTAATGTTGATGTGTGTCAGATGTTCATAGTGCTTGTCATTGATCATGACGAGCTTATTCATCCCATCCAACATCTGACCACCAAATTCTTCTGCAGCTTGAACAAACTGGTTGAAGGGAATTTGAGGTTCTTCATGTTCAAACCCTGGCATTTCCAAACCTTTTCCCTCATGTACTGGAGGATTTCTGCCAGCAGGTTGTTGGGAGAGTTACCTTAGTGGTGTTTTCATCCTTTTTGAAGTGAGATCTCCTGCCATAGATGATTGAAGGAATCCATCATTGTCACTATCAGAGGAGAGGACACGGTGCAATGGCTCTTTCTATGGAGTGGATGCTGCAGAGTGATGAGAGGACCTCTGTGGTGTAGCAACTCTGGATGGTGATTTCTGATGAGAGGATGTAGCAGACTTGGGTTTCAAGTGGGGGGAGCTCTAGTGAGAGATGGGTCTCTGGTGAGAGATGGATCTCTGGTGTTGAGGAGATGGTGGTGGAGGTGAGGGTGAACGGTTTCTGGTAGGGGTGTTTTGCTTGCAAGGTGAGGGGGACTTGGATTTTTGTGGAGATGGTTGTTTGTCAGGTGTAGAAGTTTTCCGTTTAGATGGGGATGATGATTTGGTTGAGGTTTTCTCCTGGGAAAGGTTTTTCTGGGGAGTTGATGTTCTGATTGGAGAGGGATTCTATTGGGGAGAGGGGGTTTTCTGGTGAGGTGAGGAGGGAGTATTTTGTTTGTGAGGGGATTGTGGAGGTGTGGAACAAGGTGTGGTAGGTTTAGGTGATGGTGCTTTAGGAGAGGGAGGAGGGAGTTCTGTAGAATTATGAACAGAGGAGGGGTTAGGGATTACCTCAAGGATCGTTTCTTTAATCAGAGATGCTCTCCATTCTCTGATTAGCCCTAGCATAGCTAGTTCTTCTGTCTTTGGTACAGAGGATTCTCCGGGCATGAAGTTTGGGTCCACAGATTCTTTGGCCTTCTTTTCAAACATCCAGGCTTCAAAGATTTCAATCTCATGGTCCTCCAGAGGGTTGACATTATTGTCTGAGGCAGTACAGTTCTTCTCTGATGGGGTAGATATCAGAACTGCTTTTCCTTTGTAACTTGCCTTCTTCTTTTCTAAGACAGATGTCAGAAAGTCAAGATCAAAGCATTGGGATACATCATCAGTACCTGCCCAATTAAGCACAACAGCTTCTTCTTCATAATGATCGAAGTATTGGATAATCTTCTGTAGTGGCCCCATTCTCCATTTTCTCCAGGTGAGTATCCTTTCAAACTGTTTGTCCAGAGCCACTTTGTAGTCAGTCATGGGCTCTCTGTCTGGTGAAACTTGACGTTCTAATGTAGAGGCAGTGTTGGGCAAGTCTGGTACAGAGGAGGGTTGTGCCTCTGGTTCAGGTTCCCCCTGAGTGTCTGATCCCTTAGCAGGGGTGATTGCCTTTTTCTTCTTCTTGCTTGGTTAGAGTGAGGAACTATCAGAGTCCTCACTCTGAATAACCAACTTTCTTCTTCTTTTCAACTTTTGCTTCTTAGCAGGTGATTTTCTGATTGTCTTAGGAGTGGCCAACTCTGATGCAACCTCCTCAGGTGCATCCTTCTCTGTAATGGCCTTCCTTTCATGGTTTTTCTTCTTCCTGATCTCCTTCTCAACCCTTGTCTGCTCAGGTTGATTAGAAGTCTCAATGGGCTTTTTGGAGACCTTCTTGGGGGGCAACTTTAGGTTTGACAACCTGTTGTTCTCGCTTCTTCTCCAGCCTTTCTTCCTTCTTTAGTTCAGCAGCAATGGCTATGTTGAGTTTTGGAGAGGCAGTGAGGAAGATTGTTTTGGAGTAGTCAGCGGGTGAGGGGTCCCTGAGTTGCACTCCTTGAGCAGCAGGAACAGCAGAAATGAGTAGACCATGACCCATCTTGGTTGAAAATAGGACAGTCTTTTTGTCCTTTTTCTTGATGAAGTCAAAGAGAGATTTGAGCATTACCTGACCCCAGTTGACATTCATCCCACGATGAACAACAAAGATAGCTTTGGCATTTGTGCCATTCATCTCGTCAGTAGATCCGGTTTTGCACCACAGACATTTGTGCAGGATGCTAACCAGTTTTTCAAAGTCCTTCTTCAACATGAACTTCTTCATGTAAAGTTTTTCTACTCCGACAGCTTCTGGTCGGCAGTAGGTTTCAGTGAAGGCTTGAACAGAGACATTCACTCTTTAGATCAATGAGAGCAGGGGTGTCTTGATCTTGTGAGTCAAGTTGTACGCCAAAGAACTCATTTAGAGCATCAACATCAATCTTTAGGCTTTTGCCTTGAACACGGGAGTAGACAGCTTCTTCAGTGATGGTGGCATTCAGGTAAAACTCGGCCACATCCTTTGTACTGAACTCTTCGTAGGGATGAGCAACCACTTTGCTCAGTTGAGATTCTTCATCCTTTGTACTGAACTCTTCGTAGGGATGAGCAACCCTTGGATGATTTTCTTCATCCTTTTCTGGTTTTCGGCCAACAGTGGTAGTGTGGACATGTCAACCCTCATGCCGGTGACAATGTTATTGACAAAAGTCCAGGCTTCCTCCTTAGTGAGGTCGTTGACATTGATGAAGTTCATTTTCAGATGGTGAGAGGTTTTGAGAATTTCTGGAGATTGAAAGTTTTGGGAGGGTTCGGAAGCTTGAGAGCAAAGTTTAGAGAGATAAAGTTGGAGTAGCAGTTTAGGTTGAAGATAGTGAGTATAAATGGTTTTGGGTTAGTGGACGTTTGATATTATGGGGAGTTTCGAGGTAGCATTTAATGAAATGCGGGCGGAAAGACGTTTTCGTTAAAGAAATAATGATCAGGGTTAAAATAGTAAAAGACCTGTTCAATTACTTAGGTCTGCCCGTACCTTAAAAAATGACTAAGTCCACAACCACTTCTGATGAGATTCTGGTAAAAGTTCCTGTACCAGAGAAGGGGTACTCTGATGGGTGGTTCTCTGGTCTAGAGATAGCAGTTCTGGTCTAGGGCAACTCTGATTCACGCATCTCTGGGAAGATCATCCATCATTCCCAGTTCTTCCCTTAACTTGTTAAACCTTGCGTTAGGTAAAGGCTTAGTGAGAATATCTGCAAGTTGATCTTCTGTAGGTACATGCTCCATACTGATATGTTTCTTCTCCACATGATCTCTGATGAAGTGATGTCTGATCTCAATATGCTTTGTCCTGGAATGAGGTACCGGATTCTGGGTGATTGCAATGGCACTGGTGTTGTCACAGAGCAGCTTGATCTCCTTTGCATGAATTCCATAATACTTGAGTTGTTGCTTCATCCACAGAAGTTGAGCGCAGCAGCTTCCAGCAGCAATATACTCAGCTTCTATTGTACTGGTTGAGATGGAGTTCTGCTTCTTGCTAAACCAAGAGACAAGTCTCCCACCTAGCAATTGACAGTGACCAGAGGTGCTCTTTCTGTCTAACCTGCAACCTGCAAAATCTGAGTCAGAGTAACCAATTAGTTCAAAGTTACCTCCCTTAGGATACCATAGGTCTGCATTTGGATTTCCTTTGATGTATCTGATGATTCTTTTTGCAACACTTAGATGGCTCTTCTTGGGCTTTGACTGGTATCTGGCACAAATTCCAACAGAGAATGATATATCTGGTCTGTTTGCAGTTAGATACAGAAGAGATCCAATGATTCCTCTGTAGGTTGTTGCATCAACATCTTTTCCTTCATCATCTGGTCCAATTCCTTGAGAAGTGTTCATGGGAATCTTCACTGAGGATTTTCCTTCTATCCCAAACTTCTTCATTAGGTCTCTGGTGTACTTCGCTTGATTAATAAAGATTCCTTCTGGAACCTGTTTTACTTGAAGTCCTAGGAAGTAGCTCAGCTCTCCCATCATACTCATTTCAAATTGACTCCGCATTACTTGAGAAAATTTCTTGCATAGTTCTGCATTAGTACTTCCAAATATAATATCATCAACATATATTTGTACTAGCAGAATATGATTAGCAACAGAGATCTGAAATAAAGTTTTGTCAACCTTTCCCTTAGTAAACCCATGGCTCACTAGAAATAGGGACAATATGTCATACCATGCTCTGGGAGCTTGCTTAAGACCATAGAGGTCCTTTCTAAGCTTGTAGACACAAAAAGATTGAGTAGGAATGATAAAACATGGTGGTTGTTCCACATAAACTTCTTCTTCAAGATCTCCATTCAGAAATGCATTCTTGACATCCATGTGGTAGACCTTGATATTGTTGTAGGCAGCATAGGCTAGGAAGATTCTGACGGCTTCAAGTCTGGCAACTGGTGCAAAGGTATTCTTTAGCATAGGCTAGGAAGATTCTGATGGCTTCAACTCTTGACATCAAAATCTATTCCTTCTTCTTGGCAGTATTCCTTAGCTACCAGCCTAGCTTTATTCCTTACAATGTTGCCATCTTCGTCTGCTTTGTTCTTGAATACTCATTTGGTTCCAATGACATTCTGGTGCTTTGGTCTAGGAACAAGTTCCCATACTTTGTTCCTTTCAAATTGTGTAAGCTCCTCTTGCATAGCATTGATCCAGTCCGAGCCTGCAAGAGCTTCTTCTACAGTCATGGGTTCCATCTGAGATATGTAGTAGGCACACATTGCTTCTCTTCTTGTTGCAGCAGATCTCGTCTGCACACCACTTCTGATATGTCCAATCACTTGGTTTGGAGGGTGATCTCTTAGCCAAGTTAGACCAGGTTCTGATAGAGGTTGTTTGGGTCTCTCTTGTTCATCTTCGGATTCTTCATCACTGTCTTTGTCTTGTAAGATATGATTCTGAATGGGAGTTGGTATAACAGAGTTGGTGACCACTTCTGGTGCGACCACTTCTGGTGTGACCACTTCTGGTGTGACCACTTCTGGTGTTTCTTCAAGACTCACTTTCTTCAGGTTTTCTGTTATATTTTCAACAGAGTTGAGATCATCAAATTTGACATGAATTGATTCTTCAACAAGGAGAGTTCTTTTGTTGAGTATTCTATAGGCTTTGATTGTGCTTGAGTAGCCTAAGAAGGTTCCTTCATCAGCTTTCTCCTGGAACAACATGAGATGTTCCTTTCCATTGTTGAGTATGTAGTATTTGCATCCAAATGCATGAAAGTAGTTGATGTTGGGTTTCCTTCCTTTCCAGAGTTCATAGGGGGTCTTCTTATGAGTTTTGTGAATCATACTTCGGTTCTGAGTGTAGCATGCAGTGTTGATTGCTTCAGCCCAATATCTGAGAGGTAGACCAGATTCAGAAATCATGGTCTTTGCAGCTTCTTTCAGTGTTCTATTTCTTCCTTCTGCAACTCCATTCTGTTGAGGAGTTCTGGCTGCAGAGAGTTGATGCATTGTTCCATTCTGGTCACAGAAATCCATTATGATCTGGTTTACAAACTCTGTTCCTCTGTCAGATCTGATGGTCTTGACCTTCAAGTTCTGTTCATTCTGCATTAGTTTCAACAGAGATGGTAGTTTCTGCAGTGTTTCCTTCTTCTTTTTCAAGAAGATTGTCCAAGTATATCTTGAATAGTCATCCACCATGACTAGAGTGTATTTCTTGCCACCAACACTTGGGTCTCTCTCGGTCCAAATAAATCCATGTGGATCAGATTTAAAGGACTTGTAGAAAGATCTCCAGCAATGGGTTTGAAGGAGTTCTTCACTTGTTTTCCTTTCTGGCATGCACTGCACAGGTTCTCCTTCTTGTACACAATGTTGGGCAGTCCATCAAAAATGTGATCCCTTGATAGCTTGTTGATTGTTTTGAAGTTCAAGTGGCTCATCTTCTTATGCCATTCCCAGCTAAGCTTTGAATCTCCTTTGGCTATCAGGTAGATTCTTACTTTTGGAGTAGACCAATCAACAACATATATGTTTCTTTTTCTGGTAGCTGTCAGAACTACTTCCTTAGTTGTCTCATGCTTGACAGAACAACCTTCTTTTGAGAATTCAACAGTGTAGCCTTTGTCACAGAATTGGATATCACTTAGCAAGTTGAATTTCAGGCCTTTAACATATGAGATATCTTCAATTATTATCTGGTTCTTGATCAGCTTGTCTCTTCCTTTTGTTTGACCTTCTTTGTCATTACCACCAAAGTTAACTCTAGGTCCTTTGCATTTCTGGAACTCTGTTAGGCAACACTTGTCACCTGTCATGTGCCTGGAGCATCCATTGTCAATGTACCATTCTTGTTCAGAGATGGCTCCAGCACAGAGTTCCTGCAAAATTAAAAGAAAGATTTAGGTACCCAAGCAATGTTGGGTCCTAGGGGGTCATGCAGTCTGGGTAGCCGGTACCACTTTGGTCTCATCAAGTGAAACCTTGGTGGGTGGTACCCATTGTCCACCTGGTAGTCATAGTAAATGGAAGTGTGATTCACCTTGGGCAGATGCTTGTGAGGATCATGCTTCCTGTTTACATACTTCTGCATAGCTTTTCTAGTTGGGTAGAAGTCTCATATACTATCAAGAGCAGAGAGGCGGTTAGCTTTGGGCTTCTGAAGTTGACCAACCAACCTCTTCTGCCTAAAGTTAACCTTCTCTTAATATTTGCCTCTCTAGTGATCATCTCTGGTGGGGTAGTCATGAGAATGTCTGGTAGAGTTCTGTCTTTGATTTCTGTTATTTTGAAACCCTTTTTGTTGTTAGGTTTTATGCCAAGTTCATTATTTCTCAAAACTTGTTTTGGTTAAACCTTTATCTTTCGGTTTTCTGGTCTGACAATCTCATGAACCACCTTGGTACCAGATACACTAGCTTGGCAGATGAGGCTACAAATCAGTGGCTCTATGACCTTTTCTGCTTGAGCAACTCTGGTGCTAAGCATTACAGAAGATTCACCTAATTCTGTTGAGCCATATCCAAGACCAAAACCAACGCCAATTTGTTGGTCAAGTAGTAACCTTTCCATTGAAGACTGGGCCTTCTGTTAGGTGTTGTACTTGATCTCAATTTACTCTATTTCTCTTACTCTCTTTAGAAGAGAAACATTTTCAGCTTCCAGTTGATCTCTTTCCTTAATGAGAAGATTGATCTTGATCTCAACCTCCTTTCTTAAGTCAAGAATTTCAACCTTCAGCTTACTGTTTTCTTCTTTAACTGAAGAGTAAGTGGTTTAGATGGCCTTAAACTCTTCCCAAAATTCAGACATCGATTCTGAATCAAAAGCTTGGCCTACCGAAGAAAAACTAGAAACAGAGGTAGAGGATACCTCATCATCAGATTGACCCATAAGACATAGGTCTTCAGTCTCTGTATCCAGGCAACAGAATGCCTCATCTGATTCTGATTCTGAGCTTGAATCTGTCTCAGAGAGGGGGTCCTTCTCTGGTTGCTCAGTGATGAGTTCCTTTCTCCTTCTATGCTCATACTTCTTTTCTCCTTCTTGGCCTTGCCTTTTGGAGACTATGGGGTGTGGGCAGTTGGCATTGAAATGCCCTGGTTTTCTGCAATTGTAGCAGAGAAGCTCTCCACTCCTTTCTGATGACTTGGTTTTTTGGAAGGGCTTTTTGTTGGAGGACGGACTTCTGCCATCCTTGGGCTTCATAAATTTCCTGAACTTTCTGGCGAAGGCAGCCATATATTCGTCAGTTAAAAGTAACGAAGGGTCAAAATTATTTACCTGTGAGGTGCTGGATGTGAGGGCAGTAGTTGTTCAATCCTCAACTTCTTCTTTCTCCTCTTCATTCATCTCGAACTCATAAGACTTGAGATCAGAGATGAGTTTCTCAGTGTTGTAGGTTCTGATATCTTTGCTGTCTCTCATGGAAGTGACCTTCATCTTCCAGGGAGAGGGTAGACCTCTGAGAACCTTCAAGTTGATCTCCTTGGGAGTCAGGAACTTCCCAAGCTCTGAGATCTCAGCAGTAAGCGTGAGCAAGCGTGCATACATCTCAGCTATGCACTCTTTGGGTAGAAGCTTGAAGTCTTCAAACTTCTTCATAGCAATGGTCAGCTTGTTATCTTTCTCCTGCTCATCACCAGCTCCTATCAGGGTAAGAGTGTAGCACCGTCCCCGAGCACATTTACTTTTTAGGATAATCCTATAATGATTAGGAACATGTGTTATATTTTATTTGGCCCGATAAAATAAAATATAAATAAATTAGTCCGGAAAATACAACTTTCGGAACCGATTGTACCCTTTGGGGCACATTACGATGACCTCCCACATGGGTGGGGGCCATCCCACGAATTTGTCAACCAAAAAAAGGCTGATTGAGTACAAAATTGGGGCTGAAGGACATTTGAAGGGATGAGGGAGACATCATTGACATCCAATGGACCCCTTCTCCTCACCATTTGCCCAAAAGGGACAAAAAGGCCAACCTTCCCTCCCTCCCACTCATTAGTTCGGCCAATACCAAGGAGAGGGAGAAGGAAGAACTCTGAAATCCCATCTTCCAAATCCAAACACGAGCCCAAGCTCAAACAAGAAAAAGAAAGAAGATTGGAGAAGGAAAAAGATAGGAAAAGTGTGAAGAATTAAGGTAATGACCTTATACTAACTTTTCCTCTACTTCTTAACTACCTCATGATTTATATATTATATTTACGACCCTTAGGATTGTTCTTCATATTTAGAAGTGTAGAACAAGAGGATGGAAGGTAGTTCTAAGTCCAAGAACGGACTTAGAAGCCAAATGACCGGTTCGCCGGAAAATAACCTTTTAGGGGTTATTTGTGTTGATATGGGTTTTGTGATGATAAACCTTGTTAGGAGCTTGACTAAAGTGTTCCTAAATTTCGCCGGAGTTTCACCGGAGTTTTTCCGGAGTTCACCGGAGTATCGTCGGAGTTCAACCGAGAAGGGTAGAACTTCTTTAAGCTCATTCGAGGTGAGGATGGCTAACTATATTGCTTATAATTAGTGAATTAATTTCATAAGATTACCTAAGGTATTAAATGTGATTTTCATGGATTATTAATAGATAATAATGCCTAAATGAAAATGTTATTGCATGTGAGTAAATAAAGCATGATATGCAAATTTCGAAGAAATTGTGTATCATTATGTGATATGAAAGAAATGGCATGATAATGAAATTAACTATGAAAATGTTGTGATAAAATATACTTTTAATTCATGTAAGGAATTCATGAATGGATAAAAGTGATATTTTTTATATTGAGATTTAATCATATTTGGATAGGAAAATCCATTGAGATGAATTATTCGACTATGAATTAAGAACTTGGTTGTTCTAAGATTATCCGACTAGTATTGAAATACTAATCGGGAGATTAATGTAAATAAATAATGGAATTAATCCTAAGAGATAGGATTGTGAATGGAGATGCCTTAAGTAGTTTTAAGAGATACTTTAGAGTCGAATTGTATGAACACCAAGGTGTGTTAGGGGTAGGCCTAAAGGCTACCCAAGTGAATTGAGTCTACGCATAGTATTTGCTTGAGAATTGGACTATGAAAATAAATTAGAGTCGGACTCTAGGATTTCATGGAAATGTAGTTGGGCCGAGCCCTTTCCATGTAAGGTGATTAGCATGGAAACGTAGTTGGGCCGAGCCCTTGCCATGTATTTGTGATCTCCGTGGAAGCGTAGTTGGGCCGAGCCCTTGCCACGAAGTTATGGTTAGTATGGAAACGTAGTTGGGCCGAGCCCTTGCCATACAATTTTAATGTGTTAAATTGAGTTGAAGGGTTGTATAGAAATGTAGTTGGGCCGAGCCCTTGCTATACAATCGGGACTCGAGGGAACCCTATGGGGTTGTCGTGACTTGTAGTCACGGGGAATTAAAATGGTAAATTCTAAATGAATATGGGTCCACTGGCCGACTACTTGACTTTATATACAGTAAGTATAAATTTTAAAAGGGGTAACCGAGGGTTATGGCCTATAATATATTATCACCCTGGATTGAGGGTCTTAGAAATTGAAACATTGATTATACTTAGTATAGTTGTTATTGTACTTGTCAAATGCTTCCAAGTACTGACCTCCCCTTCACGGGGGAGGCCACCTCACAGTTTCAGGTAGAACTTGAAGGTTGTTGCCACCGCCCGTTGCTTCGGGAAGATCAAAGGAAGAAGACGTGGTTCATGCTTCTTCCGTTTCTGTTTTGAAAACAATTCAAATAATGCTCATGGATACTATTTTCTGAATAATTATTTTGGAGGCTTGTGTGCCTAGTTATGCCAAGTGTGGCTTGAACATTTGTAATATTGTTTCCGCTGCTTAAATGAATGTTTTTACATTATGTTTGTTTATGGATGTACTATGTGTGAATGATATTCCAGACGCCTTGTATTGTATGGATGTGTTGAACTGCGATTGACAATTCGTACTGTACGGCGGGTTGTTGGCGTGTCCGGGTAGGTCCGGGGCGTGACAATTTAATTGGTATCAGAGCCTTAGTCCGTAAATATCATAATGAAGCTTCAAAATTCTTTTTGAGAAATGAATTTGAAAGCCATGAGCATAAAAAGTTTTGTACTTATGGAACTTTTGGTACTTGAGTTGCAATGTCTCTAATTGTTAAGATGGTACCCTTAACAATTGGTATGACGGTGATTTGAGCCAAAGGGGGTCGTTAAGTGCCAATCCGTCATTTGACACTTGATACAGGTCTAATGACTCATTCTCAATTTCTTTCAGAAATGGAACGTACCGGGAAAGTAACTAGGAGGAACCAGACTTGCCGGGCACCGGGAGGGTCCGTGCAAGGCAACAGGGGGGCTTCTAGAGTGTCCAGGGGACAAGGCCGTGGAGGCCAAGATCAGACCGTGAGTGACGGTCATGTGGAAACAGTGAATGAGTCTTATGAGTCCGAGGAGGATTCAACGTATCAACCAGAAACCGAGCCAGTTGAGACCCCATTTGATGGGGAATATGACGATGACGATGACGATGATGAGGAGAGCGACGATGATGGCGCTCTAGAAAGGATGGAGGAACTACTCCGTCAGTACCAACAGGATCGCCAAAGGCGCCGGGCAAGGCGTGCTTTGGGAGGGGCTTCAAGAAGAGGAAGCCATGTGGGTTCTGGGGGACATGTAGAGTCCCGACAGGATCGAGGTGCTGAGATCCCAATAATAAGGATCTCAAAGTACCTCAAAGAGGCGAGAGACTTGGGGTGCAAACCGTTCAATGGAACGGGGGACATCTCCATTGCGGCCGAGTGGATCAAAAGATTCAACGAAGCGGCTCTTGATATGTAGCTGCCGCCGAACATGAAAATGAGGGTAGCAACGAGGTTGCTAGAAGGAATGGCGTCCACGTGGTGGGACGGAGTCAAGGGGAAGTATGGTGAGAATTTCACTTAGGAGAATTTCCGGCAGGAATTCTTCAACCAATACTACTCCGACTTCGAGGTGAACTTGAAGAGGAGGGAATACACCAACTTGGCCCAAGGAGGCTAGTATACCGTGAGGCAACTTGAGCACAAGTTCAGGGAGCTTGCGGAATTCATACCGGAATATGCTTGTGATGAGAACCGGATGGTGAATCACTTTTGGGATGCCTTGGACTTAGACGTGCGTGAGAGGGCAACACAATTGCCTAACATGATGTTTAGTTAAGTAGTGGAGCAAGTCCTGAAAGGGGAGAAAGAATGGGAGGAGAGAAAAATGAAAAACGTCGAGGAGACGAAGAAGAGGAAATGGGAGAACACCGACCCTCAAGGTTCTAACAAAAAGGGGAACCACGAGGGAGGTGGATCTTTCAGAACCCCTGCACCACCGTCACGGGGAAATCAAGGCCCGGGAGGGCAAGACTCGAGGTCATAAGGCTCGGGCATTATAAGGTGCAATAACTGCAAGAGGAACCACGCGGACAAGTGTCGTGATCCCCCACGGTGCTACCAATGTGGAGATACGGGGCACATGAAGCTGAACTGTCCTCAACTTGGTGGGAACCGGGCATCTGGCCCAAGCAGTGCAACCACGGTGAGTAGAAACTGGGGTGGGGCACCAAATGCAAGCGTTGGCCACGGCGGGGCAAGTACAAGCAACGCACCCTCCGTGAACCAAGGGAGAACTCAAGCTAGAGTTTATGCAATGAAGGAAACGGATGCTCAAGCTAACCCGGACTCTGTTGCAGGTACAATCACTTAATTACTTGTGTTTTATCTGCGTTTCATCCATAATTTGGGGTTATAAGCCCTAGGGGTCAATTGCAAATAGCCTTAGGACCAAACCGTGCGATTCCGGGCGAAATCGGGCTAATTTTTTGCCCCGCACGCCATGCCTGGCCTGCAGGCACGCCGTGCCTCCACCGTGCCTCCGCAGTGCCTGGGTGGTAGTAGCTACTCGAGGAAAAACGGTCCCAGGCACGCCGTGCCTAACCCGCAGCAAGTCGTGCCTGGCCTGCAGGCACGCCGTGCCTCCACCGTGCCTCCGCAGTGCCTGGGTGGCAGTAGCTACCCGGAAGTATTTTAAGCCACGCACGCCGTGCGTGCCTCCTAGGCATGTTGTGCGTGGCACCCAGACTGCCCAACGTCAATAGTTTCGCATCGAATTGCGACGTTAAGACCTCTCCTTGATCCCAAACATGTGTATGAACATAATAAACCTTTATAAATGTATATAGATGGTAGGGAGGCACCTTACATGGCTTATAAATGTAGGGACACTAAAGATTAATGGGAAGAGTGCGCGAATCCTTATCGATACCGAGGCACGACGTTCATTCGTGAGTGAGACGTTCGCCGAAGGCTTAGGGATACACTCAATACCGATGACACAAACCCTAGTGGTATCAACACCACTAGGAGATGACATTGAGAGAACTTGTTATTATCCATCTTGTGAGGTGGAAGTCGATGGCCAAACCTTGACGTGTGATTTCGTACCGTTGAGCATGATTGATTTTGATGCGATTCTAGGGATGGATTGGCTAGAAAAGCATCATGCTAGGGTAGATTGCTACACGAAGGTTCTAGAACTCGAAGTCAATGATGGGAATGCCCTACGCTTCGAGGGTGATCGATGCAAGTCAAATAGTTGCATCATATCCTCCGTGAGAGCGGGGAGTATGATGACGAAGGGATGCCACGCATATCTAGCATACGTGGTTGACAAAACCAGGGAGGAACCAAACCTCGACGATGTAAGGGTGGTTTGTAAGTACCCGGATGTCTTCCCTAAGGACCTACCGGGGATTCCACCTGATAGAGAGATTGAATTTGTGATCGAGGTTGAGCCCGACACCAAACCAATCTCTATACCGCCGTACCACATGGCACCCGCTGAACTTAATGAGTTGAAAACCCAATTGCAAGAGCTGTTGGATAACGGTTTCATAAGTGCAAGCTACTCCCCGTGGGGAACACCAGTGTTATTTGTGAAAAAGAAAGATGGGATGCTTCGAATGTGTATCGACTATCGTCAACTGAACAAGGTCACAATCAAGAATATGTATCCTTTACCTAGAATTGATGACTTGTTTGATCAGCTCCGAGGAGCAACGGTGTTTTCGAAGATCGACTTGAGGTCGGGGTACCATCAACTGAAGATAAAGGAGGATGACATACCGAAGAGTGCTTTATGCACAAGGTATGGTCATTTCAAATTCCTAGTCATGTCGTTTGGGCTAACAAACGCCCCGACGGCATTTATGGACTTGATGAACCGAGTATTTCGTAAATACTTGGACCGTTTTGTGATCGTGTTCATAGATGACATCTTGATTTACTCAAAGAGTGAGGAGGAGCACAAGGAACACTTAGTACTGGTTCTTGAGACACTACGAGAGAAGCAACTCTATGCTAAATTTTCTAAATGTGAATTTTGGCTAAAGGAGATTGGCTTTCTCGGGCATGTGGTTTCGGGATTGGGAATTTCTGTTGATAACAAGAATATTGAGGCCATCACCGAATGGGAAAGGCCAAAAAACGTCAAGGAAATTCGTAGTTTCCTTGGATTGGCGGGCTATTATAGAAAGTTCGTGGAGAAATTCTCACTTTTGGCGTCGCCATTGACAAAGCTCACTCGAAAAGGGGCTAAGTTTGTATGGGATGACCGATGTGAGAAGGGATTCCTAGAGCTAAAGAGGAGATTGACCGAGGCACCGGTGCTTGCATTACCCAAACAGGGTATGGGGTACGATGTCTATAGCGATGCGAGCATCCAAGGGCTGGGATGTGTGTTGATGCAGAGTGGGAGGGTGATTGCCTACGCTTCACGACAGTTGAAGAAGCATGAGGTAAATTATCCTACTCATGATCTAGAGTTGGGGGCAGTGGTATTTGCAGTGAAGATTTGGAGACATTATCTCTACGGGGAGACATGTCACATATACACTGACCACAAAAGCTTGAAGTACGTATTATTCAAAAAGAGTTAAACATGAGACAGAGACGGTGGATGGAGTTGATAAAAGACTACCATCTAGTCATTGAGTACCACCTCGGTAAAGCCAACGTGGTAGCGGATGCCTTGAGCCGAAAGAGCTCCTCGAGGGCATTGTTGACTAGCATGAGGGCATTGAGAGCCCAATTGGAGGTAGCCAACGATGGTGCCTTGTTAGCAAGATTCGAGGTGAGACCTACATTACTTGATGAAATCAAGAAGGGTCAAGAAACTGACGAAGAGCTTATGAAGGTCCGTGAACGCATGTTAGCGGGACCGGTTGAGTATTACAGGGAAAGAGACGATGGTCTCTTATTATTTCATGACCGAGTGTGTGTACCGTCGGATGATGAGCTCTGAAAGTCCATCTTAGAGGAGGCTCATTCATCGGCGTATGCCATGCATCCGGGAGGCACGAAAATGTACCGTGATTTGAAGGAAAGTTACTAGTGGTCTTGTATGAAGAGGGAAATAGCCGAGTACATCAGTAGATGCCTTACTTGTCAGCAAGTTAAGGTAGAACACCAGCATCCAGCTGGGTTATTGCAGCCACTCTCCATTCCTGAATGGAAATGGGAACACGTGACCATGGATTTCGTGGTGGGGCTACCACGTACGGTTAAAAACTATGATGCCGTATGGGTCGTGGTTGATAGGCTCACGAAGAGTGCACATTTTCTGCCTATCAACACCACATATACACTGGAAAAATTAGCCAAATTGTATGTGGATGAGATCGTGAGGCTACACGGGGTTCCAAAAACCATCGCATCCGATAGAGATCCACGATTCACATCACGATTTTGGCCGAAGTTCCAAGAATCTATGGGAACCAAACTGAAATTTAGCACTGCTTTTCATCCACATACGGATGTACAATCCGAAAGGGTTATACAAATTTTGGAGGATATGTTGAGAGCTTGCGCATTGGAGTTCCAAGGAAGTTGGGACAACCATTTAGCACTCGTGGAGTTTGCCTATAACAACAGTTATCAGGCGAGCATTGGCATGCCTCCATACGAGGCATTGAATGGGAGGAGATGTCGTACACCTTTATGTTGGGACGAGGTTGGCATGGCCAAACTCGAGAGCATGGAATTGGTGGAGATCACCAAATCAAAGGTAAAGATGATCCGTGAGAGACTTAAGGCGGCACAGGATAGACAGAAGAGTCATGCCGATAAGCGCCAGAGAGCCTTAGAATTTAAGGTTGGAGATGAGGTATTTTTGAAGGTTTCATCTTGGAAAGGAATCATACGATTTCAGAGCCAAGGGAAGCTAAACCCACGGTATATAGGGCCATTTGTGATTCTTGAGAGAATTGGGGCCGTAGCATACCTCTTACAGTTGACTCCAGAGTTGGAGAAGATACATAATGTGTTCCACGTGTCTATGCTTAAGAAGTATATGCCGGATCCATCTCATGTATTGGAGAAACCACCCGTGGAAATACAGGAAGACCTGAACTATGCCGTGCAACTGGTAAAGGTACTTGATAGGCAAGTAAAGAAGCTGAGAAGCAATAAAGTTCCGATGGTGAAAATCATGTGGAAAAGTGACTGAGTTGAAGAAGAAACTTGGGAGATGGAAGCCTTGATGAAGGAAAAATATGCTTTTCTGTTTGAATAAGCGTTGCGAATTTCGGGGACGAAATTCCCGTTAGGGGGGGGGGGGGATGAACTTGTAGCACCGTCCCCGAGCACATTTACGTTTTAGTAAATTATGTAATAAACCTTGATGAATCAATCACGAATTTGCGAAATTGTGAATTTTTATTATTTCTTATGCGTGAATAGTAAATTTCACGTGGGGCCCACACCGGGAACGGGGACCGCCCGATAAGTCCAAGATCACATATTATATTCATCTTAGTCTAGATGATATGTATATGGTGGTGGATATTTTAGTAGACCCATATAAAGAGCATAGAGTTGACCCGTTGGTCAAACGAGGTCCAAATACCGGTATTGGTATTTTTATCGGATAACAGTCCGAAATGAATTTCGAAGACTCCTAAATTAAAGTTGGGGAATGTACATCTATTCTAAAGTCCTATAATAATTAGGAACATGTGTTATGCTTTATTTGGCCCGATAAAATAAAATATAAATAAATTAGTCCAGAAAATACAACTTTCGGAATCGATTGTACCCTTCGGGGCACATTAGGATGACCTCCCACATGGGTGGGGGCCATCCCACGAATTTGTCAAGCAAAAAAGGCTGATTGAGTTCAAAAGTGGGGCTGACGGACATTTGAAGGGATGGGGCAGACATCATTGACATCCAATGGACCCCTTCTCATCACCATTTGCCCAAAAGGGACAAAAAGGCCAACCATCCCTCCCTCCCACTCATTAGTTCAGCCAGCACCAAGGAGAGGGAGAAGGAAGAACTCTGAAATCCCATCTTCCAAAGCCAAACACGAGCCCAAGCTTAAACAAGAAAAAGAAAGAAGTTTGAAAAAGGAAAAAGATAGGAAAAGTGTGAAGAATTAAGGTAATGATCTTATACTAACTTTTCCTCTACATCTTAGCTACCTTATGATTTATATATCATATTGTGGACCCCTAGGATTGTTATTCATATTTAGAAGTGTAGAATAAGGGGTTGGAAGGTAGTTCTAAGTCCAAGAACGGACTTAGAAGCCAAATGACCGGTTCGCCGGAAAATAACCTTTTAGGGGTTATTTGTGTTGATATGGGTGTTGTGATGATAAAACCTTGTTAGGAGCTTGACTAAAGTGTTCCTAACTTTCTCCGGAGTTTCGCCGAAGTTTCGCCGGAGTTCACCGGAGTATCGCTGGAGTTCAACCGAGAAGGGTAGAACTTCTTTAAGCTCATTCAAGGTGAGGATGGCTGACTATATTGCTTATAATTAGTGAGTTAATTTCATAATATTACCTAAGGTATTAAATGTGATTTTCATGGATTATTAATAGATAATAATGCCTAAATGAAAATACTATTTCATGTGAGTAAATAAAGCATGATATGCAAATTTGGAAGAAATTGTGTATGATTATGTGATATGAAAGAAATGGCATGATAATGGAATTAACTATGAAAATGTTGTGATAAAATATACTTTTAATTCATGTAAGGAATTCATGAATGGATAAAAGTGATATTTTTAATATTGAGATTTAATCATATTTGGATAGGAAAATTCATTGAGATGAATTATTCGACTATGAATTAAGAACTTGGTTGTTCTAAGATTATCCGACTAGTATTGAAATACTAGTCGTGAGATTAATGTAAATAAATAATGGAATTAATCCTAAGAGATAGGATTGTGAATGGAGATGCCTTAAGTAGTCTTAAGAGATACTTTAGGGTCGAATTGTATGAACACTAAGGTGTGTTAGGGGTAGGCCTAAAGGCTACCCAAGTGAATTGAGTCTAGGCATAGTATTTGCTTGAGAATTGGACTATGAAAATGTAGTTGGGCCGAGCCTTTTCCATGTAAGGTGATTAGCATGGAAACATAGTTGGGCCGAGCCCTTGCCATGTATTTGTGATCTTCGTGGAAGCGTAGTTGGGCCGAGCCCTTTCCACGAAAATATGATTAGTATGGAAACGTAGTTGGGCCGAGCCCCCTTCCATACAATTTTAATGTGTTAAATTGAGTTGAAGGGTTGTATAGAAATGTAGTTGGGCCGATCCCTTGCTATACAATCGGGACTCGAGGGAACCCTACGGGGTTGTCGTGACTTGTAGTCACGGGGAATTAAAATGGTAAATTCTAAATAAATATGGGTCCACGGGCCGACTACTTGACTTTATATACAGTAAGTATAAATTTTAAAAGGGCTAACCGAGGGTTATCGCCTATAATATATTATCACCCTGGATTGAGGGTCCTAGAAATTGAAACATTGATTATACTTAGTATAGTTGTCATTGTACTTGTCAAATGCTTCCAAGTACTGAACTCCCCTTCACGGGGGAGGCCACCTCACAGTTTCAGGTAGAACTTGAAGGTTGCTGCCACCGCTCGTTGCTTCAGGAAGATCAAAGGAAGAAGACGTGGTTCGTGCTTCTTCCGTTTCTGGTTTAAAAACAATTCAAATAATGCTCAGGGATACTATTTTCTGAATAATTATTTTGGAGGCTTGTATGCCTAGTTATGCCAAGTGTGGCTTGAACACTTGTAATATTGTTTCCGCTGCTTAAATGAATATTTTTACATTATGTTTGTTTATGGATGTACTATGTGTGAATGATATTCCAAACGCCTTGTATTGTATGGATGTGTTGAACTGCGGTTGACAATTCGTACTGTAAGGCAGGTTGTTGACGTGTCTGGGTAGGTCTGGGGCGTGACAAAGAGTATCCCATATAGCTTTAGCAGAGGTGCATTTCTTGATCCTTGTGAAGTACTTTTCATCAATGGCCTTGTACAGGATGTCCTTGGCTATGTTGTCAAGGTTGTACTTCCTCCTTTCTTCATTTGACCACTCATGGCGAAGCTTAGTGATCATTTGAGGTAGACCACTACCAACAGTATATTCAAGATTCACTTTTGTGAACTCAGTGAATGGACCTGCATCTAGGACTTCCCACATTTCATCATGTAGTGCGCAGAGATGGACCTTCATGCGTATCTTCCAGTCATCAAACTTGGTAACTGCAAACATCAGATTCTTTGAAAGAGTGTTATTCATAATAAGAGAGGTCCCGTTTATATTGGGAACAATCTAGAGGGTGGGGTTGAATAGACTGTTCAGATTTTTCAAACTTTTCTCTGAGTCAACACTGACTTACCAGAGGATGTCTGTTTCTGGTGACAGAGAAGGTCGAGTTCTGATGACAGATTTGGACCTGGCAGCGGATAAGGTTATGTCCGGGTAGCCTCAGGAAAATACTAAGGCAAATGCCTTTCTGATAACTCTTTGAACAAGATATGCTGAACACAGAGTCCAAGTTCTTGGGAGTTAGACAGTTAGAATCTTAAGTGCAGAAAATAAATGCGTAAAGTAAAAGACACCGGGGTTTTTTATAGTGGTTCAAGGAACAACGTGTTCCTCTAGTCCACTGTTCCACTAAGCTTGTAAGTCAACAGTTGCAACGCCTTAGTCCATAGCACTTAAGAAGCACTCCACGTCTTCTTCAAGTCTAGTTGACACCCGGGATGCAGTCCTTGCTTTCTGATGGCTGGTCTCATTTCACTGAGTCTCTTGAAGTATCCCATATTCACTTACTCCAATTAGTTTGAGACGTCTGACGTGCACTTGTCGTGAGGTGCACTCAAAATAAATACAATACAACAAATATACGTAGTATATTGAAGTAAGGTTCGTATCCACAGGGAAAGGAATAGTTTTCTTTTACGTAACTAGTAACAAGGGGGATTTTAAGTTTGATTTGATTTAATTTAATTAACACTAAGATGAACGACTTATAAGAGTTTAATTAATAGAAATGAGGACTTGCTTTTGCTTTTATCCACTTAATGAAATGTTCGTCGATCCCGGTTATATCTTTTACTATCTTCCTCTCGAATACTCAATCGAGGAGTAAATCCAGTTCATCGAGGGTAGTTATTAATAACGAGACGCGTTCAATAATAAAACTTACTACCGAGTCAATATAGAACACGCGCCGTATATTAACACGATAGTAGCAATAAACTTAAGATGAAAACGATTGAGATTGATAACCTCAACACAAGCGGTTTATTGGTTTGATCAACATAATTAATTCTCCTTAGATTATTAACCATGAGACGCATGCATTAATAATCCAAGTTTACTACAGTGAATGAACCCAATTAATAACAAGCGTATTAATCGATTGATTCTAGTAATAATTAATATATGAAACAAAACTAGTTGAACCTTTAAGTAATGTTCAAAATATTAATATGGAATATGAATAGGAATTAGATAATACTCAAGGAAGAATATTAAAGAAGATGAATCCTACTATAGTTAATATCAAGATGTTAACTAATTGTCATATTAGTAACACTCCCCAATATTAACATAGAGGAAGAAATAACTATTACTATAACTAATGTCAAGATGTAAACTAATTGTCATCTTAGTAACACTGCCCAACATTGATATAGAAATAGTATTTAAAGGAAGCATTGATATTCAAGAAAGAAAATTAAAGAGAATAACTCACAACTTACAAATTCATTAAGCTTCAAAGTAGCAAAACCAAGATGGAAGAGTTTAGCTCCTCATTTGGAGACTAAACATGATGAAAATATAAAAAAAGAACTATTCTAGACTGAGCTTAGAAGTATATGTGAATTGGTGATTTGTAGAGAAGAAAAAGTGTGCTATTTATAGATGTTTTTCAACAACTTTGGCTGGGTACCCGACCGGGTATAGTACTTACCCGACCGGGTCCGGTCAAAATCAGATAATCCGCCACGTTCTGGTGATCTTCAACACGTCGTTTTGTCCCGGGTCACATCTGACCCGACCGGGTTAAGTAGGGGACCCGACCGGGTCCAGTAATTTCTTGGCAATTTCGTCTGTTAAATCATACCCGACCGGGTCAAGTGTCATACCCGGTCGGGTTTTAGCTCCTGGACAGTCCAACCTCCTTTTTCTTCACTTCAAAGTCCTCCTTTTCAACACCATAATTCCTAATTCTACTTTACAACTTACAAATGAAGATTAAAATACAATTACAACTAAAATCACACAAATGTTTATAAACTAAATAAAACGATAAACAATGCATACAAATCCAACATAAAAACATACACTTATGCACTACTAATCAGCGCATATCAAACACCCCCACACTTAAACCTTTACTCGTCCCGAGTAAATCAAATCCAGTCCAAGAAGTCCTTAAAATGACAAGAGTATCAACACAAAAATCCAAGAGTGCTTTTAGAAACACATAAAGTATATCCCCAAAAATATAACAGTAAAGAGGGGTCTTCAACTCCATATTTCTTATCAACCTCAACTTTTTTTTCCGTTACCCTTAGGATCCTGTAGAAATAAGAGAAAATACTTTCTCTCATTCTCTCATTTTGCCTAGATGCCCTTTCAGGTTTTCATCACAGCTTCCCACATTTTTCTATTTTAATCCTCAGAGCTCACTCTTATTTTTGCTTTATTGTTGCTTAAGTTGCCCTTTCAGTTTTTCAACATAACAAGCTTTTATTAATTTTTTTAAACAAGAATAAAGAGTATGAATGTGAGTATTCCATAAAACTCTCCCCCCAAGCTAACCAAAGCACTGTCCCTAGTGCTTGTGTCCGAGATGTCCAATAGAATGAACCCCTTTGTCCTTTTTGGTGTCATTTATTTTCTTTTCGGTTGAGCAAAAATTATGACTTGGTGTAGGTGGAGTCAGGGAATTCGGGTTTCTTTTGGGGATGGATTTGGGTGGGATTTTTGGGTAGAAAATGGAAGAGGGTGTTGAGGAGAAGAAGAAAATGTGTTTAAGTGATGTATTTAGTGGAGAAATAGGGGGGAATTGAAGGTTTGAGGTGCGAAAATGGAGGTTTTGAGAGGTGTGGTTCGTATGGGGGAGAGGAGAAATGGGGAAGAAAGAGGATTGCTCGACCCTTTTGCTGTCAAAACACGATGACCCGGTCGGGTGGGGTATGTGACCCGGTCGGGTGTTCTTTATTTTAAAAAAATTGACTTTTACCTGGACGGGTTTTCGTTCCATAGGGTTCAGAGGCAAAACGCCCGGCCGGGTGTTTTGATTTTCTCTTCCACAACTGCCTCACCCAGGTGAGTGGGCCGAGTGATGTTTTTTATGAATGGACCCGATCGGGTTGGGTTTCATACCCGACCGGGTTCAATCCCCAGTTTTTTTTTGAAATGTGCAAAAATAAAACAAAACAAGTAAATGTACCTTGCATGGATTGCCTCCCAAGAAGCGCCTCATTTAACGTCACGACACGACGCTATCATTGTGTTCAGCCATTCAAACATGGATCATGATAGTTTATCTTCTTCACACTTTCACTCCTAGGACTTCTATAGAAATGCTCAATTTCTCGACTCTTCACTTTGAAAATCCCTCCAGGATCATAAATTCAGATTTTCATTGATTCATGTGGTAGGAGTGAGGGAAAGAAATTATCGTTTAACATGGTCAATGAAAAATGTTTGGATCCCTCAATTTTGCTGAGAATTTCAAAAATGTCACTCTCCTTTTCAATTTTATGAGTTTCCCTCAAAGTTTTTAGAACTGATGTGGGTACCTCAAAGAATGATAAGGATAGGTATTTGAAACTCGGTTCATCCTCTTCTTTGACCAGCTGGAGCTCCATGTCTTTTTCTTCTTCTACTTCTTCTGGATTCTGGATCTCCTTTTGCATTTCCTTTTCATTTGTCAATGTGATTGCAAAAGTTTGCTGTTTAAGATCACATTCTATTTGAGAAGGAAGTTTTTCCGAATCCCTTGCTTTAAGCTTACTCACGGCTCCGACTATTTGACTCATTTGAGTTTCCAAGTTTAAAATGCTAGATTTGGTCTCATTTTGGAATTGCACCATGTTGTTTTGCATGGTGGTCATGTTGGTAGCAATAGCCCGGACCATATCCTCCGTAGACATGTTAGAGTTGGAGAACGAATCATACCTCATGTGAGGTACATCCCTTTCATAACCAACATCATCAATTTGTTCAAGGTATTCATCTTGGAGCTTTGGGCAGAAATCCGTAAGATGACTGTGAGACATGCAAATGTTGCATATCTTGGCATCTTGAGATTTTGAGTTTAAGGTAAATTCCTTTATTAGAGAAGTCAAGAAGGAAATTTGACTCTCTAAGGATGAAGTGTTGGTATCCATATACTCATAACTCATGTAAGCTCAGAAAATAGAAGAGAAGGATTCTTTTTTGTTTTTGATTTTTATGAGATAAAATAAAAAGAAAAAAATTGCATTTCCCTGGCAACGGCGCCAAATTTGACGTGCACTTGTCATGAGGTGCACTCAAAATAAATACAATACAACAAATATATGTAGTATATTGAAGTAAGGTTCGTATCCACAGGGAACAGAATACTTTTCTTTTACGTAACTAGTAACAAGGGGGATTTTAAGTTTGATTTGATTTAATTCAATTAACAATAAGATGAACAACTTATATGTGTTTAATTTATAGAGATGAGGACTTGGTTTTACTTTTATCCACTTAATGAAATGTTCGTCGATCCCGGTTATATCTTTAACTATCTTCCTCTCAAATACTCAATCCAGGAGTAAATCCAGTTCATCGAGGGTAGTTATTAATAACGAGATGCGTTCATTAAAAAAACTTACTACCGAGTCAATATAGAACACGCGCCGTATATTAACACGATAGTAGCATTAAACTTAAGATTAAAACGATTGAGATTGATAACCTCAACACAAGCGGTTTATTGGTTTGATCAACATAATTAATTCTCCTTAGATTATTAACCATGAGACGCATGCATTAATAATCCAGGTTTACTACCGTGAATGAACCGAATTAATAACAAGCGTATCAATCGATTGATTCTAGTAATAATTAATATATGAAACAAAACTAGTTGATCCTTTAAGTAATGTTCAAAATATTAATATGGAATATGAATGGTAATTAATTAATACTCCATGAAGAATATTAAAGAAGATGAATCCTACTATAGTTAATATCAAGATGTTAACTAATTATCAGATTAGTAACACTCCCCAATATTAACATAGAGGAAGAAATAACTATTACTATAACTAATGTCAAGATGTTAACTAATTGTCATCTTAGTAACACTGCCCAACATTGATATAGAAATAGTATTTAAAGGAAGCATTAATATTCAAGGAAGAAAATTAAAGAGAATAACTCACAACTTACAAATTCATTAAGCTTCAAAGTAGCAAAACCAAGATGGAAGAGTTTAGCTCCTCATTTGGAGACTAAACATGATGAAAATATAAAAAAAGAACTATTCTAGACTGAGCTTAGAAGTATATGTGAATTGGTGATTTTTAGAGAAGAAAAAGTGGGCTATTTATAGGTGTTTTTCAACACCTTTGGCCGGGTACCCGACCGGGTATAGTACTTACCCGACCGGGTCCGGTCAAAATCAGATAATCTGCCACGTTCTGGTGATCTTCAGCACGTCGTTTTGTCCCGGGTCACATCTGACCCGACCGGGTCAAGTAAGGGACCCGACCGGGTCCAGTGATTTTCTTGGCAATTTCGTCTGTTAAATCATACCTGACCGGGTCAAGTGTCATACCCGGTCGGGTTTTTGCTCCTGGACAGTCCAACCTCCTTTTTCTTCACTTCAAAGTTCTCCTTTTCAACACCATAATTCCTAATTCTACTTTACAACTTACAAATGAGGATTAAATACAATTACAACTAAAATCACACAAATGTTTATAAACTAAATAAAATGATAAACAATACATACAAATCCAACATAAAAACATACACTTATGTACTACTAGTTAGCGCATATCAACGTCCCTTCTTTTGCAAGAAGTGTTTGATTTAAAATCTGTTTTCTCCAACGTAGCTTCGTCACAAAAGATATGTAGTTGTGGTTTTAGAAGTGTTGAAGAACTAGAGGAACGATTCTCTCACGTTGGAAAGAAGAGATATGGAGTTTATAATCTTTTCCAACGTTTAGGTGTGTTGCTCGTGATGAGTAGAGGTTGAAGTCTTTGAGCGTTTGAATATTTGAACTTAGAGAGATTGATCGTTGTACTTCCAATCCTTCGAAGAGTATCTTATATACTCGGAGCAGTTTTCCCGTTGGAGTGTAGAAGATAGCTTCATTAAATGCTTGTACTGTTTGATTTGACCGGTTGGTCCTTGACTTGCTATTTTGGGGGCGAAAGGATATCCACATGGTCAATCATCAGCTTTAAATATCGCTTCGTACGTATTGCATTAATTGAGCATTTAATGTGTGTACAGTACCATGTTCCGTCGAATGGCTCCTAGCCGTTAGGGAAATTCCCTTTAGTTTCTCGGCCGTTGGAAGTGCCTTCAAATTCTGCTAAGTATCAGCAAAACTGATGAGGCTCACTGGTTGAGATTCCGATGACCGCCTCTGATGCCAACTCTGGTACCCAACTCTGGTAGCTTCTCTGATGAGCAACTTTGATGGCTACTCTGATAGCAACTCTGTGAGAAAGTCAAAGAGGGTGTTTGGCCAGTCGACTATGCTAATACTTACAACGAAAATTCTAATACAAAATTTCTAAAGGGGTACTTTAAAATTCTAATTAACCTAGCATCATCAAAATCTAAATACATTTATTCTTTACAGAATCCTTCCCTCAAAATAAAAAACCGTACCCCAAACCACAATGCTAAAATATGTCCACTGAAGACATGATCTGAGCCCTCACCTCAAATGTCTTAACCATGCAACAAAACATGGTTCAATTTCAACATGAGATAAAATCTAGCATACAAAACCTTGAGAACCAAACGAGCCAAATCTCAAGTGCGGTGAGTAGGCTCGAGGTCAAGGATTCGGGAAAGCTTCCATCTAAAACGGAGCTGAATCCTAGGCAACAACCCTGATGGAGTATATGGCCCGGGAACCCCCGGCCCACAGACTCCTACTACTCCAGTAAAGGCCCAACAGGCCCAGAAGGCCCAACAGGCCCAAATCATGGCGCCCGGAGTACCGAGCAGCCCACAGCGCACCAGGGGTGCCTTCGACCCCCTGGCCGAAGGCTCTAAAATCTCACAGAACGGGTTTCTCAATCAAACTAAGAAACTGGGAGAAAACGGCGAGAACAGTAGCCCTCGGCACCAGGGTGCCCTCGGTTTGAGGAGCCCTCGGTTACTGCTCTATAGCTTAAGGCACCTCACTCGACAAGATCTCCTCTTCACGCGCGTACAGATCACCGTACCATGTACAACGTCCCATCCAACAGCCGCATTAAATGCGGACACATGCGGTTGCCAGCGCCAACCGGATGAGGTGACCTCTCGGCCAATGGATGCTTGACACGTGTCCCTGTCCGGCATTTATTGCTACTATAAATAGCACCCCCTTTTCCCCGTTGTAGACCACGACATTCATACTGAATACACTCTCTCTCTTACTTACTTGTGCTCTGACTTCTCTCTAAGTTATTCTCAGCAATAACCCCTCGGATATATACCCCCCGGGTACACTATCCATCATTTGGTGCTCTCGTTAAGAGGTCGAACAATCGAGTAAGAAACCCTCCCCCTTCGCCAAACACTAGCCCTCTACCAAAATGGTGAGAACAACACGTGCCAACTCCAAAAACGTGGAAGACAAGAACCTGGCCCTCGGTGATGTCAACGCCCCCGAAGCCTCTCACAGGGCTCCCGAGGGCGGTGTCATCGCTGGGCTGGAACAGGCGGCTGTCGACCTACGCCTTCAGATCCAACAGAATGCCCCCGATGCCCGCCTCGGCATCGAGGCCAAGAAGAAAAACCGGAGCGATGACCAAGTCAGCCCTCCGGTTCTCACCATCGACGTTCACTCGGCGCTCTCCGCCTTCATCCAGACGCTCACTCAGAACCCAGGTGCCTTCGGCACCCTGGCCCCGGCTCAACCCCAGGTTGGGGAGAACATCGCACTTCCCCCTCTGCCACACCCCTTCGAAAACCCCATCCCTCGGGTTAGGAACGACGAAGGGGTAGCGGCCCAAGATATGGCCTCCCAGGAAGTTCAGTCCCGGGACCGCCACAATGACAACAGAGAAAGGCCCCGCACTTCCGCCCTCAACCGGCTCGGAGGAGGGCCAGACCGCCGAGGGGTCCAAGACCGCCTCGGAGGGAAAGCACTCCAAAGGCCCCAGGAAAGCGGAGGGTCGGTTTCGAGGGCAGACGAGGAGCGTCCCCCTCGAGACAAGGGCAAGGCACCTCTTCATGCCGATGATGCTCGCCACCAAATCAACCAGGCCCACTCGACCCGGGTTCGTTCGCAGGGGGCGGAGACCCTCCCGAGGGATCCCCGAGACGAAATTATTGCGGCCCTCCAACGCCGGCTTGACGAAATGGAGGCCAACAAAGCTCACGCCACCACCTCCACCCCTCATTCAGACCTCAAATACGAGGCCATGATGGCCAAAATGGAGGAATTACAGAAGAAGGTAGCTGAGGGCTCCGGGGAACCCGTCATCCAGCTCCGGACCCGGACGCCATTTACCCCAAGGGTATTGGCGGCCCGGATCCCGGAAAAATACCGAGGGCAACACATACAGCCCTACAACGGGAAGACGGACCCCCAGGAACACTACAGCAAATACCAGAACAGCATGATGATGGTAGGGGCGTCGGACGAATATTTGTGTCGTTGGTTCCTCTCCACCTTAGAGGGTCCGGCATACGAATGGTTCAACCGGTTGCCCGAGGGCTGCATTGATTCGTGGCAAGAACTCGCCCAGCGATTCTTGACACAATTTGCCGGGAAGCGTCGCACGAGGAAGCACTTCTCCCACCTCCTAACCATACGCCAGAAGAGGGATGAGACCCTTCGGGACTTCCTGGAACGTTGGAGAACGGAATCCGACAAAGTCGACGGTGCTGACGACGGGACCCTCCTGGCCCTCCTACAAACCGTCCTCCGCACCGGTAACTTTTCAAGGAGCCTCATCATTGAACCCCCCGCGACTACATAAGGGCCCTGCAGCGGGGGGACCGATACGCTGAGGCCGAGGAGGTGGATAAATACCATCAGCATCCAGATCAGCAACCCCCGAGGGCTGACAACAAGAATAACCGGGGGCTCCTCCAAATCACCCCAAGACTTCAGGACCCTCTGATGACCGCCCTCAGCAAGGCCAAGCCAAGCCCGGGGGGGGGGGGGGGTTATAAGAGCAGCCCTAAAACTTGGGCACATCCCATTCTCCTGGACCGCCCCCGGACACCGTTGACGCACCCCGTCAGCATCATCCTTGATTTTGCCGAGGAGAGGGGCCTCGTTGAGCGCGATTCTCGCGCACCCCCGGTGGTACATGCTATTAACCCTCAGTTTCCATACTGTCGCTTCCATCGGCACCAGGGGCACAGAACCGATGACTGCCACCAGCTAAAAACGGCCATCGAGAGATTGATACAAGCGGGGCACCTGTCCCAATTTGTTCAGAGCCCTCGGCAGGAGGGACCTTCTCATCAGGGACCTCCCCGAGGGCACCACACGAAGGTGAACGCTTGGGTGAACCCGAACACCATCCCCCTCGGCAAGAAGAGGGAGATCGGAAACTTGGAGGAGGAAGAGGAGGAGTACCCCCACTACCAGGAGAAAAAACGCCACATCCTGATGATCACCGGCGGCAATACAGGGGGCGATTCCACCAGCCAGCGGAAGAAGTGGGCTCAATCGCTTTACGTGGGGGAAGTCACTCATATGCCCCCGGTAAAGCGACTGAGGGAGGAACCCATCACCTTCACCAACGCAGATCTCCCTCCTACTTCTTCTCCTCACAGGGATGCCTTGGTGATTCGGACTGAAATAAACGACACCATCATTCACCGAACTTACATTGACACGGGCAGCTCCGTCAATGTAATGTACCTCAGCACCTTCAGAGAGCTGCATCTGGAGAGGGGGTCCCTTCGGCCCATTAAGACCCCTCTTGCCGGCTTCACCGGCGATACTATTGATTCCGAGGGGGTAATAACCCTCCCGGTGATCTGCGGCGACGGGCTCCATAGAGCCCAGCTCGAAGTGGAGTTCGTCGTCGTCAACATCGACTGCGCCCACAACATCATCCTCGGCCGGCCAGCCCTCGAGGACCTCGAGGCCATCATCTCCATGAGGCACCTCTGCCTCAAGTTTCCCGCCGAGGGGGGCATTGGCTACTCCCGGGGGAATCAGAAAATCGCCTGCGCCTGCTATCTTCAGGTCACCAAGAAAGTAAGTAAGACGGAATTCCGTGTTGACACCATCACTAGAACCATCGACCAGGAAGAAAAAAGGCCGAGGGCTGAACCAGCCGAGGACGTAGAAGACTTTGCGCTCGATCCGGCCCAGCCGGAGAGAGTCGTGAAGATTGGAGCCCAGCTCCCTGAAGATCTGAAGACCGGTATCACCGACGCCCTCCGCGCCTACTCCACTGTCTTTGCATGGGGGCCGGAGGACATGCGGGGATAAGCCAAAGGGTCATCACCCACCGCCTCTCGGTGGACCCCTCGGCAAAAGCAGTACAGCAACGAAGAAGACCCCTCTCCGCCGAAAGGAGGGAATTTGTGAAGAAGGAGGTCGCCATGCTCCTCTCTTTTAAGCACATCAAGGAGGTGAAATATCCCTCATGACTGGCGAATGTAGTCCTCGCACAGAAGCCCCCTACCTTCCGCATGTGCGTGGACTACACGGATCTCAACAAGGCGTGCCCTATGGACCCTTTCCCTCTGCCCAATATCGATCAACTTGTAGATGAAACCGCGGGGTGTGAAATCATGTCATTCCTCGATGCATTCCGCGGGTATCATCAGATCTTCATGCATGAGGAAGACGCCGAAAAGACAGCCTTCATGACTCCCGAGGGCATCTTCTGCTACTTAGTAATGGCCTTCGGCCTAAAGAACTCAGGGGCCACTTACACCCGGATGGTGGCCCGAGTCTTTCAAGCCGTCCTAGGGCGCACCATGGAGGCCTATGTCGACGATGATCGTCAAAAGCAAGCAATCTTCCAACCATGCCGACGACCTCCGGGAAATCTTCGCCATCATGCAGAAGTTCAACCTTCGGCTAAACCCGAAGAAGTGCACCTTCGGCGTCCAAGGGGGCAAATTCTTAGGCTACATGGTGAGCCGAAGGGGTATTGAGGCCAATCCCGAGAAGATCCAGGCCATCATCAACATGGAACCCCCACGCAATGTGAAGGAAGTTCAACGGTTGACAGGCCGCCTGGCAGCCCTCAACCGCTTTCTATCTAAATCAGCGGAGAAGTCTCTACCCTTCTTCCAGATCATGAGGAAGACGGCTGGCTTTCTATGGACTCCAGAATGCCAGGGGGCTTTCGACGAACTCAAGCGATATCTATCTTCACCCCCTGTGCTCTCAAAACCAAAGGTAGGGGAGACCCTCTATCTCTACCTTGGGGTCAGCCCGGCAGCCATCAGCTCCGTACTCATCCGGGAGGAAGACGGCATCCAACATGCCATCTTCTATGTAAGCAAGACCCTAAGGGAGGCCGAGCTCAGGTACTCTCCTATGGAAAAAACGGTGTTAGCCATCGTTTGGACCGTCAAGAAGTTGGGCCACTACTTTCAGGCTCACTCGGTTCAGGTCCTCACTCATCAACCCCTCGGCGCCCTCATGAGGAGCCCCACCAGCTCCTCCCGCATGGTGAAATGGGCTATCTTCTTGAGCCAGTACAACATTGACATCCGTCAAAGGCCTGCCATCAAGGGCCAAGCCCTGGCGGACTTTGTGACGGAGTGTACCGCAAGGGCAGCCACGGACGGGGAGCCCTCGGCTACCTCGGACGACTGGTGGACCCTCTACACCGACGGCTCCTCCGCGACCAAAGCATGCGGAGGAGGGGTGGTCCTCATTACTCCCGAGGGCTTCAGAGCCTACTATGCAATCCGCTTCTCTTTCAAAGTCTCCAACAACGAGGCCGAGTATGAGGCCCTCCTATGTGGTGTTGGTCCCGGTTATACTGGATACAGTCTAGAGGGGGGGTGAATAGACTGTATTGGTTTTTAGCTTTTTAAACTAAGTACCAGATTTACAGAATAGCCTGTTCTGTTGGAAGAACAGACTGGCAGCGGATGGGGTTCTGGTAGGGAGTTCTGTTAGCCTCAGAGAAGCAAAGGCAGTAGGCCTTCTGTTAACTCGTAGAACAAGTTCTGCTGAACACAGATACCAAGTCCAAGGAGTTATACAGTTCTAGCTAAATGCAATAAATAAAAGCAGTAAGTAAACGACACCAGGGATTTTTATAGTGGTTCAAGGAACAACTCGTTCCTCTAATCCACTGTTCCACTAAGCTGTAAAAACTGCCGTTTACAAAGCCTTAGTCCTAGAACTTAAGAAGCACTCCACGTCTTCTTCAAGCCTAGATGTGTCCTGGGATGCACTGCCTGGCTTCCTTTAACACTGGTCCTTTCACTGAGTTTCCTTGAAGTATCACCACTTCACCACTCCAGTTATTTGGACGTCCTTCTTGTAGCAAGAAGAGTTTCTGTTGAAACTGAGGTTCCTCCAACTAGCTTCGTTACAAAAGATTTGTATGTGATGAGCTTGAAGAGTTGAAGAACACTTGGAACTTTGCTTGAGTTGGAAAGAGTATTTTTCCAACTTCTGCCTTCTCTTGTAGAGGATAATGAGTTTGAATCTCAAGGAGGCTTTTGCTTTTCAGAGTTTGAATATCTTGCTTGTAGCAATGTGATAGCAAAGTTGAATCAAGGTTGCAAAGTTGTTCGGTTGTTCTTCGTAGTGTATCTTTTATACTGAGGTTGTCTTCCCGTTGGAGGACTAGGAGGACAACTGCATTTAATGCGCGAGCAGTTGACTTGACCAGTAGGACCCGGTAAAGTTGGCGGGTTACTATTTCGGGATAAAGTAATCCTGACATTGCGGCCAATCATCTGCAATTACTCCACGGAGCATGGGGAGCATTAAATGAGCATTTAATGCGAGCACTGTAGCTTTTCCGTTTCATACTCCTAGCCGTTGAAGGAATCTTTAAGTTGACTTCCCGGCTTTGTGGATTTCTTCCAAGTGTTAGACCTTCTGGTGTTATTTGCAGAGAACTGAATCAGAGAGGATCATGAGCACTTCTGTTGTTGGTAGCTTACAGAGAACCAGGAGGGTTTCTGTCACGCTAAAGGGTAACAGAGACCCTGACGTTCTCTATTCCTAGACAGAGAACCAAGATCTTCTGTCAGGAGGACTTCTGGTAGAGAGGCCTTCTGGTAGTCGAATATGCTAAGAACTTTACAAGGGAAAATTCTAATACATAATTTCTAAAGGGGTACTCTACAGTCCTAATTAATATAGCATCATCAAAATCTAAATACAATTATTCCTTACAATTTCCCCCTTTTTGATGATGCCAAAACCCTTTAACTATTTCCAGAGAAGTGCCTTCACCATAAAAATTTAAAGTTTAAAACTTTTCATTAAAATCTTGGTGGGCAACTTGGCATAGGAGAATAGTAAGAGTACGATACATTCAGATAGCAGAAAATAACAGAAATAAACAAACACAAGCAGAAGGCAAAAAGACAAGAATTTGAGGAAAAGCACTTCAAAGTTAGAAGGCAGAGATGTGATTTTATTAGATAGATATTACAGGGTTTAAACCTTACACATTCTCCAGATTAGCTGCCTGTAGAGCTTCTTCCTCTAGTCTTTGAAGCCTGAGCAGTTCTTCGTTTATTTCAGCTCTGATTTTGACCAGATTGCCAGACCTTTGATAAGATGCCCATATAGGAGAGAGCTTACAGTCCAAATAGTTGAGGACACCTTCATGTATGGTCTTCCCTGGGACAATGTTCTTCTTGTACCATTCTTCTGCTTCTTCAAGTGATCCTCCATACCTAACTCTGACAACACCATCTTTGTCCAGATAGAGGTGCTGTTGTTGGGTAGGGGTCATTTTAGCCTTCATCTCTTCAAATTGAGCTCTGTCAATTTTCTGAGAGCCACCCAATCTCCACTCTGTGAAGTTGAAAAATTTCTTCTTCTTGGTAGAACCTCTGCGAGGAGAAGAAGGTCTTGAAGTACCAGCTTCCCTCTTCTTCTGTTGGGAGGCCTGGAAGTAAGGAGTTGGGTCAATATCAGATGAGGGCCCAGCAGTTGGCCTAGGGGGCAATTTTTTCTGTTGGGGGTCGTTTTCCTTTTCCCCCTTTTTGGCATCATCCAGGTCAGAGATCATCATGGCGATTTTCTGGAACTCTGTTGCCTGGGAGATGGCTATCTGCTCAAGAGTTTCTGGCAAGGTCTGCGTGACAGAGGTCAGACCTTCTATTAAGTTCTGTTAACGATCAAGAGCAGACTTGATGTCCTGAGAGCCAGCTTCAAGTAGTATCAGCTTCTGATACCTTTCTTGATCCTTCTTGATCAGGGTGGCCACTTGATCTTTGTGATCATTATTCAAGAGTTGTAGCTGCATAAACTTCTCAGCAGATTGGTCTTCATACCATTGTACAATGTCCAGGGATTCTGTTATATCCTTGAGTTGCTTACTCTGCTTGTTGAGAATCTGAGACTGGGAGTAGAGAACAGAGTGGACACCATCCACTTCTCTGGCAACAGCATTAAGCTTTGCAGATGATGATTCCATGAAGGTGACCAATGTCTGGGTCAGAGCTTCAACCTTCTCTGAGATATGCTGAAGTCCAGCCTCAAGATGATTGTGAACAAAGGTGAGATGTTCATGGTTCTTGGTGTTGATCTCAGCCAATTGATCCATGCCATCAAGCATTTTACCACCAAAGTCTTCAGCTGCAGTGACAAACTGATTGAAGGAGATTTGGGGCTTATCTCCTTTGGATTCTGTTTTCCCATGCATACCTAGACCTCTTGATTTAGGCATAGGAGGCCTTCTTGGTTGTTCTTCACTCTGAGGAGGGGTCTTCCTCCTTTTGGAAGTTTCATCAGCAGCAATGGAGGATGTAAGAAATCCATCATTGTCACTGGAAGAGGAGGGCACCCTGAAGATAGGTTTCCTGATGGGGGTAGAGGCCACAGAGTGTTGAGGGGAGATAGGTGTGGCTGCATCTTGTGGTGTAGGCTGTGGAGAAGCAGTTCTGGATTTGTTGATGGAGGGGTTTTCTTGTTGATGTATGGAAGCATTCTTTTGTTGTGGAGGAGAGGGTGGAGGTGATGGTGATCTGGATCTGATTGAGGGTTGGGATTTGCAGGGAGATGGATTTTTGGTTTTGGGTGAGGAGGTTTTCTGTTGGGGTGAGGGTGTAGAGGAGATGATCTGTTGGTGTTGGTAAGGGATAATTTGTCCTTGAGGGGATGGTGATTTGTTCTTGGGAGGAGAGAACGGTTTGCAGTGTGAAGGAGATGAAGATTTGGGGGTAGAGGTTTTCTGGTGTGAAGGGGTTTTCTGTGCAGAGATGGTTTTCTGTGGGAGTGAGGGGGATTTCTGTTGGGGTTGGGGAGAAGAGTTTTTAGGAGAGGGAGGGGGAGAAGGAATGATTGGGGGAATTACCTCTAGTATTGTTTCGGTGAACAGAGAGTCTCTCCATTCTTTGACAAGTCTTTCCATGACCAGAGGTCATTGGCAGTAGAGGGTTCACCTTCTCCATGTGCACTGTGGCGAAATTTGATCATTGATTCCTTCCTCTTCTTCTCGATTAGCCAAGCATCAAAGTCGTTCATCTCATTCTCTTGAAGAGCCTTCACATGGTCTTCTGGTGAGTTTCTGACCAGAGGTGCTTTTCCTTGAAGTTTCTCCTTCTTCTTCTGTAGGACAGAGAGAAGAAAATCCTTGTTTAGGCAGGTCTCCACATCTTCTGTGTCAGCCCATCTGAGTACTTCTTCTTCTTCAGAAATGAAGTAGGACAAGTTCTTGAGGAGCTCAGTAAGAGGTCCCACTCTCCACTTTCTCCATGCCAGAATCCTGATGAATTTCCTATCAGGGCTAGAAGTACTGCTTCCTTCTTGGTGTTCTGGTGAAGGAACCACCATAGGTTGATCATTTGCAGAGGTAGGAGGAGAAGAATGTAGTTCCCCCTGAGAAGTGGCATTCTGCACAACTTCTTCTTCTTCTGAGTCACTTGACTCAAAGATGATCCTCTTACCGTGCCAAGCATTTCTGTTGGCTGGGGCAGAGATGACAGAGTCCTCCAGCTTCTCCTGTGCTGCAGGTGTCAAAATTTTGGCCTTCTTTGCAATGGGGGAGGCAGAAGGGGTGCTTGCTGAAGAGATAGGTGAAGGAGCCTTTCTCTTAAGGACGGATTTCTTTGCCACCAACTTGTGGACTTTGACATGTGTGGTCTTTTTCTTGGGAACCTTCTTGACCACCTTCTTCACCAAGGGTATTTCTTCTTCAGAGTCAGAAGGGGTAGGAGGTTTCTGTTGCTTCTTTGAAACTTTCTTTGGTTGAACAACCTTCTGTTGTTGCCTTTCTCTGTTGAACTCAAGGGTTCTGAGTCTTTTATGCTCTGCCTTGAGAGCAACCTTCCTGTCACTTGAAGTGTTGAGGAAGAGCAGCTTGGTGTAGTCTGCCTCAATAGAGTTTCTCAGCCCTATCCTTGCTGTGAGCAGGATTTCAGAGATTAGGAGACCATAACCCATGGGGGTCCTGAACAGACCGGTCTCCTTGTCTTTCTTCTTGATGAATTCAACAAGGGATTTGACAATTACCTGTCCCCAGTTGATTTTCATCCCATGATGAACTGCAAAGACAGCCTTTGCATTCAGCGCATTCATGTCATCTGTGGAGGTGCTCTTGCTCCAGACACACCTATGCAGGATGTTGACCAATTTCTCATAGTCGCTCAGAAGAAGGTTTTTCTTCATGTAAAGCTTTGGAACTCTACCCACTTCAGGTCGGCAGTAGAGTTGGACAAAGTTGTCCACAGTGACGTTGACACTGTCCAGAGTGAGGAAACCTTCAGTTTCTTCTTCTTGTGGGTCCTCTACTACGCCAAAGAGAGCGTTGAGGTCAGCAGGAGAAGGGTAATGTCTTCACCATTGACATTAGACCGGATGATCTCCCCTTCGTATGTAGCGTTGAGATAGAACTCTGCTACGTCCCTTGTACTGTAGGAATCAAAGTGATAACCTACCACTTTGTTCAGTTGGGAGTCCTCCATTCCCTTGATGATCTTCATCATCGTTTCGTGGTTAGAAGCGAGTTCAGGGAGTGCGGAGAGGTCGCAGTTCATCCCTGTGTAGATATTTGAAACAAGAGTGTTGATTTCCTCCTTGGTGAGGTCGTTGATGTTGATGAAAGCCATTTGTTCAGAGAAGAATTGCAGAAAGCTTGAGAGCTATGGAGGTTTGAGAGTTTGAAAGTAATGAGAGCAGTAGCGGTTTAGGTTTGTGAAAGGGGAATTTATGTGTTTGGGTTAGTGGACGTTTGGAATTAATTTATGGTTCCAAGAAACCAATAAATGTAAAAAGGGGCGGAGTAAATAAACGGGGGCGCAGTAAATATTATACGGCTTGATACCGTTTTAAGGGTAAAAGGGTAAAAGACCTTTAATAATTTACTAAGATACCCGGTTTCAGAAAATTTCTAAGTCCACAACCTTCTGAGGGTTTTTCTGTAGAAGGGGGTTTTCTGTTGCTGAGGGGTTCTGCCAGGGTAGGGATCAGAAGGGGTTGTCAGAAGGGGTTCTGCTACAGGTATTCTGTCAACAGCAAAAGAGCAACAGAGGACCTTCCTTTCATCTTTCCCTTGGAATCTCATCCATCATTCCCAATTCCTCTCTCAGTTTGTTGAACCTAGCCTCAGGAAGAGGCTTTGTCAGGATATCTGCAAGTTGGTCTTCTGTTGGCACATGTTCCATGCAGATGTGCTTCTTTTCAACATGATCTCTGATGAAGTGATGTCTGATCTCAATATGCTTTGTTCTGGAATGAAGAACTGGATTCTGAGTGATAGCAATAGCACTGGTGTTGTCACACAACAGCTTGATCTCCTTTGCTTGAACTCCATAGTCCTTCAGTTGTTGCTTCATCCAGAGTAGCTGAGCACAGCAACTTCCAGCTGCAATGTACTCTGCCTCAGCTGTACTTGTTGAGATGGAGTTCTGCTTCTTGCTAAACCAGGAAACAAGCCTTCCTCCTAGCAATTGGCAGTGACCAGAGGTGCTCTTTCTGTCTAGTCTGCAACCTGCAAAATCTGAGTCAGAATAACCAATTAGTTCAAAGTTACCTCCCTTTGGATACCATAGTCCTGCATTTGGATTTCCTTTGATGTATCTGATGATTCTCTTTGCAGCACTTAAATGGCTTTCCTTGGGCTTTGATTGGTATCTGGCACAGATTCCAACAGAGAATGAGATGTCTGGTCTGCTTGCAGTTAGATACAACAGAGATCCTATGATTCCTCTATATGTTGTTGCATCTACATCCTTTCCTTCATCATCTGGACCAATTCCTTGTGAAGTGTTCATGGGAATCTTCACTGATGATTTGCCTTCCACTCCAAACTTCTTGATTAGATCTCTGGTGTACTTCCCTTGATTGATAAAGATCCCTTCTGGAACTTGTTTGACTTGAAGTCCTAGGAAGTAGCTGAGTTCTCCCATCATACTCATTTCAAATTGACTCTGCATCACTTGAGAAAATTTCTTGCACAGTTCTGGATTAGTACTACCAAATATAATGTCATCAACATATATTTGTACTAACAGAATATGATTAGCGACAGAGATTTGAAATAGAGTTTTGTCAACCTTTCCTTTAGTAAACCCATGGTTCACTAGGAAAAGGGACAATGTGTCATACCAGGCTCTAGGAGCTTGCTTAAGACCATAGAGGGCCTTTTTAAGCTTGTAGACACAAGAAGATTGAGTAGGGATGACAAAACCTGGTGGTTGTTCCACATAAACTTCCTCTTCAAGATCTACATTCAGAAATGCACTCTTGACATCCATCTGGTAGACCTTGATGTTGTTGTAGGCAGCATAGGCTAGAAAGATTCTGATGGCTTCAAGTCTGGCAACTGGTGCAAAGGTCTCATCAAAATCTATTCCTTCTTCTTGACAATATCCTTTAGCTACTAGCCTTGCTTTGTTCCATACAATGTTGCCATCTTCATCTGCTTTGTTCTTGAATACCCATTTGGTTCCAATGACATTCTGGTGCTTTGGCCTAGGAACAAGTTCCCATACTTTGTTCCTTTCAAACTGAGTGAGCTCTTCTTGCATAGCATTGATCCAATCTGAATCTGCAAGAGCTTCTTCAACTGTCATAGGTTCCATCTGAGATATATAGCAGGCAAGCATTGCTTCTCTCCTTGATGTGGATTTGGTTTGAACTCCACTTCTGATTTGACCAATCACTTGGTTAGGAGGATGGTCTCTTAACCATGTTAGGTCTTGTTCTGTCAGCTGCTGTCTTGGTCTCTCTGGTTCCTCATCTTCAGAGTCTTCATCTTCATTTAACACAAGGGGGTTTGGTGCAGGTGTTGGAAATGCAGGGTTGTCTGCCACCTCTTCTGTTGGTTCTGGTGTTCTGTCTTCTATGCTGACTTCCTTGAGAATTTCTGTTACCTCTTTAACAGAGGTGCTTTCATCAAACTTCACATGTATGGATTCTTCAACATGTAGGGTCCTTCTGTTGAGTACTCTATAGGCTTTACTGGTGTTTGAATAGCCTATAAAGACTCCTTCATCAGCCTTTTCTTGAAATACTTTCAGATGCTGCTTTCCATTGTTGAGAATGTAGCACTTGCATCCAAATACATGAAAGTAGCTGATGTTTGGCTTTCTTCCCTTCCAGAGTTCATAAGGGGTCTTCTGGTGATTCTTGTTGATCATGCTTCTGTTCTGAGTATAGCATGCAGTGTTGATTACTTCAGCCCAATATCTCATAGGCAATCCAGATTCTGCAATCATTGTTCTTGCAGCTTCTTTTAGAGTTCTGTTCCTTCTTTCTGCTACGCCATTCTGTTGAGGGGTTCTGGCGGCAGAAAGTTGATGAAAAGTTCCATTCTGATCACAGAAGTCCTTTATGACTTGGTTGACAAATTCAGTTCCTCTGTCTGATCTGATTGTCTTCACTTTCAAGTTCTTCTCAGTCTGAAGTTGCTTTAACAGAGATGGCAACTTCTGAAGAGTTTCATTTTTCTTTGTCAGAAAAACAGTCCATGTGTATCTGGAGTAGTCATCAACCATGACTAAGGTATATTTCTTGCCACCAACGCTTGGAGTCTCAACAGGTCCAAATAAATCCATGTGAATCAGATTTAGAGGACTTGTAGAAAGATCTCCAGCAATGGGTTTGAAGGAATTCTTCACTTGTTTGCCTTTCTGACATGCACTGCAGAGGGTCTCCTTCTTGTACACAATGTCTGGTAGCCCTTCTACAATGTGTTCTCTGGCCAGTTTGTTGATTGTTTTGAAATTCAAATGATTGAGCTTTTTGTGCCAGTCCCAGCTCAGTTTTGAATCTCCTTTGGCTATCAGGCAAACTCCATCTTTTGCAGTGATCCAATCAACTACATAGATGTTCTTCTTCCTTGATGCTGTAAGAACCACTTCCTTTGTTGCCTCATGCTTCACATAGCAGAAGTCCTTTGTGAATTCAACAGTGTAGCCTTTGTCACAGAATTGGCTAGCACTTAGCAAGTTGAACTTCAGTCCTTTGACATATGAGACATCATCAATGATTATCTGGTTCTTGATCAGCTTTCCTCTTCCTTTTGTTTGACCTTCTTTGTCATTACCTCCAAAGGTAACTCTAGGTTCTTTGCATTTCTGGAACTCTGTTAGGCAACTTCTGTCACCTGTCATGTGCCTGGAGCATCCACTATCAATAAACCATTCTTGTTCAGAGATGGCTCCAGCACACAGTTCCTGCAAGATCAAAAGAAAGATTTAGGTACCCAAGCAATGCTGGGTCCTGGGGGGTCATGGAGTCTGGGTAGTTGGTACCATTTTGGTCTCATCAAGTGAAACCTTGGTGGGTGGTACCCATTGTCCACCTGGTAGTTATAGTAAACTGAAGTGTGATTCACTTTGGGCAGATGCTTGTGAGGGTCATGCTTCCTGTTTACATATTTTTGCATAGCTTTCTTTGTTGGAAAGAAGTCCCATATACTATCAAGAGCAGAGGGACGGTTAACCTTGGGCTTCTGAAGTTGACCAGCCAACCTCTTCTGCCTGAAGTTAACTTTCTCTTGATATTTGCCCTTCTGGTGATCATTTCTGGCACGATTGACACGAGGTTGTCTGTCAATGAATGGTCTTTTATTTTTGTTATTTTGAAAACCTTTCTATTGTTAGGTTTTCTGCCAGGTTCATTATTTTTCAAAAAGGGTTTCTGTTGAACCTTTATCTTATCCTTTTCTGGTCTGACTTCCTCATGAACAACCTTGGTGCCAGATACACCAGCTTGACAGATGGGGCTAGAAATCAGTGGCTCTATGACCTTATCTGCCTTAGCAACTCTGGTGCTAGGAATTACAGAAGGCTCACCTGATTCTGTTGAGCCATAACCAAGACCAAAACCAGTGCCAATCTGTTGATCAAGCACAATCTTTTCCATGGAAGACTGGGCCTTCTGGTAAGCTTTGTACTTAATCTCGAGAGGCTCTATTTCTCTTATTCTCTTAAGAAGAGAAACATTTTCAGTCTCCAGTTGATCTCTTTCCTCAATTAGAAGATTGATTTTGATCTCAACCTCCTTCTTTAAGTCAAGAATTTCAGCTTTCAACTTACTGTTTTCTTCTGTTACAGAGGAATAAGTGGCTTGTATGGCCTTAAACTCTTCCCAAAATTCTGACATTGAATCAGAATCAAAAGCTAAGCCTACCGAAGAAAAACTAGATTCAGAAGTAGAGGTTACCTCATCATCAGAATGAGCCATCAGGCAAAGGTCTTCTGTCTCAGTATCCAGGCAACAGAAGGCCTCATCAGAATCTGAGTCAGAACTGGATTCTGTTTCTGACAGAGGGTCTTTCTCCAGCTGTTCTGTCACAAGTGCCTTTCTTCTTCTGGAGTTGTCCTCGTACTTCTTCTTTTCTCCATCCTGTCCTTGCTTCTTGGACACTCTAGGATGGGGACAGTCAGCCTTGAAGTGGCCAGGTTGTCTGCAGTTGTAACAGAGAAGCTCTCCACTGCTTTCTGTTGATTTGACCTTCTGGTATGGCTTTCTGTTGAAAGATGGACTCCTTCCATCTTTGGGATTCTTCATAAACTTTTTGAATCTCCTGGCAAAGGCAGCCATATATTCATCAGATAAAAGTACTGAAGGGTCAAAATCATTTACCTTAGATGTGCTGGCAGTGAGGGCTGTAGTGGTCCTCTCTTCTGGCACATCTTCCTTCTCTTCAATCATTTCAAACTCATGAGCTTTGAGATCTGAAATGAGCTTATCAGTGGGAGAAGTCTTTACATCCTTGCTGGCTTAGACAGCAACTACCTTCATCTTCCATGCTGAGGGCAGTCCCCTCAACACCTTCAGGTTGATCTCCTTGGTTGTGAGATCCTTGCCAAGCTCAGAGATCTCTCCAGTGAGAGTGAGGAGCCTGTCATACATCTTGGAGATGCTTTCACCAGGGAGAAGTTTGAAGTCATCAAACTTCTTGTTGGCTATGGTTAGTTTGTTGTCCTTCTCTTGCTCATCACCAGCTCCAATGAGCTCAAGAGTATCCCAGATTTCCTTAGCAGTCTTGCACTTCTTGATTCTGTTGAAGTACCTATCATCAATGGACTTGTAGAGGATGTCCTTGGCAATATTGTCTAGGTTGTACTTTCTCCTCTCTTCAGTGGTCCATTCTGACTTGGCTTTGCTGATCATCTGGGGTCTGGTGTTGTCTATGGCATGTTCAGGATTGACCTTCTGGAAGCTAGTGATGGGGCCAATATCTAGAACTTCCCACATCTCATCATGCAGGGCACAAAGATGTGCTTTCATCCGGATCCTCCAGTCATCAAACTTAAGATCTGAAAACATAAGATTCTTGGACAAGGAGTGATCCATTATATCAGATAGAAATGAGGTAAAGCAGAAAAACAAGTGGATCTTTGTTCAACAAATAACCTAAGAGATTATTAGAACAAGGAGGCTCTGATACCACTTGTTGGTCCCGGTTATACTGGATACAGTCTAGAGGGGGGGGGTGAATAGACTGTATTGGTTTTTAGCTTTTTAAACTAAGTACCAGATTTACAGAATAGCCTGTTCTGTTGGAAGAACAGACTGGCAGCGGATGGGGTTCTGGTAGGGAGTTCTGTTAGCCTCAGAGAAGCAAAGGCAGTAGGCCTTCTGTTAACTCGTAGAACAAGTTCTGCTGAACACAGATACCAAGTCCAAGGAGTTATACAGTTCTAGCTAAATGCAATAAATAAAAGCAGTAAGTAAACGACACCAGGGATTTTTATAGTGGTTCAAGGAACAACTCGTTCCTCTAATCCACTGTTCCACTAAGCTGTAAAAACTGCCGTTTACAAAGCCTTAGTCCTAGAACTTAAGAAGCACTCCACGTCTTCTTCAAGCCTAGATGTGTCCTGGGATGCACTGCCTAGCTTCCTTTAACACTGGTCCTTTCACTGAGTTTCCTTGAAGTATCACCACTTCACCACTCCAGTTATTTGGACGTCCTTCTTGTAGCAAGAAGAGTTTCTGTTGAAACTGAGGTTCCTCCAACTAGCTTCGTTACAAAAGATTTGTATGTGATGAGCTTGAAGAGTTGAAGAACACTTGGAACTTTGCTTGAGTTGGAAAGAGTATTTTTCCAACTTCTGCCTTCTCTTGTAGAGGATAATGAGTTTGAATCTCAAGGAGGCTTTTGCTTTTCAGAGTTTGAATATCTTGCTTGTAGCAATGTGATAGCAAAGTTGAATCAAGGTTGCAAAGTTGTTCGGTTGTTCTTCGTAGTGTATCTTTTATACTGAGGTTGTCTTCCCGTTGGAGGAGTAGGAGGACAACTGCATTTAATGCGCGAGCAGTTGACTTGACCAGTAGGACCCGGTAAAGTTGGCGGGTTACTATTTCGGGATAAAGTAATCCTGACATTGCGGCCAATCATCTGCAATTACTCCACGGAGCATGGGGAGCATTAAATGAGCATTTAATGCGAGCACTGTAGCTTTTCCGTTTCATACTCCTAGCCGTTGAAGGAATCTTTAAGTTGACTTCCCGGCTTTGTGGATTTCTTCCAAGTGTTAGACCTTCTGGTGTTATTTGCAGAGAACTGAATCAGAGAGGATCATGAGCACTTCTGTTGTTGGTAGCTTACAGAGAACCAGGAGGGTTTCTGTCACGCTAAAGGGTAACAGAGACCCTGACGTTCTCTGTTCCTAGACAGAGAACCAAGATCTTCTGTCAGGAGGACTTCTGGTAGAGAGGCCTTCTGGTAGTCGAATATGCTAAGAACTTTACAAGGGAAAATTCTAATACATAATTTCTAAAGGGGTACTCTACAGTCCTAATTAATATAGCATCATCAAAATCTAAATACAATTATTCCTTACATGTGGCCTTCGGCTGGCTGCCAACATGAAGGCTCGGCAGATCCACATCAAATGCGACTCCAAGTTGGTCGTTGGCCAAATCTCCGAGGAATATGAGGCCAAGGAGGGAAGAATGAAACAGTACAAAGTGGCGGCCAAGGAGTTGCTTAAGGTATTTGAGGCACACTCTCTCACTCAGATACCGAGGGCTCAGAACTCCGAGGCTGACATACTATCTAAGCTCTCGGCCGACTCCCCCGAGCACATCTCCAAGATTGCCAAAATCGAGGAACTCAGTCTCTCAAGTATCCACGCAAGCCCCGTTATGAACATACAACAACGCCAAGAGGACTGGATCTCGGATATCATCACCTTCATCTCCACAGGTCAGCTACCCGAGAACGAGACCCACGCCAAACTAGCAAAACTGAGGGCTCCTAGCTATACCATCGAAGACGGAAGGCTCTACAAACGGTCCTACAATGGCACGCTACTTCGGTGCCTTCATCAAGATGAAGCCGAGGTCGCAATGGAGGAAGTGCACAGTGGCACTTGCTCGGCTCACCAGGGACCCTTCTCCATGTCCCGAAGGCTCATTCTCCAGGGCTACTTCTGGCCAACCATGGCCAGAGATTGTGCTGACCTTGCCCGAAGGTGCACCGCATGCCAACATTTCCAGAAAGCCCCCGGCAGGCCAGCGGTCAACTATGCCCCCATCAGCACATCCATCCCCTTTTCCCGGTGGGGGATAGACCTTGTGGGCCCTCTACCAAGGGGTACCTCCAACAACAGGTACATCATTGTGGCCATCGATTACTTTACCAAGTGGGTGGAGGCTGAGCCCCTCGCCAGCATCACAGAGGCGAAATGCCGCCACTTCGTCCTCAAGAACATCCTCACAAGGTTTGGCGTCCCCCAGCAGATCATCTCCGACAATGGGACACAATTTGAGGCAGCCCCCTTCTGTGCCCTTCTGGAGGCATGGGGCATCAAACACACCTTCTCCTCCGTTGCCTACCCTCAAGGCAACGGGCAAGTAGAGAACGCCAACCGGACCTTGCTCGAGGGCCTCAAAAAGAAGCTGGAGGCCGAGGGCGGTGGCTGGGTAGAAGAACTCCACAACATCCTTTGGGCCTACCGCACCACCCCTCGGCGAGCAACAGGTGAAACACCCTTCTCCCTCTGCTACGGTTTTGAAGCCAAAGCTCCTACGGAAGTCACCCTTCCCACCCGGAGGGTGATCCAATATGACCCCGAGGTCAACGACAGCAACATGGCCCTCGACCTCCACCTCCTTTCAGAACGCCGGGAGCAAGACTTCATCCGGGCAGAGAACTACCGAAGGCAAGTCAAAGGCTACATCGACGCCAAGGTTCGCACCCGAGAATTTCAAGTGGGGGACTATGTCCTCTGGAGGAGGGAAGCCAGCCAACCAACCGAGGGAGGAAAAATGGCACCAAAATTCGAAGGTCCCTACATCATAGCAGCCATCATCAAACCCGGGACTTACAAGCTCAAACGCCCCAACGGGAAAGAGGTCCCTAGGCACTGGAATGTACACCACTTAGTTAAATTTTATCAATAATGTAAGAGCGGCCAAGCCCTCATAACTAGTGAATGTACTATCCTATGGCCCAAGGCCTCCAATTTTGAAGAATGAAGACACATTCAAGACATCAAGAACAAAACACTTATGAGCGGCCAAGTCCTCATACTGACTACAGGCCCCAGGCCTCACCACGAGGAGAACCCCCTCCGGCACCAAGTGCCGAGGGCGGACACCATCAACACCTACGACAACAGTGAAAACACCATGTGTTTTCAGTCAAGACCCCTCGGTACCAAGTACCGAGGGAGGGAACTCCCATCACCGACGACAAGAAACACCAAGTGTTTCATTTCCCTTCGGCACCCAGTGCCGAGGGTACACCTCCACCATCAACGTCAAAAAACGAAGAAAACGCCAAATGTTTCAAAGAAGACCCCTCGGCACCCAGTGCCAGGGATACGCCCTCCTGTCAACTTTCAAACACCTGTTGGAAAACGCCAAGCGTTTCCTTCGAAGGCCCTCCGGCACCCAGTGTTCCTACAGAAGACCCTTCGGCACCCAGTGCCGGGGGTACACATCTCCACCTTCAAACATCATAAAGAAGAACACCAAGTGTTCCTACAGAGGACCCCTCGGTACCAAGTACCGGGGGTACACAACTCACCCATCAACGTCAAATAGAAGAAGAACATTAGGTGTTCCTACAGAAGACCCCTCGGTACCAAGTACCGGGGGCTACATATCGAAACTAACACCAAGTGTTGTTTCTAAAGCCGTACCCCACGAGGACGCATATACCGAAGGCGCCACCATCAGTGCCGGCGGCATGTAGTGCCCCCGGCCATTTGCAACTAGTGTGCAAATGAAAACCCTTCCTTGAAACGCTTTCCGCGTCACTACCCCCAGGGTATGACAGGCATGAGAAATGCCCAGGATTCGACTTTCAAAAACGGAACGCTTTCCGCGTCATCACCCCAAGGGTATGACAGGCACGAGAAATGCCAAGGATTCGACTTCCAAACCGAAACGCTCCCCGCGCCACCACCCCAAGGGTATGGCAGGCCACGGACTATGTCTAGCACCGAGGGGACGACTTTCAAAAATGAGGCGCTTTCCGCGCCATCCCCCAAGGGGAGGCAGGTTACAGACCATCATATCTTGTACCCAGGAAACGACCCTCGATCCCCTCGGAACTCGGAAGGTTAACCCGAGGGAGGAGAGCCATTGGTGTATTCTGATGGTCTCCTGATAAGCCCAGCCTTACCAAGAAACCAAGTTTCTTGATGCCTTCCCTTCACCACCAACCAAAAAAAAAGAGGGGGTGAAGGGGAGTAGACTCAGCGAGAAATCAAAGAGTACACTCCAACAGATCACAACATGCCGAGGGCTCCCCACGAGAACACCTCCGGTAATTGAAGGCTCCTATTTCCCGAAGGATACTACTCAAACAAATATCATCAAGAAACGGCTTGGTCACCTTCGATCACACAAGCACCGAAGGCTTCAACAACACAGAGGGACTGGACTATCCAAAGTCCACTAAATGGTACTTCAGACAAATACCGAGGGCATCTGTTATGCACTAATACCGAGGGCCCTTACCCCATGACAAGGGACACAACTGGCTAAGTCAAACTCTACAACTTTTCAAGTGAATGCCGAGGGCACATACTCCTCCTTGGCTTTCTTTACAACAACAGGATTCCACACTTTTCCTAAATCCACACTGTTGGAAAATGACAACAACCGGAGGCTAATATATCACCCGACAACCGAAGGCATCTATTACAAATCATAAAAGGCCAACCGAGGGGGCTTATTCCAAAATATTTGCCCCTCGGACAGACTCCTCACTGACCGAAGGTTCAACATCTACGGCACACTTAGAAAATTTTCTAAGTCCTGCATATTTTTCCCTCGGTCAACTACTCATACATCAAGAAGGGATGCCATCGCCCGAAGGCTCCCAAGGGAAAAGCTACATTTTGAGATATTTCTAAGTCCCACATATTTGGCCCTCGGTCAAATACTCATACAACACAAGGGCCTCACGATCACCCGAAGGGTCCTATTCATATACCCGGAGGGATCTACATCCGGAAGCTCAACATCAATTTACGCTTGGAAAATATTCTAAGTCCTAAATGAGTAGCCCCCGGGCATCTCGCAAAAGTGACGCAGAGTCAGAGGGCACCCATCACCCGAAGGCGACACAAGGAAGCAGCACTGAGAATAAAAATTCTAAGTCCTAAAGATTGCCCCCCCGGCCCAATTAATATTACAGCTAAGGGAATATGATAGCCGAAGGCTATGCGATACAACAAGCACTTAGAAAATTTTCCAAGTCCTACATATTTTTCCCTCGGTCCAACATTCACACATCAGGAAGGAGGCTGCCAGCCGAGGGCTTCCAAGGGAAAACTACACTCAGAAATCTTTCTAAGTCCTAAGGATTGGGTTCTTAATCTAATCCTCACACAGCAATTGAACTACAAACACCCGAAGGCCCCATGGTGTGCTACACTTAGAAAAATTTTCTAAGTCCTAATTATTGCTGAGCCCTCGGTTGTATATCCGGCAAAGGGTGCCCAACTACCGAAGGCTACAACTGTGTTCAAACACTTGGAAAATATTCTAAGTCCTAACATACATTCAGAAAGGGCGAAGGCATACACTCAAGAAAAACGAAGGCATACACTCAAGAAAAACGACGGCATACATTCAAGGAGGAATGAATTAAAGCAAGCAAGTCAAATACACAAGGCCCGAGGGCTAACATTCATCAATCATCAAAAAATAGTAAGTGTGATTGTTACGATGACGGTCGGGGCCGAAAGCATAAAATGTGACCATTACAACAGAAGTTTCAAATATTTACTAAGTACAGATTACAAATCAACAACGACATTCCCGGAGGCGTCCTCTACTGCAGGCTTAGACGCAACATCATCCCCGGTTTCCTCCTCTTCGTCACTGCCCTTGGCCATTAGCATGGAGTCTTCCAAATTAGGCCTCGCAACACCTTCAGGGAGGGGAACCCTGGGGTCTGGCTGAAGGGGAGGGAGACCATAGGATGCCGGATCAAAGGCCTTCAGGTCCACCCCAAAATGACGGGACAGCCTTCGATATACAAGGGCCTGAGTAAAGTACTCTCCCCCGTCGTAATACTCTTTCCCCTTTCGGGCCAACCACATTGCGCCTGGGCCTTTCACCCATTCGTTCACCGAAGCTTCCACCACCGAAGCCACCCATTCCTACCGGCCTTCGGCTTTCCATCCCTCCTCAGCAAAAGCGGCAACAGCATCCTCCCGGGCTTCGGCGACGGCTTTGATCTGGGCCTCCTCGGCATCCTTCGCGGCTTTCTTGGCAGCATCGGCCGCAGCCTTCTCCGCCTCTGCTTTGCCTTCGGCCCTGGCCACCGTCTTGGAGCTCTCGAGGATTTCATTGAAAGCCTCTTGCTCAACTTTGCGAGCGTCCTCGGCCTCTTTGAGCTGCCTTCGGGCCTCAGCCAACGCTTCATCAGCTTTCTTCTTCTCCGAGTCATACTGCTCTATCCTCTGGACCAGCTCGCAAAGGCCAAGGCTTGCCTGAAAGCAGACATGAATTACCGGAGGTTAAGCCACTACACACGTAAAGAATGAAGTTACCTACAAAAGAGAAGGAAGAAACCTTACCGTAACCGAGGCCATCAGGACCTTAGAGCAGAGGACATCGTCGGCTTGGCGGGAGAGCACAGACTTATCGGTCGGAGGGATGGCACCCCTCAAAAACTCCTTCGGATTCAGGGTCCCATGCATGATGGCAGTCCCCTTCGTGATGGAGAATTGGACCTTGTCCTGGGGCCATGTCAGATCAGTGGCTTGACCCGAAGGCTTTGGGGGAGAAGATTCATCTACGACCACAACGGGGGCTTCCTTCAACTCCGGGGCCCCTTCTTCTTCTTCTTCCCATCCGGTTGTGCCGGGTCCTTCCCAAGCCTTTTCCTCTTCAGCTCCAGACCGGGGGAGCCCCCGACGGTGGCCTCCGCGACGGGCCCTACCTCCTTGACCTCTTCGGCCGCTCCCGCCTTAGGGAATATCTCGTCGACCGCCCTCTGCTGTGCGGGGGCCTCCTTCTTCTGCTCTTCCCTGGCAAGTTGTCTCTTTAGCTTGACAAGGTTCCGGGCGTCCATATCTGGTCCTGAAACACAAGAAGGCACACAAGGGTTAGTTCACTACTACAACAAAGCAAAAAAAAAATTCTAAGTATGAGAATTAAAGCCCTCGGCATTGCAACAACCTTCGGCACTCTCATATACGAGATCAATCGTGGGGTAGCCTTCCTCCTTCTCCCCCATCAGCCGGTACCGACGGAAGCCGAGCTTGTACAACTCACTGGAGAGTGTTGCGCCTTTGATGGACACGTGCTTATCGGACCCCTCCGGCTTCTTGGACAACACCCGCCCATTTTTCTCGAGGGCATACCCTTCTGCCTTCAGGTGCCGCCGAAACCTATCACCAAGCGGAGCGGAGAAAGGGTTCTCGGCCAGGCGGATATAGCAGAACTTGTCTTTCCACCCCTTGTGAGACGAAGGCGCCTCATCAAAAATCCTGAACTTCGGGAGCTTCTGCAAATTACCATAGCCCCCGGCATTCGAATGACCCCCCCGACACAAATTGAACGACAGAAAGAATTGCTCCAGAGTAGGGGGGACCCTTCGGCTGAGGCACAGCGACAAGAACCCTGCCAGATAGGAGTGACTGTTCGGGGTCAACTGGCAGGGGGCTAGCTTGACGAAGCGTAGATATTCCAACACGAAGGGATGAAGGGGAAATCTGAGACCCAGCTCCACCGAAAGCAGATGTACGACAAAACAGCCGTCGGGGGCACGAAGGAGCACATCATCCGGCTTCGGCTCTACCACTTGCGCCGAAGGCCCAACCAAAAATTGTACCGCCATCATCTCCCCTCGGGTAGCTTTATTTTTGACCTCCAAGGCGGCCGTATTCAGGAAAGAATAGCCCTCGGGCAGTCCCACTGGCTGGCCAGCATCGACGGCAGCTTGCTTCTTCTTCGGAGCCGTCCTCGCCTTCTTTCTCTTCTGCCCTGGGGCCACACTGAGGGGTACAGCGTCTAGAGGCCGGGAGCTCCCAGCTTCAGTATCACACCGAGGGGGAGGGATAGCTACAGTCACCTTCAGGCCCTCCTTCTGGGCCTCGTCCTCGGCCACCTGACAGGCGATGGCAAGCTCTTCATCCGCGTTCACCTGCTCGAAGTCTTCGGCCTCGAGCTCAAGCCGAAGGTCACCCTGTATCGCCTCTGCTACGGCCCTATCGTCGATGACCGAGAGCTGCTCGCTCGAGGATTCCACGTCAGACGCCACTTCAACGTTCACTGAAGCCTCTCCGGAGATGTCTTGGGAATCACTAGCTGACGACATTACTTCTAAAAGGCGAGGGGTCGGGAAACTCGTACAAAGGGGGGTTCCTGAAGGGTCTTAAAGACTAACCCTAAGGCCAAAAGCTAAATACTCAAATGGAGCTGAGGGCGGAAGGAGAACTGACCTCTGAAAGTTGCTGTGATCGAGGGTGATTTTCTCTCTCTAGAAAAATTATGGCAGAGCTTCGCTAAGACAGGTGATCGCACAAGAAGAAATGACTCTGGCTCCGGGGTATTTATAGGCGCTGGAATCCGGGCTTGGGCCCGGAAACCGGGCCTCCGGACGGACCGTCATCATTACGCGCCGTGTTTTCACCCAACCGGTGACGCCGCCCACGGGCAGCCAAACGTCACGCGCCACGTGTCCTCCTCGCCCAACGGCTATATCCCGCCGATACATATTCCAACGGCTATATTTCCAACGGCTATATTCTGAAAGCCCCCGGGTTTTCTACTTCACTCCACTTCATCAAGGAGAGCCTCCGGGTATACGTACCCAGAGACGCCCCCGGGTTGTGCCCCACACAGCACATAACAGACGCCTTCGGGATCACTCCTTCAGAAGCCCAAGGCTTCATGACAGGCCTCCCCTCGGGGATTCCCCCTCAGCACTGTAAGGACTGGGTAGCCCCCGGGGGGTATGCCTCATTGACGGATAGCCTACGGCGCACAGGTAATGGGAGCCCTCGGATATCCCCATCACCAACTAATCAACAAGCAGGGGACCCCCCGGTGACAATTCAAATACTGCCCCCATCCTTCACGCCCTCGATCCCCATATTGAGGGGCTCTCCTTCGGCACCCCAGGACATCAATAGCAAGCCTTCGGCTAATCAACACAAGAGCCCTCAGAACAAGGAGAGCCTTTTGCATTACCGTTATTCTCCATTTTTGACCAAGGTTTCACATTTTCGATTCATCGTTGGGGGAATTCGGTGCACTCTTTTTCCCTCATTAGGATTTTTTTCCCCAAGGGTTTTTCCTAATGAGGTTTTTAACGAGGCATCCCCCCAAAATGAAACGAAAAGCGTCAGCCTTCGGCCCACAACAGCAACGCAACTACTCTACTCCTTTTCACCACTTTACAAGTGCCTCAAGGAGTGGGGGACTGGAGGACCCCCTCGGGAAAATCATTAAATTACAAAGTTGGTGACAAATTCCAACAAACGGCAAAGCAAGCCCTCAAGTCCCGACATGTGGGTAACTGAGGGACTGCCTTCGGCAGGGACATGAAAGCAACAACTCCTCACCAACTTCAGAGATTACGACAGGACAACATGAAAGGGCAAGCACAAATTACTCCTTTTCCCTCAAGTACCTTTCGGCAAAAGGAGTGAGGGACTCCTGATGGAGTATATGGCCCGGGAACCCCCGGCCCACAGACTCCTACTACTCCAGTAAAGGCCCAACAGGCCCAAATCATGGCGCCCGGAGTACCGAGCAGCCCACAGCGCACCAGGGGTTCCTTCGACCCCCTGGCCGAAGGCTCTAAAATCTCACAGAACGGGTTTCTCAAGCAAACTAAGAAACTGGGAGAAAACGGCGAGAACATTAGCCCTCGGCACCAGGAGCCCTCGGCACCAGGGTGCCCTCGGTTTGAGGAGCCCTCGGTTACTGCTCTATAGCCGAAGGCACCTCACTCGACAAGATCTCCTCTTCACGCGCGTGCAGATCACCGTACCCTGTACAACGTCCCATCCAACAGCCACATTAAATGCGGCCACATGCGGTTGCCAGCGCCAACCGGATGAGGTGACCTCTCGGCCAATGGATGTTTGACACGTGTCCCTGTCCGGCATTTATTGCTACTATAAATAGCACCCCCTTTTCCCCGTTGTAGACCACGACATTCATACTGAATACACTCTCTCTCTTACTTACTTGTGCTCTGACTTCTCTCTAAGTTATTCTCAGCAATAACCCCTCGGATATATACCCCCCGGGTACACTATCCATCAAACCCCATGCGGTTACATTGAGTAGCGGCAAGGAGTTGGTTACTTCCAAAGAAAAAGCAAAAAGCCACATTTGCGAGGAAGAGGAAGAAGAGGAGCTTGTGGAAAAAGCTCAACCGGAGGAGGAGAAAGCTCAAAACTCAACTCCACCGCCGACCATCCCTGAAATTGAAGCACCTTTTCCCAAGGCTCTAAGGGAAACAAGAATGGTGGAGAAGGACAAGGACATCTATGAGACATTCTCCAAATGTGAGGTAAATATCCATCTCCTTAACTTAATAAAAGGTCTTCCTAGGTTTGCCAAATTTTTGAAAGAGTTATGTACAATAAAGAGGAAACATAGACTCAATGGTAAACAAAAAGTCCAAGTTAGTGATCGTGTCTCGGCAGTTTTTCAAAAGAAACTCCCGAAGAAATACAATGACCCGGGCATGTTCACTATACCTTGTAAGGTGGAGGGTACCACTTTTTCAAAGGCCATGCTAGACTTAGCAGCGTCAATTAATGTCATTCCTTACTCTTTATATAAATCACTTGAGCTCGGCCCTCTAAATGAAACTGGGGTAATTATCCAACTTGCGGATAGATCAAATGCTTACCCTAAGGGTATTGTCGAAGATGTACTCGTTATGGTTGATAATTTGATCTTTCCCGCCGACTTTTATGTTTTGGAGATGGAAAATGATAAGAATGTGGTTCCTGTCCTTTTAGGAAGGCCATTTTTAAAAACCGCTAGAGCAAAAATTGATGTCTTTAGCGGGTCTTTAACAATGGAATTTGATGGAGATAAGGTTGAATTCAACATTTATGACTCCATGAAATACCCAAATGAAAATCATTCTTTATTTGCCTTTGATATCCTTTATCCTCTTATACAAAACTCTTTTGAAATAAATGGGGAGGATGAATTGTTGAGCGTGATAGAAAACGATATGGGGGAGAATTCCTTAGAACTTGCCTTGACCCCTAACATGCAAGCTATGATGATGGAATTGGATGATCACTTCCAACTTCCACTTATGCCACCGGGGTCAAGAGCATTTCCACTAACCGTCCCCGAAGAAAAACCTTTGCCTTCAGTTTTGCAGGCACCCGAAGTTGAGATGAAACCACTCCCGAAACACTTGAAATATGTGTTCTTGGGAGAGAAAGAAACACTACCGGTCATCATTTCAAACAAACTGACTGGGGAGCAAGAAGGAAAGTTGATAGCGGTGCTCAAGGAGCACAAACTAGCAATTGGATGGACTATAGCCGACATCAAAGGCATTAGTCCATCTACATGCATGCACCACATCTTGATGGAGGATGAAGCTAAGCCGGTGAGACAGCCGCAAAGAAGATTGAACCCACCTATGATGGAGATGATAAAAAAGGAAGTCATCAAGCTACTAAAAATGGGCATAATCTTCCCCATTTCCGATTCAAAGTGGGTTAGTCCAACCCAAGTTGTTCCTAAGAAGACCGGAGTCACGGTGGTGGAGAACAAGCATGGAGAACTTATGCCCACCCGAATTCAAAATGGGTGGAGGGTATGCATAGATTACCGTAGACTCAATGTGGTAACTAGAAAGGATTTCTTTCCTTTACCCTTCATTGATCAAATGCTTGAGAGACTTGCGGAACACAAATTCTATTGTTTCCTTGATGGCTACTCCGGGTACTTTCAAGTGCCCATAGCCCCCGAAGATCAAGAGAAGACCACTTTCACTTGTCCATTTGGTACCTTTGCATATCGACGCATGCCATTCGGACTATGCAATGCCCCGGCCACATTCCAAAGATGCATGATGAGCATATTCTCTGAATATGTTGAGCTATTTATGGAATTTTTCAGGGATGATTTTACAATCCATGGAGACTCATTTGATTCATGCTTACTTCATCTATCTCTTGTTTTGAAAAATTGTTTAGAATCAAATCTTGTTCTAAACTCTGAAAAATGCCACTTTATGGTGGAAAAAGGAATTGTTCTAGGCCATGTGATCTCATCTAAAGGGATCGAGGTGGACAAAGCAAAAGTGGAAGTCATCCAATCACTCCCTTATCCTACTACCGTTAGGGAGATTCGCTCATTTCTTGGACATGCAGGTTTCTATCGCAGATTTATCAAAGACTTCTAAAACATTGCATCCCCTTTGTGCACACTTTTGCAAAAGGAGATGGAGTTTACCTTTTCCGAGGAATGCAAGAAGGCCTTCAACACTTTGAAGGAGAAGCTGGTCACCGCTCTTATCATCCAAGCACCCAATTGGTCTCTTCCTTTTAAGATCATGTGTGATGTTAGTGACTATGCGGTAGGGGCCGTCTTAGGCCAAAAAGTTGTAAGGGCGTCTCATGTGATCTACTATGCATCAACAACTCTCAATGATGCCCAACGCAACTACGCCACCACCGAAAAAGAGATGCTAGCCGTCATCCATGCACTTGAAAAAATCAGGTCATACTTACTTGGAACCAAAGTGATCATCTATACCAATCACGCAGCTCTTAGGTTCTTGATGACGAAGAAGGAGGCCAAGCCAAGGTTGATTCCATGGATACTCCTTCTAAGCGAGTTCGACGTCGAAATCAAAGATAAGAAGGGCATGGAGAACTTGGTAGCCGACCACTTGAGCCGACTCGTTCTTGATGAAGGGAATGATCATGCCAAGGATGACATCCGAGGGGAATTTCCTGATGAGACTCTTTTCTCTCTAAAGGAAATTCGCCCTTGGTACACTCACATTGTTAATTTCCTTGTCTTAAACAGGTTCCCGCCAAGCTTCTCTAAATCTCAAAGAGAGAAGCTTTAACATGATGCCAAACAATATGTGTGGGATGAACCTTATCTATGGAAACATTGCAAGGATCAAGTCATTAGAAGGTGCATTCCTGAGACCGAGATAGCACCCATCCTTGCATTTTGCCACTCACACGCTTGCGGAGGACACTTTGGAGGAAAGCGTACATCAATGAAGGTACTCGAATGCGGTTTTTGGTGGCCTAGCTTGTTTCGAGATGCTTATGGAAAAATCTCTTGAAAACATGAAATGCCTCAAGTCCCGATGCTCTATGTGGAAATCTTTGATGTATGGGGTATAGATTTCATGGGACCTTTTCCTAACTCCCATGGCAATCTATACATTCTCTTGGCGGTGGACTATGTTTCAAAATGGGTGGAAGCAAAACCCACCAAAACCGACGATGCCAAGGTGGTGGCAGATTTTCTCAAAACCTGCATTTTCTCAAGGTTTGGAGTCCCAAGTATTTTAATAAGCGACAGAGGCACTCACTTCTACAACAAAACTGTGAGTGCCTTGTTCAAAAAGTATGGCGTCACGCACAAACTCTCTACCGCCTACCATCCACAAACAAACGGGCAGGCCGAGGTTTCAAACAGAGAGTTGAAATCTATACTCCAAAAGACAGTGAATCGCAAGGATTGGAGTCTTCGCATGGATGATGCCTTATGGGCATATAGAATCGCATTCAAGACCCCAATTGGTATGTCACCCTATAGACTCGTGTTCAGGAAGGCCTGTCATCTTCCGGTCGAACTCGAACGCAAGTCTTATTGGGCAGTGAAAACATTCAACCTAGACATGGAGAAAGCAGGTGAACAAAGGAGGCTACAACTACAAGAGCTCGAGGAGCTCCGCCTTGAATCATATGAAAACGCTGCCATCTACAAGGAAAAGATGAAGGTTTGACACGATAAAATAATTATAAGGAAGGACTTCCACATTGGAGACAAAGTGCTTCTCTTTCGATCACGCCTTCGTCTATTTCCCGGTAAACTCCGTTCAAGATGGGAAGGACCATTTGAGGTAGTCAAAATCTATCCTCACGGTGCAGCGGAAATCAAGAGCCTCGACACCGACAAAGTTTTCAAGGTTAACGGTCAACAACTGAAGCCATTCCTTGAAAACTTTAAGACGGAGAACGTTGAAAGCATGGATCTATGCGATCCGACCGAAGAAGAATGAGCACACTCATGGCGTCATGCCACGACGTTAAATAAGGCGCTTTTTGGGAGGCAACCCAAGCAAAGGTACGCATTTTTCCCTTTCCTTATTGTTTTCATTTTTAAAACCGGGAGTCAAAAAAATCAAAAAAAAAAATTGGCAGGCCAGGGCATGGTACCCGATCAGGCTACAACCCTACCCGATCGGATTTCAGCATAAAAGAAAAGGGGTTTGGATCGGGTACCCCTATACACGATCGAACCCGGAGTTGAAAATACAGTGGTACCCGATCGAGTACTACTTCCCACCCGGTCAGGTACCTCTGAAAATAAATTCTTTTTTTACTTCGAAGCAAAATGCTCGACCGAGCACCTTCTCATTTCGATCGAGTATATGACCCCTGGAGCGTTTTTGAAAAATTAACATGATACCCGATCGGGCTGGTCCTTACACCTGGTCGGGTAAATTTTGGAAAAAGGGACAATTTACTTTGCAGCAAATTACCCGATTGGGTAAGGTCCTGATGGAGTATTAACTCCTAGATTCTAGAGAGAAGTGAGAGCTAGAGAGAAGTAGTATATTTGCTTTGTATTAATGAATTCTATGAACCTTACAACTACTCCCAAGGGGAGTATTTATAGAGAATATACGGGCTGGGCTCCCAAGTCTTGGGCTTGGGAGGCCCATTTACAACTGGACCGCTATTGGGCCGAATACAAAGCCACTGGTGGGCTATACAAATGAATAAGTGTAAAATCCGGTTCTGTGAGACTTCCGTGGCCGACGAGGGCATGGCCGACGAGGGCATGGCCGATGAGGGCATGGCCGATGAGGGCATGGCCGATGAGGGCATGGCCGATGAGGGCATGGCTGATGAGGGCATGGCCGATGAGGGCATGGCCGACGAGGTCACCCGGTTCTCCTGATTTCTGGATCATATTCTGGGTGGCCTTCTTTCTGGCCGATGAGGGCATGGCCGATGAGAGCATGGCCGATGAGGGCACCCGGTTCTCCGGGCTTCTGGATCATATTCTGAGTAGACCTTTTCCTGGCCGATGAGGGCATGGCCGATGAGGACACCGCGTAGTGGCTGTGCTTTCTGTTCTGAGTATGTGGGTCCTGGGGCCTAGACCCATATACTCCATCAGGAGTCCCTCACTCTCTAAGCTGAGATGCAGACGAAGTGCAGGAGAGTAGATTTCTGTGCTTGATGCTCCTTGGCCGATGTGGGATCACGTTGGCCGTTCCCTGTCGCAGCGCTTCATAGCCCTGTGTTTTGAGTTTGGCCGTTGCCTGTCCCCTGATGCGGCCGGGGAAGGCCCTTGTTCCTTTGGTGCGCTTTGTTTGTTGGATGATGCGCGTTCTGGCACGGGTGGCCGATGAAGGTAGTGTCTGTCCTTGGTTGTTGACTAGGTGAAGTTTCCCTTTTGGGCTGGTGAGGCCATTGTAGTTATCTCTTGTTTGAGGACGATGGGTGTCCTTTGTTTCGAGGACGATGAATGTCCTTCACCTTGAGGACGATGAGCGCCCTTCGTTTCGAGGACGACGGATGTCCTTCATCTTGAGGACGATGGGTGTCCTTCGCCTTGAGGACGATGAGCGTCCTTCACTTTGAGGACGACGAGCGCCCTTCGTTTCAAGGACGACGAATGTCCTTCATCTTGAGGACGACGAGTGTCCTTGGCTTGGAGGATGATATGCGTCCTGCCTTGCGCTCTGGCCAAAGGTGGGCGTTTGTGGTGTTCTTGTCATTGTCTTGAAGACGATGTGTGCCATTGGCCTTGAGGAGTGTCCTTGGCTCAAAGGATGATGTGCCCTTAATCCTGAGGACGATGTGTGTCCTGCTTTGCGCTTCGGCCTGGCCGAAGGGTGAACACATGGTTGTTGGACGTTGAGGTGCCATTGTCATGGGCTTGTGTTCGTTGGATTTTGAATTTGTTTCTTTACGCTGGAGGCCGATGTAGTCCCCCAGACCTTCTTCTGGCCGATGAAGACATGGCCGACGGAGGTACCACTTGGTAGTCCTTGCTTTTTGTTGCTTTCTGGATGATTTCATGTATGTGGAGGCCGATGTAGTCCCCCAGTCCCCCACTCCTAGAGGCTCATGTAGTGAGGTGAAGATGAGTAGAGCAATACACGTCTTCAATAGGGGGCCGAGGGTCGACACCTTTTTATCCACAATGGGGGCGATGCCTCGTTAAAAACCTCAGTAGGAAAAACCATGTGGGAAAAAATCCTAATGAGGGAAAAAGAGCACACCGGATCCCCCAAAATGAACTCCAATGGGTGAACCCTTCGGCCTAGGTGTGGAGCTGAAGCGGTGTCCGTCTGATGAGGGGACGCCCGCCTGGAGGTGAGGACGACGACGCTGATGAGTCGGTCCGAATATGAGGACGAGGCGATGGATGCCTGTCTGAATGTGAGGACGACAATGGTAATGATCCATGCGTCATATGAAGGCGACGGTCGCTGTCCAGGAAGGGAATTGCGAGCCCGGTCGCTATAACAGTACCTCGGCGTTGGGAGCCGGTCTCGAGATATGAGGACGACGGCACTGGGGGCCGGTCCGAAATCCATGCAACGGTCGCCATCCGGTAAAGGAATGGCTAAGACCGGTCTTAAGATAGATCATCACACCATGGCCGAGGGGCTGGTCGTGGTGTGAAGACGACGGCGATGAGGAGCCGTTCCTTCAATCCATGCAACGGTCGCCATCCGATAAAGGAATGGCTAAGACCGGTCTTGACATAGATGATCACGCCAAGGCCGAGGGACCAGGCGTGACTTGAGGATGACGGCTATGATGAAGCCGATCCAAGTAAATGATGACGAGGCGTTGGTGAAGCTGTGCGTCATGTAGTGGCGATGGTCACCATCCAGGAAGGGATGGTGAGCCCGATCGCTGGCTCAAGACTCTCGGCGCTGAGGAAGCCGGTCTTGAGATAGATGATCACGCCTTGGCCGAGGGGTCGGGCATGATTTGAGGACGACGGTGCTGATGAAGCCGGTCCAAATAAATGATGACGAAGGCATTTGATGAAGTCGTTCGTCATGTAAACTCAAGGCTCTCGGTGCAAAGGATACCGGCCTTGAGATAGATAATCACGTTGAGGCCGAGGGGGCGTTTATTTTGAGGACGAGGGTCGCCATCTAGGAAGGGAATGGTGAGCCCGCTCGCTGGCCCAAGACGTTCGGCGTTGAGGAGGCCGGTTTTGAGACGAAGGATCACGTTAAGACCGGGGGGTCTGCCGTGATCTGAGGACGACGGCGTTGATGAAGCCGCTCCTCGTATGAAGGCGAGGGTCGCCATCCAGGAAGGGAATGGCGAGCCCGCTCGCTAGTTCAAGACGCCCGGCGCTGAGGAGGCCGGTCTTGAGATGAAGGATCACGTTGAGACCGGGGGGGTCTGCCGTGATCTGAGGACGACGGTGCTGATGAAACCGCTCCTCGTATGAAGGCGAGGGTCGCCATCCAGGAAGGGAATGGCGAGCCCGCTCGCAAGCTCAAGACGCTCGGCGCTGAGCAGGCCGGTCTTGAGATGAAGGATCACGTTGAGACCGGGGGGGTCTGCCGTGATCTGAGGACGACGGCGCTGATGAAGCCGCTCCTCGTATGAAGGCGAGGGTCGCCATCAAGGAAGGGAATGGCGAGCCCGCTCGCAAGCTCAATACGCTCGGCGCTGAGGAGGGCGGTCTTGAGATGAAGGATCACGTTGAGACCGGGGTGTCTGCCGTGATTTGAGGACGACGGCGCCGATGAAGCCGCTCCTCATATGTAGGCGAGGGTCGCCATCCAGGAAGGGAATGGCGAGCCCGCTCGCAAGCTCAAGATGCTCGGCGCTGAGGAGGCCGGTCTTGAGATGAAGGATCACGTTGAGACCAGGGGGGTCTGCCGTGATCTGAGGACAACGGCGCTGATGAAGCCGCTCCTCGTATGAAGGCAAGGGTCGCCATCCAGGAAGGGAATGGCAAGCCCGCTCGCAAGCTCAAGACGCTCGGCGCTGAGGAGGCCGGTCTTGAGATGAAGGATCACGTTGAGACCGGGGGGTCTGCCGTGATCTGAGGACGATGGCGCTGATGAAGCCGCTCCTCGTATGAAGGCGAGGGTCGCCATCCAGGAAGGGAATGGCGAGCCCGCTCGCAAGCTCAAGACGCTCGACGCTGAGGAGGCCGGTTTTGAGATGAAGGATCACGTTGAGACCGGGGGGTCTGCCGTGATCTGAGGACGATGGCGCTGATGAGGCCGCTCCTCGTATGAAGGCGAGGGTCGCCATCCAGGAAGGGAATGGCGAGCCCGCTCGCAAGCTCAAGACGCTCGGCGCTGAGGAGGTCGGTCTTGAGATGAAGGATCACGTTGAGACCGGGGGGTCTGCCGTGACCTGAGGACGACGGCGCTGATGAGTCCGCTCCTCGTATGAAGGCGAGGGTCGCCATCCAGGAAGGGAATGGCGAGCCCGCTCGCAAGCTCAAGACGCTCGGCGTTGAGGAGGTCGGTCTTGAGATGAAGGATCACGTTGAGACCGGGGGGTCTGCCGTGACCTGAGGACGACGGCGCTGATGAAGCCGCTCCTCATATGAAGGCGAGGGTCGCCATCCAGGAAGGGAATGGCGAGCCCGCTCACTAGCTCAAGACGCTCGGCGCTGAGGAGGCCGGTCTTGAGATGAAGGATCACGTTGAGACAGGGGGTCTGCTGTGATCTGAGGACGACGGTGCTGATGAAGCCAGTCGTCTGAAGATGAAGGGGGCGGAGCCGGTCCTATGATGAGGACGGTGAAGCCGTACCTATAATGAAGGACGACGTTGAGCGCTCGTCTGATCCGCATATATGATCTTGCTTCGTCCATAATGCATAGTATTTGCCTGATATGTACTTAGCCAAATATGTGGCTTGATTTGTGGGGATTTCATTTTTATTGCTCGAGGCCGGAGAGTGCTCGGTCCTTGGCTTCCCTCTTTTGATTTGTGGGGATTTCGCTCGAGGCCGGCGAGTGCACGGTCCTCGGCTGTCCCTCTTTTATTTCTTCCTCTACTGCTATGAGCGAGGAGAGGGGGGTCCTTCTTTCAGGCTCGACCGAGGGGGTTGCTATTCCCTCGGCCGATAGGGAGTCCAGGAGGGCACCTGTCCGACCTCTGGCGTTGGCGCGTCCCTAGACCTTGGGGGTCCCGTCGTCTATTTATGGCGCGGTCTAGGCTTTTGGTCGGTTACCGACAGCTGCCGTTTCCCAACCCTAAGTGTGGGGATTTTGTCACCTCGGCCATTTTTTCAGTCCTGTCATAATGTGATTTAGCGCGAAGACGACGCGGTGAGCTTCCCATTCCAAGACGAGGGCCGTTTGCGGGCCCCTCGTCTTGGGATATCGTCGGCCATGCCTGAGTGTTTCGCTCGAAGGGGCCGAGATGATGTGCTGTTTTGTGTGGCGTCGTCGGCCATACCTGAGCGTTTCGCTCGAAGGGGCCGAAGCGACGTGCTTTGTTGTGTGGCATCCTTAAACTTTACAATAAATAAGCAGAACACAATAGGTGCGTTGTTTATGGCAACGGCTTTTATTAGGGTCAGTGGCTCGAGGCCGAGGGGGGTAACCTTCTAAACAACTCGTACAAGAGTTAGCTTCCCAATGAGTTTCTGACCTTGGGGTGGGGGCTCTGCCGTCTGCACCCTCTTCGGATTGCTGGTAGAACTTCACCGAGATGTAGGGCCCTTCGTATTTTGAGGGATAAGCCGTCGGCCGTGCGTCCCTTCGAGGAAGGACGCAGTCAGCGGATGTGACGCTTCTTCAGTTGGGGCTCCTCGAAGTCCTCGTCGTCGCTGAGCTTCCCAATTTCATGCTTCTTCGTTGAGGTGTCCCCTTCCTGATTTCCGGTGGAGTTCCTTGAGGTAACTTTGACAAATTGGTGGAGTTCACCCCGTTGGATCAAGCGCTCAATGGCTTTCTTCAGCGCGACGCAATCGTCTGTATTGTGGGAGGTGTTCTTGTGGTAACGACAATAAGTGCCACCCTGGTGGACGGCGTAGACTTCCGTGGCCGACCGGGGATCTTTAGGGATGAGACCTTTCTCCTCCGCATAGTCGAAGATGGTATCCACCGAGTGCGTGAGCGTAGTCCTTGGGACGTCCGTCCTCGGCTGCCATGGGCGCTCCTTCCGGTTTCGGCGGGCATGGCCCCCGGCCGAGGATGCATTTGGAGCCGACGCCTCATCTGGCCTCTTTGATGGTTGGCCTACGTCCTTCTTGCGGGAGTGGAGCTCATCGGCGTCAGCGTACAAGCTCCCTCGTTGGAGTGCCTTGGTGTATGACCTCGGCGGGTCAGTGATGAGGCTCGTCGCATAGGGGCTGCTGCGGAGAACGCCTTGGAAGAGGACGAGGAGGGTGCGCTCATCGGCACCTTCGACCTCGTCTGTCTCCTTCGTCCATCGATCGATGAAAGACCGAAGTGATTCATCGTGTTGCTGTTTGATGGAGAGAAGGTGGGAGAAATGTTTTCTCACGTGCTTCCTTCCGACGAAGTGGGTGAGGAAGCGTTGGGCAAGATCCTGCCACGAATCTATGCTTCCTTCGGGGAGCGCGTTGAACCACTCGTACGCTGGCCCTTCAAGAGTGGAAAGGAACCAACGGCAGAAGTATTCATCCGATGTGTTCACCATCAGCATGTTGTTTTGATAGCGGCTGAAGTGCTCCTGAGGGTCAGAGCGGCCGTCATAGGGCTTGATGGCGTTCCCTCGGTACTTCTCGGGTATTGGGGCCGAGAGCACCCTCATGGTGAAGGGAGTTTTTGTTCTGATTTGGATGATGGGGTCACCACGTCTGTCGGTCAGCTCTCTCTCCAGGGCGCTGACCTTAAGCATGAGCGCGTGGTAACCTGGACCCTCGGGTGAGTTGGCCGTAGGGATGGTGGCCGATTGTCTAGCCTCCATCTGGGCCAGTCTCCTTTCCAGCTGGGCGATGACCTCGTCACGAGGGTCCTTGGCGGCCGTAGTGGCACCTTGCTGGTTGCGCACATGAGTTTCTTGAGTCGTGTTGATTCGATGACGCGCATTGTCCTCGTGCAATTTTCCTTTGCCTTTTTCCAGGTGGGGCCGATCCGCTATCCGGGATACGGACCCCAACCTTTCCCTTGGTGAGCCAGGCTCACGTTCACCAATCCGTCCCGCCATCCTCTCCGAAGCAGGCCGACGACGCGTGTTACCTAGCCTATTAAAGGCTGAGGCTTTTCCACGCGCTGGGGCCGGTCCAGCTCGAAGTGGGGAAGCAGGGTGAGAGTGGGATGACGACGTGTCCTGGGGCACCACCCCTTCGTCGTTGCCCAGCTTGATGGCCAACGGCTGGGGCTGAGGAGGTGGTGTTGTGTTCTCCCCAGTCCTTGGCATGAGTGCGCTGAGGACGGTGGGGTTCTGGGCCAGGCTGGCGATGATGGCCGAGAGAGCGGCTTGGAGCTGAGGGTCAACGGCCGGAGAAGCCGGTTGCCCAGAGACATTGTCACCCTTTTCTGCGCGCTTCTTGTCCAAGCTGATGCGGGCGTCTGGGGCGACGCCGTTAAGTTTGGTGCGCAGGTCAGTGGTGAGGCCGATGGCTTCCTGGAAGACGTCTCCCTTGGCGGCCTTGTCGGCCGTTGCGTCCTCCTCGTGTTCCTGATGCTCTTGGGCCTCAGGGATGGCTTTGCCGAGGAGGTTACGGTTTGACTTAGTTCTTCCCATTATCAGTTAGTTGTGCTTGGTAGCGACGAAGGAGACTAACTTGATTGTTCTAGCTCTCAACGAGAGCACCAAATGATGGAGTATTAACTCCTAGATTCTAGAGAGAAGTGAGAGCTAGAGAGAAGTAGTATATTTGCTTTGTATTAATGAATTCTTTGAACCTTATAACTACTCCCAAGGGGAGTATTTATAGAAAATATACGGGCTGGGCTCCCAAGTCTTGGGCTTGGGAGGCTCATTTACAACTGGACCGCTATTGGGCTGAATACAAAGCCACTGGTGGGCTATACAAATGAATAAGTGTAAAATCCGGTTCTGTGAGACTTCCGTGGCCGACGAGGGCATGGCCGACGAGGGCATGGCCGATGAGGGCATGGCCGATGAGGGCATGGCCGATGAGGGCACGGCCGATGAGGGCATGGCCAACGAGGTCACCCGGTTCTTCTGACTTCTGGATCATATTCTGGGTGGCCTTCTTTCTGGCCGATGAGAGCATGGCCGATGAGGGCACCCGGTTCTCCGGGCTTCTGGATCATATTCTGAGTAGACCTTTTCCTGGCTGATGAGGGCATGGCCGATGAGGACACCGCGTAGTGGCTGTGCTTTCTGTTCTGAGTATGTGGGTCCTGGGGCCTAGACCCATATACTCCATCAGGTCCTATACCCGGTCGGGTATATTAAAAGTTTTTCTGGAATAAACTTCGCACCAAAACGCCATACCCAATGGAACAAACGCCATACGCCATCGAGTTGGGGTATACTCGATCGGGTAGGCCACCGGATTTTGAACAAATACAGCCATACCCGATCGGGTATGTCAGGGTACCCGATCGGGTACTCGACTTTTTAACCCCAATTCCACGCCCCAAACACTCAACTTCCCCAAATCAACTCCCAATTTTCGAAATTATCTCCCAAAACCTCCATTCCCAAACCTTCTTTCTTCAATTTCTCCATCGATTCTTGCCCAAATCACCCCAAACCAATGCCAAAACACCCCCTCACTCCCCTATACAACCTCATACCCACAAATCCCACTCTATCCCCATATTCCACAAAACCCAAAACCCTACCACCCTCACCCAAGTCCGAATTCAAAGCTTCAAAAAGCACATCCATGGAACCCAAAAGAGATAGGGCTGAGAGTTCCACTGCAAGGGGACCAATTCCTGAATTTGAAGACGTCAAGTTCGGCCCGGGAAATCAAAGACAACGCTTCTTGGCTCAAATTAAAAGGCAAGTCATTCCCTCTAGATTTCTATGTCATGATGCTCTCACAACTTTAGGCTTGTTGAAAAGACTGCGCGAATTGTTTCATGTGTTGAAAATGGATTTGATCTCTGACATGAAATATAATTGTAATGTGATAAACATGTAATTCACATGTTTATGTTTGTATTTTTAATTAGTTTTGATTGATTGTTACTTTGGAAATTACACACTTTTGGTGTAATAGTTTAGTTTGTAAAAATATTTGTAATTTGTTTAGATTAGGATTATTCTGAGCTTAGGACAGGTCAAAATCATCCAAAGAATCAAAGGATTGATCCTAAAGACCAAAAAATGTGCAAAAGGGAGAAGATCAAATGAATATTTTGAAATTCGTTCAGTACTCGGTCGAGTATTGCCAATACTCAGTCGAGTATTGACCGGATACGCTAGTCAAAATCAAATCTGGGAGCAAAATTACGTGGCCGAATATTTGATGGAAATCCGGTCTCATACTCGACCGAGTATTGGCAATACTCGGTCGAGTATGCCTATTTTTCACAATTTCCTGGAAATTTCCTCTCATACTCGGTCCAGTATCCCCAATACTGGATCGAGTACAGAACCCTGCCACCTCCATTTTGCTATAAATACACCCCCTTTCCTTCACATTAAAACCATCCCTTCTTCCATACTCTTAAGCTCAGTTTAGAATAGCATTTATTTATATTTTTCTAGCTATGTTTAGTCTCCAAATGAGGAGCTAAACTTCCCATTCTTGGTGTTGCTCTTGAAGCTTGTTGATTATTAAAGTTGTGAGTTATTTTCTTAACTTCTTTCCTTGAATATTAATTAATAGTTCTTTCCTTAATACTATCTCTATATTAATGTTAGGGAGTGTTGCTAAGATGACAATTAGTTAACATCTCGACATTAGTTAGAATAGTATTTTCTTCCTCTATATTAATGTTGGGGAGTGTTGCTAAGATGACAATTAGTTAACATCTTGATATTAATTATAGTAGGATTCATATCCTTTAATAATATTATTCCTTGAATATTAATTAATTCCTATTCATATTTCATATTAATATTTTGAACATTACTTAAAGGATCAACTAGTTTTGTTTCATATATTAATTATTACTAGAAACGATCGACGAACCGATGGTTAATCGTTGATGGTTTCACAAGTAAGTAACTTCGGTTTATTAATGCACGGTCGTGGTTGATAAACTTAAGAGGGATTAATTATGTTGGTTAAACCGAAATCGTTGTGTTGAGGTTATCAATCTCAATTGATTTCATCAAGGAGTTAAAAGATTAAAAGCTACTATCAAGTTGGTATATGGCGGTGTTCTATACTTGACTAATAGTAAGGGTTATTAATGAACGGTCGTTGTTAATAACTACCCTCGATGAATTGGATATACTCATCGATTGAGTATTCGAGAGGGAATAAGTTATAGATATAACAATGATCGACTAAAATATATCAACAAGTGGAAAGTAGCAATGTCAAGTACTTTTTATCTTTGAATTAAATCTCATATAAGTCGTTCATCTTAATTTTTAATTTAATTAAATCATTCATCACCAAAACCCCCCTTTATTTACTAAAGTTTCATAAAAAGAGAATTATTCTTTTCCCTGTGGATACGAACTCTACTACGCTATATATACTACGTATAAGTGTTAGTACAGAATTATTTTGACGCACCGTGACAAAGTGCTCGTCGTAATGAGAGAGTGATATATGAATTCTTGAGTTCGACCAATTTTGAGGAACGTGAGGATGAGGAGGACTTCAATAACGACACACTCACGTTTCGGTTATTCAACACCGAATACTCTATAACGAGAAGTGAGTTTGCCGAACATTTTGGCATCCCCGGACCCCATGAGAGAAAAATACCTGAGAACACCTTTGATGGCCATACTTTATGGGCTAAAATGACCGGAGAATTGAATGTGAGCGTGTCTAAACTATCCATTAGTCATGTTCAACATCCTATTCTCCGAATTTTCCTAAAGTTTTTGGCCAATTGTTTGCTCGGTCGCCCCAACAACCACCACACTCGGATGGGGGACGTGGCCATCCTCACCCTAGCCCTCTTTCAACTACCCGTACAATTTAAACTTTGCAACTTAATGTGGGACCATTTAGACAATGCTTGCAAGAAAACAGGAAATATTGTTGTCGGGGGGTCATTATGCACTTGGCCTCCAAATTTGGCTATGTGGATAATGCACCAATAGTCGATCACAGTTTGATGCATATAGGTTGGATTGCAAATGCGGGATGCATCTCTTTTGCCCATAAAGATCACAACGGGAGAAACCACTACAAGAACATTGAGACAAGAACATTGAGGGAGCTTACAGCTCCGGACCTCAACCAACAACTGTTATGTATCACCTTCCCTACTCTTGATGAAGGTGCTACATTTGAGCTCAAATTGGGGCTCATCCATTTACTTCCTTCATTCCATGGTCTACGAGGTGAGGACCCGAACAAACATCTCCCAGAATTCCATATTGTTTGCACAAGCATGTGCCCAAATGGAGTCACCGAGGAGCAAATCAAGTTGAGGGCATTTCCGTTCTCCCTAAAAGATACCGCAAAAGATTGGCTATTATATCTTCCTTCGGGAAGTATAGGTACATGGGCAGCCATGAAGAAAGCTTTCCTCGAAAGGTACTATCCTGCCTCTGTCTCCTCATCTCTCAAAAAGCAAATCAGCAATGTGGAGCAGAAAGATGATGAATCATTACACGAATATTGGGAACGATTCAAGAAACTTTGTGCGAGCTGTCCATACCACGGCTATTCGGAGCAAGACCTCATCTTATACTTCTATGATGGTCTTTGCAATGATGATAGACGGATGATCAATGCCGCATGTGGAGGAGGAATTGTAAACAAAACCCCTTCTCAAGCTAGGAATCTTATCTCGGAGTTGGCCGAGAATTGTAGACATTATGACTGGCGGTCATCAAAAAGAGTTATGGCGGCAGAATCTAACACCTCGTTGGAAAGTCAAGTGGCCGGCTTGACTTCTTTGGTTAAAGATTTTCTCTTAAATCCAAAAACAAAAGAAGTCAAGGTCTGCGGCATATGTTCAACACAAGGGCATCTCACCGATTCCTGCCCAACACTACAAGAGGAGAATCCCGAACAAGTCAACGCATTGGGGTTCCAAGGTCAAAGGAGGTACGATCCGCATGGCAACACATACAATCTAGGATGGAGAGATCATCCAAATTTAAGGTATGGAAATCCTCAACAACCAAATTCTTCTTCTCAACAATACAACCAACCCTCCCAAGGCCAAACTTCAAGCTCAAATATGTCCACTGAAGACATGATTCGAGCACTTACCATGAGTGTATCAACGATACAAGTGTGGCCCAATTTCAAGAAACGACTAAATCTAGCATTCAAAATTTGGAAAACCAAATGAGCCAAATTTCGAGTGCTATGAGCCGGCTCGAGGCAAAAGATTCGGGTAGACTCCCCTCTCAAACAGAGCAAAACCCAAGACAACATGTTAATGCAATCATATTGAGGAGTGGAACGACATTGAAAGAGGTGCATAAGGAAGAAGAGCAAGATAAAAAGGAGGTTGACCTTGAAGAAGACTTTCAACCGGAAGAGAGGACCATAAAAGCAAAGTTGCCACCATTGTCCTCATATGAACCCCTACCCCCATTCCCCGAAGCACTGAAGGAAACAAGGAAGCTGGAGAAAGATGCTGACATGTATGAGACTTTTGCCAAATGTGAGGTAAACATTCCGCTCCTTAACTTAATTAAAAGTGTTCCCCGTTTTGCTAAATTTTTAAAAGAATTATGCACAATTAAAAGGAAAAGCAAATTAAATGGAAAACAAAAAGTGGAGGTTAGTGAACGTGTCTCGGGGATCTTTCAAAAGAAACTTCCCGAGAAATGTAGCGATCCAAGCATGTTCACAATCCCATGCAAAATAGGGGACACTTTATTTCCGAAGGCCTTGTTGGATTTAGGGGCTTCGATCAATGTTATTCCATATTCGTTATACAAGTCTCTAAAACTTGGCCCAATGAATGAAACTGGTGTGGTAATCCAATTGGCGGATAGGTCTAGCACATACCCCAAGGGCGTCGTAGAGGACATACTCGTAAAAGTTGAAAATCTGATTTTCCCCATTGACTTCTACGTCCTTGAAATGGGAGATGTCAATCCAACAACACCCATCCTCTTGGGTAGACCTTTTCTAAAAACCGCAAAAACAAAAATAGACGTGTGTAATGGTTCATTAACTTTAGAGTTTGATGATCAAAAAGTAGAATTCACCATCTTTGATTCTACGAAAAATCAAATTAAAGACCAATCTCTTTGTTCTCTAAATGTTTTTGAACCACAAACACCGAATGTTTTTGTTGAAAAAAAAGCTGAGAAAATCACACTTTTTGAAAAAGAAGAACAAATTGAGCGTAGGGAGTTGTTCAAATTTTCAAAAAGAGAATGGATCCCACCTGGGGTTGAAGTGATAACAAGGAACAAATCCTGGCCTTACTGGAGAAGGCCGAAAAAGAAAGATGAAACAAGGGATGTTCATGATCCCACATAAAAGAAAAGAAAATAAAAATAACATCGTGCCGCGACATTAAATCAAGCGCTTCTTGGGAGGCAACCCAAGTTTTAATTTTTATTTATTTATTTATTAAATCTGAATGTTTAAATTTAATTTTTCATTGAAATTTTGAGAGAATGGGAGAAAGGGAACTAACGATAATGATCGAGAAAGAAGAAAAGTGTAGGTTTTAAAGAAAAGGAAGCATACTCGGTCAAGTATCACACCATACTCGGTCGAGTATAGGTGAAAATGCAAATACTCACTCGAGTATCTCACATACTCAACCGGCTCAAAAACGGAAAAATTAGAGATACCCGGTCAAGTATCACCAAACACTCGGTCGAGTATCAACAGAAAGGAAAATCTCAAAGCTACTGCCTCCGGACACATATCCTACAGTTGGGGACATACCCGGTCGAGTCACATGAATACTCGACCGAGTTCGGATACCTGGGATGAAGAAAAATTAAATGGAGCCATACTCGGTCGAGTATCACCCAATACTCGGTCGAGTATTAGCAGAAGAACAGGTCCAAAAGTCTACTGCCACCGGAAAACTTTGAGCATTTAGAGACATACCCGGTCGAGTATCTAGCAATACTGGATCGGGTATGAGTGGAACACCCACTCTCAGAGCCTACTGCCAACGCGAAAAAAATTCACTTCCAATTACTCCTCCAATACTCAACCAAATCCACCCAAACCACCACCAAAATTCTCCCCTCACTTTCCTCTACACACTCATACCCATCAATCCTACCCTCTCCCCATAAATTTGAAATCTGAAAACCCTACCTCCCCAATTCCAAAAATCCGATTTTTCAAGCTAAAAAGGGAAATTCATGGCTTCAAAAAGAAATTGGGCTGAGTCATCTTCAGTAAGGACACCAGTTCCGGGCTATGAGCGAGTCAAATTCGCCAACGGAACACAACGAGCAAAATTCGTTCAACAAATTGAACGAGAGGTACACCCTTCCTGCTTCCTATGTCATGAGACTCTTAGGGCATTGAACATACTTGTGATAATGCATGCTTTGTTTGAGAAGTTGGGTATGCTCTTGATATTTGGTATGCAATATAATTCCAATGAGGAAGTGATTTATGAATTTATGAGCTCGGGCGTTTTTACCTCGGATGAAGATGATTTTCTGGAGGACAAACTCACGTTTAGATTGTTCAATACTCAGCGCTCAATTACTAAACGTGAGTTTGCAACTCATTTTGACATCCTTATCCCTAATGAGGGAAAAATATCGGATGACACAAGTTATGGACATAATATGTGGACAAAGATGACTGGAGAACTAAATGTGAGTTCCTCTAAACTCACAATAACTCCTGTCCAACACCCGGTGTTCCACCTGTTTTTGAAATTTTTGGCGAATAGCATTCTTGGGCGCCCAAACAACCATCACACAAGGATGAGTGATGTATGTTTGGTGACCGCGGCCCAATATGCATCTGCAACACCGTTTAACTTGTGCAATTTGATGTGGGCACATCTCAAAAAGGAGTGCAATGCAAAAGGAAACATTTGGGTAGGGGGAGTAATTATGCATTTGGCTACAAAATTCGGTTATACGGATACTACACCTATAGCCGAATATTGTTTGATGAACTTTGATTATCTTGGCAATGCACTATGCACCTCCCATTCCCATTATGATGACAAAGGAAAAAACTACTACAAGTGGACCATTCATCCAAGGCCTTTCCGATACTTCACATTGCCCTCCGATTACCTACCGCCACTCATTTTCACCGAAGATATGAGTCATGTACGCCACTACTTATTACCCAATGCCATCCCTCCACACCTCCGAGATCCTGAAGACGATGTCCAAGCCGACCAATGAGAGGAACATCATGAAGCCATACACGAGGACATCCCCGACCCACCCCAAAACCCTCCTTCAACCGACTATTTCCAACAACTTCTTGCCGGATTCCAAAACATGGGGTGTCAATTTGACCAACTTAGGCAAGAAGTTGGTCATTATCAGGAGGAACAAAGCGCGGGATTTCAAAGATTGGAGGAGCAACGCCAAGCGGACAACCAACGGTATGAGGAAGATCACCGTAGGATGTACGGTCCGATGTACTCCTACATAGCTCATCAAGCATCGTATCATGCTATGGCCACCGCACCTCCACCGCCCTCATGGTATGACCCCACTCAATGGGGTAGCTTTGGCGGATCAAGCTTCGGTGTTGGGGGCTATGATGGCGGCTTAGGAGGAGATACTACTATGGGCAACGGAGGTGATGGCGGCGGTTTCGGAGGCGGCTACTATGGTGGTGAAGGTGGGCACTAAGGATAGTGCCTTGGTCCAAGTGTGGGGGAGAAAGACTCATCTTTTGGTATGTTAAAATCCCTTTTTGTTTTTTTTACCTTGTACTAAGCATTATTTTCTTGAAATCTTTAATCTTCAAAAAAAAAAATGCTAGTTAGGTTGAAAACCCAAAAACGGGCAATCGAAGAAATAAGGGCTTATAAAAAAATTGATGAGTGAGTTGGAAAGGAAGGAAAAATAATAGAGATTCTAGGATGAAAACCTGAAAAGGCTCCTAGGCAAAACGAGAGACATGAGAGAAAAATGTGTTTGTTTTGGCAGGACATCACCTCTTGAAGAAGAAGAAGAAGAAAAAGAAGAGAAAGAAGAAGAACCAAAAGAGCGTAGAAGGTCAACAAACCCAAGAAAATGTTGTTTGTATAACTCATTTGCAAACCTTGGTGATCTTATGTTCTTTATTTTTTGATTGTTCTTGAACTTTTGAGGATGTGTTGAAAGGTTTGTGAACATTTGACTTTACTCAAGGACGAGTAAAGAAACTAAGTGTTGGGGAGTTGATAAACATGTAATTCACATGTTTATGTTTTTATTTTTAATTAGTTTTGATTGATTGTTACTTTGGAAATTACACACTTTTGGTGTAATAGTTTAGTTTGTAAAAATATTTGTAATTTTTTTAGATTAGGATTATTCTGAGCTTAGGACAGGTCAAAATCATCCAAAGAATCAAAGGATGGATCCTAAAGACCAAAGAAAGTGCAAAAGGGAGAAGATCAAATGAAGATTTTGAAATTCGTTCAGTACTCGGTCGAGTATTGCCAATACTCTGTCGAGTATTGACCGGATACGCTAATCAAAATCAAATCTGGGAGCAAAAGAACGTGGCCGAATATTTGATGGAAATCCAGTCTCATACTCGACCGAGTATTGGCAATACTCGGTCGAGTATGCCTATTTTTCACAATTTCCTGGAAATTTCCTCTCATACTCGGTCCAGTATCCCCAATACTAGATCGAGTACAGAACCCTGCCACCTCCATTTTGCTATAAATACACACCCTTTCCTTCACATGAAAACCATCCCATCTTCCATACTCTTAAGCTCAGTTTAGAATAGCATTTATTTATATTTTTCTAGCTATGTTTAGTCTCCAAATGAGGAGCTAAACTTCCAATTCTTGGTGTTGCTCTTGAAGCTTGTTGATTATTCAAGTTGTGAGTTATTTTCTTAACTTCTTTCCTTGAATATTAATTAATAGTTCTTTCCTTAATACTATCTCTATATTAATGTTAGGGAGTGTTGCTAAGATGACAATTAGTTAACATCTCGACATTAGTTAGAATAGTATTTTCTTCCTCTATATTAATGTTGGGGAGTGTTGCTAAGATGACAATTAGTTAACATCTTGATATTAATTATAGTAGGATTCATCTCCTTTAATAATATTCTTTCTTGAATATTAATTAATTCCTATTCATATTTCATATTAATATTTTGAACATTACTTAAAGGATCAACTAGTTTTATTTCATATATTAATTATTACTAGAAACGATCGACGAACCGATGGTTAATCGTTGATGGTTTCACAAGTAAGTAACTTCGGTTTATTAATGCACGGTCGTGGTTGATAAACTTAAGAGGGATTAATTTGGTTGGTTAAACTGAAACCGTTGTGTTGAGGTTATCAATCTCAATTGATTTCATCAAGGAGTTAAAAGATTAAAAGCTGCTATCAAGTTGGTATATGGCGGTGTTCTATACTTGACTAATAGTAAGGGTTATTAATGAACGGTCGTTGTTAATAACTACCCTCGATGAATTGGATATACTCCTCGATTGAGTATTCGAGAGGGAATAAGTTATAGATATAACAATGATCGACTAAAATATATCAACAAGTGGAAAGTAGCAATGTCAAGTCCTTTTTATCTTTGAATTAAATCTCATATAAGTCGTTCATCTTAGTTTTTAATTTAATTAAATCATTCATCACCAAAACCCCCCTTTATTTACTAAAGCTTCATAAAAAGAGAATTATTCCTTTCTCTGTGGATACGAACTCTACTACGCTATACTACGTATGAGTGTTAGTACCGAATTATTTTGACGCACCGTGACAAAGTGCTCGTCATAATGAGAGAGTGATATATGAATTCTTGAGTTCGACCAAGTTTGAGGAACGTGAGGATGAGGAGGACTTCAATAACGAAACACTCACGTTTCGGTTATTCAACACCGAATACTCTATAACGAGAAGTGAGTTTGCCGAACATTTTGGCATCCCCGGACCTCATGAGAGAAAAATACCCGAGAACACCATTGATGGCCATACTTTATGGGCTAAAATGACCGGAGAATTGAATGTGAGCGCGTCTAAACTATCCATTAGTCATGTTCAACATCCTATTCTCCGAATTTTCCTAAAGTTTTTGGCCAATTGTTTGCTCGGTCACCCCAACAACCACCACACTCGGATGGGGGACGCGGCCATCCTCACCCTAGCCCTCTTTCAACTACCCGTACAATTTAAACTTTGCAACTTAATGTGGGACCATTTAGACAATGCTTGCAAGAAAACGGGAAATATTGTTGTCGGGGGGGTCATTATGCACTTGGCCTCCAAATTCGGCTATGTGGATAATGCACCAATAGTCGATCACAATTTGATGCATATAGGTTGGATTGCAAATGCGGGATGCATCTCTTTTGCCCATAAAGATCACAACGGGAGAAACCACTACAAGTGGCATATCCTACCCAAACCCACCATCTACTTCCCCATCCCCTCCAAGGAAATACCTAAACTTAGGTATAAAATGGCAAGTTTTGAAATCACACATTACCTACTTCCTAACGCCATTCCACCACACCTTCAAGCCCAACTGGACCAAATCGACCAACCCGAGCATCAAGAAGCCCAAGAATATGCTCCACATGACATCCCCAATCCTCCTCACAACCCTCCAACAACCGACTACTTTCAACAAATATTGGAGGGCGAACAATCACTACTTGCCGGGTTCAACACAATGAACCTCAACTACACAAACATGGGTGCGCAACTCACATAAGTTCGAGAGGAGCAACGGGTGGGATTCCAAAGAATGGAGGATCTACGTCAAGCCAACATACATCGGTATGAAGAGGACTACCGTAGGACTTATGGTCCTATGTACTCATATATTGCCCATCATGGGAATTTCAGTTCTATGGCTGCTCCTCCTCCACCACCATATTGGTATGACCCCTCTCAGTAGGGTAACTTTGGAGGTTCAAGCTTCGGTGGTGGGGGCTATGATGGCGGGATGGGAGGCGACACCACTATGGGTGAAGAAGGCGGCACCGGCGGAGGCTTTGGAGGCGGCTTTTATGGAGGTGAAGGCGGGCACTGGGATAGTGCCTTGATCCAAGTGTGGGGGAGGAAAAGACTCATCCTTTAGTATGTTACAATCCCTTTTGTTTTTACCTTATACTAAGCATTATTTTCTTGTACTCTTTTTACACACAAAAAATGAAAAAAAAACAAATAAAAGAAATGAATGCTAGTTAGGGCTGTGTGAGGTGTTGGCTGTGAGGGCAGTAGTTGTTTTGTCCTCAACTTCTTCTTTCTCTTCTTCATTCATCTCGAACTCATAAGACTTGAGATCAAAGATGAGTTTCTCAGTGTTGTAGGTTCTCAGATCCTTGCTGTCTCTCATGGCAGTGACCTTCATCTTCCAGGGTGAAGGTAGACCTCTGAGAACTTTCAAGTTGGTTTCCTTGGGAGTCAAGTCCTTCCCAAGTTCTGAAATCTCAGCAGTGAGGGTGAGCAGGCGTGCATACATCTCAGCTATGCACTCTTTGGGTAGAAGCTTGAAGTCTTCAAACTTCTTCATAGCAATGGTCAGTTTGTTATCTTTCTCCTGCTCATCACCAGCTCCTATCAGGGTAAGAGTATCCCAGATAGCCTTGGTAGAGGTGCACTTCTTGATTCTTGTGAAGTACTTGTCGTCTATGTCTTTGTACAAGATGTCCTTAGCTATGTTGTCAAGGTTGTACTTCCTTCTTTCTTCATTTGACCACTCATGGCGAAGCTTGGTGATCATTTGGGGTTGACCACTGCCAACAGTGTATTCAGGATTCACCTTGGTGAACTCAGTGAAAGGACCTGCATCTAGGACTTCCCACATTTCATCATGTAGTGCGCATAGATGGGCCTTCATGCGTATCTTCCAGTCATCAAACTTTGTATCTGAAAACATCAGATTCTTTGAAAGAGTGTTATCCATAATAGGAGATTAAAAGAGGCTAAAACAAGTGGATGTATGTTCATCAAGTAACCTAAAAGATTACAAAAACGACGAGGCTCTGATACCACTTGTTGGTCCCGTTTACAATTGGAACAGTCTAGAGGGGAGGGTTAATAGATTGTTCAGGATTTTCAAACTTTTCTCTGAGTCAATTTTGACTTACCAGAGAAGGTCTGGTTCTGGTGACAGAGAAGGTCGAGTTCTGATGGCAGAACTGGACCTGGCAGCGGATTGAGTTTTGTCCGGGTAGCCTCAGGAAAACACTAAGGCAAATGCCCTTCTGATAACTCTTAAGGAAGATCTGCTGTACACAGAGTCCAACCTATTGAGTTAAACAGTTAGAATCTTAAGTGTAGAAATAAATGCGTAAAGTAAGTGACACCGGGGTTTTTATAGTGGATCAAGGAACAACGTGTTCCTCTAGTCCACTGTTCCACTAAGCTTGCAAAAACAACAGTTTACAATGCCTTAGTCCCTAGCACTTAAGAAGCACTCCTCGTCTTCTTCAAGTCTAGTTGCCACCCGAGATGCAGTCCTTGCTTCCTGATGGCTGGTCTTGTTTCATTGAGTCTCTTGGAAGTATCCCCACTTCACTTACTCCAGCTAATTTGAGATGTCCCTTCTTTTTCAAGAAGTATGTGATTTAAGATCAGGTTTCTCCAACGTAGCTTCTTCACAAATGATGTGTAGTTGAGGCTTTCGAAGTGTTGAAGAACTGGAGGAACGATTCTTTTACGTTGGAAAGAAAAGATATGAAGTTTAAATCTTTTCCAACGTAAAGTGTTGCTCGAGATGAGAAGAGGTTGAAGTCTTTGAGCGTTTGAATATATTTTCTTGTAGTAGTACAGTTGAATCGTTGTTTTTCCAATTCTTCGAACTGTATCTTATATACTGGGAGCAGTCTTCCATTTGGAGTGTAGAAGACAGCTTCATTAAATGCTTGTACTGTTGATTTGACCGGTTGGTCCTTCGACTTTCTATTTTGGGGACGAAAGGAATCCGCATGGTCAATCATCATCTTTAAATATATCTTCGTATGTACCGCATTAATTGAGCATTTAATGCGTGTACAGTACCATGTTTCCGTCGAATGGCTCCTAGTCGTTAGGGTATATCCCGTTAGTTTCACGGCAGTTGGAATGTGCCTTCGAATTGTGCTAAGTATAAGCAAGTCTGATGAGGCTCTCTAGTTCAAACTCTGATGACCGCCTCTGATGCCAATTCTAGTACCCAACTCTGGTAGCAACTCTGATGAGTGACTCTGCGAGCAACTCTGGTAGCAACTCTAATGAGTGACTCTGATCAGAAGGTCCAAAAGGGTATCTGGCCAGTCGACTATGCTAGTACTTACAAAGAAAATTTCTAATACAAAATTGCTAATGGGGTACTTTAAAATTCTAATCATCCTAGCATCATCAATATCTAAATGCATTTATTCCTTACAACTACTACTATAACTCTGCTTCTTAAAAGGGATCATCGATCCAATTATCACTCAAAACTTATCCTCACCCTTAGCAGTAGCAGTCCTTTTACGTCGGAACTACTACTACTACCACAACTCTCCTTCTTAACAGGAATCATCGATCCGAAAGTTACTCAAACTGTACTTCTTAGTAGTAGCCGCTCTAATCACCCTCCACATTTATCCGGATGTGGAAAACCGACATCACGGATATCTCCCGTGGTGCTCACTTCTTATGAAATCATTCTTTTATCTTTATTTAATATACTTCATAATATTCCTCAATTTCTCAAACTGGCTCGAAAATATTTAAATAAAATATTTAATACCATATTCAAAATAATCCAATACGGATATTTATAACTCCAGAATATATATGTAAGTTTTCATACCAAATTATACATTTAAAAATATATAGTTTGTCCCAAAAGATTTGATCTCACAACACTTTCCAAAACGAGGGGTTTAACCCAAACAACCACTTCCCAAAAGTAACCTTTACTACCACCACCAAAATAATCAAATTGGGGTATTCTAAACCCATATTATATTTTCAATATAACCAATTATAATAGTCTCAAATCATACTTCAACTCATGCCTAAACAATCACCAAAATTTTCCAATCCCAAAAGCAAAATCCTAAAAAATCACAATTTTAGCCATAGCAAACTGATTTGATAAGTTCACCAAAAATCACACATTCATGAATTCCCATAAAATCATAAATCATCATAACTATACTACAGTAACCCAAATATCCATAAAATTTCAGAAATAAACTCAAATCATAGTCCAAACCCTAATTAATACATAATAGGGGCAAAATAGTAGTTTTGGTTGCAATAGTCCTTACCTCAAGGCTAGCAACGAATCATAAACGTCAAACCTAGCTTGATGGGTCACTCACACGTCCCTAGGAAGTGATAGGGTCGAAGGATCACAATTTAAGAGAAAGAAATCAAGAAAATGGATACACGATGCGAATTAGGCAACAAACGTACTTATCGGAAGATTGGATTGTTTGATCACGTTCTTGGACTCAAAATTCGTGTGGTTTATGTTAATATTTAAGATCTGTAATAGATAGAGCTTAAAGAGGCGGTCCTATGGTTTTTGGAATGAGGAAAATCGGATTAGGGATGTATTTATAGTGAATTTCCGAAGTTTGAGTCGCATTAGGATAAAACAGGGACGCACGCGTGCGTACCTTCCACGCACGCCGTGCGTGGCTGGCAGTAGCTATTCCTCTGGATTTTCTTGCCACACACGCCGTGTGTGACCCTACGTACACCGTGCGTGACCCCCAGGCGCCCCAAACCTTAGTTTTTGCCCCGTTTCTTCCCCGTTTGAACCTCCCCTTGGTCCCAAACAATAAACCAACCATAATAAACTACCTAAAGACCATCTAAACGATATGAAACACAATTTTAATTATTTCCCAAATTCTCATAAATTTTCGGGGTATTACAGAGATAGCTAGATCAAGAAGGGGAATTGTTGTGTCTCAAAGAAGTATGTGTTGGATCTTCTTCAAGAAACAGGGATGAGTGCATGCAAACCAACTGACACTCCTATTGACCCAAATCAGAAGTTAGGAAATGTCAAAGATGGAGTCCCAATCAATGTTCAGCAATATCAGAGATTGGTGGGAACGCTTATCTACTTATCACATACAAGACATGATATTGCTTTTGCCGTCAGTATGGTTAGTCACTTTATGCACTGTCCATATAAAGAACATCTTGAGGCAGCTTACAGGATTCTAAGATATTTAAAAAGTTGTTCAGGAAAATGATTACTCCCTCCGTCCCAAAAAGGTTGGCCAGATTTCCTTTTTTGGATGTCCCAAAAAGATTTGTCATTTCCATTTAAAGTAAGGAATATGTGGCTAAATTTAATTCTCTCTCCTCTGCACAAATTTCAAAAACACAGTTTTTACTTTATTAATCCGTGTGAAAGTCAACTTTGGTCAACCTTTTCAGGACAGATGGAGTGTTTTTTAAAAAGAACAATAGCAGGATAGTTTAAGCCTTTACAGATGCAGATTATGCTGGGTCAGTCATTGATAGAAGATCTACTTCATGGTACTGCACTTATGTATGGGGAAACTTAGTAACTTGGAGAAGTAAGAAGCAAAATGAGGTAGCTAGAAGTAGTGCAAAATCAGGATTTAGATCAATGGCTAATGGCATATGTGAACTTCGTTGGATCAGGAGAGTGATCAAAGAATTAAACAACGAAATGGAGTTGCCTATGAGACTGTATTATGATAACGTATTGTGATAACAAGGCAGCTTGAAGCGGATAGACATTTTATCACAATCCAGTGTTGCATGATAGAAGAAAGCACATTGAAGCGGATAGACATTTTATCAAAGAATAAATTGAAACTGGAATTGTCTGTACACCATTTGTGCCTACCAAAGATCAAACGACTGATATTTTAACAATAGGATTGTTCAAACCAGTATTTGAACTACTCATAAGCAAGTTGGGAATGTATGATATATATTCACCAACTTGAGGGGTGTAAAAATGTACAGTCAAGTATAGGTGTAGATTAGATCAAATACTCGTGTACTTAGATATAATTTTATCCTTCTTACTAGATAAGAAGTGTTAGGTAGTCAGATCCTAATTTTTAGGATCTTATCATTGAGGTTGTTAGTCTTGTACTCTCTATACATATTGTAATCGTGTGATTGAATAATAACAAGTGTTCGGTCCCCTATATTTTGATTATCATATATCATTTTGATGATGCCACCCCTTTTTATAATATCCCTATAATAGACTAGAGCTTGTATTTGTTCTGATACTGTTTATTGTAATGTGCTCCATAGTGATAAAGTACTCAAGAAAAACAGAGAGTACTAAAAAGAGAAGAAACATGCCATGAAACAAAAAGAAAAGGTACGAAAAGAGTCAAATGAAACCCTTAAAGAATCGATACTTAAAAAGATCATCTCATGATCTTCTGTTATGATCATATCAGAGAACCTCAATAGAGAGGTGGTTCTCTGATTACCACCAGAACAGAGAACCTCTATGGTCGTACCAGAGAACCTCAACAGAAGAGGTGGTTCTCTGATGACACCAGAGCAGAAGACCTCATTGGTATTCTGATGATGTATTCTAATTAAGTACTCGATATCTACTATTCTTCTCTTAGCACCTCACAAATAGACAGAAGACCCACTTGCAGCCAAAATGACAAAATGTATAGAAAATAATATTACAAGAAATTATGTGACAAAATTTCTTGTAACATTATTTACTAAAAGCAAGTAATCCTATCACAAGGAAGCATGGAACAACACTCCAGCTAGATACTGAATTTGTACAAGCTAAAGAGATAAAGATAAATTATCTTATCTTCGCCTAGAAATGAGGAATCAAGTTGAGTGAGGATAAAATGATCCGTGTCACAAGAAGACAAGAATCAACCATGCTACCCCAGTCAAGTGGAACAAAACAAGTAGATCAAGCAACGATCAAGATTGAATCACTCAGCCAATGGAGGAGATTCAACAACAAAGTCTATAAATACAGAAGGAGTGCGGGAAGACCAAGTGTGGCACCAGATGGCAACAAACCCTGGTATATTGGAACCCAGTGGAACCGAAGGGAATCAAGGAATACATGAACACATCAAGCTAGTTGATTCACCTTCACCACTCTGGTTACCACCCCACTCATCTAATGCTCTTAGTATAGCTTATCATTCATATACATCTATAGAGCTTAGATTAGTTGGCATACTAGTTTAAACCCATGTAAACTAGACTAGTGTATACATTCTGGATGTGTTGTGATCATCCAGAAGGTGAGGCAAGGATATGAGTAGCTCTTGGATGGGCAAGCCATTAGTGAAAAACCTTGGAGGACATGAGTAGCTTGGAACAGTCTGGTTCCTCGTGAAAAACCTCACAATCCATGCCCGGGCTAGGGGTAGATTGGGCACTAAACGTAATGGGATATTCATTTAGTGTAAATCCATCTGAAATAGGTTGGGACTGGATGTAGGAGGATTACACCATCTCTGAACCAGGATATATCTTGTGTACCTTTTACATTCAGCACCCAACACAAACATCAGTTCTCACTCACCTTCATACTATCCCAAAAGCTTGCATATTCACTGTCCAGAAAACTCACTAAAGTTTTCTGTGAATCAAAACTCCTTACCTACGTACTTCAAAGAGATTTATATCAATAGGTCTAAATCCTTCACACAAAGGTGTTCTGTCCACCCATCTCTGTAACAACAAAAGGGTCATAACCTTTGTTCCTATAAAGTGTCACACTATTGAGGTTAAGACTTCCGTTGTATGATTCAATATCTCCCAAAAGATATTGGAACACATTCTGTTTGAGGAAAAAGGGTTGAAAAAAAAAAGATTTTTATAAGTCTATTCACCCTCCCCCCCCCCCCCCCTCTCTAGACTTCTACCTCACTTGGGACCATCAATTGGTATCAGAGAGGTTGATCGTAGAGTCAGTTTTTAACCGGCTTATTTTGAACAAAAGATCAACCACCAATCTCCTAAAACACTTATAGAACAGAGATGAAACACACTATGAAGGATACTCTTCAACAGAAGAAACAAGGAAGGAGAAAGCAAGCCTTGATCACACATCAAGGAAAGGGACTGCTATTTAACAAAGAAGAAGAAGTCAAGCCTACTATCATGACATCACAGTTCTGGCCAACTCTATCAAAGAAAGATGTTCATGAAGAGGTATATTCAAAACATATCTCTAGTAACTCGGTTTATCTTGAATGTTCAAACCTTTATCCCAACTGTACTTCACTTCATAGAACATTCAGATAAATTTATTCCTTTCACAAACTGAAAAATCTTGAACATCAGAAAGTCCAAATAGCAACAGTACTAAAAGGATAATCTGATGGTTGAGATCAATCTTATAAGGAATAAAAACTTAGAGATCTCATTACGTTCATTACTAATGAAGATCATACTACTGGATTGGCATTGAATATGACTTTATCAATTCTGTCCCTAACCTTCAGATTACAAAAACACTTACTGTCCCATCCATTATCCATATCAAACAAATGAACCAGTAACCAACTATATATTTCCACATCATTATACACCCTCCTTACCCTTACTCCCATACCAGAGAACCTATCAGACATCCTTCTAGCTGACAACATTTTTGGGAAGTCAACCAGTACATAAAGGGATCAGAGAAGGTTCAAAAGAGACTCAATGATATAAAGGCAGAAGAGAGCAACCAAAATCATGAAACGAGCAAAGATCAAATGATTTCATTATTCATCAATTGACATATGATGTTTATGAATATCAACAGACCGTTGTAAGTTTCTTATGGTATCACAAGTGGTACTATTGCTCTTAAAGGAAAGGAAGGACCAAAAAGACAAAAAAGATGATGGAAGTATTGAGTGGAATAAAGAGGTCAAGACTGGAGACAAACATGCTGAAATTCTCAAATCATTAACACAACTTATGTTAATGATTTAAAGAATTATCTATTGAGCACGCACCAGTCTATGACAGAAGAAGACATTCTGTTCTCAAGAATGTCACCAAAGATGTGCTCACTAGAAAGAAGAGATTCTCAAGACAGTAAGCTCCAAGCTGCTTGCTGAAAAAATGTTGGCAAAGAACCAGCTGAAAAGATCTTCTTCTCCAGCCACCAGGTATAAGTGGATGTATCAGATGATGTTCAATCCCAATCAGAATGACCTTACTCAAAGAAGGATTGAACCAACATCAACAATATCACAAAAAGATTGTTAGGATCATATAGCACTGAAGATAGATTTTGATGATATCTACAACAGTGAGATACTTAGAGTCAACAAAGGATCCTAGCACATCTAATTCTCAAGGCAAGAGCTTGAATGTTGAACAACCTTGAAGAAGGAATACAAATACCAGAAAACCCTAAAGGTACTCCTCCTCATCATAGTAAAATATCAATTGGTATCATCATTGATATCAAATTGAAGGACATTCAACTCAGGGGAACTACTCAAAGGTTTTAGGCAAACATTATTACGTTCATCTTGCTTATGAGAAGATTGTCACAAATTGAGGGGGAACTTCTTCACCTCAATAAAAACTTAAGGAATGGACTCTAATTCAAAAGGAGCACCCTATTATTTTGCAGAGTCTTGTTTTTAATAGGAGCATCTTGCAAGTGTTCTATTAAAAATAGAAGCAACCTACTAAATAGCAGCGTCCTAATTTAGGAGCACCCTGTTAAAAAGCTAGATCATGCTAATAACAGTGTCCTAAGAATGTCCCTTTCTAAGTTTACAAGTCAAAAGGACTCAATCATCAACACAGGGGGAATGTTCAAAAAGCTTCAAGAGGATACGCTCAACCAAAGGATTGAGGACTATTCAGATGAAGATTGGTGATGAAAAAGGCATTAGCAAACTCTCAAATCAAAAGGCTGAAACAAGAGCCTACAGGATTTCTGACTTCTGAGCAACAAAGGAAATTTTGCAAAAAAGGCTACTTAACCTCTCAATAGTATTCTAGGCTTCAATTACAACTAATCAACTCCAATTGACAAAGTCCAGAAACCAGATGACTAGACTAGCTCTGAGGATCATGTGGGATTTGTTCAATAAAAACAAATCAATATGGCAGAGATCGGTCAGCGTTCTGGATAACTGTTGAAGACTATTTTATTGTGAATCAAGTTTGTCTGTTTTGTCTGTAATAATTTAGATGTTTAGTATTCCTGTTCTGCACTGATTAAATATATCTGTTAGAATAGTATTCAATATGGGCCAAGTGTTAGGCCCATACTTAGGCGAGAAGCCCTATTTTACGCATACCTGAGCCTCGCCTATAAAAGAGGACGGAGGACTCAGGTTTGCGGTTAACTTTCGTATCTGCTCAAAATAGCCTTAGCGCTTATCATTCTTGTACGAACTGTTCACGGTATATCAGAGAAGGTTTACGCTTGATCTTTCTGTGTTCATCTTTGTTGTTAATCTTTTATCTGTATGCCATATTATATTGTTGTTATAGAAAACAGGGACTAACAAATGGTATCAGAGCCGATCGAGAGCTGATCAGAAGAACTATCTGCGAAAGACTCTGTTTTTCCTTCCTTTTTGTAGAATAGCGAGTTTATCATCTGTAATCTTATTTCTGCACCAAATTTTGTAAAAGTTATACTGTTAGAATCACGTTTCAAAGACGATCAAGCAGTATATCTTCTTTTTCGTTTCCGCATTTTTTTTGTTCTCTGTAAACTCGCATCCAAGAACTCGCATCCCTCGTTTCTCTAAGCTCTGTGCAGCTTTTTGACCTGAAACTTGGGTGAAAGGATCTCTACAACAAGGGCTACAACTTACCATATTTGTTTTTCTGAAAATCTGAAGTTTTATTTTTTCAGGAATTCGCAGTCCAGGTGTTATCGCATAAACTCGCAGCTGCTAACTCGAGTTGAGAAACTCGCTGTTAGGAACTCGAGCTCAAGAACTCGCAGTCTACAAACTCGCAGTCTACAAACTCGCAGTCTACAAACTCGCAGTCTGACCTCGAGTTTTGACCTTGCGAGTTTACACCTCGAGTTTTGAAAACTCGCACTCTTGACCTCGAGTTTAGGCCTTTAATACTCAGGAACTCGAGTTCTTGACTTAGTAAATCTTCTGATCTTATTTCTCGAACGGTCAGTTTTCTACAGCTACAGAAATGGCTTCTGAATCCAATGCGCAAGGAAACAGCAGTACTCCTCCATCTCTGAGGAAAGGGGAGTACCAAATGTGGAGAACTCGTTTCTTGAACTTCCTCGAGCACAAAGAAAACTCCGACGCAATGCTGGAATCGCTCCTGGAAGGACCAGCTGTTCTGATGATTGCGGTAGGAGGGGACTCAACTAATAATCCACCCATTCCTCCGGAAACAAGACGAAAGAGGCCGTCTGAATACACTGAAGCAGACAAGCTAAGACTGAGAGGAGACCTTATGGCCAAAACATACCTCCTCCAAGCCATCCCCAATGAAGTGTACGTGATGATTGACAGTATGCAAACTGCAAAAGAAATGTGGGATGAGATTGAAAAATTACTCCAAGGCACGAGCATAAGCCTAAAAACCAAGAAATCTGCTATTCTAATGGCTTATGACTCGTTCAAGGCTGCTCCTGGAGAACCTCTTCACGAGACTCATGCCAGGCTTGTGAAGCTGATGAATGAAATGAGAAAAATCAAAATATTCAGAACCAACCTGGAACTGAATACTAGATTTCTGTCCAGTCTGCACCCATCTTGGAGTAAAACAGTAAAGGACTTGAGACAACGCATTGACATGGATGAGATTGATCTCTTCACCTTAAATGAGCTGTTAAAGGAGTTTGTCAATGACGTTGCATGCACTGAGGAGCAATCAAGCCCAAATCCTCTGGCTCTACTGATGGAAGCTCAGCCCAAAAGAACAGCGAAACCTCTGCAGAAGAAGAAGAAGAAGAAGAAGATAGTGGAGGTTGAATCTGATGAAGATGAAAGTGATGAAGAAGGAACTGATCTTGAAGCTGAGCTTGCAGATCTCTAGAAGAAGATGGCCCTGCTTGCCAAGAAGTTTGCCAAGAGGAACAGCTCTTCAAATAAGCTGCGAACCTCTTCCTCCAACTACAAACAGAAGAACCAGGACCAAAGCTCAGCCAGGAAGGCTACATCAACTGCTAACACCTCTGTGTGCTATAACTGCGGGAAGCCTGGACATATCAGCAAAGACTGTCGGCTTCCAAAGAAGAGAGATGCAAACTTCTACAAACAAAAGATTCTGATGAATAAACAAAAGCTCTTCTTGGCACAACAGGAGGAAGTAGAAGCCTCTGGCAAACATGCTGAGCTGGTCCAGTGGGCAGAAGATGATACTGAAGAAGAAGAAGAAGAAGAGGAAGAAAACTTCGCATTGATGGCAAGGCTGGAGGATGAAGAAGAGAAAAAGGGTGATGCTGCGATCCCCGGAAGTGAATGCTCTACAAGCACTGTAAGTACCTCTAATCACTCTCACACTATCCAAACTCAGTCCTTACACAATAAGGACAACCTCATTAAAGAACTGCAGGAGAGATTAGACAATAATTACAGGGTACTGAAACAGAACCTTGACCAAAAATCTTCCTTAAGCATTCAACTTGAAAATGCCAAAGATCAAATCAAAAAGGTGTCCTCAGACTTTGAAAGCTTTGAACTTAAAATAGCTGAACTGACTAAGAAACTGCAAGACAGCGAAGTTGAGAAAAACACAGCCAAAGCTGACTGTGAATTTTTAAGGAATAAAAGAAGCAGCCTTTTAAGCAAAGTAAAGGAACTTGAGGACGTGTGTGTCAGAAGAGGTCAAACCGAACATACAGTTTTTCTAAATCGAATAAGCGACGTTCAGCATTACAACCCAAAAGCTGGTCTTGGATTGCCGAACCCTTGTCATTTAAAGAAAGTTGACTACCGCCAGTTGTATGATGCAACTTACTTAACTCTAGACATTGAAAAGAAAATGAAATTTGGAAGTGAAGAAGAAAACGCTAAAGATGAAGAAGAGAAGAGGAGTAATCCTAAAATTGAAACTTCTTTTGACTATACTCCTCTGGTTGAGAAAGCTCTTTCTAAAGAAAAAGTAATCTACAACGAGGAGGGGTTTGACATTTTTAATATCCCAAAAGGGGTTCCTTATTTCGAATGTCCAATGGGTCACACTCCCAAAACTGGAATTTTTAAGTCCGGACAGGACAAATGCATCTCTCTGTTGGTCCAAAAATGTGCGGATCTTCAGAAAACCCTTGACAATGAGAGAGAGCGTTTTGAAACTGAAAATAAAAGTTCTGAAAGCAATTGGCAAGAACTGTTAAGCAAATTTGATGAATTGAGTAAAAAATATCATTCTGTTTTAAAAATTGCTCAAACCTCTTCTGATAAAACTAAATCTTCTGAAAAATCTGCCACTCATCACTCTTCTCCTTTTGTCACAGGACAAGAAGTGAAAAGAAGAGGAGAAAAGAAGGAAGAGTGGGAGATAAAAAGAAAGGAAATAGCTGCTGGCAAGAAGAAAGTCTTTGAGAATAAGCCTGGTCCCAGATCCAGCTCCATTTTGTACTCTAAAACTAAGTCTAAGTCTGTTCATGTAAACTCAGCTTCTAGTAGTTCAGTCTTGAGTCCCAAGCTGAAAAATTCTGTGACATCTTTTGAACATGGCTCAATGTATAATTCTACTATTGCTTATGGTTATTCTGTTCCAGACCCCCCATAATTATGAATGTGATGTGAATGTTGTTAAATCAAAGCCTCTCAGAAAGCTCAAACCTGAAAGAGAAACCAAGAAAGGAACTTCTAAGGGAACGTTTTGTATTCCTGATATGAAATATGCTCTTAGAGTTCATTCAAGGAAACATCTTAATCGGCTTTCTAAAGAGGAGATTTTCAAAACTAAACTTAAGAAACAACCATTCAATCACAAAGCACCTGTCTACTCTCCTCCTAAACCTAAAACGGAAAGGTGGGTCCCCAAGATAAGACCCACCAAAACTGAAACTGAAAGGTGGGTCCCCAAGATGAGACCTACCAAACCTGAAACTGAAAGGTGGGTCCTCAAATGAAGACCCATCCAAACTGAAACTGAAAGGTGGGTCCCCAAATTCAGACCTACCAGAACTAAAATGGAAAGGTGGGTCCCCAAATTCAGACCCACCAGAACTAAAATGGAAACTGCTAAGTGGGCTCCAAAAATCAGACCCACTGCAAAAGCAGATCTGGCTATCGGAAAGCCCACAAGAGATAGATCTTTTGTTGAAAGAGCTGCTGACCTTGGATCACAGCTCAAAGCAAAATTTAAAAAGGTGTTTCTTGATAATAAGGAAGGACCCACTCCAAGTTGGGTACCTAAACCTGTTTGATTGTTGTGCAGGACGGTCATGTGTGGCACTTAGACTCAGGATGCTCAACCCACATGACCGGAATAAAGCACCTTTTGAGCAACTACACCAACTGCTACGGAGGCAATGTCAGATTCGGGAATGACGCCTCATCTCCTATTCTTGGATATGGGGATGTCATCTGTGCTAGTGTCACCATCAAGGATGTCTCATTTGTCAAAGGGCTCAAACACAATCTTCTGAGCATAGGACAATTCTGTGACAGTGGGATGGAAGTGAGGTTCTTTGCCAAACAATGCTATGTTCTAGACAGCGAAGGGAACTCATTATTAACGTGTTACAGGACCTCAAACCTGTACACTATTGATCTGAAAAGCGTTCAATCCACCACTTCCATCTGTCTGTTGTCCAAAGCTTCAACAGAACAAAACAACATCTGGCACAGACGTCTTTCCCATCTCAATTTCAAGAATCTGTCCATCCTGTCATCGAAGAAACTTGTGAAGGGGCTTCCTCCGTTGAAGTCTTCCGCTGAAAATCATTGTAGTGCCTGCAAAATGGGCAAAATGACGCGAAGCTCCCACAAGTCAAAGACAGTCCCATCATCTACTCTACCGCTGCAACTGATACACATGGATCTGTGTGGACCTATGAGAGTCCAAAGCATCAACGGCCGCAAATACACACTGGTGATCGTTGATGACTTCTCTAGGTACACATGGACAAAATTTCTTCGTAAAAAGGACGAGGCAGCAGAAATCATTATGACCTTTGTCAGAACAGTCCAGAAACTGCTACAACACAGTGTTCGAATCATCAGAACTGACAACGGTACCGAGTTTAAGAATCAAACTCTCACTGGATTCTATGAATCTCTCGGTATCACTCAGCAATTTGCAGCAGCCAAAACTCCCCAACAGAATGGAGTAGTTGAAAGAAAGAACAGGACCCTTGTCGAAGCGGCACGCACCATGCTCATCCAATCAAGATTGCCACACTTTATGTGGGCAGAGGCCATTAATACTGCGTGCTACACCCAAAACAGAACATCTATCCACAAACGCTTCGACAAGACCCCATATGAAATCCTCTTCAACCGGACTCCGGATATCTCATTCTTCAAAATATTTGGCTGCAAGTGCTTCGTACTGAATGACAGAACTGATAGAGGTAAGCTAGACGCCAAAGCCCAAGAAGGGGTGTTCATTGGCTACTCACAGCAGTCCAAAGCTTACAGAGTCTATCTCAGAGACAAGCGAACGGTCATTGAGAGTGTGAATGTGACATTCTATGAGATGGCTGACTTCGCTACGGAACACTTACAGGCTGACCCGTCACTTGCTGTACCAGCGGACTCTGACACAGTTGAACCAAACCCTGTACCTGAAGGTGTGATTCTCAATTCTCTCTTTCAGAACTTCTACGAGAATTCACAACCTTCATCTTCTCCATGTACACCAGCTTCATCGTCAACTATTCCACAGCAACCGACTCCTTTCACTGAAATTCCACTCCTTCCCGGACCAGATAATGAACCATCTACTCCGTCAACTCCCCAACCTAATCACGGAGGAGTGGATGATCACGGTTTTGCTACCACATCAGAGTCATCTCCACCACACACCACAGCCGCTCAAGAGTCGCCGATCCTCTACCAAGACTCGGATCAACCGATCATTACTCCTGCTCCTCTGGCACATGAGAGGAAATGGACAAGAGCTCATCCCACTGATCAAATAATTGGTGATCCAGGTCAAGGTGTGTGTACGAGATCGGCTACTATGAATGAATGTCACTATGCATGCTTTCTAAGCCAGAATGAACCGTCCAAAGTCTCAGAGGCACTCGCTGATCCAGATTGGGTGATTTCCATGCAAGATGAGCTCAATCAGTTTGATAGACTAGAAGTGTGGACACTCGTGCCTAAACCCCCTCAGAAAACCATCATTGGCACTAAATGGGTGTCCAAGAACAAGAAAGACGAAGAAGGCATAGTGATACGCAACAAGGCACGGCTGGTCGCTAAAGGATACAATCAGCAAGAGGGCATAGACTATGATGAAACGTTTGCACCCGTAGCAAGAATTGAAGCAATCCGCCTTTTTCTTGCGTACGCGGCCCACAAGAACTTTACCGTCTTTCAAATGGACGTAAAGACTGCCTTTCTGAATGGAGTCTTGGAAGAAGAAGTCTATGTCGCTCAGCCCGAAGGATTTGTAGATCCCAGATATCCCGACCATGTGTACAAGCTGAAGAAAGCTCTGTATGGGCTGAAACAGGCACCAAGAGCTTGGTACGATGCCTTAACCGAATTTCTGGTTGACTCAGGTTTCTAAAAAGGGAAGATTGATACCACACTTTTCATCAAGTGACAGAAGTCTGACATCATCCTGATTCAGATCTATGTTGATGACATCATCTTCGCCTCCTCAAATCCATGTCTGTGCAAACATTTTGAGAAACTGATGAAAACAAAGTTTGAAATGAGCATGATGGGAGAGCTGAATTTCTTCCTAGGCCTGCAAGTAAGACAACTCTCTGATGGCATTTTCATCAATCAGTCCAAGTATATTCTGGAAATGCTTAAGAGATTCAACATTGATAGCAAATCTTCCATGACGACCCCTATGTCCCCCAACAATAAACTGGACTCAGACCCCTCTGGGAAGCCAGTCGATGCCACAAACTATAGGGCCATCATTGGATCTTTGCTATATCTCACGTCTAGCAGGCCTGATATTGTCTTCTCCACATGCTTATGTGCACGCTTTCAGGCGAATCCAAAGGAATCCCCTCTGACCGTTGTTCGAAGAATTCTGAGATACCTCAAAGGCACTGTGAATCTAGGCCTTTGGTATCCCAAGCACTCAGGTTTTGACCTAGTCGGATACTCTGACGCTGATTTTGCTGGTTTCCGGATGGACCGCAAAAGTACATCGGGAGCTGTCCAGTTCTTGGGCGATAAGTTAGTCTGCTGGTCTTCCAAGAAACAGAACTGTGTGTCAACATCTACGGCCGAGGCAGAATACGTCGCGGCTGCTAGCTGTTGTTCACAAATATTATGGATGAGGACCCAGCTAAAGGACTACGGTTACACTTTCCGCCATATCCCGATCTACAGCGACTCACAGAGCGCCATCGCCATCACCAGCAACCCGGTTCATCACTCCCGCACCAAACACATCGACCTGCGCTATCATTTCATCAAAGACCATGTGGAGAAAGGAGATATTGACATGTACTTTGTAAGCTCCGAGCTTCAACTGGCTGATTTGTTTACTAAGGCACTGGATGAAAAGAGATTCTAGTTTTTGGTTTCCAAATTAGGCATGTTGAACCTCGAGCCAATGTAATTTTGTTTTCACTGGTCTGTAAAAAGGTGTGCGTGTGTAGGACTTGTACAAAGTGTGCGTGTGTGTGTCTGTAAATAGTGTGTGTGAGTTGCATTTTGTGTATTGTGTGCGTTGCATGTGTCCAGGGGGAGAAACCCGAGAAAAATACAAAAATAGTGTGTGTGCGTTTGCATTCATCGAGGGGGAGAAAAAGGGCGAAAAAGATCAAAAAATAGGGTGTGTGAGTTGCATATGTACATAGTGTGTGTGCGTTGCATTCATCGAGGGGGAGAGAATTTGAAAATCCCAAAAATAGTGTGTGTATTGATTTCAGCGAGGGGGAGTACTTTTATTGATCAGAAATGGGTCATTTAACCCTTAAGGCCAAACGGGCCCAGCTACCTGTTTTTGCCCAAACCGTTCCTAAACTCGCGTATTTAAACCTTCAAATCTCTCGCTCCTTCTCATTTCCGTACATCTTCTTTCTCGCTCTCACAGATCTCCCAGAGCTCGAGATCCCTCTCCGTCTTCTTCCCCAAACTTCACTCCCTCTCACAGATCTCCCCAAACTCCTCTCCAAGGTAGCTCTTCGCTTCGATCTTCCCCATCACACTCTGTTTTTCGAAAGCTACCACGAACTGTCCCAAACGGAAACGCGTTTTCACCAAATTTCAAAAAAAAAACAAACTTTGGTTGAATGTTTATTTTGATTTTATGTCTTTGCAGGTGGATATCTTCTTCGTTGGGGCAAACACGAGCTTCTGCAACTCGAGTTAAAACGCTTGGTTTCATTTCCGGCGTTTCAAATTCGAGGGCAGATGGCGAGTTTGTAAACTCGCACTCATGAGCTCGAGTTTGCAAACTCGCGTTCATGGGCTCGAGTTTGTAAACTCGCGTCCATGGGCTCGAGTTTGTAAACTCGCGTTCATGGGCTCGAGTTTGTAAACTCACGTCCATGACCTCGAGTTTGTAAACTCGCGCTCATGGGCTCGAGTTTGTAAACTCGCGCTCATGACCTCGAGTTTGTCAACTCGTGTTCATGGGCTCGAGTTTGTAAACTCGCGCTCATGGCCTCGAGTTTGTCAACTCGTGTTCATGTGCTCGAGTTTGTAAACTCGCGCTCATGGCCTCGAGCTTGTAAACTCGTGTCCATGATCTCGAGTTTTATAACTTGGTGCCAGAACTCGTTTCTTCATCTCATAAATCATCAACCCCATTAAAAAAGGGGGGGAAGCTCATTCTTTTGCTAACGTGTGCTATTCTTTCAGCTAAATATGTCAGGCACTCAACAAGATACCTCCCAGGAGGATGCACTCTCTACTCAGCTGTTCCCCAAATACAAGTGGGTTCGGCTGCAGGACAACAACTACCAGCTCGACATTGCCGTCTTCAAGTGCCCTGACCCAGTTATTCCTGTCATCCTTAAGGGGCACTACATCTGGCCGGCACTCACCAAAGCTATACCGGTCCCCGAAATCTATCTGCAACGGTTATGGGGGACCATGCACATGCCCTCCAAGAAGGACGCATCTAGTATCAGTGCCACGCTCCACAACAGAAGGCTGGCATTAACGTCGTCCACACTCAGAACCACTCTGGAGCTGCCTGTCCACCAATCTTATGACCCACTTCCCTCAAAGACTGAACTGATGCAAGGGTTGGAGAAATTGGGATATGATGCACCATTGCCGTTCCTGTCTCACTTCAAATTGATGAACCTGCCATACCCATGGAAGACATTGTTTGGCCTCGTCAACAAGTGCCTATCTCCAAAGCACGCTGGCCATGACAAATGCAACTTGCAGATTTTCCAAATCTTCCATGGGATCGTTTTCAACAAAAATTATGACATGGCACATCTATTCTGGATCGAGCTGGTGACTCAAGTCCAGGACAAAGAGGACGGAAAAACAGGCATGACGATTCCCTACGCCAGATGGTTGGCGCTCATCATTGATGAATACATGACCGCACACCCAGGGATTCCAAAGCGCAGAGATGAAGATCAGTACACTGCCCCCAAGCTCCAGTACTTCAAGCGCTTCAAACATGACACTGTGGGGATGACAATACCAGACTATCTGCTGGACTTGGGCAATCCACGACACTCCGCAGTTGTCCAGTATAGAGAAAGCTTACAGAGAGATGGCCCCATGGTTCAGCCAAACCCAGCTGGACCTGCCCCGGGGCCTAAGCCGAGAGCAAGTAAGGGTCCAAAGAAAGCCCGTAAGCCACAAAAACCAGTGGCGCGTGTGCTCCATGAAGGGAAGTCTGACGATTCTCTCGAGAGGAATCAGACGGCTCAGGGCACACGTACAAACGCTGCGGAACCTGCCAATGAATCGTCCAGCCCGGCCCATAAAAAGGCTGACGATGAGGCATCCAATAGCGTGGCCAAGGATGATGACGATGCTGATGATGATGATGACGATGACGACATTGACGACGTGGAGCACACCTTTGCTCTAATCCAAAAGGGGAAGCTGCCACTTGATTCTCCTCCAAAGAAAATCACCCCTGAGGATGCAGCTCCATTTATAGCTGTCCGCCCCAAGACTATCATCATCAAACAAGTAAAGGAGCCAGTTACAGCTAAGATTGCTGCTCCCCGTTCACCAAAGGCAAAGAAGCAGCGTCCTGTCAGAAAAAGTTTGGTCGCTGAGGAGGACCTACACATCTTTGACGACTGTCTTCCCTTCATCACTATAAGCCGGGCCGAATCCTTAAGTACAGGGGCCAATCTTTTTGGTTCCCGGGTAGAAGCCGTAGCATCAGGCTCAACTGCGCGTGCACCGCCCTCTCCCAGCCACTCGTTAGCCTCCCAAAAGGCTAACGTTTCAACAACACGGGACTCACCCACCTCACTGGTTCCCTCCGAACCAGTTGAGCGCTCTAGTGGCCCACCGCCCGAGGCCACAACCCCCTTTTTCCACACATCGAGTCTAGGTGTCACATTCCCCACATTTTCAAATTTTTCTAGGACACCTACACCATTCACAGCACATACAGGTGCACACACCCTGGATGCAACGACCGGAGTGCAAACGATGACGGTCGGAAGCCCTGCTACGCCAACAATGACTTCATCATTGCACGCAGGCCACACATCAGCTCTCTTCACTGATGCTGTGACAACAGTTACAACCCTCGTAACTGGACCCCTTACACCCGAAGACGTTACCGTTCTCATGAATCGCTACATGGAGTCCACCATCAAACCATGGGTGCAACAAGCATTTACCGCTTGGGCACAGGACTCCAAGACAACCCCAGCGGTTCATAGTGAACAGAGCCAACCCAAACCTCACTCTTCACCCTCTCAATCCATTCCTCAACCCACTCCTGTCATCCCTGTCACCTCCACCAAATCCCTTAGCCCTTCACCCTCTCGGGGAACCCACGACACAGAACTAGCATCGCCCCCTACCTCGACCAATCCCTTCCACCTATCCCGTCTTGAGCTCGCCGATCTCCTGTTTCTTCGGTTGCTGGAGGTCGACGCTTGCAACCTAACACCCTTCGAACGTGACCTTCTCCAGGTTTTCCTCAACCACGACCGCCCTCAATACGGCACTTGTCGTGACAGTCCACGAGGTCTCAACCGTTCCCATGAGGATCCCGATGATTCAGAACCTCATGAGGGGGAGAACAAGAGACCTCAGACACTTGAGCAAGCAGCCTCAACCAGCCATAACCCCCAGCCAAACACCTCATCAAACCAGCCCACCAACCAACCACCACCTTCCTCGAGCCACAACCAAGCCCAACTCTCTAGCCTGGTCGAGCTAGATGAAACATCCCGAGGCTTATCTCCTAGAGATACTGTCCGAGGAGGGGATGGAAGTCCTGTAGTGGTTACCCCTGGTACATCACAAAGCTCAGGCCATCGATCAGAACACAGTTCGAAATCGATGACAACATCCCGAGGTGTGTCTCAAAAGGATACCGTCCGAGGAAGGGATGGAAGTCCTAACGATGCTATCTCTGATTCATCTGTCAAGTCAGGCCATCAGCCAGAACTCAGTTCTAAGCTGATGACAACGGGCAATCCTGGTGAACCCGGTTGTGCTTCACACGAAAGATCATCGCAGCTGAGAGTCCCATTCATTCCCCAAGGCAAAGACATTCATGATGCACTCGAGGATGCTGTGATACACGACGTTTGGCCGAGAAAGTGGACAGAGTGGGATGATCTTAGATGCGAAGCTGAAACAGAGGATATGCAGCGAAATTGGTGGCTGAGAGAGTTGCTGGCCAAATGCGCAGAAGATATCATACGCCTTGATGAAGAGGAACTCAAAGAAGGGGAGGACTACAAAAAGATACCCAGGGAGCTAGAATCCGTCATCAGACAAACGGCAGGCCAGATGCCCCCAAAAGAAAAGCTCTGGGAAAACATCAGAATAAATGCCCCCTTCCAAGAGGAAATCAGAAAGGGAATTTGGAGAACCGCAGACAAGCTCAAACAGCTCGATGAACTGAAGATCCGTGGCTTGACTCACCTTAAGGGCAAACTGGCTGGCGGACATCTTCACATGCTGATGCACAGATCATCTGGAAAACAACGACAAATACTTGAAAGAGACATGAAGTCCAGCATCCACCCTATTGACGCTATCCTTGATGTGCACAGAGAAGATCATCACACCATCCCGTTCTACAGCTTCAAAGTTCGACGAACAGACTCCAGCATATTCATCTGCCAGGAAAATGATTTTATAATGATGAAGATGGAGGATATCTACCAAATGTTCATGGTAAGTAGGTATCTCTCACTGAATCGAAACAGGACACACGAAGAAGGTTATCAGGCGATCAAGCGATTTATGCTGAGACAGATCAGATTCTATGCTGCCCATGATCTACAGATGGCCCTGGAAAACAATGTCAGAAAAGCAAATCTGGTAAAGCCAACTCTGTACGGTCCAGAGCTCAAAAAGTACAGACCATATCATATCTTCAAGGACCCAGTCTCTATCATATATCTCAATCACGAGGAACAGAAAAGACTCATGTGGGTAGAAGACATTCACAAGTATTGTGATGGAACTCTGAAGATCATCCAGACTAAGCTGCAGGAGATCAAGGAGAATATAGATCCAAGACTTGCGGACGTCAGCGAGGAAGAACTCATAGTATACGAGAAGGTGTGGACCATCCTAAAGCCCATCAACGAGCAACTTGAAAAGAGAAGAATGCTGAGACAGTATGAGCATGCGCTAAATTTCAGAAAGCATTACTTCAGATCTCAAAAATAAATGCAAGACGGCACTTGATCACAAAGGGGGAGATTGTTGAAGACTATTTTATTGTGAATCAAGTTTGTCTGTTTTGTCTGTAATAATTTAGATGTTTACTATTCCTGTTCTGCACTGATTAAATATATCTGTTAGAATAGTATTCAATATGGGCCAAGTGTTAGGCCCATACTTAGGCGAGAAGCCCTATTTTACGCATACCTGAGCCTCGCCTATAAAAGAGGACGGAGGACTCAGGTTTGCGGTTAACTTTCGTATCTGCTCAAAATAGCCTTAGCGCTTATCATTCTTGTACAAACTGTTCACGGTATATCAGAGAAGGTTTACGCTTGATCTTTCTGTGTTCATCTTTGTTGTTAATCTTTCATCTGTATGCCATATTATATTGCTGTTATAGAAAACAAGGACTAACAATAACAGAAGGAGACGTTCAAAGGGAGAATTAGTTATGGTTTACCAGAGACTCTTGAAAGGAGGAAAGAAGAAGGATGATGTCAACAGGAAAAGCCGCAAACTGAATTCTTCAGAAAATTTTGGTTGTTTGCTGAAACCAACAGAATACCTCAAGCTTCTCTGATCTGATCAGAACACCTCAAGCTTCTCTAATCGATCAGAACTCCTCAAGCTTCTTTGTTCGACCAGAACTGTTGAAGATCATTTAATTGTGAATCAAGTTTGTCATCTATTTTGTAATAGATTAGCTTTATTATTATTCCTTGTATTAAATAAGTGCATGTATTAGATAGAATGTGGGTCAAGTGTTAGGCCCATATAAACAGGCTAAAAGCCTTTCACGCCTAACCTGAACCTCGCCTATAAAAAGGGAGCCGAGGGTTCAGGATTAGGTTAACTTTCGTACTTGTTCATTATAGCCTTAAGCGCAAATCTTTCTGTGTACGAGTTCACGGTATATCATAGAGGGTTTTACATCGATTCATCTGTGTTCATCCTTACGTTCAATCTTCTTTGTTATACTGCTATTCATTGCTGTTACAGAAACAAGGAATATCAATTGGTATCAGAGCCGATCGAGAGCCGATCAGAAGAACGCCTGCAGAAGACTCTGTTTTTCTTTACGTTGTTCTTTCTGTCGATTTTTCACTCTGTAATCTTGTTTCTTGTTAAAAAGTTGTAAAAGTTACACCCTTAGAATCGTCGTTTCGAAGCGATCAAGGGGTATACTTCAGATTTCGTTTTTCGCAATTCCTGTACTTGAGATATTTCGAATAGCTTTGTCGACATCTAGGTTTTAAGCAGGTTCTGCCAGGTATTTCGAGCTGAAAACTTCACCTGAGGATCTCGACATCATACTCTACAAGAAACTATCTTCAGATTTTGCTTATCTGATTTTTACAGATTGCAGGATTTCGACATTGAGGATTTCGACATCTATATCTCGAGATCAAGGATTTCGAGTTTAAGGTCTCGACATCTGGTCTCGACATTTGACTTCTCGAAATAAGATTTCGAGTTTAACTTCTCGACATCTCAAATCTCGAGATCTTCTTCTCGAAATTTGAAATCTCGAGATCTTTAATCTCGACATCCTAATCTCGACATCAAATCTCGAAACCGGGCCTCCTTTATCGAAATCCCAGATCTCGATATTCAGATCTCGACATCTGATTTTCGACATTCTGCCTCTGAAAATCTTTTGGTCAATTATCTCGAACGGTCAGTTTTATACAGCAATGGCCTCAGAATTCAATGCGTAAGGGAACAGCAGTACTCCTCCCAGTCTCAGGAAAGGAGAATACCAAATGTGGAGGAATCGATTCCTTAATTTCCTTGAGCACAAAGAGAACTCCACTGCGATGCTTGAATCGTTGTTTGAAGGACCAGCTGAACTGATGATTTCAGTTGGTGGTGATCCAGAAAACAACCCTCCTATTCTTCCAGAAATAAGAAGGAAAGTGGCATCTGAATATACCGAAGCTGACAGGCTCAGGCTTCGAGGTGATCTCATGGCCAAGACGTACCTCCTTCAAGCAATCCCTAATGAAGTATATGTGCTCATCGATAGCATGCAAACAGCAAAGGAAATGTGGGATGAGATAGAAAAACTGCTCCAAGGCACAAGCATTAGCCTTAAAACCAAGAAGACAACAATTCTTATTGCTTATGACTCCTTCAAAGCAGGACCGGGAGAACCAATGAACGAGACTTACAACAGACTCGTCCAACTGGTCAATGAACTCAGAAAAATCAAAGTATTCAGGTCCAACTTGGAACTGAATATTAGATTTCTATCCAGACTGCATCCTGCATGGGAAAAGACAGTGAAGGATGTTAGATCTCGGATTGACTTGTATGAAATTGACCTCTGCACTCTCTATGAACATTTGAAGCAATTTGTCAATGAGGTTGCTTGTGCCGAGGATCATCACACCACAAATCCCCTGGCTCTAGTGATGGAAGCTCAGCCTAGAAGGATAACCACACCACTGAAGAAGAAGAAGAAGAAGAAGAAGGTGGTGGTTGAATCAGACGATGATGAAAGTGATGACGACAAATCTGATCTGGAGGCTGAGCTTGCAGACTTATAGAAGAAGATGGCACTGCTTGCCAAGAGATTTGCAAAGAAGAACAGCTCCTCCAACAAGCTTAGAACCTCCTCCTCAAACTACAAACAGAAGAACCATGAACAAGGATCCTCTAGAAAGGCGCCATCAGCTGAAGATGCTCCCAAATGCTACAATTGTGGAAAGGCTAGACATGTCATCAAAGACTGCCGCCTCCCAAAGAAGAAGGATGCAAACTTCTACAAGCAGAAGATGCTGTGGAATAAGCATAAAATGCTGATGGTGCAGAAAGAAGAAGAAACTTCTGCAATGATTGCTGAGAATGATAATTGGGCAGAAGACACTTTTGAAGAGGAGGAGGAAGAAGAAAACTATGCCCTGATGGCACGAGTGGAGGAAAACGATGAAAGAAAGGGTGATGCTGCGATCCCCGAAAGTGAATGCTCAACAAGCTCTGTAAGTACCTCTCATACTCTTTTAAATAATCAAATTCAGTCCTTACTTGAGAAGGACAATCTAATTAAAGAACTAAAGGAGAGACTACACAATAATCACAGGGTACTGAAACAGAATCTAGACCAAAAGTCTTCTCTAAGTGTTCAACTTGAAATTGTGAAAGATCAGGTCAAAAAGGTGTCCTCAGATTTTGAAAGTTTTGAACTTAAGATAGCTGAATTAACTAGGAAATTTGAGGATAGTGAACGAGAAAAAAGCACAGCAAAGGCTGAATGCGATTTTTTGCATAATAAGAGAAGAACACTTGTAAACAAAGTAAAAGAACTAGAGGATCTAGCTGCTAAAAGAGGTCAGTCTGAACAAACAATTTTTCTTAATCGAATAAAGGATGACCGATTTTACAATCCTAGAATAGGACTGGGCATAAAAAACCCATGTAATCTAAAGAAAGTTAATTGTCTTCAAATCTATAACAAAGATTACATGGGACTAGGGTTTGGTGAGAAAATGTATTTTCGAAGTGATGATGAAAACGTTGAAGCAGAAGAAGAAAAGACAAAGAATCATAAATCTGTGATTTCTTGTGATTATCCCTCTGTAAATGAAAAACAACTTTCACAAGAAAAATCTAGTTCCTGCTTTAGTGAATGTCTTGACCCTTATGCAAAAGATATTCCACACATAGGACATCCTCTAACCCACACCCAAGAGTAGGTATCTCTAAAACTGGAGAGGAACCTTGTATTTTTCTTATGGCTCAAAAACTCAAAAACCTTCAGAAAACTCTTGATAACGAGAGAGAGAGATTTGAAACTGAAAAGAGAGGTTTTGAGAGCAACTGGCAGGAACTTCTTCAAAAGTTCAATGAATTAAGTGAGCAGTATCATGCTAAAACAGCCCCTTCTACTTTTAAGTCTGACAGTTCACACACCTCACCTGAGAAAACTGTTGGTCCCGGTTATACTGGACGCAGTCTAGAGGGGGGGGTGAATAAACTGTATTGGTTTTTAGCTTTTTAGACTAAGTACCAGATTTACAGAATAGCCTGTTCTGTTGAAAGAACAGACTGGCAGCGGATGGGGTTCTGGTAGGGAGTTCTGTTAGCCTCAGAGAAGCAATAGGCAGTAGGCCTTCTGTTAACTCGTAGAACAAGTTCTGCTGAACACAGATACCAAGTCCAAGGAGTAATACAGTTCTAACTAAGTGCAAGTATTAAAAGCAGTAAGTAAACGACACCAGGGATTTTTATAGTGGTTCAAGGAACAACTCATTCCTCTAATCCACTGTTCCACTAAGCTGTAAAAACTGCCGTTTACAAAGCCTTAGTCCTAGTACTTAAGAAGCACTCCACGTCTTCTTCAAGCCTAGATGTGTCCTGGGATGCACTGCCTGGCTTCCTTTAACACTGGTCCTTTCACTGAGTTTCCTTGAAGTATCACCACTTCACTACTCCAGTTATTTGGACGTCCTTCTTGTAGCAAGAAGAGTTTCTGTTGAAACTGGGGTTCCTCCAACTAGCTTCGTTACAAAAGATTTGTATGTGATGAGCTTGAAGAGTTGAAGAACACTTGGAACTTTGCTTGTGTTGGAAAGAGTATTTTTCTAACTTCTGCCTTCTCTTGTAGAGGATAATGAGTTTGAATCTCAAGGAGGCTCTTTGCTTTTCAGAGTTTGAATATCTTGCTTGTGGTTAGCAAAAGTTGCAATGTAATCTTGGCAAAGTTATAGCAAAGTTGTTTTTTTTGTTCTTCGTAGTGTATCTTTTTATACTGAGGTTGTCTTCCCGTTGAAGGAGTAGGAGGACAACTGCATTTAATGCACGAGCAGTTGACTTGACCTGTAGGACCCGGTAAAGATGGCGGGTTACTATTTTGGGATAAAGTAATCCTAACATTGCGGCCAATCATCTGCAATTACTCCACGGAGCATGGGGAGCATTAAATGAGCATTTAATGCGAGCACTGTAGCTTTTCCGTTTCATACTCCTAGCCGTTGAAGGAATCTTTAAGTTGACTTCCCGGCTTTGTGGATTTCTTCCAAGTGTAAGACATTCTGGTGTCATTGGCAGAGAACTGATTCAGAGAAGATCTTGAGCACTTCTGTTGAAAGTAGCTTACAGAGGGCCAATAGGGTTTCTGTCAAGCTAAAGGGTAACGGAGACCCTGAGGTTTTCTGTTTCCAGACAGACAACCAAAATCTTCTGTCTGGAGGACTTCTGGTAGAGAGGCCTTCTGGTAGTCGATTATGCTAAGAACTTTACAAGGGAAAATTCTAATACATAATTTCTAGAAGGGGTACTCTAAAGTCTTAATTAATATAGCATCATCAAAATCTAAATACAATTATTCCTTACAATTTCCCCCTTTTTGATGATGCCAAACCCCTTTAACTATTTCCAGAGAAGTGCCTTCACCATAAAAAAAATTTAAAGTTTAAAACATTTCATTAAAATCTTGGTGGGCAACTTGACATAGGAAAATAGTAAGAGTACGATACATTCAGATAGCAGTTCAAAAAGAAACAAGTACAGAATGAAATAGTAAGTAACAAAGAGTAAAGAAGCAAAGAGACTTTAGAAGGAGCAGAGATAAGCTTTTATTAGATCAAGAGTATTAAGAGAAGTTTTAAGGAATTATAGATTTTCCCTTTCAGCTTCAGCTCTGGTTCTGCGATCTTGTTCCTTCAGATTCTTCAGTTCAGCATTCACTTCTTCTCTTATGCCAGCCAGATTTCCTGGTGCTTGACATGAGGCCCAAATGGGAGATAGCTTGCAATTCAGATAATGAAGTACTCCTTCATGTACATCCTTGCCTGGGAGTACTCTCTTGTGGAACCAGTATTCAGCCTCTTCCAAGGAACCACCATGTCTGACCCTTATATGACCATCTCTGTCAAGATAGAGATTCTGTCTTTGAGTTGGGGTCATCTTCTGTTGAATTTCTTCGAACTGTGCTCTATCAATCTTTTGGGAGCCTCCAAGTCGATCTCCACTCAGTTAGGCTCAAGGGTTTCTTCTTCTTGGTAGAACCTCTGCGAGGAGAAGAAGGTCTTGAAGTACCAGCTTCTCTCTTCTTCTGTTGGGAGGCCTGGAAGTAAGGGGTTGGATCAATACCCGATGAGGGCCCAGCAGTTGGCCTAGGGGGCAATTGCTTCTGTTGGGGGTCCTTTTCCTTTTCCCCCTTTTTGGCATCATCCAGGTCAGAGATCATCATGGCAATTTTCTGGAACTCTGTTGCCTGGGAGATGGCTATCTGCTCAAGAGTTTCTGGCAAGGTCTGCGTGACAGAGGTCAAACCTTCTATTAAGTTCTGTTGACGATCAAGAGCAGACTTGATGTCCTGAGAGCCAGCTTCAAGTAGTATCAGCTTCTGATACCTTTCCTGATCCTTCTTGATCAGGGTGGCCACTTGATCTTTGTGATCATTATTCAAGAGTTGTAGCTGCATAAACTTCTCAGCAGATTGGTCTTCATACCATTGTACAATGTCAAGGGATTCTGTTATATCCTTGAGTTGTTTATTCTGCTTATTGAGAATCTGAGACTGGGAGTAGAGAACAGAGTGGACACCATCCACTTCTCTGGCGACAGCATTAAGCTTTGCATATGATGATTCCATGAAGGTGACCAGTGTCTGGGTCAGAGCTTCAACCTTCTCTGAGATATGCTGAAGTCCAGCCTCAAGATGATTGTGAACAAAGGTGAGATGTTCATGGTGCTTGGTGTTGATTTCAGCCAATTGATCCATTCCATCAAGCATTTTACCACCAAAATCCTCAGCTGCAGTGACAAACTGATTGAAGGAGATTTGGGGCTTATCTTCTTTGGATTCTGTGTTCCCAGGCATACCTAGACCTCTTGATTTAGGCATAGGAGGCCTTCTGGGTTGTTCTTCATGCTGAGGAGGGGTCTTCCTCCTTTTGGAAGTTTCATCAGCAGCAATGGAGGATGTAAGAAATCCATCATTGTCACTGGAAGAGGAAGGCACCCTGAAGATAGGTTTCCTGATGGGGGTAGAAGCCACAGAGTGTTGAGGGGAGATAGGAGTGGCTGCATCTTGTGGTGTAGGCTGTGGAGAAGCAGTTCTGGATTCCTTGATGGAGGGGTTTTCTTGTTGATGTGAGGGAGCATTCTGTTGATGTGGAGGAGAGGGTGGAGGTGATGGTGATCTGGATCTGATTGAGAGTTGGGATTTGCAGGGAGATGGATTTTTGGTTTTGGGTGAAGAGGTATTCTGTTGGGGTGAAGGTGTAGGGGAGATGACTTGTTGGTGTTGGTATGGGATAATTTGTCCTTGAGGGGATGGTGATTTGTTCTTGGGAGGAGAGAACGGTTTGCAGGGTGAAGGAGATAAAGATTTGGGGGTGGAGGGTTTTTGGTGTGAAGGGGTTTTCTGTGCAGAGACGGTTTTCTGTGGGGGTGAGGGGGATTTCTGTTGGGGTTGGGGAGAAGAGTTTTTAGGAGAGGGAAGGGGAGAAGGAATGATTGGGGGAATTACCTCTAGTATTGTTTCTGTGAACAGAGAATCTCTCCATTCTTTGACAAGTCTTTCCATGACCAGAGGTAGATCATTGGCAGTAGAGGGTTCACCTTCTCCATGTGCACTGTGGCGAAATTTGATCATTGATTCCTTCCTCTTCTTCTCGACTAACCAAGCATCAAAGTCATTCATCTCATGCTCTTGAAGAGCCTTCACATGGTCTTCTGGTGAGTTTCTGACCAGAGGTGCTTTTCCTTGAAGTTTCTCCTTCTTCTTCTGTAGGACAGAAAGAAGAAAATCCTTGTTTAGGCAGGACTCCACATCTTCTGTGTCAGCCCATCTGAGTACTTCGTCTTCTTCAGAGATGAAGTAGGACAAGTTCTTGAGGAGCTCAGTGAGAGGTCCCACTCTCCACTTTCTCCATGCCAGAACCCTGATGAATTTCCTATCAGGGCTTGAAATACTGCTTCCTTCTTGGTGTTCTGGTGAAGGAACCACCATAGGTTGATCATTTGCAGAGGCAGGAGGAGAAGAATGTAGTTCCCCCTGAGGAGTGGCATTCTGCACCAATACTTCTTCTTCTGAGTCACTTGACTCCAAGATGATCCTCTTGCCGTGCCAAGCATTTCTGTTGGCTGGTGCAGAGGTGACAGAGTCCTCCAGCTTCTCCTGTGCTGCAGGTGTCAAAATTTTGGTCTTCTTTTGAATGCGGGAGGCAGAAGGGGTGCTTGCTGAAGAGATAGGTGAAGGTGCCTTTCTCTTAAGGACAGATTTCTTTGCCACCATCTTGTGGACTTTGACAGGTGTGGTCTTCTTCTTGGGAACCTTCTTGACCACCTTCTTCACCAAAGGCATTTCTTCTTCAGAGTCAGAAGGGGTAGGAGGTTTCTGTTGCTTCTTTGAAACTTTCTTTGGTTGAACAACCTTCTGTTGTTGCCTTTCTCTGTTGAACTCAAGGGTTCTGAGTCTCTTCTGCTCTGCCTTGAGAGCAACCTTCCTATCACTTGAAGTGTTGAGGAAGAGCAACTTGGTGTAGTCGGCCTCAATGGGGTTTCTCAGCCCTATTCTTGCCTTGAGCAGGATTTCAGAGATTAGGAGACCATAACCCATGGGGGTCCTGAACAGACCGGTCTCTTTGTCTTTCTTCTTGATGAATTCAACAAGGGATTTGATAGTTACTTGTCCCCAGTTGATGTTCATCCCATGATGAACTGCAAAGACAGCCTTTGCATTCAGTGCATTCATGTCATCTGTGGAGGTGCTCTTGCTCCAGACACACCTATGCAGGATGTTGACCAATTTCTCATAGTCGCTCAGAAGAAGATTTTTCTTCATGTAAAGCTTTGGAACTCTACCCACTTCAGGTCGGCAGTAGAGTTGGACAAAGTTGTCCACAGTGACGTTGACACTGTCCAGAGTGAGGAAACCTTCAGTTTCTTCTTCTTGTGGGTCCTCTACCACGCCAAAGAGAGCGTTGAGGTCTGCAGGAGTGAGGGTAATGTCTTCACCATTGACATTAGACCGAATGATCTCCCCTTCGTATGTAGCGTTGAGATAGAACTCTGCTACGTCCCTTGTACTGTAGGATTCAAAGTGATAACCTACCACTTTGTTCAGTTGGGAGTCCTCCATTCCCTTGATGATCTTCATCATCGTTTCGTGGTTTGAAGCGAGTTCAGGGAGTGCGGAGAGGTCGCAGTTCATCCCTGTGTAAATGTTTGAAACGAGGGTGTTGATTTCCTCCTTGGTGAGGTCGTTGATGTTGATGAAAGCCATTTGATCAGAGAAGAATTGCAGAAAGCTTGAGAGCTATGGAGGTTTGAAAGTTTGAAAGTAATGAGAGCAGTAGCGGTTTAGGTTTGCGAAAGGGGGAATTTATGGGTTTGGGTTAGTGGACGTTTGGAATTAATTTATGGTTCCAAGAAACCAATAAATGTAAAAAGGGGCGGAGTAAATAAACGGGGGCGCAGTAAATATTATACGGCTTGATACCGTTTTAAGGGTAAAAGGGTAAAAGACCTGTAATAGTTTACTAGGACACCCGGTTTTCAGAAAATTTCTAAGTCCACAACCTTCTGAGGGTTTTTCTGTAGAAGGGGGGTTTTCTTTTGCTGAGGTGTTCTGCCATAGTTGGGACCAGAAGAGGTTGACAGAAGGGGGGGGGTTAACAGAAGGGGTTCTGCCACAGGTAATCTGTTAACAACAAAAGAGCAACAGAGGGCCTTCCCTTTCAACTTTCTCTTGGAATCTCATCCATCATTCCCAATTCCTCTCTCAGTTTGTTGAACCTAGCCTCAGGAAGAGGCTTTGTCAGGATATCTGCAAGTTGGTCTTCTGTTGGCACATGTTCCATGCAGATGTGCTTCTTTTCAACATGATCTCTGATGAAGTGATGCCTGATCTCAATGTGCTTTGTTCTGGAATGAAGAACTGGATTCTGAGTGATAGCAATGGCACTGGTGTTGTCACACAACAGCTTGATCTCCTTTGCTTGAATTCCATAGTCCTTTAGTTGTTGCTTCATCCAGAGTAGCTGAGCACAGCAACTCCCAGCTGCTATGTACTCTGCCTCAGCTGTACTTGTTGAGATGGAGTTCTGCTTCTTACTAAACCAGGAGACAAGCCTTCCTCCTAGCAATTGGCAGTGACCAGAAGTGCTCTTTCTGTCTAGTCTGCAACCTGCAAAATCTGAGTCAGAATAACCAATTAGTTCAAAGTTACCTCTCTTTGGATACCATAGGCCTGCATTTGGATTTCCTTTGATGTATCTGATGATTCTCTTTGCAGCACTTAGATGGCTTTCCTTGGGCTTTGATTGGTATCTGGCACAGATTCCAACAGAGAATGAGATGTCTGGTCTGCTTGCAGTTAGATACAACAGAGATCCTATGATTCCTCTATATGTTGTTGCATCTACATCCTTTCCTTCATCATCTGGACCAATTCCTTGTGACGTGTTCATGGGAATCTTCACTGATGATTTTCCTTCCACTCCAAACTTCTTGATTAGATCTCAAGTGTACTTCCCTTGATTGATAAAGATCCCTTCTGGAACTTGTTTGACTTGAAGTCCTAGGAAGTAACTGAGTTCTCCCATCATACTCATTTCAAACTGACTCTGCATCACTTGAGAAAATTTCTTGCATAGTTCTGGATTAGTACTTCCAAATATAATGTCATCAACATATATTTGTACTAACAGAATATGATTAGCGACAGAGATTTGAAATAGAGTTTTGTCAACCTTTCCTTTAGTAAACCCATGGTTCACCAGGAAAAGGGACAATGTGTCATACCAGGCTCTGGGAGCTTGCTTAAGACCATAGAGGGCCTTTTTAAGCTTGTAGACACAAGAAGATTGAGTAGGAATGACAAAACCTGGTGGTTGTTCCACATAAACTTCTTCTTCAAGATCTCCATTCAGAAATGCACTTTTGACGTCCATCTGGTAGACCTTGATGTTGTTGTAGGCAGCATAGGCTAGAAAGATTCTGATGGCTTCAAGTCTGGCAACTGGTGCAAAGGTCTCATCAAAATCTATTCCTTCTTCTTGACAATATCCTTTAGCTACTAGCCTTGCTTTATTCCTCACAATGTTGCCATCTTGATCTGCTATGTTCTTGAATACCCATTTGGTTCCAATGACATTCTGGTGCTTTGGCCTAGGAACAAGTTCCCATACTTTGTTCCTTTCAAACTGAGTGAGCTCTTCTTGCATAGCATTGATCCAATCTGAGTCTGCAAGAGCTTCTTCAATTGTCATAGGTTCCATCTGAGATATATAGCAGGCAAGCATTGCTTCTCTCCTTGATGTGGATCTGGTTTGAACTCCACTTCTGATTTGACCAATCACTTGGTTAGGAGGATGGTCTCTTAACCATGTTAGGTCTGGTTCTGTCAGCTGCTGTCTTGGTCTCTCTGGTTCCTCATCTTCAGAGTTTTCATCTTCATTCAACAGAAGGGGGTTTGGGGCAGGTATTGGAAATGCAGGATTGTCTGCCACCTCTTCTGTTGGTTCTGGTGTTCTGTCTTCTATGCTGACTTCCTTGAGAATCTCTGTTACTTCTTTAACAGAGGTGCTTTCATCAAACTTCACATGTATGGATTCTTCAACATGTAGGGTCCTTTTGTTGAGTACTCTATAGGCTTTACTGGTGTTTGAATAGCCTATAAAGACTCCTTCATCAGCCTTTTCTTGAAATACTTTCAGATGCTCCTTTCCATTGTTGAGAATGTAGCACTTGCATCCAAATACATGAAAGTGGCTGATGTTAGGTTTTCTTCCCTTCCAGAGTTCATAAGGGGTCTTCTGGTGATTCTTGTTGATCATGCTTCTGTTCTGAGTATAGCATGCAGTGTTGATTGCTTCAGCCCAATATCTCATAGGCAATCCAGATTCTGCAATCATCGTTCTTGCAGCTTCTTTTAACGTTCTGTTCCTTCTTTCTGCTACGCCATTCTGTTGAGGGGTTCTGGCGGCAGAAAGTTGATGAAAAGTTCCATTCTGATCACAGAAATCCTTTATGACTTGGTTGACAAATTCAGTTCCTCTGTCTGATCTGATTGTCTTCACTTTCAAGTTCTTCTCAGTCTGAAGTTGCTTTAACAGAGATGGCAACTTCTGAAGAGTTTCATTTTTCTTTGACAGAAAAACAGTCCATGTGTATCTGGAGTAGTCATCAACCATGACTAAGGTATATTTCTTGCCACCAACGCTTGGAGTCTCAACAGGTCCAAATAAATCCATGTGAATCAGATTTAGAGGACTTGTAGAAAGATCTCCAGCAATGGGTTTGAAGGAATTCTTCACTTGTTTGCCTCTCTGACATGCACTGCAGAGGGTCTCCTTCTTGTACACAATGTCTGGTAGCCCTTCTACAATGTGTTCTCTGGCCAGTTTGTTGATTGTTTTGAAATTCAAATGGTTGAGCTTTTTGTGCCAGTCCCAGCTCAGTTTTGAATCTCCCTTGGCTATCAGGCAAACTCCATCTTTTGCAGTGTTCCAATCAACTACATAGATGTTCTTCTTCCTTGATGCTGTAAGAACCACTTCCTTTGTTGTCTCATGCTTCACATAGCAGAAGTCCTTTGTGAATTCAACAGTGTAGCCTTTGTCACAGAATTGGCTAGCACTTAGCAAGTTGAACTTCAGTCCTTTGACATATGAGACATCATCAATGATTATCTGGTTCCTGATCAGCTTTCCTCTTCCTTTTGTTTGACCTTCTTTGTCATTACCTCCAAAGGTAACTCTAGGTCCTTTGCATTTCTGGAACTCTGTTAGGCAACTTCTGTCACCTGTCATGTGCCTGGAGCATCCACTATCAATAAACCATTCTTGTTCAGAGATGGCTCCAGCACACAGTTCCTGCAAGATCAAAAGAAAGATTTAGGTACCCAAGCAATGCTGGGTCCTGGGGGGTCATGGAGTCTGGGTAGTTGGTACCATTTTGGTCTCATCAAGTGAAACCTTGGTGGGTGGTACCCATTGTCCACCTGGTAGTTATAGTAAACTGAAGTGTGATTCACTTTGGGCAGATGCTTGTGAGGGTCATGCTTCCTGTTTACATACTTTTGCATAGCTTTCTTTGTTGGAAAGAAGTCCCATATACTATCAAGAGCAGAGGGACGGTTAACCTTGGGCTTCTGAAGTTGACCAGCCAACCTCTTCTGCCTGAAGTTAATTTTCTCTTGATATTTGCCCTTCTGGTGATCATTTCTGGCACGATTGACATGAGGTTGTCTGTCAATGAATGGTCTTTTATTTTTGTTATTTTGAAAACCTCTTCTGTTGTTAGGTTTTCTGCCAGGTTCATTCTTTTTCAAAAAGGGTTTCTGTTGAACCTTTATCTTACCCTTTTCTGGTCTGACTTCCTCATGAACAACCTTGGTGCCAGATACACCAGCTTGACAGATGGGGCTAGAAATCAGTGGCTCTATGACCTTATTTGCCTTAGCAACTCTGGTGCTAGGCATTACAGAAGGCTCACCTGATTCTGTTGAGCCATAACCAAGACCAAAACCAGTGCCAATCTGTTGATCAAGCACAATCTTTTCCATGGAAGACTGGGCCTTCTGGTAAGCTTTGTACTTAATCTTGAGAGGCTCTATTTCTCTTATTCTCTTAAGAAGAGAAACATTTTCAGTCTCCAGTTGATCTCTTTCCTCAATTAGAAGATTGATTTTGATCTCAACCTCCTTCTTTAAGTCAAGAATTTCAGCTTTTAACTTACTGTTTTCTTCTGTTACAGAGGAATAAGTGGCTTGTATGGCCTTAAACTCTTCCCAAAATTCTGACATTGAATCAGAATCAAAAGCTAAGCCTACCGAAGAAAAACTAGATTCAGAAGTAGAGGTTACCTCATCATCAGAATGAGCCATCAGGCGAAGGTCTTCTGTCTCAGTATCCAGGCAACAGAAGGCCTCATCAGAATCTGAGTCAGAACTGGATTCTGTTTCTGACAGAGGGTCTTTCTCCAGTTGTTCTGTCACAAGTGCCTTCCTTCTTCTGGAGTTGTCCTCGTACTTCTTCTTTTCTCCATCCTGTCCTTGCTTCTTGGACACTCTAGGATGGGGACAGTCAGCCTTGAAGTGGCCAGGTTGTCTGCAATTGTAACAGAGAAGCTCTCCACTGCTTTCTGTTGATTTGACCTTCTGGTATGGCTTTCTGTTGAATGATGGACTCCTTCCATCTTTGGGATTCTTCATAAACTTTTTGAATCTCCTGGCAAAGGCAGCCATATATTCATCAGATAAAAGTACTGAAGGGTCAAAATCATTTACCTTAGATGTGCTGGCAGTGAGGGCTGTAGTGGTCCTCTCTTCTGGTACTTATTCCTTCTCTTCAATCATTTCAAACTCATGAGCTTTGAGATCTGAAATGAGCTTATCAGTGGGATAAGTCTTTACATCCTTGCTGGCTTGGACAGCAACTACCTTCATCTTCCATGCTGAGGGCAGTCCCCTCAACACCTTCAGGTTGATCTCCTTGGTTGTGAGATCCTTGCCAAGCTCAGAGATCTCTCCAGTGAGAGTGAGGAGCCTGTCATACATCTTGGAGATGCTTTCACCAGGGAGAAGTTTGAAGTCATCAAACTTCTTGTTGGCTATGGTTAGTTTGTTGTCCTTCTCTTGCTCATCACCAGCTCCAATGAGCTCAAGAGTATCCCAGATTTCCTTAGCAGTCTTGCACTTCTTGATTCTGTTGAAGTACCTATCATCAATGGACTTGTAGAGGATGTCCTTGGCAATATTGTCTAGGTTGTACTTTCTCCTTTCTTCAGTGGTCCATTCTGACTTGGCTTTACTGATCATCTAGGGTCTGGTGTTGTCTATGGCATGCTCAGGATTGACCTTCTGGAAGCTTGTGAAGGGGCCAATATCTAGAACTTCCCACATCTCATCATGCAGGGCACAGAGATGTGCTTTCATCCGGATCCTCCAGTCATCAAACTTAAGATCTGAAAACATAAGATTCTTGGACAAGGAGTGATCCATTATATCAGATAGAAATGAGGTAAAACAGAAAAACAAGTGGATCTTTGTTCAACAAATAACCTAAGAGATTATTAGAACAAGGAGGCTCTGATACCACTTGTTGGTCCCGGTTATACTGGACACAGTCTAGAGGGGGGGTGAATAGACTGTATTGGTTTTTAGCTTTTTAGACTAAGTACCAGATTTACAGAATAGCCTATTCTGTTGAAAGAACAGACTGGCAGCGGATGGGGTTCTGGTAGGGAGTTCTGTTAGCCTCAGAGAAGCAATAGGCAGTAGGCCTTCTGTTAACTCGTATAACAAGTTCTGCTGAACACAGATACCAAGTCCAAGGAGTTATACAGTTCTAACTAAGTGCAAGTATTAAAAGCAGTAAGTAAACGACACCAGGGATTTTTATAGTGGTTCAAGGAACAACTCGTTCCTCTAATCCACTGTTCCACTAAGCTGTAAAAACTGCCGTTTACAAAGCCTTAGTCCTAGTACTTAAGAAGCGCTCCACGTCTTCTTCAAGCCTAGATGTGTCCTGGGATGCACTGCCTGGCTTCCTTTAACACTGGTCCTTTCACTGAGTTTCCTTGAAGTATCACCACTTCACTACTCCAGTTATTTGGACGTCCTTCTTGTAGCAAGAAGAGTTTCTGTTGAAACTGGGGTTCCTCCAACTAGCTTCGTTACAAAAGATTTGTATGTGATGAGCTTGAAGAGTTGAAGAACACTTGGAACTTTGCTTGTGTTGGAAAGAGTATTTTTCCAACTTCTGCCTTCTCTTGTAGAGGATAATGAGTTTGAATCTCAAGGAGGCTCTTTGCTTTTCAGAGTTTGAATATCTTGCTTGTGGTTAGCAAAAGTTGCAATGTAATCTTGGCAAAGTTATAGCAAAGTTGTTTTTTTTTTGTTCTTCGTAGTGTATCTTTTTATACTGAGGTTGTCTTCCCGTTGGAGGAGTAGGAGGACAACTGCATTTAATGCGCGAGCAGTTGACTTGACATGTAGGACCCGGTAAAGATGGCGGGTTACTATTTTGGGATAAAGTAATCCTGACATTGCGGCCAATCATCTGCAATTACTCCACGGAGCATGGGGAGCATTAAATGAGCATTTAATGCGAGCACTGTAGCTTTTCCGTTTCATACTCCTAGCCGTTGAAGGAATCTTTAAGTTGACTTCCCGGCTTTGTGGATTTCTTCCAAGTGTAAGACCTTCTGGTGTCATTGGCAGAGAACTGATTCAGAGAAGATCTTGAGCACTTCTGTTGAAAGTAGCTTACAGAGGGCCAATAGGGTTTCTGTCAAGCTAAAGGGTAACGGAGACCCTGAGGTTTTCTGTTTCCAGACAGACAACCAAAATCTTCTGTCTGGAGGACTTCTGGTAGAGAGGCCTTCTGGTAGTCGATTATGCTAAGAACTTTACAAGGGAAAATTCTAATACATAATTTCTAGAAGGGGTACTCTAAAGTCTTAATTAATATAGCATCATCAAAATCTAAATACAATTATTCCTTACAAAAACCAAGTTTTTAAAAGGTTCGTCCACTCATCTCTCTTCTCCTTTGTTTACAGGAAATGAAGTGAAGAAGGAAGGAGAAGAGAAGAGTGAGTGGAGGAAAAAGAGGAAGGAAATCGCAGAAGGCAAAAAGAAAGTTTTTGAGAATAGTGCCAGTCCTAGATCTAGTTCTATTTTTTATTCTAAAGTTAATTGTAATTCTGTCTCTGAGAAACAAACTTCTAGTAGTTCAGTCTTGAGTCCCAAGCTGAATATTTCTGAGACTTCTTCTAGACATCGTTCTATTCATAATTCAAGTATTGCTTATGGTTATTCTATTCCAGACCCCCATAATTATGAATGTGATGTGAATGTTGTTAAAGCAAAGCCTCACAGAAAGCTCAAACCAAAAAGGGAAACCGAGAACAGAACTTCTAAGGGAATATTTTGTATACCTGATATGAAATATGCTCTTCGAGTTCATTCAAGGAAACATCTTAATCGGCTTTCTAAAGAGGATATTTTTAAAACCAAACTTAAGAAACAACCATTCAATCACAAAGCTCATGTCTACTCTCCTCCCAAACCTAAAACTGAAAGGTGGGTCCCCAAGATAAGACCCACCAAAACTGAAACCGAAAGGTGTGTCCCAAAGATGAGACCTACCAAGCTTGAAACTGACAGGTGCGTCCCCAAACTCAGACCCACCAAAACTAAACCTGAGAGGTGGGTCCTCAAACTCAGACCCACCAAAACTAAACCTGAGAGGTGGGTCCCCAAGAACAGACCCACCAAGACTAAAACGGAAAGGTGGGTTCACCAAATCAGACCCACCAAAATGGAAACTGCTAAGTGGGCTCCAAAAACCAGACCCACTGCAAAAGCAGATCTGGCTATTGGAGAGTCCACAAGAGAAAGATCTTTTGTTGAAAAAGCTGTTGACCTTGGATCACAGCTAAAAGCAAGATTTAGAAAGGTGTTTTTTGTTAATAAGGAAGGACCCACTCCAAGATGCGTGGTACCTAAACCTGTTTGATTGTTTTGCAGGACGGTCATGTGTGGCACTTAGACTCAGGATGCTCAACCCACATGACCGGAATAAAACACCTATTGAGCAACTACACCAACTGCTACGGAGGCAATGTCAGATTTGGGAACGACGCCTCATCTCCTATTCTTGGGTATGGGGACGTCATCTGTGCCAGTGTCACTATAAAAGACGTTTCATTTGTCAAAGGGCTCAAACACAACTTACTGAGCATAGGGCAATTCTGTGACAGCGGGATGGAAGTGAGGTTCTTTGCAAAACAATGTTGTGTTCTTGACAGCACGGGAAATACATTATTAACGTGTTACAGAACATCAAATTTGTACACTATTGATCTGAAAAGCGTTCAATCCACCACTTCCATCTGTCTGTTGTCCAAAGCTTCAACAGAACAGAACAACCTTTGGCACAGACGTCTCTCCCATCTGAACTTCAAGCATCTCTCAATCCTGTCCTCCAAGAAACTTGTCAAGGGGCTTCCTCTGCTAAAGTCTTCCGCTGAAAATCATTGTAGTGCCTGCAAAATGGGCAAAATGACGCGAAGCTCCCACAAGTCGAAAACAGTACCATCATCTACACATCAGCTGCAGTTAATTCACATGGATCTGTGTGGACCTATGAGAGTCCAAAGCATCAACGGCCGCAAATACACTCTGGTGATCGTTGATGACTTCTCTAGGTACACATGGACGAAATTTCTCCGTTCAAAGGACGAGGCTGCAGAAAACATTATGACCTTTATCAGGACCATCCAGAAACTGCTACAGCACAGTGTTCGAATTGTAAGAACTGACAATGGTACCGAGTTCAAAAATCAAACTCTCACTGAGTTCTATGAATCTCTCGGTATCACTCAGCAATTTGCAACAGCTAAAACTCCCCAACAGAACGGAGTTGTTGAGAGAAAGAACAGAACCCTTGTTGAAGCAGCACGCACCATGTTAATCCAATCCAGACTGCCTCACTTCATGTGGGCAGAGGCAATCAATACTGCGTGCTTCACCCAGAACAGAACATCCATTCATAAACGCTTCGACAAGACTCCATATGAAATTCTCTTCAACAGAACTCCCGACATCACTTTCTTCAAGGTTTTTGGCTGCAAGTGCTTCATACTAAATGATCGGACAGAGACAAGTAAGCTAGACCCGAAAGCCAGAGAAGGCGTGTTTATTGGCTACTCACTGCAGTCCAAAGCTTACAGAGTCTATCTAAGAGACAAGTGCGCTGTCATCGAGAGTGTAAATGTTACATTCTATGAAATGGCAGACTTCGCGATCGAACATCTACAGGCTGATCCATCACATGTTGTACCAGTAGCTTCTGATAAAGCTGAACCAAACACCGAACACGAAGATGTGATTCTCGATTCTCTTTTCAGAAACTTCTACGAGAACTCACAATCTTCACAGGTCCAGACGATGTACCATCCACACCCTCAACCCCTCAATCCAATCTCAGAGGTGTGGATGATCACGGCTTTGCTACAAGTCCAGAATCATCTCCACTGCACACCACAGCTGCTCTAAAGCCCTCAAACTCCTATCAGGACTCGGATCAACCAATCATAACTCCAACTCCTCTAGCTCATGAGAGGAAATGGACGAGAGCACATCCCGTTGATTAGATAATAGGTGATCCGAGTCAAGGTGTGTGCACAAGATCCGCAACGATGAATGAATGCCACTTCGCATCCTTCCTAAGCCAGTCAGAACCATCAAAGGTCTCCGATGCACTACTTGATCCAGATTGGGTGATTGCGATGCAAGATAAACTCAATCAGTTTGACAGACTGGATGTATGGTCACTGGTACCCAAGCCTCAGAGAAAGACTATCATTGGCACGAAGTGGGTATTCAAAAATAAAAGGGATGAAGAAGGAACAGTTGTAAGGAACAAGGAAAGGCTGGTCGCAAAGGGATATAATCAACAGTAAGGCATAGACTACGATGAAACGTTTGCGCCCGTAGCTAGAATTGAAGCAATCCGCCTCTTTCTTGCATACGCGGCACACAAAAACTTCACCGTCTTTCAGATGGACGTGAAAATAGCTTTTCTAAATGGGACTTTAGAAGAAGAAGTCTATGTTGCTCAACCTGAAGGATTTGTAGATCCAAAATTCCCAAACCATGTATACAAGCTCAAGAAAGCTCTCTATGGGTTGAAACAGGCACCCAGAGCTTGGTACGATGCCTTGACCGAATTTTTGATTGATTCAGGTTTCTCCAAAGGAAAGATTGATACTACTCTGTTTATCAAGCGACAGAAATCTGACATCATTCTGATTCAGATCTATGTCGATGACATCATCTTTGCCTCTTCAAATCCGCGCCTATGCCAACTTTTTGAGAAACTGATGAAAACAAAGTTCGAGATGAGCATGATGGGTGAACTGAACTTCTTCTTAGGCCTGCAAGTAAGACAACTCTCTGATGGCATTTTCATCAATCAGTCCAAATACATTCTGGATATGCTAAAGAGATTCAACATTGAAGGCAAATCTTCCATGACGACCCCTATGTCCCCAAACAATCAACTGGACTCAGACCCCTCCGGGAAGCCAGTTGATGCTACAAATTACAGGGCCATCATTGGATCTTTACTATATCTCACGTCAAGCAGGCCTGACATTGTCTTCTCCACATGCTTATGTGCTCGCTTTCAAGCCAATCCGAAGGAATCTCATCTGACCGTTGTACGACGAATTTTAAGATGCCTCAAAGGCACGGTGAATCTAGGCCTTTGGTATCCCAAGCATTCAGGTTTTGATCTAGTCGGATACTCGGACGCTGATTTCGCTGGTTGCCGGATGGACCGCAAAAGTACATCGGGAGCCGTCCAATTCTTGGGCGAGAAGCTAGTCTGCTGGTCTTCCAAAAAGCAGAACTGTGTGTCAACATCTACAGCTGAGGCCGAATACGTCGCGGCTGCTAGTTGTTCACAAATATTATGGATGAAGACTCAGCTTCAGGACTACGGTTGCACATTCCGCCATATCCCGATCTACAGTGACTCTCAAAGCGCCATCGCCATCACAAGCAATCCTGTTCATCACTCCCGCACCAAACACATTGATCTGCGCTATCACTTCATCAAGGATCACGTGGAGAAAGGAGACATTGATATGTACTTTGTAAGCTCAGAGCTTCAACTGGCTGACTTGTTTACTAAGGCATTGGATGAAAAAAGATTCCAGTTCCTGGTCTCCAAGTTGGGCATGTTGAACCTCGAGCCTGTTTAATTTGTTGTCTCCACTGGTCTGAAAAGTGTGTGTGTGTGGGACTTGTAAAAAGTGTGTGTGAGTGTGATCTGTAAATAGCGTGTGTGTGTTGCATGTGTTGAGGGGGAGAAAATCAGAAAAAGAACAAAAAATAGTGTGTGTTGCATGTGTTGAGGGGGAGAAAATCAGAAAAAGAACAAAAATAGTGTGCGTGTGTTGCATGTGTTGAGGGGGAGAAAATCAGAAAAAGAACAAAAATAGTGTGTGTGTTGCATTTGTACATATTGTTTGTTGTTTTTTTGAAAGGGGGGGAAAATGAAAATTTTCACTGTTTGAGGGGGAGCCCTAATTTTCACTGATATTGGGCCTCAAAAATCTTTTTAAAATGGCATTATGTGCTAGCCCATACTTTCGGGCTCAACTGCTAAGGAAAAGGTCCAAAAATTTCTCGCGTATATAAACAATCAGCAAACCCTTCATCCTTACGTTTCTAAAAATCTTTTCGCAAAAACAGAGGCACGGATTTTTCGCATCTCAGAGCTCCTCCGACTGCTTCTCCTTCGTCTTCCCGAAATTCTTCTCCTTATTTCTCCATCTCCCGATTCTCATTCACGACTACTTTCGAAGGTAGTTCATCGTTCGAAAAACGAAAAATCATTCTCGCGAAACGATCGTAACTTCTCAAAATAAAAAACAAAAGGGGTTTTCGTTTGATTGTAGGTCGAAATCGTGTTGTTTATCGCTTTTTTTGGTATCTCTTGTTTATGTTTTTGCAGGTGGATTCGTCTCTTCGAAATCTATGATTTCGAGATTTTGTTCTTCAAGATCTCGAGATCGTCGATTCATCTTTGAGAAAGATCTCGAGATTTGCATCTCGACATCTTGATCTCGAGATTTGAATCTCGAAATCAAGATCTCGAGATTTGCATCTCGACATCTTGATCTCGAGATTTGAATCTGGAAATCAAGATCTCGAGATTTTAATCTCGAAATCAAGATATCGAGATTTGAATCTCGAAATCTTGATCTCGAGATTTGGATCTCGAAATCTTGATCTCGAGATTTGGATCTCGAGATTTGGACTTAAACTGTTTTTTCAAAAAATTCCACCTGCATAAATTGTCAGAAACCTGCAAACCAAAACTCTTTCAATCTAATCTCAGAAAAATCAAACCGATGAATTTCATATGCTGACCCCCTGCTTTTACAGTTTATAATGGCAGGAACAACTCAAACACGGATCGACGATGCCATCTACCCCAAGGGCAAGTGGATCAAGGTGCTGGACAATAACTTCTAGCTAGACCTCACAGTCTTCAAGTGCCAGAACCCAGTCATTCCAGTAATAATGAAAGGTCACTATCTCTGGCCTGCACTTCACAACGCAAAACCAGTGACAGAGATATACCTTCAACAGTTTTGGGGTCACATGCATACGGAATCACCGAAGGATCGTTCCAAGATAAAGACAAAACTGAATGGCATGCGCGTAATTCTGACACCATCAACTCTAAGATCTACACTAGCGCTGCCAGTTCATGACACGTATGATGCACTGCCATCCATCCCCGATCTGCTCAAAGACGTGGCATCTCTCGGCTACACCTCCTTACTGCCACAGCTATCAAACTTCAACGGAGCCTATCTCCATCATCCGTGGAAGAGTCTATTCGGGCTGGTGAACAAGTGCATGTCGCCAAAGCATGTTGGGTTCGACAAGTGCAACAAGCAGATCCTGCTCATCTTTCATGGCATTGCATTCAACAAGAACTACGACATGGCACAGCTCTTCTTCTCAGAGCTCATGGACCTGGTCAAAGCGAAAGAGAAAAACAGGCCAGGTACCATCCCATACGCAAGGTGGCTCGGGCTGATTATCAACGACTGCATGGCAGAGCACTCTTCCATCCCGAGACGCAGTACTGATCCACACTACACCGCCCCGAAGCTGCAGTACTTCAAAGCAGACAAAAAACCTGTCTTCGGTCTGCGGATCCCTGAGTTTCTGCTCAAACCAGTCAAATCATCAAATCCGGCAGTTCAACAGTACCAAGAACACATTGAGAGAACTGTCCCTATGGTTCAGCAAAACCCAGCTGGACCTACCCCGGGGACAAAGCCGAGTGTAGGTAAGGGTCCTAAGAAAATCCAAAAGCCATAGAAACCAGTGGCCGGTTCGCCCCATGAAGGAAAGTCTGACGACTCTCTCGAGACGAGTCAGACGGCTGAGGGCACCAAAACAGACGCTGAGGAATCTGCCGATGAGTCGTCAAGTGATGCCCAACCAAACACTGACGATGAGGCATCCGAGAGCGTGGGTACGGATAGCGAGGAGTCTGGCTCTGATGATGATGATGATAATGACAGTGAAGACGTTGAGCACACCTATGCTCTAATCTGAAAAGGAAAGCTGCATGTCGAATCTCCAAAGAAGAAGAAGATCACTGTTGAAGACGCAGCACCAATAATCGCAGGCAGACCCCAAGTCTTCACTATCAAAGAGCTGGCTAAACCAAGAACTGATCCCAGAGAAACAAACTGCTCCAAGGATGACTACGATGAAGCAGCTCATACTATCAAGAATTCCAAAGATGTCGTCATCCGGGAGAAAAGGGCTAAGATTAAAAATGACAAAGCTTCTAAGTCAAAGCCCCAGCCTCGCGTCCGAAAGAGCCTCATAGATAAGGCAGACGAACACATATTCGCCGGCTGCGATCCCTTTATCCAGATAAGCCGAGCCGAAACCTTAAGTACAGGAGCCGATCTTTTCGGTTCCCGGGTAGAAGTCGCAGCATCTGGCTCAACTACGCAAGCACAGCCCTCACCTAGCCACTCGATAGCCTCTCAACAGGCTATCGTTTCAAAAGCACGGGACTCAACCCCCTCACTGGTTCCTTCCGAATCAGTTGAGCGTATTATTGACCTATCGCCCGAGGTCAAAACCCCTTCTTCAAACACATCGAGTCTAGGTGTCATTTTTCCTACATTTTCTTCTTTTTCTAGGACACCTACACTATTCACAGCACATACAGGTGCACACACCCTGAAAGCAACAACCAGGGCGCAAGCTATGACGGTTGGAAGCCCTGCTACGCCTTTAATGATTCCATCATTGCAAGCAGGCCACACATCAGCTATCTTCACTGATGATGTGACAACAGTTACAACCCCCGTAACTGGACACCCAACCTTTGAAGACATCAACGTTCTGCTCAATCGCTTCCTAGATTCCACCATCAAACCATGGGTGCAAGATGCAATGACCGCTCTAGCACAGGAATTTAGGACCACCCAAGCGGTTCAGTCTGAACAACCCCCACCCCAACCTTCACCCGAACCCTTCATCTCCCATACACAACCAGTATCCTCCACCCCTCTATCTCACCAATCCATCAACCAAATACCCGTTCCTTCACATTCTCGGGGAACCCAGGATACAGAACTAGTATTCTCCCCACGCCCGACCACACCCTCCATCGATCTCTCCTCACTACCCTTCGAAACCCTGGCATCGGCTTTGCTGGACAATCTTCTAAACATCCCAGAAGCCAAACTTACCCTCCACCAGCAAGCCATTCTCGAAGCCCTCCTTTCTTCACCTGAAACCAAAAGCAAATGCAAGGACAGTCCTCGTGGTCGCAAACGTTCCCATGAGGACCCCGATGATTCGGATCCTCATGAGGGGGAGAACAAGCGGTCACGACCACTTGAGCAAACTGCTTTATCTAGCCAACCTCCACAGCCCATTCAACCAGAAACCTCTACCAACCAACAGCCACCACCCGCAGCCAAAATCTCTAGCCTGGTCGAGCTAGACGTAACATCCCGAGGCGTATCTCCTAGAGATACCAACCGAGGAGGGGATGGAAGTCCTGATGATGCTACCACTGGTACATCTTTTACATCAGGCCATCAGTTAGAACCTAGTTCAAAGCTGATGACAACGGGAAATCCTAGTGAACCCGATGTTTCGATTAACAGGTCTCCATCTCCAAAAGGTCAACCTGCCACTACCATTCTATCGTCAGATGAAATGCATGATCAGCTAGAAGATATCATTATTCACGACAAATGGCCCAGACAGTGGACGGAGATGGATCAAATCATGCAGGATGAAGAGTGTGAAGATATGCAGAGGAACTGGTTTCTACGAGAACTCATCAACAAATGTGATGAAGATATAATCAGGCTCGAGGACGATGAACGAAAGGAAGGGGAGAACTACAAGGAATCTCAGAAAACACTTGAATCTGTCGTCAGACAATCAGCGGGAAGACTTCCCAAGACAGAGAAACCTTGGGACAACGTTCGAATCAAAGCCCCCTTCCAAGAGGAAATCAGAGAGCGTATTTGGCGTAGACCAGACAAAGTCAAACCGTTGAATGAACTGAAGCTACGGGGCCTTACTCATCTCAAAGGAAAGCAGGTTGGAGGTCATCTACATATGTTGTTGCAAAGGTCAACCGGTACTCAAAGAGAGCTAATGGAACAAGACTTGAAGTCCAATATTCTCCCTATTCATCAAATCCTGCAGGTTAAGGCCGAGGATTATCACGGAGTGACATTCTATTCTTACAGGCTTCAACGCACTGACGGGAGTGAATTTACTTGCCAAGAAAATGATTTCATCATGCTTAAACCAGACGACATCTATCAAATGTTTACGGCTTATCGATACCTTCCAGTCAGGCAAAGCAAAACATACAGTGAAGGGCTTGCAGCAATCAAGAGATTCATGCTCAGACAAATCAGAGTGCACTCATCTCACGACCTACAGATGGCTATTGAGTGCAACTTGACAAAAAAAAATCTAACAAAGCCAAGACTTTATGGTCCAGAACTCGAAGACTTTCCAGCTTACCACATCTTCTTCACACCGCCAGCAGTCACATATCTCAACCACAAGAACGAAAAACGCCTGATGGTGGTTAATGAAATTGAGAAATATTGTGATGGAACGCTGAAGATAATCAAAGAACAGCTTCTAAAGATGAAGGCACAGCTAGAGCAAAATCTTCAGGAGGCATCGTCATATGTTCAAAAGGAACACTCTACAGTGGAGACCATTTTAAAAGCCATCGGCGATCGCCTAGAAAAGAGAAACATGCTAAGGCAATACGAGCATGCACTGAATATGAGGAAGCACTATTTCAAGTCACAGAAGCAATAACTAAGTGGCACTTGATCACAAAGGGGGAGATTGTTGAAGATCATTTAATTGTGAATCAAGTTTGTCATCTATTTTGTAATAGATTAGCTTTATTATTATTCCTTGTATTAAATAAGTGCATGTATTAGATAGAATGTGGGCCAAGTGTTAGGCCCATATAAACAGGCTAAAAGCCTTTCACGCCTAACCTGAACCTCGCCTATAAAAAGGGAGCCGAGGGTTCAGGATTAGGTTAACTTTCGTACTTGTTCATTATAGCCTTAAGCGCAAATCTTTCTGTGTACGAGTTCACGGTATATCAAAGAGGGTTTTACATCGATTCATCTGTGTTCATCCTTACGTTCAATCTTCTTTGTTATACTGCTATTCATTGTTGTTACAGAAACAAGGAATATCAAGAACACCTCAAGCAGTTCTGATGAGGAACAGAACTCCTGGTCAAACAGAAAAGAGGTTCTGTTGAAACATCAACTCCCAGTTTATTCTGTGCTTGGAACATCTCAAACTGTTTCAGGAAATTTCAGGAAATTATTCTAAGTATGAGCTATCAAAAAAAATTGCTCAAGACTGAAGGGTCAAATCGATCAACGAATATCCTGAAATAAAATACGGAGTATTTATCCGAATTCAGCCATGCAGAAGGAATTAATCTTGATTACATCAAAAGCATGCTGACATTTGATAAGGTGTTACATTAATGAGCATGTGAGCGGATTATCTTCAATCAAATCAAAGGAAAGGAAGCAAGAAGAATTTATGGCTACATACAAAATCTTACAACGACACATGGTGATCAAGATGCTGACTCATTCATTAATGTAAAGATCAAGGCAATCGCATTAATAAGTCAAGTGATTTTCTCAATATCTCACTCGCTTATCAAAGTTGCTTTTTGCTATGAAAAGAGAGACAGCCGCAAGATCATTAATGAAGAAACGCTTCGATTGCCACAAAGCAATTGAATGTGAACTGACGCATGCTAGCTATAAATATATTATCTGCTTCATAAGTAAGCCTCACTCTCAAAAGCTCATCATCTTCAGAAATTCCTACGAAGCATCATCATCTTAAGATGAATACCTCACTGAATCAAATATCCCTTGAACTCACTCCCGCATCTCGCAAAGGTATGTATTTGATCTCTTCTACATATATAGAAGAGATCAAATACAAACCATGCTTAAAATACTAACCTACAAACTCAATAATATGCATCACTTTGAACTTCAATATGTAGTAAAAATAATGTAAAGATGCAGGGGTGAGATAACATACAAACTAGTTCTCCCATTCAAATCATCTTTACATTATTTGTATTGCACATTGAAGTTCAAAGTGTTTCATATTATTCAAGACATAAAATAGCAGTTTCATATTTACATTATTTGTATTGCATATTGAAATTCAAAGAGTGCATCTTTACATTATTTGTACCGCATATTGAAGTTCAAAATGTTGCATATTATTGAGTTTGTAGGTTAGTAAGTTAAACATGGTTTGTATGTGATCTCACCCCTATATATATATATATAGGGGATGGTTCAAATAAAAAGAAGTCTTAACGTGCAAAGTGCAAAGTTTGCACTTTTTCATTTTTTGCTTGCACATTTTTTTGCTTTCGTTGCACTTTTTCGCGGTAGCTCAAAAAATTGGTTTATTTACAAAACTGCCACCGTCATTTTGGCCGAATTTGGCCAAAATCAAAATGGGCAAAAAGTGCAACGCAAACAACAAAAAGTGCAAGCGAAACATGAAAAAGTGAAAACTTTTCACTTTGCACGGGAAGACCACTTTCCATTTGAACTCTTCCCTATATATATATATATATATATATATATATATATATATATATATATATATATATATATATATATATATATATATATATATGTAATATATATATAGGGAGCGGATCAGCTGAGAAGTGCCCTTAGGCTGAGAATCTACGAAGTCTAACTTATAAGCAAAAAACACGAACTTTTAACCAAAAAATCATAACTTATAGACCCCCTCAAAAACATGAACTTTCTGCAAAAAAAAACCCAGGTTTCTGTAGTTATTTTGACGCGGTGGCATTTTTGTAATTTTTTTGGAGGGGGTCTATAAGTTATGATTTATTGGTTAAAAGTTCGTGCTTTGAGCTTATAAGTTAGACTTCGCAGCTTCTCAGCCTAAGGTGGACTTCTCACATGATCTTTTCTACACACACACACACATATGTATATATGGGAGGGTTCTAGTGAGAGCCCTCTTAAAATGAGAACCCAAATTTTAAGGTGAGAACTCGTGGTATTTTTGGCTGAAATTTTTTGTGTACGTTCCTCATCAAGTTTAGTTCATCCATATCAAATTTGAGCAAAAATTCAATCGGGAAGGTTGTCAAATGATTTTTGAAAGAAAACTGCGTTTTATATGTATATTCCGGAAAAATAACTCCAAAAACCTGGAAAAACTTTTGACGCGGTGGCATTTCCGTAATTAAGATAGAGAGCTTTATAAGTTATGATTTATTGGTTATAAGTTCCTATATTCGGTCTATAAGTTTATCGTGTTGTAAGATTAGATGCAAATCCAAGGGCTGAGATTACTCCTCACTTCTCATCGTAAGGAGAACTTCTCACCTTATCTTCTCTCTCTCTCTCTCTCTATATATATATATATATATATATATATATATATATATATATAAAGGAACTAAGGATCTTTTTCAAACGCATGTGAACAAGTAAATAAAATGTGCTTACTCTCTTGTCTCTATTTTCGTTAGGATTTAGGAATAATAATAAATAATAAATAAAACTACTTTTTTTAACCCGATGAGGCAACCACCAAAATCGGTGGGCAAACTCCGGAGAACGTTTGTCAGATTTTATAAAAGTAAGAATAGAATACAAAATGTGAGGTGGACTAAGCCAAAACCTCAGTACAAAGAAGCAAAAACAGCATCATAAAATGTAAGGAAGGGAATTTTTATCGAGCAAAAGGATCCCTCTAAGCCCACTTGGAATAATATCCCCTCTCCTCCAATTAAAACACTGTTGCAGACCCAGCCCAGCTATAAAAACCGCTGCCTTATTCGCTTGGGGCAGAATATAAGAGCAGCCCACCCGATTCTGGCCCACCAACAAGCAGCCCAAATCTAGAATCTTCAAATTGGAAACATCGGCTACAAGATTAGGAAACCCCAGCGTGACTGCCCATTGCACCGCCTGATGAAAAACCTCCTCCTCTCCCCTTGTCGAACCACTCAGCGGAAAGCCAATCGCCGCTACCAGGTCCCCAGCGTGATCACGAAGCAGAAAGCCAGCAGCCGACTTCCCGTTCTGTCGAAAGATGCAGCAGTTCAACTTCAGGTTATTGCTACTTGGTTTTTCCCAAATAAACAGTTGAGGTCTTCGATTTCCAACATTTTGAGGTAACAGCCCTAAGCTCTTGACCTTATCACCTCCTTTAAGATGGTTATGAGCTCCATACCAGTTTATCATATACTTACACATCTGATGAATAAGACCCTCCTTGTTAGGAGTCGCATCGTTGAAAACGGAGGCCCAATAAGTCTTCCAGAGATGCCAAACAATAACACCATGTATGATGGCTATATAAACTGAGTCTAGTGATTTTCCAGAGCTGGTTATCCACCATTGCATCAATTTGAGTTTGACCGTGTTTGCTCTTCCTTTGCCTATTTGTAATGTATTGTCAAAATAATTCCATATGGAGCTAGCAAATGGACATTGAAGCAAGACATGATCTTGAGATATAGTGTCTGCCTTTCACCAGGGACAAATGGTAGGATAGGCTGCAGAGAGAGACGCTAACTGCTCAGGAAATGGTAGTCCCTTATGCCACAACTTCCAAAGAAAAATCTTTATCTTTGGAATTTGCTTGGCATGCCATATGTTTGTTGTTGATAGTGTTCTACCTCCCTGAGCCCACATAGCATTGTATGCTGATTTTGTTGTAAAGTTACCATCTGTTGTATGCTTCCAAACAATAGACCGAGAGCCTCGGACCACCATTTTTTCTGCCTGCACATGAACCCCACAGATCCTTCTCCAAGTTGGAGAGTCTGTGTTCTTGACCTGACCCAAGGCTCTCATTCTGTATTTACTTTTCATTAGACCTGCCCACAAAGAATCACCTTTTTGAAACTCCCACCAGAGTTTTATGGCATAGACCTTCTGTACATCACTGACAGACCTGAGCCCTACACCCTCGTTATCAATAGGCTTGCATAACTCCTTAAATTTGATCCACTGATGTTTTTTCCCCTGAGTGTTACTGCCCCAAAAGAAATTTGCCACCTTCTTATTTATCATATTATGAACAGACCTGGGGATATTAGTAGCAGCTAAGACATGCAATGGAATCAAATTTAGAACATGCTTAATTAGTATAAGCCTTCCACCTTGTGACAACCATTTTCCATTCCAACTTGATAATTTCTTATCCAACATGTCTAGCAGACCTTTACAATGTTCAACACGGGTGATACCTTTATGGATGTGTACTCCCAGGTATTTGAATGGCAACTTAGACACTTTCATTCCCAGGATATTTTCTAGATATAGGACGCGTGCAGTTGTGGCATGCTTACCTGTAACAAAGCATGACTTGTCCTTATTAACCATTTGACCTGAGGCATGCTGATCAAGTGTCAAGAAATCATTAAAGTTAGTCACTGATTTAGATGAGCCCCTGAAAAATATGATAAGGTCATCTGCAAAAGCTAGGTGTGAGACTGGCACTCCTCTGCCCATATTATATGTCTCAATGATTCCTCTTCTTATAAGACTGTTGATACCCCTAGAAAAGGCGTCGGACATTATAATAAATAGCAATGCGGATAGTGGGTCCCCTTGCTTCACTCCCTTGTAAGTCTTGAAATAGCCATAAGGTATCATATTCACCAGAGCTGAAATGAAGGTAGACCTTAAATTCCCCATAATAATGTTCTGAACATGCTGCCCAAAACCGAACTTCCCTAGCACCTGCTGCAAGAAATCCCAAGCCACCCTATCGAATGCTTTGGCCATGTCCAATTTTATTACAATATTCGAAGCCTGTACCTTCAGGTCTAGGTTATGTAGCATCTCCATAGCTATAAGAACTTGATTTTTAATTTCTCTTCCTTACATAAAACCGGACTGTTCTTGAGAAATGATTTTTGGCAGAAGCATTCCCAACCTTGTAGCCAAAATTCGAGTATTCACTTTACTAATAAAATTTGAGAGACAAATAGGCTTGAAATCTCCAAACAAAACAGGATTCTTCTTTGGTAGAAGTACCATATTTACACTTCCAACTCCCTTAGGAATAGGGAAACCTAAGAAGAATTCATGTACAGCCAAGATCACATCCTTCTTAATAATTTCCCAACATTTCCTATAAAACGTACCTCCGAAACCATCAGGTTCTGGGGCACCATCCTGATTCAAAGTCCAAACTGCTTCTTTAATCTCCTCTACCATAGGCAAGGTGCTGAGATTATTGTTATCTTCTTCAGAAAGTATACAAGGAATATTCTGAAGTATTTCATCATAGGAATTCGTGTCTTCTTCTTGATAAAGATTTTCAAAGAAGACCACGGCCTCTTCCCCTATTTCTTTTTTGTCATAGCACCAATTACCACTAGAGTTTTTAATTGCCATAATATACTGACGTTGTTTCTTCTCTTTCGTTTTTTCTTGAAAAAATCGGGTATTAGCATCCACATCCCTTAACCACTTGACATTAGCCTTTTGTCTCCAGAAAAGATCTTGTTGCTTAACTCTCAGAAGTAACTCAGCTTGTTTCTTGAAACATAAAGCTCTATTCTCCACAGAACTATCCTCCTCAAATTTCTTTTCAGCCTCCATAGCTGATAGCTCCAGCCTGTTAACCTCCCTGAAAATATCTCCAAAAACTTCCTTGTTCCACAATTTCAGATCAACCTTAAGCCTTTATAGTTTATCCATTAGCCCTCTCATACCTCCAGAAGATAGATATTCTGCCCATTTTCTCGCAACTAGAGGTAAGAAATCTCCATGTGTAAACCACGTGTTCTGAAATCTAAATTGTTTAGGGCCTCTGTAACATCCTTTACTAGGTGTATCCACTAGATCACAAGATTCCAAGCAATCCCTGAAGTCCATAATGTCATTGACCAGTGGACTAGATGTCACGCCTCGACCTATCCGGACATGTCAACAACCCGCCGCACAGTACGAATAGTCAACCGTAGTTAAACACATCCATACTATACAAGGCGTCTGGAATATCATTCACACATAGTACATCCATAAACAAACATAATGTAAAAACATTCATTAAAGCAGCGGAAACATTTAATACAATAGTTAAGCCATAATTGGCAAACTTAGGCATACAAGCCCCAAATAATTATTCAAAATAATATCCATGAGCATTATCTAAAATTGTTTTCAAAACAGAAACAGAAGAATCACGAACCACGTCTTCTTCCTTTGATCTTCCCGAAGCAACGGGTGGTGGCAACAACCTTCAAGTTCTACCTGAAACTGTGAGGTGGTAGTCAGCCCCCTCACAGTTACCCCTTTTAAAATAACATACTTACTTTATATAAAGTCAAGTAGTTGGCTCGTGGTCCCACATTCATTTAGAATTCACAATTTTAATTCCCCGTGACTACGAGTCACGACCACCCCGTAGGGTTCCCTCGAGTCTCGATTGTATAGTAAGGGCTCGGCCCAACTACATTTCTATACAACCCTTCAACTCAATTTATCACATTAAAATTTTATGGCAAGGGCTCGACCCAACTACGTTTCCATACAACCCATAACTTCGTGGCAAGGGTTTGGCTCAACTACGTTTCCACGAAGATCACAAATACATGGCAAGGGCTCGGCCCGACTACATTTCCATGCTAATCACATTACATGCAAAGGGCTCGGCCCAATTACATTTCCATGTGATCCTAGAGTCCGACTCTAATTCATCTTCATAGTCCAATTCCCAAGCAAATCCTATGCCTAGAATCAATCCACTCGGGTAGCCTTCAGGCTTACCCCTAACACGCCATAGTGTTCATACAATTCAACCTTAAAGTATCTCTTAAGACTACTTAAGGCGTATTTATTCACAATCCTATCTCTTAGGATTAATTCCATTATATTATTCTCTCGGCTAGTATTTTAATACTAGTTGGTTAATCTTAGAACATACCAAGTTCTTAATTCACAATTGACATTTCATTTCAATTGATTTTCCAATCCAAATATAATTTGATCCTAATATCAAAAATATCACTTTTATCCATTCATTAATTTCATACATGAAGTAAAAGTATATTTTATCATAATATTTTTATAGTTAATTCCATTACCATGCCATTCCTTTCATATCACATAATCATGCACAATTCATTCTAAATTTGTATATCATGCTTCACTTGCTCATATCAATAGTATTTTCATTTAAGCATTATTAATCATTAATAATCCATGAAAATCACTTTTAATACCTTAAATAATCTTATGAAATTAATTCACTAATTATAAGCAATATAGTCAGTCATCTTCACCTTATGGAGTGCTGAAATAGTTGCCCCTGCTAAGTCCTTCGATAAATCCCTGTTCTAAATCAATAGGAAGATAAAACTGGACTGCCTGGACAAAAGCCGGGCGGCTTTCACCAAAAACGGGCGGTTTTCGTCCCTCTGCAATTTCGAGCAGCTCCTTTTAAGTGGCGGTTTCCGATGATTTCGACTCCTATCGATTCACCAACTATACTAAGTTAATTACCACCACTTTGTATCAATATTCTACACTTTAAACGTGTAGAACTTAAGGTTTAATCCACCATATGATCTCTAAAAAAATCATACCCCAAAGGACTAGTTAAAAGAATAATCATGGAGTTCTTACCTTGACTCAAGCTTCACTCCTCGGATTTTCTAGCCCTTTTCTTCCTCTGAGGTTGATGTTTGTGAGAGTTATCCTAGAGCTCTCTCTCCCTCTTGTTTGTCCGAGTGGTTGCAAAGGATAGAGGAAATATCTCAATGCAATCAATCCCAAAAATGATAGAGGATGAGGTCATGGGTGTATTTTCTTGTCTTTAGGAGGCTTCCTCCTCTTTAGGTCCTCACAAACCATCTCCTCTTGTCCCCTTCCTGCTTCCAATTGATCAATTAGAGCACAAAAAATGTGGGGTGGCCCCCACTCGTGTGGGTGGTCATCCCATTATGCCCCGGTGTGTACAACCGGTTTCGAAAGTTGCATTTCTCGGACTGTTTAAGGTATATTTTATTTTATCAGGGCAAATAAAATATATCACACGGTCCTAATAGTTATAGGCCTTTAGAATAGATGTACATTCCCCAATATTGATTTAGGAGTCTCCGAAATTCTTTTCGGGCTGTTATCCGCTAAATTATCGATACCGGTAATTGGGCTTCGTTTGACCCACCGGTCAACTACATGTCTTTCCTATGGTCCAAATAAAATATACACCACCATATAGATGTCATCTAGACCAAGATGAATGTAATATGTGGTTCTGGAATTATCGGGCGGTCCCTGTTTCCGTTGTGGGCCCCACATGCAATTTACTGTTCACGTAAAAGAAATAATAAAATTTAACAATTACGTAAATTCATAAATCATCCTTCAAGGTTTATTACATAATTTACTAAAAGTAAACATGCTTGGGGACGGTGTCACAAGTTCACCCCCCTCCCCCCTTAATGGGAATTTCGTCCCCGAAATTCACAACGATTATTCAAACAGGAAAGCATACTGTTCCCTCATTAGGGCTTCCGTTTCCCAAGTTTCCTTTTCAACTCGGTCACTTTTCCAAAGGATTTTAACCATTGGAACTTTCTTGCTCCTCAACTTCTTGACTTGCCTGTCAAGTATCTTCACCGGTTGCACGACATAATTCAAGTCTTCCTGTATTTCCACGGGTGGTTTCTCTAACACATGAGACGGATCCGGAATATACTTCTTAAGCATAGACACGTGGAATACATTATGTATTTTCTCCAATTCCGGAGTCAACTGTAATTGGTATGCTACGGCCCCAATTCTTTCAAGAATCACAAATGGCCCTATGTAGCGTGGGTTAAGTTTCCCTTGGCTCTGAAATCGGATGATTCCTTTCCAAGGTGAAACCTTCAAAAATACCTCCTCTTCAACCTTAAACTCTAAGGCTCTTCGGCGCTTATCGACATAGCTCTTCTGTCTATCATGTGCCGCCTTAAGTCTCTCACGAATCATCTTCACCTTTGACTTGGTGATCTCCACCAGTTCCGTGCTCACGAGTTTGGCCATGCCAACCTCATCCCAACACAAAGGTGTACGACATCTCCTCCCATACAATGCCTCGTAAGGAGGCATGCCTATACTCGCCTGATAACTGTTGTTATTGGCAAACTCCACAAGTGCCAAATGGTTGTCCCAACTCCCTTGGAACTCCAATGCACAAGCTCTCAGCATATCCTCTAATATATGTATAACCCGCTCAGATTGCCCATCCGTTTGTGGATGAAAAGTTGTACTGAATTTCAACTTTGTCCCCATAGATTCTTGGCACTTCGGCCAAAATCGTGATGTGAATCGCGGATCTCTATCGGATACAATGGTTATCGGAACCCCATGTAGCCTCACGATCTCATCCACATACAACTTGGCTAACCTCTCCAGTGCATAGGTGGTGTTGATAGGTAGAAAATGTGCACTCTTCGTAAGCCTATCAACCACAACCCATACGGCATCATAGTTTTTAACCGTCTGTGGCAGCCCCGCCACGAAATCCATAGTCACGTGTTCCCACTTCCATTCAGGAATTGAAAGTGGCTGTAATAACCCCGTTGGATGCTGATGTCCTGCCTTAACTTGCTGACAAGTAAGACACCTACTGATGTACTCGGCTATTTCTCTCTTCATACCAGACCATCAGTAACTTTCTTTGAAATCACGGTACATTTTCGTGCCTCCCGGATGCATGGCATACGCCGATGAATGAGCCTCCTCTAAGATGGACTTTCGGAACTCATCATCCGACGGTACACACACTCGATCACGAAATAATAAGAGACCATCGTCTCTTTCCTGGAAATCCTCAACCGGTCCCGTTAGCATGCGTTCACGGACCTTCATGAGCTCTTCGTCAGTTTCTTGACCCTTCTTGATTTCATCAAGTAATGTAGGTCTCACCTCGAATCTAGCTTACAAGGCACCATCGCTAAATACCTCCAATTGGGCTCTCAATGCCCTCAAACTAGTCAACAATGCCCTAGACGAACTCTTTCGGCTCAAGGCATCCGCTACCACGTTGGCTTTACCGGGGTGGTACTCGATAACTAGATGGTAGTCTTTTATCAACTCCATCCATCGTCTCTGTCTCATGTTTAACTCCTTCTGAGTAAACACGTACTTCAGGCTTTTGTGGTCAGTGTATATACGACATGTTTCCCCGTAGACATAATGTATCCAAATCTTCAATGCAAATACCATTGCCCCCAGCTCTAAGTCATGAGTAGGATAATTTACCTCATGCTTCTTCAACTGTCGTGATGCCAAAACTGAGAATTTCTCCATGAATTTTCTATAGTATCCTGCCAATCCAAGGAAACTACGTATTTCCTTGACGTTCTTTGGCCTCTCCCATTCGGTAATGGCTTCAATCTTCTTGTTATCAACCGCTATCCTTCATCCCGAAACTACATGCCCGAGAAAGCCAGTCTTCCTTAGCCAAAATTCACATTTGGAAAACTTGGCATAAAGTTGCTTCTCCCGTAGCGTCTCAAGAACAAGTATCAAGTGCTCCTCATGCTCTTATTCACTCTTTGAGTAAATCAAGATGTCATCTATGAACACAATCACAAACCGGTCCAAGTATTTCTGAAATACTCGGTTCATCAAATCCATAAATGCCGCTGGGGCGTTGGTTAGCCCGAACGACATAATTAGGAACTCGAAATGACCATACCTTGTGCGGAATGCACTCTTCGGTATGTCATCCTCCTTTATCTTCAGTTGGTGGTACCCCGACCTCAAGTCAATCTTCGAAAACACCTTCGCTCCTCGGAGCTGATCAAACAAGTCATCAATCCTAGGCAAGGGATACCTATTCTTGATTGTGACCTTGTTCAGTCGACGATAGTCAATGCACATTCGAAGTGTTCCATCTTTCTTTTTCACGAAAAGGACTGGTGCTCCCCATGGGGAGTGGCTCGGCCTTATAAAACCGTTATCCAAAAGCTCTTGCAATTGGGTCTTCAACTCGTTAAGTTCTGCGGGTGTCATCTTGTATGGCGGTATAGAGATTGGTTTGGTGTCGGGCTCAACCTCGATCACGAATTCAATCTCCCTATCGGGTGGAAGTCCCGGTAAGTCCTTTGGAAAGACATCCGGATACTTGCACACTACTCTTACATCATTGATGTCTATCTCTTCTTTGGTCTTGTCCACCACGTACGCTAGATATGCGTGGCATCCCTTTCTCATCATATTCCTCGCTCTCATGGCGGATATGATACAACTATTTGATTTGCCTCTATCTCCTTCAAAGCGTAAGGTAAGCCCCTCACCGCTTTCAAGTTCAAGAACCTTTGTGTAGCAATTGACCCTAGAATGATGTTTCTCAAGCCAATCCATTCCAAGGATCGCGTCGAACTCGATCATACTCAGCAGTACGAAGTCACACGTCAGGGTTCGTCCCTCCACCTCCACCTCACACAATGGATAATGGTTATCTCTTTCGATATCATCCCCTAGAGGCATGGATACCAATAGGGTCTGAGTCATCGGTACAAGTGGTCCGTTGAATCCGCTGGCGAACGCCTCACTCACAAATGATCGTTGCACCCCGGTATCAACAAGGATCCGTGCGTCTCTCCCATTTATCTTTAGTGCTCCTACATTCATAAGTAATGTAAGACACACCTTCTAAGTAATAGACTCGTTTCTTCGGTCATAGAGTGCACCAACTACGGTTTAGATGATAGTCGTTTAACACCCCATCACAACCCGCTCGGTTCTCACTCTCGAAAACTGACCTTGTGCATTAACAAGGAAAAGCCGGCCGCTTTTCACGAAAGCCGGCCGGTTTTCGCTCACTTCGGAACTTGTCGCTATGTAAGCTGGCCGGTTTCTACGAAAGCCGGCCGGGTTTCGGCTGCGAGAAAATTGTACGTTAATTATTTACGAAAGTCGGCCGGTTTCCACGAAAGCCGGTCGGTTTTCGTCGCCGTCATTTTATTCACAAAATAAATTTCAAAAACCGGTCGGTTTCTACGAAACGCGGTCGGGTTTCAGCAGTGCAGGAATTCCCAGGCCCAACGAACGTCGGGCGGCTTTCACAGAAGCCGGCCGGGTCTTGGCGTCGCAGTTTATCCCAGATTATATATTCAAATGCCGGACGGTTTCTATGAAAGCCGGCCGGTTTTCATCTGCGAGAAAAATTTGAGATTTAATATTTACGAAAGCTGGCCGGTCTTTGGTGAAAGCCGGTCGGTATCCGTCGCCGTAGAATTTTTATATTAAATCCAGACGAAAGCCGGGCGGCTTTCGTCCATGCCGGGCGGCATTTGCCCAAGGCGAGGATTCTCCTCCCCTTTTTCTCTCCAAACCCGACCAAACTCGTTGGGGTTATAAATTTACAAGTTCAACACTCCTATTGCTTACAATAGATTAAAACGTGAGTTTAAGGAATTACCCGCAACGGAGTCCGGGTTAGCACGTGCGTCCGTCTCCGTCATCGCATAGACCCTAGTTTGGGTCTTGCCTTGGTTCACGGATGGCGAGTTGCTTGTACTTGGCCCGCCATGCCCCGTGCTCCCATGAGGTGCTCCTGTCCGGTTCCTACTTGCCGTAGTCCCGCTACTAGGTCCTGCACCCATGGCTCGCCCAAGTTGTGGGCAATTGCTCCTCAAGTGTCCCGCCTTCCCGCATTGATAGTATCTCGGGGGATCACGACACTTCCCTGCGTGGTTCCTTTTGTAGTTATTGCACCTTATAATGCCCGAGTCTTGCCACCTCGAACCTTGCCCTCCTGGGCCTTGATTCCCCCGTGATGGTGGTGCGGGTGTCCTAAAAGACCCACCTCCCCCGTGGTTCCCCTTTTTGCTAGAACCCTGAGGGCCGTTGTTCTCCCATTTTCTCTTCTTCGCCTCATCGGCGTTTTTCAGCTTTCTTTCCTCCCATTCTTTCTCTCTTTTCAGGCCTTGCTCCACCACTTGACTAAACGTCATGTTAGGCAATTGTGTTGCCCGCTCACGCACGTCTAAGTCCAAGGCATCCCAAAAGTGATTCACCATCCGGTTCTCATCACAAGCATACTCCGGTATGAACTCCGCGAGCTCTCTGAACTTGTGCTCAAGTTGCCTCACGGTATACTTGCCTCCTTGGGTCAAGTTGGTGTATTCTCTCCTCTTCAAGTTCACCTCGAAGTCGGAGTAGTATTGGTTGAAGAATTCCTGCCGGAAATTCTCCCAAGTGACATTCTCGCCATACTTCCCCTTGACTCCGTCCCACCACGTGGACGCCATCCCTTCTAGCAACCTCGTTGCTACTCTCATCTTCATGTTTGGCGGCAGCTGCATATCAAGAGCCGCCTCATTGAATCTTTTAATCCACTCCGCCGCAACGGAGATATCTCCCGTTCCATCGAACGGCTTGCACCCCAAATCTCTCGCTTCCTTGAGGTACTTCGAGATCCTTATTATTGGGACCTCGGCACCCCGATCTACTCGGGACTCTACATGTCCTCTAGAACCCACATGACTTCCTCTTCTTGAAGCTCCTCCCAAAGCACGCCTTGCACGGCGCCTTTAGCGATCCTGTTGATATTGACGGAGTAGTTCCTCAATCCTTTCTAGAGCATCATCATCGTCGCTCTCCTCATCATTGTCATCATCATATTCCCCATCATATGGGGTCTCAACCGGCTCAGTTTCTGGTTGATACGTCGAGTCCTCCTCGGACTCATAAGACTCATTCACTGTTTCAACATGACCGTCGCTCACGGTCTGATCTTGGCCCCCACGGCCTTGTCCCCTGGACACTCTAGAAGCCCCCCTAGTGCCTTGCACAGACCCTCCCGGTGCTCGGCCAGTCGGGTTCCTTCTAGTTACTTTCCCGGTACGTTCCATTTCTGAAAGAAATTGAGAATGAGTCATTAGACTCGTATCAAATGTCAATTGACGGATGGGCACTTAAAGACATCTTTTGGCTCAAATCACCGCCATACCAATTGTTAAGGGTACCATCTTAACAATTAGAGACATTGCAACTCAAGTACCAAAAGTTCTATAAGTACAAAACTCCTTATGCTCATGATTTTCAATTCATTTTCAAAAAGAATTTTGAAGCTTCATTATGATGTTTACATACTAAGTCTCTGATACCAGTTAAATTGTCACGCCCCGGACCTATCCGGACACGTCAACAACCTGTCGTACTATACAAGGTGTCTGGAATATTATTCACACATAGTACATCCATAAACAAACATAATGTAAAAATATTCATTAAAGCAGCGGAAACGTTTAATACAAGAGTTAAGCCACAATTGGCAAACTTAGGCATACAAGCCCCCAAATAATTATTCAAAATAATATCCATGAGCATTATTTAAAATTGTTTTCAAAACAGAAATGGAAGAAGCACGAACCACTCCTTCTTCCTTTGATCTTCCCGAAGCAACGGGCGGTGGCAGCAACCTTCAAGTTCTACCTGAAATTGTGAGGTGACCTCCCCTGTGAAGGGAAGGTCAGTACTTGGAAGCATTTGACAAGTACAATGACAACTCTACTAAGTATAATCAATGTTTAAATTTCTAAGACCCTCAATCTAGGGTAATATATATATATATATATATATATATATATATATATATATATATATATAGGCCATAACCTCCCGGTTACCCCTTTTTAAAATAACATACTTACTTTATATAAAGTCAAGTAGTCGGCTCGTGGGCCCACATTCATTTAGAATTCACCATTTTAATTCCCCGTGACTACGAGTCACGACCACCCCGTAGGGTTCCCTCGAGTCCCGATTGTATAGTAAGGGCTCGGCCCAACTACATTTCTGTACAACCCTTCAATCAATTTATCACATTAAAATTTTATGGCAAGGGCTCGGCCAAACTACGTTTCCATACAACCCATAACTTCGTGGCAAGGGCCCGGCTCAACTACGTTTCCATGAAGATCACAAATACATGGCAAGGGTTCGGCCCAATTACATTTCCATGCTAATCACATTACATGACAAGGGCTCGGCCCAACTACATTTCCTTGCGATCCTAGAGTCCGACTCTAATTCATCTTCATAGTCCAATTCCCAAGCAAATCCTATGCCTAGAATCAATCCACTCGGGTAGCCTTCAGGCTTACTCCTAACTCGACATAGTGTTCATACAATTCAACCTTAAAGTATCTCTTAAGACTACTTAAGGCGTATTTATTCACAATCCTATCTCTTAGGATTAATTTCATTATATTATTCTCCCGACTAGTATTTTAATACTAGTTGGTTAATCTTAGAACATACCAAGTTCTTAATTCACAATTGACATTTCATTTCGATTGATTTTTCAATCCAAATATAATTTGATCCCAATATCAAAAATATCACTTTTATTCATTCATTAATTTCATACATGAAGTAAAAGTATATTTTATCACAATATTTTTATAGTTAATTCCATTACCATGTCATTCCTTTCATATCACATAATCATACACAATTCATTCTAAATTTGTATATCATGCTTCACTTACTCATATCAATAGTATTTTCATTTAGGCATTATTAATCATTAATAATCCATGAAAATCACTTTTAATACCTTATGTAATCTTATGAAATTAACTCACTAATTATATGCAATATAGTCAGCCATCCTCACCTTATGGAGTGCTGAAATAGTTGCCCTTGTTAAGCCCTTCGATAAATCCCCGTTCTAAATCGATAGGAAGATAAAACTGGACTGCCTGGACAAAAGCCGGGCGGCTTTCACCAAAGCCGGGCGGTGTTCGTCCCTCTGCAATTTCGAGCAGCTCCTTTTAAGTGGCGGTTTCCGGCGATTTCGACTCCTATCGATTCACCAACTATACTAAGTTAATTATCACCACTTTGTATCAATATTCTACACTTTTAAACGTGTAGAACTTGTGGTTTAATCCACCATATGATCTCTAAAAAAAATCATACCCCAAAGGACTAGTTAAAAGAATAATCATGGAGTTCTTACCTTGACTCAAGCTTCACTCCTCGGATTTTCTAGCCCTTTTCTTCCTCTGAGGTTGATGTTTGTGAGAGTTATCCTAGAGCTCTCTCTCCCTCTTGTTTGGCCGAGTGGTTGCAAAGGATAGAGGAAATATCTCAATGCAATCAATCCCAAAAATGATAGAGGATGGGGTCATTGGTGTATTTTCTTGTCTTTAGGAGGCTTCCTCCTCTTTAGGTCCTCACAACTCATCTCCTCTTGTCCCCTTCCAGCTTCCAATTGATCAATTAGAGCACAAAAAACGTGGGGTGGCCCCCACTCGTGTGGGAGGTCATCCCATTATGCCCCGGTGTGTACAATCGGCCCCGAAAGTTGTATTTCTCGGACTGTTTAAGTTATATTTTATTTTATCGGGACAAATAAAATATATCACACGTTCCTAATAGTTATAGGCCTTTAGAATAGATGTACATTCCCCAATATTAATATGGGAGTCTCCGAAATTCATTTCGGGCTGTTATTCGCTAAATTACCGATACCGGTAATTGGGCCTCGTTTGACCCACCGGTCAACTCCATGCCTTTCCTATGGCCCAAATAAAATATCCACCACCATATAGATGTCATCTAGACCAAGATGAATATAATATGTGGTTCTGGAATTATCAGGCGATCCCCGTTCCCGCCGTGGGCCCCACATGCAATTTACTATTCACGTAAAAGAAATAATAAAATTTAACAATTACATAATTTACTAAAAGTAAACATGTTTGGGGACGGTGTCACACTAGACTTGCCTTTATATTCCGAGATAGAGGCCACTACGTTAAAATCTCCCCCCAGCAGCCAAGTCGAGCTATCATATTGGGCGAAAGCCTGCATCCCTGCCCAAAGTCTTGCTCTATCATTCCTGGTATGAAGTCCGTAGACTGGTGAGAAGGTAAAGGAGCAGTTTTTAGGCATATAAGTTACTTTCATAATCAAAAACTGATCCATCTCCCGAATAGAAACGACATCAAAAGAGTTAGTATTCCACATCACCCATATTTTGTTGGTAGAGGCCATAAATAACTTGAAGAAACCCAAACGATGCGTAAACAAATCACCCTTATTTTGATTAACTAATGGTTCAATGATAGTAATTAAATCCACAACGTTGTGCCTAGCAATTTCACGTAACCTCGGGCACGAGGATTCGAGGCCATGCAGATTCCATGTTAGAATCTTCATAAAGAAATATTCGAGGAAGAACCCGATGTGATCCTCTTGGCCGCTAACCTAGTAGTGACCGAAAGAGTAGCCTCCATGATTTTCCTTCTTGAAACAACTCCCAGAGCATCTGTCTATTGATTAACAATCTGTCTATTGATTAACAATCAAACTTACCTTCTTACTCAATTCCTCACAAACCTTGTGCCAGGAGTTCCTTGTAATATCCTCCACTATAATCTGCTCCCCATCCGACACAAAACCTTCATTTTCCACTACCACCGCATCCTCTCCATGTTTATTGCAATCTTCTTCAAATGAGATTAGTTTTGTGACATCAGTAGCATGAATACATCCATTCCCCTCCACCTCCTGTGATTGATTTGTACCAATGGTCCCTTCCACAGTTTTTTCCAACGAAGCCTCAATCTCCACTTCTACCTCCTGTGATTGATCTATACCATTGTCTCCCTCCAAAGTCTTCTCCAAAGGGGCCTCAAACTCCACCGTATCTCTGAACTCCCAGCACCATATTGTTCTCAATAGTTGAAACCTCGTGTTCTTTATTCGAGGTTTCAGAAACACCCAGAACCTCTTCACCAACCGGTTGAATTGACGGTTCTGTGGAAACGATTGCTTTCACAGCCTGATCATTAATTTTGGATGACTCAGCTCTATCTCCCTCGGCAACAACTTTTTCATTTCCTTTGTTTTTGCGGGAGACCTGCACCCATTTTTCATGCAAATGATTAGCTACTGGTAACACTTCCTGGTAACACTTCCTTCTAACTTCCTTGCCCCTTATTACCCAAATCTCCTCCTGCTTTGATCCCTTTTGGCTTGGGAATCCCACACTCTTCTTTGGTATGCCCCAGTCTACAACATTTAGCACAATATTTAGGCAAATCCTCGTATGTTACCGATTGTATTAGTTCCTAAGAACCATTGACAATAAGGACTTTGGAGGGTATCTCTTACATCAAATCCACTTCCACACACACTTTTGCTGTAGACGGCCTTGAAAGATTAGTCGTTGCCGTATCAACTTTTAATGGCTTACCAATCATTCCGGCGATTGAAAAGAGTGCTCTCTTGTCTTGCAAATGAAGAGGTAGCCCATCAAAAGTGATCCAAACCGGTACAATAGGTGATTCAACATCAGGCCGGAAATCCGGTGTTCACCGCGTAACCCTCATCTTGAACCCCCTAATGATCCACGTTTGTCGAAGCCAGCACCTCTGAAAGTCATCCTCCGCGCCAAATTTGATTAATATGTGTCGTTGATCCAATAATCCCAGGGAAAGCGAACCAGCAAAACCAATTTTCTCAAACTCTTTTCTGATCAAAGCCATAGATGGTCTGCCCCGCACAAAAGATCCTACCAGCGCAAACTTATGTTGAGATGCCAAATCGGAAATCTCCTGCTCCGTAAACTTGACCGCTGGCATACCTTTGTGTCGAAATAGAATTTTTAAAGGGATCTCTTTGTTAGCTGCCAGAACCTCTGCGAAAGAACGAGATGATGCCCCTGACCCGGCGACCAGGGCCACCCAAACTGGTGTCGGAACCATGCACGATCGCCGTGACTTCTCTCTCTAGGGTTTTCCCTCCCTACGGCTGTTATATAAATAAAACTGTTTCTTGCACTATTTCTATAAAAGAATCACCCGTGAATGTTTCCCTCCTGTAGACTTGGACCCAGTCCGATCCCGCACAGTAGCAGAAACGGGTCCGACCTGTTCCGGGACCAGCATTCAAATTCATCTAACCGAAATTGTAACTTTTCATAACCGAAAACCGAACCGGACACCATGCCCACTGAAGGTCAAAGTCACTGGAACCGAAGTCACTAGAGTTAGGACTAAAGTAGTTTTCCTTTAGTATTATTTTTCACAAAACTTGAGATTCAGTACCAAATGGAGTGTATCTAAACCAGTCACGGGATATAAGTTACAACCTGTCAGCCTCTACACACAACTACTTTATGAAAATCAAAGAGAAGTATTTATACTTATACATATAGAAACTTTTGAAGTCACATTTCAAATTCATTTAGGTTTTTCACTTGCCCATTAGAGCTTTCAAGCTCCTCCACATGTTAGCTCTTCAATTGTACTCATGATAAAACACTATGGGGTGTAACCGTGGAGATATGAAATTGAAGGAATGTACAGATAGAACGTTGAAAGATACATTGTCCGCCTTTTCTGAAACAATGTCAACACATAAATCCAAAAGGTTGAATAAAACCTGGCTATTTTCGACCAACCAAGAACAGATCTATAAAGAAAGACAAATGTCAGTAATGATGATTTGTATCAGACCTAGGGGGGACAGCATTTACAAAGCTACAAACTCATAGTTAGAAGAAAAAAGTATATTTAATTTCCTCTCCTGTGAATCTCTTCGGCAAGACACCGATCAACTAAGGTTTGACCATCAGCAGAGGTATAGCTATTTAGTACACTATACAGTGCCTGTAGTTCTTCAGAGTTAGCCTTCTTAAGCAAACCGTTGAGTATAGTATTGTATTTACCAGCTTCCAGATCATCAGAACCCTCTGGTTTGGGGTTATTTAATTTGCTTCCAGATGAAGAACACTGGGGAAACTGCATAAGCGGTCTCGATTTCCAATACTCCACGCAAACTCTGCTTTGGTCCATAGCCTGAATTGCCTACAGAGGAAAAACAAGCAAACATACTCCCATGTTTGATTATGGGCAAAAAAAGGAAAGTAACACACGCAGAGAGAAATAGGAAAGAAATGGAGCGATTATTTCATTTGGTGAGGAAAGATAATTAGAGGAGATAGTTTCAGCTATGGTGGGGCCCATAACATTTTCTTTGTCCATGGTGGGGCCCACAACATTTTCCTTTCTCACTGTGGTAGTGTAGAAATGGGAGACATTTTTAGGTTGCTCTATTTTTACTATTCTTGCCTATATTTTGAGTTTGCAGCCATGTTTATTTCGAAATAGACTGTTACCCTAATTTCTAAATCCTTTGGGTTTGCACTTCAAACCCCAAAAGTAGGGTCCAAAGTCAAATATTTAATCTAATTATGGGGTGCAAAGTCCAAGCGGAATAAGCCCTTTTGGGACTTCAAGAAACGGACTGGAAGGTTTAAACACCCCGTGTGATAAAATTTCGAACTAAAAATAGGATGCAAAGTCAAATTTTCCCTAGTTTTAATAACGGATAACTTTTTACAACAAAATAAATGCAATTTATCACTTATTTCTCCACCACTTCTCTCTTATGTATAGTACTCTCCTATTTCTCTCTCCCTCTCTTTCTGACCTGTTTCTCTCTAGTTCTTCAAACCAAACAGAAAAAAAAAGGAAGGGTAAGTTGAGTTCGCTTCTGCATACGTAATGTCTTCGAAACCAGCATTACTGGTATCAACAAGTTCACGATATGATTGCGTGATAGTAATCATGAGAATGTTGAGATGGATGTGTAACAAACTAGAAAGAACAATAATACGAACCTAACTGTAAAAGAGAGTAAGAATAGCCCCAATGGAGAGAAAGAAGAGAGAACTGTTTAAATTATTTGGAGACCTATCAGAAGGTGTTAGGATAGTATAGAAACAAATTCCAAGAGAGGCAAAGAAAGACCTGAGTTGACTTGGTCAGATAGTTAGATTGGTCTTGTAAGTGTCAGAATTACAGAAAGATGACCCCACCTAGGGGAGAAAAGCTTGGAACCCATTTGGTAAGGGGGTTATTTGGCTAAAATGTCTGAATCTCCTGAATCTGCTGAATTTTCTGAAACTGGACAAGAGTTTTGTGAGATCCATTTCAGCCAATAAATCAAAAACTATTTATTCTGCTTATGAGCAAAATAAGCCACATTTGACTACCAAAAGGACCCTTAGTTTGGTTTAGTTCGAAATAAGCAGATTTTGCATGTAACACTCTCATATTAGATCCTCTTGAGTAAATAGTCTATTTTCATCTGTTATACTTGCAAGCATGAGCGGGTAACGGCTACCATATTTTCTGAAAAGTCAAATACATCGACTTGAGGGCAACCTGAGAATCAGATCTGAACTGAATTTAAACACGAGAAAGGACAGACAATTGCTAGTTTTCTTTAAAGACAGTACCGATGTAATAAAGCTTAGCTTACCTGCACAATTGCTGGTGAGGAAAAACCAAACATTTCCATGCCATCGAGGCTTCCGGGAGGCTGTAGAGGAGGAAGCTTTGCCCTTCCTAACTTATGCTGCTTACTGATCTCTTGATTCACCCTCTCCCTAACCATTTCCCAACATCTGACAGCCGATATATGGATAAACACTTCACTTTGGCAATGCTCCAATGACACCTGAAAATTAAATTATCAGTTTTGACTATGCTAGTAAATACTACAGCATTACGCCCCCTCATTTTCATTTAAATGTCATTTTAGGTGTCCATGCGCATACTAGAAGCAATAGTTATTCCTAATATCAAGATCAAAGTAGTATATATGACTAGAAGACCCATATCAATGTTTTACAGCACTATGAAACAATAATGGATGGAGAAGGGTCATCATCATCATCATTACCCCAATGCCGCAAAAAGCTCCCACCTAAGGTGGGTCGGTGGGATAAGGGGGATTCGGATGTACGCAGCCTTACCCCTGTACTAAATCACAAAGAGGCTGTTTCCGGATGACCCATGATGAAAATCACGTTGAAAATTGTATGGACTGACTTGCTTCATAACACAGAAGCGCAGACATAGTGAACCATTTTGATTTATTCCATCATATTCCATCATAGTGAAACTTTGGCTCCATTGCAAATGATGGAAAATGGATGGAGAAGGGAAATGGTGGAAATGACCAATTAATGCTCTCTAAATATTCTAAAGTGACAGTTATTTGAGAAGATATTTTTCTCTCTAAACTGACAATCAAAAGAGAATAATCAAAAGAGAACAGATGAAATTAAATGCAAGCATGTCGGAATGCCATAAATCACCATGCACTAGAGCTTTTTGCTGTATAATTAAGTTCAAATTCCCCTAATGTAATTTCCAAAACAAAACCTCTTATCATTTGTATATGTGTTTAATGATCACCATACACCTAATGTTAACACTTCAAAGATAAAACTGAATCAGAACTTTTTTACCAGAATCTAAAACTATATATGCAACCAATTTTGGAAAGCCTGACGAGAGTTACATACCCATGTTAAAATAGCATTAGTGGAGAAAAGGTATGTCATCGTTCTACCTCATTGCTCAGAGCAAAAAGAAAAGTACTCCCTCCGTCCCTTAAAACTTTGCCATCTTTCCTTCTGGGACGTCCCAAAAAACTTTGCCACTTTCCCTTTTAATCAATTATTTTGTGGTTCCTGTTATTTCTATCTCCTCTGCACAAACCTCAACCACACAGTTTTTACTTAATTATTCTCCGTGCCGGTCAAACTTGGCAAAGTTTTAAGGGACAGAGGTAGTATAAGCATTTAAACTTTGCCAAAATAATAAGACACGAGATGCACAAGGTGTACTTTATGAATTGGCACCAACCGTCCAGTTGTAATTAAAATGGAATACTAGTTTACCATAAATAAAGGTCCATCTCGTCCTGCATCCAGAATCTCAGAAACATAGTAGCACGTGTTTGATGGATCTAACACATCAATGTACCTGACACGGCTCCTAAATCCTGCACAATAATTCAATAAATAAGGATCAGAATTTTTTAATCACTTGCCGAAGATTTCTGGGAGAAAATATTTCAAGTATGGTTTACGGATCCTACCGTTGGGGTATATTGCCCGACTATCACACCATAACTTTCTATTATGTACAACTCCATAATTCAGTACCTCAACTTTGCAATTGATTCTCCTCACAACTTTTGCAATGCGGGGACCCTTTTGTCGAAAATATTTGTCCAAATTATTTTGTGAAAGAGATGACAAACATTGTGCGCCATCCATTGATCTTGAGTTTCCATCTACATCTATTTTTTTCAACACATCATCATTATTGGAGTGACTCCCATCTGGAAGCTTAAAATGGGAATGACCATCTACATTTTCCTCAATACAATTGGCATTTCCCATATTAACATCTTCATGTGAAGGCACAAGCACGTCTGAACACTGGTTTACTAGAGTGGGACTTTTAAGTATTTCAGATTGAACATTATCAAACTTCGTACCTCCCAAATCAACATTGTACTTTTCAGGAGATTGCTTCACCCCAGGAATTATCTTAAGTTCGCCTATGTCATCATCATTGCTGAGATGTATGATATCATCTTCAGAAATGGAAGCCTTCTTTACTCCAGGTTTATCTATACAGTTACCCACTTGAGAAAGGTCACCATTAGGAATTTTTCTATCAGAAACTATCTTTTCTGATAGTTCAATTGAAGATGGCATGTCATGCACTGTAAGTGAATCCAAAAAGGGACCTTTTTGCATTTCATCTCCCTTGTCCTTTAATGAGCCAGTGGTTGGTCTCTGATTTACCTCCTTTGGTATTATTGGAGCCATAGATCTGGATGATAGCCTATCAATAAGCCCAGGGGATTGGTTCTCTTTGGTGACATAAGAACTCAAAGACAACCCCAGATCTAGTCTTGCCCATCGGTATACAGCACTTAGTTTTCCTTCCAAAGCATCAACTAGTATGTTTAACTCAGAGATTTCATAACGAAAAAGAAAAAATTTAGCACCCCAGGAACAAGAACACAATTGTTTTGCATGGTTCAGGCATGCATATTTATCAGGTGAACAGTTGTGACACCCAGTTGCAGAAAGATGCAGATCAAAGAAGCATACACTGCATTCCCTCTCACTAGTGGAATCAAAAGTGCTCTCCATTTTAAGAGCTTGTGAGGATTTGCAAAGAAACTCCCTCCTCACCCGTTCCATTTCAATACGTGTCTGAAATTTAGTATAAATTGTCAAATTCGCAATTGTTTGGATCATTTGTAACAGTATGAAACTTAGGGCTTGTGTGGTAAAGGTTATTTGGGCGAAACAGTTGAATCTGCTGAATTTTTGTAAAGGAAAAGTGTTGAGTAACATTCATTTCACCCAAATAAGCAAGTCCAAAGTGCTTATTCTGCTACTAAATGGAGCCTTAGTATCCCAACTTTGCATAACTCACAATATCATAAAAAGAAGTCTGGTATTCAACTTTACAGGACCAAATGTGAAAGACAAGTTGATTTTTCTTTATAAAAAAAAATCAGCCAAATTAGCAAATTAAAAACTACATATTTTGCTACCAGTAGTGTTTCAATAGAGATCATAAGCAACTTCATAGTTCACAATACCATAATGGGAAGACTACCATTCCATTGTCGAGTCTTTCAAATTAAAGACCCATTTAAAAAAACTGCATTTCCATTATGAAATTACCCTACTGATGTATATACCTAATTACCTAGTATCTCCAACAAATCCTACTACAGTGGTCAATGAATAGATCAAAATTAAATTGTCAGTGACATAGATGTTTTACCTCACCACAAACAAATAGATTGAAGTATCATTATACTAACCTTCAATGACTTTGACAAAATCCCATCTTTCCCACAAACATCTCTCCATCTTAAATTATCTGAAGTATTCTTCTTCAGTAAACTAAGTTCCCAATGTGCTTTTACTGCATCACGTGCAGCCCCAAGTAATAGTTTATCATGAGAAATGGATGTTTTTCGGTTTTGACCAGAATAGAGCTCAATAGCATTTTGTCCATGGGGTAACCAGTCAACTGGGGCTACATTTACTGCTTCAGCACAATTGAAGCCACAGTTGAAGCCTGCATGATATGCTCTGGGGAAGGTCAGAACAAACTCCCCCGAGTTTTGAACACATCGGTAAACGGGCACTCCCTCAGACTTCAGTATGGAAGGCGAAAGTTGTGTGACCTGCACAAAACAAGGTTGAAGAGAAAAAAGAAAAACTAGATAGGGGGGACAAGCATTAACTCATTAAGGAAAACTAAAGGTAGGAATTCACATGAAACATGAAACCACTCAGCCAAGCAGTGGTCCCAGTGTAATATTATATCATCATAATCACCCTCATCACCTAATCCCAACTATGGCGCATTGGTGGCATGAACTCATATTGTCAATATATTCCTACAGTCTAGCACAATAAGTACTTCTACAAGAAGTCTTTTCTCACTAAAGCAATGAAAGTGCTTTTTCAAATGGCTCTAATATGGTGCTTTCTTACATTAAGTACAAAAAGTGCTTTCTAAGCATTCAAAGCAAAAGTACTGTTCAATCCTTCTTTTTAAAGTAAAAGTACTTTTTCCCTATATAAACCTCTTACGATGCGAAAGCAAGTCATCCGAAACGCACTCAAAGTTTTAAGCAGGATGTCTTCCTTAGCTTCCTGTCAAAACCTTCTAAAGAAGAATAATGAAATGAGATTCCAAAACCATCGTCATCATAGGTTTTTTCCACTTATATATATACTAGGATTACTAGCCTACACTAGGGTGAGTTGAGATTATAGTTATAGTTGTGTCCCATTGCAAAATTGGTTTTGCAAAATCAACATGGGCAATCATGGAGCATGACACCAAACATGATATTTTATAATGTGCTGAATACGTTGAGAGCCAACCATACCTGTAGCACTTATTACATAATTACATACTACCCTCAACTAAACCTAAAAATGATGTTAAGAGTTACATAGTCCTAGAATGACTTATGCTCACCAGCTTATGAAGCAAGTCAGGCTGCTCATCAAAGAGATCAGGCAAGTGTTTCCTCATAGCAGCTTCCAACTTCAAGGCATCTGCCCCAGGAATACCGTACCACATTTTTGGAGCTCCCCAATGCATGTAATTCAGCGAGTATAGATGGTGATCTTCGACATGCTGTAATATTTAAAAGAAAAATAAGAAATAATCACAATATATCCAAATGTCATCTCCATTGACAGCATCATGATCATCTTAACTTGATGTAACAAAAATGACTTTCATACCAGGAAAAGGTTATGATTTTCCTTACCCAGCAGAAAGAAGAAAAGCACATTCCTAAATACAGCCAAGGTACCAGAACACCTGATATATCACTGCTCTCATACGAAAGCAGTGAACCTGGAAGTCTTGGAAAGTTATTTAAGTTCCACCCGGAGCTTACGTATTTCATGTCCAAAGTAGAACCCACTTGATGAGAGCTTTTAGGAAATCCACTACCAAATGCTCCTGTTTCCAAGTCAGCTCCATAAAGTACCTACATTAAAACAAATTATCATAATACTGAAAAAACTGGTAACTAAATCTCATGAAAGACAGAGCATCTAAGTATATACTCCCTCCGTCGCAGTCTACATATCTAAATGACTACGCAGTGGACAAACAGCATATTCTTTCATATCCTCAAATATTCTTTTACAATTACATAGTTATACGACTACTTGCTTCATAGAACTTTTGATATATTATTTAAATATGTATGTCTTATTTGCCTATACTAAATTAAATATTACAATAAATATCAAATTCAAATTATCTTCACATTGGCCTCGTTGCGCAAATAGGTTAGAAATAGGGATGGGGTGAGTACTTTGGAAATAAACCAAATAGACACACACTTATATATATGCATACATACATAAATAAATACATACAGACATATGAGGAACTATACCTCAATCTCTTCAAACATGCACTTATATATACATACATACAACATACGAGGAACTATACCTCAATTTCTTCAGACATGCACATATATACATACACACATACACATACATAAATACAAACATATGAGGAACTATACCTCAACTTCTTCAGTAGGTTTCTCAACCATCCGCCAATATTCACCTTCAATATTCTCCACTGAGGGCTCACAAAGCCCTTCGTGTTTTCTGAAGTACTGGGCCTTAAAATCATCAGCATACTTCTGAAATAAATCAAGAGTGAACTCTGGACCAGGTTCAAATCCAAACCACTCAGAGTACAAAGTTGCAGCGTCACCACTGGGAACCTTGATATCACCACTACCACTGTTTTGATCTGCTGCAGCCTTGGCGCATCTTCTCCTTTTCTTCTTCTTTTGATGACTAATCTTAAAAATTTTACTTATTGAATCCCGATTCTGCAGTTTGTCTATCCTTTGTATTCGAGTATTAAATTTGGATTTTTCCCATATATTCTTCTCCTTGAGGGGGCACGGAGGTTTCCATGAAGCAGGAGGTACTATGCGGCAAATGCCATGTGCTTGAGCTTTGGGACGTATACTCGCAATATATTTTAGAGTATCTTGAAATTCCTGAACATCAGTGAATTGGTTGAGAGTTTGAGACAACTTCATCTTACAAGACACAAGAGGACATGAGAAAAAATGTAAGCTTATTGGTGTACTTGAAACAAAGGACATATATATAATATACTTATTTCTTTAAAAGAAACAAGAAAATGTACTATGTGGTTGAGAACTGTTAAACTTATTCTAACGCAAGTAGGCTCAAACCGACATCCAAATGGGCTGCCCCAAACAATAGAGTAGGGGGGCATCCAACAAACCAACATGAGACCAAGCTTCTATATTGTATTAAATTACGGTTAGCTCACCAAAAAGATTCTCGTAATGTAAGATTTACCACACTTATATGCTAGATGCAAGCCCAGTGGACAGTGAATATGAGATACTCAACAAAACCAAATAAAACTAATCATTTAAGGTTGCAACCTCTTCAGTAGGGTAGAACACTGGAGCTTCCTGAAGATCAGGCCTGCGAGCTTCTTCTGGACGGCATTGTGCAATTACCTGTTTAGACATCATATGTGGTTGAAATACTCTAAGATCATTCGCGTGACAATGGAATACTATAAACCAACCAATACTATATTTAAAAGTTTTGAGGGAAAAACTATAGAACGTTAACCTTTTGGCAATTCATACATGCTTCGCATCCACGGATAACCCCTTTAGGGAGCTGGGGCCTTACGGAGACTTTCTACAGGTGTGAAAAGGGACGCATAAGATGACTAATGAAAATTTTAGCATATAATTCAAAATAATATACTCCCTCTGAACCTTTTTATAAGACAACTTTTGCTTTCACACAAAACAAGGAAATGATTTAATGCATTTAAAATAGTCATTACTTTAATAATAAGCCCTTAAACATTTTAATGCTGAATATGTTTTAGCGTTTTTAAGACGGACAAATGTTGAAGAAAAAAATAAATGTGAATTGGTAATAGGGAAAATAATTTTACATAATACCAACTATCATCGGTCAACCAATAATTATGCATACGATATAAAAAACTACTACACACCTCAACTTTTGAAATGTATAATAATGATACGGAGCCACTTCCCAACCTCAAATACGGTCATTTAAATCATTAACAACTTTGAGCAAACCATCAAATGAAGCTTATTTGATGGTTTAAAATATTTTTAGATGGATAAAATGACCGGATTTGGTGTTAAAAATAGCTGTCATATATGTTGCATATTTGAATAGTGGGGTGTGAAATAGTTATACTTATATGTATTAATATTGGCTGCTCGGTGGTAAATGATATTATCTAAAGTTATTTTCCCTTGATAATATAAAAAAGATTATATTTAGGATCCTAATATGCCTTAAAAATAGGAGTGGGGGTATAACATTATTACAATAGTCACCACCTGGTCAAGGTCAGATTCATCTCCGGAACTATTCTCAACTCGGCCATTGTGTATAAAAAATCGACGCCTCATAGACCTCAACTTTTCATCCTCCACAAACTTGAAGTCTGTTTCCACCTTAGCTCTTTGACATTGCAATTCACTTGAAGATGCAGAGGAGATTCTTCTGTTTTCATTGTCTTGGGTCTTTTCCAGGGGAAAGGATGCAAGTGACTCAAATCCAGGGGGAATGGTAGACATATCTACAGTTTTTCCTTTGACGCAACGACTAACCAACTCTATCCCCATCAAAAGCTGTTTAAGCAATGAACGAAGGCCATGTCAACTAGCAAAAAACATTCACTTTCTACAAAGTGCAGCTCTCAAGCAAGATTTCCCTATTTTATGCATGCAATATTTCCCTGCACTATACATGCATTCAAATGGTTTATCTCATCATCATGACCACCTTAATCCAAAATACATAGGGTTTGGCAGTGTGAAATATATAGTGTAAATTAACTGCCTGAAGTTATTTAAGCTACAAATTCAAGCAGAAACAAATATGTGTTCTAGAGAAAGGATACCGGGATGAAATTCCAAAACTGTGATCATTATAAGTTTCATCTATTTGTATGGAAAGTATCATGTGATGGTGATCATGATAGGTTGAGATAAATTAGTCCCTGTTTGATAGCTACAGCCGGTGTATCCTGCTTATCGGAAGACTAGCAGTATAAGTAAATTTGGACCTATTTGGCTGAATTTGATGTGACCAACCACTCCTATCAGAAGATTCTACTCATTCATCAGGAGCCTTTAAACTCTAGGATCAAACTAGTGCAAGTGGGACATGCAGAAATGATTAACATATTATGCAACCATATCAGCAACATCCATACTATCACAGGATAAAAGTACTGCAACTAGAACCAAAGGTATGTCCTCCCTCCTTCAAGCCTCTCTCTATCTCTCTTTCTCCCCCTGCATGGCTTTTGCGAGCCCAAAAAGAAAATCAAATCAATTGTTCAAAAGCATCTCTCATAATTTCACATGTCATGACAACCAAATTACAGTCACCCGAGTATGATATAGAATTATCCACCATTACAAAAAACCAAACTGCTCTGATCTTGTTATAGTACTCTCTACATACTGCAACTAAATATTACAGACTCGGAATATGAAAAACGTATAAAGCACCAAATTAACTCAACAAACAAGCAGCATAACATTTCCAAGTTCAAAACAATACAGAAAATTATAATGGAATTGCTTGGAACTCGAAGTAACTCACGGATTTGTGTACTTACAAATGCATATGTGTTTGATCTAAGATCAGACTTTCCAGTGACCTAAAGCAGCTGAATCTCCAAATCACTACCCCTACATCACATAAATATAGGAAAAAATAAATACACACACAATATAATTATTCACATCCTACAATTTTACAAAAATGAGTGATGAGCAGCAGATCTGAGGCACCCTAAATCCAGTAAGTACACTAAAAGAGGATGGTAAACCCCACCAATTTCACTTCAAGGTCAATGCTACTACAGCCTCTTTTCAGTGGGACACCTGCTGACATTTACCAACATATCCTATTTGTAGTTGACCCGACCCGGATGACTCACTACATCCTCCATGATCTCTCTCAGGCTTTCATTTATCCACCTTGAAGGCTCTAAATTTTTCTTGCAGGCACATGAACAATGGTTAAAGTATTTTCTAAACTTGGTTAAAGTATTATTATGTAAGGCACCGAAATTGTTGGATTCTATTTGATCGATCCATAGAAAAGAAATAGTGTAAACCAGTTGGTAATACTTAGAGTAAACAAAATATTGGAAGAACCCTAGGGACAAGGAAACGCAATTAACCTTCATTTCATTGCCTGTTGTTAATTAATTATTAGCTCAACGAATCTTGTAATAATATCTATAGTTTCTACTTGGCGTTATTTATTATTACCATGCCTGACTTTTGTTAGGACATGATTTCGGAGTTTTATTCATTTTCATTCAATTGTGATGTATATTTCAGGTGTCACTGTTCACCTTTAAAAGAAATGAAAACATATATTCCGTAGTATTATAGCAGAATAAAATGTGGATGAAATTAACATTATCCATTTCAATTATTACCACATTAAAAAGCAAAAACATGAAAAATGATAAGTCTTTTTACTGTAAATAATTATAACTATATAATCAAAATATAAGTAGTGACAAAAATGTGTCTCTGATAACTTTAATTACTATAATTGTATTCAAATGTTACATTATAATGTCTACATAACTTACACATGATAACTTTTAAATTATAATCACATATTTTTCCATGGATTTTTTATTGGTAAAATTTTAGGAAAACCCTTTTTTTTACTATTTCAAATTTATCACTTAAGCTCCTATGTTAAAAAAAGTATCATAGAAGTATTTCTTACTTTAAAAATTGACTAATCCGATTATTTAATCGGTTTCTTATATGTAATGTTAGATTTTTTATATTTAAAATTTTAAAAAATTGTTTACTTTGAATGAATATAGTTAAAAATTATGAAAAGTTTCGGACCGTTAAAGTCAATGTTTGCATTCTTGACATTATTTGTATATTCTACATCTATTTACAAGGTTTTTACATTCCTTATATTTTTTAACATTTTCACTTTGTTTTTTCAATTTTCTGGTTTTTTATTTTAATGTTATTAAATTATCTATATATGTTAACATGTATATGATTATATTATTATTGCATGGTTTTTCAAAATTATATGAATTTTCATAAGATCTATCAATAGCCCTGATATATTTTCAAAAAAAAGTTGTTATAAGAAGTCAAAATGGCTTGATTGATTATATTTTAAAAGTAAGCGAACTTACATGATGTTTCTTTAGTAGGGGGCTTAAATGATAGATTGAAATAGTAAAGGGATCTATTTCATCTTTTTCCATTTTTTTAATTAAACTTTATTTTTTTGGCTTGGTCGATACATTCTATACGTATTTTTCAACTAACGAAGTCCAATATGGTTTAGCATTAGACTAAAATCAGTCCATATACAAAAATCCTCATAAAAATTAATAATACTTTGATGGATGGTCTACCCGGGGGTATATATCCGAAGGGTTACTACGGGGAGTAACTTAGAGAGAAGTCAGAGCAAGTAAGTAAGAGAGAGAGTGTATATTCGGTATGTATTAAGCGTGGTTACAAATGGGGAAATGGGGTGCTATTTATAGTAGCAATAAATGCCGGGCAGGGACACGTGTCAAGCGCTCATTGGCCGAGGGGTCACCTCAACTGGTTGGCGCTGGCAGCCGCATGTGGCCGCATTTAATGCGGCTGTTGGATGGGACGTCTGTGCGGGGTACGGTGATCTGTACGCATGTGAGGCAGATATCTTGTCGAGTAAGGTGCCTTCGGCCATAGAGCAGTAGCCGAGGGCTCTTCCTCCCGATGGCACCCCTGGTGCCGAGGGCTCACAGTGCTGAGGGCTTCGAGCAGGAGTGCGATGATGAAGACTTAGCCCTCGCCTGGCAGACAGCGGAGGATGAGGCACAGAAGGAGAGCTCGAAGGTTACGATTGCCGTTCTCCCCCCTCGGGGTTCCGGGGAGGCCAGTAGCTCGAGGCCGTTGGATCTGATACCTCTGAGGGCGGTTTCCGGTGTGAAGAAGAAGAAGGCCGCTACCAAGAAGAAGGAGAGGGCCGTCGATCAAGGAAAGCCCGTAGACATGCCCGAGGGGTACAGCTGGCTGAACACTGAGGCCCTCGAGATCAGGTCGAAGGCCGACAGGGCAGATCTGTACGTGACTCAGCTGCACGTGGGGCCCTCGGCCGAAGTGGTGGAGCCAGGTCCCGACGACGTGTTGTCCAGGGCGCCCGAGGGGTGTATTGCTATTCACGTCCTGTCGGTTTCCATGGGACTCAGGTTCCCTCTGCACCCATTCCTCCGGGAATATCTGCGGTTTGTTGGCTTGGTCCCCTGCCAACTCACGCCCAACAGCCACTCCTACATTGCGGGGTTCCTCCAGCTCTGCAAGTCCCGAGGGGTGAAACCCAGCCTGGATCTATTCTTCCAGAGCTTTAATCTGTGCCGGGGGGGGCACGAAAACGGCGAGGGGTACGCCAACCTGCAGCAGATTGCCCGCTTCAAACTATTCTCCGATGCTCCTTCTTCCAACAAAGGATGGAGAGAACGTTGGTGCTACGTGAAGTTGGATGAGAGCCCTTTCCCGAGGGAGCTACGTGACCGATTCCGAAGGCACGAAAAGATCCGGAGTGCCGCTCTCGAGAAAGACGGCCTAAAGCTGGCCAAGTTCCCGGAGGGGAAAGACAAGAACGTGGCGATCAAAGACTGCACCCTCGAGGAGGATTTGTACACCCTCGGGTTCCGGAGGTAACGCTTCATAGGGGAAACCGATGAAAAGTACCCTCCCTTCAACAAGGCCTTCGGAGGGGCCGGAGGTAGGAGCCGAGGGCTTTAGAATTTTGTACTTAGTTTTTTTTTTTTTCTTGGATGTTATCGTCCCTTCGCTTAGACCCGTCGGACTAACCCTTTGTTTCCTCTGTGCAGGTATCCCCGTCTCCATGGTGAATGTAAAGGGCCTTGCCCGTTTGAAGAAACAGGACCCGAAGGGGTCGGGACAGGGCATCCAGAAGCCCGCCACCGCCCTCTTTAAGAAAGCCGAGGGCGATGCCGCTTCCGGCAAGAGGAAGGCAGTGGCCAAGGGGTCCCCCCGGCTACCAAAAAGCCGAAAAAGGGGGATGTCGCCGGGAAGGAGCCCTCGGTCATTATCGCTGATGAGCCCCCCGCCTCCGGGGTGCAGGTGGAGAAGCTGCCGGTTGGAACGCCGGCGGGGGTAGAGGAGTCGCTGCCTGAGATCCTCACAGTTGCGTTCCCGAGGGGTATGTCTTTGGCCAGCGGCGCCGTCGACCCGGGGGCCATCCTGAGGGGTATGACCCCTGAGACGGATAGGGCTGCCCTCGGGGCCTACAATGATGCGGCCCTCGAGGACCACATTCTCCGCTCCTCCCTCTCTGTAAGTGTTTACCTGGCTTTCTTCATCTTCTCCTTCGATTATTTTTGTGTGATTGCCTTTAACTGTTTTTGTTGTTGTTCTGCAGGCTTGCTTAGCCCTCGGCGAACAGGCTCGGAGGCTTCAAGAATGGCGCCTCCACAGAGCGGAGCAGGACGTCAGAATGAGGGAGTGCCTCCTCAAGAACCAGGAGGCGGTGAAGCTGGGGGCCCAGCTGGAAGAGGAGCTCCGGCAGATGAGCTTGAAACTGGAGGCTGCAGAGAAAGGCAAAGCTGATGCTGAGGCCGCTGCCAGGAGAGCTGCTAAAGAGGCCGAGGACTCCAAAGCGCTAGCTGTCGCCAAGGCTCAAGAGGAGGCCGTAGAGGCCTTTGTCGCCGAGGGTTGGAGAGCCGAGGGGCGCAAGATGTGGGTGTCCTCGGTCGTGGAGGCCTGCGTCGAAGAATGGGCCGAGGGCCCTGGGTGGGAATGGATGGCCCGGAAGGGCAGAGAGTACTATGAAGCCGGCGAATTCTTCACCCAGGCCCTCATCTACCGGAGGATGGCCCGGCATTTGGGCATTGAGCAAAAGGACTTCTCCCCCTCGGCGTATGGCCTTCCCCCCTTGCAGCCTGATGTTCGTGAGCCGCTCCCGGAAGGTGTTCAGAGGCCCGACCTTGAGGACACGGTGTTGAAGAACGAGGCCGAGGACGACGCTGTCGAGACCGGAGCGGAGGCATCATCGAGGCCGGCTGTAGAGGGCGCCCCAGTGGACGATGCTGCCGTAGTTGTGGAATGATTTTGTACTTAGAAAACTTTGAACATCTTTTGTAATGAACAACATTGTTCCTTCGGCTTCGGCCCGTTTGTAAATTCACACTTACTCTTGTTTTTGATGAAATGCATGCTGCCTCCGGGCTTTTCATATTCGAATACGCCTTATGTTTTGAATGTATGCTTTCTCCTTTGAATGTATGCCTTCGGTATTTCTGAATGTATGTTTAGGACTTAGAATACTATCTGATTGTAGCTAGCCCTTAGGAGCCTTCGGTAGTTGGGCACCCTCTGCTGGATATGCAACCGATGGTTCGGCTGCAATTAGGACTTGGAAAATTTTTCTAAGTGTAGCACATATTAGGGCCTTCGGCTACTGTGGAGCCTTCGATGATGCACCCTCTGCTGGATATGCACCGAGGGCCCACTGCACAGGATTTAGAGATTTTTGCAAGTGAGTGTGTCATGTAGCCTTCGGCTACTGTGGAGCCCCACCTGTAATGTTGAATAGGCCGGGGGCTAAGTCTTTAGGACTTAGAATTTTTTCAAGTGCTGCTTCCTTGTGTAGCCTTCAGGTGCCCGGGGGCTGCTCCTTCAGGACATAGAATTTTTTCTAAGCATACATTGATGTTGACTCCTGTTGTTGTGAAGAAAGCCAATGAGGAGTGTGTGCCCTCGGCATACACTTTAAAAGTTGTAGAATTAGACCCTTGTCATGGGGAGAGGGCCCTCGGTATTTGTGCATAACAGATGCCTTTGGTGGTCGTTTGAAGTACCGTTTATTGGACCTTGGAGCCTTCGGTGTTTTTGTGACCGGAGGTGACCAGGTGGTGGACTTAGCCGTTTCCCGATGATATTTCCCTGAGTAGTATCCTTCGGGAAATAGGAGTCTTCAATGGCCGGAGGTGTTCCCGTGGGGAGCCCTCGGCATGTTGTGATTTTGTTGGAGTGTACTCTTTGATTTCTCGCTGAGTCTACTCCCCTTCACCCCCCCCCCCCCCCCTTTTTTTTTTTTTTTTTTTGGTTGGTGGTGAAGGGAAGGCATCAAGAAACTTGGTTTCTTGGTAAGGCTGGGCCTATTAGGAGACCATCAGAATACACCAATGGCTCTCCTCCCTCGGGTTAACCTTCCGAGTGCCGAGGGGATCGAGGGACGTTTCCTGGGCACAAGATATGGTGGTCCGTAACCTGCCTCCCCTTGGGGGATGGCGCGGAAAGCGCCTCATTTTTGAAAGTCGTCCCCTCGGCGCTAGACATAGTCTGTGGCCTGCCACACCCTTGGGGTGGTGGCGCGGGGAGCGTTTCGGTTTGGAAGTCGAATCCTGGGCATTTCTCATGCCTGTCATACCCTGGGGGTAGTGACGCGGATAGCGTTCCGTTTTTGAAAGTCGAATCCTGGGCATTTCTCATGCCTGTCACACCCTGGGGGTAGTGACGCGGAAAGCGTTTCAAGGAAGGGTTTTCATTTGCACACTAGCTGCAAATGGTCGGGGGCACTACGTGCCGCCGGCACCGATGGTGGCGCCTTCGGTATATGCGTCCTCGTGGGGTACGGCTTTTAGAAACAACACTTGGTGTTAGTTTCGATGTGTAGCCCCCGGTACTTGGTACCGAGGGGTCTTCTGTAGGAACACTTGGTGTTCTCTTGTTGTAGTTGATGTAGGCGTCTACCCTCGGTACTTGGTACCGAAGGGTCTTCAAATGAAAACACTTGGTGTTTCCCAATAGATGTTTGGAAGCTGATAGGAGAGCATATCCCTGGCACTGGGTGCCGAGGGGTCTTCTTTGAAACACTTGGTGTTTTTTCTTCGTTTCGATATTTGATGAGGGAGGTGTACCCTCGGCACTGGGTGCCGAAGGGTCTTCTGTAGGCGTCTACCCTCGGTACTTGGTACCGAAGGGTCTTTAAATGAAACACTTGGTGTTTCCCAATAGATGTTTGGAAGCTGTTAGGAGAGCATATCCCTAGCACTGGGTGCCGAGGGGTCTTCTTTGAAACACTTGGTGTTTTTTCTTCGTTTCGATATTTGATGAGGGAGGTGTACCCTCGGCACTGGGTGCCGAAGGGTCTTCTGTAGGCGTCTACCCTCGGTACTTGGTACCGAAGGGTCTTCAAATGAAACACTTGGTGTTTCCCAATAGATGTTTGGAAGCTGTTAGGAGAGCATATCCCTGGCACTGGGTGCCGAGGGGTCTTCTTTGAAACACTTGGTGTTTTTTCTTCGTTTCGATATTTGATGAGGGAGGTGTGCCCTCGGCACTGGGTGCCGAGGGGTCTTGACTGAAAACATGTGGTGTTTCTACTGTTTGTTTGATGGTGTCCGCCCTCGGCACTGGGTACCGGAGGGGGTTCTTCTTGTGGTGAGGCCTGGGGCCTGTAGTCAGTATGAGGGCTTGATGTCTTGAATGTATCTTCATTTTTCGAAATTGGAGGCCTTGGGCCATTGGATAGTACATTCGCTAGTTATGAGGGCTTGGCCGCTCTTACATTATTGATAAAATTTAACTAAATGGTGTACATTCCAGTGCCTAGGGACCTCTTTCCCGTTGGGGCGTTTGAGTTTGTAAGTCCCGGGTTTGATGATGGCTGCTATGATGTAGGGGCCTTCGAATTTTGGTGCCATTTTTCCTCCCTCGGTTGGTTGGCTGGCTTCCCTCCTCCGGAGGACATAGTCCCCCACTTGAAATTCCCGGGTTCGAACTTTGGCGTCGATGTAGCTTTTAACTTGCCTTCGGTAGTTTTCTGCCCGGATGAAGGCCTGCTCCCGGTGTTCTGAAATGAGGTGCAGGTCGAGGGCCATGTTGCTGTCGTTGACCTCGGGGTCATATTGGATCACCCTTCGGGTAGGAAGGGTGACTTCCGTAGGAGCTTTGGCTTCAAAACCGTAGCAGAGGGAGAAGGGTGTTGCACCTGTAGCGCGCCGAGGGGTAGTGCGGTAGGCCCAGAGGATGTTGTGAAGTTCTTCCACCCAGCCACCACCCTCGGCCTCCAGCTTCTTTTTGAGGCCCTCGAGCAAGGTCCGGTTGGCGTTCTCTACCTGCCCGTTGCCTTGAGGGTAGGCAACGGAGGAGAAGGTGTGTTTTATGCCCCATGCCTCCAGAAGGGCACAGAAGGGGACTGCCTCAAATTGTGTTCCATTGTCGGAGATGATCTGCTGGGGGACGCCAAACCTTGTGAGGATGTTCTTGAGGACGAAGTGACGGCACTTCGCCTCTGTGATGCTGGCGAGGGGTTCAGCCTCCACCCACTTGGTAAAATAGTCGACGGCCACAATGATGTATCTGTTGTTGGAGGTACCCCTCGGCAGAGGACCCACAAGGTCTATCCCCCATCGAGAAAATGGGACAGATGTGCTGATGGGGGCATAGTTGACCGCTGGCCTGCCGGGGGCTTTCTGGAAATGTTGACATGCGGTGCACCTCCGGGCAAGGTCAGCACAATCCCTGGCCATGGTTGGCCAGAAGTAGCCCTGGAGAATGAGCCTTCGGGACATGGAGAAGGGTCCCTGGTGAGCTGAGCAAGTGCCACTGTGCACTTCCTCCATTGCGACCTCGGCTTCATCTGGATGAAGGCACCGAAGTAGCGTGCCATTGTAAGATCGTTTGTAGAGCCTTCCATCTTCGATGGTGTAGCTGGGATCCCTCAGCTTTGCCAGTTTAGCGCGGGCCTCATTCTCGGGTAGCTGCCCTGTGGAGATGAAGGTGGTGATATCTGAGATCCAATCCTCCTGACGCTGTTGTATGTTCATAACGGGGCTTGCATGGATGCTTGAGAGGCTGAGTTCCTCGATTTTGGCAATTTTGGAGATGTGCTCGGGGGAGTCGGCCGAGAGCTTAGATAATATGTCGGCCTCGGAGTTCTGAGCCCTCGGTATTTGAGTGAGAGAGTGTGCCTCAAATACCTTAAGCAACTCCTTGGCCGCTTCCTTGTACTGTTTCATTCTTCCCTCCTTGGCCTCATTTTCTTCGGAGATTTGGCCAACGACCAACTTGGAGTCGCATTTGATGTGGATCTGCCGAGCCCTCATGTTGGCAGCCAGCCGAAGGCCACATAGGAGGGCCTCATATTCGGCCTCATTGTTGGAGACCTTGAAGGAGAAGCGGATTGCATAGTAAGCCCTGAAGCCCTCGGGAGTAATGAGGACTATCCCTCCCCCGCATGCTTTGGTCGCGGAGGAGCCGTCAGTGTAGAGGGTCCACCAGTCGTCCGAGGTTGCCGAGGGCTCCCCGTCCGTGGCTGCCCTTGCGGTACATTCCGTCACAAAGTCCGCTAGGGCTTGGCCCTTGATGGCAGGCCTTGGACGGATGTCAATGTTGTACTGGCTCAAGAAGATAGCCCATTTAACCATGCGGGAGGAGCTGGTGGGGCTCCTCATGAGGGCGCCGAGGGGTTGATGAGTGAGGACCTGAACTGGGTGAGCCTGAAAGTAGTGGCCCAACTTCTTGACAGTCCAAACGATGGCCAACACCGTTTTTTCCACAGGGGAGTACCTGAGCTCGGCCTCCCTTAGGGTCTTGCTAACGTAGAAGATGGCATGTTGGATGCCGTCTTCCTCCCGGATGAGCACAAAGCTGATGGCCGCCGGGCTGACCCCAAGGTAGAGGTAGAGGGTCTCCCCTACCTTGGGTTTGGAGAGCACAGGAGGTGAAGATAGATATCTTTTGAGCTCGTCGAAAGCCCCCTGGCATTCTGGAGTCCATAGAAAGCCAGCCGTCTTCCTCATGATCTGGAAGAAGGGTAGAGACTTCTCCGCCGATTTAGATAGAAAACGGTTGAGGGCTGCCAGGCGGCCCGTCAACCGTTGAACTTCCTTTACATTGCGTGGGGGCTCCATATTGATGATGGCCTGGATCTTCTCGGGATTGGCCTCAATACCCCTTCGGCTCACCATGTAGCCTAAGAATTTGCCCCCTTGGACGCCGAAGGTGCACTTCTTCGGGTTTAGCCGAAGGTTGAATTTTTGCATGATGGCAAAAATTTCCCGGAGGTCGTCAGCATGACTGGAAGATTGCTTGCTCTTGACGATCATGTCGTCGACATAGGCCTCCATGGTGCGCCCTAGGACGGCTTGAAAGACCCGGGCCACCATTCGGGTGTAAGTGGCCCCTGAGTTCTTTAGGCCGAAGGCCATCACTAGGTAGCAGAAGATGCCCTCGGGAGTCATGAAGGCAGTTTTTTCGGCGTCCTCCTCGTGCATGAAAATCTGATGGTACCCTCGGAAGGCATCGAGGAAGGACATGATCTCACACCCTGCGATTTCATCCACCAATTGATCAATGTTTGGTAGAGGGAATGGATCCATAGGGCATGCCTTGTTGAGATCGGTGTAGTCCACGCACATCGGTGTAGTCCACGTACATTCGCCAGCCATGAGGGATATTTCACCTCCTTGATGTGCTTAATGGAGAGGAGCATGGCGACCTCCTTCTTCACAAACTCCCTCCTCTCGGCGGAGAGGGGTCTTCTTCGCTGTTGTACTGCTTTTGCCGAAGGGTCCACCGAGAGGCGGTGGGTGATGACCCTTCGGCTGATTCCCTGCATGTCCTCAGGCCCCCATGCAAAGACAGTGGAGTAGGCGCGGAGGGCGTCGGTGATACCAGTCTTTAGATCTTCAGGGAGCTGGGCTCCAATCTTCACGACTCTCTCCGGCTGGGCCGGATCGAGCGCAAAGTCTTCTACGTCCTCGGCCGGTTCAGCCCTCGGCCTTCTGTCCTCCTGGTCGACGGCTCCGGTGATGGTGTCAACACGGAATTCCGTCTTGCTTACCTTTTTAGTGACCTGAAGATAGCAGGCACGGGCGATTTTTTGGTTCCCCCGGCAGTAGCCAATGCCCCCCTCGGCGGGAAACTTGAGGCAGAGATGCCTCATGGAGATGATAGCTTCGAGGTCCTCGAGGGCTGGCCGGCCGAGGATGATGTTGTGAGCGCAGTCAATGTTGACGACGACGAACTCCACTTCGAGCTGGGCCCTATGGAGCCCGTCGCCGAAGATCACCGGGAGGGTTATTACCCCCTCGGAATCAATAGTATCGCCGGTGAAGCCGGCAAGAGGGGTCTTAATGGGCCGAAGGGACCCCCTCTCCAGATGCAGCTCTCTGAAGGTGCTGAGGTACATTACATTGACGGAGCTGCCCGTGTCAATGTAAGTTCGGTGAATAATGGTGTCGTTGATCTCCGTTCGAATTACCAAGGCATCCCTGTGAGGAGGAGCAGTAGGAGGGAGATCTGCGTTGGTGAAGGTGATGGGTTCCTCCCTCAATCGCTTTACTGGGGGCATATGAGTGACTTCCCCTACATAAAGCGATTGAGCCCACTTCTTTCGCTGGCTGGTGGAATCACCCCCTGTGTTGCCACCGGTGATCATGAGGATGTGGCGTTTCTTCTCCTGGTAGTGGGGGTATTCCTCCTCCTCTTCTTCCAAGTTTCCGATCTCCCTCTTCTTGCCGAGGGGGATGGTGTTTGGATTCACCCAGGCATTTACCTTCGTATGGTGCCCTCGGGGAGGTCCCTGATGAGAAGGTCCCTCCTGCCGAGGGCTCTGGACAAACTGGGACAGGTGCCCCGCCTGTATTAATCTCTCGATGGCCATCTTCAGCTGATGGCAGTCATCGGTCCTGTGCCCCTGGTGCCGATGGAAGCGACAGTAGGGGAACTGAGGGTTGATAGCGTGTACCTCCGGGGGTGCGCGAGAGTCGCGCTCAACGAGGCCCCTCTCCTCGGCAAAATCGAGGATGATGCTGACGGGGTGCGTCAGTGGTGTCCGAGGGCGGTCCAGGAGGATGGGCTGGGCCCAAGTCTTAGGGTTGCTCTTATAACCTCCCCCGGGCTTGGCTTGGCCTTGCCAAGGGCGGTCATCAGAGGGTCCCGAAGTCTTGGGGCGATTTGGAGGAGCCCCCGGCCCTCGGTTATGCTTGTTGTCAGCCCTCGGGGGCTGCTGGTCCGAATGTTGGTGACATTTCTCCACCTCCTCGGCCTCAGCATACCGGTCCCCCCGCTGCAAGGCCCTTATGTAGTCGCGGGGAGGTTCAATAATGAGGCTCCTGGAAAAGTTGCCGGTGCGAAGGACGGTTTGTAGGAGGGCCAGGAGGGTCCCGTCATCAGCACCGTCGACCTTGTCGGCCTCCGTCCTCCAGCGCTCTAGGAAATCCCGAAGGGTCTCATCCTTCTTTTGGCGTATTGTTAGGAGGTGGGAGAAGTGCTTCCTTGTGCGACGTCTCCCGGCAAATTGTGTCAAGAATCGCTGGGCGAGTTCTTGCCACGAATCAATGCAGCCCTCGGGCAGCCTGTTGAACCATTCGTACGCCGGGCCCTCTAAGGTGGAGAGGAACCAACGACACAAATATTCGTCCGACGCCCCCACCATCATCATGCTGTTTTGGTATTTGCTGTAATGTTCCTGGGGGTCCGTTTTCCCGCTGTAGGGCTGTATGTGTTGCCCTCGGTATTTTTCCGGGATCCGGGCCGCCAATACCCTTGGGGTAAATGGCGTCCGAGTCCGGAGCTGAATGACGGGTTCCCCGGAGCCCTCGGCCACCTTCTTCTGTAATTCCTCCATTTTGGCCATCATGGCCTCGTATTTGAGGTCTGAGTGAGGGGTGGAGGTGGTGACGTGAGCTTTGTTGGACTCCATCTCGTCGAGCCGGCGTTGGAGGGCCGCAATAATCTCGTCCCGGGCATCGGGGGCGTTTTGTTGGATCTGAAGGCGTAGGTCGACAGCCGCCTGTTCTAGCCCAGCGAGGACACCGCCCTCGGGAGCCCTGTGAGAGGCTTCGGGGGCGTTGACGTCGCCGAGGGGCAGGTTCTTGTCTTCTACGTTCTTTGAGTTGGCACGTGTTGTCCTCACCATTTTGATAGAGGGCTAGTGTTTGTGTTTGGTCGAGGGGGAGGGTTTCTTACTCGATTGTTCAACCTCTCAGCGAGAGCACCAAATGATGGATGGTCTACCCGGGGGTATATATCCGAAGGGTTACTACGGGGAGTAACTTAGAGAGAAGTCAGAGCAAGTAAGTAAGAGAGAGAGTGTATATTCGGTATGTATTAAGCGTGGTTACAAATGGGGAAATGGGGTGCTATTTATAGTAGCAATAAATGCCGGGCAGGGACACGTGTCAAGCGCTCATTGGCCGAGGGGTCACCTCAACTGGTTGGCGCTGGCAGCCGCATGTGGCCGCATTTAATGCGGCTGTTGGATGGGACGTCTGTGCGGGGTACGGTGATCTGTACGCATGTGAGGCAGATATCTTGTCGAGTAAGGTGCCTTCGGCCATAGAACAGTAGCCGAGGGCTCTTCCTCCCGATGGCACCCCTGGTGCTGAGGGCTCACAGTGCCGAGGGCTACTGTTTTCGCCGTTTTCTCCCAGTTTCTTAGTTTGCTTGAGAAACCCGCTCTGTGATAATTTGGAGCCTTCGGCCAGGGGGGCGAAGGCACCCCTGTGCGTTGTGCGGACTGCTTGGTACTCTGGGCGCTGTGATTTGGGCCTGTTGGGCCTGTTGGGCCTTTGGTGGAGTAGTAGGAGTCTGTGGGCCGGGGGTTCCCGGGCCATATACTCCATCATACTTTTTATTTCATTATGCAATAAATAATACGGGGTATATCTTTTACTTAAGAAAACGAAACCTAACAATAATATTGAAGGAGCTTAAGGTATTGTCCCTAATAATGTTAATAAAGTTAGAGACCATTTTGTAACACTCAAATCAGTTAAATTCAAAAAATATACTGAAATTGATGAAATTCTAGAAAGAAATAACTATAATAATCCTCTATATTAATTTCTGTCAATTTAATTGAAAAGTAAATACAATCTCACTAATTTAATTATAACACAATTCAATGTTCATAAACCATTTTTACATTTATATATGCTTCTTTATGATTATCGAGTAATTATTGATTAATAGGTTTTTGTATCAAGACTACCACTATAGTTTACCCCATTCATATTTTGTGTGTTATTATTATTTTTATTTGGGGTTATAATTATTGTAGAGGACCATTAGTTTTCCTTATGTTATTTAATCTCAAGTATGCTTTGATATGACCTTTCTACTCTTTGCAAATTGTAACCCTTTCTTTCTATAACTAATAAATTGATGTGGTGTTCTTTGGGGCCCGCCACAAAAAGCCACGCTTTTTATTTAATAATGGGATTAAAAATGTAGATTATGTGTAAAAAATTTACTTTTGAGAACCTTGTGAGGATTATAGTCATGTAATTCATGTTTACAACACTCATAGTTCTGAGTATAATGTATGAAAAAAAATCACTAATACTTCTACCGGGAAAGTGATGGAGAAAAATGTGATTTGGTAACTTTTGGTGAGTATAGTTGTGTTCAAAGTTATTGTGATATAGTTTGTACGATAGACACTTTGAACACAATTATAGTCATTAAAAGTTATTAAGTCACATTTTTGTCCATGAGTTTTTTAGTAATATTTTAGGGAAAAAACTCATAATATATTCCCTCCGTTTCTCAAGACTTTGCCATTTTTCAATTTTTCTGTCAATTGTGTTCAACTTTGACCAATTATATATCCTTGAGGGAAATTAAATATAATCTAACAATGACATGAAAAGTTATTTTTTAAACGTATTTTCATAAAAGTATAAAATGTATAACTTCCACACTACTCTGTAATATACTAATAAAAATCATAGTCTAAAATGTTTTACATCATTAGCTTGAAAAGACAAATATGATAAAATTTTAAGGGACAAAGGTAGCATAAATTTATGCACGCGTGTTGTGCATTTTTGTAAATGCTCAATATGATTTATTTTGTAAAACACATCCACACAAAAATACTCCTTATGAATTAAAATCCAGGGGCAGGAGGAAATTTTAGAATTGTTAATGTTCAATTTTCTTAGGTCAACTTTTAAAATCATTTTGATAGTATATAAATCATTTTTACACGTGGGACGGAATAAAAGATTATATAACTTATCATGCTCTGAAGAAATACACATCTGACTTATTTTGATGTTTTTTAAGGGAAAATTTCCGAAATAGAATTAAAAAAGTTTGAAAATTCCAAAATAGGATTGTCATGTTTTTATTCCTAAAATATGAGTAATTACTGCCAAGTTTGGAAAATAATGTAATGTTTATAGTCTGGTACTGCCAAAACATGGCAGTAATTAGTCCTATTTTGAGAACAAAAAAATGATAGTCCTATTTTGGAATATACAAACGTTTTTAGTCCTATTTTGGCTAATTTCTCTTTTTTAATTCAATATATATTTTTCAAGTTGAGGAATCATGCTAGGCCCCGGGCCACCTCGAATTTCAATTTTTTAAATAACTTTATGATAAAAAAAATATAAATAATTTTTTATAAAAAAATTATACCGACTTAGTTCAATGTAGTTTTGTGAAGTACAACATCATGAGACTTTCAACGATCACAAGTAAATTATGAAGCACAACCTTATGGAGACTTTCAACCATCACAAGTAAATTATGAAGCACAGCGACAATACGTGTAGGTAGTTATAGGGAGTTTATTAAGAACTAAGTCACATAACTCGTAAATAATGAACATTTTAATGTCATGCCAATGTGCCATTGGATGTCATGCATCTCAATGTGTTACTTCATCTCCAGTTACTCACATTCCTGAAGGCCACAAAAGATGACCATCTCACCAATTGAGAACTCCCAACGAAGACTATATCTTAATCTGCCTATTCATTACCAATCACTTACAACTACTTTTCTTCTTATATCAACAACAAAACTTTTATCCACACAGAGAATGATGTTTATATCATGGAATCGGTAGTTGGAATGATTGATGAATTTGTCCTCCCCACGTTATAGAGAGAGATTCCTAACAGAATCAACATCACAAAGCATCTTGAAGCATATTATGTCAAACACAAAAGTGTAGACGACACTTTTCATCATCCTCGCCAACTTGGTGCAGAACCTTGCGGTCCTCGGTGTGCTCATTCCTTGACTTAGAGAGAACATGGCTCTTCCACCACCACCCCACTCACTAACCAGCTCCCACTATGCAACATCAAAGGCATAGTAGCAGTTGGCACCATCTCAAATGAAGTCGAGGCCCTCGTCTAACCAGGTATTCCCTCTGTCCGACAGACCTCACTCTTCGGCCTTTGACCGTCTGGGGAATCGGACAAGCGGGAGCGATAGTCAATCCAAGAGCGGCTCGACTCCCGGAAGACATCTCCTACCCACACCTCTATCCAAGAAAACAACAGATCTAGATGTTTGGTGCCCTGGATATCATAACATCACGCACACCAAGACAAACAGAAGAGGATGCTACACGAGGACAATGCTCGTCACAAAATCAACCTGACACACTCAGAAAGGGCGACTGTAACACCGTCCTCAAGTATAGTTACTGTTGGGATATTGATCCAGAGGCCCAATACCCGGGTCAGGAAGGCCCAAGATACCCGGCCCAAGCAACGGGCCCATCACGCTATGATAAGATAATCAAGGTAGAAATTATGCCGAACGAGATTCGGCCCAAATAAGGGTTGGCCCAGTGAGAAGACATACCGAACGGAGTTCGGACTATATATTATACTTGGGCCAATTTGACAGCATCTTCAGCATAGCCCAACATCCCGTTCGAGCAACGGCCAACCGGCAAGTGGCCAGGTGCAATTAATGCCAGATTGTGACATCAGCAAGTGGAAAATGGGTGACCAAGTCGGTGGAACAATGGCCAATCAGCATAGGGCAGCCCATGCTCTCCACTAGTATAAATAGAAGGTTTCAAGTCATTGTAAGGGTTAGCATTTCAATACTCAGGCCCTAGAATAGCATCATTGCTATTATTTCTTGTATTAAAGCATTGTTTCCGACCTACTGATCGGGAAATTCCTTGTAATCAGACTGGTTAGTTAATACAAGTGAGCTTTCGAGTATTAGTGAGTTCACATTTTATATTTTGTTTATACACTTTGATTCTGTGCCATTCCTGATATATCCAAAGTTCGTGTTGGGCTTTCGGATCTACGGGATTTACACTCAACATTGGCGCCATCTGTGGGAAACTTGCAAAAAGTTTCACATTCAAATCATCCAAAAACCTCTATTTTCAAAAATGGTCATAATCAGCTCCTATCATACAAACGACGGTTCACGCTGTCACGGGAGGAGTCACACCCCGGGGAGTCAAAACCCTCAGGGACAATCCAGCCGAGGATCATATCCTCGTTTTGATGGGGATTTTGTGATTCCCGAATCCCTGAGAAGGAATCCTCAGGCCATGCGAGACATGGCTCAGGTCATGCAGCATATGGCGAACGAGGAGGAAGGAGGGTCCAACTTTACAGGGGAGACTCCACGCACGGAAACAACTACAGCATCATCCCGTTCGCATGCCCATCGGGATAATCGACGTAGCGCCCCACCAACAGCGCACCACAGTCCCAGCGATCGAACCCTGATCGGGTCACAAGCTAGAGGACCAACTCCCATTGGTCATCATTTCCAGAATGCCGGGCGGGAGAATACCAGGGCCCCTCAACGGCATTGGGACCGGGACTATACGAACATGAGGGCTCCACCACCGCCCCCTTTGACGGCCCAGGAGGAAGAAATGGCCGAGATGAGGAGGCAGATGAATGAGATGCGGGACCAAATGAACAGGGCACCTGTACAACCTGCCCCACTTCAGCTGGGAATTACTTCCCCTTTTACTAGGGAACTCATGTACGCAGACATCCAAGGGGGTGCCAAGCCACCGACCGGCCAAATATATGACGGGGTGGGAGATCCCCACGTGCATTTGAGGAGTTACCAAGGGGGACTCATGCTGCTAGGAGCACCCGAGGCCGCTATTTGCCGGTTGTTTTTTAGTACGCTCAGGGGGCCCGCCCAGGAGTGGTTCGGGACACTACAGCCCGGATCAATCAACAGCTTTGCCGAGTTATCGGCGTTATTCTTGGCCCAGTTTGCTTCCAGTGCCAATCCCAAACGGCACTTCAGCTATTTGACCAGCGTGAAGCAAAACGCCAAAGAGACCCTCAATCAATTTCTGAAAAGATGGAGGGACGAAACTTTGACGGTGGGAAACATGACGGATGATACCGCCATTACCCTATTCACGAATGCTCTCTGAACGGGGGAGTTGTACAAGGAATTAAAGAAAAATCCGGGTACAGTCTACGCCGAAGTATTAGACAGGGCTCGCAAGCATGCCGCCCTAGAAGAGGAGATAATGATCAGGGATAAGGTCATTGCGCCTGCTGCCCCGATCAGAATGGCCGATCGGCCGGGTCCCAGCCCAGCGACCGCTATACCTCCCAAGCAAGGGAGATTTACTCCCCTGGTCCTATCAGTAGCGACCATTTATCAGAACGAGAGGGACAATATTCCCCTCCCGACTGATTCTGGACAGTTTATGGGAGCGGACGACAATGCTTTCTGTAAATATCACAACACGAAAGGTCATGCCACCAATGCCTGCAGGGCTCTACAAACAGCCATTGAGGATTTGATCTGAAGGGGTCATCTGGGCAAGTATGTGAATAAGGATCCAAGCGCTGTGGGCACGTTGAACCCAATCAGGAAACCTAATAGCTGGCGCCGGGATGCCCAACGTGACGCCCAGCCTCAAAATGATGTGTATGTTCCCCCCAGGGATAAACCAGAGGGCTCGGGAGGCCCTGGAAAGAAACCTCGAATGGAGGTCAAGGTTATATTCGGGGGCGGGGAGGCAGGTGATTCGAACGCCGAACGGAAAAGGTTCGAGCGAAGTCTTTATGTGGGATCCGTCTCCGCTCCCCCCCAGAAGAAAGGAAGGACGGACCCGATCACGTTCGGGCCGGCTGATTTACCCAACTCTCCAAGCCCACACAGGGATGAACTGGTGGTAAGCATGTGTATTGACAATGCTTTGATCCGCCGAGTACTGGTCGATACCGGGAGCAGTGTTAATGTATTGTATCTACAATCATTCGAAAAAATGGGTCTACAAAGAAGCCAACTGACCCACCTACGGACCCCACTGGCATGTTTCACCGGTGATTGCATTGAAGCTGAGGGTACCATCCAATTGATGGTTGAAATTGGGGATGAAACACACAAAGTGTCACTCCGAATGACGTTCGTGGTGGTGGATATAAAGTGTGCCCACAATGCCATTTTGGGCCGACCGGGATTGGAAGATCTGGAGGTAATAGCCTCTGTCCGCCACTCATGCATCAAATTCCCTACAGACACTGGGGTTGGGGTGGCCAGAACTGATCCGACGACAGCCCGGACATGTTATCGGGAGGCCCTGAAACAGATGAACACTCGTGGGATGCTGGTTAATACCATTGAAGTGGAAACCCACCGAACGGAGTTCGAGGCACACCCAGAGCCCGCCACCCTTCTTGAACAAATCGACCTCGATTTCCCCCGAACCGTAAGGTGGCTATCGGGGTATATCTGGAGGCTGATATCCGGGATGGCGTGATCGTCGTCCTCAAAAAGTTTCAGGTATTGTGTGCCCGGGGGCCAGAAGATATGCCCGGTATTGATCCGGAGATAATATGTCACAAACTTGTCGTTCGGCCTGATGCAAAACCAGTCCAGCAGAAGAAACGGTATCAAGCAACCGAACGGTGGGAATTCACAAAGAAGGAGGTGGCCACCTTGCTGAAAATAAAGCACATCCGTCCGGTAATCCACGTAGAATGGCTATCCAATGTGGTTCTAGCCCCAAAACAATCTACTTGGAGAATGTGTGTGGATTACTCTGACCTGAATAAGGCTTGTCCCATGGATCCCTATCCAGTGCCGAGGATCGATCTGCTAGTAGATGAAACTGTCGGATGTGAATTGCTAAGCTTCATGGATGCTTTCCGGGGTTACCATCAGATATTCATGCACCCGGCTGATGCAGAGAAAACGGCGTTCGTTACTTCGGATGGTGTGTTTTGCTATATCGTCATGCCATTCGGATTAAAGAACGCAATGGCAACTTTTCAGAGGATGATCGAGATGTTGTTCAAAGAAGTGCTGGGTGTCACAATGGAAGAGTATGTTGATGACATCCTGATCAAAAGCAGGAAGAAGGAAAACCATGTCCTGGACATAGAGAAGGTGTTCGGGATAATGCAGAAAGCAAATATGAGGCTGAATCCCAAGAAATGTGATTTTGCGGTAAGAGGGGGCAAATTTTTGGGATACATGATGAGCGAGAGGGGGATTGAGCCCAATCCTGAAAAAGTAAAGGCAAATGTGGATATGGAGGCTCCAAGAAATCTCAAGGAAGTGCAAAGATTGACCGGTCAGTTAGCAGCCCTGAGCAGATTTCTATCCAAACTGGCTGATCGAGCTATTCCGTTCTTCCAGATTATGAAGAAAGCCAACCCCTTTGAATGGACGGCCGAATGCCAAATGGCCTTTGAAGATTTCAAGACGTATCTGTCTTCCCCCTGGTCTTGACAAAACTCGAACCAGGGGAACATCTGTATATGTACCTAGCTGTAGCTGACCTGGCCGTGAGCACAGTACTGTTGAAAGAAGAAGATGGCGTTCAACGGCCAATCTATTTTGTAAGCAAGGCTTTGAACGGCCCGGAAACCAGGTACACCTTGCTAGAGAAAACTGTACTGGCCCTAATAGCTGCCATTAAACATCTGGCACCATATTTCCAGACCCACCCGGTAACTGTGTATACTACTCAGCCGCTGGCCACCATCTTGAGAAATCCTATGGCAAGTGGACGCATTACCAAGTGGAGCCTCCTGATCGGCCAATATGAGGTGGATTTCAAGCCTCGACCTACTATCAAAGGGCAGGCCCTGGCAGATTTCATTGCAGAATGTACCGCCCGGCCTTCAGAAACAGATTCAGAGAACAATGGGCTGTGTGTGTATGGTGCAGATTCAGATAACTGGTGAGAAATGTATGTGTATGGTGCAGCTAGTGCCAAGGGTTGTGGAGCTGGAGCTGTGATTACATCGCCCGAGGGGTTCAAAGCATATTATTCTATCCATTTTGACTTCAAGGTAACCAACAATGAGGCTGAATATGAGGCTCTCATTGCTGGTTTAAAATATGCAAAGGCCCTGGGTGCCGATCGGTTAAAAGTCCGGTCGGATAGTCAATTGGTAGTACATCAAGTAAACGACACTGCTGAGGCCAAGGAAGAGAGAATGAAGGCCTACAAGGAGATAGTTGAGGAGCAGATAAGTAAATTTGAACAAGTGGTGCTCGACCAAATATCCAGGATTGAAAATACTGAAGCAGATATCCTATCCAAGTTAGAAAATGCAGCGTTCGACGATCGGGCACAGGAGATCCCGGCTCATATCCAACGTTTTGCCCATCGGGAAACATTGGCGACCCCAGCAATCATGGTGCTCCAGATTGAGGCCATATCTTATGCCATCCCGAGCTGGGTCATAGATATGACCAACTACCTGAAAGACGAGACCCTCCCACAAGATAAAAATCCTGCTTATCAGATAAAATGCATCCAGAGGAGGGCTTCCATGTTCGAATTGGTGGACGGGCAGCTGTACAAAAAGACATTTGGTGGGCCGTATCTGAAATGCCTCCCACCCGATCTAGCGGCGGCTGTAATGGAAGAAATTCATGAAGGTATCTGTTCCAGCCACCAAGGGCCCAAGACACTGGCCAGAAAAATCATCCTACAAGGGTATTATTAGCCGACTATCCAACAGGACTGCTTTGCACATACTAGGAAATGTAAGGTATGCCAACTGTACGCACCGGTCCCCGGACGGCCTGCCACTTTCTACACTCCAATGACGGTGGCCCTTCCGTTCGCAAGATGGGGGATAGACCTGTTAGGCCCTCTACCTACGGTCCCTGGAAACAACAAGTATATCATCGTGGGGATAGATTACTTTACTAAATGGGTAGAGGCCGAGCCACTGGCCAGCATCACAGATGTTAAGTGTCAAAAGTTTGTCTGAAAGAATATCATTTGCCGTTTCGGAATCCCTGAGCAGATCGTAACGGATAATGGAAGGCAGTTCGTGAGCCGGAATTTTGAGAACTACCTGGTCAAATGGGGAATCAAGGATTCCAGAGCATCCGTGGCGTACCCTCAGGCGAATGGCCAAGTAGAGAATATGAATCGTACTATCATGGATGGTATGAAGAAAAAGCTGGAAGAATACTCCTCATCGTGGCCTGATCAGTTAAACTATATCCTATGGACTTACAGGACCACACCCCGAACGGCCACGGGAGAAACTCCATTCGCCCTCACCTATGGTTTCCAGGCCAAAGTACCAACGGAGATCCTAGTTCCCACACACCGAACGGTGCATTACAGCCCAGAACAGAATGAAGACAACTTACGGGCCGAATTGCATTTCATAGAAGAAAGAAGGGATCTGGCAGCTGCACGAATGGAAGAGTACCACAGAGCCACAAGAAGATATTTTGATAAGAAAGTTAAAGTTCGTTCAATAGAGGTAGGGGACCTGGTGCTAAGGAAGCGAGAAAAAAGCAAACCGCTCGAAAGTGGAAAAATGGCACAAAATTGGGAAGGCCCCTACCAAATATGTAAGAAATATGCTTCAGGAACGTTTGGCCTACAAAATACCGAAGGCCGACCGGCAGGTACTTGGAATGTGGAAAATCTAAGGAAATTTTATCAGTAGAAACGGCTGTTGCCACCTCTAAAAAAAATGTATAGAGAGGGAGACATAACATCCACATAAACACAGCCCATGATTAACACGATCATTCTGGATGACCGAATGAGGAACGGGTTAACAACATGGAAGGAAAATCAATTCTCAGCTAAGGGAGTTTTTGACCCTAGATTTATGAAGGAATAAAGGGATCGAAAACGGCTTGAAGAATTGAGGCTCAGAAAATCGGTGCCCCTGGTTAACACGATCATTCCGGATGACCGAATGACGAACGAGTTAACAGCATGGAAGGAAAGTCATTCTCAGCCAACGGCTTGGAGTTTGACGCTCAGATAGTCTCACCTCAGCGGTTAATATGAGAATCGATTCTGGAAAACCGAATGATGAACATATTAGCAGTTTGGAGGGAGCCATTATTTCAGCAAGAGTTTTGACCCTGTAATTATGCATTGATGAAGGGATCAAAATGGTCTGGAGTTCGAGGACAGTGATTCTCACCTCAGCTTTTTAACACGCAAAATCATTCCGGACGACCGAATGACGAACGGGTTAACAGTTTGGAGGGAGCTGAGTCGTCAACTTGGCCAAAGTCGACCCTGTAATTACGTACGGGCAAAGGGATCAAAACGGCTTGGAGATGGTGTCAAGACTGTAAGATATGGATTAACCGAGTGACATTCGGATAAGGTACGGATTGTCGCTTGGGGAATCGGAACTATGGTTTTGAAAAAGCTCGCCTCAGTCATGAACTTGATTCGGAAGCGAGTCGCCCTTTTAGCTATAAGTAAGGAATGACCCAATTCGGTGATCTTGCTTATAGTTCGAAAAGGGTTACCTCAGACCCCTAATATGGATGATACGAGCCAGAGAGAATAGTTCGGAATGCATCAGAATTATGGGTTTGGAAGGGAGATAGTCTCACCTCAGCTTGTTAACGCGTGGAATCATTCTGGATGACCGAATGACGAACGGGTTAACAGTTTGGAGGGAGCCCCTGTCCCAGCTGAGAGTTTGACCCTGTGGTCACGATCAAAACGGCTTGGAGGAATTCACCTCAGCTAAGAGTTTTGAACCCGTGCGTCACGAACGGAAAAGGGATCAAAACGGGCTCGGGAAAGGTGTCAGAACAATTGTGAAGAGGTAGCCTCACCTCAGCTTGTTAACACATGGGATCATTCTGGATGACCGAATGACGAACGGGTTAACAGTTTGGAGGGAGCCCCTGTCCCAGCTGAGAGTTTGACCCTGTGGTCACGATCAAAACGGCTTGGAGGGATTCACCTCAGCTCAGAGTTTTGAACCCGTACGTCACGAACGGAAAAGGGATCAAAACGGCCGGGCTCGGGAAAGGTGTCAGACATAAAGATACATGAGCCGAGTGATGTTCGACCACATAGAGCGGATTGTGAACAAAAAATCAAAGGAAAAATAGAAAAAAGACAACAGATAAAGAAAGAAGTCCAGTTTATTGTTCGGCATTACTAGTCGGAATATACAAGAAGAACAAGGAAGCAAAAAATACAGTAAGGCTATGCTACTGGAGGATTGCCGTTCGGGGAAGGTGAAGGTTGAGAGCTCCCTTCCTGCACTGCATCACCAGGCGCTGCTTTGGACCTTTTTTCCATGATACGGTCATATGTATTCCCGAACAGGTCGTCGAAGCCTAATTCGTCAGGATCAAACGGCTTGGGGAAATGCTCTAGGATCAAGTCGAGGTTCCTATCCAGAAGCAGGTCCTGGCTTTGCTTCACAGTTTTCTCGGTCAGGTCATCCAAGAAAGATTTCCCTTCCGGCGTGCTGTCCAGGAGATCGATCCCGGCCTTGATGGGATCTTCGCTTTCACGAAAGAATTGGCCAAGGTGAGGACCCAGGAACTGCCGGGACGTGTTCTCCAGAGCGATGTTCAGCCCCTTGCCCCGTTGAAAATCCATTATCGATTGATGAGCAATCTGGGAAGTGTTGACCGTGTAAGGTTCGGGCAGATGGTCGCCAACAGCTTTATCAAATTTGATCCCAGCAGATTCAGCAGCTCGCACCTTGGCCCGGAGTTCTTTAATCTCCTAGTCGCGGCGGCGGGACTTCTCCTGCATCTCAGCCAGAGCAGCTTTTGCCTTCTCACCCTCCTTGGCCTGCTCTTGGAGATCGGCCGCTAACTTCCGAGCGGCAGAAAGGAGGACCTGGCTGTCATCCCGATCGCTGGCCAGGGCTTTCATTTCCTTCTCGGCTGCAAGAAAGGCCTTGTGATAGTATACACCGGCCTGAAAACGAGATTACAATAAAAGTCAGATAAAGTAAAACATGAAGAATAGAAAGGCATGGATCGGAATGAAGTGTACCTTGAGTGCTTCCTGGTGACCTGCTTCGAAAAGATCCGACCAGTGGGTCAGGTTCGTGAAGCTCGGGGGAACCTTGATTGCAGTATGACACCACATAGAAGATGGCATCAACCCGAACAGATACCTACCTTCTGATCTGGGCCCCATGTTTGAAAATTCGATAAACATCCGATCATCGATCGGTGCGTCAGTAAGAGCCGGAGTTGATTTTTTGGCAGGCACCGATCTTTTGGGTTCAACCTCCGGCCCGGTCAAATCAACCACATGGTCGATCGGGATCAATTGATCACCATCATTCCCTTTGTGCTTCTTCCGGGTTTGCTCCGCCGAGTCACGATCGGCTATCATTTTCTCCTTGCCTTTACCAGAAGAAGCCGTCAGGGTAGCAGAAGAGATAGAACGACGGACGGGTATGGGGGATATCACACCTGCAAAAAAGAGGAATAAAAGATAAGAAGCTGAGTTGTGAGAATGAAGGATGATCGGGTTAAAACCCTACTACGCTTACCGATTCCGGCAGATAACATGCTTGAAGTAGTGACAAAACTCCGGAGACTTCGGGTTCCTCCCATCCGCAAAGACTCAGCTTGGGAGCGTAGAACGGCGTCCACCCTGGGCTGAGAATCCCGAACGGGGTATGCGTTCCACCTATCCGGGAATGGCAGAGAATCACCTACCCGAACGAACAAGAAACGCTCCTCCCAGTCAGCCGGCGGGGTAAGATTCTCTGTGAACAACTGACGATCAGAACGAGCTACCAGCTTCAGGTACCCGGTCGTCCAGTAAGGCTGATAGCAGTAATGGTGAAGGAACAGATCGACGCTTGGAGTGATCCTCAACTCATGGCATCGAATGATGAAGCCTTTCAGAATGCGGTAGGTGCTGGACACGAACTGAGCGGGTAGTACAGAAACCCGACGTAAGAACTCCACAATGAATGAATGGAGAGGGAAGCGAAGCCCAGCAGTCAGAGCGTCGAGGTGCACTAGCACGTGCCCCGGTCGGTGCCTCATCGGGTGCCGAATGAATCCAGCGTAGTATTCCCTTGGTGGGGGCAATAACTGGCTAAGTTGCCGTTCGACATCTTCTGGAAGACGTTGTTTTTGTTTGCGTATGCGAGTGAAGTGTAGGGGAATGCGGGGTGGCCGCTCGGGCATCCCCTTGTTATACACCTGGACATCATCACCTGACAGAGAGCCATCATCTTGTGGCTGTTCGGTGTGTTTGCCGGCCTGAGGATTGGCGGGTTTGGGTGTTTGGGAAGAAGAGCCTTCGGCCTTGTTACCAGTGGATGTCTTGCTTGTGCGAATCAAAGGCATCTCTTCAGATTCTGAGCTAGAGGGGTAATACATAAAAACACTGGAGAAACTCTGGGAATTCTAGAGAGAGAAGGCTTGAAAGTACGCAAGAAAATTCTGGGAATTCTAGAGAGAGAAAGCTCGAAAGAAAAGTGAGAAAACAGGAGGAGAAATTAGGGGAAGCACCTCTCTATAGATAGGGAAAGTGCCGCACAAATCCATAATCCATGAGCAACACGTGGCATTGGGTGGTTACGATTAATCTGGGGCATTTATGATTCATTTTTTGTGCACGTACCCCGAACGGGCTTACAGAGGAACAGTAAAGATAACGGGGAAATGGCTAAAATCTATTTAGATCATCGATTACCGAATGACGAACGGGCTTGCAGAGGATTAGCAAAGATCACAGGGACTTGCTGTTTAGAATAACCAAGAAAACGGCTAAGTCCTAAAAATTGTCCTGAAGCCCGACTGGCTATCAACGTCGTAAAAGGTTATCTGAAATCAAACGACTAAGTCCTAACAATTGACCTGAAGCCCGACCGGCTATCAACGTCGTAAAAGGTTATCTGAAATCAAACGGCTGTCCTAAAAATTGATCTGAAGCCCGAATGGCTACCAACTTACGAAGAAGCCCAGGGGCGAAGAAAACCAAGAAAACAGCTATCCTAAGGATTGATCTGAAGCTCGACCTGCTATCAACGTTGTAAAAGATTATCTGAAGCCAGAATGTGCTAAGTCCTAAAAAATGATCTGAAGCCCGAACGGCTGAGTCCCAGAGAGAAGGGGTTTTTTCCTTAATAAATTATCAGAACTTTCCAATGCCCGAACGGCGATCAACGGCTTTAGGGGTATTTAAGTAAGAAGTAAAGTCAGGAAATTGGTTAAGTCCTACAAAACGGGCCGAATCCCGAATGACGAGTAAATCATTCAATAAAGGCAGGAAAGACAGTACACAAGGCTTCATGCAAAAAAAGAGATATGTATTCATCGGTTCTACTGACCGGGAAGTACAAGCTACTTAAAGAAAAGAGAATTACAACGATTAATTTAAAAGGTACATATAGATTATTGGCCAGGGGCCATTTCCTCTCCCTCTTCGTCCTCGTCTTCATCATCATCATCAGACGGGGGTCCAGGCTCTCTCCCAGCAGCCCGATCAGCTTCCCGCTGCTGATATCGCAGAAATTTCTCAAATTGAGCTTGTATAATGTCATCCTTGGGAAGATCAGAAGCCTAAACCGGCCTCCCCAGATTGTTTTGAAGCTGAGCAACGAAGGGACGCAGCAGGACCTGGCCGATCTTGCCATAAAGATCTGTAACAATGGAGTCATTCCATTTTTTGGCCTCAGGATCCTTGTCCAAAAGAGCCACCCCTGCCGAGAGCCGACCAGCACCTTTAGGAAAACCCTTCAGGTATGCTCCAAAGGCAAATGGGATTTGCATCCTTGCATAATCATCCTTGATGATGGAGAATTCATCAGAGGATTTAAATGTTTCCCGAACGGCGGAAAGATCCACATTAACTTCACAGGGGCCGTCCAGGATGCTGGAGGGCATCTCCTCAAACTTGATCTGTGCGGCCTCGGCAGCGATGACCTTTGCCTGTGAAGCTGCAAGTTGGACCCGAAGGGTACTGAGCTCAGCATCCAGCCTTTGTTTTTCCTCCGCGAAAGCCTTCCGTTCGGCTTCCAGGGAGGAGATGGCGGCAGCAGCGGTTTGCTCAGCAGAGGATTGAGCAACAATCAGTTCCCATTCCTTGGCCAGACGGGCTTCCCGCATTTGCAGGGTGTACAAACCCATCTACAAAGCACCGTTCGAGAGTTAATACTGATTACAGAGAATAAAATGAAAACAGAGCGCAAAAGATAATATACCTTCAGAGCGGTCAAGGCCAAGCATTCTTCAGATTGCTCGACCGGCAACTGGGGAAGGGAGAAATTGTTAAACCAGGAGGATGTCGACCAGATCTGGCTCGCGGTGGAACCAACCCTTTCTAACACCTCGTGAACAGGATCCGATAAGGAGATCCGCTCGACCTGACCAGTGATATGGTCGGTATGAGTCCCACCTACATTCGAGGGTTCCCCCTGAACGGAGTCGAAGTGTTGGGAGAACTGATGCAGTTGGTCAGAGCCAAACCGATCGTCGACCAGCATGGCGTCGAATTGGTCCTGATGGACTTGCTGTATCGGTTGTGGCTCTGGAAGCGGTTGAAAAGACCCAGCATCCTGGGCAGGAGCAATAGAGGGAGTAGGTTGGGGGTTCTTCCTGGACTTTTTCCGTTTACCGGCCCCACCGGCTGCAATAACTCTGCTATCGTCCATGGGCAGATCTGGGTTTGGTGCTGAAAAAAGACAAAGGACAATGTTAGTATCGAGCGGCCTTAGCGTGTGAGAAACTAGAAAAAAGAACGAAAGAACGTTTCTCGCACGGGAAGGACCGCCCGGACCATGGCACTTGGTTTCTCAAAACAAGTAAAACCCAAGAGAACGGGCAGTACCTATCCCGGCTTTAACAAGTCGATCGGGAGTCAGATAACTCGTGATGTCCATGCATTTATCCTTCTCCACAGCCAGCACGTCCTTGTAAATTTCTTCAGTAAGGACAGGATCAGGAGTCTTGCGGGGGAAGGCATTCCATTTGCGGGGAATTAGGCCGTCCGGGACAGACACGAAGAAAAACCGGTCTTTCCACCCTTTGATTGAGGTTGGATTCCCTTTGAATAGAATGTGTCCCGTTCGGGCACTAGTGGCCAGATAGCCGTGGGTTTGTTGGGGGGCTACCTTGAAAAATTGATGGAAGAGTTCTAGGATTGGTCGGGCGCCGGCATCTTTACAACGGCAAATAAAACCCGCCATTGCCCGATAGAAGTTCGGCATAATTTGTGCCGGTACAACTTCGTAGAAATTGAAGAATGAAATGTAAAAGGGGTGTAGCGGAAACCTAAGGCCGGCCCTAATTGAGTCAAAATGAACTATAGTCATTCCGGGCCTATGACGCATTGGGTGAAGCCCAGCTTGCAAACGGAAATCCACCGGGTCAGGGATAAGGGCCGGAATTTCGGCCCTATTATGGGAAGTCAGTTTTTGCCGCCTCTCCCTAATCAATTTTAGGTCAAGGGTATGGCGAGGGAAATCGTTGGGACGTCCGGCCGCCATGGAGGCTATTTCATCCTCGGATTTGGTATCGTCGGAATCTTCACTGGAGGAAGAAGAAGTGCTAGGAAGGTCCCCCGCCTCAGCCCTGGTATTCGTCGTCGTTTCAGTAGAACCACCGGCAAACGGGACTGTGATGACGTCCACAATAGCGGCGTCACGGTCATCTCCATGGGAGGCCATCTCCGAATCAGAGGAATGCTGTTTGGGGCTCATCTCGGTCGACCCAGAAATGAAGATAAGGAACAGAGGGAGGGAAGGTACCTGAGCGATGGAAGCTGGGAGAAGATTGCAGGGGAATCAACAAGGCGCAGAGAATTGCAGAATCGAAACCCGGATTTGAGAAGTTAAAGGCTAATTTATAGCCTTGAAACCGCCGTGCCAAGAACCAATCAGGGAGCGACACGTCACTAGAAGCATTTAAGCTAAACACGTGTCTAATGAAAAGACTAAACGACGGTTACCATGATGAATATGGGTAAATGAAGCGGCAGCCGTCAAATCACAGCATGGGGAACTGATTACTTCTGTACCCCGATCGCCATTCGGCAGATTGCAACATTGGTATTCATACTTCCTAATGCACTCACTGTTGTTCGAGATATTGGAAGTGGGGGACTTGTATTGGGATATTGATCCAGAGGCCCAATACCCGGGTCAGGAAGGCCCAAGATACCTGACCCAAGCAACGGGCCCATCACGCTATGATAAGATAATCAAGGTAGAAATAATGCCGAACGAGATTCGGCCCAAATAAGGGTTGGCCCAGTGAGAAGACATACCGAACGGAGTTCGGACTATATATTATACTTGGGCCAATTTGACAGCATCTTCAGCATAGCCCAACATCCCGTTCGAGCAACGGCCAACCGACAAGTGGCCAGGTGCAATTAATGCCAGATTGTGACATCAGCAAGTGGAAACATGGGTGACCAAGTCGGTGGAGCTCTCCACTAGTATAAATAGAAGGTTTCAAGTCATTCTAAGGGTTAGCATATCAATACTCAGGCCCTAGAATAACATCATTGCTCTTATTTCTTGTATTAAAGCATTGTTTCCGACCTACCGATCGGGAAATTCCTTGTAATCAGACTGGTTAGTTAATACAAGTGAGCTTTCGAGTATTAGTGAGTTCACATTTTATATTTTGTTTATACACTTTGATTCTGTGCCATTCCTGATATATCCAAAGTTCGTGTTGGGCTTTCGGGTCTACGGGATTTACACTCAACAGTTACTTTTTAGTAAATGATGTAATAAACCTTGAATGGATGATATATGAATTTACGTGGTTGTAAATTTTTAATTATTTCTTTTGCGTGAATAGTAAATTGCACGCGGGACCCACACCGGGGATGGGGGGCCACTCAATAATTCCGAGACCACATGTTATATTATCTTGGTCTAGATAATATGTATGTGGTGGTGGATATTTATTTGGGCCATAGAAAGGGTGTAGAACTGATCCGTTGATCAAACGAGGCCCAATTATCAGTATAAGCAATTTATCTGATAACAGCCCGAAAATGAATTTCAAGGACTTCTAAATTAAGGTTGGGGAATTTATATTCATTCTAAGGTCTGATAGTGATTGAGGACATGTGTTATATTTTATTCGACCCGATAAAATAAAATACAATTAAAACAGTCCGAGAATACAACTTTCGGGGCATATTGTACAAATCTGGACACAAAGGGATGACCTCCCACATGAGCGGGGGGAACCCCACGAATTGTGTAAACAATTAGAGCATGATTGGGTGTTAGGGGGCTGAAGACATGTGAAAGGATGGGGAAGACCAAGTTTGACACAAAAAGGGGTCCTCTCACATTTATTTGGCCAAAGAGACAAAAAGGACACCCTCCCTCTTTGCTAACCACTTCACCTCGACCAAGCCACTCATTTTGGAGAGAGAAGCTCTGGAAATTATCACCTACACCATTGTTATTCGAACCAAGCTCAAAGGAGGTCCAAGAAGGAAGTTTAAGGAGGATTAAGGAAAGGAAAAGCTAGGAAAAGTGTGAAGAATTAAGGTAATAACCTTATAACGACTTTTCCTCAACTTCTTATCTACCACACGACTCATATATCATATGAAGGACCCCTAATATTGTTCTAAATGTTTAAGAGTGTAGAATGAGGGGTTGGAAGGCAGTTCTAAGTCCAAGAACGGACTTAGAAGCCAAAAGTGACCGGTTCGCCGGAAAAAACCTTTTAGAGGTTATTTGTATTAATATGGGTTTTGTGATTATGAAACCTTGTTAGTAACTTGCCTAAGGTATTCAAGAAACTTTCACGGAGTTGAAAGGGTCGCCGGAATTGTCGCCGGAGTTCGCCGAAGTTCGTCGGAGTTTCACCGAAGCTAAATCGGGAAGTCTAGAACTTCATAAGCGTCATTAAGGTGAGAAGACGCTTTTATGCTTTATAACTTTTGCTTGAGGAATGAGATTACCTAAGGTAATCAAGAATATGTTTTATGGAATGATTAAAGATAATCAAGTATTTGTTTATGCCATGATTATATATAAAACATAGTTGAAAAGCATAATATACATGTTTCATGATTAAAATGTGATAAATTATTATGTATGATGTTCCAGGGATCCAAAAAGGTATTTTTTGGATTAAAGACGTCAAGAAGTATATGTGTATAAAATTTCACGTTAATCGGACTTCGTTTGGGCGGTCAAATGGGCGTTGACCGCCAAGTCTAAGGCAATACCCGACCGGGTATGGGTGAATACACAACCGGGTATTAGTTAAAGATGGATCCAGAAGCCAATGCCTAACCATACCCGACCGGGGTATGGGTAAATACCCGACCGGGTATGGGTAAATACCCGGCCAGGTATTAATCAAAATTGTCTCCAGGGGCTATTGCCTCACCATACCCGACGGGGTATGGGTAAATACCCGACCGGGTATGGGTAAATACCCGACCGGGTATTGGGCTATACTCACAACGGGCAGTTTTTGAGTAGGTTAACGCGAGCCGTTCAAGTGGGTCCCGTCCACGTTGGTTAATAAGGATTATTATATGACTATAGGGCTAGGTATTGTCTATAGTCGAATGAATGAAATGTTAGCCATATCCTGGTTAGGATTTGGTAGAGATTAGATGAGGGATTGAGTACCCTGGATGGTAAATGATCCAGAATACTCCATGTGGGGTCGAGTACCCTTGGACGGTAAATGATCCAGAATACTCCAAGTGGAGTCGAGTACCCTTGGACGATAAATGATCCAGAATACTCCAGGTTGGGGGCGAGTACCCTTGAGTGGTAAATGATCCAGAATACTCCATGTTGGGGTTGAGTGCCCTTGGACGATAAATGATCCTAAATACTCCAGGTTGGGTTGAATGTCTTGGACGGTAAATGATCTTAAAACACTCGGTAGTATGAATCGAAGGTAGACTATAGCTTGTGAGCTAGGCTGCCGGGAAAGGAGTGAGAAAAGTCAGGTAAGAACTTTATCTCTAAAAGACTCTTTAAGGTAAACGACCTACAAGTTAAGTATTTTACGCGTATATATACAGTATGTATCATTGGGTGGATGAGTTACAAGTTACAACTACATATATGTATCACCCTATTTTTGGATCTCGTATCAGAAGTGGAATTTTATAATCATTACTACTCAGAATTTGAAATAAACCCCAAAAGGAGAGAGTACACAAATTTGAAACAGGAGGATGGTTGCTCGCTGAGGCAATTGGAACAGAGGTACCGGGACTTGGCACGATTCATACCAAAATACTCTTTGGATGAAAATCGTATGGTCGATCATTTTTGGGATGCTCTAGAGTTGGACATCCGTGATCGGGCTACTTATCATCATAACATGACATTTAGCCAAATTGTTGATCAAGGGCTCCTTGGGGAGACCCAATGGAAAGAAAGGAAGATGAGAGACGCCGAGGAGGTGAAGAAGAGGAGCTGGGGAAACTTTGGACTCCAAGACCATTCTCGGAAGCATCACGCCGGGGGTGGAAGTTCATTTAGGGCGTTGGCACCACCGGCAAAGAAGAATAAAGGACCAGAAGGGCATGGGCCCAACTCAAGGAGAGTATGGCCGTCGAGATGCCCAAATTGCACCAAGAATCATGCGGGGAAATGCAATGCACTGCCCTGGTGTTATAAATGTGGTAGCATGAGCCACCTCAAACCCTCTTGCCCAATGTTGAGTGGAGGGGGGAATCGGGGGCTATGGAAGGACATACGACTGGTAGGGGACGTGTGGGACCATCACAGGCCGGCACGAGAAGGGGCAGACCCACAGCTAGCAACGCCGCGTCCGTTAACCAAGGGAGGACCCAGACACGAGTGTATGCAATGACCGCGGCGGATGCGCGAGCGAACCCGGACTCCGTCGCAGGTAATGCACTAAATTTTGTATGTTTCTAGGCTTGTATTGAAGTTATAAGTCCTAGGGGTCAGGTGCAAACAGACTTAGGGTCGAATCGGGAGAAATTGAGCGAAATCGGGCTGATACCCGACCGGGTATAGCAGGTTACTTGATCGGGTATGCTGGAATTTTGGCCTGGTAAACCCATTGGAACAGATACCCGACCGGGTACTGTATGTTACCCGATCGGGTATGCTGAATTTCGATACCCGCCTATGCTACCATACCGGGAAAAGAAGAAGAATTGCTTCTGGAACAGATACCCGACCGGGTACAATATGTTACCCGACCGGGTATGTTGAATTTCCATACCCGTCTGTGCTACCAGACCGGGTAAAGGAGGAGGACTGCTTCTGGAACAGATACCCGACCGGGCATAGACCTTTACCTGACCGGGTATTGCAGTAGGTCTTAAAGTACGGACATTTTCAGGGGCCTATGGCTCAATTTTGGTAGAGAAAGTACCTTACTTGGCTTATAAATGTAGGAACGCTAAAGATTAATGGAAAGGATGCAAGGATCCTTATCAATACGGGAGCGCAACGTTCATTCGTTAGTGAGGTGTTTGCCATGGGATTAGACACACCTTTAATACCAATGACACAAACCCTCTTGGTATATACGCCCCTAGGGGATGACGTTGAACGGAATGACTACTATCCTTCATGTGATGTCGAGATAGGAGAGCACTGTCTAACGGGCGACCTTGTACCATTAGATATGCTTGAGTTTGATGCCATACTTGGCATGGACTGGCTTGAAAAACACCATGCAAAGGTAGATTGCTACACTAAGGTGCTAGAACTGAAGGATGGTGAAGGACTCCGGAGGTGAGGGTGGTGAGCGAGTATCCGGAGGTGTTCCCTGAAGAACTCCCAGGACTTCCACCCGATCGGGAGATTGAATTTGTGATTGAAGTAGAACCGGGCACAAAACCCATCTCGATTCCTCCATACCGAATGGCACCGGCTGAACTTCAAGAGTTGAAGGTTCAATTAGAAGAGCTATTGGATAACGGATTCATTAGGCCGAGTCATTCACCATGGGGTGCACCGGTACTCTTTGTAAAGAAGAAGGATGGTACACTCAGAATGTGTATTGATTACCGTCTGTTGAACAAGGTCATGATAAAGAACAAATATCCCTTGCCAAGGATTGATGACTTGTTTGATCAACTACGGGGGGCAACAGTGTTCTCTAAGATCGACTTGAGGTCAGGTTACCATCAATTGAAGATCAAGGAAAGTGACATACCCAAGAGTGCATTCCGTACAAGGTATGGTCACTATGAGTTCCTAGTAATGTCATTTGGGCTCACAAATGCCCCTGCAACATTCATGGACCTCATGAACCGAGTGTTTTACCAATATTTGGATCAATTCATCATAGTTTTCATTGATGACATCTTGGTGTATTCCAAGAATGAAGAAGAGCACGAGAGACACCTAAGGCTTGTGCTTGAGACGCTACGAGATAAGCAACTCTTTGCCAAATTCTCTAAATGTGAATTTTGGCTTGAGGAGATCGGTTTTCTCGGGCATGTGATATTGGGTTCGGGCGTCTCAGTCGATAACTCCAAGATTGAAGTAGTCACTAATTGGGAGAGGCCCAAGAATGTGAAGGAGATAAGGAGTTTTCTCGGTTTAGCGGGGTATTACCGCAAATTTGTGGAGAAGTTCTCGGTGATAGCATCTCCACTCACGAAGCTCACTGAAAAGGGGGCTAAGTTCGTGTGGGATGACAGGTATGAGAAAGGGTTTCTTGGGTTAAAGAAATGGTTGACTGAGGCACCAGTACTTGCTCTACCCGTGCAAGGGTTAGGGTATGACATGTACAGTGATGCTAGCATTCAGGGACGTGGATGTGTACTAATGCAATCAGGGAAGGTAATTGCTTATGCTTCTCGGTAGTTGAGAAAGCATGAAGTAAATTACCCCACACATGATCTGGAGCTAGGTGTTGTGGTGTTTGCATTAAATATTTGGAGGCACTACCTCTACGGAGAGTTGTGTCACATCTATACTAAACACAAGAGTTTAAAGTACGTGTTCACTCAGAAAGAGTTGAACATGAGACAGAGAAGATGGATGGAGTTGATCAAGGACTACAACTTGATCATTGACTATCATCTCGGCAAGGCTAATGTAGTAGCCGATGCACTGAGTAGGAAGAGCTCATCAGGGGTTTTACTCACATGCCTACGGGCATTAAGGGCACGTGTGGAGGCATCCATGGACGGGGGCCTTATTGGTCAGATTTGAGGTGAGACCCACCTTATTGGAGGAGATCAAGACACGTTAGGGCACTGACGAGGAACTACAGAAAGTCTGAGGACAGATGCTAGCGGGGCCCGTAGAGGGTTTATGAGAGAGAGAAGATGGACTCTTACTATTCATAGAACGAGTGCGTGTGTCATCGGATGAGGAGCTCCGTAAATCTATCCTTGAGGAGGCTCACTCATCTGCGTATGCCATGCACCCGGGCGGTACAAAGATGTATCGGGGTTTGAAGGAAAGTTACTGGTGGTCGGGGATGAAGGGAGAGATTGCAGAATACGTGAGTCGTTGCCTTACGTGTCAGCAGGTTAAGGCAGAGCACCAACACCCAACAGGGTTGTTACAGCTACTTACCATTCCAGAATGGAAATGGGAACATATTACTATGGACTTTGTGGTGGGTCTGCCACATACAGTTAGAAACCATGATGCAATGTGGGTGGTGGTTGATAGACTGACCAAAAGTGCCCATTTCCTACCTATCAACACTACCTACATGCTTGAGCGACTGGCCAAGTTGTACACAGATGAGATTGTGAGACTACATGGGGTTCCGGTTACCATAGTATCAGATAGAGACCCACGGTTCACATCACGGTTTTGGCCTAAGTTCCAGGAATCAATGGGAACGAAGTTGAAGTTTAGTACAACATTTCATCCTCAAACGGATGGGCAATCTAAACGGGTGATTCAGATTTTGGAGGACATGTTGAGAGCATGTGCCTTGGAGTTCCAAAGGAGCTGGGACAACCAGTTGGCCTTAGTGGAGTTCACCTATAACAACAGTTATCATGCCAGTATAGGCATGCCTCCATACGAAGCATTGTATGGGAGGAAATGTCGGACACCTTTGTGCTGGGATGAGGTCGGTGAGGCTAAGCTCGAGGGCACCGAGCTAGTCAAGATCACTAAAGAGAAGGTAAAGGTTATTCAGGAAAGACTCAAGGCCACCCAGGATCGGCAGAAGAGCTATGCAGATAAACGTCAGAGGACATTGGAGTTTGAGGTCGGTGACGAGGTATTTCTGAGGGTACCACTTTGGAAAGGGATCATCAGGTTCCTCAATCGGGGTAAGCTTAACCCACGCTATATAGGTTCGTTCAAAATCCTTGAGAGGATCGGGTCGTAGCATACCAACTTCAATTAACTCCGGAGTTAGAAAAAGATTCATAACGTATTTCATGTGTCTATGCTCAAGAAGTGTGTACGGGACCCATCACATATCCTTGAGAAACCGCCAGTAAAAATACGAGAAGATCTACACTACGAGGTGCAACCAGTGAAAATCATAGACCGACAAGTGAAGAAACTAAAGAGCAAGGAAGTTCCAATGGTAAAAGTGCTTTGGAAAAGTGATCGTGTTGAGGAGCAAACTTGGGAAGTGGAGAATCTCATGAGGGAGTAGTATCCATTCCTGTTTGACTAGACACGTGGATTTCGGGGACGAAATCCTAAATAAGGGGGGTTAACTTGTAACACCGTCCCCAAGTGTAGTTACTTTTTAGTAAATGATGTAATAAACCTTGAATGGATGATTTATGAATTTACGTGGTTGTAAATTTTTAATTATTTCTTTTGCGTGAATTGTAAATTGCACGCGGGGCCCACATCGGGATAGGGGGCCACTAGATAATTCCGGGACCACATATTATATTTATCTTGGTCTAGATAATATGTATATGGTGGTGGATATTTATTTAGGCCATAGAAAGGGCATAGAACTGATCCGTTGATCAAACGAGGCCCAATTATCAATATCAGCAATTTATCTGATAATAGCCCGAAAATGAATTTTGAGGACTTCTAAATTAAGGTTGGGGAATGTATATTCATTCTAAGGTCTGATAGTGATTGAGGTCATGTGTTATATTTTATTCGACATGATAAAATAAAATACAATTAAAACAATCCGAGAAATACAACTTTCGGGACAGATTGTACAAATCTGAACACAAAGGGATGACCTCCCACATGAGTGGAGGCCACCCCACGAATTGTGTCAACAATTAGAGCATGATTGGGTGCTAGGGGGTCTGAAGACATGTGAAAGGATGGGGGAGACAAAGTTTGACACAAAAGGGGCCCTCTCACATTTATTTGGCCAAAGAGACAAAAACGACACCCTCCCTCTTTCCTCACCACTTCACCTCGACCAAGCCACTCATTTTGGAGAGAGAAGCTCTTCAAATTATCACCTCCACCATTTTTATTCGAACCAAGCTCAAAGGAGGTCCATGAAGGAAGTTTAAGGAAGATTAAAGAAAGGAAAAGCTAGGAAAAGTGTGAAGAATTAAGGTAATAACCTTATAACGACTTTTTCTCAACTTCTTATCTACCATACGACTCATATATCATATGAAGGACCCCTAGGATTGTTCTACATGTTTAGGAGTGTAGAATGAGGGGTTGGAAGATAGTTCTAAGTCCAAGAACGGACTTAGAAGCTAGAAGTGACCGGTTCCCCGGAAAATAACCTTTTAGAGGTTATTTGTATTAATATGGGTTTTGTGATTATAAAACCTTGTTAGTAACTTTCCTAAGGTATTCAAGGAACTTTCACGGAGTTGAAAGGGTCGTCGGAGTTGTCAGCGGAGTTCGCCGAAGTTCGCTGGAGTTTCGCCGGATCTAAATCGGGAAGGCTAGAACTTCATAAGCGTCATTAAGGTGAGAAGATGACTTTATGCTTTATAACTTTTGCGTGAGGCATGAGATTACCTAAGGTAATCAAGAATATGTTTTATGTAATGATTAAAGATAATCAAGTATTTGTTTATGCCATGATTATATATAAAACATAGTTGAAAAGCATGTTATACATGTTTGATGATTAAAAATGTGATAAATTATTATGTATGATGTTCCAGGGATCCAAAAAGGTATTTTTTGGATTAAGTACGTCAAGAAGTACATATGTATAAAATTTCACATTAATTGGACTTCGTTCTGGGTGTCAAACGGGCGTTGACCGTCAAGTCTAAGGCAATACCCGACGGGGTATGGGTGAATACCCAACCAAGTATTAGTTAAAGATGGCTCCAGAAGCCACTGCCTAACCATACCCGAACGGGTATGGGTAAATACCCGACCAAGTATTAATTAAAATTGGCTCCAGGGGCTACTACCTCACCATACCCGACCGGGTATGGGTAAATACCCGACCGGGTATGGGTAAATACCCGACCGGGTATTGGGCTATACTCAAAACGGGCAGTTTTTGAGTAGGTTAACATGGGCCGTTCAGGTGGGACCCGTCCACGTTGGTTAATAAGGATTATTATATGACTATAGGGATATGTATTGTCCATAGTCGAAGGAATGAAATGTTAGCCATATCCAGGTTAGGATTTGGTAGAGATTAGACGGGGGATTGAGTACCCTTGGACGGTAAATGATCCAGAATACTCCAGGTGGGGTCGAGTACCCTTGGACGGTAAATGATCCAGAATACTCCAAGTGGGGTCGAGTACCCTTGGATGGTAAATGATCCAAAATACTCCAGGTTGGGGTCGAGTACCCTTGGGCGGTAAATGATCCACGATACTCCAGGTTGGGGTTGAGTGCCCTTGGACGACAAATGATCCTAAATACTCCAGGTTGGGTTGAGTGCCTTGGACGGTAAATGATCCTAAAACACTCGGTAGTATGAATCGAAGGTAGACTATAGCTTGTGAGCTAGGCATCCGGGAAAAGAGTGAGAAAAGTCAGGTAAGAACTTTATCTCTAAAAGACTCTTTAAGGTAAACGACCTACGAGTTAAGTATTTTACGCGTATATATACAGTATGTATCATCGGGTGTATGAGTTACAACTATATATATGTATCACCCTATTTTTGGGTCTCGTGTCTGAAACATTAGGTATTCTTCACATAGTCTGCTTGTCACTAGTACTTCTTTCTGTGAAATACTGACCCCTTCGGGGGGCCTCACTATTTTCAGGTTAACGCTAGAGTCTTACTACCTGCACCTTTGCCTAGAGTGATCATCAGATAAGGAAGACGTGATTTGTGCTTCCCATTTCGATTTGAACTTATAATCGTGCTCATGGATATTTCAAACAATGTTTCTATTAAAATATTTGGGGGCCCGCGTGCCCGTGTTTGCCACGTGTGGCTAAATATCAAACATATTATTTCCGCATATGTTTGATCATGATATCGATGTTGATTGTATGTGTTTACTAATCGGTTTGGAAATAGAATCTATCGAACGCCTTGTATGATTCAATAGGGATGAACTATTGTTGTTCTTATTGGGTTGTACGGCGGTTGTCTACGTGGCACGGATGCGGTCCGGGGCGTGACAGCGACCCTCGCCATCACTGGGAGGCCACATGAAGAGATCACCATGGTGAAATGATCGAGATGCTTGATAGGCTTCTCACTGAGACGAAGACAAACAAGCAACAATAGGGACTCACGACCCCAACCAGACCCTATGGTCATTTCCTCTTCTGGAAGGTCCAGGACTTTCAGAGCAATGTAGTTAAGGGTGAAGGCGATCCCCTCATTCAACTCAGGATGAGGACCCCTTCAACCATCAACCGCGATATGCATAGATCCCTAACAAGTACCAACCGGTGAGGGTAGGCCATCAAACCATGCAAGTGTAAAACGGACCCTTGGGAGCACTGCGACCGCTTACAGAATAACTTGCTCATGATCGGTGCCTCAGCCAAATACTTGTGTCGATGGTTTGTCTCCATACTTGAGGGGCTCTCTTGCGAGTGATTCAATTGACTGCCTAAGGGAATCATCGGCCTATGTGAGTAACTCGCTTACTCGCCTGAATATTCTTGGCCCACTTCGACGACCAACATAGAGCCTAAAGAAAAATAGCAATGATTGTGGTAGAAACACATCACCCAAATAGTGAAAAGCAAAACAAGGAGCAATTAATGAAAAGGTTGAATTACTTAACATTAACTTTTGATTAGACTATGTGGAGCATTGATCGAGTTCAAGGTAGGCGGGTGAAATTGAGCCCCTTCCAAATTCCGGGTGTATTATATGTATACCTAGACTTATGAAAAACAGGGGAATGGTGTTCGGTTTTTGTGCAGTTTGGTTTAGGACAGATCAGATTGGATATGAGGTGCATTTGGTTTCTAAGAAACACTTTTCATATAGCACCACACATCTAACATGCTAGAATTGGACGGGAATTAGATGAAAAATGAGTGGAAATGTGCCAGAATAAAGAGCAAGACTGCTATAATTGTTATCGCTTGTACAATTTACTCAATATGGAAAGCCCAAAATACTATACTGTTTGGAGGGGGAGGCCACAAGTGATGAATTGATTTTTCAAATCGAAGTGCTTATTTACAATATTTATATAGACTATATCTACCGAACATGATGAATTTTTTATTCCCCGATAGATCGATAATTAGTTCACTAATTGGGCTGTAGTTGTGTTTGTGTCCCTTTATGTGAACCATTGCTGGTCGATATGAGTAATGAGGTTGTGGTTATGTGATCTCAGGTGACTGACTGTTGTTGGTCGATAGCTGTTTTTTATTAATGTGGGTTTCTTTTGATCTGTTGGTTACTTCAGGGGTATGCGACTTTAACTTTGTAATGTTTGCCTATGTATAGAATTTATCTTTTATAAAAAACATTTAACATGTGTGTAAAAAACAATTCACATTCACTCACTAATTACAATAGTGAGTTAATTGGAATACAAATTTACAACTCCAAATTTTAAAATGTCAAAACTCAAAAGCCATCATATACATTGATAGAGTATATAGACTCAGATCCCCAGGTCTCACGACTATGGGACCCGGATCCACATACGCTCAGTAGATAGCATTTATTTCATTGTACACTCTATTTTATTCATGTATACCCGTTAGAATAGATTAAATACCATTTGTTAGCCATTTATTGGCCTTTTATTGTAACTGGACCTTCCAGGCCCAAGTCTGGAGGCCCAACCCACTTTTCTCCTATAAATACTCCCTATGGGAGTCATGTAAAGGGTTGGAAATTCATTATATATATCACTTTATCTCTCTAGCTCTCCCTTCTCTCTAAGAGTTAATACTCCATCAAATGGTGCTTTCATTGAGAGCTAGAATACATCAAGTAAGATCCTCCCAATCAATAATAAATCACGTAAATGTGGCGTGGTGCCACCTCGGCTCTACCTGGGGCAACATCCCCCCTTCGGCCTAGGATCCAAATGAGATGTCCCACTCCCAACTACACCTTGGGTCAGGCATCATGCAAATAAAATACCACAACGGCGTAAGAATCCCCGACCAAAGCAAATGACACAAGGTAGGCTACGTATCAATTCCAATTTCCAACACCCAATAGCTCCCTGGTCAACATGCCCCACCTCTGTAGCAGGCCCATTTTGGTCAAACTTAGGCAAAAAAAAGGAGTTGTCCCACGTTCACCTCGGCCAAATGGGGCCCTCTTTTTTGAGCAGTAGGAGCTGCTCTTCGGCCAAACAAAAAAGAAAACAACGGCTTAAGCAGAGAAGAGGCAGCTCCTTTGGCCAAGGAAAGTCAATCAACGCCCCTCATCCAATAATCCTTTGGCCAAAATGCCGACCTAAGTTTCACCTCGGCCACAAGAGCAGCATGAGGCTTCTCTTCGGCCTACACAGTTCAAACGGTGAAACAACAACACTGTCGGCCAAGCAACACCATCGTCGGCCAGCAATCCCGCCTGCCAGAAATCACACGTCGGCCAGAAGATACACAACGACCAAACAAAAAAGGAAAACACCTCATCGACTGGCACCCCATGGCTGGCATCCCGTCGGCCGGCACACATCGGCCGACACACTGTCGGCCGGAACACCATCGACCTGTACGCCATCAGACAGCAACGCCTCGGCCGGTAACGCCGTACGGCAGAAATTCATCGGCGAGAACTGAACAAGGGGAGTAATGTTCTGCCACCCCTCGTCCGGCAGCCCGTCATAGTGTTCCTCCCTCAGCCGAATGGGGCCCTCTCCCTTGAGCAGGTAGATGAATTCTCTTCGGCCTCAACAGCTCAAACTGTGGTACAACAGCCTTGTCTCAAACAGAGGAGCGACAGTTCCCTCGATAAAGGAAAGCTCCTCTCGATGTCTGTCGTCCGTGATGACTCCGGCCATTAATGGAACAATCGACCAAACCTGAACAGAGGGTAGGTCATACTTTTTCGTCCTCGTCCTGGAAACAATGGTGACGCTCCACATCGGCCAAAGTGAACAGAAAGGGGGAAGCAACCAAGCAGCAACGGTACTCTGCCCATCGGTCAAGCCTTCTACCCCTATGCTAGCACACTACCGTAGGACTGGGATTCTCTACTCCAATTGCAGGTTCAAGAAGTCTCACCGCTTGGCCGGAATGTCCCTTCGGCCTGAGTGTTACCTTCGGCTAGAGTGTCCCCTTCGCCTAGAGTGTTCTCCTTGGCCAGATTCATATAGGGGTTCCCACAGGCCCACTCTCAGCTTTCCCTCAAAGAAACAACCAGGGCTCCTCAGTACCTCGGCCATACAATGAGGAAGACAACCCATCGGCCAGAATGGGACCCCTCGTCATCCCGTTGTCCCTGGTTCCCGTCGGCCCCAATTCACGAACCTTTCCTCCAATTTGTGGTCTCTCGGGCAGCCGGCCGAAGGATAATGGCACACCTTGGCTTGGAAGCAGCCTCGCATCTTGTCTCCACGACGGCTGGCACAGCGGGGGCATTGTCGTCAAAAATGGACTCCAGCGGCATAGGGGAATCTCCTCATCACTCTTCACGCTCCGCTCATTCGAAATGATTCTTTCCCCTGCGGATGAAATTAACAAGCGGGGAGGATCTGGGACCAGCATCTCAGTTGAAGGAATGGGCTACTAGGGTATGGATTGGCTACTGGGGTAATGGGCTCCTTGATTTTCAAAGAAAAGGCCCAGTCAGTTATCTCTACGACCTGTTGAAGTTCTAAGCACCACAGGCTTCAGCCCAAATAAGAGGTAAGTGCCACCGAATTTTCTTCTGCATTAAATATGGAGCAAAATAGCTTTACCAGTATTAGAAAAAAGGTTTTACTACTATTATTGTTGCCACCACCATTCTGCCCGGTTAAAACCCCAAGGTGGTGCAACCCAGGCTCTAGTCTACCGAACATCTTTATTTGATGATTCGGATTATATTTAGGTCTCTCGACCTACCTTAGCCGCCTTTATTTGGTGACTCGGGCATCTAAAAATGAGAGCCGCTACCGGCCGCACACGGTATTATGCCTAAAAGCGGTAAACGGTGCACCTCGTTCTCTGAGACGCTAATCGTGTCGCCCAAAAGCCGTTGCCATGAACAACGCACCTATTGTATTCCGCTTATTTTTTGAAAATGTAAATAGAAGATACCACGTATCGTGTCAGCAACCTTAGAGCGAAGGACTCAGGTATGCTCCATTGTATTTTGTATCAGCAAAGGGCTCAGGCCTGGCTGAGAGAGCACGTCGTATCGACCCCTTAGAGCGAGACGCTCAGGCAGGGCCGACGACGTCCCCAGGACGAGGGGGCCGCAAACGGCCCGCGTCTTGAAATGGGAAGTTCACCTCATCGTCCACACGTCAGATCGCAGGACGACAGGCCTGAAATCATGGCCGAGGCGACAAAATCCCCAAACTCGGGGTTGGGCAACGGTAGTCGTTGGAAACCAACCAAAAGTCTAGCCCGTGTCATAAATAGGCGACGGGACCCCCCGAGACCATGGACGTTATAAACGAATTCCAAACCGGCCGGAGGACTATCAACCCCTTCGGCCGAATCCTGAAAGAAGGACACTCCCCGAAATAGGGAACAAAAAAAAAGAGGGAGGCCGAGGACCGTGCACTCACCGGCCTCGAGCGATGAAAAATAAAATCCCCACAAATCAAGCCATATATTTGGCTAAGTACATCTCAGACGAGCGCCCAGTGCCAACCCTCATCTTCATACGAGCGCCCAGCGCCGTCCCCCACCTCAGACGAGCACTCAGGGCCATCCATCATCTCAGACGAGCGCCCAGCGCCGTCCCTCATCTCAGATGAGCGCCCAACACCGTCCACCATCTTCAGACGAGCACCCAGCGTCGTCCATCATCTCAGACGAGCGCCCAACGCCGTCCCTCATATCAGACGAGCGCCCAACGCCGTCCCTCATCTTCAGACGAGCGCCCAGCGCCGTCCATCATCTCAGACGAGCGCCCAACGCCGTCCCTCATCTCAGACGAGCGCCCAGCACCGTCCCTCATCTTCAGACGAGCGCCCATCTCCATCCATCATCTCAGAAGAGCACCCAACGCCGTCCCTCATCTCAGACGAGCGCCCAACGCTGTCCCTCATCTTCAGACGAGCGCCCAGCGCCGTCCATCATCTCAGATGAGCGCCCAACGTCGTCCCTCATCTCAGACGAGCTTCCAAACCTAATCCATCATCGGATTGGCTCCTCCATCCTTCATGTTCAGTCCGGCATTATCAACTTTCCCTTCATCACATCACGACCGGTCCCTCGGCCTCGGCGTGATTACCTTATCTCAAGACCGACTTCCTCAGCGCCGAGAGACTTGAGCCAGCGATCGGGCTCGCCATCCCTTCCCGGATGGTGACCATCGCCTCTATATGACGGTCGGCTCATCATCACCCCATCATCATATTATCGGATCGGCTTCTCAGCATCGCCATCTGGACATCACGACCGGCCCCTCGTCCTCGGCGTGATTACCTTATCTCAAGACCGGCCTCCTCAGTGCCGAGAGTCTTAAGCTAGCGATTGGGCTCGGCATCCCTTCCTGGATGGTGACCATCGCCTCTATATGATGGCTGGCTCATCATCGCCCCGTCATCATATTATCGGATCGGCTTCTCAGCATCGCCATCCGGACATCACGACCCGCCCCTCGGCCTCGGCGTGATTACCTTATCTCAAGACCGGCTTCCTCAGCGCCGAGAGTCTTGAGCCAGCGATCAGGCTCGCCATCCCTTCCCGGATGGTGACCATCACCTCTATATGACGGCCGGCTCATCATCACCCCATCATCATATTATCGGATCAGCTTCTCAGCATCACCATCCGGACATCACGACCGGCCCCTCGGCCTCGGCGTGATTATCTATCTCAAGATCGGCTTCCTCAGCGCCGAGAGTCTTGAGCCAGCGATCGGGCTCGTCATCCCTTCCCGGATGGTGACCATCGCCTCTATATGACGGCCGGATCATCATTGCCCCATCATCATATTTCGGATTGGCTCCTTTCATCGCCATCTGCGCATCATGACCGGCCCCTCGGCCTCGGCGTGACCATCTATCTCAAGACCGGCTTCCTCAGCGCCGAGAGTCTTGAGCCAGCGATCGGGCTCGTCATCCCTTCCCGGATGGTGACCATCGCCTCTATATGGTTACCTTATCTCAAGTGGATCTCTTGTTTAGTAAGTAACATAAAAGATTACAAAAACAAGGAGGCTCTGATACCACTTGTTGGTCCCGTTTGTAATGGGAACAGTCTAGAGGGGGGTGAATAGACTGTTCAGGAATTTAAACTTTTCTCTAAGTCAAAACTGACTTATCAGAGATGGTCAAAATCTGGTGACAGAGAAGGTCAAGTTCTGATGACAGAACTGGACCTGGCAGCGGATTAGGTTCTGTCCGGGTAGCCTCAGACAACACTAAGGCAAATGCCTTTCTGATAACTCTTTAAGGGAGATCTGCTGAACACAGAGTCCAACCTTTTGAGTCAAGCAGTTTAAGTTCCTAAGTGCAGAGATAAAATAAGTAAGTAAGTGACACCGGGGATTTTTATAGTGGTTCAAGGAACAACTTGTTCCTCTAGTCCACTGTTCCACTAAGCTTGCAAAAACAACAGTTTACAACGCCTTAGTCCCTAGAACTTAAGAAGCACTCCTCGTCTTCTTCAAGTCTAGTTGCCACCCGGGATGCAGTCCTGCTTCCTGATGGCTGGTCTCGTTTCACTGAGTCTCTTGAAGTATCCCCACTTCACTTACTCCAGCTAGTTTGAGACGTCCCTTCTTTTTCAAGAAGTGTTTGATTCAAAATCAGTTTTCTCCAACGTTTCTTCTTCACAAAGGATGAGTAGATGAAGTTTTCGAAGTGTTGAAGAACTGAGGAACTTTGCAACTTGCTAGTTGGATGAGGGATTAGAAAATATATCTTCCAACTGTAGCCTTTTCTTGTTAAGAATGAAGTTTGAATCTCAAGAAGGCTTTGAGGTATTTGATTTAGAGTAGAGTAATCTGAGCAAGTTCGTCTGGCAGATGTTGTAGCAAAGTTCTTCTCGTAGTTCTTCAGACTGTATCTTATATACTGGGAGCAGTCTTCCCGTTGGAGTGTAGAAGACAGCTTCATTAAATGCTTGTACTGTTGACTTGACCGGTTGGACCTTCGACTTGCTATTTTGGGGGCGTGAAGATACTCGCATGGTCAATCATCAGCTTTAAATATCTCTTCGTATGTACAGCATTAAATGTGCATTTAATGTGTGTACAATACCATGTTTCCGTTGAGAGGTTCGTAACCGTTAGGGGATTTCCCGTTAGTTTAACGACCGTTGGTAAGTGCTTTCGGAATCTGGTGTGTTTGACAAAGTCTTATGAGGTTCTCTGGTTCAATCTTTGAAGTCCGCCTCTGTTGCCAACTCTGGTACCAACACTGATGACCAGTTCTGATGGCTTCTCTGGTGAGCAACTCTGGGAGCAACTCTGGTAGAAGCAAGGTGGATCTCTGGCATGAAGACTAAGCTAAAACTTACAGAAGAAATTCTAATACAAAATTTCTAACGGGGTACTTTCAAATTCTAATTAACCTAGCATCATCAAAGTCTAAATACATTTATTCCTTACAATTTCCCCCTTTTTGATGATGCCAAAACCCTTTAACTATTTCCAGAGAAGTGCCTTTCACCATAAAAAAAGTTTAAAACTTTTCATTAAAATCTTGGTGGGCAACTTAGCATAGGAGAATAGTAAGAGTACGATACAATCAGATAGCAATTAAAGCAAATAAGGTAACAAGAATAAACACAAAGAAGGTGAATAAGAACAGACATTTGAGTAAGCCATGCAAAAAGAGGCAGAGTTGGTATCTTATTTATCTGAGAGAGAAAATAAAAAATTTACAGAATCAGAGATAGAGAGTTAGAGATCTTCTTCATCTACCTGTGGTCCTGCTCTGTCAATCCTTTCGAGCTCTGCATTTACCTTAGCTCTGATTGAGGTCTAGATCCCTCGAATTCTGATAGTCAGCCCAATGAGGTGCAAGTTTGCAGTCCAAATAATTTCTAACAGCTTCTGCAGTGTTCTTGCCAGTGAGAACCTTCATCCCGTACCAGATTTCTGCTTCTTGGATAGAACCACCATGGTTGATCTGGACAAGTCCATCACTATCCATGAACAGATTCTCTCGTTGAAGGGGAGTCATCAGCTTCCTCATTTGTTCAAACTGAACTCTGTCTGGCCTTGACAGACCGCTCTTCATCCAATCATTGAATGAAAATGATGAGATCTTTTTCTTTGAGCTTCTTGGAGGAGGAGGCGGAGGTCTGGTACCTGCAGCAGCTAGTCTCTTCTTTCTGGTTGCATCAAAGGATGGAGCAGGATCAACAGTAGAGGAGGGTTCTCTGATAGATAGGGCTCTAGTGTTAGGTCCTTCCTCTTCTCTGGTATCTTCCCCCTTTTTGGCATCACAAAGATCGCCAAGGAGGAGCTCAATCTTTGAGAACTCAGAGGCTTGGGCATCTCTGATCTCATCAAGAGTCTCTGGCAGAGTCTGAGTGACAGAGGAAAGTCCTTCAACCAGGCTCTGTTGCTTGTCGACTGCAGATTGGAGATCCTTAGTGCTGACTTCTAGAAGAACCATCTTCTGGTATCGTTCCTTATCAGGCTTGATGAGAGCTAGGCCTTGCTCTTGATGCTCCTTGCAGAGGGAGTGTAAGACTGTGAGCTTCTGAGATGAACTATCAGCAGATTTTTGAAGAGTATTAACAGAGTCTGAGATCTGCTTGACTGTCTGGTGCTGGGCAAGTAGAGCTTGAGAGTGAGAGTGGAGAACTGAGTTGATGCCACTGACATCTCTGGAGACAGAGTCTATTCTCAATGTAGATGAATGCATGAAGTTGTGCAGAGTTTCTGACAGTGCAGCAACCTTGTCTGTCAAATGCTGGAATCCGATTGTGATTTGAAGGTTGGTATGGGTTAGCTCTTCATGATGCCTGTCGTTCAGCTCAATGATCTTGCTCAGATCATGAACTAACAGACCACCAAATTCTTCTGTAGATTTCACAAACTGGTTGAAAGGAATCTGGGGTTCTTCAGGTGCAAATCCTGGCGTCTCCAATCCTCTGCCCTTGGGAAATGGAGGAGCTCTGGTGGATGGTGTAGGGGAAGGAACTCTTGGAGATGTCCTTCTCCTTTTAGATGTTTCATTAGCCGCAATGGAGGAGGTGAGGAATCCATCATTGTCACTTTCTGAAGAGAGGACTCTGAAGACTGGTTTCTTCTTGGGTGTAGAGGCTACAGAGTGGTGGGATGATCTCTGTGGTGAGGCAGTTCTGGAGGGTGATAAGGATTTCTGATGAGGTGAACTCTGGGGAAATGGAATTATTGATTGAGGAATAGGTTGGTGTGAGGGGGGTGGTGGGGGTGTAGGTGATCGATTTCTGGTGTTTGAGGCTTGTTTGCAAGGTGATGAGGGTCTGGATTTTGGTTTCTGGTGAGATGGAGTTCTGGTGGGAGAGGGTGTAGGAGAGGAGGTTTTCTGAGGGGATTGGGTTGAAGGTTTAGAAGGTGATTTGGAAGGTGATGGTTGAGTAACAGGAGATTTGGGAGGGGAAGGAGGAGGTGTAGGGATTACCTCAAGAACAATCTCTGAGAATATGGATTCTCTCCATTCCTTGATCAGCTTTTCCATGGTTAGAGCAATATCATTTGCTGTGGAGGGTTCTCCTTCCTCATGGGCACTGTGACGAAACTTGATGAGAGATTCTTTTCTTTTTTTCTCCATTAGCCACGCATCAAATTCTTCCATCTCATCCTCTTCCAAAGCTTTGACATGCCTTTCAGGAGACAGGGCAGTTGTTGGAGCTTTACCTTGATATTTTTTTTTCTTTTTCTGTAGGACAGAGATGAGAAACGCAAGGTTGAAGCACTGTGACACATCTTCTGTGCCTACCAAGTGAAGAACTGCAGCTTCTTCTTCCTCATAAGCATCAAAAAACTGAATGATTTTCTGGAGTGGTCCCGTTCTCCATCTTCTCCATGCTAAGACTCTATCAAACTGCTTCTGCAGAATGATGTTGTAGTCAGTCTCTGGTTCCTTTTCTGGTGAGGCTTCACGTTCTGGTGAGAGAGCAGAACTTGGCAACTCTGGTGCAGATTCTTGTTCAGCCTCAGGTTGAGTTCCAGATTCTGGTTCAAGTTCCCCCTGAACTTCTGATCTCTTGACAGGTGAAATTTCCTTTGTCTTTCTCTTCTTCTGTTTTGGTTGAGGGCTCGAGTTGTCAGAGTCATCACTCTGTACAACTGGCTTTCTTCTTATCTTCTGCTTTAGCTTTTTGGCAGGAGATTTTCTGGTGGCTTTTGGGGAGGGCAGCTCTGATGCAACCTCATCTGTTGCATCCTTTTCTGATATTGTCATTCTGTCATCCTTCTTCTTCTTTCTGACTTCCCTTACAGCCTTCGTCTACTTAGGTGGTTTTGAATGCTCAATGGGTTTCTTGGAAGTTTTCTTTAGAGCAGTTTTGGGCTTAGCGGTCTGTTCCTCTCTCTTCTTTTCTAGCCTTTCCTCTCTCTTTAGTTCAGAAGAAATGGCTATGTTGAATTTAGGAGAGGCTGTGAGAAAGATCGTTTTGGAGTGGTCAACTGGGAGGGTATCCTTGAGTTGAACTCCTTGGGCAGCAAGAATGGCAGAAATGAGAAGTCCATGTCCCATCTTGGTGGAAAATAGACCTGTTTCTGAGTCTTTCTTCTTAATAAATTCAGTCAAGGAGCCAAAGATTACCTCGCCCCAGTTGATGTTCATGCCATGGTGAACTGCAAAAATCGCATTGGCATTGTTCTCGTTCATTTCGTCAGTTGAAGCAGTTTTGCACCATAAGCACCGGTGCAGGATGCTGACAAGTTTTTCATAGTCCTTCTTCAGCAAGAACTTTTTCATATACAGCTTGTCCAGTCCGGCGGCCTCCGGGCGGCAGTAGGTCTGTACAAATCCTTCAGTGGAGATTTCCACTGAATCAAGAGTGAGAAGATTGTGGGTTTCCGGGTCTTGGGAGTTCAGTTGTACCCCAAAGAATTCGTTTAGAGCATCTGCATTTAGAGAAATTCGTTGACCCTGCACCTGGGAGTGAATGCCAGTCTTTGAGATGGTGGCGTTGAGGTAGAACTCAGCCACATCCTTGATACTGAAATGCTCGTAGGGATGAGCAACAACCTTTGAGAGTTGTGAGTCTGTCATCCCCTGGATAATCTTGGTTATCCTCTTTTGGTTTTCTGCAAGTAATGGTAGAGATGACATGTCGACCTTCATGCCGGAGACAATGTTGGCGATGATGGTCTTTGCTTCTTCCTTGGTGAGGTCGTTGATGTTTAGGAAGTTCATTCTTAGAGATGAGTTACGAAAAGTTCTGAGGATTGAAAGTTTTAGAGGATCTGAAGGCTTGAAAGCTAGAGCAGTTTTAGAGAGATAAAGTAGCAGTAGGGATTTAGGTTGAAGAAGGTGGATATAAAAGGTTTAGAGTAGTGGACGTTTGAGATATTGGCGGTTTCGAGGTAACATTTAATGAAATGCGGGCGGAAAACGTTTCCGTTAGAAGAGTAACGATCAGGGGTATTCTGGTAAAAGACCGTTTCAAGTAATTAGGTCTTGCCCGTACCTCGAAATGTTGCTAAGTCCACAACCGTATCTGCTGTCTCTCTGATAGGGATCTCTGGTCAGAGGAGGGGGTTTCTCTGATGTTAGATTCTGATGAACAGAGATAGGGGTTCTCTGATGTGAGTTTCTCTGGTGCAGAAGAAAACAGTTCTGGCTCAGTGAGTCTCTGAGTCAGGCATCTCTGGGAAGATCATCCATCATTCCCAGTTCTTCCCTTAGCTTGTTAAACCTTGCCTCAGGTAAAGGCTTGGTTAGGATGTCTGCAAGCTGGTCTTCTGTAGGTACATGCTCCATACAAATGTGCTTCTTCTCAACATGATCTCTGATGAAGTGATGTCTGATTTCAATATGCTTTGTCCTGGAATGAAGAACTGGATTCTGAGAGATAGCAATGGCACTAGTGTTGTCACACAACAGCTTGACCTCCTTAGCTTGAATCCCATAGTCCTTCAACTGTTGCTTCATCCAGAGTAACTGAGCACAGCAACTCCCAGCTGCAATGTACTCAACTTCAGATGTACTTGTTGAGATTGAGTTCTGCTTCTTGCTAAACCAGGAAACAAGCCTTCCTCCTAGCAATTGGCAATGACCAGAGGTGCTCTTCCTGTCCAATCTGCAACCTGCAAAGTCTGAGTCAGAGTAACCAATTAGTTCAAAGTTACCTCCCTTTGGATACCATAGGCCTGCATTTGGATTTCCTTTGATGTATCTGATGATTCTTTTTGCAGCGCTTAAATGACTCTCCTTGGGCTTTGATTGATATCTGGCACAGATTCCAACAGAAAATGAGATATCAGGTCTGCTTGCAGTCAGGTACGGCAGAGATCCTATGATCCCTCTGTATGTTGTTGCATCGACATCTTTTCCTTCATCATCTGGACCAATTCCTTGCGATGTGTTCATGGGAATCTTTACATATGATTTGCCTTCCACTCCAAACTTCTTGATTAGATCTCTGGTGTACTTTCCTTGGTTGATGAAGATTCCTTCTGGAATTTGTTTCACTTGAAGACCTAGGAAGTAGCTTAGTTCTCCCATCATGCTCATTTCAAATTGACTCTGCATCACTTGAGAGAATTTCTTGCACAATTCTGGGTTAGTACTACCAAATATAATATCATCAACATATATTTGTACTAACAGAATATGATTAGCAACAGAGATTTGAAATAGAGTTTTGTCAACCTTTCCTTTAGTAAACCCATGGTTCACTAGGAAGAGTGACAATGTGTCATACCATGCTCTGGGAGCTTGCTTAAGACCATAGAGGGCCTTTTTAAGCTTGTAGACACAGGAGGAGTGAGTAGGAATGACAAAACCTGGTGGTTGTTCCACATAAACTTCTTCTTCAAGATCTCCATTCAGAAAAGCACTTTTGACATCCATCTGGTAGACCTTGATGTTGTTGTAAGCAGCATAGGCTAGAAAGATTCTGATGGCTTCAAGTCTGGCAACTGGTGCAAAAGTCTCATCAAAATCAATTCCTTCTTCTTGACAATATCCCTTGGCTACCAGCCTAGCTTTATTCCTTACAATGTTGCCATCTTCATCAGCTTTGTTCTTGAATACCCATTTGGTTCCAATGACATTTTGGTGCTTTGGCCTAGAAACAAGTTCCCATACCTTGTTCCTTTCAAACTGAGTAAGCTCTTCTTGCATAGCATTGATCCAATCAGAGTCTGCAAGAGCTTCTTCCACAGTCATAGGTTCCATTTGAGATATGTAGCAGGTAAGCATTGCTTCTCTCCTCGATGTAGCAGATCTGGTCCGGACTCCACTTCTGATTTGTCCAATTACTTGATTAGGATGATGATCTCTTAACCAAGTTAAATCAGGTTCTGATAAGGGTTGTCTTGGATTCTCTTGTTCTCCTTCTGATTCTTCATCACTATCTTTGTCTTGTAGGATGGGATTCTGATGGTGTATTGGTATGGCAGAGTTAGTTACCAATTCTGGTATGTCCGTCTCTGGTGGTTCCAGTTCTGGTGATTCTTCTAGATTCACTTTCTCCAAGTTTTCAATTATGCTCTCAACAGAGTTGAGATCATCAAACTTGACATGAATCGATTCTTCAACAAGTAGGGTTCTTTTGTTGAGTATTCTGTAGGCTTTGCTGGTGCTGGAGTAGCCTAAGAATGTTCCTTCATTAGCTTTTTCTTGAAACACCTTGAGGTGATCCTTCCCATTGTTGAGTGTATAGCATTTGCATCCAAATGCATGAAAGTAGCTGATGTTGGGTTTTCGTCCTTTCCATAATTCATAGGGGGTTTTCTGATGAATTTTGTGAATCAAGCTTCGGTTTTGGGTGTAGCAAGCAGTGTTGATAGCTTCAGCCCAGTATCTGTAAGGTAGACCAGATTCAGCAATCATGGTCCTTGCAGCTTCCTTAAAGGTTCTATTTCTTCTTTCTGCAACTCCATTCTGTTGAGGAGTTCTGGCTGCAGAGAGTTGATGCATTGTTCCGTTTTGATCACAGAACTCTTGTATGACTTTGTTGACGAACTCTGTTCCTCTGTCTGATCTGATGGCTTTGACTTTCTGATTCTGCTCATTCTGTAGTAGCTTTAGCAGAGATGGTAGTTTCTGCAGAGTTTCATTTTTCTTGGTCAGAAAGATAGTCCATGTGAATCTGGAATAGTCATCCACCATGACTAAGGTGTATCTCTTCCCACCAACACTTGGAGTTTCCACTGGTCCAAATAAATCCATGTGAATTAGATTCAAGGGACTAGTAGAGAGGTTTCCAGCAATGGGTTTGAAAGAGTTCTTCACTTGTTTTCCTTTCTGGCATGCACTACACAAGTTCTCCTTCTTGTATACCAAGTTGGGTAGACCTTCAACAATGTGATCCCTTGCTAACTTGTTGATTGTTTTGAAATTCAAGTGACTCAGTTTCTTGTGCCATTCCCAACTGAGTTTTGAATCTCCTTTGGCTATCAGGCAAATTCCATCTTTTGCAGTTGACCAATCAACTACATAGATGTTTTCAGTCTCTGTAGAGGATATCTCATCATCAGATTGACCCATAAGACATAGGTCTTCAGTCTCTGTATCCAGGCAACAAAATGCCTCATCGGATTCTGATTCTGAGCTGGACTCTGTCTCAGAGAGAGGGTCCTTCTCTGGTTGTTCAGTGATGAGTGCCTTCCTTCTTCGGTGCTCATATTTCTTTTCTCCTTCCTGGCCTTGCCTTTTGGAGACTATGGGGTGTGGACAGTTGGCTTTGAAATGCCCTGGTTGTCTGCAGTTGTAGCAGAGAAGCTCTCCACTACTCTCTGATGGTTTGGACTTCTGGTGTGGCTTTCTGCTAGAGAGTGGACTTCTGCTATCCTTTGGCTTCAAGAATTTCCTGAACTTCCTAGCAAAAGCCGCCATATATTCGTCAGTTAAAAGAATAGAAGGGTCAAAGTTATTTACCTGAGAGGTGCTGGCAGTGAGGGCAGTAGTTGTTCTGTCCTCAATTTCTTCTTTCTCTTCTTCATTCATCTCAAACTCATAAGATTTGAGATCAGAGATGAGTTTCTCAGTGTTGTAGGTTCTGAGATCCTTGCTATCTCTCATGGCAGTGACCTTCATCTTCCATGGTGAAGGTAGACCTCTGAGAACCTTCAAGTTGATCTCCTTGGGAGTAAGTTCCTTCCCAAGTTCTGATATCTCAGCAGTGAGGGTGAGCAAGCGTGCATACATCTCAGCAATGCACTCTTTGGGTAGAAGTTTGAAGTCTTCAAACTTCTTCATGGCAATGGTAAGTTTGTTGTCCTTTTCTTGCTCATCACCGGCTCCTATCAGGGTGAGTGTATCCCAGATTTCCTTGGCAGATTTGCATTTCTTGATCCTTGTGAAGTACTTGTCATCTATGGCTTTGTAGAGGATATCCTTGGCAATGTTGTCAAGGTTGTATTTCCTCCTTTCCTCATTGGACCATTCATGTCGCAGTTTGGTGATCATCTGAGGTAGACCACCACCAGTGATGTATTCAGGGTTGACCTCGGTGAACTCTGTGAAAGGACCTGCATCGAGAACTTCCCACATTTCATCATTGAGTGCGCAGAGGTGAGCTTTCATGCGAATCCTCCAGTCATCAAACTTTTTCACTGAGAACATAAGATTCTTTGAAAGAGTGTTATCCATAATATGAGATTAAAGAGGCTAAAACAAGTGGATCTCTTGTTTAGTAAGTAACCTAAAAGATTACAAGAACAAGGAGGCTCTGATACCACTTGTTGGTCCCGTTTGTGATGGGAACAGTCTAGAGGGGGGGGGGGTGAATAGACTGTTCAGGAATTTAAACTTTTCTCTAAGTCAAAACTGACTTATCAGAGATGGTCAAAATCTGGTGACAGAGAAGGTCAAGTTCTGATGACAGAACTGGACCTGGCAGCGGATTAGGTTCTGTCCGGGTAGCCTCAGACAACACTAAGGCAAATGCCTTTCTGATAACTCTTTAAGGGAGATCTGCTGAACACAGAGTCCAACCTTTTGAGTCAAGCAGTTTAAGTTCCTAAGTGCAGAGATAAAATAAGTAAGTAAGTGACACCGGGGATTTTTATAGTGGTTCAAGGAAAAACTTGTTCCTCTAGTCCACTGTTCCACTAAGCTTGCAAAAACAACAGTTTACAACGCCTTAGTCCCTAGAACTTAAGAAGCACTCCTCGTCTTCTTCAAGTCTAGTTGCCACCCGGGATGCAGTCCTGCTTCCTGATGGCTGGTCTCGTTTCACCGAGTCTCTTGAAGTATCCCCACTTCACTTACTCCAGCTAGTTTGAGACGTCCCTTCTTTTTCAAGAAGTGTTTGATTCAAAATCAGTTTTCTCCAACGTTGCTTCTTCACAAAGGATGAGTAGATGAAGTTTTCGAAGTGTTGAAGAACTGAGGAACTTTGCAACTTGCTAGTTGGATGAGGGATTAGAAAATATATCTTCCAACTGTAGCCTTTTCTTGTTAAGAATGAAGTTTGAATCTCAAGAAGGCTTTGAGGTATTTGATTTAGAGTAGAGTAATCTGAGCAAGTTCGTCTGGCAGATGTTGTAGCAAAGTTCTTCTCGTAGTTCTTCAGAGTGTATCTTATATACTGGGAGCAGTCTTCCCGTTGGAGTGTAGAAGACGGCTTCATTAAATGCTTGTACTGTTGACTTGACCGGTTGGACCTTCGACTTGCTATTTTGGGGGCGTGAAGATACTTGCATGGTCAATCATCAGCTTTAAATATCTCTTCGTACGTACAACATTAAATGTGCATTTAATGTGTGTACAGTACCATGTTTCCGTTGAGAGGTTCGTAACCGTTAGGGGATTTCCCGTTAGTTTAACGACCGTTGGTAAGTGCTTTCGGAATCTGGTGTGTTTGACAAAGTCTTATGAGGCTCTCTGGTTCAATCTTTGAAGTCCGCCTCTGTTGCCAACTCTGGTACCAACACTGATGACCAGTTCTGATGGCTTCTCTGGTGAGCAACTCTGGTAGAAGCAAGGTGGATCTCTGGCATGAAGACTAAGCTAAAACTTACAGAAGAAATTCTAATACAAAATTTCTAACGGGGTACTTTCAAATTCTAATTAACCTAGCATCATCAAAATCTAAATACATTTATTCCTTACATCTATATGACGGTTGGCTCATCATCGCCCCATCATCATGTTATAAGACCGGCCCCTCATCGCCGTCATCCTCACATCACGCCCGACCCCTCGGCCTCGGCGTGATTATCTATCTCAAGACCGGCTTCCTCAGCACCGAGAGTCTTGAGCTAGCGATCGGGCTCACCATCCCTTCCTGGATGGTGACTGTCGCCTTTATATGACGACTGGCCCATCATGGCTTCGTCATCATTTATTGGAATGGCTCATCATCGCCGTCATCCTCACATCACGGCAGACCCTTCGGTCTCAACGCGATCTTGAGCTAGCGATTGGGCTCGCCATCCCTTCCTCGATGGTGACCATCACCTCTATATGACAGTCGGCTCATCATTGCCTCGTCATCATATTTCGGATTGGCTTCTTTCATCGCCATCCGCGCATCACGACCGGCCCCTCGGCCTCGGCGTGACTATCTATCTCAAGACCGGCTTCCTCAGCGCCGAGAGTCTTGAGCTAGCGATCGGGCTCGCCATCCCTTCCTAGATGGTGACCATCGCCCTTATATGACGATCGGCTTCATTCTTGCCTCGTCATCATATTATCGGATCGGCTCATCATCGCCGTCCGCACATCACGGCCGGCCCCTCAACCTCGGCGTGATTATCTATCCCCAAGACCGGTCTCAGTCATTCCTTCATCGGATGGCGACCGTTGCTTGGACTTTTGGATCAGCCTCATATTACTGACGACCTCGCATCATGACCGGCCCCTCAGCCACGACGTGACGCCCTATCCCAACACCGGCTTCCTCAGCGCCGAGTGTGTTGGGCTAGCGATTAGTCTTGCCATCCCCTCCTGGATGGTGACTATCGCCTCTATATGACGATCGGCTCCATCATTGTCTCGTCATCATATTTCGGACTGGTTCCTCATCATTACCGCCCGTACATCGCGATCAGCCTCTCGGCCTCGACGTGATTATTTATCTCAAGCCCGGCTCCCATCGTCGAAGTCTTGTTATAGCAATTGAGGCTCGCCATCCCTTCCCGGACGGTGATCGTCACCCCTATATGACGCACGGCTTATCATCGCCTCGTCCTCATATTTAGACCGGCCCCAGCGCCGAGGTCCTTATCTAGCGACCAGGCTCGCCATTGCCTTCCTGGATGGTGACCGTCGCTTTCATATGACCCACGGCTTATCATCGCCTCGTCCTCATGATCGGACCGGCTCACCAGCGCCATCGTCTTGACATTCGGACCGGCCGCACCATCGCCCCGTCGTCTTTATTTGACGACGTGGAGCTCTTATGCAGGCCCCTCGGCCGCACCATCGCCCTGTCGTCTTTATTTGACGACGTGGAGCTCTTATGCAGGCCCCTCGGCCGCACCATCGCCCCGTCGTCTTTATTTGACCACGTGGAGCCCTTATGCAGGCCCCTCGGCCGCACCATCGCCCCGTCGTCTTTATTTGACAACGTGGAGCCCTTATGCAGGCCCCTCGTCCGCACCATCGCCCCGTCGTCTTTATTTGACGACGTGGAGCCCTTATGCAGGCCCCTCGGCCGCACCATCGCCCCGTCGTCTTTATTTGACGACGTGGAGCTCTTATGCAGGCCCCTCGGCCGCACCATCGCCCCGTCATCTTTATTTGACGACGTGGAGCTCTTATGCAGGCCCCTCGGCCGCACCATCGCCCCGTCGTCTTTATTTGACGACGTGGAGCTCTTATGCAGGCCCCTCGGCCGCACCATCGCCCCGTCGTCTTTATTTGACGACGTGGAGCTCTTATGCAGGCCCCTCGGCCACACATCGCCCCGTCGTCTTTATTTGAAGACGTGGAGCTCTATGCAGGCCCCTCAGCCATACATCGCCTCGTTGTCCTTATTCGACAACGTGGAGCTCTCGTGCAGGCCTCTCGCCCATTAGCCTCCCAGTCATCTTTATTTGATGACATGGAGCTCATTTTGGCCCATCGGCCTTATGTTCTGGTCATCTTTATTTGATGAACCAGACATCATATTGTGGACGACCGCTCGACCCATCCCTTAGTCATCTTTATTTGATGACTAAGACTACTGATCAGGATGAGCTACCCACATCTAGAGATCGGCCTCGGCCATCCCCCCAGCAGACGAGCACCGCTGCAGCTCCATCTCCAGGCCGAAGGGCTTGCACTTTTTGTTTCATTTTGGGGGCATCCGGTGTACTCTTTTTCCCTCATTAGGATTTTTCCCACGGGGTTTTTCCTAATGAGGTTTTTAACGAGGCATCTCCCCATCGTGGATCAAAAGGTGTCAACCCTCAGCCCCCTGTTGAAGACATCATCCGACACGCATTGCTCTACTCCTCTTCACCTCATTACACTCGCCTCAAGGAGTGGGGGACTGGAAGAGAGGGGGACTTAGCACCTCCGCAATGGAAAAGAAGCAGAAATTCAAATTTTTGTTCACGAAGTTTGCTCACCAGACGACGACAGATCAACACACAGTTCTACTCTCTTTCGCCTCGAATACTCTCGACTCAGAGAGTGGGGGACTCCTGATAGAGTATATAGACTCGGACCCCCGGGTCTCATGACTATGGGACCCGGACAGCGGCCCCATACGCTCAGTAGATAGCATTTATTTCATTGTACACTCTATTTTATTCATGTATACCCGTTAGAATAGATTAAATACCATTTGTTAGCCATTTATTGGCCTTTTGTTGTAACTGGACCTTCCAGGCCCAAGCCTGGAGGCCCATCCCACTTTTCTCCTATAAATACTCCTTATTGGAGCCATGTAAAGGGTTGAAAATTCATTGTATATATCACTTTATCTCTCTAGCTCTCCCTTCTCTCTAGGAGTTAATACTCCATCATACATAGTTAATAAAATATAATGATAGAGATGAATAATACTTTCATCACATCACATTCTCAAGTGGTCACGCCCCAAAATCTGGAAAACATATGGACAAGAACCAACGTCTACAAAAGGGTAACAAAACAGAAGACGGATTGTATAGTCGAAACAAGAGAATGGAAAATAAGAGTCTAAATAACAAAGACCAATTTCGAATAGCTCAGAGCCTCAGAATGCAAACTTTTATTCATAAGGGATTGAGAACATCTATTGAAGTTTAGATACCAATTACGAATCAAAAGAGCAATGCCACATTTTGTATCCACTCCTCTTGATTTTAAAAGTGAAGTTGAACTTTTGAACCTTACTTGTTAAACCTGTTTCAACAATCAAATAACATAATAGAGCAGAGTAGATGAGAATAATAGTTCTTATTCATTGATAGAATGATGTAGAATTTCAGCACATGTCATGAACAGCCGCTACTTTCCCTCCTTAGAGAGAGAGAGCAGCGTATAAAGCTAGTCTATTCTGTATGATGCCTTAGGTCTGGAGACTCAACCTCCAGACTATTTACAGGTCTGTAGGTTGAGCCCTTTTACAATGGGCTTGCATAATGACAATTGGGCTTTCAACAATAAATTGACTCGGTCTATTAACTAGTCTATTAACAACACAAATACACATAAATTAAAACATGATTTAACACCACAAAATATCTCTAACAATCTCCCTTTTGGTGTTCAATCGTGTTCAATCAGCATTGCAGCGCGAGTATCTTTGTGTTTGTGTTGAATCTGCAGTTCAACTTCCTTTTTCTTCTTGAAAAGGCTTTGTGAAGAAACCCTTACAATCTTTCCCTATGTGTTATTCCCGAAATCTGTGATGTTTGGGGTTGAGGGATTCTTCTCCATCTTGCTTGTAATTCGTGCCTTGCAGAAGTTGCTCTTGATCAGCTAGAATGAAGTCTTATGGTGCCTTCAGAATGATTGTTCTTGATGTGTTTCAGGCGCACACAGATTCGTCTCCAGTATTTGATCATCTGACCTCTGTATCCTCCGAAATGTAGCCTTTTCTGACTATTCAATCGTGAATGCTTTTGAGGAATAATTGTCGGTGGCACAACGGAAAAGAAAAAATTCCACTTTTGGTCCCGTGACTATTATACCACTTCCACATTTAGTCCCTTACTTTCAGATTGTCCACATTTAGTCCGTGACTATTATCCCCTCACCACCCCTCATCCTTCCGACCAAAATTCCGGCAAATTTAATGCAGATTTTAGGTATGAAAAACCAAATTTAATGCAAAGACTGATATGAAAAACCCAACCTTATATAAATTTTAATGCGAAAACTGATTCTGTGGCTGATAAGTGGACTAAATTTGCCCGAATTTTGACCCGAAGGATGAGGGGTGGTGAGGGGATAATGGTCACGGACTAAATGTGGACAATCTAAAAGTAAGGGGCTAAATGTGGAAGTGGTATAATAGTCATGGGACCAAAAGTGGATTTTTTTCCAACGGAAAATGATGGTTGACTTGTGAACATAACTTACCATTGGATTTGAAGCTGACTTGGCATTTGATGAACATGAGAGAGTAGAGAGCCATCATTTTTGTGACGGAGGAGAGAAGTGTTTGAGAATGATTTTTGAGAGTAAACGGCACGTGGATCACTCCCCCCTCATGACGGTCCGATGAATCGAGACATCATGCCTTTATTCTTTTATTATGGAAAATAAAATAAAACAGAAAAGAAAATGATAAGATAAGGATCGAAGACACCATGGTGTTCCGTTATCACAACATCAATGTAAAGACTGATGTGTGTCCTGTATATAATGATAGAAACATTGTAGCTCTAACGGGACTTCCAACCAATCATTGTGAAGCATCTGAAGTAGATGCCACTCTGGTTGTTATGACATGATCACTAGGATCGACATAGATAATTGTAGCCCCCCGGGGTCATGTAGACGCTCCGCTATCATCACACGACCTGCAACTGACTCTAAAAATGTGTCTGTGTCCTAGAAAGTTCAAAACGTTTCCCGATCAGTTAGCTCTCCAGATTACTCTCATTTTAGTCGGATTCCGGCCACCCCAGGTCCGACGATCCATCAACATGTTTGTAGGTTGAGCCCTTTTACAATGAGCTTGCACAATGACAATTGTACTTTTAACAATAAATTGATCCGGTCTATTAACTAATCCAATAACAACACAAATACACATAGATTAAAACATGATTTAATAACACAATATATCTCTAACATTACTAGGTGAATCCATAACATACTATATCTTCCTTGACTCGCATCACAAAACCGTCTACATCTTTCAAGCCGACGTGGTCTGTCAAGAGGAGGAGGAGGAGGAGGCGACTAGATATGGCACATGAGGATGAGGCGAGTGTAGTTACTTTCCAGGATGAAGAAAGTAGCGGGGGGAGGAGGGTTGAGGGTCTTGTTTGCCTGGAAGAAAATCATTAAAACAAGTCACCTCAATTGTTCGAGTACCTCATGACCTTGCGTTGCTGTTTTTTTTATCTGATCATCAAGTTTGACTTTTTAATTATCCCACTTGCATTACAATTTCCTCAAACCATGATTTTATTAATAAAGTTTAAATAGCTATCTTTTAAAAAAGTCATATAAGTTGCAACTCAAGTACATCATAGGAAAATCAGAAATCAACTTACTAGATTACAAATTTGGCTTTTTTTTACATAAAGTTCATTGTGTTAGAGCCCGCTTGGTGACTATATTTTTCGGCTTATCAAGCATCAACTTTTTCATCAAACATGTAACTTTTGATTTCATGCGCTGAAGTGTGTAATAATAAAGGCAAATAAGGTTGAAATTACTTTTATGACTCCATCAATTACTATGTATGATCATTCTAGCCATTTATATACTTCCTCCATTCTTTTTTAGTTGCAACAATCACTTTTCACGTTGCCAACACACAACTTTGACTGTCATTATATTTAATTCCGTGTTAGTAAAAATAAAATAAAAATCAGATTATAAAACATAGTGATGAGACAAATTTAACAATATTTTTCAAAAATAATAATTCACATATATTAATAAATAAAATGAAGTCAAAGTAAAGTACATGAACAATGTATATATAATTTTATTAATAACAAATATTGTAAATAATTTTCTCAGAAATCAATAGAATAAGCTAATTCAACCTCTTCGGTTAGAACTTCTCAGATTTCAGCAGAATCGGTCGATTCAACCAATTGTAGTGTTACAAAACAAGCTTTTAATTAAGAGTTTATTTAGAGTTTTTTTGGTGACACTGGTTTTCGGATTATCAAGCTTATCACTCAACTTTTTTCACCAAACACGTAACTTTTGATTCCGCACGGTGAATCATGTAACAAAAAAAAGTAAGGTTAAAACTATTTTTCTGAATGTATCAACTGAAGTCACCGTAGATGATCGTTTTAACTATGTTTTGTAAAAACAAAATATTTATTTTTTAATAAAAAATACGTGGTATTTGAATTTTTTATACGAAGTACTTCGTATATAAGTAGAAGAAATAATTACATAAATATGACCAAACTAAAGATGATTTACAAAAATATGACTAGTGACTAGAGTAGTAATGAAATCATAGTAATTGATGTTCAAGTTTTGAGCTTAAATTAACACAACACCACATTGTAGTAATGAATAGTCATATTTATGTAAATATGTTTTATTTTAGTATTATTCTTGTAAAAAACCCAAGTAGAATCCGGTAATACAACTATTTTAGCTGGGAATTAATAAATTTCGAAAGAATATTGCAGATACGGCGCCGTTTTGTGCAGATAGGTAGTTAGGCACTGCGTAAAGTACCGCCTAGAACGCTGCCCTATTCTATATCTCCCTTCTCTCTAGATTCTTCGCCTGAACTCGCGATGTCGACGGTGCCTTCAACATCCGCATCTGCTTCGTCATCTTCTTCGCAGTACACGTACTTCAATGGCTCATACTTCCCGACGCCGTTTCACCTCCAACAACAGCCGTCGCAATCATACATCGGCGCTGCCCCTCCGCCGAGTCAGCTCCCTGCTCCTCCCGTTGTTCCTACTGTATATCCACCCCCGCCCCCTCTACCTGGCGTGTATTCGTTGCCCCAGTTCCAACAAGTAAGCTTTTAAATCACGCAGTGTTTGAAATACTCAATAGAAAAGCCCGATTTGACAAGGCACATGGCTATATCCTGCTTCAATTGTACATTTTCATATGTTACATTTTGTTTCAATTGACAGGCGCAACAGCTGTTTCAAAGGGATGCCCAAACAATCACACCAGAAGCACTCGAAAATGTGAAAGCTGCACTTGCAAGCAGTGATATTGAGCACAAAGTGGAGGCTAAGAAGAAAGCGTTGCCCCGTAAAGCCGCAGGGCAAAGTTGGGAGGACCCAACTCTCGCTGATTGGCCAGAAAGTATGTTTTCTTAATCCATTATTTATTTCCAGTCTGTTATTCACAGGAGAGTCTATTTCTGTCTTATTTGAACTTTAACTTAATCTTTCTAGCTGTTTCAATTTATATATGAGTATGATTTTTCGGGTGTAGACAAAATTTCATGTTAAATTGATAGCAATGCAAGTTATCACTAGGTTTTCATTAGTGAGGGAAAACAGTCTGGCATTTTTTACTTTTACTGTTTTACAAACTTAGATTATGAACTATGTCAATTTATTTGGAGAACCATCTCATCTTAACCTCCAATTGATGAAAATAGTAGAGATTATATCTTGAACTAAAACTTTCTTGCATATATGTTGAGAGAAAACTTGGCTATGACTTATGAGCATATAATGCTGATCTCATGGCACGATGAGCATTGTAGGACTACTCATAACTAAATAGTTTGGAAGATATGCAATGTTTTGATCTCAGCTCCTTTCAAAAGTAATACTATCTTTGTCTCACTGATATTGGGACATTGAGAAGCGATGTGATTATTAAGAAAGTTGATTTGGCTGGTATTGCATTGGTAACATAAGAATAATGTAAGAATGAATTAGAACTACTCAAATATTACCAAATATGACATGAGTCAAGCTTAATGGGGCGCACAAAAAAGAAAGATGAGACAAAGATGGTGGGACAGGGATTAACTTTTTATCGAGCAATCAATGCCACTTTAGTGATCTTTGAGGTGATGAAAGTGGGATAAGGTGAATTATATATCAATATTGAAGTCTATACTAGCAACTTACTAGTTACAACTGACAAGCTTGAATTTATGATACTACGTAAAACAAATGCTATATGACATCATATTATCCTTTTTATGGAACCCAATATATGCTTTTGTAAGCTATGAATCTAACATTTTGACAAGGAATTTTGTTGGAGACCAATAGACTGTAGTTTCTAACCTCGTTGAAATAAAAAAAAATCAATCCATCAGGATAAATCACTTTATCCTATTTTTGGAGACCAATAGACAGTGGTTTCTAACCTCGTTGAAATAAAAAAAATCGATCCATCAGGATAAATCAATTTATCCCGTTTTTGACATTTTGACATAATATTTCAGCTTTTCTTAAGCCAACAGATGGAAAACATTTTTTTAAGCTTTTGCAAACACTCCTTAAATCTCTATTTCTTAACTCTAGGGGTGATAAACATGTTGCGATAACAGCGGCTTCCGCATTTTGCAGATGATTATCGTCTGTTTTGTGGTGATCTTGGAAACGAGGTGAATGATGATGTTTTATCAAAAGCATTTTCAAGATTCCCTTCTTTTAACATGGCAAGGGTGAGTTATGTTTGAAGTCATGTCTGCTTTTCCGTGTTCCCGTGATGTTTTGCTATGATTTATATGAATTTTTGCATATCGAATGTCTCGCATTTATTAAACTTGGACAGAGAACTATCTTTTGTCCGAGACTCCGAGATGTAATGAGATCTTCTAAAGCGTAAGTGAAATGGTGCTGCAGATTTTTTTTCCGGTTTGAACCAAAAACCCGAGAGTTTTTGGGTGCTGCAGATATTTGTATGCATGAGTAGAGATCAGCTAATGTTAGTTTCTTGCAATTTAGTTCACATGTTGGATAATGATTATGGTTCTGTTTGAATGTTAGTCTGGTGCCCTGTGCCCACAAATGGGTTTGTTCCTGATAGCAGGGAATAGAGATTAGTCATTGTTAGTTTCATGGTATTCTATTCATGCAATTTTGGTTTAGAGCAAAATGGCTCACTTAACGGTTTGCGCTTCTTTGTAATGAAAAATCAGTTACTCCATGCAATTTTTGACGCGATTTTCACCATGGGTCATTCGGAAACAGTCTTTCTTTGCGTTAGCACACGGGTTAGGCTGCGTACATCTGACCCCCTTACCCCACCATAAGTCCCTAGGTGGGAGCCTTTGGGGTACTGTTGTTGTTATTGTTGCATTGTTCCATTGTAATTTTATTGCTAGTTCCCTCAAATGGTCTTCTTCGTAAAAGGGAGGATGTAGCCTGTGGTGTTTCTATATTATGCTAGATGGTGGATTCAGACCTCTTTTCCCCCCAACTCTGCCTCCCCACATCTTTGACCAATAAAAAGAGGGACATCCTGGCGTATAGCATAAGGGCATGCAATTGTTGAAGCTCTAACTCATCCCAAAGAATCCGTGAAAAGTTATATTAACTTCACGTCCTCACTCTTATACCTAATAAAGAACCAATATGGCATGCTCAACGCACCTCAACCCAAGCCGGGTAGGATGACCTAAAGGATGGACATATGGGCTGGGCCTCAACAAGCTGCCCGCCTGCCCCCAACCATCAATTGGGCCGGTGACCTACAAACCACTACAGGACCAGATTTTAATATCACGTAAATTGAGCATTTGAGATTTTGAGCCTAATGCACCTTAAAAAATGCTTATTAGGTTGACCTCACACTTATATACCAATCAAACCCAGTAACCAACTCATGTGGTACTCAACTTAATTAATAGCTCTGACTTCTGAATGCACTATCAACATTGCAGGTTGTGCGTGACAAGCGTACTGGTAAAACTAAAGGCTTTGGATTTGTAAGTTTTTCAAACCCTTTGGACCTTGCTGCAGCTCTTAAAGAAATGAACGGTAGGTAATATTTTCACATCTACAGATTTTTGGATCTCTTATGCGTGTTTCGGGTAGGACCTGTAAATACCACATTAAAATGTGAAAAGACTCATGCTGTCTCTGAAAGGTAGGTAGTAGAGATCCAATTAAAACCTAGGGCCGTAAGTGCTTGTATCTTGGTTCCTTTGCTAAGTGCATCCTTCATTGTATCATCAGGTAAATATGTCGGGAATAGACCAATTAAACTTAGGAAGAGCAAGTGGCAGGACAGGATTGATGTTGAAGCTGTAGAAAGACAAAAGGTTAGAGACAATTTCATTCCCCCCCCACACACACACAGAAGCCTAAGGCTATATTTGGAATGAGAAAAGAGTACTAAAGGAAGAAAATAGGAAGGAAAGAAAATTTGAAGAAAAGGGTTGAACTCATTAAACTTATTTTAGATTTTGTTTACACGTATTACGACAAATCTAAATATATTTATGATCCCTGCACAATAGATATGCTACATGTCTACATCAGTCACTAATATATTTTTGTTCAAACTTGTATTTATTTCTGTTCCCTGCGCTATAATATGCTACAACAGTTCTCACTGATATATTTTGTTCGAACTTATCTATTTGTTTCTATTATATACCTACTAAGACTTCTAAATATAAAAAAAGTAATATATGATCATGTTTCATTTTCCTTTGAATTTTCCTAGGTAGAACCATAGAACTGAACATAAAAAACTCAATCTCAACCCACAATCTCACCAGCCCTGCTGCTGTAGTCTTGTCCATGTTACATGTGTAGGTATTATCCATATGGTGTTTGAGATGAGAAATTACACTCTTCAACACACATTGCATCAGAGAGTGTAGTCCAACCGTTCCAAATCTGCATGAGAACAACCCATACAAATACTACTAAATTAACTATTTGTAGCATCTTCATATTGTCCTTTAACCTACCATTAACATTATTCTATAAAATAGTAAATTATAATAAAGAGAAAATTACACCGTGTTTTTGAAGTATAAAAACCATGGCAAACACTTTTATAATAGATGCAATTTCCAAATGAGTTTATTTAGAAATAATGGCTAAAGTTTTATTTTATTATCTTAGAAATAATATCAAGCTAAAATATTTACACTAGATGAGTGCTCTGACTTCATCCCTGCATAACACGCTCCTTAGTTCCTAGTTCCTACCCTCCCCAACCACATTTATTAAGGTCATGTTTGGAACTGGCTTCCCTCTGCGTTGCCTTCTCTAATATTCCATCCAATGAGATCTCCACCATTGGTCTATCTTCTCTTTCCAGCTGACGAGATGAGTGGTGGAAATCTCCTTCATAATACCCATCCAGGATGGAGATCTCCTGGATGGGTAATAGGAGAGTGAACCACAGGAGGGATGTCATGTATTATTGTACTTGAATTGACTACTTTTTATGTCATGATAGAACCACGCTTACAAGAAGGGGAAAATGTCAAAGAGGAGTGTATTGCATAAGTGAGCACTATTATGAAGTTGAGCTTTGACTGTATGGAACATTTGGGCGTTTGTCTTGCTCGCATATGCATCCCATGGGTGAATTGCTCCCACTTGATGCAGTGAGTGTGTACACGTTCTGATATTTGCTACTTTTCTGTATTTGTTTTTATCCTTAAGACCATTTTGAGAAGTTCCAGATGAAAAACTCCCAGTATGAATGTATGCGCTTTCAGAGTTTCAGCCTCATGGTGAAAATTAAAAAACTTAATTTCATTTATTGGGATGAGATGTATTTGCCTATTTGGCTATTTGAGTCACATAAAACTATTAACAGAATCAAGTCCATGTACTGATGTACATATGCATCTTTGCAATTTCCACATAGCTACTCTAGTTTATTATACATTTATACGTAGTACTTGTTAACTAATGCATCACCCCTGTGCTTCTTGTTTATAGTGGTTTACTTTATAATGTACAAAAAATGGTGTGGCAAATTGTAATTTATTTGTATTTGTTTTGATAACATAATGTCATAAAGAGAAATACTGAAATAGAGACAAAGTTATACTCCGTACACCAATTAGAGCACACGTCAGGTTATGGTTGGACTCGGGTTGGGCCACCCGGCCCGTGGACCGGACCGGCCCGCTACTGTGCGGGACCGGGACCGGCCCGGTTCTTGGGTCCGGGTCTGGGTCGGGCCTAGGCCCGGGGGGTAGGGCGGGTCTGGGCTCGGGTCTCAAATTTGGTGAACCGGCCCGGGCCAAATTGATTTTTTTTTTTTTTTTTTCATTTTTGGGGTTCCACCCAGGTTGGGCTTGATGGGTAGGATGGGTTTGGGAGGGTGGGGGTGAGGGGGGGGGGGGGGGGGTTAGGAAAGCAAAAAAAAATCCAAATCGGAGGCCCGGACTGGACCCGGTGGCTACCTGGGCCGGTCCTGGGTCCACCATTCCTGAACCGCCGGCTAGGGGTGGACCGGTTTCGGTTCGGGCCTGGGCCCGGCTGGGCCTCGGTTCAAGAAGGGGAGGCTCAGAACCGGCCCGGGTAACCCCTGGGTCCGGGCCGGGCCTCGGTTCTATTTTTTTTTTTGGCTTTACCTAGTTAACCCCCAACCCTCCCCCACACCCCCAAACCAACCCTAACCACCTCAAATGACCCAAAATGCCCACCCCAACCCAAAAACTTAAAAAAATTCAAAAAAAAAAAAAATAAAAAAAATTGGCCCGTGCCGGGCCCGAACCGGCCGGGCCGGTTCACCTTTTGAAGGGCCCGAGCCCGAACCGCCATCCCACCGGGCCGGTTGGCCCGAACCGGGCCCGCACAGTAGCGGGCCAGTCCGGTTCCGCGCCGGTTGGCCCGGCCCGAGTCCACTCCTACCGCCGGCCCCCCAGGCCTAGGCCCGACCCGGACCTGGCCCGGACCCGAGTCCACCCCTACGTTAGGTATAGAAACCTTGAGATAAACTTGCTCACTCCAACGTAAAGATGTATTAATCTTATTTCATCCTGCTTTGTTGAGTTGGAATGAAAAATAGGAGTGGCTGTCTACCCTGCCTTCTACTTCCAGCAAGGCTATCAAACAGCCAAGTCACCAAATCGCTTATTTTACTACCTACGACGTATTTTATTTTTCTGCCGGACATAATTATATAAATGCGGAGTTCTCGTTAGACCTACAAAAGTGCAGAATTCCTTCTATTTTTCCTTTCCGACAACACAACACCCGGCCTTGTGATACAACGTCACTCCTCGCCTAAGCGGCAGCGGTGGGCACCCCCCTTTTCTCCGGCAACCTTCTTCTCCGGCTTGTTTTATTTTCCGGCACCGGGAAAAATGGTGGTTTCATTTATGAAGAGACTGGTGGTAACATATATATATATATATATATATATATATATATATAGCATGTTCAGAGGAAGAAGGTGACCACCATAGACGTGGTCTATGCTCACAAGAGACAAAGAAGGACCGTGTATGGATTTAGCTATTAAGTGCACAAATCTATGTTTTAAAAAATTTACGTGAGTTGGGTAAGGGAGTCTGGTGACAGCCCCTACGGTACAATGCACTTCTCTCTCGACGGTATATGATTTGAGCATGCGGAGTAATTAATTTAAATGTTAAGGAGTATTATTTATAGAATAGTAGAACGAATAGATACAATTGGAGATGCAACGTGATTGTAAATAGCTCTTCGTCCATATCAGCTCCATAGGCCGTTTATTTAGATTATGTGTCCATTTTTTGCGGGTTGCAATCCATATTACCACATCAGCTTCATACACCTCTTTTTCCTTTGCCCCTTTACTTGTAGGGTGTGGCAGCACATAAGGAACTGGATGGGATTAAGGCATGAGATGACCACCTTGCTAAGTGTCGTGAAGTGGATTATGAAGACTCATAGAGGATCGACGCTGAAGGCAAAGGCAGCCCGCCTAGCATTCTGCGCCGCGGTGTATTATATTTGGCATGCGCGTAATGAGATACGATTTGATGGGGGATCAAAGACGGAGGAGGATATTATTGTGAAGATCAAGCAAGTGGTGTATAAGGTCCTATACAACTTATACCCACATGAACTGATCAACTTTTGATGGTGGATGCCGAAGCCGCGGCATAACCTCCTTGGACTTGAGTGTGCACTCTGCAACACATCAGACTTCTGGTTGGGGCTAAGGGGAGAATTCACTATAACCTCCTCTTGGCTAGGTTCTTTGCATTTGTTTTGATGTACTATTATGATCTATGTGCGTGCAACACTCATTTCTTTTTCTGATTTTTGGGCATTTAGTATTGTATACTTAGGCCCTTTTTGAGTGTTGACCTTAGATTAGATCGAATAAAAACCTCTCCTAACCCCTACACTAGGTAGGGGGGGGGGGGGGTTTAGGAGATCTAGAATCTTTTTTTTATGTATATTTTTCTGGGTGTTAATATATATTTACATTTCATCCAAAAAAAAACTAAAGATGCTCTTAGAGAATATGGAGTGTTATTGTAACGTGAGTAAAAAGGGTGCACTTGTGTTTTGATGAAGTGCATTTACCACACTGGTTGTAGATTTGTAGACTTATAGTATGAGCAAAACCCTCCGAATGTAATAAACCAAAGAGTTAATTCCCTATATAGGACTAAAACAATAAACAACTAAACAAGTGCACAAATAGGACTTCCATGTTTCATAGGACTAAAAATGCATTGACTTGACAAAATCACCCTTAATGAAATTCTAAGTAAATTTATAATAAAAAATCCAAAAACTTCTTCTAAAATCCCGCACTACATGCTACGCCGCCGCTGCATTGTGCCAAACCAGCTGCTGCCCTCCAACATCACTGCCAACCGCCGCCCTCCGGCATCACTGCCAGCAATCGCTGCCCTCCGGCGTTACAACCGTCCACCGCCGCCCTCCGGCCCCACTCCCGTCCACCAAATCTGTCATAAAGTTGGCAAAAAAATTAAATCGGTATAAAAGGAAAAATTTTCTGCCATAATATTATTGACAGTATACACTGTGATTGCCATAAAATTGACAAAAAATGTAGACAATATCAAAACTAGGAAAAGGAGATTTTAAAACAAAATTAGAACTTTAATGAAGTAAGAAATTAAAATATACAGTTGACGTGCAAAAAATCGAAAATTGATCAAATATGAACATAACACCAACAGTTTTCATTGAACTAGGCAGTTTGTAGAAAAAAGGAGAATTGTTTCTGCCATAGAATAATCATCAAATTTGCCATAAAGATAGCATTAATTTCAAATTGATGTAAAACTTCTGCCATAACATAATTATAAATATTGCACAGAAATGTCAAAATTTTGGCAAAACACAAAGCCATTGTCCAAAACCGGGAAAACAAAAACTTTAATTGAAATCTGAAATTAATGGAATCACAAAATTTATGAGACCAGTGTCCAAAAATAAAATAAAAATTGATGCTAAAACTCAAAAAATTTACGAAATTCGAAATTTCTTCTGAAAAAACAAAATCAATGAAAAGAAATCTGAAATTTTAGATGAATAACAGAGGAGAAGATGAGGATGAAGAAGAAGAAGGGGAGGAGTGGAAGAAGAAGAAGAAGAAGAAGAAGAAGAAGAAGAAAAGGAGGATCAGACGAAGGACATACCATTCGAGCGAGGATGCAGAAAAGACAGGCAATGGGGGCAGAAGAAGAAGAGGCGGGAAGAGAAGAGGAGCGCGGTTGCAGCGAATAAGAGGGTGGAGAGAACCGGTCTAGAGAGCTCAGGCGAAGTAGCCATGGGAGAGTCGATCGATCGAGAGAGGAGTGCTGCGATTATATTCTAGGGTTTTCCTTTTACTTATATAAGAGGGTATAATGGTAATCTGAAGTCCTATTTGAGGAATTAAAAAGATGTGGTCCTATTTGTGCATTTAAGTTTACTTTTAGTCCTACATATGACAATTACTGTAAACCAAAAAACACAAGTTACTAAGGGTATGTTTGGGAGTTGGGGTTTGGAGGGGAGGGGATGGTTGACAAGAGTTTATGACACTCTCTTTCATGTTTGGGAGTTAAAAAGTATGGAGGGATAGTTCTGGAGGGCTTTTGTAACCCTCCAAAACCCTTCAAATGCTCAATTTTCAAGTTCCCCCAAATTGAGGGATTTTGAAGAATAACTAATTAAATGACAACTTTAGTTCAATTTTAAATAAATATAAACTCAATTATTTGAATTCGTCAAATTATTTGAAGTGATTTTAATTATAATTCATTCAAAACCTTTATCTTTTCAAACTTGATACTCCCAAACAAGAAGAAGAGTTTCTAAAGTTTTCTCTCCCCTTCCCTTCAAACTCCTGAACATACCCTAAAGTTTTCTAGCACCTCCTCTCCTCTTCCATCATCTCTTCCAAGTTCCAACCACTCCTCCTTCCAACAACCCTTCCTCCTCTTCCACCACCTCTCGCCCAGTAGGCCCACTAATAGTATTGGCATCTTGTCTAATTAGACCTTCTTCGAAAGGCCTCTCATAGTCTTATTTGTGCCCAAAAGAAAGTCTGTTATTGCACTTGTTTATATTTTTGGATTGTGTTCATTCTAATCATGGACCTTTATTATCTTGTGTTTAAGCCTTTCAGGTGTCATTGAAAATATATGAGGCAATTAGGGATGGAACCGACCGGCGGTTCTGGGCCAGTCCGGAACCGGGCTCGGTACTGTTTGGGATCGGACCGGGTCCGATTTTCCTGTTCCGGTCTAGGACCGGGTACCCGACCAAGTAAATAAGGACCCAAACCCGGGCTTCGATTTTGGGGACCGGACCGGGCGGTCCCGTTCCTGGTTCTGGGCCCAACGGGCATTTTTTAAAAATTAAATCAGGGGGCTTCCAATAATTTTAAAAAAAGGACCGGACTGGAATCGGTTCCGGACCGGGACCGGCCGGGGAGACCGGACCGGAACCGGAGATAACCGGGTCAGTTCCGGTCTTCCATTTCAAAAACCGGGACCGGCCAGTTCCGAGACCGGAACCGGGTCTGGACCGGTTCGAGTCCATCCCTAGAGGCAATACAACTTCATTTTCGTGCACACAATAAACGCGGTGTCATTTTCAATTGCACATTCTAAAACATTCACTTTGGGATGTTTTCAATTGGATTGTAAATTTCTGGTCTAATTTGCTAAATGTTTGGTCTCTGTGTATTTATAAGTGTCGAAGTTTGGTTTGGTCTGTTTAAGTCTACCCTGGTATGTTTTGGTTTGGTTCGGGACTGAAAATAGTTCAAATGAAAATAGTTGTAAATGAGAAATGCTTTGAATATATATATATATATATATATATATATATATATATATATATACACACACACATATATACATACATACATATATATATATATATATATATATATATATATATATATATATATGGGCCCACGATCAGACTACTTGACCTTGTATAAGTAAGTATGATTTAAAACAGGGGAATTGGGGTTTACGTCCTAGTATATATTATATCCCTACTTTGAGGTCTTATGTTTGAAATGCGTGTTATATACCTATTACATGCCATCATCACCAGTACTTTAAAGTTTGATGAAAGTAGTGACATCTTCGGGGGCATTCCACCATTTCAGGTTGAAGGTAGAGCGTACTATGTATGCCCGTTGCTTGGGTGATATCTGAGGGTAGAAGACACTATTCGTGCTTCATCCATCATATTTTCAAAATCCAATAAATATGCTCATGAACATCTTTTCTTATAAATAATTTGGGAGCATGTGTGCTTATGATTGCCACGTGCGGCCTTTGACTTCAAGAGTATAGTTTTCCATTACATATTAAATTGCTTTACTTAAGTTTTTTTATGGATGTTCTATGTGTCGAGGCAAATCATGTAGTTGTATCATATATTCGATGAGAGCAAAAAAAAGATGATGAGAAAAAGATGTCATACATACCTAGCCTATGTGGCGAAGTTGTGCCCGACACACAACCAATCTCCATACCACCGTACCAAATGGCACCGACTAAACTAAATGAATTAGAGATTCAATCGCAAAAGCTATTGGATAATGAATGAATCCATTAGACCAAGCTATTCACTATGAGGAGTTCCAGTTTTATTCGTGAAAAAGAAAGATAAGACATTCAGAGTTTGTATTGACTTGCTCGATGAGGATGTCATTGGATAGGTGTAACACCGTCCCAAATATATTTACTTTTTAGTAAATCATGTAATAAATCTTGAATATTGATTTATGAATTTACGTGGTTGTAAATTTTTTGTTATTTCTTTCACGTGAGTAGTGAACTGCACGTGGGGCCCACACCGGGAGCGGGGACCGTCCGGTAATCCCGGGACCCCATATTATATTCATCTTGGTCTAGATAATATTTATATGGTGGTGGAAATTTTTGTTAGGCCATAGAAAAGGCATAGGGTTGACCTGTCGGTCAAACGAGGCCAATTATCGGTATTGGTAATTTATCAGATGATAGCCCGGAATGGATTTCGAAGACTTATAAATTAAAGTTGAGGAATATATGTTTATTATAAATTTCATAATGAGTAAGATCACGTAATATATTTTATTTGACCCTATAAAATAAAATATATTTAAAACAGTCCGAAAAATACAACTTTCGGGACCGATTGTCCAAATCGGGGCACAAAGGGATGACCTCCCACATGAGTGGGGGCCACTCCACGTTTTTATGCTCAATTTTGACAAGGGGGGCTGCATTATAGGGTATGAGTGATTGAGATGAGGGGCACCTAAATTAAATGGAGGTGGACCCCTTTTCTTTCACTTATTGCTCAAAGAGACAAAAGAGAAGCCCACCCCCACCTTTCCTCACCTAAACATCGGCCAGCACCAAGGGGAGAGAGAGAGAGGAAGCTCTGCAACTTCATTCTCCAAAGCCAAAGCAAGCTCAAACAACAAGAAACTCAAGGAAGAAAAGGAAGTAGCAAAAGTAGAGGAAAACTTGGAAAATAAAGGTGAGAAGTTCTTTAATAACTTTTCTTCCACCATTTGATTTCCATACATATCCTATATCATATGGAGGACTCCAAGAATCATTCTACACATTTAGAAGTGTAGAAGGAGGGGGTGGAAGGTAGTTCTAAGTCCAAGGGCGGACTTAGAAGCCAAACGACCGGTTCGCCGGAAAATAACCTTTTAGGGGTTATTTGTGTTGATATGGGTTTTGTGATGATAAAACCATGTTAGGAGCTTGACTAAAGTGTTTCTTGAGTTCGCCGTAGTTTCACCGGAGTTCGCCGGAGTTTCGCCGGAGTTCTGCCGGAGTTCAACCAAGAAGAGTAGAACTTCTTAAAGCTCATTTGAGGTGAGTGGATGGCTTAATGTCTTGTAACTTTTGGGTTAAGAATGAGATTACCTAAATATATGTTATGTGTGTTCATAATAATGTTTAAATGAATTAAACATGTGATTAGCCAATTAAAGTGATTAGGCTTGTATGAAGTGAACTATTGAAATATGCAAGATTTGTGAAAGTGAAAATGATCATAAAAACATGTGTGATATGTTTAGAGATGAAATGTGCATAAAATATTCATTATAACTTAGTACATATTGTGACTAAGTTTGACACACATTGGATTTGGAATGGCGGGTTAACCGAGAGTTGACCGGCGCCGGTTTGGCCTTACTTTACCTTTATGCTAATTTTAATGCATGAGTTGCATGGATGATTTTGTTTAGACCTTAAGACTTGGTCTAGTCTTGTTTATTGATTATGATATAGGCCCTATCTAGTATGAAATGTGGTAGATCATAGGTCGGGTGGACTACCCAAGGATCGGGCGGTATCCTCAAAACTCGGTTATATAGGGTGGAGTACCCAAGGATCGGGCGGTATCCTCAAAACTCGGTTATATAGGGTGGAGTACCCAAGGATCGGGCGGTATCCTCAAAACTCGGTTATATAGGGTGGAGTACCCAAGGATCGAGCGGTATCCTCAAAACTCGGTTATATAGGGTGGAGTACCCAAGGATCGGGCGTGTATCCTCAAAACTCATAGATTACTATTTAGTAGTTCAGGACCAGGTGGTGTCCTTATGATTATTTGATTTGGACAGGAGGAGTCCTATACACTCATAGGTCTATGGGTGGGTTGGGGTTTTAAGTTAATGATATTGACTACTACTCCCTCCGTCCCGCTATGATTGTCCCATTTTACCTTTTCGGGAAGTCCCACTAAGATTGTCTCATACCAAATTTGGTAAAGTTTGTGTGGCTCTAATTCATTCTTACTTTCATTTTACTTTATCAATTTTATATCAACCACACAAAACCACTTTTCTTAATAATCGTGCCACCTTTTCTTGTCCCAATCTTAGTGGGACGGAGGTAGTATTATTTTTCCCAATTAAATAATGACCTACGGGATGGGTATTTCCAAGTGTATATAAGTAGTGATATGTATTTTGTAACTTGGGGTAAGGAAGTATAAGTATATGTATCACCCTATGTTTGGTTCTTATACTTGAAACGTTAGTTACTCTACATTTAGCTTGCTACTCGCTCGGTACTTGTACTGACCCCTTCGGGGGCCCCCACCATTTCAGGTTGAAGTTCCCGCCTGTTGTCTATACCTTTGCACGGGTGGAAAGAATCTAGAGGAAGACGTGGTTCGTGCTTCCTTTACTATTTTAAATCATAAACTATGCTCATGGATACTTTTGTAATATTACATTGTTTTGGCCTGCGAGCCTACGTTTTGCCATATGTGGCTTATGATTGACCGTTGAATATTTTTTGCTATTAATTCAATCTATGATGTGATGTTGTTATGTATGTTTACTACTGAGTATGGTGTGAACGATGTTCATGAACGCCTTGTGTGATTATGCGAGGTTGACTTGCGAGTGACGTCACTTAATCACACGATGGTTGTACACGCGCTTAGATGCGGTCTGGGGCGTGACAATTAAGTGGTATCAGAGCCATCTCAGTTCTAAACTATGTAATCAACCTCTCACATGAAATTTTGCAAAAAGAAATTTCTACCGAAAACCATGAGCATTGTATTTTGACGTTCATAGGACTATTGTTACCTAGGTTGCAAGGCCTCTAGTTGTTAAGATGGTACCCTTAACAATTGGTATGGCAGTGACTTGGGCTGATATGTGTCTATAACGTGTTCCGTCAATTGACATTGATTGGAGTCTAACGACTCGTTCAAATTTCTTTGTAGAAATGAAGGGTAGACGTATGCCGACGAGGAACAACCCTAGGGGACTAGCTGCGGGAGCCTCCGTGAGGGCTAGCCGGGCCACATCCCTTGGCTCTAGGGGAGAAGAGGAGGTCTTGTAGGCCGTGGGGGCCACCGCGCCCAAACAGTGAGCGAGGGCCACGTGAGCTCGGTGTATGAGACTAACACCCAGAACTATTATTCAACTTTCGTTCCGGAAGCGGAACATGAGGAAACCCCATTAGATGGGGGCGATTTCCACACGGATAATGATGATGACTATAGTGAAAGTGATGCCCGTTTTGCTCAGATGGGTGAGCTGTTTGAATGGTATCAAAAGGAAAAGCTGAGGAGGGATCTTAGATGCCAAGCTAGACGTGCCTCTCAAGGCGGATTGGGCCAAGGGAGCCGGGGGGCTTCAAGGGCTGTTTCAGGGGCATCTCGGGATAGACGTGAGGGGGATTTCTGTGTGACGATCTCCAAATACCTCAAGGAGGCTAGAGCCTTGGGGTGCAGGTCCTTCGACGGCACCGGCGATATTACCGTTGCCGCCGATTGGATAAAGAAGGTGAAAGATGCAGCTAGAGACATGAAAATAACACCTGACGTGAAGTTGACCGTTGCTTCACGTTTGCTTGAAGGGATAGCTTCTACATGGCGGGAGAGTGTGGAAGGAAAGTATCGTGGGAACATCTCATGGGCAAGCTTTGAACAGGAGTTCTACGCCCAATACTACTCGGACTATGAGGTGAATGTGAAGCGTAGAGAGTACACGAACCTCAAACAGAAGGAGGGCGTGACCGTCAAGCAATTGTAACAAGAGTTTAGAACCTTGGCTAGGTTCTTACCAGAGTATGCGGCCGATGAGGACCGCATGACCGAACACTTTTGGGATGCCCTACTGTTGGACATCCGTGATCGGGCCACATACTCACGCCACATGACTTTTAGTGAAATAGTGGAGCAGGGCATGTTTGGGGAAACCCAATGGAATGAGAGAAAGGAAAGGGACGCCGAGGAGGCGAAAAAGAGGAAGTGGAACAATCCGGGGCAACCCGACCATTCACGGAAGAACAACCACGGTGGTGGTGGTTCATTTAGACCACCGGTGCCGCCGGCAAAGAAGAGTAAGGATGCAAGGTGGCACGGACCCAGGCCACAGAATTCGGGGGCACCTAGATGCCCCAATTGCACCAAACAACACTTTGGGAAGTGCAATGAACCACCGAGGTGTTTCAAATGCGGGAATGCGGGCCATATGAAGGCCAATTGCCCTCAATTGACACAAGGAAATTTATCGGGAGCCGGAGGAGGGGCCATGATGGGGAGGAACCGTGCAGGACCGTCACACGGTGGCACAGGAAGAGGAGGCGCGTCAACGAGCAACGCCACGTCCGTTAACCAAGGCGGGGCCCAAGCAATGGTCTACGCGATGACCGAGGCCGATGCTCGGGCCAACCCTGACTCCGTTGCAGGTAATCCCTTGTTAATGTTTGATAAAATATGTGTATTAATGTGTTAGAAGTGAGAGCGGGGTTGTACGGGCCGGCCGGTGACCTTGCCGGTCGGTTTCTAAGTAAAAGGAGCAAGAAAAAGGGGAAGGGGCTGCCTAGGGCCCAACCGGCGCCGTTCCCCATCCAACCGGCGCCGGTCGTAACATCCAAAATGCTACTGGCACCCACGCACGCGTGCGTGTGAAGGGACGCACGCGTGCGTCCCCCGTTTTTGGGCCAACCGGTGTCGTTCGTTGCGTTAAAACACTCCGCTACCCTACTGCCACCCGCGCACGCGTGTGTGGGAAGGGACGCACGCGTGCGTACCCCATTTCCGACGGAAAAAAATAAAAAATCGGCCCAACCGGCGCCGGTTAGGCCCAGAACCGGCGCCGGTCCAGTACAACTTAGAAAAAAAAATTTAGCTCGTTTTTGACTGGGTACTTCAGGTAGGGTGTCTTTCATCATCTGTAAATGTAGGAACACTCTTGATCAATGGAAGAAACGCAAGAATTCTCATTGATACCGGGGCGCAACGTTCTTTTGTGAGCGAAGCGTTTGCCGAAGGTCTTGACGTGCCATTGACGCCGATGACTCAGCCCTTGTTAGTCTCCACACCGTTAGGAGATGATGTGGAGAGGGACCACTATTATGAATCGTGTGAGGTAGAAGTGACGGGTCAACCTTTGACTTGTGATTTCGTACCTCTAAGTATGTTGGAGTTTGATGCGATCCTAGGGATGGATTGGCTCGAAAAGCATCATGCTAAAGTTGATTGCTACACCAAGGTCTTAGAGCTTGAGGATGATGAGGGAAACACCATACGTTTCGAGGGAGATCGAGGGAGATCTCAAAGTTGTATCATATCCGTGATGAGAGCATGAAAGATGATGAAGAAAGGTTGCCACGCGTACCTTGCTTACGTGGTAGATGGGAGAAAGAAGGAGGTCGACATCAACGATGTACGTGTCGTGTGTAAGTACCCGGACGTCTTCCCCAAGGACTTATCGGGGCTTCCACCCGATAGAGAGATTGAGTTCGTGATTGAAATTGAGCCGGGAACTAAACCCATTTCGATTCCTCCTTATCGAATGGAACCGGCGGAACTTCAAGAGTTGAAAGTCCAATTACAGGAGTTATTGGATAACGAGTTCATTAGGCCTAGTCATTCACCGTGGGGAGCACTGGTACTCTTTGTGAAGAAGAAAGATGGTACACTAAGAATGTGTATAGATTACCGACAGTTGAACAAGGTCACGATCAAGAATAGGTATCCTTTACCGAGGATTGATGACTTGTTTGATCAACTGCGGGGGGCTATGGTGTTCTCTAAGATTGATTTGAGATCGGGCTATCATCAGTTGAAAATCAAGGAGAGTGACATACCTAAGAGTGCTTTTCGCACTAGATATGGTCACTACGAGTTTCTTGTGATGTCATTTGGTCTAACCAATGCACCGGTGGCATTCATGGACTTGATGAACCGTGTGTTCAGTGAGTACTTAGATCAGTTTGTGATTGTATTCATTGATGACATCTTGATATACTCGAGGGATGAAGAAGAACATGCACATCACCTAAGGCTTGTGCTTGAAAGGCTAAGAGAGAAACAACTCTTTGCCAAGTTCTCAAAATGTGAATTTTGGCTTAAAGAGATTGGCTTCCTCGGACATGTCATATCTGGTTCAGGCGTTGCTGTGGACAACGCCAAAATAGAGGCCATTATAGATTGGGAGAGGCCCAAGAATGCGAAAGAGATACGCAGTTTCCTTGGTTTAGCGGGGTACTACCGTAAGTTCGTGGAGAAATTCTCCGTATTAGCGTCTCCATTAACAAAGCTCAAAAAGAAGGGAGCCAAGTTCTTATGGGACGACAAGTGTGAGAAAGGATTTCTTGAACTAAAGAAAAGACTTACCGAAGCACCAGTTCTCGCCCTACCCATACAGGGGATAGGGTATGATATTTACAGTGATGCTAGCATCCAAGGGCTTGGATGTGTACTGATTCAAAAGGGAAAGGTGATTGCCTATGCTTCTAGGCAATTGAGGAAACACGAGGTGAACTACCCTACCCGTGACCTAGAGTTGGGGGCGGTAGTGTTTGCACTAAAGATTTGGAGGCATTATCTCTATGGGGAGACATGTCACATCTACACCAATCATAAGAGCTTGAAGTACGTGTTCACTCAGAAAGAGTTGAATATGAGGCAGAGGAGGTGGATGGAGTTGATCAAGGACTATGACTTGATCATCGACTATCACCCCGGGAAGGCCAATGTAGTGGTCGATGCACTAAGCAGGAAAAGCACATCGGGGACGTTACTCACATGCCTACGGGCATTACGGGCACGCGTGGAGGTGACCACAAGCGGGACCCTCATAGCAAGGTTCGAGGTTAGACCTACCTTGATGGATGAGATCAACAGAGGTTAGGGCATTGATGAAGAATGTCAGAAGACCCGCAAACGGATCCTTGCGGGGCCCGTTGAGGATTTTCGGGTACGCGATGATGGTCTTTTGTTGTTCAAAGATCGCATATGCGTACCAAAGGATGAGGAACTTCGGAAATCCAAACTTGAGGAGGCTCATTCTTCAGCCTATGCTATGCATCCAGGAGGTACAAAAATGTACCGAGACCTGAAAGAAAGTTATTGGTGGTCCGGTATGAAGAGAGACATCGCGGAGTATGTGAGCCGATGCCTTACTTGTCAACAAGTTAAGGCAGAGCATCAACACCCGGCGGGACTTTTGCAACCACTTACTATTCCCGAATGGAAGTGGGAGCATGTGACCATGGACTTCGTGGTGGGGCTACCACGAACGGTGAACAACTATGATGTTGTGTGGGTAGTGGTTGATAGGCTCACCAAGAGTGTACACTTTTTGCCTATCAACATTACTTATCCCCTTGAAAGATTGGCCAAGCTATACACAGAGGAGATTGTGAGATTACACGGAGTCCCAATATCCATCGTCTCGGACAGGGATCCACGATTCACATCCCGTTTTTGGCCAAAGTTTCAAGCATCCTTGGGTACTAAACTGAAGTTTAGCACAACTTTTCACCCACAGACGAATGGGCAGTCCGAGCGTGTGATACAGATTTTGGAAGACATGCTTAGGGCATGTGCTTTGGAATTTCAGGGGAGTTGGGACAAACACTTGGCCCTTGTGGAGTTTGCCTATAACAATAGTTATCAGGCGAGTATTGGCATGCCTCCATACGAGGCATTGTATGGGAGGAAATGCAGAACCCCTCTGTGTTGGGACGAGGTTGGCGAGGCCAAATTCGAAGGCATAGAACTTGTCGAGATCACCAAGGCCAAGATGAAGATTATTCGAGATAGGCTTAAGGCTGCCCAAGATCGGCAGAAGAGCTATGCCGATAAACGGCGTAGGCCGTTAGAGTTTGCAGTTGGTGATGAGGTGTTTCTAAGGATTTCTCCTTGGAAAGGCATCATCCGATTCATATCGAAGGGTAAGCTTGAGAATTGACGCCGTTAACTTGAGAAGATACATGACGTGTTTCATGTATCAATGCTCAAGAAGTACATACGGGACCCATCTCATATTCTTGAGAAACCGCCAGTAGAGATCCGTGATGATTTGCAATATGCGATAGAGCCGGTGAAGATAATGGGTCAACAGGTGAAGAAGCTTAGGAACAAGGAAATTCCAATGGTAAAGGTACTTTGGAGGAGTGATCGAGTCGAAGAAGAAACCTGGGAGACCGAGGTCTCAATGAGGGAGCAATACCCGTTTGTTTTCGATTAGACACGTGATTTCGGGGACGAAATCCCAAATAAGGAGGGGTGAACTTGTAACACCGTCCACAAATATATTTACTTTTTAGTAAATCATGTAATAAATCTTGAATATTGATTTATGAATTTACGTGGTTGTAAATTTTTGGTTATTTCTTTCACGTGAGTAGTGAACTGCACGTGGGGCCCACACCGGGAGCGGGGACCGTCCGGTAATCCCGGGACCCCATATTATATTCATCTTGGTCTAGATAATATTTATATGGTGGTGGATATTTTTGTTGGGCCATAGAAAAGGCATAGGGTTGACCTGTCGGTCAAACAAGGCCAATTATCGGTATTGGTAATTTATCAGATGACAGCCCGATATGGATTTCGGAGACTTATAAATTAAAGTTGATGAATATATGTTTATTATAAATTTCATAATGAGTAAGATCACGTAATATATTTTATATGACCCTATAAAATAAAATATATTTAAAACAGTCCGAAAAATACAACTTTCGGGACCGATTATCCAAATCGGGGCACAAAGGGATGACCTCCCACGTGAGTGGGGGCCACCCCACGTTTTTATGCTCAATTTTGACAAGGGGGGCATCTAAATTAAATGGAGGTGGACCTCTTTTCTTTCACTTATTGCTCAAAGAGACAAAAGAGAAGCCCACCCCCTCCTTTCCTCACCTAAACTTCGGCCAGCACCAAGGGGAGAGAGAGAGGAAGCTCTGCAACTTCATTCTCCATAGCCAAAGCAAGCTCAAACAACAAGAAACTCAAGGAAGAAAAGGAAGTATCAAAAGTAGAGGAAAACTTGGAAAATAAAGGTGAGAAGTTCTTTAATAACTTTTCTTCCACCATTTGATTTCCATACGTATCCTATATCATATGGAGGACTCCAAGAATCATTCTACACATTTAGAAGTGTAGAAGGAGGGGTTGGAAGGTAGTTCTAAGTCCAAGGGTGGACTTAGAAGCCAAACGACCGGTTCACCGGAAAATAACCTTTTAGGGGTTATTTGTGTTGATATCGGTTTTGTGATGATAAAACCATGTTAGGAGCTTGACTAAAGTGTTTCTTGAGTTCGCCAGAGTTTCGCCGGAGTTCGCCGGAGTTTCGTCAGAGTTCCGCCGGAGTTCAACCAAGAAGAGTAGAACTTCTTAAAGCTCATTTGAGGTGAGTGGATGGCTTAATGTCTTGTAACTTTTGGGTTAAGCATGAGATTACCTAAATATATGTTATGTGTGTTCATAATAATGTTTAAATGAATTAAACATGTGATTAGCCAATTAATGTGATTAGGCTTGTATGAAGTGAACTATTGAAATATGCATGATTTGTGAAGTGAAAATGCTCATAAAAACATGTGTGATATGTTTAGAGATGAAATGTGCATAAAATAGTTATTATAACTTAGTACATATTGTGACTAAGTTTGACACACATTGGATTTGGAATGGCGGGTCAACCGAGAGTTGACCGGCGCCGGTTTGGCCTTACTTTACCTTTATGCTAATTTTAATGCATGAGTTGCATGGATGATTTTGTTTAGGCCTTAAGACTTGGTCTAGTCTTGTTTATTGATTATGATATAGGCCCTATCTAGTATGATATGTGGTAGATCATAGGTCGGGTGGAGTACCCAAGGATCGGGCGGTATCCTCAAAACTCGGTTATATAGGGTGGAGTACCCAAGGATCGGGCGGTATCCTCAAAACTCGGTTATATAGGGTGGAGTACCCAAGGATCGGGCGGTATCCTCAAAACTCGGTTATATAGGGTGGAGTACCCAAGGATCGGGCGGTATCCTCAAAACTCGGTTATATAGGGTGGAGTACCCAAGGATCGGGCGTGTATCCTCGAAACTCATAGATTACTATTTAGTAGTTTAGGACCAGGTGGTGTCCTTATGATTATTTGATTTGGACAGGAGGAGTCCTATACACTCATAGGTCTATGGATGGGTTGGAGTTTTAAGTCAAGGATATTGACTACTATTATTTTTCCCATTTAAACAATGACCTACGGGTCGGGTATTTCCAAGTGTATATAAGTAGTGATATGTATTTTGTAACTTGGGGTAAGGAAGTATAAGTATATGTATCACCCTATGTTTGAGTCTTATACTTGAAACGTTAGTTACTCTACATTTAGCTTGCTACTCGCTCGGTACTTGTACTGACCCCTTCGGCCCCCCCACCATTTCAGGTTGAAGTTCCCACCTGTTGTCTATACCTTTGCACGGGTGGAAAGAATCTAGAGGAAGACGTGGTTCGTGCTTCCTTTACTATTTTAAATCATAAACTATGCTCATGGATACTTTTGTAATATTACATTGTTTTGGCCTGCGAGCCTACATTTTGCCATATGTGGCTTATGATTGACCGTAGAATATTTTCCGCTATTCATTCAATCTATGATGTGATGTTGTTATGTATGTTTACTACTGAGTATGGTGTCAACGATGTTCATGAACGCCTTGTGTGATTATGCGAGGTTGACTTGCGAGCGACGTCACTTAATCACACGGCGGTTGTACACGCGCTTAGATGCGGTCTGGGGCGTGACAATAGGCTTTAGCGTTTAAGGGTTTTTCTTTATTAATGGGGCCACTTAGGGCATTACAGTTTATTTTAAAAGGGAATGAATCATGCACCCCATTTTTTGGGTGACATTGGACTTGACTCCATTCTCAAAATCATTAATGTGTACACCTCATTTAACATAAAATAGACTCTCCACTTATAGTTTTCACAATTTTTGGATTGATGTAGTGTATATATTAATGATTACTAAAATGAGTAGAGAGTCCTGGCTTTAATTATTTTTTTCTCTCCTAAATAAAAAAAATGGTCATGGTTTTATCCTTACATGTGAGCAATCTCACTTACGGAGTATTCAGTGCCTATATCATACATCCGGGTGTATGTACACCTCGCCCAACTAAGAAAGACAACCCAATAATAATACATGCAAAAAATATTCAGTGGCATTTTTTGTAATTTAGGTGAAAAATCACGACTACCGCTAGGGCAGAGTACGGGTCGGGTTCGGGGGGTCGGGTTCAAAACGTTGTAAACCTGTTTGGTTATCGGATTGATAATTTCAAACCCTACCCTATCAAAAATTTTATCGGGTTTTTCGGGTTGAAGAAGTTCGGGTTGCGGTCGGGTTGATTCGGTTTTCAGGTCCATTAAGATTTTAATTTATTATTGTTGAAATTGTGATAAATAAAATGGTAATTGGTAAAAAATCTTTCAAAGTTATACTAGTATAACATTAAAAGTAATAGTTGTATAAATACGGTGATGGAGTATATGGCCCAGGAACCCCCGACCCATAGACTCCTACTATTCTAATGGAGGCCCAATAGGCCCAGGAAGCATAGCAGGCCCAAATCACAGCGCCCCAAGAACTGAGCAACCCACGTGGCACACTGGGGGTGCCTTCGCCCCCCTGGTCGAAGGCTCCAAATTCTCACAGGATGGCCAACTCAAGCAAACAAAGTTACTGGGAGAAAACGGCGAAAATCAGTAGCCCTCGGCACTTAGAGCCCTCGGCACTAAGGAAGTCCCCGGTGCTTAGAGCCCTCGGCTAATCATCTGCAGCCGAGGGCACCTTTTCTCGACAGAATATCCTCTCCACATGCGCCTGAATCACCGTACCAAGTACGACGTCACATCCAACAGCCGCATTTAATGCGGCCACATGCGACTGCCAGTGCTAACCAGTTGATGTGACCCCTCGGCCATTGGATGTTTGACACGTGTCCCTATCTGGCATTTATTACTACTATAAATAGCACCTCTTTTCCCCATTTGTAATCCAAGCTAAAATCGCTCAATACACTCTCAGCAATATACTCTCTCTCTCTTACTTTTGCTCTGACTTCTCTCTAGTTACTCCCCGCGGTAACCCTTCGGATACATACCCCCGGGTAGACTATCCATCATACGGTAATCAACATATTTGAACATGTAAAATAATAATATACGGTGTTTGGCATATTTGATATTGTAATAAATATAAGGGAGAATGGAAACTAATAATCCAACCTTTTAGCGGTCTTCTTACAATAGTTCCACCTTTTCATTATTCATGAATAATCCAACCTTTGCACCCCATCTTCATTCACGGGTCCCTGACCGATTTATGACCTGTTATTCCAAGTTATTTTCTTATCTTTGTAAAACATTATACCATAATTCCCACCTTACGATCACATAATGTTTTGCAAAGATAAGAAAATAACTTGGAATAACATGTCATAAATCGGTCAGGGACCAGTGAATGAAGATGGGGTGCAAAGGTTGGATTATTCATGAATAATGAAAAGGTGGGACTATTGTAAGAAGACCGCTAAAAGGTTAGATTATTAGTTTCCATTTTCCCTAAATATAATGACAATTGGTCAAAATATCATTCAAAGTCATAACAATACAACATTCAAATTTATAGTTGTACAAATCCGGTAATTGGAATATTTGAACATGCATAATATGGTAATTGACATACAATAATTGAGATATTTGAACATGCATAATAATTTAAAGTAGTATATATACTACGCTAGTTCGGGTTTTTCGGGCGGGTCGGGTAGCATTTTTAAAACCCTACCTGATATCCGTTACCCTTAAAGATCAAGGTTTGCAATTTCGGACCGGGTAATCGGGTTCGGGTCATCCGACCTGCTAGGCGTAAGGCGTACCTCGGGTATATCCGATCGGTTTTTCGGGTGGGATCAGGGTTTGCTCTCCCCTAGCTACCGCTAAATGAGTAATAGTGTACTTTTAGTGAGCATCTGACCTATTGCATTGAGTATTAGGAGGCTAACGATGAGTATCACGATCTCCGCTTCATATCTTCTAATTCTTTTTTTTCCTATTTTTTCTTTTATAAAAGCTTATTAAATTATATCTATAATCCACTCCTATTAATTTCAACATGAGAGTCTAATGTAATATGAAACTTTTGAAATATGAATTGATATGACATTTTAAAAATGAGCATAACATCAGTACCAAATGAGCATACATAACTTACAAAGTGCACATTGATATGAAAATCGTAAGGTTTTTTAGTTGAACATAATGACATTTTCATTGACCATCAAATCTTCTCTAGCGACATGAAAATCACAGTTTCTGTTAAATGAGCATTAATGAACTTTTACTGAGCATCACAACAATTCTGTTGAATATTGAGCATCGTGATCTCTGCATCATATATTCTAATTCACTTTCTTTTTCTTATTTTGTATTCTATAATAAATTATTAAATTATATTTATAATCAACTATTAGGAATTCCAATATGAGAACTTAATTTAATATTATACTCCTAAAATGTGCATTGATATGAAAATCGTAAGTTCTACTAGTTGAGTATCAATACATTTTCATTGAGCATTAAACTCCACATATTGAGTATTAAAAACATGCAACTGAGTATCGTGACCTATGAGTATCGAAAAATTCAAAAAGACAATTAAAATTGTTAATGTGCTCAAATCCTCATTTGTCTATGCTCATTTCTACTATCGAGTGTTGAAATAATGTGAGCAAGCTCCAATCTAGTTGCATGAGTTTCGTCGATATTGATATGATATTTTAAAATGAGCATAAAACCAGTAACGAATGAATATACACAATTTACAAAATGAGCATCAAAAAAATCAAAAGTTCATTTCAAATCTCCAATGTGTTCAAAATTCATTAATGTTACATTAGTGCACATTTACTTTAAACGTTACACTCATTGGCGTATAACACAACACTCATTTTAATAGCCTCCATGAGTACTCATTTTAAAACAGTATATCAATACACATTCCCTATAAACATTATACTAATTTGAGTATAAGAAAAAGGGGAAATCACTATTAGCCCCCCTCAGGTTATGTCATAATTATTAATTAACCTTGCATTTTTAAAAATTAATTACTTAATCCCTGAGTTTTTATCATTCTCACTGTTTGTCCCCACGTTAATATTTGTTAAATTAGATTCAATATAACTCTTAAATTTAATGAAAGGTGTATAAAATTAAATTTTAAAGTAAAACACAATTTAATATCATAATTATAAGTCATTGTTGTTGATAGTTTTTTTTACTAATCTACTCGATCATGGAATAAATATTAATGAATTCAACTAAAGAGAAGACTCACGAGTAAGATATAGAATATCACGAATTTTTATCTTTTTTTATTTAAAAAAACAAATATCTTTTAATCTTATTAAACTAATACTTTTTGCGGAGAAAAAATCATAAAAATTAGTAATAGAATTAATTAAAAAAATCAAAAACTATGATATACGTAGTACTTCATCTGTTCTTTTTTAAATGCAACAGTCCACTCTTCACGTTTATCAACGCACAAGTTTGACCATTAATATCTTTCATTCCTTATTAGTAAAAAAATTTAAAAAAACAGATTTTAAAATTTTAAAATGAGAGCAATTTAACAATATTTTTTAAAATTTAATTTATAATACATTATTGAATAAAATAAAGTCAAAGTAGAACATGTGAATAGTGCAAAAAGTCCAATGTTGCATTTAAAAAGGAACGGAGGGAGTATATTTTATGTTTTAGATAGATTGATAGCTTCCAATTATTGAGATCCTATATCGAACATTTTATCTTTTAGTTTCGTTATTAATACTAAACCAATCTTTTAGGACATGGATTGATAAAATTCTTTTTTTCTTGAAATTTCTTCTTGCTACACATGAAAGAAATGTCATTGAGATTAATTCAGTCCAATGATTTACAAACAAGACTTTTATATTCATATTGATGAAGAGGTGTCTAGAATTTTGATCACAATATTTCTAACAACTTTGATATATCTCATTAATATTACCCAGCCCGTGAGTCTTCTACCTTAACTACTTTCATTAATATTTATTCCACGGTCGGGTAGCTAAAAACAAAAATAACAATCAAGAACAGTGATTTATAATTATTATAATAAATTGTATTTTACTTTAAAATTAATTTTTGATGGATAGTCTACCCGGGGGTATATATCCGAAGGGTTATTGCTGGGAATAACTTAGAGAGAAGTCAAAGCAAGTAAATGTAGAGAGAGAGTGTATTATAAATGTGGAGCGTTTTCAGCGTGGTTACAAATGGGAAAATGGGGTGCTATTTATAGTAGCAATAAATGCCGGACAGGGACACGTGTCAAGCGCCTATTGGCCGAGGGGTCACCTCAACTAGTTGGCGTTGGCAGCCGCATGTGGCCGCATTTAATGCGGCTGTTGGATGGGACGTCTGTACAGGGTACGGTGATCTGTACGCATGTGAGGCGGATATCATGTCGGGAGAGGTGCCCTCGGCTGCAGAGGACTAGCCGAGGGCTCTTAGTGCCGAGGACCCCTGAGTGCCGAGGGCTCCAGGTGCCGAGGGCTACTGTTTTCGCCGTTTTCTCCCAGTTCCTCTGTTTGTTCGAAATATCCATGCTGTGATAGTTTGGAGCCTTCGGCCAGGGGGGCGAAGGCACCTCTGGTGCGTATTGCGGGCTGCTTGGTATTCTGGGCGCCGTGATTTGGGCCTGTCTGGCCTTCTGGGCCTGTTGGGCCTCTACTGGAGTAGTAGGAGTCTGTGGGCCGGGTGTTCTCGGGCCATATACTCCATCAGGAGTCCCTCACTCCTTTTACCGAAAGGTATTTGAGGGAAAAGGAGTAATTTGTGCTTGCCCTTTGATGTTGTCCTGTCGTGATCTCTGAAGTTGGTGAGGAGTTGTTGCTTTTATGTCCCTGCCGAAGGCAGTCCCTCAGTTACCCACATGTCGGGACTTGAGGGCTTGCTTTGTCGTTTGTTGGAATTTCACTAATTTTGTAATTTAATGATTTTCCCGAGGGGGTTCTCCAGTCCCCCACTCCTTGAGGCACTTGTAAAGTGGTGAAAAGGAGTAGAGTAGTTGCGTTGTTGTTATGGGCCGAAGGCTGACGCTTTTCGTTTCATTTTGGGGGGATGCCTCGTTAAAAACCTCATTAGGAAAAACCCTGGGGGAAAAATCCTGATGAGGGAAAAAGAGTGCACCGAAATCCCCCAACGATGAATCGAAAATGTGAAGCCTTGGTCAAAAATGGAGAATAATGGTAATGCCGAAGGCTCTTCCTTTTCTGATGGCCCATATGTTGATTAGCCGAAGGCTTGCTGTTGATGTCGTGGGGGTGCCGAAGGGGAGCCCCTTAATCTGGGGACCGAGGGCCTGATGGATGAGGGCAGCAGTGGAGTTGTTATCGGGGGGTCCACCGTTTGTTGATTAGTTTGGTGATGAAGATTCCTGTAGGCTATCCGTCAATGAGGCAACTCCCCGGGGGCTACCCGGTTTACATTGTTGAGGGGGAATCCCCCGAGGGGTACCCTGATATGGAGCCTTGGGTTTCTGAAGGAGTGATCCCGAAGGCGTTTGTTATGTGCTGTGTGGGGCACAACCCGGGGGCGTCTCTGGGTAAGTGTACCCGGAGGCTCTCCTTGACGAAGTGGAGTGAAGTAGAAAACCCGGGGGCTTCCAGAATATAGCCGTTGGAAATATAGCCGTTGGAATATGTAACGTCAGGATATAGCCGTTGGGGGGGGGGGGGTACACGTTGCGCGTGACGGTTGGCTGCCCGTGGGCGGTGTCACCGGTTGGGTGAAAACACGGTGCGTAATGATGGCTTGGGCTGCTGGGAGCCCGGATCTCGGCCCAAGCCCGGATCTGGGAGCCTATAAATACCCCAAGCCAGGGCCATTCCTCCTTTACGCATCCAACATCCCTAGCGAAGCTTTGCCAAAAATTCTAGAGAGAGAAACTCAAGCCTTCGGTCGAACTCAGCTTTCAAGGTCAGTGTCCCGCTTTCCCCTCAACACTTTTTGTAAGTTCCGCCCTCTGGCCTTAGATTAGGGTTAGGGTCTTGTAGAAATCCTTCGAAACCTTAGGCACATTTCGTGGCAAAGAATGTCGTCCGAGAGCGATTCCCAAAACATATCAGGGGACCCTTCGGTTGATGAGGAGCACGTTTCTGATGCGGAGTCCGTGAGCGAGCCCTCGGTCGGTGCTGATGCCGCCCTGGCCTGGGAGGTCCAGAAGGAACTCATTGCTGAGGTCGAAGCCGAGGGCTTCGAGCAAGAGTGCGAGGATGAAGACCTAGCCCTCGCATGGCAAATGGCGGAGGATGAGGCGCAGAATGAGAGCACGAAGGTTACAATTGCTGTTCTCCCCCCCGGGGTTCTGGGGAAGCAAGTAGCTCGAGGCCGCTAGATCCGATACCTCTGAGGGCGGTCTCCAGGTTGAAGAAGAAGAAAACGAAGGCCGCTACCAAGAAGAAGGAGAGGGCTGTCGATCAAGGAAAGCCAGTGGACATGCCCGAGGGGTACAGTTGGTTGAACACTGAGGCCCTCGAGATTAGGTCGAAGCCGATAGGGCAGATCTGTACGTGACTCAGCTGCACGTGGGGCCCTCGGCCGAAGTGGTGTATCCAGGTCCTGACGACGTGTTGTCCAGGGCGCCCGAGGGGTGTATCGCCATTCACGTCCTCTCGGTTTCTATGGGACTTAGGTTCCCTCTGCACCCGTTCCTCCGGGAGTACTTGAGGTTTGTTGGTTTGGTCCCCTGCCAACTTACGCCCAACAGCCACTCATACATTGCGGGGTTCCTCCAGGTCTGCAAGTCCTGAGGGGTGAAGCCCAGCCTGGATCTATTCTTCCAGAGCTTTAATTTGTGCCGGGGGGGGGGGGGGGCACGAAAACGGCGAGGGATACGCGAACCTGCAGCAGATTGCCCGCTTCAAACTATTCTCCGATGCTCCTTCTTCCAATAAAGGATGGAGGGAACGTTGGTGCTATGTAAAGTTGGGCGAGAACCCATTCCCGAGGGAGCTGCGTGACCGATTCCGAAGGCACGAAAAGATCAGGAGTGCTGCCCTCGAGAAAGACGGCCTAAAGCTGGCCAAGTTCCCGGAAGGGAAAAATAAGAACGTGGCGATCAAAGATTGCACCCTCGAGGAGGATTTATACACCCTCGGGTTCCGGAGGTACCGCTTCATAGGGGAGACCGATGAGAAGTATCCTCCCTCAACAAGGCCTTCGGAGGAGCCGGAGGTAGGAGCCGAGGGCTTTAGATTTTTGTACTTAGTTTTTTTTTTTGCTTGGATGTCATTGTCCCTTCGCTTGACCCGTCGGCCTAATCCTTTGTCGTATTTTTGCAGGTATCCCCGTGTCCATGGTGAATGTGAAGGGCCTCGCTTGCCTGAAGAAACAGGACCCGAAGGGGTCGGGACAGGGCAACCAGAAGCCCGCCACTGCCCTCTTCAAGAAAGCCGAGGGCGATGCCGCTGCCGGCAAGAGGAAGGCGGCGACCAAGGGGTCCCCCCCCGGCTACCAAAAAGCCGAAGAAGGGGGATACGACTTATAAGGAGCCCCTGGTCATGATTGTTGATGAGCACCCCGCCTCCGGGATGCAGGTGGAGAAGCCGTCGGGTGGAACGCCGGCGAGGGCAGAGGAGTTGCCGCCTGAGGTCCTCCAAGTTTCGTTTCCGAGGGGTACATCTCTGGCCAGCGGCGCTGTCGACCCGGGGGCCATCTTGAGGGGCATAACCCCTGAGACGGATAAGGCTGCCCTCGGGGCTTATAACGATGCGGCCCTCGAGGACCACATTCTCCGCTCCTCCCTCTCTGTAAGTGTTCACTTGGCTTTCTCCATCTTCTCCTTTGATCATTCTGTGTGATTGCATTTAACCGTTTTTGTTGTTGATCTGCAGGCTTGTCTAGCCCTCGGCGAACAGGCCCGGAGGCTTCAAGAATGGCGCCTTCACAAAGCGGAGCAGGACGTCAAAATGAGGGAGTGTATCCTCAAGAACAAAGAGGCGGTGAAGCTGGGGGCCAGGCTAGAAGAGGAGCTTCGGCAGATGAACCTCAAACTGGAGGCTGCCGAAAAGGGCAAGGCTGATGCTGAGGCCGCTGCTGAGGAGGCCAGGAGAGCTGTCAAAGAGGCCGAGGATTCCAAGGCGTTAGCCATCGCCAAGGCTCAGGAGGAGGCCGTTGACGCCTTCGTCGCCGAGGGTTGGAGAGCCGAGGGGCGCAAGATGTGGGTGTCCTCGGTCGTGGAGGCAAGCGTTGATGAATGGGCCGAGGGCCCTGGGTGGGAATGGATGGCCCGGAAGGGCAGAGAATATTATGAGGCCGGCGAATTCTTCACCCAGGCCCTCGTCTATCGGAGGATGGCCCGACACTTGGGTATTGAGCAAAAGGATTTCACCCCCTCGGCATATGGCCTCCCTCCCCTGTAACCTGATGTCCGTGAATCCCCTCCCGAAGGTGTACAACGGCCCGACCTTTAGGACACCGAGCTGAAGAAAGAGGCCGAGGACGACGCTGTCGAGGCCGGAGCGGAGGTTTCGTCGAGGCCGGCTGCAGAGGACGCCCCGGGGAATGATGATGTCGAAGTTGTTGAGTGATCTTATACTTAGGAATGTCTGAACATATTTTGTAATGAACAACATTGATCCTTCGGCTTCGGCCTGTCTGTAATTTCACACTCACTTTTGTTTTTGATGAATGCATGCTGCCTCCGGGCTCTTCACATTTGAATGCGCCTTATGTTTTGAATGTATGCCTTCTCCTTTTTGAGTGTATGTCTTCTCCTTTTTGAATGTATGTTTTAGGACTTAGAATATTTTCTGACTGTAGCTTGCCCCTGGAAGCCTTCGGTAGTTGGGCACCCTCTGCTGGATATGCAACCGAGGGTTCAGCAGGAATTAGGACTTAGAAAATTTTTCTAAGTGTAGCACAGCATGGGGCCTTCGGGTGTTTGTAGTAACCCAATTCCTATGACTTAGAAAAATTTCTAAGTGTAGATTTTCCCTTGGGAGCCTTCGGGATATGGCATCCCTTCCTGATGTGTGAATATTGGACCGAGGGCCCAATGTACAGGACTTAGAAATATTGATTAGGCTACTGTGGAGCCCCAACTGAAATATTGATTAGGCCGGGGGCCAATTCTTTAGGACTTAGAAAATTTTCCTCAGTGTTGATTCCTTGTGTACTGTAGCCTTCGGCTATTAGGTCCCTTGAGATGAGGGTGAAATATGTAGGACTTAGAAAGATTTCTAAATGTAGATTTTCCCTTGTGAGCCTTCGGGAGACGGCATCCCTTCTTGATGTATGAGTAGTCGACCGGGGGGAAAATATGTGGGACTTAGAAAATTTTCTAAGTGTGGATTTTTCCTTGGGAGCCTTCGGGAGATGGCATCCCTTCTTGATGCATAGCCTTCGACTGTCATATTCATTTAGCTGTAATATTGATTGGGCCGGGGGCCCATCTTTAGGACTTAGAATTTTTTTTAAGTGTTGTTGTATTGCGTAGCCTTCGGCTACCATATTCCCTTAGCTGTAATATTGCTTGGGTCGGGGGCCCAATCTTTAGGACTTAGAATTTTCTCCAAGTGCTGCTTCCCTGTGTCGCCTTCGGGTGATAGGTGCTCTCTGACTCTACATCACTTTGTGAGATGCCCGGGGGCTACTCCTTTAGGACTTAGAATATTTTTTAAACGTAAAGTGATGTCGAGCTTCCGGGTGTAGAGCCCTCCGGGTATATGAACAGGACCCTTCGGGGTGATCGTGGGCCCCTTGAGTTGTATGAGCATTTGATCGAGGGCCAAATATGTGGAACTTAGCAAAATTTCACAGTGTGTCGTAGATGTTGGACCTTCGGTCAGTGAGGAGTCTGTCCGAGGGGCAAATATTTTGGAATAGTCCCCCTCGGTTGGCTTTTGATGATTTGTAATATATGCCTTCGGTTTTCTGGTGATATATTAGCCTCCGGTTGCCGTCATTTTCCAAAAGTGTGGACTTAGGAAAAGTGTGGAATCCTGTTGTTGTGAAGAAAGCCAATGATGAGTGTGTGCCCTCGGCATACACTCTGAAAAGTTGTAGAATTTGACTTAGCCAGTTGTGGCCCCTGTAATGGGGTAGGGGCCCTCGGTATTAGTGCATGATAGATGCCTTCGGCGTTTGAAGTACCGTTTAGTGGACCTTGGATAGTCCAGTCCCTTTGTATTGTTGAAGCCTTCGGTGTTCGTGTGACCGGAGGTGACCAGGCAGTGGACTTAGCCGTTTCTTGATGATATTTGTTTGAGTAGTATCCTTCGGGAAATAGGAGCCTTCAATTACCGGAGGTGTTCCCGTGGGGAGCCCTCAGCGTGTTGTGATCTGTTGGAGTGTACTCTTTGATTTCTCGCTGAGTCTACTCCCCTTCACCCCCTCTTTTTTTTTGGGTTGGTGGTGAAGGGAAGGCATCAAGAAACTTGGTTTCTTGGTAAGGCTGGGCCTATTAGGAGACCATCAGAATACACCAATGGCTCTCCTCCCTCGGGTTAACCTTCCGAGTTCCGAGGGGATCGAGGGTCGTTTCCTGGGCACAAGATATGGTCGTCTGTAACCTGCCTCCCCTTGGGGGATGGCGCGGAAAGCGCCTCATTTTTGAAAGTCGTCCCCTCGGCGCTAGACATAGTCCGTGGCCTGCCACACCCTTGGGGTGGTGGCGCGGGGAGCGTTTCGGTTTGGAAGTCAAATCCTGGGCATTTCTCGTGCCTGTCATACCCTTGGGGTGATGACGCGGATAGCGTTCCGTTTTTGAAAGTCGAATCCTGGGCATTTCTCATGCCTGTCATACCCTGGGGGTAGTGACGCGGAAAGCGTTTCAAGGAAGGGTTTTCATTTGCACACTAGTTGCAAATGGCCGGGGGCACTACGTGCCGCCGGCACCGATGGTGGCGCCTTCGGTATATGCGTCCTCGTGGGGTACGGCTTTTAGAAACAACACTTGGTGTTAGTTTCGATGTGTAGCCCCCCGGTACTTGGTACCGAGGGGTCTTCTGCAGGAACACTTGGTGTTCTGATTGGAGTGTTTGGTGCCGGAGGGGCCCTCAGAGGAAACACTTGGTGTTTCCCAACAGATGTTTGGAAGCTGATAGGAGAGCATATCCCTGGCACTGGGTGCCGAGGGGTCTTCTTTGAAACATTTGGTGTTTTTCTTCATTTCGATGTTTGATGATGGAGGTGTACCATCGGAACTGGGTGCCGAAGGGTCTTCTGTAGGAACACTTGGTGTTCTCATCTTTCCTTTTTTGATGTTGAAGGTGGGGAGGTACCCTCGGCACTGGGTGCCGAAGGGAAATAAAACACATGGCGTTCCTTGCCGTTGGTGACGGGAGTCCCCACCCTCGGTACTTGGTACCGAGGGGGCTTGTTCGAAAACACGTGGTGTTCTCCTGTTGTTGTAGGTGTTGATGGTGTCCGCCCTCGGTACTTGGTGCCGAAGGGGTTTTTCTCGTGGTGAGGCATGGGGCCTGTAGTCAGTATGAGGGCGTGGTGTCTTGAATGTGTCTTCATTTCTCAAAAGTGGAGGCCTTGGGACATAGGATAGTACATTCATTAGTTATGAGGGCTTGGCCGCTCTTACATTATTGGTAAAATTTAACTAAATGGTGTACATTCCAGTGCCTAGGGACCTCTTTCCCGTTGGGGCGTTTGAGCTTGTAAGTCCCAGGTTTGATGACGGCTGCTATGATGTAGGGGCTTCGAATTTTGGTGCCATTTTTCCTCCCTCGGTTGGTTGGCTGGCTTCCCTCCTCCGGAGGACATAGTCCCCCACTTGGAATTCTCTGGTGCGAACTTTGGCGTTGATGTAGCTTTTGACTTGCCTTCGGTAATTTTCTGCCCGGATGAAGGCCTGCTCCCGGCGTTCTGAAATGAGGTGGAGGTCGAGGGCCATGTTGCTGTCGTTGACCTCGGGGTCATATTGGATCACCCTTCGGGTGGGAAGGGTGACTTCCGTAGGAGCTTTGGCTTCAAAACCGTAGCAGAGGGAGAAGGGCGTTTCACCTGTTGCGCGCCGAGGGGTGGTGCGGTAGGCCCATAGGATGTTGTGGAGTTCTTCCACCCAACCACCGCCCTCGCCTCCAGCTTCTTTTTGAGGCCCTCGAGCAAGGTCCGGTTGGCATTCTCTACTTGCCCGTTGCCTTGAGGGTAGGCAACGGATGAGAAGGTGTGTTTGATGCCTCATGCCTCCAGAAGGGCACACAAGGGAGCTGCCTCAAATTGTGTCCCATTGTCGGAGATGATCTGCTGGGGGACGCCAAACCTTGTGAGGATGTTCTTGAGGACAAAATGACGGCACTTCGCCTCTGTGATACTGGCGAGGGGCTCAGCCTCCACCCACTTGGTAAAGTAGTCGATGGCCACAATGATGTACCTGTTGTTGGAGGTACCCCTCGGCAGAGGGCCCACAAGGTCTATCCCCCATCGAGAAAAAGGGACAGATGTGCTGATGGGGGCATAGTTGACCGCTGGCCTGCCGGGGGCTTTCTGGAAATGTTGACATGCGGTGCACCTCCGGGCAAGGTCAGCACAATCTCTGGCCATGGTTGGCCAGAAGTAGCCCTGGAGAATGAGCCTTCGGGACATGGAGAAGGGTCCCTGGTGAGCTGAGCAAGTGCCACTGTGCACTTCCTCCATTGCGACCTCGGCCTCATCTTGATGAAGGCATCGAAGTAGCGTGCCATTGTAAGATCGTTTGTAGAGCCTTCCATCTTCGATGGTGTAGCTAGGAGCCCTCAGTTTTGCCAGTTTAGCGCGGGTCTCATTCTCGGGTAGCTGCCCTGTGGAGATGAAGGCGGTGATATCTGAGATCCAATCCTCTTGGCGTCGTTGTATGTTCATAACGGGGCTTGCATGGATACTTGAGAGGCTGAGTTCCTCAATTTTGGCAATTTTGGAGATGTGCTCGGGGGAGTCGGCCGAGAGCTTAGATAATATGTCGGCCTCGGAGTTCTGAGCCCTCGGTATTTGAGTGAGAGAGTGTGCCTCAAATACCTTGAGCAACTCCTTGGCCGCTTCCTTGTATTGTTTCATTCTTCCCTCCTTGGCCTCATATTCCTCGGAGATTTGGCCAACGACCAACTTGGAGTCGCATTTGATGTGGATCTGCCGAGCCCTCATGTTGGCAGCCAGCCGAAGGCCACATAGGAGGGCCTCATATTCGGCCTCGTTGTTGGAGACTTTGAAGGAGAAGCGGATTGCATGGTAGGCTCTGAAGCCCTCGGGAGTAATGAGGACTACCCCTCCCCCGCATGCTTTGGTCGCGGAGGAGCCGTCGGTGTAGAGGGTCCACCAGTCGTCCGAGGTAGCCGAGGGCTCCCCGTCCGTGGCTGCCCTTGCGGTACATTCCGTCAAAAAGTCCGCCAGGGCTTGGCCCTTGATGGCAGGCCTTGGACGGATGTCAATGTTGTACTGGCTCAAGAAGATAGCCCACTTCACCATGCGGGAGGAGCTGGTGGGGCTCCTCATGAGGGCGCCGAGGGGTTGATGAGTGAGGACCTGAACCGGGTGAGCCTGAAAGTAGTGGCCCAACTTCTTGACAGTACAAACGATGGCTAACACCGTTTTTTCCACAGGGGAGTACCTGAGCTCGGCCTCCCTTAGGGTCTTGCTAACGTAGAAGATGGCATGTTGGATGCCGTCTTCCTCCCGAATGAGCACAGAGCTGATGGCCGCCGGGCTGACCCCAAGGTAGAGGTAGAGGGTCTCCCCTACCTTGGGTTTGGAGAGCACAGGAGGTGAAGATAGATATCGTTTGAGCTCGTCGAAAGCCCCCTGGCATTCTGGAGTCCATAGAAAGCCAGCCGTCTTCCTCATGATCTGGAAGAATGGTAGAGATTTCTCCCCTGATTTAGATAGAAAGCGGTTGAGGGATGCCAGGCGGCCCGTCAACCGTTGGACTTCCTTCACATTGCGTGGGGGCTCTATGTTTATGATGGCCTGGATCTTCTCGGGATTGGCCTCAATACCCCTTCGGCTCACCATGTAGCCCAAGAACTTGCCCCCTTGGACGCCGAAGGTGCACTTCTTCGGGTTTAGCCGAAGGCTGAACTTTTGCATGATGGCGAAGATTTCCCGGAGGTCGTCAGCATGGCTGGAAGATTGTTTGCTCTTGACGATCATGTCGTCGACATAGGCCTCCATGGTGCGCCCTAGGACGGCTTGAAAGACCCGGGCCACCATCCGGGTGTAAGTGGCCCCTGAGTTCTTTAGGCCGAAGGCCATTACTAGGTAGCAGAAGGTGCCCTCGGGAGTCATGAAGGCAGTTTTTTCGGTGTCTTCCTCGTGCATGAAAATTTGGTGATACCCTCGGAAGGCATCGAGGAAGGACATGATCTCACACCCTGCGGTCTCATCCACTAGTTGATCAATATTTGATAGAGGGAATGGATCCATAGGGCACGCCTTGTTGAGATCGGTGTAGTCCACGCACATGCGGAAGGTAGGGGGCTTCTGTGCGAGGACCACGTTTGCTAGCTATGAGGGATATTTCACCTCCTTGATGTGCTTAATGGAGAGGAGCATGGCGACCTCCTTCTTCACAAATTCTCTCCTCTCGGCGGAGAGGGGTCTTCTTCGTTGTTGTACTGCTTTTGCCGAGGGGTCCACCGAGAGGCGGTGGGTGATGACCCTTCGACTGATTCCCAGCATGTCCTCCGGCCCCCATGCAAAGACAGTGGAGTAGGCGCGGAGGGCGTCGGTGATACCGGTCTTGGGATCTTCAGGGAGCTGGGCTCCAATCTTCACGACTCTCTCCGGCTGGGCCAGATCGAGCTCAAAGTCTTCTACGTCCTCGGCCGGTTCAGCCCTCGGCCTTTTTTCTTCTTGGTCGATGGTTCCGGTGATGGTGTCAACACGGAATTCCGTCTTACTTACCTTCTTAGTGACTTAAAGATAGCAGGCGCGGGCGATTTTCTGATTCCCCCGGGAGTAGCCAATGCCCCCCTCGGCGGGGAACTTGAGGCAGAGGTGCCTCATGGAGATGATGGCCTCGAGGTCCTCGAGGGCTGGCCGGCCGAGGATGATGTTGTGGGCGCAGTCGATGTTAACGACGACGAACTCCACTTCGAGCTGGGCTCTATGGAGCCCGTCGCCGAAGATCACCGGGAGGGTTATTACCCCCTCGGAATCAATAGTGTCGCCGGTGAAGCCGGCCAGAGGGGTCTTAATGGGCCGAAGGGACCCCCTCTCCAGATGCAGCTCTCTGAAGGTGCTGAGGTACATCGCATTGACGGAGCTGCCCGTGTCAATGTAAGTTCGGTGAATGATGGTGTCGTTTATTTCAGTCCGAATCACCAAGACATCCCTGTGAGGAGGAGAAGTAGGAGGGAGATCTGCGTTGGTGAAGGTGATGGGTTCCTCCCTCAGTCGCTTTACCGGGGGCATATGAGTGACTTCCCCCACGTAAAGCGATTGAGCCCACTTCTTTCGCTGGCTAGTGGAATCGCCCCCTGTATTGCCACCGGTGATCATGAGGATGTGGCGTTTTTTCTCCTGGTAGTGGGGGTATTCCTCCTCCTCTTCTTCCAAGTTTCCAATCTCCCTCTTCTTGCCGAGGGGGATGGTATTCGGGTTTACCCAAGCGTTCACCTTCGTGTGGATGGTATTCGGGTTTACCCAAGCGTTCACCTTCGTGTGGTGCCCTCGGGGAGGCCCCTGATGAGAAGGTCCCTCCTGCCGAGGGCTCTGAACAAATTGGGACAGGTGCCCTGCTTGTATTAACCTCTCGATGGCCGTCTTTAGCTGATGGCAGTCATCGGTCATGTGCCCCTGGTGCCGATGGATGCGACAGTATGGGAACTGAGGGTTGATAGCATGTACCTCCGGGGGTGCGCGAGAGTCGCGCTCAACGAGGCCCCTCTCCTCGGCAAAATCGAGGATGATGCTGACGGGGTGCGTCAATGGTGTCCGAGGGCGGTCCAGGAGAATGGGCTGTGTCCAAGTCTTAGGGTTGCTCTTATAACCTCCCCCAGGCTTGGCTTGGCCTTGCCGAGGGCGGTCATCAGAGGGTCCTGAAGGTTTGGGGTGATTTGGAGGAGCCCCCGGCCCTCGATTGTTTTTGTTGTCAGCCCTCGGGGGCTGCTGATCCGGATGCTGATGATATTTTTCCACCTCCTCGGCCTCAGCATATCGCCCCCCCCCCCCCCGCTGCAAAGCCCTTATGTAGTCGCGGGGGGGTTCAATGATGAAGCTCCTTGAAAAGTTGCCGGTGCGGAGGACGGTTTGTAGGAGAGCTAGGAGGGTCCCGTCATCAGCACCGTCGACTTTGTCGGCTTCCGTCCTCCAGCGCTCCAGGAAGTCCCGAAGGGTCTCATCCCTCTTTTGGCGTATTGTTAGGAGGTGGGAGAAGTGCTTCCTTGTGCGACGCCTCCCGACAAATTGTGTCAAGAATCGCTGGGCGAGTTCTTGCCATGAATCAATGCAGCCCTCGGGCAGCCTGTTGAACCATTCGTATGCCGGCCCCTCTAAGGTGGAGAGGAACCAACGACACAAATATTCGTCCGACGCCCCTACCATCATCATGCTGTTCTGGTATTTGCTGTAGTGTTCCTGGGGGTCCGTTTTTCCGTTGTAGGGCTGTATGTGTTGCCCTCGGTATTTTTCCGGGATCCGGGCCGCCAATACCCTTGGGGTAAATGGCGTCCGAGTCCGGAGCTGGATGACGGGTTCCCCAGAGCCCTCGGCCACCTTCTTATGTAATTCCTCCATTTTGGCCATCATGGCCTCGTATTTGAGGTCTGAGTGAGGGGTGGAGGTGGTGGCGTGAGCTTTGTTGGACTCCATTTCGTCAAGCCGACGTTGGAGGGCCGCAATAATCTCGTCCCGGGGATCCTTCGGGAGGGTCTCCGCCCCCTGTGAACGAACCCGGGCCGAGTGGGCCTGGTTGATCTGGTGGCGAGCATCATTGGCATGAAGGGGTGCCTTGCCTAATTGCCTTTGTCCCGAGGGGGACGCTCCTCGTCTGCCCTCGAGACAGACCCTCCGCTTTCCTGGGGCCTTTGGAGTGCTTTCCCTCCGAGGCGGTCTTGGACCCCTCGGCGGTCTGGCCCTCCTCCGAGCCGGTTGAGGGCGGAAGTGCGGGGCCTTTCTCTGTCGTCATGGTGGCGGTCCCGGGACTGAACTTCCTGGGAGGACGTATCTTGGGCCACTACCCCTTCGTCATTCCTAACCCGAGGGAGGGGGTTGCCGAAGGGGTGTGGCAGATGGGGAAGTATGATGTTCTCCCCAACCTGGGGTTGAGCCGGGGCCAGGGTGCCGAAGGCACCCGGGTTCTGAGTGAGCGTTTGGATGAAGGCGGAGAGCGCCGATTGCACGTCGATGGTGAGAACCGGAGGGCTGACTTGGTCATCGCTCCGGTTCTTCTTCTTGGCCTCGATGCCGAGGTGGGCATCGGGGGCATTCTGTTGGATCTGAAGGCGTAGGTCGACAGCCGCCTGTTCCAGCCCAGCGATGACACCGCCCTCGGGAGCCCTGTGAGAGGCTTCGGGGGCGTTGACGTCGCCGAGGGCCAGGTTCTTGTCTTCCACGTTTTTGGAGTTGGCACGCGTTGTTCTCACCATTTTGGTAGAGGGCTAGTGTTTGGCGAAGGGGGAGGGTTTCTTACTCGATTGTTCGACCTCTCAACGAGAGCACCAAATGATGGATAGTCTACCCGGGGGTATATATCCGAAGGGTTATTGCTGGGAATAACTTAGAGAGAAGTCAGAGCAAGTAAATGTAGAGAGAGAGTGTATTATAAATGTGGAGCGTTTTCAGCGTGGTTACAAATGGGGAAATGGGGTGCTATTTATAGTAGCAATAAATGCCGGACAGGGACACATGTCAAGCGCCTATTGGCCGAGGGATCACCTCAACTAGTTGGCGTTGGCAGCCGCATGTGGCCGCATTTAATGCGGCTGTTGGATGGGACGTCTGTACAGGGTACGGTGATCTGTACGCATGTGAGGCGGATATCATGTTGGGAGAGGTGCCCTCGGCTGAAGAGGACTAGCCGAGGGCTCTTAGTGCCGAGGACCCCTGAGTGCCGAGGGCTCCAGGTGCCGAGGGCTACTGTTTTCGCCATTTTCTCCCAGTTCCTCTGTTTGTTCGAAATATCCATGCTGTGATAGTTTGGAGCCTTCGGCCAGGGGGCCGAAGGCACCCCTGGTGCTTATTGCGGGCTGCTTGGTATTCTGGGCGCCGTGATTTGGGCCTGTTGGGCCTTCTGGGCCTGTTGGGCCTCTACTGGAGTAGTAGGAGTCTGTGGGCCGGGTGTTCTCGGGCCATATACTCCATCAATTTTATAGACAAATTTCATTGATTATAAGAGTTATATTAAATTAAATTTAACAAATATTAACATGAGGGGGCATATAGTGAGAATGATCAAAGCTGAAGGGGTAACTAATTGATTTTTGAAAATGCAAGGTTGCATTAATAATTATGACATAACGTTAGGGGGTTAATAGTATTTTTCCCTAAGAAAAATCTCATTCAAAGGTATCTTATTTGCAAACAGCCTTAATATGATTAATTATTTTACTCAATTATTAGTATATTTTCTAATGAGAAATATTAAGAAAAATTATTTATAATAAGTAGTTTGTATATATATAGTAATTTGATTCTCCCTCTCTCTTGTTAGATGACACAAAATCATAGAATATTTTGATTCTCCAATTGAAAAATTGTTACAACTCTGAGACTTGTGTGCACGTGAAAAATGAACGGAATGATTTTGGAATAGGGAATCAAACTCGCGACGAAAGTCAAAGGAATAAATAGTATGGACTCTGGAGCTGGATAGCTGCTTCATGGGAACAAGTTGAAAACTGAATGCCGTTACGGTTAACAAGCATGCTTGGAATGAGATATGGAATTGTTCGACTGCAACTGATATGAAAGAAGAGAAGAAGTCTCACAGTTGATCAGAATTACAAAAATACGGGTGTGTATTTACACCCGGTGTAGGGTATAATTTGCGCGAAGTATTCCTCTTTCACTTTTAATATTGCTACTCGCTCCGTCCCGAAAAAGTTGGCCAAAGTTGACTTTCACGTGTATTAATTAATAAAGTAAAAATTGTGTGGTTGAAATTTGTGCAGAGGAGAGAGAATTAATTTTAATCACATATTCCTTACTTTAAATAGAAATGACAAATCTTTTTGGGACATAAAAAAATGTACTACCTCCATCCCGAAAAGAAGTTTCCACTTTCCTTTTATGGATGTCCCAAAAAGAAGTTCTCATTTCTATAAAATGAAACCACTTTTATCCTAAAAGTCACAACTACCCTTACTTTTTACCCACTTTTTTCTTGATTTGACATAAAATAAGGGTAAATTTGGAAGGTCAAAACAAAATTTTAATTTGCATAAATACGTGTAGGTCAAATTGAGAACTCCATTTGGGGACCGATGGAGTAATTTTTTTTTTAAATTACTCTTGTTATATCTTTTTATTACTAAGTAATATGATGACGGAGTACTCGTAATATTTATGACTTTCTCCGTCTTCTTCACATCGGCACTTGGCTCCTTCTCGTCCTCGTCTTCTTCTTAGCCAAGCTTTTCTCTGTAAATTCTAATACTCCGTAGTTCGGTTCCCGAATTTTAAATTTTTACTCGTCCATCTCTCCCTAGGGTTTATGTTTCTCTAGATTTTTTCGATTCGGAAGATCTGTTCGGATATGCACTTTTCGCATCCCTCATTTCGAAGCTTGTGACTGGATAATAACGGGTTCATTTGAGTTGGAGCTGTATATGCGTGGATTCTCTCTTCCGGAGTCTATTTAGGGTTTGTTGAATGATACAGGAAGAACACAAAGATCTGAGGATTTGCTTTGGGAAAATTTTGATTTGTAGGCTTCGTGATGGATGTTGATTTTGATGGCGATGTGGCGAATCTTGATGCTGAGCTCTTGCAGCTCTCGGAGGTGTCTCCTCTGGCTATCAAAGCGAATCCTCTTATCCCCGAGAAGCTCTTTGATCAATGGCTGTCGCTTCCAGAAACAGTCTCATTGGTATTTTCTTTTGCAGTTTTAACAAGCTGTTTTACTGTGCCCAAAATTAAATTTACATCAATTTAAATCTATTATGTAAAACAGTATGTGCAATAAGTTCATTTCTAACAGAATGTGAAAGCAGGTATGCTTTTGGGTTAGTAACAGTGTTTGGATAACATTATGTGTAATAAGTGCACATTCAATTTTAGTCTGTTTAAAATGGAGAGAGTGATAACAGTGTTTGTTATCATACTTAGCTTTTAGCCTTCTAAGACTAAAGTGAAAAGGCCGCAAGGGCCGCAAGGCTGCTAGTAAACTACCCTTAGTGTTCGGAGCAGAATGTTTGGACCACTATAACACAATTAGACCTGTTCATTTTCATACTTCCTAACAGCTTTTCTGACCTCATAAATAAATTGGTTACTTGTCTATTGTATGCTTGTTAATGCTTTTCGGATTTTATCTTATGGACCCTTGTTAAACAAATGATTGCCATGGCAGTCGCACTAGCATTTGGGATTTCATTAGTTTTCTGGCAGTTTCTATAATGGCTACTAAGCATTTAAGAATACCTTATATGTGATTTTGGTAATAAATAGCTAGACTTTTAGGCTGATAGGATTTGCTTATTTAAGTCCGTTTTCCTCTTCACTGGTCAATGATGACAAGTCATGGATATAAAATCCTTGGATAGATTGAATACATTTACCAATACTATTGTGGAAAGTCAAACGCTCTCCACTCATCTTCTACGGGGGAAGGCAGTCTCCCAAGCATAGGTGCCTGTTAATGGGAATTAGCAAAAATCATTCTTCTTTTAATCAATAAGACCATTTGTAGTGGTAGGGAGGCAAAAATGTCAAAAATGGACTCCGTCCATATGAAAACAATGTTTAGACTCCCATTTCCATGCATTTCAACACCGTCAACAAAATACACTCAACATATTTTTTACCTATCAATTTAGTAAAACATTAATTAAATTATTATAAGTAATGTTTTTTAATGTTTTCCCTGAATAATTGTGAAATAAAAAAATACACATTTCGATGTAAAAATAAATAAATTTCATTATTTTTTTTTACATTTTTCGGTTAACAAAAAATGAACTTAGTCCAAGTAAAGTTTGATTATGGAATATTCAGTTATTTGTGGAGGCTCCATGAATTAAAATTTTGTGTTTCGTGTTTTTCGGGCTCAAGAAAACTCCAATAGTTAAAACTTCAGATTTTTTTTCAATTTATATATTACATATTGGTATCATACGAAAGCTGATAAAAATTCATGAATTTTGATATATTTTTTGAAAAAATTAAAGAACAAATAAAAAAGTTATAAGAGTTGATTTTTTTTGGAATTATAGTGATGCAAGGATGACATCATCCCCACATCCATTCATTGCACCCTCCGCTTCTCCTTTCCCTATTTCCTTTCTTTTCCCTTTTCCCACCCCTATTAAACCACCCTCTATTTCTCACACCCTCCATCCACTTTCCCACTTTTAATACCCATTTTAGACTACCACTACATGATATTAGGAGTCCAAAAATTCCATCTTCAACATTTTGGGCTCCTAATACTACACCAGTCCAAATAGTCCAAGAGTCACAATCTTTAGAAATTATTGCTTATCACATCATTTTGATTGGGCACACATGATATGATAAATTGTGGGTTATGTATGGCTGTGTTGCCGTGTTGGACCTGAAGCCACTATGGATGAAGTAGCTATCTAGCTGAAGTGCTTTAGAGATTTATTTCACGTTGTGACAGGAAACTGGTGATACAATTACTGTTTGTTTCTTTAAGAGAATGCAGATTGTCAGTTTTAAATAATGTCGTAAACAAAATACTTTTTTTTTTACATTTTGTGTATCAAACTTCTAACTTATTCAATTTCAAATTTGCAATTCAATATACTACCTCTGTCCCAAAATAATAGTTACAAATTTTTTGGGTACATAGATTAGGATATGGGATAAAAAATCTAACTTACCCTCTCCTTTTATTGTAACAGTGAAAAAGTAAGTAAATTTGGAATGACAAGGTTGTAGACTTACGTAAAAGGAAGTAAAATCTAACTTACCCTCTCCTGTTAAGTATGAATTATATATTGGATGATTTTCCAAAAAAGGAAACATAACACTTATTTTGAGACAACTCAAAAGGAAATACGTAACTTTAATGTAATTTAAAAAAATGTACACCTGAACTATATATTAGTACTAAATTAATAAAAAATACTAATTTAAATAGTATTAGCCTGCTCAAAAGAATTGTATTAGCCTATCAAGGGAGATTTAACTTTAACTTCAGTCAACTGTCATATTACTCATATCCGAAATAGAGCACAAAGTGGGACATATGGAGTATTCATTTGTAAATCCGTTAGCAGTTTCAATCTTTTACTTTGAAAACAATCTAAATCGTCAAGTGACTACGAATTATGTTTTTTTTTTGACTTTTTCTAATTGATGGATAAAAGACGTGATTTGGGTGGCTTATGGTATATATGAAATACATCGAAAAGGATAGGAAGTAGTGCTGTATGAATTAGTAAAGTAAAAGAAAAATATATATGAAGCTAAAAATCCAGTTTGCAAATTTTGTAATACCAGTAGTATTTTGTACTGGTCCAGAAGAAAGGGTATTAGTAGTGGTGGCTATAAGGGCTCAATGTGCTAACTTCTTTCATGTTATATTAGTACTAAATTAAAAAAATACTAATTTAAATAGTATTAGCCTGCTAAAAAAATATTATTAGCCTATCAAGGGAGATTTAACTTTAACTTCAGTCAACTGTCATATTACTCATATCCGAAATAGAGCACAAAGTGGGACATATGGAGTATTCATTTGTAAATCCGTTAGCAATTTCAATCTTTTACTTTGAAAACAATCTAAATCGTCAAGTGACTACGAATTATGTTTTTTTTTTTTACTTTTTCTAATTGATGGATAAAAGACGCGATTTGGGTGGCTTATGGGATATATGAAACACATCGAAAAGGATAGGAAGTAGTGCAGTATGGATTAGTAAAGTACTCCCTCCGTCCCATTAGAAGGTTCACACTTTCCTTTTTTGGATGTCCCGTTAGAAGGTTCCCATTTCCATTTTAGGAAATAATTAACAATCTTAAGTGACAAATTAATCATTAAATATTGAAAATATTACATTTATAACATCACAGTTATCAATACTAACTACATTATAATATATACCTATTAAAATTATTTCTCAAAATATACTCGAAGTACTTTATTTAATTATTGCCTAAATAACCGTGCCGTTTTGCTATGGGAACCTTCCAACGGGACGGAGGGAGTATAAGAAAAATATATATGAAGCTAAAAAGCCCGTTTGCAAATTTGTGATATACATAGTATTTTGTACTGGTCCAGAAGAAAGGGTATTAGTAGTGGTGGCTATAAGGGCTCAATTTGCTAACTTCTTTCAATATTATAAATTGTAGTCATATTTCAGAATATAATTCATACGTTGAATCGAGGATCCTTCTCTATATGTGCCAATGCACCCCTCAAAAATATATTTTGTTTCTAATAAGTTTATGATTCATCTTCTATATATCATAGAAATCAAGTTATGGGGTTGGGTAATGATTTTGAAACTGATGAACTTTATAGTATGTTTATTCTATTTTATTCTATTCTCTCACTTTCTTTGTACTTCCTCAAATTTATTTTTTATTGATGTTTCTCACTTGTACAACATTATAGTCAAGTCACATATTCTTCATATACAGGTAAAATCTTTGGTTAACAATGCCAAGGGTGGTGGTCCTCTCAATGTTTCCGGAACATCTAGCACTGGTGCTGCCACAAGCAATTCTTTGCCGTCTATGTTTCCTGCTGGCAGCACACCTCCACTTTCACCAAGAAGCTCATCAGGTTCACCCAGAACCATGAAGCACAGGACTGGTCCTTCTCAGTTAGGTTCTCCTTTGAAATTAGTGAATGAACCAGTTAAAGAGATGATACCTCAGGTTAGTAAGAGTTTTGTGTTGCATTCATTTCAGAAGCATTTATGTGCACAGTACAAAGATTTGTTGATCTTTTGTTTAAAAAATAATTTGATGGTGGCAGTTCTACTTTCAAAATGGACCTCCACCTCCAACAGAATTGAAGGAAAGGTGCTTGTTTAGGATCAACCAGTTTTTCTATGGTCACAGTGATGGAATACAAATGCATGGTAAGGTTCCTATTTTTTCCATATTCATGTGCAATCTAAGCAACTAGGTGAACTTATGTTTTTTGTTTTCTGATCGTTAGGGCTATTAGCTCATCCGTAAATTCATTATCCTTTTTGTATGTCTTCTTTTATAAAACCACGTGTTGACTCCTTAATGCATCTGTTGTTCCTGTTTGTTGGAATATATTTGATTACATATATACTCCCTCCGGTCCCGAATCAAATTCACACTTTCCTTTTTGGGTAGGTCCAAAATAAACTTCACACTTCTTCTCCCTTCCTTATTTGGCAAATTCTCTACATCAAAACAGTGCAAAACAGTGCCAAACAGTATCACAACAGTGTACTCTACAGTAAAGTCAAATTTATTTCCTTAATTTGTGTGAAGTCAAAGTGTGAATTTGATTCGGGACCGGAGGAAGTATTTGTTTAGAAGATTAATATGGGGAAACACCATATTGAATACAGCTCGTAAAAAGGCATGTTTAAAGTGGACCTGTTTGTTTATGTGCTTGAAGTGAGTTGGTGTGCTATATAACAGTCATATTAGAGATGATCCCTAATCAACTAATCTATATTGTTATTTGTGCTTTTGACATTTTCATATGATTGCAACCTTTTGTTATGTACCGGGATTCTTTGCGTCACGGGAATGAAATAAGAATGATAAATGGAGAGGAGGCTGTGGAAAATTTGGGGAGTTTTCCTTCTCCTTGGTTTCTTCTTAATTTTTCTTCAATATTTTATTAGCATAACAAAGCTCCCTTTTTTAAGAGGGATTACATGCAGAAAACAAGAGGGAAATCCTAGAAAATTACTTCCTAAAATAGATTAAATAATCAAGGTATTCAAATCAAATCACAATAAACTCAATCAAGCAAATCAATTAGCTATTACTCCTCATAATTCTACTTGATTGCTCTTTTTATCTTTCCATAATATTATAATGTAGCATGCATCACCTTTAGTAGGTTAATGGGTATTGTATTGATTTCAATTGTAACCCAACTCTTCCACTGGGATTTCAGAATTTAAGTTGATTACAAAAGAGATATGCAAGCTTCCATCATTCTTCTCCACCGCTCTGTTTAAGAAGATTGATGTTGATTGTGGTGGTATTGTTACCAGGTAAACGTTTTAGAGGAAAGGGTTGAGCTAATCATTCCCTATTTAAATTCCTGTTTTTCCTGATATTACCTGTGATAGTTTGATAGGGACCTAGACAGTAATACTAATAAAAATAATATAATAATATTATATATATATTGTGATAGTGTACAAATGAGGGTTACGGCCCATGTAATTCATGAGCGTGGGCCGGCTCTTAAGGATAGGAAGATTATAAGAGTGGGAAGGAGGGAAAAAGAAAGGTAGGCAGAAATTCTGTTAGGCTTGGGCTTGGGAGAGAGAGGCACTCTCGAAATTGTCTCTAGCTTCTTCTTTGTACGCTGGTTTACCTAATTCTGCCACTGTAGCTGCTTATGAGTTCATATATATTATCTGAATTCCTACTCAATATACCTAAATTTCCATAGTGTGTATCTGGTATCTATCATAGTTTGGTGGAAAAAACCATTGTTACTTATCATACAACGCACTTGGTTGGCCTAGGTCGATAATAAGAAAACACTCTTATTCAGGGAAAATGTTTTTTTTAAATATTCGGTAAACAGATCATATTTCTTGGAACTCCTTTATAACTGAAATGCCAAAACATACAACCATACATCCACAAGCTCTTTATGGAAAAGCCTTTAAGCTCAAATTGAGGTTTCTAAGAAGTGTGTCAATTCGCTCCTTTGTGGTCTTAGACACATCAAAAGAACATTTTGTAAAGCATTATGTTTGGCGTAGCTTATGGCTTCTTAGAGTAGGTAAAATGCAATAAGATTCTCGGTAAACAAGCACAATATCTGCTTTATCTTTGTAATTGGATTTCTTGTTCTTTATTTTTCCCATTCTTCTGTTGTCTTCTGGGGGTTTTCTGTTTAATCTGTTAAGAGCGAATGTGTTCATTTCTCTTGCCTCAGGGATGCCTTTGCTGATTTTTGGGTGAATAGTAATATGTTGACAAAAGATCTTGCGACCCAAGTATTCACCATCTTGAAACAGCCAGATTTGAAGTACTTGACACAGGTTTTCCCTGCATTCTAGTTTGCGAAAGAGCATTTCTAATTCATTATACTTACATTTGTCAACTCATATGAAAAAGAACTTCAGCTTTAATTATTAACACTGAAAATAGAGAAAAGGGTCAAATAGACCCTTCTAACTATTTCCAAACCATCACTTAAGCCCCTATACTAAAAAAACATCATTGAAATAGCAGGCAATTTAAAAATCGTTCAATCTAGCCATATAACCGGTTTTTTCATCTGTAATAGCAAGTTTTATGTATTAAAAACTCTAAAAATTGATAAAATTCGAATAAATATAAATAAAAGATCTGAACAATTTAAAAAAATGAAGCTCAATATTTTTCGTGTTTTTTGGAATTATTTTTATATTATACATCTTTTTAAAAGTATTCAGATTTTAATTTGATGTATTGTACATATTCACTTTTTTCATTATTCTGATTTTTTTATTTTAACATTTTGAAATTAGTTATCTTTTTTTCTTCAAATTTTCGCTTTTATATATTATTATTACATTATTTTTTCAAGTTTATATGAATTATTATAAGATTTATTAATTTTCCTAATTTATTTTTTCGAAAAGACCTGCTATAGCATGTGAAAATGGCTTGAGTGACTGTACTTTCAAAGTAAGCATACTCATCATCATCATCATCATCATCATCATCATCATCATTATCATTACCCCATATCCACAAAGGCTCCCACCTACGGTGGGGTAAGGGGGGGTCGGATGTATGCAGTCTTACTCCTGTACTAAAGCATAGAGAGACTGTTTCCGAATGACCCATAGTGAAAATTGCGTAAAAAATTGCATGGACTGAATGTTGCTTCATAACAAAGAAGCGCAAACAGTTTAGTGAGCCCATTTGCTTTATCCCATCATATTCCCAAGCCAAAAATAGTGAGTCTTTTGCTCCATTGCAAATGATGGGAAAAAAAGTAAGCATACTCATATGATACTTTTTTAGTACATGGGCTTAGGTGACGGATTTGAAATATGAGGGTCTATTTGACCCTTTTCCCCTGAAAATAAGTTTATTTACAAAATCAAACAATTCAATATCACTTTTTTCGCTTCCTTGATGAGTATTTTTTGTCATTCTGTCAACTGGACTGTAGGAGGACTTCAAACCTGTGCTTAGAGAACTTTTGACTACTCATCCAGGGTTGGAGTTCTTACAGAGTACACCCGAATTCCAAGAAAGATATGGTAACTTCTCAAGTATATGTATATCTATTATGGTTCCAATTCATCTGGATATTTTGTGTTGGTTTGCCACATTGAGGTGTGCTTTAGATAATTTCCACTATGAGGCTCATTGTTAGTTTGTCAAAAGTTATAACGAATATTTGACCCTTATTCCTTCATATAATCAAAATTCCCTTTCCCTTAAGATTGTACTGTCAAACTAGTGCATTTCTTTCATAGTTATCTGAATACCTCAATGTTGCATATCTATTGGAAACTTAGTACAATTGAAATTGACATTAATGACTTCATGAATTGACATTTCTCTTCATTACTGAATAAATAATGTATTGTATTTTTTGCATCTTAACACTTAAACTTATATTGCAGCTGAAACTGTTATATATAGAATATTTTACTATGTGAATAGATCGGGGAATGGCTGTCTTACCCTCAGAGAACTGAAACGTTCGGACCTAGTTTCTGCAATGCTACATGCTGATGAAGAAGAGGATATCAACAAGGTCTTAAGGTAAAATAATTGGTCCCACAGGTCGGATGTAGGTTTTTGTTTTGTTTTGCCTTCTTTTTCCTCTTCTTATATTCTTTTGCTGTAACAAGTATATTTGCAGTACACATGTATTTGGCTTGGCTACACATACATACTCCACCCACCAAAGGAGATTGCTTTGGCACACATAGTTGAAAAGCTAATTGCTAGGATCGGAAAGCTAAAAGCTAAAATTGGTTGGATGAATTATTTATTGTTAAATTTTTAAATTTAAACCTTATAAAGAATTACTCCCTCCGTCCCGGTCATTTCTTCCAACTTTCCTTTTTTGACCGTCCCAATTAATTCTTCCAACTTCCACTTTTGGAAAAAATATGTGGTTCACATTCATTCACCTTTTCTTACACAACTACAACCATGCATTTCCACTTTATTCCCACTATCTATATTTGCGAGCCAAGTCAATTTAGGAAGAACTCACCGGGACGGAGGTAGTATATTTTAATCAGGGTTTAATAAAAAGGCTCGCCTTTTAAAAAGTTGGTTGTGGTGAAATAAATGAAAAGGCCTTGTTTTTAAAATACATAATAAAAGGGATTATTAGCTAAATATATCCCCAACTATTATCAAATTCACAAATCTATCCCATACATTCACTTTTATTAAAAAAGGCTCAAACTTCAACTGTTCTCACAATAATACTTTCAATGGATGAATTAGTAAATCTTAAGACGAAAATCATATTTATATTTCATATTTTTTCACTTCTTTCTAGTTTTAAGCTTATAAACTTGTATTGCTTGTATCTTATTGGTATTGATAAAAATGTGTAATTTTGAAAAAACAAAAAAGAAAAGCTTAATTGTTTAAAAGGATAAAGTTCTAGTCTTTTTTTAATAAAAGTGAAAGAATAGGATAGATTTGTGAATTTGATGATAGTTTGTGATAAAATAATCTAATAATCCTAATAAAAGCATGAACATATTTATTTCTTAAACACAGTTTAAGCTTAATAATAGCTTAAAATTAGCTATAAAGTTTAAAATAAGCTCAACTGACCTTGTCCTCGTATTGCTTGTTCGGGGGGAGGGGGGGGGGGGCGCTGGAAAATGAGTGGAGAAGGATATTATATTTAGTTCAAAGAAAGAGGGAATTAGTATTTCATGTAAGGAACACTACCAACTTTTACTATTAAGCACTTTTCCAAAATCACTTAAAAGGACTTTTACTATTAAGCACTTTTCCAAAATCATTTTTTAAAGGAATATTATCACATCTCATCTTTACATTTTGTATTTAGAAATAAAATATTCTTCATGGATCATGATAGCAAGGAAATATTTAATATAAAAAAATTATATTTATGAAAAATGATTATCCGAAAATCCTTCAATTAAGTACTCAGCATTTCTTTCTTCTTTACCATAAATTCAAAACTAACTTCAATTGAAAAAAGGTCAGAGATATCAGTACAAAAGTTACAACATGCATGTGTCTTATGAAACCTTTAAGTAGGCTCACTTGGTCTGTTTAGTTTCTCTACTTTAATGCAAATCCCAGTTGGAAGGTTATGTAGTTTAGTACAAAGACGGCTTTTTATTCTGTCGTGCTTCTCTCTTATGTAATGTAGACTTGTCAAGAATCTGGGATTACATGTTTACTTAAAGTGCTATTTTTTAATTACCTGATCAGGTGGTGTATTTTATCAGTTAATTCTTGTATTCTCTGCTGCAGATTCTTTTCCTATGAACATTTTTACGTGATATATTGCAAGTTTTGGGAGCTGGATACAGATCATGATTTTCTGATTGACAAAGAGAACCTTATCAGATATGGCAACCACGCGCTTACTTATCGGATTGTTGATAGGATATTCTCTCAGGTTTGTGCTCTACTGTAGTGGTTTTCAGATTTTCTATGCCCACTGTGTGTGGGAATGCAATTATTTGCTTCTACTTTATGAATGGTTGTTGCTTCAGGTTCCCAGAAAGTTCACTAGTAAGGTTGAAGGAAAGATGAGTTATGAAGATTTTGTTTACTTCATATTGTCAGAAGAGGACAAGTCATCTGAGCCTAGTCTGGAGTACTGGTAGAGTGATTTCCCCCCACTTAAAATCTTAAATAATACTTCATGTCTCCCACTGTCCCTAAATTACCTGTCCCAAAACTATTGCCCATTTCCTTCTGAGGAAAACTATTTCTCCTTTCTAAATATAACTCATCTGCATAGTTTTCACTTTCTTAAATGGCCGTGTCCGGCAAATTGGGTAATAAAAAATGTCAACACGAGGAGTACTCTGATTGCATGTTATTATGGATACTGCTAATCACGGCCACTAGGGCATCAATTAAGAAACAAAAATGAAAGTTTTTATTTGGCGATGGACAAATGCACTCGCCAATGGTTTTGAATTTCCCTCCCACACTTCCAATATTTTTTTATATCTTAACCTAAGCTCTTAGAGTTGTGGTTAGCATTCCTTGTATTATAAGAGTATGATTGAACCAGGTGTACTAGAGTTGATTTCGTGAAAGTGTAGGGAAGTGCAATTAATGAAAAAGAATAGGAAGAAATTGGAAGTTTGCCTTATTACTCAGGAGAGGATAAAACAGTGTAGTACACTGGCTTTAAAAAACGATTTTGTTCTCATTTCACCTTCCCTACCTCTGAAATTGGGATGTAAACAAATGAAGTGTAGATAACGGAGCACTTACTATCTTACCCTTTTTGTTGTATTTCAGTTAAGTGGCTCTCTATTTTAATTTGCATATATGCATTTGTCCAGTTCTTGACAAATTTAACTTTATACCTGGATCAGGTTTAAGTGCATAGATTTGGATGGAAATGGGGTTCTTACCAGAAATGAAATGCAGTTCTTCTATGAGGAGCAGTTGCATAGAATGGAATGCATGGCCCAAGAGCCGGTTCTTTTTGAGGATATCCTATGCCAGATTGTCGACATGATAAGTCCCGAGGTAACATTTCATGTGCTTGCAGCCTTTATATGTATTGACTAGTTTTATGAGTTATGACTCTTTCAGTCTTTCCCTATACTAATGGTTCAGTTGGGAACCCATAAGATGCTAGTGAAGTAAATCAGCAGGCAAATATGGAGGGGAAGTCTGAAAGAAAATTTTAGGGGGAAAAAGTTCCCTCAAGTTCAGATATTTGTTCAAACTCATTATTATTATTATTGTTGTTGTTGTTGTTGTCGTCGTCGTCGTCGTCGTCGTCGTCGTCGTCGTCGTCGTCGTCGTTGTTATTATTACTACTATTACTACTACTACTACTACTCTCTCCGTCCCATTAGAAGGTTCCCGTCCACTATTCTCATGGTCAACTTAAATTATTTTTAATCTTTTACTTTATAAATCAAATTTTTATCAAATTTACATTTTTTTATCAGGCTTTGCAGCGATTTTAATGTAGTTTCTGAATATGTTAATTTTATTTACTAAAAATAATCAGAGTGTGAACAGGGATTAAATTGCTTTATCGTCAGTCAAGCATCGTAAACCGTTCACGGGAACCTTCTAGCGGGACGGAGGGAGTATTATCATCATCATCATCATGATCATGATCATCATCATCATCATCATCATCATCATTTCTATTATAAAGACTATGAAATCTAAATACATGTAAAATCTAAAAAGCTCTACGCAATTTTGATTATTCTCAGAACTTTCCTAGGTAAAAGCCGAACATAGAAAAACCATTGTCCTTGGTATATTTTGTTTACTTTTTCCTACTGTTTTCTGGGTTCTCATCACAGCCTTAGAGGCTTCACAACTCATCCTGATTATATATTGGAAGAAAATCTACGTTTTTCTAGTTAAATGGTCTCTTCTGGCTTTTGAAAGAGGCTCAAATTACGAGTATTATTTCGGGGAGTATTTCGTATCTTTGTACACAAGGCAATGTCTAACATATAATGTAGCTGTCATTCAAGATGACACAAAATCAATCATTAACATGAAAATCTATTTACTTTCTTCACAGGATGAAAGCTATGTTACATTACGTGACTTGAAGGGAAGCAAACTATCAGGCAGTGTTTTCAACATTCTTTTTAACCTCAATAAATTTATGGCATTTGAAACTCGTGATCCTTTCCTAATTCGTCAGGTATTTAATTATGAAATATCTGTAGTGCTCATATGATTTTGATATTTATAATTATCAAGGATTGATTAATTTCTGTTTTTTGAAGGAGCGTGAGAATCCAAATTTGACTGAATGGGACCGCTTTGCGCATCGAGAATATATTAGGCTTTCGATGGAGGAAGATGCTGAAGATGCATCCAATGGAAGTGCTGATGTCTGGGATGAATCGCTCGAGGCTCCCTTTTGAGTTTTAGTTATGCAAAATATATGAAAGGTAAACTTACATGCATGGCTATCCTTTCTTGGTTCAACTATGACTAATTTAATTTTTAGTCTGTACTATTTACGTAGAAAATCGCACTTAGACCCCCAATTAGTTGACATTATGTAACCTGAGACCTATATTATAGTTTTGTAAATTGTCACACAATTGCTATGATTCTTATGTACTTCAAGTTCTTCCATTTAGAATCACCATTATGTATCAGTGTTGTTTATGGGGCCATGGGAGCATTCTCAGCATTCTATATTGTCGGGAAGGACAATATATACCATAGTACTAAACTGAGTCGATAGCATGAGGTACTAATTGTATCTCAATTAGTAATGAATTGAGGAACTAAACTTACAAAAATCTGAAAAATGGGTTCTATATTGCATGAAGGACTAGAATTGCACATCTCCCTTTGAGAACAGAACAATGTAAGTTTTATTGAAATAAGTGTACTCCATCCGTCCGATAAAAATCTTGTGTCACAAAGGTAAAACTTTTTAATTTTTTCAAGGTACAACTGCTATAAATCAAGTATCATCTTGTTAACTGCAAACATGCATGGAATCAAAGCAGAGGTGATTATATAATTTATATTAATGTGTGAGGTAAATTATTAATTACAGCTTGGTTGTAAAAACAGAAGTTGCCCTAAGTAGGAGTAATACAATGTGAAATTCCAAAAAAGAAGTATTGTGACCCCCCCCCCCCCCCCAAATAGGAGTAAATTACATTGACCTTTTAAATTTGTTTGCTTGATTAGCTATATTTATCATATATGACTGGGTATGACTTTTTTGACAATATTTCAGACTCGACCGTAGTCTTTAGTGGATAACCCTCATTTGGTTTTTTGCGATAAAGAAAAAACTGGTTGAGAAGTGATTGTTTTTTATATGGAGGGATTAATAATGAAACACATTGTTTGATCACAAGTGCTTAGGGCTTCCATTAACAACAACATTTGTGCTACCTAGTTGTTTTGTCTACCTGAGTATCATTATAACCTCTTACTTTTTTGGGTGATTAGGTGATTGTAGGGAAGTTTACTTGGTGTGGCGTGGAGTTTGAACAGGGGAGGACAATTTTGCACAGCAAACCCATGGGATTAGCCGATGTGTCTTGTTTCAGGAGAAGAAAAAAAGGTGGTTTTTTAAAAATTGCTAGAGGAATTTTTTGTTGCATCTGCATAAAAGCTTGGTTGCCAAGTTAAACATGATCAGTTCTACTAGTATAGAAGCAGCTCCTTCTGACTTAAAAAACAAAACCTCTCAATTGTATTTGGCGGCAAGTCCCCGCCAATTCACAATTGACAGATTTTGCTGAAAACCTAATTCATAAGGTCTAGCACTTCTTTCTTTCTTTGTTCATCTAGTTAGTTGTAAGGAACTGTGATTATTAATTTTTCTGTTTCTAGATAAAAAGTTAGGGTTTTTTTTCTTCTTTTCCCAACAAAAATGATGTTTCTCTAGGATGATGAGTGTTCCCAGGTGTAGTGCTTTTGTTTGTTTGTTTAAATATTCGTTTGTCTTTTCAATATCTGTGGTGTGGATCTCCGAAATGATGTGATTTGTAGCCTAACTAATTGCTAATGACTGGTGACTGTAGCCTATATTAGTAGTATATACATATATTAAAAGGGTTGTATGTTAACTTGACTTATTAGCATGTGGCAGTGCCACATCCTTGGGGGGTTTCTAATGGTGATGAAACCGTAGGGATGGACATGTGCTTTTTAGCCTTTTGTATATCCTACTAGTTATTTCTTCTGAATGTATTTGGGCATATGAATCAAAGGTTATCAATACCTTCCTGGATGTGGCTTTGGATTTGCTATTGTAATGAGCGAGCGAGATATATTTTGGTACCGGAGTACCGGACCATGCAGGTCAAAATAAAAGGGTTAATTTATACCATTACCCTGCAGGTATTTATTTAGTCCTACTTTTTACTTTTGGTCTATTGTTTTTTTGGCTTACAGTTATTGATATTATTTTCTTAGTATATAATATTCAAATTCAAATTATAATTATGTCCAGTAGAATATTGCATCAAACATTTTCTGTGCCTAAAAAGAAACATGGTCCAAATCAGGGGTGGACTCGGGCCGGGCCAAACGGCCCGGAACCGGACCGGCCCGCCACTGTGTGGGCCCGGACCGGCCCGGTGAACCGGTTGGTTGGCCAGTTCGGGCCACCCGGCCCGGTGGATTCTCGGTTCGGGCTCGGGCCCTTCAAAAGGTGAACCGGCCCGGGCGGTTCGAGCCTGGACCGGGCCATTTTTATTTTTTTTTTTGAATTTTTTTTGAGTTTTTGGGTTGGGCTGGGTATTTTGGGCCATTTGAGGTGATTAGGGTTGGTTTGGGGGTGAGGGGGAGGGGTGGGGGTTAACTAGGAAAAGCCCAAAAAAAAAAATACCTGAGGCCCGACCCGGCCCGGACCCGGGGGTTACCCGGGCCACCCCTTCTTGAACCGAGGCCCGGTCGGGCCCAGGCCCGAATCGGGCCTGAACCGGAACCGGTCCATGCCTGGTCCAAATGTGTTGAAAAAATGCCAAAAACGAGTAATCAACAATAATGAAAGCGTGAAACTGAAATAATAGGTTCATGATTTGTGCAAGGTGTATGCTATGTTTGGCACGCATAAGTTTCTACTTATAGCTTTTGTACTTTTCAAAAAGTCTCTAAATTTTTTAAAAGCTTTTTAAAAATTAAAGGCCTTTATTTATTAATATTACTGATTTATATACCGTTGACAAAAATGTTACTTGTTTTTAAGTTTTCCAATAATTTGACTTACCATATCATTTGATCTTCATTTAATATTGCATTTATTATTTTTATGTTCCATTTTTATAATGAATTGAGTAATAAATGCCTCTAGCCAACGTAATGAGAACTGCCACCACCATCGTCAGCTCTGCTGGTGCCACCGGTGCCGTCGTCGGTGCCGGTGCCTCAGTGACTTCTCAGTTACTCCGTTTCCAGTGACTTAGTTGTCTTCCTTCTCAGTGACTCCATTTTCCAGTGACCGTTGTATAGTGATTCTGCCTTCGTTGACGCCGTCGCCACAATGACTTTGCTTTCAACCTTCTCCATTGACTCTAGGCGTGGAATCGGGCCGGGTCGGGCTCGGCCGGGCCGTCTTCCTTTTTGTGAACCGTGCCTGAATCGCTAGCCTCCCCCGAGCCGGGTAAATGCTCGCACCGCCAATTCCGTGACCGGGCCGGGCCGGGCCCGCACAGTGGCGGGCCGGGCCGGGCCGACCCGGTTTGGTCCATCCCTAATTGACTCCCTTCCCCGATAACATAGTGACTGTCATACAATGACTATAAGTCTATAACACACAATAACATCACATAGTGACTGCAACTCTTCCCCTCACGCCTAATCCTTTTCCATGCCGTACATCTGCCCAATCCCTCCTTAGCTATAGCCCAAATCCCAATTTCAAATTTTCAACACAAGCACATATCCCTGCCCTTGTGTCCCTCCCCCATCCACGCCCCAACTCAACCTCGTGCCCCCACTCCCTACGAGTCACATCAAAAAGTTTAGATTTGTGGATTGTAAACAAAAAGGAGCATAAGAAGATGACATCAGAGGCGGAAGCTACGTGTTGCAGTAGTGGGGATATGCGGCGCTTTGAGATCTTCGCTGGCTGAGATCGTTGTCACCGTCGATGATAAAGAAGCTCGCTGCAACAGATCGCCGAGGTCATCCAATAGAAATATCGGCCACTCAAAACGTACAAATGATGGAGGGCGGTGGCACTGCAGAGATGAGCAGCGGCCGGCGAGGCGCAGCCACTTGCAGATGCGCAGCAAGGATGCGGAAGATGCGAATGAAATATCGAGAGGGTGAGTAGATCTAGGTATTTTTTGGGCATTAAAGAGTCACATTTTTGTCCATGTATAATTTAGTCATATTTTTGTCTACCTAAACTCCCTAAATAATATTGCTGCCATTGTTTCAAAATTAAAAGATCTTTTTTGAGATGCTACAGGGAGTATCATCTGAAAAAAGTCCGTGATTTTTAGTATTAATTAGTCATAACAGCTTGTATACCAAACCGAACTAAATCTGATGGAGTATATGGCCCGGGAACACCCGGCCCACAGACTCCTACTACTCCAGTAGAGGCCCAACAGGCCCAGAAGGCCCAACAGGCCCAAATCACGATGCCCAGAGTACCAAGCAGCCCGCAATACGCACCAGGGGTGCCTTCGGCCCCCTGGCCGAAGGCTCCAAACTATCACAGCATGGATATTTCGAACAAACAGAGGAACTGAGAGAAAACGGCGAAAACAGTAGCCCTCGGCGCCTGGAGCCCTCAGCACTCAGGGGTCCTCGGCACTAAGAGCCCTCGGCTAGTCCTCTGCAGCCGAGGGCACCTCTCCCAACATGATATCCGCCTCACATGCGTACAGATCACCGTACCCTGTACAGACGTCCCATCCAACAGTCGCATTAAATGCGGCCACATGCGGCTGCCAACGCCAACCAGTTGAGGTGACTCCTCGACCAATAGGCGCTTGACACGTGTCCCTGTCCGGCATTTATTGCTACTATAAATAGCACCCCATTTCCCCATTTGTAACCACGCTGAAAACGCTCCACATTTATAATACACTCTCTCTCTCTACATTTACTTGCTCTGACTTCTCTCTAGTTATTCTCCGCAATAACCCCTCGGATATATACCCCCCGGGTAGACTATCCATCATTTGGTGCTCTCGTTGAGAGGTCGAACAAATCGAGTAAGAAACCCTCCCCCTTCGCCAAACACTAGCCCTCTACCAAAAATGGTGAGAACAACACGTGCCAACTCCAAAAACGTGGAAGACAAGAACCTGGCCCTCGGCGACGTCAACGCCCCCGAAGCCTCTCACAGGGCTCCCGAGGGCGGTGTCATCGCTGGGCTGGAACAGGCGGCTGTCGACCTACGCCTTCAGATTCAGCAGAATGCCCCCGATGCCCGCCTCGGCATCGAGGCCAAAAAGAAAAACCGGAGCGATGACCAAATCAGCCCCCCGGTTCTCACCATCGACGTGCAATCGGCGCTCTCCGCCTTCATCCAAACGCTCACTCAGAACCCGGGTGCCTTCGGCACCCTGGCTCCGGCTCAACCCCAGGTGGGGGAGAACATCATACTTCCCCCTCTGTCACACCCCTTCGGAAACCCCACCCCTCGGGTTAGGAACGACATAGGGGTAGTGGCCCAAGATACGTCCTCCCAGGAAGTTCAGTCCCGGGACCGCCACAATGACAACAGAGAAAGGCCCCGCACTTCCGCCCTCAACCGGCTCGGAGGAGGGCCAGACCGCCGAGGGGTCCAAGACCGCCTCGGAGGGAAAGCACTCCAAAGGCCCCAGGAAAGCGGAGGGTCCGTCTCGAGGGCAGACGAGGAGCGTCCCCCTCGGGACAAAGGCAAGGCACCCCTTCATGCCAATGATGCTCGCCACCAGATCAACCAGGCCCACTCGGCCCGGGTTCGTTCGCAGAGGGCGGAGACCCTCCCGAAGGATCCCCGGGACGAAATTATTGCGGCCCTCCAACGCCGGCTTGATGAAATGGAGGCCAGCAAAGCTCACGCCACCACCTCCACCCCTCATTCAGATCTCAAATACGAGGCCATGATGGCCAAAATGGAGGAATTACAGAAGAAGGTGGCCGAGGGCTCCGGGGAACCCGTCATCCAGCTCCGGACCCGGACGCCATTTACCCCGAGGGTGCTGGCGGCCCGGATCCCGGAAAAATACCGAGGGCAACACATACAGCCCTACAACGGGAAGACGGACCCCCAGGAACACTACAACAAATATCAAAACAGCATGATGATGGTAGGGGCGTCGGACGAATATTTGTGTCGTTGGTTCCTCTCCACCTTAGAGGGGCCGGCATACGAATGGTTCAACCGGTTGCCCGAGGGCTGCATTGATTCGTGGCAAGAACTCGCTCAGCGATTCTTGACACAATTTGCCGGGAGGCGTCGCACAAGGAAGCACTTCTCCCACCTCCTAACCATACGCCAGAAGAGGGATGAGACCCTTCGGGACTTCCTGGAGCGCTGGAGGACGGAGGCCGACAAAGTCGTCGGTGCTGATGACGGGACCCTCCTGGCCCTCCTACAAACCGTTCTCCGCACCGGCAACTTTTCAAGAAGCCTCAGCATTGAACCCCCCCCGCGACTACATAAGGGCTTTGCAGCGGGGGACCGATATGCTGAGGCCGAGGAGGTGGAGAAATATCACCAGCATCCGGATCAGCAGCCCCCGAGGGCTGACAATAAAAACAATCGAGGGCCGGGGGCTCCTCCAAATCACCCCAAATCTTCAGGACCCTCTGATGATCGCCCTCGGCAAGGCCAAGCCAAGCCCGGGGGAGGTTATAAGAGCAACCCTAAGACTTGGGCACAGCCCATACTCCTGGACCGCCCTCGGACACCATTGACGCACCCCGTCAGCATCATCCTTGATTTTTGCCGAGGAGAGGGGCCTCGTTGAGCGCGACTCTCGCGCACCCCCGGAGGTACATGCTATCAACCCTCAGTTCCCATACTGTCGCTTCCATCGGCACCAGGGGCACAGGACCGATGACTGCCATCAGCTAAAGACGGCCATCGAGAGATTAATACAAGCAGGGCACCTGTCCCAATTTGTTCAGAGCCCTCGGCAGGAGGGACCTTCTCATCAGGGGCCTCCCCGAGGGCACCACACGAAGGTGAACGCTTGGGTAAACCCGAATACCATCCCCCTCGACAAGAAGAGGGAGATTGGAAACTTGAAAGAAGAGGAGGAGGAATACCCCCACTACCAGGAGAAAAAACGCCACATCCTCATGATCACCGGTGGCAATACAGGGGGCGATTCCACCAGCCAGCGAAAGAAGTGGGCTCAATCGCTTTACGTGGGGGAAGTCACTCATATGCCCCCGGTAAAGCGACTGAGGGAGGAACCCATCACCTTCACCAACACAGATCTCCCTCCTACTTCTTCTCCTCACAAGGATGCCTTGGTGATTCGGACTGAAATAAACGACACCATCATTCACCGAACTTACATTGACACGGGCAGCTCCATCAATGTAATGTACCTCAGCACCTTCAGAGAGCTGCATCTGGAGAGGGGGTCCCTTCGGCCCATTAAGACCCCTCTTGCCGGCTTCACTGGCGATACTATTGATTCCGAGGGGGTAATAACCCTCCCGGTGATCTTCGGCGACGGGCTCCATAGAGCCTAGCTCGAAGTGGAGTTCGTCGTCGTTAACATCGACTGCGCCCACAACATTATCCTCGGCCGGCCAGCCCTGGAGGACCTCGAGGCCATCATCTCCATGAGGCACCTCTGCCTCAAGTTCCCCGCCGAGGGGGGCGTTGGCTACTCCCGGGGGAATCAGAAAATCGACCGCGCCTGCTATCTTCAAGTCACTAAGAAGGTAAGTAAGACGGAATTCCGTGTTGACACCATCACCGGAACCATCGACCAAGAAGAAAAAAGGCCGAGGGCTGAACCGGCCGAGGACGTAGAAGACTTTGCGCTCGATCCGGCCCAGCCGGAGAGAGTCGTGAAGATTGGAGCCCAGCTCCCTGAAGATCTGAAGACCGGTATCACCGACGCCCTCCGCGCCTACTCCACTGTCTTTGCATGGGGGCCGGAGGACATGCCGGGAATAAGCCGAAGGGTCATCACCCACCGCCTCTCGGTGGACCCCTCGGCAAAAGCAATATAGCAACGAAGAAGACCCCTCTCCGCCGAAAGGAGGGAATTTGTGAAGAAGGAGGTCGCCATGCTCCTCTCTATTAAGCACATCAAGGAGGTGAAATATCCCTCATGGCTAGCAAATGTAGTCCTCGCACAGAAGCCCCCTACCTTCCGCATGTGCGTGGACTACACCGATCTCAACAAGGCGTGCCCTATGGATCCATTCCCTCTACCAAATATTGATCAACTGGTGGATGAGACCGCAGGGTGTGAGATCATGTCCTTCCTCGATGCCTTCCGAGGGTATCACCAAATTTTCATGCACGAGGAAGACGCCGAAAAAACTGTCTTCATGACTCCCGAGGGCATCTTCTGCTACCTAGTAATGGCCTTCGGCCTAAAGAACTCAGGGGCCACTTACACCCGGATGGTGGCCCGGGTCTTTCAAGCCGTCTTAGGGCGCACCATGGAGGCCTATGTCGACGACATGATCGTCAAGAGCAAACAATCTTCCAGCCATGCTGACGACCTCCGGGAAATCTTCGCCATCATGCAAAAGTTCAACCTTCGGCTAAACCCGAAGAAGTGCACCTTCGGCGTCCAAGGAGGCAAGTTCTTGGGCTACATGGTGAGCCGAAGGGGTATTGAGGCCAATCCCGAGAAGATCCAGGCCATCATCAACATGGAGTCCCCACGCAATGTGAAGGAAGTTCAACGGTTGACGGGCCGCCTGGCAGCCCTCAACCGCTTTCTATCTAAATCAGCGGAGAAATCTCTACCCTTCTTCCAGATCATGAGGAAGACGGCTGGCTTTCTATGGACTCCGGAATGCCAGGGGGCTTTCGACGAACTCAAGCGATATCTATCTTCACCCCCTGTGCTCTCAAAACCAAAGGTAGGGGAGACCCTCTATCTTTACCTTGGGGTCAGCCCGGCAGCCATCAGCTCCGTACTCATCCGGGAGGAAGACGGCATCCAACATGCCATCTTCTATGTAAGCAAGACCCTAAGGGAGGCCGAACTCAGGTACTCTCCTGTGGAGAAAACGGTGTTAGCCATCGTTTGGACCGTCAAGAAGTTGGGCCACTACTTTACGGCTCACCCGGTTCAGGTCCTCACTCATCAACCCCTCGGCGCTCTCATGAGGAGCCCCACCAGCTCCTCCCGCATGGTGAAATGGGCTATCTTCTTGAGCCAGTACAACATTGACATCCGTCCAAGGCCTGCCATCAAGGGCCAAGCCCTGGCGGACTTTGTAACGGAATGTACCGCAAGGGCAGCCACGGACGGGGAGCCTCGGCTACTTCGGACGACTGGTGGACCCTCTACACCGACGGCTCCTCCGCGACCAAAGCATGTGGAGGAGGGGTAGTCCTCATTACTCCCGAGGGCTTCAGAGCCTACTATGCAATCCGCTTCTCCTTCAAAGTCTCCAACAACGAGGCCGAATATGAGGCCCTCCTATGTGGCCTTCGGCTGGCTGCCAACATGAGGGCTCGACAGATCCACATCAAATGTGACTCCAAGTTGGTCGTTGGCCAAATCTCCGAGGAATATGAGGCCAAGGAGGGAAGAATGAAACAGTACAAGGAAGCGGCCAAGGAGTTGCTTAAGGTATTTGAGGCACACTCTCTCACTCAAATACCGAGGGCTCAGAACTCCGAGGCCGACATATTATCTAAGCTCTCGGCCGACTCCCCCGAGCACATCTCCAAAATTGCCAAAATTGAGGAACTCAGCCTCTCAAGTATCCATGCGAGCCCCGTTATGAACATACAACGACGCCAAGAGGATTGGATCTCAGACATCACCGCCTTCATCTCCACAGGGCAGCTACCCGAGAATGAGACCCGCGCTAAACTGGCAAAGCTGAGGGCTCCTAGCTACACCATCGAAGATGGAAGGCTCTACAAACGATCTTACAATGGCACGCTACTTCGATGCCTTCATCAAGATGAGGCCGAGGTCGCAATGGAGGAAGTGCACGGTGGCACTTGCTCAGCTCACCAGGGACCCTTCTCCATGTCCCGAAGGCTCATTCTCCAGGGCTACTTCTGGCCAACCATGGCCAGAGATTGTGCTGACCTTGCCCGGAGGTGCACCGCATGTCAACATTTCCAGAAAGCCCCCGGCAGGCCAGCGGTCAACTATGCCCCCATCAGCACATCTGTCCCTTTTTCGCGATGGGGGATAGACCTTGTGGGCCCTCTGCCGAGGGGTACCTCCAACAACAGGTACATCATTGTGGCCATCGACTACTTTACCAAGTGGGTGGAGGCTGAGCCCCTCGCCAGTATCACAAAGGCGAAGTGCCGTCATTTTGTCCTCAAGAACATCCTCACAAGGTTTGGCGTCCCCCAGCAGATCATCTCCGACAATGGGACACAATTTGAGGCAGCCCCCTTCTGTGCCCTTCTGGAGGCATGGGGCATCAAACACACCTTCTCCTCCGTTGCCTACCCTCAAGGCAACGGGCAAGTAGAGAATGCCAACCGGACCTTGCTCGAGGGCCTCAAAAAGAAGCTGGAGGCCGAGGGCGGTGGTTGGGTGGAAGAACTCCACAACATCCTGTGGGCCTACCCACCACCCCTCGGCGCGCAACAGGTGAAACGCTCTTCTCCCTCTGCTACGGTTTTGAAGCCAAAGCTCCTACGGAAGTCACCCTTCCCACCCGAAGGGTGATCCAATATGACCCCGAGGTCAACGACAGCAACATGGCCCTCGACCTCCACCTCATTTCAGAACGCCGGGAGCAGGCCTTCATCCGGGCAGAAAATTACCGAAGGCAAGTCAAAAGCTACATCGACGCCAAAGTCCGCACCAGAGAATTCCAAGTGGGGGACTATGTCCTCCGGAGGAGGGAAGCCAGCCAACCAACCGAGGGAGGAAAAATGGCACCAAAATTCGAAGGCCCCTACATCATTGCAGCCATCATCAAACCTGGGACTTACAAGCTCAAACGCCCCAACGGGAAAGAGGTCCCTAGGCACTGGAATGTACACCATTTAGTTAGATTTTACCAATAATGTAAGAGCGGCCAAGCCCTCATAACTAATGAATGTACTATCCTATGGACCAAGGCCTCCACTTTTGAGGAATGAAGACACATTCAAGACACCACGCCCTCATACTGACTACAGGCCCCAGGCCTCACCACGAGAAGAACCCCCTCCGGCACCAAGTGCCGAGGGCGGACACCATCAACACCTACAACAACAGGAGAATACCATGTGTTTTCGAACAAGACCCCTCGGTACCAAGTACCGAGGGTGGGGACTCTCGTCACCAGCAGCAAGGAACGCCATGTGTTTTATTTCCCTTCGGCACCCAGTGCCGAGGGTACATCCCCACCTTCAACATCAAAAAAGAAAAGATAAGAACACCAAGTGTTCCTACAGAAGACCCTTCGGCACCCAGTGCCGAGGGTACACCTCCATCATCAACATCAAAACGAAGAAAAACACCAAATGTGTCACAGAAGACCACTCGGCACCCAGTGCCAGGGATATGCTCTCCTATCAACTTCCAAACATCTGTTGGGAAACACCAAGTGTTTCCTCCGAGGGACCTCCAGCACCAAACACTCCAATCAAAACACCAAGTGTTTCATTTGAACACCAGGTGTTCCTACAGAAGACCCCTCGGTACCAAGTACCGAGGGTAGACACCTCCATCAACTGCAACAAAGGAGAACACCAGGTGTTCCTACAGAAGACCCCTCGGTACCAAGTACCGGGGGCTACACATCGAAACTAACACCAAATGTTGTTTCTAAAACCGTACCCCACGAGGACGCATATACCGAAGGCACCACCATCGGTGCCGGCGGCACGTAGTGCCCCCGGCCATTTGCAACTAGTGTGCAAATGAAAACCCTTCCTTGAAACGCTTTCCGCGTCACTACCCCCAGGGTATGACAGGCATGAGAAATGCCCAGGATTCGACTTTCAAAAACGGAACGCTATCCGCGTCATCACCCCAAGGGTATGACAGGCACGAGAAATGCCCAGGATTCGACTTCCAAACCGAAACGCTCCCCGCGCTACCACCCCAAGGGTGTGGCAGGCCACGGACTATGTATAGCGCCAAGGGGACGACTTTCAAAAATGAGGCGCTTTCCGCGCCATCCCCCAAGGGGAGGCAGGTTACAGACCACCATATCTTGTGCCCAGGGAACGACCCTCGATCCCCTCGGAACTCGGAAGGTTAACCCGAGGGAGGAGAGCCATTGGTGTATTCTGATGGTCTCCTAATAGGCCCAGCCTTACCAAGAAACCAAGTTTCTTGATGCCTTCCCTTCACCACCAACAAAAAAGGGGGGGGGGGGGGTGAAGGGGAGTAGACTAAGCGAGAAATCAAAGAGTACAACAGATCACAACATGCCGAGGGCTCCCCACGGGAACACCTCCGGTAATTGAAGGCTCCTATTTCCCGAAGGATACTACTCAAACAAATATCATCAAGAAACGGCTAAGTCCACTGCCTGGTCACCTCCGGTCACACAAGCACCGAAGGCTTCAACAATACGAAGGGACTGGACTATCCAAAGTCTACTAAACGGTAATTCCAACAAATACCGAGGGCACCCTACCCCATGACAAGGGACACAACTGGCTAAGTCAAACTCTACAACTTTTCAAGTATATGCCGAGGGCACACACTCCTCATTGGCTTTCTTCACAACAACAGGATTCCACACTTTTCCTAAGTCCACACAGTTGGAAAATGACAGCAACCGGAGGTTAATATGTCACCAGACAACCGAAGGCATCTATTACAAATCATCAAAAGCCAACCAAGGGGACTATTCCAAAATATTTGCCCCTCGGACAGACTCCTCACTGACCGAAGGTCCAACATCTACGACACACTGTGAAATTCTGCTAAGTTCCACATATTTGGCCCTCGATCAAATACTCATACAACTCAAGGGCCCCACGATCACCCGAAGGGTCCTATTCATATACCCGGAGGGCTCTACATCCGAAAGCTCGACATCACTTTACGCTTAAAAAATATTCTAAGTCCTAAATGAGTAGCCCCCGGGCATCTCGCGAAGTGATGTAGAGTCAGAGGGCACCTATCACCCGAAGGCGACACAAGGAAGCAGCACTTGGAAAAAATTCTAAGTCCTAAAGATTGGGCCCCCGGCCCAATCAATATCACAGCTAAATGAATATGACAGTCGAAGGCTATGCATCAAGAAGGGAGGCCATCTCCCGAAGGCTCCTAAGGGAAAATCTACACTTAGAAAATTTTCTGAGTCCTACATATTTTCCCCCGGTAAACCACTCATACATCAAGAAGGGATGCCATCTCCCGAAGGCTCCCAAGGGAAAATCTACACTTAGAAATCTTTCTAAGTCCTACATATTTCACCCTCATCTCGAGGGACCTAATAGCCGAAGGCTACCTATCAATCAAAGACTACAGTACACAAGGAATCAACACTGAGGAAAATTTTCTAAGTCCTAAAGAATTGGCCCCCGGCCTAATCAACATTTCAGTTAGGACTCCACAGCAGCCGAAGGCTACATGACATATTACACTTACAAAAATTTTCTAAGTCCTGTACATTGGGCCCTCGGTCCAATATTCACACATCAGGAAGGAGGCTACCAGCCAAGGGCATCCGAGGGCAAAACTACACCTGGAAATTTTTCTAAGTCCTAGGAATTGGGTTCTCAACCTAATCACCACACAGCAATTGAACTACAAACACCCGAAGGCCCTATGGTGTGTTACACTTAGAAAAATTTTCTAAGTCCTAATTATTGCTGAACCCTCGGTTGTATATCCAGCCGAGGGTGCCCAACTACCGAAGGCTTCCAGGGGCAAGCTACAATCAGAAAATATTCTAAGTCCTAAAACATACATTCAAAGGAACAAAGGCATACATCCAAAACGAGACGAAGGCATACATTCAAGAAGAAATGAATTAAGGAAAACAAGCCATATATACAAAGCCCGAAGGCAATCATTCATTCATCACAACAAAGAGTAAATGTAATTATTACAATGGTGGCCGAGGCCGAAAACATGCTAATGTGGCTATTAAAAAGAGTGTTCAAATTGCTAAATACAAATTACACATCAGATAACATCATTCCCGGGGGCCGCCTCCCCCTATGGCTTCGAGGTGACCTCTACACCGGCCTCAGGATCGTCACCCTCGGCTTCCCTCCGGAGCTCAGAATCCTCCAGGTCTGGCCTCTCGACATCGGGGGGAGAGGAACACGGATGTCTGGCTGCAGGGGGGAGCCCGTATGCCGCCGGGTCAAAGTCCTTCGGCTCAATCTTCAAATGGCGGGCCATCCTCCGGTAGATGAGGGCTTGAGTGAAAAACTCGCCCCCATCATAATATTGCTTACCCTTTCGGGCCATCCATTCCTCGCCCGGGCCCTCGCACCACTCGTCGACAGAGGCCTCCACAACCGAGGACAGCCACGCCTTGTGCCCCTCGGTCCTCCACCCCCCGTCCAGGAACCCGGAGATGGCCTCCTCCCGGGCTGTGGCGACAGCCTTCGCCCTGATGGCCTCGGCCTCCTCGGCGGCTCTCCTTGCGGCCTCCGCAGCAGCCTCCTCAGCTTTTGCCTTCTCCTCCCTGAGCCTCCCGGCCTCCGCTCTCGCAAGCTGGAGGTCCTCTTCAAGCTGGGCCATCAGCTTCGTGGCCTGGGAGTCCCTGAGGATTAGCTCCTTCATCTTGGCGTCTTGCCCAGCTTTGTGGAGGCGCCATTCCTCCAGCCGTCGGAACTGCTCTCCGAGGGCAACACAAGTCTGCAAAAATAAATGAGTTGTCAGGGCCGAACGTGATGTCCTAGTTCAAAGTAGGAAAGAGAAAGACAAACTGTCATAAACTTACCGTGAGGGAAGACCGGAGGATCCTGTCTTCGAGGGCTTGATCGTCATCGGCCCCGAGAGCTGCCCTGTCGATATCGAGGGTTATACCTCTCAGGAGCGCCCTCGGGTCAGCCGTGCCATTCAACACGGCCGTGCCAGCCGGAAGGGAGAGCGTGAGGACCTCGAGAGATGGCTCCCGGGCACCCCTCGGCACCCGCACCATCGGCATCTCTGGAGGGTCATCTACAATCACCACCGGGGGGTCATCCTTCGCGGCGTCCCCCTTCTTCGATTTCTTGGGGGCCTGGGGGGGCTCCTTTGCTGTCGACTTCCTCTTCGCCGCAGCAGCATCGCCCTCGGGCTTCTTGGGAGGCGCACCGACGGGCTCTTGGCCGCCAGCGTCCGGCCCCTCCGGATCCTTGGCCGGTTTGTTCTTGAGTCGAGCGAGGCCTTTGACGTTCATCATGTTTACTGGAATACCTGCAAAACAACGAGGGGTTAGGATCGAGGGGTCAGTAATAAGTGGCATAAAAGAATAAACGAAGCAAGTAAATAACGTGCTAAGATATGAGGGTGAGAATGCCCTCAGCCACTACCTCCGGAGGCTCCCTCAAACACTGGGAACTTCTCGTCTGTTTCCCCCAGGAACCGGTACCGCCGGAACCCGAGGGTGTAGAGATCTGCTTCCTTGGTGCACTCCTTGATGGTGATATTCTTGTCCCGGCCCTCCGGGATCATGGCCAGAATCCTGCCATCTTTCTCGAGGGCGGCGCTCCTCCTCTTCTCGTGCCTCCTGAAGCGGTCACGTAGCTCCCTCGGGAAGGGGCTCTCGGCCAGCTTCACATAGCACCACCGGTCCTTCCACCCCTTGTTCGAGGAGGGCGCCTCAGTGAAGAGTTTGAACATGGACACCTGCTGCAAATTGGCGAATCCCTCGGCATTCGCGTGCCCCCCACCCCCACCCCCCGGCACAAGTTGAAGCTCTGGAAGAAGAGTTCCATGCTAGGCGTCACCCCCCGGGACTTGCAGAGCTGAAGGAAGCCAGTGATATAAGAATGGCTGTTCGGGGTCAGCTGGCGGGGAACCAGACCCACGAACCGAAGGTACTCCCGGAGGAAGGGGTGCAGGGGGAAGCGGAGCCCCATGGATACCGAGAGAACGTGCACCGCAATGCAGCCCTCGGGAGCCCGGGAGAGGACGTCATCCGGACCCGGTGTCACCACGATGGCCGAGGGGCCCACGTGAAGCTGGGTGACGTAGATATCCGCCGCATCAACCTTCGACTTGATCTCCAATGCGGCGGTGTTGAGGTAGGAGTACCCCTCGGGCATATCGAGGGGCTTCCCTTGATCTGCAACGCTCCCCTTTTTCTTAGGAACAGCTACCTTAGCCTTTTTCTTCCTGGGGGCCACCCGAATGGGAACTGCGTCCAGTGGCCGAGAGGTACTGGCCTCACCAGCACCCCGAGGGGGAAGGACGGCCACGGTCACCCTCGTCCTCTCTTTTGCTTCCTCCTCCTCTGCAACCTGCATGACGAGGGCCAGCTCTTCGTCTTCAACCTCCTGCTCGAAGCCCTCGGCTTCAACTTCAGCCAGCAGCTCCTTTTGCACCTCTACTGCCATCACAACGTCCTCCTGGGCCGAGGACTGTTCGTTTGAGGACTCCATATCCGAAAGGACTTCATCCTCCATCGAGGGCGCCCCCGAGATGTCTTGAGAGTCACTCTGGGACGACATTCTAACTATAGCTCGAGGGCTCTGGGGAACTAAGGTTTTCTAGAGAATTCTATCTCCTAACCTAAGGGCACAAGGCACAGCTAAATACTCAAATGGAGCTGAGGGCGGAAGGAGAACTGACCTCTGAAAGTTGCTGTGATCGAGGGTGATTTTCTCTCTCTAGAAAAATTCCGGCAGAGCTTCGCTAAGAGATGATCGCACAAGAAGAAATGGGTATGGCCATGGGGTATTTATAGACTCCAGGATCCGGGCTTGGGCCCAAAAACTGGGCCTCCGGCCAAGCGTCATCATTACACACCGTCGTTTCACCCAACCGGTGACGCCCGCCCACGAGCAGCCAACAGCTACACTCCACGTGTACCCCCCCCCCAACGGCTATAAACCTGACGTTACATATTCCAACGGCTATATTTCCAACGGCTATATTCTGGAAGCCCCCGGGTTTTCTACTTCACTCCACTTCATCAAGGAGAGCCTCCGGGTGCACTTACCCAGAGACGCCCCCGGGTTGTGCCCCACACAGCACATGACAGACGCCTTCGGGATCACCCTTTCAGAAACCCAAGGCTTCATATCAAGGCACCCCTCGGGGATTCCCCCTCAGCACTGTAAAACCGGGTAGCCCCCGGGGAGTTGCCTCATTGACGGATAGCCTACGGCACACAGGTAATGGGAGCCCCCGGGTATCTTCATCACCAACTAATCAACAAACAGTGGACCCCCCGATAACAACTCCACTGCTGCCCTCATCCATCAGGCCCTCGATCCCCAGATTGAGGGGCTCCCCTTCGGCACCCCCAGGACATCAACAGCAAGCCTTCGGCTAATCAACACATGAGCCCTCAGAAAAAGAAGAGCCTTCGGCATTACCGTTATTCTCCATTTTTGACCAAGGTTTCACATTTTCGATTCATCGTTGGGGGAATTCGGTGCACTCTTTTTCCCTCATTAGGATTTTTTCCCCCAGAGTTTTTCCTAATGAGGTTTTTAACGAGGCATCCCCCCAAAATGAAACGAAAAGCGTCAGCCTTCGGCCCACAACAGCAACGCAACTACTCTACTCCTTTTCACCACTTTACAAGTGCCTCAAGGAGTGGGGGACTGGAGAACCCCCTCGGGAAAATCATTAAATTACAAAATTAGTGAAATTCCAACAAACGACAAAGCAAGCCCTCAAGTCCCGACATGTGGGTAACTGAGGGACTGCCTTCGGTAGGGACATAAAAGCAACAACTCCTCACCAACTTCAGAGATCACGACAGGACAACATCAAAGGGCAAGCACAAATTACTCCTTTTCCCTCAAAATACCTTTCGGCAAAAGGAGTGAGGGACTCCTGATGGAGTATATGGCCCGGGAACACCCGGCCCACAGACTCCTACTACTCCAGTAGAGGCCCAACAGGCCCAGAAGGCCCAACAGGCCCAAATCACGACGCCCAGAGTACCAAGCAGCCCGCAATACGCACCAGGGGTGCCTTCGCCCCCCTGGCCGAAGGCTCCAAACTATCACAGCATGGATATTTCGAACAAACAGAGGAACTGGGAGAAAACGGCGAAAACAGTAGCCCTCGGCGCCTGGAGCCCTCGGCACTCAGGGGTCCTCGGCACTAAGAGCCCTCGGCTAGTCCTCTGCAGCCGAGGGCACCTCTCCCGACATGATATCCGCCTCACATGCGTACAGATCACCGTACCCTGTACAGACGTCCCATCCAACAGCCGCATTAAATGCGGCCACATGCGGCTGTCAACGCCAACCAGTTGAGGTGACTCCTCGGCTAATAGGCGCTTGACACGTGTCCCTGTCCGGCATTTATTGCTACTATAAATAGCACCCCATTTCCCCATTTGTAACCACGCTGAAAACGCTCCACATTTATAATACACTCTCTCTCTCTACATTTGATTGCTCTGACTTCTCTCTAAGTTATTCCCAGCAATAACCCTTCGGAGATATACCCCCGGGTAGACTATCCATCAAAATCAAACAGACGGTTTTTTACCAAACAGCTACCATCTTTTCTCTTTAAGATCTTTTCAGTCACTAAAAGCTAACAGTTATTAAAAAGCTTACAAAAGTATCTTTTCAGCTAGTTGTGCCAAACATACTCGTAGTGTTGTAAAACAAGCCCTTATGTTACAAACTTACAAAAATAATCGTACCGATTAAGTATGTTATTTTGGAGCTCAAGCGGGTTATGCGAGGAGCATAGGGGTGGACCGGTTCCGGTTCAGGCCCGGCCGGGCCTCGGTTCGTGAAAGGGGAGGCCCAGAACCGGCCCGGGTAACCCCCGGGTTCGGGCCGGGTCGAGCCGGGCCGGGCCTCGGTTCATGTATTTTTTTTTGGGTTTTCCTAATTAACCCCCAGCCCTCCCCCCTCACCCCTAAACCACCTCAAATGGCCCATCATACCCAGCCCAACCCAAAAACTTAAAAAAAAAATCAAAAAAAAGAAAAAATAATAAATGGGCCCGGATCAGGCCCGTACCGGCCGGGCCAGTTCGCTATTTAGCAGGCTCGGGCCCGAACCGCCTACCTCACCGGGCTTGGTGGCCCGAACCGGTCACCAACCGGTTCACCGGGCCGGTCCGGGCCCGCACAGTAGCGGGCCGGTCCGGGCCCGCACAGTAGCGGGCCGGTCCGGTTCCGGGCCGGTTGGCCCGGCCCGAGTCCACTCCTAGAGGAGCATATACCAAATTGTATGGTGGATTGCAACTTGCAAGGTAATGAATAATCCTTACGTCTCAAAATAACTTTCGTTATTTTCATTTGTCTATCCAAATAAACTTTTATTTTCATATTTAGCAAGGAATTTGTGGTTTGTATTATTTTTCTCTTTCCTCTACAAATCATATTTTAGTATCAAAATTCCAATTTTCTTGGAGCATTTTGCAATGATATGCACGTTGCCACATAAGGCACATATAGATATAGACATAGAATTGAATTATCGAAGTTTCTTACTTTTTCTTTCCATGACGTATATCTTAATTATCTTCCATCAATCACAGCAAGCATAATATTTACATTTAAACGATTTCCATGATATTATGGATAAAAATTATCGAAAACTTATAAAGCTTTTTAAATTAGAAGAGAGATTTTACGTTTATTAATTTGTATGTGTTTATCTCTCATGTTACATGAGCATCGTAAACATTGTTACATTAGAGGTATTGATGGACTCGGGCCGGGTCTGGGCCCGGTCGGGCCGCCGGTTTGTATGACATGGGCCTGGGACCGGCCCGAGGGTTGGACGGGTCCGGTTCGGGCCGGGCCACCCGCCCGGGTCGGTTAAAGTTTTTTTTTATAATTTATATTTTATAGTTTATAGTTTTATACGAGTATTAAAAACAAACTTCAAGTGCATTTATTTGAAATGAAATAGGAATTTCATTTGAAAATTAAAACAAATTTTAAGAGACAAACATTTTGAAAATTGTAATCAATCGGAATTTCCCGCACCTCCCGATCCTTTGGCTTTGTCACATTACTTCATATGCTTGATTGTCATCCCGTATCCGCCTGAACCCCCCCCCCCCCCCCCCACCCCCCACCACCCACCCCCCCGGACCCCCCTTCACCCCACCCAACGGCTATATAGTCGTTTGGGTTGTCTTCAGCCCACCCCCAACGGCTAGTACCAATTTATTAAAAAAAATTATTTTTTTTAAAATTAGACCGTTGGACCCGGACCCGGGCCCGACCCGGCCCGTTCCCACCGGTTCGGGTCCACACCCGGTCCCGGACCGCCCGACCGGGCCGGTCCCGGGCCCGCACAGTACCGGGCCGGGCCGGGTCACGGGCCGGGTGGCCCGAACTGAATCCAACACTAATTTAGAGGTGCTTTTATTCCTCTTATTAAGTTAAATGGTAAACTTCGTCTCGATTGTGAATTAGTGACATAATATTCGATATGTGTAATCATGTAACAAAGAGATCGAGTGATTGAAAAAAAGGATGACATTTCATCCGTGAGAGCCTTCTAACACCTGTCGGATCCTAATTGACAAGAAATAAGCTTTAAGTTTGAGACAAAAGTTATTTAAAGTCAAAGCACAATCATGACATTAATGAATTGATCGATCACAAGTACTGAAGTACACTATGCTGAACTAGGGGTGGACCCAATCCAGCGGTCTGGCCCTGTTTGGAATTAGGTCCAGCAATGTTTGGGATTGTATTGTGTTTGAAATTTTTGATTTCCGGCCTGGGACTGGCTCTGTCCGCTAAAGAGTGGTGTCTGGTTCCGGTTCACCTATTTGTGTAGCAAAACGGGTGGTTCTGATCCTGCTTTCGGCCTGAGATTGGCCATTTTTTCTTTTTTTATAGCTTGAAACCGGGTAAAAACAAAGAAATCGGCCTTGACCTTGAAGATAGCGGGCTATATCAGATAAATGCTAGGACCGGGCGGTCTCGGCTAGGAACCGGGATCGGATTGCCTTGAGTCCACCCCTATACCGATTACCGAACACAAATATAACCATGAAAGTGACAACAAATCATCAAGATATTCAATGAAAGGGTAACACAATGTTCATGACTTGATGAGTTGATCGGGATGGACATAGTTGAATATTAGGCATGAACTCGGGCCGGGCTCGACCGGGCTTTTTTTTTTTGGAATCTTGAGGCCCGGAACCGGCCCGGGTAGCTACCGGGCCCGGGTCGGACCGAATCACCCGGCGGGTACCGGGCCGGGCCAGGTACCCTTTTTTTATTTTCTAATTATTTCCTACCCTCCACATACCCCAAACCCTCCAAAACACCCAGCCCAATCCATTTACCTCGCAAATATTTTGAAAAACCAAAAAAAAATTGCCCGAACCGGGCCGATTCACTATTTTGGAGACCCGGAGCCCGCCCCGAAATAGTACCGGGCTGGGTGGCCCGAACCGGTGACGGACCCGGGTATCGGGCCGGTTACGGGCCGGTTGACCCGGCCCAAGTCCATCCCTATTGAATATGGATACTTGCACACACATTTGCAACGGTGGGGTTGTTATGTTGCATAAAATATCTAGAATTGTAGGTTACCCTAAAATCATATGAGCTGTTCACAAAATCATGAGTGTTACTCTTTAACGTTCATCATTTTTTTTCAATTCCATTTATTTAGTGCACCGAGTCGGATTAGTCGCACAATTAAGTTCTCAGTTGTACTTTTTGAGTCAAAATTTACAAATTTTGATCATTAATTATTCTTAATTTACATTACTTTATCGTCCAAAATTAAATTTATACACTTCATTGGAATATATATATATATATATATATATATATATATATATATTTCAAATATTAATTTACATCAGATTTTATAAGTATAGATTTTTAGATATTTAGGATTACACGTCCACCTAGAAGACCGTATCACCGTAAAAGTCAAATTGAGAACTTAATTGGAGGACGGGGAGTACTAAACTAAATTTATTATTAGTTCTCACTTCTCAGTGATACAATCTAGTATGACAAAAACTATTTAGACTCGAAGCAAGCATCTCCATCAATTCATTTTAATCTTATTACTAACATAACGGTGATGGGTATCATTGCTGTCAAATAATCTCTTGAATAATAGGATTAAGAATTTTATCAATTCAGGATTTCAATAAATTGTGTTGATATAGAACTCAAATGATCGATAATATCAATCAAAGAATTAAAATATCATAGATTTTGATTCATTTATTTATTTTATTAAATCCATTGCTAGTTTTTGAAGAGTTTTCTTCACAAAAGTTTATTAGTTTAATAAGATTAAATAATATTTATTTTTAAAAAAATAAAATAAAATAAAATTCATGGTATTTTAGGTTTTAGATTGATAGCTTTTAATTGTCTGGTATATTGAGTCTATTTTTCATTTGATAAAATTCGTATTTAAAGAATTTTTTAAATTTTGGGGAGGGGTTAGCGTGGCTTGTAGCCACCAATGCTACTTTAGACCGATTGTCTCAATGTTTGATCATGGTCTCATGGAGCATGTAAGAACCACTACATGATCAAAAATATAGGAATAGCAACATTTTTAAAAAATGAGGGTAACATTAGAAGAGCCTGTTTGATGATTTTGTTTTTTGACTTGCCAGTCTTTTCAATCAATTTTCTCTATTACATAGGTAATTTTTAATTTTATGCACTAAGTTGTGTAATTATCAGAATAAGGTTAAAATTACTTTGGGAGATTTCCCAAAATAGAAGTAAATGAAGTTTGAAATTCCAAAACAGGGTACTTTGTTTTTATTCTTGAAATATGACTAACATGACAATATTTACTGTCATCTTATAGCCGTGACTGCCAAATAGTTGCAGTACAGTGCATTTAACATAATAGTATTTATTATAATTAATGACAGTATTTTTCAACCATGACAGTTTTTTTCATACATGATAGTAATAACTCCTATTTCGGGAAGAAAAACATATTAGTCCTATTTTTGGAATCCCAAGTGTCATTTGCTCCTATTTTGGGTAATTTCCCAATTACTTTTTGTTGGATTGGCTGAAGTTATCGTAGAACATCATTTTAGCTATTTTTATATAATTTTTTCTTTATTTTATTAATAAAACATAGAGCCCGTTTGGTAACACTAAAAGTGGCTGAATTGGCTGATTCTGCTGAAATTTATGAGATTGTGGCTGAAATGGCTGTATTGGCTTATTATGCTGATTCATGAAAAAAATTATATTTAGAATATTTGTTATTAATAAATTAAATAAAAAATTATATGAAAAATAGCTAAAATGATCATGTACGGTAACTTCAGCCAATATAGCCAGAAAAGTAACTCCAACCTTACTTTTTCTGCTTATTACAAAATTCAGCGCGCGAAATCAAAAATTACGTGTTTGGTGAAAAAGCTGTCTGATAAGTCTGATAAGCCGAAAAAAGGGATCACCAAACGGACTTATAATTTAAAAATATTTTTTTCATAAATAAACAGAATAAAACACTTAGGGGGTGTCCTCAATATGGATTGTTAGCGATTCTTAGAGAATTTAAAATCCCATCACTCAGAATTTAGGTGTTCTCAACATGGATTTTAATGGAATCTATCAAATATAGGTGTTCTCAAACATTCCACGGATTTCATTTATTATGTATTTATGTATTGCAATGGATTTTAAATGACTTTGATGGAATTATACACACAAAACACTCCCTCTTCTTTATCTTCTAGAGTACTACAGGTATGTTTGGCGCAATTAGCTTGAAAAAATACTTTTATGAGCTTTTTAGTAACTGTTACCTTTTAGTGACTGAAAAGATCTTAAAAAGAAAAGGCAGTACCTGTTTGGTAAAAACCTGACTATTTGATTTAGCTCTGTTTGGTATACAAGCTGTTAAGACTAATTAATACTAGAAGCTACTGACTTATCTGAGATGCTACTCATTGTAGATTTCAAAAAAGATCTTTTATTTTTATAAAAGCTCTTAAAAATTGGCATCCCAAACAAACAACTAAAAGCTTTTAAAGACTTTTTAAATGGTACAAAAGCTAGAAGTCAGGGACTTTTTAAATTCTATGGATTACAGATTTACATTCTCCAGAAGAAGCAATAGTTTGTGCTTTAAAAAAGCACTTTTAAAGCGATTTTGGAAAAATGCTTAATATGTGTTTTTTGTATAATAGGAAATGTTAAAAGCAGATTTTAGTTTTTCACTTTTCAAACATAGCCCGTATTCTTCTTGCACAGTAGCTTTTTGCCTCCCTTCTTGTACAACCGTTTTGATAAAAGCTGGAGAATGTAAATCTGTAACCATTTACATTCTCCAGCCAATATAGCCAGAAAAGTATCTCCAGAAGAAGCTGCTCAGCCTCTCGTTTAAAGCACGAAAGAAACGAGTCTAGCCTAGGTTACAAGCATCCATTGAAATCCCGTTATTTCAAGTGCACGATAGAAAACGACGAATTCTATTACTATGAAATCCCTTAGAATCCATACAATTTCATGATATATAATTCTATACAATTCCAATAAAATCATATAGAATCAATGAATTTCCATTAAAATCCATAGAATTTAAAAAATCCATGGAAATCTAAATTTGGGATACCCATGCACTTTGATTAGAATTTTATAAAATTAAACACATTCAATCAATTTGGACCAAGCAATTTTAGGAAATGTTTGCAATAGTTTGTGCTTTAAAAAAGCACTTTTAAAGCGATTTTGGAAAAATGCTTAATATGTATTTTTTGTATAATAGGAAATGTAAAAAGCAGATTTTAGTTTTTCACTTTTTAATGTTTTATTTAATTAGAAGTTGTCATTTGAAAACAGTGTTATTAACTTTTTTAAGTCAAAAGTTGAGAAGCATTTTTTAATCTATTGTAAACACTCTCTTAGTGTTACAAAAAAGTTCAAAAAGTTACTAGTACATTTTGTCGGAAGGGAAGGACACCTTTACTGCCTACTCATAATTAATATGGAAACAGTAACTATCTATCTTAAGGAGTGTTTGGATCCACTTCTAAAAATTGTTTATGCTATTTCATAAAGTAGAAGGAGATATTACTATATTAGAGTGTTATGAAATTGGAGAAGTATTTCCGGGTGTCCAAAATTACCTCTAAAAGCAGATTTTTAAAAGCCGAAATTGATCGATTCCAAACCTTCCTTTGTTGAAACGCAATTACTTCCATTTCCATGGAAGACATAATAATACTCCTTATCTTCAGAGAATGATCCTATAGAGGAGTAGGCCTTTAGGAAATAATAAAAATGCTCAAAACTTTTAAAGGGTATTAGATAAACATCCCAAATTTTTGGGAACTTTAATTATTTCCCGAGAATGACCAAAAACATCCTTCTCCTCGCTCTAGAACCATTTTCCCTCCAACCGCCTCAATTTCTTCAGGTCCACGCCTCTCTTCTGTCTCTGCATGGGAATCCTGTATCCATGTTCGTTTACATGCATTTATATGATACTGGTAAATGGTAATGTTACGCCTTCTAGGCCTTCGTTTCCCCCCTTTCGGTTATCTTAGTATTTCGTTTTTTGTCCCTTTTCCCCCTTGTTTTTGTCTGGTCAGATTTGGAGTGGAGGTCGGGTATAACTGGAATTTGTTTGTGCCGTTCATTTTGTAATTGATTCATAGAAATGTTCCATAAGAAAAATGTAAATACGTAATTCCTTTGATCGGAGTTTCGGTTTCGAACTGGGTTTTTGGAGAAAGGATGTGAAACTAGGTTGTCAAAATGGAGCAATTTTCCAATTATGTGCATAGCCCTGCTCATTTAGCGGTGGCGAAACGAGATCATGCTGCTTTGGAGGAGATCGTGTCATCCTTGCCTCGGCTTGCCAAGGCCGGGGCGGTGATTAATGAAGCAGAGTCTCTGGCCGCTGAAAACGACGCCGACATAGTCTCCGCCGTAATCGACCGGCGGGATGTCCACGGCCGCGAGACTCCCTTACACCTCGCGGTGAAGATGCGGGACCCGATTTCAGCCGAGATTCTGATGTCAGCGGGCGCCGATTGGAGTCTTCAGAACGAGAAGGGATGGAGTCCCCTACAGGAGGCCGTTTGTTTACGGGAGGAGAACATTGCTAAGATCATCGCAAGGCATTACCAGCCTCTTGCTTGGGCCAAGTGGTGCCGTCGCCTCCCTAGGATAGTAGCTTCTGCTTCCAGGATCCGCGATTTCTACATGGAGATAACTTTCCATTTCGAGAGCTCCGTTTTGCCCTTCATTGGAAAAATTGCACCCTCAGACACCTACCGGATATGGAAACGGGGAGCTAATCTCCGTGCGGACATGACGCTCGCCGGATTCGACAGCTTCCACATCCAACGCTCTGACCAAACCTTTCTCTTCCTAGGGAAGGGGTATGATGGGAATCTTTGTTCAAATGATGAGAATGGGAAGATTATTACCAGTTTGCCCCCAGGATCATTGATAGTACTGTCCCATCCCGAGAAAGAGATCACAAATGCCTTGGAAGGGGCGGGAGTGGAACCAACTGAAGCGGAAGTTTGCCGTGAAGTGGCGTTGATGTGTAAGACAAATATGTACAGGCCGGGCATAGACGTGACTCAGGCTGAACTCGTCCCGCATATGAATTGGATGAGACGACATGAGAAAACGGAGATGGTCGGCGTTTGGAAGGCTAGGGTTTATGATATGCTCCATGTTATGGTTAGTGTGAAGTCACGGCGAGTCCCAGGTGCTGTGACGGACGAAGAGCTTTTTACAGTGGATGATGGTGAAGATGGCATTGAGTGTGATGTGTTGACGGCGGAGGAAAGAGTGCAGTTAGAAGATGCACTTCGTGGGGAGAATTCAGATGATCCTCTTGAGTATGAGGAGGAAGGTAACAAGGACTGTAATAATAAAGAAAAGAAGAGTTGGTTTGGTTGGAATAGTAATAGTAAGAAGAAAAGCTCAAAGTACACTTGTGGTCTTGAAGATGAAAAACAAAGGATAAGTAGTGATAACAAGAAGAGCAAACATGATGATAAAAGCAGCAAGAAGAAGAAGAAGAAAGGGCTGGCATCAAGTGAGTGTAAGAATGAGAGCGAGTATAAAAAGGGGTTGAGGCCTGTTTTGTGGTTGACGCCAGATTTCCCATTGAGAACAGAAGAGTTACTTCCCTTACTTGATATATTAGCCAACAAGGTTAAAGCTGTAAGAAGATTGAGGGAGCTCTTAACCACAAAGCTGCCACCTGGCACATTCCCCGTCAAGGTGATTATAGATCCTCTTTTTTATTTTTATTGTACTTTGCTTTTGCTTCAATCTTAAAGTAATGCTGCATCTATCCCAGATTGCTGTCCCAATTGTACCCACAATTCGTGTAGTTGTTACCTTTACAAAGTTTGAGGAACTTCAGCCATTGGAAGAGTTCTCAACCCCGCCCTCAAGCCCCACACACTTCCAAGATTCCGAACCCGCAGACTCGGAGGGACCCACCGTCTCATGGGCTTCGTGGCTTAGAGGGGGGAGTCGGGATGAGCAATCTATCAGTGTCAGTGAAAGCTGGAGTTCTCAAAACGATATTGACCCGTTCCGAATCCCATCTGATTATACCTGGGTTGATGCCAATGAGAAGAAACGTCGGAGAAAAGCTGCTAAGAAAGCAAAGTTGAAGAAAAACAATAAACACAATGCCACAACTAGAGGTTCTGATGGTGTGAAGGCCGAAGCGTGAAGTCTCACAAGAAAATTTTGTTTCCCCTTAGCAAGAAGAGCGGTACATTTCATTTCCTGTCAGGTTAAGCGCATTTATTTGGCTGGAATGGCTATGCTGAATATTCTTAAAGTGAGAAGTGTTTGGTAACATCTATGTGTGCCTAATGAGTCAAAACCTACTTGTTCTCCTCGCAAGCACTACACTACAAGGCAAAGGGTGAAGCAGAAGGAAGACATAAAATATCTTGTACTCTTATTTGACTGGCGCCGACTCTCCTCCTTTCATAATAAAAATAGTCATTTTTCACTTATAAATGGGGATTGAAAATGAACATACAAGGCTTCTTGTACTCTTTTTTGAAAGAAGCTCATGTAGCGGTGGATACTCAAAACCTAATGTAAAGAACTTATAATTGTTAAATTCTTTACATTGTACAAAAGATGTTTATGTTTGTTTACTCGAGTCTATAATAGAGGGAAGAATCTTGTTACCTGAACTGGTATGACCATTTTATATGATATCACATTCAGTAAATGAATCTTTATTTCAACGCCAGTATAAGATAGGATCAACTTAAAGTTTTAAAATTGCGTTGAATGTTCGTAAAAAATGTTTAGTGAGTAGATGATTAAGGTGAAAAATGAATGTCCAAATGCTTAATAATGCATCCTTACATGTACAAACTACAAGGCTAAAGGGTCAAATAGGCTCTGTACCGATCGTGTAAGCTCAATTCAATCTTTGAACTAAACAAAGGTCCTATTCGCACCTCAAACTGGTAAAAAAGGGTTCAAATTTCATTTTTAATAGGTAAACAACCGGTAAAAAAGGTTCAATTTGCACCCTTAAACTATTAAAAAGTGTCAAAATTGCAATAAATTGAAAATAAAAAACAGAAACAATAAAAAATGGTCGGTTGTTTACCCATAAAAAATGAAATTTGAAACGTTTTTTGTCGGTTCGCTGTGCGAATTGAACCTTTTTTTAGTTCAGGGTCTGGATTGATCTTATACGACCGGTACAGAGACTTATTTGACCATTTAGCCCAAACTACAAAGATGCACTAACTAGCGACTGCATATGTCACGGAGGGTGGTCATAGTCCAATCACATTTAGGCCATAGTCCAAAATGTACCTCATTTTTACCCTCACACCTAATGTGTGGTCATAAATGGGTCAATTCATTTAAGTGGAACACCACTTAAATGAATTGACTCATTTATGACCACACATTAGAGGTAAAGTAAAATGGGGTACATTTTGGAGTACCTCTAGCAAAACTCTAGTCCAATTCATTTTGGATCCACAGAGTAGGGGTGGACTCGGGCCGGGCCAACCGGACCGGCCCGCCACTGTGCGGGCCCGGACCGGCCCGGGAACCGGTTCGTTGGGCGGTTCGGGCCACCCGGCCCGGTGGATTCTCGGTTCGGGCTCGGACCCTTCAAAAGGTGAACCGGGCCGGGCCAATTTTAATTTTTTTTTTGAATTTTTTTTGAGTTTTTGGGTTGGGCTGGTTATTTTGGGCCATTTGAGGTGGTTAGGGTTGGTTTGGGGTGAGGGGGAGGGGTGGGGGTTAACTAGGAAAAGCCCCCCAAAAAAAAAATACCCGAGGCCCGGCCCGGACCCGGGGTTTACCCGGGCCGGTTCCGGGCCTCCCCTTCTTGAACCGAGGCCCGGCCGGGCCCAGGCCCGAACAGGGCCCGAACCGGCCCGAGTCCACTACTACCACAGAGTCCAATTCAGTTTCGATTCAATTCGACAGATCAATTTTCTAGTTTAAAAAAAGTAAGATTAATTCGATGCAATAGTGCCATATTTTGCTCCTAATTTATTAGCACTGATGATTAATATCGTTCTTTGAGTCTTCCAATTGAACTCCTACCAAATTTCCAACCGTCATTGAGAATACTCGAGAAAAAACAAAACAAAACCGGGGCCTATAGCCTAGCCTATAGGTACAAATTTATTTCAGAGAAAATATCCATTATGTAACAAGCTCCGCATGCACAACATCAAGATTAGTTCATAATATATATGACATAAGCAACCAAGCTCTCTTTCAAAAAAAAACCTAGCTCATTCTGTTGTTCTGGTAAACTAAACAAGAATCTGTTTAGAACAGTAAGGTAAGACATGAATATGATTATATTAATAGAGTTGATTCAGCCCCTTTTCAGCTTCTAGATGGTAAAGATACTATGATTCCTATAAATAAAAACAAAGCAAACACTTTTCTGATCAATAAAGAGCAATTAGGGGCAATGTAATCTGTCACACCATTATACCTAAACAAATTACATAACCCAAGACAAAATAACAATTGGCGGAGTCCAAAAACTGAATGATAAAATAGTTCAAAACACAGAATAGAGGGCCATTTCTAGACATTATATATTCAAGACTTCATCTCATGTTCTCTCTACGTCTGTTGTATCGCGTGTTGGGCCGTACTCTATCCCGCTGAGGAACGGGCTCTACTCGCCTCTGTCGTTCAGGTGATCGTTGCACTATCTCCCCATTAACAAACAATTCAGCTGCGAAGACATGAAACATATCATTAATGTTACTCATTAAAAAATGGGACAACTTTTAATATTTTGTTGATTCAAGTGATTTTATTTCACATGTGACTTGCATATATGAGTTTCCAGGCAAATAAGGACATTTTTACTTGACCAACCAAATCAGACCAGATTTGGACAGTTATAAAATTCCAGTCCAAGTAAAAACATCCTTAGATAAAAGGTTAACTTAATTTCATCAAAGAAGACTCTTGTGGTTGATATATAAATTAAAGCAAAATCACACAAGAATAAGTAACACAGGGTGAACAAGGGTGAACAATGCACTGTCAGAAAACTTGGAATGGATATTGGATATGCTTGCAGAGAACAGGTTCTGCCAAGTTTTTTTTGGAGGTGGGCTGGATCAAGAAATCAAGAAGATAATGATTTTTAACTTCATTATTGATTGTATTGTATCAATATGAAATGGCAACATTCATTACTCGACATCATCATCATTACCCCAGTGCCGCAAAGGCTCCCACCTACGGTGGAGTAGGGGGGTCGGATGTACGCAGCCTTACCCCTGTGCTTCATAACAAAGAAGCACAAACAATTTAGTGAGTCATTTTGCTTTATTCCATCATATTTCCAAGCCAAATAATAGTGAGTCTTTGGCTCACTATTATTTGGCCTGGAAATAATACTGAGTCTTTGGCAACATTCATTACTATCATTCAATAAATATACACAAGATCCAACTTGGTCCTTTTTACTTGATGAATAGGAATTAATACGCATAGTTGTCATGGCGCATGGCGCAACCCATGGCGCACAGGCCATTTTCCATGGCGATGGCGATGGCGCAAATATGGCGTCGCCACGTGACAAAAAAAAAACTTCAAAACGAATAATAGATACTGCAATTCATCAACCCAAGTTTACCCAACCACCAAAACATGATAAAATAGTTCAAAGTACTTCCAAAAAACATAATATTCAAAAAAAAGTTTCTATCTTGCAAAAATAGTAGTTAGGGTTTATGTTAGTTGTGTTTATTTATTTGTAGTTAGGGTTGTTGTTAGTATTATGAGCTAAAATAGTAAGGTTTTGTTAGTGTTTTTTTTGTTAGGGTTTATGTGTGTGTATATATATATATATGTATATGTATATATATATAACTATATATTTATATATATAGCTATATATTTATAACTATATATATAATTCTATATTGTATATAACTTAGTATTGAAACTCACAATTAATGAAAAAAATTGCAAAAGAAACTCACAATTAATAATTGAAAACAAGGTTTATTAATGAGAATTAAAATTAAAAAACTAATCAAAACAAAATGTGAAGTATATCATAGAAGGTTATTTTAAAATAGAAGTATCACAGTTAAAACGCACACACAAAAACAAGGTTACAACAACAAAATTATAAATACACAACTTAATTAATTACAATTTAAAATAAAATAAAAACTGAAGCCAAAGATCAAGGACCTGGGAACTGGGAAGTCTGCAAGTTCCTCTGCTGCTCTGATTCCGCGAGGGACTGAGGGAGGGCGACTATGTGAGTTCGTCTTAGTTGTTTGCTTCCTACGTGCAACTTTGGGCAACGAATGGTCCGTAAGGTAGATTAGTTTGGGCTTAGCTTTTAATGTAAAGCCTGAAACCTTAATTAAATTAGCCCTAATTAAGGCCTAAATCTATTTTATCTGGTTCTGGGCCTGCCACTGCGGTTCGACTTGTGAATAAGTCGAGGATTTCTTCGCCAACATCGAGCTTAGACGACTACTGGACGACGCAAACGCCATGGCGATGGCGCCCAAATGGTGAAGGCGCAGGAATGGCGACGCCATGTGTATACACCTCGCCACAGCCCCTTTTCATAGCGCAGAGGGTTTTTCGCGCCACATGGTGCATGGCGCGCGCGCCATATTGCGCTATCGACTACCGATCAAATTCTGGATAACATGAGAAATGACAACTAAAATGCATACTTTTTTTTACTTTGAATTTTGATGTGTGCCATAAGAAATCTCTTTCCATAGTACGGAAGCATTTTGATCCAGCCATATAAACTCTTATAACCCAAAGTTCTATAGAGGAGTAAACAGATTTTCCCAAAATATAGAACGATCATTAAAAAGGGGAAACAATCTAAGAAAGGTGTGAGTCAAATGGGCCCATTTCTTCAAGCTCTGGTGTTAGCTTCGATAACATGAAACAATTGTCCATATAGTGATATAGAAGAACTATGAATGTATGATGAAGTGATGGGAGTCCAAAGACAAACAGTCAAAATTCAGTAACGTTAAATTTACCTCCATAGTCCTTGTATTCAGCATCAACGTATGAATCAGGAAGAACAAACAGAACTCCAGGCGCACCTATGAAATAAAAAATCAAACTTACACATATTTCACTGTTCAAGCCCAAAATGCAATTCAGTTATTGGGTCTAAAATAAGACACTCCAAACCTTCCATCCTATTCGCAGTTTCCTCGTCCACTTCACAACCAAAACCAAAGTATCTCTCACAAGAAACATTGTAAATTTTCTTCGTTGCCTCTTCTTCACTGCAAATAATAGTTATCAATTACTTATTGTGAAATAATAGTTAAAAAATTGTAGTATATATTACCTTCCGACGACTTGAGCAAGGGTTTTAATGTAGCAATCGATCATCTGCTGTTTGGTCGCGCCTTCACCCCCGGGCTTATCCATGACAATTAGCCAGTGCTCATAATCACAGCCAGGGAAGAGCGGGGCCATCTCGGTTGGAGGACGGTCACTGGAACCGGGATTATACGACGGGTTGCCGGATCGGTTGACGCGGAGTCGGGCCGGGTTGAAGCGGACGGGGTTGATCCCATACGGGTTGGAGGGAAGAAGGGAGTGTGAAATTAGAAACGAGGGTTGCGGGGAGCAACGTGCGGAAGGGAGATCCGGCTGCTGGGTAATAGATGGTGAATCGGACGAGATAACGCGAGCGGTGGAATAAAAGCGGCGGGCGGTGGGAAGAGAGCGGTGGAAGGATTTCGCGAGCTTTGCTGTTGCAGCCATGAGTGTAGTAGCTAAAACGGCTGATGAAAAGACGCAAGTTGACGGTGAGGGTTTTGGGGTTCAGAGTTGAATCTCAGACGGAGGGAGTATATGGTGAAGCCTATATTTAATTTCCCATGAAAATTTATGGTGAGAAATTTATTTCCAAAAGATAAATATGATGGATTTAATAAAAGTATAATGTCATGGTTACTTAAATGTAAAAACTCAACATTTGGTTACTATTATTGTCATTATGAGTCTATTTGGTGATTATGTTTTTCGATTTATCATCTTTTTCCACAAATATGTAATTCTTTATTTCATGGGTTGAGTTGTATAATACTACCTCCGTTCCCATTTTAACTTCCAAATGTGTTTGACACAAAGTTTAAGATAGTGGATATTGTGTGGTGGAGAGTTGTGCAGAGAAGAGAAAAATGTGTAAGAAAATGTTGTGAACCACAAATTCTTTACCAAAAAGGGAAAGTGGAAGTTTTAATTGGAACGGACGAAAAAAGAAAGTTGGAAGTTTATTTAGGAACGGATGGAGTAATCAAAATAAGTGATGTTGTGATTACTTTTCTGGCTGGATTGACTAAAGTTAGTGTAGAGGGTCATTTAGGTATTTTCATATAACTTTTTCTTAATTTTACTGATAAAATATATTTTAGATATAATTCGTTCATAATTCATCAGAATCGGTCAATTTAACCACTTCAATCAGAACTTCAAAAACTTCGGCAGAATAAGCCGATTCAACTATATAGCATTACCAAACGAGCTCATACTTAGGGGACACAATTATTGAAACAAACTATATTTTAGTCATAAATATGTGATTATTTTTTAAATAAATCAGTTAATCAGTCATTAAAAAATAAGAACACGTAGAGCCCATTTGGTGGTCATGTTTTTTTTTAATTATAAGACATCATTTTCACCAAACACTTAACTTTTGATTACACGAGATGAGTTGTGTAGTAATCAAAATAAATAAGGTTAAAGTTACTCTTCTGACTAGATTGGCTGAAGTTACTGTATGTAATCATTTTATCCATTTTCATACAAGTTTTTCTTTATTTTAAATTATATGAATTTGGGGCTGATTTTGTAAAATTTCTCTCGTCTCCGAGTCTTAGGATTTCGCTAAAAGCATGAATTTAATTTTGACCAAATGTAAATCATGTATATTTAATAATTATAGTTGCTAATCGAAGAACCGTTGCTCATGGACGCCATACAGCAAACACACGGGTGTATACTTCGCTTGACCAAGGTAAGTCATCACTGCCTATACATGATAGCTCTAAATAAAGTATGGATGTCTAGCTAATTGTGAATTGATATATTTGCTTGAATACTTGAGATTGTATGGTATGAGATTTTGTAAACTTATGGTTTCATTTTTTTTTTGGATGAAATGTAAATTTGTATTAACACCCAAAGAAAAACTATACATCAAAAAGTTCTAGATCTCCTAACCCCCCTCCCCTACCTAGTGTAGGGGTTAGGAGAGGTTTTTATTCGATCTAATTCAGAGTAGAAATCAAAAGGGGGCCTAAGTATACAATACCAAATGCCCTAAACCTTACAAAAATAAACCAGTGCTGCAAGCATGCACACACATAGATAAAGGAAAGTCCAAAAATCAGGCTATAGTTAAAGGAGGTTGTAACACATTCTCCCTTAACCCAAAAATCAAAACAGAATGCGTGATGCAAGTTGCATCCACGTTACTCCACAAAACATCATGTGCCACGGCTTAAATGGTTGTAGTCCAGCACCCATCATCAAAATTTGATCATCTCACACGGGTATATATTGAAAAGTATCTTATATACCACGTGTTTAATCTTTGCAACAATTTCGTCTTCACTCTTGCTTGCACCATCAAATCGGTTAGCGTTCCTAGCATGCCAAATGTGGTAGATTGTAGCGCAAAAGGCTGCCCGAACCACTTTCCCCTTCAACTTTGACCCCTTATACTCCTTCAAGATCCACTTGACCGAGCTAGACATCGTAGTCATTTGGTGCGTCATCCCTAGCCAATTATTGATTCGCTCCCATACCCCGCAAGTGAAAGGGCAAGCAAAGAAAAGGTGTGGCATTGTCTCCAAGCCACCCTTGCAAAGATCACATCTATTCACTATATGCAGATATTCAAGATTATCCTGAGTAGGTAACCTATTCCGGAAAGCAAGCCATACATTAAAAGAGAACTTGGGAGGGATATAAGATTTCCAAATAAAGCTCATCCATACCCTAACCGTCCCTTTTGTTCTCAACAATTCATAAATTTTGCTAGAAATCAACTTACCATTGACGGATCTAGAGGCGAAACCCATTATGGTATCATTTTGGTTATTAAAATATCCTTTAATTTTGTCCCTTATTGAGGCCAAACTCTTCCTGAAAGTCGAATCCCGACTATGTGGGATAAAGTCCCACACGCTTTAAATACATGAAACTTATGGTTTCATGTATTTACTAATGGTTGGCCATGATTGTTGAACTATGGACGTACTTATTGTAAATTATTCTGAAATGTGTATAGGGCATGAATTGCGTTGTTATGCAAAGAAAAATGAAAATAAAGTTATAATTACATAAAAAATGATGAATAACATTCTTGATGGAATATATGGACTCTGACCCCCCGGTCTGCCGACTACTGGGTCTGGACAGCGACTCACACACGTTTAGCGGATATCATTCATATTAGGGAAAACTATCAAATAAGCCCCTGTACTGTACCGAAAAAGTCGATTAGGCCCTCATACTTTACAAACACTCAATTAAGTACTCGAACTATTAAAAAACGTTCAATTAAGCCCTTTTGGTGGGTAAGTAACCGATTTCCCGGTTAAACGACGACGATGGCGACGATGTGCTCGAACCCCAGCAACGACGGCTTCCGGGAAACAGGTTACATTTAACCGGGAAACCGGTTACTTACCGACCGAAAGGGCTTAATTGAACGTTTTTTAATAGTTCGAGGACTTAATTGAGTGTTTGTAAAGTACGAGGGCCTAATCGACTTTTTCGGTATAGTACGAGGGCTTATTTGATAGTTTTCCCTTCATATTATTGTACATTATTATTATTATTCAGATGTTCTAGATTAGTTGTTTGTACTATCAGTCCATGTAATCGGGTCTGTCAGGCCCATATTAGAGTCTCAGACCCGGATTTTCCCTATATATACTCCTTTAGGAGGCTACACAACAAAAAAGATACAATCAATATTCATTCTATACACTATTCATCTTCTTCTTCATCATTTCTTCTCCACTCTTGTTCAAACTCTCACTGGTTATAGGATATGGGTATCAATTATCCAACAATGGTGCTCTCGTTGAGAGGTTTGAACACATCAAGTGAGAAAACCTCCCAAAAACAACTAAAAAGAAAAATCTCCCTAATCACAAGAAATCCAGCAAGGAAGCTGCTATGAAAATTCAAGAAAAAATGGAAAAGAAGAAAAATCTGGATTTTCCCAGATCCGAACCACCGTCTTCTGCCACCGCCGTACTCTTGAAGCTCGTTGCGCCAATTCGAGTTCACCGCGATGTTCTGAGTGTGTCGCTCCAAACCTCACACGTCCACCCCATCACCGGATCTGTTCGAAGGATGGCCAAGGGATGCACTTCCGATCTCAAATAGGAGCATTTACCGTTTTTCCCGTCGTCACCGTAGGTCGCCGCTACCCAGGCCGTTGAGTCGGTTGAAGCCGGTCTGCCGTTGCTGCTACGCGCGCCTCACCGCCCATTCCCAGATCTCGCCGCCGCGAAGTTGCTGCCAGGCTGCTATCCAGATCTCACAGCCACGGCTCCGGATCTCGTTGCCGCAGCTCCAGGTCCCTAGTTGCAGCTCGACGGTCGGAGACGCGCAGCTTTCTCGCGGAGCTTAAAACTCTTTTTGTCCTGCCGCCATTAACGGTCATTGAGAAGCTCTGTTCTCGCGCCGAAGCCAACCTGAAGAGAGCGTGGGCAGGTCGCAACTTGAGGAGCCACCTGCACCAGACGAAGCTCGCTGCAGTGCCCAGCTCTGCAACTCGGTCGCTCGTCGCTGGCAGCTGGTTCTACCGCCGAGTCTCCACCCCACCACTCGTCGTCAGCGGTCCACCGTAGGACGCTCCTCCACGAGGTCAGTTTCTGTTCGAGCCCTCACCGGCCCACACACGTTTAGCGGATATCATTCATATTATTGTACATTATTATTATTATTCAGATGTTCTAGATTAGTTGTTTGTACTATCAGTCCATGTAACCGGGTCTGTCAGGCCCATATTAGAGTCTCAGACCCAGATTTTCCCTATATATACTCCTTTAGGAGGCTACACAACAAAAAAGATACAATCAATATTCATTCTATACACTATTCATCTTCTTCTTCATCATTTCTTCTCCACTCTTGTTCAAACTCTCACTAGTTATAGGATATGGGTATCAATTATCCAACAATTCTCATGTAGTCGTGCTCCCAAGTAACTATCTGAGTTGAGCGTTGTGGAACATCCTCCCGCGGGGAGTTCCGGGGATACTTCTAACGGGCCAAGAGCTAGCTACCCAAGGTCATCGGCGAAGGGCCTAGACACGAGCTATACGGGCCCATAAAATTCAAAAGACAAAATAAGAAGGAAGAAAAAATAAATACGGAAATCTCCTGGGGTTTGATACTTGAGCACTTACGTGTTGTTGTGCGTATTTCATATGTGATTATAACTTATGTGTTGCGTATTTGGCTTGTGTATCTCTTTATGACTAGCTAAGACTCCTTTTATGTTTTAGTGGATGTAATGGTGACTTACTAAACATTATTGCTTATGAGAATTCCATTCTCTTGTATTCTCATGTATATGTAATAAGTGAAATACGAAGACTTAGAGGGTGTGTGGAGCTGGTGACGAGGCTTATTGATGGGTTAACAGAGAAGATCTGGCAATCTGTTATATTTTGTTTAGTACTTTGGTACTTCTAAATGGTTTGTTATATACTATGAAATCCTGCTCAGATGTAAAGAGTTTTAAAAACGTTTCTTTTGGTACTCAACTTTATTTGTCGTAAGGTTTAATTATGTTTTAAAACGGAGTCTCACTTCGAGGCCTTGTACCTTTGTTTCCACTTTGTATATCGGTCTTGGTTATGTTTGAGTTTTGAAATGGCCATTTCCATTATGTATTTGGGGATGGTTGTTACAGTTTGGGAACAGAGCAATCTTTTTAAACATCTTTTCATAATTCAGCTGAATCAACCTATCCAGCCAGAACTTTATAAATTTCAGCAGAATTAGCCAATGCAAGCAATTTCAGTTTTACCAAATGGGGTATTAGCATTGTGTTTTAACTACGTGTGAGCATATCGGTTTTCGGTTCGATTTTTATCGATTTTGGTTCAGTTTGGAACGGGTTGGGAGAATTATTACCAAACAAAACCATACTATTTTTCGCTTTGGTTCGGTTCGGTCTAGTTCAATTTGGTTCGGGTTGAATTTATTATTTTTTAATTATATATGAAAGATTTATTGAATTTCTATAGTTCGATTTTGTTCGGTTTTTATCGGTTTCAGTTCGATTTAATACAGTTTGGAAGAAATAGTACTGAACTCAAACCAAATTGCATATCGTTCGATTTAGGTTCGATATAGTTCGATTTGATGCGGCTCGATTAGGTTAAACCAAACCAATATGTTCACCCCTAGTTTTGATCATAAGGATCACTGATCCATTATCCTATGTCGCTAACATGACTGCCCGTATGACTTTAATTATTTTCTTTTTTTTGGAATGAACAATAATGGAGATATCTGAAGTTCAATCATCACTCTGGGTTCGTATAGCTGCACGAATGCATCTGACATTGAAGGGTTCCGCTAAGATTGTCCCATTTTACCTTTTTGTAAAATCTCACTAGATTGTTCCATACCATATTTGGTAAAGCTTGTGCCTCTTAATCATTCTTACTTTATTCTTACTCTATCAATTCAATATCAATTACATAAACTCATTTTTTTTAATAAACGTGACACATTCTTCCAAAACATTGGGACGGAGTAGTAGTATTCATCTTCATTCAATGAAAAAGAACTTATGGGCAGCCGAGTGGATGGAATGAATTGAATACGGGCAACTTTTAGACTTAGAGCATCTCCGATGATACAATGTGCACGGCGCACATGTGGCATGAGAGATATAGACACAAAAAATTAAATTTATGACGTTTCTCTCTCCTCCGTTCCTATTAAAACTTCCAAATAGGTTTGACACACAGTTTAAGATAGTGGGTATTGTGTGGTGGAGAGTTGTGTAGAGGAGAGAGAAATGTGCAAGAAATGTTGTGAACCACAAATTCTTTACTAAAAAGAGAAAATGTAAGTTTTAATTGGAACGAAAGAAAAATGAAAGTTTGAAATTTATTTAGGAATCGGTCATCTCTCGGGCCAAGTATGCATCATTCATTTTTTTGCATGATCTCTGTTTGAAAAGCAGAAGCAGAATTGATAAATGAAAGTTAACAGCCGGGAGTGTTTTATCAAATGATAAACCTGCGTCCCAACATTCCAATTTCCCCTTCGATCAAGTTTTTAGCGACCCCGCCACCTCCACGGGCCTCCGGCGGCGAGTCCGTAGCAATGGCCAGCTTAGTCCGAGTTGCCGCCGCTCAAATGACATCTGTTAATGACCTCGCCACTAACTTCGCTACTTGCTCGCGTCTAGTAAAGGTAACCGCAATCTCTCCCAACCTAGTTAATTCCATAACTTCATTCGAACAATTATCCGAGAAACCTAAATTGTTAATTCTATCACTGGGAACAATCTTTGTTATTACCTGCATCCTTTCCGGTGAAGAACTAGTGCAAACGAGTAACGGCATATCACCATAATCATTTTTATTAATTAGTTATTACTTATTAGTGATATTAGTAATGGTTTTTGTATTATTAATATTAAAAATAGTTTTTCCTAGTATATGTTAAATTTTAGATAATACTCTTGATATAAATATCCTAATAATTACGATTCTAATACTTGCTCACAATGGTTCATAATAATTAGGACTCCACTATTTTCTCACCATGTCTACGCGAGCAATATAAATAGAATATTTGTATTTATTGATGAAACAAATGATTTTGGAGTTAGATCATGTATTTTTGGGGATGTTAAGAGCATCCAATGATGTGCATGATGTACATGTGACATAAGAGATAGGTACATAAAAAGAAATAAATAAATTTGTCTCTTTCTCTTAACCACTTACTATGTTTTTGGTAGCTTGTTCCTCACAATATTAAGCATAATGTCTAGAGCTATCCATTTGGAGTAAAGCTATCACAAATATTGAGGAATATAGAGAGCGATAGAGAATTAGTGTTTACTATATCTTTTTTGTCTATGTCACAAATGTCACATGTCCGGCGTGCACATTATTGTATTAAGGATGTTCTGAGCACCAAAATTTATCTATACCAAGGACTGGAAGTAGCCCCCCTGTTCTGCACTTCTGCCAAATCTAGTGGTTCTCTATCTTCCGTCATCCTTTTCTCCTACCGCACTCATAGCATATTCATTGTTCCAGTTGTGATTAAGTGTTTTAATACAGTTCATCTTTTCGTTATTTTTAAAGGATGCTGCTTCAGCTGGTGCAAAATTGCTCTGTCTTCCTGAAAATTTCTCTTATGTGGGTGTCGAACAAGGGGACAGTCTTAAAATTGTTGAGCCACTGGATGGACCTATTGTGAGAGGATACTGTTCTCTTGCAAGGTGAGGCTACGGTAGTCAATAGAAAGGCGGAGTTAGTATTATTTCAAGGCCAAGATCAAGTAAAAAGGGTGCCTTCCTAATAAAGCACATACAAATTCTACTTCAATTATTAGAAACACATTGCGAGATAAATGTGTATAATTTTATACGTAAGCGTTCAGCTCTTTGACAAACTCTTGGCCATCAACATGTCATTACATTTTATCGTCAATGTACATTTCATCCTGAGATTGCACCACTCCTACATATATATGGGGATGTAATGCACTGTATACATTGAAATGATACACACTGATTTGTGTAATATTTACCAATTATCACAATGCTACTATATTTTAAATCAAAGTAAACATCTCATTTGTCTGCTTTGTGCGATGAATGTTTGGTTTTATTAGCCTTTGTCTAGATATCAATTATCATTTAGACCTACTGTGTCATGTTGTTGTTGGGACAACCATACAAACCATTATTTAATCACTAGCCCACGTGTAGCATGCGAATTAGTTGACTTAACTAAACAAGAGGATGGCATTTGAAAATAAAAGGGGTTCAAAGTCTAAGAATCAGAATCAGTTTTGTGATGTGGGGGGAGTGGGTATCAATCCATATTTGAATGTGTACTGTGTGGTTAATTAAGTAATTGAAAAGTGTTAGACATTGATTTTATTATATGTAAGTAAGAGTAAGATCGAAGTGTTTGGCAGAACTACTATTTTACCTGATTCAGGAAAAAGGCAGCTAAAACCAAATAGTTATCAGAATCAGTTTTTATAACTGTCATGGGGTGAGCTTTCTCTAAAATTAATTACTTTGACAGTCTTATAATCTACAAAAAAGAAGCATTTTTCAAATATTTTACAAAAACTGATTCACCTGTCTTTTGTTGCATGATGAAGCATAGTCAGTTTCAATAAGCAGAAACAAACACCATCTAAAACTTAACTCATTGCATATATCTAGGTTTGAGTGTTTTTGAACACTGTTTTTGATAAAGTTAGAGCTCTTATGTGTTTGTAGTCAACTGAATTGATATTCTTGCTGTTATCAATAAAGAGAGTCGAGCATTTGGCTGTCACTTGGAGGATTCCAAGAAAAGGGGAGTGAGGATGCACACTTGCGTAATACTCACATACTAATTGATGATGCTGGAAATATTAGAAGTACATACAGCAAGATGCATTTGTAAGACTTTTGACCTTGCATGGTTATTGTTATGAAAACCTGTTGGCATAACATTTTCTCATGAGCATTGCTTTTTATTGCATGAGATGAAGGTTTGATGTGGATGTTCCTGGAGGCGCGGTTTACAAGGAAAGTAGCTTCACAGAACCAGGTGAGAGTTTCGCTTTCCTCTACACGATATTGTATTTTAAGTCATGCAACTAAAATTCTCTAGCTTTCTGTTAAACCTACCTCGTACAAACAAGAAAACCAAAAGCTCCTTGGAGAGTTATGAGCAGTATTTTAACTTATTAATAAGTGGAATGATTTTGAAGTGAAAGGGTTATGAAGATAGACAACTACTCGCTCCCGTGACTGAGAGGGAACTCAATGGTTAGCCCTACCCTGGCCCTTGAACAGCCGGAATGCTATGTGCATTAAACTGCCCTTTTTATTTTGAAGTGACATGTTCATGGATGTATAGTGTTGGTTGTGTTCCTTTCTTGGTTAGTATATGACACTTTTTATCCCTCACTGATATATTCATTTAGGAAAGGACATTGCTGTGGTCGACAGTCCCTTTGGGCGAATAGGACTGACAGTATGCTATGATTTGAGATTTCCTCAGCTCTATCAGCATCTACGGTTTCTCCATGATGCACAGGTTATTCATTTATATAAATACAATCAAAAGTCAAATACTCATGCATTTATATAATCAATAGTCAAATACTTATTCATTTACATGTTTGTTCCTTTATTCTTTAATTCATTTTTTTGTTAACATTTATTTATTCAGATTAGTTTTATATTATTATTTGGCACTCAAGTCCCAAACAATGACATACTGTTTGTAGGTTTTACTTGTGCCTGCTGCTTTCACAACTGCAACTGGTCAGGCACACTGGGAAATTCTTCTCCGTGCTCGGGCGATCGAGACACAATGCTATGTATGAAGTTTCTTGTTGTTTCCTTTTCTGTAGGAAGGGAGTGTTATAAAACTCATACATACTAAAGATCGAAACATGTAGAAAATAATTGGCTCTATTATTTTCTCCCTTCAGAGATCGAATATATCATCATTCTTTTTCTCTAAATACTTGTATCTGTAATCTTCTTTTACCCCATTTATATTTTGGGTAGTAATGGTAAATGTTTTATCAGGTCATAGCTGCTGCTCAAGCAGGAAAACATAATGAAAAAAGAGAGAGTTATGGTGACTCTTTAATAATAGATCCATGGGGAACAATAATTGGGAGATTGCCAGGTCAGGACTGTTCATGTTAATGCACTGGCTTCTCATTCCAAAACGCTCAATTTATTTTTCTTTTAGGGTCTACATAGATTGTGGGGTTTTTGCAGGTTTTTGGAGGGGAAGGTTTTGAAGGGCTGAGTCTATATCTTAATACTACCTTCGTCCCATAAAACTTGGCCAACTTTCCTCTTTTGCCGTCCCAAAAAACTTTGTCATTTCCATTTAAAGTAACAAATATGTGGCTAAAGTTATTTCTCTCTCCTCTGCACAAATATCAACCACACAGTTTTTACTTTATTAATCTGCATGCAAGTCAACATTGGCCAAGTTTTATGGGACATAGAGAGTATATTTTTTGAGATTTTTTAAAACGTTGAATAAGTAACAATTTCCATCATTTGCAATGGAGCCAAAGATTCATTATTTTTTGGCTTGAGATTATGATGGAATAAAGCAAAATGACTCACAAAACTGTCTGCGCTTCTTTGTTATGAAGCATCAGTCAGTCCATGCAATTTTGGACGGGATTTTCACTATGGGTCATCCGGAAACAGTCTCTCTGTGCTTTAGTACAAGGGTAAGACTGCGTACATCCGATCCCCCTTACCCCACCGTAGGTGGGAGCCTTTGCGGCACTGAGGTAAATGAAAATGAAAATGATGATGAATGAATAAATAACAAAATAGGTAATCAAATAACATTCGTTTTTAAGGAATACTCTATTTATCGACATAAAGTCTAAGCCCTCGAAAGCCTTCCCCTCCAAAACCTCTTAACCCTCTATCCTAACAGACCCTTAGAGATCTGTGCTCTCTCACAGGTTTCCATTGTTTGATATGTTTGGTGGGCACAGGGAACACTCCTGTGTGAACTGCATTTATGGCATACTAGAAATGATTTTACCAAGGATTATTGCCGAAAGGAATGACTAGACATGTTTATTTAGTTGTTCTCTTCATCTTGGTAACATGTAAAGCCATACTTTATGAGTTTATGTTTTTTTTTTCAGATCGTTCTTCAACAGGAATCTGTGTTGCAGATATTGACTTATCAATGATTGGTGCGGTTCGCACAAGGATGCCTTTATCTCTGGTAAAAATATCTTTAATTTACTCTGTCAACAATGACACAGGATTCATTTCCTTTACCTGACATCCACAAACATGTGCTGTTCTCTCTTTCTCAAACCCCCACAATTTTCTCTTTTTAGATTTCCCAGGATTTTCCTACTTCAATGTGTACTACTTGGACCATGATGCTAAATATTTTTAGAGATTATCTTCATCTTAATAATATGTTTATAAGTCATCTTTCATTTTTCGTGTTCTGTAAATATGTTGACATTTATTTTTTTGAAAACACCACAACTTTCCACGTTACTCAATTTTTAGTGATTTGACATGAAAGCCCGTTTGACACCAAATTTTATTATTTGTACAAAGTACATCCATAATTGGAACTTAATATTCGAGTGTAAATTTTAAAATGTTCGCATATCATATGTTTGCTTAACATGTATAAAAGGCAATTAGGAAATATAATTAAGTAATTAATTAGGACCAAGTGAGTGAGTAACTGTAGCTTTCAGTTTGCCTTGTGATTTTTAGTTGTAAGAACAAAAAACAAGTTGTGTTCATGATGTATGCCTATTAGATAAACTAGCTACTGTTGCAATTTATCAGTTTACATTCCCTTTTTCCTCGTGTGTATTTTCTCCAATTTTATACCACTTCTCCCGGAAGTTTATTATACTGGCATTGATCTCCTTATGGGATAGATGGTTTATATGGGGTAGACATATGTTCTTTTTTTTGAAATTATATTTATGGTAATCCTATCGCCTCACTTGAAGTTTCTTTGTTTTGTAGCACCGCAAGCCTGATGATTTCTGGAAATAGGCTTCTTCTTTTTTACCAAGGCCCTCTTTGTTGTTTCAATGTGTGTGCCTCTAATTCATATTTTGTGTTAAATTTGGTGCATTATTAATTAGAAATTCCTCTAAATAGGAGCAAAAACGTTTTGAAATTCCAAAATAGGAGTATCATGTTTTTTATTCCCTATATAGGAGTAATATGCCAAGTTTGAAAAAAAATGTCATGTTTTAAAGCCTAGTAATGCCAAACTTGGCAGAAATTTACTCATATTCAAGGAATAAAAAACATGATACTCATGCGATAAAAAAAATATGATACTCCAATTTTGGAATTTCAATTTTTTTTTTCCTCCTATTTAGGAAATTCTCTCATACTATCATTGTTATATGAATTTTTTCCTCGAGCTTATCCACTCATTTGTATTTGTAATAATAGTAATAAGTAATAGTAATAATAACCTCTCATCACCTGCTGTCTAAAGAGTTCTCTTTTCTATATTAGATATTTCACTTTTCGTGGACTGGACATTAGAGGCCGTTTGGTACGTCCAAATGGGGTGAAAAGTGTGAAATAAGGCAAATTTCACTGGTGTACAGATATAGTTTTATCAAAATGAAAGTCGTGCCCGGGAATGCTTGGTATTCACTTGTACTATTATGAAATGAGAGTGTGATCTTCATGAATAATGATCAAATTGGACATTATAATTACGTTTGAATATGATACGTGCTATTTGATATTAGGTTTCAAATGAAACAAATTAGACCACTAGTGATATTAGGGGTGGATTCGGTCCGGGTCGGGCCCGGGCCGGGCCTAGAATAGTGGGCCCGGGACCGGCCCGAGGGTTGGACCGGTCCGGTTCGGGCCGGGCCACCCGCCCGGGTCACAGGTCGGGCCACCCGCCGGGCCTGGCCGGGCCGGGTAATTTTTTTTTTTAAATTTATATTTTATACTTTATAGTTTTATACAAGTATTAAAAAACAAACTTCAAGTGCATTTATTTGAAATGAAATAGGAACTACATTTGAAAATTAAATAGGAACTATAATTGTTTTTAATCGGAATCTCCGGCATAAGTAGAGCCACCCTCTGTAGATTCATCCATAAAGTGTTGGGATGGAGTGATGTCAATTTCTTGAGCTCTACGTGCTGCTTTCAATCAATCGTGGTAGCATATAAGCATCTCAAGAGATTCAGCGCTCAACCTCGTTCTGGTTTGTGTTAGAACATTGCCGGCCGAACTAAATTCTTGTTCCACGGCAACCGTTGAAACCGGCATTGATAGCACTTGCTTAGCCATCTTTGCTAAAACCGGGAACATTCTTTCTTTTCCCTTCCACCAGTTTAGTACGTCAAAATCATCATCTTCTTCAAAATCAACATCATAAGTTAAATACAAAGAAATCTCATTAATTGTGCTTTGTTGTGTAGCGAGAGTTGATTTTGTTTTTTTAATAAGATTGGCAAACGTAGATTTGAAAATTGATTTTCCTTTAGATGATGTTTGTGTCGGGGGAGGGGGCGCATTGCCATATTGTGCATGAAACTCATTGAATAATGCATAAAATATATCACTAACCTCGTTGTATTCTTTTTTCGGATCAATTGGGTTGTCCTCATACATTGGCAATGGACCAAAAAAAGCAACATAATAATAATTCAAACATTCTTCTAAAGAACCAAGTCTAAAACGAGGATCGAGAACAAATGCAATACCATAAATATGCGGAATATGTGAATAATATTTTAAAAACTTTTCCTTCATAAAACCAGCAAAATAATTCACATAATCAGCATTCTCAAAATTTGAAAAAGCACCGGCGAGATTAACAGCTTCACGAATAAATTGGTTTGAGGTAGGTTTATAAGCATGACTAAAAGTTTCAGTTGCATTATTAAAATATATCAAAGCATTACAAATTTTTTCACAGGTGTCGATCTCAGCCGAGTTTATAATATAGTTATCATATTGTTTCATAAAAGCAGGAAAATGTTGTTTATATCTAAGAAGAACTCCAATTAACTTATAGGTACTATTCCAACGAATAGACAAATCTTTTGGAAAAGCCACATATCTCTCACCTCTTTCTATCAAATAATCATGCCATTTTTTCCTAAGGTGTCCATTACCCCAAATACGTTTAATCCCCCCCTTGACTACCTCCAACGATGCTCCCAACGCTTTTAGACCATCTTGCACACATAAATTTAGAACATGACATGCACATCGTTGATGAAAAAATCTACCCATCAAAGAAGTAGAACCACACAATTCACGCAATCTAGGAATAGCAGCAGTATTATTAGTAGCATTATCAAAACCAATAGCAAACACCTTATCAATTAAATCATACTCAATTAAAATACGTTCAATCAAAATATAAATATGTTCAGCGGTGTGACGATCATTAAATTCACGGAAAGCAAGAACACGTTTATGCATATGCCAATCATTATCAATATAATGTACAGTCAGACCCAAATAATGTAAATTATGATAAGTATCCTCCCATATGTCAGAACATACAGTAACACGTCCATCAAAGTTTGCAAAATAATTTTGTAACCTTACCTTTTCCGCACCATAAAGCCTTGAAATTTCTTTCTTAACCGTTTTGCGACTATAACCTCTATATTGCGGATTTAAACAAGTTTGTGCATAATCACGAAAAGCAAGACTTTCAGAAAACAAATAAGGCAAATTTTCTTCAACAAGTAAGTTAGCCATACCTGTCAAATTTTGTGCATCATTGTATGAGAAATTACCAAAAGCTTGTTGGTTATTTGCAAACCTCGATATTTGCGTTTGCTTCCCCGTTCCGCCGCCTAATTTTGCATACTCCACCGGGTGTTTGGACTTAAGGTGTCTTGTGGCGGATCCGTATCCGCCGGAAATCCCCAAGCTATAGTTTTTCTTGCACCAATTGCAAGTTGCGGTCCAATTCCCGGTGTTCGGGTCCTTCCACTTAGAAAAATTATTAGCCATTAATTCTGATTTACTTTTTTTTGTACCTGTTTGGGATGAGGCTGCTTGGTCGGCGTCATGGCTGCCGCCACCCTCCTCCTCCTCGTCGTCGTGGCTCTCCGGAATTGCTTCCTCCACATCGTCGTCCTCGTCCTCGAGCTCTTCTTCGTCAATGGTCCTCGGTTGGTCTTGAAAAAAGCGGGAATTATGTCGGTGCAATTCTTGTTCTAGTTGTTCGTCGGTCATCGCATCCCCATCCCTCCTTACGTAACCCGTATCAAAATCATCTTGACTTTGAGATGAAGAGCCGATATGTGATTTACCTTTGCGGGATCTCTTCCTCGCAAGCTCGTTCGTTCGGTTGCGCTCGAGGTTACCCATATCAACCGAATATCTAGGACGATCCATCTAAAAAATGTAGCAATTAATAAAATATTGTAAAAAACTAATTAACTATTTATCTAACTATTAATTCGAGTTATAGCAAATTAAGTAGTGAATTAACTAGTTTTGTGTACAACATATATTTTAAACTAATTAAACAAATGTAGCAATTAATAGCAAATTGTAAAAAACTAATTAACTATTTATCTAACTATTAATTCGAGTTATAGCAAATTAAGTAGTGAATTAACTAGTTTTGTGTACAACATATTTTTTAAACTAATTAAACAAATGTAGCAATTAATAGCAAATTGTAAAAAACTAATTAACTATTTATCTAACTATTAATTCGAGTTATAGCAAATTAAGTAGTGAATTAACTAGTTTTGTGTACAACATATTTTTTAAACTAATTAAACAAATGTAGCAATTAATAGCAAATTGTAAAAAACTAATTAACTATTTATCTAACTATTAATTCGAGTTATAGCAAATTAAGTAGTGAATTAACTAGTTTTGTGTACAACATATTTTTTAAACTAATTAAACAAGTGTAAATAATAGAATAATTTCGTACCTCTTTCGGACTTTCGGTCTTTCGGATGGGAGTAATAGAATGACTTCAAATTAATTAGATATAATTCCAACTATATTAATAGATATAATAAATATATAAGTAATATATAATTAGATAACAAATATAAGTAATATAATACTATTTATATCTATTTATAGTTTATATAAGTAGATAATTAATATAAACTATAAATAATAAATATAATATATTGGAGAATGGAGAATAAGAGAATTAGAGAGTAGAGAGTTAAGAATAGGATTTAGGAAGAATTGGAGAAGAGATATGAAAAAATGTTTAAGATTAGGAGTATTTATAGGTTTTTTTACCCCCCACCCCCCCACCCCACCCCCACCACCCAACCCCCCCGGACCCCCCCCCCCCTTTACCCCACCCAACGGCTATATAGCCGTTTGGGTTGTCCCCAGCCCCACCCCCAACGGCTAGTAGGAGCCCAAACCATTTTTTTTTTTAAAATTGAACCGGACCCGGGCCGGGTCACAAAAATGCTGAACCGAGCCCGCCCCGCCCCTTCCCCCCGGTTCGGGCCCAGACCCGGTCCCGGACCGCCCGACCGGGCCGGTCCCAGGCCCGCACAGTACCGGGCCGGGTCACGGGCGGGGTGGCCCGAACCGAATCCAACCCTAAGTGATATATGCAAGGTCGACTATTGTGTCAATTTAGTACTTCAAGTTGTAAGCGGGGAGTAAAGAGTACATCATTTTGCAAGTGTGATTTTGAGGTACATGAAATCGCCAAATCAGTGCTAATCGAGTCCATCAAGGTATTAGAGTGTTTAAAACGCCTAGGTGGCAAATTGATTAGTGATATGGCAAAATAAAAAGCCACCAAATCAGCTAACTTGTCACCCTTGCGTAGGGTTGGATTCGGTTCGGGCCATCCGGCCCGTGACCCGGCTCGGCCCGGTACTGTGCGGGCCCGGGACTGGCCCGGTCGGGCGGTCCGGGGGGGTTGGGTGGTGGTGGGGTGGTTGTGGGGGGGTGAGGGGTAAAAAAACCTATAAATACTCCTAATCTTAAACATTTTTTCACATCTCTTCTCCAATTCTTCCTAAATCCTATTCTTAACTCTCTACTCTCTAATTCTCTTATTCTACAATATATTATATTTATTATTTATATATCTACTTTATAGTTTATACTTAAGAAGTTAAGATGGAAAATCAAGATGCCATTATACGGTATAATTTTGATAAGCAGAAGGACCCGAAGACCGGGATGTGGTACGCAATTTGCAAATGGTGCGAGAAAAAATGTAGCACGGGGGTTTCAGGTGGATTCGGGATGACAATCAAGCATATGAAGTCATGTGACAAAGCCAAAGGATCGGGAGGTGCGGGAAGTTCCGATTGATTACAATTTTCAAAATGTTTATCTCTTAAAGTTTGTTTTAATTTTCAAATGTAGTTCCTATTTCATTTCAAATAAATGCAATTGAAGTTTGTTTTTAATACTCGTATAAAACTATAAACTATAAAATATAAATTATATAAAAAAAAATTTAACCGACCCGGCCCGAACCGGACCCGATCCGTGACCCGGGCGGGTGGCCTGGCCCGAACTGGACCCGTCCAACCCTCGGGCCGGTCCCGGGCCCATGTCATACAACCCGACGGCCCGACCGGGCCTAGGCCCGGCCCGGCCCCGACCCGGCCCGAGTCCATCAATACCTTTGCGTAGCCTCCTTTGAACCGGATCTTCCTTCCCCAATTTTTTATTTTGACTTAGTCAAAATTTCTCAAGAAAATTAGCCTTTCATTATTTGGCCTCAATCTTGAGGACGTGGTCCGCTTGGGACCATAACAATTATATACGGAGTATCTTTTATAAAAGGCAGGTGAGACACCCTTCTGCCAACCCAGAGGTAGGTTCTACGTGTCGGTCACTCTCCGCCGGTGAAGATGGTGGTTGCAGGCTCGCAGCAGAGCAAGGAAGGCTACACAAGCAAGCTTTCGGTGGGAGATCGGCTCAGCCTCGAAATGTATCTTCCTTGACCTCTAAACTGCAATTAATGGCGGAAATCAAGAAGTCCCAGCCGGAAAATCCTTCAGGCCACGCCCGCAACGAGGTGGAGAAGCAAACCTCATGTTGGAGAGGACGGCGCGCCCCTGAGGCAGCACTAGTCGAGTTTCAAAGCTGCGAAAGCAAGATTCAGTGAGTATTGACCTTCAGCTGCTGCCTGCTGGTGCACGAACAACGTGGATGATTCCAGCGATTCTCAGCGGCTTCGACGGTTCCACTCTAGATCCAGAAAACCCCAGATCCCATTTCTTCCTATTTTCATTCTTCTTTTCCTTTTTCTCTATCGAATCATTTATTTTTTGCTGAAAATCAGTTCTCCCTTTGCCATATCACTAATCCCTTTGCCACCTAGGCATTTTAAATGTTCTAATACACAATGGACTCAATTAGCACTGATTTGGTGATTTCATGTACCTCAAAATCACACTTGCAAAATGACGTACTCTTTAGCCCCTTGCTTACAATTTGATGTACTAAATCGACACTTTTCTCAATCTTTTAGGGTTCTCCAATTTTTAAAGATCTTAATAATGCATTAATACTATGAGCCCGTTTGGTAATACGAAAATCGACTAAATCGGGTGATTCTACTGAAATTTATGAAATTTTGGTTGAATTGTCTGATATAAGGAAAAATTTAAAATATTTTTTTTAATACAATAAAGAAGAAATTATATGTAAAAATAGCTAAAATTCTCATCTACAATAACTTCAACCAATACAAGCAGAAAATTAACTCTAACTCATTTTCAAAATTAACCTGTTTGAAAAAATTGAGTAATAAGTTTGATAAGCTGAAAAACAGGACTAACAAACGGCCTCTATGTGTGTATTTAATTAAAATTATTATTAGAATCTATTAAAAGGCAAATCATGATTACCAAACCGGCAAATACTTCAAAAACAATGTACACATTCTTCTTTATTCAATCACTATTTTAACAACCCATACTCTCACAATCAAACTGTTGAATGACTTCAATCAGCCAGAGCCGAGCATTCTGTTTATTCCACACTTCCGCTGCATACAAGATATATTGCCCAAAGATTTCTTTCAAAATTACAGTGAGGGAGAAGCTAGGAAGAAGACAAACTTTTGATTTTATTTCCTCAGGCTCAAATGACACACAATCAGAAAGCATAAGGGGAATAGGGGATTATTAAATTTTTATAAAAAAAAAAAACTTCACAGTTCTTCAACACCTTATTGCTGTCTTGAGAGTGGCAAAAGCAAGCCAGATATTTTATATTCAATCCTATACAACCATCTCAGACAACAAGGTAAATCAAACCATATATGAATTATCTATAAAAATAAAAGCAAGTTGCTCAATAATTATGAACACGAGGCATATAACAGCTCCTCCTATATCCTGAACTCTGTAAGCATTATTTCAAACTAGGAATTCCCTTGGACTTGAAAGAAGATCAATTGGTTTATCCAAGGCGTCTTTAAGAATTGAAATTTGACCTTCTTTAACGAGTACCTCTTCATCTAGCGTTTCAATTCTTTTCTTTAGCACATTGTTCTCAGAGTTGAGCAACATATTGTTTTCACTGTACTGCTTAACATCTTCCCACAACATGTCTCTTTCATGGGTCACTTTTGGAAGTATCCCCTTCACGGTCGTTAACTCCTTTATACATTCATCAAGATCATTCTCAAGCTTTTTTATATTCTCATCTTTCTTGATTACCTGTGGAGTACAAAAACACATGCTAAGAAACTCATTACATGTCCCAATGATCTTGCAATTTAATACCCTTAAGTAACTACTTTGATTGAGAAATGAGATGGGAAAGAATGAAAAATACAAAAACATACAACAATTACTACATCGTCTTAGTCCCAAATACTCCCTCCGTCCCTAAATAAAAGCATCTGTTTCCTTTTCGGGCCGTCCCTAAATAAAAGTTCCCTTTCCTTTTTTGGCAAACAAAACAGTGCAAAACAGTGCAAAACAGTGCCAAACAGTGCCAAACAGTGTCCAAACAGTGCCAAACAGTACCAACCAAACCCACTTTCTTAAGATGTGTGTAAAATGAATGGATACTTTTATATAGGGACGGAGGGAGTAGTTTGAAACCGGAGTTTTTTTTTTGACAGCAAACTAACATATTATATTAAAATCAAACTCGCAATACAATAAGGTAACATGCCAACAATAAAGTAACCCCTCTATCCCAAAATGACCAAGAGCCCAGCGGCCCCCTCACTTCTAGATCAGACATAGAATAGTCCACCCCAAAAAGAGTGAGATTAATCGCTGAAAATGTGAGAGCTTCAAGGCTATTAACGGCTGAATCAACCTGATTGCCTCCAATCAGAAATCTATCAATTAAAACAAAACAAAGCGTCATTCTACCCCCCTTATTGTTTATCCTAAAAAGAGCAAAATAGAAATAGTAAAATAGTCTGGACTGAAAATAAAAAACTGGAAATAGCAAAGCAATCTTCCAAACCCTAGTCGCATAGTTCATCCATGGCGGTGGTTCGAGAGGAGGACGGATTTTCATCCCTTTATCTTCTTCCTTCATCACTTTGATCTGCCCGTGGATCGCCTCCTTCTCTTGACCAAGGTACTGCACGAACAAAACCGATCCGAGTACGAGTAGTCTCCACATCCCAATTCGGATTAGTCGCACGAACCCAATCAAATTTGGAGTTGGTCTTCGTTGCTCCAATCCTAGATTGCGGAATCCGTCCCTGTATCGTCCAACGTCGAGCGAAGAGATTCGATGACCCCAACTTACGCAGACGAGGGTCAGAACCCTAGCTGCGGCAAAACTTACGCAGACGAGGGTCAAAACCCTAGCTGCGGCTGAATCCAGAGAAGAAGCGAGCAGGAGCGGTCGAGCGGCACAATTCCAAAAAGGGGGCGTCAGGGCGTGTGGCCTCCGGCGATGTGCGCGGCGGAACTTGCGAGCTGCCTTCTCTCTATAGCCTGGGCTCTGGAGGTTGTCGAAGAACTAAAATTTACTGTTTGAAACCGGAGTTAAAAATGATAAATAGAGAAAAGCTAGATAAAGAAAAACAGATAAATCCTCCACATGTATACTCTCATCTAACCCAAGAAATGTCAACATGTTAATATCATTACTGACCACTCTTCCCTCTCTTCCCTGCCTCTTCTTCCCACCTTTCAATTTGCCTACAAGGTTCATTAATATTTTATAAAGGAAAAACCTGTTCTTGCACCACCATAGTTGCAACATTTGACTTTGCAGGTTGCACCACATGTTTTATCTTATTTGACATTATTGCACTTCAGATGGGGTGCAAAGTTAAATTTAAAGGTGTTAGGGATCTACCTATGTTAGGAGAATTGGGCTTAATAGAATGTTAGGAATTGGGCCTATTAGAGCAAGAATAATAATAAGTGTGTTAGATTAGTATAAATAGAAGAAGCTGGGAGAAGTAAAGTAGGCTTTTAGACATTTGATCTTGGGACTCGGAAGGATACGAGACTGAACATCTCTATCTTTTGGGGCTTCGGCTTTGGGGGGCTTTGGCCTTTGTACTGATTACTGTTCATCTTCTTCAATAAAGATTACCTTGTTCATTGATATTAATTTCTGTAATTTCTGGATATTTGAAGGTCTCTATCAGTGGTATCAGAGCACGTTATTTCCTGGAGACCGAGAATCTGAATCATGGAGGATATTTTGACACCACAATTGGAAAAAAGTTTTGACAATATAGATCGACATATGATGGAGATGAAAGCTACGCTGAACAAGATGAAAGAGCTGTTGAACAGTATGGACCAATATCATAGCAGACGTAGATCAAGGAGCCCTAAAAATTGTCGGTCTTCTGCGTATCCCCGTTCGTCGCCATCGCTCAGCAGTTCGCAGAAGGAGTCGCGAACTAGTTCTCATGGCTCGCAATCGCGAACTTCATGGCACTGTTCACAGTCGCGAAACATATTGCAGACGTCGCACACTTCGCACCATTCAAATCGTTCTTCGCATCGCTCTTCGCAAAGTTCTTCGCGAAATGTGTCTTTGCAGAGTTATTTCCCTCGCTCTTCGCAAAGTTCTTCACATCCCTCTTCGCTGAGTTTTAATCATCACTCATATGATCGCTCTTCGCATCAGAGTTCGCCTTCTTCGTCTAAAGTCGCTTCTCGGAATTCAGCTAGGTCAAAGACGGAGGAATTACCTCTATTCCACGAGGTTAAAGCATACGCATGGATAAGGAGGATGGAAAGATTTAAAGTGCACATTGCAGCAAAGGCAATGGGGGAAACCGCAGATGGCTGGTTTCAATGGTGGGACTTTCAAAAGAGAGACGATAGTTGGGAGGCTTTAAAGGAAGATTTGATTAGGGATTTTTCACCTAGACACCAGCAGAAGACGGGGAAGAGCAAAACCAGAGTCATCGAGGTCTTCGCATATCTCTTCGCATCGCTCTTCTCATAGCTCTTCGCATCACCATTCTAAAAAATTGTTGCAAGTAGGAGCTCTCAGCTCGCAATCGCCAGTTTTGTCAAAAGTTAATTCTCAATCTGCACAAGATTTTTCCCAATCAATAAAGGAGATGAAATCAAGAAAGTGAATAAGAGAGACGAAATCAAGGAGAAAAGACCGAAGATTAACTGGCTGAATGTTTTAAAATCTGAAATGATATACTGTCATTCATTAAACATTTCTTTGGAAAGGCTAAAATCATTGAACAAATTTGATAGTTTCAGATGTGAGGGTATTACTTCTATTATGGGTAATAAAAAGGGGTTGAAAGGAGAGATTTCTGGAAATGTTACAGAATATGAGGGATATGTGACTGGTGTGGAAGTTGTCGTGTATCGGATGTTTATTAAAGATATCAATCCTGGTCATTTCCTTGAGACCATTATAGTTGGTGAAGTGGTTATGGGACTGCCAGTAGACTGTATACCTGTTCAAGATAAAAGTGTAGGTTTGGATTACAAGTTTCTTGTGGCAAGTACTGGTCCAAGACACAAAATACTCATGAAAAGAGATAAGAACGGGGAAGAGGACAATGTGTTGAGCACAATTGTTTTTAAGAGATAGATGGAGAAGTATGTTGCTGATACTTTTGAATATCAGTTAGATAAAATCAGTATGGCCCTGGATCGTACTACTCAGGCTACTGTTAATGGACCGGAAGCTAAAGCAAATTTTCAATCTTACAAAATGATCTTAGGCTACGGTTCCACTTATATTCTTGTAATGGAAACTAAGCTAGGAGAAGATGTTGAAAATATAGAAGTAGAACCCTACTTGCTGGGAAGAATAGTTATGGCAATAACCCAGTATCCATGTGCTCGGTATCAATGTGCAGTTTTTTCCTTGTTTGTCAATACCCCAATATACATCATGCAGCACATGGCATCAGGATCCAGATTGGTTGTGGGGTTTGTAAGCTGCCAGACATCTTTGGGTGTTCTTCAAAATACAAAAAAAAAGTGGAAGGTGAAACTTCATATGAAATTGGGGAAGAACTTGCTCTGTCTTCAACCAGAGATAAACACAGTAGTTTCATGAATATCAGTACTGACAGTGATCAATTCGCAACCTATACACCTAGAGAAGGATATTAAAGGGGAAGGTCAAACATCATCATCTGGTTATGAGGAACAAAACAATTATACAGATCCCAACCATCAGTGCATTCTTCAGGCAATGAAGTTCATAGTCCTGCAAACAGTTCGATATTGGGAAGGAAAAGGTGCAAGAAAGAAGAAAAAGCCGAAGATAGTGGCTGTCTCCTACCGCCCACCTTGAGGGAAAGGTGGATGTTTGGGCAGGGAGTATTGTTAGGGATCTACCTATGTTAGGAGAATTGGGCTTAATAGAATGTTAGGAATTGGGCCTATTAGAGCAAGAATAATAATAGTGTATTAGATTAGTATAAATAGAAGAAGCTGGGAGAAGTAAAGTAGGCTTTTAGACATTTGGTCTTTGGACTGGGAAGGATACGAGACTGAACATCTCTATCTTTTGGGGCTTCGGCTTTGGGGGGCTTTGGCCTTTGTACTGATTACTGTTCACCTTCTTCAATAAAGATTACCTTGTTCATTGATATTAATTTCTGTAATTTCTGGATATTTGGAGGTCTCTATCAAAAGGTAATGAAATACCAACTTTTTTGTTGGACTTTGCATCCCATTTTTACCTCAATATTTGACTTTGTGGCCCACTTGCATGCAAGCTTAAAGAAAACAAGACATGATAATCTAGTGAAACAATTTTTCTAAACTAAAACAATAGTTACTATGAACAAGAGAAGTTCAAACATAAGGCCCCATATGGCAGCTACTTCTGACTTTTACTAAGCTTATAGCAAAATACATAGATAGCTTTTGACTTGCTTAATTGGCTGAAATAGAAGTTACTAATGTTTTCCATTTCAGAAAAATCCCAATGTTTTACTTTTACTTCACATGTACCTCCTAATGGCTCGTTAATTATATTATGCAAGTAGTTCCAAGATACATTAATTACGGACACATACGGAAATGACAAATTGATGACATTCTATTATTGTAAATTGACTTAATGGAATGAGCAAAAAATATATTGATCATCATCATCATCATTTTCATTTACCCCAGTGCCGCAAAGGCTCCCACCTAATGGCTCGTTAATTATATTATGCAAGTAGTTCCAAGATACATTAATTACGGACACATACGGAAATGACAAATCGGATGTACGCTGTCTTGCCCCTGTACTAAAGCACAGAGAGACTGTTTCCGGATGACCCATAGTGAAAATCCCGTCCAAAACTGCATGGACCGACTGCTGCTTCATAACAAAGAAGCGCAGACAGTTTAGTGAGCCATTTTGCTTTATTCCATCATAATCTCAAGCCAAAAAATAATGAATCTTTGGCTCCATAGCAAATGATGGAAAAGCAAAAAATATATTGATATTACACATTAATTTCTGAAAACATAAAAGAGAAACATCATTTAAGAATGAAAAACAGGTGGCTGAATGACTATTCCCCAAGAGATTCAGTACATGCTCATTATGCACATTTAGGTGATTAACGAGAAAGAGGTCAAATTGGTACATCAAGTTGTCTCCGATGGAGTAAGTAGTACTTCATCTTACAATCGGATACTACAAAGTACATCTTATAAGTTATATTTTTAGATAGCTCATCCTTTTTTAATGTTGTATAATGGATGTACCAATTGACACTAAAAATTAAGTTGATGTATTTTGGAGTATCTGATGTAAAATAATGTACTCTTTAGTCTTTATGCTACCGGACGCGAGTTTAGGCACCACATTGACACTTTCTCTACGACTAATTGGGTTGGCACAAATTTTCATTCAGGAAAAAATATATCACTTCATACTACAGCGTATATTGTTGATGGCTTACCTGAAGTTCAAGATTTTTGGTCTTGAGAGTTGCACATGAAAGGTTATCTCGCGCATTTTGCAGTTCACATTTGAGCATGTCATTACCTCTGACAGCAGTTGCCAGCTCAGCATGAAGTTGCTCCATATCCAACTCTTGGTTATAAAGCTTTTCACGCAACAAACTTGTCAGCAATGTCTCTGATTTCAGCCCCAACTGCATTATTTGGTTGCAAATATTACCACAAGTGTTTTGTTTTTTAACGCACGCACATATATGCAAGAGAACTACTTGTAAACAAACACAAAAACACTGCTACAACTTACTTCAAATTTCTGGTGGTCATCTGACTGATGTGTCTTGTTCTCCAAACCACAAGTCTGAAATTTAGACTTCTCATTCAGTACAAAAGAGACAGTTTGTAAGCTCCTTGATAGATTTTCTAGCCCCCTCTTGAAGCCTTGGAGCTTTATATCAGTCTCGATAACAAACTGCCCCTTTGTCCCTCCATCTACAGTACATTTTGTGTACTCCAGCAACTTCTCGCAAACAAGTGTGCTTTCTTTAACCAACAATATCCCTTGAGTTTGCAAACAGTTAACACGGTTCAGTAGTTCCTGATCTAGCCTAAATGTAGCATCCTGACCTCCCCCTTTTAAGCGATTTAACAAGTTTATGTTTTCATGTCGGAGATGATCAACTTCATGCCTGTAAGATTCCACTTCCCTCCTTAGAGCACACTCGTTACCCACCAACCGAATATGCTCCACGCGTGCCTTAATCAATTGGTTATCAAACTCTTCCGCTGATCGTTTCTTGTTTATCTCCTCACAGAAGAGTCTTAAACCATCAATTGTCTTTTCTTGTTCACTACAGGTCCTCTGTAATCTTGTTATTGATCGGTGCAAGTCCTTACACTCTTTGACCTTCTCTTCACAGTTCCTTCGGAGGCAATCTTGATCTTCCTGTATTATTCTGTACTTCTCTTTAAGTTCAGAGAGACTTTTCTGCAGATTTTGATTCTCCCCACTCTGTTCCTCTAATCTTCCTATAAGTTCATTAAGCTGATTTTCTAAATTGGAAATCCTGCTTTTATTGTCCACCTCTTTCTCACTGAATGAAGAGACTTCCCTTTGAAGGGAAACATTTTGCTCAGCAAGCTCTCTAACCCTATCACGAAGTCTATGTTCTTCTGCATGATACCTTTCAAGCTTGAGTGACCATTCACTTGTTCTTCTGTCAAGTTCTTTTTCCAGCGAATACTGTAATTCGTTCTTCTCATCTTCCAATCTTTGCTTCTGTGAATCTAATTCAGTTCTTAATAGTTTCATTTCTTCCCTAGAAGAAGCCCTCTCAGTGATATGGCATTGCAATGCAGATGAAACCTCATGGGCTATTTGGAGCTTTTCCTCTGTCAAGCTTCTAATTTTTTGGATCAATGTAGGAACATTGAATCCTCCACTCTGGAAAAAGGTCTGTTCTTCAAAGTCTTCAGAAAGCAGCCCTACCCGTTCCTCAGAATCCTTGTACTTCCTAATCAAATCAATATCAGAATCCTTGGCGTTAAATTTGTAACCAGAGAAAATTTTCCTTTCTTGGAGGCTTGGAATTTTTTCATTGTTCTCACTGGTTACCTCATTTAACACATCCATCAAATAATCTTTTTGAGAAGTACCATCAAGATATGAACCTGAAAATGCAGTTGCGTTCCCACTATAGATATCTTCAATCGTGATTGGAGTATCAGCATCATATTCTTTTTTACTTTTCGGTGGCAAGAGTCTGGTTTGAGAAAGTCTCTCCACCACTCTCTTTGCCACTTTTCTGGGAGATTCATTCCGAAAACTATTCTCCATCAATTCTTGAAGTTGAGACCCTCTAGTTTCTACCAGAGATTGAGTCTTTGGTTTCTGTTTCTTAACATCGAATTGTGAAGCTGGTGCTTTGTTCTGAGGTCTTGCTGGCACTTGCACACCCTGTTGCTCACCATCAATATAACGATCTAAAACTTTGCTTGAAACATTACTGGAGCAGTTAGAAGAGCTATCATGTGAACCAAGGCGTGGTTGAAAAGTAGAACCAAAACCATTCACTCCATTCCCTACTTTGTGAGAATTTTCAACACCATCAATCCCAGAGAACTTTGCATGTGATAGCCTTTCAGGTGTAAGTGCACGACTATTGACACAAATAAGAACCATGATTAACCCTTGACACCTTGTAATTAAATAAAATTATAGTTCTTCCGTCCTAAATTATTTGTTATTTTAGCCCAAAATAACTGTCATTTTTGGGGATTCAAGATATTGTTTCCAGTTTTCTTCCCCAAATGCCCCTATATAATCTTCTTAAAATAAATGATTAGCAAAGACAAATTTCCAATATGGGTATTTGAAGCGAAAACATCGATTACAGTAGTCACTCAGATTGCAAAGTATTTCAATATTTCATAAGGAGTATTTTAGATATAATGACAAACACACAAAATTTTAGAGAGAAAGGAAGGAAAAGAGAGTATAAGTGCACGTATGTTTGTTATGTGATTTATTAATTTGTACAAAATTTTCTGAATGACATATTTGGGATGGATGGAATTCTATCTAGTCGCAAAGCTAGCAAAAAATGTACTGCTTACCGAGAGGAGTTACGGTTTGATTTTTTAGGTTGCCCATTATTACCGCCACATGGAGACCGGCTTTCATCCTGACAATTTGTTTGTCCCGTCCAACCATCATAAAGGGATCCAGAAGAAAATGACAAGCTCCTCCTAAGAGTTGGTTTATCATTGGAAGAGTGAGTTTCTAGGACTTTCTTTTTACTTCTAGTTTTGTCAAGTATACTAGTATTTTCCCGATCAACGTTTTTTTCTTTTGCTTGTTGTGATATTTGGGTATTGTTCACTTCATCAAGTGCAGAAGATCTGAAAAAGAACAACTTCTTCATCTTTACACCATGGGCAACTTAAACCAACCTGCACAACATGATTAGTAATGAGATCCAAAAGTACAAGGGAAGTTTCATGGAGCGCAAGGAAGTAATCTAACGCTAAAGAATGATAGCTGATAAGTGATGATGACTCCACAACTATAGGCTGAATGCCCAGTTCCAGACTTTCAGCATTTTAATTAGAATTTTTTTAAATTTGTAAAAAAGAATAACTAAATAAAAATTAAAAGACATTTGAAGTGAGTTACAGAACGAGGAAATATGGATTTAAAAATATTAAACAAAAAATAATGCATTGCTTAAAGAATGATCAGAGCTGAGCATACACCCGACCACCTTTTTAATCTATGTAAGAACCCGTTTGCAAAGAAATATGGTCACATCATGTGAACTACTATGTAAAGAAGCTTGAATGTGATACCCCTTCCATTCCCACAATAATTACTTGAAGAGCCTAACTAATGAGAACTCCCTGCATCCCCAACCAAGTAATGAAATACGAAGTACAATAAATAGTAGGATATCAAAACAATTAGCAGAGGGTCTGATATAACAATGGATTTACCACCTAAATCCATGTTCTGCTTGCTAGTTTGCTAGAGAAATTTGTTAAACAAAATAAAAAGAAGATTAAACAGATAAAATAAGTCATTGAGCATTGACTTCAGCAACACTAATTTAATAACTAGAATGGACTATGGAGTATGTACAATTTAAATAAAATCGATCAACTTTGTACTGGCTCCGTATTCAAAATACATTAATGCCAAAGCTCAATCCATAATTAAAATCCAAAAGACTGCCCTACCCTTCCTGAGCCTACCCTGTAAATTTATTTGTCACTGTTAAGCTGATCTTTCTTACTTTAAAAGCAAAACATGACACAGAAAAGAAAGAATCAAGAAACGATTAACCATACGGAAGAGCAGGGAGCCTAAAACCTTTTGAACATGATATTTCGTTAATGTAGAGGTTTGACCAAAAGTAGGTATTTTTCAAAGAAACGTTAGTTTCACTCACTGGTATTGCAATGAATTATGATTTATGATGATTGCAAACACACATATAATCTGGAACAGAGCATAAGCACTACAGGAGGAGCATCAAACGAAACGTCCAAATGGACGTTCAAATTTCAAACCAGTAACAGGAGCGATATAATCCAAACATTACAGAGAAATCTATACGCAACCACCTCAACTTTTAAGATGATCATAAACAGATACGAGAACAATAGGTTGGCGTTCTGCTCGATGTATCCATACAGCTAAGCAATCATCACTGAGAAAATCGGAATGCACAAAGAGCGAAGAAATTACAGTGAATGAATGCGATCTGAGAGTCCGATGCCGGGCAATAGAAGGCGCGAAGTGAATTACTGCACTTGATTTCGGAAACTCAAATCAAGTGAAACTCGGAAATTCATAAAATTAACGGATATATACGTACAGAAAAGGAAGATAGACTGATAGAGTCAGCGTCCGTATATGTTCTGCAAGTGTAATCTCTCCTCGACTGGTACGAAGAGTTTGTAGCGAGAGTCGAGAGAGAAGAGAGGTAAATGACAATCGGATAAATAAATTCAAATTTCGAAGCTGCAGAGACGGCGGAAGAGAGAGGAGATTCTTACAGTAGTTCTTTTGGCCTTTTCATTTTCAGCTAGTGAGACACTGGAGGGAGGTCTTGACGTTTTACTTGCTTTGGCTAAATTGAGGCTAAATATTCTGGGACCATTTGGGCCTCGTTTATATGAAAACAATTCTTAGATATCGTCAATACTATTTTTTCCTGCATCCATGTACCGTCAATAAAATACACCCTGCATATGTTTTACATATAAATTTAGTAAAACATTAATTAAATTATTATAATTAATGTTTCACTTTTATTTTTTTCTCTGAATAATTATGAAATAAAAAATACACATTTCGATGTAAAAATAAATAATTTTCACAACTTTTTTATTAACATTTTTCAGTTAAAAAATGAATTTTTTTAAGTGAAGTTCGATTATAAAATATTGTGTTTCGTTTTTTTAGCTCAAGAAATCACAACCGTTAAAATTTCACAAAAAAATCATTTTATATATCACATGTGGATGTCATATGAAAGATCATAAAAATTTATGAATTTTGATATATTTTTTGAAAAATTTAGATGACAAATTAAAAAGTTATATAAGTTTAAAAAAATATTGGGATATAATGATGTGACACCAGCATGACATCATCCTCACCAAAAGAAAACATGCGGCGGTGCCATCCTTTTTCTTTTTCTTTGTTTTTTCTTTTTTCCACTCTTCTAAACTCACCCTCTATATTTAACCCCCTCCATCTCCTTCTCCATTTTTAATATCCCTTTTAAACCACCACTACACACAATTAGGAGTTCAAAAGTTCCATATTTAACATTTTGCACTCCTAATAGCTCACCACTCCAAATGGTTTCATGGGGTACATCCAAGTATCCTATCAAGGTTAGAGCGCCACTTTAATTAAAAAAACGAAAAGGGGCAAATAAGTCCTCGAACTAACCGAAAAAGTGTGAATCCCCCTTTTATAGGAGACTCTGTTCGGCCGTCACCATTTGAGGTGATTCCCGATAGATTTTTTTGATTAATTTTTTTGAACATCTTCTTCATTAAATCTAGTTTATCAAGACCAAATTTTAACTAAAAATGCAATCGGGAAGGCAGTTAAATAAATGTTTGAAGATAATTGTGCAGTTAAATAGCGCAGTATATTTCAGAAAATCATTTGACTGCCTTCCGGGTGAACTAGGCTTAATGAAGAGATGCTCAAAAAATCATCAAGAATTTCCACTGAGAACCGGCCCAAATGGCAACAGCCTGACAGAGGCTCCTATAAAAGGGGTGATTTGTACTTTTTCTGTTAGTTCGATAGACTATTTGCATCTTTTTTCATTAAAAAATGATATTAACATATTGATGTTAGTTAGAAAATAAAACATAATAAATTGAGTATTCAACGTTTTCACAAATAAAGTTTCATTTTACATTCAAATTTTACAATTCCATTTTACATTGTTGTTTCATATCAAATTCTCAATAGAACATAGAAAGAACTATACGAACTCAGAGCTCGTTATGTTTTTCGTCTTATTATTTTGGGAGAATTATCAAATAAGCTCCGAAATTTCATAAAAAGTGCAAATAAGCCCTTTTATAGGAGGCTCTGTCCGGCCGTCCCCATTTGGGCGGTTTCCGGTGGAATGTTTTGATAAATTTTTTTTGCATCTTGTTCATTAAGTCTAGTTTACTCATACCAAATTTCAGCTAAAAAATCAATAGAGATGGTAGTCAAATGAATTTTTGAATATAACTGCGCAGTTAGAAGCGTAGTATATTTCAGAAAATCATTTGACAGCCTTCTCGATTGAATTTTTAGCTGAAATTTGGTATGGATAAACTAGACTTAATGAAGAAGATGCTCAAACAATTTCATCAAAAAATTCCACCGAAAACCGCCCCAAATGATGATGGCCAGACAAAGCCTCCTATAAAAGGGCTTATTTGCACTTTTTATGAAAGTTCGGGAGCTTATTTGATAGTTCTCCCTATTATTTTTTATCACCAAAATAAGTGATAAAGGACTTAGAAAGAACTATAAGAACTCAATTTTCTCACCATACGCCTACCTTTTGATTTCACACGTTGAGTTGTATAATAATCAAAATAAATAAGTTGAAATCATTTTACGGAGAACTATCAAATAATTATTTATAAAAAGTGAAAATAAGCCCTTTTACAGGAGGCTTTGTCCGGCTGTCGCCATTTGGGACGGTTTCCGGTGGAATTTTTTGATTAATTTTTTTGAGCATCTTCTTCATTAAGTCTTGTTTATCCATTTCAAATTTCAGCTAAAAATTCAATCGAGAAGGTAGTCAAATGATTTTCTGAAATATACTATGCTGCCTAACTGCGCAGTTATCTTCAAAAATTCATTTGAAAGCCTTCCGGATTGAATATTTAGCTGAAATTTGGTATGAGTAAACTAGACTCAATGAAGAAGATGCTCAAAAAAGTTCATCACAAAGTTCCACCGGAAATCTCCCCATATGGCGAAGGCCGAGCAGAGCCTCATATAAAAGGGCTTATTTGCATTTTTTATGAAAGTTTGAGGGCTTATTTGACTGTTTTCACTATTTTTCATATAATTTTTTCTTTGTTTTATTAATAATATACAAAGTATATTTTAAGAATAATTTTTTTATAATTCAACAAAATCATTCAATTCTACCATAACTTCATAAATTTCAACAAAGTTAATGGATTCAGTTTAATGTTATTACACGGATTCTAAATTTGGCTTTGTGTTAATTAAATTTATAAAAATATATGCTCTAAATATCCAAGTACTAATAATACCGGTATATGATTGTCAAAATAGTCAACGTAATTCGAGTTCACCAACAGATGTCAAACAGCCCATTTAATTTTCAGTCTCCAATGTCGTATGTCAGATTAATGTTATCTGACCCGAGACTCTTTTAGAATTAAAGCTAAAATGTTATTGGGGTTGGTAATTGGTATGGATCAAATGAATAATGACTATTAGACTAATCGCAACTGAGTCATCAATAAATCTAATATCTCATCATTTTGTACGTATTAACTCAATCAATTCAACTTTTTCCTACAACCCAGCAGAGTCAATATATTGACTCAGCACATATTTTTTTAACTAAATGCACAAATCCTTACACTTTTTAATACACATCGTTTATGTGACAATTTTATTTTTATCAATAATAATGATTTAAATAGTCAAACATTTCGATGTAAAAATAAATAAATTTAGAGTTTATTTTTTTGTTATTCCAAACCTATATTTTAAAAAAATAATCAAAAGATGTAAAAAAAATATCCACGAGAGATTGATTTTAACAATTGGATCTACTTAAGAATAATTTTGAGTCTAAAGATCTCCATCAGATGAAACTTCATATATATTTTTTAACTTTATATATATGATATTGGTATCATATGAAAGATCATAAAAAGTTATGAATTTTGATATATTTTTTTATAAAAAATTGATTATTAATAAAACAGTTATACCATTTTAAAGAAATTCGGGGTTTTGAGTTTTCATGGAGCCCACCTTTTTCCCTATGGTGTGCACACCAAGGGTAGCTCTTTCTCTCTCCAAAAGTGGATCGAGCATCCAATTGTTCCAAAAGGTGGAATCTCCCATCCAGAGTCCCCCAACTCGACTCGACAGGATCACTACAAAAAAATTCGCCTGTAGTCACGGATTTAGTCCGTGACTAGTTAGTCACGGTTCTAATCACGGTTTAGTCACGGAACGGTTAAAAAAAGGTAGTCACGGATTTGTCCGTGACTACGTCCGTGACTATAGGTAGTGACGGACCAGAGGTCCAGCCTTATTTCAGGTTCTGTGACCTCCACCCGGTCGCTGCGGGGATTCGAACCTTGGTCCATTGTTCCAAATCTCCCATCACTCGACCAACTGAGCTACCCGTGCGAGTTGGATCGAGCATCCAAATCCCCACGGGAGGGTTCTCCCAACCCACTACAAGACCTTCCTATACTTTGGATTGCACCTCAATTTGGGGTGAAAACCTCAAATTTGGGTTTTCACCCTTTTGCATTGCGGACAATCTTATAATACTCCCCTCATTCTTTATTATTTGTTCTCTTAAGCTTTGACAAGAGTTTTAAGAGGAAAATAAAATGGGAGTGTAAAAGGTGTATTGAGTTGTGGTTGTGGGAATGTGGTTAATGGTAATAAAAGTGGGGGTATAAATGTATTTTGATTGAAAAAACTTATCAAAAAGGGAAAGATGGACAAATAGTTGAAAACTTTTCTAAAAGGAATACGAGACAGTTAATAAAGAACGGAGGAGGGAGTATTTAGTTAATGACTTTTTTAAATTTTTTATTTTTGATGTCAAAGATGGAACGGCTAATGTGAGTAACTTTTTGTATGGACTTTATTTTACCAAAAATGATGTTTGTACACACTCTTATACACACTTTTGTACACACCTATGTCTGTGAAAGCTTTTTTTGTCTGTGAACATCGATTCACAGATAATGTTTTGCACAAACAAAATATTGTTTGTGAACCAGATTCACAGACAAAAAAAAACTTCACAAACATGGTGTGTATAAGGTGTGTACAAGGGTGTGTACATCAAGAATGGTTGTTATTTTACTACGTATATTTTATGAGTCTAATTTATCTTCTGATTTTAACTCTTTCTTTAATTATTTTATTATTGCCAGAGTAATAAGTTTAATATTCATTAATATCCAGTTTAATTATTTCATCAAATTTACCTCATTCATTAACACACAAGTTTAAACATTAATATGTTTCATTTCTTATAAATAAAAAATTAAAAAGTTCAGATTTTGGAAAATTTAAATTGAGAGAAATTATATTTATTTCAAACATTTAATTTAGAAAACATCAATAAATAAAATCAGATCAAAGTAGAGTATTTAAATAGTGTAAATTCACCAAGAACGGATGTAGTTTTTATCCATGGAGTTAGCACATATAAGAGGAATAATATAGCCTAAATAGTACTAGTAAATATCAACATTATTAATAATATTAATAAAAAAGTTCATCACGCGGTACTAATAATATATTAATATCAATTCAATAAATAATGAATAAAAGGAATGGTAATCTCCTTGTCATTTTCCTTGCAATGACTTGTAGAATGGCCTTGCTATGATATAGAGCCATGCACGATTGCTATTGCCACAAAAAAGTCATCCATCGTTGACTTTTCGTGTATTAGAGAAAAGAGTAAAAAAACTTTTAGGATGTTTTTACTACTAAAATTTGTTGGTTTGATGTGATATGATCTCTGATATCTGTGTATTTTATAACTATCCAAGTTTGATCTGATCTGATCTGACCTGATCTAGTCTGAGACTGAAAACAGTTCAAATAAAAACATCCTTAAAATTCTTGTGGAGTCACAATTAATAGCGTTAATTGGCATCCAAAATACTTTAAAATAATTGTAGTTTTTATGGACAGTTTCGTGGACACGTGCATGTCTATTTCATCGTATTACATTTAATTTTTATCATTTATTTCTTTGTTTGAGATTACGATGAAATCTTATTTCAATCATATTTTCAGTTAATTGAGCCACTATCAAGTTTTAAAAGGCATCATTTTATTTTTTTCTAAAGAGAGTTTGCACTTTAGAGATGAACTACAAAGAAAATAACATTTGTTGTTGCATGGGAGAGATGCCTGCTATGATGCTTATCAAGAATATAGATCATTTATATGGATCGTGCAATGAGACATGACTTCTAATGACTAAATTTGGACGCATATTTAGCTCAAATGATGTATCACAAAAAGCTTAAAGTTTCAGTAATGATTAGCTATGCAATAAATATTGATAAGAGTCTGGGAAAATAATTCAAAAAGGTTGGCATTTTCATCCCGTCATCCGTTTTTACTTATTGACAGTTGTATGTGGTGGTATGACTGGTATCGAGAGCAACAACTTCATATAAGTTAAAAATTGTGATATGTGACAAAGACATGATCAACGTACAAAGTCGATGTTGAATGTTTTATACAAAGGATTTTATAGTAATTTGTAATTTCCCTTACATGCAAACCTATTTCATCATATGATGGTTAACATTTAATTCTTACAATTTATTTCGTATTATGTTATAAACATTAACAAATTAATATAGGCTTTTATCCAAATTTTTTAATAAATTGCTAAATGGGCTGTTATTCGCGTGGAGAGTGGGTATTTGAGTGAGGGATTGATCTCTTATCAATTGTATGTATATCTTATCTCTATTTTATTTTATCTTTTTTGTTTTGCTTTCTTTTTTATCATACCTTATTTTATATCTTTTTTTCCTTTTGGCTTTGATATCATGTTAGTTGACATCAAAATATTTTGAGACTAAACACTTGGATGTTATTGTTGCTATTGATATATGAGTTGTTATTTACTTTTATGTATATAGTTTATAATTTTTATATCAAATTGCTTTTGAACTTTTATATATGTACTTCACTCCCGTGCAACGGCAACGGTGGAGTAACTATTAATATTAATAAAAAAGTTCATCACGTGATACCAATAATATTAATATCAATTCAATAAATACTACCGCCGTCCCAAAATTAACTTCCCATTTCGGATTACGATGTTTGACCGACGATAAAGCAACTCGATCCCTGTTCATACTCAGATTACTTTTAGTAAATAAAATTTACATATTGAGAAACTACATTAAAACCGCTACAAAGGTTGATAAAAAAAATATAAATTTGATAAAAAATTGATATATAAAACATAAGATTAAGAGTAATGAATAAAAAGAGTGGTAATCTCCTTGTCATTTTCCTTTTAGGATCGCCTTACTAAGTTCATCACTCCCATTTTGCAATGACTTGTAGAATCGCCTTACTATGATATAGAGCCATGCACGATTGTTATTGCCACAAAAAGTCAACCATCACTGACTTTTCATGTATTAGAGAACAGAGTAAAAGAAGCAAAGATCCTTTTAACATATTTTTACTTGGACTAAAATTGGTTGATTTGGTCTGATCTTGTTTGGTGTGATAAATGTCTGACCTCTGTGTACTTTATAACTATCCAACTCTAATATGATCTAATCTGGTCTAGTCTGGGATTGAAAACAGTCAAAATAACTCCAGGCCCCCAGACCCCCTTCCCAGACCCCAGAGTAAATTTGGGCTGAAAAAAAGTAGTGTGTTGAATTCAGTCACGTATGAACAATTTTTATTGTTGATTATTGAAGTCACATAAATGAAGTACTTGTGCAAGAGACGGCCTCTCTTCTCTAACCGATCAAGCTCAGGCTTTCCCAACACTATTATCAGTTCTCTACGTTGCTTCTTAATTACTTATAGGACGGAGAAATTGGTAAAAGTCAAGAAATGTATCTCCGCAAATTCATTTCACTTGTTGACTTCGATCTTCTACCAAACTATAACACACACACAGCATACATGTAGCTTCCGGGGTTCTTCTTATGTATATATGGTACCAACACTAATCCATTATATTATATTCCTTGTAGGATTCTATCATTCTATATGTGTAACAGAATCACCTCACCGGGCAATTATATATATTAGGGATCGATCTGATTAGTTGGATGTCTCAAAAAGCTAGATATTGGAAAGTTGTATTAAAAGGTGCATTAAATGACTATTTTCGGGCAATATTTTGAGTGGGGTTCACTCCCGATTTGGGTCGGGTCAAAGTGGTTTCGAATTCATCTTTTGTAAGGGTTTCAATTCGATATGTGATACGCTCAAAATGGATAATGGGTGAATGAGAAATCGATTCTCGAAAGTTCACTTGTTGAGATGAAGAAGTTGGAAATCTCTGAAGGTAGAACTAAATGTAAAACTACCGTCAGATAATGGTCGTTTTAACCTCTTCTCAAATTGCTAGAGTTTCGATCGTTGTCTAACGGTTAGAAACTGAAAAATGTGATTAAAATATGGTTTATTTACATGGTTAATGGCCTGAAACGTTCAAAACCATTACAACACAATAAGTGTGTGTTTAATGGGCGGTTTCACAAAATAAGTGTGGTGTTGAATGCATATTTAATACAAAGGCTCCTTCTCCCCTATAAACGCTTGGCAGCATATTTTGAATTAAAGGTGTGACAGCAGTGACACAACAACAAGAGAGAACACACGACTTGAGCACACACAATACTCGTTTGCATAGTCTTGAGAGAAAAACTCTGTCAAACTTCTGATAAAACTCCCTGAGTCCTACCCTTTATTCCAGTTCGCCGGAACAACCTATTGCGTGCTCAATACGATTGTTCGTTAGTCATCCTATCATGAGAAACTGACACTGCAACGCTCCTAGCACCGTGTGAGGCAGTAAATTAGTTTTAAGGATAGTGTGCGGTGCACACGCTTTGACTGAACCCGCGCCAGTTCTCTGTCCAGTTCATTCCACCAATTTCTTAATTTCTTAATTTCAGAAAATAAAAGAACAAAAAAAAACAATGTTTTCCATACAAGTATATGGAGTAGGCTAATGCCCTTACTATGGTCGGAACACGTTGGCGTGATGAATAGTCATAATTCATTCATGCATCTAAAATATTTAGAGAATTATGACCACTTGTTACGCCAACATGCTCACTAGTCAGTATGTTTCATACTACCTCCGTGTCGGTGGACTTTGACAAGTGAAAAGTAGGTGAGAAATAAAAATAGTAAAAACTGTGTGGTTGAGATTTGTGTAGAGGAGAGAGAAATGTACAGAATCACAAATTAATCGCTTTAATAGGAAAGTGACAAAGTTTTTAGGGACAATCAAAAAGGGAAAAATAGAAAAATCCAATGGAACGGATGGAGTATATCTTATCGTGTATGGGGCATAGTTCAAGTTATTAGAGACTATAGTTCTCTCACGATCTCTTGTTCTTTTAACATAAATTAAACCAACACATGCAAGATCTTCTAAGAACCAAAATTGGAGTTAATTGGACGCTCAAGTTTGAAATATGTACTACCTCCGTCCCAAAATTAACTTCCCAATTCGGATTAGGATACTTGACCGACGATAAAGCAACCTGATCCTTGTTCATACTCAGATTACTTTTAGTAAATAAAATTTACATATTCAGAAGCTACATTAAAATTGCTACAAAGTCTGATAAAAAAAATGTAAATTTGATAAAAATTTGATATATAAAACATAAAATTAAGAGTAATTTAAGTTGACCATGTGAATAGTGACTGTGAACTAAATTTCGAAAGAGTATCTAATAAAGTGATCAATTTAAAGTAACGTATTTAATGTAAAAAAAATAGAACTAATCTAATGCACTTTTGGAGTGAAGTGCATGATATTCAAATCAAAATGAAGGTTTTATATTTTGAAGTTAAACACTTCAAAATATTATTTGAGGTAGGGGTGGGTATTTCGGTTTTCGGTTCGGTTTTCTTCGGTTTCGGTTCAGTTTTGGTTTAATCGGTTTGAAAGAAAATGTACCAAATACAAACCGATTAAGTTTCGGTTTGGTTTCGGTTTGGTATGGTTCGGTTCGGTTTGGAGTTCGGTTTACCAAAGTATTAAGGTTTGGATTAAAAAACATTAACTCAAAATAATGAACCAAGAAGCGATAGTAATGAACCAAATATAATGTTAGATATAAGTTTGTAAATAGTAACAAAACACATATGAACCAAAAATATATAAGCATGACACATTTGTAAGTAACAACAACAACGGGAATGAATCAAATTATATATAAAGCCGAAACAAAAACAAAACTGGTGCTTGTAAGTAATGAACCAAATATATAGTAGTAGTAGATAATAAATTATAGTTAAATACTATCTACCTAAACCACTATAATTGTTATAGTTGTGAATGTAACTCTTGTAGTAAACTCTAGTCCTAGACACTAAAATTAAAGAATTAAAGCTTCAAAAAGATTAACATCAATCAAATTAATGAGAGAAATCTTATACTCCGTATTTTGGTTTGGTGTAAGTTGGTTTTGATTTGTTATTTAAAAAAAATATATTTCATTTTTAGATTAGTTCAGTTTTATTCGGTTTTATTCGGTTTTATGATTTCGGTTTGGTTTGGTTCGGTTTAATTAATTATCCGACAACGGGACTCAATTTGAGGTAGCCCCCTTCTGTGCCCTCCTAGAGGCATGGGGCATCAAACACACCTTCTCCTCCGTTGCCTACCCTCAGGGCAACGGCCAAGTAGAGAACGCCAATCGGATCTTGCTCGAGGGCCTAAAAAAGAAACTGGAGGCCGAAGGGGGAGGCTGGGTAGAAGAACTCCATAACATCTTATGGGCCTACCGCACCACCCCTCGGCGGGCAACGGGTGAAACACCCTTCTCCCTTTGCTACTGGTTTGAGGCTAAAGCTCCTACGGAGGTGACCCTTCCTACCCGAAGGGTGATCCAATATGACCCCGAAGTCAACGACGCCAACATGGCCCTCGACTTCCACCTCATTTCAGAACGCCGAGAGCAAGCCTTCGTGCGAGCGGAAAACTACCGAAGGCAAGTCAAAAGCTACGTCGATGTCAAAGTTCGCTCTCGAGAATTCCAAGTGGGGGACTATGTCCTCCGAAGGAGGGAAGCTAGCCAACCAACCGAGGGAGGAAAGATGGCACCAAAATTTGAGGCCCATACATCATTGCAGCCGTCATCAAACCAGGGACCTACAGGCTAAAATGCCCCAATGGGACCGAGGTCCCTAGACATTGGAATGTACATCACTTAGTTAAATTTTATCACTAATAGAGAGGCCAAGCCCTCATAACTAGTGAATGTATTATCCTATGGCCCAAGGCCTCCAATTTTTAAAAGAAGGAAGGCATGTTGAAGACATCAAGGACAAGAAACAAGGCCCTTATCACATGCAAGACCCCTCGGCATCAAGCACCGAGGGTAGGCACTACTATCACCTACAACAGCGGAGAAAACACCAAGTGTTTTCAAAGAAGACCCCTCGGCACCAAGTGTCGGGGGTACACTCTCCCGCTACCTACAACAAATGAAGAAAAACACCAAGTGTTTTTCAAAGAAGACCCCTCGGTACTAAGTACCGGGAGCCGTATACCGGAGCAAACACCAAGTGTTGTTTCTAAAGTCGTACCCCTCGAGGACGCATATGCCGAAGGCGCCACCTATCGGTGCCGGCAACATGTAATGCCCCCGGCCATTTGCAACTAGTGTGCAGATGAAAACCCTTCCTTGAAACGCTTTCCGTGTCACTACCCCAAGGGTATGACAGGCAAGTAATATGCCCAGGATTCGACTTTCAAAAACGGAACGCTTTCCGCGCCATTTTCCCTAGGAATTGGCAGGCACCTAATATGCCCAGGATTCGACTTCCAAACCGAAACGCTTCCCGCGCCACTACCCCAAGGGTGTGATAGGCCGCGGACTATGTCTGGCGCCGGGGGGACGACTTTCAAAACTGAGGCGCTTTCCGTGCCATCTCCCATGGGGAGGCAGGCTACAGACTATGTCCTATGCCCAGGAAACGACCCTCGATCCCCTCGGAACTCGGAAGGTTAACCCGAGGGGGGAGCTAATGGTGTATTCTATTACCTTCCGATAGGCCACGCCTTACCAAGAAACCAAGTTTCTTGAAGCTTTTCCTTCACTACCCAAAAAAAGGAAAAAAAATAATAAAAAAAAACGAGGGAGTGAAGGGGAGTAGGCTCAGCGAGAAATCAATGAGTATACAACTTCAACAAATCACAACAGGAAATCCTTCGGCATTACGAGGAATCTCAACATCATACCAATGGCTTCCACACGGGAACACCTCCGAAGGCTACTATTCAACAGATGTCATCAACAAATGGACAAGTCACTGCCGCCGAAGGCTCTAATCCAACTAAAGCAATAGAACTGGCCAAGTCCACTCAACAACATTTCAAGCAGCAGTTGCCCCCGGCATTCTCACTAAAACACCGAGGGAATGTGCCCAAACATTGCCCAAGGGCGTCTATCTTTCCGTACTATACTTGGGTTATGAAAGTTCCTAAGTCCACACTAGGGGAACCTGACAAATCCCGAAGGCCCATATGCTACTCAAGGCGCGAAGGCACCTCCTACATTACCAGGGGCCAGTGCTCACGGATCAAAGGAAGCTACCCTAGGGTGTGTGCCCCCGGGATTACTGTCATGACCGAGGGAGGTCCCACCTAAAGAGGCTACAACCCTGAAGGCTCCCCATGCCGAAGGGACAGATGATTCTCAACCACTTAGAAAACATTCTAAGTCCTAAATGGTTGGCCCTCGGCCATCCCACGGAGGTCACCAGGAGGCTCTGACCCCATGCAAATCGGGGGGTTTACATTACTCAAAGGCCACTTGGTGAAACAACACTTAGAAATTTTGCATTTCTGCATATTTGGCCCTCGGTCAGGTATTCTCACATCCAGAGATGTCAAATGACCGAAGGCGTGATACTGAACAACACTTAGAGAAATTTTTTCCTAAGTCCTGAATGCTTTGCCCCCTGTCGAGTCACCGGTCAACCGAAGGCACACCTACGACAAGGCTCTCACATTCACCCGAAGGCTCCTATCTCATACAACTACACTTAGAAAAATTTTCTAAGTCCTAAATATTTTTGACCCTCGGTCAAATCTCCATGCAGCTAGAGGGGCCACACGCCCGAAGGCTTGGTGAAACTACACTTGGAAAAATTTTCTAAATCCTAAATATTTCGCCCTCGGTCAAACACCCATGCAGCCCGAGGGGCCACACAACCGAAGGCCTGGTGGGAGGACAACACTAAGAAAATTTTTTATAAGTCCCAAACAACTGACAACCTAAGCATCAAAGTACGAGGGCATTCATTCACAAGGCATATATTAGAAGGCATTCATTTCACAAAGAAAACAAAGGCATACATCCATAAGGAAAAGAAGATTATATATAAAAGGCCCGAAGGCAGACATTCATTCATCAACAGGGAATAAAAAATTGTTATACACAAAGGCCGAAGCCGAAAGATTGTATAAAAAATTAAAAAGTTTAAGATTTGTCACGGCCAGAGTCCATGACAAATATTTTTATTTTTTATTTTTTTTTTGTTGCGGAATAATTAGAATAATATTTGAAAAAAATTAAAAAGTTTAAGATTTGTCACGGCCAGAGTCCGTGACAAACTTTTTATATTTAAAAAAAATAAAAATATTTTTTGCGCACTTTTTATTAAAAATTCAAAATTTAAAATTCATTTAATTTTTTTATAATAATTAAACACTATAAAAGCAATTTATACAATCACAGAATGAATAACCATTATATAACAATAATCATTAGAAATTCATACAATAACAATAATTTAATAAAAATTCAAATTCAAATTTCAAATAAACTAATTATTACAACTCCATATAGTCATCAAATGTATTATCATTATCAGCGGGCTGTTCCGGCTGATCGGGTTGCCTGCCGCCACGGGCGCTTCCTCGACTGCATCCTCGACTGCTCGCTCGGTTGCCGCCTGATAGTGTGAATTTCCTATCATGTATGTTTGTATTTTTAACTAGTTTTTATTAGTTCTAGTTGTGGAAATTACACATTTTTGGTGTAATACTTTGTTTTCATAATTATTTGTAAATAGGTTAGATTAGACATATTCTGAGCTCAAGCAGGTTTTGGTCACTCGAAGTACAGTTGGTGAACCCAAAAAGTGAAAAGAAGGTGCAAAAGTTCAAAGACAAAAGAAGATCCTGAATTTTAGTCTATACTCGGTCGAGTATTAGCTATACTCGATCGGGTATTAGGTTGGAACTTCAAATCGGATCAGATCCGAAGACAAGGGAACATGCAGGGAAGATTTCGGCCACGATTTTATGTCTATACCCGATCGGGTAGACCGACATACCCGATCGGGTATGCCTTTGAATTTCAAACGAAGATCGGTCGAGTATGGTCCGAATACCACTTTCTAAGCATACTCGATCGGGTACTCATATATACTCGATCGGGTATACCCTTAGAAAATAGCCTTAAACCGGTCGAGTATGCCTCGGATCGAGTGTTACACACGTACTCGATCGGGTACCATGTATATACCCGATCGAGTACCCGAATCCCATCCCAAAAGCCTATAAATACACCTCCTTTCCTTCACAAAAAGACATCCAATCCCTTTGTACATCTAAGCTCAGTATAGAATAGTTCTTTCTTTATATTTTTCATCATGTTTAGTCTCCAAATGAGGAGCTAAACTCTTCCATCTTGGTTTTGCTACTTTGAAGCTTAATGAATTTGTAAGTTGTGAGTTATTTTCTTTAATCTTCTTCCTTGAATATTAATTCTTTCTTTCAAAATACTATCTCTATATCAAAGTTGGGGAGTGTTACTAAGATGACAATTAGTTAACATCTTGACATTGGTTATAGTAATAGCTATTTCTTCCTCTATGATAATATTGGGGAGTGTTACTAAGATGACAATTAGTTAACATCTTGATATTAATCATAGTGGGATTCATATATTTTAATATTCTTCCTTGAGTATTAATTAATTCCTATTCATATTTCATGTTAATATCTTAAACATTACTTAAAGTATCAACTAGTATTGTTTCTCATATTAATTATTACTAGAATCAATCGGTTAATACGCTTGTTATTAATCCGGTTCTTTCAACGGTAGTAAACTTGGAATATTAACGCATGCATCTCATGGTTAATATGCCAAGGGGAATTAATTATATTGATTAAACCAATAAACCGCTTGTGTTGAGGTTATCAATCTCAATCGTTTTCATCTTAAGTTTATTGCTACTATCAAGTTAATATACGGCGCTTGTTCTATATTGACTCGATAGTAAGTTTTATTAATGAACGCATCTCGTTATTAATAACTACCCTCGATGAACTGGATATACTCCTCGATTGAGTATTCGAGAGGAAGATAGTTAAAGATATAACCGGGATCGACGAACATTTCATTAAGTGGATAAAAGCAAACCCAAGTCCCCATCTCATTGAATTAAACTCATATAGGTCGTTTATCTTAGTGTTATTAAACCAAACAAATCTAAACCCACCTTGTTACTATTTATATAAAAGAAAAGTATTCCTTTCCCTGTGGATACGAACCTTACTACACTATACTACGTATTAGTGTCGTATTGATTAATTATTTTGAGTGCACCTAACGACGAGTGCACGTCAAATTTGGCGCCGTTGCCGGGGAAAGGCAATTAATTTTTCTTTTATTTCATATCAAGAAAAATAAAAAAAAAATATTAAATAAAAAATATAAAGAGTTCTTATTTCTTCTATTTTCTGAGCTTAGTGGAGTTTATGGTTAAACATCGCTCCATAAACAAAATCACATATCAAACAAACCCAGAAATAGAACAAACTTTCGAGCGGTTGAAAAGTAAATTTTCTAATACCGACTCGGAGGAATCATCTATCAGAGATTCATCCAGCGCTAGTTCTCATTCTAGCGACACCGAAGAGCCAACCACAATGGCTCTTGAAACAAGAACACTACGGGAGCTCACTGCTCCAAATCTCAATCAACAACCACTATGTATTACCTTCCCTACACTCGATGAAGGTAATACATTTGAGCTAAAATCTGGGCTCATACATCTACTGTCATCCTTTCATGGCCTAAGGGGCGAGGACCCCAACAAACATCTCTCGGAATTCCATATTGTCTGCACAAGCATGTGCCCCAATGGAGTCACCGAGGAACAAATCAAATTGAGGGCTTTTCCATTCTCCCTCAAAGACACGGCGAAGGATTGGCTATTCTATCTCCCGTCAGGGAGTATAGATACATGGGCATCAATGAAAAAGTGCTTCCTAGAAAGGTACTACCCTGCATCCGTCTCATCATCTTTGAAAAAACAAATAAGCAACATCGAGCAAAAAGATGATGAGACATTATATGAGTATTGGGAGCGTTTCAAAAAATTGTGTGCTAGCTGCCCATATCATGGTTACACAGAGCAAGACCTCATCCTCTACTTCTATGACGGTCTTGCGGAGCAAGATAGACGCCTGGTGAACGCAGCATCTGGAGGGGGAATTGTCAACAAAACCCCTTCCCAAGCTAGGAACCTCATCTCGGAGTTGGCCGAGAATTCTAGACACTACAATGGGAGGTCATCATCAAAACGGGTCATGGCAGCGGAATCCAACATCTCGTTGGAAAGTCAAGTAGCCGGCTTGACTTCTTTGGTAAAGGATTTCCTTTTAAATCCAAAACACCAAGAAGTCAAGGTCTGCGGCATATGCTCGACACAAGGGCACCCCACCGATTCCTGCCCAACACTACAAGAGGAGAATTCCGAGCAAGTCAATGCTTTGGGATTTCAAGGTCAAAAGAGGTATGATCCACATTCTAACTCCTACAATCCTGGGTGGAGAGATCACCCGAATTTGAGGTATGGGAATCCTCAAAATCAGTCCTTGCCACCAACTTTCCCAAAGCACCAAGGCCAGACGTCAAGCTCAAGTATGTCCACCGAGGACATGATCCGAGCACTCACCTCAAATGTCTCAACCATGCAACAAAACATGGTTCAATTTCAGCACGAGACCAAATCCAGCATTCAGAATTTGGAAAACCAAGTCAGTCAAATTGCAAATGTCGTGAACCGACTTGAAACAAAAGACTCGGGTAAACTCCCATCTCAAACGGAGCAAAACCCGAGACAACATGTGAATGCTATAACGTTGAGAAGTGATGCAACGTTGAAAGAGGCAGAAGAGAACGATGAAGAGACTGAGGATGTGGACCCTGGAAAAGTAGTCCCACCGGAGGAGGAAAACACAGAAACCAAGCTTCCCCCACCCTCATCATATGAACAAGAAATCCCGTTTCCTGAGGCGCTGAAGGAGACAAAGAAGCTAGAAAAAGATGCCGACATCTATGAAACCTTCGCAAAGTGTGAGGTAAACATTCCGCTTCTTAACTTAATGAAAAATGTCCCTCGTTTTACTAAATTCTTTAAAGAATTATGCAAAACAAAAAGAAAAGATAAATTGAAAGGGAAACAAGAGGTTAGAGTTAGTGAACACGTCTCGGCCATTTTTCAGAGGAAACTCCCCGAAAAATGTAACGACCCAGGCATGTTCACTATCCCTTGCAAAATAGGAAACACCACATTTCCTAAGGCCTTGTTGGATTTAGGGGCATCAATAAATGTCATCCCCTATTCTGTTTATAAAACTCTACAACTTGGCCCATTACATCAAACAGGTGTAGTGATTCAATTGGCAGATCATTCTAGTACTTACCCGAAGGGTGTAGTAGAAGATGTGCTAATAGAAGTAGAAAATATGGTCTTTCCTGTTGACTTCTATGTCCTTGAAATGGGAACTGATGACCAAACAACACCCATCCTTTTGGGTAGACCCTTCATGAAGACCGCAAAAACAAAAATTGACGTTTCTAGTGGTTCACTAACTTTAGAGTTCGATGATCAAAAAGTGGAGTTCAACATCTTGGACTCTACGAAAAAACAAATGCAAAATCCAACTTTGTGTTCTTTACATGTTGTTGAACCACAAGAACCGCTGTTTTTCAAAGAAGCGGATAAAATCAGATGTCTTTCGAGAAAGAAACCCCGGCCTTACTGGAAAAGGGCGAAAAATAAAAATGAAAAATGGCCAAATAGGGCCTTGAAAAGTGAAACAAGGGATGCTCATGATCCCACATAAAACAAAACCAAAAAAAATGAATAACGTCGTGCCACGACGTTAACTAAGGCGCTACTTGGGAGGCAACCCAAGTTTATTTTATTTTTATTTAAGTGTGTATAATTCATTTTTTTTATTTATTTAGGATTCATTTTTTGTCTATTTATTTGAGAGATCAGTGAGGGAGGGCACTAATCACGGGTTTTTGGAAGAAAAGAAATAAAAAATGCAGGCTTTGGAGCATCTGGGGACATACCCGATCGAGTACAACCTTATACTCGGTCGGGTATGACCAAAAAGAAAAGGGACCGGGCAGTACTCGATCGAGGAAGCACTCAAAAATTGAAAAACAACGAATACCCGATCGGGTATCACTATACACCCGGTCGGGTATGTATAGAAATGCTAAAATTGAAGGAGACTGACTCCCACACTTGACCGAGTACCTGCTTCAAAAGTAGAAGAAAAAAGCACATACCCGATCGAGTATGGAGGAATACTCGACCGGGTACAGGAGGCAGGCCGCTCAAAAACTAAACTTTCCAGCAATACTCGACCGGGTAACAGTACACTACCCGATCGAGTACAGGAGGCAGACTGCTCAAAAAGGCCACTTTCCAGACATACCCGACCGAGTACCAGCACATACTCGATCGGGTATACGGGTATTATAACCCCAAATCAGCCCCAAAACACTTCGTCTTCTCCGAATTTCCAACCCTATCTCGAACAAAAACGCCCAAACCCCCATTTTTACACCTTCTCTCTACCATATCTCTTCCAAATCTTCACCAAATCCTCCCATGTCAACACCAAAACACTCCCCTCATCCTCCTCTACACATTCATACTCACCAATCCCATTCTCCCCCAATTTTCAGAGGTCCGAAAAACCCTACCCCCCACCTTCCAATTTCGGTTTTCAAAGGCCAAATTCACTCCAAATGGCTCCAAGGAAAGAGAAAGGGCAAAGCTCAAGCACTAGGGCATCCATCCCGGGCTACGAGGACATCCTTTTCGTGGACAACAAACACCGCACACGCTTCATGTCCACAATTTAAAGGCAAGTTAAACCTTCCCGCTTTTTATGCCATGATGCCCTAAAGGAATTAGGAGTATACAAAATGATGAAGAAATTTTTTCATGAGTTGAGCATGGATAAAATTTTCAAAATGCAATACAACTCAAATGAAAAAATTATCTATGAATTCCTAAGCTCTGTGCACTTTGAGAACAATGAAGAGGACTTTAGGGATGATAAACTCAGGTTTCGATTGTTTAATCACAATCACACCATCACAAAACTTGAGTTCGCCGAACACTTTGGTATTCCGGTCCCGTACCAAAAATCTATATCCGACAATACCGCCTTCGGCCATACCCTATGGACCAAGATGACCGGGGAGACTAAATTTAGCTCCTCCCAACTCTACATTAGTCATGTCCAACATCCCGTCCTACGCCTCTTTTTGAAATTCCTTGTCAACTCCTTACTTGGACGTCCCAACAACCATCACACCAGGATGGGGGATGTGTGCCTGATATCGGTAGCCCTATTCCGTATCCACGTAGATTTCAACCTATGTAATCTTATGTGGGCACATCTAAAAAAGGAAAGTGTGGCAAAGGGTGCTATTGTAGTGGGCGGGGTGATTATGCACTTGGCCACAAAGTTCGGGTATACGGATGACTCTCCTATACCCGACTACTGTTTGATGAACATATCTTGGCTGGGCCACTCGGGCTGTACATCTTTTTCACACACCGTTTATGGTGAAGAAAGACCCAGAAATATGTACAACTGGCACATCCACCCCAAACCCCTCAAATACTTCCTCTTGCCCAACCCAGAACTCCCCCAACTCCACTTCAAAACAGGAAGAGCGGAGCAACATTACCTCTTCCCAAACGCCCTCCCACCACATCTCAAGGAACCGGAACAGGAACCTCCCCAAAACCAACCCGATTACGAGCCTTATGAGCAACTCCATAGCCATCCAACCATGAGCCAAGACTTCCCAGAACAAAGCCAAAACCCTCCACCACCCGACTTCTTTCAACAACTTCTGGAGGGTCAACAACTGCTCACGGGAATAACCCAAATGGACAACCGGCACAACCGATTAGAGGAGGAACAAAGAGCCGGTTTTCAAAGATTGGAGGATGAGCAACGAGCCGGCTTTCAACGATTGGAGGAGCTCCGGGAGGCCGATAGACATCGGTATGAGGAAGACCAACATAGGTTCTACGGACCTATGTACTCTTTTATGGCACAGCAGGGATCCTTCCATACCATGGCGAACCCTCCTCCACCACCCTCATGGTATGACCCCACTCATTGGGGTAACTTTGGAGGATCTGGCTCCGGGGGTGGAGGGTACGACGACGGAGATGGCGGGGACACCTACATGGGAGATGGTGGCCAAGGGAGCGGCTTTGGAGGGAGCTACTACGGAGGAGAAGGCGGGCACTAGGGACAGTGCTTGATTCAAGTGCGGGGGAGACACTCATGATGGCACTCATTGTATCCTTGTGAAGAATAAGAAGATTCAAGATAAAGAAGAAGAGAGGAGGAGAAAAGAAGATAACACTAGGAGGCCATTAAACCCAAGATGCTCTTTTGTAATTTGAGTTTAAAACTCATTGTATCCTCATGATGCCCCCTGTCGAGTCACCGGTCAACCGAAGGCACACCTACGACAAGGCTCTCACATTCACCCGAAGGCTCCTATCTCATACAACTACACTTAGAAAAATTTTCTAAGTCCTAAATATTTTTGACCCTCGGTCAAATCTCCATGCAGCTAGAGGGGCCACACGCCCGAAGGCTTGGTGAAACTACACTTGGAAAAATTTTCTAAATCCTAAATATTTCGCCCTCGGTCAAACACCCATGCAGCCCGAGGGGCCACACAACCGAAGGCCTGGTGGGAGGACAACACTAAGAAAATTTTTTCTAAGTCCCAAACAACTGACAACCTAAGCATCAAAGTACGAGGGCATTCATTCACAAGGCATATATTAGAAGGCATTCATTTCACAAAGAAAACAAAGGCATACATCCATAAGGAAAAGAAGATTATATATAAAAGGCCCGAAGGCAGACATTCATTCATCAATAGGGAATAAAAAATTGTTATACACAAAGGCCGAAGCCGAAAGATTGTATAAAAAATTAAAAAGTTTAAGATTTGTCACGGCCAGAGTCCATGACAAATATTTTTATTTTTTATTTTTTTTTGTTGCGGAATAATTAGAATAATATTTGAAAAAAATTAAAAAGTTTAAGATTTGTCACGGCCAGAGTTCGTGACAAACTTTTTATATTTAAAAAAAATAAAAATATTTTTTGCGCACTTTTTATTAAAAATTCAAAATTTAAAATTCATTTAAATTTTTTATAATAATTAAACACTATAAAAGCAATTTATACAATCACAGAATGAATAACCATTATATAACAATAATCATTAGAAATTCATACAATAACAATAATTTAATAAAAATTCAAATTCAAATTTCAAATAAACTAATTATTACAACTCCATATAGTCATCATCAAATGTATTATCATTATCAGTGGGCTGTTCGGGCTGATCGGGTTGCCTGCCGCCACGGGCGCTTCCTCGACTGCATCCTCGACTGCTCGCTCGGTTGCCGCCTGATAGTGTGAATTTCCTATCATGTATGTTTGTATTTTTAACTAGTTTTTATTAGTTCTAGTTGTGGAAATTACACATTTTTGGTGTAATACTTTGTTTTCATAATTATTTGTAAATAGGTTAGATTAGACATATTCTGAGCTCAAGCAGGTTTTGGTCACTCGAAGTACAGTTGGTGAACCCAAAAAGTGAAAAGAAGGTGCAAAAGTTCAAAGACAAAAGAAGATCCTGAATTTTGGTCTATACTCGGTCGAGTATTAGCTATACTCGATCGGGTATTAGGTTGGAACTTCAAATCGGATCAGATCCGAAGACAAGGGAACATGCAGGGAAGATTTCGGCCACGATTTTATGTCTATACCCGATCGGGTAGACCGACATACCCGATCGGGTATGCCTTTGAATTTCAAACGAAGATCGGTCGAGTATGGTCCGAATACCACTTTCTAAGCATACTCGATCGGGTACTCATATATACTCGATCGGGTATACCCTTAGAAAATAGCCTTAAACCGGTCGAGTATGCCTCGGATCGAGTGTTACACACGTACTCGATCGGGTACCATGTATATACCCGATCGAGTACCCGAATCACATCCCAAAAACCTATAAATACACCTCCTTTCCTTCACAAAAAGACATCCGATCCCTTTGTACATCTAAGCTCAGTATAGAATAGCTCTTTCTTTATATTTTTCATCATGTTTAGTCTCCAAATGAGGAGCTAAACTCTTCCATCTTGGTTTTGCTACTTTGAAGCTTAATGAATTTGTAAGTTGTGAGTTATTTTCTTTAATCTTCTTCCTTGAATATTAATTCTTTCTTTCAAAATACTATCTCTATATCAAAGTTGGGGAGTGTTACTAAGATGACAATTAGTTAACATCTTGACATTGGTTATAGTAATAGCTATTTCTTCCTCTATGATAATATTGGGGAGTGTTACTAAGATGACAATTACTTAACATCTTGATATTAATCATAGTGGGATTCATATATTTTAATATTCTTCCTTGAGTATTAATTAATTCCTATTCATATTTCATGTTAATATCTTAAACATTACTTAAAGTATCAACTAGTATTGTTTCTCATATTAATTATTACTAGAATCAATCGGTTAATACGCTTGTTATTAATCCGGTTCTTTCAACGGTAGTAAACTTGGAATATTAACACATGCATCTCATGGTTAATATGCCAAGGGGAATTAATTATATTGATTAAACCAATAAACCGCTTGTGTTGAGGTTATCAATCTCAATCGTTTTCATCTTAAGTTTATTGCTACTATCAAGTTAATATACGGCGCTTGTTCTATATTAACTCGATAGTAAGTTTTATTAATGAACGCATCTCGTTATTAATAACTACCCTCGATGAACTGGATATACTCCTCGATTGAGTATTCGAGAGGAAGATAGTTAAAGATATAACCGGGATCGACGAACATTTCATTAAGTGGATAAAAGCAAAACCAAGTCCCCATCTCATTGAATTAAACTCATATAGGTCGTTTATCTTAGTGTTATTAAACCAAACAAATCTAAACCCCCCTTGTTACTATTTATATAAAAGAAAAGTATTCCTTTCCCTGTGGATACGAACCTTACTACACTATACTACGTATTAGTGTCGTATTGATTAATTATTTTGAGTGCACCTAACGACGAGTGCACGTCACCGCCTCACCTGCTGCGACCTCCGGGAGTTTGAAATGGTTGATCATAATACGAATACGGAAAAGTGTTGGACAGAGTGCTGTAATTGCCGAAACTCATACCGCCCATGCCGCCCATGAAGAGAATTTGAGGGGTCATCTCAGGTTGCTGAATGTGCATGGGAGGGAGATAGGTGGCGTTGAAACGCTTCATTTGACGTTCAAACTCAGCCAACCGTTCTCTAGTTCTTCGGTCCTCTTCCTCCCGTTCCGCCAATTGTTTCTCCAGATGGGCAACCCGTTCATCATACACTTGATGAGAAGATGAGCTTGCTCCTTTGGAGTTTTGCAAGATCCGTATACATTCAGCCCCCATGAACGACACCCGACCCTTGTAAACTCCGGTAGCCGCCAAGATGGCATCATCATCTTGACTCTCATCAAGATCGGCATCCGAGTTACCACTCTCATTTGTCACAGCCCAATCCGTGACAAATCCGTGACTAATTAATCTATAGAGGTCGCCCAAATTTGGAGTTTATTCGTAAAGCTTTAGAAGTCATTGGGTTTAAAGGATCTTTTCATTTAGGCGTTTTGGAAAAAAACATATTTTGATTCGTTTTGAGTATGAAGAGGGTTATTTTCGTTGTTGGAATCGCCAAAGATGGAATTTAAGAGGATATGTTATGAGGGTAACCAAATGGACTCTGGAATTCCGTCCTAATGTGGAGTCTCCGGTGGTTCTGGTTTGGATTTCAGTGGAGGGTTTGCCTCTCCATTTACACGATACGAAGAGAGCCTTGTTTGATATTGCAGGTTTAATTGGTAAGCCTTTGCAGATTGATGCTGCCACGGCTAACTTATCCAGGCCTTCAGTGGCCCGGGTTTGCATTGAGCTGGACGTCACCCAGGAGTTGCCTCAGAAATTATGGATTAATTGTGGCAAGAGTGGATCTGCGCAGCCTATTTTATATGAATACATGCCTAATTACTGCTCTTTCTGTTTGCATTTGGGACACTCCTAGACCGAATTCCCCAAACAGAATCTAGGCATCTCTTTGGCAGACCAGGCTACTAAAGAGATTTGGGTGGAAAAAAGTAAGGAGATCATGAGTAATCAGGCTAAACAAGCTAAGCTCACACCACATGAGAAAGGAAAGACAATTATTACACATGCTTCTCAGAAACCCAAGGAAAACCAAAAAACAAATAACTGCACAACTTTAATGGTTGTTAATCAACCATCTACATCTAAACCCCATAATATACAGAGTGATGATGAGACAGACACTGAGGAAGTCTTTCATGAGGAGCCCCCGGCCTCAGGATTGCAGGTTTCACCTCAACAAAATGAGCTTGATAGGGATAGTCTGATGAAGCTTCTCCAGAAGCAAGTACCTGGAATATCAAATAATAAATTCATTGGTAGCATTTCTGATGACTGTCAACTAAAGGAGCTACAAAAAAGCAACAATTTGATCCTATACTTGCTTTCAAGCACTATTCTTCTGATAGTGAGTCTAGTAAGGAAGTTTCTATGGAAGCGTGGAATGTGGGGTGGGATGAGTTAGTTGCTAAAGTGGATATTATGGCCAAAAGGTTGGACATGGAGTTAGAGGATATGATGCAGACTAGCGAGGAGGAGAATCAGCCTCATGACTCTACTCATTCTACTTTACCTGTGGATCCAGCTGGTGCAGATGGGGATCATGATGGTCAGGCAGATCAAGAGGGCTTCACAGAGGTCATTCATAAGAGGAATAGAAGAAAGGACACACAAGTAACACCTAGGGTTACTAGAAATGCTACAAAGAAAAAGGAAGGATTAGTTATGTCAGTTCGTGTGCAATTGGACAGTAAGCTGGCTTCTCAAAATTTCCCTAATTCACCTAAATGAATTGTTTATGGTGGAATGTTAGGGGGTGGAATCTGCCAGAGCTAGGTTAATATCTTTAACTAAGCAATGGCAGGTTCAGATTCTTGCAGTTATCGAACCTATTTTGGATTTTTCTAAAGATGAGTCCTTTACTTTGGACTTCGGTTTTTCCAAAGTTTTGTCTTCTAGATGTAATAAAATTTGGGGGTTTTATGACCATTCTGAGGTGGATATTTCAGAGGTTTCTTTTCATGATCAGTTCATCCATTTTAAATTTAAGAGAGGCCAAGTGGAACGCTGGTTAACTATGGTTTACTGCAAACACAATTACATTGATAGAAGGGAGCTGTGGGATTCTTTGGTGGAGTTCTCTAGAAACATTCAGGAACCTTGGCTTATTGGTGGTGACTTTAATGCTATTATGAATCATAATGAGCATCAATGAAGATCTATTCCTAATCTTAATAGCATGATGGGTTTCTCTAATTGTGTAGCAGACTGTGATTTGATTGAGCCTAATTTCTCAGGTCCCTCTTATACATGGGCAGGGGTGAGGGCTAATGGCTCTGGAGGAGGCTTGATAGATACTTGTTCAATAATAAATGGAATGATCTATTTACTAAAATTCAAGTGGATATACTTGAAAAAAACCATCTGATCATACCCCATTACTTATCAGGTGTTCTTCTGAGGAATTTAATGGCCCTAGGTCTTTTAAATTTCAAAATATGTGGGTGGAGCATCCTAAATTCTTGGATACAGTTCTAGCAAGCTGGAATAAGACTCCTACTGGAGGGGGGATGAGAGGCTTGATGAATAAGCTAAAGTGTCTCAAAAATGATTTGAAATGCTGGAATAAGGAAAGTTTTGGAAACATTTTTGAAGGTATAAGAAGGTGTGAAAATCTTGTGATGCAGGCTGAAAAGAATTTCATGGAAGATCCTACTGCAATTAACAGAGAACTATGGAACCAACATAAAGCTCTCCTTATCTCTAAGCTTAACCTGGAAAGGAAATACTGGAAACAGAAATCACATGTAAAATGGTTAAAGGAAGGCGATGCTAATACAAGTTATTTTCATTCTTATGTGAAAATCACGCATAGAAGGCAAGGTATTAGCTCTATTCAAAATGAGAAAGGAGATGTGGTTTCTTCTTTACTAGATATTGGGTAGGCTACCATTGACTTTTACATCAAACTTTACTCTGTTTCTCAGCCTGTTTCATCTGCAGATATTCTACACTTCATTCCAAGCTTAGTTTCTGCAGAAGATAATCATCATCTAATGTTTTTGCCACAAGAGGAGGAAGTTAAAAAACTGTTTGGAACCTTAATCCAAATGGGGCTGCTGGGTCTGATGGATTTAATGGTAAATTATTTAAAAAGTGTTGGCATATAGTTGGTGTGGATCTGGTTAAAGTTGTGGAGGAATTCTTTTTAGGGATTTCTAATCCTAAAGGGTTATCTACCAGTCTGATTGTGTTAATTCCTAAGATCAATAACCCTTCTTCCTTTGCTGATTTTAGACCCATTTGCCTATCTAATTTTGTGAATAAGGTTTGCACTGAGGTTTTTCTTGACAGACTCTCTTTGATTCTTCCTAAAATCATCTCTCCAGAGCAGATTGGGTTTATGAAAGACAAAGATATGGTGGATCATATTATAATTGCCCAGGAAATGATTCATTCTTTGAATAAAAAAGTGAAAGGTTCTAATGTTGTTGTTAAACTTGATATGACAAAAGCATTTGATAAGATGTCCTGGGACTTTATTGCTGCTATTCTGGAAAGATTTGGTTTTTCTCACATGTTTATTCAAGTTATTATGAATAATCTGAAATCTACATACTTCTCTATTTTGGTTAATGGGGTGCCACAAGGTTTTTTCCAACCTAAAAGGGGGGTTAAGCAGGGTGAACCACTTTCTCCCTTTCTTTTTATCCATGCATCAGAAGCTTTCACTAGAGGTATTGCATGGCATATTAATAATGGGTCCATTAAGAAATTCTGGATGGGATCTTATGGTTATTCAGCCCCCCATTTAGTTTTTGCAGATGACTTGCTGATCTTTCTAAATGGTGATTCTAGATCTCTTCTAAACTTTAAAGAATTTCTTAATTCTTACCAAATAGCTTCTGGGCAGTCCATCAATCTGCAGAAAAGTTGATTCTAATCTTCTGGGAATGAGAGAAGCTGGCCTTCCCATCAAATATTTAGGAGTTCCACTGCACAAAGGAATGAACAGAGTTAGTCATTGCATGGACCTTATTCATAAATTTGACTCTAAGCTCTCAACCTGGAAACAGAGTCATCTGTCAGTGGCTGGTAGATTGATTCTATTAAAACATGTGTTAAATACAATTCCCTTACATATATGGCAGCTGATAAACTCCCAAAAAAAGTTATCAATATCATTGAGAAGAAAATGGCTTCCTTTCTTTGGGGTTCTTCTAATTCAAAAAGGAAATATCATTGGGTGAAATGGTCTCATCTATGCTATCCAACCGAGGAGGGGGGACTTGGTATTAGAAGCCTTTCAGATATTGAAAAAGCATTTTCTATTAAACTATGGTGGAAATGGAAGACTGGGGACTCTATTTGGGCTAATTTTTTGAGAGCTAGATATCCTAGAGGCCCAAATATGATCCCTAAAGTCTATGACTCTCCAATTTGGAGAAGAATTTGTTCTATTAATGAGTTTGCTTCATCACTGTGTGGTGTGAACTCTGATGAGAGTATTTTTGGGAACCTACAGCCTCAGGTGTTTTTTCTCTTAAATATGCTTATGAGGAAGTTAGGGATGAAAGATCTACTACCTTTAATTCAAAGCTCTGTTGGCATCCTAAGCTTCCTCTAAAGATCAGATTGTTCCTATGGAGGTTGCTTAATGGTTCTCTGTCTATTTCAGATAATTTGTCTAGATTCCAGACAGTTATGAATCCTTCTATATGCCCTCTTTGTAGAGCCCATTCTGATGCGGTGGATCATATTTTCTTTGGCTGTACAAGGATTAGACCAGTGTGAGGTTATTTTATGGTGATTTTTGGAGTTTCTATATCTCATCAAACAGATTATATTAGGCATGTCCTCATTACTTGGTGGATTCAAGCAGGTTGTAAAACGCTTGAGGATATTTTCAAGCATTGTTTACCGAGAATTATTGGTTGGCATATATGGAGAAGCTATACTTCTTTGGTGTGGGGTACTGCTGATAGCAGACTGACTCCTATATCTAATATACAACAAATCAAGCAATATACATGTAGTTGGGTCACTACTATTAAGCCTAAAAGATTATGGAAGGTCGGAGATACTCTATTTGAAGAGCAATTGATACCAAAAGATTTTAGGCTGGGTAAGCCTTTGATAAAATCAATTACATGGCAGAAACCGAAGAACACTCTAAAGCTTAATATTAATGCGAGTTACTTATCTTATCAAGCTGCTGAGGGTGCTATCTTGAGAGATTCTGACGGGAAACTGGTTGTTGCTTCCTCTTTCCCGATCTCGGCTTCATCTTCGTTTGAAGCTGAGCTTGCTGCTGTCCTTCATGCTACTTTGTGGGTGATGTCCCTAGGGTTTCGTAGCTTCCATGTTGAGATTGACGCCATGGAAGTGTTGGAGCATCTGTAGCGAAGAAGGATTGGAAGGAGAAGAGACGAGGTTAATCGATTGTTGGATATGTCTGAAGAGAGTGATGTTTCATATTCCGGTGCTTTGAGAGAGGCCAACTAGACGGCACACTATTTAGCCTTTGCTGATATGGGCCGGCCCATTATTATTTCTAATTTGGCGGATCTTCCTATTCAGGCTCGAAATGCTTACTACTTTGATTTATTTGGGCTGTCTTCCTTGCGATTTGCTTATTAATTCTTTTTTGGCCCGTTTTTCTGTTTGTTGATGTAATTTTGCTTCTGTTTGACCTTTTTTGGAGAAGTTTGGTTTGGCCCCCTTCTCTGGCTGTATGTTTCTATCTTTTATTAATAATATTCTGGCACATGACCCCTTGACTTCTGTCCCACTGATTTTGGTGGTTTGCCTTCCGGGGTAAAAAATGTAAAAAAAAAGGTGTAAAAGTCTATAAATAAGTGTTGATGTGATGTGTAGAAGTCTACAATGACTGAAACTAGTTACACAGTTGGTGAGACCCGTAAATGCAGAAGCAGTGCAGAAAATCCGTGACCTGATGGATAGATCTCTTGAAAGCTTTGGCAGCATCGTAGACTTTGATTCAGACTCATACAACGTTTCAAAAGGAAAAAAACTTTTGTAGGAAACTTATTCGTGTGCAACAATGTTCAGAATATATGGAACCAATAAACGCAGAAGCTAAAGAGAGAATTAATGTCACGCCCCGGACCTATCTGGACACGTCAACAATCCGCTGTACAATATGAATAGTCAACCGTAGTCTAACTCATCCATATTATACAAGGCGTCTCGAATATCATTCACACATAAGTCATCCATAAACATACATAATAAGTAATTGAATACGCAGCGGAAATCATTGTTTGAAAACAAATGCCACACGGGGCAAACACGAGCACGCAGACTCCATAATGGAAAAAAACAATATCCATGAGCATGTTTAAATTGTTTAAAAACAAAATGGAGGAAGCACGAACCAAGTCTTCCCCCCGAGATGATCGCCCGATCAACAAGCATAGGTAGCAAGCTCTAGCCTCAACATGAAATGGTGGTGGGACCCCCATCCCCCTGAAAGGGGGTCAGTACTCTATACGGCTATAAAGTACTGGTGTGGATGACATCTAATAGATATACAATAAGTATTTCAAACACAAGACCCTCAAATAGGGTGATAAAATAATCTAGGCCGTAACCCCAAGTTACCCCTTTTCAAAATATACTTACTTTATATATAAAGTCAAGTAGTCGGCCCGTGGCCCAAACTTCATTTACAAAACATAACCCAAACCCCGTGACCCCTAGTCACGACAATACATAGGGTTCAACCCTAACACGTATGTTTGCATTTCTCAAGTCCAACTCGACTACATCACCATGCACATCAATCACAAGTCAATTACTCCACCAATCTTCGACATCATGTTCACCCATGCAATTCTAGAGCATCGGGCTCAATTACATCTCCTTACATGGGCTGAACCTAAACCTCATGTCTACCCAATGCAATTCTAGAGCGCAGGCTCAAGTACATCTCCTTACATTGGCATAGACCCCAATTCCTAAGCACTCGCTATGCCTAGAATTGTAATATCAAAAATCTATTTTGGGACATCCTTACGGACTGCCTCATCATGATCTTAGCATCACATTACATCAATTTAGTCACTTGCATCACAATCAAGTACATCAATTACAATCAAATCCTTAGATTCAATTCCTTAACAATTACAACAATCATTAACTAGTATTTCAATACTATTATGATTATTCTTATCCATCATATATTCAATTTGTAAATCCCTACATATTTAGAGATATGCAGCAACAACTTAATCATCCAACGTAATACATAAATAATCATTTATGTATCTACACAATTCACACATGAGTAAAAATGCCTATTTCACACAATAGTTCATTAAACTCCATTTTTATCAATATGATTTCCAAATCATTTGAAATTTCATTCCTTATCTAATATATCAATATTTCATCAATAATCAGTCATTATAATCCATGAAAAATATGATTTAAGCATTTAGGTAATCTCATGTTTAACCTACAAGTTGTAAGCAACTAGATGTCGATCCTCACCTTAAATGAGCTTTAAATTGTTCCTTCTCAATCCAATGCTCAAGCTTCAGCCAAGGGGGTTTGAGAATTGATTCCTTGCTTATAAATGGGTGTTAAACAGCCTCCTCAAGGTGCTTTCTCAACTCCTAACCGAAGACACGAAAACAGCCCCTAGAACGGGTGTTTTCCGACGAATTCGTTCCCTAACCTTTCAAGGTTTAACCTAAGTTAGTATCTAACCTTTCCAACAATTAAAGTTACTCTATAACAACATTTTATACACTTAAACCAGTGTATAATAGTTCTTCAATCATTCATAGGATTTAGGCAATAGAAAGGAAGATTTTGGATTCGAACTTACTTTGAATACCAAAAACGTATTCTGCGAGGTTGCGTTCTGTTCGGATGATTTGGAGGACTTAAACTGCTCCGTTTTCTTCAAACCGAACGTCTATGGATTCCACTTTTCGAGAGCTTTCAGCGGACACCCTCCAAGACCCTTTTGGATGAGTAGAACTCGAGATATGAGTCGCACAAGAAGGCCTACCCACCTGGAAAATATCATGCGGCCAACTCTCCTATCTCCCTCTAGAATGGTTTGTGCAGCCCTTCCTTCTTCCTTATCCCTTTGAGTTCGAATGGGGTTGAGGGAGAGGTGTTTAGGAGCTCTCAAAACGTCATCTAAACGTGTGGCTCATAAAAAGAAGGTAGGATGTTTGATCCCAATCAAACATGGGATGGTCCTCCTCTTTTATTTCTCTTTTGTATTGTTTGAGCTCTCAATTCAATAGGTCCGCCCCATTTATGTGTTCTAACTTATTCTACCTGTTTTGCAGGTGCTAGAAAGGTGTGGGCGCCCTCCTATGTCCCCTAATTAATTTGGGAGCAAAATATCTACCAATACTTCCAAAAGTGGAAAGATGGGTCATTGGGTCCTATTGTTTTTGCAAAGATGAGACTATAGGCATTTGTATTCTTCTCCAATCATTCTATCACTTATTTATTATATTAATATTTATATATCTGGGCTACCAACCGTGTGGGTCACCCTCCAATGGGTCTAGGACGCCATTCTTGAATAATTACTATTTTTAGGAGATTAGGCCCAAGATAACATTTGGGTTGCCCGTCCGCTCTTAAATTGTACTGAGGGGTTGTATATCTTTATTTAAGGATATGGGCCCCAATATCAATAATATGGCCCAATTAATTATTTAGAAGTCCAATACCATTATATGAGCCCAAATAGTAATATGATTAATCATACGTTCTGTAAAACTTTAATCGTTTTACAATTGTTTGAAAACAGGGAAATTCAATACATAAGCTTTGAAATTAAATTTGAATTTCCAGGACGTTCGGGTGCGGTGTCACAATTAACGAGTTGTTCGTTAGGCCTCTTGATGAAATCTTTGACGATGATGAATGAATTTGTGTTTGTTTGTTTATCAATAATGTTACTTGTTAAATGATGGATAAATTTGTGTTTGTTTGTTTATCAATAATGTTACTTGTTAAATGTAATGAAAATTTGAATTATTATAATTTTTGACTGAATAATGTTAAAAATCAAATTATTAAAATGTAATTAATTTTCAATTTCCAAATATTAAAAAAATTGTAGTTGTAATTATTTTAACATAATTTCGTCCACAATTTTATTAATTAATTAATCGCCATTTTACATTATCATAATTGTATATTAAATATTGAATTTTTAATAAAATTCGGTTTATCTTGACTAGAATATTATATGTAATAATTATTTAAATGATTAAATTCCGAAATTAAAAAAAATCAAACAAAAACAATTTAATTGAAAGTGATTAAATTGGTTACACAAATTAGCAATACAATTAATCGCTATCAGAATCGATATTTTCTTCATAATAAATTTCTTCTTCTGTATCTTCATTATTATCTACTCATTCTTCTTCTTCCTCCTGTTCAGAGTCTTGTTCTTGTTCATACATTTCAACAATTCACGCTCAGATTGAGGTTCTGCGGGCGGAAGGTGTGTTTCTGGCATGACTTCAACATATCGGACATTTGGATCACATAACTCAATGTAATGGTTGACCATCTCAGCAATAGGCGGAGTTTGGAAAAAATCTTACTGAAAAGCATCAAAATCAACATCCTTGTGCTGAGTCTGTGATCCAATTTTGCTAGAACGGATAGTACATGCACACACCCAAGGACTCGGTGTGCACCTGGTTGAAGGATACTCTGCATAATAAACCTGAGTTGCTTGTTGAGCGAGTATAAAAGGCTCATTTTTCTGATACACGCGAGAGTGGTTGACGTCAATTATATTATACTTTGAATTTTTTTCTCACACCACGTGTAGGATCGACCCATGTGTAGCGGAATAAAACGCATTTCAATTCTTGCCCACCAGAAGGCAATTGAAGTTTGAGAATCTCATGCAAGAAACCATAAAAATTGGTTTGTGAGTTATCTGAACCGATGGTTGGGACACATAACCCAATGTTCATTGTTGGCCTGTCTTGTCCATAATCGACTGTGTGATACGTGTAACCATTTATCACATATGAATGCCAAACTTTTGCATAGGAAGGACCCCACATTAATGATACTAACAGAGGGTCGTCAATTCCACAGCAGTTGATCTGTAAATCAAAACATGATAGCATTGGGTAATTATTAAAAATTATTAGCTAATAGTATATATAATGTGTATATATATACCTGATGTTTGTACCATGCAATAAAATCAGATTCCACCAATGCATCAATTTCATCATCAGAAAATGCTGATAAAGACACTGTAAATTCACTGTGAATTCAAACGTAAAGATAGTATAACACTCTTGGTGAAAGTTATGGCTTTATTACAAATATAATAATAAATTTAACTTACTTATGAAACAGTATGATTTGTGGACAATTCATCAGGATGTAAGTGTGTGCAATTTGAAGTTCTCCACTTACGATGTAACGGTGAGTCGCAGCTCCTTTACCTCTACTTGGGTAATTGAAAATGGAAACTACTTTGTCATATGCATCCTCACTGATGTCATCGTTCCGGGCAGGCCTCTTTCTTTTAGAGATGATTTCACGCTCAAACTAAAAAGATGAAAACGTTGAGATTTCTTGTTGAATGTATGCTTGACAAATTGAAGCCTCAATGTGTGTCTTGTTTGTCACTTTTTTTTCAACTCTCCCAGGAATCTGTCATGCAAAATAAAAAATGTAAACAAACAAATGTTCTTATTAAATAAATCTTCAAATATAAATGAAATTGTGACTAACCTTTCAAATCTGTACATCCAACGATAGAAGATGGGTCCTCCATCGAAAGATGTATTATAAGATGTTTCATTCCATCGAAAAATGATGGAGGCAGTATTTTTTCCAAATTACACATCAGAATGGGCACGAAGTCTTCTAGTCTCCGGAAGGATTCAACATCCAAAACAGTTGAACATATTGACTAAAACAATAGACTGATTCCAGTAATACAGCCCCATACGTCTGCAGGAAGCATCTCTTTCAGTGCAATCGGCAGAAGTCTTTGCATGATTACATGAGCATAATGAGTTTTCATGCTCGATGTCATGGTTTGTTTGTCCATGTCCACGCACCTGGACATGCTAGAACAATAGCCATCTGAAAACTTTAGAGACACAAGCCACTCTAAGATTGATTGCTTTTGTGCATCTGTGAGTTGATAGACTGCTTTAGAACATTACCACTATGTTCTAGATCAACAGAAAGTTCGGGTCTATCACACCACATTGTCATGTCTTTTCTAGATGCAAGGTCGTCTTTGGTTTTGGCTTTGAAATCCATCACCGTGTTAAATATATTGTCAAAGACGTTCTTCTCAATGTGCATGACATCTAAATTGTGACGAATGAGAAGGTCTTTCCAATATGGCAACTCCCAAAATATACTCCTCTTTGTCCACTTATGGGTATCACAATACTCATGTGGCTCCTTATGTGGCTCTTGCACTGCCGAAGGAATACGTTAAACCCTGTTCAAAATTTGTTCGCTTGTAAGTCTCGGGGGTGGGGGGTCTCGTACCACTCTTCCATTAATGAAAGATTTTGTGTCCGTTCGATATAAATGGTTTGTCAGGAGGAATTTGTGGTGACAATCAAAGTAACTTGGTTTCCCGCTGAATTTGAGCCAACTGGCACCTCATTTCTCCATACATATCGGACATCCCATAAAACCGTGTGTGCTCCATCCTGAAAGCATACCATAGGCAGGGAAGTCGTTAATGGTCCAAATGATGGCAGCTTTCATGATAAACATCTCATCTCTTGAAACATCATAAGTTGGTGTCCCAATGGCCCAAAGTTCTTTCATCTCCTCGATAAGGGGTTGGAGATAGATGTCTATCCTTTTTTAGGATCCAAGTGACCTGGACAAATTAAAGTCGAAAAGATGAAATGGCTTTTCATGCACATGTCGGGAGGTAGATTGTAGGGATTTAACATGATTGGTCAACATGAAAATTTCTTCCCAAACTTTCCAAAAGGAGCGAATCCGTCTGAACACAATCCCAGTCGCACATTCCGTGGCTCCATTGCAAACTGAGGATGACATCGGTCAAAGTGTCTCCAAGCTTCACAGTCCGAAGGGTGAGACATCAAACCCTCTTTGGTTTCGTGCTCAACATGTCATGTCATGTGTCTCACGGTAGCATTTGAAGCATATATCCTCTTTAGACGTGGAGCTAGTGTGAGGTAAAATAACTTAGACAATGCAGACCGATATCGTGTTTTTTTTTCTTAGAGGAACAAGTTTGTATCTCTGTCCACCACAGAACTTGCAGCTCTCAAGTGTTTCATCATCCTTCGAGAATAACATACATCCTTTAGGGCACACATCAATTTCTATACAAGGAAGCCCTAACTGAGAAATTATTTGCTTCATGTTATAATATGAATCAGGAAGACTGTGGTCACGCGGTAGCATTCCTCCAATTGACTGCAACAGCCTAGACATGCAAGTTTCAGGGAGACTGTACTTAGCTTTAATGTTCATCAACTTTGAAACGGCAGATAGCTGAGAGTATCCCTCACAATCAGCATACAGAGGTTGATCGGCACCTTTTAGAACATCTTGAAATCTCTCAGCTAAACCTTCAATATGAGAGACAGGAGAATTAAGATTTTCATCCGCATATGGTTGATACGAGGTCGAGGCTTCAGGAGTATCGTTAAATGGCTGTGGAGGGTTAAACTGAGACATCGAGGCACCGTATACATCATAGACCATTCTTTGGTCCCAGTTCATTTGAGCATAATCTCTCCACCTACTCATCTCGTTAGGGACGTTACGAGACGAACCTACTGGTTGTGATAAAAGTGATGGATCAAAAGGTTCGCCATGAGAAGTCCAATTGTAATAATTGTCAACGAAACCTTTTTCATACAAATGCACACAACCTCGTCGAGGTCTTTAAATTTGAGATTTTTACACTTGACACGTGGACATCTGATTCTATCACCTTCCATATGATCCTTATGTTCAAGTGCAAATTTAATAAACTCTTGAATTCCATCAAAATATTCAGTTCACATTCCTCTTTTTTCGCCATGTTAATCATACATCCAACTTTTATTTTGTTTGTACATAATGCCTCAAATGACAAGTCTTATCTGCATAAACATGGAAAATGATAAACTCATAAATTACATCTTTCACTCTTTCAACAGATATTGTATTGTACTCTAAGTGAATTTTAACTCCTATCACTCGAATGGGAATGCACTACCATATACAGAGTATAAAACTATTTGTCAATTATTAACGTGCCCGCTGGAAGATCAATTATTAGAGTTTGTCATGGACCTTGTCATGGATCCATCCGTGATAATTTGTTTTTGAACTTTGTCATGGAGTTGTCACGGATGCGTCTGTGACATTTTTTTTTTGGAATTTTGTCACGGATTTGTCATAGATAGATCTGTGACAAATGATCTGGAACTAAATATATTTTGGCCGGAGTAAATTGCTGGTCATCGGAAGCTGTTTGTCACGGATTACATCCGTGACAAAAGTCTGTCACGGATTTTTGTCACGGAAATATCCGTGACAAACCCTTCATGACAAACCAACAATATCTGTGACAAAGCCCGTGATAAGTTTGTCACGGCCCGGATCCGTGACAAAAAGCCATGACAAACGGGTTGTTTTTTTTGTAGTGCGAGAAGCCTCAAGTTATCTACTTATTTTATGTGCGCAAATATGGACATTTCTCTCTTTCTTTGTACTATATGTTAAGGATGTTTTTACTTGGACTGTAATTTGCTGGTCTGGTCTGGTCTGGTTTCTTTGTATTTTTATAACTATCCAAGTCTGATCTGGTCTGGTCTGGTCTGGTCTGATCTGGTTTGATCTGGTCTGGAACGAATTACAGTCCAAATAAAAACATCCTAAGTGTCATCAATCATCATAAACATTGTTTGGTCACATGTTGATCTTAAAAACACGTGGATAAACATTCTATGTCGTTTCACTCAATTGTCCACTTGGATAAATACATGCATTGTTTTATATTTTGCCTAAAATTATAAATCATACTCCCTTCGTTTCTGAAACAAGTTCCACATTTAACTTCACACATATTAAGAAAATAAATTTGACTTTACTGTGGAGTGCACTGTTTGGCACTTTTTGAACATTGTTTGGCACTGTTTGAACACTGTTTGACATTGTTTTGATGTAGATAATTTGCCAAATGAGGAAATGTTTAAAAATGGAACTTAATTTTGAATCTGCCCGAAAAGGAAAGGTGGAACTTGTTTCAGAAACGGAGGGAGTAGAAGCAAGTGGCTCTACAATGCTAAATTTACCATCACTCACCAATTCTACAATAAATTGTTTGTTGGGAGATTTCAACAAGTATGAGCGAAACGTACGGTTTTTCAAATTAAGACCGAAGATTAGCATAAGACTCAACTACACATGAGACGATGAGATCAAGTGGGAGAAGAAGAACACATTCTCCACAAATTCAATCGAACCAGAGACGGATTGCAAGTGTAGGTTTCTGACTTTTCGCCAATCAGATTTACATCCACCAGATTTCTGGATTTGTACCGCCGCACCAATCTGTCCTTCAAAACTTAAATCGAAGGTAGGAATCGAGGGTTGAGGGCTTAAAGGCTGTGGAGGAGGAGGTGAGGCGGAGGTGAAGTCGGAGGTCGCAGGTCCACGAGGTGAAGGGTAAAATTGGAAAGAAAAAATAGAATTTCCTGAAATAGAATTAAGTAAATCACACGGATGGAAAAAACATGACCAAGTCCTATTTTTGTAAACTTACATTGATTTAGTCTTACGAATAGCACTTTTCTCTTGTTTGTTTCCATGCTTACGACAGATTTATCTTTGCTTTTTATTTTTAGAAATTGCTCTAAAGAGGAGCAAAAATGTTTTGAAATTACAAAATATGAGTATAATGTTTTTAATTTCCTGAATATGAGTAATCTGTCAAGTTTGGAAAAAAATATCATGTATAAATCCTATTAATGCCAAACTTGGCAGAAATTTACTCCTATTCAAGGAATAAAAAAAACATGATACTCCTGTTTTGGAATTTCAAAACTTTTTTAGAGGAATTCTCTCTTTTATTTTCGATCTTCATACTTCCTAGTTTTTTGATTGTTATGATTTGAGATTCACCACTTGAGATTGTGAATAAGGTTTATATTTGGAGAATACAGTATGAATGTATGTCCATTGCCCGAGATTATAAATTCATCTTTGTTTTTTCGTACCTCCTTGAACCACAATTTAATTTGTGTTTGTGTTCTTCGGAGTTCTTCCATAGTTCCACTGATTAAAAAAAACAGTTCGGAATAATGGGAAAAGGTGCAAATAAGCCCTCATACTAACCGAAAAAAGTGCAAATCACCCTTTTTATAGGAGGATCTGTCCGGCCGTCACCATTTGGGGTGGTTCCCGGTGGAATTATTTGATGAATGTTTTTGAGCATATTCTTCATTAAGTCTAGTTTACCCATACCAAATTGTACCTAAAAATGCAATCGGGAAGGCAGTCAAATAAATGTTTGAAGATAACTGCGCACTTAAACAGCGCAGTATATTTCAGAAAATCATTTGACTTCCTTACCGTTTGAATTTTTAGCTGAAATTTGGTATGGGTAAACTAGACTTAATGAAGAAGATGCTAAAAGTTATTTATCAAAAAAATCCACCGGGAACCGCCCCAAATGGTGACGGCCGGACAGAGTCTCATATAAAAGGGATTGTTTGCACTTTTCCAGTTAGTTCGAGAGCTTATTTGCACCTTTTCCCCGAAATAATTGATCATGAGCTATAATTTCAGAAGTTATAATCTTATACTACCCTGTCCTGAATTTAGGCACATAAATTTATATGATAAAATGTTGTTTTTATTTTCTAATCATACCCCTATTTTAAGCAAACCGTGTAATAATGTAAGTATATGTAGTTTTGACATTTGCTATTGAAAAAATACTTTTTGTGAAAATGACAGATTTATTTTGGGACACTAAAACAATGGGAATATATATGTCTAAATCACGCAAGGGTGTTGATGTGAATGTTGTTTTTGGTTTATTTTAGAAAAAATGCAAATAAATGCAAAATTGTGAATGTTAAGCGATTTAAGAACATTGAGAACGGCATCACATGTTCACGATTATGTAATAAGGGGGTTTTCAGAATTATGGGGAGTATAAATGATGTGAAATTCGAAAACATGAAAGTTATGTTTTCCCCTATGTAAGAGTGCATTAATGATCCAGAAATAATAAGTTTTGATATTAACATACATTAATATGATATTAATTGTTCATATGAAAAAAATCTAACACTTAGGACACGTTTACTTCACGGGTTAGTAAACGGTGCTTATTAAGACTCGCGTTAATAAGCGGTGCATAAAATAAGCAATGTTGTAAGCTCATGTTTACTTCAAAGGATTTAAAATACCGTTTAACATTAAAATGTCCAAAATAACCCTATAGATATATACACACACAAACATTCATGAACACAAGTATATAATATAATATGTGGGGTCACCTCGTACGCTTAGTCGCTTACCCACACCCCTAACCCATACCTGCCCTGTACCCCCACCCCTCACCCTACCCCCAATTCTACACCCTTGACTCCCACCCCTTTCCTACCCCTACCCTTACCACGACCTTACCCTCCACCCCTACTCCCACCCATACCAACCCCCCACCCGACTCGTAAGGGTTGGGTCGAGGTGGGGACAGGTGATATGGGGTAAATGGGGTAGGGGTAAGGTGGGGGTGGGGTATGGTCGGGTCAATGGTGGGGGTGGGGTCGGGGGGTCAGGGTTGGGATTGGGGTCAGGGGTAGGGTCGATGTAGGGGCAGGTGGTGGGGGTAAAGGGTAGGGTCAAAGTAAGGGGTACAAGTGGGGGTAGGGGTAGGGGTAGGGTGGGGGTGGGGTCGGGGTAGGGGAGGGGTGGGTCGAGGTAGGACCAGGGGGTAGGGGGCTAGGGGTGGGGTCGGGGTCGGGTTAAGGTAGGGGAAGGTGGTAGGTGGTAAAGGGGTAAGGGGTGAGGGTGGGTGGGGTAGGGCAGGTGGTGGAGGGTAGGGGTAAGGGGGCTGGGATGGTAGGGTAGGGGTTGGGGTAGGGGTTAGGGTGGGTTGGGGTAAGGGCTAGGCGTGGGTCGAGGTAGGGGCAGGGGTAGGGGTAAAGGGGTAGGGTAGGGGGTGGGGTCGGGTCAGGTAAAGGTAGGGGAAGGTGGTAGGGGGTAAAGGGTGGGGTGGGGTGGGGCAGGTGGTGGAGGGTAGTGTCAGGGTAGGGGTAAGGTGGGGGTGGGGTATGGTCGGGTCAAGGGTGGGGGTGGGGTCAGGGGTCGGGTTGGGGTCGGGTTAAGGTAAGGTAGGGCGGGGTAGTGGGGTAGCAATAGGGTAAGGGCAAGGGGTAAAGGTAAGGGTAAATTCGGAAACCGAAAAAGCTTAAAGTGTCGCTTAATTAATACATGAGGGGTGGTATGCTTAGTAAGCGCCACTTTAAGCACCTCTTTCGGTTAGTAAGCAGTGTTTTAAGCAACTTGCGTGTTTACTTCACCTGTCTTACTAACCTAATTGTGACTTTAACAGTGAAGTAAACGCCTCCTTATAGTTTAGAATTTCTTATATCTAAATTTTTTGAAAAAATACCTAAATAGAACTAAAAACAAGGACAAGGTTCATGATTGTAAAGGGAAATTTCCATAATATGAGTAGAGATGTTTAAGATTCCGAAACAAGAGTGTTAGCATTCCGAAACAAGAGTGTTAGCTCCTCATCTATAAGAGTACGTATCGTATAATCTAAAATTAATTGTCATATTTTAATATTATCAAGCTTAAAACAAGAGCATCTCCAATTATCAAGCTTAAAACAAGAGCATCTCCAATGCAAAAACATGAACGATGATGCATACATGGTCTTAGAGATACTCAATTAAAAAACAACAAATAGAATATCTCTCTCCTTACTTGAACGATCTTATATGTTTTTGGTAAGTTTTTCTCTACAATGTCAAGCACAATGTCTAGATGTAGACATTGTGGTTGACATTGTTGAGAAAAACTTACCAAAAACACATAAGGCCGTGAAAAGAAGGAGAGAAATGTCATTAATTTAATTTTTGTGTCTATCTCTCTCCTGCCACGTGTGCATCGTGCATATTATAGCATTGAAGATGTTCTAAATAACATTATTTTCTAAACTTAACCATAATTACTCATATTTGAGGAATAAAAATATATCACTCCTTCTTTAGAAATTTCAATCTTTTTTACTTATATTTAGAGTATTTTCTTTAAATAGCATTGTTTTACTTCCCATATACGGCCCATTTACTCATATTTTAGTAATATTTTGATTGATTTATTTTTCGGTAGGATTAAAAAGATGTTATTTTTAAAATACAACATAGTTGTACCTCTGAATTTCTTAAACATTTCTCATATTTTGATTTTTGACAGCAATTTCTTCTATTTTCATTGTTACCAATTTCTTTTCACGGAACGTTTTTCACTTGCATCGATTCGGACACAAACGTACAATTCAATCTTTCTTCGTGCTGTGCGATCTGAACTGAGCGGATGGAAATGGATATGGATCCCACCGGCTACTCACCGGCCTCCGTTACGAGCGCCGCCTCAACTGCAGCCACTCCTGCCGACCCATCCGCAGCCGTTGCCTCATCGAAGCTAAGCCAACTGACGGAGTCTTTGAAACTGGAGCACCAGTTTGTCCGCGTCCCCTTCGAGCACTACAAGAAGATAGTCCGTTCCAACCACCGTATCATTGAGAAGGAAGTTTCATCCGTTATTTCGGGCGTCGGAGACGCCGCAGAGTCTGACATCACCAGCGACGAAGCCACGCAACGCCTGAATTCTCTTGTCTCCAGGCTGCAAGGGCTTAAACGGAAGGTATCGTTGTTAAATGATAAGAGAATTTAAGTTTAGTTTATGAATACTTTTTATATGTTTACACGTTTTCTGTTAGTTAAATTCGTTTATTGGGCACTAGTTGAGATCAAGACATATAGATAAAAACATGTAAGATGAAAATATATAGGGAAAATTCCTGAAATTGGACTAAAAACGTTTTTGTAATTTCAAAATATGAGTATTATGTTTTTATTTTCTAAATAAGAGTAATTACGTTGGAAAATAGTGTCATGTTCAAAGTCTGGTAATGCCAAAACTTGGTAGTCCTCTTTTGGAATTCAGAAAAGTTTTTACTCCTATTTAGGCCAATTTCATAAATATATACTACTCCCTCCGGTCCTAAATAAAGTTCAGTGTTTGACTTCACACAAATTAAGGAAATAAATTTGATTTTACTATAGAGTACACTGTTGTAACACTGTTTGGCACTGTTTTGATGTAGATAATTTGTCAAATAAGGAAGGGAGAAGAAGTGTGAACTTTATTTTGGACCGGCCCAAAAAGGAAAGTGTGAACTTTATTTAGGACCGGAGGGAGTACTTCTGTTAAGAAAGGTCTGGTGCCACACTGCCACCCATATTGAGAAAGGTCTAAATTAGTCAGCCTACATTAAATTTATTTTAGTATTAATGAACTTGGACCATACAACCACTATGAAATATATGAGAGAAATCTAGTTGGATGGACAAAAAAAGAAAGATGGATAGAAATAGTGGGATGGAGGGCGTCATACAGAACATGCATGACAATCGGTAAAGTGAAGGGTTGAATTATTTGGTTGTGTTTGCTTTGTGCATAATAATTTGCACTACCTATAAATATTGATTTTATTTGTATGTGAGGATGCAGTACCCATGCACAAATATTTAACCGCATTGCTTATAAGTTTATTTTATCTTCCAAATAATAAGTTGGAAGAGGGCAGTCAAATAGAGGATATGCAAGCACAGAGATGCCGAGCACGGCTGGACCACTTAGAATCAATGGACGCAGAAAATTTATCAGTTTGGAACCGCAACAGGTTGAACCGTATACTAGTGGATTACATGTTGAGGATGTCATACTATGATACAGCCACAAAGTTTGCAGAGCTTAGCAATATTAAGGTGGCTGATTCTATTACCTTTTTTTCCTTTTCCTCAAAGAATGGTGTTCCAGTGCATAGATGGCTTGTAATGGTAACTAAATTGTGTGCTGTGCTTTCTAGGAGCTTGTTGATATTGATGTATTTTATGAAGCAAAGAAGGTCATTGATGCTCTTCACAACAAGGAGGTAGCCCCTGCTTTGGCATGGTGTGCTGAAAATAAGGCCAGGCTGAAGAAATCGAAGGTACATGTGTGCACCTGTGTAGTGTAAAATGCTTGCTTAATGTATTTCTAGTTTTCTACTACTTTCTTGTATATGATACTTTTCTGTAGAGCCTTTGTTATTCACACAATCTCTATAACCGTGTAATTTTGCATTGCGCAAGGTAAGCTCTGTTTCTCGTGTCGGGTAGCTTGTGTCACCTATCTGAAAGCAGTTCCATTCTGCTGATGAAATTTGGTTTTAACAATGGAATGTCAGAAGCAATTAGTGATATTTATTTATTTTTGGCAGAGCAAATTTGAGTTTCAATTGAGACTGCAAGAATTCTTAGAAATGGTAAGAGCTGAAAACATGATGCGAGCTATTATGTATGCCCGGAAGTATTTGGCACCTTGGGGGTCCACCCATTTGAAAGAGTTGCAGAGAGTCATGACCACACTTGCTTTCAAGAGTAATACTGAATGCGCAATATACAAGGTATATGAACCTTTTATCGCATGGGCTGTTACACATGGAGATTTGATTAAAGGGAAGATTGGTCTTTGAACCCCATGATTTAGCCCAATAGTTAACTTTGCACCCCATATTTTATTTTCTTTGAATATGCACCCAAAGAACCAATTTTCCCTTTGATTAACCATCTTAAATGTAGTCTGTTACTCTGTTTCCCTGTAGTTATTCCACCATGGAAGATATTTCTTGCTAATAACTTATATTTGCACACTGGATCTTCATGCTAATAGTTCTCAAGATGTTATCGGTCTCCATGTTTAATGGAAAATTATTTGTATGCTTGGTTCACTTATATTTAGGTACTATTTGAAGCCAAGCAATGGGATTACCTAGTTGACCAATTCAAACAAGAGTTTTGCAAATTGTATGGCATGACTCTTGAGCCTTTGCTGAATATATACCTTCAAGCAGGCCTCTGTGCCCTGAAAACTCCGTATCCATATCATACATTGTTTTTTGTTTCTACAGAATATGTTTCTTCAAAACGCACTACTCAACCTTTCCCCCTTCTTTTTTCAATGATTTAAGTTGTGTGGGGTGCTCTGTTGCATGGTTCATGGCCAACTAGGTAGCACAGACACCCCTAAACTAAATTATGTAAAGTTCACGTCGGTTTTGTAACTTTAAATCTAAATCGGCTCCTATGGCACTATGGTTAGACTGAATAGTTATAAGGATTTTTTTGTTAGGTGTGTTTCAAATGATTTATTTTTAAGAGTAAGTGTGGTTTACAGGAGCAGAATTACTTTTTACTTCAAAAAGGAGTGTATGACCAGAAATTAGGAAAGTGCGTTTAACACTAATATAAAAATTCATGCTCGTGATTTTTATAAAAGCAGCAGATCAATGCGTTTCTTATGAAAACACTTTAAGTCCTTATACAATACCTCGCATGGTGCCGTGCTTTTTCAATGGCCAATGGTTTGTTGAAATCTAGTGTTGCCTTTTACCGTATGGGTTATTCCTATGTTGTTGTCTTGACCAAGTTTAGATTCTGTTACGAAGATGATTGTACAAAGGAGGACCCCCTGTCACAGGAAAGTTTCCGCAAATTAGCACAACCGCTACCATACTCCAAACAGCGTCATTCAAAACTTGTTTGCTTTATTACGAAGGAGTTAATGGACACTGAAAATCCTCCACTGGTCTTGCCAAATGGCTATGTCTATAGCAGTAAGGTAGGTTGCTGATATTTGTTGTGAACTTATAGGGTCTGTTTTGGAACTTGCACAATAATAGGGAAATAAAATATGGAAGAAAACAGTGGAACTTCGGAATGAAAAGAAGTCGGAAAAAGTTGCTTCAAATTCAAATATTCAATATATTGATCTAATGATCTTAGATACTTGTTCGGACGCATTCTAAAGTGCTCCGTAGTATTTTAAAAAAAATGTTAAATACATTTATAAAAAATCATTAAGGTATTAAAAGTAATAGAGATTAATGATCAAATCCAAAGAAACTTTTTTGTTTTCTCCCCTTTCTGAGTTCCATTTTCCGAGTTCCAGAAATATACAGCAAGGGGTTGCTGTTTAATTAATTAATTATTACAAGTATTATGAGTTCTGCTTTTATTTATAATAATAAATGCTGGAAGGCTCTTGAGGAAATGGCCAAGAAGAATGATGGAAGAATCACGTGCCCCCGTACTGGCGTTACCTGCAACTACACAGATCTAACTAAAGCCTATATTTCCTAATGAGTGCAAGCTTCTTCAGACTTCTGCTTGAAATGATTTGTGGGAGTCTTCTGGTTTTGATCTTTTACCGAGTGGCTATGGGCTAAACATCACACCTGTACATACACGCTATGCATACTCTGTAATTATTTGTTTTTTATATACTCTGTATGTGTTTGTTCTGTAACAGAAATTGCATTTTCTGTGATACTTATGATTTAGTGCTTCAGTTATATAATCCAGTAATAAAAGTATTCTTCAATAAACCATGAAATTTACCAATAATCAAACGGCCTGAGAATGTAACTCTTTCTATTTTAACTTGATGTATAGTGTGCTATTAATATAGGAATGGATGTTGGTTAGTATTTGCTTAGACATCAGTGATAAATTTGAGATATGGAGGCATGGAGCATTGTAGTTGAACTTGTATTAAAAAGTAAAGGTGGGCAGTATAATACTGCCCGAACATCATATGAATGGTCCGGGCCTCAAGAATCCCAAAAAAGCTTGGTTAGGCCCGGCCCGAGTCCTGGACCGGCCCGGGTACATGCCTACTGCAAAGGAATACATTCTGAAATTAGCTGCTCTTACTTCATTTTGAAACGCGGCTGTATCATATATGTTGTCTAAAATATGTTTTGAACCCTATCGCCGAAATAGAATCTGAGAAGTGCAAAACAACTAAGTTGTTGTAATTTTACATTCAGAGGAAAAAATTCACTTTTTTTATCTATTTTCCAATGGAGTTAAACTCACTACTTTTTGAAAAGAATAAAACAAAATAGCTCATTAAACTATTTTTTGGACGTGATTTTTAATGAATTATGTCCAGTAGTTAGTTGGACAATGAATTTGATGTTAGTCAGAGCATCTCGGATCTCTTCTTTCACGTGTAAAATTTTGCCAAATGTCAATTAAAGAGGATACCGTGTTATCCACATAAAATACAAATTGAAGGAAATACGAAGGAGATCAATGTCAAGACATTACTACCTTGCATCATTTAATGAATTCCAACATAAATAGAATAGGAAAGAAACTTGCGGCAAACAGTACCCTATATCTCCATTTCATCTTCTCTTATTTACCGGTGCACGTTAAGCTTGAAAATACGAAATGATTAACCAATTTTAATGATTTAGCAAGGTAAACATTAGAGATGCTTTTGCATTAATAGTAAAAATAAGATCATAAAAACTCCGTATATATGGTCAAATGATTTGGTTCAATAACGGTTTGAGATCGCTGTACTATGCAAAAAGAACATCACATTTTATAACACATAAATCAATTCAGTAGCATTACTAATTACTATCCAATTTGATACCATGCTTCATAAAATAATTTTAAAAACTCACTTTCTAATTTATAAATGTGAAAGTAGATGTATTCTTATCTCTAAATCCACTCCATAGTCCATATCAGCCGACTCAAGCAACATCAGAAAATAAGTTAATGACAATTTTAACCCATAAACAGAAAAAAGAGCTTGCTAGTTATCAAACATGAGTTAATACTCCGTACTAAATCTCATTCCCTTCAGATCTGGCTCCGTAATCAGATCTAACCAGAATGGCAGCAAAAAACTAGGGCCTGATCATACTTTTTGTTCCTGACAGAACCAGTATCTAGGAACTAGTCTAAACCAGTTCTGGTTCCTCCAAAATAGGACCAACCCAACCAATTCAGCAAGTGGTTATGGTCTATTTAATAAAGTAAATACAGCTCGAAATTAAAACCAGACCAGGATTATACAGTCCTAGACTCCTAGTTACATATATCCTTAGGGTAGGCCAAGAAACCAACCAGTCCAGAACCAAAACCAGACTAGACCCTACCTGTGTTGACCCCTAGCCTCAAGAGTTTAACTGCACCAAGGCATTAGAGCAACCATAGGTTTATTAATGATTGTAGCACAATGAGCCTCAAATTACACAAAATTAGTTCAAAACCTCATCAAAAAATATGTTTCAAGTCTTGCTGGTATAAAACAATTATGGTTCTAAAATACACATAGTTGCAACACATATATAACATGAACCAAATCAAGGGGACACGCTCTCCTCCCTCGGAGACCCATGTTTTTCCTCATCATACTCATCTTCATCCTGGGGACTAGCATTATTATCCATAGGGATAGGGCTATTACTACGAGAGCGCCCATTATCTTCCTGGGGACTGCTAGTCTTCTCATCAGCATCAGCATCAGCATCATCATCATCATCATATCTTGGGTCGTCCCTTTCAGTTTCATCCTCCTCCTTGGGGCTCCCGTCATACTCACCATTGACTGGCATGTTGTAGTCCCTTGGGGATGGCATTCCTCTTTCTTGGGGGCTTCTTTTTTCAGGTGTGGGGCTAGGCTTTTGTCCATTTGGTGATGCTGGTGGTGATGAAGACTTGTTATTATGCATCGAGGGGCTCCTGGACCTTCTCTCTTCCCGCTCAATGTTTCGCTCCCTTTTCACAGGTGATCTCGACCGGCTGTCAATAAATATATCAAGTGTTGATAAGATCATGCAGGCAAAGAGCCCATTTGGCAAGGCCTAGAATGCTTTTATGTGGCTAACCTACTGAAGTTGTAGGTGAAATTACTGAATTGTCAAAAACAAACTTTTAATAGATTTGAGAAAATACAATAAATACTACGGAGTATGAGTTAAAGTTGAAGTGTCATTTTCATTAACTTCAGCTCATTCCGCCAACATCATGACATGAGTTACTTGTTTGTAACTTTAAGTGTGGGGCTTCATACTTATTTGGATTATGAAATAATGTTTTTAAAGTACTTACATCAATGTGTCAGTTGGACAAGTTGATAACAAAACCTAGTGCACAAATTACTTTTTGGCTGAAGTTAGATAAATGATCCCACCAAACAGGCTCTTAATGGAGTGACAAGTGACTTAAATGCAAAAACAGGTATGGATGAGGGATACAATAGAAGAACCTGTAACTACGACCCCTGCTGTGACTACGGCTTCGGTTCCTTTTGCGAGGTGGGGATGGTGAGCGAGAGTAACTCCGCCCACGTCCACTATGACAAAAAATATGTTCATCATTCCTCACTCAACAGGCGTTCACATTGATTCACATTGATTGTCATGAATTGATGATACATGAAATAAAAGTATAAACAAACCTCAGCTTCTTAGGGCTGTTTTGACAGTTCCTTTCTATATGTCCTCGATCCCCACAACGGTAGCATTTGTTCTTCCAGTCCCCAGCCTTGCAATCTCGAGCCCAATGCCCATCAAGGCCACAATTGAAGCAACGTCCCGCTCCTGGAGGGGGGCCTCGGCCCATGTAATCACGAGATCCACCGTCACGATAGCCGGTATCACGATACCCGACATCACGATATCCGCCAGCACCACGGGGTACCTATGAAAAGAAAAATAACATTTTAGAAACCCAATAGAACATTATGCGCATAACGAAGGCATAAGAATATCTTTAAAAGGCAAACAAGTCCAAGAGAATCATATCACAGAGATGGGAAAACAATGATCCCATTTAAACAAAACATGGCCAGACGTTAGAAAACATAATGTGTGTTCCTTGTACTGCTACATGCCTACATCACATATCCCAAAACCAAAATGCACAGAAGAGCACATAGGACACACCAATAACCTTCAGCTTAGGCTAAGTTTGCTTCCAGGAAACATTTTCTTCTGAAATGCCTTCAGAATTGATATGTATTTGTCAGGGCAATACATTTTCCTGGAAAGATTCTTTAAACTATTGAAAAGGGAAAGCTATTCTCATTGAGTTAATTATATTTTGTGCTATATAGTAAATACTACTGTATATATTTATAAATAAAACAGCTAATTTTCTAATTTACTAACTTTCACTGAAAACAGTTTACTCAATCATCAACTTATTATCTTGTAATCAAAAGAACCTTAGATAATTGGTAAACGGAAACGGGAATGTAGTGGGTAAACCATAACATGACATAAAAAAGGTAAAATCAATAGAAATCTATGAAAATGATGACCAGCAATCAACTTAAAATCACTTCAATCTCACCCCTTTGGCAATCTCCACTATAATGCGACTCCCATCAAAATCCCTTCCATGTAAGCTATACCTGGCATCTTCAGCATCTCGAGGATCACTGAATTCCTGCATTTTCCAGTTCAAAGGAGAAGAATCACAAGAGCTCACATCACGGTTAGCAAGGCATGATAGAGAGGTGACAGAATTAATGATTGGATGGTAAATCACCCAATCTCAAGAAGTGAAAAGAAGAAATGTGTACCACAAATGCATAATCACGCTTCATGTCCACATCACGTACTCTGCGCAAATTGGATCCAGAAACAATAAGGCCATCAAAGTCATAACAACGGAAGGGTTGATAGTTTGATACTTCGCCACTCAAAGATGGAACTTAAACACCACTTTGGGATTGTTGCCATTTCCATCAAAAAAACACTCAATAACATTATAGAAAGAATCGCCACTCTCAGCAAAAATAGCGACCAATTCCACCAAGGGGCAACCTCCCACCACAAACCTCCGGGCAAAAACACAAACCTTCAGAAACATCATTCAAATTAAAAGGGCCTGACAAAATGGGACAATGTTTTCTCCCCTAGATGCATTTTGAATAGAAAATCCAGTTAGAATAACGGACTGTTCTTCTCCAAAACCCATAAAGTCCTCACCGCAGACAAAACACAAAACTGGACCACCCATACAAAAATCTATTATATCACACAAAGTGGTCACAGTCACACTATACATGATGACCATACCATATAAATTACTTCAGGACGAAAAAGAAATAAGCAATTTTGAACCAGACTAGCCCATACAATTACTTTTAAACCTTCGCAGTGCCAACTCTATAAAATAGGCACTAAGGAGAAAGCTCAAAGAAATGAATTTTACCTCCCATATCTGCTAAATACGTGCTCCAAGTCACGGGTGCGGGTCCTGGAAGAAAGATGGCCTACATAGAGGCGGGTTCCTCCATAACGGTCATCGTATCGAGGCATTTTACCTGATCTAACAATTCAGTACCATAATTATATGACAACAATTTAAACCTATATTATTGCTATTACATATATAATACATCTGCACATAACATCAAAGGGATGTAGGAATGCTACAGCACTGGCAAGCATCACATATAAGACTGAGGAAATCTATGGAATTCGAAAATCTTATGCCTAAGGATTAAAATTAAATACGCAACCACAACTGAACTATCTCGTTCACATCTTCAGATATAATATAAAGTCACGGATATTCCTATAGTCGCACATATAGAGGAGTGGGATATCTGAATACGAAAAAAGAAATACAATTGAATGACTAAAAGAAGATAGAAGATCAGCTTACCTGAAAATGCGCAGGTGGAAGAGCCCTAAATTACACTGCGTAATTTTATTCTATTCTCCCAATCTCCCACTTGAAAAGGAAAATGCTAAGAGTCTTTCTTCGTTTTATGCGCAAGGAATTAGGAATCTATTCGACTTGTAAATGGGCTTTGATTTCAGTAAGGCCCATTATTTTTGTAATATTTCATCTGTAATTTATCAAAATAGGCTAAAATTGAAAACAATATCACATTTTTCACCAATGTTGTTTTTAAAAATAGACAAAGTTTCCTTTCATAAATAGACTTTCTACCCTCCAGTTGTGCACATCTTTACTCTTTAAAAGTGCAATTTGGTTGCTAAAAGGAAAGTACACTCATGCCACCTTAATAAGCAAAGTGTTATCTCCAAATTTAATCTTAAAAGTATATAGTATAAAAATAAAATGAAAATGAAGTATTTTTCAAAAAATTAAATATATGAATATAATTAATTTAAAAAAAAGAGTCATAACATCTAAAATAATACTAAAATTATTCTAAAAAAGAAATAAATAAAAATCATAAAATTAAGAAAAGTGTGAAGGATAGATTCAAAATTAAAATAAAATATATAGGAATTATCAGAAAACTTCAAAAACTAAAAAAAGTTTTAACTAGTTTTCTTTTAAACCAGTCAAAAATTCAAGGGGTTATCCCTTAATATTACTAAATTAAAATGAATTTCCAAAAATGTGAGTACTTTTAAAAATTGACAAAAAAGTGACTAACAAGATCGTATAGATGCAAAACATAATGTCACTACACAATTTTGTCACTGCGTTTTTTTATGTCACTGAAAGTGGTTACCGTCAGATTTTTCTCAAGTCAATTACACCGCCATAGTGACACCCTCACCGGTGACATCGTCATAGTGACACCGTCATAGTGACACCGTCATAGTGACACACCCCACAGTGACACTCCGCCAGAGTAACTTCGGCCTCCACCGTGACCGCCGCCGCCGGTCATCACCACAGCGAGTTTATCCGGTGAAAATACTAGAAGTCCTCCACCTAATCACCTACCCCAACAACTCTCCCTGGCTTACGCTACCCAGCGCCGCTCAACCCCCCGCCTAAACCAGGACTGCCTAAGCGCCGCCCAAGGCCGCCACCACCTTACCCGTCCCAGACCACCCAATCGTGAGTCTCCAACCCTAGCCCCTACCTCCATACCAGCCTATTAACGATGTCATAGCCCTACCCACCAGCCAACCACCTCTGTGGCGCTGCATTAAATCACAAACGCCCCGCCGCCCCGCCCTCGAATTGAACCCTAGCATTTAGATATGAAATTCGGCATGGAGTAGGGGAGGGCGACAGATGGGTCACGGACAACTGCTATGGTGGTCGACGATAAGGTTGAAGATGGTGGTGAGGTCGGCGGCGCAACTGAAGGCAGTGGCAACCATCTCGACGGCGCAACTGAGGGATGCGACATAGGGCGTCGAACGAGAAGGAAAGAGAAGCGCGCGATGTGCGAGTTGAATCATGTGCGTAGGACGTAGAGTGTGCAGAGGCATAAGCCGATAAGGTTAGTCACTTTTTGGTCTTTATTTAAATCAGTCATATTTTGGTCCAATAAAAGTCCAGCAATGATATTTGGGCCATTCTTTCAAAATTTAAATTTAAAAATTTTAAGATAAAAAAAGCATAAATTCGTTAAAACTAAAAAAAATTGTAACAAAAATTAAAGAAATATGAATTCTGAGGTTTAAAAACATAAAAAAACTCAAGTTAATACATAAAGTTTGAACACGTCTAAAAAATTCAAAATTAGTGTAAAAAGAAAATAAAAATAGAAAATAAGATTCCTTGAATTAAAAAAAACAGAAAACTAGATTAAATTAAAAGGCATGTAAAATCTAAAAACCCCGAACACATAAAAGATTTTTATTATATTATTATCACATAATTGTTACTTTTGTATATTACTTTAATTATTTTTGTTTTTTATTGTTTCTTCATATATTTTTTTGTTTATTCATAAATCCAATTTTATTAATTCAGGTGTTTTTGTATGTAGCTAAATCTGTTTTTTATTCCAAATCACTAACGAATATAATGTCAATGTAAATAGTAAAACAATGAAAATCAATAATAAAGAACAATAAGCAACATCATACAACAAAATGCAACACGATGCAATAACAAGATGCAACACACCCGATGCAAGAAAGAGAAAACAAAAAACAACATATAAAATAATCACAATGTATGTATAATTCAATCTATTATTACAATTCATTACATTTATCTATGACATCTGTGGCTTGTGATTCTCCTCACTTCTTATTCCTTTTATGTTGCTCCTTAACACAATTTATCAGATCTGTCCACCCTGTCTTCATTTTTTCTTGTCAAACTTTCTCATCCTTACATCTGCATGTACTTTTTTATTGCGTGCCTGCAATAGGGAATGCAATCACTATGACACATACCGTATTGAAAAAATGATTACAACAAACCAATAAACCTATATAACAGAAGCAGGAAAAAAAAACATCCACAACTAGAAGATAACAAAATAAGAAAAAAAGAATAAAATTGATCATTAAATCAATCAGTCTGTGAATAACTAATGAAGAGGCACACCATGTCTACTTTCAATCTTTGAAAAATATATGGAACATAAATAACAGAGAACTTCACATATCACTCTTTGCACAAAATATATGATTTGAATATTCTAGACCAAACAATTTAACCAATAATGAGATAAGAATATGTGATATATGATTCATTATTGAAAACACTACTAAACCTTGTGGAGGTCTTCATAATCGTTGACATTGATGTCAATATCAAAATCAAGCTTACATCTTTGACAACACGATCATACACAATTGAAATTTGCTTGTACCAGAATAATTTGTGAGCACCTTAAATACTTGTAAAGTCGGAATAGACCACATGCAAATGAAGAAGAACAATGCAACAAAGGAAGCAGATTAACCGTATCAAAAAAGATGATCTTCTATTTGTGTTGTAAGAGATAGAGGAAAACATCTAGATTTCTGAACCTCAATTTTCAAAATGTAAGAGATAGAGGAAAACATCAGTCTAATTTATATAATTAAACAAAAGGTTTAGTGATGTAAAAAAAGCTATAGCTATATTTGAAAATATCAGATAAAGTTGAATCTAAGAAGAAAGACATCATAATTGAACTTACATTAAGATTAAATACTAGATCCCATCACACATGAATAGTACTGTAAATATGAATCTGCCATCTAGACCTAAATGCAAAATCTATAAACAAAGCAATAAATCCAAGTCATATTGAAGATACAGTGATCAAATACACATCGGAGCAGCCAAATAAGCAGGGCGGAGGGCGGAGGGCGGAGGCCGAAGGGCAGAGCCGGAGACGCCGGAGGCGAGAGGGTGCATGTAGCGCAGGGCGGGAGGGGAACAACCACTCACATATAGTTTTCTAGCGCATCGGCCAGCTTGGGAGGCGGTGGAGAAAACAGACGCAAAATGTCGGGGCAGAAGATGAAGAAAGGGGTGAGGTCATGAGGATGATGGACGAAGAAGTGAGATGTCGGACTCTGCAATGGACTATCATTACTTTGGGGTTGAGGTTTGATTTATGATTTGGTTTATTTTTGAAATAAAAAGTTAAAAGTGAAGGTTATTATTGAAAAAATAATTATTAGGAGACATAAATGAAATGCATATATAAAAAGAGGGCCAAACGGGAAGTTTCCACTATTTCTTCTTCAATTCTAAAATATGTTTTTTTGAAAGAAAAACAACTATTTATTAATAATAAAAATGATTAGTACAAAAGTAATCCTGATAACCTAAGACTACAATGAGATGAGACATAGAACTGAATAGTTCCAGGAACATAACAATTCGCTGACCCCGCAAAGATGTAGATTCCTCTATCAACATAGAAGCTTCTACTACTCCACCAATAATCGATGATAGAAAAAGTATTCATCTGCAACAGGAAACAAACATATAAATCGTTTTCACCATCCATCGACAAGGAAATAATAGAAAATCTGGTTTGTCAAGCCACCAAAAAGAAATAACTACAACTCTTAGTATTACCAACTACTGGGAAGAAGTGTAAATATCATCGGTTTGATCGGCCACCGAAAAGAAGATCCAATCGAACATTATTTTTCTCTTATAGCACGGCGGTGGTTCAGGAGGGGGGGAGTCTTGGAGTCACCGATGTCTGAAGTTAACCTCCCAAACAAATCAACAAGGATCAGCATTGTCATCCACTAACATGAAATTTCTAACGCCCGATCAATTTTATCGACAAGGATTTGAATACACAAACCCTAGACATTGCTAGGAAGGAACCACATAAAATAACTTGAAAATACTTGTGAAAGAGACAAATTTTCATATTTAGGCGGAAAAATTAATTGAGAAGAAGAGAAGAAAGGGGAGACAACTAGGGTTTACCTTTGTCGCTCCCCAAGTCGCCCATTAGGTTTAAAATATGTTTATGATTGGTGTAAAAAGAAAAAATCAAAAACTCTCATTGAAAATTAGAAATCATACTCAATAAAGAAATATGAAAATAAATTGTAATCTCAAACAAGAAAATAGAAAATAAAAATAAAAAAGAATTACAACCAATTAAAGTATATATGTATCTTGTAAAAAGAAATTGCATAAATGGGGGTAAAACGTTTATGAATTTCAAAAAAGAACTACTATCTCTAGATAGAGGTAATTATTATCATAGTTTGAAATCAACAAACTCTATATATGACAATATTTTTCAAACATGATAGTAATTACTAAATGCTTGTAATTAGGAAACAAAAACATAGTATTCCTATATTGAAATTCTAAAATGTTCTTATTTCTATTTCGGGAGTTCTACCTTTTTAGAATATTGCCCTGAGTAGAGTAATAACAATGTGAAGTTTCAAAATATAAACAATATATATGAAGTTTCAAAATATGAGCAGTATATTTTAATTTTGTAAATAACAGCAATTCGTATCATGTTTGAAAAACAGGTCAATTATGACAGTAATATTATCATATTAAAACCTGATAATGTCAAAATATGACTGTAAAATTTTAGGATCATAATAAATTATTCATATTTAGGGGGGGATATGGCACTCCAATTTTGAAATGTTACACGGTTTATACACATATTTCAGGAATTATCTTTCTTTTTCCTTTTTTATTCTTTCTGTATTCTTTTTGGTGTCTTCTCTATTTTCATCATGTGATATACTCCCTCCGTCCCGGTCATTTCTTCCAAATTTCCTTTTTGGGTCATCCCAATTAATTCTTCCAACTTTCCAAATAAGGAAATCAACCCATACTAAAAACCCTATTTTACCCTCCCCAATTAAAAAAAAAATCCCATTCCCATATCCCCTTTACCCGTCCGCATCCCTCTCTCTCCCATTTACTCCCACGTGCATTCCTCTCTCCCATTTACTCCCACCGCCTCCTCTTTCTCTCTCATTGCATCCGTCTCTCTCAATTACTCCAACCATCTCCCTCTCTCATTTACTTCCTCCGTCTCCCCCTCTGTAAATCTATCTACCCTTCCGCCTCCCTCTGTCTCACATTTTAATGGATCTGAACCCTAATACTTTGAGTATGGAGAATATTGAACACTTCACCGTCCCTGACAGTGAAGAGGGTCTTCTTCCGGAGGAAGCGGTGGCATTGGATTTTGCAGACCTTGTATTGGTACTCCATCCGAGGTGCATGGCTCAGAACTCCCCGGAAGAGGATGCCCTCCTCATTATCTCGGACAGTGAAGAAGAGCTTCCCGAGGATGTAAGCGAGAAGCCTGCAGAGGTCGTGGGGGAGACGATGGACCCAAATCGATCGGCTTAAAAGACGCAGAGACATTGACATGCATCATATTCGGAGAAGTCCCCGGTTGGAGGAGTTCCTAAAAATAATTTTGCCAAAATGGGAAACAAAGATGTGGGACGTGGACACAGATTATGGGAGTTTATTCTATACCCTATCTTCATTTATGGTTTAATTCGTACTCTATGTCCATTGTGTGAAATTTGGGGGAAGCAATGATGAAAAATTGTTTTATTGATGTTTATTGTGAATATGTGATGCATGTGGGGTTGTATATGGTGGTTTGGTATTATAAATGGTACTTAGGCATACTGTGATGAAAGTAGACCTTGGTTGTACGGGTCCTTTATGCATACTGTCATGAAACTGTCCCTTTGTATTCTGGTTCTTTAATTTCCCTGTCATGAATGTATCCCTACTGGTCCTTTATGCATACTGTGATGAAAGTATCCTTTGTGTGTACTGGTTCTTTATGCATACTGTGATGGAACATGGAAGGAAAGGTTCATTCTGCATGGTATGCTATGATGAAAGCATTAGGCTGTGAAATGGTACTCTATGCATGCTATGATGACCATATGATAGTGTTTTGGTAGTTAATGCATATGTGGTATTTTATGCACACTATGATGTGGTATATTGTGGGGGGCATTTTTCCTTGATTGCTAGGAGGACTGTGTTGATTAACATGTCCTTGAACACTTTCTTTGTTATGCTAAGAATATGCTTGGTTTCTATAATACCTGCATTTCTGTTTTTGCTTCTTCTTTTTGCTGCAACCTATTCAACAAATGGAAACATGCCTATTTTTCCATCCCAAATGACATCACCACTTTCTGAAAAAGGGGCCTACCCACTGCACCTAGGGACATTACTTTAGTTATGAACCTCTTTGATTTGCATAATTTATGTGGATTAGTCTCTTCCAACCCCATGTATAATCTTTGAGATGTTTTCGTCATGAAAAACCATTTTTCATCAATGTGAATCAGATTCTGAAATGTTTGAAAAGTAGGCTTCCGTGGCACTAATTTCTCTATCTGACTAAGATAGAACTTCAATTTGTGCAATTTATTTGCATCACTTAGAAATGACTTTATTGCATTTGTATGCCTTCTGAGCTTACCACTTTGAACCAATCTGTGGACACTTATTGAGGTGGCAGCTGCTAAGGACCTTATGTTAGTCCTTTTATGCAGTGTGATATGTGATACCTGAGATAGATCAAATTCTATCTTTTTTCTACCATGGTACTTCCTACACACATTTATTGCATCACATTGTACAACTTGCTTTTTAACTGTCTCCCAAATGCCAGAAATAGTTCTTCTGGACACTTCATACTTTTCAGCAAGTATGACAAAAATACCTTACTGAGCTTTCAAGTACCCCAAAGAATCCCTCCTACTGGACATTAAGAGTACATGTGTTATGTTGTCTTTTTCCGTGTTTGAAAGCCTTTTTTCCTCCTCACTGCATCACCATGACCATGGCTTGTTATTATTTGCAGGTCTAGGGGTCCTGGTGTGCAAGAAGCTGAAGAAAATGAAGAAGAAGCTGCAACTGTGGAAGAAGAAGCTACAACTGAAGAAGCCATGGAAGCTGCTTTTTTTGTTTTCAGTGTGTGTGGAGTGTCTGTAAGTGCGTGTGTGTGTGTGGAGTGTGTGATGGAAGCGCGTGTGTGTGTGTAGGGAATTAGGAGGGAGTAGTATATGTAAGGAACCAAAAAGTAATCTCCCTCCTTTTTGTGGATTGTCGCCTAATGTATGCATAACTTAGCCAAATGTGAATAGTGGTTACTGTTCACATGTCAATCAATCTACTTGTAATCATTTTCCCACTTTATTAAAGTTTTTGCCTCAACTTTTACCCTTTTATTTAGGGAGAATTTGACTTTGCACCCTATTTTCAAAATCATTAATGTATGCACCCCAATTCACTATAAAATCATTTGACTTTGCACTTCACTCCTTCACAATTTTTGGGCTCATGGGTGCATACATTAATGATTTTAAAAATGGGCTGCAAAGTCAAATATCACCCAAAACATGGGGTGCAAACTCAAATTCTCCCTTTTATTTACCCCATTCGGCCAAGGGTATAAAGGGAAAGTCAACACCTTTAACTTTTTGCATAAATTTGCGATACCAATCAAAACCGGAAGAAATGACCAGGATGGAGGGAGTAATTGTTTATATGAAATAGAATTTTACATATGATATATATCAAATTTAATTTCTTTATTACTCTACTTGGAGAGTACCCCAAATAAGAGCAAACGGGTTTTAGAATTCTAAAGTTTATGTTTATCTTCCCAAAATAAGAATAACGGTTTTGCAAGTAAATTTTTTCATAACAGCCGGTTTTCCGATCCTCATTCCAAAATCCATCCCGATTTCAGTTGATATTTATATGGCATATGTAATATTAAAAATGTAAAACAAACGTATGACTAACAATGTATCATCAAAATTATTTTACATTATAAGATAAAAGTTATATTACCTTCGTTCCGAAAAGATTCGTCATATTGATTTTTGTTGATCAATGATGATAAACTTTGGACAATGATTTTAATTATTATATTGCTATATAAATTATATGTATATAATTTTCATATACTAAATAATTTTGTATTAAAAAATATCATTGATCAAAGTTAATTTTCATTGGCCAACAAATGTCAATTTAACAAATCTTTTCAGGACGAATGGAGTAAATTTCATGGATTTTGTAATGATTAACTATTGATTAAATGATTAGAAATGGAGAATATGTACATTGATTCTATAACATATTGAGAAACTCTTTGTTTAGACGCTCATAATTCATTCTCTAATTGACCATATCCATCAGGAGCGGAGATAAGGAGGGGAAGGACCGAAGGAGGGGTCTGAGCTCCCAAAGAAAACAAATTCTTATGAATATTTATAATTTTAAAAAAAATATGTTAAAGATTTTAAACTTTGATCGCCACAATATAATATTTTTCAGTCCCAATCCCAGGAACACTACACCAAGCTTCGCCACTGATACCCATTTATAATAATACGCAAAATGATTAAATTTCAGGAGAAAATATTACTCCCTCCGTCCCTCTTATATTGTCCCGTTTTACCTTTTCGGAAAGTCCCACTAAAATTGTCCCATACCATATTTGGTAAAATTTGTGTGGTTCTAAATCATACTTACTTTATTCTTACTTTATCAATTAATATCAACCACACAACCTCACTTTTCTTAATAATCGTGTCACTCTCTTCCGACCCAATATAAGAGGGACGGAGATAGTACTACATATTATTTTCTTTTACATTTAAAATATTTTGCCATAGATTAGACTGCTAGTAGTCATATTTTTGTTTAATATTTTTAACATTGACATGTAATTAATAAAAATATTGAAAACACTTTACTAATAGGCTAATAGCAACGCAACTCAAGTAATACTCGATGATAAATGTTTTATATTATATTGAAGCCCGTATGTATAATCGATGTTATTATTATTATTATTATTCCTCACCAACTCATTTTTGTATTAATTAAAGTTGAATGTGGCGAGGACTTGTCTATAAATTGTGTGCATATCTGCCATCCCATTTTACTTTTTACAACAAAACTACAAAAGTGGTTATTTTTTATTATTGTCTTCGTCTTCAAGTTTTTTTTTATCTTTTTCTCTTTTGCTGTATTATTATTTATTATTACACAATATTATAAAAGAGTTCATTTTGTAACTTGCATCGATTTATAACTAACAAATGAACTCTTTTTCAACAAGAGGAAAAAAGATCTTCCAAATCACGAAAGGATACATTTACAAGACATTTTTCCTAAGCAAACTAAAAAAGTGAAAATTGAATTCTGCAGAATTCAAAATGGAAGTAGTGTGTGTGAATCACTGATCAGGTTTCCTCATGGAGAATAAGGTTAGTGGTTCTTAAAGACTCAGTAGCTTCAAACAATAGTTTTGCAGCCATTCAGCTGTTGATTTTAGGATACGAAGCTCACCACTGAGGAGGTCATAAGCCATCAGATGCCTTTTGTTTACGATGTCCACAGAAGTAAGCTGCTCTAATGACTGCAACGAAATATGGCAAAATGTTAGGCAGACACCTCTCCTGATACTAGAAAAAAACAACTTTAAGGTCCGAAAATAAAACCACATTTAAAATTTAACCCTTGTTTAAGGTATAAGATTAAATGCATTTTCTTTCTTTTTAAGGTCTAAAAACATTGAATACAGGAGGAGTTAGCATTTAATGCAGGATGAGATCCTCGACGATTCAATGGCTTTTTGATCATTATAAGATTCCTCGGTAGTTGATAGGCGGCTATCTTGCAACCTGCAAAGCCTGATGGATGTAGATGATAACAAATCAATTGCTGAGAACGGAGCGGACCATGGACGTTCTTGCTGATAAGTCTGATGTGGTCTCCTATGGACGTTCTACTAATGAAGACCTAGAGTGCAATTTGAAGTGCACCGTTAATTTGAATGAAGATGAAGCTCTAGACTCTTCTGTCCAAGATGCTAAACAAAGCCATGTGTCTAGCTCCAACTCACCTCCAAGAATGCTGAAATTTCACGTTCTGGAGAGCCCAAGAGTGGCAAAGTAGAAAAGTCTCTTGGAAAGCCTAAAACTGGTAAACTTTCCAGCCTCATGGGATCAAAGAAGGGACAGTTTGGAAAAGATGTTTCTTCTGGTTCTGTTTCAAATGGTACAAGTACCCCAGGATCACGGGATAAACAGTCATCTGTTCATAGGGCTAAACCATTTGATGAGAAAAAAACTGGTGAGGTTGATTCAAAGACAGCATCTGATCTTGTCAAGACTAATAATGCTAAGAGAAAATCCTTCGCTGAAGCCATTGAAGAAAGGACCTCCAAGTAAAGCTGAAATGGCTCAATCTGCTTTAAGTCCTACCAGCAGGGATGCTAAGTCTTGCAGAGCTGGTGGTCTTCCAAATTATGGTTTCAGTTTCAAATGTAATGAAAGAGCAGAGAAAAGGAGAGAGTTCTATTCTAAACTTGAGGAAAAGATCCATGCAAAAGAAATGGAGAAGAGTACTATGCAAGAGAAGACTAAGGAATCCCAGCAAGCTGAGATTAAAATGCTTAGAAAGGCCTTTCAAAGCAACCCCATGCCAAGCTTCTATCCAGAACCTCCACCTCCTAAGGTGGAGCAGAGGAAGACTCCACCAACAAGAGCCAAATCTCCCAAGCTTGGTTGGAAAAAGAGCTCACATACCAGGAAAAAGAGAAATGTTCATGGCGTCACACATCATATCAGATTAAGCTTGCATGAAAGAGTATCTCAGGATGAACCTGGCAAAAGATTCTCGCATGTCAGTGTGAAAAAAAAACCTGCGAAAGTCTCTTCAGAAACTGCCATCTGAAAAGACCAATGTGTCTGGAGAAATAAGGAAAGCTCCAGCTTGCAGAGCTACTACGTTGAATACGGAGATAACTGATATTGCTTCTCATCCAAACAATGCAGGCAGTGTAGATATTGAAGCTATTACACCTAAGGGGGAGACCCAAGAAACAATAATAAACAATAATAATGGATGTTGGGCAGCCAGAGGCAGTAACATTTGCGGAGACAATTCAAACTGAAGCAAATGATAAGTTTGTTGTTGAAGCACCACAGTCAACTGTTCCCCAGGAATCCATCACATCAGATCATTAAGAGCAAGAGTTGGAGTAAAAGATATCTTTCTTAAGCAGCAAACCATAACCCCATCTTTGCCAAAAATGATGGAAAGGTATCGACAGAACATGAAATGTGTTTTGGTTGTAAATGTGCGCTGTCTTTCAAGATTGCTGAGTTTCTCATTCAGAATTGCTAGCAAGCCTAGCAGATTGTAAAACTAAGAGGATACCGCTATTTGAACTGTTTGTCAGTTGCAGGTTGTGTGGATCTGGGTTCTTGAGACCTCTCTTCCAGACTTCCATGATATTCATGACATTTTTTCTTGAAGTGCACAATTTTTTTAGGAAAAAAAAGCATTTAACGCAGGATGAGTTAATAAGAGAAAACTTGAAAGAATAATACTCCATATAATACTGTATTAAAACAAGTACTAGATTCCTAACCTGACAATCAATTTGGGACAAACAATCTTGGCTACAGCAACAATTAATCCGGGACTGGATGAGTAAAAACCGTAAAGGAGTTGTAAAAACCGTAAAGGAAGTTCTATAGGCCTGATTGTTTTGAGAGCTTTGTGAGTGCCCATAGGGTTTTGCAGGTTGCGTGGATTAGCTCATGAGGGTAGCAAATCACTCCATGGGCTAAAGCATATGTATTGATTATTAAGTTAGAGACCTCACCAGTACAGAACAATTACAGTAGATTAACAAGAAAATCAAACTAAATTCTTATTTGATGAAGAAGATCGGTTACAGAGAGAAACAGAAACAAAAGCCGAAGCCTCCCAAAAGAGAAGAGAATAACTCTCTAATCTTTCCCAGTCCCAGTCCAAAAGTCCAAAAAACCTACTTACTACCTTCCCTCTACATCTATTTATACTATAATACTGCCTAAGCCCTTATTACAACTATTATTATTATTCTTTCTATTATTAAACTAATAGGTAGGTCCCTATCAATACTCCCTCCCTAAACATCCACCTTGCCCTCAAGGTGAACGGTAGGAGACAGCCAAGATCTTCTGCTTCTTTTTCTTCCTTGCTCCTCTTCCCTCCCAGTACATAACTGTTTGCTGGACCAGAAGCTTTGGTATTTGTTCCTTCAAAATCACTGCAATTTCATTTGTTGGCGGAGCTTCCAAGCATTCACTAGCTGCAATTGTTTCCTTGTTTTCTTCTTCAAGGATTCTCACTTCTGAAGCTATCAATGTGCTGGATGCAACAAGCCCTATGCAATTTTTTCCATTTACAATGCACTCTGTCAGGCAGTTAGTATCAATGATAGAATCATTTGTAGTAGCAGGATTTGTCTCATACAACTTCAACAACCAACATAAGTTGTGCACTACAATGCTACCATGCGATGTCAGATTCTCTAACTGCCAAGGACCCCAGTCTGGCCAGTTTTCTTCTTTCCACTCACTTATAAGAGAGCCAAAAACTCTTGCAGCCATAGAACGAACTTCAGGGACCACAACAAACTCCTTTATGTTATAAACCTGTCCATTTATTATCATCCCAGGATTGACCTCTGAATGAGTGAAAATTGATCCTTCAATTGCACTAGTTTGTGGCTCATTATTCATCAATCGCATTGCTAAGGCATCCCAGAATAATTCAAAGCCTTCACCCACCAGATTTTGGTCTTGACTTTGAGTATAAGCAGCACACTTCTCCCTCCATGGAATTGATAAGTATTCTGTTTCAGCATGAGCAAACACTCCTGTCCTTTTTGACTTATCTGCGTTAGTGACTTCCTCCTCCAGCTCTTTCAATTCTGACAACTTCAACTCAGTGTTTCTTGCCAATGATGAAGAGCCTGCTTCAGTTCCTCCTGTTACAGAATATTGCTCATTCTTTTCCTCTTCCGGTAATTCCTTGATTATTAATTCCGAGGACTTCAATTGGGTTTTCTTTGTCGACTGGTGATAATCTAGCTCAGGTTGAGAAACGTTCAACAAAAGCACTGGCGAACATGAATATTCCTCTCTTGATCTCGCTGCCCTGTTATGTGAATTCATCGCGATTGGGGATGCCTGTGGATTGAAATCTGTTGTTGTTGTTCGCCGCTTGCTAGGCGATGATTCCTGTGAACTGAATGAAGAAGTTCGTGATTGCAAACTAAGAAAAACCTTGCGCGACTCTGTTTGCGATCTTGGGAGCGGTGGTGACGAGCTTACTTCGTCATTTTATCGGAGAGCGACGATAAGAGTGATGCGACGAACCTTGTTTGTCAGGTAGCGGAAAAGACCTAGTTTTCCTCGATCCTTCTCCAGGTCCTCTGCGATGCGAAGGATACGAAGGTCGCGATTCAGTCTGCGAACTTCCGCGCTCCCTTTTTTCTGCGATATTCCCCATTTTTTCGCGTGAAGCCTTTTGTGAGTGCGAAATAGAAGAAACAGTTCGCGACTCCTTATGCGAACCAGAAGAAACACTTCGTGATTCCCTCTGCAAACTGGTGAGCGACGAACTCTGTTTGTCAGATTTCCGATGATGCCCGGTGTTCTTCGATCGGTGCAAGCGCTGATTTATACGTTCAAAGTCACGTAACATTTCTTCCAACCTAGCATTTGTCTCCTTCATAATTTCTTTCATCCTAGCGTTACTCTCCTTCATCTGTTGGTTCGTCTCCTTCATCTGTTGATTCAGATTGTCAAATCTTTCTTCCATTTGCGGTGTCATATAAAATTCTTCCATCTTTCCGATGATTCAGATTCTTCGTCTCCAGGAAGTAGCTTGCTCTGATACCAATGTTAGAGACCTCACCAGTACAGAACAATTACAGTAGATTAACAAGAAATTCAAACTAAATTCTTATTTGATGAAGAAGATCGGTTACAGAGAGAAACAGAAACAAAAGCCGAAGCCTCCCAAAAGAGAAGAGAATAACTCTCTAATCTTTCCCAGTCCCAGTCCAAAAGTCCAAAAAACCTACTTACTACCTTCCCTCTACATCTATTTATACTATAATACTGCCTAAGCCCTTATTACAACTATTATTATTATTCTTTCTATTATTAAACTAATAGGTAGGTCCCTATCATCCATATAATACTGTATTAAAACAAGTACTAGATTCCTAACCTGACAATCAATTTGGGACAAACAATCTTGGCTACAGCAACAATTAATCCGGGACTGGATGAGTAAAAACCGTAAAGGAGTTGTAAAAACCGTAAAGGAAGTTCTATAGGCCTGATTGTTTTGAGAGCTTTGTGAGTGCCCATAGGGTTTTGCAGGTTGCGTGGATTAGCTCATGAGGGTAGCAAATCACTCCATGGGCTAAAGCATATGTATTGATTATTAAGTTATATAGTCTTGTTTATTAAACTCAAACAATGTGCGTGCTTAGCTTTTGGCTTCTCTATTTTCCTTCTGTTAGAACTTCGTAATGTGAAACATAATGATTTTAATTTTATTTTATGTAATATAGTATGTCTTGACCCGCGTTTGCCTACACAATCACTGTCATGGGAAGAATTAACTTACAGATTCATAAGTTTTAGTCCACCATTATGAGGGTTTGCTCATCCCAACCCACGACACATAGCCCAGCCACAAGCCAGGTTGGGCTGGACCAGACGGCCAGTTTGACAGCTCTAAGGAGAACACTAACCAAATTGGGCTAATCCTAAAGGTATAAACTCCCCCAAAGGTTAACAACTATGTAACTTTGTACATTTCTAGAACAATGTCATATCATAAACTATGTGTCATCACTTACCTTAATAGATGTATCATACATTTTGATGAAATCAATTATTATCGTAAGCAGGAATCTATGAGCTTCGACTTCTCTACACATATCCCTAAGTGGATGCCTAGCCAGGCGACCGTCATTTTCCACAGCTTCCATTTCCAATGCATTTAGTTCTGTGAATATGACAAAAATGACCATGATCAAATATGACGGAGTATTTAAAAGTTTCAGCAGGATGCACTCTTTCATCAAACATCATAGTATAAGTAACTAAACGAAAAAATGTTAAGACCTTGAGGAGATTTTGAACACATAACACGGGCATATGCTCGAAAGGATTGTGGAATACCCTTCCCTTTACCTTGAGCAGACTTTACTTCCCTGGAGAGGAAAATACATAAAATATACAAATAAGTGACGAGAAAGAGCATGCCAGTGAGAAAAGAGGTCAATATGCTAAATAAAAAGTTCAAGGTTTTTATTTTGGTACTGAAAGTGACATTTGAGATGAAACCTTGAAGAAGAAGAAGGTTGTTGAGTAAATAGAGAAATATCTATATATAGTGGGAGGTGATTATTGCCAAACTATGTTATGGATTCTCTAACCAAATAAAAAAATATGCATATCCTTGATGACTAATCAATTTCACAAAACCAGCCAGATTCAAATACTCATTTTCTTCATCGATTTGATAACTCTGCATTAGTCGATGCTGAAGAGCAGCTTACTTCAAAAGGCAAACATAGTGGGCACAAACATCTTGAAGCCAGAATTGCTTTGAGAAATATGATAAAGAACATTCAGAACCATTCTAGTAAAATTCTAAAAGTTCAATGATACTCCATCCATCCCAAGTTAAATGAAGCTTTATAAAAACGCATACATATTACGAAACCTTAAAGGCTGTTTTTTCTGTCCTTATAAAAGTTCTAATCGTAATTGCATTTTATTTGTTTTCAAGGTACAAAAACATTTAAAGTACGAAAAGTTAATATAGCAAATGGAGAGTCGTAAAAACTATGTAGTTGAAATTATTTAGAGAGAAATAAAACCACATAAATGCTTTACTTAAAAGGAAATTGGGAATAGTTTTGGGGTGAACCAAATGAGAAGAAAATTTGTACGGGGTATAATTCAGGGATATACAATTTATTTGGACAATAATGGATAAAAGACAATAAATTTGGGCTAGAGGAAGCATAAAACAAAATGACAACGTGTTTAGTCAACAACACAAATGCATATCATTGAACCAGTACACAGTATGCCATCCAGAGTACGCAAGTACTCTGTAGAAAAATGTAGCATATACATGTTATTTTATTATGTGTACATCCGGAATTGTATAGATAGGAATTAGAGTTGATTTAGGACTCTAACTCTTAGATTAGCTCGCAGTGTAGATAAGAATAGATAGATCCTAATATTTAGGATCTGTAACAAACCTTAGTTTATCTGTAATCTTGTATATATATCATTGCCGGATGGCTCAATAATACATGGAAGATTAATTCTTCAAACCTACATGGTATCAGAGCTTCGGTTTAAACAATGGTAGAAACCAGTGAAGCTGATTCCTCACACACTATCAACCCTAACTCCCAAATTAGCTCTATGACAAATTACCAATCTCCTATTCATTCATCTATGATAATCACTAGTCATAGATTGAATGGAACAAACTATCTGGAGTGGTCTCAATCTGTCAGACTTGCAATTGATGGGAGGGGAAAGCTAGGTTACATCACAGGAGAAATCCAACCAAAACTACCTGCAGAAGAATGGTACGGTACATGGAGGTCAGAGAATTCACTCATAACAGCTTGGCTTCTCAACTCCATGGAGCCCTTAATTGCCAAACCTCATATGTTTATGAAAACTGCAAAGGAGGTATGGGATTCTATTAAGGAAACTTATTCAGACCTTGAGAACTCTTCTCAAATTTTTGAACTCAAAACCAAACTGTGGCAATCTAAACAAGGAAATAGGGATATTATTTCATACTACAATGAAATGGTATCTCTGTGGCAAGAATTAGATCAATGCTATGATGATGAAGAGTGGGAGAGTGCTAAGGATCTGGCCAGACATAAGAAAAAAGAAGAGAATGATAGGGTCTATATGTTTCTAGCAGGGATCAATAGGGACCTAGATGAAGTTAAGGGGAGGATACTTGGAAAAAAACCTCTACACTCTATCAGGGAGGTATTTTCTGAAATCAGGATGGAGGATAGCAGGAAGAAGGTCATGTACAACACTCCAGCACCTAATGAGGAACCTGGGGAATCTTCAGCTTTGGTGGCCAGAAGTGATGACAACAAGAAAAAACCTTGGTGTGATCACTGCAAGAAACTGTGGCACACAAGGGATACATGCTGGAAACTCCATGGAAAACCACCAGGAGCTGGGAAGAAGAAAGTAGAAAGGGCCCTACAAACTACTGTGACTGAGACTCAACAAGAGGCAGGAGTTGAACCTAAACAGCTACCATTCACTCAGGAACAGATAGAGTACCTACTCAAATTCATACCCACCCAGAAAATCTCCAACCAAGAAAACCCTACCTGTTCTTTTGCCCAAAATGGTAAAATAACATCATATTTTTGTTCTGAAAAACCTAAAAACACCTGGGTCATTGACTCAGGTGCAACAGACCACATGACCTACATTCCAAAGTTTTTTTCTTCTTATCAACCTTGTGCAGGAGATAAGAAAGTTAGAGTTGCAGATGGCTCTTTTTCGGCCATAGCAGGGATGGGAAATATTAAAATTTCCTCATCCATTAACCTTTCCAAAGTCTTACATGTTCCTAAACTTTCCTGCAATCTTATCTCTATTAGCAAAATTACTAAAGATCTTCAGTGTTGTGTAAAAATTTTTCCCTCTTATTGCATTTTTCAGGATCTGGCATCAGGGAAGATGATTGGCAGTGCTAGAGAGGAGGATGGCCTCTATACTTTTGATGAAGGAACACAATTGAATAAACAAGGTCAAGAAAAAACTTGTTTGCAAACTGTTTTTCCTTGTAATAATGAAGTGTATTTAATACACTATAGATTAGGTCACCCAAGTTTTTCCTATCTGAAAATGTTGTTTCCTAAGTTATTTCTTAATAAAAATCCTTCATCATTTCATTGTGATATGTGTGCACTTGCCGAACATCATAGGAGTTCTTACATCCCTCATAGTTACAAACCAACTAGTCCTTTCACTATTGTACACAGTGATATCTGGGGTGCATCTAGAGTTTCAACTCTGAAAGGAAAAAGGTGGTTTGTAACTATCATAGATGATCACACAAGGGTCACATGGGTGTTTTTACTTAAAGAAAAATCTGAGATTGAAGAGGTGTTCAAACAATTTTACTCAATGATCCAAACTCAATTCAACACTAATATCAAAATTGTGAGAAGTGATAATGGACTTGAGTACTTTTCTAAGAAGTTAAATACTTTTTTTGCTGAAAAAGGGATTGTTCATCAAAGTTCCTGTGTAAATACACCTGCTCAGAATGGAATAGCTGAGAGGAAAAATAGACATTTACTTGAAGTCACTCGTGCAATTATGTTTTCTGCTAAAATTCCAAAATATTTATGGGGAGAAGCTGTTTTACATGCTACCTATCTAATTAATAGGATGCCATCAAAAACTCTAGGATTCAAAACTCCTATTGATACTCTTCAAGCTTGTTTTCCTGAAACTAGACTAATTAATTCTCTTCCCATAAAAATTTTTGGGTGCACAGTTTTTATTACCAATCCTGACAGAACTGCAAGTAAATTTGACCCTAGAGGGAAAAAATGTGTTTTCTTAGGACTCTCTTCAACTCAGAAAGGATATAAATGTTTTGACCCTATAACAAAAAAGATGTTTATAACTATGAACACTGTTTTTGTAGAAGATCAACCTTTTTTTGGTACTCATCTTCAGGGGGAGATTCCTAATGAAGATGGTAATAATGTATCACATATCCATGAAAAACTAGAACCTCTTGACATTAATCTAGATGCACAGTATAATAGACAGTTAGATGCACTAGAAAATAGTCAAGAGTCAAAAGAAAATGAAAAAAAAAAATTCTGAAACAAGGAAAGATGATGAACAGCAGACAAGTAAGTTTTTTGGCAAGGTTTATGAAAGGAGAGTTCCAAATCACAGAATAGAGGACATCCCTGATCCTGCCACTGTCCATGAATCTGACTCAATGCCAGAAAATGACAAAGGTAATAATTTCAGTGATCTAAATCTACCCATTGCTCTCAGAAAAGAAAAAAGGTCATGTGTTAAATACCCTATCTCAAACTATTTGTCCTATTCTCAGTTATCTACATCATTTGTAGCCTTTACCTCTAGCCTTTCCACTGTCTCTATTCCCTTAACCATACAGGAAGCCCTATCTATACCTGAGTGGAAGAAGGCTGTTTTAGAAGAAATGAATGCCCTTGAAAAGAATCAGACATGGCAGACTGTAGAGGTACCCAAAAACAAACCAAGGGTTGGATGCAAATGGGTGTTTAACCCTAAATTCAAGGCAGATGGTACACTTGAAAGATATAAGGCCAGATTGGTTGCCAAAGGATACACACAAACCTATGGCATAGATTATACATAATCTTTTGCACCAGTTGCAAAATTAAATACTATAAGGATCCTACTATCTCTAGCTACTAACCTAGACTGGCCTCTTCAACAGTTAGATGTGAAGAATGCTTTCCTAAATGGGAAGCTTGAAGAGGAAGTATACATGAGCCCTCCTCCTGGGTTTGAGGAACAATATGGCTCAAAGGTGTGCAAGCTAGAGAAAGCCTTATATGGGCTTAAACAGTCCCCAAGGGCTTGGTTTGAAAGGTTTACTCAATTCATAAAGAAGCAGGGATTCAAGCAAGCCCAAGCAGATCATACACTATTCATGAAATTCTCCATTAAGGGAGAAATTGCAGTACTAATCGTTTATGTGGATGATATAATTCTTACAGGAAACTATTGTGAAGAGATTGAAGACCTGAAGAAGAAGCTTGCTCAGGAATTTGAAATCAAAGACCTGGGAGAATTGAAGTATTTTCTTGGCATGGAGATAGCCAGATCAAAGAAGGGAATTGTGGTATCCCAAAGGAAGTATGTACTAGACCTACTTCATGAAACAGGTATGAGTGCCTGCAGACCAATAGATACTCCAATTGACCCTAATCAAAAGTTAGGAAATGTCAAGGAAGGAGTACCAGTTAATATTCACCAATATCAAAGATTGGTGGGAAGGTTGATTTATCTGGCACATACAAGGCCAGATATTGCCTTTGCGGTCAGTATGGTTAGTCAGTTCATGCATAATCCATTCCAAGAACATCTAGATGCTACCTACAGGATCCTAAGATATTTGAAAAGTTGTCCAGGGAAAGGATTATTGTTTAAAAGAAGTGACAATAGAAGTGTAGAAGCCTTTACAGATGCAGATTATGCTGGGTCAATAACTGATAGAAGGTCTACATCTGGGTATTGTACTTATGTATGGGGGAATCTGGTGACTCGGAGGAGTAAGAAGCAGAATGTTGTTGCCAGAAGTAGTGCAGAATCTGAATTTAGATCTATGGCTAATGGAATCTGTGAACTACTTTGGATCAAGAGAATGATGACAGAGTTGAATATGGAAATGGACCTACCTATGAAGTTATATTGTGACAATAAAGCAGCCATTAATATTGCTCACAATCCTGTGCTACATGATCGTACTAAACACATTGAGGTGGACAGGCATTTTATCAAAGAAAAGATTGAAGCTGGAATTGTGTGCACACCATTCATATCTACTAAAGAGCAGACAGCTGATATCTTTACAAAGGGGCTGTTTAAACCAGTGTTTGAATTTCTTATAAGCAAGTTGGGAATGTATGATATATACTTACCAACTTGAGGGGGAGTGTAGAAAAATGTAGCATATACATGTTATTTTATTATGTGTACATCCGGAATTGTATAGATAGGAATTAGAGTTGATTTAGGACTCTAACTCTTAGATTAGCTCGCAGTGTAGATAAGAATAGATAGATCCTAATATTTAGGATCTGTAACAAACCTTAGTTTATCTGTAATCTTGTATATATATCATTGCCGGATGGCTCAATAATACATGGAAGATTAATTCTTCAAACCTACATACTCCCTCCGTCCCAAATTGTTTTCCTCTTATCCATCCCAATAGAATATTCATGTTTCCTTTTAAGGAAAGGACTGTGGTTGATATTGTTTCTTTCCTTTGTATAAGTTCAAGAATAGAGTTTTATTATTATTGCAAATACAGAAGCTAAATACAATTTATAGGCCTAGGCTAACTTAATAAAGGAAAGAGTAATTATGTACAAGATCTTCTAATTAATACAAATCTCCTACTTGGTTCTAGGAAATCAGATTATGATCAGAACAAATCTCATTATAATCAACTAAATATTCTAATATCTCTACACTCCCCCTCAAGATGGTGAATGGATGTCTATCATTCCCATCTTGCAAGTAAGTTCTCGAAACCGATCTACTGGAAGCCCTTTGGTGAGCACATCAGCCAACTGAAGCCCCGAAGGAACATACTGCGTAGAAATAAGACCACTATCCAGTTTTTCCTTGATGAAGTGTCGGTCTATTTCTATGTGTTTTGTTCTATCATGCTGGACTGGATTATGAGCTATACTAATAGCAGATTTATTATCACATAAGAGTCTCATAGGAGCTTTAAACGGTATTTTCAAATCTCCTAATATGATCTTCATCCATAATAATTCACAAACCCCTTGAGCCAAGGCCCTGAATTCTGCTTCTGCACTCGATCATGCCACGACATTCTGCTTCTTGCTCCTCCATGTCACTAAATTTCCACCCAAGAACATGCAATATCCAGTAAAGTCTGCATCAGTATAAATCTCCATAGACAGATGTTCCTCCTTTTTGAATAGGAGTCCTCTCCCAGGAGTTGCCTTCAAATACTGCAAGATTCTATTCACTGACTGCAAGTGTCTTTCGCGTGGATCATGCATGAACTGACTAACCACACTAACAGGATATGCTATGTCAGGCCTTGTGTGAGATAGGTATATGAGTTTTCCCACGAGTCTCTGATATTGAGTCTTCTCTACTTTTGGGCTCTCCTCATCACTCCCAATCCTGTGATTTTGATCTATGGGTACTCCAGTGATTTTGAAGCCTAACTTACCAGTTTCTTTGAGAAGATCAATGACATATTTTCTTTGGGAAATGAAAATGCCTTGTTTTGAGTACGCCACTTCCATGCCTAGGAAATATTTGAGCTTTCCAAGGTCTTTCATTTCAAACTGAGCTGCCAACTCCTTTCTTAGAATTTGTTTTTCATATTCATCATTCCCTGAAATGATCATATCGTCTACACAGACTAACGAAAGAGTCAGTTTGCCATTTCTAGTGTGTTCTATGAAGAGGGTATGATCACCTTGGCTTTGTTTATACCCCAGTGATACCATGGCCTGAGTAAACCTTCCAAACCATGCCCGGGGTGATTGCTTGAGCCCGTATAAGGCCTTCTTCAATTTGCAAACCATATTTCTCCCTGAAGTAGGGGCATACCCTGGCGGAATCTCCATATATACCTCTTCTTCTACAGGAGCAGATGTATCTTCATAATCAATCCCGTAGGTCTGGGTGAAACCCTTTGCTACTAACCTTGCCTTATACCTGTCAAGTGTACCATCAGATCGGTACTTAATTGTGTATATCCACCTACAGCCTACTGTTTTTTTGTTATTTGGTTTTTCAACCATCTCCCAAGTTTTATTCTTTTCAAGTGCATGCATCTCTTCATTCATGGCTTGAATCCAATTCTTATTTTTTTAAGCTTCTTGTACTGATGCGGGGACTCTAATAGAGTCAATAGCTGAAAGAAAACTTTGGTGTTGCGCAAAAAGATTCTTAGCACACACAAACTGAGATATAGGGTACTTGGTGCAAGATCGTTTTTTCTTTCTCAACGCAATGGGCTGGTCATCAGGGTTTGGCTCACAATATTTGTTAGGCTCGGAGTTAGGAGCATTTAAACACGAATTATTAGGCTCGAGGTTGTGAGTACTGTTGATAAAACGAAGAGACATCATTAATCTAGGATTTATTTTCCTTATTATTACTGTAATTATGTATCTTTAGTGCTTCAGGTTGTATTTAATAGCTGCTGTCTTTTCAGTTCTCAATCATTTATGTTTAGTATTTAGACAGTCACCTAGGGTGCTGAATAGACTCTCTCATGATTCCTATCTGTATAAATAGCTTATGTACTTCTTGTAAATGAATTCAAGGAAATAATATTCAGAAAACTTCATGGTATCAGAGCTTGGTTTCGTCTAAGCCTTTTTTGAGTCAGTCTATCACCTCTCCAACGGCCATTTTTTGGGTGTCTCTACCCTTCTCTCTCTTTAACTCCCGGTGGAGTCTCTTCATCAAGGGTTTTATCATGTCTAAAGAAGCCGAATCAGCCTCAAGTAACCTTGATCACTCAACCATTGTTTCAGCTGCTACTGCAGCCGCGTTTGCTCTTCGAAACCAGAAATTTGATCTCCCTTCTATCCCGCCATCTTACCGTCTCAATGGCAGGAACTATCTTGGGTGGTCAAAGCTGGTTTACACTCTTCTACGTGGCAAAGATCTTGAAGATTATCTCACTGTCTCTACCCCAGAAGAAGGAGAGATTGATGCTGCTATTTGGGAGAAAACTAATGCCAACGTACGGGTCTGGTTATGGGACTCTATGGATCCCAACATTAGCAGTACATGTTTATACATGGACTCGGCTAAAGAAATCTGGGATTTCATACAGCAGTCCTACTCTGTTGCTAAAGATGGCGCTTTTGTCTATGACTTATGGCTCAAAACAACGAATCTTAAGCAAGATTCACAATCTGTCACAGATTATGCAACTGACCTCCAACGACGATGGTCTGAACTTGACCAGTATCAAACGATGAAGTGGTCGAATGCTGCAGATGCAGCTCTTCACAAGAACTATATAAATCAGCAACGTCTATATTGCTTCTTGTCTGGTTTAAATCCCGAATATGATCAGACTCGGGGTCAAATTCTTGGCATTACTCCTCTGCCTTCCATATCTTCTGCCATTGCCACTATCAAACATGAAGAGAGCAGACGCAATATAATGATGAATACAAATCTGATTGACAGTACAGCTCTTGCTGCCAAATCTACTCCTTCAGATGTTAAGGAAACTAAGGGTAGTAAGGGAGGAAGATGGTGTGATCATTGCAAGCGGTCCAACCATAATGTGGATACATGCTGGAAACTTTATCCTCATCTACAGAAAGAAAGGAAAAGCCAAGACAGACGTGGAATGAGTGTTGGACGTGCCAACTCAGTCACTCCCACTATTGTTGAGAGCTCTACTAATCTTTGGCCCATTTCCCAGGAGGAATTAAAGCAAATTCGTATGATGTTACAGTCTCTTAATAACTCAAATGGTTCTGGTCATAGCTCTTTGGCCCTGCAAGGTAAAACCTCTACTATTTTTTGTCTTAATGCTTCGGAACAGAGTTCACAATCCCAATGGATATTAGACTCAGGTGCCACATCTCATATGACTGCCATACCCTCTTTACTCTCTAATTATCATCCATGTTTTACATCCACGCACATTACTACTGCTGATGGGACACCTACAAAGGTTGCGGGACTTGGTACGGTTGTTTTTTCTGAAAAATTAAATCTGAAAAACACCATACATGTCCCAAACCTGGCTATGAACCTTGCTTCTATTTACAAACTCACAGTTGATCTTAATTGTGCTGTCATTTTTTTCCCTTCCCACTGTTTATTACAGGATCTACACACGGGGAGGACGATTGGAATTGCTAAACAAAGAGATGGCCTGTACTACCTTGATGCACTGTTTGTCTCCAAACCTCCACAAAAAGCTCTTACCACAATCACAGCCAATACCAACACTATTTGGCTTCACCACAAACGTCTTGGTCATCCCTCTTTTCATGTCCTAAAAACCATGTTTCCCAGTCTTTTTAGTAGTATTGATGTTTCTACATTTCAATGTGATGTCTGTGAACTTGCTAAACAGTCTCGTGTATCTTTTTCCAGAAGTAATACAATCAGTTGTTCTCCTTTTGATATTATACATAGTGATGTCTGGGGTCCTGCTCCAATTGCTAATATATCTGGTGCCCGGTGGTATGTTACATTTATTGATGATTGTACACGTTTTATGTGGGTTTTTCTGCTAAAAAACAAGAGTGAGGTGAGTTCCATCATTCCTATCTTTTGCAATATGATTCATAATCAGTTCTCCGCCACAATAAAACGCTTCCGCACTGATAATGCTCTTGAATACTTCAATCAAACCGTTTCCTCTTATTTCCTCTCAAAAGGCATTGTTCATGAGTCCTCTTGTCCGTACACACCACAACAGAATGGCACAGCAGAAAGAAAAAATCGCCATCTCCTAGACGTCAGTCGGGCTTTATTGTTTCAATCAAATATGCCTAAACACTATTGGGGGGAAGCCACACTCACAGCATGTCATCTCATCAATAAAATTCCCAGTCGGGTACTCCAAAATAAGTCACCCCTTGAATCTCTCCGTCATTTCTTTCCTCAAACCAGAATTTCTTCTGATCTTGATCTAAGGGTGTTTGGGTGTACTGCATTTGTTCATATTCCTCCACCTCATAGGGGAAAATTGGACCCACGATCTATTAAGTGTATCTTTCTTGGTTATTCTCCAACTCAGAAAGGATATAAGTGCTATAATCCTACAACCAGAAAGACATACACCAGTGCAGATGTGACCTTTCACGAAGACACACCTTTTTACACTCCTACTTCTCTCCCTGTATCCCAAGATACTCCACATCCTTCACCTCTGCCCACCTATACTATTACATCTTCTCCACCACATACAATCTCCTACCCTCCTAAGCCTTTATCACCAGACATCCCATCACCACCACCACCACATGATCATCCATCACCACCACCACCACATGATCATCCATCACCTTCCTTAGATGTGTCAGCAACCTCACCTACTTCCCAACAGTCTTCAACATCACCTGAACCTCAATCAAATACACCACCAGATCATCCCATTCCTACACCTACTAAATCCACCACTCATGACCCATCTTCTCCTCTACCAGTGACAAAAGTGTACTCAAGGAAAAACAGGTTCACTCCATTGTTGACGCATGACCAATTGGCTGACCCAGGTAATGTCTCTTCTTCTCCACCACCATCTCCGCCAATTGCTTTACGCAAGGGTGTACGTCAATGTACCAAAACACCTCTATACCCTCTTGCTAATTTTGTTACCATTGATAACTTCTCTCCTTCACATGCCTTGTTTGTTCAGAGACTTAATGAAATTCCCATACCCAACTCTGTTTCTGAGGCATTAGGAAAGAAAGAATGGAGGGATGCTATGCAAGAGGAAATTAGAGCTCTTGAAAAGAACCATACTTGGGATATTGTGACTAAACCTCCTGGGAGGCATGTTGTTGGTTGCAGGTGGATCTTTACTGTCAAATACAAGGCTGATGGATCTCTTGAGCGGTACAAAGCTCGTCTTGTGGCTAAAGGATACACTCAGACGTATGGGATTGACTATCAAGAGACCTTTGCTCCTGTAGCTAAGCTCAATACTGTCCGTATCCTACTATCCTTGGCATCTCACTTTGATTGGCCTTTATTGCAATTTGATGTCAAGAATGCTTTTCTCCACGGTGACTTGCATGATGAGATCTACATGTACATTCCCCCAGGCTTTAATAAAACATCAACAAGAACCTCTACACATGTATGTCATTTAAAAAAAGCCCTCTATGGTCTCAAGCAATCCCCTCGTGCTTGGTTTGACCGCTTCACACAGGTTGTTCTTGCTGCTGGGTATAGTCAAAGCCAAGGGGATCATACTCTTTTTTACAAACACTCTCGCCCAAATGGAGTCACTATTCTTTTGGTATATGTGGATGACATCATTGTGACGGGTAATGATCCAGTTGAGAAACAACGTCTTGAGGGGCAGCTGAAATCCAAATTCGAGATGAAGTCTCTTGGCCCTCTAAAATACTTTCTTGGAATTGAAGTTGCTCGCTCATCTGAAGGCATCTTTATCAGCCAACAAAAGTACATTACAGATTTGTTAAATGAGACCGGTAAGAGTGCTTGTCGACCGGTTAATGCACCTATGGATCCTAATCACAAGCTTGGACTTGCTACTGATGAACCCAAGGTTGATTGATTCATCAATGTATCAGCGCTTGTGTGGCAAACTTATCTATCTCTCTCATACTAGACCTGACATTGCCTATGCAGTTAGTGTTTTGAGTCAGTTCATGCATGATCCAAGGAAACCACATCTAGAAGCAGCCTATAGGGTTCTTCACTACCTAAAAGGAAGTCCAGGGCAAGGGATAATATTCAGGAAGGGTGGGCAATTATCAGTCCAAGCCTTCACTGATGCAGATTATGGTGGCTCCCTCGTTGACCGACGGTCAACTACTGGTCTCTGTGTTTTCCTAGCAGGAAACCTCGTGACATGGAGAAGCAAAAAACAGAATGTTGTGGCACGGATCATCTGCTGAATCTGAGCTAAGAGCTCTTGCCCATGGCTTATGTGAACTTCTATGGATCAGAATTATTCTCTTAGATTTACGAATCAAGTGGAAAGGACCAATGGAATTGAGGTGTGATAACAAATCAGCAATCAACATAGCTCATAATCCAGTCCAACATGATCGGACCAAGCATATTGAGATTGATAGGCACTTTATCAAAGAAAAGGTTGAAGGAGGTCTGATCGAACTAAGCTACACTCCCTCAGAAGATCAAGTTGCAGATGTGTTTACCAAACCTCTGCACAGTCCTAGGTTCCAGGGTCTTATTGTCAAGCTAGGCATGACGGATATCTACAAACCTAGCTTGAGGGGGAGTGTTGATAAAACGAAGAGACATCATTAATCTAGGATTTATTTTCCTTATTATTACTGTAATTATGTATCTTTAGTGCTTCAGGTTGTATTTAATAGCTGCTGTCTTTTCAGTTCTCAATCATTTATGTTTAGTATTTAGACAGTCACCTAGGGTGCTGAATAGACTCTCTCAGGATTCCTATCTGTATAAATAGCTTATGTACTTCTTGTAAATGAATTCAAGGAAATAATATTCAGAAAACTTCAAGTACTTACCTCAGGGTCAGACGATTGGACTTGCTGATGGATTAGGACGGGTTTAGCTTTTCGTTGGTACTTTATACGGTACCTGTCATCATTATTGTGCACTGGTATTTGTTCAGAACCATTATCAGTAGCATCACTGTCCTTAGGGGCAGGAATAGGGAGTGAATTCAAGGGTACATGTATTAAAGGAAGAATAGGAAACTCAGGGGACTCAAGTTCCTGTCTACTCTCCCCCTGAACCTGAGAATTAGGATAAAAAGATTCGGTTTCCAGAAAAGTGACATCCATGGATATATAAACACGGCGACTAGAAGGATGATAACACTTATACCCTTTTTTATTTGGTGCATATCCTATAAAGATACATTTAAGAGCCCTGGGGTCTAACTTACTTCGATGAGGACCATGAACATGAACAAATGCAGAACAACCAAAAACACGACTTTGGAGACTTGACATAGTGGGCACTGATGGAAAGAAATTATTTATAAAATGTAGAGGGATAACACCAGATAAAACCCTAGATGGTAACCTATTGATTAAATAAGCAGCGGTCAACACAGCTTCTCCCCAATAAAACTTGGGAACATTCATTTTAAAGAGTAATGCTCTAGCAATTTCAAGAAGGTGACGGTTTTTCCGTTCAGCAACCCCATTTTGTTGTGGGGTGTCAACACAAGTCAATTCATGAACAACACCATTTTGTTTCAGAAAATCAGAAAAGTTCCGATTTACATATTCTTTCCCATTATCTGACCGTAACCGTTTGATAGGTTTTCCAAATTGGGTTTGAACCATGTGGAAAAAATTAACAAATAGTTGAAACACTTCTGATTTATCTTTCATAAGAAAAACCCACGTAATCCTAGAACAGTCATCAATAAAAGTGACAAACCATTTTGCACCAGAAATATTTGAAACGACCAAAGGTCCCCAAACATCAGAATGAACCAAATCAAAAGGTTGGACACTTTTATTATTACTAGGAAAAGACGTGGAACGGTGATGTTTGGAAAATTGACATGCATCACAGTGAAAAGACTCAACTAACAATTTTGTAAATAAATGGGGAAACATGGCCCCAACAACTCTAAAGGGAGGATGCCCAAGACGTTTGTGATGCAACCATATTTGAGAGGAATTCCAAGATTATGAACTCGCTTGATGACAAATACTTTCCTTATACGGCAGAGAGTATAACCCGTCCCGTTCCTTAGCAATTCCAATCGTCTTCCCCGTGGCAAGATCCTGAAAAACACAATGGGAATGAAAGAAAGTTACTGCGCAGTTTAAATCTTTGGTAAGTTTGTGGATAGACAAAAGATTATTAGAGAGCCCGGGAACATGAAGCACATGCTTAAGGTGAAGAGATGAATTCAGGTTGATGTTACCACATCCAGTAATGGGAGTTTGGGATCCATTAGCAACAGTGATATGGTGTTTGTTTGGTAAAGTGGAATATGAAGATAAATGTGAGATGTGAGGTGTCATGTGATCTGTAGCACCAGGGTCAACAATCCAACTATGATCAGTACTCAAAGCATCAAAAGATAAGAAGGTAGAATTCTTACCAGTCATTGTTAGTTCTCTAACAATGTGATCAGTCATTGTTAGAGAACTGGGTGCTCAAGTTCTGCTTTGCTAAGGTCGGGGATATCTTCTGTGGGTGAACTAGGTGGATTGCCTTCAATTTCCAAATTAGAAGCACTGTGATTTGCACGTCTCTGAACAATATTTTTGGACCCGCTTATACGTCCAAGAACTTTATCCCTTCCATGTAGTTTGAAACATGTGTCCTTTGTATGACCAGATTTTTTACATTAACTGCACCATCGATCTTCACTATTGGACTTCAAAACGGGGCCTCTCAAAGTGGATCCTTGTATGGAACCCTTTCCGGTGGCTAAAGCTGAACCATCAACTGATTTCTCTTCCATCATCACTGACCTCCTACTTTCTTCACCACGAAAGTGTGAAAGACTTCTGAAAGAGATGGTGGTTTCTTATTACCCAAAATTTGAACCCGAATGAGATCAAATTCAGAGTTGAGCCCAGAGAGAAACTTAAATATCTGTGTTCTTTCAATAAATTGGGTTACTACAGTGGAGTCTTCATCACACTTCATTGTCAAACTTTGATACTAATCCAATTCGATCCAGAGACCATTTAGAGTGCCATAATAGTCAGTTACAGAGAGTTCCCTGCTTAGTATTAAAGACTTTATTTTCCAATTCAAAACATGCTGAGAGATCTTGTTTCATGGAATATGTTGAGATCTTGTTTCATGGAATATGTTTCTGCCAGATTCTTCCGATCTCCCCAGCAGTTGCGAAAAACATATAAGTCCTACTAACCTCCGGAGTCATAGAGTGCCAAAACCAGGTCATAATGAGAGAATCCTCATCAACCCATGTTTCATAGTGTGGATTTGTCTCAGCAGGGGCTTTGCCTTCGATGTGACCAATCCTTTTGCATCCTCTAAGAGTGGTACGAACAAGCTGGGCCCATTGAAGGTAGTTACGCCCATCTAACCGGTATGACCCTTGTAATATCGGGAGGTCATTGTGGGTCAACGGTGGAAGAGAAAGAGTTTTGTCTGCGAGATCAGGCATAGTAAAGTGGCAGTTTCAAAGAAGGAAAAAAAAAGCACCTCTGGAACAGAACCTAGAGGAGCAGCCTTCTAGCAGTAATTTTGTGATGAGAAAGAAAGGGTTTTTGCGTTTGCGTGCAGAAGCAGAGCCCCTAGAATCGTGAAGCTCTGATACCAAGTTGAAGAATAGAGTTTTATTATTATTGCAAATACAGAAGCTAAATACAATTTATAGGCCTAGGCTAACTTAATAAAGGAAAGAGTAATTATGTACAAGATTTTCTAATTAATACAAATCTCCTACTTGATTCTAGGAAATCAGATTATGCTCCGAACAAATCTCATTATAATCAACTAAATATTCTAATATCTCTACAGTATATATTAAATTTCAACCACACAATTCCATTTTTGCTTGATAAGCATACCATGTCAGAACAGAAAGATTGATTTGGGATTAACGGAGTAAGATTTTGTACATTCTAGTTTGATTCTGCACTATGTTGTGCTGATATGAAGCAGAATTTGGGCTTGGAAGAAGAGGGGCAGAAGCCCCTGTGGGTTTACCTTCGTGGGCTGGTTGCGGGTTGCTTAATTAATATTTATTCTTTTTAATTTTCCTGATTTGTTTCCTATTTGGAGTTAGTTAGGATTTCTAATATTTGTTTCCTATTAGGAGTTAATTAGGATTTCTATTATTTGTTTCCTATTTGAAGTTGATTAATCTTTTTTTATTCTATTTCCTAGTTGGAGTTGATTAGGATTTCTAGGATTTTGTTTCCTAGTTTGGGAATTAGTAGATGGGTATTTAAACCCCTTGTTAGGATTCATTCTAGCTCATCTTGGAATAAAATTGGTTTTAGCCTTTTGGCTCTGGGTAACGGTATTTTTATCGTTGATTATCTGAGCAACGGTTTACCTCGTTGATTTTTATTTTTCTGCTCTCAACAATTGGTCCGACTTGCCGGATCCCGTTCCTGCTGGAATGACGAGATCAACAAGTGAACGTTTGTCAGAGGTGGAGGCCGGACTGGTTTTGATGAACCAAAAACTAGACACGAGGGGTGCGAAGCTGGACGCACAAGGAATCCTACTGGCAGAGATCGCATCCTCCTTGGCTGCGCTCACGAAGGCTCTCACGCCGCCAGCGATGGAGGAGAATTCATCGGCGGTGGCTTCACTCGATGCGACATCAACATCCACGTTTGGAACTTGTCTATGCAGCACTTCTCTCACGATGCTGCCCTCGTTTGACGGAGAAGACCCGATCGGCTGGGTTGCTAGGGCTGAGCATCAATTCGAACTGAACTGTACTCCGCCGGGAAAGAAGGTGGCAGCCACTGTAGTTGTGATGGACCGGTTGACCTGGATACGAGCACGAAAGCCGGGCATGACAAGGGATGAGCGTGCACGGGCATTGATGGCTCGTTATGACTCACAGTTTAAGGGCAATTGCTTTGAACGGCTGTATGAAGTCAAGCAGACAAGGACTGTGGCGGAGTACATCTCAATTTTTATTCAACTAACAAGTCAGGTCCCAAGGCTATTTGACGATCATTATTTGGGGTATTTCATGAACGGGCTTAAAGGATTGAGTGGCAGCTTTCCTAAAGATACTGGGCAGCCCCCGGGGACAAATGTCAACCGGTTTCCGGATTTCAACCTTGAGGACAAGTTTTTTTTGAAGGGGGGTGGAATTGATATGAAGCAGAATTTGGGCTTGGAAGAAGAGGGGCAGAAGCCCCTGTGGGTTTACTGAAGGCGGGAATGGGCTTGAGCCCACCTTCGTGGGCTGGTTGCGGGCTGCTTAATTAATATTTATTCTTTTTAATTTTCCTGATTTGTTTCCTATTTGGAGTTAGTTAGGATTTCTAATATTTGTTTCCTATTAGGAGTTAATTAGGATTTCTATTATTTGTTTCCTATTTGAAGTTGATTAATCTTTTTTTATTCTATTTCCTAGTTGGAGTTGATTAGGATTTCTAGGATTTTGTTTCCTAGTTTGGGAATTAGTAGATGGGTATTTAAACCCCTTGTTAGGATTCATTCTAGCTCATCTTGGAATAAAATTGGTTTTAGCCTTTTGGCTCTGGGTAACGGTATTTTTATAGTTGATTATCTGGGCAACGGTTTACCCCGTTGATTTTTATTTTTCTGCTCTCAACATGTGCACAGTGATACAACAACAACAACATCCAAGACTTATTCCCATAAGAATGAATGGTGATAAATTAGAAAATTCTGGTTATTCCTCAACCTAATTATTTTCTCAACCTATTTATCTTGAATGGCATAGACTACATTTAGATATACATTTATGATTTTATAGAATAGGAACATTAACATAATATGTGACCATAGCATTTCATCATCTTTAATCATCTTTTGCTCGTTTACAAAGTTTCTGTTTATCAAGATTTAAGGCTAAGCTTTCCAAAGACTTCCCAACCAAACACCTCTACAAACCTTAATCCACAAACAGACACTTAATGTCCCTTCTTGACCCACAATAATCCGCTTCTAGAATGTTCTATTGTGATGTGTTGCAGAGCAGTTATTAGTAAGGTGTTAGAATGCATCTTGTGGTGAGACAATCAGAAGAAAGGTGCATGCTGGCACAAAAAAGGTATGTACGAAAGTACGAACTTAAGTATGAAGGAATTTCCAGGAGAACTGAGTCCATTGGCATCCTTTGTTGCTCGTGTGCAGTATCTGCTTAGAAGTTTCAACTTCATTGAAGAAAGATTGTCTTCTTGAGATAAATTCAGTTTGACTTCCACCTGATAGCAAATGATGTCATTCATGTTAAAGTACGATAATGAATAAGCATGTTAAAAAAGCATAAAATATAGATATGTAGAATCTGGCTTTGGATAAGCCCTTGTTCTATTGGAAGACTGTGGTGGTGAGGAAAGTGGATGAGTTATAGTAGGCTCCTCCGACTCCTCATATTCACCCTTCTAATTGAAGGTATTTTGAGGGGGTGATTTCTTTCCTGTTTTCTTTTTGAGTTTTGTTTAATCAAATTGTTCTATATCAATTTTGTTATAAATATAGGTTACTATAATTTTAAAAGAAAGAAGCTTACTATATTTTTAATTACAAACATATATACTAAACATAACACCTTTATAAAGTATTCATTCCTCCCTCCTTCTCCATTGAACCAAACATAACATTTTTTCTGAATTCTTCCATCAATCAGTACATGGTCCTCTCTCCCCCTCTCCATATATCTCCTCCCCTTCTCTCCCCTTTTTTTCGACCAAACAACAACAACAACATCCACGCCTTACTCCCAAAAGAGTTTGGGGTCAGCTAACATGAAAGAGGAAAGGTAAACTTAAGTGACAAAATATTATATGTAGGTAGAAACAATGGAAAGAGTCATCGATTTTCATAGCAGAAAACAGGTTTATAATTGCTTAAATAAGCTGGACAGCAAAATCAATTATTAAAAAAGCCATATATGAAGTCATGACTCTGACTCGTATCTATGGCCAAAAGTTGTAAACTGGACCCCTTGTATCCTTGACAGTGTGTCAAATTTCTAAGTGTCATAGCGAAAATAGCATTTGAATAAATGAAGATGAGTATGTTTTATTGCTTATAACCTAATGATAGTAAGGGCATCCTCGTCCATAGGTTTATTTGGAGATTAATTTAAGGATGTGGCATATTATTTTAAGGATTATGATTGAGGGCAATAGATCATTTAGCTGGATTATTTTAAAAGAAAATCTGGTACCAAGATTACAATTCCGGATTATTTTACTGAGTATTATTTTTTAGGAAGAGTTTTAAACTTTGTGATTATTTAAGATTTATCGTGTGGCAATTACAACTAAGAGAAAAACAGTTTATTTGACGAGCTTGAATGGATATGCCCTTAAGAATGCTAGGGTCTAGTATTGATAATTCATAGATGTTACACTAATATGTAAAACACAATTATGTATGCACAGACGCACAGTTCAGTGACTTCATTCAAATGTTCGTACAGTCAAAAAATAGATTCCAGAATCAGGATTCAGGACTGAACTATAACCTGGTCATATGTATTAAAAGGGACTGTGAATCCAAAATCTAAAAGTAGAGTCGCATTTGAGAACTTTCCATAACTTATTAGGACCTGTATAAAAGAGTGGATGATTCTCAGAATCCATTAACATCATACATGTTAGATGGCTATGAACAGCAATGATAAACTTAAAAGCTACAAATAGAGGCACATGAATTTCTATTTGATAACCAAGTGTTCAATAGTTGAGATTTAAACACCACTGCGGTTTAACCAAAAAGCAAAATATATGCATCAAACATAATTCACCAGTTTGATTTTGATTTTGAGGTTCAATAGTTAATTTTGATTTTGACAGTTGATTTTGATTTTGAAGAACAAAGAGAAAATTGCAACATCATAGCAGCAGAGTTTTCAATATATGTAGAAGGGAAAGGATGACTAGTTGGCTACACTAGTTACACAAAACCTGATCACCAGGAGCATAATCACGATCAGCAATCACCTGCACCTCAGAACATAAAGGTTAAAGTGAGAAGCTTCAGAAAAATAAGGTATGTAAGTAATGTTTCATTGACATGGATTAAGCCATGTAGAGAAAGAATGAAGAAAGATAATTGTAATGATACCACACTCTATAAGTTACAGCATAGGGTGCAGTACATATAGGCACCACTTAAGAGATTAGCACAAGGCAAAATGTATGTATAGGTCTGCTAAATTGCTGCTTTGACAGCAATTTGATTGATCTAAAGCTACTCTACGTAGCTTGAAGATCCTTAGAATCAACGTGTATTATATACTTCAATACTCTCCTTTAAGCTGGACGATCATGTACTTTAAACTTGTTACGAACATTTTTAACAGACTATACAAATGACTTGACTTTAACTTAAACCATTGTGGTAAAAATTCCCATCAGCCCCCCCCCCCCCCCCTCCCTCCCTATTCCTTGCAAAGGCGTTATCTTTCCTGCTTGATTATATTTTGTCTTGATTAGGGTGGCTTATTTCCACTTAGATCCGACATTACCGCCTAACCACGAGTAATCCTTGTGCTTTTTAAACCATTGGTTTTAACTTTACGAATCATGACTTTTAATTTGAACTTTGATTGATCCATCATTTGAAAGAGACTACAACAATAAACTACACAATTGTGCATCATCCGAGCACTCTTTCCTTCTTTTTTTCATCACCTTAGATAAATGATAGTCAACATGTCTAGTAAATCATAAGTCAAATGTCCAAACTTAATATTGAAATCCAATTAAATTGCAATAAGTAATAATAGGACTGTTGGAGATATTTGGTGCGCAAAAAAAACTGAGATGGTCATGAATAATGATGTAGGAACGTCATGATTTTTTCAAATGAGGGTTGTCAATTAATCGGTAGAATCTGAGCAATCGAAAAGGCTGTGATTGTGGGAGGTGGGGGAAACCCTTTGTGGTTTCAACTCCTAACAATCAGTCACAAGAAGAATTGAACTAATGATACTGACAAACAACACAAGTTACCATCAGTGCGAAGACTTTTTTTTATCAATATGCATACTTTTATGCCATTTCGTGAAAGAGAAAAGAAAAGTTATTGTACTAATAATGTGAGCACACAATAGATTACATCAAAAGGTGTGGTATGTATACAGGCACCAGCTAGGTGACAGCAAAAGGCCGAAATGTTTGCTAAAGAGCTACGAAAATGGTACCTTGAGAACCTTGATTGATTTAGGGGCACTGTTACAATAGCCACAACTCGCTCTGCCTAGGCCCGCCTAGGTGCTGGTAGGGGTGGGCACAGTCGGTTAACCGGATTTTGGTTAACCAATTTTCGGTTAACCGAGATATCAGTTACTAAATTTTCAATACCGTTATCCATACCATAACATTGGTTAACCGCGTATCGGTTAACCGAAATATCGGTTAACCACTAACGGTTAACCAATAAACCATAAAACCATGAAAAGAAAATATAAACTTGCCAATATTTTTGTTATTTTTAAAATTTGAACTTACAATTTTTTAAATGACTTCCATAACACTTCCAAAGTACAAAGTATTTTTACCTATTTTTACCATCGACAAAGCTTGTTCAAATTGGCTATGTAATAAACTATTGATATTTTGGCACTTTGACTCACTCCATATGCTTATTTATCTGCACATACTATTAATTGGCTAACCATAATAATAATAACTATTATAACAACAATAATAATTCAAAATATTGGCCACGAAATTAAAGCAACGTACTGGACAAAAGCTCATAATACTGTCTCCTATGCAATAACGTAGGAGACTAGCAGAGGTGATAACGTAATTTCTCGCAAAATTGATTCCCCTCCAGTGAGTCATACTTGATTTAATACACATAGGTGAATACTAATACGCAGCAGTGGAAGGGAAGCGCAAGCATGTTACAAAATAATAATACGTATCATTCAAAATTTCACTTACCGGTTAACCGGCATTAGCATAATTTCAACCATAACCGTACCATGATCCGCTTTTCTTTACGGTTGGTTAACCGTACTGTGAGTTTTAAAAAAATTCGGTATGGTTAACCGAAGAATACCTCAGTTTATCTTTTTTTTATTCGGTTAATCGGTTATGGTTTTTTTTTTGCCCGCCCCTAGGTGCTGGGCTCTCTTGACCATCTGTCTTTTTCTAATTTTAGCCCCGTCTAATCTACCAAGGCCCCAAGTCCCAACTAATCCTTGCTCAAGCCCAATTAGATGCTAGGCCCCAGTCTACGCCCAACGCTTTCTAGAAGTGTCTGAGTTCTTTAGGGAGGCTTAGCAGCCACTAAAAAATACCCATGCATAATACTTCAACCAACCAAATAAAATCTTGTCTAAAAATGACATTTAGAACCATATAGAAGCATTTTTTCAAATAATTCTATATGACTATCATATTCGCAGTACAGAAAAGAGCACTATGAAACAAGTTTTCTTCAACAATCTGTGTGATAATTATATATCCAACACAGTCACCACATATTAAGTTTTCCTTTAATATTTTTATTTTGGATATGCTCAGGGTCAAGAAGCATCAGGAACAGATAACATGAACCTCTGAGAGTCGTTCCTCTTCATCATTCAAAACGCATGAATCTGAATGACCATCGTGATTTAAGAAATCTGCAAAGGGAATCTAAGGAATAGTTAGCATGGACTTTTTCCTAATGAATAAATTTCACTTTTGGTCCTACGAGTATTGCACCAATTTCATAATTGGTCCATGTTTTTTACTTTGACCATTAATTTTTGGTACACAACTATTGTTTCTCGTTTTCCATCATTTGCAATGGAGACAAAGATTCATTATTTTTTGGCTTGAGAATTTGAGATTATGATGGAATAAAGCAAAATGGCTCACTAAACTGTCTGCGCTTCTTTGTTATGAAGCAGCAGTCAGTCCATGCAATTTTGGACGGGATTTTCACTATGGGTCATCCGGAAACAGTCTCTCCGTGCTTTTAGTACAGGGGTAAGACTGCGTACATCCGACCCCCCCTTACCCCACCGTAGGTGGGAGCCTTTGCGGCACTGGGGTAAATGAAAATGAAATGAAATGAAAATGAACTATCGTTTCTCACCCATATATGGTCCTTCTATCGATATTTCTGGTGGTTAAAGTCACCAGAGAGGCGTCGGAAAGTTGGACGGAGGGACCACAAATAGTCAAAAATATTAGTCAAGTACCAAGAGTGGATAAAGTGAAAGGCAAGGACCAAATGGAAATTAGCATAAAACTCGTAGGACCAAAAGTGCAATTAATTCTTTTCCGAATGGATGTCATACTTCTAACTCAACTTCTTGAAGCAAAAATAGTTGATCAAAGGCATAAAGCTAATAAAAGAATGAATATTGATAGAAGAGTGTTGATTGTTTATTTAGTCATGACAAACATTTATCCAACAATCATAATCAATCACATATCTTATTATTAAGTACCATAAATACATCATTGAGGCTTTCCCATGCTCTAGAAGTAACTGAAATTATTTGGGGGGAAACTCGTCAAAAAAGATGCATAAAACGTATATCTAATCAGAATAAAAGCTGAAACTGTTCATAGGAGCTCGTAAAAGTTAGACTAGCATCACAATAAAGGTGTTTGAAAACTGAAATTGACCTAAAGAATATGCGTATTTGAAGTCCTCTAATGTGATTGCCATATGAAGTTGAGAGGAGTGGCATAGAGCCTGAAATTGTGTAATACGAACAACATAAACACCAGTCATACAAAAAATTGCAGCTGAATATTCAACTAAGAATTTCTTCAGCTGTATTAAAATAATAAAAGAGACTGCATGATTATGATTCATTTGAATATATTCAAGCGCTTGACCATTGAAACCCATGTTAAACAATGACAACTTTAAGACTTGAAAAACAACATGTCGCTACTTAACAATTTTAAGTATTAAGAGTGCAGTTAGCCAAACAATGTGAGGACACAAAAAAGGATCGAAACACTACAATAAAAAATAGTTTTCGGGGAATACCAGTGATATTGACAAATTCAGCTAGCTGTAAAAGGTTGAATTGGACTAAGCAAAGTGTGGGGTGTGGACTGCAGAGTGCCCATACTAACCTCTGTAATCACAAAAAAATCAGTTTCAACAATATTCTTCTGCCAAAGAGTTTCCTGATATAATGGACTTCGAGAAACCATATCTAACTCATCATCCTTCCAGAATATCTGCAGGCTCAAAGTGCAATTTGTAAACTTGATACCCAAACAAAAAGAACCATAATCAGATAACAGAGCAATGGCAGAGCCAAAAATGGTAATTAAAGGGGCAGAACGGGGGGGGGGGGGGGGAGTACTGCAGGCCCTCCGGCCCTCCCCCTCTCCGCCGCTGTAACAAAGCTGAGAATGGCAAGATCAGTTTGCAAGTATATGAACATGTTTTCTGCCTCAGTTTATTTTTATTACTCCCTCCAATGCCTATTTTATCTCTTATTTTGACTTTATCTGCTTTTTAAGAAAGTGAAAATTGTGTGGTAAAGATTTATTTTAGAAGGAAATAATATCAAGCACAAAATTTGTTCCTTTAAAGGAAACAAGAGATATTTTGGGATGGCCGAAAAGTGAGAAGCACGGAGATAAAAAAAAGGAGAGTGAGTATACGTCATGTGTGTCGGTGTTAGTGTATATAATTTACCATGTTATGCATCTGTGCAGGTTGTGGAAGACGCCTAATGTAAGGAGCCCAATCAGATTTCTGCAGGCAATTGGGGAACAAAGAGACCAATTGGTGTTACCCACAGTCACACTTATGTACCAAAGTACAAGTAGAAGGCACACAACGAAGCTAAAGCATGTGACGTTTTTTACCTCACCCAACTTCTGCTCATATAAAACAAGCAAAGCAACTTTTGCCACATTGCTGACCCGGTCCCCTAACAAGGAATTGATTCCAGAAGGAAGCTTATTTGAGGACATTTGCTGCAATTATAGTTCTCATCAGTCAAGAATTGACATAAAACACAGGTATACAGAAATAATTGGAATATCAACTAGCACACCTGACTATATGGGACCTTTAGCATACAATCCCCAGCTTTTATAGGCTTACAAGCAACCAAACACCTGCATACTTGGATCATGAATACCAGATACTCTAATTACCTATTTATGTAATATCATATTTAGACATAAAAAAGGTACAATATTAAGTAAAAGTATCCACATGAGAATTCACAGAATCAGAAATGCTAACATGTAACACCCAATAAATGGGTAATGCTACAACAATACTATAAAATTGATTGTGTCATGGCCTGGTGATCATTAGCAGCTGAAGATACTAAGTGTGGTTGGGTTTATTTATTCTTTTTTATCAGTGTTGCTTAACTGCTTTATATCAGCAGTCCCTAAACAGTTTCATTGTCATGATTGGGCATCCTGTCCGTAAGAGGTTGTTAAAGGTTATATAACAGTTAGATAACATGTAGTTAATGTATCTTGAGTTGGTTATACTGATTCATTTGTGTATGTGACTTGCTTGTAGGAGTTAACATATGGATTAGATGTGTTGATTCAAACCACCGTTACTTTAGCGACCTTCATCCCACCTCACTATTATTACTGGATCAACAATCACCAACATTAGTACTTACTAATTGTAGGGAATGTATTACATTTAGAACATTTATGGGAGTGTTTTGGAAATGATTCGGCTTCTACTTCTTTTTTAACAACAAAAGCAAAATCAAAATCAAAATCAGTTTTTAAGAAGCTGGTCTCCTTGGCTTCTACAAATTTGCTTCTAGGAGCAATTTGGAGCACCGATCACCCACAAGTACTTTTGCAGTTTAACCCAAACACTTCAATATCTGCTTCTACTCCCCGAAGGAGCGGAAGTAGTTTTAAGAAGGGGATCCAAACATCCCCTATGTTGTCTATTCACAAGGCTTTTATCATTTATAACAAATGTGTATAGTAATTCTATTATAATGAGGAGCGGCAATGGCATGGGGAAACCCTAGCCGCCGCCTCTTTTCTCTTCTTTTGTTCTCTTCTTTAAATCTTCTTTGATTTCAATTTTATTCATTTGTTTCTTTCCCAACGTTGTTTGGAGGTATTATTTTCGGTAGCGAAATATCGTCTGCCATATCCATATTCCCAGCCATTTTCGGTCGGGTGTTCTTGTGTGCTAAGAAGAGATTTGCACCGATCTCTTCATCAATCAAAAACATGATTTTCTTCTGCGCCGAAATTGAGACGGATCGTCCCCCTCCTGAACCACCGCCATTCCAGGAAGATCTCATTTGGATTGCTTTCTTTTCGGTGGTCGGTGAAACCGGAACAAATTCTACCGTTGGCTCCTTACCGGTACCTGGAGAAACCGGGATGTTTAAGAGTTCTTTTGATAATTATTGTGATAGTAGCAAGAACCGTCAATCTGCAGGTAAAGTCTACTTCTTTGCGGGATTAGCGATTCAGCGCTTTCGATTAGAATCCTCTGTTTCTATGTCTCATCCCATTGTAGCCTTGAGCTTTATGATTGTAATGTTTCTTGTCATCTTCATTAATAATAATTAAGTTATTTGTTTTCAAAAAAAATCTATTATAATGATATTTATTATACATAAAATTTAGGGAAATTGTCCAAAAATAGGAGCAAATGAGATTTGGAATTCCAAAATAGGACTAGTATGTTTTTCTTCCCGAAATAGAAGTTGTTAATGTCATGTATGAAAAATGGTGCCATGATTGAAAAATACTGCAATTATTTATAATAAATATTGTCATGTTAAATGCATTGTATGGCAACTATTTTGTGTGACTATAAGATGACAGTAAATACTGTCATGTTAGTCCCATTTCGGGAATAAAAATATAGTAATCCTATTTTGGAATTTCAAACTCCATTTACTCCTATTTTGAGAAATCTCCCTAAAATTTATTTATTATCATCATGATTATCATTATGTTTGAATCATATATTCTTTATGCAAAATAACTTTGCAACAAATTTTGTACATTTGCCCCAAAAAAATTGAAAGATTTTTTTCTATATTTCATTCAAAATGAAAATGATTATCAGAAAATGAGTAATATTTGAGAAGGCATATTTCTGGAAACATTTTCCATATTTTCAAACGGACACTTCTAAATACTTGATTATTGATCAGTTTATGGTTTTATACTGTTAAAGCTATTATTATGAGCCCGTTTGGTAACACTAAAGTTGGTTGATCGGTTAATTCTGCTGAAATTTATGAAGTTTGATTGAAGTGTCCATTGATTCCGCTGAATTATGAAAAAAAAGCTAAAATGGTCTACTAACTTCAGCCAATTACTGTACACTCTAGAGTCTAGAGTGATAAAGGTTGACTCTATGACTACTATTACTTTGCTACGGAAACTGACTACTCCGAATTAAGATTTAAAAGGGAAAGTTCCCGAAATTGGACTAAAACAGTTTCAAAATTTCAAAATAGGACTGTCATGTTTTTTATTCCAAAAATAGGACTAATTACTGACATTTTTAGAAAATACTGACATGTTTGAAGTCTGGTACTGCCAAAACATGGCAGTAATTATTCTTATTTTGGGAATAAAAACATGTCAATCCAATTTTGGAATTTTCAAACAGTTTTAGTCCTATTTCGGGTAATATCTCGATTTAAAAAACAAAATATAATGTGTGCATTTTTTTGTATGTATTACTAATTTACTACGTACTCCCTCTGTAACAGTAATATCTTCTCACTTTCCTTTTTTAGTTGTACCATTCATATATCTTCACACTTCTAAATCATCCTATCGTACCCTCAATAATTTTAAAAAGGGAGATTTCCCAAAATAGGATAAAATGAAGTTTGATGTTCCAAAATAGGACTACTTTGTTTTTATTCCCGAAATGGGACTAACATGGCATATTTCCTGTCATCTTGTAGCCGTTACTGCCAAATAGTTGCAGTACAGTGAATTTAACATGACAGTATTTATTATAATTAATGACAGTATTTTTAATCATGGCAGTATTTTTCATAAATGACAGTAATAACTCCTATTTCGGGAAGAAAAACATACTAGTCCTATTTTTGGAATTCCAAGGGTAATTTGCTCCTATTTTGGATAATTTCCCTTTTAAAAATAATACACTATTACAACTACTTTTTTTGAATTTATTCCCATCATACCCTCTGTACAATAACTAAAACAAAAAGTTATGCCACGTCTTATCTGGTGGATGAGGCCAAAAGGACAATATAGTATGCGAGTTCGGACCTTCCAGACGCGGATTCTCCCATGGATAGGACGGAAGATACCTCTGTTCCGGATTTGATCTCCAGCCACGGCAAAAAATCGGCGCAATCCGCGACTATGGGGGCTGGTGCCTGCAGTGCAGAGAGCCAAAAGCATATTCAGTGCTGCAAACTCTGCAAGTCATACAGCTCAACTGAGGGATAATCAAAGAAAACAAGTGTTGCGAACTTTAGTTGAATGAGCGAATGACGTGGAGAAATATAGATTGCAGTTTAGACGGCGGAAGAGATTGTTGAATAAGAGAGGGTGCTGAGACCACCAGGTGTTTGATAATGTGCTTCTGCTTGACAGCATCTTTTTCATTTTGCTAGTTCAGTCGGTAGTGGGTTATTGAAGGGTGTGATGTGAAATACACGATTTTGATATCTAATTTAAATATTTCAAATTTTATATAAAAACTTATTTAAACATCATGGTCATACATTAATTGCATAATTTAAAATAACAAACTAAAAGCGTTGTAACTTGTAATTATATAGATTGGGAGTAATATGATTTATTTCACAACGGAAGTTAAGAGCATCATTAATGGGAGAGTGTCTAGTCTAATAAAAGTGTGCCAATTAAACTTATGCATGATACCCGTTCAGCCTTGACTAGGATTACCGGATTACATAGCTTCTTCTATTCTTCTGTAATATATAATTAATCTCTAACTCATAATTGCCCTAATTCCTTATAACATTCGAGAGCAGCAAAATAGGTGATCTGATTCTTCTATTTAGTTTCTTTCTTGTGGCAATTGAAAATCAAGGTTTGGTTGAATTTGACACCGATACCGATAATATATTTGTATTCCGATTGCACATATATTATATACTAGCATGGGTCGCGCGTTGCGCGAGGGACAATGCCCAATGGCTAGAAAGGGTCTGCGGAAATGAGCAGATGTAGTGGTAAATATGTTTGAGAAATAACAGATTACCATTGATCAATTCACCACAATTCAGTTTCAAAGGAGTTGGAGTTGCAAAAGAAGAAAACTTAAAATACGTAGGATAGGTAAAGTTTCAGGACATGAAGGGTTTTGTAACATTGCAGCATGTTAATCATTATTAGAAATGTTGTCGCGTGTGAGGCTACTGATTTCGTACGTGTGTTTACGCATTGGTGGTTCCTCGACGCCACGCGCGGAAATGGTAAGGAGCCTTAGCCTGCCTCTGCCATATCTGAAAAACATTATATTGCAATCGTGGGTAATCTGGAAAGTTGTCTGGATGTCCTGCAAGATATCAGGTTCGTCGCCGATGAAGTATTCTTCTTCCATGGCATGCCAGATCTGTATCCGTCCGCGTTTATCACAACATGTGCGTAAAAATGATTCACAAATTTCCTGCAGTAATTAGGCAAGTATAAGTGGTATTCAAAGAACACAAATTGTAATGGTATGAACAACAAACAATACATACGGCTGTGATATGAATGGGCATGTACAGAAACGACGCAGTGGTAAACAGGTTCCGATATGAGCAGTCAGGAAAGGCGGATTCGACGTACACAAGGAAGTGATCTGCGTAGTGAGGAAAATATAAAGAATTAAATACATCTGTGCGTGATAGGCCATTGTGGATATGTTGGAAATATACCTTGAAGGAGCGGGTTGTGAGTGGTGGAACTGGGTGGGGCTCCTAGGTTTAATGCAAATCCTTGTGCATCAAATGTGAGGATATCAAACGTGAAATTTCCAGTGTGTCGGAGAACAACGTGGGTGCCAAAAGGGATATCGTTGTCCAAGAAGAAACCGGCAAATTCTTCTTTGAATGTGTACGAGTCAACATGCATTGTCGAAGAGGTAGTTCCATACCTTAGTAGAGCTTGGTGTTTGGTGTGCTCTAGTAGGTGGCGATGCATGCAAGGAGGTATGATCTAAAAGCAAGGAATCAAATAAGATTCAGTGTAGCTATAATGTGATAAACATGAATACTTGAACATTAGAAGTAATCCAAGTTTTTTAAACAGACCGCCATATCAATTTCTGGGATATCCAGAAGACACCAAACAAGAGTGAACTGCATCACGTCAGGAAAATGAATTGTGGTAGACTTTGGACACACTGGTGAGGGTGAACAACAAATATGAGGGGTTAAATGAGTGAAGTGGGATTGCACTACGATAAAGCAAACAAAAGAAGTACTGGGAATACGAAGTGTAAGGAGGGGAATTTAAGTTGCCTGCAGGTGGAGGCAGGATAAGTCCACGACGTAAGAAATGATGAAGTTTGTGTTCAAGTTCGATTTTATTCCTGAAGCGTGTTGGCAGCAGTCTGTTAAACCCTGAGGCATTCAAAAATTCCTGCCAAGCTACGGTAGTCTCACAGGCAAATGCATTGGCACCCGTTTGAGTGATGACAGCAACAGGTATTTTTCTCCCATGAACAGCGTGTAATAAGTACAAGAAGGTGTTAGCACCGTCACGGTCCTTGCCAGTTTCCACAGAACAAGTGGTGAACAAATCCATGGGGCTGGCATGCAGCAAAAACAGAAAATAAACATCAAGAGGATTGCAGTAAATGTAACACACAGAAAGGCAAAATGTAATGTATCAAAAACAATCTGCCTTTTAGTATGCCTCAGGTCATCTTAGGGTAACGCAAACTGTAATATGGCGTAATTAAAACGCAGATGTTTGCACATTTGTCATTAAAAGATAAAATACTATCAACAAAAATTGGTGTTATGAAATGTCTTTAAATGGTTCATGTTTTAAATGAAATAACAAAAGTACAGCATGTGTGAGGCAGAGTGAACCAGTGCAAAAGGATGAAGTAATTTCATCCATAGAAGTCTGTGAAGCAATAAAATCTGTGGTATGAATGACATGGTGAACATTTTCACATTGTAAACATTCTAAAGAGCAAATGGATATTCCCATATATGCATAGCAGAGGAGGTATTAAACTATTTACAAAATTAGAGGAAGAAGAAGAGGGATAGAAGTATCACAAATAACAAGAGCATTACAGGAACTGAGTCAGCATAATTTCAACCTGTTCACGATGAATGGAGTATGTGGAGTGCTGCACAAGACGCACCTGGGGGAATTCTTTGTCCGCTACATATCTATCCTACATAAGACGCTGAACTATCTATCCTTTTATTAGTTTTTATTCAAAACATGTAGTCAGCGTAACAATTTAGTTGGTTCGTATTTCTTTTAGATATGCAAGAAGAAATGTTATATGCACCAGTTGTATCAGGAGGTGCATATTCACCACGTGTTGCATTCTACATTATTTTGTTATATCAACATTTGGTGTATATAACATTACTTTGTGATCATATTTTGGTGCAATAAAAGGATTGATGGTTAGTAACATATTAGTTGCACTAATACCTTCAAGTTATAACTCGAAACCTGTGGAGAGACTCTAAGTTACCAACAATATTAAAAACTATACTAACAACTCCATACAAATGATGAGAATTGTTTTAAAAAAACAGATAAAAAAACTAATTAAGCAAACTGCTTTATCCTAACATAACCATTTATCCCTGAAACTTGACACGGAATGTAATTCACTTCTTGATGTCCATATTTATCGGAATCTTTGCTTTTAACCCACACTTCACATCTAATTAACAGCAAAGAAATGCCCAGCTGTTAAACACCATTTTGTTTATCTTTTGTATTGATGATTATTTAATTCAACATTGCCAACAAGCAACATTTTAGTTCTTTAAACACCAAAGAACTTGTTACAAAAGACATGATCCTCTCCAACATATTGTTCATTAAACACCAATAAGCATCATTTTAGTTCATATATGTACATAGATTATGAATAGACACATGATCCTCTCCAACATATTGTCGGAGACTAAATCAATACAACCAATATGAATGACTTGCTATCAAAGGAACGAATATGAAATGCACAAAATCTAGTAACCAAAACTGGTATGCTATGTACTCAATATGAGATTCACTCAATGCGAAACCCATGGACAATTGATATAAACATCTAACACAAGAAGATAATCAATAAGAAGTGAATAATATAAGTGAGGAAACTATAAATGATTTTTTTTGTTCACTTTGTAAGGAATTGATATAAAATTGACAGTTGACTGAAAACATAGAAGTAATAAACACATCAAGTAAGAGCAGTGAGGCATTTAGCAGGAAAAGATTACTGAGCCTACAGAAGAATATGAACCGGTGGTAATCGAGAAGTGAGTACAACTAACAAATAGGTTGATGGACAAACTCAATGTGTTGGTGTGAATAAAGTTTATGAATATGACTAATTGGAATGCATGATGTTAGGACAATAAAAGTTAAGGTGTTGCCGTGGCTTAAGCTTGTTTTTCCCATGTCTTTAACGACCTTGCGACAGACGCATTCGAACAACGCCGAGGATTCTGTTTGCATGTACGTTTCCATCCCTAAGTATTGAGTTTTTGCAAGAATTCTTTATGCCCAGAGAAGTGTGATAGACATGAGATGGGTCAGAAGATTTACCTGTGTTAACGGTAGACCTGTTGTAGCGTGAGATCAAGGCTGGAATGAGAAGAGATGAAGCGCAGTATTGGGGTGATGTTTACGGCTGTTCTGAAAGAAGGGGAAGATAGGAAAGGGCGGCAGTACTTCTGTGATTGGGTATTACTGCATGTGGAGGCAGGCGTGATCTAAAAGAAATCAACGTATTGGGTCGACTTTGACGTTTTAAAATACATGCATTTGACAGGGGCCATCAATTTGTTTAATTTACAAGATTAGGCGGTGAATAATTATTGCTTAGGATGTTGTTACTTAGACCATAATTTGTTGATTTGGGCTTGTTTGGACTGGACTGGTTTGAGATGGGCTTGTCTATTTTCGGTATGCACTGATCTGATCTGGTCTAGTTTAGTTTATTTATTTTTTGTATTTATTTAAGTTTGATCTGGATTGGTTTGGTCTGAAATGGTCTGGTTTGTTTTGGACTGTTTGGGCTGGTTTCGTCTGAAACGAATTGCAGCCCAAGTAAAAATATACTTACTTCTGTAGATTTACGGAGTATGGTTTGATTTTGTATGTATTGGGGCAATATTGTGACACGTTAGTAGAAGTATGTTTTACAGGTATGTGAGATTTGGGTATATTTTTTTTGGGTTTTAAAAAATTGTAATGTTTTCTTTCTTCTTTGCATGAAAATTTACTAATATAATACATAATTTGTGAGTGAATTTTTTTTTTGTATGATTTTAAAAAGAAGACTCCTTTTGTTCCAATATTTATTTTAATAGTACAATGGCATATAAATTCAGAAAGTGATAATTGTGTGAGGGAGTTGTGCACAGGAGAAAGAAATAAGTAAGAATGTGTAAGAATCATTGTGAATCATAAATTTTTCATTAAAAAAGGAAGAGAAGTTGTTTCTGGGACTGGTGAAAATGTAAAGTTAGAAGTAAATTACAGGACGGAGGGAATACATTATTGGGGGTATACATTAAGTCTTGGCATACGGCATCTCCATCTAAAAATAAACTAAACAATATGACGCATTTCTGTTATACAGGGAATATTGATGTGGGACAGGGATTTGCAATGGATAATAAGATGCGTATTGCAAAATGTCAGTTTGCAAACACGAAAACTTTAAAATGGTTAAATACAAATTTTAAAATTTTTAAGATTAGCTGTAAATATCACAAATTATTGCACCCGTGGATGATAATTCCCTATGATATAAAATTTTATGCGATCTATTAATTAATAGCTTTGGTGTTAGGACAACGATAGAAAAACATGGAGTTTACCATCAAATATTATCAATTAAGAATATGTTATCATCCATTTGATGGTAAGCCATATTTAATGCAGTGACAATATTTAATGTATACATTTCAACAAGAAGTTCACAAGAAATTATTATTAATTGTATGGAGTGCTGTAATAAAATATTGATGGTGAATTTTCGTATACATATGTTATTATTCATGTTATGGTAGATTAGTAAATAATCGATAATCTATTACATGGATAAATCTTCATATGGTGAATCTATTACATGGTAGAAGTGTGTTAGGACAAAGATGATTTATACTGTATTTTTACCACACTGAACAAATATGTTCACCACACTGAACACTTATGTTCACCACACTGAACACTAATTAAGTGAATACCGGTGTTCAATGTTAGCTGATAATTGTAATTCTCAATTTTTTTGAAAATTATACCTGTTATTTATCATAATTTAACTGAATATACCCTTGTAGTAGATGCAAGTACTCATTGGAGTGTTGCAACATGACAAGCAACAATATTGGTTATCAAAACAACGACCGCAATAATCATACATAAAAGTAAAACTAAAGGAGTAATCAAACTGTGATATTGTTATTAAAACTAACTACAATATTTAATGTTAAAACTAATAGCCACATGATTCATTTTTAATTTTCTGTTTAAGACGCGCGAGCAATAAGGTGTTTTCATGTAGTGCAGGAGAATGTATAAATATAAAACTAAACAAACATAACATCTGTATTAAAGAGTGAAATACAAAATAGTCGTGCATGCACTACCAACAATAGGGAAGGCAAACGTAGCTAATATTGACAATATGTTTGCATAATAATAACATACAAGCAAAAGGAAGTGAAAACAGAAGTTAGGGAGTAAATGGATATAAATACTAAAGAGATCCTGCAGGCAGTTTGTATACTGGGAATATGGGATTATTTTTTGTATTAGGATGGGATGCTGTTTACGGTGTAGTACATTTATGGCAGACATGTTTGGGTTTGTGCATTTTGGGGGGTAAAAGAAATATAAACATATTTGTTTGGTTGAAAAGTATGGGGGAAAAAATTTCAATTGTAGTGTGAAAATAAATAAGGGGTGGAAGTTGGTAATTTCATTGGAATATAAAGTAAACGAGACAGGGTTTATGTAGTAGGGATGAAACATGATGTCGTTGTGGAATGAGTCAAAATGGTTCAGGCGCATGTAATGACCCTTGATGCATGAGATATTAGGGGGAATAATAGTATACACACACAGACATACAAACATATATGTGTACAGATATGTAGGCATGATAAAAACAAAGGCATATATAGTTCCCCAATAACGGGTAAACGAAGGTGGTTAATATTTACAAGATGTGTTGCTTATTAATGCACATGCAAGAGTAGGTGAATACAAAAGTCTAGGACTGCTGCTAGACGCGTGAATTACAAAGGGGTGAGTACAGTGACGCAATTATTACTAAGTATTTCTGCTAATTATGCGTCGGGCTGTAGAGCAAAAAAGGTGGCATTGGAAGGATGTGGGTTGTGCATAATCATATATGATTCTCACCAGAAGAATGCACTCACGACTCCACCATAGCAAAAAATGCACGGACTCTGGTCATTAAGTATTGATTGGTTTGCGTTTCTTGGGGCGCAGGTTTGCAAGAGGCTCTTCTGCAATGTTGTCGTTGTGCATAATAGGATTCACAGATGAGGAAGGATGTGCAGTTGGCAGTTGACCAAGGGATTTGAAATTTAGCTTCCTTTTTGCAAGGGTTGATGGTTCGGTAGCAGCTTCGAATACTGTAGGGGTGTTATTTGGGGAATCGGGGGGGTTACATGTTGGGTTGAATTGGGTTCAGGGGAGGTTTCCTGCTTTTTTGAGACAGATACAACGGTGTAAGGATTGCCCTGCAGTCCTTCTTCGTTGGTTTTGGTTCGCTTTACCCCAGTCAGGATATGTATCTTTTGTATGTTGGTATTGAAAAGTTCTAAATCCATGGCAGCAGTTGCATCCATGTCTATGAGTTCGAAGAGGTGCAGTACATCATTGGTGAAAAGTGTGACAGGGATGGTGTCGGTTCCGTCGCCTAGCAAAGCATTGAGCCTGAATCTGCATCATTTGGAAGTTATTGGTGAAAAGTGTGACAGGGATGGTGCAGTACATCATAAGCAGTAGTTATTGGTGAAAAGTGTGACAGGGGGCAAAAACAATATCTAAAAAAGTAGAATGCATGTGAATTTGTGTGTATACCTTTTAACAGTAGTTCCATTCTTTTGCCCACAGAATAAGCATTGGAAGGACGCACCTTCGATACCATGAACTCTGCGATTGCAGTAGTTACAACCAATGTAATACCCTTCTTCAGAAGTATCTGGTAAACTGAATTTACCATACACCCAAACAAGTATCTGCGCATTTGAGAAAGTGTAAAACATTGTTGAGGGGTTTGTTAGAATAAGGTTGCAGTAGATTCCAATAGCGCAGGGGTATTATTCCAGCAGTAATGGTTACATAATTTATTCATATTCATACTAATATCAAAAACTTGCGGTGAAGCAGAGTAATGTTGAACTAAATAATCATCAATACAAAAGATATATCATTTTTTATAATGATATGAAAAAATTGCAACTAATAATACATGGTACGAAATGAAAAGTGATGATAAGAGCAGAATTAATTGACTAAAAATATAGCAATATTAGTGCATGAAATTATGAGATTAAACATGGGTATATAGCATGACACATTAATAAGATAAAGACAATAAAATGTAATTTGTAAATGCAATTGACAATGTATATCAATGATTTATTAGATTGAGTGACAATATGGAAGATTTCAATGAGTTAAACCTCAGTTAGTGCAGTTTCCAAGTTTGATATGGTGGTTTGTGGCTGCAGAAGAGGTTTGGCGATATATGTAAGTGCGTCATCGTATTCCTTACGATGCAGTGTGTCATGGATTTTGCATTTGTTTTCAGTGACCCTGCGAAAGAAGTTGAAGATAAATAAGGGAATTTATCGTTGACTAAGTTATGTGACTAATAAATAATTGCGTGGATACAGGAACAGGTAGATACCATTTTTTCAGATTCAATGCTCGTTCGCCGTCAGGATTAAGTTCAACGTGGGAGTCAAAACGAGTTGCAAGAGTTAAACCTGCGTAAAACAAATGCAATCAATACAAAGCGGGCGCCATAAGGAGTGTGCTGGCTGACAGTGTAGGCATTTTGCAGATGAGGGTGTAAAGACGCAGTGTGTTGAAAGCATATGGATTGAATGTTAATATAGCTGTTGCATAGTGTTGGTGGGGTTTGTATTTTTCATTTTAATGCATTTGAAATTGAATATAAATGATGAATTACCTTGGAAAAGGTCGATGGCAGCTCTGTTGATTAGGACAAGGGGGAATTCGCCTGCGTGTAGACACCTTTCTATCTCGTGACCATGGCGGTTGACAAATTCCCCCCACATAGTGAATGGAATTGGAACGCACCTATGAACACACATGAGTGAATTAGACAAGTGGAGAGACAATAGTGTAATAAACGGAATGTAAATTAATGGTTTAGGGTGTACTGTGCATCAATAAGGACAACATCCCATGCTGGTTTTTGAGTGTCATTTGAGAAGATAAAGGTGTGTGGCAATTTCTTTACAATCGCGGCCATAACATCTAAAAAATTGTGGTTTACATACGAGGGTTTAAAAAACAAAGCACAGGAGTATTTCAAAAATATGTAAACAGAGAGTAGAGTCTTACTGATACGAGATTCATGCAAATAAGAATCATATATGTCATTGAAAGGGATGGTGTCTGCCTCAGCTAGCACACGAAAGTCCTGTCCTGCTTCTGCGGCAACATCCTGGATGAAAGTGCGACGTGTGAAAGACCAAACGTATGGGTATTCCGCATCAACACAGAAGCGCATGTCGGTTGTTGGCTTCACGTAGGCATTGGAGACAAGGTAAGTTGAGTAGAGCGCAAGCCTCTGATCCATTCCTTCAATGTCACCTTGGAATGTGGTTGCCTGCACTCTGTTCCCCTATAAAGAACACATTATTTAAGTTAGTCAAATGGGATTGTGAGAACTTAAAAATATTATAGAAACAACAAATATGCAGAACCATACAAGTGAATCTACGAGTATCATAGGCATAAATCGCATGGGTGAAGCCTTTGCAGTGCGAATATTCTATTTTTCAATGACTGTCACACGACAGGTCCATGGCCTAGTGTCCGGCTTTACTGATAGAATCGGTACTTCAGCAGTCATAATGGTTTGTTCACTGTATTAATGGGAAACATATTCAATCAGGATATAAAATAAAACCAATGCAAATGTTGAATTAGTGGATGCATATATTTAGTTTTCAAGACCTAGTTAATGAAAGGTAATATTTCTTCAAACACAATGTTCTTTGTTGTGTTAGCCAGTGAAGGGTGTGACTCGTCAGGGCAAATGACAATTTTAATTGAATCTGCGTTGCGAGCCCTTGACATTGCAACATAAAGTTGCCCATGAGAAAAAACAGGTTCCTTTAAATATATATCAACAAAATCAAGTGTTTGTCCTTGTGACTTGTTGATTTTCATTGCGAAGCAAAGTTTAACAGGGAACTGTATCCGTTTAAATGGAATAGGGCAATGTTCATCCCTAGAAACCTCCAGGGGGATTCTAGGGATGAAAACATGTTTACCAGTGTGGTCACCAGCAGCGATATAACAGCTTAGAATATGATCCCCGAAGGAGTCGCATACTAAGCGAGTACCATTACACAACCCTTCGCATGGATTAAGATTGCGAAGCAACATAATTGGGCAATTATGCTTCAAATTCAATTTATGTGGGGGCAGGCCGGTAGGGGATAAGGTGTGCAAATAATCCTGACAGTGTGTGTTCTTTGAGTCTATAGGAATGTCATGGCTAAGAAACACGTGTTCTTCTCCAGGGAATTTATTCATTAGGGATGTATTGATGGAATCAACTATGTCATTTTTTGTTGTCAGAATTGCACGTGACATTAGAGAATAAGGGGCGTTTGCAAATGTGTGAAGATCTGGATACACAGCAGCAAAGAGCAAATCTAGAGACACAGTTTCGTTAATCCAGGGAAGCAAAAAATTGGAAGGGATTTTTATTCTTCCTGGAGTGATATTTGGTTCAGTTGCATTGCCGATCCGTAACAGGTAATCACAAAAAGCAGGATCTTCATGTGCACGCATATTGTGAACAAGGCGTAATCTGCAAACATGAGGCCATATTGTTATTGATTTCAGCAAGCAGGCATCAATGAAGTCATGTTTTGTGCCGGAGCGAACAACAGGCAATGTTTGTCTGAAATCACCTCCAAACACCATAACTTTACCCCCAAAAAGAGCGTCATTATCTAGTATGTCTTTCAATGTGGTATCTAAACTTTCAACAATCATACGATTTGCCATAGACGCTTCATCCCACAGAATAAGGTGTGCTTCTTTAAGAAGTCTTGCTTCAGAAGATTGTTTGCCAATATTGCAGATATATTTAGATTCTCCATCAAGGGGCAGTTTAAAATGTGAATGGGCAGTGCGGCCTCCAGGAAGTATTGATGCAACAATACCCGAACTTGCTGTTGTGAGTGCTATCCATTTGTGCATCCGGGTCGCGGCAAGCAAGGACCTATACAGGAAGCTTTTCCCAGTGCCTCCAGGGCCGTCAACAAAGAAAACTTCCCCTTTGCAAGCGTGTACAGCTGTCATTATGGCGTTAAATGTTGTTCGTTGTTCAGTATTCAATGTTGAAATGCCAATGACATCTGTATCGCTAACAAAGATATTAAGTTCTGCCAATATTTCTCGAGTGGTTCCCTCAGCATAAGTTTGTCGCAATTCGTAATCAACCAGACTGAAAGAGTCTATTTCCTTTCCCATTTCAGCGAAGAGATCACGCAACAATATTAGTGCATTGTTTTCAGCAGTGGCGGATGGCTGAAACCTGGCAAAGTCCTCGCATAAATTTGATTTGTATTCAAGCCACAGTGCACGCGGGTTTGGTATGTTTGAAAAGCATAGATGTGTGGCAAACAATTTTCGCAGGCTGGACGGTAGTTGAAATAAAACTGCTTCATCAAGGGATGCCCGTATCACAAAATCACTTGATAAAAGGCCAAGCCGCTCAGCCGCAGCCCTATATGTGGGCATTTGGGCATTCACAACGTATTTCAGGTTTGTAAATGATGTTGGATCGCGTACATTGGCGAGCAAGAGCCGCAGATAATATCGCTCTCCTTCTGTGGGATTTACAGTGACAAGTCTGCCTATAACTTCCCTTCGTTTGCGTTGTGTCCATTCTTTACGTTGACTATTCCAGACAAAATAATGAGGAAATTCCACGCAAAGAAGGTGCAGGGATATTGCAACCTGATGAGACATGTTCATTGTGAAGAATTGTGTCAGCATTGTTTTCATAGAATCAGCAGCCTCTGTAATATACGTTATGCGTTGGTTGCCATAAAAGGTGATGTACTGAGAATTTTCCAAATGGACTTGCAATTGAAGCACAGCGGGACGCATTTCTGATATTGGAAAGCTGAATATACGCCATGCAGCCTCAGGAGCAGAGACCCAACGTGCTTTCTGGAAATTAGTGATTTCATCAATCACCTCGTCTTGGCGCCTTTCTGACAATGACATGCTAATCCTGTCATGTCCTTTGTGTACATACTTGTATATGTATTTAACTGATTTGACACTCGCACAAGCTTCGACATTAATGTGGCAATCATACTTGCGTAATAAATGAGCATTGTAAGGGACAACCCAGCGGTTGTCAAGGGAATGTCTCCTTACATGGACAGTAATTCCCGAGTCACGCCGTCTGTATGATGGGAAGCAGTTTTCATCAAAAATTGTAACAGGGGAGAAGTTGTGTGGAAATTTACTCCTACATGCCGGGGACTTCAAACCGTGGGCTGAAACCATGCAAGGACATTGCGGGTTCATATCGCCACAAGGGCCATGTATCATATGTTTCTTCACAAGATGATACATGACAGAATCCACATCAGGATCTGGTAGTTCATCAGTTATGAGGTGATCACAGCGGGATGCAGTCGTTATCTTACATTCTCTCGACAGGATGAGAAGAAAATGCGCATGAGGAAGACCTCTTTTCTGAAATTCAATTACATATGTGTGTGCAACTACTTTGCCAAATAAAGCTTTCGAGATTATGTCTTTTTTGAATTCTTCTAGACGGGCTCTGAAGACGCGAGAAACAAGGTCTGGGCGATTTTGAACTTCATCAGCAAAGGCTAAGCAGCCTTTGATTTCAGGCCAGTTGGGGTTGCAGGTGATAGTAATGAATAAATCTGGCTTTCCGTAATTTTGGACAAGCGCCATTGCGTCCATGTAACGACCGCGCATGTCGCGTGGGCCTCCAATGAATGACCCAGGCAGCATAATGCGTCGACCCACCTCATTAGTGGTGTGAATACCCGCGTCAATGCTGTCAACTAATCCCTGGTATGTGTCGCCTCGGTATTCACGTTGTTTGCTTTGGTAATAATCAAGCCGTTGTGTCTCTATCTTAATATACAAGTCGACTATGTATTGTTGAAAGAGCCGGCCAGAATGCATTACAAATGAAGTGTTTGCATGGCGTAATTGCAATTTGTATGCATAATACTGTCTACAAGAAACAGAATGCATTTTCCTTCCCTCATTAAGCAAGTGTGCTTCCTCAGCAATTAGTGCTCCATCTGTTTCAAAGCGATTGCAATTAATGGAAATTGAATTTGCAGGGGGTGAACCTCTGTGTAGTATGTTAGCAGGGCCTTTGGGAATGCCCTCATGCCAACCCACTTCTCCCAGTGGGAACAAAAGTGGGTATTGAAGAGGGTCATAACAGCCGTAGTAGTAATGGATATTCTGAGACCTTCCATTGTGCGCATAAACCCGTATGTGTCTAGGTGAGACGACACCTTCATAGCCGTCTTCAACCCAGACAGCAGCCACCTGAGAAGACGTTGGGCGATTGTAAACACGTTGATCGAGGGCAGGATTTCCATTAAGGATAATGGAAAATTCGCCCGTTTGTCCCACATCAGAAAGTGACCTAAAAAACTGTGCATACGGGTTTGCAGACATGACTTCCATCAATATGTGAACCACATCTTTGTCTAGGCGATCCGTTGAATCAAGCATGCTGTCAATGGCGTGCTCTGTGTCATAGAAATATAGCTACAGATTTCGAGGTGGACAACCGTCAGGGAGAAAGTCATTAACAAAGTGGTATATCTGACCTTGAACACGAAATGTATATATCCCCTGATTACGTCGACAAAGACTCTTGTCGTAGTTGTAGATCCCAATAGATGTGAAAGTAAAAGTATTGTTGTAAATGCGCACACAGGAACGAAAATGTTTTGACAAAGGGTCCAACGATGTGAATAAGCGAACCAGCTGATCTGGCATTTCATTCAATGTGAGGACGATCTCACCTTTGTTGCAGCACATACTTGGAGGTTCATATTGAAAACGTTGAGCACCACAAAAAAAGCAATCAGGAATACTCTTAAGGCGGTACTCATCAATGGTAACAGGAATTGAGCCGCTACATTCCCCCTCAGTTGCGTGTATTGAGTTTGTCGCTGGTGTGTATAAAATGTTGGGAAAAACGAGTGGCAGAATCAGCGGGTTAAACATTGTGGTGGTGGAGCAAATACAACCGTATGGCATGCAAATAAAGGGTGGGCGTACAAGGGGGAAAATGCATTTTGTCACAGTTTTGTGGGTTACAAAGGCAAGCAGAGGATAGTTAAAAGGTAAAACCAGTGTGAAGAAGGATAAGGAAATATATGATTGGCAGTTTGTTTACATTGAGCAGAAATGGCATTGCAAAAACAACGAAGAACGACAAATTAGAATAGATGACCAACAAGAGACACAATAGATGTGAGTTTAATAATTTCAATACGAAGGAACAAACCAGGAGGAATTGAGGTGACACATGTATGATGGGCTCTGGCAGAAGACGAAGTAGAAGCAATGCGGCTGACATCAGTCCGCTGACTGTATGTCAGTCGGCGGCGTTTCAAGTGAAGTTCATGTTTTTCGACTGCAGATAATTGACACCCTAAATCACCAGTCTGCACCATAGTCCGATCGGGCTAAAAAAATACGCAAAGGCACACTATTAAACCAACGTTCAATATAAAATTCGATGTCGCTTGTATCCTCAAAGATTGACACTGTAGTTCAAAGATTGATGTTGTAGTTCAAAGACTGACATTGCAGTCTAAAAAACAATCAAAGGAGGTCTCAATGAGAAGCAATCAAAGCAATGTTGATTGACGCATGGAAAAAATAGGTAGGGCAAGCATAAAGACGTAGGCCATCTAATAGTGCGGTTGCACAATAAGTAAACACATAAACAACAGAGAAGCATAATTGCACAGCTCACAATGTGTAAACACACAGTACATCAAAACTTATGCAGAGGACTGTGAATGGCTTACACTCTCGGTGGATAAAAGAAGAGTACCACGAGTACCTAATACCAAACAGAGAAAAAACACAACCATCAAAGAAGAGCATCAGGAGTACGTAACACCAAAATAACACATGAAATAGCATATTATACGTAATACAAAGACATGGTAGGAAAAGTAGGGCACACTACCACTGCGAAATAAATACATACAATGCAAAACGGTGGACTACAACATTGTGATTACGCATAACTGAAGCAGAATTGAAAGAAATAAAGAAGAAAATCAACACAGCAAAAAAGAAAAAAAACAAGGGATCCCGACTGTGCTTAACAAAACCAATGGTTAATATAAGATTTGATAGGATTTGGATCTCAAAAGTTTGACATTGTAGTTCAAAGATTGACATCACAATTGACAGATTTACACTGTAGTTCAAACATTCACTGTTGGTGTTCACGGTGAAGTATGTGGTTGACTTCTTATCCGAATAGAATAAAAACATTCATACTGAAATGCAAAACAACTAAATGAGGGATGAATAGGTGGTAATTACACGTGGTCACAGGCATGGTAAACACAAGGATGTAGACCATTTAGCAAGGTGATTAGGAGTATAATAGGGAGAAAATACATAAGTGACTTAAATATTAGCGATCTGGACTAAAGTTATTGATTCGTAATAATTTGGGGTTTTTAGGCGCTTCTTTCCTGCCCATGGAGTCACTTAAATGCTCACAATGATTATTGCATAATAGGTACACACATGAGTAATAGAGAAGCATAAGCCCGTATCTTACAATATGAAGGTATAACATGACATAAAAAATGCATAGAAGCATAAATGACCTACAATTTCAATGGATCAAAGAAGAGTACCAGGCATGCGATTCCACAGAAAGTATTTTTAGAATGGATTGAATTCACTAAACCAATCAAAGGTGATTTCATGGATTTGAAGTTTAGTTGCAATAAAAGGATAGACAGTTCAGAGTTTCTAAATCTCTTTCAATCCTTGCCGTGAACCAAAGGTAAAAGGACTTGTTGTGTAAATGAGAGTTAGGGTACATATTGGGAGTATGAACCTTATTATGCAGAAAGATATCCTGATATTATTCAACTCTCATCTACACAGCAAGTTAGCGTATTAGGAGTATGAGTTCCAGCAAGTTACCGACATTCCCTTAAATAAAAGGACATATTTCAGGATTTTAAAAACAAAGACCAATACTGCATGCAGTAGGGTCGAAAGAGGTAAAGAGATAAAAAAAGGCCAATACCTCACATAACTTGTGAACACAAGATGCCATAATTGTAGCAGATTTGAAAGAAATAAAGAAGAAAATCAACAAAAAACAAAATAAATAAAGACCAAGGGAATTCGATCGTGTTAAACAAAACTAATGGTTAATAATATAAGAGCTGATATCACTTGGATATTCAAAGATTACCCCTGCAGTTCAAAGATTGACACTGTAGTTCAAAGATTGACACTGCAGTGTAAAACAACTAAAGGAGGGCTGAATATGTGGTAATTAAACTTAGTCACAGAAGGTTGTACAACAGGATATGTGCCAGTGTGAACACAGGATATGTGCAAGTGTGATTACACAACAGGTAAATACATAAGCAACAGAGAAGTATAAGCCCAAATAAAGGTTGTTATTTGTGACTAAGTTTGCATAAGCCTAAATAAAGGTAAATACATAAGCAACAGGTAAATACTAAGTTTGCATACATAAGCATGCCATCGGACTAAAGGTTGTTAGCCATGGCAAGAATAAGAACACATGATATGTGCCAATGTGATTGCACAACAGGTAAATACATAAGCAACATAGAAGTATAAGTCCATATCTCACAAAATACATAGCCAAGCATAAATGACTTACAATTTCAGCGGATCAAAGGAGAGTACCAGGAATACGTGCTCCCAAACACAGGAAAGATAAAAAACGTTAATCTGCAATTTAAAGTAAAGTTCAAAATCCCTAAACAAGCAAATTAAAATAACATATGAAACATCATATAAAACATTAAACAACGACATGATATGAGAACAAGTTCAGACTACCAACACCGTGTTTAACAGACTGCAATCGAACCCGCACCCCACGTAAAGGATGACAGCTCTGCCCTAACCACACACATCCATATAAAAAAACACATACAATGTAAAAGAGTAAAACACAAGATGATGCAACTGCAGAAGAATTAAAAGAGAAAAGAGATAAAGAAGAGAATAAAGAAAGAGTAAAATAAAAACAATGGTGAATATAAGATTCAATCACAATTGGATCTTCAAAGATCGACACTGCAGTTCAATGATTGTCACTGCAGACTAAAACATCTAAAGGGCGCTGCAGAACATAATTTCAAATTGGTTTGCACCCTTTGAGTAACTCAGAAGCGCCTGAACTCATTTCGGTAGTTCTGAAATCAATCAGAAGGTGCCTATTAACCTGGATTGAAACACTAAAGAATCATTAAAACACCAAACAAACACAATTGGGGCAATATTAAAACTAACATCAAATGAATAACAAACAGCAGTCAGCGAAAGCAGTAGCGCAAGGAATAAAACCAACAACAAATGAATACAAAAATTACCGATAACTACAGCCGGATAGTCAGGTGAACATAAGAAGCAACAAAGCGCACGAACAAACAAAGAATGAAAATAACTGCAATGGTCTTATACACAAATAAATACTGACTACAACAATACAAAGATAGACGATACCAGAGATATTTGATGCTGCGTCACTGATACCCACGCACGTGGCCTCAGGCGTTGGATGAATCACCTGGTAGCTCACAGTATGGGCCTCAGGCGTTGGATGATTCACCTGGTAGTATAAGGTTGTTTTGGTCGAAACAGGGGGGAGAAAACGGAAGAATTCCGTTAGTTCATTTTGACCGACAATGGATATTCGGTGTGGCCTGTAGCAACGGGAAATTGCCGAAGATAACTATCTTCCACAATTTATATGTAACCAGATATATATATGATTCAACCAGAGTATTCGAATGCAATGGGAACATATGATTGTTTTGTTTGTTTATGTGGTGATTCACAGCACTAGCAGCAGCTCCCATATCTTGTGTGCTCAAGCTTTCTTTGAATTTGATTTCTTTGTGTATATATTGCATCATCTTGAATAAAAAAATATCTAAGTGTGTATATATACAATATATGTACTACATATATGAATAAAGTCTCTGTATAATATATCATATAGTGCGGCCTATTTGTTTTATTTGTGTGTGTAATTCAAAGTGTGTATCAATTTATAAATATATATGTATATATAGAGTACAGACTACATGAGGAGATCGTTTCTCTCTCTATATGTGTGTGAATAAAGTCAATATATATGCATGTGTTATCTTCTCTATATATCCATGTGTGTTATTTGTATTTGTATTCTTTAATTTCATTAGTTTTGAACGATGTTTTGTTAACAGGTTTTAATTTAAGGATATGGCTTCACCAAATTTTGAACCGGACTCTAGTACTTCATCTTCGAGTGATAATGAACTCTCACTTACCCAACAATTAACACATGATCCGCTGAAAGATACTTTTCTTAATATCGAAAGTCGTTCAGATGAGGCGTTGATTGTTTCTTCAATGGTGTCTGCTGCAAAATGCTCTCTCGAAGGGTTATCATCGGGTAGATGTTATATTCGTCGTGATAGGAAAGAGCGTCATGACCTGATAATAAATGACTACTTCAAAGGTGAAAACTCAAAGTACACCCCACAACTTTTTCGTCGTAGATTCCGAATGAATATTGAGTTATTCACCCGAATTTTACAAGATGTTGAGAACTTTGATAGCTATTTTCGACAAAAGGTTGATGCTGTTGGCAATATTGGACTGAGCCCACTGCAAAAGATGGTAGCTGCCATACGCATGCTTGCATATGGTTGTCCAGCTGATCTTCTTGACGAATATGTTCAAATTGGAGAAACTACAGCAATTGAAAGCTTGAAGCACTTTTGTGGTGCTATTATTGGAATTTATGAAGCAAAATACTTGAGAAAACCAAACATGGATGATATTAGAATGCTCCTAAAAGAAGGAGAGAGTCGAGGCTTTCTGGGCATGCTTGGTAGCTTGGATTGCATGCATTGGCAATGGAAAAATTGTCCAACTGCTTGGCATGGTACTCACACAAATGGTTTTAAAAGAGTCCCGACCCTGATTTTAGAAATTGTAGCTTCACAGAGTTTATGGATTTGGCATGCTTTCTTTGGAATGGCGGGTAGTAACAACGATGTTACAGTTTTAGATAGATCACCATTATTTGACGATCTAATTAATGGTGTTGCTCCGCCATGTAAATTTGTAGTTCAAGGTCATGAGTATAACATGGGTTATTATTTAGCTGATGGGATATATCCGCAGTATGCTACTCTCATCCAAACAATATCTCAACCTTCATCTGTTAAGGAAAAGTTATTTGCGAAAAAACAAGAATCTGCTAGAAAGGATGTCGAGCGAGCATTTGGTGTTTTGCAAAGTCGGTGGCATATTGTTAAGGGCCCTGCTCATCTTTGGAGTGCTAAAGACTTGGGAAAGATAATGAAGACATGCATCATCTTACATAATATGATAATAGAGAATGAACGCACTCAAGGCGTTGATCCTGAAGATTGGCAGGCAGAGGGAGATGAATCAACTGAAAGTGTTACCTTGGAGCATGATTTCACCTTGATTATGTCCATGATGATCAATCGAACAAAACAGGTACAAGATATTTGGTTACACAGGGAATTAAAGAAGGATCTCATTAATCATTTGTGGGAAGTGTATGGTGGAGAAGTTGTTGATAGCTAGAATTTTCTTATTTTTAATAGCTAATTTATTTTTTAATGCTTAGTATTAGTGATTATGAACTATGGAGTTCTGAATTTTCAGTTCTCGAGCAATTTTTTATAATAACATTGTAGTGTAGGACATGTTTTTATTGATCAATATTAAAGTTTTTTTCCAGAGTGATATTCTAGCCAAAGTGGCAGAGACCCAGAAGTCAATATTTACATACTACTCGATAGTAATCTGGATATTAGTTACTGGTCTTGTCCAAAATTATTCCTGATTTATCTTAAGGAAAAGACTTATTTAGTTGATAACAATAATGATAATATTCACTTATTCTGCAATGCTACAACTCAGTAAACATCCATTTCCAACAACTTTTGAATAGGACATTTCAACTAAATTATCTACTCACGCATGATTTGTAAACATTTGTAAGACATATATCAAATGTAGCTTTCTTTAGTTTATGTGGATGAAAAAAGTAGATAAAACTATCATATATGATCATATTAAAGCAACAACAGTGACTTGATTCTGCCACAAACTGTCAAACATTGTTCAAATATTTTAGTAGTACTGCATGTAAAAACACTGGAATATGAAAAGACTTAATAAGTATCTAATATAACTAGATTCTAGAAATGCTAGAAAGTCCCCATTCCTTCAATATTTGAGCCTGTAGAATTTCATATGTCGCTCGCACATTTGGTGACAGTCTACTCAAGTCGAGGTTCAAAATACGTTCTTGATCAGATCTTATTTGTGCCCTCTCTCTCCTTTCCTGCTCCTCCCTCTTCATTAGTTGAGATTCTTCCTTCAATTTCTGATTGTTCTCTTTTAGTTCTAGCTCTTTTTTCATCACCTGCTCTCTAAATGCATATTCCTTCTCCTGTGTTTCTTTCTTCAACTCCAACTCTGCCATATTAAACTGGATTTGCTTCTCTAAAGTACATTGCAATTTGTTCAATGCATCGATAACTCCATGTTCTGCATTAAGCTTTCTCTTTCTTTCCTTGGAGCTTTTCCTTCCTTTTGGGCGCACAATTTCATCCGCTCTTAATTCTTCAGGTTCCATGGACTGATTTTTCGTGTTAGGTGTGTTATCATCTTCTACTGGTGTGTTTCTGTTGCCAAGTAATTCCTTATCTGGTGCACAAGACTTCGTAAGCTGGTTAGTGCACCACTTTGGATTCTTTATCAAAAGTTCCGAGCAGTGTATATATTTGAATTCCTTTTTCTTCTTATCACTAAAAAGTCTCTCGTACATCCCCAATGCCTTCTTTTTCTGAAAAACACGAGAATTGCATATAGCAGTTATGAAGTACTGATGCTTCCCTAAGAATTATTTAAAAAAAGTAAAGTAATACTGACTATATCTTCTGCATTTGAACCACTTTGTGGATGCCTTTCAAGTTTTTCATAAATGCCATGGAACTTGTTCACCGCCTTTTGTATCTTTTGCCACCGACATTGTAAGCTATTGCAATTGCAGATCGAGTGTCATTGGAACTTTTATTGACACCTTTGTTTTTCTTTCTCCCTGTTCCACGTGCAGTTTGAGTCTCTGTGTCTCCACTTGGGAAAATAGGAGTGTTCAAAAGATTTTGGAATGGGAAGGGAGTTCCCTAAGGTAGGGTAGTATATGTAGGACAAGAACCGCTCATTGTATTAAATTGATACGAAGGCTGAAACTGAGGGCTTATTGATGTAAACTGGTTATGAGTTTGAGCAGAAAGATTAACAAAATTAGGATGTTGGGAGCTAGGAAGCTGATCAGATCCATGTTCCATGTTGAAATTGTATCTGTATATTATCAACAAAACAATCAGAATATTTTTTTTGCCTCCTAAAGGATTTCAGAACAATTGTAATATATCAAAGTTGTACTTTGAACAATCAGTTTCCCTTTTAATTTGCATATCTAGCAGCATAAATGAAAAGCAAACATTAAGCAAGTTAGAATCACACATAAATGACATTAATGTAGCTGCACAAAGAATCTAAATGAAATAAAATATAGCTGCAGAAATGAAAAAGCAAACTTTTATACTCCATAAAAGAACGATGATTTTCCACGTTAATATAAAACTAGCTAGTAGCACAATAGCTATTCAAAAGTGCACAATACTGCAATAGTTGTTCAGAAGTGCACAATAGCTGTCAACAAGGATATTTCCATATACTTCTGCTTAAAAAAATTAACCCCAAAGACACCACTGATAAACTCTTCGGATTCCTTAACAGCCCCCATGGAAAACAATTCAGCAAGTATGAAGATAAAGATATTTGGATAAAATATACAATATCAAAGTGAGAGAGCAAAAAGTATTTATCAATATGGGTGATTATGTCAAACCTACTCATTGAGAATAATCTCATAAATCCTTTTCACCATTCTCTTTGACCTGTAACTCAAAATAGATTCACCCACTCATATATCAAAGGAAGCAAAACAAAATAATTAAACAATCAGCATAACCCATCAAACAGTTTTGTGTTGATGATTTGAGTAATATTATCTGAATATAAGGTACAATTATTCAGTTTTGGGAACATCAAAATCGTTTGAGATTGCAATAGGACAAAAGGGACTTCCTTCTCAAGCAAACCTAGTCTTAAACAAGCTCTAAACATATTATACGCATTGATTTCTCCAGCTTTGAAAATAGGAGTGTTCTAAACATAACTCATTGATTTCTCCATCAGATCTATTTCACCCTATCACACTTAAATTTAATGTGAAATAATCAAAAGTGGAGCAACAATTCAAGAGCATGTAAAAAAAAGATACTTCAATTACTATGAATTCATTTTTTCCTCGATGAAATGGTTAAAGAGGGAAAAAGTGGCATACCTGAATCGCCGACCTTCGAGCAGATTACACTTCAGTTATGTGGAGAAAATCCTCTGCAACAAAGGAGGGTTTATATACATGCCGGTAAAATAATTTCGATTCCCTCGGTTTTTTTGATAACCCCGCCTTTTCTTTCCCTGGATTTATTTCGATTCCATCAATTTTTTTGACAATGGCGCCTTTTCTTTCCCTGGATTTGACGAGTCAGCATGTCTCCGAGGCTTTCTACACTCGGAAAGGTTCTCTCCACAGCGTTCAATTTTTTTTCCCAACTCAGCAAAACCAAATCAAAGACTACCTGCATTGGATGGGTTAATACATTCGTAGTGCGTAATTGTATGAGGTGGCAAATTATAAATAGACTAGACGGCCAGCGTTGGAGTTGCTCTAAGAATGTTAAATGTCTTCAATGGTAAAATATTTTAAATCGTGCAATTAACATCATAAATTTACATTTTTTAAAGAATTATTATTTGACTATGGTGCTAAAATAACTTTTTATATAAAGTTTGAGGTATTTAAATTACATATACAAGTTTGGGGTGTTTAATTGTTTATCTCGCACTCTTTCAAAGTTTGGAACTTTGGGGTATCTTAATTATTTTTCTTATTTTTTATATAACTACCAAAATCAGTGGGGTAAATGTCAGAGAACATTTACCGAAGTTTTATTAAAAAAAGAATACAAGAAGGAGGGTGATTAGGCCAAAACCTCCCGAGAAGAGGCATACTTCGTCAAAAAACATGAAAAGAGAAGTGAAGAAAAAAGAAAGCATAAGGAAATTGGGGGGTTATACATGACCCAATTTTTTTAAGAGGAAAATTAATAGTAAAGGGTAGGTTCGGTCCAGTAATTGATAAATTTTAAAAAACTGTAGGTTCCCTTTAACGTAAAGGGTAGGTTCGATTCGGTTATACCAAGTCTCGAAATAGAAACCAAATTTTACACGTCCTATATGAAATGAGTTGGTTCAGTACGGGTTCTCAATTCATTAAAAGTACTGCTACGCGCCGACACTAACAAATATCTAGTCTAATAGGTAATGAAATTTTCAAACTAATTAAGTATCAATATCAATATACTCTACGCAGTAGACAATAGTAAAAATTATAAACAATGACACTAATATTATTTTCTAAATTTCTAATTCCAAAAATATAACTACTTTATTTTTTTCATAAAAGTGACCAGTTTTTCTCCTAGGTACGTCTCTCTTTTCCTCTCTCTTCTCGTTGAAACCATCTCAACATCTCTGTAGTCGGCCATTATCGCACCACCACCACCTCCAAGTACCGGTTCCAGTATTGGATGTGGGGTGGGGAAGCCGTGGTCGCTGGCTGGGGGACAGTACGTGGTCAACGGCGGAGCAGCAACGGTTGTCATCAGTGGAGCGGTGGTGGTCGCGGGGCAGGGGTGAGACTTGGGTTTGGGGTGCTTGGGCGTGGGGATAGGGAGGGGCAGAGTCAATGGCCGGTCTACAGGCCCCCAGACGGTAGTCACGGCGGTCGAGGTGGAAGGCGACGGTGTTGGATGGTCATTGGCCAGCCGTGGAGGTCTGTTGCCCAAAAAAATTGCCAAAAAATTTCCCAGCAGTCATAGGGACATGTTTTACAACAAAAGTGACATTCAAAAGTAACATAAAATTTGATGGTGACATATAAAAGTTACATAAAAATTTGGGGCAGGTAATATAAAAATGACAGTGACGTCATGTTTTTCTTTTCTTTTTTTGTGAAACATCATCATATTTTTCTAAATATGTGACCTTCTTAGACACATTTTTGTTTTTTTTTGTAAAATGGTCACCTACTAGAAAATTAGCTTTAATTTGGTAACACTCAAGGAAAAAGCCCTAAAAATTAAAATAAAAATATAAAACAAAGCTTTGAATGAGTTAACAAAATATCTAATCACAAATATATACTTCACATCTATACAAGTATATTACGTACCACACAACAACAGAAATTAAATAACATCAAACACTGAACGGTAGAAAATTTGACATCGACATCCACAAACTAAAAGAATATCACCACAAAATAATAAGAAATTAGACTAGCCACTACACATATATGTTCAAGAAAACAATTTGAAGCTTAATGAATCTCAAAATGCAATTAAAATAAAGAGATTTAAATTAATATGTCTGAGCTGAGCAAGGTTCTTTCTTTAAAAGCTAAAGAAAATTTGATGCATTTGACCAAAAGAAATGGGAATAATAATTTATCAGTTTATATTGATTTAGAAACTCTTTTTAATAATTCATGAATATGAAAAATTTCGGGTGTTGTCAATATATTATATTAAACATAATAGACTTTTTTTAAGAAAAAATATTTTTGAAACGGATCGGTTCGAGTACCCGTTTTTTAAATTCTAATACCCATACGGTTCCTAAATTTTGTAGGACCCACTCCGCCCCGTTTGGTTTTTCAAGATGAGGACCACACAGTTTGACTGCGAAGCCTTCCGGCAGTTCTACGCAGAGTGGGGCGTAGAATCCAGCCGAGTTGCGGTCTGCTATCCTCAAGCAAATGGACAGGTGGAGAACACCAACCGGACGATCGTTGATGGGCTGCAAAAGAAATTGGAGGCCCTCGAGACTGCCTGGGTGGAGGAGTTGAACAATATACTCTGGACCTTCAGAACAACCCCAAGGAAGGCAATCGGAGAGACCCCTTTCGCCTTGTGTTATAGCTTTGAGGCGAGGGCACCGTTCGAGGCCGTAGTCCCCAGCCGACGGGTGGAAGAGTTTGAACCAGCCAGCAATGAGGAGAGGCTCCGAGCCGAGCTCCACCTCATCGAGGAAAGAAGAGACCGTGCCTTCATCAAAGCGGAAAACTACCGACGGCAAGTCAAGGCGTACCAGGACAGCCGAGCCCGGCCCCGGAGTTTTGACGTCGGTGGCTACGTCTTGAGGCGTAGGAAGGCGAGCAAGCCGACGGAGGGAGGTAAGCTTTCCATCAAATGGGAAGGCCCTTACGTGGTTGACACCGTGATCTGCCCTGGAACATACAAGTTGAAGACAACAACAGGCCGACTAGTAGATCGCGTCTGGAACGCCGAGCACCTGATGAAGTTTTACCAGTAGAAAATCAAAACTTTACTTTTCTTTGTAAACTCCCGTGCTCCGAGCGTGGGATTACAATTTGTAATTCTTCATGTGGTCCGTCCACATCATGAATTCAATATATTTTGCTAGCGATATTTTGTCTTCGAAAGAGGTCCGACCTCACTAAGCAATAAATGGCGGCGGCAAAAAAAAGAAAAAAAATGTACTATGCCCCCCTCGGTGTTTGGCCGACATCGGCGAGGCTCTTGAACTGAAAATAGCCAAGCGATTTTCGAGAATCCGGGCAATTTTCTAAAGTAAAGATCCAGCCGCGACAGTCGAGGCGACAGTAGGGCCCACCTCCGGGTCGAGGGCGCTCAGGATGCTGATCTCTGGGTCCTTTCGAGTGCTCGCCGCCTAACATCGCTGGTCAAGCAGCTCGCGCTATCGCCATCCCTCAGTTGGTGGTGCGGGTCCGTTCTGGTGGATCATGCAGGGTCCACCTCTGTTGTTCGGCTATCCCTGCGGGAGTAACCAGATTACTCCCCATGTCCGGGCAAACTGGACGGGTTAAAGTGGCAGTAGGACTGACCCCCGGGTCATGAACGTTCAGGATACCGACCTAAGGGTCCTCCTCGTAGGTTCAATGTTCGACCTTGCTGGCCGAACAAGTCGCGTACTTGTTGATTCCATATCGACAGCGAACATATCACTTCTATCCGACCAGGAGGGGCACGGATAGGCTCGGCCACGCCAGCCTAACCGCCCCCCCGGGAGGTTAGAGAAGCCGGATCCCCGAATAAATTGCTAAGTAATCGTAATGCAAAGTAGAGAAAAGAAAACATATGAATTTAAAATCGAACATCCAATCAAGGTTACGTGTATATGTCGGCTACAAACTAAAAAAAAGTACAAGATCATGGCTTGGTGAACTCATCCTTATCAAGTACAATGGTCTAGTGAGGGGAGTTGCTAAGAATCTCAAGTAACTCTCTCCAAATCTGGACTCTAGCACGGTCCATGCTATGGTCATCCCCCTTTCGACGGGTGGTCGAAGGTGACTATTATCCGCCACACTCCAATTAGTAATAGGCCTGCCGCTAGCCACCTCTGCTCCAATCTGAGTTGCGGGCGCCAACCTCCGAATGCTTGCCGCTCAACATGGGAGGACGTGAAGCCACTTATCCTTCATATGCGCCTGCCCTAAGCCTCATGCTGATGCCCGCTTGTTGGTACTCCTACCTGCAAAAAAAACTCGTTGTTAGAAGGGCACCCATATGGAGGATCGCCCACTTGTGAAGAATAAGAATGTGGCCGTCACCCGCCAGTCCTATAGCACGAACGCCTGGTAGGAGGGGCACCAAGCAGTAGGGTTCGTTCTAATACATCCTAAAGGTTGATGCGCCAAGACGTTTGGGACTCATACAGACCAAGGAGACCATCGTCGTCGTGGCTGCGTCACCCTTCGCGATCTCCATCCTAGAAGCTGTCGCTGAGTGATGGAGGTCAGCAGTCCGAACCGCAGCTGGGCATCACCGTCAACTCACAGAATACCGGCCAACCAGGGGTATGGGACCTGCGCCACAGGCTGCCAACAGTTGACCAAGGTTGCCAGCAGTTGACCAAGTTGAAAGGCGCCAAAGTTCCCTATGTCCACAAGATTAACATTTAACAGTGGACGAACATGGGATTCCTGTGCCTGCAGGGTTTTTAGGCGGACTGTGGGGGCATCTGTGCACGCATGTTTCCGTCTCTCTCGAGGTAAAAGGAAGAATATGACAGCAACCACCTTGCCGCTAGGGAGAAGAACCGCGTCGGGGCAACCGCCGACCAACGCGGACGCCCGACGGACTGGGATGCCGCCGCATCCGCCGCACGATGGAGGGCAGCCAAGTTTAGACCCGCCGCCTAGGAATCCATCGTCGTCTTGGATCCACTGTCGCCGACTCCATTCGGAGTTATCACCGCCTGGAGCCGCCGCCTAAATCCTGGAAGCAACAACGCCGACCGGGCGAGCGACGTCCGACCTGGGGCACTGGGCAATTTTCCGCTCGAGTTCGTCCGCCGTCGTGAAGGTCCATCCGGTGAAGCCCTGCTGCGGACGAGGGTTCAACCCGGCGACACCTTGCCGCTGAACGACCGCCAGCCTGGAGATTCACCCGGCGACGCCCTGCTGCTGACTTTGTCCGAGGGCCTGAAGAATCGGTCTGCGTTTTGGGGGTGAGGCATGCCGGATTTCCGACTACGATGCTGTGCTGGGGAGACGCGAGGAAGCAGATGCGCAGGGTTTCCAGGAGAGAGAAAAAAGAAAGGAAAGGAAAGAAAGGAAAGGAAATAAAAGAAAAGAAAAGAAAAGAAAAGAAAAGAAAGGAAAGAAAAGAAAGGAAAAAAAAGAAAAGAAAAGGAAAGAGAGAGAAAAAGGAAAGATAAAATAAATTCCGAAAATAATTTATAAAATTATGAATTTCAGGAATTTTTGGCAGTTGATCTGGATTGGTAGTCTGGGAGAAAGCTGACTACTAGAATACTAGGATGCTGAAGGAATTAATTTGGAAATCTCCATAAATTATGGGATTGATAGATTCCACAATTATGGCTCCCTGGTATGTGAATATCTTTTAATTGGCAGCTGACTTGAACTACTCCCTCTTAGCTGAGTCTACTACTCGACTAAGGGAATGAGGGACTCGTGATGGGGTCATGGGACTAGGCCCAGAGCCTAATCGGCCCAGGCCCCGAACTTGGACCAGCAGGCCTAAGCCCAGCAACCCAGAGCTTGAGTCGGCCCAACCGATCAGGCCAATCAAGGAGCGGAAGCCCGAGAGAGCCTGTCATCCAGCCCAGCGGGGAGCCTGCCTTCCTGCCCGGCCAGGAGCCTGCCTTCCATCCCGGGCAGTGGCCTGCCTTCCAGCCCAGTCAGAAGCATGCCTTCCAGCCCGGCCAACGCCCTGCCTTCCAGCCCAGCCAGGAGCCTACCTTCCAGCCCGGCCAGCGGCCTGCCTTCCAGCCCGGCCAGCGGGGAGCCTGCCTTCCAGCCCAGTGGAGAGCCTGCCTACTGGCCCAACCGGGAGTCTGCCTTTCGGACTAGCGAGGAGCCTGTTCTCCAGCCTAGCGGAGAGCCTGCCTTCCAGCCCAACGGGGAGCCTGCCGGCCGGCCCAACCGGAAGCCTGCCGCTCGAGGAGCTCAAGCGTTCTGCCTGCTATCCAGTCCAACCTGCCAGCCAGTCAGGAAGAGTAACGGCCAACAATCAATGCACTATTAATTATGTGTTTAATTCTGTATTAATGTTGTAGTTAATGAGTCATTAGTATCTTTGACAGTTACCATTTGTAAATCGCCTATAAAAGGCAAGTCCGAATTTCAAATGAGATATGCTATTTATGGCAACTAAACACTTTTAGTCGCTTTCCTTATTCATATTACTTTTTTGATTCCTGCTTGAGTGTCGTACGTAGCGTTCCTAAAAGCCTACGAGCGTCCTATTTTGGACCAACAACCGTTACGGGTAAAAGTTCTCGTTCACTATTCAGCTATTCAAGTTTGACATTATAAGACTTTGAACATGACAGTTTTTGCTAACTTTTTCCTAAATTTGGCAGAAATTACTCTTATTTAGGGAATAAAAACATGAATGTTTTATTATGGAATTTCAAAATATTTGTACTCTTAATCGGGCAATTTTTATAACTCGTACTACATATTTTATATATTTAACTTCTATCAAATTTGAGTTTTCATATTTTTAATAAATATATAAGTTTTATATATGGCAAACGTTTTTTCTAACTCTGCTATTTGTACCCACTCTTAATCTCTTATTCCTACGAATGTGAGAAGTTTTTTTTTTTGTTTATAAATTCTAACACACAAAATATGTATTGTTTTATCGGTGCAAATTTGGAGATTGAAATCACACAAACAAAAAAAACGCCAGTAGTCAGACGATTGGTAGCTCGGTAATAATTTCCATCCCCTTCGGAGTTTAGGATATTTTCTACACAGGGTATACGTACTACGTATACGCCTGTTCCTTCACAGTCCACATCGACCTCTTATTTCTTTTCTTCCTTTTTTTGGGTTGTTGCAATCGATTCTTTTCCAGTGAAACTCTATCCAATTTGCCTGCTTGTAAAGGCTGGATTTTTTGGATTGCAACAAATTAGGGTTTTCTCTATTTAAAATCGTACCCTATTCGAATATTTAGTTTTATGGAGAATACTAAATGACGAGACAATGAATCCAGGAGGCAGTGCTATTAACTCCATAGCTGCGTTCGAGCCTATCCCACAGGAGGTAAATTTTCAAAAGTTCCACTTCTAGATGCTTTCTGTATAAGAGGTATTTGCGATCTTATTACGTTAGCTGAGCTGCAAATTGAGCTAATGGAATCCATGGCGTTTGATTAGATAAGAGTTAGCATTCATTTGAACGGAAGTTATGTTTTATGGACTTTAAGCTAAAAAGAGACGGGTGATGCTGGCTGGGGGTTAAGTGAACGCAATACGACATTATTACTGATATGTAAATATCCAGGAGCAAGTGAATGTTAGTGGATCATGGTTCAGATTAGATTAATTTTAATACAGAGTAGAAAACAGCCAAATAAATTTCCTTTTAGATATTTAGAATATCTTTCATTGTCTAGTAAATGGAATGTCAGTTGTTTCATGCATGTTGTATTGTTGTAGTCTTGTAGATGCAGTGTTGCATTTTATTATTAATTTATGCATGTTTTGGATATAGCCTTGCATGATATGTGCTATCTTCCTGAGTTCATACTGTCATGTTGACGGGACTAGCACATTCCGTTTTTGAACGGTAGTTGCATTGGATCGTCCTTCCCTTTTCAAATATAGTTCTGAATGATTACCATTTTACCAATGTATTTGTAGTCTTCAGGTTGGTAGAGAAGTGCTTCTATTGTGCGCACATCCTTTAGATTCAGCTTGTTACTTGGTTTTAAAGCGTTGCTTCTATTGTCTATATTTTTGTGCGCACATCCTGAACACCTTGATGCATATCTTTGGTTTCTTCCAGTGCAATGCTTTTTATGAAATTACTGATATGTGACCTAATTATTTATTCATTTTGGTCAGAAACGCCAGGCGGTTGATACAAATCAACATTATACACCTTCCTATTATGTCCCTCCTGGCAGTGCATCAGCATCATGGACTTCAGATAGGGGTTCTAACTACAACACACATAATGGAGTTATTTCAAGTGCCAGCTATGACCACAATCAACGAGCTGAGGTGACATCCGGAAATGTTCAAGATGGCCTTAGTGTGACATCTACTAGTATTACTTCAAGTTCAGCAGTGACAAATGTAACTCAGGATTACAATAATTATCCCACGTATACTACCACCGATCCATATGGCTACAACACTGCAGGATATTCCGGCTACTACAATGGCTATCAACAGCAAGCTAATCAACAATATTCCCAACCAACGACAGCTTATCAAAACACAGGTGTTTCTTACCAGCCTCCCTCATATCAGAATACAGGATCTTATGCTGCTGCTGGTCCAACTTTTTCAAGCACGTATTACAACCATGCTGATTATCAGACATCTGGAGGTTATCCCAGCAGTGGAGGCTTCCCGAACGCCGTCTATAATAATCAGTATGGACAGTATACTCAATATCCTTCTCACCAGTATCCCAATTCAAACTCTTCTCAACTATACCATAGTGCAGATTCAGCTGCTGGGTACTGTTCTACAACTGCTGCTTCTAGCTCAGAATCTCAACCACAGTATCAGCAGTGGGGAGGCTACTACAACCAAGCTCATACAGAAGTCAGTTGTGCTCCTGGAACAGAAAACCTTTCTGTTTCTAATACATCTAGTTTGACTTGTCCTGTTCCTAGTGTTAGTGGTGGATACCCAGCTTCAAGTTGCCCACCACCAGCACCTTATGCTCCACCTTGGAAGCCAAGCTACGACACTTCTGATTTGTCCGCAGTGCAGGTTTGGTGCTCTTTTACTTTACATCTTACTAGAAAATTTTAACAAAGTGATTAGAAATTTTCTTGTCTAGGTGCATTTATGATTTTTGTGCTTTTAGTTTTGAAAAATATAAACCCTTGTATTCTTTACTACTAATAGGAAATTGGATATTAAGTTACCATTACGGGGTTTTAGGTCTGTGTGGTGTACGCAGTATCTGAAGTGTGCACATTTATCAAGACATGCGTACTAAAAAATTTAATTTTTTCTAAAAGATTCTCCATAGACGCTCCAATCCACAATTACCATCAATGATCAACCAAGTATTTGAGCCTTTGAGGCTTGTCATGGTTTAGTAAATTGCAAATCAAGGATGTTTGTGTTGTCTAGGTATGTGTTACAATTTTTTTTGTTAAGAAGGGTAAAATGATATACACAACAACAACATCCAAAGCCTTAGTACTAAAAGAGTTTGGGGTCGGCTAACATGAATCGACATTTGACATAGGAGCTAAAAAGTTAGATAAGATAAGATAAAAAGACAAAAACATAAGATAATCATAAGATAAAGATAAATACTACCTAAGTACCTCCGTTCTTTTTTAGTTGCAACATTGGAGAATGTTCACTATTCACATACTCTGCTTTGACTGCATTTTATTTATTAATGTATTATAAATTAAATTATTGAAAACATTGTTAAATTCCCCTCATTTAAATTTTCAAAATCTGAAATGTTAAATTTCTTTACTAATAAGAAGTGAAAGATAGTAATGTTCAAACTTGTTCGTTGCCAAATGTGAAAAGTGGATTGTTGCTACTAAAAGAGAGGAGGAAGTAGATTATATAAAAAAGAAAAAGATAAAGAAGATAAGAAAGATAAAAGGAAAAAGATAAAATGAAATCAACCCTCCACACATATATTTTCCCTCCACTTCGCTCTTTCCAAAGTCATACTCTCATACCACAATATATTCATAAAACATTAAAAATGCACAATTTCATAGGATGAAAACTGAAATGTCAGGTGAGATTAGAAATCAAAATAAATTCAAAATAGAGCAAGTCTAAAATTTTCAAGCCACATAAATGAACAAGCAAGACCTACTGACAGATTTTAAGACAAAAGCTTCGTGAGAGGGTTATGGGGAAAAGAAGAAAGTTTAGAATGGAATAATAATAAGAGTGGTACCTTGGAACAATCCACAGCAGTGTCATATTTGTATATAGTTTCCAGTAAGCTTGTGGTAGGGTTCAATGGACATTTAAGAGATGAAAAAAAGGAAGCAAGTAAAAAACACATCTAAACTTTTAAACACACACATCTTGCCCTGTATCCGTGTCCTATCCCCAAATTAACATCAAAAAATTAATTCTTGGATATTACCCAAGGCATACTCACACATGCCCGCTACCCTGAGAGTTCCCATACGACTATATACCTTGTGACCCTAAAGTACCCATACAGGTACTTTTTCCATAACTGAGCACCCTAACTTATGCTGGCTATTGTGCCATGTATGGTTTCCAACAACTGCTACTTGGTCCACTTGTGTATTCTGTCATACTACCCTCTAAGTAGTTAAATCGCTACTTGGTAGCAACTCGGTCAAGGGACGAGTAGCGAGTAGGACCGAGTACTCGAGATTACTCGGTGATTACACAGCCCTATATTAATTAATTTTAAAAATATAAATGTCCGAATCTATAGTGATATATTATTCTTATAATTCTTAGAGATGAATAAAATAATAATAATAGTCCTAATGAAGAAGATACAAGAAAGAAGATAGAGGAGAATAAATTACCAAGAGATGAGGAACCAAGGATGGAATGAGCCGATGTCTGAAATACTTTTAAATCTAGACATTTCAAGGTTAATTTTCATTTTGTAAAAGACCCACTCATTATTTATGAATTCCATAATATCCTTATCCTTCTTTAATAAAAACTTTTCAGATTTGACAAAAAATAAATATTTTATGGCAAACCGAGTAACTCCCTGAGTAAAAAAATTTCCCGAGTCAAGAAACTCGCCAAGTGACTCGGAAAAACAGGGTGGCCAAGTCAGGTTGCTAAATGGAACAGCCACCCCTCGAGTTGCGAGTACTCGGCTACTCGTCGAGTACATAACTCAGACTACCCTTACTCTTTCAACAATTTATGCATATACTGTAATACTATATAGTGTTTAACTTTTTTTAATATAATTTTATCTCATGATTCTAGAAAATATAGATTCTAGGTACTCAGGAAGGGGAGCCTTGACCGAGAGGTCACGAGTTCAAGTCTTGGGAGCGGCCTCTTGTCAAATTTGACAGGGGGAGGCTTGCCCCCTATACACCCTTGCGGTGGGACCCTTCCCTGGACCCTCACCTTTCAGGGATGCCTTCGTGCACCGGTCTGCCCTAAGATTCTAGGTACTCACTTGAACTTCAAGGTCTTTTTTGAATTGGTTTGTAATTGAGGAAAGTTTTATTTATTTTAGGATACTAGATCAGATAAGGTTTTACGTTATATGATATGTGGTAATATTTAAACCTCAATCTGAGTCTTCATGGTTTGTACGTATAATAATAAGTTTAAAAGTGACAGTTATTATGTTTTATGGAATCCTTTTTTTCAGGTCTGTTGTTGATATAATTTTTAGATTCTTCTTTATTTATTCTATTGGAATGTTAAACTCGGTTTCCTTGGCATTTTGGTCAGCCTTCTACCACAACTGATAGTGCTCATGATAGTTACTGGAAACATTGGGCTCCAGCATTCCAAAATGAACACTCAAATTCAATGCAAGCTCATGTTCCAACTCTGCCAGTTTCAGCTCCAACGTATGAAAGCTTTCAAAATAAACAGGCTTTTACAAGTGCTCAAGGACCAAGTGCTCAGTATCACACTTCTAATCAGACGACCCCTAGTAATCCTAATCATCAGTCAACCTTGCAAACTTTTCAGCAAACTGTTCCACAGACAATTTCACCAGAGGATGCACACAGGGTAAGCAAACTGCAGATTCCAACAAATCCTAGAATAGCTTCAAATTTGGCCTTCAGTTTACCAAAAACCGATAAGGATAGCTCTACAACTACTGCAGCTACGAAACCAGCATATGTCGGTGTTTCTTTGCCTAAACAAAATGAAAAAGCTTCATCCCAAGCTACTGATTCCGTTCTTAAGGTAATGATATTTTTCTGTGTTGTTATTTCGGCAAGCTATGAGCTATGAATAATGAATCAATCTAGGCATCATCTTGTTAATGTCCCCCCCCCCCCCCCCCCCCCCCCTCCTTGATGTTTATAATTACATATGCTCTTCTTGCTAAAATCTACACAGGGTTGACGTCAAGTATATGTTTAGTTTTAATGAATTTTTCATTTCGTAGTTACATATTGATTTGAGGTATGCTGACTAGACCAATGGTAAATTTTATCAGACAACAATTAGGCTTGCATTAATGTATGACGTAGAGCGTTGGGCGGTGAAACAATGTCACATTCAAAAGATGAATGTGGTATGTTGCGTTGGATGTGTGACACCTATAGAAGCTAAGATGCAAGAGTCTCGATCGCGGTGGTTTGGTCATGTGCGCAAAATACCGAGTGATGCACCTTTTGGCGAGTTGAGCGGTGGGGAGAAGAGGTGGGGAGGAGAGGGAGAGGAAGACCCAGACAAACTTGGATTAGAGGAATCCAAACTGATTTGCTTCTTCTTGGGTTGGGACGAGAGTATGGATTTGGAGGGAGCAAAGTGGAGGATGCATATTCGTGTGGATGATTGATCTCTTATCTCTCTTCTCTCTCTTTTTCTTTTATCTTTTATATTCTTTATTTTTCTTTTTTCTTATGTTATTTTATCTTTTATCTTTCTTATGTTCTTTTATCTTTTTATCTTTTATCTTTCTTATGTTCTTAGGTTATTTTTATCTTATACTACTGCTGTCTCATTTTATGCGTCCTACTTTGGTTTGACACAATTATTAATGAAGTGGTTGAAAAAGTAAAAGTTGTGATTGAGATTCGAGTATCATAAAGTAAAATGATGTAGATCACATACTTCTTTCTAAAGAGGAATTGTGACAATTATTTTGGGACAACCCAAAAAATAAAGTAAGACAAGTAAAATGGGACAAAGGGAGTATTTATCTTTATCTTATCCATTTTATCTTACCTTATCTTTTTATATTTCTTATCTTTCTTCTCTTTTTGGGTATGATATCACGGATTGATTCATGTTAGCCGACCCCAAAATCTTTTGGGAATAAGGCTTAAATGTTGTTGTTGTTGTTGTATAGTTACATATTATTGGTCTGAGGAAAAGTCTCTGAACAGAGCATGACTTAACTACTCAACTTCATGCTTCCAAAAAAACTTCATAATTCAAGTATGAGCTTCTAGAAGCTAATTCCTTCCTCTGTGATGTTTCTTTTATTTCGACACGAACACACCATGTCCTTGTGTTCTACATTATCATCATGTTCTGAGCTACTCAGCTACCTGAACTAAAAAATGGATCTCTTCCACTGGCTTTTAAAAAGCGGACCCACTCACTCCTCTTTTGCGCCAAACAAAAGAAAGAAAAGAACATTATACTATGTAAAACTGAAGCATCCAGTCAGTAATCTTTGATTCCATGTATCCAAAAGTTGGACATCAATGCTTTTTAGTGATTTTACACATTCAGATTATCATTGAAGGAGCTGCGTTAATATTTATGTTGGGGGTGAATTAAATAATGGGTGGATCATGCTAACTTAAATATTCTTATTTGCAGCCTACTGTGTTTCCGAAGTCATTGCGTGGGTATGTGGAAAGGGCTTTAGCGCGTTGCAAAGATGATGCACAAATGACAGCTTGCCAAGATATTATGAAAGAGGTATGCACTCCTTGGCTTGATGTGACTGTGGTCACTGTGGAATAAGGAATATTCCTGACCTAGGCACTTAGGATGCAGTAACTCTTCACATATACATCATTGACAACAATGTCATCTTAAATTTTATTAGTTTGTTTCAATCCTTTTTTGTGATTAAGATGTTACCACTCAATGTTAATCTCGATGAAAACATAGTACACAACTGAATTGGTCTCAAAGGTGTTTTTCATATAGAACAACTTCGAAGCTTACATCATGATTGCGTCCTTTGCTAATAATATTATGATTTTGTACCTTTCAGATCATCACTAAAGCTACTGCTGACGGTACACTTTACACAACAGATTGGGATACAGAACCTCTTTTTGCATTGCCTCTTATAGATGGAGTGACTAAGGAGTATGCCCACTCTTCACAAATACTATTGCATGTTTCTAGATGAAAAGACCATCACATTTTGTGAAGCTGTCACATGCTTAACTGTGCCCTTTGCCCAGCTTATGAAACAGGGCACCTCGATGATTATGCTACATTTCCATTCCCAGATAACAGTTACATCTTAATTAATCTACTACTGTCGATTTGATGACATTTGCAAGAAGCAACCAAAAGCTACGTTAAAGAGCAAGGAATCCCAAGGATATATCCTGTGGCTAAACACTTAGTTTACAACTTATCTTTAGTTAATCTAAGTGGAATTATGCGCAACATATTTTTATTTTGCAATTTTTTACCACACAGGTCATACTAATTTTCACATTTGGATGCCTTTATTGGATTTCTTTATCTTTTTAAAAAATCATTCCTTTTTTAAAATTTTGTAGTTCTTATCATCTTCCAAAACTATCCTTTTTTCCCATTAGCCGGGGCTCTTCACGGAAACAGTCTCTCTACTCCTAGAGATAGGGTTAGGGTCTACGTACATCTCACCCTCACGGGGTATGGTTGCTTTGGTTTTTTACATGATAAAACAGGATGAGATGAGATGTTCAGTTGCAACCAAACCCTGAATGGCCTTGGTTGTAAGCTTTATATGTAACAATGAATACCATAGAATATAGAAGGGAGAACTATCAAATAAGCCCTCAAACTTTCATAAAAAGTGCAAATAAGCCCTTTTATAGGAGGCTCTGTCTGGCAGTCGCCATTTGGGGCGGTTTTCGGTGGATTTTTTTGATGAATTTTTTTGAGTATCTTCTTCATTAAGTCTAGTTTATTCATACCAAATTTCAGCTAACAATTCAATCGGGAAGGCAATCAAATGAATTATCGACGCAATTGCGCAGTTAGACGACGCAATTCATTTTCATTTACCCCAGTGCCGCAGCAGTTAGACAGTGCAATATATTTCAGAAAACCATTTGACTGTCTTATCGAATGAATTTTTAGCTGAAATTTGGTATGGGTAAACTAGACTTGATGAAGAAGATGCTCAAAAAATTTCATCAAAAAATTCCACATGAAACCGCCCCAAATGGCGACACCCGGACAAAGTCTCCTGTAAAGGGGGCTTATTTGCACTTTTTATGAAAGTTCGAGGGCTTATTTGATAGTTCTCCCAATATAGAAATATACCTTTTTCTCTTTTAGAAGTTATCGCAGCACTCAAAGCTATATCTACTTCCCAAGTTGGTAATATTAACACTACTTATGCCCACCTGATTTGCAGATTACAATTACAAGTAACAACCTTATTTATGCAGGGATACATTCTGTTCAATTCCAACTTCATCATCTTCAAAAAGTAAAAGAAGTCCCAATAGGCGATCCAAAAGTCGGTGGGAGCCCGTACCAGAAGAGAAACCAGATGACAAACAGGCACCTCTTACTCATCAGACTGTAAAATATGGAAATTGGAACAAACAGGTCTCATCTTTGTGCTACTCATTTGCATCTTGCAAGTTGGTGTGATTCTTGTGATCTCAATCATGAAACTGTAGTATTAGTTTCATCCCAGGAGTTCTTCTGTTTCACCTGTTTTTTTTACATGAAGCATTAAATTATGTCAGTTGGGGATTTGGTCACCTGCTTTATTTGTAAAGTGCTTTCTAAGATCCTAGCAAAACCCTCTCTGCAAGTACAACACTGTCAAGTACAATCCTAGCAAAACCCTCTCTGCAATTGCAACAACAACACTGGCATATGTTGATCCTTATGATAGTAGGATGAACTTCATCATTATCTGTTTAAGTTGCCTTGCCTAGTAAATCTTTTGGGACTAAGGCTTGGATGTTTTTGTTGTTGTTGACATCCAAATCTGTTGAAACTTTTCAAGACAGATTTGGATGTCTACATATTTTTTGAATAGATGCTTGTGTACCAACAATTATGTTTCCAAGATGCACAATCTACTCGCAGGTCTATAATTATGTCTCTTGGCATCTGACAAGAAAAGAGCTACATATTTATTTAGCACATCCCTGAGTGTGATACTTTAACATATGCCATGACCTGTGCAACTTGAACCAGGAATCATTATTTTCATCAGAAAGCATTCTACGCTTAGGGAGCTTGTTTGACCTCTCTAGTTGATTTCAGAATTGATTAATTCACCTGTTTTTCTGCAGTATGTGAGTGGAAAGTCAGAGAGCAAGGTGAATTCTTCAACTCATATGAAGTTCTCGTTATCAGAGCAGAAATCACCCAGCTTATATCCCTTTAGGTCAGTAAAGAGGCAGCGTATGGGTGATAGTACAAGTGCAACTGAAAATGGTGAGGAGTCTAGTGATAGTGATAAAGAACAAAATCTAACAGCATACTACTCTGCCGCTATAACACTAGCAGATTCACCAGAGGAAAGGAAGAGGCGAGAAAACCGTTCCAAGCGTTTTGAAAAGACAAATGGCAATAAAGCGGAAACCAATAATTTTAGGATGAAAGCTGTGGGAGCTGGAAATGTTTATTCTAGACTGGCAAGTGCATCAGTACCTGGCAGAGTTTTTGAGGAAAGTGGCAGTGTAGCTGTTGAAGATATTGACTGGGATGCTCTTACTGTTAGAGGGACTTGCCAACAAATTGAAAAACGTTATTTACGCCTTACTTCTGCACCTGATCCTGCCACGGTAAATATCCTTCCTTTGCCAACATTTTGAGATTGTATAGGATTGGCTGACTGGATGGCATGTGACATTACAAATGATAGGTTGTAGTTCTGAAGTGTGTCTGGTTTTTTGACGACAGTAATACCCATTGCAGGTAAGATCTGAAGAAGTGTTGGAGAAAGCACTACTCATGGTTCAAAATTCCCCCAAAAATTACCTATACAGATGTGATCAATTAAAATCTATACGCCAAGATCTTACTGTACAGCGTATTCGTAATGAGCTGACAGTTAGGGTATGTGTTTTAACTTTTGTTATCATCTACTTCATATTCTTCCTGCCCATCATTCATCTATGTTGCTCTCATGCCATCACGTGTAATAGCACTTGCTAGTGCCACATTCTTCTGGAAAACCTGTTTTATCCTTTTATTGTGATCACTGTTCTGGCTCATTCCGAGATGAATTGTTTGGTGTGTTATGCATATCAGGTTTATGAAACACATGCTCGATTAGCCATTGAAGCTGGGGATTTGGCAGAGTATAATCAGGTCTGTCCTAATGCTTTGTTTAGTGATTGTACTCTTGCATGATTGTTTGGGGCAAGGTTTTGATATGTTTCTTGCCTTTTATTTTACTGTTCGTTTTTTCTACAGCTAAAGATTATATGTAAAGATTTGAATAGTCATTATGGAAACAACTGTGTTTCACCTGCGTATTCATCTAGATAACTAAATCTGTATCCTTAAATTCATAATTTTCGGGATATTTGATCTACTCTCTTAACCTTGGCTCATGCAGTGCCAGTCACAACTGAAAACACTTTATGCGGAAGGAATCAATGGATGCCATATGGAGTTGGCAGCATATGATTTACTGTGTGCACTTCTGCATTCCCATAACAAGAGAGATCTCCTATCCGCAATGTCTAGGTCATTGACCTATGATTTTATTATCTTTCTGCTGATCATTTAATTTAATTCAACATAGTTTTCAATATCACATCATTAATTCAATGATCGCCAACATTGAGTATCCCTGAATAGATTTCACGATAATCTGGCTACCTGATTTCCATCTTTTCTACCAAATATGGATTTTTAACTAATTCGATGACATTTGGTGGTGTTTGGTTCATGATTAAATTTTTTAAAAGATGTGCATGAGTTCATTTCTTGCTGAATTAGATGAAATGAAAGAAAACTGCACTTTTACCCTATTTTTTAGTAAATGTTGAATATTTCAGCCATATCAACCAACAGTTTCATCAGCAGAGGGTTGTAAGCCACGTCAGCCAAACGACTACCCTCACCAATTGAGCTCTAGATCTTTTTTTTTTTCTAAAATGAGCTTTCAAACTGTGTGCAATTTAAGATTTCTCTCGCCAAATGAGCTCTAAATCTGTTTTTTTACGATGAGCTTTCACTCTGTTTTTAATGTGGAATTCTGGGGAGGGGTGATAGTGTAACAAACGTGCATACAATATGTATTTGAAATTCCTTGGGGTTTATAAAATTTTATTTGATCCTGTTTAGTGTGCATCTCTGCTTGTTCAAATCTGTATGAGAACATGGCTTCTTTCTTCTTCTTCATTACCTCAGTGGCTCAGTGCCGCAAAGGCTTCCCACCTGCGGTGGGGTAAGAGGGGGTCGGATGTACGCAGCCTTACCCTTGTACGAAAGTACAAAGAGACTGTTTCCGGATGACCCATAGTGAAAATCGCGTTGAAAATTGCAGACTGACTGCTGCTTCATAACAAAGAAGCGCAGACAGTTTAGTGAGCCATTTTGCTTTATTCCATCATATACCCAAGCCAAAAAATAGTCGGTCTTTGGCTCCATTGCAAATGATAGAAAAGTATGAGAACATGGCTATTGTTAATTTATATTTCAGAGTATCAGTTGAAGCTCGGGAAAATGCAGCTGTTAAACACGCTATTTCAGTTCGTACTGCAGTGACATCTGGGAATTATGTGCTGTTTTTCAAACTATACAGAACTGCTCCCAACCTCAACAGCTGTCTCATGGGTATGGTTTACAGTGTTTGCTTGTTATGCATGTAGCATTTGTTTGATATAGTGAATAAATAGACAAGAGAGAAATGAGTGAGAAAGAGAGGATAAACGGTATGGAAATAATGTACATATTTTGTATTGCTTGATGGGGGAAAACAGAGAAGAAATAAGTAGAAACTGAGAAATATAAAAAGTGGCGGGACCCACTGTTTCCATCACTTCTCTCCTCTTCATCTCTCTTGTCACCAAACAAAAGTACTTTCTCAGTTTTCTTCTATTTCTCCTCGTCAAATTTCTCTCCTTCCTATGTTTCCCCAACCAACCAAAGCTGATATGTTCAGTACATCTTATGTGTTACAGAGTATCTTTTAAATTGAGAGTGTATATAATGGGCCTCTCTGTCTCTTTCAGATCTGTATGTTGACAAGATGCGATATGCAGCTGTAAGATGTATGTCACGTTCGTATCGTCCCACAGTTCCTATATCCTACATTGCTCAGGTTTTAGGGTTTACATCTGTCGGGCCCACAACTGAAGGCAGTGATGAGGATACAGACGGTATGGAGGACTGTGTGGAATGGATGAAGGCACATGGCGCATGTCTTACTTCTGAAGATTCTGGAGAGATTCAATTTGATACAAAAGTATGCTTACTTTCAATCTTTCTGATTTTATAGACGATTGCTCTGGTGCTAGATGCTCTCTATTAGCTGCTTATTTAATTGACTCCTTTTAACATAGATTTGAACATGCCAATACAATAATCCGGTCCTTCAGTAACTTTCACTTATTCCTTATATGGCAGTCTCAATGTAAATATGCACCCCTTTTCGGTTTTTGGTTAAAATAGGTCAATTCATATACTCCATGGGGTCTGTACTATAAGGTACCTTTTAAAAGGGTTCAATAACCCTTTTTATAAGACATTGTCTTTTTCTATGACACATTTTCCCCCCAATTGTAGCCCCCTAATAAATACTAGTAGTTAAATACAGAGCATTGTGTTTAGGTTTATCTTCTAAAGGTTCATTTACATGTCCCATTTTATGTATCCTATTTCATTTTACAACATTTAATGGATGATAAAGTTAACTTCTCTGATAATATATAAATTAGTTTTAATATTCATAGCATAAATGATCTATTGAATCACAAAAACTGAAATGAAATATTTTAATCAGAGAAAAACCCGAACACATGGAGTAAAAAGGAATTAGATTGACCGCATGATTGTAAAAGGAACAGGAGTGAGCAATTTTTCAAAACCAGATAGTTAACTGCTGTATTTGGTTTGTGTAAGAATAAACTTCAAACAGAGTATCCCTATTGTATTTCTCATCTTTCCATCACGTCAACTACTTCGTCTCTACTTTTTTTGTCCTCTCATTAACTACAAATTATTTTTTAGCCTATTTTACCTTTTCCCTCCATTTTACCCATTTTTTCTTTTTAATCATGCCTCAACCTACAACAACAACACCCAAGCCTTATTCCCAAAAGATTTTGGGGTCAGCTAACATGAAATGATCCATGATATTAGAGCCAAAAAGAAAGGAAAGATAAGAAAAATAAGAAGATAAGGTAAGATAAAAAGGATAGATAAAGATAAATTAACATAAGAAAGATAAAAGATAAAAATAACATAAGAATATAATAAAAATAACACAATTGTGCCTCAACCTACAATGAAGTTTTTATATATAGAGATGGAGGTAGTATGTGAAACTTATGAAGCATACCACGTTCAAAATCTTCACTTTTTAATAGACTTCGTGAACTTTCAAAAAGTTTTCATCGCGGAAACAGCTTCGATGGTCCTTAGGGTAGAGGTAAGTTTTATGTGTCTCACAATCCAAGACCTTGCTTCCGAGTAGGACATGTTGGGTGTTTTTGGTTTGGTTTATCATGTTCCACGATTTGCATGTTGGGTTAACTTTCACTTGCTGTAAAAATGCAGGCATCTATACCAAGCCTTTACATACCGGAACCTGAAGATGCTGTTTCGCATGGAGATGCTAGTCTTGCTGTCAGTGATTTCTTGACCCGCAGTCTTGGGGTATGACTGGATTAATTCTTCTTTTCGAGTTTCAAGTATGAAGTGCCCTTGAGTGGTGTTGAATATTTGCTCTTGAGGAAATGCACTCTGTTTTTTTAATGCTGAAGAAGATGACACTTTCAGGCATATATATAGTTCAGTAGTAATCGATGACTCGATGTAAGCAAACGCAAAAGTCATTTGTATTCTTTTAGTGATGGACGTGGTGGATATAGTTGTATACTTGTATGCTTGTTTTAAAGTAGTCAGTTTTGGTTTTCGTTTTCTATGTCACGTTGTCACAGAGTACAGTGGAGTTATCAAGGAAAGTTGTGCATTTTGACAAGCTACATGAACTTTTCATTTATACATTTTGTGTATTATTCATTTATAATTTTTTTGACGTGTACCATATCTTATAATCTACTTTTGCCAAGACCTTTGATATTGAGATAATAATATTATAACCCAAAACCTGAAAGTTTCTCCACGCAGACCCGCCCATTAGTCATTCTGAGGAATACAACTAGGGTTGGACCCGGGCCGGTCCGGTTCCGGGCTGGGCCCGGGCGGGCTTTTTTTAGGAAACATGGGCCTGGAACCGACCTGGGGTGATACCGGGTCCGGTCCGGGTCGGGCCTACCCGGCCGGGTAGTGGGCCGGTAAGTAGATATTAATATAAGTAGATAATAACTAATAAGTAGATAATAAATTTTATAAATATAATATATGTAGTTATAAATTTGAGAAGATTAAAATGGAGAAGATTAGTAGAGAATAGAGATTAGAGATAGGGATGGACTCGGTTCGGGCCGGGCCCGGTTCGGGCCTTGAACCGGCCGGGCCTCGGTTCAAGGTATGGGAGGCCCGGAATCGGCCCAGGTAACCCCCGGGTCCGGGCCGGGCCGGGCCTCGGTTCTTTTTTTTTTTTTTTGGCTTTTCCTAGTTAACCCCCAACCCTCCCCCTCACCCCCAAACCAACCCTAACCACCTCAAATGGCCCAAAATACCCATCCCAACCCAAAAACTTAAAAAAACTTCAAAAAAAAAAAAAAAAATTGGCCCGGCCGGTTCACCTTTTGAAGGGCCCGAGCCCGAACCGCCATCCCACCGGGCCGGGTGGCCCGAATCGGCCAACCAACCGGTTCACCAGGCCAGTCCGGGCCCGCACAGTAGCGGGTCGGTCTGGTTCCGGGCCGGTTGGCTCGGCTCGAGTCCAACCCTAATTAGAGAGTAAGAATATTTGGAGAAGATGTGTAGTAAATTGTATAGAAAAAATGGAGTATTTGTAGATTTTTTGTACCCCACCCCACCCCCACCCCCCACCCACCTGGGACCCCCCTGGCAGGCTCCCAACGACTATAGAGCCGTTTGGGTTGAATCACAATGGGTATAAGGCCTGTTTGGCTGGCCAAAGTTTTTTTTTTAAATATAGCCGTTAGGCTCGGACCGGGCCCGAACCGGCCGGGCCGCCATTAACCGTGCCCGAACCGCCCTACCCCCGGGCCGGGTCAAAGCCCGCACCACCTATACGTTACCCGGGCCGGGCCGGGCCAACACAGTAGCGGTTGACCCGATTTGATCCATCCCTAGATACAACTATACTTTTGACTTTTGAGAACGAAAACAGAAGTGAAGTGAAATCTCTCCAATCTCCATGGAAAAACCTGTATTTAAGATCAGGTCAAATTGTACAAGACAGTTTAGATATTTTTTTAATCTTCTTACCATTTTCTTATGTTATTTTATCTTTTTAGTTTTGATTTCACTTAATTGATCTTAAACTCTTTTGGTACTAACTACTAAGGCTTCAATGTTATTGGTTTGTTGTCGACGACTGGTTTATTATTAGATTTTACCGAGGTTTTCCTTGACTATTATAATTTATAAGTGCTACATTGAAATTAATATCTTGATAAAAATGTTATGAGATAATTAATACTCCCTCCGTCCCGAAATTATCTTCATTCTTTCTTTTTCGGTCCGTTCCAAATTTATCTCCTCTTTCCTTTTTTGATAAAGAATATGTGATTCACAATCATTCTTACACATTTCTCTCTCCTCTGCACAACTCTCCACCACACAAATTCCACTATCTTAATTCTCGTGTCCAGTCAAAACTGAAGTTAATTATGGGACGGAGGGAGTAAGATTTAAGAAGAAAGAATGACTAAAATATTATTTAGGGACTTCGAGGAAAGAATGGCTAAAATATTGAAGATGAAAACCCAGCCCAATCCGTCCATCTTCCTTGAGCGTTGCTTCCTCGCCCAAGCTACAATCTGCGCCTTACTTCCTCGCAACATCGTCATCCTCAGCGCCTTCCATCCTCGCCTAGCATCGTCGAACTCAAGCTCCTCCGAATAGTAGAGGCATCGATCTCCTCCGCCTCTCCTGCTTCCTTGGCCGTCTCTGTCACCGCCGCCACGGCCATTGTCCTTGCCCTCACGCTGATAACAGAGCAGCCGCAACAGTGGTCTTCTCCGCCGCCGTCGTCGACTCCCTGGCCCTCGACATCGTCGCCAAAGTTGGAAGCCGTTGCTTCGAATCTGTGTTCTTCTCTGGCGTTTCGACCTTCTGCAAATAGGGGATTCGGAGATGACTAGCAAGCGACTGAATTATGAGTTTTTTTCCGAATTAACTTTAATTAATTAATTAATTACGAAAATAATGCTGGGAAAAATATATTTAAGATCTACTGCTGTTTTAACCATGGTTAGGGAAAGTCGTTCAACGATTGGGCGACTTATAAGTCCCCCAACCGTTGGACGACTTTCCCTTCCATATGAACGCAGGCCAACACCTACTGGCAACCACACACGATCCTGCCCGCAAAGGTAGTCACGATCGTGCCTAATTCTGAAAACAGAATTTCAGCAGTTTTTTTACCCTAATTCAACCAATCTGTTTGCTATAAATAAGGTCTCTCTTCTCCTGTTTAAGTGTTACGAGCCAGATACAACATATTATAAAACATCTTGATACATAAGTAATCATCCAAGAAAAACACATACAACACACCAGTAAAACACAGTACACATATAATCATCCAATATTCATAACAAGTAATCATCTAAGACAACATACAAGAGAAAATACGTAAAATGCTGTAAATTGTTCCTACAACATCAACTATACAAGAAAAACTGCAATACAAAAGGCAAAGTAGAAGTTCTCATGGTCATCTTGATCACTCGGCTCAGGATCCGCTGTCACCTCCATGCCTACAAAAAAACAAAATCGTACTAATTAATTTTTAGTATTATACGAATTCTATTTTTTTTCATCATCCATTTTATTAATTAATATGTTTTCATGCAACGCTAAGATGAATTGTGAATTACTATAATTAACACCTTACCCACTGGACCCCCATTATGTCTTGATGATCTCTTCGCACATGTGGCCCTATTATGACCGGATTGGTGACATTTTCCACATCTAACCGTTCCTCAGGGACCTTCATCCATCTCATTCTTAATACGTGTCGACTTAGGTCTTCCCTTAGCCCGAAGCATGGATGGATCGTGCAGGATTTCAGGTCCATTGTAAGTAGGCCAATAATCACGATCAGGAATGAGTTTGAAGACTCTATGATATGTGGTCGCGTATTGGTCAGATGATAAAAACTTATCCACAAATGGAGCATAAGACAAGCTACATTGTCTGCACACGGCTAACACATGGGAGCATGGAATCTTATATATCTCCATCTTTTTACAAGTGCAAGTTTTCCGTTTAAGATGGACAATTTGTTTTCTCCCACCCTTCCCCAACGTTCGGCCACCACAACCGGTTTCCACTTGAAATAACCCTCAGCCTAAATCAAATGGAGTAACTATGTGATGCTTGGCCTTCTCTCTATTCTTATCAATTAAATCTGTGATGTATGGAGAGTACTCGTGGCCTTCTGTCACTATCATTTTACTGGTTTCACGCCTATTAACAAAATAAGCATTAACCCGGTAAAAGGAAACCTGGACCAAAGCGGTGATGGGCAAATATCTGGCATTTTTCATCACATTGTTGAAAACCTCTGCCAGATTAGAAGTGATGGTACCGTATCTGTACCCGCCATCGTGGTGCAACGACCACATTTCCGGGGGGAATGTTCCCCAGAAATTGTCGTGCCTCAAAACTCATTTCACCTATCTTCTTGAACCCACCGTCAAACTTCTTTTTCTGATGTTGCCGTGCGGTCCAGACAAAAAGATTTTTTAGATGAATGTCTTTGAAATGAGTGTGCACATTCGATGCAAGATGGCGGATAGATAGCCTATGATGCGCATAAGGCTCCTCCCAAGTACTGCCCACCTCAATTGACATAATGCCTAGATACAACAGCATTTGATGTTGATGGAGTACCATAAGCGTCACATATGGATTCCTCAATGTATATCTCCAGCATCGACATGTCCTCCATCTGAACTATGCCCCACATATTTGTTATAGCTAGCTCATCAATGAGGGAGCATAAGCATGTACTTTCCCCCGTTCATGGGAAATTTCATTTTCAAACGCAAAGAACGGCTAGGATGAATCATTGTGGCTGCATGTATTTTTTGAAGGATCTCGAGCATGCAAGCACCACGAGAAACCATGATAAATGTGGTTGTACCACCTTCATGGCATATTTGCCCAGCATCCTCATAATAGTTCCCTCCCCAATGACACACGATTGGGAAGCTTGAGAAATCCATATTCTAATAACAATTCAAATATATCCAAAAGTCAAAATTCACAAACAACTCACATGTCAATATGAAAATACCCAAATTTTGCTATCTACATTCAAGTCTACATTTCAATACCCAAATTTAGCTACATTCAAATCTACCCAAATGCCCAAATGTCAAAATACACTTTAAAATTTACAATCAATTTAAAATCAAATTTCAACGATTCATACATATCCACATTTCATAACAACTCAATTCACAATCAATTCATAATCTAAAAATTCGAAAATTTTAACATTCAAAACTCTAAGTTCAAAATGAGATGAAATGGAGTTTGATTTACCTACAAGAAAGAAGAAAGAGTGTTGAAGATGAAGATGGAGATTTGCCGGAGTGGGGTAGCTGGAGATGGAGGTTCGCCGGAGTTCCAAATCGCTCGGTCGTCGTTCGTCCTTCGTCCTTCGTCGCTGCGGCTTGGGGGATTTTGGGGATTGGGTTTAATTTACGCAGTGTTCTGTTGTGGCTGGCCGATGTTTTTACTTAAGGGAAAGTCGCCCAACGGTTGGACGACTTACAAGTTGCCAAACCGTTTGGCGACTTATAAGTCGCCCAACCGTTGGACGACTTACCCCGACCATGATTAACCCAACAGTATATTGGTAAATACTTTTAACCCAACCCTATTTTCGTAATTAATTAATTAATTAACATTAATTCAAAAAAAACTCGAATAGAACATATAGAAATTGCCCAATATAGGAGTAAATATAAACATAATTGCACAAATAGGAGTAAAACTTAAAACTTCCTTCAATAGGAGTACACATTAATTTTGTACCCTTAATATCCCTAACCTAGTTAATTCTAAAATATGACTTATTTAATCCTAACCTAGTTAATTTATGACTTATTCGATAATAATAATTTATTTATTTATTTATTTTTCAAAATATAAAAAAAATATTTTTTTAAAAAATAAAAAACTCAAAAAATTAAATAAAATTCATCGCCGCCTCTGCCGCCTCAGCACCACCACCTCCAGTAACCAGGGGAAAAATGCCAAGTTCATTACGAATGCCATATTTATGGCAGAAAACAATGAAAATGTTGGCATTCGCAAAGAGAAATATGTCATGTTTTTGACATTTTCAGAAAAGGCAGTTTTTAGGAAAAATGGATTTTTTTCACCGCCCAAAGGTGGTGGTGCAGGGAGGTAGTACAAGCGGCGGGAAAGGCATCCATATTTTTTTAATTTTTTATGGAGTTTTACTATTTTTTATTAATTTTTTTTAAAAAATAAAAAATTTAATATTTTTTTAAATTTTTTATTTTATTAATATTTTATAATTTTTTTTAATTATTTTTCTACGAGTGAGAACCTCTCTAAAACATTGAGAGAGTACTATATAAATATGTCTAACACATTATCATGGTTTTATAATTTTTTTACAATCTTCAATCTTCTTATATAATGGAGAATGAATATGATGAATATCTAAAAAATACTGCTTTTAACTTTTAGACTTATGAGGTATTTATCTATCTATCTTGTTTCATATAAATCACTTCATCCGCCTCACTATTTGTATCTCAGATCTTCTTTCTGATGTGTTTCATTAAATTTGTCACATACAATGGAAACTAATCTGAATTTTTACTTTAACCAGTGACTAAAATTGTAATTTTAGTGATACTGATGATACTGAAATCATTGCAGTGACTATGGTGATACTGAAATCACATTTTTGTAATTTTGTTCATAGTAATACTTAAAGAAAAACCTACTAAGGTAAACATCTAATAAAAAAGAATATTTTTTAGAATTTTACAACTGCAATATTTGTGTCATAGACCATAAAATTGTATTCATCACATTTTATAAATATGTTATTTGCACATCACTTTAAATTGGATCAATTTTGAATCATTAAATGAAATTAGTAGAGGTGGCAGGTTGGCAACGTGTATTACTGTAGAATGGGTTTCGTTCCTAATTTAAAGAAAGTAATTATACGGTGTAATAGCTTTTTAAGTTAAAAAATTAGGGGGAAATATAGTGAACAGAAGGTTACGTAAAGCAGAATTTGAGGTGCGCCAAGCAACCCCTTGTCTGAATTAGAGATTATTGTCTGAAACTGAACTTTGAAGTGCTCAATCTGAATGGCTAGCTCAATGAAATAGATCTGTTTGGCAAAAAGGCTAAAAACAATGATGGGATAATATGAAATTACATGAAAGGACACATTATTTATTAATAGGATAAAATACTTTTTAGTCATATTCAACATCCCATTCTCTAGATATTTTTAAAATTTTTGGCAAATTGTTTGCTTGACCTCCCCAACAATCACCACACTAGGATGGGGGATGTTGTCATACTCACCCTAGCTCTATTTCAAAGACCCGTAGCTTTCAACTTATGCAACTTGATGTGAGATCACTTGAAGAAGTCTTGTACAAAGACCATGAACATTGTAGTAGGGGGGTCATCATGCATTTGGCCTCCAAATTCGGCTATATGGATAATGCACCGATAGCCGAATATTATTTGATGGACATATGATGGCTTGGCAACGCGGGTTGCATCTCCTTCTCCCACCATGACCACAATGGGAGAAATCACTACAAGTGGAACATTCTCCCCAAACCCGTCTGCTACTTTCTCATCTCCTCTAAGGAAATACCTAAGCTTAGGTACAAATTGGAAAGCTTTGAGGTAACACATAATTTGCTCCCTAATTTCATCCCACCACACCTCCAAGCCCAACCCGATCAACCCGACCAACCCGAGCAAGAACAAGAACAAGAAGAAGCCTAACATGACATCCCCGAGCCCCCTCAAAACCATCCACCACAAGACTACTTCCGACAACTCTTGGAGGACCAACTGCTCACCGGGTTCCAAAATATGAACCTTGAATACATTTATGCGTGTGTGTATATAATATTTCTGAATCTATTTCAATTTTTTCCTCCACAATGCGTTTGAAGGCGCAGAGAGTCGGCCGGGCTGGATAATCTCCATCTTCAATCCATGGGAAATAAATTTGGAGATTCATATTCCTTCCTTTCTTCTCCCTCTAGATGGGAATCTCTTTACCGACTCCAAATCCATCACTTTTTGTAGACTTTGAAAGAAAAATTTCAAAGCTTTTACTATTAGAGGTACACACTTTAATAAATAGAAAGTAAGGAAAATAAAGCACGATGAAGAGAGGATAAATCATGATGAAGAGAACCATTGACATAAAGCAATTGCAGAACGAATGTGTGGAGGTAAAACTAACATATCTCGATCAATAAGTTGAGGAAGGATGTATGGATGGATTGTGGCGAGGGTTATATCGGGAATGTGAAGTCTGGAATTGACCGACTGAATGTAAGCGCTACCAAGAGCAACGTCCCATTGCGGCCCATTTTTTCCAGATAAAGTCTGCTTTAGCTCCTCAAACAAACAAGACTACTTTAATTATAATTGATTGGATTTTAAAGATATCGGCCTTTTTTAGTTGAAAGGGCGTCCCAAACACAGCCTTGGTATATATACAAAGTATACAGACAAGTTTTCTAACAGAATAGTCAACTAACTACTTCTATACTATTCTGTTATGACATATGCATGCATGGCTTCCACGTGTAAATTGATGTGTACCACTGGGATCTCACTCATTAGCCTTGCTTCTAAAATCCTGCATTATTAGTTAAAATGAGTAATAGATATCAATATATGATTCACAAATGCATTTTAATACTTAATAAGTACACTGTACCCTATGTTCAATGACCATATTTCAATTGTATAATGAGAATACAAACAATTATCATGTAACTATATTCGAGAACAAGCATATTCTAAAACAAAAATTGCATAGTACTTGATGTTCACATAACACTATATGGACATTCGAAAGTAGTGATCAAATTATGAGTATCACATCAATTTTAATTTAACATCATCACTAATTAGCTTATTACCACTAATTTTTAGTAGTATAAGATTCTCACATATATTTTATAAAATGAGCATTTTTTTCACATTATGAGCATACAAACAATTGTCCAGAAACCATATTAAAGAACAAGCATATTTTAAAACAAAAATTGCACAACACTTGATGAACACAGTTCTATTTGGTCTTTTGAAAACAATGATCAAATTATGAGTATCATTTCAATTTTAATTGCACACAATGAGCATATTTTTCACTTACATAATGAACATATGAATAATTATCATGTAACTATATTTCAGAACAAGCATATTCTAAAAATTTGCATAGTACTTGATGTTCACATACACTTTATGGGCATTTGAAAGCAGTGATCAAATTATGAGTATCATATCAGTTTAAATTTAACATCATCACTAACTAGCATATTATCACCAATTTTCAGTACTATAAAATTCTCACATAATGTTTTATAAAATGTTCGTATTGCTTTCACATTATGAGCATACAAACAATTGTCATGTAATTGTATTACAAAACAAGCATATTTTAAAACAAAAAATGCACAACACTTCATGAACAGATAGTTCTATTCAGGCATTTGAAACAATGATCAGATTATGTGTATCATTCCAATTTTAATGGCACACAATGACCATATTTGACTTACATAATGAGCATACAAACAATTATCATGTAAGCATATTACAGAACAAGCACATTCTAAAACAAAAATCGCATAGTACTTGATGAACACATAACATTATATGGGCATTTGAAAGTAGTGAACAAATTATGTGTATTAGTTAGACATTATCACTAACTAGCTTATTATCACTAACTAGCTTATTTTAATTAAACATTATCACTAACTAGCTTATTATCATCAATTTTTAGTACTATAAATTTTCACATAATGTTTTTATAAAATGAGCATATTGCTTTCACATTATGAGCATACAAACAATTGTCATGTAATCGTATTACAAAACAAGTATATTTTAAAACAAAAGGCACAACACTTCATGAATAAATAGTTCTATTTGGACATTTGAAATAACGATCAGATTGTGAATATCATTCAATTTTAATGGCACACTATGACTAATAAAAACATAGAAACAATTTTCATGTCACACTATCACTCATAAGCATATTCTTAAAAAAATCAGAAAAATTAAACTACATACCACTTTATTCACAAATGAGTACTACATACCACACAATGAGTATTATATCAGTTTACAAGTAACCTAATTACAATATCACTATGTTCTAAGTACTTAATCGTACATTGAACAAAACCTCTATTGATTTACTTAATCAACACATATCACACATCAAATTCTTAATTTGATTAAGATTTGTCAAAATCATTTCAATTTTTCTGTAATTTTCGCAACATGCAAGTGTATTCATTAATGATTACTAAAATATAAAATACAACATAATGTGACACACTTCTAAGATGCTTCTGCAGTTGCATGCTCATCTGCGTTTGACATCATTTGATATCCGGATACTACGTCCATGTCTGTCTTCGATGCTCAAACACAACCACGTTGATGCTCAAACTATTCCTCTGTTTATCAACTTGTTGTTGCTCGTCAACTCCACCATTAACTCCAATAATAACTCCACGAAGTCGACAACTGTCTGCCGTTTGTCCTCATTTTTCGAGCTTAAATACGGCGTCTATGAATGCTTGCGTCATTTTGTGAAGAAATTTCAGAAGGCAGTTTGGTTTTTGAGAGAAGAAGTTACTTTTGGTTATTGAATTCATTTATTGCAGTTATCGACATTACCTGGTAAAATTTTGGGCCACTTTTGTTATGGGTTGTATATGTTAATGGATTTTTTTTTGAAATGGGGCTGGATGTACATACATCCAGGTGTAGGATATAGGAATTGACTTTAGGATAAGCAACCCCCCCCCGAAAAAAAATTAATATATAAGTGTGTGTGTGTTTGTGTGTGTATGTACTCACTCTGTTTCAGTTTGTTTGATACACTTTCCTTTTTTGGGTGTTTCAAAATGAATGTCACACTTCCTTATTGAGAGATTTACCTAAATATGACTAAAACATATGAAAAATTCCATTATAGGACTACTAGTTTCATCTGAAGTAGTGTAGGACTAAAATAACAGTAGAATGCTGAAATTGCCCTACACATCTTTTCTTCCGTTCGCCACTTGCGAGCTCTCCTGCTATCTCAAGCCCTGCTGCAGTTTTCCCAGGTAAGTTCTCCTCCTCCTCTTCTTTTTCTCTTCTCTTCTTTTCTCCTCTTCTCTTCTCCTCTCTTCTATTTTCTTCCTGCTCGTACTCTGTTTCATTTTTATTTTGAGTTATTAATTTTGAGTCCACTTTCAGTCGAATTTTATTTATTAATTTGTATTTTTTAGGTTTGAATTTTATTTATTCAACATAATGTCACTTTTATAATCTAAGAATGTCAAAATTATTGGTTATTTGAAAAAACTGTCATGTTTGTGGCAGTATATTTATCAAAATGACAAAATGAAAATGTCATATGCCATAAGAAAATGTCATTCTTATGGCATTCTATGGCATTTTTATGACTTATCTGAGAATAACAAAACTAATTTTTATTAGAAATGACATGTTTTTTGACACGTTTTTCAAAATGATGTCATTTTTATTGCAAACTCTCTCTTTAAAGATGGCTATATGTAATTGGCACATTCATGACATTTTGAGAACAAACACAACATTTTAAAAAAACAGAGGAAGAAGAAGATCCATGGAGGAGACAAAGAGAAGGAGGAGAAGGAGAAAGAGAAGATGAATAGAAAGAAGAAGAAAGCGAAAAAACCTGAAAATTCGAAGAAAGATAAACAGAGCGATGGTGGAGGGCAAATGCAGCGAAGTGGAGGTGAAGGCAGCGAAGCAGAAGCGATGCAGGCGGAGCGACGAAGACAACTTGCGGTGGAGAAGTCGACGTCGTGCGATGGAATCGGTAGATCTAAGGGGAGATGATGAAATACGGTGGAATCGGCATATTTGCTTTGGACCTAGAGAAGGAATCGATCGATTATATGGCTGCAGTGGTAAAAAGAAGATTAAATGGGTGCATGGGTAAGTTTGGGATGCCAATTTTCGTATGTTTAAGAATATGAGTAAATTGGTCCTATTAAGGGAAGAAAACATAAGAGGTCTTCTTCTTGCATTTAGCCCTTGTTTTAGTCCTATATAGGACAATGTTTTCTTCCTTATTTCCTTATTTGGCAAACAAATCTTTACCAAAACAATGCAAAACAATGACAAACAGTGTTAAACAATGTTCAAAAAGTGCCAAACAGTGTACTCTACGGTAAAATTTACTCCTCAGTAACATTTTCCCTTTAATTCTTGACAAGTCAAACTGTGTCAAACAAATGGAAACGGAGGAAGTATATGATATTTTAGTGACATGATAGAAAACGGTTGGTTGTTTAGGTAGTACCAAGCAGCAACTAGCAATGAAATAAAAAGTATCCAAATAGGAGTCTTACTCACAGTAAAAAAAGTATATACTATCGTACTTTTTACGTAGAAATTCTCAAATAATAGATGGAGGAGAGTCCGGATAAAAAACAGGGCTGACCAGGAATTGAATTAAAAATTGTTTTCTAAAATCTAGTTTCCTAAATAATGTACTTCGTATATAGTACTCAAATTGAATCCAAATGAATGGGAAAATTATTACTATTCAAAGTATACTACTATGGTGCACGCGTTAAGCTAGAATAACTTCTTACTCCGTATATAACAGCAACAATTATAGTACGAATAAAAATAATTAAAAATTCACAGTTCACATTTTGATATTAAAAAAATGATCAAAAACCAAAAAATAACTTGAATAGAGGGTTTAAAAGGACATCATTGAAACATATAAGAATACAACCTAAACAATGTTAAACCTACCAAAAATTTATTTTTTAAATACCAAGACAAATAATATTAAAAAATGTCATCAATTAATACAAGGGAGATTTCCCAAAATAGGAGTAAATGAAGTTTGATATTCGAAAATAGGACTATTTTGTTTTTATTCCCGAAATGGGACTAACATGACAGTATTTACTGTCATCTTGTAGCCGTGATTGCCAAATAGTTGCAGTACAGTGCATTTAACATGACATTATTCTTTATAATTAATGATAATATTTTTCAATCATGGCAGTATTTTTTATACATGACAGTAATAACTCCTATTTCAGAAAGAAAAACATACTATTCCTATTTTTGGAATTCCAAATGTCATTCGCTCCTACTTTGGACAATTTCCCTTAATACAAATACTGCAACGGTGGAACACATTAAAAATCAACAAAAACTCAAAAAATATACCTCACCCTTGTCCATATATCTGTAAAATTGGTCTATTGCCATATTCTCATCCCTGACATGTACCCATGCAAAATTGGGGTGAAATAGAGTTAGAGTCGGATTGAGCTTTTGTTAAGCTCGAAAATTACTCATAAGTTATGAAAACTTGCGATTGAAAATATAATTTTGTAAGTTTTTAGTAACTGTTAGTTGTTAGTGATTGAAAAGATCTTAAAAGAAAAAAGCGGTAGCTGTTTGGTAAAAAGCTGACTGTTTGATTTAGTTTTGTTTGATATACAAGCTGTTAAAACTAATTAATACTAAAACCACAGACTTTTCTCAGATTATTTTAGAGACTCTCAAAAAGATCTTTTATTTTTTGAAAAGCTCTTAAAATTTGTCGTGCCAAACATATACTCCCTCCGTCCCGGTCATTTCTTCTGATTTTGACTGGTATCGCAAATTTAGGTAGTGAGAATAAAGTGAAAATGTATGGTTGTAGTTGTGTAAGAAAAAGGTGAATGAATGTGAACCACATATTTTTTCCAAAAGTGGAAGTTGGAAGAATTAATTAGGACGGCCCAAAAAGGAAAATTGGAAGAAATGACCGGGACGGATGGAGTAACTAGAAGCTTTTAGAGACTTTTTAATAGTAAAAAGCTAAAAGGCAGGGACTTATGCCCGCCAGACATGCACCTACTCAGTAGTAAGTGCATATAAGCGCGTGTACAACCGCCGTGTGATTAAGTGACGTCACTCGCAAGTCGACCTCACATAATCACACAAGGCGTTCATGAAAATCGTTCACCCCATACTCAGTAGTAAACATACATAACAACATCACATCATAGATTGAATGAATAGAAGAAAATATTCAATGGTCAATCATAAGCCACATATGGCAAAACGTAGGCTCGCAGGCCAAAACAATGTAATATTACAAAAGTATCCATGAGCAAAGTTTATGATTTAAAACAGTAAAGGAAGCACGAACCACGTCTTCATCTAGATTCCTTCCACCCGTGCAAAGATGTAGACAATAGGCTCTAGCTTCAACCTGAAATGGTGGCCCCCCGAAGGAGTCAGTACAAGTACCGAGCGAGTAGCAAGCTAAATGTAGAATAACTAACGTTTCAAGTATAAGACTCAAACATAGGGTGATACATATACTTATACTCCTTTACCCCAAGTTATAAAATACATATCGTTACTTATATACACTTGGAAATACCCGACCCGTATGTCATTGTTTATTTGGGGAAAATAATAGTGGTCAATGTTCTTGACTTAAATCCCCAACTCACCCATAGACCTATGAGTGTATAAGACTCCTCCTGTCCAAATCAAATAATCACAAGGACACCACCCGGTCCTTAATTACTAAACAGTAATCTATGAGTTTTGAGGATACCGCCCCGATCCTTGGGTACTCCACCCTATATAACCGAGTTTTGAGGATACCGCCTGATCCTTGGGTACTCCACCAGACACAACCGAGTTTTGAGGATACCGCCCGATCCTTGGGTACTCCACCCGACACAACTGAGTTTTGAGGATACCGCTCGATCCTTGGGTACTCCACCCGACCAATGATCTACCACATATCACACTAGATAAGGTCTATATCATAATCAATAAACAAGACTAATCCAAGTCTTAAGGCCTAAGCAAATTCATCCATGCAATTCATGCATTGAAGATCAACATATAGGCAAAAAAACCAAATCGGCGTCGGTTGTCCCTAAACAACCGGTCAACTCTCGGTTGACCCACTATTTCAAAGCCAATATGTGTCAAACCTAATCAAAACATGCATTTAGTTATGAACAACCATATTATGCACTATCTATCTCCAAACATATCACATATGTTTTTATAAACATTTTCATTTCACAAATCATGCATATTTTGATAGTTCATTTCATACAAGCCTAATTACTTTGGCTAACCACACGTTTAAGCTCTTTTAAACATCATCATGAACACATATAACATTTACTTAGGTAATCTCATGCTTAACCCAAAAGTTACAAGACATTAAGCCATCCACTCACCTTAAATGAGCTTTAAGAAGATTCTACTCTTCTTAGTTGAACTCCGGCGAGACTCCGGCGAACTCCAACGAAACTCCGGCGAACTCTAGAAACACTTGAGTGAAGGCCCTAATATGGTTTTATCATCACCAAAACTCATATAAATACAAATAACCTCTAAAAGGTTATTTTCCGGCGAACCGGTCGTTTTGGCTTCTAAGTCCGTTTTTGGACGTTGAACTACCTTCCAACCCCTCATTCTAAACTTCTAAACATGTAGAATAATTCTAGGGGTCCTCCATATGATATATACCTCCTATGGTAGAAGAAAAATAAAGGAAAAGTTATAATAAGGTCATTACCTTAATTATTCACACTTTTCCCAACTTTTTTCCTCTTTGATCTTCCTCCTTTGAGCACTTATGCTTGAGCTCGAATTTGCAGAAATTGGGATGAGTTTGAAAGGTCCTCTTCTCTCCCTTGTATGGCCTGGCCGAGATAATGGTATGAGGGGGGTTGAAGTTGGCTCTTTTGTCTTGCTTGGACAATGAGTGGGGAGAAATGGGGTCCATGGGTGTACCTTTGATGGTCATCACCTCACCCTCTTTCCTTACAAGTCAACCAGCCCCTTTCCTTGTTTATCCCAGCTCATAAAAACGTGGGGTGGCCCCCACTAATGTGGGAGGTCGTCCCTTTGTGTCCCGAAATGTACGATCGGTCCCGAAAGTTGTATTTTTTGGACTGTTTTAATTATATTTTATTTTATCGGGTCAAATAAAATATATTATGTGTTTCCCATCATTATGGACTCTTAGAACGAATATACATTCCTCGTCTTTAATTTAGAAGTCTCTGAAATCCGTTTCGGTCTGTTATCTGATAAATTACCGATACCGGTAATTGGGTCTAATTTGACCGATGGGTCAATCCTATGCCCTTTCTATGACCCAATTCAACTAAAATATCTACCACCATATACATATTATCTAGACCAAGATGAGTATAATATGTGGTCCCGGGATTATCGGGTGGTCCCCGCTCCCGACGCGGGCCCCGCGTGCAGTTTACTATTCACGCAAAAGTAATAACAAAAATTTTTACCACCTCGTAAATTCATAAATCATTATTCAAGGTTTATTAAATGGTTTACTAAAAGTAAATATATTTGGGGGCGGTGTTACAGGTTCACCCCCCCTTATTTGGGATTTCGTCCCTGAAATCACGTGTCTAATCGAAAAGAAACGGGTATTGCTCCCTCATTGAGACCCCGGTCTCTCAGGTTTCTTCTTCGACTCGATCACTCCTCCAAAGAACCTTCACCATAGGAATCTCCTTGTTCCTAAGCTTCTTAACCTGCTGGCCCACTATTCCCACAGGTTCCACCGCATATTGTAAGTCCTCTCTGATCTCCACCGGTGGTCTCTCAAGAATATGTGAAGGATCACGTACATACTTCTTGAGCTTGGATACGTGAAATACGTCATGTATCTTCTCAAGTTCAGGGGTCAATTTGAGCCGATAAGCCACGGCTCCAATCCTTTCAAGGATTTCAAACGGGCCAATGTATCGGGGGTTAAGCTTACTCCTTGATATGAATCGGATGATACCTTTCTAAGGAGAAATCCTTAGAAACACTTCATCACCAACTGCAAACTCTAACAGCCTACGTCGTTTATCGGCACAGCTCTTCTGCTGATCTTGGGCAGCCTTAAGTCTGTCCCGAATGACCTTCACCTTAGCCTTGGTGATCTCAACCAGCTTTATACCCTCGAGCTTGGCCTCGCCAACCTCGTCCCAACACAAGGGTGTTCTGCACTTCCTCCCATACAATGCCTCGTGTGGAGGCATGCCAATACTCGCCTGATAACTGTTGTTATAGGCAAACTCCACAAGGGCCAAATGTTTGTCCCAACTCCCTTAGAACTCCAAATCATATGCCCTAAGCATGTCTTCCAAAATCTGTATCACCCGCTCGGATTGTCCATCCGTCTGTGGGTGAAAATGATGTGCTACACTTCAGTTTGGTTCCCAACGACGCTTGAAACTTTGGCCAAAACATGGATGTGAATCGTGGGTCCCTATCCGAGACAATGGATATTGGAACTCCATGCAACCTCACAATCTCCTCCGTGTACAACTTGGCCAAACGTTCAAGAGGATAAGTGATGTTGATAGGCAAGAAGTGTGCACTTTTGGTAAGCCTATCAACCACCACCCATACGACATCGTAATTTTTCACAGTTCATGGTAACCCTACCACAAAGTCCATGGTCACGTGTTCCCACATCCATTCTGGGATGGTAAGTGGCTGCAAAAGCCCCCCCGGATGCTGATGTTCCGCCTTAACTTGTTGACAAGTAAGGCATCGACTCACATACTCTACGTTGTCCCTCTTCATACCTGACCACCAATAACTCTTCTTCAGGTCTCGGTACATCTTTGTACCTCCTGGATGCATATCATAGGCTGAGGAATGAGCTTCCTCAAGTATGGATTTCTGGAGCTCCTCATTCTGTGGTACGCATACACGATCTTTGAACAATAAAAGATCATCATCACGTACCCAAAAGTTCTCAATGGGCCCCGCAAGGATCCGTTCGCGGATCTTCTGACATTCTTCATCAATGCCCTGACCTCTACTGATCTCACTCAGCAACGTGGATCTAACCTCAAATCTAGTCATGAGCGCCCCGCTCAGGGACACCTTCATGTGTGCTCGTAATGCCCGTAGGCATGTGAGTAACGTCCCTGACGTGCTCTTCCTGCTTAGTGCATCGGCCACTACATTGGCCTTTCCGGGATGATAGTCGATGATCAAGTCATAGTCCTTGATCATCTCCATCCATCTCCTTTGCCTCATATTCAGCTCCCTCTGAGTAAATACATACTTCAAGCTCTTATGATCGGTGTAGATGTGACATGTCTCCCCGTAGAGATAATGCCTCCAAATCTTTAGTGCAAACACTACCGCTCCCAACTCCAGGTCATGGGTAGGGTAGTTCACCTCGTGCTTTCTTAATTACCTAGAAGCATAGGCAATCACCCTGCCTTTCTGCATTAGTACACATCCAAGCCCTTGGATGAGCATCACTATAGATATCGTACCCTATACCTTGTATGGGTAACGCAAGAACTGGTGCTTCGGTAAGTCGTTTCTTTAGTTCCAGAAACCCTTTCTCGCATTTGTCATCCCATACGAACTTAGCCCCCTTTTTCGTGAGCTTTGTAAGTGGTGACGCTAACACAGAGAATTTCTGAACAAATTTACGATAGTAACCTGCCAAGCCAAGGAAACTACGTATCTCTTTCAAATTCTTGGGTCTCTCCCAATCAATGATGGCTGTTATCTTGGAGTTGTCCACCGCAACGCCCGACCCGGATATGATATGACCGAGGAAGCCAATCTCCTTGAGCCAAAATTCACACTTAGAGAATTTGGCAAAGAGTTGCTTTTCCCTTAGTCGTTCAAGTACAAGCTTTAAGTGATGTTGATGTTCTTCTTCGTTCTTCAAGTATATCAAGATGTCATCAATGAATACAATCACAAACTGATCTAAGTACTCACTAAACACATGGTTCATCAAGTTCATGAATACCGTCGGTGCATTGGTTAAACCAAATGACATCACTAGAAACTCGTAGTGACCGTATCTAATGCGAAATGCACTCTTGGGTATGTCACTATCATTGATCTTCAATTGATGATAACCCGACCTCAAATCGATCTTTGAGAACACTATTGCTCCCCGAAGTTGGTCAAACAAATCATCAATCCTCGGTAGAGGATATCTGTTCTTGATCGTGACCTTGTTCAGTTGTCGGTAATCGATAGACATTCTTAGTGTACCATCTTTCTTCTTCACGAAGAGTACTGGTGCCCCCCCAGGGTGAATGGCTAGGTCTAATGAATCTGTTGTCCAATAGCTCTTGTAACTGGACCTTCAACTCTTGAAGTTTTGCCAGTGCCATTTGATAAGGAGGAATCGAAATGGGTTTGGTTCCCGGCTCTACTTCGATCACGAATTCGATTTCCCTATCGGCTGGAAGCCCCGGTAAGTCTTTGGGGAAGACGTCCGGATACTTACACACCATATGTACATTGTTGATGTCAACTTCTTTCTTGTCTCGTCCACCACGTAAGCAAGGTACGTGTGACATCCTTTCTTCATCATCTTCCGTGCCCTCATCACGGATATGATACAACTATGAGATCCTCCCCGATCTCCCTCGAAACCTAAGACGTTTCCCTCATTATCCTCGAGTTCCAAGACTTTGGCGTAACAATCCACTCAAGCACGATGCTTCTCAAGCCAATCCATTCCGATGATCGCATCAAACTCCAATATGTTTAGGGGTACGAAGTCACAGGTCAAGGGTTGACCCGTCACTTCTACCTCACACGCAGGATAATAATGTTTCCTCTCCACACCGTCTCCCAACGGTGTAGAGACCAACAAGGGTTGCGTCATTGCTATCAACGGTACGTCTAAACCTTCGGCAAACGCTTCACTCACAAATGAGCATTGTACCCCGGTATCAATGAGAATTCTTGCGTTTCTACCATTGATCTTTAGCGTTCCTACATATATAAGATATGTAAGATGCCTTTCCTACCATAACTATACATCTATGGAGGTTTGTTATGTTCATACACATGTTTGGGATCAAGGAGGGGTCTTAACATCGCAAAACGCCATGAAAAAACCCATGTTGGGCAGTCTGGGTGCCACGCACGGCGTGCGTGGCTCCGGTTTTCACCTGGGGCTACTGCCCCTCACGCACGGAGGGACACACGGGGGATGCACGCAGGGACGCACGCGTGCGTCACCCCACACACGGCCGTGCGTCCGACACTCGTTTTCCTGGAGGCCTACTGCCACCCATGCACGGTTGCTCGCACACGTGCGTGTAGGCGTGCATGGTGTGCAGTGGCCATTTGGAGCCCGTTTCAGACAAAACTTTCCCGGTTCACCCCTGGGTGGTCCGTACTCAAATACTACGACCTACATCATCAATATAAGCCTAGAAACAGTCGAAATTCAGTGTATTACCTACAACGGAGTCCGGGTTAGCACGTGCATCTCCTTCAGTCATGGCATAGACCCTCGCTTGGGCCCCGCCTTGGTTTACGGACGCGGCATGGCTCGTGGATGCGCTGCCTCTTCCTGTGCCGCCGTGTGACGGTCCTGCACGGTTCCTCCCCGCCACGGTTCCCCCTTCGGCCCCCGAAGCGTTCCCTTGCGCCAATTGGGGGCAATTAGCTTTCATATGCCCCGCATTCCTGCACTTGAAACACCTCGGTGGTTCATTGCACTTCCCAAAATGCTGTCTAGTTCAATTGGGGCATCTACGTGCCCCCGAATTCTGTGGCCTAGGTCCGTGCCACCTTGCATCTTTATTTTTTTTTTGTCGGCGGCGCCGGTGGTCTAAATGAACCACCCCCGCTGTGATTGTTCTTCCGGGAATGATCGGGTTGCCCCGAATTATTCCATTTCCTCTTTTTCGCCTCCTCGACATCCCTTTCCTTCCTCTCGTTCCACTAGGTCTTGCCGAGCATACCCTGCTCCACCACCCCACTAAACGTCATGTGACATGAGTAGGTGGCCCGATCACAGATGTCCAAAAGCAAGGCATCCCAAAAGTGCTCTGTCATGCGGTCCTCATCGGCCGCATGCTGATGCACACTAATTAATAGTGCATAATTACATGTTTTTATGTTAGATTTATTTTGATTGTTTGACGTTTTATTTAGTTTGTAAACATTTATGTGATTTCAGTTGTAATTGTATTTTAGTCTTTATTTGTATGAAAAATTGACAAGAATAATCCCACCTTTCACTGGTCTTCTCATAATAATCCCACCTTTAAATAATCCCAAAATAATTTCACTTTTGCACCTCATCTTCTTTCATTGGACCCTGACCATGTTTTTTACTCTTTCTTTGAAAATTATATAAATAATCTCACCTTTCACTTTTTAATTATATCCTTATAAATGTGAGATTATTTATATAAGATTTTTAAAAAAGGTAAAAATACTTGGTTAGGGTCCAATGAAAGAAGATGAGGTGTAAAGGTGGGATTATTTTGGGATTATTTAAAGGTGGGATTATTATGAGAAGACCAGTGAAAGGTGAGATTATTCATGTCAATTTTTCCTTATTTATAAGTTGTAAAGTATAGGTAGGATTTGTGGTGTTGGAAAGGAAGACTTTGAAGAGAAGAAAACAAGAAATTTGACTGCCCAAGAGTGAAACCCGACCGGGTAGAAACCCCCCACCCGGTCGGGTATGATATAACAGACGAAATTGCCAAGAAAATCACTGGACCCGGTCGGGTCCCCTACTTGACCCGGTCGGGTCAGATGTGACCCAGGACAAAACGACGTGCGAAGATCACCAGAACGTGGCAGATTATCTGATTTTGACCGGACCCGGTCGGGTACCCGGCCAAAGGTGTTGAAAAACACCTATAAATAGCACACTTTTTCTTCTCTAAAAATCACCCCTTCTTCTATACTCCTGAGCTCAGTTTAGAATAGCATTTCTTATATTTTTATAGCATGTTTAGTCTCCAAATGAGGAGCTAAACTTCCATTTCTTGGTTTTGCTCTTGAAGATTGTTGATTAATAAAGTTGTGAGTTATTTTCTTAACTTCTTCTCTTGATTATTAATTCTTCCCTTAATCTCATTCTATATTAATGTTGGAGGGTTGCTAAGTGACGATTAGTTAACGTTCCGACATTAATTACTACTAGAAACGATCAACGAACCGATGGTTAATCGTTGGTGGTTTCACAAGTAAGTAACTTCGGTTTATTAATGCACGGTCGTGGTTAATAGACTAAAGAGGGATCAATTTTGTTGGTTAAACCGAAACCGTTGTGTTAAGGTTATCAATCTCAATTGATTTCATCAAGGAGTTAAAAAAGATTGAATGCTACTATTATATCGGTATTCGACGTTGTTCTGTATTTGATTAATAGTAAGGGTTATTAATGAACGGTCGTTGTTAATAACTACCCTCGATGAATTGGAGATACTCCTCGATTGAGTATTCGAGAGGGGATAAGTTATAGATATAACAAGGATCGACTAAAATATATCAACAAGTGGAAAGTAACAAAGCCAAGTCCCTTTTATTCTTGAATTAAATCTCATATAAGTCGTTCATCTTAGTTTTTAATTTAATCAAATCATTCATCACTAAAACCCTCCTTTATTCACTAAAGTTTCATAAAAAGAGAATTGTTCCTTTCCCTGTGGATACGAACTCTACTTCACCTATACTACGTATAAGTGTTAGTATTGATAAATTATTTGGAGTGCACCTCACGACAAGTGCACATCACATGCTATTGGCATTACTCCCATCAGCAGGAACAGATCTAAAATTTCTAATCAAGGGGGGCGATTTTTTTCAAGAGTGTAGGGGGTGACATCTTTTCGCTAGTGTATCCATTCATCATCATTACCCCAGTGCCGCAAAGGCTCCCCCACCTTCGGTAGGGTAAGGGGGGTCGGATGTACGCAATCTTAACCCTAGTACATAGAGACTGTTTCCTGATGACCCATAGTGAAATCGCGTCGAAAGTCTCATGAACTGACTACTGCTTCATAACAAATATGTGAAGACTGCGTACATCCGACCCCCATTACCCTACCGAAGTAGTGATCCATTTTGCTTTATTCCATCATATTGCCAAGACAATTTTCGCTAGTGTACTGCGGAGATTTTTTTTTCTAGTGTAGCGGGGCGTTTTTTTTCTAGTGAGCCATTTTGCTTTATTCCATCATATTGCCAAGACAATTTTCTAGTGAGCCATTTTGCTTTATTCCATCATATTGCCAAGACATTTTTTTCTAGTGAGCCATTTTGCTTTATTCCATCATATTGCCAAGACAATTTTCGCTAGTGTACTGCGGAGATTTTTTTTCTAGTGTAGCGGGGCTTTTTTTTGCTAGTATAGGGCTCTGCGGCTATTTTTTATTCAAAATAGTTTCATTTATACATACACAACGACATTCTAAGTTTAGACAAAGAAAAAATAACTTTGATTTTATAGTTGAAATGCTCTAGAAAAAAGTACCGATACATTAAATCGTAAGAAATAGCAAACCAAAGTAAAGTTATTTGAAGATAAAGAGTTTAAAAGGTATGCATCCACCAATACTTTTTAAATAACTTTTGGCGTGATTATCTACATGAATCTTTATCAGAATAAAGAATTGGTTTTTGAACTACAGTTTTTGTCTAACAAAGAGGATATTCGTGAGCCATGATGGTTTTTCTTATTACTCCCTCCGTCCCATTAGATTTGCAAACTTTCTTTTTTTGGTTATCCCAAAAAACTTTGTCACTTTCTTATTAAAGCAACTCATTTGTGGCTCTGTACATTTCTCTCTCCTCTGCATAACTTTCAACCACACAATTTTTACTACTCTTATTTATCATCTACTTTGAACTTGACAAAGTTCACCGGGACGGAGGTAGTATTACAATAGTATGTATGGCATTTTTATTTTTAGAATAATATTATATTGCTGATTCATATATATGGTTCATATTATGTTTTCATTAATGCTAAAATAAGTTAAAGTTTATTATTTATGCAATACTTAATTTGTAGAACGTAACAAGTAAATGAATTGTGTAATTTAATGTCAACAAAAATTTATATTTTGGATTCACATTACATTATCTAAAGGGTTTTTTACAAGAATATTACCAAAATAAAACATATTTATATAAATATGACTATTCATTACTACAATGTGGTGTTGTGGTAACTTAAGCTCTAAACTTGAACATGAATTACTATGATTTCATTACTACTCTAGTCATTAGTCTTATTTTTGTAAATCATCTTTATTTTGGTCATATTTATGTAATTATTTCTTAAAAACTATTTAATTAGTATGTCTGATAGTTAATATCGTTTGATATTTTACAAAATTGAGTACTAATGATCTAATAAAGATAACTAAACATTACAAAACTAGGAATTTTTATATAATAAATATCCTAAGTCTTAAACAATGACCAGAGTTGTTCTATTGTTTATTTTCTTAAGTATGTAAATTATTTTAGACGTTTCTTCTTTTAAATCTCCTATTAAGTATTACATAATGTAAAGTTATATATTAATTTTGAAAACTAAAAGTTAAGGAGGACGAACACATATATATTTGATTAAAGTATGAAAATATTATATATATAATGGAGAAATTTGAAAATCCGTGGGGGCGGTCTCCCCGCCCCCTAAATCCATCCCTTCCATCAGCGTGTCTATAAAATTTTCAAATTGGAATGAAATACTTTTAGAAAAATGCTTGATGCACACATTTTGGTGTACACTTTTCGTAAACTCGTCTGTCTCACGCACACAGAATTATCTGTTCACAGACAATTTTATATGTGTAAGACAGACGCGAGTACTAAAAGTGTACATGAAAATGTGTATAACTTTTGGGTTTAACATCTCGGTATAACAGGGCATTAGTATTCCGGTCATGCTTTTAACCGGAATACTAAAAAGAAAAAAGCGAACGGATAACATTTCTGTGATCAGAGAGGTCTATTTTGGGTTTATCCTATCTACCCGGGCATGGAATTCGTGGCATAAAAAAGCAATGAAGAAAGCAGCAAAATCTTGGGAGTAGACTTGCCTTGCCTTTCCTACAGCAGCGCGTGGTTCAGTACTTTACTGTGGTGTAAAGACAAATTACAATGTCATCCTTAGTTGTGCAATCACTGATCACTGGCAACTTGCCAAACGTCCTCCTCAACACCACTTTCCTCTTTTCCGTCTTCTTCTTCTTCTTCTTCCACATCTCTCAATTTTACCTGCTCTTCTCCCCCGAGAGCTCGGACTCCCATCCCTGAACCTCAATTAAGCACTTAAATAAGTGTCTCCTCCATCAAGCCATGGCTTCACCTGTTCAAGAAAGTAAGTTAACTGTAATATTCTTTTTTATGCTCCTCTATGAGTCTGTAAAGGTTCTTTATGTTTCTGCCGCTTGAGCATAAGTAAAGGTCCCCTTTTTTTTTTCTCTGAATGTATTCTTCAGGAAGTTGAATGTGAATTTTGTTAGAATATATCTGTGAGCTTTATATATTTGAGGTGGAAAATAAAGTAATATTAAGTATTTATGCTTAGGATCTCACCATGTATAGAGACCTGGACATCATTTTTCTGGATTTCAACAATCTTTAGCTTTGATAAAAGTTATAACAATAGTCGAAATGAAAAAAGAACAAAAAAGGAAGAAGAGGAAAACGATCTGGGGGTTTCCTTGATGCTAGGAAAGAATAAATTGTTAAAGAAAATTAATTTGTGATGAATGGATAAACATTGAAAAATAACTTACAAAATCTTAAAGGTAAATAAATTTTACTTTTTTACTCTTTTAAGCATATATTAGGCTCCCTTCCGTAGCATTAGTCTGCTTATTCAGCTTATCAGCATAAGAACGAGTAGCTTTACACGTACTTGTATGGCTTAATTCGAATTTTCCAAATACCTTTCCTTTTGAAGAATTCAGCAGAGTAAGTTTTTCAGACCAAAGAACCATTACAAAACGAGCAATTAGATCTCTTAGCCTACGTAATAATAAATAAGTAGAGTTTGAAAAATATCTAGAATATTTTTTTCAGCCCAAGCCTATATGTTATTTTCCCCTAGTTTTTCCTTCCTTGCAATTTTCGTCTCTTTGGAGTTCCAGCCAGAAGCTTCCTTAAAGCAAAAGGCAATATTTAACAGTTCAGGAATCAAGCTTGTTTGATTTGTTACTCTTATGGTCAACAAGTCATTGTTTTAGCTTATTTATGCTTCTACAACAGATTCTCAGGAAGCCCATTTTGGTAAAAATGTGAAGTTTTCATCGTGTTTACTAATCAAAGAACAACTCAATTGTTTACCAGGTGATATTGACTTAGAGAAAGGTTCAATGATAACAACCCAAAATGGTCAGGGTGGGCAATTACCAACCCCGGCTCCCTCATCATCTGCCCCTGCCTTGGTCCTTTCAAACTCCGGGAAACGAATTGACCAAGCAGGGAAAAAGAAGTACGTGAAACAAGTGACAGGCAGACTCAATGACACAGAGCTTCATTTAGCCGCTCAAAAGGGCGATCTTGCAGCCGTGAAGCAAATTTTTGATGATATTGGTTCTCAAATGGTTGGAATGTTTAGTGAGGCCGAGCTGGAGAAAGAGGTGGCAGAGATTACGGCTTCTGTGATAAATGAGGTCAATGAGTTAGGAGAGACAGCACTGTTTACAGCAGCTGATAAGGGGCATCTTGATGTGGTAAAAGAATTGTTGAAGCATTCGAACAAGGAAACCCTCACTAAAAAGAACAGGTCGCTATTTGATCCTTTGCATATTGCTGCAAGTCAAGGACACCATGGTAAATATTTGAATTTTTTTCATTTGTTTTACTCCTTTACTTTTCCATTCACATTACTTCACGATGTGGATTTTACTTTACAATATCCATTTTACTGTGGGGTGATTAAATACTTTATAACAATTATTTCAACTCATGGCTTATCTCAATATATTTTTCATGCAAGTGTAAATAACTTATGATAGTGTGATCATGATCATTTTGGAATGTAGGATCCGTGTGGCAGTCTTCTCTGGCTTATTTTGTTTTTCTTTCCTGATTATCAGCAGAATTACAAAGACTTCTCCTATCAGCAAGTTCACTAAATTCAACAATTTCAGCCAAATGGCTCTTACCAAACTGCCTTTTATCTCATTGTTCTTTTTTGCATGGTTTGGTATAAAATATTACTCCCTCCGTTCCTATTAAAACTTCCAAATAGGTTTGGCACACAGTTTAAGATAGTGGCTATTGTGTGGTAGAGAGTTGTGCAGAGGAGAGATACATGAGTAAGAAATGTTGTGAACCACAAATTCTTTACTAAAAAGGGAAAATGGAAGTTTGAATTGAAACGGACGAAAAAGGAAAGTTGAAAGTTTATTTAGGAACGGAGGGAGTATTAGACAGTTGATGTTGAAGAGTTTATCCCAGAATAATTAAATATGAAACAACAAAACAACATACTCCCTCCGTCCCATTTTGTAAGATACATTTTCCTTTTATGGTTGTCCCAAAAATATGAACACTTTCCAAATAATTTTTTTAATCTTCCCCTCTTGCCCTTCCAGCCGTACACATAATTCTCGTGCCATTTATTAATTGATGGACCCATGCCTATTAATTCTTGTGCCATTATTAATTAGTGGGTCCAATATGTTCCTTTTACATCCTAGAATTCTTGTGCCAAATTGAATAGAATTGGTTCGAGCACTACTAGAGTTTAATAACGGAGTATATATTATAGACACATGAAAAGGCTGTAGCATAGTAGAATTAATTAATGACGAGTACTTCCTACCTTGCCGGTATAGAATTACGAGTATCGTGATGACGGTCCATGTACCCACCGAAGGGTAAAAAAGGAATAGTGGTAACATTCCGCTAATTTTATTAAAACTTGTGCAAAAGGTAAATGTATCATACTTTTTGGGACTGAGGGAGTATAAGATATTGAACTGCTCATCCTCCTATAAGGTTTATCTTTCCGTAGAACTTCAAGTCTTAATAATTGACAATGAGTCCCTTTACTTTTCAAAATAAAATTCTATTTCTCTGTGGTCCTTTTAGTTCCATAAATCTTTGACTTGATGCTAATTTAGTGTTTTAATCATGTATCCTAATCTTTTCTCAATCATGTTTTCTCATTTATTTCAGCCATTGTGCAAGTATTGTTAGACCACGATCCTGAACTAAGCAAAACAATTGGGCCTTCAAATGCAACACCCCTCATTACAGCAGCATCAAGAGGACACACGTCTGTGGTCAATGAATTGCTCGTAAAGGACTCGACATTGGTTGAAATTTCAAGATCCAACGGGAAGAACGCATTGCATTTAGCTGCCAGGCAAGGGCATGTAGATATTGTGAAGGCATTGCTTGAAAAAGATCCACAACTTGCAAGAAGGACGGATAAGAAAGGACAGACGGCTTTGCAAATGGCGGTGAAAGGGGTTAATTGTGAGGTTGTGAAATTGCTTCTCAATGCTGATGCTGCAATTGTTATGTTGCCTGATAAGAAAGGGAATACTGCTTTACATGTAGCAACCCGGAAAAAGCGCGTGGAGGTACTTTTTGCATTTATTCTCTTTCCTCCTTTATTTTGTTTAAGACTGGATGGTTGGGGGTTGTCATTCCAATTAAGGGTCTTTAAATTCCATTATAAATAAGAATTTAACTGCCTAATACTCCCTTCATTTTTTATGCTCCTTTAGTTTTTAAGGGCTTTAAGGAAAAAATTGTAGGCATACTGAATTGTAGGAGCGAATAGATAAAAAAAAGGAAAATAAGATGAGAAAGTAGTAATATTTATGTATTTTGGTATGATGTTTTTTCCAAATAAGGAATGAACCGCAACAACAACATCTAAGCCATATTCCAAAACAACATAAGGAAAGAACAACAACTATTTAAAAAAAATTCAAAAAAAAAAAGATGAGAAAGTAGTAAAAAAAAGGGAAAATAAGATGAGAAAGTAGTAATATTTATGTATTTTGGTATGATGTTTTTTCCAAATAAAGAAAGAACATCTAAGCCATATTCCAAAACAACATGAGGAAAGAACAGCAACTATTTAAAAAAAAATCAAAAAAAATAGTGCTGAGTATTGAACAACTAATAAAAACAACGGATGGAGTATCGTGTTTATCAGCTTGTCTATTTTTGTACCTATATGAGCATGCCATTGTAATAGGCTTTGTTTGGTAGTGAATTCTGACTTATTTTTTTAATGAAATTTATCTGGCTTGAAACAGATGTCAACAAACTTTTTTCCGTTTAAAAAATTCAGTAGTCAGAGAGAACCATTACCAAACCGACCCTTAGAAGACTATTACTTCAAGTCTTATTCATACAATGAACATGGATGAAATGAACAATGGCTCCTGAAACCATGTTGAGATAGAAAATGAGACTATTGTTAGTCTTTGCAAGATTACAATGTCACATGCTTATACATAGGTACAAAAAGCAGACTATGTGCCCTAAAACCCTGCCCTAAATACAGTGCACTACATACCTGATCAAAGATGTGACCCCTCAAACAAACGCTTGAAGCTGATAGTTACACATACCTCACATTTGATACTTCTCAAAATCGATTTCAACCTGCATGCAGATAGTGAACGAGATGCTGCGCCTTCCTGACATGAATGTCAATGCTCTGACCAGAGACCACAAAACAGCGCTCGACATCGCAGAAGACCTCCCCCTCTCAGAAGAATCCTCAGAAATAAAGGAGAGCCTCTGCCGTTATGGTGCGGTCAGAGCCAATGAGTTGAACCAACCAAGAGACGAGCTAAGGAACACGGTCACCCAGATTAAGAAAGATATTCACACCCAGCTAGAACAAACCAAGAGGACCAACAAGAACGTCCACGGCATTGCCAAGGAGCTCCGGAAGCTCCACCGTGAGGGGATAAACAATGCCACAAACTCGGTCACCGTGGTGGCTGTCCTCTTCGCGACGGTGGCCTTCGCCGCCATCTTCACTGTCCCCGGCGGCGATGACGACAATGGGATGGCCGTCGCCGTGGCCCATGCCTCCTTCCAGATCTTCTTCATCTTCAATGCCGTAGCCCTCTTCACATCCCTTGCGGTGGTGGTGGTTCAGATCACGCTGGTTAGGGGGGAGACGAAGGCAGAGAGAAGGGTGGTGGAGATCATCAACAAGTTGATGTGGCTAGCTTCCGTGTGTACCTCCGTGGCGTTCATGGCTTCTTCTTACATTGTGGTGGGGAGGAAGTATGAGTGGGCTGCAGTGTTGGTTACTTGCGTGGGCGGGACCATAATGACGGGGGTGCTCGGGACAATGACATTTTATGTGGTGAGGTCTAGAAAGATTAGATCAACAAGGAAGAGAGAGAGGAGCGGTTCAAACTCATTTCTTCACTCTGAGTTGTCTAATTCGGATATTGACCGGATTTATGCCATCTAAGAGTAATGAGACTACTTGGTGACTGTTTAGAATAAGAAGTATGTACCAATTGGCCAGGGACGAAGGATCAAAGGGCTTTCTTTTGGAATCGTTCTGATGAATTAACCTTAACATGTTTAGCCAGCCATGCGTAGATGAGAGATAATGGCTGTCTGCTGTCTCATATTTTTACTGCTCTGAAATTTTCAAAAACCTACTGGAATGCCTCCATCAAGAGAAGGCATGCAGAACTATTGTTTTGTAACATACTCCATATTAACTATCAAGTTTCAAGCTCAGAGATCATGCATGTTTAATAATTGGCAACTTGTGTGTTAAACCGAGAATGATATTGTACAATACTGAGATGTCAGGTTTCTGCTATTAGTTGCAAACTTGCAAATGCTGGAAAGAGAACATTCCTTAACGTGAAAAATGAGAACGCTCCAAAATGCACATTTATGTTTAAACTTTTGCACAGTTGAAATGCACATTTTCCAATTTTTGTTATGCACATTTATGTTTTATATGACGCACGATTTCTTTTCTAAGATATATTCTCATATGATCCCTACTCGGTGGGGAGAGATGGGTGGTCGATGGAGAAATGTGTAAATATACCCCTGAAGTATATGCAGAGGTACAAATATACAATGAACTTCTAAAAGGTGCAAAAACACCCCTAATGTTCCTATAAAGGAGCAAATTTACCCTTATAGACATTAAACAAATAAAATAAATTTGCGAAAAACAAAAACAAATTATAAACTGAATTTTTGAAATTGAAAAATAAAAAACTAATGAGTTAAAAAATAGAGATTTATTTTTATTTTTAAAAATTAACTCTTTAATTTTAAATTTCAAAACTATTATTTTTCCTCTTATACAAATTTTATCCTTGTTGCGAAATTTCGAACACATGGTTACATTTTTTGAAATAACATTCTTTAGTTTTGTTTAAACTTAATAAAATTAAATTCATTATTTTGTAATCTTGGACTATTTATCATCATACACGGTATGTAATTTTAGTGCAAAGAATACAAAAAATAATTTTTTAATATTGCAACACATATATTAACACTTCTCCAAAAGAATCATAAATATATAGTAAAGTTGTGAAACAAGTTTTTATACTAACAATACTAAAAATAATAAAAGGGGGATTGGACACAATTAGATTATTTTTTTCAATTTCAAATTTTGAATCTATAATTTATTTTTGGTGTTTTTCAAAATTTATTTTATTTATTTAAAGTCCCCTACAATTTCAAATTTATTTAAAATTTATTTATTTATTTATTTTATTTAAAATTTATTACTTAAATAAATAATCTACAATTAGATTATTTATTTGTTCCTTTATAGGAACACGAAGATATTTTTGCATCTTTTATAAGTTCAAGGGTATGTGTGCACCCCTATATATATATATATATATATATATATATATATATATATATATATATATATATATATATATATATATATATATATATATATATATATATATATATATATATATATATATATATATATATACTTCAGGGGGTATATTTGCATCCCCCAATGTATTTTGTATTACAGATCATAATGTACTCCGTATTATACTTTGTAATATACTTTTTTCTTATGTAAATTATGTGTTAGGGCAGATCTGACTTAAGGACAAGGAGAGCCCATGCCTACCCTAAAAAACATTATTTAGTACTTCCTCTGGTTCTTATTTAAGTTCTTAGTTTGACTTCACACATATTAAGAAAATGAATTTGACTTTACTGTGGAGTGCACCGTTTGGCACTGTTTGGCACTGTTTGGCACTGTTTGGACATTTTTTGACACTGTTTGGCACTGTTTTGCATTGTTTTGTTTCCTAAAATGGAAGTGTGAACTTAAATAAGGGACATCCCAAAAAGGAAAGTGGGAACTTTAATAAGAACCGGAGGGAGTACATAATATAGACTTATAGAGTACCGTTCGTGTCGGCCACTCCTAACTAGAATTGTCGTGCAGAAAAGCCCATTTGAGGTGCTTTTGAGTGATATTTTTTAAAGAAAATTTGTGAGCATGTTCACCGGAATTGTAGATTATGTTCAAAAAAAATTAACTTAAAATTCAATCGAAAAGTAAGTTAAATAAATTATCAAAAAACATTGTGCTTATAAAGACGGTGTGCACCATTAGGACATCTGCAATGGGAGGGTGAATTTTAGTGATGTGGCATATGAGAGTAATAGAGATAGAATGAATATTTTAATTTAATATAGGTGAAATGGTGTGTGGGAAAAAGTGAAAAAGAGGGTACAGATAGAGATAAAATGTAGACCTAGCTCAATGACAAGTTCCACAAATGAACCTTGCACGAGATTCGAGAAGGAAAAATAGATGAAAAGTGGGTTAAAAGTGATATAAAAATGAAAATGAATAAAAAGTAGGAAATACGTGAGTCTTACACATAAAAATTGTGAGATAAAAAATGGGACCCATGTGTAAGATTGTGTAAGGGACTACACCTTTGCATTGGAGATGCTCTTTGTCGCCGACATCTACCGACTTGACATTGGATGGAGGTAAATCCTACTCCCTCTGTCCCTCAATTAAGATACCGGTTTGACTTCACACGCATTAAGAAAATAAATTTGACTTTACTGTGGAGTGCACTGTTTTACACTGTTTGACACTGTTTTGCACTGTTTGACACTGTTTTGATGTAGATAATTTGCCAAATAAGGAAAGTAAAGAAGTGTGAACTTAATTTAGGGACTGCCCAAAAAAGAAAGTGGTATATTAATTGGGGGACGGAGGGAGTATTATTCAAGCAATTGAGGCAGATGAAGTACAAAATATATACGGAGTATATAATGTAGGAACTTGATAAGAATGACAAGTTATTTATAAAGATTTGAAATTTCAAATTTGAAGTATAGCCCCTTCTCCACCCATGCCCCTAGCCCCACCTTCCCGAAATTTCAACTTTTGGTATGATATAGCCCTTATAGTTGGCAGGGCCAGGGCCATGGGCAGGCAGGGGGCGTTAAATAATATTAAGACACTCCATTCTAAAAGGTGGACATGATAAAAGCTGAGCATGGTAGTATTCTATTTTAAACAAATATCGACACATTTTGTGGCACAACATGCATCGTCAAACATGATCCTAGTGACCACTCGACCCGACCCATTCCCACCCATGTGGTAATGCCCCTACTTGAGAGAACTTCTGGATCCGCCACTATCTGTTGAGTTTAAGTTGGGATTGAGTAGCTCATGTGAACTTTAGGAACTTCGAGACAATATTAAGACACTCCATTCTAAAAGGTCACAGTGTAACTCAGCTTCTCATATGTTTGGTTTTATCTTTATATTTGATCAGTATGGAACATTGACGATTCAAAACAGTGAGGAGCAATTTTTTGTTTTCCATCATTTTTTGTTGAGAGGCATGGCAAAAGAACATGAGATGAGCTTATTTTGTGCTTCCCAAGATCACTTGACCGCTGCGGAGAGATCATTTCTAAGCCCTGGGGAGATTCTCTGGTGTTTTTACAAGACCTGAACACACATGTAATATGTATGATGAGAATCCATTTTATTCAATGTTTTTGCTAAAAATGAGCTGTCTACCTTTGGCGGAAGTTGGAAGGAAGGGCTCGCTGCAAAAAGGAACTAGAACAGCACATGCTGGACTTAGTTGCATTATCTGTTAACTCATTGTTGCTCTGCAATGTAGAGAACAAAGAACAATATCGATTAGTTAAGGGAATATCTATTAAGATTTTAGTTTAACCTCACAAAAGTCAAATAATTCAAACAAAGACCTGCCTTGCATTTATGGGACCTGTGAACCCCTGCAACTTCATCATCTGGTTCATTTTTTCTTCTTTCACTAATGAGTGCCATTGCACACTTGCAGATGAAGAACATAAGCACCACTCCAAGAGAAACCACAAAAATGAATTCAATAATAATTGATGTACCTATAGCTGTGCACCATTATAATAAGCAGTATTTTATTATTAAAAAGGGAAGTTATACCAGTGGGAAATGTTGAAAGACTTTGTACCAAAACTGATTTGAAGGTAATTTGGGCACATTTTACCTTTAGACAGAAATGCATTCAGTGGTCTTCTTCTTACCAGATTTACTGTGGCCTCTACATATAAAGGCATCGACATCATACCAGCACAGTCTGGATAGCACCCATAGTTCCCCATATCATTTACTGTCAAAGTCAAAACTGCGCCATCTTTTCCCTGTATAAGAGGAGTAGAAAATAAACTTATTCATCAGAAAAGCATAATTAGTAAATTGTCTCTTCAGTGCTTTCTGTTGAGAACGAAAGTTTCTGATATGATTCAATCCAAAACCTTATTAACTCATATATTGTCATCTTTATTTTCTGATGTAACTCTAAAACCCCCTCACATAGGGGACCATAACATGTTCTAATACCTTCCATAGTAACACTCAGAATTAGCTGGGGGTCGTTCAACTAGTTCGTAAGGCATTTCAGTCAAACCACACTAAAAAGATTCAATCAAATGATTCAAATTATTATCTCGTTCAGCCCAAAGTTTTATTATCACATCTTTCTTTAGTTTTCCTATGCATGACTCCTCTAACAGTTTCCAAATGCATGCATACATGGTAAACTAATTGCTCCATGATAGTGTTGCAGTCATCAAGTGTTGCGCGAAATCTAATGCCTTTCGCTTTAATGGTAAAGTGTTTCGAGATGGTCACAAATGTCTGGACAGGTTGCCACTGATAACTAATCTTCAGCTTCAGTTCTGTATTGCTAATAAGCTCAGCTGGAAGGTTTAAAGACAGTATTCCGGAGCTGACTTCCATGCTACAAATCACCTGAAACTGGGACTTGTTCCCTACATATATAAGATGAACAACTAAAATCCTAATAAAAAAGAACAAATACATAACATTCATTAACTTTAATTTTCAAAGGAAAAGTTTCCTAAATATCACTAAATGAATATCCATTGAAAAAAGAACTATATTCTAATTTGCGAATTTACATGTTAGCAACAGCCAAACCAACACAGTTATCAACACTGGCCAGTTGACTTTTGGCAACTGCGTTGGTAACATCTTATTCCTTAAGTTTAAAAAAATAGTTACAATCCTGTCTTGGTCAATTGACCGTGAGTGATTGCAATAATAACATTTCTGTCCTAAAATTGAAAATTATCGTTGTCTTATGGGGTATTTAATTTAGTACTACGTGATATTTAACGAAAAATTGCTTGTAAGTTGTGGTTCGTATACGCTCTCACAATGCAAATTCATCAAAGTATGTGTCTTTCTCATCTTCCAAGTCATACCAGGAAAGTTTAGTGCATCTGGGTCCCCAATGAAAACATCAAACTTGTCTTTTTGAGAGTCGAAAACTAGTTCTTCATCAACACTTTGATCCAAGAAAACATATGGAGGGACGTTTATGAATGGAGGATCATTGATAGGCTCCACATATATCGGGATATCTAAATCATTCTTCCCGTTTCTGTTTCTAGTAGAAACTGTGATCACATCACTGCCAGAGAAGTTTCCATTCCTGATCCCAAGTACACAAACAAGTTAACAATTCATGCTACCAAAGCAGAACAAAAAATAACAAAAAAGCACTCAAGGATTTTTTCAGAATGTCTCTTAATTTGTGGATACCCGAAATACTGAATTGATTGAATTGCAAAATTGATTTCTTCCAAAGTGCCTGACAAAGTTAGTTCTTTAGTCTTCCCCTCATCTTTCATGGATGATACTATCTGGGCAGGTCGCCAAAACTTCATAAGCATAGGAGAAAGGAGGATTGTCCCAAATTTCGCACCGAGAGTAATGCTGATATTTTCATCTGAATCCGAATACATAATCTCAAGGCCAGCAAATCCACTGCAAACAAAAAATATAGAAACTAAAAACCAGTGTTTCAAGATTTTAAAGCCTAATGACTAATACTAGTATATGATTAAATTAAAAATAACAGACAAAATATGACTTTTGCAGCATAGTTACTATGGTGGCACTTTTGTAGTGATTTTAGTGACCATGATGATCTATTTTACTAGGACCACAATGGTATTTTCAAAGTTACTATGTAGTCCTATTTTTATCCATGGATTTTATTTCAATAATATCATAGAAAACTCCTTAGTTTAAAAACACAGAAAGAACAAGAAAATGTTCTTACCCATATCTAGGACTAACTACATCTTCAGTTGCTTGGAGCTGACTAGGGTAAGAAACAAACTGAGGAGGAATGCTGAGGACTGATATGTTCACACTTCCAGATGCAAAGTTCCCATTTATATCAGATATTGTGTATGAGAACGAATCGTTCCCAGTAAACCCTCTGTGTGGAGTATATCTAAACAGATGCTCATATTGTAGAAGTGAACCATGGTCAGGCTGGCAGAAAAGCAAGAAGCGGTAAGTCATTTATGAAATGGACATTTCCTTATTGCACTAAAAATGATGCAACCTTTGAAAAGTAAGAAGCTGTTGCATTGTCACCCGCAAAGTAGTCATTTTCCAGGGCATTAAAAGCAATGGATTCATCCTCCCACAAACTTACTAAGTCATTGTGTACCACTGGAAAGTACTCACCTATAGATGTAGAGAAAGAATCAGTTCGAAGTGGGAAGCGTTAACTACAAGGCAATTTCCTTAGATTGGATCAAAATGTTTCTGTATTCCAAAAACAGGACCACACATTTATGATTCTCTTTTAGGCCTAAAAATATTATGAAATGCCTATAATACCCTTGTAGCAAACATCCATGATTTTGTAGTTGCTGCATTTTTTTCAAGACTTTGTGTGAATGGTCAGGGTAGGGTAATAACACACATCATGTCATAGTACATGTATATAATTATATAGTAATTGTAGAGTAATTGTTGAGTGAGATTGTAGTATTTACACTCGTGAGATAAGTACTGTGTAGTTGTACCCTCTCTATATCCATACTAAGGTCACAAATGTATAATAGAAGTAACTTTCATTTTAAGGAATCAATGAGTCATATAGCCCCTAAAAAAATAATGATGTAGAAGTACTCGTATTTCAAAACTTTGACAACTTATTACTCCTATTGAAGGCAATTTCCCTTGACTAAAAGCTAACACAGAAAGTTTAACGGTTGCTGATGTAAGTTTAGAACTTACTGGGGTACACTGTCACAGCAAAGGGGCAGGGCAAGAAACGGTAGCCATCAAATGAGGCACATATGTCATAGGACCCAATATCCATGGCCACATAGCTACCAGTATATGAACCGTCATTGTTGTCAACAAAGCTAGACGTTGAAAAACCTGATCTATTAATTGAAGCAATCTCTAGATTTATCTTAGACTGTTGGGATAGGATCGGGTTAGTACATGAATCCATGAGCTGTACGACTATATCGTTCTTCATCAGCTTTGATACCTTACTAGAGTATTTCACAACCACAGAAAGAGATGCATTAACCCTGCCTGCATCCAATCATATTAGCATATGACCCCTCTATACAGATGGAGAATATTTAGACAAATGTATTGATCCAATCAAGAAGCTAGTTCAACCCTTGGCCTCACTAACCCATATTTTGCTCACATGAAAGTGACGTGGGCTGATGAATGGGTCACTAGTCCCACTACTCACTAGCCACAGTGCCAGGTGTTGAAAGTGAGCTGGAACTCATTGATACCATTGTTGGGTTGGGATAACTCAGCTTGGAATACTTCAATAGAATTCAATATATTAGCCAATTCAACTCAAGGCCCTATTAACAACCATTATTATCTTTTTTACTTGATGAGACTCTAACGTGCAAGTTCATGAGTGTATCCTTTATTAGTTTACTTGTTCTTTTTTGGTTGGCATACCATACCTGGACTCACTTCTTTTCTAATTGGGTGACCGCCATTCAAGGGAATATTTCCACAAAAGACTCGAATTTGGTATGGTCCACTCTTTTGAGGTGTATAATTGACATCGAAGACACTGAACCTCAAGTTTCCAGAAGACTGCATCCCATATTAGGTAAGATGGTCTTCCAATATGTGCCATATAAATAGCTAAAAGAAAATCTTTTAACACAATTTCTTACATTTATATTGTTATCAGCTGTAGGAGTAAAAGCACTCTCTGTTTCAACGACTTCAGTAAGATTGGTTTTTCCAGCATAAAAATTACCTGCGAATAAGAATATCATTACTAGGCAAGCGTAATCTCAAGGAAACATTATGCTTAGTAGAATGGATAATTGATCTACTCTAATACCATTAACCATCTGCTTTGGATGTATGCTTGGTTGTAAAGGCTGGGAAGCTGCTTCATGGAAAATTTGCACATGAAGTATTTGTAACTCAATTAGCGATGGATATTCATAAGCGTCTCTTAATGAAACAGAGAACCTTGCAACTTCACCAGCAACAGAATGATTGAGACCAGTCCCATTAACAATGCTGCTCATTCCATCACAATAACCTTAAAAGAACATTTAGATTTTCGTTTAGCACATCTATCAAAAGAGAATTAAGAGACAACATGTAGCAAAAGGAAACTAGAAAGTTCCCATATTTAGTTAAAAATCTAATAACAAAAACATATTCTAACGAATGTAATCCATATTTCTGGATTTCAAAATTAATCCACAAAGGTCATATACACCTAAAAAATAATTATAATATGTTTTTAATATAATTCGGGATAGGGTTGGGGTCACTCGGAGCTATAAGGCATTGGGCTAAACTACTCTAAAAGATAGAATTCAATCTATTAGCTAGTTCGACCTAAAGTCATATTGAGTAGACACAGTTCAATGTGAACTTTAGCTCTCCCCTCAACTGGATAACTGGTCCACTCCAAATATAAGTGGTCGGTCAAATTCTAAATTAGACTCTTTGCCCACCTGAAATTTAGACTCAAAATGCATTAGCAACACCTAACGGACGTCATTTAACTTATGATTCTCTCTTTAATCTCCAGAGGTGAAACAACATTAATATAAAAAAACACATATAAGTTGCTGAAGATGTAATAGGAATGGCTACACATGAGAACACCTATAAATACTGTAAATTGATATGGCATGTTGGATATGTGATTCTTCTGCTCCTTATCAGTTATCACAAGCATAAACTCCCCTGGTTCCGCTAGGGTGAAAGAAAACAACTGAATTCCAATGTCAACCTCTGTGAACTGCAGATCTGTGACAGGCATTATCAAATTTGTCCCATTTTCCACGATTTCCACATCAAACTCATACAGTCCTGGAACATGATTTCCATATTTATCGTACTGGTGAATGAAACCCTCCATGAGAGAAAATAATTGGAAATATTTTGTTTCAATGCTCCACCGAGCTACACAGCTGGAGACATCCAGTACCCCTGTAAGAAGTACCACGTGTGAGCATAATTGGTCAAAATATGACAAATTCCCTTACTAGATGCTAAGTAATTCTAATTGCAAAACAGGAAATATTTATAACCAGGAGACACATCTAATGACAGTGGGGAGCCCCTCAGTGTCTGGTTTTCTCCTTGTACATGAAGTAGTAGACTTCCAGCGGTAGCGATGACAAACTCCATGCCCAGAAAGCCAAACTTGTTCCATCCTTTACTGGTGACATTGAGCAAACTTGCAATGGAACCATTTTCACTGTTTGCGGACAAGTTGAAATTATAAGAATTCAATTTATCGTCATCCTTTAAAGAGACATTATTTCCAAATGCATCTTTAGGAAGTATCCAAATCACAGCCTTTGTTCCGGCCACAAATTTTCTCCCTCCGCCTGGCCATGAAACAACCCCAGAAGCCGGATGAAAACGCCCTTCATATAAGTGAGCATTTAGTTCAGCAAGGAATTTCTCATAAGACTGAAAAACATTCACGCTAAAAGTAAAGGAACTGAAGTTAGAAAGCAGATGATCTGAACTTTGCAAAGTTTGGCTCAACTGATAGATAACAATGATAAATCAAAATATGGAGCGCATAAGCTCAAATGAGCAAAGAAACAAGTTTTTTTAGCAGAACTTGGCTAAAGAATCCTCTGCTATTTATTTGATCGTACATAAACTTTAGTGGCTATGTGAGATTCCAAACCTGGGATGGTACGGAAATGCAGGGACGAATCGAAAACGTTAAAGTTATCATCCGTAATGAGGACGTTGAACCATCCAGTCAGGATGGGTATGAAAGAAAGTGCCCAGGACTTAACATCACTACCAAATTGCAAAGAAATCCCAGAAATGTAAGAGCTGTTTCCCATCTTATCATTCACAGTGATGTTGGGATTAAAAGGGTATTGGTATTTCTCCATCTCAAAGCTCCCTACCACTATAACCTTTATAATTGCCATTTCCCCTGCCACAAAAGTGTCTTTGTCATTCAACCAAGCGAAAGCAAAATTGGGCATTCTGGGTACTTCAGCAAAACAAAAGCACAAGGTCAGTTTCTTTAGCATTTCAAAAAATGAAGTCAATCTAGCAAGGTCGAATGTATGAATCAAAGATATATACCTGGAGTTGAGAGTGTAGATATGAAAATAGACGCCGTCAAGATTGGGAGGAGGAGGTGGAGAAATGTAGGTTGGGAAGCCATGTCTGGAAGTTCTTGGTTGAAATTAAGGAAAAGCCGCCAGATTAACATTCAGAGGCGTTGCAGTTAAGCGTGAAACCAAACCCAAACGGTTACAACCGTTGGTGTCTGATAGAATTGCAATTTTAAGTAATTTTAAGTAACCAAACCTCCACCCCGCACGGGTAGCTCAGTTAGTGAGTGGTGGGAAAATTGGACAAGTGACAAGGTTCGAAACCTCTCTTTTACTCCTATTTTAAGTAATTTTTATTTTATTTAGAGATATTACTCGAAACAGGACTAAAACAGTTTGAAAATTCCAAAATAGGACTGTCATGTTTTTATTCCCAAAATATGACTAATTACTGTCATGTTTAGAAAATAATGTCATGTTTGAAGTCTGGTACTGCCAAAACGACATTAATTAGTCATATTTTGGGAATAAAAAACATGACAGTCCTATTTTGGAATTTTGAAATTGTTTAAGTCTTATTTCAGGAACTTTCCCTTTTACTACCTCCGTAACACAAAGATCTTCTCATTTTGACTTTTCACGGTCTTCTAAGTTGAACTTTGACTCTAAATATTTACATATCTATATTTATAAAATTCATAATAAATTAACATTCAAATAATATGTTTTACAATGAGGTATATGAAATAAATTTTTAATCATAACATATTGTTAGTTTTGAATAATTAATGGTCAAAGTTTATAAAGTTTGACCCAAAAATGTCAAACTGGGAAGATTCTAGAATTACAGAGGTAGTATTTATTATCTCCTCTAGATTTTCTAATTTTTTTTATAATATTCACCGAAAACATGGAGGAAAAAATCACAGTTTATGAAATACGTGGCCGGCCGGAATGCTTTCATTGTTGTTTAATTTGTTCCCAATGATAGACGTGGAGTATTACTTCGTACATTGTCAGTATAGTGGTCACAATTAATTATAATACCTAATTATTGGTAGGTTAAGAAGGCCGGGCTTAAAATTTAAAATTTCATTATATTTTACTACCTTTAAATATTTATACAAATCTGATTAAATTTGATAAAAACTAGATATATAAAGTAAAAGATTAAGAAAAATGCACGTTGACCGAAGAAAAATATTGGACGAGAACCTTTAAATTGGATCTTCTAGTCTCCCCTCATCCCTGTGGCCATGATTAATTAAATTGATTTTGCCATTGAATTGGATATTTGTATGCACCTTAACTCATTGGCAAGTTGAGATCGAGTAGTGGAAACTGCCATCTTATCTTTGCAGTTAATATTTAATTAGTTGGCGGTTGGCCACTTTTAATTATTTGAAAACAAATTCTTAGACACTAATTTGGCATGTTGTATGCATGCGCAAATTATACCCATATTTCCACACTTAAAATGATGCGGTTTTATGTTCAAATTTTACAATCTCACATTTGTAATCTCTAGCATCAAAGTGTCCATCTTTTCTTTCCTTTTCTAGTAATATTCGCATTTCTTGTTTTATTTTTCTTTTCTTCATTTTTCTTTTCTCCTTCTCCAATAAAATAGTAAAAAATTAGCTGTATTTTTCTTTATCTTTAACTTAAATTAAAATTGAATATATTTTTTATATTTTTATCAGCTCATAAAAAAAACTTTATTAATCTAAATACAATAAGTATTATTTCATTTAATATTCATACAACATTTTGTCTATAATAGTAGTACTTTTTATATTCATAAACTTTTTTCTATGATCCTTTTTTCTCATGTTTATATATTTTTTACGTAATACCAAACAACTTGTGTGTTGATAACATTACCGTGACACTCCCAATGAGAAAGTTATAAGGTCAAAACTCATGTATCAATTTAAGAATGTTGACACTTAACAAATACGTAGTAACATATACTATTATAGAAGTGTGAGCAGTGAGCACATAAAAGCTCTTTTATGTAATATATATTAATATCTTTTATACTCCGTATGTTTTTGTGAGTTATTAAGACATTGAGTTTGTTTGTTTATTTTATTCACAATTTATCATACTGAATTTAGTTCATCATACTTATTGTAATATGTATACATAATCTACATTTGATAATAATGAGATTACATTTTCAAATTTGATGTGTAATATTGATTATATTCTCAAATTGTAAATAAAGCCTTTAATTAAGTATTATTTTACGTGAAATTTATGACGTACTAGTATATTGACATACGAAGTATATATCAAATCTATAACTGAAGTTTTTTTCAAAAATATTACTACCTTAAAACTCATTACAAAAATATGACTAATAGTTACTACAATTCAATATCATGGTAAGTTAAGTTTAAAAATTGAACATATGTTACTATGCATTCATTACTACTCTAGTCACTAGTCACATTTTTGTAAACAATCTTTATTTTAGTCATAGATATGTAATTATTTCTAACTGTATTCATCTCATTTAGGGGGTGTTTGGATGTGATTCTTAAAACTGCTTCTGCTCCTTCAAGGAGCAGAAGCAGAAGTTGGAGTATTTGGATGAAAGTGCAGAAGTGATTATGGTGCTCTAATTTACTCCTAGAATCAGTTTTTTAGAAGCTGAAGGTGACCAGCTTCTGAAAACGGATCCTGATTCTGCTTCTGCTTTAAAAAGGAAGCAGAAACAGAATCAGTTCCAAACACCCCCTTAAACTACTCGTAATATCATTTATCTAAGTTTCAATTCAGATATTGGATCTGTTTGGATATCGGCGGTTTAGGCCAAACCGCCAATTTTTTACAAAGCTAAACGCTGCTTTTTGCAGCGTTTTGGCGTGAAACCACCAAGAAACAAACGGCTCCATTGTTTAAAAATGATCTACCATTTCTATTATTATGTACTACTTATTTTGTTAATTTTCATCCCTGATTTAGAATACTTTATACCCCACCCCACCTTGTAGAGTTCTGGCCGGTCTTTATTATTCTTCATACTCCGTATATAAGAGCAAACACTTGAGAGGCTGATATATATCGAGCATAGGTTGTAGAAGTGAAACGAATTGCAGAGATGAAGAAATTGCGGAAGATGAACGAATTGTTTGAAGAAGAAGAAGAGATTAATTATCTGATACAGTAGGTTAAAGAAGCCTATTTATACTAAAGGGCTAAAAGACTCTAACAGGCTAAAATATATACAGTCCATTACAGTTTAGTAGCCCAATAAGAATAGGCCCAAATAATTATTCTTGAGACGCCCCCTCAAGATGAGCATGAATATCCAGCATGTTCATCTTGTCTGCAAACTGCTTGAAGAGTGGATTTCCAAGTGGTTTTGTGTAGATATCTGCAAGTTGATAAATATTAGATATATGTGTAAGTTTTATGAGTCCAGAATTAATCTTTTCTCTTATTAAATGACAATCCGGTTCTATGTGTTTAGTTCTTTGATGTTGTACATGATTGTATGCTAAATGATATGTAGATTTGTTATCAGTATATAATGTAATAGGTAAGGAATTGTTAATATGTAAGTCTTGAAGAATATAAAAAAGCCATTGTGCTTCACAAACTGCATTTGATGCAGCCCTGTATTCTGCTTCAGTAGAGGATCTACTGATAACAGATTGTTTCTTGGATTTCCAAGAAACTAGAGAATCACCAAGATAAAAACAATAACCAGAAATACTTCTCCTAGTATCAACACAGGATCCCCAATCAGAATCAGTATATGCTTGAATATTGAAAGAGGATTTGGAGGAATAAAAAAGTCCTTTACCTGGAGAGCTTTTAAGATATCTAAGAACTCTATGAGCTGCTGGTAAGGTGGTCCTGCAAGATAGCATGGTTAGAGGAGAAATATACTGAGATATTATCATGAGAGGTTAAACTCGAAATAGAAATTAGATTGAAGGTAAAGTTAGGAACATATAAAACATTGTGTAATGTAAGATTAGAATTCAATTTGATATCACCAATTTTAGTGGCAGAAATAAAACTGCCAGTAGGAAGTTGAATTTTAATTGAAATGTGTTTAGTTGGAGTGGTATATAAAGAAGCATCATAAACCATATGGTTAGATGCTCCAGTGTCAAGAATCCATTGAGAAGATTTAAAAGTTGAAAGAGCAAAGTGTTTACCTAAAAACTTTGTGTCACAGTAAGAGGCAGTTTGATCATCATCAGGAGCAATGGTGACAACATTAGCTGAAGCAGTTTTAGATTGTTGAGCTTGAACAAATTGCAGAAATTTCTCATACAGATTGGGATCACAGAAATCAGTTGTAGCAGAAATAGGAGCAGATTCAGTGTAATTTGTAACCAAAGGAGCATGTTGGTTGTTGTTTGAATTGGTAGGAGTTAGAGCAGGTTCATTGGAATTAGTGGCCATATGAGCATGATGAGTTTTATTAAGATTAGGATTAGGTTTAAAACCAGGAGCAGTTCTATGTCCTTTTGGCCCTTTCCAATTACTAGGATAACCAATTAGTTGGAAGCATTTATCAGAAGAATGGCCTTGATAGCCACAATGAGTACAGGTAATAGAAGTTTTCTTTTTTAAAATTTTTAACAAAGAAAGCAGTAGCATCATTGAGTTTTTCAGAAGCAGAAGGATCTGAAAAAGGAGTAGTGAAAGGAAGAGTATTCTGAAGAGATCTTTGAGATTCTTCTTGAAGAAGAATAGAGTAGATACTAGACAGAGTATTTTTATCTGTGTTAAGAAGAATTTGACTTCTCAAATTAGAATATGAATCATTCAAACCAACAAGAAACTTGAGAATGGACTCTGTCTGGATAATTTTTTGGTAATTTTCAGATATATTGCAAGTGCATTGACCACAAGTACAGGAAGGAATATTTCTGAAATTACAGTATTCATCCCAAATTTCTTTGAAACAGTTGTAGTAATCAGTTATACTACGAGAACCTTGACAAAGATTTCCTAGGGTTTTTTCAAGATGAAAAAGTCTAGGACCATCAATTTTTCCATACCTAAGCTGAACTTCATCCCAAAGCTCTTTAGCATCATTAAAAGATAAGAAAGTAGTGCGAAGAGCAGGTGAAATAGAATATATCAGCCAAGATAAGAGCAGAGCGTTGATACGATACCAGTTGATGTACATAGGAGTATCTGGACTTGGTTTTGTGACGGATCCGTCGAGAAATCCCATCTTGTTCTTCACCGCCATAGCCATGGAAACAGATTTCTTCCATGCACCAAAGTTGTCGCCTGTGAGTGTTTCATAGATGACTCGAAGCCCAGCGTGATCGCTAGGATGAAGATAGTACGGTGATGATGAGTCTTCCGTCGGATTTAGCATTGAAGCCATAGTATTTAGGGTTTCGCAGATGATAGATTGAAAGGAATAGGGAGAGATCGATTATAGAAATCGATTAAGAAATATGAAATCGATTGTGAGGAATCGATTAGAGAAGAATCAGGATCGATCCTTAGTCTGATACCATGTAGAAGTGAAACGAATTGTAGAGATGAAGAAATTGCGGAAGATGAACGAATTGTTTGAAGAAGAAGAAGAGATTAATTATATGATACAGTAGGTTAAAGAAACCTATTTATACTAAAGGGCTAAAAGACTCTAACAGGCTAAAATATATACAGTCCATTACAGTTTAGTAGCCCAATAAGAATAGGCCCAAATAATTATTCTTGAGATAGGTACAGTGCAGTCATATATCTGTTGTTCAATGCTGAGATCTTTTACAATGATCTATTGCTGCCTGGATTGAATCTTCTCTATCCGAGGAATATCGGCCACTGCTGCCTCTCTTGAAAACCCGCATATCTGGGTATCCGTTTGAATCATTTGAGGAGGTTAATGAAAACCTTTGAGAAGAAACTTTTGTTGGCGACAATAACCTCTTAGAAGCACCTGAAAAAGACCTTCTTCTGCGACCTCTTTCTTCATACTCTGGAGCATCTCCTTTCTTTAAACTCTTCCCGATTAGAGCAGATGAACTTTTGCTAAACAGTGACTGAAAATAAGCACGAGAAGCTTTCACCTTTGAGCTAAATGACCCCCCTTTTGAAGCCTCCTCGTTGATGGCTTCTTCTGCCAACCACTCACAGAAGAAGTATTTGTAAGTAATAATTAATGATGATGAATGACAGTGGACAAAAATGCGACTTTTATATATATATATATATATATATATATATATATTTATAGTAACTTTAGTCAAGGAAAAACCTGCAGTAGTGTCGGGATGAATTAGCTCCGCGCTATCATGGCAAGAATCGAAAGGAGAAACGGAGTTCGTGTTCTCGAGAAGTTTGCGGAGCATTTGTAGACGGGGTGGGAGGTGAAGGGGGAGGAGTTTTCCTTTGCAGAAGAGCTCATCTGCTGGAGAAGTTGAGGGGGTGTACCTTTCAGAAGAGGTTGAGAGCATCTGGAACTCAAAGACGTCGTCTATGGTGGGGTTGGAATCTGATGAGCGTAGTACTTCCATGTCTATGCAGTCTTCTTCCTCTGCATGATCACTACGTGTGTAGGGAATTGCTTCTTCCATCTCTCAGAGTTGCATTCAAGTAATTAACAAAGATTGAGGTTTCCTTCAAATTGGTAGTATGCAAAACTATGCCTGCTAAAGGAGGTGCAGAGTCGTCAGCATAAGACAATTAATTAATACTAATGAGAATGGTGGTTTGTTTATCATCAATCGCCTTAATCCTAGCTAATTCCCAGGGGTGGGTGGCATTAAAGTTACACAGTGCCAATAATGATTTGACTAAATAATCACATCTTTTTTCATTCAAAATTATATGATCATTTTAATTGTTTTATTACATAAATAAGAATTTGGACTAATTATTTATTGATTTATTAGCTAAATATATATATCATCAACTATCATCAAAGTCATAAATCTATCCCATACTTTCACTTTTATTAAAAAAAGGCTTAAAGTTCAATTTTTCTCAGGGAAAAGGGGCAAATAAAGTCATGTAATAACAAAAAAATGTCAAATAAGGCCTTATTTATGAGACTCTGTCCGGCCTTCGCCATTTGGGTTGGTTCTCGGTGGAGATTTTTGATGAATTTTTTTGAGAATCTTATTCAGTAAGTCTAGTTTACTCATACCAAATTTAAGCTAAACCTTCAATCGGGAAGCCATTCAAATGAATTCTTGAAGATAATTGCGCAGTTAAAAGCGCAGTTATCTCCAAGAATTCATTTGAATGCCTTCTCGATTAAATTTTTATCTGAAATTTGGTATGAGTAAACTAGACTTAATGAATAAGATGGTCAAAAAAATTAATCAAAAAATTCCACCGAGAACCACCCCAAATGGCGAAGGCTAGACAGGGGCTCATAAATAAGGCCTTATTTGACCTTTTTTGTTAGTACGTGGCCTTATTTGCCCATTTTCCCATTTTTCTCACAATTGCACTTTCAATGGATGAAATAGTAAAACTTAAAAAGAAAATCATACAGAGTATTTATATTTCATATTTTTTCACTTATTTCTAGTAAAACTAGTATTGCTTATATCTTATTGGTAATGATTAAAATATGTAATTTTGAATAAACACAAAAGAAAAGCATAAGTGTTGAAAAAGATAAAGTTTGAGTCTTTTTCTAATAAAAGTCAAAGATTGGGATAAATTTGTGAATTTGATGATAGTTTGTGATAAAATAAGCTAATAATTGATGTGTTTATTGAAATAATTGTTCACTCATATGTGAAAGGGTGTTTGAAATTGATTCTGCTTATGCTTCTTTTTTAAAAACAAAAGTAGACTCAGAATCAGTTTTTCAGAATTGGTCCCGTTCAGCTTCTAAAAACTGCCTCTAGGAGCAATAGTAGCAATTTGGAGTATCCAAACGTACTTTTGCACTTTCACCCAAACACTTCGTTCGGTATATGTTTCAGCTCTCTGAAGGAGCAGAAACAATTTTAAAAAATAAATTTAAACACCCCCTAATTGTGATATTTTATGCGTTAAAAATACCACCTCCGTCCCGAAGAGGTTTGTCATATTGACATTTTTGTCAATGATGACAAACTTAATACAATGGTTTTAATTATTATATTTGTATATAATTTATAAATTTTTTACTTTGATGAAAATGTTTTGAATAACACACATTTTAATATTATTTTTCACATTCAAAACAATTTCATTTTGAAAAATATCATTTGTCAAAGTTGATTACTATATTAATTTCACGAACCTTTTCACAATAACTGAGGGAGTAAAAACAAATTGAATGTGAATCAATTATATGTCAAGCTCTAAAATATCTTTGAAATAATTATGGACTACCCGCCTACCCCATGTGGCATCATCATCTCCTTAAAGTTTACATATTTGACCTGTCATTAAACTCGTAATAAAGGAACTTAGGGCACAGGTGCTCATATAAGTTGGTTTTAATTCTTGTCTAGGAAAGGGTCAATCCACGTTTCAATTGTAGATAAACACTTAAAAAACATTAAAATCGTGTTTGCACCTAAACAGTCCTTCAGAATTCATATGAATTGGAGCAGAAAGGAGAGCATGAAAGGTACAGTTTTCAGTACAAAGCAGTATTCCTATTAAGCTTTTCATTTCTATTTTGGAAAGTAATTAAGACCGTTAAATGACAAATAAATCATTAAATATTAAAAACAATATAGAGTACATCTATAATATCAGCTATCATCAACAACCTCATATGTTATATACTCATCAAATAAATTTATTAAAATATACTCTAATTACTTTGTTTATTTATTATCTAAGTAACCGTGTCATTTTTCAACGAGAAGTTTAAACCAGGACCAGTGACGGACCTACTATTTTTACTTTGGGTGTTCAAAATTATCTATTTTTTCATTAAAATACTAATAAATAAATTATTATTCTAATTCAGGCATATATATTTCCATTTTTTTAATATTTTGGGTGTTCACATGAATACCCTTGCATAGCACAGATCCGCCACTGACCATGACAAAGGTAGTTATCTCAGCAGCTATGGGGTACCCTAAGCATTCTGGAACCAGGTAGTTATAAGACTTGACCGGGACCGCCGGACCGGGAGGCTGAATTGGGTCGAAAATATTATTACAAAAGTATAAATTTATTTAATATTACATAAATATATTAATTAAAATAAATTGTCAAAGTTTATCATCTTGACTAGAAAAGTCAAAGATGGCTAAATAAAAAGTAACGAAAACGGTATGAATATATGGCAAAATACACTATACCTATTTTAGAAATGACCCCCAAGATCGAGTGTTTGGGTCTGCCAAAAGTTAAGGACAACTTTTTCTAGGATCATAATTCTTATGATTTGTTTTATGAAAGTGTCTTTGTGACTTAAAATAAACTTTTAATGGTATGGGGAGATCCAAGGTCACATTGATCAATTTTTTAAAATAAAAATAGTTATATGATACTTTTTTAGTAGAGGTTTAAGTCATACATTGAAAATAGAAGAAAATTCTATTTGATCCTTTTTTTTCAATGCTCTCATGAAAATGTGAAAATACTTGCCTATCTTTATACCTAGTACGTAGTATAAAAATAGGCAAGTTCAGCTTCTATTTTAGGGAAAGCATTTTAACCAACATTTTAACCAGCACCTAAGTATACAGGCCTTTTTATTTCAATATTACTAAAATGAATCAAAAAGACAAAAATGTGACCTCTTTGAAATTTTCCCAAAAAAGTGACTAAAATCATTTATTCTTGGTATTTTATCATATATTTATTATTTTAATATTCTTTTTATATATTTAATTAGTAGTCTATATTTTGAAGCCACCAGCACCTCCGTGACCGCCGCCGCCGTCACCGGCACCACCGCTGCCGCCATCACAGGCACCGCCGCCGGCACCGCCGCCGCCGCCGGTCACTATCTCAGTGACTCCGCCGCCACAGTGACTCCGCCGCCACAGTGACTCCGCCGCCACAGTAACTCCGTCGCCACAGTGACTCTGCCGGCACAGTGACTCCGCCGCTTCAGTGAATCCGACCACCGTGACTTCAGTCACCGTGACTGCCCGCCTACCGGCCACAGTGACTTCCGGCCAACCGACCACAATTACTCAGCCATGGTGACACGTCACACTGACGCCACTGCCACCACCACCCCCCGGCCGCCGCCCCAACCCTGACTCAACTCCACATTCTCCGGCCCCCAGCTACCTCCCTAGCCCCTCCTAGCCCCCAACCCCCAGCCCTCCATCTCCCCAGCCCACAGCCCTTCCCAGCCTCCAGCCCCCTCCCAGCCCTCAGACACCTCCCCAATCCCTCTCAGCCCCCAACCGCCTCAATCCCTTCCTCTGCATTTCCACCGCCCCTTCCAGTCTTCCCCTGAACCCGTCACACCCCTTCCCTCACCAGGCACTCCATAGTTATTTCGCCGCCGCTGTCCCAATCTGCTATTAAGGTTCCATCGATGATGGCGACAGTCGTTCGACTCCCCTCCCCTTCCCATCGCACGGACAGAAAGAGAAGAAATAGATATTCGTAGATGGCGACGACGTGGATAGGCAGGGGACGGTTATTGTGGTCGAAGATGGAGATGAGTTTGGCTCAGGGCAGCATAGACGGATCCAAGTTTGCGGCATCGAGCTCTAAGGAGCGCAGCAGCAAAGTAGCGCAAATGTGAATTTAGGTTAGGAAGCTGCGTAAAAGTTAAGCAGATGGGGCGGAATGAATGAGGTTTCAATTTTTAAATCATTTTTTTGTCCAATCAGTTATTAGTCATATTTTTAGAATTGAAAAGTGTAGGAGTAATATTCAGGCCATTTTTTCAAGTATATATTGTAGTATGCCAACACCTCTTCGAGTTGTTTGGACCTCCTTTTAGGAAGTAACATAAATAAACTTGGCCTTTTCTCTATCAACAAGATATGACGATATCAATCTCCTCATCAAATCGTGGACGCATGTATGAACCCCTCCACAAACATTTGCAATATAAAGAAACAAAAACTACCAATTTATCAACATAGCTGAACACAAAATTTGGTATTTAAACATTTCTATATCTAAGAGAAATTGTTGTAAATTTGAGTATTTACATTCGAATTTAAGAAGCGTTAATGCATTTTAGAATACAAAGAAGCAATTCCCAGGCCAAGTGTTTTCAATAACCTTGGGCCTAAGAATGTCATTTATCCCACCAAACATATGTAATAACTGCCAATTGTTCATTTGAGTTTGTATAAAAAAGTTGTTTGAATTGTTAAACTTTTCTATTTGTGGGCTGCAGATTCCTCATTTCTTAACTCTCTTTCTAGTTCTTCAAATTCCCAGTCACCAACCTCTTCTGCCAATTGTTCATTTGAGTGGCTCTCCCTATTGACCTGACCCAATTCAGCCTCCAATTCAGCCAATTCCACGTTATGATCTCGAATCTCCTCAGACTTGGGAGCTGATGGTTCTTTCTTCTGATCTTCAGTTGCTGGTCCTTCACTTTGCTCCTTTTCAGCAATTCCAGTCCCAGGATTTGTCGCGCTTTCTTTTGGCCTTTCGCCAGATGGGGCTGGTGTCTCCATTTCAAGATTTGGTCTCTCAATTGAATCAAATTCCGCTCTCAACATTTCAATTTTTTCAAGAAGTTCCTTCACCACAGAATCATCTTTCCTGAATGTCAAGAACTAGTTTAATTCATCAAAGCTATGTTTGGAACTCGGAAATCAGTAGTGGGGGTTAAGCAAAATGTTTTCATTTAGTATTTAGCTGTACTAGGAAAACGCGAAGGAAAATTAAATTAAATGCGATTAGAGATGTATAATGAAAAGAGTTTTAACAAATAAATAACATTGATTTATTGAGCTAGAAATGACTTCTTATCCCCCCAAACTTTCTTTCCTTGCAAGTTGCCTTTCTATTTTCCTTCCTATTTTCTTTCCTAGCATTTTTTGAGTTCCAAACAGACCCCAAGAGTGAATATTTGGGGAAAGTGACATCAGCAGAAGTGCGGTTCATGAACAAGAGACCTGGAGATTTTTTCTTGGTGGGAATAGTACTGCTCCTTCATGTTATCCACCACACTGAAGGTGGTTATAATCTGCAGTTAAAACAGACATTCAACAAGGGGATGAGTGTGTAGTACAACTGCTAAACCTAAACTAGAAAGGGGAGTCAGTTAGGGGAATTACTAGGGATCTCCCAAAAAAAAGGCTAGGGTTTCAGTGTTTCACCATGGTACAACTTCGAATTTAGTAAGGTACAATTGTACAACTATCGGGAATCATCAGTTCAAGCTATATTTTAAATTCATTTCTGGTCTGACTACAGCTTCTGTAACATACTTAATTCGTTTGTGAAACTTTTTTTAAGGAAATTACATTAAATATAATGAAATTAGCCTTTTTTCCAATATGGATTTTTTGTTGTTTTTAACAAACGAATATTTTCAAATACTCCATATGACTCTTAGTGGCAGAGTAATAAATTACCAAATCAGAGACATGTGAGGCAACTTTCGTATTCGCCTCAGATTCTAAAACTACATATGAATAACAATTGCAACAAATAATAAGCAAAATTACCTTGGCTTCATATTCAAGGTATTCCTCCTCAAGATTATTTCTCGGGTTAATTGTGTTAGAATCATCATGCTCCACATCAGATGCAACCACTGAGCTATGTGTATTACTTCAAGATTTCATATAAATATGATGAATTGAATGGGATATGTATAGATGAGCACATACTGATAAAAAACAAAGACATTGTTACCCTTTGTCAAAATTCCTCAAATTCTCCACATACTTCGCAATCCGATCAATATTTGGCTTTAATTCTCTCTGCGCAAGAAGCATGACATTATTCACACTTCACTTTTGCAAAATCTGAAGATGTGGTATCACCGTATCAGTATATCACTTATCAAAGTACCTCATAAGCAGAAAGGAGTTCAATGACCAACTTCAAAAAATAGTCTTCATGCCGTTCCAGTTCATCACTAAAAAAAGCAAAGTAACAATTAGTAATAAAGCAAGAAGAGGATATTTTTATCAGTAGTTCAAAAGACACATTAGCAATAACATTAAGCCCCCTCCCCCGCTTTAAAAAACATTGTTTTGGGAAAGGTACGACTTTTGTGTTTGGCATGAGTACAACTGTTAAGAGTCATGAAATCCTAATATTAAGGGTTAATTACCTAAATAGGACTAAAACATGCCTAAAAATCACAAATAGGACTACCATGTTTTAAATTCCCTAAATAGGACTAATCATGTGTGTTTGGACAAATATACCCCTGTAGCTTTTAGGACTAAAATAAATATTAAATAAAATTAATAAAAATAAAAAATTAGAAAAACAAATTATAAAGTAAAAAATCAATTAAAATGAAAAAAATAAAAACATAAAAAAAGGCCTTTGCCGCCGTCTCTGCCACCCCCAGCACCACCAGCTCCAATCACCAGAAAAAATGCCAAGAGTAATAATGCCATTTTCTTGGCATTTTCAGAAAAATGGCATTTTGTTTACACAAAATGGCATTTTTTTCACCGATCGGAGGTGGTGGTGCTCGGAGGCGGTGGGAAAGGCATCCATTTTTATTTTTTATTTGCTTTTAATATTTTTTTAATCAATTTTTTATAAATATTTTATTAATTTTTTATTGTTTTCTAGCGATTTTTAATATATTTTTACGATATTATTATGAATTCAAACATTTTATTTTGAATTAAAAAATTACAAAAATTAATACCCTTAGAGGTATTTAGGGTAGAAAATTAATGTTTAGTCCTATTTGTGAATGATTTAGGCTTTAGTGCTATTTGTGCATTCAAATTTCCATTTAGTCCCATTTAGGGCAATTACTATACTATTCAAACTTGTTTGCTTGTACTAAATTTATCGTACCTAACTTTTTTTATAACCATTTTTTTTTCCATCATTTGCAATGGAGCCAAAGATTCATTATTTTTTGGCTTGAGATTATGATGGAATAAAGCAAAATGGCTCACTAAACTGTCTGCGCTTCTTTGTTATGAAGCAGCAGTCAGTCCATGCAATCTTGGACGCGATTTTCACTATGGGTCATCCGGAAACAGTCTCTCTGTGCTTTAGTACAGGGGTAAGACTGCGTACATCCGATCCCCCCTTACCCCACCGTAGGTGGGAGCCTTTGCGGCACTGGGGTAAATGAAAATGATGAAAATGACATGAAATATTAGTTTCTTCTGATGAAATGAGACTTTTTTTTTGGGGGGGGGGATAACTTTTGGAGTGACACACTTCTTTTAGTCAGAACAAGTATTTAATGCAGCGAGTCAAAAGTTATATAGGCAACTAATTATGTACTTTTCCAACTTGTTTTTAATATCCATATAAGAGCATTGAAGAGCCCATGTGTCTTCCAAAAAATTGATCCATGCGCTAAGAACATCTGCTTCCACTCTACATGAGCTAATGGTCTTTGATAGCTCATCTTCCTGCAAAAGTTTGAGCACTCTCAAATTGCAATAATCATATATAAAAAGCCTCGGAAAATCAAGTGCAAACAGAGGGCATGTTGCAAACGCCAGGAAGACCTTAGTTTTCAGATGTGCAACAATCTGGTCATTAGCATCATAAAACTGGTCTCTCTCTTCTCTAACGTTGTGAAGGCGCCCATTAGCTGCAGCCAAGGAGATATTCACCTGAAAATATTATCGAAATTGTGAAATGAGTCAAATGACATACTTCAAGGATGTGCAAATGCAACAACAGCTCACCTGAACCAAACTAAACACAACTAGTATGTCGCACTCGAAAGTAGTCTTGAAATGGTGAGATATATGCAGACCTTTCTACCTATAGCAGTAGAGAGGATGTTTCTATGAAAACCTCAGGGCTTAAGGAGGAAGGAAACATTTTGGAAGTTTTCAAAGATTTTACAAATTTGAAGAATTTTTAAAAAGTTGAACCTTGGTTTTAGTGACAATTTAAGCAGAAAAAGAACAACAGCCAAAGATGCAAGGTAATGTGAAACCATGGTTTCAACAATTTCTTCTGCAACTCTAGTCTCTTAGACTCCAAAACACTGTATAACAGAGCTCAAGGCAATAGTGGGTCAGTATTGCATTGAACATTTTACAGCGTCGAAAGTTGAAAATGGTGGGAGACTGGGAGTAGTGACATCACTGACAGAGTCAAAGACACAGGTTGGTATCAACGTGAAAATATAACAAAAGAAAAACGAAAGGGTGTCCTAAAAAAAGTACCTGTTTCAATTGAGCTTCAAGTTCATCTCTCTGTTTCTCTAGTGCTGAAATCTCAGCTGTTATTTCCTGAAGAATACATAAAGGACACTACAGTTACCAGAACCTAAGACATTAGTGGTCCATCAAAATGCCAGTGTAACTGCACGCAATCATTTATGGATTGTACTCTAACAGGCATGAAATTAAAAATAGCACAGCTGCACAAGATATGAACAAGAAATGCGGAAATGAATACAAAAAAAGTCGGAAAAAATTTCATCTCACTACTCTGATACCCAAGCATGTTCTAGCTTGGAATTCTGAAGTCAATTGCAACACCAAAAAGTAATCAGCTACGTTTTTTCCAACAATTAACATTATTTAGTCAGACAAATTGCTATGAAAATTGAGTTTTGAATTTGATAAATAGGCTGCAATGAAGACATGTATGATGCATTCTACGGAAAGACCTATCAGCGCCGCAATATCAGTGGCAGATCCTTAGCTGACTAAGAAGTTCATTATGGAAGGATATTAAATTCCTTTACAGCAGATTTCTGATTTATTGTTTGATTGCTTTCCTTCATTAGATTAGTTAACTACTTTCCTTAGTTAAGTTGATCTGCAGCTTTATTGCTTGCCATCATTAGATAAGTCTATTTTAAGAATTGATTTAATGTAATCCTCTCCTTCCTTACTGGTTCTTGTAACCCTTACTATAAGTAGGGACTCCTGCTTTGAATAATAAACAAGCCAGAATTAAGTACTTATCAAGGAGAAAGGAACTCCATAAAATTCCTGAAGTTCTATCCCCTTCCCTGCCTTCCATATTTTCCGTTATTACCTGCAAAAATAGAGGGATCTCATCTCCCTGCCCTGACCAATCGCCGGTTGACGCGAGCTCTAGCCCGGGAACATAACAATGTAAGGTTATCCCCTGAATGATGCTGCATGTAGGGGATCGAGGTGCTCCTGAGGTTTGATTATTTCTGTATATGTACTAGTTATAAGCACATTGTTTACTTAACTGTATATATGCACCCCCACCTAGCCCGAATCCCACATTTTTAACTCTCCTTACACAGTTGAAAGTGTATTAACATTAAGATATTGCTTTATATGTTAAGTTTATATAACTACTTTAGTACTTCGGTATGCATATCAGGGCACAGGCATGTAGCATACCTAGGAGTTCAGCAACATAAGGCAATCAACTTTTATTCTAAAAAGAATACCTTTTCCAGTTCACTGGCTTCAGAGGTCTTGGCACCACGAAATCTTAAAGTTTCCTCTTTCTGAACTCTGCCAAGAATATAAATGGAAATAAAAACAGAAGGCTCAGTACAATGTGATTTTGAGTTCAATTGATGAGAGCAGGGGAGAGAAAAAAAAGAAAAACAGTTAAAAAACAGCAAAAAATGAAATTAGAAAGGTAAAAACTAGGACAAATTTATACTTTTGTTGGATAACTAATCACAAAATGACGAATGAGGTGGTTATACTTCATCAGTTAATCCCGTGATTATCACTGTTATATAATATAATATCATAGCTAGATATCGTGCAGACACTGATAGAACACTGGTAATCACAAGCTCCGAATAGTATAGAAATCAATTCGAAAGGTAGGAAAATAGACCGGGAACTTTATTCAATCAGTAAGAACAGGTCACCAAGGGATACAGTCATACAGTGCTCTAGGACAATTCGAGATGCCCAGTCTCCTAGCCAAAAACTCAACTGAATACTTGCCTACCTCTTTTTCCTCCCCTCCCCTTCTATTTATACTACTACTATGTACACTTACTATTATTATTTCTATTATTAGCCAACGAAGCCAGGTTCCTATCAATACTCCCCCCCTAAACAACCACCTTGTCCTCAAGGTGGGTGATAGGAAACAGCCATTATCTTCCACTTCCACTTCATTCTTGCACCTCTCCCCTCCCAGTACTTGACTGATTTCTGGACTAGGAACTTCAATACCAAATCTTTTGATATCACAGACATTTCCGCAGCCGAAGAGATATCTAATGAAGGTTCATTCGCTTCAGTAACTTTCGAGCACTCATTCACCACACATGTTTCTGTACTAGATGCAAACTTCTCTATGTACCTTTCAACTTCATATGAAAAGGAAGGCATAAAAGGTTTTAGCAAGCAAGCAAGGAGATCCACTATACCAGCAGCAGTTCTCTTAAGTATGGAACAGGAATTCCTATCTCCAATGTAAGACTTCCACAGTTGGTTTTCTTGCAGAAATTCAAGATACCATTCAACCCCTTCATCTTTCAACGCTGCAGCAGTTCTCATAACTATGGAACATGAAGGCCTAACTTCCATATAAAGCTTGCAAAATTGGTCTGCTTGCATGTAATCATTTCCTTCACCCGAAAGAGACATGGGAATTGCCAATCCTTGCTTCCATTTCACCTTTTCCCTGACTTCATTATAATGTTCCACATAGTTTCCGGCCTTTTCTCCCAAAGCTTTAGTTAAGGATTGACTAAAATCCAAGGAAAAATGCTGAGATGTGCTGATTAGTGCGTACTTGGCAGAAAGTACCAATTTGCAAACTTCAACATCAAGAACCAGAAGCTGGTAAATTTCAAAACCAGGTTTCAAGATATTCTTCCCCAGCTTTACTACAATTTCTGACATATGTCGTAGATGGAAATTTGCTTTCATGCCACTTGCAAATTGCAAAATGGCACAAAAACTGTCAACAGTAATAACTTTACCCCTTACTATCATCCCCAGCTTGGCATCAGATTGAGTGAACACTGATTCTTCAATTACAATATTCTGTGGGTCATCCTGCACCCCTGACTTTGCCAAGGCCCCCAGGAATATTACAATACTGTCAACCACCATAGCCTTATCCTGACTTTCAGCATAAGCAACACCCTCCTCCATCCCTCTTCTATTAGTAATTTTGTGAACCATGTTACCCCTTTCCCAATCTTCATCCCTTTTCCCGAGAATCTTAATCTTTGTACCAACAATTGTCACATGAGACTGGTTGCCAAAACCTACACCTCCATCTAGCAGAAGAATACAAACTGGTGTCATCATTCATCAATGGTGGTTTCCGAGCCAGCATAAACTGCTGCTGATTCCTTTTCTTCATCAGTTTGCCATTCTGGTAGTGGCCTACTGTCAACCAACACCTTACAATCTTCAAAGTAGCGACCTAACTGTTGCTTTGGAATTTCCAGAACCTCAACAGCTTTATCCCTAGAACCAATACACGTCTCTTGATCTGCATACTTCTTCATAATGTTCCCCTCTGCTATTTTCTCATTTTCCTCTATACAGGCAGTCCAGGCACCAAAATTTAGAAAAATTGTTCTCACAATGTTCCCTAATGGTTCCTCTTTCTGATATATGGCAATGTCATTTACTGACCGGTGCAGTGTGGTGGCATACTGGCATCATGTATAATGTCTGATGATATTCCATTCTCTATGACTCTATGGAATATTGCATCTCTCTCTTCGCTATTAATTCCATTAATAGCAGCATTATTTTAGGTAGCTTGATGCTCATCTACTTGTACTGTGACAGCAGTATTTGAATCATCAGCCGATTCATATTCAATGGCACTAGAGGCTTGAGTTACCACATAAGATTTCTCCTCCCCTCCCTCATCACCCTGGATGAACGCATCTTTGGAGGGAAGTTGTCACTGACTAACGTACGGCTGAAGGATCGATGCTGACTCAACTTGCGCACTGTGAGAAGCGGAAATATGCGATGAAACCTGCGGTGAGACATGTGAACTGAGACAAGTCGCGCGCTGAGACCTGCGAACTGAGACCTGCGAACTGGTAGACACTGTTCGCGACTGCGATTGCGAAGAAGTTTGTGATTGTGAACTATGAGATGAAGTTCGCGAAGAAGCCAGATAACTGGAAGGAAGTGCTCATGACTTAGAATAGACCTGTGTATGCGACGAGGTCTGCGAATTAGGCAAAACTGTTCACGATGGCGAGCTGGGAACTTCTATGTGCGACACGGTCTGCGCACTTAGCGACACTCTGGGAGAATTAGTTCGTATCTGCGAACTGAAGGACGTTGTTGACGACCGCGGTCGCCTTCTAATCTGGAGTTGTTCGTTCATCGCTGCTAGCTGTCTGGCGAGGTTTTCCGCCATTTTTTTCATGTTGGTAAGGGTCTTCTCCATCGAATCCATCCTCTTCTCCATTCTTGGTGTATAGAATTCTTCCATCGCTCCAGTTAGTTAATATTCTCGATCGATTCAGATCCTCTGTCTCCAGGAATCAAGTGCTCTGATACCAATGGTAGAACACTGGTAATCAGAAGCTCCAAATAGTATAGAAATCAATTCGAAAGCTAGGAGAATAGATCGGGAACTTTATTCACAGTAAGAATAGGTCACCAAGGGATACAGTGCTCTAGGACAATTCGAGATGCCCAGTCTCCTAGCCAAAAACTCAACTGAATACTTGCCTACCTCTTTTTCCTCCCCTCCCCTTCTATTTATACTACTACATGTACACTTACTATTATTATTATTTCTATTGTTAGCCAATGAAGCCAGGTTTCTGTCAGACACACAAAAGCGTTCGGGCTGTGAGGAGCAGTGACTAGGCAAAACTCTATCTGCTCTTCTTCTCTTCTCTTCTCTCAAACACGATGAAAGATATCTTGTGGTTGTCCTTCCTAGCGTTGTCCATAGGTTGTTTATTCCTTGAAGGCAAAGCTGATCATGCAGTTGAGTTTTGCTGGTGGTGGTTGGCAAGGCTTGTTCTACCACTTATATGTGATTTTGACATCGGGGGACTCGCCCCCTCCTGAACCGCCACCATGTTATAAGAGGAAGATGATGCTCAAATGGGTCTCCTCTTCGGTAGGACACATGCCAAGTTGACACGTGTTATACTTCCCCCTGGTCAATGCCATTAACACTAGAGTGGTTTGTGGATCATTGCTGCTTACTCGAAGTTATTTTATATAAATTTTTCAAGTTGTACTATTTGGTTTTTTACTTTAGTTTGTTGCTGTTTAGCTTTGGGAGATGGTGTGAACTTTTTCTGAGTGTTTTGAAATTTCTAGTAAGGTTAGGAGCTTGGAGACTGTTAAGGTCAAACTAAGTTTTGGGAAGCTCGGTATATTGTTAGTGATTCGAGTTGCTCCTGCAGGGTTGGTTGATTCTATATCTAATTGTAGGCAGCAGGCCTATTGTGGGGACTGGTAAACTTTTACTTTAACACTGGTTGTTTCTTATTTTCTAATATAAGCTTTTTCCTTTCAAAAAAACATGAAATGAGCATATGTAAGGATATTCTGTTCTTAGTTATCATTTTATCAGGAAACCATAGGACACTGTAGTGTACAAACTTGTTTACAAAAATGATATTCAGTGACATTTATGTAAGGCACTATAAATAAAATAAATAAAATCAAAACATACTAATTTCTTAATCTTAAACAAATATACGTGGAAAAAAGGATACCAGAATCCCTACCTCTATGACAGGAACAGATATGGTTCAACAAAGTTTCCTTTTCAGATATTGCTAATGAAAAAGACAATGGAATAACACATTATCAACACCCAGTGACTCAGTGAGGTATTCCAAAAAAACAGAGCAAGGAAAAATAATTAAAGATAATAAGTGGCATAGTAGGACAATTAATTCATACAGAAACCCTAAAGAATCAAGCAAATGAAATAACATAAAGGGTTATTCACACAATCACACCCCTTAGGCCAATGGGCCAATGGCATATATAGACCAATTACCTATGATCAGAGATCTTCTTTTCAGCTTTTGAGCTCGAACTGACTAGAGATTCAGATAAGACTTTCAACTTGTCAACCTGAAAATAACAAAAAGTTGTTTCATCTGTAGTGTGGATTGCTTCAGCTATAGAGCAACTCATGTTCAACGAAACATGTGATGAGCTATGACATCGACATTTAACAGATTTTTTAAAAATTGAAAAGGAACAAGATGCACCATACTAATAAACAAGGAGCATTTTGCCACTTGGCACTAATGCATCATTTAGATTATTAAAGAGACAGTAGACATAAAGACAAAAGGGTTGTGCACCTTTTGAGCATGAATTTCAGGGGAGTCCCCGTATTTAAGAGTTTTCTTCTTCAGTAGAAGTTCTTCCAATTTTGAGCAGACTCGGATAAGTACAAGTGCTTCCTTCAGAGCCTGTTGGAATAAATGTCAAAAGTCTATAATAAAAAATACAATAAGCCATGCACACTGCAGACTCATGGAAAATTGGAAATGCTTTGCCAATGTTTCATACTTAATAGTTACTACACAGACATTATAAACTGTAATTGCTATTCGAACTATCCAATTTGAGTATTTGACAATAAGAAACGTGGCCCTGGTCTGTTACCACATTGAGTCAATCATCGAATAGCAGAACACAATAAGAAAAATAACAGGAACAAAGTGTTAAGAGCAAAAACTGGGTTCACCTCTATGGTGGGGGCAGATTCTTTGGAATTCTTTTCATGAACTTCGCCAACATATCCCTTCTTTTCTCTTATATCAACCAGCCTCTTCTTGAGCATTGAGACCTCAGCATCAATTCTGCAGTAGTATGTAGCTTAAGGCCAAGAATTATAGCTTGGGGAAACAGTGTGATTTATCATCTAAAACTCTAACCTGGATTTACATCCATGGAAAGAAGACAGGAAATCAAGTAATATCAGAGGTTTTAATACCTTCCAAGATCAGCATTAACTTTCAGCCCTGTGATTGCTCCTTCAGCAAATTGGAGAAGTTCCTCTCTCTTTGCCTGACAAGAAAAAGAAAGTTTAATACTTTAAATAGAACGTCACAACTAGAATAAATGATCAGCTACACAGGCCATGAGGCTAAAACCTCAATTTTTTACTCCCTCAGTCCCAAACTGTAAGATACATTTACTATTCACTTGGTCAACAAAAATCACTCTTAATCTTTTTCTTTATATATCAAAAGTTTATGAAATTTGTATTATTTTTTGCAGGTTTTGTAGCGGTTTTAATGTAGTTTCTGAATATGTAAATTTTATTTTCTAAAACTAATTTGAGTGTTCACAGGGATCAATTTGTTTTATCGTCGGTCAAACATCGTAAACCGTAAAGTATCTTACAAATTGGGATGGAGGGAGTATTTCTTGTTGAGACAATATATATTTTTAACTGAACAGATATGCTACTATAAAGTCACTACCAACACACTTGCACAGCACATCACTGAAAATTATCGCAAAAAATGTACTACTAGCTATTTTGCTGCATGAGAGCCATCAAAATTTAACAAGTTCCGCAGAATGAAAGTAAAAATTCAAATAGTTTCGTATTGATAGTTAACGTTCAGCCTTTACCAGTACTTCATCTTCATAGCCTGAAAATGCTTTTGAAAGATCCTGTATACTGCTGACTATTGCATTGTGAACTTCTCTTCCTCCAGTAAGACAAAGTCTGCACATAATGATGTTGTTTAGTGTTCTTCCCTGCGTTAATACAACTTTTTGCTAAACCCTAGCGACACTTCCATGGTTAAAATTTAATCATGAAATTGATCGAATTCAATGTATGACACTTTCCAAATCAATCAAATCCAATTGAAAAATACCCGAAGTGCCCTCACTTTGTGTACATTCCAACATTCTATGTGCAAGTGTATTTGGGACATAGTCTTGAACTAAATTTGGTCAATTGGAAAATATTAATTGCTAAATTTGCTCAAAGTAGCCAATAACTGAAAGTGGAAATGTTAATTACAGTCAATAAACTTAAAAATTTAACTCATGAACCCATCCATGATACATCACTTAAAGAGGGAGAGAAAGAAAATGAGATGACAAACATACAACAGAGGAAATTTTAAGAGGTCCAGTGCCGTACATAAAATATTTTGCACTTGGTATTGGTTGTTGTTGGGATCTCATCATTTAATTCTATGAAATACTATCCTCCTGTTTTATTTGCAACACAGGAGACGGGCACATGTTTTAAGAAAGTCTTATAACATTTCATTGTTCCTAGCTTGCCCTTATTTGCACTGTTGATTATCTACTTTTGTTCAGAATGTCTGACAGCAAAACCCATGGGCCATTCTTCTTTCCTTTTCATATCATCTCCTTCATCTTGATTCCCTATTCTTTCCATTGCTGTAAATGTGACGTGAGAGCAGCAACCACCTACCATCATCTATGTTGGCGCTATGATATCCGAAAATTAAAGTGTGTAAGCTATCGGCGGCCCATAGACCTTGAAACCGGTCGGTCAATGCTGGTGAGAGCTCCGGATCCAGAATCTGTAATCAAGCCGGAATGGTGTATGAAGCTGAGGCACTGAATAACTTTAGAGCATTGGCTGCAGTTTTGCAGCGATCGAGGTTGTACAGGGCGTACAGTGGTGAGGACGTCAATGGGCGGCGAGTCATTCTGTTTTCTTCTCTCCCGTCGGTGGCCAAGAAAGTTTGATCGTGAGGGAGGAAAGGGTCGGGTGCAATTTATTCATCTTGAAAGTCCGGCATATTTCATACAAGAATTTATGGCCAAGAAATTGCTTCAAGATATGGATGTATAAAGGATGGAATAGGAGAGAGAGGTGGTTAGCATGGATAATTGAGGCCTTGAGGGTATTGAAGATAATTGCACACTTTTTTATATCTTAAAATAGAAGTGTTGCAATTATTATGAAACTTCCCAAAAAGGAAAGTGTTGCAATTAAAAAGAAATGGAGGAAGTATATGACTAGACAGATGTAATTTAGGTATTAACTACCACACAAATGTAAATTAGGTATCTCACATTTAATTTACAGCATGCATACATGATTTATGGCCCCTTCAAACAACACATTTATTTGTATAATCACATGTAATCACCAATCCTAACTTATCCAATTCTGGTCAATCTATGTTGACTAGAAATACTTTTTTTTACTCAATTAGCATAAAAAAGTTGCTCAAAATTCAAAGTTATAGTTCTAAGCTCAAAACATTCTTCTAACTTCCAAGTTTTTGTTCATGTTAGGCTCGAGTTGAAAGCTAAAATATCAATTCCGAAAAGGCAGGATTCAGACATAATGTTGAAGTTACCTAGTCAGGTTAAACTTTGCTATCCTAGTCTCGTCCTGTAGATATACTGTACACCAAGCTTGAACCATTTCTATATGATTGGCTAGAGGGGGGTGTCGAAAATACGCAACTGTAAGTTTAACAAGTGTAGAATAGCTTGCATGTGTTCATGTTTTAGAGTTTCCACACACAACACATTGGGAGGCCCATATAACTCTTATACAAGGAAGTGTAATCCTTGTCTTATATTCCCTCCATCCCTTAAAACCTTGCCATCTTTCCTTTTTGGATGTCCCAAAAACTTTGTCACTTTCTGGTAAGATCAGAAATAAGAGGCTAAGAATTGAGTGGCTAAACTCTCCTACTTTCTCTCTCACAGTAAGTATCTCACAAATGAGCGATAGTAGAAGCCAAGGGAGAATCTCCAAGTCTGGAATTAATATTAATTCTACACCCACAGCCTGAATAAGGCTAGACTATTTATAAAGAAGGAAATACAGCTGACCCATAACTGACTCATTCATGATCTAATAACTAACTGACACATTAACCGACTCCATCCATGATCTAATAACTGCCCTGGTGGACTGATGCATGACACCAAACCCCACTTATTTCTCTAACTGACTCATTTAAACAAATAAATTACTCCCTCCGTCCCATAATTTACTTCCGTAGTACAAATGGCACACAGATTAAGAAAGTGGGTTTTGTGTGGTGGAGAGTTGTGCAGAGGAGAGAGAAATGTGAAAGAATTGCTGTGAACCACGAATTCTTTGCCAAAAAGGGAAAAGGAAGTTCTTTTTGGGACGGACGAAAAAGGAAAGTTGGAAGTATTTTCAGGGACGGAGGGAGTAATAAATAAATAAATGAAGACTCAGTCAACAATTGTTCCTTGTTTCTTGCGGCTCTGATCTGTCAGCACCCTATCATTACCCCCTCCTTTGAAAGTCGACTTGTCCTCAAGGCGAAATTCAGGAAATTGCTGCACTAAGAACTCATAGTCTTCCCAAGTAGCCTCTTCTGTGGGACGAGCGTGCTGATATGCTGCAGGTATGGGTTGTAACAAACCAGCAGGTGATAATGCTTCATATTTGTTTTTTTGACAAACAAAGCATTGTTGAATGAAAGATTTCACACCAGATTTCATGTGTTGCCAAAAAACAGAACCAGAGAGTCGTTTCAAAGTTTTAAGGAATCCTCCATGACCACTCGAAGCAGTTTCACGTACTGTGATTTTGTTGAAGGCCCGATAGTCCACACACATACGCAATGAATTATTTTTCTTCACCAACAGAACTAGACTTGCAAATGGACGTGAGCTATGACGAATGAACCCTTTGTCGAGAAGGTCATCTACCTGTCACTTAATTTCATTCCTTTGGAAATATGGGTGCTTGTAAGGACTCATGTTGGGAGGTTGAGATATTGGGATCAGAGGGGTGGCATGGAAATGATCTCTGAAAGGAGGCAAAGCTACTGGTTCTGCAATTACAGCTTCAAATTCCATGAACACCCTTTCCATATTAAGTGCGTCAGGAGTCAGGACTAGGTTCCCTAGATGCAGACTCCACTGTGGTCATAAGATTAAAACTAGCAGGTTGACACTCTTTCTTTGGTATTCCCTGTAACTTATATTCCTTCCCATTCACCTGGAAGATGAGGAATATCTCATTCCAATTAGATTGAATGGTATTGAGTGATGCAAGCCATTTAATTCGTAGTATCATATCAGAATCCACAAGGGAAAAGGGATAAAAACCTTGGGTGATGGTCAAACCTGGAGGTTGTACTGAAATCTCCTTGCACACACAGTTGCAACGCACAACATTACCGTCACCCAGCTGAACCCCAATTGTCTGAGTAGAGGAGGTGGCCAAGTCAAGTTCCCTTACTAGTGAATCTGATATGAAATTGTGAGTTGAGCCACTGTCCACTAACAACAATACTTCTTTGTTAGCCAATAAGCCACGCAGTTTCATTGTTGTTGCTGTTGGACTACCCAGGATGGCATTAAAAGAAATCTCGGCATCTATTGTTGGTTCTTGTTCTGTGTCTTTGGCGAATTCCAAAGAGATTGGCATTGAATGCTCATCTTCTACAACTTCCAACAGCGAGAACGTAGTAGAATAGATATGGCTTGGTCGGAATGGGTCCCCACAACGGAAACACAACCCTTTGTCACGACGTTGTTGTTTTGTCGCATCCCATGAACTTGCTGCTTTGGAAGGTGCTGAATATGAGGCGGCGCCCGAATTTCCTGGTATCACTTCCTTATCATGTGCAGATGCAGCGCTACTTTGAGTAAGATTGGGAAAGGGCCTATTCTAGAGGTATACGAATTGGGCCTGGTTCCTTTCCCTTGGGCCAATTTTTTCTCAAACTCAAGGGCTAAACTGGCGGCTCTGTACACGGACATGGGCTTGTGTATCCTCACCTCTGATCAGATGTCTTCTGGGAACCCATTTAAGAAAACCCCAAGGAGGCAATGCTCCGGCCAGTTTGTGACACATGCTACTCGACGCGCCCAGTCTTGCCGATATTCATGTACGCTACCCGTCTGATGGATGTTGCATAGATGTTCGTCAGGATTCAAGTACTCCGGCGGCCCAAAATGTTCATTGAATGTGCGCACCAGTTCATCCCAGTAGAGCGGCGTGCGTTCAGTGTTTATCCAGAAGAACAAGTCCAAAGCGTCACCTTCTAGATGCATCACAGCCACTTCCACTCGGTCATCCTCTGCAATCGCAATATTATTTGAAGAACTTTTCAGCCTTTAGCACCCACCCTCTTGGGTCGCCGCCGTTGAATTTGGGGGAATCAAGCCTTGCAAATGGAGGACGAGGTCTATGAATTTCCTCCTCTTCATCCACATCGTTAGCCCAGTTCCTCTTTTTCTTTCCTTTGTGCTCCTGCAACTGAATCTCTAGTGCCGAAATCTTCTCTCGCAATTCATCCAGCAAGTCTAGCTTAGCCGCAATGGCCGTCAATGGGTCGATGTCTCCAAGGTTGTCGCCAGTGGAAGAACGTGTGGTCACCATGATTGATCAGAACGTATCTCTGATACCAAATGGTAAGATCAGAAATAAGAGGCTAAGATTTGAGTGGCTAAACTCTCCTACTTTCTCTCTCACAGTAAGTATCTCACAAATGAGCGATAGTAGAAGCCAAGGGAGAATCTCCAAGTCTAAAATTAATATTGATTCTGCACCCCCAGCCTGAATAAGGCTAGACTATTTATAAAGAAGGAAATACAACTGACCCATAACTTACTCATCCATGATCTAATAACTAACTGACACATTAACTGACTCCATCCATGATCTAATAACTGCCCTAGTGGACTGATGCATGACACCAAACCCCACTTATTTCTCTAACTGACTCATTTAAACAAATAAACAATAATAATAAATAAATGAAGACTCGGTCAACAATTGTTTCTTTTTTCTTGCGGCTCTGATATGTCAACACCCTATCACTTTTCCTTTTAATCAACTATTTTTGTGATTCCTTTTATTTCTCTCCTCTGCAAAAATCTCAACCACACAGTCAAACTTGGCAAAGTTTTAAGGAACAGATGGGGTATCTTATTGTATTCTATTTCAACAATACTTTTGTTCTACATAATTTTGTTTCCACCATGTAGTGGGTATGTATGAGGCTTGTACTACAAGTGTCTGTACTAGTGTAAAGAGGACTAAGAGTTCCCTATTACTATCGGAGTGCACCAACGATTGGTTTTGAGTCCTTTCTTATTTGCAATAGTCATGGATGAACGTACAAAGTCAATTCAAAAAATATACCGTAGTGCATGATGTTTGCCGACGATATTGTATTGATTTATGAGACACAATCTGGTGTTAAAACAAAGTTGAAAGTATGTCGAGAAACTTTAGAGATCAAGGGTTTCAGACTGAGTCGAAGCAAGACCGAGTATATGGAATGCAAATTTGGTCGAGGTAAAAGTAGTAGTAAGAGTGGGATTATCCTTGATGGCAAAGAGATACCGGTGTGTGATATGTTCCGTTATTTGGGCTCTATAATTCTGAAGGATGGTGAATTAGATGGAGATGTATCCCAGAGAATCAGAGCAAGGTGGATGAAGCGGAAGAGTGCATCAGGATTTCTATGTGATCGAGGTATGTCGACTAGACTCAAAGGTAAATTTTATCGGACAGCAATAAGGCATGCACTAATGTATGGCTTAGAGTGTTGACGGTGAAACAATGTCATATTCAAAAGATGAGTGTGGCGGAGATGCATATGTTACGTTGGATGTGTGGACATACCAAAAAAGGCCGCTTCAGGAATGAGATAATCAAACAAAAGGTGGGAGTAGCACCTATAGAAGATAAGATGCAAGAGTCTCGATTGCGGTGGTTTGGTCATGTGTGTAGAAGACCGGATGATGCACTTGTTAGACGAGTTGAGAGCTGCAGAGAAAAGGCGGGTAAGAGGGGGAGGGGAAGACCCAAACAAACTTGGATTAGATGAATCAGAACTGATATGCTTCTTCTGGGGTTGGAAGAGAGTATGACTTTGAACAGAGCAAAGTGGAGAGCGCATATACGTGTGGACGATTAATCTCTTTCTTCCTTTTCTCTCTCTTTCTTTTATGTTTTATTTTATTTATCATTCTATGTTCTTATGTCATTTTCATCTTTTATTTGTCTTATGCCCTTTATCTCTTTTATCTTTTATCTATCTTATGTTCTTATGTTATTTTTTTTACCTTATCGTTTTATTTTTCTTATCTTTCTTCTCTTTTTGGAATCTGATAACATGGATCGAATCATGTTAGTCGACCCCAAAATCTTTTGGGAATAACGCTTGGATGTTGTTATTGTTGTATGTAATGGGTAGCTAGTTAACACCAACAGCTAGCCACATTCTATTTAATAGGTTTCTCTTATCTCCAGAGAATCCTTAAGAGTTTAAATGTCAAATGCATGTGTATATTTCGAACAACCAAAGCATATTTCCGTTAAGTTACAATAGATTCCCTCCGTCCCGAATTGTAAAACACTTTACGATTTACGATGTTTGACCGACGATAAAGCAAACGGATTCATGTCCGCGCTCAAATTATTTTTAGAAAAAAGAGGGGAGATTTCCCAAAATAGGAGTAAATGAAGTTTGAAATTCCAAAATAGGACTACTTTGTTTTTATTCCCGAAATGGGACTAACATGGCAGTATTTACTGTCATCTTGTAGCCGTGACTGCCAAATAGTTGCAGTACAGTGCATTTAACATGACAGTATTTATTATAATTAATGACAGTATTTTTCAATCATGGCAATATTTTTCATACATGACAGTAATAACTCCTATTTCGGGAAGAAAAACATATTAGTCCTATTTTTGGAATTCCAAATGTCATTTGCTCTTATTTTGGGTAATTTCCCAAAAACAAGTTACATATTCAGAAACTATATTAAAAGTTTTACGAAGTCGCGAAAACCAGAATCTAATTTGATAAAAAGTTGATATATAAATTAAGAGATTAAGAGTGATTTGTGTTGACCAAGTGAATAGGAAAAGTATCTTACAAAATGGGACTGAGGGAGTATCAAGTAATAAAAACTGAAAAGTGAATTAGTAGACTTACCCAAACATTTCAAGTAGGAGAGAAACTTCTTCTTCATTTGGTGCTTCAAGAATCTGAATGAAAAAGGGTTAGGATATAGTTACCATTGAGGCTCGACAATTTACAGCTAAAGGTTAATAAATTACATTCAAAAACGGGACGCCGAATATGGACAAAGAAAAAAGAACTAACACTCTTTTAATGAGGAGATAATACTTCGGTAAATCTCATGGCTAAATTACGTAAAGTTTGTGCATAACCTAATTTGTAGAAGACAAATGAAACTAATTACAATACTTTGGCAACCCTGGAAAGAAGAAACAATCTTTATGACATACCATACATATAGATATGCCCTCCAAAGCTTGACTGTAAAGGAAAACATCCCGAAAATTCATTGGTTCGCCACCCATCTCCGAGTCATAATACAACACCTATCAATAATAAGGCATTAGAACAAGTACTCTAATGGGAATCTGACCATTAAGCAAGACGGTAAAGATGTCAAGAGTAAAACTGCTACCCATATTAAGAAGGATGTGACATTATACTTTCTGTAGTAGGGCTAAATGAAATACAAAGAGATCTCTTATTGAGCAATAGGTGAAGGGAGTCACCCATAACAACAATGCAGGAACATTCACACAGCTTTTTTCAAACAGTTGATTCAATTGATAGATTAAACTAGAAAAGGAGTATGGGGTACACTGTAAACAAGAAAACAAGCTCAAATATTCTGACTTTTCCTTCTCGGATAAACAAACCCGAGGTTGAAAGAAAGAAACAAGACAACCCAAGATAAAGGATAATATCCTTTGTAATTGATTGGGTTTTGCATTATATAACCAGAAAACTAGTCAAAAAACTGAGAGCTTTTGATGTGAAAAAATGGCACCAAATTGTTCTACTCACTAGAGATTGTTTTCTTGGGCTTCCTTTTGGTTCCTCTGATGGAGAGTTCTCCTCATTATTTTTCTCCTTATCATCAATGGGGTCTTCAGATGCCTTTTCGATCTCTTTTAACACTGCTAACCATCTCTTCATTAACTGAACTCGCTCTGTTCCCCTACAGGAAACAGATGCATCTTCCAATCTTTTAACGGCCTGTTTAAAGCTTTTGAAGTTCCTATTTGTCTGACGTGACCACATGATACAGAAAGTAAGAAGTAAGGGTCAAGAGTAAGAAAAATAATCAGTCGATACTAAGCAATCATAAGCCTTAAACTCAATCACACGCACAAGAGATGCACTAAACAAAAACTGAGGTTACTTCAATTTCCTCCCGTGTGACATTCAGATCAAATCATTTGGGGTGTCGAGAAATTATAGATCACGTTATGGTTAACTGTTCAGTCACTTCAGTTTCCTTCAGCTGTTAGCCTCATTACTAGCCTTTTAAGAACTTGAGGAGTACTGTGTAAGAGGTAGAGCAGTGGGAAAAGAAGCAACTTTGTGTAACCTAAGTACCTAATCCTTTAAGATATACAGAAACTCAAAACCATGAATCTTCTATAGTTGTGAAAAACAGTTCAAACACATTTTTAGACACCCTTAGTCATATGCTTCTTCTTTTCACCCTTAGTCATATGTACTTCCATGGGCAGTGGGTTTCTATTCTGAACAGAACACTGTGACAACAAATTAGGGGGTGCTTGAACATGGCTAAGGAACAGACTAACATAGAAAGCCAACAAACTGTTACAGACATAGCCCAACTAAGATCAGAACAAGGCCATAAGTCCAGGTGTAGAACTCACTCCCAAAAGACTAGCCAATTAGGATGAGGGGACACCTAGCTTATAAGCCACCGATCAAGCCCATACTTGATCGGTGTGGGATCATTAAAATACCTCACGCTTTGAAGAGCCAACGTCCTCGTTGGTCATGGTTGTCACCCCAGGGCCCAAGCCACAACTCCATAGGGCATCACTCCGAGTGTTGGGACAGAGAAGATGGGGACGGCTCTGATACCAATTGTTACGGACCTAGCCCATACTAGGCCCAGAACAAGGCCATAAGCCTAGGTATAGAACTCACTCCAAAAGACTAGCCAATTAGGAGGAGGGGACACCTAGCTTATAAGCTACTGATCAAGCCCATACTTGATCGGTGTGGGATCCTTACACAAACATTACTAAATCGTTCTCTTCTACTAGCCCAACAAGAATGCTAGCCCTGACACCAGTACGCATCCCATTACAGATTTTCAAATATAAGCACTGAAAATATGCTGCTTCCAATGCCTCATGAACAATGCGAAGCTCCAAAAATGATGAAAAAATACAAAACAAAATTGAGAGAAATATGCTTTACCGCACGAAATTTGACTGTGAAAATAGTCTTATTCAGCCATTAAAAATCCTATATAAGGGTTCGACAATCATTCTGGTGAGTAAATACTAACGCTAATCAAGAAATGCTGGTGAAATTCAGTGCACACACTTAATCAGTTTCTCAGACATCACCCTAGAAATATTCTTCTGGTAAAAACGAAGACTGATAGTTTAGAAATTACAATACGATCCTGGAGGATTTTGGCGCCCTCGGCGACGGCGTGGCCGGCATGTTGGACGACGGTGTCTGCGTAGTTTTTCACGGTGCGCGTGAGGTTGTTTTTAGTCCCAACCTCCGCGGCTTTGTTCATCGCCGATCTGAACCAGGACATTGTTTTTATGTATCGATCAGATACCAGACTGATTCACTTGGGACATTCAATGCAAGCGTTGAGCTTGGAGGATCGCCTGTTTAATCCTCAAATGCGACTAAATTGAGTCAACTACTTGGATAACTGTCAAACTTCGATAAGTGAGACTATCTCAAGTATCTCGTAAATGAATCTAAAAATTGTGCGATTAAAATTAGGGTGTCAGGACAGTTCCCGTAGTTTTGCACAATTTTTTTTTAAAAAATCGCATGAACAGTACATGCGTGTACAGTAACTGTTTTTTTTCTTTTTGTCCCAGTAACATGAATGATGTAACTCGCGCGTAAAGAAATGTAACTCACGTTGATGAGAAATGTAATCGCAGGTCAGTCAAAATGTAACTTGTCCAATACGAAGCATAAGAAATAAAACATTGATTTCAATGTAAACAATGAATAAAAAGAGTCTAATTGCTCAATTATTTATGCAAATGGTGAATATATATTTTGTTTTTTATATCATGACAATAAAAATGATTTTTTAAATTTTTTTTGTTTTAATAGTAGGAGTTAATTTTTGGGTGTAACTCATGTTATTACACATGTAACTCACGTATTAAACTATGTAACTCGCTTATAAAAAGATGTAACTCGGTGTATTATCAAATGTAACTCAGGATATAAGATTACAGAGAGTATATTTTAACCTTAATTATATGTGGTTTGATATAAAATAACTGAGTTTGAAATTTAGAAGGGGCATTTTCGATCTTCCATTGATCCACTCCCAAACAGATTCGATCATCTATTTAACAAACCTATCATCTCTCTGCAATCTGTATCCTTCTCAGAGCGATAAAAAAATTAGTCTGCAGCGCCACCACAACATGAAGATCAGAATGGAAACGGAAGGGAATAGAAGTTGTCTGGCTTCCCAGGGTTACTCTGCTTTCCAATTGCAAACTAACTTTCCTTTTATGTGGTCACTTTTAGGTGAAAATTGGACCACATAATTTCAATGTTTATTTGTGTGCCAAGACTTGAGTGGAGCTTCAAGGTTCCTGAAGCTTGAACGGATGGAGGAAGCAGAGTTCGTAGATCAACAGGAAGTGGAACGGAGTGGGAAATAAAAACAAAGCTCCGCTCTCTTTTTTTTTACCGTAAACGACACCGTATGGGGATCGGCACACCATGCGCATGGTGGGCCGATCCCACGGTATAATTTGCAGTGTCAGTAGGTTTGGTTTCGTAGCTTTAGGTTTTAGTGGGTGTCATTTTTTAGTAGGTCATTTAAGATCGGTTTCGGTTTTTAGTCGATCGATTTTAACGACTTTTAGGATAGATGAAACCAGGAATCGGACAGCAAAACTCAAGTTGTCTTGATCAATTTGTATCGTTTTCGGTCTATTTTAGCCGTTTTTGCCAGGTTTTGTTGGTCAATTTTCGTATGACCAATTTTTTAAGCCAAAAGTATGAACCCTAAACCGAATAACCGATTGATTAGTCACTTCCGATCGGTTTCGATTTTATCGGCTCGATTTTGGTCGGTCTTGGCTTTGGTCGGTCGGTTTTGATTTTTCATTTTTTTTGTTCACCCCTAATTAAAAGGAGAAAAACATGAGTTTTTTTCCCGAATTGATGCTAATTAAATAAATAAGGGACATTGGTCGTAAATGTCAGGAAAAAACAGGGAATATGCTTACGTAGGACTCCAAGTACTTTTAAGCATACATATGACTAAATTTCAGTGTTATTCCTATTCTACCCTTAGTGAAGTGTTCGCACCAGTCAATTCCCCAAAGCCCTAACCCCATCTTTTGTTTTAATTTCATCGATGAATTTTCTCCAAATATTCCTGCGTGACGGACGACGATCTATTGGACGACAAGTGAGGTTATGAAATACGATGGCAACGAACGGAAAACTCCATTGACGACAGTGAGATGGTGACACAAGATGACTGCAAATGTTTGATGGAAAAGGTCATATTGTTTCCTCTTCTAAGCACCTCTCTTATGTTTCATCTTTTCATCGTTGATCCAGAGCTCTTTTCGTATTTAGCCTTTAAAAATCCAAACTTAATCTGAAAATGTCATCAAAATTACATTCTTACACTTCACAAATTCCATATTTCCCTCTGAAAATGACATTCATATGGCATTCTCGATTCATGCTGGCATTCTGGTGATAATAGTGGCATAAGCGGCGGGGTCAGCCAGATCTACAACAATCGGGTCTGAACCTGCAACAGCGGAGCTCGGATCTAAAGTGGTGGCGGCCAAATCTTCAGGGCCGGCGACCGAGGGTGGCCAGATCTGGCCAGATCTACGGAGGCGGCAACCAAATCTGCAGAGACAACGATTAGATCTGTAGCGGTAGTGGACATATATGTAGCGGTAGTGGACATATATGTAGCGGCAACAAGTTTTGCAGTGGTGGCGGCGGCCGGCGATGGTCTGGGGTTTGTCGGCGGTGGTTAATTTTGGCAAGCTTCAAGGGTACATCTGTTCAACTACAAATAATAATTCCTATTTGGAGAAATTTTAAACTTTGCTCCTATTTTAGCAATTAAAGATTTTATTTACTCCTATCTTGATAAATATCCCAATAAATAATTCTTAAAATATTGATAGGTTAAAAATAATTTCCAAATTACCGCTGGCTAAACCGTGGTTAAGGAAAGCCACCGCTTCAAGTGGAGGTTCTATAAGTCCCTACTCCTACTCACCGCTCATTAACGAAACACGGTCCTCTTCCTCTCAAACAAGCTCACCCCTGCGACTGTTGCGAGAAGAACAGTGACAACTATTCGTATTTCTGTCGGAAATCGTCTCAAATAACTGTGAAATCAAGGGGAAAGGGACACGGTGTACCCGAGGTCATTTGTGTTCCATTCTATCGACTTTCAACCGTTTGAATCGAGGTATTTCACCATTTTTTGCTAAAGCTACTTTTTTTGTTCGAAATTGCTATGTTTTTGGATTATTTGCTTTCTATTTGATGTTATGAAATATATAAGTTGTTGTTGTTATTAGTATGCTTGATTTTATATAATTTGTAGGAATGAATTATTTATTGTGTTAGTTGGATTGAATTTGATACATGGGTTCGTTTGTGAAAGAGTAATGTAACATATTATTAATATGTATTTATATGATTTTTATATGAATGAAATCATAAAAATGAGATATATGATTTGATTCAATTTGTTTGAATGAAAGTAATTGTAGTTGAATTTTTAATGTGCGGCATACGTCATAGTTTTTTTGGAATGAAATATTAGTAGAATATGAACACTCCAAATAACTTGTCCTACTATTTGCAACGTTGTTAATTGTTGGGGTTCCGAACCGCAACAAATAGTCTAAAATGACCACAACAAATAGCATTTTTCTAGTAGTGATGAGACAAATAATGAATTTATTTCTAACTATCTTGATAATGTGAAATTTATCAATGCCATTAATGGGCAGAGGTCAGAGGATAATATGTGTATATATTTTCAAAAAAAAATGTAATTTTTAATATTTATAAATACGCCCCCATAATTTTTAAGAGTTTTTGCCACTTTTGATCCTCCGATTATTATGTCATTGACACTTTTGGTACTAGACTTTGGTTTTTTCCACTTTTAGTCCTTCACTATTGTGTTAGAGACACTTTTGGTACCCACATATGCGTATCCTACTTTTTTGGTTTTGTCGTATCCCCGTCATACCTGTTTCCACTTTGCATTTCCGCGTACCCGTATCGGTGCTACATAGGGTTCAAGTTCATAATTTGCCTATGGGTTACTTTACTATGAAAGTTGCTAAACTTGTTGATATTGAACAAAGTTAGTTTAAAGATTCATGAAGACCATATATGAGGTTGTGAGTTGGTCTGGACAGAAGGAAACCTTCGAGACGAAAAGTGAAGTTGGGAAAAGATGAGAGAGTGGTTCTGGGTGGATTTAAAGTATGAGAAACTCCCGATTTTTTGTTTTATTTGTGGTCTGATTGGTCATGTTGGTTGATTTTTAATTTCCTCGGGCGTATAACAAGGGAGGTGGAGAGACAGTCAAGACATATGGTCCGTGGCTTCGAACATGGAGTGGTAGAGGTAGGGTGATGGGGGGAATAAATGGTTAGTTAGAGATGGTGCACATGCAACTGCTCGTGTGGAGCATAATGGCGTAATGACTAGTGGGGTATTTGCAGATGGTATAGTTGGCGAGGTTCAGGGTGTGATTCAGTTGTGGTTCTGGTGTAAGGGGGTTTCACAGTGTTTGAAAGCGGGAACATCAACTGCTAGCCGCTTGGGAGAGCCAAAGAGGAGGTCGTGTGTCTTAGAACCAAGAACATGAAGATCCGATTGAAGGCGCTATGATTGTAGGCAACCAAAAAACGTGGAAGAGGCGGGCCTAGGGCTCTAGACTCACCTAGGTCTTATCCGAAAGTTTATTTATTTAAGTACTTTTCTTTTGTTGTTATTCGTTCGTATATGGATTTTAGTTTCTATTTTTGTCGTATTGTTTTTGCCTAGGATGTCTTTTATTTGGTTTTTATCTTTGTTATGTGTCAAGCTCAGATTGATCATAGTTGACTTGCATGTGCCCATTTGTGGATTAACAGGTCATATTGCTCCTGAGTGGATTATTGACTCAGAGTCTGGTCCTATGGATGGACACGGGCTGGGCCAGTTTCGGTTCGGGCCTAGGCCCGGCCGGGCTTTTTTTTGGGAATGGGTGAACCCGAACCAGCCCGGGTAGTCGGCGGTTCCGGGCCGGTTCTGGTTCAATTTTTTTTTGATTTCTTATTTATTTCACCCCCACCCCTCAAACCCCTCGGAAATACCCAACCCAACTAAACCCAGCCCAAACCCAAAAAACAAAAGAAAACAAAAATGGCCCGAATCGGGCCCCGCCCGGCTCGGCCGGTTTACTAAATTGAAGGCCCGTACCCGCCCAGCCCCAATCCCCGGGCCGGGCCTAGGCCCAGAACCGGTTACCCAAGACCGGGTCGGGCCGGTTCACGGGTCGGGCAGCCCGGGCCCGTTCCATCCCTATCTGGTCCAAGGGCGTATGATCGGGCTATTTGTTTGGTCTTACTGACTTGTTTATAGGGTCCGGCCTTGATGTCACATAGTTGGAGTATGATATTACAATATAAGCTTATTTCTTTAAGAAATACATTAATGAAACTTTTTCTCTATTAGTAAAAAACTTTTAAAAATCAGATTATGAAACTTTGTAATGAGATGAATTCAACAATATTTTTCAAAAAAATAATTCAAATACATTAATAAATAAAATGTAGTCAAAGTAGAGTACATTAATAGTGTGTAAATTCAAATGTTGCAACTATTATGATATGGAGGATAGTATATATTTAAGTTGAAATAATTGCCCTAAATAAGACTAAAACATGGTTAAAATTCCACAATAGGACATTAAGTTTATTATTCCCTAAATAGGTGATGCACACTAATTAGTAGTGCATAATTATATGTTTTTATGTTTGATTTATGTTGATTGTTTGACGTTTTATTTAGTTTGTAAACATTTATGTGATTTCAGTTGTAATTGTATTTTATTCTTTATTTATAAGTTGTAAAGTATAGTTAGGATTTGTGGTGTTGGAAAGGAAGACTTTGAAGAGAAGAAAACAAGAAATTTGACTGCCCAGGAGTGAAACCCGACCGGGTAGAAACCCCCACCCGGTCGGGTATGATTTAACAGACGAAATTGCCAAGAAAGTCACTGGACCCGGTCGGGTCCCCTACTTGACCCGGTCGGGTCAGATGTGACCCGGGACAAAACAACGTGCAAAGATCACCAGAACGTGGCGGATTATCTGATTTTGACCGGACCCGGTCGGGTAAGTACTTGACCCGGTCGGGTACCCGGCCAAAGGTGTTGAAAAACACCTATAAATAGCACACTTTTTCTTCTCTAAAAAACCATTCCTTCTTCCATACTCTTAAGCTCAGTTTAGAATAGCATTTCTTTATATTTTTCTAGCTATGTTTAGTCTCCAAATGAGGAGCTAAACTTCCATTCTTGGTGTTGCTCTTGAAGCTTGTTGATTATTAAAGTTGTGAGTTATTTTCTTAACTTCTTTCCTTGAATATTAATTAATAGTTCTTTCCTTAATACCATCTCTATATTAATGTTGGGGAGTGTTGCTAAGATGACAATTAGTTAACATCTCGACATTAGTTAGAATGGTATTTTCTTCTTCTATATTAATGTTGGGGAGTGTTGCTAAGATGACAATTAGTTAACATCTTGATATTAATTATAGTAGGATTCATCTTCTTTAATAATATTCTTCCTTGAATATTAATTAATCCCTACTCATATTTCATATTAATATTTTGAACATTACTTAAAGGATCAACTAGTTTTGTTTCATATATTAATTATTACTAGAAACGATCAACGAACCGATGGTTAATCGTTGATGGTTTCACAAGTAAGTAACTTCGGTTTATTAATGCACGGTCGTGGTTAATAAATGATACGTTCCTAATTTCCATATTTATGTTTATGTTTTTAATTAGTTTTGCTTGACTTTTACTTTGGAAATTACACACTTTTGGTGTAATAGATTAGATTGTTAAATTCTTGTAAATAGGTAAGATTACATATATTCTGAGCTCAAGCAGGTATTGATCACTCGAAGTACAGTTGGTGAACCCAAAAATTGGAAAGAAGGTGCAAAAGTTCAAAGACAAAAGAAGATCCTGAATTTTGGTCTATACTCGGTCGAGTATTAGCTATACTCGATCGGGTATTAGGTTGGAACTTCAAATCGGATCAGATCCGAAGACAAGGGAACATGCAGGGAAGATCTCGGCCACAATTTTATGTCTATACCCGATCGGGTAGACCGACATACCCGATCGGGTATGCCTTTGAATTTCAAACGAAGATCGGTCGAGTATGGTCCGAATACCATTTTCTAAGCATACTCGACCGGGTATTCATATATACTCGATCGGGTATACTCTTAGAAAATAGCCTGAAACCGGTCGAGTATGCCTCGGATCGAGTGTTACACACGTACTCGATCGGGTACCATGTATATACCCGATCGAGTACCCAAATCCCATCCCAAAAACCTATAAATACACCTCCTTTCCTTCACAAAAAGAGATCCAATTCCTTTATATATCTAAGCTCAGTATAGAATAGCTCTTTCTTTATATTTTTCATCATGTTTAGTTTCCAAATGATGAGCTAAACTCTTCCATCTTGATTTTGCTACTTTGAAGCTTAATGAATTTGTAAGTTGTGAGTTATTTTCTTTAATCTTCTTCCCTGAATATTAATCTTTTCTTACAAAATACTATCTCTATATCAAAGTTGGGGAGTGTTACTAAGATGACAATTAGTTAACATCTTGACATTGGTTATAGTAATAGCTATTTCTTCCTCTATGTTAATATTGGGGAGTGTTACTAAGATGACAATTAGTTAACATCTTGATATTAATCGTAATAGGATTCATATTCTTTAATATTCTTCCTTGAGTATTAATTAATTCCTATTCATATTTCATGTTAATATCTTAAACATTACTTAAAGTATCACCTAGTATTGTTTCTCATATTAATTATTACTAGAAACGATCGGTTAATACGCTTGTTATTAATCCGGTTCTTTCAACGGTAGTAAACTTGGAATATTAATGCATGCTTCTCATGGTTAATATGCCAAGGGGAATTAATTATATTGATTGAACCAATAAACCGCTTGTGTTGAGGTCATCAATTTCAATCGTTTTCATCTTAAGTTTATTGCTACTATCAAGTTAATATACGGCGCTTGTTCTATATTGACTCGATAGTAAGTTTTATTAATGAACGCATCTCGTTATTAATAACTACTCTCGATGAACTGGATATACTCCTCGATTGAGTATTCGAGAGGAAGATAGTTAAAGATATAACCGGGATCGACGAACATTTCATTAAGTGGATAAAAGCAAAACCAAGTCCTCATCTCATTGAATTAAACTTATATAGGTTGTTTATCTTAGTGTTGTTAAAACAAACAAATCTAAACCCCCCTTTGTTACTACTTTTATAAAAGAAAAGTATTCCTTTCCCTGTGTATACGAACCTTACTACGCTATACTACGTATTAGTGTTGTATTGATTATTTATTTGAGTGCACCTAACGACGAGTGCACGTCAAATTTGGCGCCGTTGCCGGGGAAAGGCAATTAATTTTTCTTTTATTTTCATATCAAGAAAAATCAAAAAATATATATATATATCAAACAAAAATATAAAGAGTGTTTATTCTTCTATTTTCTGAGCTTAGTGGAGTTTATGGTTAAACACCGTTCTATAAACGAGATCACCTATCAAACAAACCCAGAAATAGAACAAACTTTCGAGCGGTTGAAAAGTAAGTTTTCTAATACCAACTCGGAGGAATCATCTATCAAAGATTCATCCAGCGCTAGTTCTCATTCTAGCGAGACCGAAGAGTCAACAACCATGGCTCTTGAGACAAGAACACTACGGGAGCTCACTGCTCCAAATCTCAATCAACAACCATTATGTATTACCTTCCCTACACTCGATGAAGGTAATACATTTGAGCTAAAATCTGGGCTCATACATCTACGGCCATCCTTTCATGGCCTAAGAGGAGAAGATCCGAACAAACACCTTTCTGAGTTCCATATTGTGTGCACAAGCATGTGCCCCAGTGGTGTCTCGGAAGAACAAATCAAATTGAGGGCTTTTCCATTCTCCCTCAAAGACACTGCAAAGGATTGACTATTCTATCTTCCTTCGGGAAGTATAGACACATGGGCAGCAATGAAAAAATGCTTCTTGGATAGGTACTATCCCGCCTCAATCTCATCTTCTTTAAAAAAACAAATAAGCAACATTGAGCAAAAAGAAGATGAAACATTGTATGAATATTGGGAGCGCTTCAAAAAGTTGTGTGCTAGTTGCCCATATCATGGGTACACCGAGCAAGACCTCATCCTCTATTTTTATGATGGTCTTGCGGGTCAAGATAAGCGCATGGTGAATGCGGCATGTGGAGGGGGGATTGTTAACAAAACCCCTTCTCAGGCAAGGAATCTCATCTCGGAGTTGGCCGAGAACTCCAGACATTACAGTGGGCGATCCTCAACTCGAAGGGTTGCCGCAGCAGAATCCAACACCTCGTTGGAAGGCCAAGTTGCCAGTTTGACTTCTCTTGTCAAAGAACTTCTTCTGAAACAAAACACTCAGGAGGTCAAAGCTTGTGGCATTTGCACAGCAACCGGGCACCCCACTGATTCGTGCCCATCCCTCCAAGAAGAACAAGTCAATGCCTTGGGTTTCCAAGGCCATCAACAGAAGAGGTATGATCCATTCTCAAATTCTTACAACTCTGGATTGCGGGATCATCCTAACTTGAGGTATGGAAACCCTCAACAATCCAACTCATCTTCTCAATCTGGTATGTCAACTGATGACATGATCCGGACTTTGACCTCAAGCATGGTTACCATGCAACAAAACATGGGACAATTTCAACAAACCATGATACAATTTCAACATGAGACAAAGTCAAGCATTAACAATTTGGAAACTCAAGTTGGTCAAATTGCAAATGCCGTGAACCGACTTGAAACAAAGGACTCGAGTAAACTCTCATCCCAAACGGAGCAAAACCCAAGACAACATGTGAATGCCATCATGTTGAGTAGTGAGGCAACATGGAAGGTGGTAGATCAACAGGAGGACCCTGAAGAAGAAATTCAACTTGAGGAGGGGGTCACAACAGCCAAGCTCCCCCCACCGTCATCATATGAACAAGTAGCCCCGTTCCCTGAGGCACTGAGAGAGACAAAGAAACCGGAGAAAGATTCTGACATCTATTAGACTTTCGCCAAGTGTGAGGTAAACATTCCGCTCCTTAACTCAATGAAAAGTGTTCCTCGTTTTGCTAAATTTTTAAAAGAATTATGCAAAACAAAAAGGAAAAATAAATTGAAAGAGAAACAAGAGGTTATGGTTAGTGAACATGTCTCAGCTATTTTCCAAAATAAACTCCCCGAAAAATGTAGCGACCCAGGCATGTTCACTATTCCTTGCACGATAGGGGGCACCACATTTCCTAGGGCCTTGATGGATTTATGGGCATCAATAAATGTCATTCCTCATTCCGTTTATAAATCCCTACAACTTGGCCCACTACATCAAACCAGTGTAGTAATTCAACTAGCGGATCATTCTAGCACTTACCCGAAGGGTATGATAGAAGATGTGCTAGTAGAAGTGGAAAATATGGTTTTCCCTGTCGACTTCTATGTCCTCGAAATGGGAAATGATGACCAAACAACACCCATCCTTTTGGGTAGACCCTTCTTGAAGACCGCAAAAACTAAAATCGACGTGTCTAGTGGTTCATTAACTTTAGAGTTCAATGACCAAAAAGTAGAGTTCAATATATTTGACTCTACGAAAAAACAAATTGAAGATCAATCTCTTTGCTCTTTAAGTGTTGTTGAACCACAAGAACCATGTTTTTTGAAGAAATTTGATAAAATCTTTCAAGAAGAGGAGAAAATTGAGCATAGGGAGTCATCGGTGGTTGGAACAAAGTCATTGAGATGCAAACTTAAACCACCTGCAATTGAGGTGTTGATGAGAAAGAAACCCCGGCCTTACTGGAAAAGGCCGAAGAATAAATTTGAAAAATGGCTAAATAAGGCCACAAAAAATGAATCAAGGGATGTTCACGATCCCACTTAAAAAAAATGAATAACGTCGTGCCACGACGTTAACTAAGGCGCTTCTTGGAAGGCAACCCAAGTTTGTTTATTTTTTTAATTCAAGTGTTTATAATTCATTTTTTTGTCTAACTATTTGAGAGATCAGTGAGAGAGGGCACTAATCACGGGTTTTTTGGAGGAAAAGAAAAAAAAAATATGCAGGTTTTGGAGTATCTGGGGACATACCCGATCGAATACAACCTGATACTCGGTCGGGTATGACCAAAAGAAAAGGGAACCGGGCACTACTCGATCGAGGAAGCATTCAAAAATTGAAAAACAAGGGATACCCGATCGGGTATCACTATACACCCGGTCGGGTATGTATAGAAATGCTAAAGTTCAAGGAGACTGACTCCCACACTCGACCGAGTACACGCCTCAAAAGTAGAAAAGAGCACATACCCGATCGGGTATGGAAGAATACTCGACCGGGTACCGGAGGCAGGCTGCTCACAAAGTTCAATTTCTAAGCATACTCGACCGGGTAACAACACACTACCCGATCGAGTACAGGAGGCAGGCTGCTCAAAAAGGCCACTTTCCAGACATACCCGACCGAGTATCAGCACATACTCGATCGGGTATACGGGTATTATAACCCCAAATCAGCCCCAAACACTTCATCTTCCCCAAAATCCCCAACCCCAATTCGAACAAAACGCCCCCAACCTCCATTTTTACACCTTCTCTCTACCATATCTCTTCCAATTCTTCACCAAATCATCCCATTTCAACACCAAAACACTCCCCTCATCCTCCTCTACACACTCATACTCATCAATCCCATTCTCCCCCAAATTTCAGAGGTCCGAAAAACCCTACCCCCCACCTTCAAATTTCGGATTTCAAGGCCAAATTCACTCCAAAATGGCTCCAAGGAAAGAGAAAGGGCAAAGCTCAAACACTAGGGCATCCATCCCGGGCTACGAGGACATCCTCTTCATGGACAACGAACACCGCACACGCTTCATGTCCACAATTGAAAGGCAAGTTAAACCTTCTCGCTTTTTATGCCATGATGCCCTAAAGGAATTAGGAGTGTACAAAATGATGAAGAAATTTTTTCATGAGTTGAGCATGGATAAAATTTTCAGAATGCAATATCACTCAAATGAAAAAATTATCTATGAATTCCTAAGCTCTGTGCAATTTGAGAACAATGAAGAGGATTTAGGGATGATAAACTCAAGTTTCGATTGTTTAACCACAACCACACCATCACGAAACTTGAGTTCGCCGAACACTTTGGTATTCCGGTCCCGTACCAAAAATCTATATCCGACAATACCGCCTTCGGCCATACCCTATGGACCAAGATGACCGGGGAGACTAAATTTAGCTCCTCCCAACTCTATATTAGTCATGTCCAACATCCCGTCCTCCGCCTATTTTTGAAATTCCTTGCCAACTCCTTGCTTGGACGTCCCAACAACCATCATACTAGGATGGGAGATGTGTGCCTGATATCGGTAGCCCTATTCCGTGTCCACGTGGATTTCAACCTATGTAATCTCATGTGGGCACATCTCAAAAAAGAAAGCGTGGCAAAGGGTGCTATTGTAGTGGGCGGGGTGATTATGCACTTGGCCACAAAGTTCGGGTATACGGATAACTCTCCTATACCCGACTACTGTTTGATGAACATTGCTTGGCTGGGCCACTCGGGCTGTACATCTTTTTCACACACCGTTTATGGTGAAGAAAGGCCCAGAAATATGTACAACTGACACATCCACCCCAAACCCCTCAAATACTTCCTCTTGCCCAACCCAGAACTCCCCCAACTCCACTACAAAACAGGAAGAGCGGAGCAACATTACCTTTTCCCACACGCCCTTCCACCACATCTCCAGGAACCAGAACAAGAACCCCCCCAACACCAACCCGATTACGAGCCCTATGATCAACTCCATAGCCATCCAAACATGGGCCAGGACTTCCCAGAACAAAGCCAAAACCCTCCACCACCCGACTTCTTTCAACAACTTCTGGAGGGTCAACAACAACTGCTTACGGGAATAGCCCAAATGGACAACCGGCTCAACCGATTAGAGGATGAGCAAAGAGCCGGCTTTCAACGATTGGAGGAGCTCAGGGAGGCTGATAGACATCGGTATGAGGAAGACCAACATAGGTTCTACGGACCTATGTACTCTTATATGGCACAACAGGGATCCTTCCATACCATGGCGAACCCCCCTCCACCACCCTCATGGTATGACCCCACTCATTGGGGTAACTTTGGAGGATCTGGCTCCGGGGGTGGAGGGTACGACGGCGGAAATGGCGGGGACACCTACATGGGAGATGGTGGCCAAGGGAGCGGATTTGGAGGGAGCTACTACGGAGGAGAAGGCGGGCACTAGGGACAGTGCTTGATTCAAGTGCGGGGGAGACACTCATGATGGTATGTAATTTTCATTTCTACCTAGCACTATGCATGTTAGGTTGAAAACCAAACAAAATGGGAAATCTAAGCAAAAAGGGCTTATAAAAAAATGAGTGAGTTGGAGAGAATGGAAAATGAAAAGAGGTGCTAGGATGAAAACCTGAAAAGGCTCCTAGGCAAAATGAGAGATATGAGAGAAATATTTGTTCTTGTAGGCACTCATTGTATCCTTGTGAAGAATAAGAAGATTCAAGATAAAGAAAAAGAGAGGATGAGAAAAGAAGATAACACTAGGAGGCCATTAAACCCAAGATGCTCTTTTGTAATTTGAGTTTAAAACTCATTTTTCTTTGTCATCCTTGGTGGTCTTTGTGTTTGTATTGTGTTTTTGTTGAACTGTGGAACTTTTGGACAAACATTGACACTTGTAAACATTTGATCTTACTCGAGACAAATAAAGGTTAAAGTGTGGGGGAGTTGATACGTTCGTAATTTCCATATTTATGTTTATGTTTTTAATTAGTTTTGCTTGACTTTTACTTTGGAAATTACACACTTTTGGTGTAATAGATTAGATTGTTAAATTCTTGTAAATAGGTTAGATTAGATATATTCTGAGCTCAAGCAGGTATTGATCACTCGAAGTACAGTTGGTGAACCCAAAAATTGGAAAGAAGGTGCAAAAGTTCAAAGACAAAAGAAGATCCTGAATTTTGGTCTATACTCGGTCGAGTATTAGCTATACTCGATCGGGTATTAGGTTGGAACTTCAAATCGGATCAGATCCGAAGACAAGGGAACATGCAGGGAAGATTTCGGCCACGATTTTATGTCTATACCCGATCGGGTAGACCGACATACCCGATCGGGTATGCCTTTGAATTTCAAACGAAGATCGGTCGAGTATGGTCCGAATACCATTTTCTAAGCATACTCGACCGGGTATTCATATATACTCGACCGGGTATACTCTTAGAAAATAGCCTGAAACCGGTCGAGTATGCCTCGGATCGAGTGTTACACACGTACTCGATCGGGTACCATGTATATACCCGATCGAGTACCCGAATCCCATCCAAAAAACCTATAAATACACCTCCTTTCCTTCACAAAAAGAGATCCAATTCCTTTATACATCTAAGCTCAGTATAGAATAGCTCTTTCTTTATATTTTTCATCATGTTTAGTCTCCAAATGAGGAGCTAAACTCTTCCATCTTGGTTTTGCTACTTTGAAGCTTAATGAATTTGTAAGTTGTGAGTTATTTTCTTTAATCTTCTTCCCTGAATATTAATCTTTTCTTACAAAATACTATCTCTATATCAAAGTTGGGGAGTGTTACTAAGATGACAATTAGTTAACATCTTGACATTGGTTATAGTAATAGCTATTTCTTCCTCTATGTTAATATTGGGGAGTGTTACTAAGATGACAATTAGTTAACATCTTGATATTAATCATAATAGGATTCATATTCTTTAATATTCTTCCTTGAGTATTAATTAATTCCTATTCATATTTCATGTTAATATCTTAAACATTACTTAAAGTATCACCTAGTATTGTTTCTCATATTAATTATTACTAGAAACGATCGGTTAATACGCTTGTTATTAATCCGGTTCTTTCAACGGTAGTAAACTTGGAATATTAATGCATGCTTCTCATGGTTAATATGCCAAGGGGAATTAATTATATTGATTGAACCAATAAACCGCTTGTGTTGAGGTCATCAATCTCAATCGTTTTCATCTTAAGTTTATTGCTACTATCAAGTTAATATACGGCGCTTGTTCTATATTGACTCGATAGTAAGTTTTATTAATGAACGCATCTCGTTATTAATAACTACTCTCGATGAACTGGATATACTCCTCGATTGAGTATTCGAGAGGAAGATAGTTAAAGATATAACTGGGATCGACGAACATTTCATTAAGTGGATAAAAGCAAAACCAGGTACTCATCTCATTGAATTAAACTTATATAGGTTGTTTATCTTAGTGTTGTTAAAACAAACAAATCTAAACCCCCCTTTGTTACTACTTTTATAAAAGAAAAGTATTCCTTTCCCTGTGGATACGAACCTTACTACACTATACTACGTATTAGTGTTGTATTGATTATTTATTTTGAGTGCACCTAACGACGAGTGCACGTCAATAAACTTAAGAGGGATTATTTTTGTTGGTTAAACCGAAACCGTTGTGTTGAGGTTATCAATCTCAATTGATTTCATCATCGCTAGAGAGTCAAATTTTCTGAGCTTATATGAGTAAATGGATACCAACACATCATCGCTAGAGAGTCAAATTTCTAGCTTAAGATTTTTAGTGAAGGAGTTTCTCTTATGCTCAAACGTTCAAGATACCGAGGCTTGCAACATTTGCATGTCACAAAGGCATCTTACGGGTTTTTGCCTCAAGCTTCAAGAAGAATACTTTGAACAGAGTCATGATGTTGTTTTCCAAGAGAGGTATGATTCATTCTCCAACACATATAATCCATACTCAAGTTCTTATTACAGCATGTCCACTGAAGACATGATCCGAGCTCTCACTATCAATGTGACAAAAATGCAACAAGATATGTCGCAATATCCGCAAGAAACAGTGCTCAAAGAACTGAACTTGGAGAATCAATTGAAACAAGTGCCAAACATTGTGAACCACATTGGCGAGGAGGAAGAAGAAGAGGAGCTTACGGAGGGAGCTCAACCAGAAGAGGAGAAACTTCAAAACTCAACTCCATCACCGACCATTCCTGAGAACATGCCACCATTTCCTGAGGCTCTAAATGAAACAGAAAGGGTAGAGAAGGACGAAGATAAAATCCTCAGCAAATGTGAGAATAATTCAAATGTACTTTCCGCGGTTGCAAATAAACCGAGAGAATATCATTTGGATTTCTTTTCATTCACCAATATGCAGGAAATGACAGTGGAGTTAAGTAAGCATTTGATACCCCCTCTCATGCCACCAAGATCAAAACACTTTCCATTGACCATGCTAAATGATAATTTCTTTCCCTCACTCTCACCACATGAATCAATGAAAATCTGGATATTTGATCCTGGAAAGATTTTCAAAGTGAAGGGTCAGAAAATCAAGCATTCCTATGGAAGTCCTAGGAGTGAAAATGTGGCGAAGATAAACTATCATGATCCCAGTTTGAACGACTGAACACAATGATGGTGTCGTGCCGCGACGTTAACTAAGGCGCTTTTTGGGAGGCAACCCAAGCAAGGTACGTTTACTTGTTTTATTTTATTTTTACACATTTCAAAAAAAAAATGACCTGGGATTGAACCCGGCCGGGTATAAAACCCTACCCGGTCGGGTTACCTCTAAAAACAAAACACCCGACCAACCACCCGGGCGCGGCAAGAGCGGAACAAGAATAAATCAAACACCCGACCGGGTAGACCCCCATACCCGGCCGGGCAACCCAGCAAAAGCTTTCTGCCTCGGGTGAACAGTTTACAACCGACCGGGTAGACCCCTATACCCGGCCGGGCAACCCAGCAAAAGACCTGCGATGAAGATTGCAGACCAAGCCGCGATTCTATTTGCGATGAAGACCTGCGGTGAAGATGCCCAAGCCGCACTCCGTCCACGACCTCTACTGCAATAGCCAAGACAACTATGTACTCTTCCTCCTCCTCCTCCTCCTCCTCCTCTTCTTCTTCTTCTTCCTTGTTCTGTGCTTTTTTTTTTAGTTTTTTATCAATAAAATTTCAAATAAAATTTTGAATTTTGAAAGTTCCAAATGAAGATATATCTGAAGTTGAATTTCTTGTTACCAATTTTGATTAATTTGAATCTCAAAATGTCTTGACTAATGATTCCAGAAAATGCCACTTTTGAATAGGAAAATGTCATTATTCTTGTGTATTTTTAAAAAATGTCACTTTTATGTCATTACAATTCTTTAAAATGCCATATTGAGAATGTCATGTTTCTATACAAAATTGTCATTATTGTGTCATTATTGGTTACTTTAAAAAAATGTCACTTTTATGTCATTACAGTATTTGAAAATGTCATATTGAGAATGTCATGTCTCTATACGAAATTGTAAGTTTTGAATCATTATGCATATTAAGTGTCATTCTCGCATATGAAGTGACATTCCTCATGAAGGTCTGCACAGACTCATTGGATGACAGATTTTTATTGGAGAATGATAGCAACGTACTAGCTGAGGGGTAGGTGGCGGTGGTGACAGACCTGATGGATGGTGGCAGAGGCGCCAATGGTGGAGTCATCGACTCCAAACCTGCGCACATTGCACACCTGCGCAACACAGGGGAAGGGGAAACTGTGCAACATAGGGGAAGGGGAAACATGCGCACACTACACCCGCGTAATTCTCTCATTAAGGGTATTTTAGTCAGTTTAGTTTTTATTAGTGATATTTTTGTCTAATAAAACATTGTGGTCCTGTTTTTGCAATTATACCTTTTTTAGTCTTATTTAAGAAATTCTGTCATTTAAGTTAGCTAGGTGCCCAAACATACCAATGATACCATGCCAATTGCATGAAATGATAACCCAACATTACACTAGTCGTATAAAACTATACAAGTGGATCAATGCATACACACACTCATCACCCCTAGTAAAACCATACGTGTAGATGAACACATATAGCTCTTAAAACTCACATCCTCCGTCACTCTTCCCATTTCGGCCATCAAATTATCAAACTAAAGTAAAGCCCACAATGCCTTTCACCATCCTTTCAACTCTATATACTTCATCCATTCCTTCTTTTTAACTGCAATATATCCATGCCATTTTCACGTTTTCTAACCCATAATTTTGATCATTCGTAATAGCATGGAGATGCCACCCTTTGGAGCTCTGTCTCCGACTTTATGCCATCTACTGAAGTATGTGGGTGATGCCGGAGAAGTCAGTAGTCCGACGACCAATATTCAGGAAGTCAACGGCTCTTGCTCAGAACGAAGAAGTTCTCTCCCCTTAGTCCTGTCTTTCAACAACCTCACATACAGCGTGCAAATCCACCGCCGCCTTATGCTCCCGCCTTTCCTCCGCTGCGGCCGGAACAAACCCACCCCGCAGAAGAAGTTGCTCCTGAGTGACGTCTCCGGCCAGGCACGAGAAGGAGAAATCCTGGCCGTCCTCGGCGCGTCGGGGTCCGGGAAGTCCACTCTCATAGACGCCCTGGCGTGTAGGATTTCAAAGGAGAGCTTGAAAGGAACCGTCACGCTGAACGGGGAGCCGTTGGATTCCCGGCAACTCAAAGTCATCTCGGCTTATGTCATGCAGGACGACCTCCTCTACCCTATGCTCACGGTGGAGGAGACGCTCATGTTCGCGGCGGAGCTCCGCCTCCCGCGGACTCTGTCGAATTCCAAGAAGAAACAGAGAGTGCATGCGTTGATCGATCAGTTGGGCCTCCAAAACGCCACCACAACTGTTATCGGCGATGAAGGACACAGGGGGGTTTCCGGCGGAGAGAGGCGGCGGGTCTCGATCGGAATCGACATCATCCACGACCCGATTATTCTCTTCCTGGACGAGCCAACCTCCGGCCTAGACTCCACCAGTGCATTCAACGTGGTCAGCGTTTTGCAAAGAATTGCTCACAGTGGAAGCATTGTGATCATGTCGGTTCACCAGCCAAGTTCCCGGATAATGGGGTTACTAGACCGGCTCATTTTCCTCTCCCGTGGAGAAACTGTTTACAACGGCCCGCCAGCCGATTTGGCTCGGTTCTTCTCGCATTTTGGGCATCCCATACCAGAAAGCGAAAATCGGTCCGAGTTCGCACTCGACCTCATTCGCGAACTTGAAGGTTCAACCGGGGGAACTAAAAGCCTGGTCGAGTTCAACCGCATATGGAGCAGTAATCTGAACACTGAACCGGAAATCGCGATTTTTTTATCATTGAAAGAGGCAATCATGAATAGCATTTCCCGCGGGAAGTTAGTTTCGGGCGCCACGGACAACAGTGGTGGCCCGGTTCTATCTGTCCCTACCCATGCTAATCCACTTTGGATCGAAATATTTGTTTTATCAAAACGGGCATTCCGAAACTTAAGGCGTATGCCAGAGATTTTGGGCACCAGACTCGGAACCGTTACGATAACCGGGTTCATCCTGGCCACCATGTTCTGGCGCCTAGATGATTCCCCGAAAGGAATACAAGAAAGGCTCGGATTTTTCGCCTTTGCCATGTCGTTAACTTTCTACACATGTGCGGACACAATTCCGGTCTTCATCCAAGAAAGATACATCTTCTTGAGAGAAACATCGCACAACTCATACCGCAGATCTTCTTATTGTCTTTCTCACGCACTCGTCTCCCTCCCGATGTTGCTTTTCTACTCCTTCATTTTCGTCGCCTTGACATTTTGGTCAGTGGGGTTGAGCGGTGGAGCCTCGGGATTCCTCTTCTACTACGCCATCATCTTAGCCTCGTTCTGGTGCGGTAATTCGTTCGTGACCTTCATCAGCAGCGTGGTCCCTCACGTAATGCTCGGGTACATTGTCGTAGTGGCCGTGCTAGCCTACTACCTCCTCTTCAGCGGTTTCTTCATGAACCGTGATCGGATCCCGATCTACTGGATTTGGTTCCATTACATCTCTTTGGTCAAGTACCCGTACGAAGCGGTCCTCCAAAACGAATTCGAGCATCCTAACAAATGCTTCGTGAGAGGAATGCAGATGTTCGACAACACACCGTTAGGTGTGCTTCCGGACTTAACAAAGGAACGGCTCCTGGCGAGCATGGGTGACATCTTGAAGACGGAGATCACGGGCTCGACTTGCGTGACCACAGGCTCGGACGTTCTGGCTCAGCAAGGGGTCACTGGCCTAAGCAAATGGGGCTGCTTGTGGGTCACCATAGCGTGGGGGGTCTTCTTTAGGATTTTGTTTTACCTCTCTTTGGTGATGGGAAGCAGGAACAAGAGGAGGTAAATAGTATTCGGACGAAGTAAGGAAACAGATGGGAAAGAAAAGATGCATGTCTCACGGGACTTCAAGGTTGTTGCTCCGGCCGTTTATAATAATTGATGATTGATTGTAATGCTTTGAGACTTTGAGTGTATTACATGTATTCTGTGTACAATTGAACTAACTTAATATTACAGTTAGCCATCTATGTTTGGTTTTTGGATATTTTCAAGGGAAATTGTTAGAATCACTGACAAACACTTTGTCATGGTGCGTCAAAATAAATACAATATTAGCGCTAATACGTACTATAGCGTAGTAGAGTTCGTATCCACAGGGAAAGGAATACTTTTCTTTTTAATTTAAGGAGTAAGTAAAGGGGAGATTTGGATTGACTGGTTTAATTTAATTAAAAACTAAGATGAACGACTTATATGAGATTTAATTCAAAGATAAAAACGACTTGGCATTGCTACTTTCCACTTGTTGATATATTTTAGTCGATCATTGTTATATCTATAACTTATTCCCTCTCGAATACTCAATCGGGGAGTATATCCACTTCATCGAGGGTAGTTATTAACAATGACCGTTCATTAATAACCCTTACTATTAATCAAATATAGAACAACGCCTTATACCGATTTAATAGTAGCATTTAATCTTTCTAACTCCTTGATGAAATCAATTGAGATTGATAACCTCAACACAACGGTTTCAGTTTAACCAACAAAATTAATCCCTCTTAAGTTTATTAACCACGACCGTGCATTAATAAACCGAAGTTACTTACTTGTGAAACCATCAACGATTAACCATCGGTTCGTTAATCGTTACTAGTAATAATTAATATATGAAACAAAACTAGTTGATCCTTTAAGTAATGTTCAAAATATTAATATGAAATATGAATATGAATTAATTAATATTCAAGGAAGAATATTATTAAAGAAGATGAATCCTACTATAATTAATATCAAGATGTTAACTAATTGTCATCTTAGCAACACTCCCCAACATTAATATAGAGGAAGAAAATACTACTATAATTAATGTCAAGATGTTAGCTAATTGTCATATTAGCAACACTCCCCAACATTAATATAGAGATAGTATTAAGGAAAGAACTAATAATTAATATTCAAGGGAAGAAGTTTAAGAAAAATAACTCACAACTTTAATAATCAACAAGCTTCAAGAGCAACACCAAGAAATGGAAGTTTAGCTCCTCATTTGGAGACTAAACATAGCTAGAAAAATATAAAGAAATGCTATTTTAAACTGAGCTTAGGAGTATGGAAGAAGGGATGATTTTTAGAGAAGAAAAAGTGTGCTATTTATAGGTGTTTTTCAACACCTTTGGCCAGGTACCCGATCGGGTCAAGTACTTACCCCACCGGGTCCGGTCAAAATCAGATAATCTGCCACATTCTGGTGATCTTCGCACGTCGTTTTGCCTCGGGTCACATCTGACCCGACCGGGTCAAGTAGGGGACCCGACCGGGTCTGGCAATTACCTTGCTTCTTCGGTTGTTAAATTTTACCCGACCGGGTGGGGATTTCTACCCGGTCGGGTTTTGCTCCTGGGCAGTCAAATTTCTTGTTTTCTTCTCTTCAAAGTCCTCTTTTCCAACACCATAAATCCTAAATCTACTTTACAACTTACAAATGAAGATTAAAATACAATTACAACTAAAATCACACAAATGTTTACAAACTAAATAAAACGATAAACAATACACACAAATCCAACATAAAAACATACACTTATACACTACTAATTAGTGCATATCAAACACCCCCACACTTGAACCTTTACTCGTCTCGAGTAAACCAAATCCAATCCAAGGAGTCCTCAAAATGACAAGAGTATCAACACAAACATCTCAGATTGCTTTTAGGACAACACAAAAATTATCCCAAAAATATAAAAGTAGAGAGGGGTCTTCAACTCCATATTTCTCATCAACCTCAATTTTTTTTTTGTTTTTGTTTTAATCACCTTTGGGATCCTGCAGAAATAAAAGAAAGTACTTTCTCTCATTCTCTCATTTTGCCTAGGTGCCCTTTCGGGTTTTCATCCCAGCTTCCCACATTTTCTGTTTTATTTCCTCACAACTCACTCTTATTTTTGCTTTATTTTTTTCTTAAGTTGCCTTTTTAGGTTTTCAACTTAACAAGCTTTTTTTTTGAAAATAATACAAGAATATAGAGTGTGAATGTGAGTTTTCCGTGAAATTCTCCCCCCAAGCTAATCAAAGCACTGTCCCTAGTGCTTGTCTCCGAGATGTCCAAGAGAATGAATCTCTTTGCCCTTTTTGGTGTCATTTCTTTTATTTTTGGGTGACGAAATTTCGGGTTTTGTGGTTTGATTGATGTGGTGACTTTGGAAAGGAGTTATGTGTATAGGATGGAAGAGTGTGTAAAGGAGATGAAAAATATGGTGTTAATTGATGGATTTGGTGTGGAAATGGTGGGGTTTCGAAGCTTTGAAGCTCAACAATGGAGGTTTGGAGGGGTTTTGGTCGTGGGGGGAGAAGAGAAAATGGGGAAGAAAGCTGCCCGCCCGCCCCCTTATCGGGCTTTTGCCCGACCGCCCGGCCGGGTATAGTGACTGGTCCGGTCGGGCGTAAGCTGTTCATCCGAGGCAGAGAGTTTTTGTTGGGTTGCCCGGCCGAGTATATGAAGGTCACCCGGTCGGGTGATTGATTATTCTTTGTTCCTCAGCTGCCTCGCCCGGGTGATTGGCCGGGTGCTGTGTTTTATGAAGTAACCCGACCGGGTAGGGTTTTATACCCGGCCGGGTTCAACCCCAGGCCATTTTTTTTTATAAAACACACACACGAAAAAAAAAATATGAAGAAATTGGGTTGCCTCCCAAGAAGCACTTGATTTAATGTCGCGACACGACGTCATTTTTATTTTATTTTCTTTTATGTGGGATCGTGAACATCCCTTGTTTCATCTTTCTTTTTCGACCTTCTCCAGTAAGGCCGGAATTTCTTCCTTGTTATCACTTCAACCCCAGGTGGGATCCATTCTCTTTTTGAAAATTTGAACAATTCCCTAATCTCAATTTGTTCTTCTTTTTCAAAAAGTGTGATTTTCTCAGCTTTTTTTCCAACAAAAACATTCGGTGTTTGTGGTTCAAAAATATTTAGAGAACAAAGGGATTAGTCTTTAATTTGTTTTTTCGTAGAATCAAAGATGTTGAATTCTACTTTTTGATCATCAAACTCTAAAGTTAATGAACCATTAGACACGTCTATTTTTGTTTTTGCGGTTTTTAGAAAAGGTCTATCCAAAAGGATGGGTGTTGTTTGGTTGTCATCTCCCATTTCAAGTACATAGAAGTCAACAGGGAAAACCAAGTTTTCTACTTCGACTAGCACATCTTCTATTACACCCTTCGGGTAAGTATTAGACCGATCTGCTAGTTGAATCACTACACCAGTTTGATGTAGTGGGCCGAGTTGTAAGGATTTATACAAGGAATAAGGAATGACATTTATTGATGCTCCTAAATCCAACAAGGCCTTAGAAAAATTGGTGTCCCCTGTTTTGCAAGGAATGGTGAACATGCCCGGATCGCTACATTTTTTTGGAAGTTTCTTTTGAAAAATGGCCGAGACACGTTCACTAACCTCAACCTTTCGTTTCCCTTTCAGTTTATTTTTCTTTTTCATTGTGCATAGTTCCTTTAAGAACTTTGCATAACGAGGAACACTTTTGATTAGTTTGAAGAGTGGGATGTTTACCTCAGAATCGGCGAAGGTCTCGTAGATGTCCCGATCATTCTTCAGCTTCCTCGTGTCCTTCAATGCCTCAGGGAATGGAGGTGGTGGTTCATATGAGGACAATGGTGGGAATTTAGCTTTTGTTAGCTTCTCCTCGTTGTGGCCAACCTCATATTTGTCAACCTATTCTTCAACTTCCTTTGCTTGTAACTCCTTACCGCTCCTCAACATGATTGCATTGACATGTTGTCTTGGGTTTTGCTCCGTTTGAGAAGGGAGTCTACCTGAATCTTTTGCCTCGAGCCGGCTCACAACACTCGAAATTTGGCTCATTTGGTTCTCCAAATTTTGGATGCTAGATTTAGTCGTTTCTTGAAATTGGGCCACACTTTGTTGTATCGTTGATACACTTATGGTAAGGGCTCGAATCATGTCTTCAGTGGACATACTTGAGCTTGAAGTTTGGCCTTGGGAAGTGTGGTTGTACTATTGGGAAGAGGAATTTGGTTGTTGAGGGTTTCCATACCTCAAATTTGGGTGATCTCTCCACCCGGGGTTGTAAGTGTTAGAATGTGGATCGTACCTCTTTTGTTGATGAGACTGAAAACCCAAGGCATTGACTTGTTCTTCTTGGAGATTTGGGCAAGAATCGGTTGGATGCCCTTGCTGTGTGCATATGCCGCAGACCTTGACTTCTTGGTTTGTAGGATTCAAAAGGAAATCCTTAACCAAAGAAGTCAAGCCGGCCATTTGACTTTCTAAAGATGTAGATGATTCTGCCGCGGCAACTTTACGGGTTGAGGACCGCCCGTTGTAATGCCTAGAGTTTTCTGCCAACTCCGAGATCAAGCTTGTTGCTTGTGAGGGAGTTTTGTTGACAATGCCGCCCCCACAAGCGGCATTCACCATGCGTCTATCTTGATCCGCAAGAACATCATAGAAGTAGAGGATGAGGTCTTGCTCCGTGTATCCATGGTATGGGCAACTAGCACACAACTTTTTGAACCGTTCCCAATACTCATACAAGGATTCATCATCTTTTTGATCAATGTTGCTTATTTGTTTTTTCAAAGATGATGTGACGAGCACTTTGTCACAGTGCGTCAAAATAATTTTCAATACTAACACTTATACGTAGTATAGCGTAGTAGAATTCGTATCCACAGGGAAAAGTATAATTCTCTTTTTATGAAACTTAGTAAATAAAAGGGGGGATTTGGATTGAGTGATTTAATTTAATTAAGAACTAAGATGAACAACCTATATGTGTTTAATTCAAAGATAAAAAGGACTTGGCATTGCTACTTTCCGCTTGTTGATATATTTTAGTCGATCATTGTTATATCTATAACTTATTCCCTCTCGAATACTCAATCGGGGAGTATATCCACTTCATCGAGGGTAGTTATTAACAACAACCGTTCATTAATAACCCTTACTATTAATCAAATATAGAACAACGTCTTATACCGATTTAATAGTAGCATTTAATCTTTCTAACTCCTTGATGAAATCAATTGAGATTGATAACCTCAACACAACGGTTTCGGTTTAACCAACAAAATTAATCCCTCTTAAGTTTATTAACCACGACCGTGCATTAATAAACCGAAGTTACTTACTTGTGAAACCATCAACGATTAACCATCGGTTCGTTGATCGTTTCTAGTAATAATTAATATATGAAACAAAACTAGTTGATCCTTTAAGTAATGTTCAAAATATTAATATGAAATATGAGTAGGAATTAATTAATATTCAAGGAAGAATATTATTAAAGAAGATGGATCCTACTATAATTAATATCAAGATGTTAACTAATTGTCATCTTAGCAACACTCCCAACCGTTAATATAGAGGATGAAAATACCATTCTAACTAATGTCGAGATGTTAACTAATTGTCATCTTAGCAACACTCCCCAACATTAATATAGAGATGGTATTAAGGAAAGAACTATTAATTAATATTCAGGGAAAGAAGTTAAGAAAATAACTCACAACTTTAATAATCAACAAGCTTCAAGAGCAACACCAAGAATGGAAGTTTAGCTCCTCATTTGGAGACTAAACATAGCTAGAAAAATATAAAGAAATGCTATTCTAAACTGAGCTTAAGATTATGGAAGAAGGAATGATTAAAAGTGAAGGAAAATGAGGCTATTTATAGGTGTTTTACAACACCTTTGGCCGGGTACCCGACCGGGTAAAGTGCCCACCTGACCGGGTGCATGTCAAAATCAAATATCCTCCACGTTCCGGTGATCTTCGGCATGTTAAAGTGTCCCGGGTCAAGTCAGACCTAACCGGGTGGGGTAGGGGACCCGACCGGGTGAGTGCACTTTCCAGACACTTTCAGTTGTTGAATCAGACCCGACCGGGTGACGTCTTATGCCCGGTCGGGTATTTGCTCCTGGACAGTCAAAATTCCTTTTTCTTCACTTTAAAGTCCTTCCTTTCAACACCATAATTCCTCATTCTACTTTACAACTTACAAATGAGAATTTAAATACAATTACAACTAAAATCACACAAATGTTCTCAAATTACTAAAACGGTAAACAATCCACACAAATCAAACATAAAAACAAACATTTATGCACTACTAATTAGTGCATATCAAACATCCTCACACTTGAATCTTTACTCGTCTCGAGTAAATGCAATCCAAGGAGTCCTCAAATGATAAGATCATCAACCATCACATTTTGTTTTTAGAACAACATAATCACAAAGTATCCCTAACATACACTCTCAAAAAATATCAAGGGATCTTCAATTTCTTTTTCCTCATGCAACGAACTCTCTTTAGTAATCACCCTTAGGATCCTGCAAAATAAAAGAAATACTTTCTCTCATTCTCTCATTTTGCCTAGGTGCCCTTTCGGGTTTTCAACCCAGCTTCCCACATTTTTCTTTAATAAATCTCACAAACTCACTCTTATTTTTGCTTTATTAATTTTTTTTAAGCTGCCCTTTGTGGGTTTTCAACTTAACAAGCTCTTTTTTTTGAGAAAGAAACAAGAATGGAGAGTATGAATGTGAGCATACCAGAAAAATTCTCCCCCCGTGCTAGTTCATGGCATTGTCCCTAGTGCCCGCCCGCATCGCCGCCATCATAGAATCCTCCATAGCCATGATAGCCCCCGTAAGGTGTATCCTCATCCATGTGCTCGCTTCCATCACCGGGACTTGGACCGCCAAAATAACCCCATTCAGTGGGATTATACCAAGAGGGTTGATGCACACTAATTAGTAGTGCATAATTACATGTTTTTATGTTTGATTTATGTTAATTGTTTGACGTTTTATTTAGTTTGTAAACATTTATGTGATTTGAGTTGTAATTGTATTTTAGTCTTTATTAGTTAGTTGTAAAGTTTAGTTAGGATTTGTGGTTTTGGAAAGGAAGACTTTGAAGTGAAGAAAAAGAAGATTTGGCTGCCCAGGAGCAAATACCCGACCGGGTATAATACTTGACCCGGTCGGGTAAGAAGTGAAAAACGAAAATGCAAAGAAAGTGCATGGCCCGGTCGGGCCCACTACCTCACCCGGTCGGGTGAGAAGTGACCGGGGACAACCCGGTGTGCAAAGATCACCCGAACGTGAAGAAAATCCAATTTTTGCACTCACCCGGTCGGGTCCCCTACCCCACCCGGTCGGGTCTGACTTGACCCGGACACTTTAACATGCTGAAGATCGCCAGAACGTGGAGGATATTTGATTTTGACATGCACCCGGTCGGGTGAGTACTTGACCCGGTCGGGTACCCGGCCAAAGGTGTTGAAAAACACCTATAAATAGCACACTTTTTCTTCACAAAAAAGAATCCCTTCTCCCATACTCTTTAGCTCAGTTTAGAATAGCACTTCTTTATATTTTTCTAGCTATGTTTAGTCTCCAAATGAGGAGCTAAACTTCCATTCTTGGTGTTGCTCTTGAAGCTTGTTGATTATTAAAGTTGTGAGTTATTTTCTTAACTTCTTTCCTTGAATATTAATTAATAGTTCTTTCCTTAATATCATCTCTATATTAATGTTGGGGAGTGTTGCTAAGATGACAATTAGTTAACATCTCGACATTAGTTAGAATGGTATTTTCTTCCTCTATATTAATATTGAGGAGTGTTGCTAAGATGACAATTAGTTAACATCTTGATATTAATTATAGTAGGATTCATCTTCATTAATAATATTCTTCCTTGAATATTAATTAATCCCTACTCTTATTTCATATTAATATTTTGAACATTACTTAAAGGATCAACTAGTTTTGTTTCATATATTAATTATTACTAGAAACGATCAACGAACCGATGGTTAATCGTTGATGGTTTCACAAGTAAGTAACTTCGGTTTATTAATGCACGATCGTGGTTAATAAACTTAAGAGGGATTAATTTTGTTGGTTAAACCGAAACCGCTTGTGTTGAGGTTATCAATCTCAATTGTTTTCATCAAGGAGTTAGAAAGATTAAATGCTACTATTAAATCGGTATAAGGCGTTGTTCTATATTTGATTAATAGTAAGGGTTATTAATGAACGGTCGTTGTTAATAACTACCCTCGATGAAGTGGATATACTCCCCGATTGAGTATTCGAGAGGGAATAAGTTATAGATATAACAATGATCGACTAAAATATATCAACAAGTGGAAAGTAGCAATGCCAAGTCCTTTTTATCTTTAAATTAAACACATATAGGTTGTTCATCTTAGTTCTTAAGTAAAATTAAATCACTCAATCCAAATCCCCCCTTTTAGTTACTAAGTATCATAAAACGAGAATTATTCCTTTCCCTGTGGATACGAACTCTACTACACTATACTACGTATAAGTGTTTAGTATTGAAATTATTTTGACGCACTCACGACAAGTGCTCGTCAAATTTGGCGCCGTTGCCGGGGAAAGGCAATTAATTTTTCTTTTTATTTTATTTCAAAGAAAAATAAAAAAAATAATATATAAAGATTTCTATTTTTGCTGAGCTTTGTTTGAGTATATGGTTAAACACCGATCTATAAACCAAATCACCTACCAAACAAAGCCCGAAACAGAACAAGCCTTCGAGAGGTTCAGGAATCTATTTCTGAATACTTCTTCGGAGGAATCATCAAGTGCTAGTTCTCATTCTAGCGAATCCGAAGAGTCCTTTCACATGGATCTTGAAACAAGAACGTTGAGGGAGCTCACGGCTCCGAATCTAAATCAACAACCCTTATGTATCACTTTTCCAACTCTTGATACGGGGGTCACATTCGAGCTAAAATCTGGGCTCATTCATCTACTTCCCTCTTTCCATGGCCTACGAGGGGAAGATCCAAATAAACATTTGTCGGAGTTCCATATTGTGTGCACAAGCATGTGCCCCAATGGCGTGTCCGAGGAGCAAATCAAGCTGAGAGCCTTCCCATTCTCTCTCAAAGACACCGCCAAAGATTGGTTATTTTATCTTCCCTCGGGAAGCATCAACACATGGGCTCAAATGAAAAAGAGCTTCCTTGACAGGTACTATCCCGCATCTATCTCTTCAAGTCTCAAGAAGCAAATCAGCAACATTGAGCAAGCAGATAATGAGACCTTGTATGAATATTGGGAGCGCTTTAAAAAATTATGTGCTAGTTGCCCATATCATGGATATTCAGAACAAGATCTCATCCTCTACTTCTATGATGGACTTGTTGATCAAGATAGACGCATGGTGAATGCGGCATGCGGAGGGGGTATTGTCAACAAAACCCCTTCTCAAGCAAGAGACCTCATTTCGGAGTTGGCCGAAAACTCGAGACATTACAACGGAAGGTCATCATCGAGACGAGTCATGGCAGCGGAATCCAACAATTCGTTGGAAAGTCAAGTAGCCGGCTTGACTTCTTTGGTTAAAGATTTCCTTTTAAATCCAAAAACCCAAGAAGTCAAGGTCTGCGCCATCTGTTCAACGCAAGGGCATCCCACAGATTCTTGCCCGACACTACAAGAAGAGAACTCCGAGCAAGTCAATGCTTTGGGTTTCCAAGGTCAAAGGAGGTACGATCCTCAAGGAAATACTTACAACCCGGGATGGAGGGATCATCCGAATTTAAGGTACGGAAATTCTCAAACAAATCCTCCCCCTCAACAATACAAACCCCAAGGCCAGACATTGAACTCGAGTATGTCCACCGAAGACATGATTCGAGCGATGGCCGTTAATATGGGAACAATGCAGCAAAGCATGGGGCAATTCCAACAAACAATGATGCAATTCCAACATGAAACCAAGTCGAGCATTCAAAATTTGGAAACTCAAGTTAGCCAAATTTCAAATGCCGTAAGTCGACTTGAAGCAAAAGATTCGGGTAGGCTCCCCTCCCAAACTGAGCAAAACCCGAGACAACATGTCAATGCAATCATGTTGAGGAACGGTAAAGAATTGCAACCACGGGAAGTTGAGGACGAGAAACAAGAGGCTGATCTTGAAGAAGACTTCCAACAAGAAGAGGAGAAGCCAACGAAGACTAAATTCCCTCCACTGTCATCATATGAACCACTCCCTCCATTCCCTGAGGCATTGAAAGACACGAGGAAGCTGAAGAATGATCGGGACATCTACGAAACATTCGTCAATTCTGAGGTAAACATCCCACTCTTCAAACTGATCAAAAGTGTTCCCCGTTATGCAAAGTTCTTAAAGGAACTATGCACAATGAAAAAGAAAAATAAACTGGAAGGGAAACAAAAAGTTGAAGTGAGTGAACGTGTCTCGGCCATTTTTAAAAAGAAACTCCCTGAGAAATGTACCGATCCAGGCATGTTCACTATTCCTTGCAAAATAGGGGATACCTTATTTTCTAAGGCCTTGTTGGATTTAGGAGCGTCAATAAATGTCATTCCTTATTCCTTATATAAATCCTTACAACTCGGCCCACTACATCAAACCGGTGTAGTGATTCAACTAGCGGATCGGTCTAATACTTACCCGAAGGGTGTAGTAGAAGATGTGCTAGTAGAAGTAGAAAATTTGATTTTCCCTGTTGATTTTTATGTTTTGGAAATGGGAGATGATAACCAAACTACACCCATCCTCTTGGGTAGGCCTTTTCTGAAAACCGCAAAAACAAAAATAGACGTGGCTAATGGTTCATTAACTTTAGAGTTTGATGATCAAAAGGTAGAATTCAACATTTTTGATTCTACGAAAAAACAAATTAAAGACCAATCTCTTTGTGCTCTACATGTTTGTGAACCACAAACCCCGAATATTTTTGTTGAAAAATAAATGAGAAAATCAAACTTTTTGAAAAAGAAGAATTATTCAAATTTTCAAAGAGAGAATGGATCCCACCTGGGATTGAAGTGATACCGGGAAAGAAATCCCGGCCTTACTGGAGAAGGCCGAAAAGGAAAAATGAAACAAGGGATGTTCACGATCCCACATAAAAAAAAAAAAAATATAAACTAAAAATAACGTCGTGCCGCGACATTAAATCAAGCGCTTCTTGGGAGGCAACCCAAATCTTTATTTTTAATTTCATTTTTTTTCTCAGTTCGTGTGTTTTAATTTTTTCAAAAAAAAAAAAAAGAGCCTGGGCTGAAACCCGGTCGGGTATCCCAATCAGCCCGGTCGGGTTTACTAATAAAAAAGGAACACCCGGGCACAAGGCCACCGGGTTGCTAGCAAAAACAAAAAAAAAACATATACCCGACCGGGGCCTTCCACAAACCCGACCGGGTATGCACATATTTTTGGCTCTGAACACACTGGAATGCATACCCATTCGGGTATTTCTGAAACTCGGGCGGGTACGAATTTATTTTTTTAAAAATCAGAAAGACCCGACTGGGTACCCTAAAGCACCCGACCGGGTACTCATTCCAGTAGGGACTGGATAGCAGAACAAGTTACACCCGACCGGGCACACCACTTCACCCGGCCGGGCTACCGAACTCAAAACTTTCTGCCAGGGCAAATAGCGTTCACCCGACCGGGTAAACTACCCCACCCGACCGGGTGAACGGGAAATCAGCACTTTACCAGGTCGGGCTCACCCCTTCCCCTCCCACTTCTTCTTCCTCCCAACTCCAAAATTCCCAAAATCCACCATTTTCAAACACCCAAACCTTCGAATCTCCCCATTTCCATAACTAAATCCACTAAAAAACCCCATTTTCTTCATCTCCTCACTTCCCTCTCCATCTCTATACCCATAAAATCCCCCAAAACCTTCCCAATCAACAAAACCCAAAAAACCCTACCCAAAATTCGAAATCCCCATTCTTGGACATTCAAGGTCCGAAATCTCCCCAAAAATCCTCAACCAATACCATATTCTTACTCTCCTCACCATCCTCTTCAACCCCATACCCATAAAAGCCATCCAAATCCCACCCTACCCCAAAGTCCGAAAATCACAAAAAAGAAATCCAAATTTTTTTTTTTTGAACTTCAATGGCTCCAAGAAAGTCAAAAGCCTCTTCCTCAAGGGGAAATCGAGCTATCCCACCGGTAGCGGGCTATGAGAACGTGGAGTTTGCTACGGAGGCTCAACGGAACAACTTCATCAACCAATCAAAAAGGGAGGTAAAGCAATCCTGTTTTATGTGCTTAACTACTTTAGCGCTACTATGGATTGATACTGTGATGCGTGACATATTTGTAAGAATTGGAATATCTAGAATGTTTGAAATGCAATATGTGACATATCCTCATTTGGTGTATGAATTTTTTAGCTCATTTGCGTATACAAAAGATGTGAATGATCATGCAAATGACATAATCACCTTTCGTTTACTAAATGAGGATCGTTCATTAACCAAACGAGAATTTGTTCAACATTTTGGTCTCCCATGGTTTGATGAAGCACGTACATATGATTCTCTTGTGGGGTATGAATTGTGGAGAAGAATGACCGGCAAGAATGTGGTTGATCTATCTAAATTAAGTGTGAATCGTGTGCAACATCCGGTCTTCCGACTATTCTTAAAATTTTGCTCAAATTGTTTCCTCGGAAGACCGAATAATCATCACACACGTATCTGGGATGTGTGTGTTCTAGCACAAGCTGTTTTGCCGGGTCCAAATCAAGTTGATGTTGCCACCATCTTATGGACTCATTTCAACAACGTGGCAACATCAACAGGACCAATTGCTATGGGGGGCCTCATCACACATCTAGCCACTTTATATGGTTTTATAGACCCCGGCCCCATCACCTCAAGACACCTTATTTGCACTGAATGGCTTTTACAAAAGACGCTAGACTTGGTCCCCTCGCACACAACACCAACTGGGGCACACATCTATAATTGGCGCATTCTCCCACGCACTTCCATCTACCTCCAGATACCCTCAGCCGACGTCCCCCTGGATATCATCAATCACCAAATCGGGGATGGTCATCACTATTGTCTTCCCGGGGCAATCCCGGATCATTATGAAGAACCCATCCACGATGAAGATGATGAAGAACCCCCAATCATACCCGAACAACCACAACCTCAAGCATTCCACTACACACCTTTCGAGCAACAAATGCTCGATAATATGGTCACGCTCAACCAGAGCATTGTGAGGATGGAAGAGCAGCGGCAAGCAGACTGGCGTAGGTATGAGGAAGACAGACGGAGATCTGAGGAGGATCAGCGTAGAACCTTTGGTCCGATATACTCATATATAGCACACCAGGGCTCCTTTTCCTCTATGACCACTCCACCTCCTGCACCATCATGGTATGACCCCTCTCAGTGGGATTTCTTTGGAGGATCGAGCTCCGGTGGTGGAGGCTACGATGGTGGTTATGGCGGGGATCACATGGATGAGGACGGACACCAAGGTGGAGGTCTAGGCGGACACTAGGGACAGTGTCAGATCCTAAGTGTGGGGGTGAAGAGATCTTCCCGGTATGTTCACATTCACACTCTTTATTCTTGTTATCTCAAAAAAAAAAACGAAAGCTTGTTGAGTTGAAAACCCACAAAGGGCAGCTTAAGCAAAAATAAAGCAAAAATAAGAGTGAGTTTGTGAGATTTGAGAAAAATTAAAAAAAATGTGGGAAGCTGGGTTGAAAACCTGAAAGGGCACCTAGGCAAAATGAGAGAATGAGAGAAAGTTATTTCTTTTGATTTTGCAGGATCCTGAGGGCGATTACTATTGAGAGTTCGGATTAAAATTGAAGACCCATCTTTACTCGTTTTGTTTTGGAGATACTTTATGTATTTGTTATAAACACTTGTGGATGTTGGTGCTGCTACTCTTGTCATTTAGGACTTCTTGGATTTGATTTGATTTACTCGAGACGAGTAAAGGTTTAAGTGTGGGGGTGTTTGATGCACACTAATTAGTAGTGCATAATTACATGTTTTTATGTTTGATTTATGTTAATTGTTTGACGTTTTATTTAGTTTGTAAACATTTATGTGATTTGAGTTGTAATTGTATTTTAGTCTTTATTTGTTAGTTGTAAAGTTTAGTTAGGATTTGTGGTTTTGGAAAGGAAGACTTTGAAGTGAAGAAAAAGAAGATTTGGCTGCCCAGGAGCAAATACCCGACCGGGTATAATACTTGACCCGGTCGGGTAAGAAGTGAAAAACGAAAATGCAAAGAAAGTGCATGGCCCGGTCGGGCCCACTACCTCACCCGGTCGGGTGAGAAGTGACCGGGGACAACCCGGTGTGCAAAGATCACCCGAACGTGAAGAAAATCCAATTTTTGCACTCACCCGGTCGGGTCCCCTACCCCACCCGGTCGGGTCTGACTTGACCCGGACACTTTAACATGCTGAAGATCGCCAGAACGTGGAGGATATTTGATTTTGACATGCACCCGGTCGGGTGAGTACTTGACCCGGTCGGGTACCCGGCCAAAGGTGTTGAAAAACACCTATAAATAGCACACTTTTTCTTCACAAAAAAGAATCCCTTCTCCCATACTCTTTAGCTCAGTTTAGAATAGCACTTCTTTATATTTTTCTAGCTATGTTTAGTCTCCAAATGAGGAGCTAAACTTCCATTCTTGGTGTTGCTCTTGAAGCTTGTTGATTATTAAAGTTGTGAGTTATTTTCTTAACTTCTTTCCTTGAATATTAATTAATAGTTCTTTCCTTAATATCATCTCTATATTAATGTTGGGGAGTGTTGCTAAGATGACAATTAGTTAACATCTCGACATTAGTTAGAATGGTATTTTCTTCCTCTATATTAATATTGAGGAGTGTTGCTAAGATGACAATTAGTTAACATCTTGATATTAATTATAGTAGGATTCATCTTCATTAATAATATTCTTCCTTGAATATTAATTAATCCCTACTCTTATTTCATATTAATATTTTGAACATTACTTAAAGGATCAACTAGTTTTGTTTCATATATTAATTATTACTAGAAACGATCAACGAACCGATGGTTAATCGTTGATGGTTTCACAAAGTAAGTAACTTCGGTTTATTAATGCACGGTCGTGGTTAATAAACTTAAGAGGGATTAATTTTGTTGGTTAAACCGAAACCGCTTGTGTTGAGGTTATCAATCTCAATTGTTTTCATCAAGGAGTTAGAAAGATTAAATGCTACTATTAAATCGGTATAAGGCGTTGTTCTATATTTGATTAATAGTAAGGGTTATTAATGAACGGTCGTTGTTAATAACCACCCTCGATGAAGTGGATATACTCCCCGATTGAGTATTCGAGAGGGAATAAGTTATAGATATAACAATGATCGACTAAAATATATCAACAAGTGGAAAGTAGCAATGCCAAGTCCTTTTTATCTTTAAATTAAACACATATAGGTTGTTCATCTTAGTTCTTAAGTAAAATTAAATCACTCAATCCAAATCCCCCCTTTTAGTTACTAAGTATCATAAAACGAGAATTATTCCTTTCCCTGTGGATACGAACTCTACTACACTATACTACGTATAAGTGTTTAGTATTGAAATTATTTTGACGCACTCACGACAAGTGCTCGTCAAGGGTGCAAGAGGAGGAGTGGTCATAGATGCAAAATCACCCTGATGTGCTATGTAGGAGTAGATAGGGCCATAAGTCCTCCTCGTGTCTTCTTGGTCTCTCTGTCGGTCCTCCTCATACCGCTGCTAGTCTCTTAGTCTCTGCTCATCTATCCTCTCGAACCTCTGTTGTTGTTCAATTCTATATAGTCCAACATCTTCGCGAAGGTTGGTATAGTTGAGGTTGAGGGCAGCCATGCTATTGAGCAGTTCTTGCTTAAATGGTGAAAATTGGTGAGCATTGGGTTGTGGCTGGGGTTGTGGTTGGGGTTGTTCGGGTATGAGGAGTGGAGGTTCAAGTGCGGCTTGATCATGGTGAGGTTCTTGTTGTTGATAATGGGGTGGTATTCTACCAGGGAGACAGTAATGATGCCCATCACCGATTTGGTGATTCAAAAGGTCCAAGGGGAGTTCAAGTGGGGGTAATCGAAAAACGATGTCTTCGGGTGGGTCGATTAACCAGTTGTAGAAGTTAACCCCCCCCCCCCCCGGGTGTTGTGTTAGAGAATTTTACATCTTTGGTATTCTCCATAAACCATTTTGTGCAGACAAGCTGTTTTGTGGTAATGGGGCCGGGGTCTACAAAACCATATAGTGTGGCCAAATGTGTTATTAAGTTGATATTCATGTAATTTCCGATTGTATGTTTGTATTTTCAACTAGTTTTTATTATTTCTAGTTGAGGAAATTACACACTTTTGGTGTAATACTTTATTTTCATATTTATTTGTAATTTGTTTAGATTAGGACTTTTCTGAGCTAAACAGGTCAAAGATCATCCAAGGGATCAAGATTGGACCTTAAAAGATCAAGGAAAGTGCAAGGAGGCAAGAAAGATTTCGATTTGGAAAAAATACTCATGTACCCGGTCGGGTATTGCCTATACCCGATCGGGTATAACCTAGTTTTTTATATTTCCGCGAAGCAACCAAGTACCCGATCGAGTGCCCTTACAGCCCGATCGGGTACACGACCCTGCAAGCCTAAAAAGTCTATAAATACCCCCTTTCCTTCCCACAAAAATCACCAATTAACATATACTTCTTAGCTCAGTTTAGACAAGCTCTTTCTTTATATTTTCTTCATGTTTAGTCTCCAAATGAGGAGCTAAACTCTTCCATCTTGGTTTTGCTACTTTGAAGCTTAATGAATTTGTAAGTTGTGAGGTATTTTCTTTAATCTTCTTCCTTGAATATTAATTATTTCCTATTCATATTCCATATTAATATTTTGAGCATTACTTAAAGGATCAACTAGTTTTGTTTCATATATTAATTATTACTAGAATCAATCGATTAATACGCTTGTTATTAATTCGGTTCTTTCAACGGTAGTAAAACTTGGATTATTAATGCATGCGTCTCATGGTTAATAATCTAAGGGGAATTAATTATATTGATTAAACCAATAAACCGCTTGTGTTGAGGTTATCAATCTCAATCGTTTTCATCTTAAGTTTATTGCTACTATCGGGCTAATATACGACGCGTGTTCTATATTAACTCGGTAGTAAGTTTTATTAATGAACGTGTCTCGTTATTAATAACTACCCTCGATGAACTGGATATACTCCTCGATTGAGTATTCGAGAGGAAGATAGTTAAAGATATAATCGGGATCGACGAACATTTCATTAAGTGGATAAAAGCAAAACCAAGTCCTCATCTCATTAAATTAAACTCATATAGGTTGTTCATCTTAGTGTTAATTAAATTCAATCAAATCAAACTTAAAACCCTCCTTGTTACTATTTATATAAGAGAAAAATATTCCTTTCCCTGTGGATACGAACCTTACTACACTATACTACGTATTAGTGTTGTATTGATTAATTATTTTGAGTGCACCTCACGACAAGTGCACGTCATAAGCCTCCCATCACAATTGGCCCTGTGGAAGTTGCCACTTTGTTGAAGTGAGTCCACAGAATAGTGGCAACATCCACCTGATCCGGGCCTGGTAAAACAGCTTGTGAGAGAACACAAACATCCCATATTCTTGTGTGATGGTTATTTGGTCTTTCGAGAAAACAATTTGATAAAAATTTCAAGAATATTCGGAAGACCGGATGTTGTACACGATTCACACTAAGATGACGAAAATCAACATCTATCTGTCCTGTCATCCTTTGCCATAACTCTACACCCACAAAAGTATCATAATCACGTTCTTCATCAAACAAGGGGGGCCAAAGTGTTGGGTGAACTCCCGCTTGGTCAATGAGCGGTCCTCATTTAGCAAACGAAAGTGGATTGTGCTTTCAGCATGATCATCAATATTTGTAGTTTGCACAAATGAACTAAAGAATTCATATACCAAGTGTGGGTAGGTAACATATTGCATTTCAAATACCCTAAGCATTCCAGCATTTGTGAACAGTTCACGCATAACAGTATCAAGCATGAATGTCAATAGCGTAGTAAGGCAAATGAAACAGGATTGTTTTACCTCCCGTTTGGTTTGTTCCATGAAGCGCTGCTTTTGATCCTCCGAGACGAAGTCCACACTCTCAAAGCCTTTCACGGGTGAAATGGTCCTATTACCCCTTGAAGAAGATGCCTTTGATTTTTTTTTAGCCATGATTTTTTTTTGTAGAGTGATTTTCGGAATTTTGGTTGGGTGAAGCTTGGATGGTTTTTATGGGTATGATTTTGAAGAGGATGATGAGGGGAGCAAGAATATGGTATTAGTTAAGGGTTTGTGGGCTTAGTTCGGACCTTGAGTGCTCAAAAATGGGGATTTTCGAGCTTGGGGTAAGGTTTTGTGGGTTGGATTGATTTGGAAGGTTTTGGGGGTTTTTATGGGTATAGAAATGAAGAAGGAAGTGAGGAGATGAAGAAAATGGGGGTTTTTAGTGGATTTGGTTAAGGGAAGATGAAGATATGAAGGTTTGGGTGTTTGAAAATGGTGGAATTTGGGTGTTTTGTGCGTAGGGGGAAGATGAAATGAGAGGGGAAGAGGTGAGCCCGACCTGGTATAGGTCTGTTTCCCGTTCGCCCGGTCGGGTGGGGTATTTTACCCGGTCGGGCGTAAGCTGTTCACCCGAGGCAGAAAGTTTTTGCTGGGATGCCCGACCGGGTATAGGGGTCTACCCGGTCGGGCATTTGATTTATTCTTGTTCCGCTCTTGCTTCGCCCGGGCAGTTGGCCGGGTGCTTTGTTTTAGAGGTAACCCGACCGGGTTGGGTTTTATACTCGGCCGGGCCTAATCCCAGTCCATTTTTTTTAACACACACACGACTGAAAAAAATTGAAAATAAAAATGAAGAAATTGGGTTGCCTCCCAAGAAGCTCTTGATTTAATGTCGCGGCACGACGTTATTTTTATTTTCTTTTATGTGGGATCGTGAACATCCCTTGTTTCATTTTTCTTTTTCGGCCTTCTCCAGTAAGGTCGGGATTTCTTCTCTGTTATCACTTCAACCCTAGGTGGGATCCTTCTCCTTTTGAAAATTTGAACAATTCTTCTTTTTCAAAAAGTGTGATTTTCTCTTCTTCTTTTTTCAACAAAAAAATTCAGGGTTTGTGGTTCACAAACATTTAGAGAACAAAGAGATTGGTCTTTAATTTGTTTTTTCGTAGAATCAAAAATGTTGAATTCTACCTTTTGATCATCAAACTCTAAAGTTAACGAACCATTAGACACGTCTATTTTTGTTTTTGCGTTTTTAGAAAAGGTCTACCCAAGAGGATGGGTGTAGTTTGGTTATCATCTCCCATTTTCGGAACATAAAAATCAACAGGGAAAACCAAATTTTCTACTTCTACTAGCACATCTTCTACTACACCCTTCGGGTAAATATTAGACTCATCCGCTAGTTGAATCACTACACCAGTTTTATGTAGTGGGCCGAGTTGTAAGGATTTATATAAGGAATAAGGAATGACATTTATTGACGCTCCTAAATCCAACAAGGCCTTAGAAAATAAGGTATCCCCTATTTTGCAAGGAATAGTGAACATGCCTGGATCGCTACATTTCTCAGGGGGTTTCTTTTTAAAAATGTCCGAGACACGTTCACTAACTTCAACCTTTTGTTTCCCTTCCAGTTTATTTTTCTTTTTCATTGTGCATAGTTCCTTTAAGAACTTTGCATAACGGGGAACACTTTTGATCAGTTTGAAGAGTGGGATGTTTACCTCAGAGTCGACGAAGGTTTCGTAGATGTCCCGATCATTCTTCAACTTCATCATGTCTTTCAATGCCTCAGGGAAGGAGGGAGTGATTCATATAATGACAGTGGAGGGAATTTAGTTTTCGTTGGCTCCCCCTCTTGCGGTTGGAAACCTTCTCCAAGATCAACCTCTTGCTTCTCCTCCTTATCTTCCCGTGCTTGCAATTCTTTACCGCTCCTCAACATGATTGCATTGACATGTTGTCTTGGGTTTTGCTCAGTTTGGGAGGGGAGCCTACCCGAATCTTTTTCCTCGAGTCGACTTACGACACTCGAAATTTGGCTAACTTGAGTTTCCAAATTTTGATTGCTCGACCTGGTTTCATGTTGGAATTGCATCATGGTTTGTTGAAATTGCTCCATGCTTTGGTGCATTGTTCCCATATTAACGGCCAGTGCTCGAATCATGTCTTCGGTGGACATACTCGAGTTCGATGGTTGACCTTGTTGTTTATATTGTTGAGGAGAAGGATTTGTTTGAGAATTTCCGTACCTCAAATTCGGATGATCCCTCAATCCCGGGTTGTAAGTATTGCCTTGAGGATCGTACCTCCTTTGACCTTGGAACCCCAAAGCATTGACTTGCTCGGAGTTCTCTTCTTGTAGCGCTGGGCAGGAATCAGTGGGATGCCCCTGTGTTGAACATATGCCGCAGACCTTGGCTTCTTGGGTTTTCGGATTTAAGAGAAAATCTTTAACCAAAGAAGTCAAGCCGGCCACTTGACTTTCTAACGAATTGTTGGATTCCGCTGCCATGACTCGTTTCGATGATGACCTTCTGTTGTAATGTCTCGAGTTTTCGGCCAACTCCGAAATGAGGTCTCTTGCTTGAGAAGGGGTTTTGTTAACAATACCCCCTCCGCATGCCGCATTCACCATGTGTCTATCTTGATCAACAAGTCCATCATAGAAGTAGAGGATGAGATCTTGTTCCGAATACCCATGATATGGGCAACTAGCACATAATTTTTTAAAGCGCTCCCAATATTCATACAAGGTCTCATTATCTGCTTGCTCAATGTTGCTGATTTGTTTCTTGAGACTTGAAGAGATAGATGCGGGATAGTACCTGTCAAGGAAGCTCTTTTTCATTTGAGCCCATGTATTGATGCTCCCCGAGGGAAGATAGAATAGTCAATCTTAGGCGGTGTCTTTGAGGGAGAATGGGAAGGCTCTCAGCTTGATTTGCTCCTCGGACAAGCCATTGGGGCACATGCTTGTGCACATAATATGGAACTCTGACAAGTGTTTGTTCGGATCTTCCCCTCGTAGGCCATGGAAAGAGGAAAGTAGATGAATGAGCCCAGATTTTATCTCGAATGCGACCCCCGTATCAAGAGTTGGAAAAGTGATACATAAGGGTTGTTGATTTAGATTCAGAGCCGTGAGCTCCCTCAACGTTCTTGTTTCAAGAGCCATATTGATTGGCTCTTCGGTGTCGCTAGAATGAGAACTAGCACTTGATGATTCCTCCGAATAAGTATTCGGAAATAAATCCTTAAACCTCTCGAAGGCTTGTTCTGTTTCGGGCTTTGTTTGGTAGGTGATTTGGTTTATAGATCGGTGTTTAACCATATACTCAAATAAAGCTCAGAAGAATAGAAATCTAAGAACTCTTTATATTTTATTTATTTAATTTTTTTTTCTTAAAGTAGAATAAAAAGAAAAATTAATTGCCTTTCCCCGACAACGGCGCCAAATTTGACAAGCACTTTGTCACGGTGCATCAAAATAATTTTCAATACTAACACTTATACGTAGTATAACGTAGTAGAGTTCGTATCCACAGGGAAAGGAATAATTCTCTTTTTATGAAACTTAGTAAATAAAAGGGAGGATTTGGATTGAGTGATTTAATTTAATTAAGAACTAAAATGTGTTTAATTCCAAGATAAAAAGGACTTGGCATTGCTACTTTCCACTTGTTGATATATTTTAGTCGATCATTGTTATATCTATAACTTATTCCCTCTCGAATACTCAATCGGGGAGTATATCCACTTCATCGAGGATAGTTATTAACAACAACCGTTCATTAATAACCCTTACTATTAATCAAATATAGAACAACGTCTTATACCGATTTAATAGTAGCATTTAATCTTTCTAACTCCTTGATGAAATCAATTGAGATTGATAACCTCAACACAACGGTTTCGGTTTAACCAACAAAATTAATCCCTCTTAAGTTTATTAACCACGACCGTGCATTAATAAACCGAAGTTACTTACTTGTGAAACCATCAACGATTAACCATCGGTTCGTTGATCGTTTCTAGTAATAATTAATATATGAAACAAAACTAGTTGATCCTTTAAGTAATGTTCAAAATATTAATATGAAATATGAGTAGGAATTAATTAATATTCAAGGAAGAATATTATTAAAGAAGATGAATCCTACTATAATTAATATCAAGATGTTAACTAATTGTCATCTTAGAACCACTCCCCAACATTAATATAGAGGAAGAAAATACCATTCTAACTAATGTCGAGATGTTAACTAATTGTCATCTTAGCAACACTCCCCAACATTAATATAGAGATGGTATTAAGGAAAGAACTATTAATTAATATTCAAGGAAAGAAGTTAAGAAAATAACTCACAACTTTAATAATCAACAAGCTTCAAGAGCAACACCAAGAATGGAAGTTTAGCTCCTCATTTGGAGACTAAACATAGCTAGAAAAATATAAAGAAATGCTATTCTAAACTGAGCTTAAGAGTATGGAAGAAGGAATGATTAAAAGTGAAGGAAAATGGGGCTATTTATAGGTGTTTTACAACACCTTTGGCCGGGTATCCGACCGGGTAAAGTGCCCACCCGACCGGGTGCATGTCAAAATCAAATATCCTCCACGTTCCGGTGATCTTCGGCATGTTAAAGTGTCCCGGGTCAAGTCAGACCCGATCGGGTGGGGTAGGGGACCCGACCGGGTGAGTGCACTTTCCAGGCACTTTCAGTTGTTGAATCAGACCCGACCGGGTGACGTCTTATGCCCGGTCGGGTATTTGCTCCTGGACAGTCAACATTCTTTTTTCTTCACTTCAATGTCCTTCCTTTCAACACCATAATTCCTAATTCTACTTTACAACTTACAAATGAGAATTAAAATACAATTACAACTAAAATCACACAAATGTTCTCAAATTACTAAAACGGTAAACAATCCACACAAATCAAACATAAAAACAAACATTTATGCACTACTAATTAGTGCATATCATGATGAGACAGAGGCTGGATAGTACCTTTCGAGGAAGCATTTCTTCATTGCCGCCCATGTATCTATGCTTCCTGAAGGAAGATAGAATAGCCCATCCTTAGCCGTGTCCTTCAGTGAGAATGGAAAGGCTCTCAGCTTGATTTGTTCTTCTGTAACATTATTTTGAACTTTTCGGTCTTATGAGTAAATTCTTATCAAACATGTAACTTTTGATTGATTTAGCGCACTCAGTTTTGTAACACTAGTGTTACCTTTCTAGCTGAATATGTTGAAATTGATGAAGCGAATTATTTTAGCTATTTTTCCTTACATATAAAATATAATCCGTATTTTATATACTATATTTGTCCCACTAACATTGGGACATGAGAAGGTTGTACAATTATTAAGAAAAGTAAGTTTATCCGGTTAATATTGAATTGATAAAGTCATACTCCGTAATGATTTAAGGCGTAATTTAAGTTTGCACCCCATTTTATTATCATAATTAGACTTTGCATTGCGTTTTTGAAAATCTTTGTTTTTGCACCGCAATTCCATATGAAAAGACAAAAAAGCCCTCAATTAGGAATGCGTTGAAGGCCAATAGAATTGTTAATGGAGAGACATTTTTGTCTTTTCATATGGGGTTGAGGTGCAAAAACAAAGAATTTTAAAAACAGGGTGCAAAGTCCAATTTGTACAATAAAATGTGGTTCAAACTCAAATTAGTGAATTACCCATTTAAAAGCACATAATTTTTACCAAATTTGATATGAGATAATCTTAGTGAGACAGATCGAAAAAGAAAGATGAGAAAATCTTAACGGGAAAATCTTAGTGTGATTGAACTTTGTTGGTCTGGTTTAGTCTGGTTTGAATTAATCTTGTTCGATCTGCTAAATGTTTGATATCTGTGTATTTTATTATTATGAAACTCGGTTCTAATCTGATTTGTTTAAGTCTGACATGTTCCCGAAATCGAAGAGCTTTCCGGTAAAAACATTTTAATTGGAGCCGATTCAACCGACCAACGAGTAAATTTGTATTTGTTGAGACGGTTATAAAACGTCAATAACTCATCGCAAACCATCCAATATCTCGTAGCGATCGAGTATTTGCAACCCTCTCTCTCATCATATTATTTACAACTTCCTCATATATTGGCTTTGATCTGATCCGTTTCCGAATATCATTCACGTTTCAGTTATACACAATATACATACGAAGTATTTTTTAATCTTCAGCTCATTCTTATTATCTGATCCTCACCAAATTTTCTTTAACCCTTTTATAATGGTACACTCCCCATTCTTTTCCATCCCTGGATCTTTTCTTTTCTTTCTTCTCTGCTCATCAATTTAGTTATTATATTATTATTCTTATTCATATTCTTCTTAAAAAATCTGTTCTTTTCCTGCACAGGCTATGGAGGATGAAAACAACAGTGTAACATATGAAGAGGTAAAAGTGTAAAATTAAGAATCTTTGACTCTTATAAAAGTTATTATACTAGTAGTATTTCTTACATTTTAAGGTAATAATTATATATACTCCGTACATGATTGCTGAATGCTGACTGATGAGGTTCTAAAAAACGTTTGAGTAATTCAGGAATTTGTGTTAAATTCGAGAGGAATGAAGCTCTTTACGTGTAAATGGCTACCTGGGCAATCTGAGCCTAAAGCTTTGATCTTTCTCTGCCATGGATATGCCATGGAATGCTCTGTTTCAATGAGAGGTTTGTTTTCTCCAAATTCCAAGTGGTGTACCTTTGGAAAAACAGGGTGTTTATTAATCCAGAGTTTTCTTTAAAAATTACCTATTTATGAATTTAAATGTTACTCTGTGATTTTGGTTTTGTTTGTTGTATAATAAACCCAATTCTCATATTTACTACTTGCCTAATTTGATTTTTTAAAAAGGTTTTTTTTATGAAAGTAAAAACGTTTTGAAATTCTGAACATGAGTAATACTATCGTATATTTTTATTTCGAAATACTTACTAGTAAATAGGTGATCAAAACCAAACTTAAAGAACAACCCTATTAAATACGGAGTAGTATATACATATTGTCTCTCGTTCACACACTTCGGGTGTGTCCGATTGGGAGTTCAGTACGGACAAACCCATTAGAGGTTCTTCCGGATGGAATTCTTTTAAAACTTTTGTGAGTATATATTTCGTTAAGTGTAGATTGTGTCCGCAAAATTTTAGTTTAAAGTTCAATCGGGAATTCTATTAATAAATCATTGAAAACCCATAGAAATTATTTTGTATGGCTTAGGTTACCGAGTTGGAAAGTAGTTCTATGGGTAAAAACATTTAAATGTGTAACTAATTTTATTTTTGGTAATGAAACTCTTGTAATACATTCTTACAAGATAGGTAGTACTCCGTATATAATTAGGGGCCTATTTTTTTTTTCTTTTGTCCCAATCCTGGAATTCACAAATAGTTTTACTACACTATTTAAAATAATTTCTTTTTTCTGTTTAAATTGTCAAAAGAATCTTAATAATCAGCTTTTCTGGATTTCAAAATATGATTTGTACAAATAAATATGACTTGGATAAAGTTTTGGTCGGTTGGTTGTCAGTTTGGATTTATCGGCCCTACAGAATCACCCCGAAGGGAGCTTTGGTTTATGGGTACCTTTTTGGAAAGAGTTGAAAATAATGAAATTTGATAAATATGTGTAACTAATAATGAATATATACATATATATAAACATAGGTGCTGCCACAAGGCTTGTGAAAGCAGGGTATGCAGTTTATGGTATGGATTATGAAGGCCATGGGAAGTCAGCTGGTTTGCTGGGTTACGTTCCCAGCTTTGATGATGTTGTTAACGATTGTTCTGATCATTACTCCAAAATTTGTGGTATGCATATCATATCAAACAAATGACCAAATTTTGACAATTTCCTTGCCTAGTTCTAAAAAATTATGACATCTTCATTTAAACTAATTTATAAATATCCCCTCCGTTACGTTCCTTAATACTCCGTCATCTTTGAATTTTTTAGTCAATTAAGTTCAACCTTGACCAATTATATATTTTTATAGGAAAATATTTATAATAATATAAAAACGATATGAAAATATTCAGTGATAAAAAACTTTCATAAAAGTATAAATTTATAACTTCCAAAATATTACTACCTCCGGTTCTCAAACAACTTCTCACTTTCCTTTTCGAGAAGTTCTGAAATTAACTTCACACTTCTTCATATTTTCTTATTTGGCAAATTATCTACACCAAAACAGTGCAAAATAGTGTCAAACAGTGTCAAACAATGCACTCCACAGTAAAGTCAAATTTATTTTCTTAATCTGTGTGAAGTCAAATTGTGAAGCTCTTTGAGAACCGGAGGGGTATACTACAGTACTAATCAAAATCATGTTCTAAACTTTACCACCATTGACTTGAAAAATCAGATATGACAGAGTTTTAAGGGACACGATTCAAAACCCAATCACAAACTTACTAGCACATATAGGGAGTAATTTATTTAGTAGAAACTGTAAAATAAGGGGGCGGGTCAAGCGTAGAACGTGTCGCAACAAGCTGGCGACTTTGATTCGTGCAAACACGACTTGGTTGAACCCATAATAATCTAACAATATTATTATAGTTTAAAAAATAACTTATTTGTATCGCAATTCAAGCCGGCCGGCCGGCAGTTACTATACGTTGTTAATTTAACGGCTAACTTTATGGGGTTTTGCTAAGTTTGAGGGTCTTGGGGTTTGACTAGCTAGGATGTATGTATGAATGAACAGAGAGGAAAGAAAACAAGAAAAAGATGAGGATGTTGCTGGGAGAATCAATGGGAGGAGCTCTTGCTCTTCTCCTCCATAGAAACCAACCTCATTTCTGGGATGGTGCTGTCCTTGTTGCTCCCATGTGTAAGGTCAGTCACTTTAACTTTTGTTTACTACTATTAAATATAGGGAAAGTTCCCGAAATAGGACTAAAACGGTTTGAAAATTTCAAAATAGTACTCTCATTTTTTATTCCCAAAATAGGAGTAATTACTGCCAAGTTTATAAAATATTGTCATGTTTGAAGTCTGGTACCGCCAAAACATGGCAGTAATTAGTCCTATTTTGGGAATAAAAACATGACAGTCATTTTTTGAAATTTTCAAACTTTTTAAGTCATATTTCGGGTAATATTCTCTGAGAAAATTCTCTAAATAGGAGTAAAAAAGTTTCGAAATTCCAAAACGGGACTGTCACGTTGTTATTCTTTAAATAAATAGGAGTATTTTTTGCCAAATTTGACGTTATTAACTAGGTCTTAAACATGGCAGTTTTTATTCATATTTAGGGAATAAAAACAAGGATTTGAAATTCCTAAACGTTTTTAGGATAATTTCTACTCCGTAATATAATTATACGCGTTCGAATACAACTCCACTTTCAAAGTAATGCATAATTTTAAGTGACGGAAACACATGCACACGTGCACTTTAATCCATTTCCAAAGACCGTAATGCATCTTCACGTTCAAATTAAAGAATATTATGTGGTGATGAATTTTGTTTATTTATACCAAAATGCTTTCGGCGTGTTTTCTCCTTTAAATTAAAAATCTGATACTCCGTATTCGTTTTCTTTTCGAATGTGAATGTCCATTTTTATTTGAACCATGTGTACTGATTTTGAATGATGAGAAGATTTTGATTCAAATATTTTTTTCCTACTATTATATATGTATTGTATCTTGATCGAAATGTGTACTACGGAGTATAATACTTCATTTTTATTTCTTAAGGAAGGAAACATTTTTACCATAACAAACTCTACATATATAGCAAAATAATTACAAAAATGCTACTTGTACATGAAAATGACAACAAGTAATTTTAGCATAGACATATATAGAAACACAAATCAATTAGTGATAACAAGTACTAATTTTATTTTTGTAAATTTAGTTATATCAACCTAAAACAAGAAACAAAGGAGAATAATTAAATCCAATAAATGCTAACTAAAATGAATTTCCTCTTTAAATAGTAGTAATTAAATAAAAACTAAATATAACGTTTAAGGAAATAAAAGTTTAGTAACTTTTTGATAAATGATAAAGAATATTATAGATTAATGAATTTAATGTACTTGATGATAGATTAAGGAGGTATTTGGATCTTCATTTTAAAACGTCCTTCAGAGAGCAGAAGCGGAAATTAGGTTTTTATTTGAAAGTGCAGAATTACTTCTAATTGAATTGATTCTAATTGTTCCATAGGAAATAAATATGAATATAAATATATGTTGTCCAGAAAAACATGCCATAAAATAATTTATATATGTACATAAGGTATTCTTGTGTACTTATACAGGAAGTATGATAACAATTTTTTAGCATATTAATACATGCATAAGTTCTTAATTATATTTTTAATATTTGTAAAATACCTTAGCGTCCGTATCTTATATTTTATATGAATGGGGAGTCCATTTCCTTGTGTTTTATCGTTAGGGATGGATTCGGGCCGGGCCTAGGCCCGGTCGGGCCGCCGGTTCAAGAAAAGTGGGCCCGGGACCGGCCCGAGGGTTGGACGGGTCCGGTTCGGGCCGGGCCACCCGCCCGGGTCACGGGTCGGGTCCGATTCGGGCCGGGCCGGTTAATTTTTTTTTTTATAATTTATATTTTATAGTTTATAGTTTTATACGAGTATTAAAAACAAACTTCAATTGCATTTATTTGAAATGAAATAGGAACTACATTTGAAAATTAAAACAAACTTTAAGAGATAAACATTTTGAAAATTGTAATCAATCGGAACTTCCCGCACCTCCCGATCCTTTGGCTTTGTCACATGACTTCATATGCTTGATTGTCATCCCGAATCCGCCTGAAGCCCCCATGATACATTTTTTTTCGCACCATTTGCAAATTGCGTACCACATCCCGGTCTTCGGGTCCTTCTGCTTATCAAAATTATACCGTATAATGGCATCTTGATTTTCCATCTTAACTTCTTGGAGAAGAGAATTAGAGAGTAGATATATAATATATTGGAGAATAAGAGAATTAGAGAGTAGAGAGTTAAGAATAGGATTTAGGAAGAATTGGAGAAGAGATATGAAAAAATGTTTAAGATTAGGAGTATTTATAGGTTTTTTTACCCCCCACCCCCCACCCCCCTCCTACCAGCCAACCCTCCCGGACCCCCCCTTTACCCCACCCAACGGCTATATAGCCGTTTGGGTTGTCCCCAGCCCCACCCCCAACGGATAGTAGCCCAACCAACCAATTTTTTTTTTTTTAAAAAGAGGCCCGGACCCGGGACCGGGTCACAATAATCCTGAACCGAGCCCGCCCCGCCCCTTCCCATCGGTTCGGGTCCATACCCGGTCCCGGACCGCCCGACCGGGCCGGTCCCGGGCCCGCACAGTGCCGGGCCGGGCCGGGTCACGGGCCGGGTCACGGGCCGGGTGGCCCGAACCGAATCCAACCCTGTTAATTATCGTAGAGCATAGATCAACACAGAATCAGTGTAAAATCCATTTTGCAATTGTAATTTTATGTAAGGGCCATTTATCCAATTTTTCAACAAACTAAATAAACAAATTACAATTAATATTGTTATTTTCTGTTTGAACAAGAAAATTCGGTCTCGCAAAATTGCAAAAAATACTCCGGAATGAGTACCGTAATGTTCAACGTTAGTCTCTATACCATAAAATTATTAGTCCATCTTAAATGTATATATGTAGAAATGTAGAATATAGAATAGCTGCCACATACGATTAAAATATATACTTTGATTATACACTGATCAGAAAGGATAAATACAAATAATCGTTACAATACGGAAATAATAATAAAAGAATAATGACATTCGGGAAATTAAAAGTGATGCACCAACTTGGCAATCAATTAATTTTTCAAGTATTGCAACATATGGTGTGTTACCGGCCTGTGAATTAAGACCTAATGTTTGGTATGTGTTACCATCATATATACTTCGTATATGTTTTGCGTTAGTATTGCGGAAAATTTTAGAACCATTATAATGTTACGTTGCATCAATTCATTAATTAATTGATTTTGACCTCGAATTTATGATCGATTGAATTACAAATATTTGGGATAATCTTTGAATTGTCTTGAAGTATATATGAGACGTATCACATTTAGTCACATATTATCTTAATTGGGGTTCAACGAACTTAGGACTGTATTATTACTCCGTAATGATCGTTAAAAACCGCAAGATGACTATTATTCGTGTGAAATGTATTTTTATATGATGATCTGATATTTCTCATGTTTGGTCAAACAAATCATAAGATCGAACTTTCGATAGATTACAACAAGGAGTTTTTTAACGATAGAGGCAGTCCCAAATATATATATATATATATATATATATATATATATATATATATATATATATATATATATATATATATATATATATATACTGTTTGTTTTGACTGAGTAATTGATAATATATATCACCTGTCTTCATCATATTAATTAACTAAATACATAAATTGCTTTCGAGGTCAAATGTTGAATGGTATGTGTACTTAATAACTAGCTTTCGAATAACGAAAAATTAGGTCATAGTTTACCACCATCCTTGAAAATTAGGTCATAATTTCACACAGGTTTCAAATTTGGTGTAGAGTTAATTCTTTAAACTCGATCTTATAAGTAATTAATCTTCTAGCAAAAAGTGCATGCTTTTGAATAAGGGCATGCAGATTAAGTCATAATATAGTGGGTAAATGAAATTATTCCGCGCAGTATTTTTTACCCCTAAACTTGACTAGCTACTTGAGTATTTAGGGTGAGAAAACTTAAATTTTCTTTGAATACGTACGGTTAGAAGAACATTTGGTTTTTGAATATTGTAGATAGAAATGGCTTGTAATGAAAATTTTAAGCAAATGATCGATATATTATTGGAGATGCAGATTGGTGATGAGATAAAGCCAAATCCGATGGTGATTAGTGTGCTAAACCAACTGTGCAAGGTCATCCCGACGTGGAAACTTATCCCAACCCAAGATATTGTTGCAGCTGCCTTTAGAGACCCAAATGTTAGGAATGAGGTATGTATATACTTATATATACTATCGTATATAACAGTCCCATAATCCTGACTTTTCTTTTCATTCCCTTCTACGTCTAGTAGTACTTCTTATATTTATTTCTGTAGATCGATCAGAGTCAACTGCATGTCCCTTTTGCTTAATTTTCCCCTCGGAATACTGTAACTGTCCAACCAAATTGCCAATATACTACGAAAAAAGGCTTATAACATTTAAAAGGCTATGCCTCACCAAATCATGTTAAATACTACAATTGTTATCTTTTTCTAAACCAGTTGTCTATCTACACAGGTAATTAGGAGTTGTTCACATTTTTTGTATATTTTACACTCGCCTGTGTAGACACGCAATTGTTGTTTATTCTTGATGAAACGGTTAGCAACACAAGAGGGGGGGTGAATTGTGTGTGTGGAACCGTGGCAGTTTTTCGCACAGTTCTAGTGTGGGGTCTAGGGAATTACGAAATAATAAAGTGCACAAGGATTTAACGAGGAAAAATCCCTTGGCTCAAAGGGATTAAAAAACCTCGACCTCCCTCGGAGGAATTTGAACATCTTCACTAAAAAGCCTTTGAATGATTACAAGGGAAACTCTTCTAGTCTACCCTTGAGCCACCCCAACTCTATCCTCTCTAGGAAGAGTTATGCATCTCTACCTTGCGGGTAGAGAGCCTCTCAGCTTTACAACAAAGCTCTTACAACACACAAACCGACCCGAGGATGCTACACTTAGCCAATCCTCAAAACCCCAATTACAATAAGAAGAAAGAAAAGGAAACTCAGTCTGAAACTCCGTGAGCAGGTTCAGGTGCCTTGGACTTGGTAAATATTCTAGTGTATATATCTCAATAGAAGCTTGGTCAAGCACACCCATTTCTCTTTGGCTTCTTCGTTTATATAGGCTGTCTTGGGCAGACCGTTTAAGCATCCTTCCTTGAATAGTTGATCTTCTAATCTTGGGACTTGCTCCAATATTTTGAATTGCTTTCCTTCTTTATAATACTTCCCATATTCGAGCTCAATCTTTAAGGCAGTCAGATTAACCATCATATATATCGGCCCTGGACTAAGACTAGATACAAATATCTCGTGCATCTTTGAATCAATCAATTAATTACCGAATAAGGTAGGCTTTGGTCAATATTCAAGAAGGTAAGAATATTTTTCTCAATATAAGCAATCAACTCATTTAGATATGGAATATATTTCAACCAGCTTTTATTCAGTCACAACCGTGTAGCTATGGAATATTTTACGTACCATACTTAAGCTATATCAATTGTGGAAAGAGAATAATTACTTATATATAGGAAATCATAGCAATAAAAGAACAAGTAGGTATAATCCGTATTAACTCAAATCATATCACGGATTGTGTTTTAGTTTCTCCTGCATGGTTAGTCAATCAAATTAATAATATCTATTCGTTCCTGTTACTCAAGGAACTGTGAGCGGTTCTATCCGCTGTTCCCCTGTATGGTTAGTCATCAACAAAACAAACGTATTCAACAATTCTAAACGAAATGTTTGTGTACACTGTTAGCATCTGAGAAAGAGATATAATAGAACTGCTCAACATAAATGCTACCTCAGTCCCCAAAAGGTTTGATTGACTTTTCTTAGTCAATGATTACAAACTTTGGACAATGATTCTAATTATTATATTTGTATATAATAATTTATAAATTTTATACTTTAATGAAAATATTTTGAATAAGAAACATTTTGATATAATTTTCATATTGAAAATAATTTCATACTAAAAATATCATTAGTAAAAGTTGAATGTCATTGACATAGAAAAGTCAATTTGGCGAACCTTTTTGGGACGGAGGGAGTAAGATTTGCTTTGATGATAATATTTGTTTATATACTTTGCACTCCCTATCTCCTACGTGAAAGAACAAAACGTTATAATATAAAAAGGGAAAAAATTAATTGCAAAAGAGGAAAAATTATCAAATTTAGCTTCTGTTCTTTTATGGAGTTTGAAGAACAGTGCAAGATAAAAAAGGATATCTTGTTTATAAATTATACCCCGTACACGTGAGTCGTCATCTGATCTACTATGTACGAAGTATATGATAGTACTTCGTGTTATATTCTAGATCATGCAAGTAATTAAATCATTAAATCCATGTCATTTAAATATTGAAAAAATGGCCCAAATATTACCACTAGAGTTTTAATGCACAAAAATATGACTCATTTTTATTTGGACAAAAATGAGACCCGTCACCCACCCTCTTTTCCTTCGTTCGCTGCGTCTCTCCCATTCTCTCGACACTGTGCCTCTCCCCAGGCCAACGGTCGTCGGCCCTCCACCTCCGCCTCCACCGCATCCACACCACCAACGGTCCACCTTAATTTCCGCCGCATCCACGTCACCGACTGCATAGGTTCGCCATTTTTCTCCTTTCTTCCTCTCTTCTCATTTCTCCATGGATGGCGGTTGAACTGTTGAAATACTCCAGATTCATGAGTGGCGAACGCAGGCGGCGGGTGATAATGAGGTGTGGTGAGCGACGGCGTGGCCACATCTATTGGATTTTGAGGATGATGAAGCAGGACGATGGATCTAGATCTAGAAGTCCGACGCAGATCTGTTGATTTCACTGTGAACCGAAGCCATGGAGAACGATTAGGATGGCGTGAGGCAACTGTGGGGCGCTTGGAGAAGGCCATACTTGGTCGGACACAGAGCAAGACCGACTTTGGGGGTAGCAGTGACCGAGGGGGGCTGGGAGGGGCTGCGGAAGAGGCTGGGGACTAGGGAGGGATTGGTGAGTCGAGTCACGAATGAGGCGGTGGTCGGTGCGGCGGTCCACGGTGATGATCAGCGTCGACGCTAGGAATTGAAGGGGTTGGCTAGGGACGGGGCTGAGGGTGCTGGGAGGAGTAGGGGAGGGACAGGGCTGGGGAGGGGGCTTTGGGGGATGGGGATCGGAGTTGGCTTGGGGCTAGGGAGTTGACTGGGGTGGGGCGGTGGTCGGTGGCGGCGGTCTGCGGTGATGGTAGGCGGTGGTGCTAGGGCGGGGGTAGGGACATGGCTGAGGGAGTAGGGGAGGGATGGGGCAGGGGACACCGGAGACGGCGTGTCACTAGTGATGGACCCGGGCCGGTCCGATTCCGGTTCCGGACCGGGCGGGCTTTTTTGCAATTACTTGGGCCCGGAACCGGCCCGGGGTGATACCGGGTCCGGGCCTAACCAGTCCGGGGCGGGCCCAGTTCCATGATTTTTTTGGCCTTTCTTGTTATCCCCCGACCCCCCCTCACCCCCTACCCCCCAAACCTCCCCAAAACACTCAACCCTACCCTAGGAAAAGAAAAAAATTGAAAAAACAAAAAAAAATTGAACCGGGTCTGACCTGAACCGCCCGAGCCGGTTCAACAAAAGTTGGGCCCGAGCCCGACCCGGCCCGCCCAAACGGTCTAAAAGCCCGGAACCGGCCAACCGGTCCCGGTCCGGTCCGGGCCCGCACAGTAGCGGGCCGGGCCAGCCCGGTTTAGTCCATCCCTATGTACGTGTCACTATGATCGAAGTTGGACTGTCACTGTGGCAGGTGGGCAGTCAGTATGGCCGGTGGGACATCCACTGTGGCCGGTGGGGCAGTCACTGTGGCCGGTGGGCAGTCAGCCAGTCACTGTGACGGTGGTGTCACTTTGGTCGGAGTCACTTTGCACTGCTGAGTTAATTGTGATGTTGGCCACATTTTTAGAATTTTTAAAAACAAATCACTTTTTTATCTTTTATCCTGTTTTTAGTAATATCCACGCCAAAAAGCCTTAAATATTTAGGCAAGGCATTTCAATAATATATCATGTACTACCTCCGTCCCATTAGAAGGTTCCCGTCCACTATTCACATGGTCAAGTTAAATCATTTTTAATCTTTTACTTTATAAATCAAATTTTAATCAAATTTACATTTTTTTATCAGGCTTTGTAGCGGTTTTAATGTAGTTTCTGAATATGTTAATTTTATTTACTAAAAATAATCAGAGTGTGAACAGTAATTAAGTTGTTTTATCGTCAGTCAAGCACCGTAAACCGTTAATTTGGTGGTCATTTTTACGGCAATCATATATATTCATATGGATCCGGGCATATGTGCAGATCAGGGCGAACCCGTATTGCTACAAGGGCCGACCGCGCTTGAAAACCGGGAATGAACTCCTCGCTGTTAGCATGGACTTGGAGAAAAGGCTTAATGAGGTAATATTAGGTTCAACTCCCATCCTTAGTTACCACACGATCCAATTCACTTTTATACTACAACCATTGTGAAAGTAGTAACTTTATTACTATATACGTAGTATATTTTACAAAAATGCTACTTGTACACGTAGGTTTACATGGCCGCTAACACGCCAAATATCTTTAATCTGTGCACAAACAATCGAATTTCATCGTAGTAAATTGTGTGTGACCCTGAAAAGATAAATTGTCTGTCCATAAACAGTTCGGAGTCACAGACAGTTTCATTTACTAAAATGAAAATCAATTGTCTGTGCGCAAATAAAATACACTTGGTTTGTAAGCGGACGTGTACAAGTAACATTTTTGTTATTTTTATGAATAAAGTATATTTGCGTAATATTTAATTGAAGGAGTAATATTAATTAAATTTAAGGAAACACTTTGGATCAACAGGTGAAGTTGCCATTTATAGTTGCACATGGAGAAGCAGACATTGTAACAGATCCGGCGGTGAGCAAACTCTTGTATGAAACGGCTTCAAGCACAGACAAGACCCTCAAGTTGTACCCAGGATTGTGGCATTCGCTAACCTATGGCGAGCTGCCGGAGAATTTGGACGTCGTGTTTTCCGACATCGTCAACTGGCTTGATGAAAAGGTGACCTTGGGCAATGGAAGGCTTGAGAGAGAACTAAAACAAGCTAATGATGACATAGAATTCAAACCAGTTGCTGCAAGCTAATTCATGCTTCTCATATATTGTTGTATTTGCTTGTATAAAATTGGCCCACACGAACTAATCAACTACTCCGTACTAAACATACTCTAATGCTAGCTTTAATACATGGTATGTACTTACGTCATAATCATAAAACATCGTATTTTGGTGGTTTCCTTACCGGGTTAAAAAAAAAGACATGTTCATTTCTACTTATTTCAATCTAAGGCTACACTTGATCATATTCAAATAGATTAGATCAATCAAACTAGTCACACTAAGACAATGATAAAATACATAAAATACTAAATCAACCCAATCACGAATAGATGTAAACAGACATGTTAAATAAACCCGATCAAACTTAAACAAATAAGAGTATCTCATGAGAGAACAATAAATTTTCATCCAAATGTACTATTCTCCTTTTATATGGTGTCTTCTGCTAATAAAAAAAGTTCAGTGCCATGTAGGATAAATATATAAGTGAACATTGATAGAGCACCCGTACACTTGTATCTACAGAAATACTCCCTCCGTTTCCAAAAGAAAGTCACGGTTTGACTTCACAATTATTAAGGAAATAAATTGACTTTACTGTAGAAAACACTGTTTAGACACTGTTTGACACTGTTTGGACACTGTTTGGCACTGTTTCGCACGGTTTGGATGTAGATTTCTTTGCCAAATAAGGAAATAAGGGAAGTGTGACTTTAATTTGTTTTTGAAACACCTCAAAAAGGAAAGTGTAAGTTTCTTTTAGAAACGGAGGGAGTATGACTTTGTCCATATGTAAGTTAATGTTTAATTTTTCGTAATGATTAAATATGCACGTAAATATATACATAGATACCCAAATATATTAAAACAATAAATCTTTTTTTATTCTATAGTCACATTTGTACTTCTAAGATATTTTATACATGTTTATTCACAACAAGTACGTCATGACATTTAGATGCACTTTTTGAACCTCATAAGTGCTTATATAGTTTGATGGACTTGGGGAATTTTTGACTTTACACTTTACAAATGCATGTAGTAATGTTGATGTGTGCAATTGAAATTTTGAAAATATTCCTTTTCATAAAGTGGTTTTTCACATTAATCTCACTAAAAAGAGAAACCTATTCATCTAGCCGGGGGAAGAAAAGTTAGGAAATGGAAATCTTCAAATACATAAAAAACGAAGGAAGAATCTTGTAACACATACATGACATACTATTCTCCAAATTAACCTAGCGGCCGTAAACATTACCACATATTCTTATTCAACCTAATTAAGCCTCTTCATTAGCGGCCATTATTCTTAATAATGGATAAAGCTAAGGTATATGAGTTCTAGAGTGAGTGTGAACAGAGCTATTTGGGAGAAATGAGATTGTTATAATGATTGAATTGTCTCCCAATTTGGATGGCCAAATGAACACCATAACCCATATTTTTACGTATTATCATGCTAGCCAAGATTAACTTATCCCTCTGTCTTAATATAGTGAAATTGACTGCGTATATAATCCATACGTTTACAACAAATAACTCATGCAACTCAAATGTTGACTTATGCCTCCCCGACATGGTTTATCTGTGCTAGCAAAATCAATTAACTTATCCCTCCGTCTTAAATTCTTAAAGAAAGAATGCCATTAATTCATACTTTTACACATTACAAAAATAACCCCAGATGTTCCCAATAACAACTTGTTGAGATTCAGGACCGGCTCAGACCTCAATCACCATAGTCCAAGAGCTTGCTTACATTCACCACCAAGGTTACAAAAAGGGAAACTGAAGGGCAACAATCGACTATCCTCACTCACAGAACCCAAGCCCCAACCCAGAAGCCCCACCGGAGAAGAAACCCACCACACAACCAAACCAGAGTGAAGATCCCCCAAAGGAACCCCAAAGTGTCACCGGAGTATGGCCGGAGCTAAAGCTCAGGTGAGACTGGTACTCTCCCACTCTAGGTCTAGGGTAACAGACTGAGAGGCTCATAGTTTAGAGAGGAGGAACGGAACAAATAGAGGGATCGAGAAGCAACCAGACAAATATATCAAAGGGCCACCATAAGTCACGGGCTGGGTAGGAACAAATTAGGAGCAAATGGGCTTGGTCGGGCAGACAGCCCAATTGGGCCAGGGCATTAAATAGGAGACAAACTCCTTAAATGAGGTGGACCAAGAACATTAAATATGGGATGGCCTAGGCGGTGTGAGGTGGACCAATACCAACAACAATCTCCACCTTATTGGTCCCCCTGGTGGTGTAGAGCACAACGTGAAAGGGAGAATTATCATCGCCGGTTTTGCACCTGTTCTTATCTAGACACAGTCCAAATTAAGTGTTCGTTTACAAGATAAAAGTTTTTCAAAATTGAGACATTAAGTCCCCATATCAGCAGGATTGAATTCTGATGCAATCTTGCATAGATTCACTTCTCCTTTGTCAACAATGTCCCTGATAAAGTGAAATCTAACATCAATGTGTTTGGTCCTGTCATGAAACACAAGATTTTTACACAATGGATGGCAGACTGGCTGTCTCAGTATACTGTCACAACCTGCTTAAGAAACCCAATTTCCGTTAGTAAACGTTTCAGCCAAATGGCCTCTTTAAAGGCTTCAGTGGCTGCCACGTATTCAGATTCAGTAGTGGACAGTGCAACAATGGGTTGCAGTTGGGATTTCCAACTTCTGCAGGACCCACACAGAGTAAAAATATAGGAAGTAGTAGACTTTCTATAGTTCCTATCATTCGCATAATTGGAGTCAACATAGCCAGTAAGCAAAATACCAGTAGGAGTTTTAGAAAACACAAAGCCATGGGATGGTGTACCCTTAAGGTATCTAAGAAGCCATTTAAGGGCAGTTCAGTGAGACATACCATGGTTTGCCATATATCTACTTAAGCAACTAACAGCATAAGCTATATCAGGTCTTGTGCTTACCATGAGATACATGACTGACCCTATAGCACTGGAATAGGGTACAGATTTCATCCTATCTATATCAGGAGCAGTCCTTGGGGACTGATCCTTACTTAGCACCAAGTGAGGTGCTAAGGGGACATCTACAGGCTAGGCTGAGTCAAGATTGAACTTTTTCAAGACGTTATCTAAATAAGAGGTTTGGTTTAAGGTAAGGGTACATCTACTCATATCCTTGATTATATTAATCCCTAAGATTCTCTTAGCATCTCCAAGGTCTTTCATAGCAAAGTTTTCCCAAAGGCATTTTTGAACAATCTTAATAGCATTCACAGAGGGGCTAATGATAAGCATGTCATCAACATAAATCAACAAGAAAACAGATACAGAAGCAGTATTCTTAAAATACAAGCAGTGATAAGAATCAGATCTTTTGAAACTCAGGGAAGTCATGCATTGGTCAAATTTTATGTTCCACTGTCTAGGAGACTGTTTCAGGCCATAGAGGGCCTTCCTAAGTAGACAAACATGTCCAGGATACTTAGGGTCCACAAAACCCTCAGGTTGGGTCATGTAGATCTGTTTATCTAATTCACCATGAAGAAAGGCAGTGGTAACATCCATTTATTTCATCTCCCAGTTATTATGGGCAACTAGGGCAAGCATCATCCTAATTGTAGTGAATTTTACTACTGGAGCAAAAATTTCAGCATAGTCTACCCTTCCTTTTGAGTGAAACCCTTAGCTACTAGTCTGGCCTTAAACCTAATGTTATTAGGTTCCTCTTTAACTTTGAAAAGCCATTTGCACTCAACAACAGAACAATTAGGAGTCCTAGGAACTAGGGTCCAAGTTTTATTCAACTTAAGGGAATCTATTTCACTTTGCATAACACTAAGTGAATTTTTAGATTCTCTAGAGGCAAGGGCTTCCCGATAGGTTTTAGGTTCATTCAACTCAAGAGTTTCAAAAATAGAGAATGCAAATAAGGAAGTATCATGCATATGAAAAGCAAAGTCAGCCATGCTATCAGAAACCTTCCTTATATTTCTCTTAGTCCTGTCTCTAGCTAACTGGTAGTTATCTAGATTCTGATTCTCAGTATTCATTTCATGAAAATCGTTGTTATCAGTAGAATCATCTCCATCAAACACATCATGCACATTTTCATCATGATTATTAAACCCAGTTGGTTGCTCCACCTCACTGGAGGTGGAGGGGTGACATGCAAAGTGTTGGTCAGGTCATGAGTATCAGAAGATTCAAACTCATCAAACAGAGGGGCCGGGCAACAGTAGTCTGGATAGGCTCCACCTCACCGGGAGTGGTGCCATCAGAGCTCAGTTCAAGGTGAGTCACATTTTTCAATAAGCAAGGAAAATCAACTTCATTGAACACAACATTTCTACTTATTATGACCTTAAAACCAATCTGAGTTCTATCACAGGTCCTATACCCTTTTACCCCTTCACGATAACATAAGAAAATACACTTCTTAGACCTAGGATCTAGCTTGTCAGTCTGTTGGTGTACATAGGCAGCACACCCAAACACCTTTAAGTTTGACAGGTCAAGGGGTTTCTTAGAGAAGACGGACTCAAGGCATTTACCCTCTAAGGGTACAGAAGGAGACCTATTGATCAAGTAGGTGGCAGTGTTAACAGCTTCTCCCCAAAACTTCTTGGGGAGGCCGAAAGTAGCAAGCATACTTCTGACTTTGTCAAGGAGGGTCCTATTCATTCTTTCAGCCAGACCATTTTGTTGGGGAGTATAGGGAACAGTTTTATGTCTCCTAATCCCACACTCAGTACACAACCTATCCATATCCTTATTCCAGAATTCTAACCCATTGTCAGTTCTAAGGGTTTTAACCTTACATCCAGTTTGATTTTCTACCATAATTTTCCATTCTTTAAACCTAATATACACATCAGAATATCAGATTTATGTTCTAACAAACAGACCCATACTTTTCTAGAAAAGTCATCAATTATGGATAGAAAGTACCTCCTACCACCATGGGTAGGGACACTGGAGGGACCCCACACATCAGCATGTATGTAGTCAAGGACAACTTTGGACTTAGGCTCACTGGGATAGCTAGAGGTAGGAAACTGAACCCTATGTTGTTTACCTAAGACACAACCCTCACAAAATGGTATAAGTGACACCAAGTCATTTCCAAAACACCCAGATTTTTGTAAAATGTTCAAGCCTTTATTACTCATATGACCAAGTCTTTGGTGCCAAAGCACAGACTTATCAGTGAGTACAACATTAGCATTTTCAGAAAAAGGTTTAGCATGAATAACATACAAGTTATTTTGTTTCAGAGCTTTAAAAAAAACCAGAGCGTTTTTCAGGATTTTCATACACCCATTTCCCCATTTACCCTCAAGACCACATTCTTCAAAAGCAGAAACAGAATTCAGGGACATGTCTAACATTTTTTAATTTGAAAACAGTTCCATTCTCAAGTTTTAGACAGATGTCACCAATACCATGGACCTTACACCTTTTACTATCAGCTAGGGAAACAAAACCAGATTCACTCAAGTTATAGGAAGAAAACAGATTTCTAAAAGGGGTCATATGGTAGGTACAACCTGAGTCAATTAACCATTCAGTTTCAGTCAAACTACTGAGCACAGAATTAGCCTAATCACATACCATGAACACTTCTTCACTAATTTCTTTATTGGTAACAGAGTTGGCCTGTTCATTTCTTTTGGGTTGGGTACAATCCTTATGAAATGACCTGGGTTCCCACAGTTATAACACATTCTTTTCTTAGACTTATACCTTTTCTTACGAGGTTGTCTACTGTTTTTATCTTGGTTATCCTTCCTAGGGTGCCTAGACCTACTCTTAGATCTGCCCCTCACAAAGAAGGCTTCACCAGATTCCTTAGAGTGATTGCTATGACTCCTAGAGTGCTTTAAGTCCAGCTCTTTGCTTTTGAAACCATTAATTATAATGTCTAGGGTTATCTCATCCCTCCCATATTTAATGATAAACTTAACATCATTGTAGGAATCTGGAATAGCATTAAAAAGGACAATAGGAGTATAGTCATCTATATGTTTATCCCCAGCCTACTTAATATTTTGAATCAACTTATGAAAAATATCAAGATTTTCCTCAATGTCTTTAGTTAGGTCAAGCCTAAATCCAAAGAATTTTTCCAGTAAAAACAACTTCCCAGGTAAGGATGTATCAGTGTAAAGAGTTTCAAGTTTATCCCACAGACCCTTAGCAGACTCTAAGATTCCAACTTTTCTAAGAACAGACAGAGTCAGACAAGTTTAGGTATATAGTGGAATAGGCTGTTTCATTCATTTCAACTTGTTTAGGTTTATCCTCAGATCCTAGAAACTGACCAGTAACTGCCCTATAAACTTTCCGTTGGATTAACACACATTTTATCTTCTGTTTCCATATATCAAAGTCAGTCTTACCATTAAAAGGCATCATACCATATAGGTTTGAAGCCATGATAACAGTCAACACCCAAACGACTGAGTGACAGGTAATATAAAAGCTTAACCCTAGAGTTTTAGGCAGCGAACTAAGAGACCACGCAGTTTCGGGGCCCCTAAAGACGCTGGCAAGGTATCCCTTAGCCCTAACCTTAGGTGCCTTAGCCAACTACGGGTTCAAAGCTACACTATTACCAGAATTCAGGCAAGAGGGTAGGACATGACAGATTGAGCAGAGAAAAAACAATTAACACAACAGTTAATAAGGCAAGATACAACAATATAGAGAGAGGTTCTGAGGAAATAACACAGAGGGGTAGCAAGTTAAAGACCACAACACACAAAAAGTCAATTTAATAAGCCAATCAGAGTTCACAGGTAATCAGTGGCCAAGTCGACACAGATTGAACCACTCATGCACAATCGAAACACTACCTAGGGTTTCTACAGTTTTGTGTTAACAGGAACTGTACATGCAAAGGTTGATCTAAGGTTTCTACTCGGCAGACCTGAAACCTAGGGTTACAGATCTACCCATGCAGCATAGAAACCGGTGGCACTCCGGCAGCCCAAAGGTTAGGGTTTAAGCTGTTATACGTGAGCAGGTGTCTACGAGAGACCACCCGACTTACCAACTTCGACGAGGCTCCAGTCATTGCCGGTGTGGGAGTTTTCCGGCGAGCTTCCGATGTCAGCGAGAGGCAGCAAGCATCCAGGCTCTGATACCACTGTTGAGATTCAGGACCGGCTCAGACCTCAATCACCATAGCCCAAGAGCTTGCTCACATTCACCACCAAGGTTACAAAAAGGGAAACTGAGGGGCAACAATTGACTACCCTCACTCACAGAACCCAAGCCCCAACCCAGAAGCCCCACCGGAGAAGAAACCCATCACACAACCAAACTAGAGTGAAGACCCCCCAAAGGAACCCCAAAGTGTCACCGGAGTATAGCCGGAGCTAAAGCTCAGGTGAGACTGGTACTCTCCCACTCTAGGTCTAAGGTAACAGACTAAGAGGCTCATAGTTTAGAGAGAAGGAGGAACGGAAGAAATAGAGGGATCGAGAAGTAACCAGACAAATATATCAAAGGGCCACCATAAGTCACAGGCTGGGTAGGAACAAATTAGGAGCGAATGGGCATGGTCAGGCAGACAACCCAATTGGGCCAGGGCATTAAATATAGGAGACCAACTCCTTAAATGAGGTGGACCAAGAACATTAAATATGGGATGGCCTAGGTGGTGTGAGGTGGACCAATACAAACAACACAACTCCTACGTGTTAACTAATTTACAAAAATGAAACCGCCGTTTAATTGCACTGTTAACTTTCCGTTATGTTGATTCGCTTTTGTCAAACTTTTAATTTGCGATTATATACATATTTTTTTAAAACCTTGAGATTATTGAGGGATATCTAAATTTCAGGTTTCCTTTTGAGTAAATAATATACCTTTTTTAAAGATAATAATTAACCATTACTGACGAATATTGCAGAGTACAATATTGAGTACGATGAAATTTAAAAAACAAAATTTAATGCATCGAAGATGCTAATTCACGAACTTCAGACACAACCTGATCATACTCTTCTTTCAACTTGTCTTGATCTTCTTGATTCATATCTCCCTTGGTAGGCTTGGTCAAGACTAATACACAGCAAGTTGGCCTTTTTATAGCTCCTGCATTTGCAAGATCTTCTTTTGATTGAACATAAACATACGGGATCTCAGCTTCTTCACATAGGATAGGAACATGGGTGATCACATCAATAGGAGATATGTTCCCTGCAATCACACAAAATCCTTTGTGGCCTCGACGAATGCTTTTGACTACCTCCTTTACACCTCTCTTCAAGCATTTGTTCTCCGCAGCTTGACGGACGAGTTTGAAAGTGCGCTTGCTGAGCTTTTTACCGGCTAGAGGTTTTTGCAATAGGGGCAATGGCTAATAGCTTCTTCTTCTCCATCTCCTTCTGGGCTGATTTCTCTGTTTCGCTATGAGTAAATTCCCTATCTAGGAGTAAATCATTGTAAAAGTGCAAAACTAGGACATCAATGTTCCGTAGGAGTTAAAATAAGTGACCTGACATTACTACCCTTAATGAAAAAGTCAATTTCTTTATCATTAGTTAATACTTCGTATTACGGAGTATTATAAACATAATAATAAAACAAAGTTTAACACAAGCCCAAAGCGTGAAGGACATCAATCCACACCGGATCTGGTGGTTGACGGCCATCATCTCCAGCGGTGCCACTGCCGGCCACCTCATCTGTAGCAGCAACGGTCGTTGTCAGTCTCCGCCGCATTCTCTGGTGCCGCCGCCATGTCCTTTATCGCCGCCGCCCTCCGGCGATTCCTCATTTGGCGCTTTGACTATCATATACGGTCTCTTGCGCCATCACTGATGACTATTCTAGAGGTTAATGTCCTCTTGTGCGTAGGGAAGGCAGTGGCTTATCCCTAGCTAATGATATTATCATGCATCTATATAAAAACAATGAAATACTTCGTATGGCATTAATGTATAAAACGTAAATGGCACTTACGTAGAAAAATGGAACTTAATAACAAAAACATGGCAATGATATGATTAATATGGCATTACATGACATTTTCAAATAAAAAAACTTGACACTTATAAATGTAAAATATGGCACTTTTCAGAGAAAGACTATGGCAATTTCATGTGAAATTATGAGACTATTACCAGATAAAAGTAATTGTATTTTAAACTAAAAAATGTAAAAGATGTTAGAAATTAAACTTGGCTTAGCCCAATAATTGGGTCCATTAGATGTTAACTTATTGGGCTAGAAGTTGTATGATAATTAATAAATTAGCTAGCCCATAAGATAGACTTAGAAAGATCTAGAGTAGTTAATGTACCTAAATAATTCTAGATTATTCCTAAGCTAGAATCCTATAGAATATTCTAGAAGGTTAAGGAAGTAGGAGTACCTAGAAGGATCCTATGAGACCTATAAATAGAGCACTCCTCACTCATTTGTAAAGCAAGCCAAAAGCTCCAAATCAATACAAGTTCCAAGTTCTTCTAAAATCACCTCTCTCTAAAATTCTCTCTTCCACACACAATCACCCAAATATAATACTCATCAACTACTTTCTTCCAACAAAGTGGTATCAGAGCAGTATGTCTCCTTGATGATTTTTCTTGATATATAGAGCATGTTCTTGCGGACATTTCACGAATCCATTAGCTTGGAAGTATTGATCAATTCTACTATTCCAAGCTCTTGGTGCTTGTTTAAGCCCATAAAGAGCCTTACTTAGCCTCAACACTTTACCTTCTTGCCCTTTGACTTTGTAACCTTCGGGTTGCTCAATGTAGACTTCTTCTTCTAGGAACCCATTTAAGAATGCAGACTTGACATCCATTTGATGTATCTTCCACTTGTTGTGAGCCGCGAATGCAATTATCAATCTTATTGTTTCTAATCTAGCCACGGGCGCAAATACTTCTTCATAATCAATGCCATGTCTCTGGGCGTAGCCTTTGGCCACTAGTCTTGCCTTGTACTTCTCAACTTCTCCTTTTGCATTTTTCTTGATCTTAAATACCCATTTCACTCCAATTGCTTTATGTTTTGGTGGAAGTGTGGCAAGCTCCCATGTTTTATTCTTCACGATTGACTTGATCTCGTCATCCATTGCATCTCTCCATTTCTTGTTTCTTATGGCTTCTTGAAAACTTAGTGGCTCACAATCACCAAATAGACAAAAGAGTGTAAGTTCATCATTTGAGTTCAAATTTTGTGTTACCTCGTAAAGCTCTTCAATGCTTCTCATGCGTGGTATTTCTCTTTCATCCGAACTTGGTGATGAAGCTTGAGCTTGAGTGGGAGATGGTGGAGGAGTTGTATTTTCATGATTTTCTTCAACTTCTTCTTCATATTCCATGGGAGGCAAGAGACTATAATCTTCTTTGTCACCAATGCTCCAATCCCATGAGCCTTCTTCATCAAACTCCACATCACGACTTATTATAAGCTTTTTCAAATCCGGATTGTAGAGTTTGTACCCTTTTGAGTGTTTATCATATCCAATGAATATAAACTTCTCACTCTTGTCGTCGAGTTTTGACCTAGTCTGATCGGGTACATGCGCATATGCAATGCATCCAAATACTCTCAAGTGTGAGACTCCAGGTTTACCTCCATGCCATGCTTCTTGTGGAGTTTTTCCATCGAGACTCTTCGTGGGGCAGCGATTTTGAAGATAGACAGCACAATCCACAGCTTCAGCCCAAAAATCTTTAGGCATATTCTTTGTTTTTAGCATGCTTCGAGCCATGTTGAGGATCGTCCTATTCTTTCTTTCGGCAACACCATTTTGTTGTGGTGTTCGTGGGACAGTCATGGGACGGCGGATGCCATTATCTTCACAAAATTGATTAAACTCCTTTGATGTGAACTCCCCACCCCGATCTGATCTCATGGCTTTGATACTGTACCCACTTTCTTTCTCAATAAGAGCCTTAAATTTCTTGAATGCTTCAAAGGCCTCAGATTTTTGTTTAAGGAAATATACCCATGTTTTTCTTGAGTAATCATCGATGAAAGTGAGAAAGTACTTACTTTTACCATGTGAACATGGAGTAATAGGACCACATAAGTCGGTATGGACTAACTCCAATGGTTCCTTAGCTCTTGAGGTAACTTCTTTAGGGAATGGTTTCCTTGATTGCTTCCCAAATAGGCAACCTTCGCATAGCTGATCAGGATGATTGATGAAGGGCAAGCCTTTCACCATGCCTTTGGATGATAGCATTTTCAAGCCACCAAAGTTTAAGTGCCCATATCTTAAGTGCCAAATCCATGACTCGTCTTTCAAGCAACTTTTTAAGCATATGGCTTGATCTCTTTGAATGTCAAGCAAGAACATTCGGTTTCTAGTCATCGGCACTTTAGCAACTAGTCTTCCATTATTGTCTCGTAGAGAAAGGCTACGATTCTTTAAGTGAATATCATAGTCCTTTTCTAAGAGTTGTCCCATACTTAGAATATTTGTTTTTAAGTTGGGCACATAGTAAACATCGGAAATGAATTGGTGACTTCCATCGTTTAGACGGATTAGAACGTTACCTTTTCCATTCACCACGACTTTAGACTCATCTCCAAAAGTAACATGACCTTGAGTTTGTTCTACCTTCACGAACATGCTTTTATCTCCCGTCATGTGGTTGCTAGCTCCGGTATCTAAATACCACGTGCTCTTCTTTGTTTGTTCTTCATGATTTGCCATCAACAAGGTAAGTTCTACCTCATTATTCATCTCCATGAGATGGGCCTCTTCTTTCACATGATTAGAGCGCTTGCATTCATATGCATAGTGGCCATATTTATTGCAATTATAACACTTTAGTTGAGACTTCTCGTACCTTTGTGGTTTGCTTCCTCTCCCACGGCCTCTAGATGCTTGTGTATATTGAATTCTTTCTTCATTGTTGAAGTTTGTATAACCACGACCTCGACCACCTCTTCCACGTGCACCACGTCCTCGATCATAACCACGACCTCGTTGGTCTCTTTCTTCACCTCTATTCTCCCCTCTTTCTTTAAAAGAGAGTTTGGAGTAAAGAGAATGCTCCAATGATTCATCAGATTTATTTCTCACAACTCTTTCTTCATGGACTTGTAGTGAGCCCATAAGTTGATCAATGGGCTAAGTCAAGTTTAAGAGAGGATGTTAGAAATTAAACTTGGCTTAGCCCAATAATTGGGTCCATTAGATGTTAACTTATTGGGCTAGAAGTTGTATGATAATTAATAAATTAGCTAGCCCATAAGATAGACTTAGAAAGATCTAGAGTAGTTAATGTACCTAAATAATTCTAGATTATTCCTAAGCTAGAATCCTATAGAATATTCTAGAAGGTTAAGGAAGTAGGAGTACCTAGAAGGATCCTATGAGACCTATAAATAGAGCACTCCTCACTCATTTGTAAAGCAAGCCAAAAGCTCCAAATCAATACAAGTTCCAAGTTCTTCTAAAATCACCTCTCTCTAAAATTCTCTCTTCCACACACAATCACCCAAATATAATACTCATCAACTACTTTCTTCCAACAAAAGAATAGAGAATAAATTAAAATTAAAAATCATACGAGTATGACTTTACAACTGTAGTTCCAAAATAGTGTTGTCTGTAGCATTTTTAGATTTAAATTATTAGTTTGAAAAGTTGTAAGAAATTTATCGAAAATAACAAAAAAAAATCAACACAAATATTTATATACCACCGGCAGTTAACGTATAAGCGGTATAACAGCCCAAAAGTTTCAGATTCAAAATAGATTTTTTATTTATTTGGAATCTCACAATTAAATAAAAAAATTAGAAGAAAATGAGAAAAAGTTCAAAGTGAGAAGAAAATAGAGGTGGACGAGGATTATGGAAGGGAAGAAGAAAAAAACAGAAAGAAAGAAAGAAAGAAAGAGGAGAAGAAGAATACAAATCTCTCATATTCAATACAATTACCAGAGTTCGCCGATTGACGGAAGAGAAATTAGATGGAGAAAAATTGGCCTGAAATGGGCAAAGAATATCATCGCCGGAGCTACAATCGTAGAACAAATTAAGTGAGGATGGAAGGTTGGTGGGAGATGAGAGAGAAGGTGCCTGCAAGAGCTGTGAGGTGGTGGTGATATTTGACATATACTTCGTAGGTAATAAGAGATAAGATGGGGGAGTAGGTGGCGTGATGGAAGGGATGTGCAGAAAGAATAATAAATGTGGGAAGGGGTAAATTTGGAATCGGAGCTCCTATTCCGGGAATATTAAAAGAATGGTCCTATTTTTGCATTAATCTTATGTTTTGGTCCAATTTGGGAGAATTTCTTTTTCGCTATCGCTGCCCATCTTCTTCTTCTTCTCTTGAGTAAATAATATACAAAACAATAGTTTTGGTTAATAATGGCATGCCCTATTGGGTGTCTTAAGATTGTATTTATAATAAAACAAAGTTATGGAAATTACACAGTAATCCCTAGATAAACACATTATTACACCCCCTCAATTTGTGCAGTGGAAACAACGCGCAGATTGGAACGCAAAAAATTAAAACGCTGACTAGATAATTTTTTGGTAAATATATCAGCTAACTACAATTGGGTAGGAATATATTTCACAACGAGATCCCCATGAGCCACACGTTCTCGAACGAAGTGATAGTCAATCTTGATGTGTTTTCTGCAATCATGTTGAATGGGATTGACAACCAAGTAGGAAGCAAAGACATTATCACAATGAAGTTGAACTGGAGCGGAAATAAAAATACCCATATATACCAATAGTTTGAGAATCCTATAGATTACTAGATACTTTGCTAGCATAGCCGTATTTTAATAAAAAAGAACCGAGAACTTAGACTGAACCGGCCCGTTTCAAATGGGGCAGGTTAAGTCCGGTTCCTATTTCAAAACTTGATATACTCGGACTGAACCTACCCGCTAGATGGAACCAGCGGTTCTTAAAAAATTATCAATTACCCGGACCGACCTGGACCGCGCCCACCCCTAGAATAGACCCAAGTATATCTAAAAATATCATCAATACACATAATATTTATAACCAAGATTTGATAAGATCTATTTATAGGGGTTTTGTACCCCACCCCAACCACCCCTCCAACTAGGAGCCCCAAGAGCCCAAACCATTTCAAACAAAAAATAAAATAAAATAGTGGTCGGGGCCGGTCCACTATTTCTGAAGCTCGTAGCCTGCCATCCATATTCCCGGTTTAGGCCCCAGTCCCGGTACTGGCTGACCAGGCCGGGTCGGGCCTGCACAGTACCGGACTGGGTCCCAGGTCGGGCCAACCCATCCCAATCCACCACTACTCCAAACAAAGTATGGTTACCTCTAAGCTCCTCTAGCATTTAGAATAAAAAACGTCAAAAAGAAAAAAGCTAATGAAGGCAAAAAACATGAAAAAGGATAACCATGTTTAAAACAATACATACTCAGTATTGCCTCCGTCTCCCTAACTTTGATAAATGAGGTAGTGATGTGTTTATTAATAAAAATGAATTTATGTGATTGATATTGAATTGATTAAACTAGAACAAAGTAAAATCAATTTAGAACCATCAAAACATGATAATATGAAACCATATAAGTGGAACATGCTAAAAAGGAAAGATTGGAGAGAGGGAGTAATAAAGACGGTTGCATTTACCATCTACCATATCAACTACAATGTTATTCCTATTTCTGAGTTTAAGATGCTGACAACTAATTGTCTCCTACAGGTTTTATGCTAAAGGAATCAGATCTCCAAAGTGAAATCCCCAAACTCTGGACAAATATAGATGTCGGGAGTTGGGACTAAGAAATCAGGTAGAAGAAGATAGAAGCATTTTTTACACTAGAGATGTGTCTGTGCATGTTCTGGTTTGTGGCTGAACTCCTGATCAAGATGAACAAAGGCACGCTCGATGTCAGGTAGCCATTCCAACTTCTCTTGCAAGGACTCTCCAATATCATGTGCCTCTTTCAAGGGCATGTCTGCAGGCAAGACAATGTCAACTTCAACAAAGTAGTTGGAACTGAAGGTGTATGCCTTGACAGTATCTATGTGGCGTATGGATTTGTGATGGTTCCAACATAGGTACGTCACTTTCTGCAAATATTCTGGGGGAGCCGACTTGCCAACAAGTGATTTCACATTCTCCATCACAGTAAGTGACCAAGTTCGGATGGTGTATATGGCCAGCTGCACCACACAAATAAGTGATGAAAATGGGACTATGAGACTATGAGTACCATGTTAGGGAGTGCCGGAGTGGCAACAACATTGGTAGAGGGGGCCAATGCCCACCCTAAGTTTGGTTAACACCGTTAAAAAATGTAAAAAATTATGTGAATTAATTATTGTTCTGCAGAGCATGTAGGGAGTCTGGGAGTGATAATGGCCGCCCCAAGGATCAAGCTATTGAAACTAGGGCTGACATTTTGGACCGAAAAATGAAAGTTGAACCGAAAAACCCGAACCGTATTGATAAACCCAAATCAAACCTATGTAATTTGGGACCCGAGAAAAACATGGTTCAAATTTGGTCAACACTACCAAAAAATCGGTTAGCACCGAATTGAACCGACAATTTGGATTAAGAGTAATGATTATTATTTATAATTATCATAGTGTAGTTAATAATGCTGCATATATATGATATCAGTGTAGAGTGCATCCGTTACGTTGGATGTCTCACGTTCGACTCCCAGGTACGACTTTTCTTGTTAAACTTTCAAAATTCAAATTGCTTTCCAAAACAACTTTGTCCTACACAGCTACAACAGAAGAAGAGAAGGATTCCTCCTTCAAATGTTTCTATATAACCTTGTTACTCTGGTTCAGCTTAGAATAATCGTGCCTACCAACTAGTCTGAATGAATGGGCTTGGTACGACATAGTATTGGGCATAGATAGCCCCGACTAGTATTGCTTCAGAACTGAAGCATTGAATATTAGTTAAATTTTTTATAAGTTCGGGTTTATTTGGTTTTGGGCGAACCGAACCTAAATTTCAGTTCCCAATAAATCAGTACCCGATTCAATAGCGGTTCGGTCTCGGTTATGACATTTTGAGTATCCGAAATGTCGTTCGGTCCTTGGGGTGGACAGTACTGGCTCAGGACCATAACCGAACCCAGCCCTAATTGAAATTAGGGTTTAGCCATTTAGGCTTACGAAAAAGGAATGTTAAGTAGTACTCCCTCCGTCCCATAAAATAGTTCCCGCATTGACTTGGATCGAAGTTTAAGAAAGTGGGAACAGAGTGGAAATGTATAGTTGTGGTTGAGTAAGAAAAAGGTAAATGAATGTGAGCCACACAAAATTTTCCAAAAAGGGAAATGGGAACTATTAGTTTGGACGGTCAAAAAAGGAAACCGGGAACTATTTTGCGGGACGGAGGGAGTATATAAAAACAAATCAAATGAGCGGATATGTTCTTTTGTTTCTATATTGCGAGAATTATCTATGGTGTGGTTATAAATAAATGCCTAAACATTGCATTTATACTAATGTATTGTTTCATATTCTACTTAGATAGTTCGACAAAAATATTCCGTTAAAGCAATGTTCTATAAATAAAAAAGGAGAGAAAAACCACTCCCATTCCATACCCTTCAAAACTAGCTTCCCGATCACAGCCTAAGAGGAAGTATAAAGTCCAACATTTACTTACAGCAATAGCTCCAGAAGGGTCCATCCATCCTTTTACGTAGTTAGTAAGTAATGCAACAACTAGACCTATGACGTTGGTGACAACATCAAAGAAGTGGTCTTGGGCATATGCTTTGACAATCTCGTTGGTAAAGGATCGACAATAGAGTACCAAAACTAGCTTCACAATAGTTACAAAAACCATAATGCCAACTACCCAGAACTATTGTTCCTTTGTAAGCTTGAAATCACGCTTCTGCAGAAAGGTGTTATATATGTTTCAATCAAAGCACACAGGAACCAATACAATTGACATTAGGAATCAAGTAAGAAGCTCATCGATAAAAACCAAAATGAGAAAGTAGTTTTGTGACAGAGTTATTGCCACCGTTAGTCTTCCGATTCTAAACACTTTTGGTACTCGACTTTGTGTTTTTCCACATATAGTGGTTTGAACATAGTGACAAAGACACTCTTGGTCCTCGACGATCGGCATTCATTTTTTCTACATTAAGTCCCCTGACCATTGTAAACATGACACTTTTGTTCCTTCAACCTATTATCATGGTGACATTTTAAGTCCTCCACCTATTTGGTAAAATCATATTGGAAGGACTAAATGTGTCACTTATAAAAGTGAATAACATTATGGGGAATTGGACAATGACTAAATAAGACGGGTACATAAAGTCCCCTGACCATTGTATAAGCATGACACTTTTATTCCTTCAACTATTATCATACTGACATTTTTAGTCCTCCGCCTATTTGGTAAAATCATATTGAAAGGACTAAATGTGTCACTTATAAAAGTTGAATAACATAATGCATAAAATTGGACAATGACTAAATATGACGGGTACATAAAGTGTCCCAAACGCAATAGTCGAAGGATTGAAAGCAGAAAGATTCAAAGTTGATTACCAAAAGTGTCACTCACATTATAGTTGGAAGACTAAAAAAGGCAAAAACTTTTTTGTGACGGTTAAGAAGAATTGCTTACGTTAGATATCAGCGTTCGAATAGACTCCAAAATTATTTGTAGTCCCAAAGTCGCCATAACAGATGCAAAAACAAGTATTCCCTGCATATCATCAATCAATCCAATGGAAAATCACGAATGACCAAAACAAATTAACACACGTCCTTTAAAGTAAATTCTGCTGTGATTTGAACTAAAATCACTTGGTTGGCTTGGTCCACAAGTGGGGCCGTGGACCACGCTCAAGTAAGAAATATAATCCATCAGAAAGCTTTTCCAATGTGATTAGAAATTTTGAACTTCTTCATTTGTTTTCTAGGGTTTTTAAATTGGAAGTAAAAGGAAGAATCACAACAATGAAAAACAAAATTTTTCTCACAAAAAATAACATTTTTTAAGTTAGAGGTCTCATAAACTCCAGTGATGTGACCCATCTCTACATAATTACTATTCAAAAAACATGTGTCTAAGCTCTATGCCCTCCTTGATCGCTTCTGACATTTCCTTTTTCAGTCCGACTAAGCCCCAATCTATTGCATGGAGAAAACCTGATTCCATTATAACAACGCAGATAATATAAATGCAGATACACTTTGTGTTGCCCATGTCAAGAAAACATCAATACTATGTATTTCTCTATGAACATCTGAAATACCAACATAGAAGAGACTGATAAAGTACTCAAGTTGATTGAATCTTCTTTCTACTACCATTAGAAAACTCTGTATTCTGAAAACCAGGCTAAATATAAAAATCCATCCTAACATTCAGGATACTTTTAGAATGTAATGAAACATAATTAGCAGATTACATTGATGCACTATGTACTTCCTTTGTGGTAAGTACAGAGAAAAGTAAAAGAGCTCACCAAAGGTTGCATACGTTTCTTTCCAATAGGATACTTATATGGATTTTGCTTCTTCATGGAGAAAGACGTAAACCACAATATAAAACCATATAAAAGATCAAGGAGCGAGTCTAATGTTGATGCAACAATCTCCAGAGAACCACTCCGAACAGATGCATAAACCTTAACTGCAAAGAGAACCATGTTTGCAATATTTGATATCCTTATGACAGTTGCTTCACTTTTGGCCAATTGTTCTCTCTCTTCCTACAACGGAACCATTAAGAAGAAAATTAACATCACCCTAGCTACTCCTGCAAACTAATTAAGGTCTATGAAAATCACTGTTCATGCTTAATAGCAATTCAGTGACACGCTAACCTTTGACATTCCTGGTGCAGAACCATGATCAGCTAAGGAATCCATTGCATTAAATCCCTCAAGCATTTCCACTTGTTGTTGATAATATTCTGCAACACTGTCTTCTTCTTCTTCTTCTGTAATCATCAGATAAAACGGTTAAATATAAGCACTAAATTCAATAATTGAAAAAGAAAACCTCATAAACACTCGTTAATAACTGATCTTCATGTTTCAATATGGAAACTAACTGTTACAATGATATCTCACAAAATAAATCAAATAATGAATTTCAAGTGCATATGTTTCTAAAGGATCACAAGAAAGGCTACATTAGTTAAATCTACAAGCGTCAACTTTAGCAGTTCATTAGCCTGATATCAAATTTTGGATTTAAACCTGTTGAGGGTAAAAACCAAGGTACTTTGAGTGGGTCATATGTGTAACTTACTGACAATGGGTAGATACATTAGGAATTGTTTCACTCCACTTCTCTGTTGAGACAATCACTGGAAAAAGACTATGTATGAAAGTGCAAAAAGGTTTCTTGTACTACACAACTCTGCAACAGGAGAACATGTCTTACTTCCTTCTACAAAAGTATAGGTGTGCAGCTTATATCTGAATACAGAGTACAATACATTGCATTTTTATGTGTGTGTGATAATGTGTGCATAAAGTATGAGCATGTGCAAACAAGTGTCAACTCAAGAGTAGTAACCACAAACGAAGCATATTCCATGAAGCAGAACAGAAAGATTAAAATAGAATTCTTTCATATTTGCAACTTTGTGTCAATCCACTGTGAAGCATCTTGTTCTTCAGAACATGGACCCACAACCCAACATATAATAGTGAACCTCTCTAAAATTGACAATGCGAACGACTTCATCTTATTTAATTGTGTCAAGGGCCCAGGGCAATAAGCAGAGCAAAAATTTGAAAATGCATTATTTGATAGTTTAAGCAAGGTAATGTTTCACAAAAAATACTTGGAATTTGAACAATAAAACTTTTCTGATTTATGTATTACTTTCGTACCCCTTGTAACTCAATACACATTCAATGAAGGATTCAGTATTGCACACCAAATCCATTTATAGTATTTATATTAATTGCAACCAACTATAATTGAGAGTTGAGGGTGCTTTTCTGCTACAGAAAGTAGACGAGATATATATCCAGACTTGTACATGAAAACATCATAATATTGGCTATACACCATATAGGATATCATTTCATTGTCGTAATTTTCAAGAATCAGTATAAAAGGTCTACAACATACATTATCTATGACAGTCAGAGATGGCAATTGAGCGACATACCACTCTTAGCGTATATACTTGATGCTGATACGAAATTTTATATAACTCAAAAAGGAAATAAAATTCCATTGTTCACTTTTGATCTTAACTAAAATGCTAGATATTAGGTCACCGTATAAAAAAGACATCAAAGATTCAAGCCCCCTAATTGCACTGGGACCGAAACGATAGTGAGTAACCGGATTACTTGAAATATGATTTTGATATTTTAAACAATTTAAAGGAAAACGAAATCCATGAAAAGTCTGTTTTTCTGTTTTAAGTCACTCATTTGATATAAAATGACAAGTCAATAAGATGCATGAGTGAAATTAGACGATTTAGGAAGCGTGTGAAAATCGAGAGAGTTACTTAAAACGCCGAGGTAGTCAGGAAGGCTATGACGAGTCTTTTCTTTCTTCTCCGGTGGCAGTTGGAAGCTATCGAAATTCAGCCGCCAAGACCGGTCTACACTGTTAGCCTCCGGTAAGAGGAGCTGCTCATCGGGGCCACCAGAATTCAAGTCGATGCTTATCGTGTCCACCATCTCAGGTTGTTGCCACAACTGGTGAACGCTCATGCAGGTGTATAGTTAGTTAAAGAAAAGAGTAAAGGAAAAGTGGCACATTGCGTAATTTATGTAAAGCTTAGTGGCGTTCCTGTCAGAATCAATTATAGCGGAATGTTCCTGCTTAAAGAAGTGGTTCGGTACGGACGTACTGTAATACGGAGTATTACATACGGAGAAGTACATCATATTTTAGCGTATACTTTTGTCATACTTACAATTGATATACAAAAATACATATCTACCTTACATTGAAAATTCAGTATAATAAATTTACGATATCAGTAAAATATCATATTATAGTTGAAATTTTATGTCAGATAATATATATACAAAATTAATGTTAGTAGTGATATACTAAAAGCATTAATAAAATTAATTACAAATATTAAGAATAATGTATTTCCTATTCAATTTTGAATAATAATTATAATAAAATGTTTTAACATTTCAACATATGAAATATGAAAAAATACTCATTCTCCTAAAATAACTTAAACAACATAAATATAAAATAAAATAGTAGTGATCTCCAATTAAAAAAGTACAAATGATTCAAACAACATGGATATAAAATTATTTATATATACTTAAGTTAATATTGTGTTTGTAGTAAATTTTATAATGTCAAACAAACCATTAGCTTGAATTTCGGTATGATGGTAAATCGGTAGGTATACTGATTATTTTCGACCTATATACTGATATTATACCACATAATTAATTTGGTGCGTGCAATATTGTACTGAAAATGTCAGCATTCCAATTTTTTTGATAACCTCGATAATTTTCACCAACGGATTAAAATCTCAAAAAATCTTTTTCACCAATGGGGCTTTACTACTAACGGTAGAAGCTAAGCACTATCATCGGTGTAGTAGTAGCAACACCAGTGGGCAGGTGAGCAGAAGCAATAGGGGAGTGGTGGGGCTCAGGCCCGCCCATAGGGGAAGTCAGCCTAGAGAATTGTCTAGGACCTCCAAATTTTGGAGGCCTCCAGAATTTGTAAACCCATCAGTATTATATGTATAATTATTAAATAATTTTAATTCTAATTAGAACAAGTCTGTTAAGTGAAATTGAATTCCTAATAAAGCGGCAAATTCATATCAGTTACTCCGATATTTGGCTCTACCCGCAAACCTATGAGTCGTGATCCTGTGTATTCGGTATTCTCTTCTTCGTGCTTATTCTACTACCATAAGATAATTAGGGGACCTAGGACTTCACACCTTCATTGCTTCAGTCAATCAGTCCAGCAATTGGAGATTTATGGACCGAGAGTCCAACTGTTTGAGTTGATTATTTTTGTCTCAAATCAACCTGATTGTTCTTTTTTAACTACAACTGTAGTGATGTTTTTATTAATTTTGCTCTTCAAAAAGTGAGAAGAATATACTACAGAGTATTGGAATATGCATGCGTTTTTGGTATTTTTGGGATGATTTACATTCAAAATATATATTTTTAGCATTCATAATTATAATGCATTTTGTATGTAGTTTATTTTTTATTTTTAATTTCATGTTATAATTTGAGCATCTAGAGCCTCAAAATTGATGGAGACGGCCCTGATGGGGCTATAGAAGTGCGTATTAACATTCTCTATATTTGTCGGACAAAAATAAAAGCCTATCACAGGTGCAACAGTGTCAACACCAATGAGTAGGTGGGGTAGTAGGGGAGTGGCAAGTTGGTGGGACTATAGAGCTGTGTATTGACATTCTCATATATGTTTGAAGAAAAAACTAGAATTACACAAAAAATGTACACTTTTTGTTCACCATGTATTTGTTTATATACATGTCAACTCATTTAGAAACGGTCTCAATTATTCATACACACAAGTGAATATACAAAAAAGCGTACATAGGTTAAATCACAAAAACATGTACACTTTTTCTGTACACTTTTGAATTCAAAATATGGATACTAAAACATGTTCCTTGTACTCCTAGTACTACGGGTAATGTAAGTTAAATCTGCTTTATGTCATACTCCCTTAGGGGTGGCAGGCTGGCAGCGGGTCGGATTTATACCGGGTGAAGGCTCATCCGCATCCACCCGTTAATTTTTCATACTCCTTCCACCCGTTCATCATCCATTAAAAATTACATCCACATCCAACCCATCCATCATGAGCGGGTTATCGGATGGATCAGGTGAGTAACGGGTGAATATAAATGGCCTAACTTGAAAGACAAAATAAATAAATTATAAAGAGAAATCATGACAATTGAAAACCAAAAATTAAGAATTCATTGAATATTAACAACAAAAACTTGAACAATCAAGTATATTACAATCATTAATTCACTACCGATAAAGAAAGAACTGATTGTCAAACAAAATAGACATGAAACTTTTTCAACCTGCCAAATTCTACATTACGGTATCGGAACAAAATTATTTTTGCAGTTCAACTGTTACTTCTTGAAACTCTCCAGGTCAACTGTCTTTATTTCACAAATTCATAGATATGTGTCTTCTCAATTAAATACATATCTATTACTACGTAACATATTAACATTGATTATATATATATATACTCCCTCTGTCTCTCAATTAAGTTCCCGGTTTGACTTCACATGTATTAAGAAAATAAATTTGACTTTACTGTGGAGTACACTATTTTGCATTGTACAAACACTGTTTGACACTGTTTGTCACTGTTTGACACTTTTTTGATGTAGATAATTTGCCAAATAAGGAAAGTAAGGAAGTGTGAACTTAATTTAGGGACTGCCCAAAAAGAAAAGTGGTAACTTAACTGGGGGACGGAGGGAGTATATATATATATGTATATATATATATATATGTATGTATGTATGTATGTATGTATGTATGTATGTATGTATGTATGTATGTATGTATGTATGTATGTATGTATGTATGTATATAATTAATTAATATGCGGGTACGCGGGTGGGTGGGTGGAACGAGTGATGGGTCAGGTGATGGGTTGGATGAGTGTTCATCCACACTCGATCCAACTCATCTTTCAATCCACCCGTCATTCATTTTTCATCCATACTTTTTCGAGTTTTCATCCATATTTTCGGTTCGGGTTGACTGGATATCCGCAGGTGATATTGTCAGCCCTATACTCCCTCGGTTGCATTGGACTTTGTTATCTTAAAAAACTTTGTCACTTTGTTATTAAAACAACTAATTCGTGTACTTGGCAAATCTCAGCCTTTATTGTACTTGGCAAAGTCAAATACGAGTATATGTCAAACATAAGTTAAAACATGAGTATTAGCCGGTTTATATCACAAGTGTAACTGAACTCAGGTGAATTGTCCAGTTACAGTGTTTCTCTTCCACCTACTCAACAGTCAAACAGTCACTCGTTTCAATACCATTCCATTGCCAAATCATTCTTACCGAAGCTCTCTCTCAAGATGGCCGTCTTATCCTCATTCCATTGTTGCCTCCTCTTTTTTCTCTTCATTGCCTTAGTCAATTCTCGTAAACTCAAACTCCGAACTGAGCTGGATGAATCTCTAACATATTTATGGCCGTTGCCGTCGGAATTCACCTCCGGAAACGAAACTCTCACCGTCGATCCTAACATCTCTCTATCCCTCACCGGAAATGGAGGTAGCTCTGTGATCGTCAAAGAAGCGTTTGAGCGATACAAGAATATCATATTCAAGCATGGCTCCAAGGTGTCGACGTCCGGCGATTATGATATCAAGCAACTTAGTGTTATTGTTCATTCTGACAACGAAGAGGTGAAGCCTTAGCGGCGATTCTTTATCTTTTTCCCCTCCCAACTTCCGTTATGGATGCCAATTTGATTGCTGACTGTGCAGTTACAACTTGGTGTGGATGAGAGTTACACTTTGATGGTGGCTAAAGTTAATGAGCATTCGGTTGTTCCTGGAATTTCCATTGAGGTGATTTTGAACTTCAGCCATTTTCCTTTATTTGTAGCTTTCAGTGATCTCTTAGGTTTGATTCTTAAACTTGTGACTAGTCTATGATAAATCAGACCACAATGTAAAGAGCTATTGAGCCACTCGGCCCATTCACCTTATAAAACTTATTTTTAGGATAAAATATGGAGCCTAGTCTTAATAGGGTACTGAAGCATATTATGCTGATGAACATGATAAAATGATATGGGCACACATATTTCAAGAACATTAGTATACTCCAATGAGCCACCACCCACAATCTAGAGCTACTTGCAAATGCAAATTTCTGGTTACTATAGGCTAAAAGATGGAAACTTGCATTTCCAATGGAACACTACATCTACAGACAGGTAACTACGCGTAGGGGATATTGTTAACTGTAGTTTGTTTCACTCATCATGCAGGCAAATTCTGTATATGGTGCTGTTCGGGCATTAGAGGTATGATCTGAAATAGATGTAATATATAGGCTTTCTTAGAAATCATATGACATATAATAAACCTACTGACTGGAATCTTACTTTTCGTCTCATAGACAATGAGCCAGTTGTGTGCTTTTGATTATGTGGCAAAAGCTGTGCTAGTACAGAAGACGCCCTGGTTCATCAATGACAAGCCGAGATTTGTGTACCGTGGGCTGTTACTTGGTAAGATAAGAATCATATTGACATAAACTTGTTATGTGACATTCGTTTTGGTTAATGAATCAGCAGAACATTCTGTGCATTGCCGTCCCCTTATGAGTTTCTCAATAATGATTTCCTATTGTAGATACTTCAAGACACTTTTTGCCTATTGACATGATCAAGCAAGTTATTGAATCCATGGCATATGCTAAACTTGTATGGTAATTTATGTGTTGCGGTAAATGGTTTTTTGAATTTTTGGTGTTGTATTTCTGACGTGGATGATTCAATTCAGTAGAATGTTCTGCATTGGCACATCATAGATGAAGAGTCATTTCCTCTAGAAGTGCCTACATATCCTAATTTGTGGAAAGGGGCGTATACAAAGATGGAGCGCTATACTGTTGAAGATGCAAAAGACATTGTAAAGTAAGAATTCTTTGTTTTTTCTGTTTTTATTTACATTTATTTTGTGGGATTTATTTATGACGGAGGAAGACTATTTGTATAGGATCATTTCAATAATTTTCTGATTTGTTCTATTTAATAAAATTGATCAATAATTCATGGATATCTCAATGAAACACGTCTTTTGGCATTTCATGTCTCTATCCATGGATATATGGAAGCTTTGCAAAAATGAGAGGTAATTGACAATTTGACATCCCTATTCTCTTTTTCCAAAGTTTCAAGATGTCACTTCTTTGCCAATGCTCACTTTCGCAGTACATCCAATGCAGGCATCAATATTATGGCAGAGGTAGATGTACCGGGCCATGCAGAATCATGGTGAGTGTGTGTTGAATATTGAGAATAAAATGGTTGTCTTAACTTCTCTTCAATTTCATTCTTCAAAATCTTTTACGGTCCCTTTGGAATCCGGAAAATGCTGGAAGAAGAAAATAGTGAGGAAAGTGTAGGGGACTTTTGTAAGAAAAGAACATGTGGGGAATAAAGAATTGGTAAAACATCCTTTTTAGATATTTCTTCAAGCTCATTTTAATTATATACTAATAATTTTATTATATACTACTTCCATCCCCTAATATTGGGACGGAAGAGAGTGGTGTGGTGTTTTAAGAAAAGTAGAATTATGTGATTGATAATGAGTTGATAAAGTGGGAATAAAGTAAGAATGAATTAGAGTCACATAAATGTTACCAAATATGATATGGGACAATAATAGAAGAACATCCAAAAATGGAAAAATGGGAGAATTATAGAAGGACGGAGGAAGTACATACTAATAAGATAAATATATTTAACAAAATTAAGTTCTCGGCGTGTTTAAATCACGTCAAGCGCGCGCTTCTCAAAATAGGAGTAAAACATGGTCAAATTTAAAAAGGATTGTGGATCGTTGCGCTTACCGCTACACTAAAAGCAATCGCTGATAGTGAAGCACGCTCCTCCCCTTTTATAGCACAAGCGAAGCGCCACACAGTTCGATTGCACCGGCAGGCTGGCAGATTGCTGACACCGCATACCCGCGTCCCAACAATCTCCCCCCAGCACCTGCTAGCCTCAACTGCGCAGCATGCTGTTGCCGGGGGTCGAACCCGTGACCTTGGCTCTGATACCACTTGTGGATCGTTGCGCTTACCGCTACACTAAAAACAATCGCTGATAGTGAAGCACGCTCCTTCCCCTTTATAGCACAAGCGAAGCGCTACGCAGTTCGATTGCACCGGTAGGCTGGCAGATTGCTGGCACCGCATACCCGCGGCCCAACAAGGATTAATTATGTAAAATAGGACTTCATTAGTCACAATAATAGAATAAAACAATACAATTTTGATAGCGAGCAGGCTCGCTCGACCGAGGAAGAAGAAAGACAGTCGAGTGCGACCGAGGAAGACGAAGGCCCCAGGCCTTGGATCGTGTATCGCAGGCGGGATCGGGAAAAGCCCACATCCGTTGGTTAGGCTGGCTGGAAGAATTAATTGGATTGTTTATTAATTAATTAATTAGTATTGTTTTTTTAATAAGTCTCCTAATTCCAGTTTATTTCCTAGTTTAGGTTATTTTGGAGTTTTTCTTTAATTAGGACTTGTAGTCTATTTAATCCCCTCAAGAGGGTTATTTCAAAGCAGGCTTTATTAAATACGAATTTGTGTGTTTAAGCTCTCAAGCTTTGGCAACGGTTATTTCCGTTGATTGTTATTGTTTGTTTATATTAATTTGGTCCGACCTGCCGGATCCCGTCCCGCCACCATGACAAGAACTCAAAGTGAACGTTTGCAAGAATTGGAGAATGAACAAAGTCGCGTTGGAGAAGAAGTGGCCCGATTGGGGGCCGAACAGATCCGAATGAACCAGACCCTTGACGACCATAGCACGAAGCTCGAATCCATGACCCTTACGCTCGGTGAACACGGTGCGAAGCTGGAAGAAATCGTGTCGTCGCTGGCCGCAATAACGAAGGCGTTGACACCACCTAAATCACCGGCTATCGACGCGGTAGGCGCTAACATCGGCGCGCTGACCGTGCCAACAATCAACGGGGAAGGGCGCAATTCCATGCCAACGCCACTACCCACGTTCGATGGGGGGGACCCGATTGGGTGGTTAGCTCGGGTGGAGCAGCAGTTCGAGTTGCAGGCGATTCCACCGGATCGGAAAGTGGCTGCCGCTATGGTAGCCATGGAAGGGGGAGCGCTTTACTGGATTACGTGGCTGAGATCACGCAAACCCAATATATGCTGGGAAGATTTCAAACAAGCCCTGGTGACTAGATTTGATTCCCGATACCAGGGAAACCGTTTTGAACGTCTATCCGGAGTCAAGCAAGGAGGAACGGTAGAAGATTACAATACTCTTTTTGTCCAGTTGGCAAGCCAAGTTCCGGGGTTATCGGACGATCATTATATGGGATATTATATGAACGGGCTGAAAGAAGAAATTAAATGTTCGCTGCGTTTACTTCGTCCGGATTGTTTAGAAACGGCCATGGAGTTGGCCCTTGGCGTTGAACATAAACTGATCATTCAGAGCGGAGGAAAAGGAGGATCGGGTTACAATTCCACAGGATCACGAAGTAGCAGTTATCCACGACCAAACACGGTTTCTCTCTCGGCCACCGCCAGTGGAAGCGCACGAAATTTTGGGAGCAGCATGTCTCGGCCCATGGGACCCACAGCGGGTTCCACACCACCAGTCGCCGGGACTACTACCGGAACATCTGGGCAGCCCACAGAATGTTCCAGATTCACTCGAATACCCCCAAAGGTTTACGATGATTTACGCGCCAGAGGACTATGCTTCAAATGTCGGAAGCCCTACTCTCCAGGACACGAATGCCCGTTAAAACAATTACGGGTGATACTGGTGGATGAAGACGAAGAGTTGGACCTACAACAACATGATTATTGCGACATAGCAGGACAGGAGGAATTCCCACCCGACGATGACTCTCCCGAGGGACAGGAGGGCGATTTTCCGGTCTATGCTATGGCCGGAATTTTCAGCCCCCAGACTATGCGGCTCCGCGGAACGATTGGAGGGTGCACGGCCACAATATTAATTGACAGCGGTGCCAGTCATAATTTTGTATCTTCTTCCCCTTTATAGTGAAGCACGCTCCTTCCCCTTTATAGCACAAGCGAAGCGCTACGCAGTTCGATTGCACCGGTAGGCTGGCAGATTGCTGGCACCGCATACCCGCGGCCCAACAAGGATTAATTATGTAAAATAGGACTTCATTAGTCACAATAATAGAATAAAACAATACAATTTTGATAGCGAGCAGGCTCGCTCGACCGAGGAAGAAGAAAGACAGTCGAGTGCGACCGAGGAAGACGAAGGCCCCAGGCCTTGGATCGTGTATCGCAGGCGGGATCGGGAAAAGCCCACATCCGTTGGTTAGGCTGGCTGGAAGAATTAATTGGATTGTTTATTAATTAATTAATTAGTATTGTTTTTTTAATAAGTCTCCTAATTCCAGTTTATTTCCTAGTTTAGGTTATTTTGGAGTTTTTCTTTAATTAGGACTTGTAGTCTATTTAATCCCCTCAAGAGGGTTATTTCAAAGCAGGCTTTATTAAATACGAATTTGTGTGTTTAAGCTCTCAAGCTTTGGCAACGGTTATTTCCGTTGATTGTTATTGTTTGTTTATATTAATTTGGTCCGACCTGCCGGATCCCGTCCCGCCACCATGACAAGAACTCAAAGTGAACGTTTGCAAGAATTGGAGAATGAACAAAGTCGCGTTGGAGAAGAAGTGGCCCGATTGGGGGCCGAACAGATCCGAATGAACCAGACCCTTGACGACCATAGCACGAAGCTCGAATCCATGACCCTTACGCTCGGTGAACACGGTGCGAAGCTGGAAGAAATCGTGTCGTCGCTGGCCGCAATAACGAAGGCGTTGACACCACCTAAATCACCGGCTATCGACGCGGTAGGCGCTAACATCGGCGCGCTGACCGTGCCAACAATCAACGGGGAAGGGCGCAATTCCATGCCAACGCCACTACCCACGTTCGATGGGGGGGACCCGATTGGGTGGTTAGCTCGGGTGGAGCAGCAGTTCGAGTTGCAGGCGATTCCACCGGATCGGAAAGTGGCTGCCGCTATGGTAGCCATGGAAGGGGGAGCGCTTTACTGGATTACGTGGCTGAGATCACGCAAACCCAATATATGCTGGGAAGATTTCAAACAAGCCCTGGTGACTAGATTTGATTCCCGATACCAGGGAAACCGTTTTGAACGTCTATCCGGAGTCAAGCAAGGAGGAACGGTAGAAGATTACAATACTCTTTTTGTCCAGTTGGCAAGCCAAGTTCCGGGGTTATCGGACGATCATTATATGGGATATTATATGAACGGGCTGAAAGAAGAAATTAAATGTTCGCTGCGTTTACTTCGTCCGGATTGTTTAGAAACGGCCATGGAGTTGGCCCTTGGCGTTGAACATAAACTGATCATTCAGAGCGGAGGAAAAGGAGGATCGGGTTACAATTCCACAGGATCACGAAGTAGCAGTTATCCACGACCAAACACGGTTTCTCTCTCGGCCACCGCCAGTGGAAGCGCACGAAATTTTGGGAGCAGCATGTCTCGGCCCATGGGACCCACAGCGGGTTCCACACCACCAGTCGCCGGGACTACTACCGGAACATCTGGGCAGCCCACAGAACGTTCCAGATTCACTCGAATACCCCCAAAGGTTTACGATGATTTACGCGCCAGAGGACTATGCTTCAAATGTCGGAAGCCCTACTCTCCAGGACACGAATGCCCGTTAAAACAATTACGGGTGATACTGGTGGATGAAGACGAAGAGTTGGACCTACAACAACATGATTATTGCGACATAGCAGGACAGGAGGAATTCCCACCCGACGATGACTCTCCCGAGGGACAGGAGGGCGATTTTCCGGTCTATGCTATGGCCGGAATTTTCAGCCCCCAGACTATGCGGCTCCGCGGAACGATTGGAGGGTGCACGGCCACAATATTAATTGACAGCGGTGCCAGTCATAATTTTGTATCTTCTTCTTTGGTATCTCTATTACGCCTTAGAAAGGATAAGACTGGAAGATTCGGAGTACAATTGGGGGATGGGCACCGACAAGAATCTGAAGGAGTATGCCGTCAACTCTCCATTAACTTACCAGGATGTGCTATCAAAACGGATTGTTTTGTCTTTCCCCTGGCTGGAGTGGACCTTATACTAGGCGTGGCTTGGCTGGCAACATTGGGAGAAGTGCGAACCAATTGGAAGGAATTAATCATGCAGTTCAAACTTAATGGCAAGCAGGTAGAATTGCGGGGAGATCCAGCAATGAGTAAGAATGCTGTCAGTTTGAGGACTCTTCTTAAAACAGTCGATAGAGAGTTTAGTGCGGTTGTCCTCGTCAGGGAAACCGGCAAAACAGCGAGGGCATCAATGGAATCATTGGAGGACATTCTCAGCCGACATACGGAAGTATTCACTGAATTACAGGGGCTGCCACCATATAGCACTAGGGATCACCGCATCGAGCTGGTTTCCGGGGCAAAACCAGTTTCCGTACGGCCATATCGGTACGGTCATCTACAGAAGGATGAGATTGAGAGATTAGTTGATGAGATGCTTCAGACCGGCATCATTCAACCCAGTTCCAGTCCATTCTCCAGTCCAGTTCTGTTGGTAAAGAAGAAAGATGGCAGCTGGCGGTTTTGTGTGGATTATAGGGAACTGAATAAATCAACAGTGGCGGATAAGTACCCTATTCCGGTGATCCAGGAGATGTTAGACGAGTTGGCAGGGGCTGTGGTCTTTTCTAAGATCGATTTGCGTTCCGGGTATCACCAGATTAGGGTGGCAGAACCAGACATCCACAAAACCGCCTTCCGGACTCACAGTGGGCATTATGAATTTTTGGTAATGCCATTTGGGCTGACCAATGCACCAGCAACTTTCCAAGCCGTCATGAATGATTTATTTAGACCTTATTTGCGGAAATTTGTACTGGTGTTTTTTGATGACATCTTGGTGTACAGCAAATCATGGGCCAAACACCGAGAACAATTAGACCAAGTATTAGAAATCCTGGGGAAGAATCAGTTCAGAGCAAATAAAAAGAAGTGTGCTTTCGGACAACCACAGGTGGAGTACCTCGGTCACATCATCTCTCAAGCAGGAGTAGCCATGGATCCGGCCAAAGTCAGTGCGGTGGTAAATTGGCCTCGACCGAAGACGGCCCGAGAGGTCCGGGGGTTTCTAGGATTGACTGGTTATTACAGAAGGTTCGTGAGAGAATACGGACTGATTGCACGACCTCTTACGGATCTTTTAAAAAAGGAAGCTTTGACTCGTTTTGAGTGGACTGAAAAGGCCGAGAAGGCTTTCCGCCAACTTCAGAAGGCCATGACCGAAGCACCTGTGCTAGCCATGCCCCAGTTTGACCGCCTATTTGTGGTAGAATGTGATGCATCGGGGATAGGGGTTGGAGCGGTTCTTATGCAGGAACGAAGACCAATTGCTTACTTTAGCAAATCGTTAGCTGACCGTACCCTGACTAAATCCGCCTATGAGAGAGAGATGATGGGTTTGGCTTTGGCCGTGCAGCATTGGCGTCCATATTTGATTGGAAGAAAATTCTTAGTACGGACTGATCATCGAAGCCTCAAGCATTTGCTCACTCAGCGCATAGCCACTCCATCTCAGCAAGTTTGGGTGGCAAAGTTCTTAGGTTATGATTTTGAGATCGAATACAAGACCGGTGTTTCTAACAGAGCAGCAGACGCTTTGTCCAGACGAGGAGAGGAAGGGGAATTAGCCGCAATCAGTATTCCTGAATGGATGGGTTTGGCCGACATAGTGGAAGAACAGCAAAAGGATGAGGCTTTAAAGAAAATCTGGGAAACCGTGGCTGTAGATCCAGCAAGAGTAGTCGGTTACGAGGTAATTGGACAGCGGCTGTTTTACAAGGGTCGCTTGGTGCTGCCCGTAGGTTCCCGGTGGATTCCAAAGTTAATAGAGGAATTTCATTCGACGCCTTCAGGAGGTCATGCAGGGGCTTATCGGACATATAGAAGACTTGCAATGAATGTCTGCTGGAAGGGGATGTTCAGACAGGTACGAGATTATGTTGCGCAATGTTTAGTTTGTCAAAAGGCTAAATATGAGACTTTATCACCTGCGGGGTTACTTCAGCCATTACCTATTCCCAACTTAATTTGGGAGGATATTTCTATGGATTTCATCACCGGTTTGCCAAAGTCAAAAGGTTTTACAACAATTCTAGTGGTGGTGGATAGATTGTCGAAATATGGGCACTTCATTCCTCTAAAATGCCCCATAACAGCCCGCTCCGTGGCTGAGGTGTTCTCCAAAGAAGTGGTGAGGTTGCATGGCATTCCACGCTCAATCGTAAGTGACCGGGACTCACTTTTTGTTAGTGCATTCTGGAAGGAATTATTTAATCTGTCCGGTACACAGCTGAAGTTTAGTTCGGCATATCATCCGGAGACCGATGGGCAGACTGAAGTTTTGAACCGGGTGTTGGAAACCTATCTGCGTTGTTTCACCAGTGAGCAGCCGAGACAGTGGATACGTTGGATAAATTGGGCAGAATATTGGTATAATACTGCATTCCAGACGGCAGCTCGACTCTCTCCATTCGAGGTGGTATATGGCCGGCCACCCCCAACGATTCGGAGGTTTATACCTGGAGAAAGCAGAGTGGCAGCCGTAACAGATGAGTTGGGTAGCAGGGATATGATGTTAAGGCGGTTAAAAGAGAATCTACAAAAGGCACAACAAAGCATGGCAACCCAAGCAAATAAACACCGCCGCGACGTGGAATTCCAGGTTGGAGATAAAGTGTTTCTAAAGGTCAGGCCTCATCGGCAAACAACTCTGTCCAGCCAATCATACCATAAGCTATCTGCAAAGTTCTATGGGCCATTTGTGATTGAAGCACGCATTGGGAAGGCAGCCTACCGCTTGACACTGCCAGCAACCAGCCGTATCCATCCGGTCTTCCATGTTTCACAGCTGCGAAAGGTAGTCGGTGATCACCCTGTGGAAAATGAGTTACCCGAAAGCTTGGAACTGCCCGTAGGACCAGTGTTTGAACCTGAGGACATTTTAGCTACCAGAAAAAAAGATGACAAGGAAGAGGAGTTGTTGGTTAAATGGGCTGGACAGTCTACAGACGAGGCAACTTGGGTGAACAAAGCAAGCTTTTCGAGTCAGTTTCCTGATTTCAACCTTGAGGACAAGGTTCTTTCCAAGGAGGGTGAATTTGATAGCGAGCAGGCTCGCTCGACCGAGGAAGAAGAAAGACAGTCGAGTGCGACCGAGGAAGACGAAGGCCCCAGGCCTTGGATCGTGTATCGCAGGCAGGATCGGGAAAAGCCCACATCCATGGGTTAGGCTGGCTGGAAGAATTAATTGGATTGTTTATTAATTAATTAATTAGTATTGTTTTTTTAATAAGTCTCCTAATTCCAGTTTATTTCCTAGTTTAGGTTATTTTGGAGTTTTTCTTTAATTAGGACTTGTAGTCTATTTAATCCCCTCAAGAGGGTTATTTCAAAGCAGGCTTTATTAAATACGAATTTGTGTGTTTAAGCTCTCAAGCTTTGGCAACGGTTATTTCCGTTGATTGTTATTGTTTGTTTATATTAATTTTCCTCTTTTAGGAGTGAATGACTCCTATTTTGGTAAGAAAACAACGGTGATCCTATTTGAGTAAATTTCCTGTGTTTACTCCTATAGGAAATTTCTCTCTATATATGTCCCGTGTTTGTAGGGTTACAGACATAAAAAGTTGAGCTCATATTTGATTGCCTTAAATGTTGTTTTGTGAAGAAGGGTAGTGTTGCTTCATAATCTGAAACTGAGTTACTGAGATGCTCATAGCATAGTGGATGTTTTTCTTCATCAAACAATCAACACTATATTTTTGTTTCCTCTTGTTCTTTTATTGCAGGGGCAAAGGATATCCTGATCTTTGGCCTTCACCTACTTGTAGAGAGCCTTTGGATGTTTCCAAAAACTTTACTTTTGATGTGGTATCAGGAATCCTGGCAGGTTATGCCCATTGGTTTCATTTAAAAGTTCTACATTTCGAAACACTTATTGTAAATATGTTACTATCCCATTTTTTTTGCGCTTTACACTTGTCGGTACATTACTATTTTGAGAAATAAGTCTTTCTGATTTCTATTTCAAAGTCGGGTTTTCATGGGTTTTAAGTCTTTATGGAAATATATTAATGCGTAGAATGCCCAATTTTTCTCCTCTTTCATGTCATTTTGACGCTGTGGATGCTATTTCTCTTGTGGCAGACATGAGGAAAATATTTCCATTTGAGCTCTTTCATTTGGGTGGTGATGAGGTCCATACAGGTTAGTCTATAGAAGTTATATTTTTTCTTTTTCCCTTTTTGGGAGATCCTTGTCTTTTTGCTTCTTTTTCCTTTGTTCCTTCCTCACTGTTCAGGATGTACATGACAACACCCACAGAGCCGGAAAAGCATCACCAGTAATTGGATCACTGTATTTCCGTGTCATGTGTAGTAATTTAGCTCCATCCCAGCTCTTGGGGAAGAGGGAAAAATAAAGTAAAATAATGGCTAAAGGGTCAAGTAGGTCCTTGAACTGACTTAAAGTGTTCAATTAGCCCCTTATATAGGAGGTTCTGCCTGTCCGTCGCCAATTGGGCCGGTTCCCGGTGGAATTTTTTGATGAAATTTTTTGAGCATCTTCTTCATTAAGTCTAGTTTACTCATACCAAATTTTAGCTAAAAATTCAACCGGGAAGGCAATCAAATGATTTTTTGAAGATAAATGCGAAGTTAAACAGCGCAGTACATTTCGGAAAATCATTTGACCGTCTTCCCGGTTGAATTTTTGGCTGAAATTTGGTATGGTTAAACTAGACTGACCACTTTAAGACAGGATCAAGGAAAGTAAGTTGTTCTAAACAACATGCACATCTCTTTTTGCAGATTGTTGGAACTCTACTCCGCATGTGAAGCAATGGTATGTTTCTCTTACATCTTGCGCACCATAAGATTATGCACAATGCTATGTATTAATACGGATATGATGTTTAAAAGGGTTTTACCATAATATCGTTAGAACTCTATTTTACTTTAATCTTCCCTTTATACACAAGAGTTTCAAGTATTACCGAAGCAATTTGCATGTTCAATATAGAAGATGCTCCAATTTTTTACACCATTTTCCCGTCACAGCTCTGAATCATTAACTCTGCAGAAATTGCTCTACTTATCAGTTTGCCTCTTGTGCAATTCCAATCATAACTGTACATTATACATGCAGGCTTGAAGATCATAATATGACCCCTAATGATGCATATCAATATTTTGTGCTCAGAGGTCAAGAAATAGCAATATCTCAGAACTGGACACCTGTCAACTGGTATGTCATCAAAGTAAAAAAAAAATTGACAATCTCGACGTCAGATATTTCTTCCATTACGTAAACTACTCTGTAGCAAAAACTTCTTGATATTCTCTAAATCTTTGTACTAGATTTCTATTTGAATGTTACATAAATTTTTTATTTGCAGGGAGGAAACCTTTAACGCATTTGCATCCAGACTCAACCCACAGACAGTGGTGCATAATTGGTGGGTACATACTGACTCTGTGCGCTTTATCAAACTCCATTATGGTTTTCTCAGTTCACTGCAATCAGATTTGGAGAAAAGGGGCAAATAAACCCACGTACTAACCAAAAAAGGTCAAATAAGCCCTTATATAGGAGGCTATGCCTGGCCGTCGTCATTTGGGGCGGTTCCCGTTGGAAAATTTTGATGCAATTTTTTTAGCATATTATTCATTAAGTCTAGTTTACTCATACCAAATTTCAGCTAAAACTTCAATCGGGAAGGCATTCAAATGAATTCTTGAAGATAACTGCGCAGTTAAAAGCACAGTTATCTTCAAGAATTTATTTGAATGCCTTCCCGATTGAATTGTTAGCTGAAATTTGGTATGAGTAAACTAGACTTAATGAATAAGATTCTCAAAAAATTTCATCAGAAAATTCCATCGGGAACTGCCCCAAATGACGACATCCGGACAGAGCCTCCTATATAAGGGCTTATTTGACCTTTTTTGGTTAGTACGTGGGCTTATTTGCCCCTTTTCCCATCAGATTTGTGACCATATTATATACGATTGGCATAGGTTGAGGTCTGGGGTCTGTCCAAAGGCTGTTGCTAAAAACTTCAGATGCATTTATAGCAACCAAGGTGTCTGGTATCTTGACCATCTAGATGTTCCCTGGGATGAGGTTTATTTTGCAGATCCTTTGGAAGATATAAATGATACTGAACAGCAAAAACTCGTGCTTGGAGGAGAAGTGTGCATGTGGGGGGAAACCGCTGATTCCTCAAATGTTCAAGAAACCATATGGCCACGTGCTGCAGCTGCAGCAGGTTAGGATTGGAGGATTTTATACTGAACTGGTGCTCATTTGGTGCCAGATTTTTCTTCTTATTTTCCTTATTAATCAGATTTTCTACCAAACACTAACATATACGGAGTACTATTATTTTTACAAACATCTCATTATGAAAAAAGTAGTGCAGATGTTACATTTCTGGATGAAATGAAAGGAAATCCCACTTCAACTTTCAGTTTTAGATATCTTATTCTAAAAAATAGAAAATCTTTTGCAAAATTATGTAGTACGTAGTATATTTTTAGATAATTCTTCTTCTTGTTAAGGCAAAAGTTTTGTGAATTCAGACCATGCAACTACTTGAATCTTTCTAAGACAAATGTTTACCCATACCCAACAGGACCCTAATGATTTGGCCTAAAATCAGCACTTTAGATTGAATATTGTACTTGAATTATGCATGTGTAGAAAAGATAAGGGGTCTCAACTACCTTACATAAAATGGCCATCACTTTTGTGTGGGCCATTTCTTTTAGCATTTGACAGCAGTAAACAAAAGCTCGGAAGGCCGGTTAAAAAGGTCTAGACATACGCACGCCCACACACACATATATATTGACACAAGTATGTATTATGTATTGAAAACGTGATATCATTACGAGATATTGATATTTTGGAATAATTTGCATTTTTCAATTGTAGAGCGTTTATGGAGCTATAAGAAGACAGGAGCTTCAGGGAGTAAAACATCTGTAGCATTACAGAGGTTGGAATATTTCAGATGCCTGTTGACAAGGCGAGGGGTTCAAGCTGCTCCCGTTACCAATAATTACGCGAGGAGCGCTCCAACAGGTCCAGGGTCATGTTATGTGCAGTAGTAGGCTTTTTGTTGGGCTTAGCAAACCATGATTTGATCTTGCTAACTATGGTGCCCCGCTGTAAACAGTTACGTGTGTAAAACTGATTTGTTTGAAAAGCATAATAAAGCACAGGTGCCTAATTTAAAATTTTCAACACTTGCCGCTTCGAAGTCAAATCTCCTACGATATACAAATTCAATGCATTAGGTCATGTGCTTCAAAACATGCGTAAAGAAATCCTGTGTCATGATAAATCATGCACTTAATACTCTAGAAGAAAATAAAGTATGAACAAAACATAGCTCTACTCCTAAACATGAGCAATTTAAAAAAAAAATGTCAGCTAGAGCTAATTTATTTTGCAGACTCCTCTTTTTCACACAGGGTGGGTAACAACTTAAGGAGGAGTGTATGGGAATTGGGAACTGGGAAGTAATTTAAGCTTGACAGATTTTGCAAGGTGGGATGATGAAGGTGTCGTTTCGTTTGTGATTCACACAATGGTCCGGTCTTGAAAATGCTGTTTCACATAGCGTGTAGGTAGTTGAATACCATTATTATTATGAACATAAAGAGGTATGGGGTTTGAATTTGTAACGGCAGTTACTGGGAGACATTTGCTAGAGTGTGGGTGAACTCGGGCAAGTTCCGATTTGGTACCAGCTGGTTCCTGATCACTTGCACAGTTGCACCCGCACCCCTTGGATAACTGAGTCACCCAACCTGAAAATATGAACAAAAACCCAAACATTTAAGGTTGAAAAAGGAGGGTGGAAGGATACAGTGAAGGACCAGAACAGATGCAAGTAAATAAAAGAAAATTTACATTAGAGCTGGGCAAAAGTCCTAGTCTCATTGGCCCGTTTCGGAACATTCTAGTTCTATTCCGAAATTGTCTCGTTAAATTCGGGCCAAACTATTTTTGTCTCGTTCCTTTATCGAACTCTTTCAGAACAAAATGGGATCGAGACAAGTCAAATATGTCTCGTTTCGTTTCCTTGTCCCAAATTCAAAATTATTATTGTAGTAGATTAGTGCGTTGATGGATAGTGTACCCGGGGGTAGCTTATCCGAGGGATATTATGAGAAATATCAAGAGAGCGGTCAGAACAACTAAGAGAGTTAGTGAGTATGTATTCGATATAAAAGTTGTGTGTCGATTACAATGGAAAATGACTGATATTTATAGTAGCCATAAATGCTAGGTCTAATCAACGAGGGTATACATGTCAAGCAACCAGCAATGGAGGGTCAATTCAGCCTGGGTGGTGCCGACATACCATGTGGCTGCATTTAATGCGGTGATTTGGGTGTGACGTTCGCATTCAATGCGGTGATCCAAAGCATGTATGTGGAGGGGAGATCCTGTCGAGGAGAATGACTTTGGTTACATGCACTCGGGGGGGGGGGGGGGGGGGGGGCTTGTACCAAAGGCTATGTATGAGTTGAAGGCTGTGTATATGCTGAAGGCTGTAAATACCGAAGGGTGCACGCAATCTCAGCCTGAATTTCCCAGAGACATTAGTCGACCAAGTGTAAACGTTTGCCGAATATGTGTGGCCTTCGGCCATGGGGTCGAAGGCAGTAACTTGCTGCAGTATGGGCTGTCCGGAGTCTTGCTTGCTGTATTCGGGCTGCTTGGGCCTGTTGGGCCTGGCTGTAGTAGTGGAAGTATGTGGGCCGGGGGTTCCTGGCCATATACTCCATCAGGAGTCCCCCACTCCTTTTGCTGAGAGCTTCTCGAAGGAAATAGGAGTAGATGTTGTGAAGTCGTCGGTGGCTGCTTTGTTGTAGTTTGTAAAGTAGTGAAAGATTTGCGTTTGCATGTTTTGCCGAGGGGGAGTTCCCCAGTCCCCCACATTTTGAGAATGAAGGTTGTTGTTGATGTTTTTGAAAAAACTTTTAACTTTTGTGATTCCCCGAAGGGGTTCCCCATTCCCCCACTCCTTGAGACTCATGTAATAGGGTGAAAAGGAGTAGAGTAATGCATGTCTTTAAATCTTTAATAGAGAGCCGAGGGCTGACGTCTTTTGGTTCACAATGGGGAGATGCCTCGTTAAAAACCTCATTAGGAAAAAACCCTATGCGAAAAAATCCTAAGGAGGGAAAAAGAGTACACCGGATGCCCCTAAAATGAAGCAAGAGGGGTGAACCCTTCGGCCTGAGATGAAGGATCACGCTGGGGCCGAGGGGCCATTCGTGATCTGAGGGCGGCGGGACTGAGAGGTCGAAGGCCGCTTGTGATATGAGGGCGGCGGCACTGAGAGGTCGAAGGCCGCTTGTGATCTGAGGGTGGCAACACTGAGAGGTCGAAGGCCGCTTGTGATTTGAGGGCGGCAACACTGAGAGGTTGAAGGCCGTTTGTGATCTGAGGGCGGCAACACTGAGAGGTCGAAGGCCGCTTGTGATCTGAGGGCATAATTGTTGGGAGCAGTCATCGAAAGATGACCGTTGGGATATGACCGTTGGAGAAGGCGTCCACGTGGCATGTACTGGTTGGCTCGCTTCGGGCGGGCATCACCGGTTGGGTGATGCAATGGTTCGTAATACGGCGGTGGTGTCGGCGTCTTAAACGAACCACTACTCACACCATTGTTATTCTTTCGTGATTGCTCGGGCAGCCCCGAACTATGCCACTTTCTCTTTTTCGCCTCTTTGGCGTCTCTTTCTTTCCTCTCATTCCACTGAGCCTCCCCAAGTAGGCCCTGTTCCACCACCTTGCTAAAATTCATATGACAAGAGTACGTAGCTCGCTCACGGATGTCCAGGAGTAAGGCATCCCAAAAGTGTTCCGACATGCGGTCCTCATTGACCGCGTATTCTGGCAAGAACCTAGCCAAGGTTCTAAAATCTTGCTCCAATTGCTTGACATAACCACCCTCTTCTGTTTAAGGTTGGTGTACTCCCTACGCTTGACATTAACCTCGTAATTGGAGTAGTATTGGGCGTAGAACTCCTGCTCGAAGTTCGCCCATGTGATGCCCCCGCGGTACTTTCCTTCTACACTCTCCCACCATGTAGAAGCGATTCCTTCAAGAAAATGTGAAGCAACAGTCAATTTCAAGTCGGGTGTGACCTTCATATCCCTTGATGCATCCTTCACTTTCTTGATCCAATCGGCGGCAACGGTAATGTCACCGGTGCCGTCGAAGGATTTACACCCCAAGGCCCTAGCCTCCTTGAGGTAATTGGAGATTCTCACACAAAACCCTCCTTCATGCCCACCTTGTGACGCCTCTGGAGTGGCCCTTGAAGCTCCCCGGCTTCCTTGAACCAAACCACCATGAGAGCCTTGCCTTGCTTGGCGCCTAAGGTCTCTCCTTAGTTTCTCTTTTTGATACCACTCAAGCAATTCGCCCATTTGAGCGAATCAGACATCACTCTCATCGTTGTCTTCCTCATCAGTGTGGAAGTCACCCCCGTCATACGAGGTCTCCTCATGCTCCATGTCGGGAACAAAAGTCGAGTCATAGTCCTCAGTGTTAGTTTCAAACTCCGAGCTTATGTGGTCGTCGCTCACTGTTTTGGCCCGGTGGCCCCCACAGCCTACTCGGCCTTTTCTTCTCCCCCGACATGCAGCCCGGCTACCCCTCATGGATGTTACCGGTGCCTGCCCCCTCAGATTGTTCCTCGTTGCCATTCGCCTACCCTCCATTTCTGAAATGAGTTTTGGACGAGTCGTTAGACTCCTATCAATGTCAATTGACGGAAGAACGTTATAGACACAAATTGGTCCAACTCACCGCCATACCAATTGTTAAGGGTACCATCTTAACAATTAGAGACCTTGCAACCTAGGTAACAATAGTTCTATGAACGTCAAAATACAATGCTCATGGTTTTCGGTAAAAATTCCTTTTTGCAAAATCTCTCGTGAGAGGTTGATTACATAGTTTAGAACTGAGATGGCTCCGATACCACTTAATTGTCACGCCCCATACCGCATCTAGGCGCGTGTACAACCGCCGTATGACCAAGTAACGCCACTCGCAAGTCAACGTGTCTTAACCACACAAGGCGTCCATGAACATAATATATATACATACTCAGTAGTAAACATACACAACAACATCACAGTTTAGATTAGTTGAATAGTGGAAATATTCAATAATCACTTGTGGGCCACACATGGCCAAAATGTAGGCTCGCAGACCAAAACAATGTATTAATACAAAAGTATCCATGGGCATAGTTTATCTTTTGAAATGGTAGAGGGAGCACGAACCACGTCTTCCTCTGGATTCTGTTCACCCGTGCAAAGGTGTAGATGACAAGCCATAACTTCAACCTGAAATGGTGGGCCCCCCCGAAGGGGTCAGTACACGTACCGAATGAGTAGCAGGATTAATATAGAATAACTAACGTTTCAAGTATAAGACCCAAACATAGGGTGATACTTATGTAAATAGTCTTTCCCCCCAAGTTAAGAAATACTTAGTAGTACATATACACTTGGAAAATACCCGATCCGTAGATCACCGTTTTATTTGGGAAAATATTAATAGTCAATATCCTTGACTAAAAACCCCAACCCACCCATATGCCTATGAGTGTATAGGACTCCTCCTTTTCCATACTTCAATATCATAATCTATGAGTTTTGAGGATCAAAATCCTTGGGTACTCCACTAAATTTGTATTTGAGTGTTAAGGACTTTTAGTTCTAGGGTCCTCCACCAATTTATTATCCGAGTGTTAAGGACTTTAAGTCCTAGGGTCCTCCACCAATTTATAATCCGAGTGTTAAGGACTTTACGTCCTAGGGTCCTCCACCAAAATATGAGTGTTAAGGACTTTTAAGTCCTAGGGTCCTCCACCAAAATATGAGTGTTAAGGACTTTTAAGTCCTAGGGTCCTCCACCAAAATATGAGTGTTAAGGAATTTAAGTCCTAGGGTCCTCCACCAATTTATAATCCTATGATCAACCTCCTATCAACCTAGATAGGGTCTATATCATATTTATTCATTCATAGCTAAATCAAAACATAAAGCTTATGTATCACAATCCATGCAAAGCCTTGCGTTTATATAAATTCATAATTAACTAATACCATCCGGTATCAATTAATCCAATATCCATCGGTCAACGTTTTCATTGACCGCCATTTCAAACCTTATACGTATCAACTTAATCATCATATAATTAAGTTAATAATGTTCATTTGTGCTCCTCTTACGCTTCAAGCAAACATGCATTTTATATAATTCCTCATAACAAATTTCATGCATAAACAATTAATTCCTTTCATACAAACTTAACCATGTTGGCTAATCACATGTTTAAATACCTTTTAAACATAATTATGAACACATATAACATTTATTTAGGTAATCTCATAATTAACCCAAAAGTTATAAGATATTAAGCCGTCCACTCACCTTAAATGAGCTTTAGCGCGTTCTACGCTTCTCGGTTGGACTCTGGCGAAACTCCGGCGAACTCCGGCGAAACTCCGGCGAACTCTAGAAACACTTTATTTATGCTCCTAGTATGGTTTTATCATCACAAAACTCATATCAATACAAATAACCCCTAAAAGGTTATTTTCCGGTGAACCGGTCATTTTTGCTTCTAAGTCCATTCTTAGACTTAGAACTACCTTCCAACCCCTCATTCTACATTTCTAAATATGTAGAAAAAACCTAGGGGTTACTCATATGATGTATAATCCATATGATAAATGAAAAGTAGAGGAAAAGTTATTAAAAGGTTATTACCTTAGTATTCCACACCTTTCCTAACGTTTTCCTCCTTCAAGCTTTCTTTTTGGACTCCTATGACTTGAGTTCGAATTGGCTATGGAGGATGAGTATGTTGCAGAGCTTCTCCTCTCAAACATTATGTGTTGGGTGAGCTAGATGATTGGGGATGAGAGAGGGTGGCTTGTTTTGTCTCAAATGGCAAATTAATGGGGTGAGGGGTCCTCCATGGTACCTATGATGCCAAAGCCCACTCCTCCACACATTTATTAGTCAACTCCAGCCTCCTCTGAACAATTTGAGCACACAAAAATGTGGGGTGTTCCCCACTCATGTGGGAGGTCATTCCTTTGTGTCCCGATTTGTACAATCGGCTCCGAAAGTTGTATTTTTCGGACTGTTTAAATTATATTTTATTTTATCGGGTCAAATAAAATATATTATGTTTTTTCCCATAATTATGGACTTTTGGAATGAGTATTCATTCCCCAACTTTAATTTAGACATCTCCGAAATCCGTTCCGGGGTGTTATCTGATAAATTACCGATACCGGTAATTGGGCCTCGTTTGACCGACGGGTCAACCTTATGCCCTTCCTATGGTCCAACTAAAATATCTACCACCATATACATATTATCTAGACCAATATGAATATAATATGTGGTCCCGGGTTTATCGGGTGGTCCCCGCTCCCGATGTGGGCCCCACGTGCAATTCTTTATTCACGCGAACGTAATAACAAAAATTTACAACCTCGTAAATTCACGAATCATTATTCAAGGTTTATTACATGATTTACTAAAAGTAAATATACTTGGGGACGGTGTTACAAGTTCACCCCCCCCTTATTTGGGATTTCGTCCTCGAAATCCCGTGTCTAATCGAAAAGAAACGGGTATTGCTCCCTCATTGAGACCTCAGTCTCCCAAGTTTCTTCTTCGACTCGGTCACTCCTCCAAAGCACCTTCACCATAGGAATCTCCTTGTTCCTAAGCCTCTTTACCTGCTGACCCATTATCTTCACCGGTTCCACTGCATATTGTAGGTCCTCTCGAATCTCTACCGGTGGTCTCTCAAAAATATGTGACAGATCTCGTACATACTTCTTGAGCATCGATACATGGAACACATCATGAATCTTCTCAAGTTCAGGTGATAACTTGAGACGGTAAGCCACGGCTCCAATCCTTTCAAGGATTTCAAACGGACCAATGTATCGGGGGTTAAACTTACCCCTCGATATGAATCGGATGATACCTTTCCAAGGAGAAATTCTTAGAAACACCTCATCCCCAACTGCAAACTCTAACGGCCTACGCCGTTTATCGGCATAGCTCTTCTGCCGATCTTGGGCAGCCTTAAGCCTATCTCGAATAATCTTCATCTTGGCCTTGGTGATCTTGGCGAGTTCTATGTCTTCGAGTTTGGCCTCGCCAACCTCGTCCCAACACAGAGGGGTTCTGCATTTCCTCCCATACAACGCCTCGTATGGAGGAATGTCAATACTCGCTTGATAACTATTGTTATAGGCAAACTCCACAAGGGCCAAGTGTTTGTCCCAACTCCCTTGGAACTCCAAAGCACATGCCCTCAGCATGTCTTCCAGAATCTGTATCACCCGTTCGGATTGTCCATCCGTCTGTGGGTGAAATGATGTGTTAAACTTCAGTTTAGTTCCCAACGACGCTTGAAACTTTGGCCAAAACCTGGATGTGAATCGTGGGTCCCTATCCGAGACAATGGATATTGGAACTCCATGCAGCCTCACAATCTCCTCCGTGTATAACTTGGCCAAGCGTTCAAGAGGATAAGTGATGTTGATAGGCAAGAAGTGTGCACTTTTTGTAAGCCTATCAACCACCACCCATACAGCATCGTAGTTGTTCACCATCCGTGGTAACCCTACCACAAAGTCCATGGTCACATGTTCCCACTTCCATTCTGGGATGGTAAATGGCTGTAAAAGCCCCGCCGGGTGCTGATGCTCTGCCTTAACTTGCTGACAAGTAAGGCATCGACTCACATACTCCGCGATGTCTCTCTTCATACCGGACCACCAATAACTTTCTTTCAGGTCTCGGTACATTTTTGTACCTCCTGGATGCATAGCATAGGCTGAAGAATGAGCCTCCTCAAGTATGGATTTCCGAAGTTCCTCATCCTTTGGTACGCATATGCGATCTTTGAACAACAAAAGACCATCATCGCGTACCCGAAAATTCTCAACGGGCCCCGCAAGGATCCGTTCGCGGATCTTCTGACATTCTTCATCAATGCCCTGACCTCTGTTGATCTCATCCATCAAGGTGGGTCTAACCTCGAACCTTGCTATGAGGGCCCCGCTTGTGGTCACCTCCACGCGTGCCCGTAATGCCCGTAAGCATGTGAGTAACGTCCCCGATGTGCTTTTCCTGCTTAGTGCATCGGCCACTACATTGGCCTTCCCGGGGTGATAGTCGATGATCAAGTCATAGTCCTTGATCAACTCCATCCACCTCCTCTGCCTCATATTCAACTCTTTCTGAGTGAATACGTACTTCAAGCTCTTATGATCGGTGTAGATGTGACATGTCTCCCCGTAGAGATAATGCCTCCAAATCTGTAGTGCAAACACTACCGCCTCCAACTCTAGGTCATGGGTAGGGTAGTTCACCTCGTGTTTCCTCAATTGCCTAGAAACATATGCAATCACCTTTCCCTTTTGCATCAGTACACATCCAAGCCCTTGGATGCTAGCATCACTGTAAATATCATACCCTATCCCCTGTATGGGTAGGGCGAGAACTGGTGCTTCAGTGAGTCTTTTCTTTAGTTCAAGAAATCCTTCCTCACACTTGTCGTCCCATAAGAACTTGGCTCCCTTCTTTGTGAGCTTTGTTAATGGAGACGCCAATACGGAGAATTTATCCACGAACTTACGGTAGTACCCCACTAAACCAAGGAAACTGCGTATCTCTTTCGCATTCTTGGGCCTCTCCCGATCTATAATGGCCTCTATTTTGGCGTTGTCCACAGCAACGCCCGAACCGGATATGACGTGCCCAAGAAAGCCAATCTTTTTGAGCCAAAATTCACATTTAGAGAACTTGGCAAAGAGCTGCTTTTCTCTTAACCGATTCAGTACAAGCCTTAAATGATGCTCGTGCTCCTCTTCGCTCTTGGAGTATATCAAGATATCATCAATGAATACTATCACAAATTGATCTAAGTATTCACTAAACACACGGTTCATCAAGTCCATGAATGCCGCCGGTGCATTGGTTAGACCCAAATGACATCACAAGGAACTCGTAATGCCCATATCTAGTGCGAAAGGCACTCTTCGGTATGTCACTTTCCTTGATCTTCAACTGATGATACCCCAATCTTAAATCAATCTTCGAGAATACTATTTCCCCTCAAAGTTGATCAAACAAGTCATCAATCCTAGGTAAAGGATACCTGTTCTTGATGGTGACCTTGTTCAACTGTCGGTAGTCGATACTCATTCTTAGTGTACCATCTTTCTTCTTCATGAAGAGTACGGGTGCTCCCCATGGTGAATGACTAGGTCTAATGAATCCAATGTCCAATAGCTCTTGTAATTGGACCTTGAATTCTTGAAGTTCTGCCGGTGCCATTCGGTAAGGAGGAATCGAAATGGGTTTGGTTCCCGGCTCAACTTCAATCACGAATTCAATTTCTCTATCGGGTGGTAGCCCCGGTAGGTCTTTAGGAAAGATATCCGGGTACTTACACACGATACGTACATCGTTGATGTCGACCTCCTTCTTTGTCTCATCCACCACGTAAGCAAGGTACGCGTGGCAACCTTTCTTCATCATCTTTCGTGCTCTCATCACGGATATGATACAATTTTGAGATCTCCCTCGATCTCCCTCGAAACGTATGATGTTTACCTCATCATCCTCAATATCTAATACCTTGGTTTAGCAATCAACCCTAGCATGATGCCTTTCGAGCCAATCCATCCCTAGGATCGCATCAAACTCCAACATACTTAGAGGTACGAAATCACAAGTCGAGGGTTGACCCGTCACTTCTACCTCACATGATTGATAATAGTGGTCCCTTTCCACATCATCTCCTAACAGTGTGGACCCTAACAAGGTCTGAGTCATCGGCATCAATGGCACGTCAAGACCTTCGGCAAACGCTTCGCTCACAAATGAGCGTTGTGCCCCGGTATCGATGAGAATTCTTGCGTTTCTACCATTGATGTTTAGTGTTCCTACATTTATAAGCCATGTAAGATGTCTCCCCTACCATAATTATACATCTATGGAAGTTTGTTATGTTCATACACATGTTTGGGATCAAGGAGAGGTCTTAGCGTCGCAATTCAGTGCGAAACTATTGACGTTGGGCAGTCTGGGTGCCAGGCACGGCGTGCCTAGGAGGCACGCACGACGTGCCTAGGAGGCACGCACGGCGTGTGTGGCTTAAAGTACTTCCGGGTAGCTACTGCCACCCAGGCACGGCGTGCCTACAGGCCAGGCACGGCGTCCGTGGCATGCAGTAGCCAAAACCACCCCTTTTCGGCCATAACCTTCCCGGTTCCCCCCGGGGTGGGCCGTACTCAAATCCTTCGACCTACACCATCAATATAAGTCTAGAAACCGTCGAAATTTTATGTACTACCTGCAATGGAGTCCGGGTTAGCGCGCGCATCCGCTTCAGTCATGGCATAAACCTTCGCTTGGGCCCCCGCCTTTGTTGACGGACGCAGCATGGCTCGTTGATGCACCACCTCTTCCCGTGCCGCCGTTTGGCGGCCCTGTACGGTTTCTACTCGTCAAAGCACCTCCTCCGGACCTGGGAGCTCCTCTTCCCCCCAATTGTGGGCAATTAGCCTTCATGTGGCCTGTGTTCCCACACTGATAACACCTCGGGGGTGCGTTGCACTTCCCGAAGTGATTCTTCGAACAGTTGGCACACCTAGGAGGTCCCGTATTTCGAGAGGAGGAGGATTGTCACCGAGCATCCCTGTTATTCTTTGCCGGTAATGCCGGCGTCTTGAACGAACCACTACCCACACTGTGCTTATTCTTTCGTGATTGCTCGGGCAGCCCCGAACTATGCCACTTTCTCTTTTTCGCCTCTTCGACGTCTCATTCTTTCCTCTCATTCCACTGAGCCTCCTCAAGTAGGCCCTGTTCCACCACCTCACTAAACGTCATATGACGAGAGTACGTAGCTCGGTCACGGATGTCAAGGAGTAAGGCGTCCCAAAAGTGTTCCGACATGCGGTCCTCATCGACCGCGTATTCCGGCAAGAACCTAGCCAAGGTTCTAAAATATTGCTCCAATTGCTTGACAGAACCACCCTCCTTCTGTTTAAGGTTGGTGTACTCCCTATGCTTGACATTAACCTCGTAATCGGAGTAGTATTGGGCGTAGAACTTCTGCTCCAAGTTCGCCCATGTGATGGCCCCCCGATACTTTCTTTCTACACTCTCCCACAATGTAGAAGCGATTCCTTCAAGCAAACGTGAAGCAACAGTCAACTTCACGTCGGGTGTGACCTGCATATCCCTTGATGCGTCCTTCACTTTCTTGATCCAATTGGCGGCAACGGTAATGTCACCGGTGCCGTCGAAGGATTTACACCCCAAGGCCCTAGCCTCCTTGAGGTACTTGGAGATTCTCACACAAAACCCTCCTTCACGCCCACCTTGATACCACTCAAGCAACTCGCCCATTTGAGAGAATCGGGCATCACTCTCATCATTGTCTTTCTCATCAGTGTGGAAGTCACCCCGTCATACGTGGTCTCCTCATGCTCCGTGACGGGAACAAAAGTCGAGTCATAGTCCTCAGTGTTAGTTTCAAACACCGAGCTTATGCGGCCGTCGCTCACTGTTTGGGCCCGGTGGCCCCCAAGGCCTACTCGGCCTCCTCTTCTCTCCCGACATACAGCCCGGCTACCCCTCATGGATGTTACCGGTGCCTGCCCCCTCGGATTGTTCCGCGTTGCCATTCGCCTACCCTCCATTTCTGAAATGAGATTTGGACGAGTCGTTAGACTCCTATCAATGTCAATTGACGGAAGAACGTTATAGACACGTATTGGTCCAAGTCACCGCCATACCAATTGTTAAGGGTACCATCTTAACAATTAGAGACCTTGCAACCTAGGTAACAATAGTTCTATGAACGTCAAAATACAATGTTCATGGTTTTCGGTAAAAATTCCTTTTTGCAAAATCTCTCGTGAGAGGTTGATTACATAGTTTAGAACTGAGATTGCTCTGATACCACTTAATTGTCACGCCCCAGACCGCATCTAGGCGCGTGTACAACCGCCGTATGACCAAGTAACGCCACTCACAAGTCAACGTGTCTTAACCATACAAGGCGTCCACGAACATAATATATATCCATACTCAGTAGTAAACATACACAACAACATCACAGTTTAGATTAGTTGAATAACGGAAATATTCAATTATCACTCGTGGGCCACACATGGCCAAAACGTAGGCTCGCAAGCCAAAACAATGTATTAATACAAAAGTATCCATGAGCATAGTTTATCTTTTGAAATGGTAGAGGGAGCACGAACCACGTCTTCCTCTGGATTCAGTTCACGCGTGCAAAGGTGTAGATGACAAGCCTTAACTTCAACCTGAAATGGTGGGGCCCCCCGAAGGGGTTAGTACAAGTACCGAGCGAGTAGCAGGCTGAATATAGAATAACTAAAGTTTCAAATATAAGACCCAAACATAGGGTGATACTTATGTAAATAGTCTTTTCCCCCAAGTTAAGAAATACTACCTCTGTGCCCCTGTTAATGTCCCATTGCGGTTTACGATGCTTGACTGACGATAAAGCAAACAGATCCCTGTCCGCACTAGAATTATTTTTAGGAAAAAAAATTTGCATATTAAGAAACTACATTAAAAGGTTTACAAAGTCGCAAAAACCAGAATCAAATTTGATAAAAATTTGATAAAGAAAGTAAGAGATTAAGAGTGATTTGTGTTGACCAAGTGAATAGGAAATGGGACAATAATAGGGGGACAGAGGGAGTACTTAGTAGTACATGTACACTTGGAAAATACCCGATCCGTAGATCACCGTTTTATTTGGGAAAATATTAATAGTCAATATCCTTGACTAAAAACCGCAACCCACCCATATGCCTATGAGTGTATAGGACTCCTCCTTGCCCATACTTCAATATCATAATCTATGAATTTTGAGGATCAAAATCCTTGGTTACTCAACCAAATTGGTATTTGAGTGTTAAGGACTTTTAGTCCTAGGGTCCTCCACCAATTTATTATCCGAGTGTTAAGGACTTTAAGTCCTAGGGTCCTCCACCAATTTATAATCCGAGTGTTAAGGACTTTAAGTCCTAGGGTCCTCCACCAAAATATGAGTGTTAAAGACTTTTAAGTCCTAGGGTCCTCCACCAAAATATGAGTGTTTAGGACTTTTAAGTCCTACGGTCCTCCACCAAAATATGAGTTTTAAGGACTTTTAAGTCCTAGGGTCCTCCACCGAAATATGAGTGTTGAGGACTTTAAGTCCTAGGGTCTTCCACCAATTTATAATCCTATGATCAACCTCCTATCAACCTAGATAGGGTCTATATCATATTTATTCATTCATAGCTAAATCAATACATAAAGCTTATGTATCACAAGCCATGCAAAGCCATGCGTTTATATAAATTCATAATTAACTAATACCATCCGGTATCAATTAACCATTATCCATCGGTCAACGTTTTCGTTGACCACCATTTCAAACCTTATACGTATCAACTTAATCATCATATAATTAAGTTAATAATGTTCATTTGTGCTCCTCTTATGCTTCAAGCAAACATGTATTTTATATAATTCCTCATAACAAATTTCATGCATAAACAATTAATTCCTTTCATACAAACTTAACCATGTTGGCTAATCACATGTTTAAATACCTTTTAAACATAATTATGAACACATATAACATTTATTTAGGTAATCTCATAATTATCCCAAAAGTTATAAGATATTAAGCCGTCCACTCACCTTAAATGAGCTTTAGCGCGTTCTACGCTTCTCGGTTGGACTGTGGCAAAACTCCGGCGAAACTCCGGCGAACTCCGGCGAAACTCCGGAGAACACTAGAAACACTTTATTTATGCTCCTAATATGGTTTTATCATCACAAAACTCATATCAGTACAAATAACCCCTAAAAGGTTATTTTCCGGCGAACCAGTCGTTTTGGCTTCTAAGTCCATTCTTGGACTTAGAACTACCTTCCAACCCCTAATTCTACATTTCTAAATATGTAGAAAAAACCTAAGGGTTCCTCATATGATGTATAATCCATATGATAAATGAAAAGTAGAGGAAAAGATATTAAAAGGTTATTACCTTAATATTCCACACTTTTCCTAACGTTTTCCTCCTTCAAGCTTTCTTTTTGGACTCCTATGGCTTGAGTTCGAATTGGCTATGCAGGATGAGTATCTTGCAGAGCTTCTCCTCTCAAAAAATTATGTGTTGGACGAGCTAGATGATTGGGGATGAGAGAGGGTGGCTTGTTTTGTCTCAAATGGCAAATTAATGGGGTGAGGGGTCCTCCATGGTACCTTTGATGCCAAAGCCCACTCTTCCACACATTTATTAGTCAACTCCAGCCTCCTCTGAACAATTTGAGCACACAAAAACGTGGGGTGGTCCCTGTTGGTCCCGGTTATACTAGATACAGTCTAGAGGGGGGGGGGGGTGAATAGACTGTATTGGTTTTTAGCTTTTTAAGCTAAGTACCAGATTTACAGAATAGCATGTTCTGTTGAAAGAACAGACTGGCAGCGGATGGGGTTCTGGTAGGGAGTTCTGTTAGCCTCAGAGAAGCAATAGGCAGTAGGCCTTTTGTTAACTCGTAGAACAAGTTCTGCTGAACACAGATACCAAGTCCAAGGAGTTATACAGTTCTAACTAAGTGCAAGTATTAAAAGCAGTAAGTAAACGACACCAGGGATTTTTATAGTGGTTCAAGGAACAACTCGTTCCTCTAATCCACTGTTCCACTAAGCTGTTGTTGGGAATATTTTATGGTGTTCAATCTAGTTAGTTATCTTTGTATTTGTGTAGTTATCAATTAATCGTGTAATACGGGCCACAAATGTGTATCAGCCCGTGGGCTTCCTTGTAACCCGTAAGTTAGCCAACTTCTCCTATAAAAGGAGGCTAACTTACGGGAACCCTAACAATTGATAGAGGCTTAGAGTTTAGAGGCGTAAAGATAGAGAGTAGGTTTGCCGCTGCTCTCCTTCTCCAGGGAGAGCAGCGGCCGGTTTTCATACGGTATACCAGATTCGCGTATAATATCTTCATATCTTTCTATCTGCTTCTTCTATAACTGCTATATTTGTTGTTTGTTAAGTATTCTGGGATTATCAGTTGGTATCAGAGCCGAGGCGTGAAACAGGTTGAATGTATCTGCGATTTTCTTGGATCTAACGAAGAATGCTCTGCTTTTCTTCTCTTTTTCTTCATATAGAGTTTTGCTCCTGTAATCTTGTTTGTGAACGAAAATCTGTAAAAATTATACTGTTGGAATCACCTCTCAAAACCGATTCTACAGCATATCTTCTTTTTCGTTTTCTGCAAATTTTCATTTTCGAAAAACTCTCCTTGGAAACTCGAGTTTATGCTTTTATATGCCTGCAGAAACGATTTTGACTTGAAATAGATACAGGAGGGATCGCGACCTTCAGGGCTATTCAGAACAGTTTTCAGATTCTCAAAATTCGACAGTTTTCAAAACCGAGAGTTTGTAAACTCGCGGTCATGAACGAGAGTTTGTAAACTCGCGGTCATGAACGAGAGTTTGTAAACTCACGGTCATGAACGAGAGTTTGTAAACTCGCGGTCATGAACGAGAGTTTGTAAACTCGCGGTCATGAACGAGAGTTTGTAAACTCGCGGTCATGAACGAGAGTTTGTAAACTCGCGGTCATGAACTCGAGTTTGTAAACTCGCGGTCATGAACTCGAGTTTGTAAACTCGCGGTCATGAACTCGAGTTTGTAAACTCGCGGTCATGAACGAGAGTTTGTAAACTCGCGGTCATGAACGAGAGTTTGTAAACTCGTGGTCATGAACTCGAGTTTGTAAACTCGCGGTCATGAACTCGAGTTTGTAAACTCGCGGTCATGAACTCGAGTTTGTAAACTCGCGGTCATGAACTCGAGTTTGTAAACTCGCGGTCATGACATCGAGTTTTAAACCTCGAGTTTTTAAAATTTTGAGAGTTTTGGAATTGCGAGTTTTGGAATTTATTTCGAGTTTTAGGAACTCGATGTTTTGGATTTCGACATTCTAAAAAATTTCAGAATTTTCGGAATTTCTCGATGTTTTGAATCTTTCAAAGTTTGCAGTTTCTTGGAACTCATAATTCGAATCTTGACATCCTTTGCAGTTCATCGAAGCTTTACATTATAAGGATCTCTGAATGATTCCCTGCTTATATAAATGTTTCAGGAGTTTTCGATGTTCTGATGTTTTTCAAACAGCAAGTTTTCGAGATTATGAGATTTTTCGAAACTCCAAAGTTTTCGAGGTTCCAAACATTTTGAAATTCTTAAGATTTCGTTATTCTGAGGTCTGTTTTGCAGGTGGATTTCGTCATTACTCTTCAAGGCAAACTCGAAATTAAAATCTCCAGATTTGGATTTCGAGTTTTTGCCTTAGAATTTTGTTTAAATTCACCTGCTCTCGAAATTCAACATCGAGAACCTCAACCTCGAAGATTTTCCTCAAAAACTCAAAATTAGAGATTTTCTGCGACACCGCACTGTTTTGGCCATAACTTTTGACTCGGTGATCCGATTTGAGCAAACTTTTTTTTGTTGGAAAGCTAACGCATAGATCTTTATTTATTCTTGAGGTTTACCCCAGAACCCATTCTCACGCGCCCTCACTCGCAGTCTTTAAGGGTCAAAACGTGAGTTTTCCGACAAACATTGTAAATCACCGATGTCCAGGCCAAAACTTAGGCAAATCTGTTCAAATTCTTTCATTGTCAACCCTGAGGTCAAAACTTTTCTAAACTTCAATGTAAAGGTCTGAAAATCGTAGATAATTCAATCAACCTCGCGTCAACGGTCATCTTACAACAATCAACAATCAACTGCTGAAGCCTCCCCTGACTCATCAACATTATGTGTTCATCAATATGCTGAAATTCTACATGGTGAGTTCAGGGAAACCGTCATGTGTGGTACATGTTTAGATTGCTCCACACACATAGCGGGTATGACAAGCTGTGAGCAATCAATCCTTGCACATTCTGAGGGGGAGTTTCAGTTTTCTCCTCCTGGCGCCTTACACCGACAAAGCAAGGAATCTCTCAACGGATGCACATTCTAGGGGGAGTGTTCAATGTTATCCTCCCCGGTGCCTAACAATGAAAAAGCATACCGGGTGCTCCAGTTGAGGGGGAGCACAGAGAGAAAATGAAGAAAGTAATGAGAGAACATGTCCCTATGGCTTAGTAAACCCAACTAAGCCTACCCAAGGGACAAAGCCGAGCGTAAGTGCGTAAGTGAGCGAGTGAGTGAGTGAACATTATGAGCATTAGGAAGCAGAAGGCTCAAGTGAGAAGAAAAACAATTATCAATGATGAGTCTGCTACCTCAATTGCCTGCTATGAATTGAACATTTGCGCCTAGCCACTAAAATACTCTGGACTATCCCCATAGGTTCAGGACTGAATTTATTCAGATCCCGGGTAGAAGTCGCTGCATTTTGTCCAAACGGCGCATGCACAACCCTACCCTAGACCACTCACTTGTCTCCCAACAGACAGGTGTTTAATCATAGTTCACGGGGAACCACATCTCTCATTACTGTCTCCTTCCGAGGCAAGTAATACTGACTACAGTGGCCTCAGCCCCATGCCACTGAATTTTTCATTGATCACGTCGTGTCTAGTTACTCACTTCCCAAATGTTTTGAAATTTTCTAGGACACAGACACATTTTAGAGTCAGTTGATAGTCTTCAAGACTTGCGAGAACTTCCATAGGGCTCATCTATTACAGATGTAGACCAATAATTGGAAGGAAGTCCTGCTGTTGCAACATAAGAATCACCAACATTTTCAGGCCATTGCTTTAGAGTTTATCTCTATAGTGATGATAACGGGTGTCTTCACGACCCCGGGGGGCTACGTTATCTTTTTTAGATTCTGCTTGTTTTTCATGTTTTTATTTCCGCAGAATAAAAGAATAAAAGCATGACGTCCCGATTCATCGGATCGTCATGAGGGGGAGAGTGGTCCACATGCTGTTAACACTGAACAAATCATTCTGGGACACTTCACTCCTCCATCACAAAATTCAACACCCTCTCTACTATCTCCGCAACTCAAATCAAATGGTCAGCTACACTCACAAATCAACGATCATTATGTTCCGCTGTGCCACCGACAAGTTCTCCTCAAATGCATTCATTCCAAATAGTCAAAAAGACTACATTGTGGAGGAGACAGAGGTCAAATACTCCTGTCCTGAAGATGAATTCCATGGGCGTCTCCTATTCTCCAAAGAACATTCATTCTAGAGGCGTCACCGGACTTCATCCAAGCTGATCAAGAGCAACTTCTGGAAGGCAAGGACTACATGCAAGATACTGAAGGTCCCTCAACCCCCGGCATCAAAGATCAAATTGTCAAGAAGACATCAAAGGGGAGATTGCAAGGATTTCTTCAGATAGCCTTCCTCAGAAGTCAAGTTCAAAGACAAAGGAAGCTCAATAACAACAAAGACAAAGATATCTGCGCTGCAATGCTGATTCAACACGATTGATCACCAAGGGGGAGATTGTTGGGAATATTTTATGGTGTTCAATCTAGTTAGTTATCTTTGTATTTGTATAGTTATCAATTAATCGTGTAATACGGGCAACAAATGTGTATCAGCCCGTGGGCTTCCTTGTAACCCGTAAGTTAGCCAACTTCTCCTATAAAAGGAGGCTAACTTACGGGAACCCTAACAATTGATAGAGGCTTAGAGTTTAGAGGCGTAAAGATAGAGAGTAGGTTTGCTGCTGCTCTCCTTCTCCAGGGAGAGCAGCGGCCGGTTTTCATACGGTATACCAGATTCGCGTATAATATCTTCATATCTTTCTATCTGCTTCTTCTATAACTGCTATATTTGTTGTTTGTTAATTATTCTTGGATTATCAGCTGTAAAAACTGCCGTTTACAAAGCCTTAGTCCTAGCACTTAAGAAGCACTCCACGTCTTCTTCAAGCCTAGATGTGTCCTGGGATGCACTGCCTGGCTTCCTTTAACACTGGTCCTTTCACTGAGTTTCCTTGAAGTATCACCACTTCACTACTCCAGTTATTTGGACGTCCTTCTTGTAGCAAGAAGAGTTTCTGTTGAAACAGGGGTTCCTCCAACTAGCTTCGTTACAAAAGATTTGTATGTGATGAGCTTGAAGAGTTGAAGAACACTTGGAACTTTGCTTGAGTTGGAAAGAGTATTTTTCCAACTTCTGCCTTCTCTTGTAGAAGATAATGAGTTTGAATCTCAAGGAGGCTTTTTGCTTTTCAAAGTTTGAATATCTTGCTTGTAGTAATGTGATCTTGGCAAAGTTATAGCAAAGTTATCCGGTTGTTCTTCGTAGTGTATCTTTTATACTGAGGTTGTCTTCCCGTTGGAGGAGTAGGAGGACAACTGCATTTAATGCGCGAGCAGTTGACTTGACCAGTAGGACCCGGTAAAGTTGGCGGGTTACTATTTTGGGATAAAGTAAATCTGACATTGCGGCCAATCATCTGCAATTACTCCACGGAGCATGGGGAGCATTAAATGAGCATTTAATGCGAGCACTGTAGCTTTTCCATTTCATACTCCTAGCCGTTAAAGGAATCTTTAAGTTGACTTCCCGGCTTTGTGGATTTCTTCCAAGTGTAAGACCTTCTGGTGTCATTGGTAGAGAACTGATTCAGAGAAGATCTTGAGCACTTCTGTTGAAAGTAGCTTACAGAGGACCAATAGGGTTTCTGTCAAGCTAAAGGGTAACAGAGACCCTGAGGTTTTCTGTTCCTAGACAGACAACCAAAATCTTCTGTCTGGAGGACTTCTGGTAGAGAGGCCTTCTGGTAGTCGATTATGCTAAGAACTTTACAAGGGAAAATTCTAATACATAATTTCTAAAAGGGGTACTCTAAAGTCTTAATTAATATAGCATCATCAAAATCTAAATACAATTATTCCTTACTATTTCCAGAGAAGTGCCTTCACCATAAAAAAATTTAAAGTTTAAAACTTTTCATTAAAATCTTGGTGGGCAACTTGGCATAGGAAAATAGTAAGAGTACGATACATTCAGATAGCAGTTCAAAAAGAAACAAGTACAGAATGAAATAGTAAGCAACAAAGAGTAAAGAAGCAAAGAGACTTTAGAAGGAGCAGAGATAAGCTTTTATTAGATCAAGAGTATTAAGAGAAGTTTTAAGGAATTACAGATTTTCCCTTTCAGCTTCAGCTCTGGTTCTGCGATCTTGTTCCTTCAGATTCTTCAGTTCAGCATTCACTTCTTCTCTTATGCCAGCCAGATTTCCTGGTGCTTGACATGAGGCCCAAATGGGAGATAGCTTGCAATTCAGATAATGAAGTACTCCTTCATGTACATCCTTGCCTGGGAGTACTCTCTTGTGGAACCAGTATTCAGCCTCTTCCAAGGAACCACCATGTCTGACCCTTATATGACCATCTCTGTCAAGATAGAGATTCTGTCTTTGAGTTGGGGTCATCTTCTGTTGAATTTCTTCGAACTGTGCTCTATCAATCTTTTGGGAGCCTCCAAGTCTCCACTCAGTTAGGCTCAAGGGTTTCTTCTTCTTGGTATAACCTCTGCGAGGAGAAGAAGGTCTTGAAGTACCAGCTTCTCTCTTCTTCTGTTGGGAGGCCTGGAAGTAAGGGGTTGGATCAATATCAGATGAGGGCCCAGCAGTTGGCCTAGGGGGCAATTTCTTCTGTTGGGGGTCCTTTTCCTTTTCCCCCTTTTTGGCATCATCCAGGTCAGAGATCATCATGGCAATTTTTTGGAACTCTGCTGCCTGGGAGATGGCTATCTGCTCAAGAGTTTCTGGCAAGGTCTGCGTGACAGAGGTCAGACCTTCTATTAAGTTCTGTTGACGATCAAGAGCAGACTTGATGTCCTGAGAGCCAACTTCAAGTAGTATCAGCTTCTGATACCTTTCTTGATCCTTCTTGATCAGGGTGGCCACTTGATCTTTGTGATCATTATTCAAGAGTTGTAGCTGCATAAACTTCTCAGCAGATTGGTCTTCATACCATTGTACAATGTCAAGGGATTCTGTTATATCCTTGAGTTGTTTATTCTGCTTATTGAGAATCTGAGACTGGGAGTAGAGAACAGAGTGGACACCATCCACTTCTCTGGCAACAGCATTAAGCTTTGCAGATGATGATTCCATGAAGGTGACCAGTGTCTGGGTCAGAGCTTCAACCTTCTCTAAGATATGCTGAAGTCCAGCCTCAAGATGATTGTGAACAAAGGTGAGATGTTCATGGTGCTTGGTGTTGATTTCAGCCAATTGATCCATTCCATCAAGCATTTTACCACCAAAATCCTCAGCTGCAGTGACAAACTGATTGAAGGAGATTTGAGGCTTATCTTCTTTGGATTCTGTGTTCCCAGGCATACCTAGACCTCTTGATTTAGGCATAGGAGGCCTTCTGGGTTGTTCTTCATGCTGAGGAGGGGTCTTCCTCCTTTTGGAAGTTTCATCAGCAGCAATGGAGGATGGAAGAAATCCATCATTGTCACTGGAAGAGGAAGGCACCCTGAAGATAGGTTTCCTGAAGGGGGTAGAAGCCACAGAGTGTTGAGGGGAGATAGGAGTGGCTGCATCTTGTGGTGCAGGCTGTGGAGTAGCAGTTCTGGATTTCTTGATGGAGGGGTTTTCTTGTTGATGTGAGGGAGCATTCTGTTGTTGTGGAGGAGAGGATGGAGGTGATGGTGATCTGGATCTGATTGAGGATTGGGATTTGCAGGGAGATGGATTTTTGGTTTTGAGTGAAGAGGTATTCTGTTGGGGTGAAGGTGTAGAGGAGATGACTTGTTGGTGTTGGTATGGGATAATTTGTCCTTGAGGGGATGGTGATTTGTTCTTTGGAGGAGAGAACGGTTTGCAGGGTGAAGGAGATGAAGATTTGGGGGTGGAGGGTTTCTGGTGTGAAGGGGTTTTCTGTGCAGAGACGGTTTTCAGTGAGGGTGAGGGGGATTTCTGTTGGGGTTGGGGAGAAGAGTTTTTAGGAGAGGGAGGGGGAGAAGGAATGATTGGGGGAATTACCTCTAGTATTGTTTATGTGAACAGAGAGTCTCTCCATTCTTTGACAAGTCTTTCCATGACCAGAGGTAGATCATTGGCAGTAGAGGGTTCACCTTCTCCATGTGCACTGTGGCGAAATTTGATCATTGACTCCTTCCTCTTCTTCTCGACTAACCAAGCATCAAAGTCATTCATCTCATGCTCTTGAAGAGCCTTCACATGGTCTTCTGGTGAGTTTCTGACCAGAGGTGCTTTTCCTTGAAGTTTCTCCTTCTTCTTCTGTAGGAGAGAAAGAAGAAAATCCTTGTTTAGGCAGGACTCCACATCTTCTGTGTCAGCCCATCTGAGTACTTCTTCTTCAGAGATGAAGTAGGACAAGTTCTTGAGGAGCTCAGTGAGAGGTCCCACTCTCCACTTTCTCCATGCCAGAACCCTGATGAATTTCCTATCAGGGCTTGAAGTACAGCTTTCTTCTTGGTGTTCTGGTGAAGGAACCACCATAGGTTGATCATTTGCAGAGGCAGGAGGAGAAGAATGTAGTTCCCCCTGAGGAGTGGCATTCTGCACCACTACTTCTTCTTCTGAGTCACTAGACTCAAAGATGATCCTCTTGTCGTGCCAAGCATTTCTGTTGGCTGGTGCAGAGGTGACAGAGTCCTCCAGCTTCTCCTGTGCTGCAGGTGTCAAAATTTTGGTCTTCTTTGGAATGGGGGAGGCAGAAGGGGTGCTTGCTGAAGAGATAGGTGAAGGTGCCTTTCTCTTAAGGACAGATTTCTTTGCCACCATCTTGTGGACTTTGACAGGTGTGGTCTTCTTCTTGGGAACCTTCTTGACCACCTTCTTCACCAAAGGCATTTCTTCTTCAGAGTCAGAAGGGGTAGGAGGTTTCTGTTGCTTCTTTGAAATTTTCTTTGGTTGAACAACCTTCTGTTGTTGCCTTTCTCTGTTGAACTCAAGGGTTCTGAGTCTTTTCTGCTCTGCCTTGAGAGCAACCTTCCTGTCACTTGAAGTGTTGAGGAAGAGCAACTTGGTGTAGTCGACCTCAATGGGGTTTCTCAGCCCTATTCTTGCCTTGAGCAAGATCTCAGAGATTAGGAGACCATAACCCATGGGGGTCCTAAACAGACCGGTCTCCTTATCTTTCTTCTTGATGAATTCAACAAAGGATTTGACAATTACCTGTCCCCAGTTGATGTTCATCCCATGATGAACTGCAAAGACAGCCTTTGCATTCAGTGCATTCATGTCATCTGTGGAGGTGCTCTTGCTCCAGACACACCTATGCAGGATGTTGACCAATTTTTAATAGTCGCTGAGAAGAAGGTTTTTCTTCATGTAAAGCTTTAGAACTCTACCCACTTCAGGTCGGCAGTAGAGTTGGACAAAGTTGTCCACAGTGACGTTGACACTGTCCAGAGTGAGGAAACCTTTAGTTTCTTCTTCTTGTGGGTCCTCTACCACGCCAAAGAGAGCGTTGAGGTCTGCAGGAGTGAGGGTAATGTCTTCACCATTGACATTAGACCGAATGGTCTCCCCTTCGTATGTAGCGTTGAGATAGAACTCTGCTACGTCCCTTGTACTGTAGGATTCAAAGTGATAACCTACCACTTTGTTCAGTTGGGAGTCCTCCATTCCCTTGATGATCTTCATCATCGTTTCGTGGTTTGAAGCGAGTTCAGGGAGTGCGGAGAGGTCGCAGTTCATCCCTGTGTAAATGTTTGAAACAAGGGTGTTGATTTCCTCCTTGGTGAGGTCGTTGATGTTGATGAAAGCCATTTGATCAGAGAAGAATTGCAGAAAGCTTGAGAGCTATGGAGGTTTGAAAGTTTGAAAGTAATGAGAGCAGTAGCGGTTTAGGTTTGCGAAAGGGGAATTTATGGGTTTGGGTTAGTGGACGTTTGGAATTAATTTATGGTTCCAAGAAACCAATAAATGTAAAAAGGGGCGGAGTAAATAAACGGGGGCGCAGTAAATATTATACGGCTTGATACCGTTTTAAGGGTAAAAGGGTAAAAGACCTGTAATAATTTACTAGGACACCCGGTTTTCAGAAAATTTCTAAGTCCACAACCTTCTGAGGGTTTTTCTGTAGAAGGGGGGTTTTCTGTTGCTGAGGTGTTCTGCCATGGTAGGGACCAGAAGAGGTTGACAGAGGGGGGGTTAACAGAAGGGGTTCTGCTACAAGTAATCTGTCAACAACAAAAGAGCAACAGAGGGCCTTCCTTTTCAACTTTCCCTTGGAATCTCATCCATCATTCCCAATTCCTCTCTCAGTTTGTTGAACCTAGCCTCAGGAAGAGGCTTTGTCAGGATATCTGCAAGTTGGTCTTCTGTTGGCACATGTTCCATGCATATGTGCTTCTTTTCAACATGATCTCTGATGAAGTGATGTCTGATCTCAATGTGCTTTGTTCTGGAATGAAGAACTGGATTCTGAGTGATAGCAATGGCACTGGTGTTGTCACACAACAGCTTGATCTCCTTTGCTTGAATTCCATAGTCCTTCAGTTGTTGCTTCATCCAGAGTAGCTGAGCACAGCAACTCCCAGCTGCTATGTACTCTGCCTCAGCTGTACTTGTTGAGATGGAGTTCTGCTTCTTGCTAAACCAGGAAACAAGCCTTCCTCCTAGCAATTGGCAGTGACCAGAAGTGCTCTTTCTGTCTAGTCTGCAACCTGCAAAATCTGAGTCAGAATAACCAATTAGTTCAAAGTTACCTCTCTTTGGATACCATAGGCCTGCATTTGGATTTCCTTTGATGTATCTGATGATTCTCTTTGCAGCACTTAGATGGCTTTCCTTGGGCTTTGATTGGTATCTGGCACAGATTCCAACAGAGAATGAGATGTCTGGTCTGCTTGCAGTTAGATACAACAGAGATCCTATGATTCCTCTATATGTTGTTGCATCTACATCCTTCCCTTCATCATCTGGACCAATTCCTTGTGAAGTGTTCATGGGAATCTTCACTGATGATTTGCCTTCCACTCCAAACTTCTTGATTAGATCTCTGGTGTACTTCCCTTGATTGATAAAGATCCTTTCTGGAACTTGTTTGACTTGAAGTCCTAGGAAGTAACTGAGTTCTCCCATCATACTCATTTCAAATTGACTCTGCATCACTTGAGAAAATTTCTTGCATAGTTCTGGATTAGTACTTCCAAATATAATGTCATCAACATATATTTGTACTAACAGAATATGATTAGCGACAGAGATTTGAAATAGAGTTTTGTCAACCTTTCCTTTAGTAAGCCCATGGTTCACCAGGAAAAGGGACAATGTGTCATACCAGGCTCTGGGAGCTTGCTTAAGACCAAAAAGGGCCTTTTTAAGCTTGTAGACACAATAAGATTGAGTAGGAATGACAAAACCTGGTGGTTGTTCCACATAAACTTCCTCTTCAAGATCTCCATTCAGAAATGCACTCTTGACATCCATCTGGTAGACCTTGATGTTGTTGTAGGCAGCATAGGCTAGAAAGATTCTGATGGCTTCAAGTCTGGCAACTGGTGCAAAGGTCTCATCAAAATCTATTCCTTCTTCTTGACAATATCCTTTAGCTACTAGCCTTGCTTTATTCCTTACAATGTTGCCATCTTCATCTGCTTTGTTCTTGAATACCCATTTGGTTCCGATGACATTCTGGTGCTTTGGCCTAGGAACAAGTTCCCATACTTTGTTCCTTTCAAACTGAGTGAGCTCTTCTTGCATAGCATTGATCCAATCTGAGTCTGCAAGAGCTTCTTCAACTGTCAAAGGTTCCATCTGAGATATGTAGCAGGCAAGCATTGCTTCTCTTCTTGATGTGGATCTGGTTTGAACTCCACTTCTGATTTGACCAATGACTTGGTTAGGAGGATGGTCTCTTAACCATGTTAGGTCTGGTTCTGTCAGCTGCTGTCTTGGTCTCTCTGGTTCCTCATCTTCAGAGTTTTCATCTTCATTCAACAGAAGGGGGTTTGGAGCAGGTGTTGGAAATGCAGGGTTGTCTGCCACCTCTTCTGTTGGTTCTGGTGTTCTGTCTTCTATGCTTACTTCCTTGAGAATCTCTGTTACCTCTTTAACAGAGATGCTTTCATCAAACTTCACATGTATGGATTCTTCAACATGTAGGGTCCTTCTGTTGAGTACTCTATAGGCTTTACTGGTGTTTGAATAGCCTATGAAGACTCCTTCATCAGCCTTTTCTTGAAATACTTTCAGATGCTCCTTTCCATTGTTGAGAATGTAGCACTTGCATCCAAATACATGAAAGTAGCTGATGTTAGGTTTTCTTCCCTTCCAGAGTTCATAAGGGGTCTTCTGGTGATTCTTGTTGATCATGCTTCTGTTCTGAGTATAGCATGCAGTGTTGATTGCTTCAGCCCAATATCTCATAGGCAATCCAGATTCTGCAATCATCGTTCTTGCAGCTTCTTTTAACGTTCTGTTCCTTCTTTCTGCTACGCCATTCTGTTGAGGGGTTCTGGCGGCAGAAAGTTGATGAAAAGTTCCATCCTGATCACAGAAATCCTTTATGACTTGGTTGACAAATTCAGTTCCTCTGTCTGATCTGATTGTCTTCACTTTCAAGTTCTTCTCAGTCTGAAGTTGCTTTAACAGAGATGGCAACTTCTGAAGAGTTTCATTTTTCTTTGACAGAAAAACAGTCCACGTGTATCTGGAGTAGTCATCAACCATGACTAAGGTATATTTCTTGCCACCAACGCTTGGAGTCTCAACAGGTCCAAATAAATCCATGTGAATCAGATTTAGAGGACTTGTAGAAAGATTTCCAGCAATGGGTCTGAAGGAATTCTTCACTTGTTTGCCTTTCTGACATGCACTGCAGAGGGTCTCCTTCTTGTACACAATGTCTGGTAGCCCTTCTACAATGTGTTCTCTGGCCAGTTTGTTGATTGTTTTGAAATTCAAATGGTTGAGCTTTTTGTGCCAGTCCCAGCTCAGTTTTGAATCTCCTTTGGCTATCAGGCAAACTCCATCTTTTGCAGTGTTCCAATCAACTACATAGATGTTCTTCTTCCTTGATGCTGTAAGAACCACTTCCTTTGTTGTCTCATGCTTCACATAGCAGAAGTCCTTTGTGAATTCAACAGTGTAGCCTTTGTCACAGAATTGGCTAGCACTTAGCAAGTTGAACTTCAGTCCTTTGACATATGAGACATCATCAATGAGTATCTGGTTCCTGATCAGCTTTCCTCTTCCTTTTGTTTGACCTTCTTTGTCATTACCTCCAAAGGTAACTCTAGGTCCTTTGCATTTCTGGAACTCTGTTAGGCAACTTCTGTCACCTGTCATGTGCCTGGAGCATCCACTATCAATAAACCATTCTTGTTCAGAGATGGCTCCTGCACACAGTTCCTGCAAGATCAAAAGAAAGATTTAGGTACCCAAGCAATGCTGGGTCCTGGGGGGTCATGGAGTCTGGGTAGTTGGTACCATTTTGGTCTCATCAAGTGAAACCTTGGTGGGTGGTACCCATTGTCCACCTGGTAGTTATAGTAAACTGAAGTGTGATTCACTTTGGGCAGATGCTTGTGAGGGTCATGCTTCCTGTATACATACTTTTGCATAGCTTTCTTTGTTGGAAAGAAGTCCCATATACTATCAAGAGCAGAGGAACGGTTAACCTTGGGCTTCTGAAGTTGACCAGCCAACCTCTTCTGCCTGAAGTTAACTCTCTCTTGATATTTGCCCTTCTGGTGATCATTTCTGGCACGATTGACATGAGGTTGTCTGTCAATGAATGGTCTTTTATTTTTGTTATTTTGAAAACCTCTTCTGTTGTTAGGTTTTCTGCCAGGTTCATTATTTTTCAAAAAGGGTTTCTGTTGAACCTTTATCTTACCCTTTTCTGTTCTGACTTCCTCATGAACAACCTTGGTGCCAGATACACCAGCTTGACAGATGGGGCTAGAAATCAGTGGCTCTATGACCTTATCTGCCTTAGCAACTCTGGTGCTAGGCATTACAGAAGGCTCACCTGATTCTGTTGAGCCATAACCAAGACCAAAACCAGTGCCAATCTGTTGATCAAGCACAATCTTTTCCATGGAAGACTGGGCCTTCTGGTAAGCTTTGTACTTAATCTCGAGAGGCTCTATTTCTCTTATTCTCTTAAGAAGAGAAACATTTTCAGTCTCCAGTTGATCTCTTTCCTCAATTAGAAGATTTATTTTGATCTCAACCTCCTTCTTTAAGTCAAGAATTTCAGCTTTCAAATTACTGTTTTCTTCTGTTACAGAAGAATAAGTGGCTTGTATGGCCTTAAACTCTTCCCAAAATTCTGACATTGAATCAGAATTAAAAGCTAAGCCTACCGAAGAAAAACTAGATTCAGAAGTAGAGGTTACCTCATCATCAGAATGAGCCATCAGGCAAAGGTCTTCTGTCTCAGTATCCAGGCAACAGAAGGCCTCATCAGAATCTGAGTCAGAACTGGATTCTGTTTCTGACAGAGGGTCTTTCTCCAGTTGTTCTGTCACAAGTGCCTTTCTTCTTCTGGAGTTGTCCTCGTACTTCTTCTTTTCTCCATCCTGTCCTTGCTTCTTGGACACTCTAGGATGGGGACAATCAGCCTTGAAGTGACCAGGTTGTCTGCAGTTGTAACAGAGAAGCTCTCCACTGCTTTCTGTTGATTTGACCTTCTGGTATGGCTTTCTGTTGAAAGATGGACTCCTTCCATCTTTGGGATTCTTCATAAACTTTTTGAATCTCCTGGCAAAGGCAGCCATATATTCATCAGATAAAAGTACTGAAGGGTCAAAATCATTTACCTTAGATGTGCTGGCAGTGAGGGCTGTAGTGGTCCTCTCTTCTGGTACTTCTTCCTTTTCTTCAATCATTTCAAACTCATGAGCTTTGAGATCTGAAATGAGCTTATCAGTGGGATAAGTCTTTACATCCTTGCTGGCTTGGACAGCAACTACCTTCATCTTCCATGCTGAGGGCAGTCCCCTCAACACCTTCAGGTTGATCTCCTTGGTTGTGAGATCCTTGCCAAGCTCAGAGATCTCTCCAGTGAGAGTGAGGAGCCTGTCATACATCTTGGAGATGCTTTCACCAGGGAGAAGTTTGAAGTCATCAAACTTTTTGTTGGCTATGGTTAGTTTGTTGTCCTTCTCTTGCTCATCACCAGCTCCAATGAGCTCAAGAGTATCCCAGATTTCCTTAGCAGTCTTGCACTTCTTGATTCTGTTGAAGTACCTATCATCAATGGACTTGTAGAGGATGTCCTTGGCAATATTGTCTAGGTTGTACATTCTCCTTTCTTCAGTGGTCCATTCTGACTTGGCTTTACTGATCATCTGGGGTCTGGTGTTGTCTGTGGCATGCTCAGGATTGACCTTTTGGAAGCTTGTAAAGGGGCCAATATCTAGAACTTCCCACATCTCATCATGCAGGGCACAGAGATGTGCTTTCATCCGGATCCTCCAGTCATCAAACTTAAGATCTGAAAACATAAGATTCTTGGACAAGGAGTGATCCATTATATCAGATAGGAATGAGGTAAAACAGAAAAACAAGTGGATCTTTGTTCAACAAATAACCTAAGAGATTATTAGAACAAGGAGGCTCTGATACCACTTGTTGGTCCCGGTTATACTGGATACAATCTAGAGGGGGGGTGAATAGACTGTATTGGTTTTTAACTTTTTAAGCTAAGTACCAGATTTACAGAATAGTCTGTTCTGTTGAAAGAACAGACTGGCAGCGGATGGGGTTCTGGTAAGGAGTTCTGTTAGCCTCAGAGAAGCAATAGGCAGTAGGCCTTCTGTTAACTCGTAGAACAAGTTCTGCTGAACACAGATACCAAGTCCAAGGAGTTATACAGTTCTAACTAAGTGCAAGTATTAAAAGCAGTAAGTAAACGACACCAGGGATTTTTATTGTGGTTCAAGGAACAACTCGTTCCTCTAATCCACTGTTCCACTAAGCTGTAAAAACTGCCGTTTACAAAGCCTTAGTCCTAGCACTTAAGAAGCACTCCACGTCTTCTTCAAGCCTAGATGTGTCCTGGGATGCACTGCCTGGCTTCCTTTAACACTGGTCCTTTCACTGAGTTTCCTTGAAGTATCACCACTTCACTACTCCAGTTATTTGGACGTCCTTCTTGTAGCAAGAAGAGTTTCTGTTGAAACAGGGGTTCCTCCAACTAGCTTCGTTACAAAAGATTTGTATGTTATGAGCTTGAAGAGTTGAAGAACACTTGGAACTTTGCTTGAGTTGGAAAGAGTATTTTTCCAACTTCTGCCTTCTCTTGTAGAAGATAATGAGTTTGAATCTCAAGGAGGCTTTTTGCTTTTCAAAGTTTGAATATCTTGCTTGTAGCAATGTGATCTTGGCAAAGTTATAGCAAAGTTATCCGGTTGTTCTTCGTAGTGTATCTTTTATACTGAGGTTGTCTTCCCGTTGGAGGAGTAGGAGGACAACTGCATTTAATGCGCGAGCAGTTGACTTGACCAGTAGGACCCGGTAAAGTTGGCGGGTTACTATTTTGGGATAAAGTAAATCTGACATTGCGGCCAATCATCTGCAATTACTCCACGGAGCATGGGGAGCATTAAATGAGCATTTAATGCGAGCACTGTAGCTTTTCCGTTTCATACTCCTAGCCGTTAAAGGAATCTTTAAGTTGACTTCCCGGCTTTGTGGATTTCTTCCAAGTGTAAGACCTTCTGGTGTCATTGGCAGAGAACTGATTCAGAGAAGATCTTGAGCACTTCTGTTGAAAGTAGCTTACAGAGGACCAATAGGGTTTCTGTCAAGCTAAAGGGTAACAGAGACCCTGAGGTTTTCTGTTCCTAGACAGACAACCAAAATCTTCTGTCTGGAGGACTTCTGGTAGAGAGGCCTTTTGGTAGTCGATTATGCTAAGAACTTTACAAGGGAAAATTCTAATACATGATTTCTAAAAGGGGTACTCTAAAGTCTTAATTAATATAGCATCATCAAAATCTAAACACAATTATTCCTTACAGTCCCCATTCATGTGGGAGGTCATCCCTTTGTGTCCCGATTTGTAGAATCGGCCCCGAAAGTTGTATTTTTCGGACTGTTTAAATTATATTTTATTTTATCGGGTCAAATAAAATATATTATGTGTTTCCCATCATTATGGACTTTTGGAATGAGTATTCATTCCCCAACTTTAATTTAGACGTCTCCGAAATCCGTTCCGGGCTGTTATCTGATAAATTACCGATACCGGTAATTGGGCCTCGTTTGACCGACGGGTCAACCTTATGCCCTTCCTATGGCCCAACTAAAATATCTACCACCATATATATATTATCTAGACCAAGATGAATATAATATGTGGTCCCGGGTTTATCGGGTTCTCCTCGCTCCCGATGTTGGCCCCACGTGCAATTCACTATTCACGCGAACGTAATAACAAAAATTACAACCTCGTAAATTCACAAATCATTATTCAAGGTTTATTACATGATTTACTAAAAGTAAATATACTTGGGGACGGTGTTACAAGGTGCAGAGCGATCTCAGAGCCGAGGCCGAGGAATTCGAACAAGTTGTCGAGGATGAGGAGCTCGCCCTCACCATTCAAACCGCGGAAGAGGAGAAGGAGAAAGAGTGACAGCAGGTGACTGTCGCTATCCCTTCGGCCGTTGCCAGCGGAGCCGGGACTTCACGCCCCCCCTCAGCCCTGATCCCCTTCGGGCTGCGCCTCACAAGAAGAAGAAGAAGAAGAAGAAGAAGGTGTGGGCCCCTCCGAAGAAGAAGCAAGCGGCTGCAGATGCCGAGAAGCCCGTCGGTATTCTCGAGGGATATTCATTTCTGAATACCGTGGCCCTCGATCTAAAGACGAAAGCAGAAGTGGCTGACTACCACGTTACTCAACTATATGTTGGGCCCTCGGCGACTGTGGAAGAACCGGGACCCTCTAACCTGCTATCTCGCCCCCCAAAGGCTGTTTCGTCGTGCGTGTCCTCTCGGTGGCACTAGTCTGGCCTTCGGTTCCCTCTCCATCCGTCCGTGGTGGAGTACTTGAATTTCGTAAAGTTGGCCCCCTGCCAGTTGACTCCTAATAGCCACTCCTATATCGCCGGCTTCCTATACCTTTGCCGCTCCAGAGATGTGGAACCCTCCCTGGACCTCTTCTTCCTTTGCTTCAACTTGTGTCAGGGCGGTCACGCAAATAGCAAAGGTTTTGCCAATCTCCAACAGGTCCCGGAATGGAGGCTGTTCTCAGAGGTTCCTTCGTCCCACAAAGGATGGAGGGAACATTTCTGCTACATCCGTATGGCGGAGAATCCGTTTCCCGTGCCCCTTCGAGACAATTTCCGGCGGCATCTGAAAGTGGGGAGTGCTACTCTCGAGAAGTTGGCAAAGAAGATATCAGCTAAGCTGGAGGGGTCCGAGGACTTGGTGACGATGATAGATCGGGTTTACGAGAGCGTCAGAAGTGGTTCCCGAAGGCTCTAGCATTTTGTACTTAGAAATATTTTCATAGTTTCATTCTTGTTGTTGCCTTTATCCCCTCGGTCTTATATTTGGTTTATCTTTTGCCGGTAGAAACATGGACATCCAGTCTTTCGCGGCGTTGAAGAGGCAGCAGGGCAAGGTCCAGAGCAAGAAGACAAAGGAGCCGGCGGTCCAGAAGCCGGTGGATGCCTTCTTCAGGAAGGAGGGGGAGGAGAATTCCCAAGCCGCGGCCGCTGGTGCTGGAGCCGGGGGCTCTCAGGCCGATGCGGCCAAGAAGAAGAAAAAGCCGGTGAAGGGGCCTGAGCCCTCGACAAAGAAACAGAAAGTTGTTGACTTCGGCAATCAATCTACCTCTGATGACGTGGTCATCCTGGACGAGGGGCATGCCTCCAGTCCCACGCCTGAGGAGTTTGTCAACGAGGCCTTCTTCGGACGGGAGAAGGTGGAGACAGTCGTGACGAAGGGCAGCTCTGTCCTCGATGCCACTCTCTTCCCCTCGGTGTTCATGAGCCAGGTGATGCCGTCGGGCGATAGGGTGGCCCTCGCCCGGATGGATGATGACGCCCTCAATTCGATGATTCTCCTCAATAGTGCCTCTGTAAGTCACCCCTTCCTTTTTATGTTTATTTGTTTTTTTGATTGTGCATTGTATGTAGTATGTCTGACCCTTCACGCCTTTTTTGTTGCAGACCTATATGGGTCTCTGTGAGCAGCTCCGGAGGGTGGATCAGCTTAGGAAGGACAAGGTTTCTGCTGATGAGGCATTGAAGAAATCCGATGAGGATATATGACGTGCCCTTGTCGTGAGATGCACTCAAAATAATTACAATACAATGATTATACGTAGTATAACGAAATAAGGTTCGTATCCACAGGGAAAGGAATACTTTTCTTCTATATAAGTAGTAACAAGGGGGGTTTAGATTTGTTTGATTTAAAAATACTAAGATGAACAACCTATATGATCTTGATTAATAGATGTGGTGGCTTGGTTTTGCTTTTATCCGCTTAATGAAATGTTCGTCGATCCAGGTTATATCTTTAACTATCTTCCTCTCGAATACTCAATCGAGGAGAATATCCATTTCATTGAGGATAGTTATTAATAACGAGATGCGTTCATTAATAAAACTTACTATCAAGTCAATATAGAACAAGCGCCGTATATTAACTTGATAGTAGCAATAAACTTAAGATGAAAACGATTGAGATTGATAACCTCAACACAAGCGGTTTATTGGTTTCATCAATATAATTAATCCCCCTTGGCATATTAACCATGAGATGCATGCATTAATAATCCAAGTTTACTACCGTTGAAAGAACCGGATTAACAACAAGCGTATTAACCGATTGATTCTAGTAATAATTAATATGAGTAACAAAACTAGTTGATACTTTAAGTAATGTTTAAAATATTAACATGAAATATGAATATGAATTAATTAATACTCAAGGAAGAATATTAAAGAATATGAATCCGACTATGATTAAAATCAAGATGTTAACTAATTGTCATCTTAGTAACACTCCCCAATATTAATATAGAGGAAGAAATAACTATAACTATAACCAATGTCAAGATGTTAACTAATTGTCATTTTAGTAACACTCCCCAACTTTGATATAGAAATAGTATTTTAAAGGAAGAATTAATATTCAAGGAAGAAGATTAAAGAAAATAACTCACAACTTACAAATTCATTAAGCTTCAAAGTAGCAAAACCAAGATGGAAGAGTTTAGCTCCTCATTTGGAGACTAAACATGATGAAAAATATAAAGAAAGAACTATTCTATACTGAGCTTAGATGTACAAAGGAATTGGATGATCATTTGTGAAGGAAAGGGGGTGTATTTATAGGTTTTTGGGATGGGATTCGGGTACTCGATCGGGTATATACATGGTACCCGATCGAGTATGTGTGTAATACCAGATTCGAGGTATACTCGATCGGTTTTAGGCTATGTTCCAAAGGTATACCCGATCGGGTATATGTTTATACTCGGTCCAGTATGTATAGAAAGTGATATTCGAGCCATACTCGACCGATTTAACGTTTAAACTCAAAGGCATACCCGATCGGGTATGTCGGTCTACCCGATCAGGTATAGACACCCAATCGTGGCCGAAATCTTCCCGACATGTTCCCTTGTCTTCGGATCTGATCCAATTTGAAGTTTCAACCTAATACTTGATCGAGTATAGGTGATACTCGACCGAGTATAGACCAAAATTTCAGGATCCTTCTTTCTTTTTGATTTTTGCACCTTCCTTCCACTTTTGGGGCTCACCAATTGTCCTTTGAGTGATCAAGACCTGTTTGAGCTCAGAATATACCTAATCTAAACTATTTACAAGAATTTAACAAACTAAACTATTACACCAAAAGTGTGTAATTTCCAAAGTAAAGATCAAGCAAAACTAATTAAAAACACAAACATACATATGGAAATTACAAACGTATCAACTCCCCCACACTTAGTTTCTTTACTCGTCCTCGAGTAAGATCAAATGTTCACAAGTGTCAAGTTTTCCAAAGTTTCCACAGTTTAAACAACATAAAAACACACAGACTACCAAGGATAACAAAATGAGTTTTAAGCTCAAATTACAAAGAACATCTTGGGTTTTACGGCCTTCTAGTGTTCATCTTCTCTTCTCCTCCTCTCTTCTTCTTCTTCTTCTTCTTCTTTCTTTTCTAAATCTTCTTATTCTTCAAAGAGATACAACGAGTTCCTGCAAAAACAAACATTTCTCTCATATCTCTCATTTTGTCTAGTAGCCTTTTCAGGTTTTCATCCTAGCATCTCTTTTCATTTTCCATTCTCCCCAACTCACACATTTTTTTATAAGCCTTTTTTGCTTAGATTGCCCATTTTGTTGGGTTTTCAACCTAACTAGTATTCCTTTTCTTTTATTTATTCTCTCTTTTTTTTGAATACCAATGGTGAAAGGGAATAAATGAAAATACATACCATAAAAGTCTCTCCCCCACACTTAGGCCAAGCACTGTCCCTAGTGCCCGCCTTCTCCGCCGTAGTAGCTTCCTCCGAAGCCGCTCCCCTGCCCACCATCTCCCATGTATGTGTCCTTGCCATCTCCACCGTTGTACCCTCCACCCCCGGAGCTAGATCCTCCAAAGTTACCCCAATGAGTGGGGTCATACCATGAGGGTGGTTGAGGGGGGTTCGCCATGGTATGCAAAGATCCCTGTTGTGCCATGTAAGAGTACATAGGTCCGTAGAACCTACGTTGATCTTCTTCATACCGATGCCTATCGACTTCCCGGAGCTCCTCCAATTGCTGAAAACCGGCCCTTTGCTCCTCTTGTATTTGGTTGAGCCGGTTTCCCATAGCCATGTAGTTCTCATTCATTTGAGTGTACCCCGTAAGCAATTGTTGTTGACCCTCCAAAAGTTGTTGAAAGAAGTCGGGTGGTGGAGGGTTTTGAGTTTGTTCGGGGATGTCGTTGTCCATGTCTTCATGTTCCATCTGAAAAAGGAAAGCGCAGCCAAGGGCATAGGGCTCGTAATCGGGTTGGTATTGGGGAGGCTCTTGCTCCGGTTCTTGTCGATGTGGTGGAAGGGCGTGTGGGAATAGGTAATGGGGCTCCTCTACCTCTTCTCTATAGCGCAGTTTGGGAAGTTCTTGGTTAGGTAGGAGGAAGTATTTGAGAGGCTTGGGGTGTATGAGCCAGTTGTACATATTTTTTGGTCTTTCTCCACCATAAACTGTGTAAGGAATATATGTTATTAGATTTTGATGATGCTAGGTTGATTAGAATTTGAAAGTACCCCTATAGAAATTTTGTATTAGAATTTGTCTTTGTATGTACTAGAATAGTCGGCATGCCAGAAACCCTCTTGGTCTTCCTTATCAGAACTTCTACCAGAGTTGCTCCCAGAGTTGCTCTCCAGAGAAGCCATCAGAGTTGGACACCAGAGTTGGCATCAGAAGCTGCCATCAGAGTTCTGATCAGAAAACCTCATTAGACAAGCTCGTACCTTGCAGAACTCGAAGGCACTTACCAACGGTCGTTAAACTAACGTGAAATCCCCTAACGGCTATGAACCTTTCGACGGGAACATGGTACTGTACACGCATTAAATGCTCAATTAATGTTGTATGTACGAAGATATATTTAAAGCTGATGATTGACCATGCGAGTATCTTCGCGCCCCCAAAATAGCAAGTCGAAGGTCCAACCGGTCAAGTCAACAGTACAAGCATTTAATGAAGCTGTCTTCTACGCTCCAACGGGAAGACTGCTCCAAGTATATAAGATACACTCTGAAGAACTACTAGGATAACTTTGCTATAACATTCTGCCAACGAACTTGCTCAGATTATTCTACTCTGAATAAAATACCTCCAAGCTTTCTTGAGATCAAAGACTCACTTATCTCAACAAGAAAAGCTCAAGTTGGAAGATATACCTTCTTATCTCTCATCCAACTAGCAAGTTGCAAAGTTCCTCAGTTCTTCAACACTTCGAAAACTTCATCTACACATCCTTTGTGAAGAAGCAACGTTGGAGAAAACTGATCTTGATTCAAACACTTCTTGAAAAAGAAGGGGCGTCTCAAACTAACTGGAGTAAGTGAAGTGGTGATACTTCCAAGAGACTCAGTGAAACGAGACCAGCCTTCAGGAAGCAGGACTGCATCTCGGGTGGCAACTAGGCTTGAAGAAGACGTGGAAAGCTTCTTAAGTTCTAGGGACTAAGGCGTTGTAAACTGTTGTTTTTGCAAGCTTAGTGGAACAGTGGACTAGAGGAACAAGTTGTTCCTTGAACCACTATAAAAATCCCCGGTGTCACTTACTTTACTTATTTCATTTCTGCACTTAAGAACTTTACTGCATAACTCAAAAGGTTGGACTCTGTGTTCAGCAGATCTTCCTCAAGAGTTATCAGAAAGGCATTTGCCTTAGTGTTGTCTGAGGCTACCCGGACAGAATCTAATCCGCTGCCAGGTCCAATTCTGCCATCAGAACTTGACCTTCTATGTCACCAGAATTTGACCATCTCTGATAAGTCAGTTGTGACTTAGAGAAAAGTTTAATTTCCTGAACAGTCTATTCACCCCCCCCCTTTAGACTGTTCCCATAACAAACGGGACCAATAAGTGGTATCAGAGCCTCCTTGTTCTTGTAATCTTTTAGGTTACTTACTAAACAAGAGATCCACTTGTTTTAGCCTCTTTAATCTCATATTATGGATAACACTCTTTCAAAGAATCTTATGTTCTCAGTGACTAAGTTTGATGACTGGAGAATTCGCATGAAAGCTCACCTCTGCGCACTCCATGATGAAATGTGGGAAGTCCTTGATGCTGGTCCTTTCACAGAGTTTACCAAAATCAATCCCGAATACATTGTTGGTGGTGGTCTACCTCAGATGATCACCAAACTACGGCATGAGTGGTCCAATAAAGAAAGGAGGAAATACAACCTTGATAAAATTGCCAAGGACATCCTCTACAAAGCCATAGACGACAAATACTTCACAAGAATCAAGAAGTGCACCTCTGTCAAGGAAATCTGGGATACACTCACCCTGATACGAGCTGGTGATGAGCAAGAAAAAGACAACAAACTGACCATTGCCATGAAGAAGTTTGAAGACTTCAAACTTCTACCCAAAGAGTGCATAGCTGAGATGTATGCACGCCTACTTACACTCACTGTTGAGATATCAGAACTTGGGAAGGAGCTTACTCCCAAGGAGATCAATCTGAAGGTTCTCAGTGGCTTACCTTCACCTTAGAAGATGAAGGTCACTGCCATGAGAGATAGCAAAGATCTCAGAACCTACAGCACAGAGAAGCTCATCTCTGATCTCAAATCTTATGAGTTCGAGATGAATGAAGAAGAAAAAGAAGAAGTTGAGGACAGAACAACTGCTGCCCTCACAGCCAGCACATCTCAGGTAAATAACTTTGACCCTTCTATCCTTTTAACTAACGAATATATGGCTGCCTTTGCCAGAAAGTTCAGGAAATTCTTGAAGCCAAAGGACAGCAGAAGTCCATCCTCAAACAGAAAGCCGCACCAGAAACCCAAAGCATCAGAAAGTAGTGGAGAGTTTCTCTGCTACAACTGCAGACAACCAGGTCACTTCAAAGTCAACTGTCCACACCCTATAGTCTCCAAAAGGCAAGGCCAGGAAGGAGAGAAGAAGTATGAGCACAGAAGAAGGAAGGCACTCATCACTGAACAACCAGAGAAGGACCCCCTCTCTGAGACAGAGTCTAGCTCAGAATCAGAATCCGATGAGGCATTCTGTTGCCTGGATACAGAGACTGAAGACCTATGCCTTATGGGTCAATCTGATGATGAGGTATCCTCTACTTCTAACTCTAGTTTTTCTTCGGTAGGCAAAGCTTTTGATTCTGATTCAATGTCAGAATTTTGGGAAGAGTTTCAAGCCATCCAAGCCACTTATTCCTCTGTTAAAGAAGAAAACAGTAAGCTGAAGGTTGAAATCCTTGACTTAAGAAAGGAGGTTGAGATCAAAATCAATCTTCTGATTAAGGAGAGAGATCAGCTAGAAGCTGAAAATGTTTCTCTTCTAAAGAGAATAAGGGAGATAGAGCATCTTGAGATTAAGTATAAAACCTACCAGAAGGCCCATGCCTCAATGGAAAGGTTTGTACTTGATCAACAAATTGGCGCTGGTTTTGGCCTTGGTTATGGCTCAATAGAATCAGGTGAGCCTTCTGTAATGCCTAGCACCAGTGTTGCTAAGGCAGACAAGGTCATAGTGCCACTGATCTCTAGCCCCATCTGCCAAGCTGGTGTATCTGGCACCAAGGTTGTTCATGAGGAAGTCAGACCAGAAAAAGGGAAGATAAAGGTTCAACAGAAACCCTTTTTGAAAAATAATGAACCTGGCAGAAAACCTAACAACAGAAAGGATTTTCAGATTAACAAAAATAAAAGACCATTTATTGACAGACAACCTCATGATAACCGTGCCAGAAATGACCACCAGAGAGGCAAATATCAAGAGAAGGTTAACTTCAGGCAGAAAAGGTTGGCTGGTCAGCCTAAGAAGCCCAAAGCTAACCACTCCTCTGCTCTTGATAGTATATGGGACTTCTACCCAACCAAAAAGGCTATGCAGAAGTATGTAAACCGGAAGCATGATCCTCACAAGCATCTTCCCAAAGTGAATCACACTTCCGTTTACTATGACTACCAGGTGGACAATGGGTACCACCCAACAAGGTTTCACTTGATGAGACCAAAGTGGTACCGGCTGCCAAAACTGCATGACCTTCTAGGACCCAACATTACTTGGGTACCTAAATCTTCCTTTTAATTGTTGTAGGAACTGTGTGCTGGAGCTATCTCTGAACAAGATTGGTACATTGATAGTGGATGCTCCAGGCACATGACAGGTGACAAGAGTTTCCTTACAGAGTTCCAGAAAACCAAAGGGCCCAGAGTTACCTTTGGTGGTAATGACAAAGATGGCCAAACTAAAGGAAAAGGGAAGCTGATCAGAAACCGGATAATCATTGAAGATGTCTCTTATGTCAAAGGCCTGAAATTCAACTTGCTTAGTGCTAGCCAATTCTGTGATAAAGGCTACACAGTTGAGTTCTCCAAAGAAGGCTGTTCTGTCAAGCATGAGACAACTATGGAAGTGGTTCTGACTGCTACCAGAAAAAGAAACATCTATGTTGTTGATTGGTCTACTGCAAAGGGTGGAATCTGCCTTTTAGCTAAAGAAGATTCAAAACTCAGCTGGGAATGGCACAAGAAGCTGAGTCACCTGAATTTCAAAACAATTAACAAACTAGCAAGGAATCACATTGTTGATGGCATACCCAACATTGTGTACAAGAAGGAGAGTCTGTGCAGTGCATGCCAGAAAGGAAAGCAAGTGAAGAACTCCTTCAAACCCATTGCTGGAGACCTCTCTACAAGTCCTTTAAATCTGATCCATATGGATTTATTTGGACCAGTAGAAACTCCAAGTGTTGGTGGAAAAAGATATACCTTAGTCATGGTGGATGACTATTCAAGATACACTTGGACAATCTTTCTGAAGAAGAAAAATGAAACTCTGCAGAAACTACCATCTCTGCTAAAACTACTTCAGAATGAGCAGAACCAGAAAGTCAAATCTATCAGATCAGATAGAGGAACAGAGTTCGTCAACAAAGTCATACAAGAGTTCTGTGATCAAAATGGAATAATGCATCAACTCTCTGCAGCCAGAACTCCTCAACAGAATGGAGTTGCAGAAAGAAGAAATAGAACACTCAAGGAAGCTGCAAGGACCATGATTGTTGAATCCGGTCTGCCTTACAGATACTGGGCTGAAGCTATCAACACTGCATGCTACACCCAGAACCGGAGCATGATTCACAAAACTCATCAGAAGACCCCCTATGAGCTCTGGAAGGGAAGGAAACCTAACATCAGCTACTTTCATGCATTTGGAGGCAAATGTTATATACTCAATAATGGAAAGGAACATCTCAAAGTGTTCCAAGAAAAGGCTGATGAAGGAATATTCTTAGGCTACTCCAGCACAAGCAAAGCCTACAGAATACTCAACAAAAGGACCCTACTTGTTGAAGAATCGATTCATGTCATGTTTGATGATCTCAACGTTGTTGAGAACATAACAGAGAACTTGGAGAAAACGAATCTAGAAGAAACCCCAGAAGTAACAATATCAGAAGTGGTCAAGAACTCTGCCATACCAATCCACCTTCAGAATCCCATTCTCTCAAGTGATGCAGAGTCAATTTGAAATGAGTATGATGGGTGAACTCAGCTACTTCCTAGGACTACAAGTCAAACAAGTTCCAGATGGAATCTTTATCAATCAAGGGAAGTACACTAGAGACCTGATCAAGAAGTTTAGAGTGGAAGGCAAATCCTCAGTGAAGATTCCCATGAACACCTCACAAGGAATTGGTCCAGACGATGAAGGAAAGGATGTCGATGCAACAACCTACAGAGGAATCATAGGATCTCTCCTCTATCTAACTGCAAGCAGACCAGATATCTCCTTCTGTGTTGGAATCTGTGCGAGATATCAATCAAAGCCCAAGGAGAGCCATCTTAGTGCTGCAAAGAGAATCATCAGATATATCAAAGGAAATCCAAATGCAGGCCTATGGTATACAAAGGGAGGTAACTTTGAACTAATTGGTTACTCTGACTCAGATTTTGCAGGTTGCAGATTAGACAGGAAGAGCACCTCTGGCCACTGTCAAATGCTAGGAGGAAGACTTGTTTCCTGGTTTAGCAAGAAGCAGAATTCAATCTCAACAAGTACAGCAGAAGCTGAGTACATTGCAGCTGGGAGTTGTTGTGCTCAGTTACTCTGGATGAAGCAACAGCTGAAGGATTATGGCATTCAAGCAAAGGAGATCAAGCTGTTGTGTGACAACACCAGTGCCATTGCAATCACTCAAAATCCAGTACTTCATTCCAGGACAAAGCACATTGAGATCAGACATCATTTCATCAGAGATCATGTGGAGAAGAAGCATATTTGTATGGAGCATGTACCTACAGAAGATCAGCTAGCGGATATCCTAACCAAGCCTTTACCAGAGGCAAGGTTCAACAAACTAAGGGAAGAACTGGGAATGATGGATGATCTTCCCAGAGATGCATGAACCAGAATTGCTGTGGACCAGAACTGTCTTCTGGATCAGAAATCCTACACCAGAATACCCCTTATCTGATCACCAGAGTACCCCTCATCAGAGAACCTCCTTCTCTGATACAGGGACCCTTATCTGTAGTCCATCAGAGATCGATGTGGACTTGATTATTTTTCGAGGAACGGGCAAGACCTTTTAACTTGAACATGTCTTTTACCAGAATACCCCTGATTATTATTTCGTTAACGGAAACGTTTTCCGCCCGCATTTCTTTAAATGATACCTCGAAACTGTAAATTATCTCAAACGTCCACTAATCCAAAACCATTTATATCCATCTTCTCCAACCTAAACTGCTACTGCTATTCATCTCTCTAAACGTACTAGCTTCAAAAATCCTCAGTCTCCAGAATCTCTCAGAAATCTCTCAGAAAATGAACTTCATCAACATCAACGACCTCACCAAGGAAGAAGCTAAGGCCATTGTTGCCAATGTGGTTACCGGCATGAAGGTAGATATGTCTGCACTGCCTCTACTCGCAGAAAATCAGAAAAGGATGGCCAAAATCATCCAAGGGATGAATGAGTCACAATTGAGCAAGATTGTTGCTCATCCCTATGAAGAGTTCAGCACCAGGGATGTGGCTGAATTCTACCTAAACGCCACCATCACCAAGAGCGGAGTCCACTCCAAGGTGCAGGGAAAGAGCATCTCACTCAATGCTGATGCTCTAAACGAATTCTTTGGAGTCCAACTGGACTCTCAAGACTCTGAGACTCCCACTCTCATTGACCTAGAGTCAGTGGAGGTCTCAGTTGAAGCGTTTGCCCATACCTACTGCCGCCCTGAGGCCGCCAATCTGGACAGACTTTACATGAAGAAGTTTCTGCTGAAGAAGGACTTTGAAAAGTTGGTCGCTGATAAGCGTTTTATTAACGTAATTTATACAACAATTTATAAACGCTTTTATACTTAAAAGAATAAAACTCTCACACATATGTCTCGTTTTGCAAGAAATACTATAACTGACAATTGGATCAAATACAGGGATGAAAAGACACACGAAGAATCCCGACAAGTAAAGGTCAACCAAACGCATCCCGAGAACAAAAGAAAAAAAGGGGAAAATACACCAAAGGGGTGAAAGCCGCCCGACTTTCACCAAAACCGGCCGGTTTTCACCAACCAACCATCCAGTTGCCGTCCGAAGATGAAGGAAAAGCATCCGGAGCAAAACAGACGAAAGGCGCCCGGCTTTCATGAAAGGCGCCCGGCTTTGGGCGCCGTGGAAATTATTCAGCAAACCGAACCAAAAGCCGCCCGGATTTTGGCGAAAGCCGCCCGGCTTTCGGTCCCTGGAGCGGAGAAGCCCGTTTTAAACTCGCAAAAGCCGCCCGGCTTTTGCGAAAGTCGCCCGCCTTTCGCCTGGAGCTGATTAAAACAAGCAACGGTCATCACAATCATTCGGGCAAAACACCAAATCCCATTAAGGAGCTTGCTTCCTTGTCCGAAAATGGCCGTTGAGAACTCAATATTTAAGAGGATTGAAGCCCTCTCAAGAGATTATTCCAGATTCTACACACTTTACTTCTACTTTGGCATCCCAAGAGCAACCCCTTGGTCTTGGGAGAAGTTCTACACTTGGGGAAAGCTTTATCCACCATAGCTTTGGAGTTGTGGTATCATTTTCTTATGTATTTCATTGTATTTTATCATTTCAATACTTGTAATTTTATTATGAATTGTTCTAGCTAATTTTCTATAGCCAAGGTTAGGGATGAAACTTTACGCACTCTAGGTGTTTGATGTATGTTCTCAACCAAATTATTATGATCTTTCCTTTATATTTTAATGTGTATGACTACGGTGTACAACGTATGATTATATCGTTGGGTTTATTTGAGCAATTAACGTTGAGTTATAAACCGTGCACTTAAAGGTTAGACAGATTCTAATTGTGGATAGAAATATACCTCATTTGAGTATGGTGGTTTTTATAATGTCCTAATCTTCAATGGGGTTAATTTTAGATGAATGTGAACCGTGACGGGATTCACACGTAGAATTAATCACAATCTCGCTGCCGTAACAGGAGTTAGAATACTTTAGTGACATTCCACTCATAAGAATTGGTGAAAGAACATATATTCATCACTAGGAGTCGTTTAGGAGTAATCCCGAACCCTTGGTTGCTTTTATTATCTCTTAAAAAAAATTCAAAAAGCTTTACTCTTTTCTTAATTGTTTTACTAAACCGCTTTCACTTTTGAATCATATAAACAACGTTTCCTTGTGTTCGACCCGGTATTTTTACCGGAATTTATTACTACATTGGCACTTGTACACTTGCAAGTTTCAGCCGATCAAGTTTTTGGCGCCGTTGCCGGGGAAACGATTTTGTTTTATACGATTCAACAAAAATTCCTGAATTTTCCCATTACATTTCACTTGGTATTGTTTTAAATCTTGTTGTGTAGACAAGCTCTTAGTGCATGCTATTGAGAAGTCAAGGCTCTACAAACCTTGAACCTATCAACCTTGAAATCGAGAGAGCTTGTAGAAGGAATCGAAAGAAGGAAGCAAAAGCACCAACAATGCTTCCTACACTCAATGAAAGGAAGAGGCCCGTCATTGCAACAACTCCTTCTTGCATCGTGATCAGCGAGGCGGCACGAGACTATGAGTTGCGGAATAGCTACTTCAACGCTATGCCACACTTTTATGGACAACCAGGGGAGAATCCATTAAATTTCATCACTGAATTTTATGGGTTCATTCAAGGTGTTCCAAGGAATGGCCTAAATGAAGGTGATCTTAGGCTCAAATGCTTCCCTTACACCTTGAAGGGAGCGGCAAGAGGGTGGTTTCTAGAGCAAGCACCGGCATCCTATACTACTTGGGATGAAATATACAATATCTTCATCTCCAAGTACTACACCCCAACAATGACGCAAGAGCTACGACAACGAATCTTCAGCTTCAAACAACAAGTTGGAGAACTCTTTCAAGACGCATGGAGGCGTTTCAAGTCTTTGTTGAAGGAATGCCCCCATCACCGCATTCCTCTTGACCTTCAAATTGACACTTTTTACAATGGCTTGAACTCATCTTGTCAAGCTATTGTGGACAACCGAGCGGAGGGATACATTGGCAACAAAACCGAGACGGAAGCTTTGAGAATTCTTGAGTCCATTGCTTCAAATCCTCAACTTCAAGGAGGAGACATCAAGGTGGCGGGAGTGAATGAGATTTCTATCACTCATGAACTTGATAAGAGGTTTGAAAAATTTCAAACCAAAATTCAGTAAAATCTACAAGCATCAATTCATACGGCTTTGCAAGCCGTTATTGGAGGGGTTAAACAAGTGGCCAATGTGGAGAGAATTCCCAATGTGGAAGGTAAATCCTCTCAACATCTTGAGGATGTGAGTTACATGAATTCCTATGGTAACCGGGCAAATCAAGGAGGAAATAATTTTTCCAACAACAATCAACAACGGTACAACCAAGGAAACAATTGGAAGCCACAAGGGAGTTCTTCAAACCCTCAACCCGGAGCTCCCAAATTTGGGCAATCACAAGAATCTACTATGGAGGAGATGATGAAGCTTCTCACAAAAAATGTAGCTAGCATCAAAACCCAAAATGAAGAAAATCATAGTAGAATGGAGGCATCCATTAGGCATCTCCACAATCAATTCACCAAACTTGACATGCGGTTTGAAGATCAAAACCGGAAGCTAAATCAACGCATGGATACCGTTGAGCAATATACCAAGTCCTCTATTCATAACTTGGAAGTTCAAATTGGTCAACTAGCTCAAGAAAGAACTACTAGGGAGCATGGTAGATTTCCTACTACAACGGAAATCAACCCAAGGGAGAATGTTATGGCTATCACTTTACGAAGTGGTAAACAAATGGAGGGGCCAACAATTCAAAACGAACCCATGGAAAAACAAGGAGATGAAGAGCTAGTGGAGCATGTCTCACCACCACCATCCATGGCGGCTTATGTTCCCCCAATTCCTTACCCACAAAGATTGAAGAAGAAAGATGATAGCAAGCAATACAAAAAGTTCCTAGACATCTTCACCAAGTTGAGCATAAATATTCCCTTTATTGAGGCTATTGCGTAAATTCCCTCTTATGCAAAATTTCTAAAGAATATTCTTAGCAACAAGAAGAAGTTGGCAGATTTTGCAACCGTAGCACTCACGGAGGAGTGTAGTGCCATTCTCCAAAATAAATTACCTCCAAAATTGAAGGATCCCGGGAGCTTCACCGTTCCTTGTTCTATTGGAAGTCTAGGAGAGGTAAAATCCCTATGTGATCTTGGAGCTAGCATTAATCTTATGCCACATTCTCTATTCAAGAAACTAGGTGTGGGGGAGCTTCAACCCACAACTATAGCTCTACAATTGGCGGATAGAACCATTCGTTATCCTATTGGAGTAATGGAGGATGTTCTAGTGAAGGTCGGAAAATTTTATTTTCCGGTGGACTTTCTTGTGCTAGAAATGGAGGAGATGGAAATTCCGGTGATTCTTGGAAGGTCTTTCTTGGCCACGGCGGCTGCCCTTATTGATGTTAAGAATGGCGTTGTGAAATTCCGTGTTGGAGAAGAAGAGCAAGAATTCCATGTTTGGGATTCCTTGAAGAAGCACCATGATGATTCTACATGTTTTAGTATCAATATTTTTGATACTTTGACACAAGAAGTTTTTGAGAGGGAGATACATGAAGACCCTATTGAGGCATGCATTTTGCTAGGATGCACCGAAAATGAAGAAATTCCTGCACTTTTTGAGGAAGTAATGTACCTTCAAGCCGGGGGTTCCTACACCAAATTCCGGCCTAAATTTGAAGAGCTTGGTGCTAGGAAGCCTATCCAAAAATCCTCATGTGAAGTTGCTCCAAAGCCTACTCTCAAACCTCTTCCGGCCCATCTCAAATATGCATTTCTTGGAGATGATTCTACTTACCTGGTGGTAATTTCTTCTACACTCGCCTCTTTACAAGAAGAAAAATTATTGAGAATTTTAAGGGCTCACAAGTCTTCTATTGCTTGGTCCTTGGCGGACATCAAGGGCATTAGCCCTTCTCTTTGCATGCACCGAATCCTCATGGAGGAAAATCATAAACCCACCATTGAACATCAAATAAGATTGAATCCCAACATGAAGGAGGTAGTCAAGGAGGAGGTTCTCAAACTCCTTGATTATGGTATTATTTATCCTATTTCGGATAGCAACTTTGTGAGTCCCGTTCAAGTGGTTCCTAAGAAAGGAGGTATTACCGTTGTGGCTAATAGTAAGAATGAATTAATTCCTACTAGAATGGTCACCGGATGGAGGATGTGCATTAATTACCGGAAGTTGAACATCGGCACAAGGAAGGACCATTTTCCTCTTCCATTCATGGATGAGATGCTTGAACGTGTTGCGGGTCATGAATTCTATTGCTTCTTGGATGGATTTTCCGGCTATTTTCAAATAGCTATATCACCTGAAGACCAAGAGAAGACCACATTTACTTGTCCCTTTGGCACTTTTGCTTATAGAAGAATGCCATTTGGTCTTTGCAATGCTCCGGGGACCTTTCAAAGATGTGTTATGGCCATTTTTTCCGACATGGTAGGGGATTTTATGGAAGTCTTTATGGATGACTTTTCTATTTTTGGAGATTCTTTTGATGCTTGCCTTCACCATCTTGAGAAGGTTTTGATAAGATGCAAGGAAGCACACTTGGCTCTCAATTGGAAGAAGTGTCATTTTATGGTGACCGAAGGAATAGTCTTGGGGCACAAAATTTCCCCTCAAGGCATTCAAGTTGATCAAGCCAAAGTGGAAGTTATTGAGAAATTTCCCCCACCTCACTCGGTGAAGGCCATCCGGAGTTTCTTGGGACATGCCGGTTTCTACCGGCGATTTATCAAGGATTTTTCAAAAATTGCAAAGCCACTTTGTGATTTACTAGCCAAAGATGCTCATTTTGATCTCACTCCACAATGTCTCCAAGCCTTCAACACTCTCAAAAAGGCTCTTACTACGGCTCCTATTATTATCTCACCGGATTGGTCTCTACCCTTTGAACTAATGTGTGATGCTAGTGATCATGCAATTGGGGTTGTCCTTGGACAAAGGAAGGACAAAAAGCTTCATGCCATCTATTATGCCTCTAGACTACTCCATGATGCGGAGTTAAATTATGCCACTACCGAGAAAGAATTATTAGCCGTTATTTATGCCTTTGATAAATTTCGGTCATACCTCATTGGACAAAAGGTAATCGTCTACACCGATCACTCCGCCATCCGGTATCTTATGAGCAAGAAGGATGCAAACCCAAGATTAATTCGTTGGGTGTTGTTACTCCAAGAATTTGATCTTGAAATTAGAGATAAAAAAGGGAGTGAGAATCTTGTTGCGGATCACCTTTCCCGCCTTGAAGCTAATGCCACAACCAACAAGGAAGTCATTCATGATGATTTCCCTTATGAACAAATCATGGCGATTAATGGAGGGTCATTGCCTTGGTTCACGGATTTCGTGAATTATCTTGCAAAGGAAATTCTTCCTCAAGAGTTCACTTTCCACCAAAGGAAGAAATTCCTAAATGATGTCAAGCATTATTATTGGGATGAACCTTACCTTTTCAAGCATTGTGTCGATGGTATCATCCGAAGGTGTGTTCCAAACGAAGAAATGCTACCTATTCTTGAGCATTGTCACAATCTTCCTTGTGGAGGGCATCATGGCCCCGACCGGACAGCCGCCAAGGTACTTCAATGTGGTTTTTTTCTGGCCTACTTTATTCAAAGATGCTAGAAGCTATGTTCAAGCTTGTGACCGTTGTCAACGAACCGGTAATTTGAGCCGAAAAAATGAAATGCCACAAAACATGATTCTTGTGGTAGAAATCTTTGATGTTTGGGGGATTGATTTTATGGGTCCATTTCCAAACTCTCATGGGAAGGAGTACATTCTTGTAGCAGTCGACTACGTCTCAAAGTGGGTGGAAGCCATAGCCTTGCCAAATAATACCGCCAAATCGGTGGTAGATTTTGTCAAGAAAAATATATTTTCAAGGTTTGGGGTTCCAAGAACTATCATTAGTGACAATGGCACCCATTTCAAAAATGCTCACTTCATCGGTCTCCTAAAGAAATGTGGGTGTCTCTTCAAAAGTGGAGCTACTTACCATCCTCAAACAAATGGTCAAGTAGAGGTCTCTAACAGGGAAATCAAGTCTATACTTGAGAAGACGGTCAACTCTTCTAGGAAGGATTGGTTTTTGAAGCTTGATGATGCCTTATGGGCATATCGAACGGCTTTCAAAACGCCTCTTGGTATGTCTCCTTATAGGCTTGTATTTGGGAAACCATGTCATCTTCCTGTGGAGCTTGAATACAAATCACGTTGGGCTATTTCCCAACTCAACTTTGATCCAACACTTGCAAAGGAAAGAAGACTCCTACATCTTGATGAGTTAGATGAACTCCGGAGGGAAGCCTATGAAAAATCCCGCATATACAAGGAGAAAGCAAAAGTGTGGCATGACAAGAACATTATTCGGAGGGAATTCCAAGTTGGGCAGAAAGTACTCCTATTCAACTCAAGACTCCGGTTGTTTCCCGGAAAATTGAAGTCCCGTTGGTCGGGACCGTTCGTCATCACCGAGGTCCGGCCATATGGAACAATGATGATCCAACAAGGTACTAATGAACCCTTTGTTGTGAATGGACATCGTTTGAAGCTCTACATGGAACACCACAACACCTCAGCCACCATCTCTTGCAACTTGGAGGATTGATCACGAAGAACGTCCGGCCAACGACGTTAAAGAAGGCGCTTATTGGGAGGCAACCCAATTTCATATCCTTTTTATTTACATGTTTTACTTTTATTTTGTTGTTATACTCATGTTGCTTGTGGACAATGCAATTCAAGTGTAGGGGGAGAGAAAAAGGCAAGAAGTTCGAAGTGTTAAGCGAAAATTTGACAAAAACGGGCGAAATAGGTGAAAACGACGAAAGCCGCCCGGCCTCTACCAAAAGCCGCCCGGCTTCCATATCAATTCCAGGTATTTCTCTCGCAAGCGAAAGGCGTCCGGCTTTCGCCAAATCCGCCCGGCTTTGGGCGCCGTAGCTTAATTCAGAATTATTTAAATCGAATTATTGTGCTTAATTGTTGATGAATGAGATTGTGAGTATGTTGTCCCTTGTTATCCTAAATTGTGATTATAGTCAATTTTTAGGGGAATCCATGTCAAAATTTTTTGAGAAATTGACTATAATCTATTGAGTTTGTAGGTTGAAATGGCTTCAAAGGGCAAATCTGTAAGAAATGAGGCTGGCCCGAGCAACCCCAAGCGGGCTAGGAACAACAAGGCACCCGCGGCCTCCTCCACTATCTTGCCGGCTAGTCGGTTTGTGAACACTCAATGCTACGAGCGTTATCTCGAGTCCCGGGACAACGACTTTGTGATTGAAAAGACAATCTCAGCCCCTATTGATCACGAATTCCAGCTCACCGCCGCCTTCGCCAACATCAATTGGGAACCGGTGCTACATCTCCAAGGCACCTTCTATCCGGAACTCGTAAAGGAGTTCTTCGCTAATGTTGAAGGGAATTATGCCCAAAAGATGATTGAGAGCCGAGTCAAAGGGGTCAACATTACTATCACCAATGACCTCTTGAGCTCTCAATTTCACATCACCAAGTTCGGCACCCCTTTCGCTCCTTCCCAAGCCGGAACAATGAATAGTGATGGGAACTACAATCCCATGGAAGCTATGCAATATTTTGGGTTGCAAGGACTGGATCTAATGACGAAGAACCTCGGCCAACCACACATCCGGACCCGGCTTTTGATGTACCTCTACTCGTTCAACGTCATGCCGAGAGCGAGCGGCTACAACAAAATCCGAAGTGCCGACCTCTACTTTGCATATAGGATGCACACCGGGCTTGATCGTCATGAGGGGATTCCTCTCTCGGGCATCATCATCAAGCAATTGTGGAGCGCGGTCTTAAGCAACAATCAAGATAAGGCCTTCATTTTCCCTATTTTGCTCTCTAAAATTTTTCAACATTTTGGTGTTAGTTTTAGAGGAGAAGAAGAAAGGGAGATGCATGTCGTGCTTGATGATAGCGTCATGACCCACCTCCGCTATTTCCAACCGCCGCACGGAGGACCATGGAGGTGTGTGGCGAAGTTCCATAGAGTTGTACCGGAGGAGGATGAAGAGGAGATGATGGAAGGTGGGGAACCCGCGGGAGGCCATTAGGAGCACCATGAAGAGGCAGCTCACGTCCCCCAAGCCGGAGCTCCTTACGATATGGACTACTTGACCGAGCAATTTGGTCAAATCCGCACGGAGCTTGCGGTGCATAGACGAGACTTGAGAGATCAACGCCACGCTATCCAGGGAATGGGGAGCCATTTGTGGAGCATGAACTACTACTGTCAAGAGTTGGGGAGACAATTCAACATACCACCGCCGCCGCCCTACGATCCAAACTTTTTTTCCCTTCCCGAGAAGAGGGAGATGAGAACGATGAGTAAAGTTGACAACAAAAGGGAAGTGTACTAAAACAATTCTTATCTAGTCTTGCTCAAACTCTTGTTTATTGTTATTTTGACTCTAATGTTGTCTTTGTGCTATGTGTGTTTAATCTTGCTTTGATTGCTCTTTGTGATCCACATTGAGACATTGTGGAACAAGTGTGGGGGGTGTTCCTTTAACTTCTAAATTGCAGGATTTTTTCTTCTTAATTTGTTTACTTTTGGTCCATATTTTTTCAAAAATATTTTAGCAAAACCCTTGTCCTCCAAAACTTTTTTTTCAAAAGATTTTTTCTTAAGGTTTTAACCTAATAAATCTACAAAAACAAAAAGTTTTAAATTTGCTTGAGGACAAGAAAAGCTCAAGTGTGGGGGTATTTGATAAGCGTTTTATTAACGTAATTTATACAACAATTTATAAACGCTTTTATACTTAAAAGAATAAAACTCTCACACATATGTCTCATTTTGCAAGAAATACTATAACTGACAATTGGATCAAATACGAGGATGAAAAGACACACGAAGAATCCCGACAAGTAAAGGTCAACCAAACGCATCCCGAGAACAAAAGAAAAAAAGGGGAAAATATACCAAAGGGGTGAAAGCCGCCCGGCTTTCACCAAAATCGGCCGGTTTTCACCAACCAACCATCCAGTTGCCGTCCGAAGATGAAGGAAAAGCATCCGGAGCAAAACAGACGAAAGCCGCCCGGCTTTCATGAAAGGCGCCCGGCTTTGGGCGCCGTGGAAATTATTCAGCAAACCGAACCAAAAGCCGCCCGGCTTTTGGTGAAAGCCGCCCGGCTTTCGGTCCCTGGAGCGGAGAAGCCCGTTTTAAACTCGCAAAAGCCGCCCGGCTTTTGCGAAAGTCGCCCGCCTTTCGCTTGGAGCTGATTAAAACAAGCAACGGTCATCACAATCGTTCGGGCAAAACACCAAATCCCATTAAGGAGCTTGCATCCTTGTCCGAAAATGGCCGTTGAGAACTCAATATTTAAGAGGATTGAAGCCCTCTCAAGAGATTATTCCAGATTCTACACACTTTACTTCTATTTTGGCATCCCAAGAGCAACCCCTTGGTCTTGGGAGAAGTTCTACACTTGGGGAAAGCTTTATCCACCATAGCTTTGGAGTTGTGGTATCATTTTCTTATGTATTTCATTGTATTTTATCATTTCAATACTTGTAATTTTATTATGAATTGTTCTAGCTAATTTTCTATAGCCAAGGTTAGGGATGAAACTTTACGCACTCTAGGTGTTTGATGTATGTTCTCAACCAAATTATTATGATCTTTCCTTTATATTTTAATGTGTATGACTACAGTGTACAACGTATGATTATATCGTTGGGTTTATTTGAGCAATTAACGTTGAGTTATAAACCGTGCACTTAAAGGTTAGACAGATTCTAATTGTGGATAGAAATATACCTCAATTGAGTATGGTGGTTTTTATAATGTCCTAATCTTCAATGGGGTTAATTTTAGATGAATGTGAACCGTGACGGGATTCACACGTAGAATTAATCACAATCTCGCTGCCGTAACAGGAGTTAGAATACTTTAGTGACATTCCACTCATAAGAATTGGTGAAAGAACATATATTCATCACTAGGAGTCGTTTAGGAGTAATCCCGAACCCTTGGTTGCTTTTATTATCTCTTAAAAAAAATTCAAAAAGCTTTACTCTTTTCTTAATTGTTTTACTAAACCGCTTTCACTTTTGAATCATATAAACAACGTTTCCTTGTGTTTGACCCGGTATTTTTACCATAATTTATTACTACATTGGCACTTGTACACTTGCAAGTTTCAGCCGATCAGTCGCCATTCTGCACAGGAGCTTGTGGTGCAAAACTGGCTCAACTGATGAGATCAACAAGGCCAACTGCAAAGCAATCTTTGCTGTTCATCATGGGATGAACATAAACTGGGGTGAGGTAATCTTCGGTTCTTTAACTGAATTCATCAAGAAGAAGGATTTGAAAACCGGCCTTTTCTCAACAAAGATGGGCCATGGCCTCCTTCTGTCTGCCATCCTCACTGCCCATGGAGTTCAACTCAGGGACCCTTCCCCAGTTGACCACTCCAAGAACTTATTTCTGACTGCATCCCCCAAGCTGAACATAGCCATCTCTGCTGAACTAAAGAGAGAAGAAAGGCTGGAAAAGAAAAGGGAACAACATGTTGTCAAGTCTAAACCTGCCCCCAAGAAGATCATCAAGAAGTCCTCTGTGACTTCAGAACAGCCTGAGCAGTCCCAGGTTGCAAGGGATGTAAGGAAGAAGAAGAATAATGATAGAAGCATTCTATTAGAAGTGGATGCACCAGAGATGGGCGCATCAGAGTTGGCTCCTCCAAAATCTGTCAGAAACTCTCCTGCAAAGAAGCAAAAGTTGAAAAGGAGAAGGAAGCAAGTTGTTCAGAGTGAGGACTCTGACAACTCTGGTCTGAAAGCCTTTAAGAAGAAGAAGAAGACAACCACACCTACACGGAGATCAGAAACTCAGGGGGGACCTGAATCTATTGCACAACCCTCCTCTGCACCAGACTTGGTCTTCACTGCAGACTTATCAGAACCCCAACCCATCTCTGACGGAGTACCAGAGACTGATTACAACACTGTTCTTCAAAGGCAGTTTTAAAGGGTTCTGACCTGGAGAAGATGGAGGATGGGGCCTCTTCAGAAGATCATACATTATTTTGACTGTTTTGAGGCATAAGAAGCTGCTGTTTTACACTAGGTGGGCACAGAAGATCTGTCTCAATGCTTCGACCTTGCCTTTCTCATTTCTGTCCTACAGAAGAAGAAAGAGAAACATCAAGGTAAAGCACCTATGACTACCTTATCTCCTGAAAGGCATGTCAAAGCTTTGGAGGAACATGAGATGAAAGAGTTTGATGAATGGCTAATGGAGAAGAAGAGAAAGGAATCACTCATCAAGTTTCGCCACAGTGCTCGTGAAGAAGGGGAACCCTCCACAGCCAATGATATTCCTCTGACAATGGAAAAGCTGGTCAAGGAATGGAGAGAATCCTTGTTCTCTGAAATTGTTCTTGAGGTAATTCCTACACCCCCTCCTTCCCCTCCAAAATCTCCTCTTACTCAATCACCCCCTCCTAAAGTACCTTCACCTAAATCTTCCTCACCTCCTAAATCACCTTCAAAACCTTCAACCCCACTCAAGCAGAAAACCCCATCCCCTCAGAAAACCTCCTCTCCCCCACCATCCCCCATCAGAAATCCAACACTTCAAGAGACCAAATCAAAGTCTCCATCACCCTGCAAACAACCCTCACCTCCCAGAAACTGGTCACCCTCACCACCACCCTCCCCCAAACCTCTGAAATCACTCACTCCTCATCAGAACTCCCCTCATCAGATCTCCCCACATCAGAAAACCCCCTCACATCAGAGTTCACCTCCACAGCAGCAACCCCTGTCAATCACCAGAGCTGCTACACCCCCACTCTCTCCTCAGCTCTTTGTAGCCTCAACACCCAAGAGAGAGATTCTCATTCGCATTCTGTCCTCAGATGCTGACAATGATGGGTTCCTCACATCCTCTCTTGCGGCAGACTTCACATCCAAGAGAAGGAAGATACCTCCCAGGGATCAATCTGCTGAACCCACTGGCAATACTGCTCCACTCCCTAAGGGAAGAGGTTTGGAGATGCCTGTGTTTGCTCCAGAAGCCCCTCAGATGGACTTCAACCAATTTGTCCAATCTGCAGAAGAGTTTGGTGGTCAGATGCTAGACAACATGAACAAGCTCATTGTTATCAATGACAAACACTATGAGCATCTGACACACACAAACATCAATCTTAATCAGGGCCTACAGCAACTGTCAGAAAAGCTTGACACTCTGACAGAGTCCCTGCACACCTTCATGAGCTCATCCAACAAGAAGATTGATACAATCTCCAGAGAAGTACATGGAATTAACTCTATCCTCTACTTTCACTCCCAATCTATGAATAATCAGAATGAGAAACTAAAGGAGATCACTGAAGCCATTGACATTCTACAATGGAATGTTGATCAAGCCTCAGAGCGCTTCATGGAGATAGGAAATATGTGTACAGAACACAAAGCGCAGGCTTTAGATCTTCTTCTCAAGGACAAGGAGCATTACCAGAAGTTGGTACTCCTTGAAGCCAGTACACAAAGTATCCAGTCTACCATGGAAAGACAACAGAACCTGATTGAAGGTCTGGCATCTGTTACCCATACTCTGCCAGAAGCTCTGGATGAGATCATAGATGCCCAAGCATCAGAGTTCTCAAAGATTGAACTCCTCCTTGGCGATCTTGTTGATGCCAAAAAGGGGGAAGACACCAGAGAAGAAGAAGGTCCAAGCTCCAGAACCTTATCTATCAGAGGACCCTCATCATCTGTTGATCCTGCTCCTTACTTCGAAGCTGCCAAAAAGAAAAAGCAAGCTACTACAGGCACCAGACCTCCTCCTCCACCTCCAAGAAGTTCTAAGAAGAAGTCCTCCAACTTTACCTTCAATGAATGGATGAAGAGTGGGATGTCTAAGCCTGACAGAGCCCAATTTACACAGATGAAGAAGTTGATGACTCCACTGCAACAAGAGAATTTGTTTATGGACAGTGATGGACTTGTCCAAATCAATCATGGTGGATCAATTCAAGAAGCTGAGATCTGGTGGCAGATGAGAGTTCTATCTGGCAAGAACATATCAGAAGCAATCAGAAATTACTTAGACTGCAAGCTTGCACCTCACTGGGCAGACTATCAGAATCCGAGGGACTTAGCCTCCATCAGAGCAAAGGTCAATGCAGAGCTTGAAAGGATTGACAAAGCAGGACCTCAGGTAGATGAAGATGAATCTTAATTTTATCTATCTCTGTTTATGAAGTTAACCATCTGATAATAAGATACCATCTCTGCCTCTAGTTTGCATGGCATCTTAAATTATCTGTTCTTTCTTACTTTCTGTGATTTCCTTGTGTTTGCTCTGGTTCCGTTTGTCCTTTTATTACTATCTGATTGTACTGTACTCTTACTATTTTCATATGCTAAGTTGCCCACCAAGATTTAAATAAAAGTTTTTAAACTTTATTCTTTTATGGTGAAAGGAACTTCTCTGGAAATAGTTAAAGGGTTTTGACATCATCAAAAAGGGGGAAATTGTAAAGAATATATGTTATTAGATTTTGATGATGCTAGGTTGATTAGAATTTGAAAGTACCCCTATAGAAACTTTGTATTAGAATTTGTCTTTGTATGTACTAGAATAGTCGGCATGCCAGAAACCCTCTTGGTCTTCCTTATCAGAACTTCTACCAGAGTTGCTCCCAGAGTTGCTCTCCAGAGAAGCCATCAGAGTTGGACACCAGAGTTGGCATCAGAAGCTGCCATCAGAGTTCTGATCAGAAAACCTCATCAGACAAGCTCGTACCTTGCAGAACTCGAAGGCACTTACCAACGGTCGTTAAACTAACGGGAAATCCCCTAACGGCTACGAACCTTTCGACGGAAACATGGTACTGACGTACTGTACACGCATTAAATGCTCAATTAATGATGTACATACAAAGATATATTTAAAGCTGATGATTGACCATGCGAGTATCTTCGCGCCCCCAAAATAGCAAGTCGAAGGTTCAATCAGTCAAGTCAACAGTACAAGCATTTAATGAAGCTGTCTTCTACACTCCAACGGGAAGACTGCTCCCAGTATATAAGATACACTCTGAAGAACTACTAGGATAACTTTGCTATAACATTTTGCCAACGAACTTGCTCAGATTATTCTACTCTGAATAAAATACCTCCAAGCTTTCTTGAGATCAAAGACTCACTTACCTCAACAAGAAAAGCTCAAGTTGGAAGATATACCTTCTTATCTCTCATCCAACTAGCAAGTTGCAAAGTTCCTCAGTTCTTCAACACTTTGAAAACTTCATCTACACATCCTTCGTGAAGAAGCAACGTTGGAGAAAACTGGTCTTGATTCAAACACTTCTTGAAAAAGAAGGGACGTCTCAAACTAACTGGAGTAAGTGAAGTGGTGATACTTCCAAGAGACTCAGTGAAACGAGACCAGCCATCAAGAAGCAGGACTGCATCCCGGGTGGCAACTAGGCTTGAAGAAGATGTGGAAAGCTTCTTAAGTTCTAGGGACTAAGGCATTGTAAATTGTTGTTTTTGCAAGCTTAGTGGAACAAAGGACTAGAGGAACAAGTTGTTTCTTGAACCACTATAAAAATCCCCAGTGTCACTTACTTTACTTATTTCATTTCTGCACTTAAGAACTTTACTGCATAACTCAAAAGGTTGGACTCTGTGTTCAGCAGATCTTCCTCAAGAGTTATCAGAAAGGCATTTGCCTTAGTGTTGTCTGAGGCTACCCGGACAGAATCTAATCCGCTGCCAGGTCCAGTTCTGCCATCAGAACTTGACCTTCTCTATCAGCAGAATTCGACCATCTCTGATAAGTCAGTTGTGACTTAGAGAAAAGTTTAATTTCCTGAACAGTCTATTCACCCCCCCTAGACTGTTCCCATAACAAACGGGACCAACAAACTGTGTGGGAAAAGGCTGTACATCCCGAATGCCCCAACCAAGAGATGTTCATCAAACAATAGTCGGGTATAGGAGAGTTATATTTTTTCATAGATTATTTTTTCGTTAGAGTGATATTGCATTTTGAATATACGATCCATGCTCAACTCATGAAAAAATTTCCTAGTGCTCTTATACACTCTTAACTCGCTGAGAGCATCATGGCATAAAAAAACGGGAGGGTTTTACTTGCCTTGCATTTGTGGAGATGAAGCGGGTTCGGTGTTCGTTGTCGGCGAAGATGATGTCCTCGTAGCCTGGAATGGGTACCATAGCGTTGGAGCTCTGCCCTTTATCCTTCCTTGGTGCCATTTTTGGGGGATTTTGAGCTTGAAATCCGAAAAATTGAAATTTGGGGTAGGGTTTTTTGGACCTCTTGAAACTGGGGGAAAGTTGGATTGGTGGGTATGCGTGTGTAGAGGAAGATGAGGGGAGTATTTTGGTGTTGGAATGGGGTGATTTGGTGAAGAAATGAAGAAGATATGGTAGTCACAAGTGTTAAAAATGGAGGTTGGGGGAGAGGGGTTCGAAATTGTGTTTTGGAATTTGGGGAAGATGAAGTGTTTGGGGCGGTTTTGGGGTTAAAACGCCCGTATACCCGATCGAGTATGTGTTGTTACTCGGTCGAGTATGGCTGGAAACCAGGTTTTTTAGAGTAGTCTGCCTCCGGTACCCGATCGGGTATAATACAATACTTGATCGGGTATGTGTCTTTTTTCACGTTTTGAGGCCTGTACTCGATCGAGTGTGGGGGTCATCTTTCTTTAACCTTAGCCTTACTGTACATACCCGACCGGGTATATAGTGATACCCGATCAGGTATCCTTTGTTTTTCAATTCTCGAGCCCTGTACTCGATCGAATGTGGGCATCAGTTCCCCTTGAACTTCAACTTTTTGTACATACTCGACCGGGTATGTAGTGATACCCGATCGGGTATCCTTTGTTTTTCGAAAAAAATGAAGACTTCTTCGATCGAGTAATGTCTGGTTCCCCTTCTTTTGGCCATACCCGACCGAGTATAAGGTGATACTCGATCGGGTATGTCCCCAGATGCTTCAAACCCTGCATTTTTTCTTCTTTTTCTCCAAAAACCCGTGATTAGTTCCCTCTCTCACTGATCTCTCAAATAATTAAACAAAAAAATGAACTTTAAACACTCGAATTAACGAAAAAATAAACTTGGGTTGCCTCCCAAGAAGCGCCTTAGTTAACGTCGTGGCACGACGTTATTCATTTTTTTAAGTGGGATCGTGAACATCCCTTGTTTTATTTTCAAAGGCCATGTTTGGCCATGTTTCAGCTTTCTTCTTCGACCTTTTCCAGTAAGGTCGAATTTTCTTTTTTTGTCACCACCTCAAGTGTAGGTGGTTTCATTTTATCGTGTGGCGATTTCATCCATTCGCCATTTTCCAAAACTGGTTTTTGTTCAATTTGCAATTCTTCAAATATTTTGGTTTTGCCGCCTATAACAAAAACATGTGATGCTCGTGGTTCAAAAACATTTAAAGAACAAAGAGATTGATCTTTAATTTGTTTTTTCGTAGAATCAAAGATATTAAATTCTACTTTTTGTTCATCGAACTCTAAAGTTAATGAACCATTAGATACGTCTATTTTTGTTTTGGCAGTTTTAAGAAAAGGTCTACCCAAAAGGATGGGTGTTGTTTGGTTGTCATCTCCCATTTCAAGTACGTAGAAGTCAACAGGGAAAATCAATTTTTCTACTTCTACTAGCACATCTTCTACTACACCCTTCGGGTAAGTATTAGACCGATCCGCTAGTTGAATCACTACACCAGTTTGATGTAGTGGGCCGAGTTGTAAGGATTTATATAAGGAATAAGGAATGACATTTATTGATGCTCCTAAATCCAACAAGGCCTTAGAAAAATTGGTGTCCCCTATTTTGCAAGGAACGGTGAACATGCCCGGATCGCTACATTTCTTAGGGAGTTTCTTTTGAAAAATGGCCGAGATACGCTCACTAACTTCAACCTTTTGTTTCCCTTCCAGTTTATTTTTGTTTTTCATTGTGCATAGTTCCTTTAAGAACTTTGCATAATGGGGAACACTTTTGATCAGTTTGAAGAGTGGGATGTTTACCTCAGAATCGGCGAAGGTCTCGTAGATGTCCCGATCATTCTTCAGCTTCCTCGTGTCTTTCAATGCCTCGGGGAACGGAGGGAGTGGTTCATAAGATGAAAGTGGAGGGAATTTAGTTTTCGTTGGTTTCTCCTCTTCCGGTTGAAAGCCTTCTTCAAGATCAACCTCTTGCTTCTCCTCCTCAACTTCCCGTGTTTGCAATTCTTTACCGCTCCTCAACATGATTGCATTGACATGTTGTCTTGGATTTTGCTCAGGTTGGGAAGGGAGCCTACCCGAATCTTTTGCTTCAAGTCGACTTACGACACTTGAAATTTGGCTAACTTGAGTTTCCAAATTTTGAATGCTTGACTTGGTTTTATGTTGAAATTGCATCATGGTTTGTTGGAATTGCCCCATGCTTTGCTGCATTGTTCCCATGTTAACGGCCAGTGCTCGAATCATGTCTTCGGTGGACATACTCGAGTTCGATGTTTGGCCTTGTGGTTTATATTGTTGAGGAGGAGGGTTTGTTTGTTATTGAGAATTTCTGTACCTTAAATTCAGATGATCTCTCCATCCTGGGTTATAAGTATTGCCTTGGGGCTCGTACCTCCTTTGACCTTGGAACCCCAAAGCATTGACTTGCTCGGAGTTCTCTTCTTGTAGCGTTGGGCAGGAATCAGTGGGATGCCCCTGTGTTGAGCATATGCCGCAGACCTTGGCTTCTTGGATTTTCGGATTTAAGAGAAATCTTTTACCAAAGAAGTCAAGCCGACCACTTGACTTTCTAACGAATTGTTGGATTCTGCTGCCATGACTCGTTTTGATGATGACCTCCCGTTGTAATGTCTCGAGTTTTCGGCCAACTCCGAAATGAGATTCCTAGCTTGGGAAGGGGTTTTGTTGACAATTCCCCCTCCAGATGCTGCGTTTACCAAGCTTCTATCTTGCTCCGCAAGACCATCATAGAAGTAGAGGATGAGGTCTTGCTCTGTGTAACCATGATATGGGCAACTAGCTAGCACACAATTTTTTAAAACGCTCCCAATATTCATATAATGTCTCATCATCATTTTGCTCGATGTTGCTTATTTGTTTTTTCAAAGATGATGAGACGGATGCAGGGTAGTACCTTTCTAGGAAGCATTTTTTCATTGACGCCCATGTATCTATGCTCCCCGAGGGAAGATAAAATAGCCAATCTTTGGCGGTGTCTTTGAGGGAGAATGGGAAAGCCCTCAACTTGATTTGCTCCTCGGTGACCCCATTTGGGCACAAGCTTGTGCAAACAATATGGAATTCCGAGAGATGTTTGTTCGGATCCTCGCCTCGTAGACCATGGAAAGAGGGAAGTAGATGAATGAGCCCAGATTTTAGCTCGAATGTGACCCCCGTATCAAGAGTTGGAAAAGTGATACATAAGGGTTGTTGATTTAGATTCGGAGCTGTGAGATCCCTCAACGTTCTTATTTCAAGAGCCATAGTGATTGGCTCTTCGGTGTCGCTAGAATGAGAACTAGCACTAGATGATTCCTCCGAAGAAGTATTCAGAAATAAATTCCTAAACCTCTCGAAGGCTTGTTTTGCTTCGGGCTTTGTTTGGTAGGTGAGTTGGTTTATAGATCGGTGTTTAACCATATACTCTTCAAATTTGACGTGCAGTTGTCGAGAGGTCTTATAACCCCAAATCAGCCCCAAAACACTTCATCTTCCCCAAATTCCCAACCCTATCTCGAACAAAAAACGCCCAAACCCCATTTTTACACCTTCTCTCTACCATATCTCTTCCAAATCTTCACCAAATCCACCCATTCCAACGCCAAAACACTCCCCTCATCCTCCTCTACACATTCATACCCACCAATCCCATTCTCCCCCAACTTTCAGAGGTCCGAAAAACCCTACCCCCACCATTCCAATTTCGGTTTTCAAAGGCCAAATTCACTTCAAATGGCTCCAAGGAAAGAGAAAGGGCAAAGCTCAAGCACTAGGACAATCATCCCGGGCTACGAGGACATCCTTTTCGTGGACAACGAACAACGCACACGCTTCATGTCCACAATTGAAAGGCAAGTCAAACCTTCCCGCTTTTTATGCCTTGATGCTCTAAAGGAATTAGGAGTATACACAATAATGAAGAAATTTTTTCATGAGTTGCATATGGATAAAATTTTCAAAATGAAATACAACTCAAATGAAAAAATTATCTATGAATTCCTAAGCTCGGTGCACTTTGAGAACAATGAGGAGGACTTTAGAGATGATAAACTCAGGTTTCGATTGTTTAATCACAATCACACCATCACGAAACTTGAGTTTGCCGAACACTTTGGTATTCCGGTCCCGTACCAAAAGTCTATATCCGACAATACCGCCTTCGGCCACACCCTATGGACCAAGATGACCGGGGAGACCAAATTTAGCTCCTCCCAACTATACATTAGTCATGTCCAACATCCAGTCCTACGCCTCTTTTTGAAATTCCTTGCCAACTCCTTGCTTGGACGTCCCAACAACCATCATACAAGGATGGGGGATGTATGCCTCATCTCGGTTGCCTTATTCCGTATCCACGTGGATTTTAACCTCTGTAATCTCATGTGGGCTCATCTAAAGAAGGAAAGTGTGGCAAAGGGTGCTATCGTAGTGGGCGGGGTGATTATGCACTTGGCCACAAAGTTCGGGTATACGGATGACTCTCCTATACCCGACTACTGTTTAATGAACATATCTTGGCTAGGCCACTCGGGCTGTACATCTTTTTCACACACCGTTTATGGTGAAGAAAGGCCCAAAAATATGTACAACTGGCACATCCACCCCAAACCCCTCAAATACTTCCTCTTGCCCAACCCAGAACTCCCCCAACTCCACTTCAAAACAGGCAGGCCGGATCAACATTACCTCTTCCCAAACGCCCTCCCACCACATCTTCAAGAACCGGAACAGGAACTCCCGCAAAACCAACCCGATGACGAGCCCTACGAGCAACTCCATAGCCATCCAACCATGAGCCATGATTTCCCAGAACAAAGCCAAAACCCTCCACCACCCGACTTCTTTCAACAACTTCTGGAGGGTCAACAACAACTTCTTACGGGAATAGCCCAAATGGACAACCGGCTCAACCGATTAGAGGAAGAGCAAAGAGCCGGTTTTCAAAGATTGGAGGATGAGCAAAGGGCCGGCTTTCAACGTTTGGAGGAGCTCCGGGAGGCCGATAGACACCGGTATGAGGAAGACCAACATAGGTTCTACGGGCCTATGTACTCGTTTATGGCACAGCAGGGATCCTTCCATACCATGGCGAACCCCCCTCCACCACCCTCATGGTATGACCCCACTCATTGGGGTAACTTTGGAGGATCTGGCTCCGGTGGTGGAGGGTACGACGGCGGAGATGGCGGGGACACTTACATGGGAGATGGTGGCCAAGGGAGCGGTTTCGGAGGGAGCTACTACGGAGGAGAAGGCGGGCACTAGGGACAATGCGTGATTCAAGTGCGGGGGAGACACTCATGATGGTATGTAATTCTCATTTGTACCTAGCACTATGCATGTAATTCTTTTGAACTTTTACACTCAAAAAAAAAATTAAAAAAAAAAATAAACAAAAGAAAATAAATGCTAGTTAGGTTGAAAACCCAACAAAATGGGCAATCTAAGCAAAAAAGGCTAATAAAAAAAATGAGTGAGTTGGAGAGAATGGAAAATGAAAAGAGGTGCTAGGATGAAAACCTGAAAAGGCTCCTAGGCAAAATGAGAGATATGAGAGAAATGTTTGTTCTTGCAGGCACTCATTGTATCCTTATGAAGAATATGAAGATTCAAGATAAAGAAGAAGAGAGGAGGAGAAAAGAAGACAACACTAGGAGGCCATTAAACCCAAGATGCTCTTTTGTGATTTGAGTTTAAAACTCATTTTTCTTTGTAATCCTTGGTGGTCTTTGTGTTTGTATTATATTTTTGTTGAACTGTGGAACTTTTGGACAAACATTGACACTTGTAAACATTTGATCTTACTCGAGACGAGTAAAGGTTTAAGTGTGGGGGAGTTGATACGTTCGTAATTTCCATTTCTATGTTTATGTTTTTAATTAGTTTTGCTTGACTTTTACTTTGGAAATTACACACTTTTGGTGTAATAGATTAGATTGTTAAATTCTTGTAAATAGGTTAGATTAGACATATTCTGAGCTTAAGCAGGTTTTGGTCACCCAAAGTACAGTTGGTGAACCCAAAAAGTGAAGAGAAGGTGCAAAAGTTCAAAGACAAAAGAAGATCCTGAATTTTGGTCTATACTCGGTCGAGTATTAGCTATACTCGATCGGGTATTAGGTTGGAACTTCAAATCGGATCAGATCCGAAGACAAAGGAACATGCAGGGAAGATTTTGGCCACGATTCTATGTCTATACCCGATCGGGTAGACCGACATACCCGATCGGGTATGCCTTTAAATTGCAAACGAAGATCGGTCGAGTATAGCCCGAATACCACTTTCTAAGCATACTCGACCGGGTATTCATATATACTCGATCGGGTATGCCTTTAAATCGCAAACGAAGATCGGTCGAGTATAGCCCGAATATCACTTTCTAAGCATACTCGACCGGGTATTCATATATACTCGATCGGGTATACACTTAGAAAATAGCCTGAAACCGGTCGAGCATGCCTCGGATCGGATGTTACACACATACTCGATCGGGTACCATGTATATACCCGATCGAGTACCCGAATCTCATCCCAAAAACCTATAAATACACCTCATTTCCTTCACAAAAAGATATCCAATCCCTTGTACATCTAAGCTCAGTATAGAATAGCTCTTTCTTTATATTTTTCATCATGTTTAGTCTCCAAATGAGGAGCTAAACTCTTCCATCTTGGTTTTGCTACTTTGAAGCTTAATGAATTTGTAAGTTGTGAGTTATTTTCTTTAATCTTCTTCCTTGAATATTAATTCTTTCTTTCAAAATACTATCTCTATATCAAAGTTGGGGAGTGTTACTAAGATGACAATTAGTTAACATCTTGACATTGGTCATAGTAATAGCTATTTCTTCCTCTATGATTATATTGGGGAGTGTTGCTAAGATGACAATTAGTTAACATCTTGATATTAATCATAGTAGGATTCATATATTTTAATATTCTTCCTTGAGTATTGATTAATTCCTATTCATATTTCATGTTAATATCTTAAACATTACTTAAAGTATCAACTAGTATTGTTTCTCATATTAATTATTACTAGAATCAATCGGTTAATACGCTTGTTATTAATCCGGTTCTTTCAACGGTAGTAAACTTGGAATATTAATGCATGCATCTCATGGTTAATATGCCAAGGGGAATTAATTATATTGATTAAACCAATAAACCGCTTGTGTTGAGGTTATCAATCTCAATCGTCTTCATCTTAAGTTTATTGCTACTATCAAGTTAATATACGGTGCTTGTTCTATATTGACTCGATAGTAAGTTTTATTAATGAACGCATCTCGTTATTAATAACTACCCTCGATGAACTGGATATACTCCTCGATTGAGTATTCGAGAGGAAGATAGTTAAAGATATAACCGGGATCGACGAACATTTCATTAAGTGGATAAAAGCAAAACCAAGTCCCCATCTCATTGAATTAAACTCATATAGGTCGTTTATCTTAGTGTTATTAAACCAAACAAATCTAAACCCCCCTTGTTATTATTTATATAAAAGAAAAGTATTCCTTTCCCTGTGGATACGAACCTTACTACACTATACTACGTATTAGTGTTGTATTGATTATTTATTTTGAGTGCACCTAACGACGAGTGCACGTCAGGTCCACCACCCGACCAATCAAGTCTATGACTTGTTACTGCTAGATAGTTCTCATCAAAATTATTTGATGATTATTGCATATTTTTCGAGATCAATGAAAAACATCTCGCATCCCATGTGAAAAAAAGAACTTAGTAAAAATCACATCTAAAAGAATATAGATGATGAATATTATATCTACTATGCGCATGTGTATATATAATTATTTTCATGGGATTATGCAATATTGCAAGCACTCCTGCACATTTGTTTTTAAATCGATACTAGACAACCACGTTTATGTATACCAGTTGGTGACTGGATGTTAGCCTGAGATGTTCTACTTATGAATATGTGGTTGTTAAATAGTTGTGCCTATTGCGTCTCCCACAACGCATTATAATCGGTTTTAAAAGAAAAATGATGTTTATGTTGGATATGAATCCCCAACAATAATCCGCTACTAGCCTTAACAAATAATGTGTACACCGCTTTGTGGGATATGACTTTAATGAGACAATTGATTTTCCTATCATTAGGGGGAGATTAGAGAAATAACTCTCTAATTGAATGACAAAATCATTATGATGGTATATCACTACTTTGTCTCAATGATAAATCTTAGACTTAAAAATGTAACATTGAAGTTAAAGTGGTATCATAAATGATTTAAGTAATCAGATTATACACACTACCTGCAAACATATTTATAAGTTTGAATTTAAATTAATAGAAACAATGCTAAAGGAAGAAGCATTGCAATCACAAGCAGTGGGGTTGTGGTTGAGGCCATGGCTCTCTAAAGGAATAGAGGGAAGCGACATGGTTCGATTAATTATCCACCCCAAGTAGTAGAGGGTAGATAAGGCACAAACCAATATACTCATCATCATATGAATTCCTCTCATGAGATTATCTCTGATTAAACATGTCCATGAATTTATAATGGGGGACGCCCCGAAGTTTAAATGATTTTAGAGAATTAAAATCTCAATGTTAATGAGAGTGTGTATGAGTCGAATGATAGACCTTACACTTATACTGACGGTATATTTATACAGTTGCTCAAAGGAGCATAGAGCACGATGATATCGAACCATACTCTATTGCAATATGAAAGCAATGAGAATATTGGCCTAAATGCGTACAAGTAATCCAGGTATAAATTTAATATTTGACAAAGAGACAGGTATTTGGTATGGTAGTGCTAATCAACCAAGTGTAAAGCCTGTAGGACATGAAATATTTCTTTGTTAGAAAGCGTACTGAGATAATGAGGTCCTAATTATTCTAAAAACGCCCTGGATTCAAATATGAAAAGTTATACCTCTCTATTTTGACCACAAAAATGTTCAACTACTTAATCTATAAGTAGACTCCAAAGTAATGGAGACGCAGCTAAAGATTGTGGACATTAAATGTCTCAATAGAATTTCATTAAATAGATGTATATGAAGTATTTGTTATGTTTTTATTATCTTTAATCAAGTGGTTTTAAATTACATTGTATATTTACATTGAAACGTTCACATTTGGATTAAATCAATCCAGACGAGAGTGACATACCCATCTAAGTGACCACTTGACTGAAAAGGGATAGAAAAAGATAGATTATGTTTTCCCTCCAAGTATCATTATATGTCAAAGATATAGACATAGTATGTACTCATATTAAAGAAAATGAGAAATCTTAGATACTTGGAAGTCATAATTGAGATAAAGGATCTTGGGAAACTAAGGTTGTTTTGAAAACACCGAGTTGGTTGAATAATAATTCACCGGTTGCATATATCCAAAAAGGTTCTCAGGCAAATTAGCATGGATAAATGTAAACTGTTAGCACTCCCATGATTGATTGAAATATGGATGTTAGAAAATATATCCATTATTGGAAAGTTATTGGGAGAAGAAATTCCCTATAAAAGTGCAATATGCGCATGATTGTACTTTGACAAACACATTCCATCAAATAATACATTCTCAAAAACGTGTTAGCTGAAAATAACTCAGGACCGATACATAGTATATCATCATTGAAATAGTATCAAGAATGTACTTTGATATCTATATGAAACAATTGGTATAATCTTTATTCATCCCTTATAAATTAATTAAATGATTGATAATAATAATATTTCTAAAGGAATTATTGGAAATGTTAAAAGTATCACTCTAACATAAAGTAACGTGATTTGAATTTTACTGATGATGGATATCCCCTTACCTCATTTATACCCTTACCTCATTGATACTTTCTTATATGAGGATATATTTACCATGAAATAAACCAAGATGTTATATCTACGATACCTTGATAAAAGTATATATCAAGTACATATTGAATTTTTATTGATGTGTTGCATTCAGGGGGAGTCCTTACATACTTATTTATCATCAGTTATATTGGTGCATTGTACTCTTTTTCTTTTCTCCCTTTTGACCAAGGTTTATTTTTTCCCATTGGGTTTTGTTACTTGGTAAAGTTTTTTTATGAGACAACACAATATGCACCATCCAACATTTTAATTTTGCGAAAGTAAACATTGTTGAAGAAATAGCATAATTACTATATCGCAGTCAAAAGTAATTGACGTGTAGGTTTTAGTGCACCATATTCCCTTTTCACTTTGACCGATGTTTATTTTTCCCATTGGGTTTTGTTCATTGGCAAGGTTTTTGCAAGTTAATTTGGGAAAATTCCCTACGCTTGACACACAGGGGGAGAATTAAAGGAATTATATTCCTCTCTTGTGTGCCTCCGCTAAGGTAATTGATGTGACAAGTATTGAAACGCACATATTTTACTAACACCCTTGATCAATGTAAATATTAAGGGTAGATGTAGACTTAAGGGAGAGTACCCCGACTAGATGACATTACACTCTTTTCCTTTGACCAAGTTTTATTTTTTCCCATCGGGTTTTGTTACTTGGTAAGGTTTTTAATGAGGTAACGATACATATAAACTTTAATGATCAAAGCAAAGATCAAATAAAGATAGACTTAATGAAAGAAGCCTATCTTGATGTTATACTCCTTTTTCTCCAGTCAAGATTATTTTTTTCCACAGGGTTTTTGTTACTTGACAGAGTTTTGACGAGGCAATAAGACTGATACCAAATTCTATCTACAACTCAGCACAAAGGGGAGTGTTGAAGGAAATTCTGTGTAGTGTGCTATCGTGTATATAGAATATGTATTAGGATCATTCTATGTAAACTATCTATTATATGGGTCCATTGGCCCGTCTATGTAAACCCTAATATCTCCCTATTTATAGGCCTTTGATAATGAAACTATACACCCAATTCTCCCTACAACATAAACAAGGTAGTAAATTCTACCTATATATAGATAGGGATGGTGTCGATTGTCCTTTGGTAGCGCTACTACGTCCATAAAGTATTGAAAGACGTATAGAGCACCACCATAAGATGAAGTATATTTTTTGTTACGAATGGGTGGCGAAGTTTGATAGATCTGAGGTTAGGGATGGATCGGACCCGGTCCGCCCTGTCCGTGAACCGGCCCGGCCCCCTAATGTGGATAACCGGTTCCGAGCCTAGGGTAACCGGTTCTAGACCCGGTCCGGGCCATTTTTTTATGTTTTCTCATTTTTTTTGGTTTTCCCAGGGTAGGACTGGGTGTTTTGGGTGGGTTAGGGTGTGGGGTGGAGGGGGGTTAATTAGAAAAGCAAAAAACAAAAAAAAATATTGAATTGGATCGGCTCAGACCGGGACCGGGCCGACCCGACCCAAAATAGCTGGCTACCTGGGCTGGTTCCGGTTCACCCTTTCCCAAAAAAAACTCGGCCGGGTCCAAGCCCGACCTGAGTCCACCCCTATCTGAGGCCATCCTCTGGTAGCAGTTTCGGTAACAAATGCATCGACAGAGGCATTGTTGGTGGCAAAGGTTATTTATATATAAAAAGCTACAGACTATAAGGATGTTTTTATTTGGACTGTAATTCGTCCCAGACCAGACCAGACCAGACCAGACTTGGATAGTTATAAAAATACAAAGAAACCAGACCAGACCAGACCAGTTCAGACCAGACCAGACAAGACCAGACCATCAAATTACAGTCCAAGTAAAAACATCCTAAAAATAGGAGTACAAATATTTTTGTAACATTTCAAGGAAAATAAACCATTTACTATCATTTGATGAAAAGAATTGTTTTTCGAACTCACAAATGTTTTCGTCTGTTTCATGTAAAATGATACTCCGTATGTACAACAAAATACGTATAGGCTAGAGCACCAACATAAGATTCGTTGTAATATTCAAACGCCGCCTCTTCTTTTCTGTCCAACGATGCAGGCAGACGGTGCACCGCCGGTGAGTTTGAAGCTCCTCATCAACAAGAAGGATAAAAAAGTGGTTTTCGCGGAAGCTGAAAAACCGTTCGTGGACTTCTTGTTCTACTTGATGTCCTTGCCGATGGGGACCGTCATCAAGCTTGTGACCCAGAAATCCATGGTGGGTGCCCTCGGCAAACTCTACGGCAGCATCTCTGACCTTAGCGACACGTACTTGCAGCCGGGCACAAACAAGGATACCTTCTTGAACCCCAAAACTACCGTTCTGATGTCTTCGGAAGTGCCACGTCTAATGCCGCCGGCCGCCGGTTTCTCTGCGGTGACCAAGAAGGTTTACGCGTGTCCCAAGTACCTTTATGGTACCGGCGGCTCTAGTAGTTGCCGGAACACATTGCGATTCACTGATGACCCGAAAGCTGTGTGTCCGGGCTGTCACTCCGCCATGAGCGCTGAGATGAACTACGTCGCTCCGGTGACGGCAACGGCGGCATCGTCCAGGGACGACGACGACCGCGGGTTTGTGAGGGGGGTTGTAACCTATATGGTAATGGATGACTTGAAGGTAATGCCGCACTCTACCATTTCCACCATAACCGCTCTCAATGAGCATAACGTGAAGGACTTTGGATCCCTTGAGGTTAAGGTCGTCCAATTGGGTATTGATTCGGTACGCACGCTATTTCTTGTTCCCATCTATTCTCTCAAAACGTTGTCAAATCTTTAAAGAAAACTATTTACTCCGTATAATACTCTGTATAAAACAATATGAAAAGTATTCTTTGATAAAAGAAAATTTATAACTTCTCCAATACTATGGTATAAAATAGTTAACATCATTGACTTGAAAAGTCAAACGTTTTAAGATACTCCCGGTTTCAATGAAGTTTATACTTTGACTTCACACAAATTAAGGAAATAAATTTGATTTTACCGTAAAGTACATTGTTTGACACTGTTTGCTGTAGATTTATTTGTCAAATAAGGAAAATAAAGAAATGTAAAATTTAATATTAGAAAGTTCAAAAAGAAAAGTGTAAAGTTAATTAAGGATCGGAGAGAGAGGATAAAAGTAGTATACTATGGTATATGTTATGGCCAATGTAAAGGTACCTCATTTTGGGGTACCCCATTTTTAGACTCCCATTGTAGTAGCAAATAGGGCAAAACTTTTAAGTGAGACAATACATTTAAGTGTGACCTTATTTGGATCAAACTGCAGTGAAAATGGTGTAGGTATACACAATTACTCCTTGTTACGGACTACTTCCTTGCATTGCTTAGGGGGTACTTTCCACATGTAGGGAGTATCAATTACATGCGTGGCAAACGCCGCGCGCAATTAAAGAAACATTATAATGGAAAACGTGATTTTTTTTATGGTGACAACTCCGGTATCATTTAAAAATGGGATATCGTACCTACCATTCATACTATTGGTCCAAACCATCATATGATTTTTAATTTAGATTTAAATAATTCAACTGCAACGTTCTGAATTTACCATAGAATTTACCTTTTTTTATTTCCTACCTTTTTGCGCAAGTTACCATAGAATTTACCTTTTTTAATTTCCTACTTTTTTTCCGCAACCGTATATTTATCACTAATACGGAGTAGTAATGTTCGGGATTAACATTTGGTGGCAGGGACTGAAGTTGTTGAAGGCTGCATTGCATACTAATTCTGTTCTCACAACCGTATTCCTGGGGAAGTAGCTATGCTTAATTACATGTTCGAGGATGCAATTGTTGTTTTAATTTGAAGTTTAACTTTTGTGATGTACCGTACCGTTAATTCCGCAAGCTATGGATTTTTGCTTAAGCATGCATCATGTAAGTTTTTGAACTATCTTATGAACTACTCCGTATGAAGTAATTTTAATTTAAATATTATACTCAGTATATGTTCTACATTCTTGATTTTCTGTTTTCAAACAGTCATATTAGTCTGAGATCGGCCTGGTTCTTAGGCAAAACACGTGGAACAATTTAAAAATTATCAATTTTCAATATCGGTTCGGTTCTTAATTATAAATTATTTGTAAAATCAATAATGTAGAAGTGAATTTAACGTTTACAGTTCAGTATTAGTCATTTTTCGGTTCCTATATTTTTAGACTTTCCTACAAAGCATTGCTAACTTTGTGCCACATAAATTATTCAACTTTGATATTGTAAAATATACAAATACGTCCATTGTTGTCATCATTTCAAACTTCAAATTAATAGTTAAGTTTCAAACGTTGAATGTCTGACACAAATTTATAACAAATTAAAAATATTTATTAAGAAAACAAAAGAGACATTTACTACAAGAGAAATTGGTTAAATACTTATCTAAGTTATTAACTCTATTCACTAGTGAAAAAAGATCAATTTGCAGTACACTATTAGCGATGGTTCAATAATAAATGCCATATATTTTTGAAAAAATAGAGGACGCGCGCCAATTATATTTCTATATATAAAATCACTGCTAATAATTTTTTTATTCTTTTTATCAGGGCTGTCGGCCATCTAGAGCAAATATGAGGCCCCAGACAGTCATAGATACATTTTGAGTAAACAACATTTTTCAACATAATATAATACGTAAAAAATAGAATACCCTTTTAAAGATGTAAATTACATATGAAATAAATCATATAGGGTGTGTTTGACAATTAGCCGTTGGTTGTTGGCTATTGCTGATTGTTTTAGCTGTTTGAAGACAATAGATTCTGCTGGCTGTTTTGATTAGCTGATAGAATTAGCTGTTTGTAAAATAGTGTTTGGTTAAATGAGTGTTTACAATCAGCGGATAACTTGTTAAATGACTTTTAAGGACATTGATTATATATTTTCTTATTAATATAATTAGTATAACTAATTAAACCATTTTAATCCCTTCAAAAATAAAAAATACTCTAACACAAATAGTAATTATTTTCAACATCGTTTTTCATGAATTGATAGATTTAATTAGTGTGATGATATTTTGATTAATAAATGGAGTTATTATTAAAATTGTATCAAGAAACTAATGCTATTAAGCATATGTATACATGTTATAAGTAAAGAAATATGTATGAATGAATCAGGATGAATTGAATCAAATGCCTGATCGCCGTTGTATTTCATTTCATTATTCCAAAAATCGCTTTGTATAAATTAGGAACTACCAGTAATAGAAAGAAGCACTACGAGTGGGGGGCAATTTTCAATTCTACCGATTTTCTCTAACGAGTAGGAGGCTCGTACGAAAAAGAAACGGGGGTAGGGCAGGAATAATCATAACAGACGATCCTAAACGCTAGAGTGATTGGCGTTTCATATTGTAGCTGTTGGAGATAAAAAGCCAAACGTAAAAGTCATTTAACCAAACACCCTAATTAGCTGATTGATTGGTCAAAAGGCTAAATGTTGGTCAAATCAGCCAAAAAATGGCTGATAGGGTCCTAACCAAACACCTCCATAATACTATTAACGTAATGAGAATATTCTTCTAGGGTGAAAGATTAAAAAATGATCAAAAATACATCCTCATACTCATTCTCAAACATGACATTATTTGTACTCTCGTTCTTAACAATATTTAAGAGAGAAAGTTTTGTGGTTACGTACCTATAACCGACCAATAGAGCCGGAAAACGATTTTATATCCAAATCCTTTCTTAACTTATTCTTTCTCTTGGTACATCAGTTTCATTTTCTTGTCATCACAAATCCACCAATTTATTAAAAATAATACTTCGTGCTAAATCAATTAATAATTCATAAATACAAATTTATTCCACTATTCGTTATTGCAATTTCAATATATCAAGATACTTACCGAGTATAGTATACTCTAAATCCTAAGCCCTTCTGCCCGGCCAAACGGGTCAACCAACTACTCCTGGAGTTTTTTCCTATGAAGGGGTACTTTTGAAACTTATTTCCCAACTAAGGGTAGTTTTAAACTTACTAGTCTTTCACCCGTGCGTTGCACGGGATAATAGACTAATGCTAAAGTGTCTTGACAATGCCGAAAATAAGATAAAATATTATATTTTTTAAAGATAAAACAACTTGTACATTCAAAAAATAAAATAAAACAACTTGTAAATGACCCGTTTCAAATAAAATTCTATTCTCTTTCATTATTGTTGTGTTAAGAAAGCTTTAGAGAGAAGCAAAAGAAGAAAGCATACCAGATATTGCATTTTATCTCTTATTGTTATCACTAAGTTCTTTGGTAAACAGACCATAACACAAAGAACACCAACGTGTTAGGAATCTTATACGCAATTATTTGGTAAATATAGATTTGTTCTTAATCTTCATACACATCTCAAAGAGATGATACTCGTATATTGCAGAATTATTTCCACATTTGCGTGTGTATAATATTTGCGTGTAAAATATGTAATTTTACGTGTTAAAATATGTAACTCACGTTCAGTCAGGCCAAATGCAACTCGTGTGTATAAATATGTATCTCTACGTGTAACAATATGTAACTTTACGTAAAAGAATATGTAACTCGCGTTCAGACAGGTCAAATGCAACTCGTGTGTATAAATATGTAACTCGCGTGTATATATATGTAACTTTACGTGTAAAAATATGTAACTTTACGTGTAAATATATGTAACTCGCGTTCAGACATGTCAAATGCAACTCGTGTTTATATATATGTAACTCGCTTTTAAAAAGATGTAACTCGCTTATAAAAAGATGTAACTTGCTTATAAAAAGATGTAACTTGCTTATAAAAAGATGTAACTCGCTCATAAAAAGATGTAACTCAATGTATTATCAAATGTAACTGAGGCCACTGATCCACTCCCAAACATATTCAATCTTCTATTTCACAAACCTATCATCTCCCAAACAGATTCGATTTTCCTTATAATCCAATACTCATTAATATAATAGTTCGATAATTTCTTAACATTACAGAAGCAATATTGGTCTCATTTGAAAGATCATGAAAAATAAAAAATGTTGATATAAATTTTATAAAAATCGGATCAAAAATAAAAAAGTTATCATCATTTTTTAACAACAAAAGCAAAAAAAAATAGAGATGCTACGTCGTTTTTGCAACCAGGCGCACCATCCTCATGTTGCGCCGGTTGCACGGTATAATTTGCCCCTTTTCACGGCTTCAACCCCCTTCGGCAATCACCAATCGCTCTAACAGCCTAACAGGTCAACAACACTCTGCACTGCCAACTTTAATTAGTCTTTAGGTATTTTATTAACCTTACTAATTGCGTTGTTGGTTTTAGTTGATTTGAAGAGTTTTCAGTCCACTTGTTTCTTACTCCGTATTTTATTGTTTACATTTTTAGTTTTTTCAAAATGTTAGTTGGTCGACCCGTTTGACCCGTTAGCTTTTTTGCGTTTAAAACACGTTTTAAATACGTACCGTTTTTTGAACAAAAAAACGCGTTTAAAATGAAAAATAATGTCGGTCCGTTTAAAGAAAAAAAACTTTCACTTCCCGTATAAAACGTATATTTCCCGTATTTTACAAAAAATAAAAACATCATTTGATCACTTGAATGAATACATCAAATGAATAGGAGATCAACAATAGTTTAAAAGCAAAAAAAAGAAAACCTCATCCATGTGACCCCGTGTTTTTGTATTGTTACAATACAAAATATACAATTGTTAAATACTAAAATTAATTGCACGATGACTAAAACTAGCATCATAAAAGACTAAAATCTAAAATACTAGCTAGTACGTATTAGATTTGTGATGTTCTTGTCCAAACAAGCATATCAAAATTAAGGTTTTTCTAAACTGACATTTTTAGTATAAATTTTTACACATAAACAATATATAATAAGTGTAGCAGTCGCACAACTTTCTCATGTCATCCGTCATCTAGGTGAAAATGATTAGTTTAACTTGAGTGTTACTTGATGATCATATAAAGATGACGATGGTGTTAACTTGGCTCCATTCTATCATTATTATGCCTTATTTTCTGATATTACTTTTCAAAATTATGTCTTGGACTTGATTACTTCGTACTATTTTTACTTTTGTCATCGACTTATGCAATTATGAATTATTCTTTTATGTAGTAATGTGATGTGCAACTTCAATGTGTACACTCTTATTTCTTTTTATTATATGTTATGTTATGAAGTATATTATTTAAATGTTATTTTGGACTTGATCATTGTTTCTTTTTTTTGTCATGAACTTATGCTATTATCAATGCATTTTTTGATGGAGTAATGAGATATTATATTTGAATGTGTGTGTATGTTGATTATCCTTTATGTACTATATGTTTTTTATGCTCTAAAAACTAATACAATAATTTAATAATTCAAAACAAGACCCGTATTTTTAACCCGAATTTTTCTAAGAGATGCCGTATTATACACGTATACATATTTACACGTTTTAATTTATAAAAGTCAACATATTTTTTGCTGAATTTTTGATCGAATTTTTGTACAAGTTACTAAATAAAACACGTACGTATTAAACCACGTTTAATTCTCGTACGGTATTTAACTAATTATGATCTCCAAAAGGCCCTACTCGATGTGTACAAAGGCTGAAGCTAGAAGGTCAAAGGTCGAAGCTGAGAGACGGCATACTACTTACCTTTTTTGAGACTTGAATCTTTGATCAGTTTGATGCAAACAAGCAGGTCAACAGGTCGTGAGGAGACCGACACAACATACCGGCACTGCCTTCCCCTTTCACGACTTCAACCCTTGGCCCCTTCGGCAATCCCCAATCGCTCTAACAGCCTATCAGGTCAACAACACTCCGCACTCCCAAGTTTAGTCTTTAGGTATTTTATTAACCTTACTAAATGCGTTGTTGATTTAGCGCAATTTATACCCTGCAACCGGCGCACCATGAGGATGGTGCGCCCGGTTGCAAAATGACGCAGCTTCAGTGGTTGATTCCATTTTTTTTATTTCTTTTATTGTAAAATTGTAATAACTTTTTTATTTGAAATCCGATTTTTATAAATTTTATATCAAATTTTTTTATTTTTCATGATCTATCAAATGAGACAAATATTGCTTATGTAATTTTAACAAATTATTTTGAAGTTATATTTGATAATATATCATCAAGTTACATCTTCTTCTGTGCGAGTTACATCTTATTGTACGCGAGTTACATCTTAATATACGCGAGTTACATCTTAATGTATGTGAGTTACACCAAGAAATAAACTTCACTCTTTATTTTATGTAGTAAGAAGTGAGAGTTTTAAAAGTTCAGAAATTGCATTGTAGAGAGCATATCACAGTCATCCATATTAAGGATGTTTGTGCAGTGAGCAATGTAGGAACATGTAGCGTCTCTAAAATCCATGCATGTACGATACAGAGAATCTCTAATTTCTCTAGAAGCCATATTGATTTTCAAGTGATGAACAGAAAGAGGAAGAAAGCTAGCCAAAAAACAGTGAAAAAAACAGCAAATGAAACACAACAATCCTAGCATCTAAAAACTTGCATCCCTTAGAAAACAAATTTAAAGTGGTGCATAAAATAATGGGAAGGGGTAGATAGTGAATAACAAAATTGCTCTCTGCATTTGTAGACATTGAGCCCATCACCAAATTAATTGTTCTTATAATCTTAGAACATTTGAGTTCCTGTAAGCCCCATATCTATTCCCTTACTATATGTACTATTCTCTTAAATTTTATTTAGATAATAATATGTTTGTTATGTTTTTTATTTTTATACAACTCTAACGTTAGAAAACTCAGAAGTTATACCGGAATGGTCGAATTGGTTTTATACATGTACATATTAATCTATTCAAATCATTTCTCTATCAAATACAAATTGCTTTATCACTGACATGCATAAACTGTTGAATTATACTGTAAAAATTTGAAATGTGGATGACCAATTGGAATGCTATCATTAAACAGATTGAAATACAAAATCACCTACAGTGCACTCTTCCCATCCCACTACAAATTACTGTTGTTCAAAAGAACTTTGAATGCAATCATTTTTGTATTCATGAAGTTACGCAATTCAGATGTAAAATGAGCAGCAAAGTCAAACAACATGGAAAACATATTCAATTTGTGTGTATTTATAAACCAAAGTCTTGCAGTTTAGGGCTTCCTAGGGAAAATTATAAAATCAACTTTAAGATACTAAAATTAAACAAATGGAATATTCAAGATATGTATAAATATTCATAGTAGATCTATAGAAGAGATATAATTGAAACTGGAACATGTTATTACCAACAAATTGGAGAAAATGTAATTAACTTGGAGTTCTAAAGTCAGATTCACCGAGGATTTAGTTACTCTGGAAAGGGCAGTTTTTTCAAACTGAGATACTGAAGGTAGGTAGAAGCGGGAAAAAATGCACAAGGTAGAAGAACTGGAGAAGGAGAGAGGGTAGAACTTTGATGGGAAGAAGGTGTTCAATCATAGACGTAGATGGAGATTTTAGAGGAAGGTGAATATAGAATCATAAAAAACACCTCTTTCATTTCCTTCTTTGTCACAGACAAAGGAAGACGAGCCGATTTTTTTTTGTGTTTTAAGTTTTAACCAATTGCTGTCAAATGAGTTTTTTTGAATGTAGAGCAGCAAATGACCTTTTTGGTTAAAACACTTGAATAGACCGTAAAAATAGCTAGAAGAACATATTATACTCTACAAAGTGTCCTGCCTAAGACTTCTTTACACCCTGTTTTTGCAGAAATAGGTATATGAAGATGCTTTAGAGCTATATAATGCAATGAATGAACTCTACAGTTTTGATTCTTTAATTGCCTGCAATTTCAGAAAGTACTTAACTTTATATTGAAGTTTATTAGGTTCTTAACGACTAACAAAGCTGGTTGGTAAAGTCTTTGTTCAAATTGAGGTTAGAAAATGCATATAGTATTGCTAACCTCCTTTGTTTATTAAATCCTGCAATTTCATAAATCACTTAATATATATTTCTGTTTTTTTAGGTTCATAACCATTAACAAAGTTGGTCAGTAAAGTCTTTATTGAAGTTCAAGTTTGAAAGTGATAATTTTTTTTGATTTGAAAAGTCTTTGTTCAAGTAAGGAAGTGATTTAACTTATATCAGATAAAGAAAATGAAAATGTTCTTTGTTTTTAAACTGGAAAAACAAAATCAGTCAAATACGAAGTAATATATCGCACTGATCACACAAGAAGATGTCAAAGCTATGAGAATTGCATTGTGCTACATAATTTATAAAGTTTGGAAAGCTAGAAATGCAGATAGTTTTGCTAAAAGTATGCTAGCAAACACAGTATAAGCAAGAAAAAAGTTGCAGTATGCATGAAAAAAAATGCTTTTTTCACTCTTTGTATTCTGAAGTCATAGTCTATAAAGATTGAATTAAAATTGCATGTAATTCATGTTTTGTAAAATATGCCTCCATGATACTCTGTTGTTATAAGACTCATAATGAAGGGGGATTTTCAGAAAAATTGCACCTAAGTTCACCACCAAAATTTCTATATATGACAATAGTTTGGGTAAACTTATGAAAAGAAACAGAAATAAAAAAGAAGGAAAACGCTTGCAGAAAGGCCAGTCCAAGTAATTTTTTGCTTGATCAAGTAAGTAATTTTTTGGACTGCCAGGAAGACACATAGAATAAGAATAAGAATAAATAACTTGACAGGAGCTTGACATTGTGATCATTATCCAAATTAATAAGCAGAATTCGATTTTTACAAACTGATATTAACAACTAAGCCACTTCGATTTTTACAAACTGATTATAACAGCTAAGCCAGATTAAAAATCTGAATGTGACATTTTTACAAACACCTTAAATGCACTAAAAACTGAGAATCCTAGAACTGTATAGTTTGACACTCCATCTCAAATTCAAAGCAATTGAATTTAAATTTTTAAATTTACTCGTTTTGAATTTCAGTTTCTTTAAATACACTCAATAATAAAGAAGAATAATAAGAGTTGTACCTCCTCGTCAATGAGAACCATTTCAATCATATACGGCTCTGAGGAATTTCCCTTGTTACGAACATTCCATCTACGTACTACTCTGAGCAACAACACAGCCTTGTCGTCCAGCTGGGTATTAACATTCTTCAAAACAGCCTTGTAAGGAGCACAGTCGGCCATTGGAAAATCGATAGAGATGATATACGGCTTCCTCTAATTCTAGGGTTTTAGACGAATTTAAGGGGGAAATTCAGATTGATAGTGCAGGTGACATCTATATAAATACGAAGTATAAAGAGTTTGAATTCAGGTAGAATACTAATCGAGATGGACTCTCCAAGGCATGAGGGGAAGCAATTCCAAATATTTTGTAGGAGTCCAGATCATAGTGGCAATTGAAGTAGTAGGAGTCGAGATTGAATAGAATACTGGAGGCAAAAGCGAAGAAGTAGGAGTCCAGATTGGAGTAGTAGGAGTCCTTGCGGGTAAAGAAACGTAAGAAAGCGAAACCTAAGAAGAAGCCAAGAAGGTAGCGGTGATTAATAAAAATTTAGAGTAGTTACAGGAATGCCCCTGCAGGTGAGCGGGAACTCACTTAAGTCACTTAATATCTATATAGATATAGATTTCTCAGAATAGGGTAGTTTCATTCTTGTCAAAAAACCTGCAATGCAATTCGCCACGTCACCTGTCCACAATTCACATCATTAACTAGTCATTCAATGTAATTTAATTTGAATGTGTTTCAAAATAAGGAAAAAAATTGAGAGTGCTTGAAATTGAACCCACAACCATTCAATTGTAATGCTAACCAAAAATTGATGGAATAGCAACCTCTTTTGTTACACGCTTCCCTTTACATGTATTTAATATACTTCGTACATAGACTTATTTAAGTCCATGACTATTATTTCAACTCATGAATTACTCGTTTCTTTGAAAATGTAGATTACTTCTTCCTAAAATAGTTAAAGAATATAATAAAAAAATTAAATTGAGAACTTCAATAAAAAATTAAAAACCCAATTAAAATTTTTAATTTTTAATTGTGTTTTAAATTGGGTTTTTAATTTTTAATTGAATTTATCAATTTAAATTTTTTATTATATTCTTTAATTATTTTAGGAAGAAGTAATATACATTTTTAAAGAAATGAGTAATTCACGAGTTGAAATAATAGTCATTGACTTAAATAAATCTATTTACGAAGTATATTAAATACATGTAAAGGGGAGCATATAACAAAAGGGATTGTTTCAGCGGTCTGTGGTTAGCTTTCCAATTTCATGGTGGTGGGTTCAATTTCCGGCATGCTCAATTTTTACTTATTCTGAAACACACTCAAATTAAATTACATTGAATGACTAGTTCATGACGTGGACATGTGACATGGTGAATTGCATTATATTACAGGTTTGCTGACAAGGATGAAACTACCATATTCTGAGAATCTTGCGCAACCGTATCATACGCCATGGCAGAAGATCACATTATCTGATTTTCTTTTTCTACGAATTACGATTGTACCATAAAGCCAACACCTCTGCATAATAAATTTTGAATAATTTAGGAAGCAAGTATTTACCTTAATTTATCAAATATACTTCCACAATTATGCAAGCAGCAAATTAGAGATAAAAAGTACTTGTCGTTAGAAGAATTCTCATGGGACTAGAAACAATTCTCACCGGAAGACATGGATAAGAATACTTGGGTATGACACATATAGAGAATAGCTTGAGTTTGTGGGTGAGGCGGTAAGAAGAAATTCCACTTATGCTCCTTCGAGTTTTGCACCAATTCCACAATTAGTCACCGTCTTTCATTTTATTCATTTTTGGTACCTGACTATTGTTTTTTGACCATATATAGTCCTTTTCCGATAGTAAAAATGCTCAGAAATGGACCACAAATGGTCAAGAAAATAGTCAAGTACCGAAAATGAATATAGTGAAAGACGAGGACTAAATATGGAAATGACACAAAACTCGGAGGACCTAAAGTGGAATTAATTCGAGGCAACAAATTATTTGCCTTATTTCACTTTTTTCAAGGAAAGTGGGGTTTTTTCCGCGGAATTCAAGAAATTGTAGGACAGTAATGCCTCCTCCACAACGTTAAACCATGTCAGGTTAAAAGAGCTCGTAAAAGAATGGGTTGAAGATTAAAAATTCATCGCACTTTTTAAATCGATGATGTGGCGAATTATTTTAGGTGACAAGTCCGATACTTTTCTAAAAAATGGGGTACTGTACCTATCATTCATTTGATTGGACCATACCACTTTATCATTTTTAATTTAGATTTAAATAATTCAACTGCTATATTTTCATTAGTTCATGTGAACAAAGGTATGGTACCTTATGGGTACCATAGAATCTACCATTATTTTAATGTTAAAAGAAGTGCATCGAAGGAGTTTTTTTCGAATTAATGCTAATTAATTAATTAATTACGAAAATAATGTTGGGTTAAAAGTATTTACGGATCTACTGCTGGATTTAACCGTGGTTAGGGAAAGTCGCCCAACCGTTGGGCGACTTATAAGTCGCCAAACGGTTTGGCGACTTATAAGTCGCCCAACGGTTGGGCGACTTTCCATTAAGTAAAAACAGTGCCCAGCCACAAAACAGAACACTGCGAATGAAACCCAACCCCCAAATCCCTCTCCGGCGAAAGACGAAGGACGAAGGACGAAGGACGAAGGACGAAGGACGAAGGACGAAGGATGACCGAGCCATTTCCATCTCCGGCGAACTTCCATATCCGGCGACCCCACTCCGGCAAACCTCCATCTTCAACACTCTTTCTTTTTTCTTGTAGGTAAATCAAACTCCATTTCATCTCATTTTTAACTTAGGGTTTTGAATGTTAAATTTTTGGAATTTTTAGATTATGAAATGTTCAAATTTGATTTGAAATTGATTTTGACATGTATATATTTTGACATTTGGGCATTTGGGTGGATTTGAATGTAGCTAAATTTGGGTATTGAAATGTAGACTTGAATGTAGATATCAAAATTTGGGTATTTTCATATTGAAATGTGAGTTGTTTGTGAATCTTGACTTTTGGATATATTTGAATTGTTATTAGAATATGGATTTCTCAAGCTTCCCAATTGTGTGTCATTGGGGAGGGAACTATTATGAGGATGTTGGTCAAATATGCCATGAAGGTGGTACAACCACATTTGTCATGGTTTGTCGTGGTGCTTGCATGCTCGAGATCCTTCAAAAAATACATACAGCCACAATGATTCATCCTAGCCGTTCTTTGCGTTTGAAAATGAAATTTCCCATGAACGGGGGAAAGTACATGCTTATGCCCCTCACTGATGAGCTAGCTATAACAAATATGTGGGCCATAGTTCAGATGGAGGACATGTCAATGCTTGAGATATACATCGAGGAATTCGTATGTGACGCTTATCGTACTCCATCAACATCAAATGCTGTTGTATCTAGGCATTATGTCAATGCAGGTGTGAATGCTGGGAACTCCTCAAATGCTCCTATAATGGACATGGTTATACAGGAAGATGGTAGGTATTTGCACAACGGTGCATCATTTGTGGATGGGCAGGGAAGTGATGATGATGCTGACGACAACATCAATGGTGAAGATATGACAGAATCTGATGAAGATGATGGTGATACGGTCACGGCAACTGCCCCGTCTACCCACTTTACTAGAATGTATGATCTCCCTGAAGGCTTTACTGATATGTGGCTGAGTGGATCAGGTGAGAAAAGGTTTACCCCCGAAGGTGAGTTTGAGGTCGGTCAACAGTTTGACAACAAAGAACAAGTAATCAATATGGTGAGCTTGTATTCTATCAAACGGGACCAATTTTTTCGGGTGATAGAGTCCGATAAACACAAATGGGTGGCACAATGCAAAAGGAAGAAAGAAGGTAATTGCCCCTGGAGAATACGCGTCACAAAGAACAAAGGCAACCTTGACACCTTCACAATTGTGCGTTATCGTGGACCTCATTCTGCTACGTGTGTTGGGAACACTGACACTAACGATCACGTGACTTTGACTTCATATTTCATCTGTAAAGATGTGATTGACATTGTTCGCACTGATCCTTCCCTTAAAGTGCATACTATCATTGAGATGCTGAAGGAAAAGTATGGGTATACGGTATCATACCGGAGAACATGGATGGGGAAGCAAAAGGCCATAGCGGAAATATTTGGCGGTTGGGAGAAGTCATATTCTGAATTGCCCCGTTTCATGACAGTGCTCCAACATTCAAATCCAGGAACTATTGTGCAGTGGTACCCACCCCCTGATACTCCCACAGGTTATATGCAGTTTCAAAGAGTTTTTTGGGCATTCAAGCCATCAATACATGGTTTTAAGCATTGTCGACCCGTACTTACTATTGATGGCACACACTTGTATGGAAAGTACAAGGGTACACTGCTCGTGGCCATGGGTTGTGATGCGAACAACCAAATATTTCCAGTGGCCTTTGCAGTTGTTAAATCTGAGAATGGGGATAGTTGGTCATGGTTTATGGCATGTATTAGGCAGTTTGTCACTAATCGGGAGTTGTGTGTCATTTCTGATCGGCATGGAGGTATTGTCAGGGCAATGAATGAGGTGGGCAGTACTTGGGAGGAGCCTTATGCGCATCATAGGCTATGTATCCGCCATCTTGCATCGAATGTGCACACTCATTTCAAAGACATTCATCTAAAAAATCCTTTTGTCTGGACCGCACGGCAACATCAGAAAAAGAAGTTTGATGGTGGGTTCAGGAAGATAGGTGAAATGAGTTTGGAGGCACGACAATTTCTGGGGAACATTCCCCCGGAAATGTGGTCATTGCACCATGATGGCGGGTACAGATACGGTACCATCACTTCTAATCTGGCAGAGGTTTTCAATAGTGTGATGAAAAATGCTAGATATTTGCCCATCACCGCTTTGGTCTAGGTTTCCTTTTACCGGGTTAATGCTTATTTTGTTAATAGGCGTGAAACCAGTAAAATGAGAGTGACAGAAGGCCACGAGTACTCCCCATACATCACACATTTAATTGATAAGAATAGAGAGAAGGCCAAGCATCACATAGTTACTCCATTTGATTTAGGCCGAGGGTTATTTCAAGTGGAAACCGGTTGTGGTGGCCGAACGTTGGGGAAGGGTGGGAGAAAACAAACTATCCATCCGAAACGGAAAACTTGCACTTGTAAAAAGATGGAGATATATAAGATTCCATGCTCCCATGTGTTAGCCGTGTGCAGACAACGTAGCTTGTCTTATGCTCCATTTGTGGATAAGTTTTTATCATCTGACCAATACGCGGCCACATATCATAGAGTCTTCAAACCCATTCCTGATCGTGATTATTGGCCTACTTACAATGGACCTGAAATCGTGCACGATTCATCCATGCTTCGGGCTAAGGGAAGACCTAAGTCCACACGTATTAAGAATGAGATGGATGAAGGTCCCCGAGGAACTGTTAGATGTGGAAAATGCCACCAAACCGGCCATAATAGGGCCACATGTGTGAAGAGATCATCAACACACGATGGGGGGTCCAGTGGGTAAGGTGTTTAATAGTAAAAATTAACTAATACGATTTTGTTTGTTTGTAGGCATGCAGGTGACAGCGGATCCTAGGTCGAGTGATCAAGATGACCATGACAACTTCTACTTTGTCTTTTGTATTGCAGTTTTTCTTGTACAACATTTTAGATAATTTACAACATTTTAGATGTTGTAGGAACAATTTACAAAATGTTACGTATTTTCTCTTGTATGTTGTATTTATGTGTTCGAGTATGAATATTAGATGATTAATTGTTATGAATGATTGATGATTGTACTGTGTTTTACCGGTGAGTTGTATGTGTTTATGTATGTGTTTGTGAACATGTGTGTTGTATGTTTTATAATGTGTTGCATCTCGCTCGTAACACTTAAACAGGAGAAGGGAGACCTTATTTATAGCAAAAAGATGAGTCTGGGTTAAAATGGGGCAAAAAAACTGATGAAATTCTATTTTCGGAATTAGGCACGATCGTGCCTACCCGTCCGGGCACGATCGTGCGTGGCTAGCAGTAGCTGTTGGCTGCGTTTATATGGAAGGAGAAAGTCGCTCAACGGTTGGGCGACTTATAAGTCGCCAAACTGTTTGGCGACTTATAAGTCGCCCAACCGGTGGGTGACTTTCCCTAACCATGGTTAAACCCAGCAGTAGATCGGTAAATATTTTTTTACCAACATTATTTTCGTAATAAATAAATTAATTAATTAACATTAATTCGAAAAAAAACTCGCATCGAAGAGCTCTCACATACGTGTGGCTGTTAGTACGCCATAAGTGTCGCAAATATATTTAAATTTTGAAAAATTAAATGGTAGGTACCTCTTAAATTTAAGAAGGTACAGTACCTCTGCCTCGGTGGACCAATAAATGTGTGTTTTGACGGTTCAAGTGAACGCACAAGTAGGGTTGTATACGAACCGAATCGAGTCGAATAATGAGATTTTGTATTTGTATTTGTTTAATTTTTCCGAATACGATTTCGAATTCAAATATGAAACGAATATTAATTTTGATTTGTATTTGTATTTGTTTAACAATACGAATAGTTAACGAATCATATACGAATATCGAATCGATTTGAGCATAAGTTAAATTTTAGTCAAATATCACTCTAAAATAACTTTTTTATATTCCATATTTTTTATGTTGTAAATGCATGCTATGACTTAATATGTGTTTTTGAATTTAAATTTAATGGATCAATGCATTTTTAGATGGTACACAATATACTAAAGTGAATTAATTTTATGATTAATAAATATAAATCTATTTCAAACTTTTTTAAATAAACACTAACACACACATATTAGAAATTATACTTATAATGTGTGAAATAAGTTGATAATTACATATATCAAAGTCTAACAACTCTAATTTTATTCTTCAAATCGAATATATAATTATTTGTATTGTATTTGAAAGACGTTTGAACCAAAAAAATTGATTTGTATTTGTATTTATATTCTGATTTATTACAAATAGGTTTGGAATTTGTATGCAAAAGTGTATACATGGGTTACACTTTGAGGGCATTGCTATCTTTTAAAAGTTATTATAGTGTTATTACTACTATTATTATTAATATTGACATTAATATTACCATTATTATTAATCGAATATATTTGATTAATATTCGAATTGAATACACTGATATTTTTATTTGTATTTGATAACAACTCGAATCAAATTTAATATTCCTATTTGTATTTGAATTTTCCGAATTCGAATTGTCTTATATGAATTCGAATCAAGAAACCGGCTCAAATTATTTGATTCTTTTAGGACCCTACCGACAACTACCTCAACCGCAGAAACAAAATTAAACTGAGAAGCGGAAGTCTGCGGCAAACATGACGTTCTCTCCGTGGACGCATCAGAATGAAGACTGCATTCTCACCGGCAAATTCTATAGGATTCTTCTGCTATGAATTGAAAGTCACCCATTTTCTTGATTGTTACAAGTCTCTTTAATTCATATTCCTAACACTAAAAAAATTGATTGTGTGTCCGGATTACCGAAAGGATTCATCATCGTCGTCACTGTAACGAATCGTGAATGCAATCACTGTAAGTTTACGTCAAGTTCCATTTTTGTGATTAGTTCGTTACACGTTTTTACACATATAAAGCCCGCAGCTCGCATAATCTCACCCAATTTTCGACCTAATTCGCTCAATATCACAGTTCTCCATCACCCTGGCCGTTAGCTCCTGGTCACCGCCTATCCGGCAAACATGTTAGTTTCTCTGTCCATTTTACCCTCTTCGTTTTATTTGTTTTTAATTTTTCATTTCCTCATTTTTAATTCCACTCGTTAAAGTTTCAGGTAGTTTTAGGCTTTGTTTTTAGTTTCGTTTTAGTTTAGTTTTATGAGGCTCTTTACTTAATTGTGTAAGTTAGTCTACTGAAAATAAAATCTTATTCATATTTCTTTACACGGGAGACATAAAATACACTTCATAAGTTTTCCTTCTAGTACATTGGTTGCTGAAGTTGACATTTTTATGGGTTTATTGCTGTTGTCTCTTGATGGTTAATTATTTTCCAAGAATGTTGAAATGTTTTCATCTTTATTTATTCACGGAGTACTACCTATGTATAAACATAAGGATGGGGAGTATCATGTGTCCCTATTGTAGCCAGCTTAATGATATTTCTTAGTTATTACATAAATGATTGCTATGATATTTCTTAACCAAATTGTAATCATCTACGTAGTAGTAAACTCTTTATTTCCAGGTTCATATTCTGTGAATAATCTGTACGCTTAAACAAACTGTTTGCTCATCATTACTGAGATGTTAAAATTATGTGGTTGGCACTTGGGCAGTAAACATGCTATCACAGCCACTCTGTCAGGATGATTCAGATAGTCAACACTCACGTAGCACCCCTGGATCTGAAGTGAGGCCATTATTTATGTCAACAACAGAAGTACAACCGGTGCAAAATGATCCACTAATGAAGCCCAACTCTACCCAACAGCCTATCTCACATTCACAGCAACAACCGGTATTGCCTTCTGAATTAGGCCAACGTCGTCACATTGTCATCAGTGAGTAAGTTTAATTAACTTGCTTGACCTTTTAAAGAATAGAATCGATATTTACCTCATTGTGTCATCTTAACATGAACTAGTGTTAATGTGCTGTTGAAAATAGTTACTCTTTCTGGCTTAATAGGATGATACGTTCGTTAATTGCTATACTATATTGTGAATGGACTTGTGCATTATTTTTTACAGTTTGGGATGTGACATGGGTGTGTTAAAGTCCATAAAGGCTATTTGCTCAGACTTGTTCTCTGGTTGACCCACGAGCTACAAGCGCTTGTCAACTCAGTCCCGAGAGGCTTACATTTCAAGATTCTCTGTAATTAGTTTTATACTTTATGTTTTAAAGTTAAACTCGTCAAACTCTTAAAATCCATAACAGGTTATAATGTTATATGCTTTTTCATCTTTTGAGTTGTACTTGATGATTCATCCTCTTATTGCAGCTGGAGTACACATGGGCGCCGTCAGATAATGAGAGAATGGTCTCCACCCTCCATGCGCTATTTGCTAATCGCTACCGGGCAAATTTCTCCAATTTAAGAATTGCTGCACAAGATAAGTTTATTGATTATGCTAAAGGTCAGGATCTGGACTGTACCCTCGTAATGCCCTTCAGACCGGAATTTGAATCTCCAGACATATGGCATGACTTATGCATTCTTGGAAAGTTAAAGCATAATCATATCGGTAAGTAATTCTCATATTTATTAACTAAAGTAGTAATATAAGTTATTAATTTTTTTAAACTTGGTTGTAGAGTATTATCCCATTTAATCACAATATATTCTTTGGAATCAGTATGCAAGTATGCGACATTTTCTTAAAAAGTGAAAAGTTATGGGTTGATCTCAGGTTTGCTAGATTTTATCCAAATGTGTACATTACAATGGCAAGTGTAAATTATTTGTGTATACAATGATGTGAAAATTTTACGCCTAATAGAATGAGGTGACCTCAATGGGCTTATGGGCCCAAGTCGTGATGGTTTTGAGAGTATCCTTGTCGGACATGGTTTTGGCACTAGAAATGAAGCGGGGACAAGCATTCTGGATTTTGCCTCGACATATTAGTTGGCTGTAATGAACACTTAGTTCAAAAAAGAGACTTTTACCTTATGACCTATAGAAGTGGAGTTAATAGTACCCAGATTGAATAATGTTTAGTACGATCGACTCGGAGAACTAACTACACTGACCGTAAGGTTATCCGGTTATCCCAGATGAGAGTGCAGTCACTCAAAAATGAAGTGGTGGAGACTCGAGGGGGATCTCTAATAAAGTTTTGCACCCAAAATGTTGGAGGAAGATGTATGGGGCATCGATAATGACGCACATCTGGAGGATTTGTGGTTACCAAAAGAGTCGATCATTAACAAAGTGGCGAAGTAGATAATTGAAGAATCTAAAAGATGTATACCACAAAAAAGGGACATATCTTGGTTGAATGATGAGGTGAAACAACCAATAAGGATCAAAAGAGAATGTTACAAAAAGTTTGGCAAAAGTTGGAGCGATTAGAATATAGAGGAGTACAAGAAGGCTAAAAGTAAAGCAAAGAAAGCCATAAAGGAAGCAAGAGGGAAAGTGATCTCGGAATTGTATGTAAAATTGGACTCTAAGAAATGAGAAAAAGATATTTACGGACTTGCTCGCCTTTGTGATCGTATGACTCAAGATATCGGAAAAGTTAAGTTTGTGAAGGATGTCGATCAAAGGGTATTAATGGAGGAGATCATACTTTGATACCTTGTTCAACGGGTATAAAGTGTAAGGTATTGATGATCTTACTATACCAGATTGTATGGTAAATCAGGACTTCAAGAGAAGGATCCAAACGATAGAAGTTAAAGGATCCAAAAGATCTCTTTTATCCTCTTTACTCTCCCATTTTCTTATATTTGTCTTTATTTTATCCATTTTATCTTACTTTATCTTTTTATTATTCTTATCTTTCTTCTCTTTTTGGCTCTGATGGATCGTTTCATGTTAGTCAACCCCAAAGTCTTTTGGCAATAAGGCTTGGATGTTGTTATTGTTGTTGTTGTTGTTGTTGTAGATATCTAGTAATGGTGGGCTTGTTTGGAAAATTTGGGTGCTTCACTAACATGATTGTTGTAATGCTCTTTGTGATCCTTGAAAATTACTGAACAAGTAACATCTTTTTACTAGTTTCTTCAAAACCTTTCCCCTAAATATTCAGAAAGCTCTCTGCTTTAACATTTTACTCAAAAAATTATATGCCCATGTGTTTGTTTGCATATAATTAGTGATTTCAACTAAGATTCACATTGAAAATAAAGTAGATTCGAACCAAACTATGTAAGAAGTCTACTCTTAATTAATTGTGTTTATGATGTTAACTAGAGATCTGTTTGCTTTAAAAAATTGTAGCAATCCTTGGGGAAGGTGAGGTTCCAGTTATGACAATGGGCAGGAGGTCAAAGTCACGAAGGCTTGATGGAATGGTATTCTGTTCAATCTTATTTGATATGTACTATTTATTAAATCTATACATGTTTTCGTGTTTTACTAATCAGAAATCAATTTTGAATGGACTTGAGTTACTTTTTTGGTCAAATTTGGTCACTTTAACAAATTGAGTCACAAAGTTGGATATTGCATTTGGAAGCTCAAACAGTTCTAAAAATTAGGGGTGGACATATCGGTTTTGGTTTGAGTTTGGTAGTATTTCTTTCAAGCTGTGATAGACCGAATCGAAACCGAGAAAAACCGAATAAAGCCTAACCGAACTAATGAAATTCAATAAAACTTCATATATTATTAAAAAACAACAAATCCAAACCGAACCGAACCAAACCGAAATATGGTATGATTTTTGTTTGGTAATAATTCCTCCAATCCGTTCCAAACCGAACCAAATCGAAACCGATAAAAACCGAACCGAAAACCGATCTGCTCTCCCCTACTAAAAATGATAGAAATGAGATAATAACGCGGCCCTTCAAATGTGTTATGAACAGCCTACATATATGTATGTTAAATTAAAATGGTAATTTGTAAAAACTAAAAAGTTAGGTTACAGATTTACTTTGCTTCAAAAGTATTCCAAGCCATCTCTTTAAGCCAGCATTATTGGCTCCTGATTGATATGGAGACCATGATAAAGTCGCAGTTATGGTTATTATCCCTTGGGGTTTGTTTGGAACTTAGTAAATGCTGGGAAGGAAGATATATGTGATAATTTTAAGGAAATAATATATGGAGCAGAATAAAGACTAGGAATTAATAGACTAAAGTGTAATATTATTAAAAAATATTTGTATTATTATGTCATTATTTTCCAAGGTAAAATCAAACAAAAGAAAATGACTTCCCTTTGGAGTTTGGACTCTTTTCCTTGTTTATTTTATCATATACCTTCAGTGACACAATACACTTCATAATTTAGAGAAATTACACATAAGATGGGAAAAAAATATTGTCTGAGTGACTAAAAAGTGAACAGTTTAATAATTTCAATAAACAATACTCCTGTATTTTGCTCGAAAAGCTCAACTTCAGTTAAACTACAACATTTTGATTCAGAGTGACAAAGCGAGGTGCATAAAGGAATTAATGATTTTACTATCGTTACTTTGGAATGAAAAGTACTAGAACATGCTTCATTACCTCCCGTATAATGAAGTTGCCTATTTCAGTTTTGTCCTGTACAAATGCTATAATGTCCAGATGTTTGAATGTTTCTTCAAGCTTTTCTATAAAATTAATGCTAACAATTCCAGCAGAACTTGTTCTATAAAATAAAAACTGGTGAGAGAGTTCAATGATTATGTTATGCTAATATTGTAGGAATCTAGGGAGACACAGGAGCGCAACTCTCATGCCGAGGCACTCATGGCCAGAAATGCTGAACTTAGGATTGAGTTTGAAGTGCTCATGACGATGCAGCATGATTTCAAAACCCAGATAAGCAATATATGGAGTGCTCTGGTCAGTATGGGTGTGGTTAACCCTAGTATGAGTCCATCTCAGATTTTTGTTGTTGGGGGATCCTCATCTCAGAATCAGCCATCGTCAACCTCAGCCACCAATGTTCAAGCAGCCACAACCTCAGCCGCCAATGTTCAAGCAGCCACAACCTCAGCCGCCAATGTTCAAGCAGCCACAACCTCAGCCGCCAATGTTCAAGCAGCCACAACCTCAGCCGCCAATGTTCAAGCAGCCACAACCTCAGCCGCCAATGTTCAAGCAGCCACAACCTCAGCCGCCAATGTTCAAGCAGCCACAACCTCAGCCGCCAATGTTCAAGCAGCCACAACCTCAGCCGCCAATGTTCAAGCAGCCACAACCTCAGCCGCCAATGTTCAAGCAGCCACAACCTCAGCCGCCAATGTTCAAGCAGCCACAACCTCAGCCGCCAATGTTCAAGCAGCCACAACCTCAGCCACCAATGTTCAAGCAGCCACAACCTCAGCCACCGATGTTGGAGTACCAACCTACGATGATGACAAACCAGTATAGTTCACACAGTCAGCTCTCTGGGATGACTCACGCACATGCGCAGCGCAATCATTTTCCTTCACAGTCCAGCCCCAATATCCACCCTCGAAAGCCTCTTCTACTCCTTTGATCCGACTGACTCGAGATGACTCATCATGCTCCAACAGTTTGGTGACACTGAAATTAGTGATAATGTAAACGCTATGGAGAACACCTTTTTAAATGGTAATGATTAGTGGATTTGTTAAGAGCTTAGAAATAAATTAAAGTATACATTTCTATTTAAGCGAAAAGAATATCTTTTGCACTACTTTATTTTGGTCTGCAAAGTGTACTGTTTAGTGAAAATTTTGATTAGTAAGTTTTGCATTCCAATTTAGTTTCTCCAACCCACTAATGACCCGTTTCATTTTTTTAATCAAAGTTGAAGTAGACAATTTTTCCCATATAGTTTTTTCTAAACTTTATATGTGATTTATGTTTTAGGCTTAAATACATTTTTTGTCTCTGCAAAATATGACACATTTTATTTTAGATCCCTGTAGAATATTTTTTTAATCATCGTAGTAGTATATACTTCCTCCGTCTCATTTTAGTTGCAACAGTCAACATTTCACGTTTGTCAACGCACAACTTTGACCGTCATTATATTTAATTCTGTATTAGTCAAAATAAAATAAAAATCAGATTATAAAACTTAGGAATGAGACAAATTTAACAATAATTTTCAAAAAAAAATAATTCACATACATTAATAAATAAAATGTAGTCAAAGTAAAGTACATGAATAGTGCATATATTCCAATGTTGCAACTAATGCGATACGGAGGATAGTACATTTTTATTTTAGTCCATTTTTAACTCCAAAGCAACTATCTTCAAAAAATAAGTCATTTTAGAGACTTTTCATTTTATCTTTTTGTAACTTTTTTTATATCTTAATATGAGAGTTAATACAATATAGAACTAATCATTCATGTTTTTAAAATGCGGAGAATGTTTTAACAACCTTCAAAAAAATAAAAATACACATTTTGTGAATCCAAATAATAAAGAATCAAAGAAAATTTATTAATCAGATTATTAGATTGTCAAATGTAGGTTATTATAATCGGTAAGCGATTAAAAAGAAAAATAACATAAGAATGGCACCAATATTATTTATGAAGTTTGCATAGACAAAAATATGACCACTTTACAATCGGACAAAAATGTGACCATTTAAAATATTCTCCCAACCCCAACCAATCCCGTCGATCTTTCTTCGGACGCGCAAGGTCTTCTCTCTTCTCGTGCAGGCATTTCTCTCTCCGCACCGGAGGCATCTTCTCTCTTCGCGCGGCCATGGTGCCTTCCTCTCCGCCTGCACAAGCCACCGGCGGTGGCACATCGTTTATTTTCCTTCCTCTCTGCACAGGGTTGCAGGTGCCTCTTCTCTTCGCACGGTGGCGCCATCCTCTCCGGCGCTCGAAGCCACCGGTCCTCCACTCTGGTCAGCGAAAACTAGCAATCGTCCAACCGTTCATTCTAAGATTTGAGTTACGAATTGAATTTTGAGTAGGGGTAGAAAGGTGGCTGAGGCTGAGGCTGAGGCTTTGAGGGGCTGTGGTGCGGCGTTTTTTGTAGGACAGAAGTACGTCGTTGTTGGGCGGGGTTGAGGGAGGGTGTTGTGGGGTTGGGGAGAGGGTGGTGGAGGGGCGCTATGGGAGCGGGTCTGGTAAGGAAGAGGCTTGACTGGTCACGCCGGAGTTGGCCAGAGTTGGTCGGAGTTGCCGTGTCACTTTGACCGGACTCATTAGCGTCGTGTCACTTTGTGGTTGTCAACGGCGGGGGCTGGTCAGGGGCTGGGCAAGACATGGTGTTGGGGGTAGGGCGGCGCTAGGGGCTGGGGCATGGGGATGGGATGGGGGATAGGGAGGGGCAGAGTTAGTGGCCGGTCGACGGGGGAGCAAGGGGTGCCAGCGGTGTTGGGGGATATATTTGTCGGAAAAAGTCATCGAAAGATTTTCCGACGATCATAGTGAGATGTTTTCACGACGTCAGTGACACGGGTGGCGGCGGTAGTGACACGAGCGGTAGCCACAGTGACACAGACGGTGGCCGTACTGACACGGACAGTGACCACAATGACATATGAGTATATGACAATGACATTAAAATTGGGTACTGACATTTTTATCTGGCAGTGACAGAAAAAATTGACAGTGAGATTGTTTTTCCAAATATATCACCTTCTTAGTCACATTTTTGTCCTTTTGCAAAAATGATCACATTTTTGGAAATTGGCTTTAATCTAGAAATATTCAAGGAAAAAGCTCATAACATAAAGGAGAAATAATTAAAATACCCAAAACTTTGAAGGGGTTTGAGATAAACACCCCAAACTTTCACATGTAATTTAAATACCACAAACTTTATATAAAAAGTTATTTTAACACAATGATCATGTACGTAGTATTATTTATTTTCAAAAATGTAAATTTATGGTGTTAATTGCATAATTTAAAATAGAAAATTGAAAATGTTGCAATTATATAGAGTGGGGGGACTGGGGGAATACTATATATTTTACAATGGAAGTTTAGCATTTAATTGTATCTTCATGAATGCTAGAATATTTTAAATTATGAAATTAACACCAAACATTAACATTTTTGAAAGAAATAATACATAACCATGATGCTAAAATAACTTCTAATATAAAGTTTGAGGTATTTAAATCACATACGCAACTTTGTGCTGTTTACCTCACACTCCTTCAAAGTGCGGGGTATTTTAATTATTTTTCCCTAACATAAACAGAAATGAAACATAAAAAATTAATTTTGGAAGGATACAAATGAAAAGTATTATATTTGCAATGAATAAAAACATATTTAAATGTATGCTTTCAATATAAATTTATTTTCAATATTTCAGTAAATTGAACCGTTTCAATAGTTTCGGTTAGAACTAATCATAACCTGGTCCAAATAGGATCCGGCCGGTTACATGTCAGTGTGGTCTTAAGTCGAAGTTTTTATCGATTATGGTTTCGATCTGTCCAGTTCGAAATCCGGAATATTCCGGTCCAGAGAGATTAGTAGTATAGTGTTAGAAAAATGGGTTAAAAATTGCATTAAATGGTCATTTTGGGTCAATTATTTGAGTGGGTTCCACTTCCGATTTGGGTCGGGTCAAAGTGGTTTCGGATTGTCCTTGTTAAGGGCTACAATTTGATATGTGGTACACTCAAAACGGATAACGGGTGAATGAGAAATTGATTCTCAAAGTTCACTCGTTGAAATGGAAAAAACTGGGAAAATGATGAGTTTCTAGTGTGTTCTATCTCACATCGGAAAACTCAAGGGATTTTCATCCCCTTATAAATGGAAGCTTCTTTTGAGGAGTTAAGATTCCTAAAGGTAAAGGCTCTCTCTTACGCGCAGGGGGTGCCGATCAGATCCCGAAACGGAGAAGAAAAACCTCTACTCGTGTGCGCGGGCGACCTGCGGACAGAAGGTATTCTGGTCTTCTGTTCGCAACAGAAGGTCTTCTGGACCGTTACAACAATAAATTCCCAACGTCCTTCTCTTTTAATGCTACGTTAAATGGACAGTTTATGGACGATTCAATGCCCAACGGACTGGTCATTGATGTCCAACGTTCAGGTCCATTAACACCTCATTTAACACACAACAAATCCTCATATAAATAGCTGACAGGTGGTTTGCAACAACACAACACACAATACATTCCTCACGTTTTCTTGAGCTAAAAACACTTCCAGTTACTCCGAAATTTCCTAAGTGTTCATACTGTGTTCTAGTTCACCGGAACTTTCGTTTGTGTGCTCAAACGTTAGTTCGTTAGCCACCGTATCCTGAGAAACGGTCGTTGCACCGCTCCTAGCACCGTGGGAGGCGACATCGTTTCATCTATTTTCTGTTTTCTTTTAGCTATTTTATTTATTAATTAATTTTATTTAATTAATATTTCTTCATTTTTCCGAGACACACCCAACATATAGTGCATGTTATTATTATGATTTAATATTGTTATAATTAATTACGGAGTATTAATTTAAAAATCATTTCGAAATGGGGCTGTCAGCTCCAAATTTCGGGCAAACCAAATACTGGTAAACTGGTGAATCTTATATTCCCAAAATGGTGTACGATATCATTTCAATTTTGATTGAAACTAATGATTCTGATTTAAATTTTATGTTAGTTTGTAGGTCTACCAATGAATAGGGTAGGTTATACCCAACCTTGAACGACCTTTTAATGAGTAAGAATCTACATGTCTTGTTACACAAATTTGATATAAATTTCAGACTCATTATATATATCAATAAATGAAAGAATTTTTGCTTTAGTGGTTAAAACTAGTTTTTCACCCGTGCGTTGCACGGGAATTGATTTATATGCACATGTATAAAGTAATTTGATATATGTGTTATATTTTATATTCTACTTTAAGAGTGTAAGAGTGTAGGTAATATCGGAAGACATAACATAAAGTAGAATATAAAATATAACGCATATATCAAATTACTTTATCATCAGATATCACAGATTTTAATTTTCAAGGATTTGTAACTATACATAGCGCCACATACTGACGTAAGAAGATGCCTACTCTTTCAAGCGAGTGACTTTGATTCTTTTTTATGGTTATTGCATAACCAACCACTAATGGTAATTGCCTGAAACATGAATGACAATCTAATATCGGATGGTGTAAGTGTTAGCCTAGGAATATAGACCTTCTTACCAACATTTATCCAAGTCAATATTTGAGTCTCAATAATATTATCTCCAAGCCGGGTCACAATAAGTCAAGACCATTGCATAATCTTAAAGAGAAATCAATATTCGTCATGAGCATGCATGACAGGTACACCTACCTTTAACTTGATTTTATGTGCCCGAACTCCAGAACATTGTATTTCATAGGTACGTTGCATAGGTATGTAGCGATTATAGCATTAGCAATATTTTGATAATCGAGAAACACTACGTATTTGACAAAAATAATAGTATCTTTATCCACCTAAAATTAAAATAAGAGGAATTATGGTTATTAAGAAAAATGTAACTGTGTAGTTGGTATTAAATTGATAGTGTGAAAAAATTAAGAATGAAATATAATCATCCAAATATTTCCAAAAATGGTATAAGTATTGCTCCTGCATACCACATACGTGTTTGTCCGGAACATAATAACATACCACCAATAATGTATGATTGTGTAGGTAAAAAGAACCAAAGATTAAAAATGGTAATTTATGTCCCAAATTATTGAAGTGGAGCGCCAAGTATCTTGTGTTTGATGTCATCACTGTTGATCTCTCAAAGAGAAGGTCGCAAGTTTGAGTCTCATTCCAATCAAGAATGTTGGCATTAACATGAGCAGATACTGTAATAGGTTTAGAAGAATATTCCAAAAAAAATTGAAGTGGAGCTGAAATGGGAAGATAAACATGTATAATTTGGAATAGCTCCTTTGAAAAAAGATGACACCCAGTCACCCATCCCTGAGTTAGAAGCCCCCAACACCGACCGAATAGTTAATTGGAATGATGTAAATTGAACTTTAATCATAAGCTGATAGATAGCGAGTGAGGCTCTGATCCTGGTCTTTGCATAGACCCTAAAACATCTGTTGTCGAAATTTAAACTCAAGACTTACCCCTTGTGGACCCTCTATTTGCCAGTTGAGCTACGCCCATCGACAAAAAGAGTTGCTTTGTTTTTATAGTGCTAGTGATCTGATAGAAAATGGTAAGTACGAATTATTTATAATTTAATGGATTGGTAATTATTTTCATGATAATTGTTTATGATCGTTTTCTTGTTATGTTCAAGGGCGTAGTCAGAACACACAATTATACTTGGCCAGTAGAAAGAAAATTAAAAAAAAATTACACAAAACTTTTTAGCTTACAAATACATTACAGTTTCAAATTTGGGGTGGGCCGGGCCCGAGCTGCCCCCTAGCTACGCCCTGGACCCTGGTTATGTTCATCTAACTTCCAATAAAAGTGCCGATGGTTTGATAATAGAGAATTTATTATTCATATTACATGCATAAAATATGTAAATATATGTGCCAATTAAGCTTATATCCACTCTAAAAAAATCTAATATCAACTCTAAATTTCTATCGTTCAACCGCACCGATATGCATTTTTATCGTTGTTGCGCATGGGAGTACGTACAGAAGCAAGTAATGTACGTACATATCATGATATCATATTATCATGCATAACATTATTTGCCAAAATTTTAAAAGAAAAATTTGAAGAAAACAATGATAGTTATTGTTGCTTCATACTACAACCACGTACTACTATACGTAAGTGATTGCCTCAATTTAAACATCATTAATAACAGACATGCGATTTGGGAATTTTGAAAAGGTATATGTGTTATAATAATATTTCACTTTATTAGTCCCAATAATTAAAATGTTATTCACAAATGGATATCAATAGACTTTTTCTATGTTTAACCTTTTTTTTTAATTTATCATCAATATTTTTTTATTTAAAATATCTGAAATTCAATATGTAAACTTAATTAGTACTTTCCATCCCAATTTAAGGTTCTCATTTTTATTTTAAAAAATAATTACCACTCTTAAATGACAAAATACGGAGCCATGTAAATGTGTAATAGATTTTATAGGTCTTGTTATAAATGGCAAATTGAGAGGCCTCTTAAAAGAAAAAATAGTACTTGGTATTATATAAAAATGTAATAAAATTTCATGATTGAGTTTCTTAAAATTTCTAAAATAACGTCATGGTTCTTTTAATTTTTTATTGGATAGAGTTGAAAAAAATGAAATAGGGTGATCATGTGTTTGTTTTAGATTAGGATGAATGTGAACACAAGATTGGAAGAAACACAGGGTCATCACTATCGGTGTACATATTTTCTAAGGCTTGTGATATATGTCAGGCTCTATCAAAAATTGTTCGCGTGCAGTGAAATTATAAATAGGAACTAATTCCAAAGAAAAATAGAGATATCATTCAAAGGATCAAACATATATGCTTATTTTAGAAGGATCAATAATAAACGGATCAACTATGTATGCCAAATTTATTGAAAGTATCAATATTAAAATAGAATCAGAATAAAAAACAACATGAAGAGATGTTGATGGACCAACTATATATGCTATTAATCCAAAATTTATTAAAGAATGGTTTAAAGAAGCTAAAAAATAGGGAAGATTGAACTTCATTGCATCTCTAGATCGATGAACTTCTGTTTTTTATAGTTGATACTTGGCTGGAGACTGTTTCAGATCCTAGAAGATTACCTTCTAAAACTCGTTTTGAAACTGATGAGTGTGGAGTTGGGACATTTTCATTATCAAAGCAGCTTGGAGTCTGATAATTAAAAGTGGTTCAAATTCAGCCCATAAATAATGATACACAATAATCTATAATAGACAACAGAAAATAATGTTTCCATAAACTAGTACTAAAGTTGGCAATAAATTACCTCATTAGCAGATGACAACTCAGAGAGTGGTGTGGTAAGGACCAATTTCAGCAGCAATATCGGCATAGAGAAACAGCCTCTGATGCTTAGAAAACTACAATGATTGTAAGTATGTTAACTCCCAAAAAAATCTGAGGTTGAGTAGACAATGTATTTATCATCTTAAGTAACTGTTTACCTGCTTTGAAAATCCTCAATCTTAGGGATATGTTCATCCAATAATAACATTGAAACATAAAAAGAGGTGGCTACTCCTTTAGTGCCATCTAAAAGTAAAGAAGTAACCAAATGTAGCCATTATACATATAAGGCATGTTCAATCAAATTATATAAAAGTGCAAAGGAGAAGCAACACCCCCATCATTTATTTATACGACATAGCCACAGTAAGACAATAATAGGATTTTGTCTTGGGGCGGACAAATATCTATCTAAGAGGTCAACATACTCATTCCGGAGAGTACAATTAAGAACCTTATTCCTAAACACAACAACATCCCAGATTTAGTATTTTACTCTTAAAAGCGGTTATATATTAACTAAAATAGTAATTTGTGGTAGTATTTCCTTACTTGTAAATTATGAAGTTCAAAGCTACTCCATGTTGAAGGGCGTGCCTTCGCATGCTAAGGGCTTCTTTACGAGATCGAATGGATTGTTTGTCCCAATTATGTCTTCACACAATAAATATTAAAGGTGACTTTAAAGTATTCAAGTTGAGTGAATCATGCATTTCAGCCATACAAAAGATGTATACTTACCAATCTGATATGGACCATCAACATTAAGAAAATCAGAACATCTTCAAAGTTGGTGAATTTATAAGTACTGAGAGAAAACAATGGGTGTGTATCGTCTGGCTGGACCATAAAATTAATCATTTGATTAAAATAAAACTGATATGAATGTTGTGTTGGTCTCCACTCACCCACACTTTCTGTTACATTGAAGTGCATAAAGGCATATATTCTCCCTCCTCAATTTGGTCTTCAAACATCGGAATGTACTCTTGTGGTACCGTAGCTTGAATTCGTGTACCCTATAAATGTATGGTTTAGCAAATATGCAAACAATGTTTTTTTAATATATTAAAAACAAATCAGTAACTAATGTATATTGATTTCACTTTATAGCTATAATAATAGTCTGTTCATATCCTAATTAAGCTGATATCCACTCTAAGTTCCTATCATTCAGCCGCAACGCTAGGAGTTTTACCAAATACTCTCTTGTCACAGATTTGGACAGAACAAAAGGGGATAAAGTTGACACATGATTCTCTTCCACCACCAAGCATTTGGAAGAAACACAGGATTGTACTATCAATTACTCTCTTCTCACATTGCCTGTTCCAATAATAAACATGAGAAATTATTACATCTAACTTAAAGAAGGGTTGTTGAGGTACCTTATTCTACTCCTTTCCATAATTTTGTTTTTCATAGATTAAATGCTTAAGCGTATATCATGTCAAGGCTATTTTGGAGAAAGCTGCTGGAATATGTGTTAGACTTTAAAGGAAATCATACCCCCTAACCCAAAAAAGAGTCATGTTTTACTCTTTTGATGTTCAGTTATTATGAGTAATCACTTCTAGCCTAAAATTTTCATGTGGTATTTTAATTCTACTACTCTGTTATCTAGTATCTACTTGTCTGCGCTAAACACTCAGAGTTCGTCATTAGTTAATTCCAAAGATCTTGGGCTATAAATATAGTCTTCATTGTGATGCTCTGTATCATCTTTAAAAGAAAACAAACTGACAAAAATCAAAGAATGAAAATGAGTAAATAGTGAAGTTCATAGTAAGAACGAAGTGAAACACTATCACCCAAATATAAACCAAGCAGCAATACTTAACCCACTGCTCTTGAATATATGTAATAAGATATATTCAATATGTATAATACTTATGAGACGCTAAGACCTGATTGATGAGAGGCAATCAGATCTTAAAGCAAAGTTGAAAGTATGGCCTAATTGCGTCTCATCACTAAGATACTTGGCTTACTTATGACCCCACATTACTTGTATTCTATTAAGTCACCAACCCAGCATCTTGGAGCAGGCCTGATGGGCAAGACCTCCTGATCTTTGGTTACTTCGATACTTGGCTTGCTTAACACCTGTATCAGAGCTATGCGAGTGAGGTGTTCAGGCGCATCTGTCGTGAGTTTTGACAATATATCTTCCTCCCCGCTCTGAGCTCGTGGGACACATACCAGATCAGATTCGTCGAAATGTTCAATGAGCTCCAGGGTCGCATCCTTGTACCTCTAGATTTGTGCTTCTTTGGATACATATTCCCACCTAAGTTGTTTGATTACCAGCTTAGAGTCACTTTTGACCCTCAACTTCTGTACCTTAAAGTAACTTGCTATCCTGAGGCCGGAAAGCAAGGCTTCATACTCTGCTGCGTTGTTTGATAGAGGGAACACGTACCCGAGGGCATAATACATTTTGAAGCCTTCAAGGGTGATGAGGATCACTCCTCCTCCGCAACCTTTGGACCCTGATGATGAACCATCAGTCATCAGAGTCCACCAATCTTCTTCATCACGTCCCTCTGGTTCTATCACATGGCTATGATCCAAGCTGAATCTTGAGCATGATTGATCCGTCTGGTTCTATCACATCCCCAGTAAAACCCGACAGAGGGGTCTTTACAAGTTGTAGGGCTTCCTTCTGGAGGCAGATCTCCATATCATGTCTAAGTACACCACGTTCACCGAACTGCTGTTGTCTATAAGAACCCTATGGACAATTGCATCCATAACCTCCATCTTTACTACCAGAGCATCTCTGTGTGGGGGAGGACAAGGTGCGAGGTCGTCATCAGTAAAGATGATGGATTCCTGTTTCTTCTTCTTGTCGGCAGGGAGTCAGTTGATTTCGCCAATTAACATTTGATGATTCCACTTCTTCCTTTCCTCCACTGGTCCACCATAGATCTGGTTGACATGTGGGCGCTTATGTTGGTCGGAATCTTCTCCTTCCTCGTCATCCTTGACTGGGATTGACTTCCCTCTTTTTCGAGGTTGAGGCCTGCTCGTCTTTGCCTTTGATCCAGTTGTTCTTCTTTTGAGGGGGCTGCCCCTGCCGGTTCTTCTTCATGAACTGATCCAGCTATCCTTCACGAATGAGTGACGTGCACTTATCGTGAAGTGCACTCAAAATAATTACAATACAATGATTATACGTAGTATAACGAAGTAAGGTTCGTATCCACAGGGAAAGGAATACTTTTCTTCTATATAAGTAGTAACAAGGGGGGGTTAGATTTGTTTGATTTAAAGAATACTAAGATGAACAACCTATATGAGTTTGATTAATAGATGTGGAGACTTGGTTTTGCTTTTATCCACTTAATGAAATGTTCGTCGATCCCGACTATATCTTTAACTATCTTCCTCTCGAATACTCAATCGAGGAGTATATCCAATTCATCGAGGGTAGTTATTAATAACGAGATGCGTTCATTAATAAAACTTACTATCGAGTCAATATAGGACAAGCGCCGTATATTAACTTGATAGTAGCAATAAACTTAAGATGAAAACGATTGAGATTGATAACCTCAACACAAGCGGTTTATTGGTTTAATCAATATAATTAATTCCCCTTGCATATTAACCATGAGATGCATGCATTAATAATCCAAGTTTACTACCGTTGAAAGAACCGGATTAATAACAAGCGTATTAACCGATTGATTCTAGTAATAATTAATATGAGAAACAAAACTAGTTGATACTTTAAGTAATGTTTAAAATATTAACATGAAATATGAATATGAATTAATTAATACTCAAGGAAGAATATTAAAGATTGTGAATCCTACTATGATTAATATCAAGATGTTAACTAATTGTCATCTTAGTAACACTCCCCAATATTAACATAGAGGAAGAAATAACTATTACTATAACCAATGTCAAGATGTTAACTAATTGTCATCTTAGTAACACTCCCCAACTTTGATATAGAAATAGTATTTTAAAGGAAGAATTAATATTCAAGGAAGAAGATTAAAGAAAATAACTCACAACTTACAAATTCATTAAGCTTCAAAGTAGCAAAACCAAGATGGAAGAGTTTAGCTCCTCATTTGGAGACTAAACATGATGAAAAATATAAAGAAAGAACTATTCTATACCGAGCTTAGATGTACAAAGGAATTGGATATCTAATTGTGAAGGAAATGAGGTGTATTTATAGGCTTTGAGGATGCAGCTCGGGTACCCGATCGGGTATATGCAAGGTACCCGATCGGGTATGTGTAATACCTTCAATTCGAGGTATACTCGATCGATCATTGCCTAAATTTTATAAGCATACCCGATCGAGTATACCTTTATACCCGGTCGAGTATGCTTATAACTTCAGATCCGGGGCATACTCGACCGAGTTCGGGTTTGTATTTGAAGGGATACCCGATCGGGTGTGTCGGTGTACCCGATCGGGTATGGACATTTGATCGTGGTCCGAATCTTCTCCGCATGATCCTTTGTCTTCGGATCTGATCCGATTTGAAATTTCAACAAGATACCCGATCGAGTATAGGTCATACTCGACCGGGTATAGACCAAAAATTCAGGATCTTCTTTCTTTTTTATTTTTGCACCTTCCTTCCACTTTTTGGGGTTCACCAACTGTCCTTTGAGTTGATCAAGACCTGTTTGAGCTCAGAATAAACCTAATCTAAACAATTTACAAGAATTTAACAAACTAAACTATTACACCAAAAGTGTGTAATTTCCAAAGTAAAAATCAATGAAAACTAACTAAAAACACAAACATACAAATGGAAATTACAAGCGTATCAACTCCCTCACACTTAGTTTCTTTACTCGTCCTCGAGTAAAGTCAAATGTTCACAAGTGTTTAAGGTTTTCAAGGTTTCAACAATTTTACAAGATAAAAGCACAAAGACCACCAATGATAAAATATGAGTTTTAAGTACAAATATTATATTGGATTTTATGGCCTTCTAGTGCTCATCTTCTCTTCTCCTCCTCTCTTCTTCTTCCTCTTCTTCTTCTTCCTCTTCTTTTCCTCCAAGGAGATGAAATGAGTGCCTGCAAGAACAAATATTTCTCTCATATCTCTCATTTTGCCTAGGAGCCTTTTCAGGTTTTCATCCTAGCGTCTCTTTTCATTTTCCATTCTCCCCAACTCACTCATTTTTTCTATAAGCCTTTTTTGCTTAGATTGCCCATTTTGTTGGGTTTTCAACCTAACTATCATTTCTTTTCTTTTATTTATTCTTTTTTTTGAATACCAATGGTAAAAGAAATTCATGCATAGTGAAAGGGAATAAATGAAAATACATACCATAAGAGTCTCTCCCTCACACTTAGGCCAAGCACTGTCCCTAGTACCCACCTTCTCCACCGTAGTAGCTGCCTCCGAAGCCGCTCCCTTGCCCGCCATCGCCCATGTATGTGTCCCCGCCATCTCCGCCGCCGTACCCTCCACCCCCGGAGCTAGATCCTCCAAAGTTACCCCAATTAGTGGGGTCATACCACGAGGGTGGTGGAGGGGGGTTCGCCATGGTCTGAAAAGATCCCTGCTGGGCCAAGTAAGAGTACATAGGTCCGTAGAACCTATGTTGATCTTCTTCATACTGATGCCTGTCGGCTTCCCGGAGTTCCTCCAACCGTTGAAAACCGGCCCTTTGCTCCTCCTGTATTTGGTTGAGCCGGTCTCCCATAGCCATGTAGTTCGTGTTCATTTGATTGTACCCCGTAAGCAATTGTTGTTGACCCTCCAAAAGTTGTTGAAAGAAGTCAGGTGGTGGAGGGTTTTGAGTTTGTTCGGGGATGTCGGCGTCCATGTCTTCATGGCCATGGGTAGTTCTTGGTTGGGTAGGAGGAAGTATTTGAGAGGCTTGAGGTGTATGAGCCAGTTATACATATTTTTTGGTCGTTCACCACCATAAACTGTATGGGAAAAGGTTGTACAACCTGAATGGCCTAACCAAGAAATGTTCATCAATCAATAGTCGGGTATAGGAGAGTTGTCCGTATACCTGAACTTGGTGGCTAAGTGCATAACTACCCCACCCACAACAATAGTGCCCTTGGCTGCACTTTCCTTTTTCAAATGTGCCCACATAAGATTGCACAGATTGAAGTCCACATGAACACGGAATAGGGCTACAGACATCAGGCATACATCCCCCATCCTAGTGTGATGGTTGTTGGGACGTCCAAGCAAGCAATTGGCAAGGAATTTCAAGAATAAGTGGAGGACGGGATGTTGGACATGACTAATATACAGTTGGGAGGAGCTAAATTTAGCTTCCCCGGTCATCTTTGTCCACAGGAAATGGCTGAAAGCGGTATTATCAGATATGGATTTTTGGTAGGGAACCGGAATACCAAAATGTTAGGCGAACTCAAGTTTCGTTATTGAGTGGTTTTGGTTAAACAGACGAAACTTGAGTCTATCATCCCTAAAATCAGCTTCATCGGTCTCAAATTGCACCGAACTCATGAATTCATAGATTATTTTTTCATTAGAGTTGTATTGCATTTTGAATATACGATCCATGCTCAACTGATGAAAAAAATTCCTAGTGCTCTTATACACTCCAAATTCATTGAGAGCATCAAGGCATAAAAAACGGGAAGGTTTTACTTGTCTTGCAATTGTGGTGAGGAAACGAGTTTGGTGTTCGTTGTCGGTGAAGATTATGTCCTCGTAGCCTGGAATGGGTGCCATAGCGTTGGAGCTTTGCCCATTATCCTTCCTTGATGCCATTTTTGGAGATTTGCAAGCTTAAAATCTGAAAAATTGAAATTTGGGGTAGGGTTTTTCGGACCTTTTGAAACTGGGGGAAAGTTGGGTTGGTGGGTATGGGTGTGTAGAAGAAGGTGAGGGGAGTATTTTGGTGGTGGAATGGGGTGATTTGGTGAAGAAATGAAGAAGATATGGTAGAGAGAAGGTTTGAAAATGGAGATTGGGGGAGAGGGGTTCGAAATTGGGGTTTGGGATTTGGGGAAGATGAAGTGTTTCGGGCGTATTTGGGGTTAAAACGCCCGTATACCCGATTGAGTATGGGTTGTTACTCGGTCGAGTATGGTTGGAAACCAGGATTTTTGAATAGACTGCCTCCGGTACCCGATCGGGTATAACACAATACTCGATCGGGTATGTGTCTTTTTCCACGTTTTGAGGCCTGTACTCGATCGAGTGTGGGAGTCAGCTTTCTTTAACCTTAGCCTTTCTGTACATACTCGACCGGGTATATAGTGATACCTGATCGGGTATCCTTTGTTTTGCACTTTTTGAGGCCTGTACTCGATCGAATGCTGGGAGCAGGTTCCTTTTAGCTTTTCCTTTCAGTGTATACTCGACCGGGTATGTAGTGATACCCGATCGGGTATCCTTTGTTTTTCAAATCTCGAGCCCTGTACTCGATCGAATGTGGGGATCAGTTTCCTTTGAACTTCGACTTCCTGTACATACTCGACCGGGTATATAGGGATACTCGATCGGTTATCCATGCTTTCTTTCAAAAATGAATATTCCTTCGATCAAGTAATGCCCGGTTCCCCTTCTTTTGGCCATACCCGACCGAGTATAAGGTGGTACTCGATCGGGTATGTCCCCAGATGCTTCAAAACCTGCATTTTTTTTCTTTTGCCTCCAAAACCTGTGATTAGTGCCCTCTCTATCAACCTCTCAAAATAGAAACTGGAATTTTGACAGGGGAATTAACAAAAATAACGTACCTTGCTTGGGTTGCCTCCCAAGAAGCGCCTTAGTTAATGTCGCGGCACGACGCCATGGTTGTGTTCATTCTTCAAATATTGGATCGATGAGATCCATGCATTCAACGCTTTCTTTTGGGAAACCTTCAAGGAACAGTTTGAGTTGATGTCCGTTAACCTTGAGGATTTTCCCGGTGTCGAGGCTTTTTATTTCAACTGCTCCATGGGTGTAGACTTTGACCACCTCGAATGGTCCTTCCCATCGTGATCTCAATTTCCCGGGGAAAAGGCGAAGGCGTGAGAGAAAAAGAAGGACTTTGTCTCCAACTCGGAAATCCTTTCTTATTATCATTTTATCATGTCATACCTTCGCCTTCTTCTTGTAGATGGCAGCATTCTCATAGGACTCTAGTCGAAGCTCCTCTAGTTCTTATAGTTGCAGCCTCCTCTGTTCTCTCGCTTTTTCCATGTCGAGATTGAATGTTTTTACCGCCCAATAAGACTTGTGTTCTAGTTTGACCGGAAGGTGACAGACCTTACCGAACACGAGTCTATAGGGTGACATTCCAATTGGGGTCTTGAAAGCGGTTCTGTATGCCCATAAGGCATCATCCATGCGTAGACTCCAATCCTTACGGTTTGGATTTACTGTCTTTTGAAGTATAGACTTCAGCTCTCAGTTTGATACCTCGGCTTGACCGTTTGTCTGTGGGTGGTAGGCGGTGGAGAGTTTATGAGTGACGTCATATTTCTTCAACAAGGCACTCACAATTTTGTTGTAGAAGTGAGTGCCTCTATCGCTTATCAAGATGTGTGGGACTCCAAACCTTGAGAAGATGCGGGTTTTGAGGAATTCCGTCACAACTTTGGCATCATCGGTCTTTGTGGCTTTTGCTTCCACCCATTTGGACACGTAGTCTACCGCCAAGAGAATATATAGATTTCCATGGGAATTAGGAAAAGGTCCCATGAAATCTATTCCCCACACATCAAAGATCTCCACGTAGAGCATAGGAACTTGTGGCATCTCATGTTTTCGAGAGATTTTGCCCATGCGTTGGCAATTATCACAAGATTGACAATAGACATGGGCATCTCGAAATAAGCTTGGCCACCAAAAACCGTATTCAAGTACCTTCATAGATGTTCGTTTCCCTCCAAAGTGGCCACCACATGATTGTGAGTGACAAAAAAGCAAGAATGGATTCAATTTCTGTTTCGGGAATGCACCTTCGAATGAATTGATCTTTGCAATGTTTCCATAAGTATGGTTCATCCCATACGTATTGTTTTGCATCATGCTGGAGTTTCTCTCTTTGAGCTTTGGAGAAGCTTGGTGGAAACCTGTTTAGAACAAGAAAATTAACAATATGAGCGTACCAAGGACGAATTTCCTTAAGAGAGAAGAGGGTCTCATCGGGAAATTCCCCTCGTATATCGTCTTTGATATGATTATTTCTTTCATCAAGGACCAAACGGCTCAAGTGATCGGCCACCAAGTTCTCCATGCCTTTCTTGTCCTTGATCTCAACATCAAACTCGCTCAAGAGTAGTATTGATAAGTCTGTATTTAGAAATGCATTTGATGCGTGTTGGGATCGGGTTTGATGGTTTTCCCTAGCTTTAAGGTGTTACAAGTCTCAATTTTAGCTCAAGTTATGTTTACCGGGCGTTGGTTCGAGTTTTGTGTTATTTGGAGTCAAAATCAGGATTTTAGAGTTCGGCACTGGCACATGAGGAGACATCGGGATGAGTTGAAAAGCATTTGAGATTGATTTGAGAGCTATGGAGGTCAGCGGGAGGTTTACGATGAATATTTGATGATAAAAGAGCTCTAGGATTGGCTTCAGGATCAAAAGAAGATGAATGAAGCTTGAAAACGACGATCAGGATGACCTTCTGTCAATCATTCAAGCATATCTATTTGTAGAAACAACTAATGGACATGATTAAAGATGTATACGAAAGACAACTTCAAGGGCTACAAATCATATGAAGACACCATTACGAGAATAGGAGAGCAAGAAGGTGAAAACAGATGACGAAGTCAGATGATCTCTGCTGCGATTTCAGAATGACACCTTCCACCGTTTTGATTATATGTCTTGATTGGATGATTCAAATCACATTCGGAAAGTTAGGGTGGATAGAGAACTTTATTATCTAAAAATTTCATGAAGGAAGTTTTGTCAAATTAGGACTAGATAAAAGGCTGAAGAACACGGACGCACGACCGTGTGTAAGAGCCAAAACCGTGGAGGAGCTACTGCCTGCTACGCACAATCGTGCGTAGCCAAGTACGCACGATCGTGCGTAGCCCCGAGTTACGCGCTGAAATTTACCACATCGACCAGAATTGCGATTTTTCCCCTGTTTTCTATAAATAAGGTCTCCCTAACCCTTTTTAGGGGTTACGAACATTACGGAGAGGCTTAGGGACGAATTTAACACCGTTTTTACGCTATTTTCTTCCAAGACCCTGGGATTATTTGGGATTATTCTATTCTTCCGAATTCTGTTGATTCTTCAATTATGAATTGTGAGTAGTTTAATTAGGGATTTGGGATTGATGAAGGGGTTAATCATGATTGATGGATAGATTCTTTTCGATTTAATTGCATGAATGCCGTTTAATTTGTGTTTGAATAATTTAACTGATATCTTTTGTAACCTGGAACCGCAGCGAGAATTACAATTGCAAAAAGAATAAATTCAGAGAGATCTAGTTTATTCTAGGACACATTCACACACACTTAATCGTTGGCTAAGAGATTAGTAGCGATTAAGGGGCCGTAAGCTCGCTCGTTTTGGCAATAATTTAGAATCTTGTCGCATGAGAGATCTGCATGATCCCCTAAATTATTGTACTCTACGCTGCGAGAGCGGTAAGAACTTAGTATTGATTAGCTAGGCTCAATTAAATTAATTTCATGTAATTAGGCCTGATCTGTCAGAAATCTGATTACCCCGAAATCAATCCCTGCTCCTTTCGTCGTTAATTAGAGAGAACCCAATCTTTTATTTTTATCGTTCATTCGCATTAGTTTAATATTAATTCAACCAACAAATCTCGCACGACGCATTTTTTTTATTTTATTTTTAATCGCTGAATTTAGTTAATCTTTAATTCCCTTTTGTCCGTCCCTGTGGAGACAATACTCGTACTTTCATCACTATTCTACGATCTTTTTAAGTGCGAGAAAACTCACATCAGTTTTTGGCGCCGTTGTCGGGGACGGTGTCGGTTTTAAGGGTTAATTAATTTCAGCGAGTTATTTTTAGTTAGTTTTTCTTTTTGTTTTCCGTAGGATTTTTCTGTGCTAACCTTTCAGGGTTTTTTTTTAAGAAACATGAGATGAACCCATTCAACGAAATTCCTGGAGGAATTCCTTACCCTCAAGCCTCAATGGAATATTCACCATTTAAGCAATACTCTCCTTACATTCCTCCTCCTCCTCCTCCCCAATATTACACACCTCATCAAAATTACTCTCCTACACCACAAAATTATCAGTTCTCTTATTCATACCCTCCAACCACGCAACCTTGTCTGCCTAAGAATAATATTTGTCCCTTCTGTGGAGGATGCCACCATATATCTTTTTGCCCCATTAAATCTCCATATGACCATCCTTACTGGGCAATTGCATACCCCACTTCGTCCTCCCCACAACTTACAGACACAAATGTTTCAGCCATTCCTACATCTTTGCCGAATAATGAGCCACATAATCAATTTAAGAAGACACTTTCAGAGATTATGTCTGAGTACACAGAGATGATGAGGGAGAGCACTTCAGCCATAACGGAGAGCACTTCAACCATAATGCAGAGCACTTCTGCCATGATGAAGGATATAAATACTATAAGGAGACATCTGGTAGAAGACCAATCCGAGGAGACCAATATGGATGATCATGTGAGTGAGTCAGACAATGATGGTGGGAATATGATAGATGATACACTTCTTGATGATGTTGAAGACTCACCTATGTTTGAAGATGAAGAAGAAGATAATAGTGTCAAGTTGTTTTCGAAGAATACATGAAAAAGTTTGTAACAGCACAAGATGTAACAGATGAAGTCACAAATCACTGTGATTTCCATACAGAAACTCACCAGCCGTTTGATTTACCATTAGTCTCAACACCTGAGGAGGGCAAGGAGAAGATCAGTCATGATGATGGTGCTACTGAGGTAGGATTGGGTATTGAAGATGAGTTGGGAAAAGATAATCACGAGCTCCAAGAGAGTGATAGCAAGGTAGATGATCTCCATGACGAAGAAGTCCCGCTCCACATACAAGATACTCCTCTTACGTTACTCCAGGTTTGGATTTTTTTGATTCACTCCTTGAGGATGATATTCCTTTTTGTCTAGAAAGTGACAACATCATCCAAGAAGACATTCATGAGAACGGTATTACCGAGAGTTGGGATACTCACATGGAGAGTGATACAGAGTCCAGAGGAAATGCTGTGAATTTTCAATATATTTGTGAGGAAGAAAAATACTTTTCCATGCTGCAGTTCAAGTTTGATGTTGTTTCATATCCTTGCTTCGAAATATCTTTTGAGCTTCCACTGATGCCTGGAGTAATCAAAGTTTTGACTCATGCCATATGTCCATTCAAGGAGGATGTGAGGTTGATCCTTCAGTTCTGTACTGATACGGTTTTTGAAGACCATGTGATTCCTTCGTGGTTCCAAGAGTTTAAGGATTTGCGCCATCTAATGGCATTTGTTGAGAGGAAGCTGGAGACATTGATTATTAGTGCACCACTGCAGTCTTTGTTATTTGATAGCTTATGAGGTATCGTCGAGCACACGACGTTAAAAATAGCGCTTCTTGGGAGGCAACCCAAGCTTATTTCTGCACTTTTGTTTTTGCATGTTTCTTTGTTTTTGTGTGTTTTTGTATGTTTTGTTTTTGCAGCTCAGGGTTTTGCTTTGGGGATGATGTGCCGAGTATCACTTGACTTAGTTCAGTTCTGCACCGACCAGCGCCTTAGGGAAGTTTCTGCAACTCTTTTAATCACCTGTGTAATGTTGACTTGAGTTGAGATTGAGCATGTGTGACCCTTTCCTCTTTACCCCTTGTGCGTAGTGCATTTTTGGTCATCGAGGGCGATGCCAAAGTTTAAGTGTGAGGGAGCGAATTGGGCATTTGGGCAGTAGTTGTTACATGTGATTTTTAGAGTTAGCATGCGGAGGTGTTAGTTGTATATTCATAGGAAATTCATGTCAAATTTTTGAAAATTTTTCTTTAAACTGTGTCTTTGCGAGCTGGCTGACGATTGACTGTGCTTTTAGGACACCCTTGAAGTGTTTAGGCTTAATGGCTCGGGAATCCTCACATCATGGTTGAGATTAATCTTGCCATCCACCGGCCTCGTGAGATCATCAAGTCTTCTTCTGAGGTCATCGTGTCCTGGCCGGCCTGTACACGATCGAGGTGGGGAAGTGCGATCTCCACGGGCCCGCCGATGTGCGTTGATCTCATCTCTGAGATCTCCTCAATGCGCACTGCGATGGTGGGAGGAAACGGCTGCGGATGATGCTTCATCACTTTGTTCCAACCTTGATGAGAGCCTATCATGCATGGAGACCCTCCATCCTCCCACACGGTCCATCAGCGAAGCCTTCAGGGTCTGTCTAGAATGAAGAGACCTCTGAGACCTTGTCGAGGGTGAATTCCTCTGTCGCTGCGCAAGCACTTCCTCCCCATTGGGGAACGGATGGAGCCCGACGCGGGAAAGGAGGCCTTTCGTTTGTGTTGGGAACAATTCCTTGAAAGGTACTGGTTAATGTTTCCACAACCCTTTCGTTTGTGCAGGATCTACGCTTGGGATGAGATTCCCGGTGGCCGGCGTCTGGAACTTTGGTGGGCGTGTTGTGGGACGCCTAGAACTCCCAGCGCCTTGGAGGTGGTTTCTCAAGTCACACTGAGTCACCATGTTATCATTTCTTCTCCAGAAATCACTCCATCGCGAACGAGACCCCTAGTCTTTAATCACGACCTACTCCATTCGAGCACCACCTTGACTGTGTTTCCACGTGGAGTTTAATCCAACTACGAGATCTAATATACGAGAGCAAATGAAATTTAGGCAGCGTAAGACAATATTATTATTCCGGATCCGGAATTCGAATCCTTTGTAGGATATGTATATGAAGTATTTATAGACCTTAGGTTCTAGTATTCTAGTAGGAAACTGATACATTTAATGCAATTAGTTAGGATAGAGTCCTGTAACGTCTCGAACGTTGTGCAATTGTTGTTCCTTTAGGTCCACATTTCTTCTGTTATTTACTGCCGCTGCCAGATAGGTATGTACGAATGATAGCCTGCCACATAAGCCCTAGGAAGAGTCCGACCTCGCTAGAACTCCGCCCAAGTTCGAGGTCTGTTGTCCAGTCCAGCATGGTTGTGGGTTCCTCTCGCGAGTTGTATTTCTAATTAGGACCAGCGGCTATTATTTACTACCTTTGTCCCTTTTTATTTAGCCAACTTTGACTTTTCCAGTCAAAGGTGATAAACTTTGGTCCATTATTTTAAGTAATATATTTATGTAAAACTAATAAACGTATACTTTAATGATAGTATTTTTAACAAAGAACATTTTCATATCATTTTCATATTATCAATATTACCGTGTATAAATATATTTAATCGGTCAAAGTTTAACATCATTGACTTGGAAAATAGTATTCGGCTAAATAAAAAGGGACGGAGGGAAGTTTCAGGTCATTCAATTCAGGCCGAGGCCGCGGAAGAGGGAGGGGTTCCGGCACAGTAGAACCCCACATCCAAGAATCTGACCCGAACTCTCCTGTCATTGAGTCCGTTGAGTCTGTGCATTCTAGAAACTTTGGTGGTGGCAATAGTGAACAACAACGACCCAAAGTTTGGATTACACCATCAGATATGCGGAGGTAAAACTTTTGAATATTTATAACCTTTTCCAAAGTTTGGAGTCAGACTGTTTATTTTGAAGTGAGACTATTTATAGCCTAAATTGAAGTAGATCATTTGTTTAATAATGATGTTGTAGTAATCCAACTGTCCTCAACTCTATCATTGCTATCATAACAATCAATTTTCATGGGGCTTGGCACTCCTTCAAGCAGGCCGACGTTGTGCAACGTGATCGATGGTGGCAGTTGTTTGAGGTACGATAAAATGTATAACATTGTTTTTGACAAAGTATTAATGCTTTAAATGTGAATTATTTACCTATTATAAATTTGTTAACCAATTTTCTGTTTGTTTTCTATTATTAACAAAAGTACCAGTGAGAACCCTACTATGGAAATGCTATAAAAAAGGATTTGCTTCTCGAGGCTGTGAATGGTTGAGTAAAAATATAGGCCGGGCAAGATGTCACGACAAGAAGCCGCAATGGATTAGTGATGGAGATTGGTTGGTTTTGAAAGAGTATTGGGCAAGTGATGCCTTTACGAAGAAAAGTGCATTAGGAAAACGCAACCGTAACTCGGAGAAAGCTAAACAATCTTAATATCGGGGTGGTGAGGTGGTCGTATTCCGGTCACAACTCATGTTGAAAAAATGGTAAATAATGTTTGATATAATCGTTTAATTTTCTGTTTTAGTATTAATAAATGTATACTAATATAAGTTGAAGTACCTACGTCACATGTTTCTTAATGATGACATGTATACTAAATGATGATAATAGAAACCCAAGCACATACACTCTGTTACTTTAATAGATTTCTTCTATAATGTCCAAATGTGAATATATGTGGAAACGACAAACCATTTATTATTATGTTGTGAAGATAAAGTATTGATGGTTGGAAAGTTACAATGATGCACATTATTCAAGCATAACGTGCTATTTCATGATAGTCCAAGCAACAATAAATTTTGTATGGCCGAATATTATTGTTATGTAGTCATTTGATATAAACTTGGTTCTCTGTCACATGTTTCCTTATAAAAGAGTATATGATAGCAAGAATTTCACCTCAATCATGAGTTACTATTTAAGCATCTATTTTCCTTTTGTATATTTAATAATTTTTACTAGTTTTGACAGTTTGGTTGACTTACTTATTGATTGAATTGTTCTGTTTCTGTGTTAATAGACTAAGAGTTTGAATCGTCGACCGTTGAAAATTGATGTGATTGAGAAAGTGTATGTGCCGAAGATTGGTGATCCCCCTGCTTGTGTGGTTGAAACCTGAGTGTGTTTATTTATAAATCTTTATATTCTGAAATAGCTTTTTTCAGGATGTAGAACATAATCTTTTGTTTTGGCAGAACAAATACAATGAAATGAAAGAAAGCGAGCTATTTTGCAAGGTTGTGCCGAAGTATAGAGAGCGCCGGTATGGGACCAGGTCAGAGGCTGAATCGCAAGAAAGCGTTGACGGCCCGAGCCGAGGGCCAACTAAAGAGGAGATAAATAGGCGCATTCGGGAGGAGGTTGAGGCCCGCTTCGCACAGTACCGGCAGAAAGTTCAAGCTCAAATAGCCAGTATGTCTGGAGCCTTTATGGCATTTATGGAGCAAGTACGCAACAGTAACCCGTCCATCCCATTGCCCGACTTTCCTAGCTTTCGAACTCCGACACCGATGCGGATGAACGACCTGAATGGTGATTCCAATGAAGTCGAGATGGATGACATTTTCGATGAGATGGGTGGCAATGGCGCTGTGGAGGCTAGGTTGTAAATTTCAGTTTTTAAAACTTTCTGGACATCTAATGCTTTTTGGACATCCCGTGTGATGAATTGTTTTTTGGGGTTTTGTGGTTGATTTGTTCAATCTGGACAATTTGGACAACTTCATTGGGGTACTTTTTACCATGATTAACAATGTACTTGTTTATTTGGTATTCTTGTTTGACATGCTTTGGTGTTAATTTGTTCATTGTATTGATTTCTTTTAATTTAGCTTTTGCTTGCGTATAAAAAACATATACCGTATAGGTGTACATGCCGTTAAACTGTACACATGTACGATATATGTTTTAATACTACCTCCGTCCCTTAAAACATTGTCAACTTTCCTTTTTTGGATGTCTCACTAACTTTGCCACTTTCTCATTTAAGTAAAGAATTTGTGGTTCCATTTAATTCTCTCTCATCTTCACAAACCTCAACCACACAATTTTTACTTTATTAATCCTCGTGCAGGTCAAACTTGGCAAAGTTTTAAGGGACGGAGGAAGTAGTTTTCACTTGGCTCGTTTTTGAATCCTAGACAAAGTTCAAATTTGAAATTTTGAATATTCCGTGCCAACATTTTGAATTCAAAACCCCATCTGGGGTCTGTTGTGACGGCATTATCCGAGCCAAGTTGGCACGGAAATTATCTGAGACAAAAACAACAATATTATATGGACTAAATGGACGCGCAAAATAGAGCCAAAGACCATGCCAAAGTTGGAACAGATTAAAACTTCTGTGCCAATCCATTTCGCTCGAGCTGGAAGGCTGGGAAAATTATTCCGAGTCAAAACCGAGCCAAACTCATTAGTCTGAGAATATTATGAAGAATTGCGAGCCAAATTACTTACCTATAGCGAATTTGTTTTGTAGTGTTAATGGGCTGATCCCGTCGATGGGTTTTGCTTTAATTTAATCTTGAGCCATGGTTGTGATCTATTGTACCATCAATTTGAATTATCCTTGTTATGCGATATGTAATCATATTATTTTGTTTCGAGTTTGTTTTGGTATAATTGAATGTTAAGGCTCATAAAACTGAAATCATAAGCTAGGAAATAAGCTCATAAATGTGATTTGACAATGCCATATAAGTAAAGTAATCATTGTTTAAAAAAAGAGACTAGCGACTATAACTTAAGTACAAAACTTAATAAGTAAAGTAAACAATTTTTAAAAAAAAGACTACCGACTATAACTTAAGTTCAAACACTATATTTGAAAACAGTATATCGTAGTAACTATTAAGTAGTAACTATTATTGTACGAAGTAGTAACTATTATTCATATTTGTTTAAATAGTTTTTATTTTAGTTATATTTTTGTAAAAATCCTTATTCATGTTACCAAAAAAATTAAAAAAAAAAATATAAACATAGAATCATGTATCCTTTAGAATAAAGTTAGTAGTTGATGTTTAATACGTACTCCGTAAAAAAAATCTGTTCACTCATTTTGATTGCAATTAACAAATAATTTCGCAGTAACATTTTTTAGTCCGTATTTTAAAACGAACGAGGTAGAGTATGTCGTATCACATCAGATATTGTTAACAAAATCATTAAAAACATAGGGAAAAGTAAAACAGTTGGATTTCTTTCTCCAAATTTGATGTTGATCAAAACCTCGAGATTTTTTCTGGCTTGACTGCAGGATTGGCCATGGCAATATGAAGTCGGCCATGACCCTTGAAATCAAAGGAACAGTCGTGCTCCTCGGGATGCCTGTGGGACCCACAGTACGTGTAGCCGCACCTGCAGTTGAACCCCATCGTTCGAACCTTCTTCTTACAGCTCCAGCACCTATGCGACGCGCGCGGCGCCGGAGGCGGCGAGTCTTCGCCGCTGCGGGATTCTGCCGATCCATTATTCTCCGGCCGAGTGGTTCTGACTCTGAGGTCGGGCCGCAGCGGGACCAATGCGAGTCTCTGCGTGGCAGTGGTCGTCGGGGGTTGGTCTTCTTCCTTGGCAAGAAGATGTTTGTAGCACTTGGAACACCGTCCTCTGGTGGCCGCCGTCCCGAAGAAGCCACACCCGTCCTCGCAAAGAGAGGGCTGCGACGCCGCCGTAAAGCTGTCCACGCCGTTCCCGTCTGATGATCCCATTTTAGCAGCGGCGGAACCAGACAATAATTTGAGGGGGTGCTCTTATATTTTTTTTGAAAAACAATTTTTTATTAGGATAAAATAAAAACGAGTGAAAAATAATTATTAATACATATAGAGTGAGGTTCTAATAAAAAGAGTTATTCCCGTGAAAAATGAGAACGAGCGCATTTTTTACTCGTTTTGGTACACTAGTAAATATTTATTTTACACTTTTTCACAATGAGAGAAAATTTTGATTTATTTATCAAATTGTCACCGAGTTTTTGATAAAATATAGTGCATTGTTGACTGATTTTGACTCATCGGATCTCAAGTTAAATACACAAGATTTATTCTCGATCAATTTTAATGATAAGAACTCTTTTTATTTGATCCGAAACTTATATATATGTATATGTAGTGTGTTTCAAATAAAAATGCTATTATACTAAACAAAAGATAAATACTTATATTAACTTAAAGTAGTTTTAGAATTATTCTTGACATTAAATGACAACGTCCGTATATGTCATTATTAGAAGAAGAAATGATTAAAATTAATTTGAATTGAAGAAATGAGAATTTAAAATAAAAGATATAGAAATTCAAAAAGTGTGATTTAAACAACATTGCATCCTAGAGTGATTTAATTGAACATAAATAATTACCAAATGGGCTAAAGTTTAAAGAAGCAATAATGGAGAAAGCAAAAAAACAATTGTTGCTCTTGAGAATTGAACCCAGGCTATTTAGGTAGACAGAGCTCTCCCAACCTTCACTCTACCATTTGAACTATCACAACTCATACGTTCAAATAGCGAATCCATTTAATATATGAATACTTTCTGAATCGAGGCTGAGATATATACATACATATATATATATATATATATATATACACAGAACCACCGCCGGAGAAGGGGGAGCGCCAGCACCAGCTCGCCCCCACCTAGTTCCGCCAGTGCATTTTATGTATATATTCTCTTGAATTGTTATTGTTTCTTGGCCAAATGAATCTAAGGAGACAAACTGATAGCAAGTGATAGCTAAAATAACAATTCTTGGTACCGTACGCGTACGTTGAAACAAAGTGATAGCTTAGTTAGGTTTCTTGAGTTGTGAAGTGGTTGTTATATATGTAGAGGGTGAAGATCATCGAGTCGGTGGAAGCATGGCGGCTTCCTAATATTGCCCTTCTAGAACTTCTCACGTCACATCATCATGAAATCCCAAATTTTTGTACTAAATAATTAATTACTCTGTTGAACTCCATTGGTCTACTATTTTTACGGAAATTTAATCGATCTTCTACTTATATTCTCCACTCCTTAAGGAATTTGCGTGGCGGAAAAGGAACCATGGCCTTTTCGCAGTTTTTTGCACTCCTTTGGGAATTTGCGTGGCTTAATTACCAGCCTCTACAAGAATATATTCATGTTAGAAAACAGAAGAGGTTGTTGGTTGTATGAGTAGAATAAGTGATTTTAGTGAGGTGTAATGTAGATGATGTGTTTTAGAGGAGAGTTCTTGTCTCTAGAAAAGTAGTATTTTATTGATGTTTCTTGATTTTGTTTGGTATGCAAATGAGTACAATGAGTCATATTTATAGGAGCTAGATGATCATTCTAGATCCTTATTAAATGCTATGATTCTAGAGTATTCTACATCTATGTCTAATTACTCTAGATTTTACATAAGAATTCTCTAGTAGAGAATTTTCTAGAATACTTTCTAGCTTTAACTCTCTAGATCATCTCTAGCCTTTTCTACATAGAATATTCTAGATAAATGCATCACTATTTAATACTCCTCCTTGATGCATTTGTCGGTGACTCCAAGCATTCTTCGCAGAAACTGGAATCTGTCTCTAGGCAGGGCCTTCGTGGAAATATCTGCCAATTGTTCTTCTGTTGGACAGTACTTCATCTCAATATGCCCCTTTGCTTGGACATCTCTCAAGAAGTGATACTTGATATCGATGTGCTTAATACGATTGTGCTGAATTGGATTTTTAGCCATCACAATAGCTGACTTGTTGTCGCAAAATATTTGAGTCGCAGAACTTTGCAATTCTCCCATGTCTTCTAATATTCTTTTTAGCCATATAGCTTGGCACGTTGCTCCGGCTGCTGCAACATACTCGACTTCGGCTGAAGATAGTCCAACATAATCTTGCTTCTTTGATCCCCATGAGAAAATTCCCGAACCCAGCTTAAATGCGTAACCGGAGGTGCTTTTCATGTCATCTTGAGATCCAGCCCAATCACTGTCGCTATATCCAGTTAGTCGTGAGTCAGGAGTTGTTTTGTACCAAATACCATAATTGATGGTTCCTTGTAGATACCTAAGGAGTCTCTTTACCGCTCCATAATGAGTCTCAGTTGGACTTTCCATGAACCTCGAGAGCAAACTTGTAGCATACATGATGTCCGGCCTCGTAGCCGTTAAGTAGAGTAGACTCCCAATCAAACTTCGGTAATTGGTTGCGTCCGTCTGCTTTGACCCATCTTCTTTCTTCAATTTTTCATTAGGAACCAGTGGAGTAACGATGGCTTTGCAGTCTTGCATTTTAAACTTCTTTAGCATGTCCTTAATATATTTTTCTTGAGATAAGAATATGCCTTCTTCTTCTTGACTTATCTCCATGCCAAGGAAGTAGTGCATTAATCCCAAGTCACTCATCTCAAAGTGTTCATCATGTCTCTCTTAAATTCTTCAATTAATTTGGAATTATTTCCCGTGACAATTAAGTCATCAACATATAGAGAGACGATGAGAATGTCAGATTTACCTTGGGATTTGATGTATAGTGTAGCCTCGTTCTTACTCCTCTTGAACCCTTGACGGGTGAAGTATCCATCAATCTTGCTATACCACGCTCATGGAGCTTGTTTGAGCCCGTAAATCGCTTTCTTTAGACGAAGAACTTTTCCTTCTTCTTTGATGAATCCTTCTGGTTGCTCCACATACACTTCTTCTCGTAGCTCTCCATTTAGAAAGGCTGACTTGACGTCTAGCTAATAAATTTTCCATTTCTTCTGAGCTGCAAGAGCTATGAGTGTTCTTATTGTGTCCATCCGGGCAACTGGTGCAAACGTCTCTGTGTAGTCAACTCCCGGTATTTGAGCATACCCCTTTGCAACCAGCCTTGCCTTATGCTTCTGAATTGAGCCATCGGGGTTCAGTTTTGTTTTATACACCCATTTGACTCCAATAACCTCCTTGTTATGTGTAAGATCTACCATTTCCCAAGTATCATTCTTTTCTATCATTTTGATCTCCTCCTCCATTGCTTTAATCCAAACTTTTTCTTTGGAGGCTTCGGTGTAGCTATATGGCTCCAAGGAGCAAAAGTTGCATGTTTCATATATGTCAGTAGACTCATATAGGTCTGCTAGAGTTCTTACCCGAAGAGGTGGGGACTCTGGCGAGGATTCGTGATTTCTTGATGTATTAGCTTCAAAAGAGGATCTTGAAGTAGACATGGGGCTTTGTTGATCGTGATTTTTCTCTTCTGGTATTTCCTCTAGTTGGACAGTAGTTGTCTTTCTTTCAACTTTTTTGTCTCCCAATTCCAACAGGCTTGCTCGTCAAACTCCACATCTCGACTTGTCACCAACTTCTTTGTCTCGAGATTGTAGATTCGATATCCCTTGGATTTGGAGCTATAGCCAAGGAAGATGCCCTTCTCTGTCTTGTCTTCTAATTTGTGCCTTTTAACAGAGGGAACATGAATGTAGCATATGCTTCCGAAGACTTTCAAATGTTTGGCTGAAGGCTTTTGTCCCGACCATGCCTCAATAGGTGTTTTGTTTAAAACCGCCTTAGTTGGACACCAGTTTAGAAGATAGACTGAAGTATATACTGCCTCTGCCCAGAACGTTTTAGGAATTCCTTTTTCAGCTAACATAGACCTTACCATCTCCATGACTGTGCGTTTCTTCCTTTCGGATACCCCATTTTGTTGTGGAGTGTATGCTACTGTTAGTTGATGCTCTACACCTTCATCTTCACAGAACTTGTCAAATTCTTTTGAGTTGTATTCGGTACCTCGATCGCTTCTCAACTTCTTGATTTGATGACCACTCTATTTCTCCACGAAGTTCTTGAATCTCTTGAATATTCTAAAGACTTCGGATTTTTCTTGGAAAGAATACACCCATGTCATCCTAGAGTAATCATCGATGAAGAGTATGAAGTACCTGTTCTTCGAAACTGAAGGCGTGCGCATTGGACCGCAAACATCGGTGTGGACAAGCTATAGTATCTGTTTGGCTCTCCATGTCTTTTCTGTTGGAAATGGTTGCCTGTGCTGCTTCCCAACCATACATCCTTCACATACTCCTTTTTCATCCAGTAGAGGCATGTCTGTCATCATCTTCTTTTGGTGTAGTAATCTCAAGGCATTGAGATTGAAGTGCCCAAATCTTCGATGCCATAGACTCGTATCACTCAGTTGAGCCACCATCGCCTTTTGTGGATATTGCCATTGAATAGGAAAATTTCTATTATTTCCCATTTTTACTTCAGCTATTTCTTGATTATTATTCTTGTCATAAATTCGGCAAGAATTTTTCTCAAAGTGCAAGGCATATCCACTTTCCATCATTAGGCCAACACTTAGTAGATTTTGTGCAAGGCGTGGCACTAGGAGAACGTTTCTAATAAAGCGCGTACCTTTCTTTGTATCTATGACAATGGTACCTTTCCCCTTTGCCTCCACCAAATCGCCATTGCCCATCTTGACCTTTGTCTTGATAGAGGTGTCTAAGTCATGGAAGATGGTCTCGTTGGATGTCATGTGATTGTTGCACCCACTATCGATGTACCATTCTTCTTCTTTTGCTTCTATGGCTGAGTGACATGCGTAGAACATGTACTCCTTCTCCTTAAAATCTTCAGAATAGTTGGCCTGATAGTTTCTTCTATCTCTGCAATCTTTTTCTTCATGCCCGAACCTCTTGCAATTTCTGCATTGTGGCTTTCCTCGATGGTAGCAATCTTTCTCTGATTAGTCTTCTTGCATATTTTGCATGGTGTAAAGTTCGTCTTCCTCTCCTTGTTGTTAGAATTCCCATCTTTATGTGGTTTAAAGTTTTCACCATTTCTCGAGTGATTCCTTTTAATGTTGAGCTTAGACTGGAAGGCACTTTCTAATGAACTTTCGTGTCATCTGTTCAGCCTTTGCTCATGTGCTTCTAGCGACCCCATTAATTCAGTGATGGACATTTTTGATAGATCTTTTGACTCCTCAATAGCCAAAACTACTGGATCATATTTTTCAGGGAGACTGATTAGGACCTTCTGGATTATTCTCTCATCGGTTATGTTTTCTCCAAGAGTTCTCATTTCGTTGACTATATGTATAACCCGAGAGAAATAATCTTTTGCCATTTCAGAATCTCTCATCTTTAAATTTTCGAGCTCTCTTCTTAAACTTTGTAATTTAATAGTTCTAACTTTCTCATTTCCTTGAAATTCCTCCTTAAGAATATCCCAAGCTTCTTTTATCGTAGTAGCACGAATTATTTTTGGGAAAATAGTATCACAAACGGATTGTTGAAGAAGATAGAGAGCTCTAGCATTTTGCTGTTTTTGTTTCTTACGTACCTCGGAAGTTGATGCGTCGTCGCTTCCTTTTTCCGGCATGATGATTCCTTCTTCAACAATATCCCATAGATCATGTGATTCTAGGCAAGTTTTCATACGGACACTCCAATAGTCATAGCTTTCTCCATTGAACATCGGAGTTGATATCGAGAAGCTTGATGTCGCCATAATGCCCGCTTATGATCGAACCTGGCTCTGATACCACTTGTTAGAAAATAGAAGAGGTTGTTGGTTGTATGAGTAGAATAAGTGATTTTAGTGAGGTGTAATGTAGATGATGTGTTTTAGAGGAGAGCTCTTGTCTCTAGAAAAGTAGTATTGTATTGATGTTTCTTGGTTTTGCTTGGTATGCAAATGAGTACAATGAGTCCTATTTATAGGAGCTAGAGGATCATTCTAGATTCTTATTAAATGCTATGATTCTAGAGTATTCTACATCTATGTCTAATTACTCTAGATTTTACATAAGAATTCTCTAGTAGAGAATTTTCTAGAATACTTTCTAGCTTTAACTCTCTAGATCATCTCTAGCCTTTTCTTCATAGAATATTCTAGATAAATGCATCACTATTTAATAATTCAAAAGTCGGGAAAGGAAATTAGCTTAGGAAACAATATTACTTATAGGGATCAGATCTAGTGGCCGGGGTGGGATTTCTCTCTTTATGAGTCGCTGCGATGTTCCCGTTTTTGGAAGTCATTACTCTATATATATCCACGATATTTAATTTCTAGTGTTAAATTAAATGCCTTTGGCTTTTCGTAACTCAAAGAGTTACGACATTCATTTTTTAAAAATTATGATTTGATAAATTCATCGCTATTTCACATATTCCATGTCACTTTCAATGTTATAAATGTATTAGCTTTCCATTTTTTAAAAATTATAAATGTATGAAAGATAGTATAAAAACTTTCCATGCCACATTTCACATATTAGCTTTCAATCACGTAAAGCTATAATCAATTGCGGATAGTATAAAAACTTGAATCAAATAACTCCCTCCGTCCCGAAATAAACGTCTCGTTTGACTTTTCAAGGTTATTAAGAAAAGTGGAATTTTGTAAATGAAATTCCTATAATGCCCTTGAGTTCAATTCTGGGAAGGCGTTGGACTTGCGACTAATGTACAATACATCCGTATAAAGCAAAAAGGTATGTACAGTCTAAAGCAAAAGCAAGAAATGATTGATTTATTTTACAAATCCCAAATCCACACATACATTCGTTGCTACAGTAGTTCATCCGAACACAAATTAGAAAAATCCTCCAATAACAACTAAGCTACAAAATGGAGGGAAATTTTAACTTTCCCCCCAATTTTTTTTACTCCTTTACACTACATAACAGTCCACAACAGTCCAACGTAGGCTTTATGTCTGCACCAGGCCTTTATTTCTCTTCTACCTTCCTCTCCCCTCACGTTTGGAAGACCTTTCCACATGGAAGCTACAGCACATAATACTACAAATAACCAAGAAATTGTGTTATTCAATGCACATGAGCCATCAACAGATGAAATAAATGCAGATGCGGCATGAAAGAGAAGAAACATTTGAGTAAAGCAGAAAGGGACATGACAGTCCAAAAACTTGTGCTCACAATAAAAAAAGGGATTGCTACAACAACTACTCAGGTTCAGAGAAGCTTAATCAGCAAACTTGCTGTGGAGTTCAATGTAACAACACTAGTAGAAATTTGTTAAATTGCGTCACGTCATTTGAGGCGCTTAATAAACAAGCGCCTGCAAAATATACGACGTGCGGCGCTTATTTATAAAAGCGCCTCTAATATGTGTTTAATTTTTTAATTATTTAAATTTTTCGGGAACATAGCAAAGAAGCAAATACAGTTGGAGCTGCCTATAGATGTGCAAAGCCAGATGGCAGGTAAAGTGGGAAGGAAAAGCATACACTATGATGATGATTTAATTCTAGGCATCCCTTTACACAAAAGAACAACCATCAGGTCTCTGGGTATGGCCTTAGGGTTGTCCAAGAACATAGCACATAGACTGGTTCAGAAAGGTAGGGTTAGAAGTCATACAAATGCCATTAAGCCACTACTGAATGATCAGAATAAACTGAAGAGGATGGAGTTCTGTCTAAAACAGCTTCAACCATACTCTATTCCCAACAATCCCAGGTTTCAGGAATTCTCAAATGTTATTCATATTGATGAAAAATGGTTTTTCATGACAAATACATCACAAAGGTTTTATTTGGGTGCCCAAGAACAAGATCCATACAGGTTTTGCAAATCAAAAAGATTCATTACAAAAATCATGTTTATGTGTGCTGTAGGCAGACTAGTTTTTGGAGAGGAGGGAGGGGTACTCTGGGATGGAAAATTTGGAATTTTCCCCTTCACAGAAAGTAAGCCAGCACAAAGAAAGTCAAAGAATAGGGATGCAGGGGTATTGGAGACTAAGCAACTTAACAGTATTACCAAAACAGTTGTTAAAGACATGTTAATCCATCAGATTATCCCTGCTATTAAGCAGAAGTGGCCACATTTTGGTAACAAACACATCATCATACAACAAGATAATGCTAGACCCCACATTGATGGGAATGATGATGAGTTTGGATTGGCAGCCACATCAGACAACTTCATAATAGAGTTAGTCAATCAACCTCCTAATTCCCCTGAACTTAACATTCTTGACTTGGGGTTTTTTAGGGCTATACAGTCTCTAAAGGATCAGGCAGCCCCTAAAACAGTACCTCAACTAATTGAAGCTGTTCATCAAGCTTATGATGACTTAAGTGCAAAAAAATTGGACAAAGTATGGGTCACCTACCAAACAGTCATGCAAGAAATACTTAAGGTGAAGGGGGGAAATAACTACAAGGTGCCACACATTGGGAAAGATCACCTAGCAGCACAAGGACAACTACCAAGGTCAGTGGTTTTAGACAAAGTAATGTATGATGATGCAATTGCAGAACTCCAGCTAAGGACAACACATATTGGACCATCTACAGGAGACATTGCTAATAACCTGTTCACTGGTGAAGTTGAGGAGGAGGATCCACACCTTCATCACTGAACAGGGGTCCAGTTCATTATTTTTTGTGTAAATGTTAGGCACCTTACCTCATGTTATATATGTCACTTATTTGTTTTTTTTTGCTTCAGTACACATTTTGGACAGGGGTATAGGGTGTTGTGTGTGCAAGACTGAAATATGTGTTGTAATCAGTCAAACACAAGTTTTTGTATGCCTATATTAAAGTGTATTGCTTATTTTATTTCCTATTCCACTTAGGCATGACAAGTATAGGCTGTGCACCCCAAGACTGTATAAAACTCCACTATTCCAGAATACACTAAAGGCATTCATCATTACCAAATCACACTTAAGTGTAGGAATGTAAGCCGCCATAACCCAGTGGAATTGGGGGTGGCTTACACACCAACACTGAATTGAACTCCCTTTACAGAATTAGTCATTCATCATTACCAAAACATACATAACAACTAAAGGAAAGCACTCAGAATGCATGTTAAATCCACAAAATAAACAGCATACGATTATAAAGAGTACTCCTCTAGGGAAACTGCTTGTCCCAAAGCTTAGGATCCCACTTAGGCATAAACAGCTTCAACCAGCTATCAAATGAAGCTTTTTGTTCAGGCGGCCACTGATAGTAAGGCGAAGGCACCAAGGGTGGGTAATGAGCATAGGTTGCTACAACGCCATCGCCTTCCTTCGTCCCCTCACCCAGCTCTTCTTCATCTGTTCGAAACCCTTGTATCCATTCCGCCCAAACCCCAGAGATGACTTCCTCCCCTTCATCTTCCTCCTCAACACCGTCATACGTGTCCAAGACATCAGAGTACTCCGCAGCCATCACTGGTTCAACATGCATGGAGAAATTAGTCAGATCTGAGCCTTCGAATACCCTAGATTCGTTGATTTTGACGGACGAATTAGATTGTTTGGGTGCAAAGGGTTGCATGAACAAATCATCTGAAGTATCAGCAACGACGGAGCAAACCTCTGGCTCAGACGAGTCCATGGATATGACAGTGACGGAGGTCGGAGATGAAGCCTCAAAAACCTGACAAGTGTCGTACAGATGAAGATTAGGGTTTGGACAGATTTCATATTCAGCCACACCTGAAGGTTCGAGGGAGAATTCAGATGGTTTTTCTCAAGGGTTACACAGAGTGAGATGAGCGGTTGGCTTAAGGAAGGTGAGATGAGAGATGAAGGGTCAGACGAGAGGAAAGGAGAAGCGACGGGTAAAGTGGGAGAGAGGAGAGAGGTACTCCGTATAAGGATGAAATGATGGGTATTTGTGGGTGAGGGTATTTTAGGGAGTATTGGAGTATTAGGTTGCCTAAAATAGAAACGGGACAATTATTTCGGGACGGACCGAAAAGGAATCTGGGACATTTATTTCGGGACGGAGGGAGTAATATTTATTGAAGTCGTTATATATAAAGCATGGATAACTATGTATATATAAAGTCAATTTATAACAAAGACAAAAACAAATGGAAACATAAATAAACAAAAAACAACAATATAAAAAATCAATAATTGAAAACTGAACAACAAGAAACAAAAAAAATATCGTTCTCTCAACTAATTACTCGTACCATCAAAATCTCAATTAATGGAGGCACCTTATACAACTCCTGTGTTCTAAAAACCCAATAATTAAATGCGGCAAAAGTGCAAAAATGTCGACCTGGATGAGAATCGCTTCGACCAACAGAGGTCGTCGCAGACACGCGCCATCTCTTGTCATCTGCTCAATTCATGGTGTCCATTGACGTTGCTCCGCTTCCGCGGGTATTGGCCCCCTAATTTCGCTGAAACGGGGACCTGGTAAAAAGTTCCAATTGTCGACCTGGGTGAACGTAGTGGCGTGCTGCAAAATCATACCTCGTGCGCGCTAGTGTCAAAACGGCGATCCTTCTTAGCTTTGCAAATTTAGTCCTCGTCCACCTTGGGTACTTTGTTCATCTGGAAAGCTCTCACCTAGACGCCGGAGGAAGATCCACTCTCTGATCTGCATCATAAACACATTGAAGCCTTAGCTTTCTGTTCCGAGCCTAGAGACCACCGGATTGATTGCCTAGCTGGTTAAGGAAGCTGAGATGAGGAATCCTAACATAGTTCCGTCGGTTGTGCCCAATCCCAGCCACGAAATCCCCTTCTCCAGGCCCTCCGGCTCTCCCAGTTTCACCGACACGGCTACACGGTGATGAGACGAATAGACGGTCTATATTTAAAATAAAAAAAAACAAAGTTGAAAACATGAAAGTTAAAAATGAAAAAATAAAACAATTGGGCCCATATAAAAATAGTCCATTCCGGTGATTTCCACTTCTGTGTACCTTGTACATAACCCGGCCCATGGCATAACATATAGCGATTCGATAAAATTAGGACTTGTAAAACCCTTCATTTATTTGCCGCTCTCCGCGCTTACTATCTCTGATCTCTCCGGTCGCCCAATAATGGCTGCCGCCACCCCAAAAGCCGTGAGTTTGAAGCTGCTCATCGACACGAAGGCCCAAAGAGTCGTTTTTGCGGAAGCAGAAAAACTGTTTGTGGATTTCTTGTTCTACCTCATGTCCTTTTTTGGGATAAAATGTAAATATATATACCCAGAAAAATAACATAGTACAATGCATCAAAACTATCTAAGCTAGTCTATACTAGCTATAAATAGTATCCAAACCTTCCCCTACCTCAGAAAAGAAATATAAACTAGCACGGGACAGGCCCCGGTTTAGTTCAAAACAGTCCATCACAAGCATAAAACAAAAATTCAAAAATCTTCGTAGTCTTTTTGTGGCTTCATTGTTATAATAGTTTTCTTTGTTCCATCTCTACACGTTATCTCAACCTCGTGAAACATCTCCGAGTCCATAGTGTCACTCGATTTCTCACTTGAAGAGTCCTCCTCTTCGGAATCCGCACGGTCGGGGTTCTCCACCTCGATGTTACTTGGTTCCAATCTCTCAACAACCTGTTTTGTAGGCTGGGCAGCAGGCGGAGGTACAACAACAATCGCGACAGGAAGCTTGGAAGGCCCCTGAGCATGTTTCTCAACCATGGCAATCCCCTGGGCAATTTTTTGTGAAGACCCGGTCGGGTCTGGTCCGTACCCGGGCGAGTAAGGGACACAGGCAGCAGTTGTTCCAGGCTGGGCACATGGCCCGGACGGGCCAAGGGCATACCCTGTCGGGTTTGACCCTTGGGCAGTTTCTGCCGGGCCAGTAAGCTCAATCCCTATTTTTCCATTCTTTTCCAAGCTACAATCATTCTTTCTTGCTACATCTTCCCTCTTGGCTAGCTTCTTACAAATAAATGGGTGATGCCCAAATTCTTTGCAATGAAAGCAAAAATTAGGAAACGTTTCATAAACCACACTTTGTTTAATTACCTTTCGGGAAGGTAACCGTATAGGAAAGTGTAGTGGTGGCGGCTTGGAAACATCAACCTCTATCAATACTCTAGCATAATCATTGTTTGCCCTCTCTTGAGTGATTTTGTCCGTGGTTATTGGAATCCCGACCATAGATGCCACCTCACTCATAGCCTCGTCATTCCATAAACTCATTGGTAGGTTAGGGAACTTTATCCAAATTGGTATTTTTAGAAATTCCTCATCCTCAAAAGTGAAGTCCTCCGAAAGTTCTTTAAGCATTAGGAGTTTCCCAAACACCGTATAAGGTCCTTCATGTAGTACCTTGGCTCTATCCTCCTCATTTTGGAACTTAAAAATCAACCAATCTTTATTATGAGACCTTACTAGGCATTTAACTCCCCATGTAGCTTTCATAGCGTGAACCGCTTTGAGTCCGGGGAACTTTCCCGTGAAGAGTCCCACTAGACAATGGCTCCACATCTCAACCATCGAGGGTAGTGTCCGGTCACCAAAGTCCAAAGTATCACCTTTGGGAGGGACGTATCTCAATTTGATGTCGTGCTTTGGATCCCGATTGTCCTTAAAAAGAGCATTCCAAGGAGTTGTTGCCGTTTTTGCAATCTGCCCAGCATTAGGATCCACCTGCGCTTTGTGCTTTAGAGTTTCTGCCAAAGTACTCTCTTTCACTGCCAGAGTTTTAGCAGCAGGTGTCTTTGCATCAGGAGTCTTCCCGGCAGGTTCAGTAACCTTCCCAGTAGCAGCAGCACTGCCCAGCGCCACATTCTTATTAACGCCCAGGGATTTTGCAGACTGCCCAGTAGCAAGAGCAGTTTTAGCATTGTTTCCAGCCTTAGTAGCAGATTTTTCATTCTTAGTAGAGCTTAGCGTAGGAAATTCATCCTCAAGCCCATCCAGCAGCTCAAAACCTGCTCTGGACCTGGTTATTCTGGCTGAATACTCCCCCTTGTTCTGTTTGATTTTAACCATCTCTGCAGGTCACCCCTGAAATTCGTCGCCCCTGAAGCTAAAGCAGAAGAAACGGCGCAGGTGAATAGTACCCGAAATCTGTCCAGAAATCTGCAGTTCCACTGACCAACCTTCCTCGCTCAGAAACAGGGTATGAAATCAAACAAGTTACAGAACCTCAATTTCAGAATCGGCAAGTCTGAAAACTAAGCTTTAACAGAATACATACGCTAACAGCAACAATCGCGAACCAGAACATTTTTAGGTTTAGAGCTGTAAACTAACATTGTAAATCAGAGAGTTTCGATTCAGAAACACTAAGAAATGAACTGGAATCAAATAATCGTGAACAGTAAAATCAACGCCTCAACATCGCGTTTTTGAGCTTTTGGCCGAAGTACATCGTTCTAAAACCAAATCCAAGGTCAGATAAGGAATTAGGGAGGACTGACGACCAATAACAACAAAAAACGACAATCTACCTCATGTCCTTGCCGCTGGGAACCGTCATCAAACTCATATCCCAGGAATCCATGGTGGGGGCACTCGAAAATGTCTACGGCAGTATCGCTGAACTCAGCGACACCTACTTGCAGCCAGACATGAAAAAGGACTCCTTCTTGAACCCTAAACAGCCGTTTCTCTCTCCTGATGTTCCACTCCTCATGCCGGCCGACTATGGTGGCGCTAATTCAACGGAGACCAAGAAGCTTTACGTCTGCAGTGTCGTCAGCGGCACTATATCCACTGCTTATTCCATCCACCCTAATGTTGTTTGTTCGAACCGCAATACTATATATTACTCGGGTGATGGGAATACTATTTGCCCTGGGTGCAATCGAGCTATGAGCACCGTGGCGACTTACGTCTCTCTGGTAAAGAAGGCGGTGACGTCTTATTTTGGGGATGAGGGTGGTGGGTTTGTGAGAGGGGTTGTGAGTTATATGGTGATGGATGACTTGAAGGTGATGCCTCAGTCTACCATTACTGCCATAACCACACTCAATGAAAACAACGTTAAGGACTTTGGATCTCTTGAGGTCAAGGTTGTCCATTTGGAAGCTAATGTGGTATGTACTTGTACTGTATTCAGGCACTATATTAGTATATATGTGTATACATGTAGTTCAGTATTTATATATTACCTCGTTACCAATTTGTTTTGCAAAGTTGGTAAGTCAACATTTTTTTTGTCTAACAACAAATGGTAAACTTAAATCCTCCTCCTTGGTCCTTATTGATAATTAAATTAATTTTAATAATTAAAATTTACATATTTAGAAAAAATTAAGCTCTCCGCAAAATTGCAAAATCCAAATTAAAATCTAATTAAGAATTGATATTCTAATTAAGTGAATAAAATGAATCTGTTTGACCCAAAAAATTCAAATTTGCAGCTCAATTTGGGATGAAGGGAGTATGAAACTAATATAAGTAGCTAATGCCTTGAACTGTTCTAGACATTGAAGTGTCATTTAATTAACTACGTGCATTCTAAGAATTTGGTAGTTGGAGAATTAAGAAAAGGGAAAATTATGATTACCCACCTAATTCTTTCATAATTATCAGTTCAACCTATACTTTTAGAAGGCAATTATTTACCCCTTAGCTTTGATTATGGTTGTAATCCCCCTCTGGGTATTACTTTGACGAAAAATACCCTTAACTAGGGATGGTTATTGATTTTGATTTCTGCCATCTCCGTGCTCTTTGTAATATATGGCTGAAACTTTAAGGTGTAGACATCTTTTGCCTCTATGGCTCTTTAGCCTTCTCCTTTTCGCTGGAATTCTCTAAGTGACTAAGTTGCAAGATTTCACTTTTGTTTAGGCAAAGTGCTGCACTGTTATTTTTCAATTGTTTCAGATGTTTCGAAAATGCCTTTGCCAAAAAAATTGTTTCGAAAATGCCTAAAGCTAAGGGAGCTGGAAATAATTTTGGCCATCTCAGTCCCTTTTGCATCTCTAGAAACAAAATTTGTCTTCTGGGGCCCAAATGTAGCTAGCGTGGCACCGTTGTTCTATTCCCTCAATATTAGGCATTTTGCAGAAGTTTATAAGGTGCATCTCAATAGGTTCTGTTTGTATACGTGGCTACGTTCTGCTTGGAAGTTTAAGCTCTTGTTTTTTACTCCCTCCGTCCCGCTAACAATGGGACAAGAGGGAGTGACACACAAATCAATAAAAAGTGGTTTATGTGGTCGATAATGAATTGATAAAGTAAGAATAAAGTAAGAATGATTTAGAGCCACACAAACTTTGCCAAATTTGGTATGAAACAATCTTAGTGGGATGAACCGATAAGGTAAAACGGGACAATAATAGCGGGACGGAGGTAGTACTATGTAATATAATTGGCCCTATGCCCCTATGTAATTTTCTTAAGTTTATTTTGTGATTTAAGGCCTATCTAGTTTTCATTTGATGTTGGAAATCAATGAGCATTGAAGCAAAAGTAAAGAAACAGAGGAAGGTTTGCGAGAGTGCCAAGGAGGGGCTTTATTTTTTTGTTTTACAGTTCAGTTTTAATAGGAGGCAAGACAATACTTCTCCTGATTAAGAGGCAAATGACTGAAGATTAAGGGAATGGAGATTTAAACATAAATCAAAGCTCAAAGAGGTATATAATTGAGTTTTAAAAATACAGGGTTGGACTAATAATTATGAGCAAATCAAAATGGGTAAAAATCATAATTTTCCCTTAAGAAAATCTTCATTCTCATGCTCAACTATACAAGATTATACTAGCCCTAAACAAACAAGATCCGAGTACACTTAAATGAATCATACTCTATACTAGTATTAAAATTAAATAGTAATACTGATAATATATTCACTCTATCCCAAAACAATCCCTATACATGAGAAAGACATTGTAAATTTTCCCAAAATCATTCCAATTAAAAAACATCATGTTGTAAAAATCATGTCAAAACATGCATGCTTTTGTTGCAGGGAATGAAGTTGCTGAAGGCGTCTTTACAGACCGAATCTGTTCTCACAACCGTCTTCCTTGGGAAATGAAGTAGGTGCGGTAGCCGGTACATATTGAATGAAACATCCTGACGTGAATGATCTGGGCTTGAATGGTTGTCTATTGAAGTTTGATTATTATTTCTATTTCTAATCAGAGCGTTCTATCATGTGCAATTGTAGCGCGCATGCTATGCACTGCATGTATATTATCCTCTAGTTCTTGAGAGTCTTAGAACAATATATGCAAGGGATCCTTGTCCGTGCCAAAATTGATAGTGAATTTTCCGCCCTATAACTTCTGTGCCTAACGCCATGCCAAATCCCTTCCAAAAGTGTATCGCTTGATACTTGCTAAAGTATACGCTAACTCCTGATAAGATTATACGTAGTACTCGTATTTGGCATTTTGGCAAGGAAAAATGTGTACCATGGGCCGGGCTCGAGTATGATTAATTAGGTCAAACAGAACATTTTTGTCCCAACATTTTTCGAGTCATAATCTGTGACAACATTTGATGGGTCTATATACCCAGTCATACACCTTGGGCCATCGCCTTTTTGTACTTGGCTTAGGCCACTAGGAAATATTGGAGTAATTGGACCCTAGAACAATCATATACTCCCATTTGTACTTGCATTCTTTATGATCATTAATAAATTAAATTAAACCACGAAATCCCCTCTTACTTTTGTACTTGGTCTAGCACTCTAGCCTAGGCATGGACCGGTTCTGGGCCGGGCCGGGCTCCGGGCCGGTAGCGTTCGGAATTGGCCCGGGACTGGGTTGGGTAGCATTTTTTTGGCTTTTCTAATTAATTCCTACTCCCACCCCCACACCCTCCAAAACACCCAGCCCAACCTGTCTACCACCCAAATACTTTGAAAAAACAAATTGGCTCGGACCGATCTTGGACTGGTCGAGCCGGTTCCAAAGAAACTTGCAGCCCCAGCCCGCCCCCAAAACACCCATGGATCAGGTCCTAGGCCCGGTCCCGGTCCCGCACAGTGGTGGGCTGGGCTGGTCCCTCATAGTGGCGGGCTGGTTCGGTTCTCGGGCCAGGTAGACCGGAACCGGTCCATTCCTAGTCTAGCCCACCATTGCTTTATTAATTATTAATTCCTTATCAATGTGACTAGTATCTATAACAGTACGTGAATTAATTGTGCAATGTTGCACCTTCTTACAAACATACTGAGTAATATTCTAGTTGGCCCCTAATTTTGTCTAGGGATGGATCCAGGTCAGTCCGGTCTTGATTCCAAGCTCTGACCGCTTGAACCGAGCAAGTATTTATGAGGCACATACCTCATACTCTAAGATTGATCATCTAATGAAATCAATTAAGATTGATAACTTCAACACAAGCAGTTTTTCGATTGAACCAGTATACTTACTCCCTCTTATTGACAATGAGACTCATCCATTATTAATCTTAGTATACTACTTATGGAAGGACTAAGTGACTAACAAGTGTATTCATTGATCGATTCTAGTAATAATCAAGATGAAAACGATGACTAATTGGTCACTTAATGATGCTCAAATATCAATATGAAATTTGAATAGAGAAAAATATACTCCCTCCACCCCCCTAATATTGGTACAGAAGGAAGTAGTGTGGTTTTTAAGAAATGTAGAATTATGTGGTTGATAATGAGTTGATAAAGTGACAATAAAGTAAGAATGAATTAGAGCCACAAAAATGTTACCAAATTTGGTATGAGACAATAATAGGGGGACATCCAAAAATGAAAAAATGGGACAATTATAGGGAGACCGAGGGAGTAATATTTAAGAGAGGAAGATTAAATAAATAACTAACAACTTACGAATCACAAGCTTCAATATAACAAAATCAAGTTTAAAAGATTGCCTAATTAAAGAAATAACTAACCACTTGCAAATCAGTCATTTTCCCAATTCAAACTTAACTTATTCTTCTACTAGATAGCTTGTTGACATCTACTTGCAAATTAGTCATTTTCCCAATTCAAATGCTAGAATCATGTACTGATAATTAGGGATGGACTCGGACGGGTCATCTCGGTCCGGGATCCCGTCCGGTCTGCCATTGTGCAGGACCGACTCGGCCCGTCGAGCGGTACCGGCTGGAACCTTCTCAGGTTGGTAATATTTTGGTCATTTCTTCACCGGTTCCCTTCTATCAACTATTGAGGTTTGTATATAGTGTGCATAAAGTGAGAATGAATTGTAACTACCCAAATATTAATAAATATTATATGTAACAAACTTAATGGGACGGACGAAAAAGTAAAACGAGACAAAATTAGGTAAAAAAATTGTGGTTTCAATTAATTATCCCTCTTCTGCACAAATCTGAATCATATCATTTTTATTTTATTAATCTTTGTACCGATTAAATTCGACAAAGTTTTAAGAAAGAAAGATGGTATAAAAACTGGCTGAGCAGAAGTCTTAATGAGCATTTTAATGGCAAAAAATGCATTTTCGCAGCTCAATGAATAAGTGGCCTTTTCAATTAAATCGTAAAGAAACGTGACTTGATGAGTTAATGACTCCATTTCCTCGGTTTTGTAGTATTGTAATCGTAAAATCACCCATGCTCGGCCACAAGTGCTCCATTTCCTCCATTTTTAATGGCGTGCGAGATGCGAGTGTTTTGCTGTGAATTGACGAAACGGGCCCTGGGGACATTGACTGCAAGCACACAGCTGGATATCACTGTCAACTAAAAGCTCATCTTTCCAGGCTTGAAAGCTCCGATGAAGAGGGATGTATGCAACCGGGAAGAAAACGACGTCGTTCCGTCGCTTCGCATATAAACTATAACGTTCCACAACAGTTACGAGCTGCAGAATCCTCTTCTGTTCGCGGGTCAACTAAACTCCCTCACCTTCCGCCATCTTTGACTGAGTCATTCTCACCCTACCGTTCCGAGTCGACTCAGTAATCCTGCCTCTACTTGCATCACACATACACAGAATTGTGCACGACGCAAGTTGTTCAGAGACCAACACGTTAATGTTCACCTCATTTCTGCTTAAAACGCATAGGATCTGAATCAAATCCGCGTTCTTGCTCCACTTCAGCGGTTCTATTCTCCAAAGTTTACGGCTTTGCTAGGGTTTTGAGGCAATATTTTAATCAGGGGATTTGAATTTTCGTTTTGCTATACATCACTTGTGCGGTTAGTGGTTAGTGCTTGCGAAGATGATGGTATCAAGGGGATTGTTTGGGTGGTCTCCGCCGCACATTCAGCCGTTGACTCCTGTGTCGGAAGTTTCGGAGCCGCCGGAGTCCCCGTCGCCGTACATGGATAATGGTGCCGATGTGCTCCCGCCTGAGATGGAGGAGGAGATTGAGGACGAGGGTGAGGAGATTGAGCCGCCGCCTGCTGCTGTTCCGTTCTCGAAGTTGTTTATTTGTGCTGATCGCCTTGATTGGTTTCTCATGGCGGTTGGATCACTTGCAGCGGCTGCCCATGGCACTGCCCTGGTAGTTTACTTGCATTACTTTTCTAAAATTATTCAGTTGCTCAGGCACGGTTCGGACCCCCCTGATAAGTTGTTTGACAGATTCACTGAGGTACGTTACAACTAATTATTCGTCATTTCTTGCTTTTCCACGTTAAAATTTTACTGTTCATATCTTTCTGTTTCATTCAATAAGTTTTTTAGTAGGATTTAGACATATTGGTTTCGTAAAAAACTTCTAAGAATTAACAATAGTAACAAAATAGATTTTGATTTCCACTTTTTCTGATTTTTCCATTGGGAGCAACTATTGGGAACCATATGTTATATGAATATACATCCCTTGCGAGTCAACAAAGCACAAAGTGCTCGAGGAAGAGGGATGTAGATTAGCAGAATGTCTTTCAAGTAATGCCATTTTCATTCATCGTTGGTGTTTCAGAAGGATAAGCTTTTAGTACTCTGCTTTGCTATGGCAATGGTACAAGTTAGGTCTTTTAGCACATTATTTGAACATGTACTCGTTTTTCTTAATCTGAGCATCAGACAGCTGGCATTGGCACTCCTTAGCTTAGGATTTATAAACTTCTTTGGATGTGTTGTCATGCTGAGTACTACCGACTACGCTATGTATTTGCAGTTAGATTTAAAATAACCTCCAACAACACTGAAAAGATAAACTTTTGCTGTCTACAAGTACAATTAAGTTAATCCTATTTTGTTCCCAATTTGGAATCACTCAACATGAATCATTGTCAAGTTTCCATACCATTTACATTTCGATGAAAATCTCTGCCACTCTATAAGTTGTAGTGCTGTAAAAGGGCTCTTGGTTTAAATGCTCAACTGCTCATGATACCTAGGAATGATGCTGAATAGGACATGGGTAGTGCAAGTATTTCAACTCATATCCATCTCATGGTTTTTTCAAGCAAGTGGAAGTAAACAATGATGGCGGTGTTATTTCTTTAATTCAATCACATTATTCATTCGTATGGCTGGTACAAAGAATTTTTACAGATAAATTTTTACACATAAATCTTTACATTAACAATATAAGCAATTTTAAAATTTGGGCTGGGCCGGGGCCCGGTTGGCCACCCCTCCACCTCCGCCCCTGCCTATGACACAGAACCATGTCACTATGATATTTCCATTATTTGCAATGGAGCCAAAGATTCATTATTTTTTGGCTTGAGATTATGATGGAATAAAGCAAAATGGCTCACTAAACTGTCTGCGCTTCTTTGTTATGAAGCAGCTGTCAGTCCATGCAATTTTGGACAGGATTTTCACTATGGGTCATCCGGAAACAGTCTCTCTATGATTTAGTACAGGGGTAAGACTGCGTACATCCGACCCCCCCTTACCTCACCGTAGGTGGGAGCCTTTGCGACACTGGGGTAAATGAAAATGAAATGAAATGAGTTGCAACTAATTGATATTTGAAGCTGTAAATTTCATGTCGCCACATGCAACCTAGATGGGATTAAGGTGGTATTGGCATTCTTAGGAATAATTTAACTTGGACAGGAAACATTGAGAATCACATTATAACATCATATGTTTTGCTTATTTAATCATTGACAATATGAGGTTCATCGGAAGTCATTTCTAGAATTGTTTGGCAATTCTATAATCTTACACTTTTTGTTGTATATGCATATGTTTGAATATTGGATATGAGTAAGTGTTTTGGAACTTTTGGATGGTCCAAGTGAAATTATCTCTGCAACAACAACATCCAAGCCTTATTCCCAAAAGATTTTGGGGTTGGCTAACATGAATCGATCCATGATATCAGAGAGAAGAAAGAGAAGAAAAATAAAAAGATAAAGTAACATAAAATGGATAAGATAAAGATAAGGATTTTGGGGTCGGTTAACATGAATCGATCCCTAATTGATTTTTTTAGAAGGAAAATATTTAATAATTTTCCTAGTATGGAAAAGTAACTTATAGAAGAGTAATACAAGTACCTCCATTTTTACATCATTTCGGAATTGACTAATGAACATTATGACACAAAACTATAAAAGTAACTACTCATGCATCATCCTGTGGAACAAGAACATGAAGAGCAAATATAGTCTTTCTTCTTGGCCCATTGTTCATATTTGACGGCATCATTTATGCACTGTAATATGAATGCCTTCATTTTTTTCTGGTTATGTAGTATATATCTAATTTCTATGTCTACAGCTCGCTTTGGCCATTGTTTATATTGCTGCTGGAGTTTTTGTTGCTGGTTGGATTGGTAAGCTGAGTTATAGGTTTTTTTATTCTTACATTAGATTCATTTCCAAGTTCCAACCTAAAGGGCGTTTTCAAGTATAAGTGATTATATGCTTCTAACCAGCGTCTTTATGTAGAGGTGTCATGCTGGATTCTTACCGGAGAGCGGCAGACTGCTGTGATAAGATCAAAATATGTTGAAGTTTTACTAAATCAAGACATGAGCTTTTTTGATACCTATGGAAATAATGGAGATATTGTCAGCCAAGTATTGAGTGATGTGCTTCTTATTCAATCAGCTCTTAGTGAAAAAGTATGAGCAGTAAAATCTTGCTCCTGTAATTCACTGGCTTCTAACTTGCTTTCTTATTTATCTATGACTACTTTAGCCTTGAAGCTTCTTTCTTACATTGTTTCCAATGCTACAGGTGGGGAACTATATCCATAATATGGCTACATTTTTCAGTGGTCTTGTGATTGGATTTGTTAATTGTTGGCAAATTGCCCTCATTACTTTAGCCACAGGTCCATTTATTGTTGCAGCAGGAGGTGTATCAAATATATTCTTACACAGACTTGCCGAAAATATCCAAGATGCATATGCTGAAGCTGCTAGTATTGCAGAACAGGTAATATGTTATGGAATATATATTTGAACAGTTGACTCTCCCTTTAGGCCAAGAATGTGATGATTTATATAATTTGCTCTCAACTCTAAATGTCTATTCCATCTGTTGTCTTTTAACTGTCACTTTAAAGTTTTTATGGTTATCTATGGCTTTAGGATGTCTAGATAGCATTAATTAATCAATTTCCACCATTGCCCTTCTCCATCAGTATATGCTAAGCAGTACTTTAAAACAATAATAGGGGTGTCCTTACTATATTACCACTTTTACAGTTTTATCTTGATTTTTAAAAGTTTAGTTGTTTTTTGAAGTACATGAGCAACCAACTAAACGACGCTTAACAAGTACGGAGGGAATAATTAATGATAATAAAGGATATGGATGCTTATTATCGTATTTATTCAGTCACTTTTGTATTTGTATTTTCTGTGTTGCATTTGTTCTTTTGAGACGAAAAGACTTTTAGATATTTGATGTTAGTCTTTCTGAAACAGCATTGTAGACCACTTTAGCGTGTGATCATTAATTATAGCTTTACAGTTTTAGTTGGGTAATGCATGCGCCTAAACTGAACCATTGTTTGATTATGGGAACGATAATCGAGTCCAACATCTCTTATATTAAGGGGGTGTTTGGAACTGATTTTGCTTCTGCTTCTTTTTTAAAGCAGAAGCAGAATCAGAATCAGTTTTCAGAAGCTGGTACCCCCCATCTTCTAAAAAACTGATTCTAGGAGTAAATTAGAGCACCAGAATCACTTCTGCATTTTCACCCAAACACTCCAACTTCTGCTTCTCCTCCTAAAGGAGCAGAAGCAGTTTTAAGAATCAGATCCAAACACCCCCTAAATGTCCAACTTATTCTGAGTTTTGTTTTAGGTCACCTCTCAAATATAGGACCTGAGCCAACAAGAGTCAGACTGAAGTTACTTTATTCTTTCATTGATTGTGAGCTAACCACTGTTATATTTATTAAAGATGCATATAAACTAGAGCCAACATAATCTCAATATCAATTGAACCAGCATATTAGACTTAACTCTTTCTCACTTGAGTCAAAGCTTGAGTCAACCCACTTCACATTTTCGCTGACCAACAATGCAACCCAAAAATGTCCCCATCTACACACTTAGCTGTATTACCAGACTGAATGTTGTGTCACGTTCATTTGCAATAATGTCTATGTTGATGAAATATATGATGAGAACAAGAAATAAGAAAGGCCTTTTCCATGAAGAATTTTGAATGTATAGTAGCTTAGACCCTAGGGGAGAAAAGGAAGAGAGTATGTCAAAGCCCACCTCACAACGTCATAGAAAACTAAAAAAACATTAAAATTGATTCCCTTTTTTTAAATGAGAAAGAAAATTATTCCATATCCATAGAGCTCTAAGGTTGAAAAAGTCTTGACCACGATCAGAAGATAGTCTGAGCCTAGATAAGAATGAGCAGCATTAGTGGAGGGGATTGAAGGAGAGAGCAATTTTCCAAAGTCAATATAGCTATATACTCGGTAGTTACATCGTTACTTGGTTAAATTTTAAACATATATGTCACATAGTTTTAGTAATATATTAGTCCAGTACGTCATATATATAAGAAATATATAAGAAAGAAAAAATTATCATAATAGCGTGTAAGTCATAATCAATCCTAATCATCATCATTACCCCAATGCCGCAAAGGCTCCCACCTATGGTAGGGTAAGGGGGGTCGGATATATGCAGCCTTACCTCTGTACTAAAGCACAGAGAGACTGACTGTTTCTGGATAATCAATCCTAATATTTAACTTATATCTATACTAGTACTCGTAAAAATTCCCAGTAAGTGGTCGAAGAAAAAGAAAAATTGAAGAACTGGAACAGTTGACAAAAAACACGCCTAGACATAGGGCTGCCTCATTCGTCAATTATTCTGATGCTCACCATGTGAGCTTAACTTTAATACTTCCAAAACATAGATTTTGTGATAGTATTTTTCCTTTTTTAAAAATAAAATCTCTAACTTTAGTTTTCAAATTCCATAGTATCCCAATCTTTAGTTTCAACCTTTCAGATTTGACAAAATATCTCATTTTAGCATGACCAAGTTACTTGGCATGTAAAGTGAGTCACCGAGTTTTGGAAATCGTCAAGTACTCCGTGATTAAATCCGGATTTTGGAACAGAATGAGCAGTTAAGCTACAAAGCAAGATGTCTTAGAAGCAAGTACTCGGTGATTAGATGATATAACTTCTATAAATGTACAACCACAAGCAATGAAGAACAACTGTGATGCACCAAATTGGCATGCAAATTTGAGGTTAACTCCGCAAGTACCTCTTTTATATTTGCCTGTATAGTATGTAGATATGTAGTGTACAGTTTGTGAGAATTTGTTTCATAAGCTTTGCTGTGATTTTGCAGCATGGTTCTTCAAAGTTTGACCTGAGGGTCTGTATGTTTATAGTTGATGATCTTGAATGTAAAAATTTTCTATGTGCAGGCAGTCTCTTATATTAGAACATTGTATGCATTCACAAATGAAACATTGGCAAAATATTCATATGCATTGTCTCTTCAAGCTTCACTGAAGTATGGTATATTAATAAGTCTTGTTCAAGGACTTGGGCTGGGATTTACCTACGGGCTTGCAATATGTTCCTGTGCATTACAACTATGGGTTGGAAGGCTCTTGGTCATTAATGGGAAAGCTCATGGTGGTGAAATTGTTACATCTCTATTTGCTATTATGTTAAGTGGCCTGTAAGCAGCTCCTATTCCTTCTCGTCATAGGGGTTTCTATGCATTGCTTGATCTGTTTTAATGTATGATGGTATTCTTTTACAGTGGGCTAAATCAGGCTGCTACAAACTTCTATTCATTTGAGCAAGGGAGAATTGCCGCCTATAGACTTTTTGAGATGATAAGTCGTTCATCCTCTAGTGTTAATAATGAAGGGCGTACCCTTGGTTCTGTGCAAGGAAATATTGAGTTCCGAAATGTGTACTTTAGCTACCTCTCTCGTCCCGAAATTCCCATATTGAGCGGATTTTACCTCAGTGTACCATCCAAAAAGGCTGTAGCTCTTGTCGGAAGAAATGGGTCTGGAAAGAGTAGCATCATTCCACTTATGGAGCGGTTTTATGATCCTACATTGGGTATTGTTATGATTTTGATTCCTCAATCCAGTTATTCATTTATAATTCCCTCTAAAATATCATTTTTTTCTTTTAAGCGGAGATTTCTATTTGTTTCTCATTATGTACATTTTCTGCAGGAGAAGTTCTTTTAGATGGGGAAAATATTAAAAATTTAAAGCTGGAATGGCTCAGAAACCAAATTGGTTTAGTGACCCAGGAGCCTGCATTGTTAAGTTTGAGCATCAGAGATAATATTGCATATGGACGCGATGCTTCATTCGATCAAATTGAGGAAGCTGCAAAAATAGCCCATGCTCATACCTTTATCAGCTCACTTGAGGGAGGATATGCGACTCAGGTACGTCCATAGATTAAAATATCTTTGATATTGATTGAATTTCCTGTCATGTTTTTTCATTTTCTTTAAATTTTTATGGTATCAATATCTGTACACATTCATAGTTTTTGTAAAATTAAAGTACCAATATTCCCATCAATACGGATAACATTGGGTATATCTTTTAAGCAAAATACCTATGTCTTTCTTTAGGTTGGCAGAGCTGGTCTAGCATTGACCGAAGAGCAAAAAATAAAGCTTTCTATTGCCAGGGCTGTTCTTTCAAATCCATCTATCCTTCTTCTAGATGAGGTAACTGGTGGACTTGATTTTGAAGCTGAAAGATCTGTTCAGGAAGCTCTAGATCTCCTCATGTTAGGACGATCAACTATCATTATAGCAAGAAGGCTTAGTCTAATCAGGAATGCTGATTACATCGCTGTAATGGAGGAAGGTCAATTGGTTGAAATGGGAACACATGATGAACTCATAACGTTGGATGGTCTCTATGCTGAACTTCTCAAATGTGAAGAAGCTGCAAAGCTTCCACGCAGGTGCACTATATCTGTAGCTAATTCCTTATTATACCGATGATAATAATGTGATGCTTGTACACAAACAAACTAATAAAGTACAGCAATATTATATCCTATCTGTGTCCCAAAATCTAGGGGCCTACTCCGTCGGTCAGGTGCCGTTCTGTTTTTTTACCATTCTTTTTTCTGCTCAGTCAGAAATGACAATGTTTGATCATCTATCATTCTAATCAAGTTTGTATTACTATTTACTATTCTTAGAATAAATAGAACTTCTGAAGCACAAGAGCTAGTTTAATTGATTAAAGAACACAAACGTTCCACTCTTGTTTTTTTCTATTAATGATTATTATTGTTTATTATTTTACGAAGTATCTGAACTATTTTTATTTCGAAAAAAAATAATATTCATGGATAAACAAAATAAAGTCATTGAAAATAAAAAAATCATGTAGCTGGAGGTGCATGCAGGCTAGGCATTAGGCAACCACTGACTAGTGCCTAGTGATTTATAGATCACAGCTTGCAACGGAAAACAAGACTTCTTGTTTGTATAGGTTATTCTTACTACTAATCATACTTCGGCCTTTTGATCCTCTTTTCAGGTTACCAATGAGAAATTATAAGGATATTTCAGCTTTTCAAATTGAAGATTCTCTAGCAAGTCACAGCTTCCAAGAACCTTCATCCCCAAGAATGGTCAAGTCGCCATCTCTTCAAAGAACTTCTGCCCTCCATACATTCCGAGCTTCTGATGCTACATTCAATTCACTAGAATCTCCACGCAATATGAGTCCTCCACCAGAGCAGATGGTTGAAAATGGTGCTACCTTAGATGGAACAGCTAAGGAGCCATCCATGAAAAGACAGGATAGCTTTGAAATGAAACTTCCGGATCTACCTAAGATTGATGTTCATCCTGGAAATCGTTTAAAACCCAGTTCTGATCCAGAATCACCTGTCTCTCCGCTATTGACATCAGATCCGGATAATGAGCGTTCTCATTCACAGACCTTCAGTCGGCCGAATAGTGTGTTCTATGATGCGCCTTTAAAAACTGAAGAAACAAAGGGCACACAAGAACATCAAGAGCCACCATCATTCTGCAGGCTTGTTGAGCTTAGCCTTGCTGAGTGGTTTTGTGCTGTTTTAGGAAGCACGGGCGCTGCTTTATTTGGTTCTTTTAATCCTCTTCTTGCCTATGTCATTGCACTTGTTGTAACGGCATACTATAGAATCGACGATAAACATCATTTAGAAAATGAAGTGAACAAGTGGTGCCTAATCATTACCTGCATGGGAATTGTAACAGTAGTTGCAAACTTTTTGCAGCACTTTTATTTTGGAATTATGGGAGAGAAAATGACAGAACGTGTTCGGAGGATGATGTTTTCTGGTAATACTTATATTGCATGTTTTATCTTTAAATTGTGCTTTTGTTGGGTAGTGTTTTTTGCTCTAACCATCCCCTTCCCCCCACATATAACAGCAATGCTTCGAAATGAAGTTGGGTGGTTTGATGACGAGGAAAACAGTGCAGATAACTTGTCTATGCGATTAGCTAATGATGCTACATTTGTCCGTGCTGCTTTTAGCAATCGACTTTCTATATTCATTCAGGACAGTGCGGCTGTGGTTGTTGCTGTTCTTATTGGGATGATTCTTCAGTGGCGGTTGGCACTTGTAGCATTAGCCACTCTTCCTGTTCTTATAATTTCTGCAGTAGCCCAGGTTTCTTTCAATTCCCTAAGGCATGGCATTGCATATTTTTTGTTCCACTGAACAGCATCCCATCAGTGCATCCCAATATGTGCGCGAGTGCGTGTAATGAACTGCTACATGTATTAAATTAAGAGTTAATACCTGAAATTTGGTGTAGGTTTTTTGAATGAACCAAACATGCATTAAGACCAAATTTGATCCAAATTTCATAGTCAAGGACCAAATTAAGTCCAAAGAAAAGTTAATAACCAAATTAAGTAACAATGAACAGTGTAGGGATTATATCTGGCATTAGCTTTAGTTATTATTGCATTAAATATTTTATATGTATCCACATTCTTCAATATCCCATGTGAAGAGAAGAAATCTGGGAACCACTTTGATGGTTTTGAGAATTTTCCTGCATATCTAGTTCTTTCATATGCTAATGTGGCTATTTTAATGAAATGCTGACTGCAATCAACTTGAACTCACAGAAACTGTGGCTTGCTGGATTCTCCAAGGGAATTCAGGATATGCACAGGAAGGCGTCTCTAGTACTTGAGGATGCTGTCAGAAACATCTATACAGTTGTAGCATTTTGTGCTGGAAATGAGGTCATGGAGCTCTACAGATTACAGCTTCAGAAGATATTCAAGAAGAGTTTCCTCCATGGAATGGCCATTGGTTTTGGTTTTGGATTTTCACAATTTCTCCTTTTTGGTTGCAATGCACTTCTCCTTTGGTACGTAGGTCTTTCTGTGAAAAGAGGTCACGTCAGTCTCCCCACTGCTCTTAAAGAATACATGGTGTTTTCTTTTGCAACATTTGCACTTGTAGAGCCTTTTGGTTTGGCTCCCTATATCCTTAAAAGAAGAAAATCCTTAGTTTCGGTTTTTGAGATTATTGACCGGGTCCCTCGGATTGAACCGGATGATGACTCAGCTCTCAAACCTCCTAATGTTTATGGAAGCATAGAGTTAAAAAGCATTGACTTCTCTTATCCTACCAGACCAGAAATCTTGGTATTGAGCAATTTCAGTCTAAAAGTCAATGGGGGTCAAACCGTGGCAGTTGTTGGCGTCTCGGGTTCCGGAAAGAGCACCATAATATCTCTTCTACAAAGATTCTATGATCCAGTTGCTGGTCAGGTTTTACTAGATGGCAGAGATTTGAAATCGTACAACTTAAGATGGTTAAGGAATCACTTAGGTCTTGTACAACAGGAGCCTATTGTGTTCTCCACCACAATAAGGGAAAATATAATATATGCACGGCACAATGCAAGTGAAGCTGAAGTGAAAGAGGCAGCCAGGATAGCAAATGCTCATCATTTCATCAGCAGTTTGCCACATGGGTATGATACCCATGTTGGGATGCGGGGTGTGGATCTTACCCCGGGGCAGAAGCAGAGGATCGCGATCGCGCGTGTCATTTTGAAAAACGCACCCATTTTGTTGTTAGACGAGGCGAGCTCGTCAATAGAGTCCGAGTCAAGTCGGGTGGTTCAGGAGGCTCTTGATACTCTAATAATGGGAAACAAGACGACCATACTTATTGCCCACCGGGCGGCGATGATGAGACACGTTGACAACGTCGTAGTTCTCAATGGTGGGCGGATCGTTGAAGAAGGGACCCATGACTCACTAATGGCTAAAAATGGTTTGTATGTCCGCCTAATGCAACCTCACTTTGGTAAAGGGCTGCGCCATCAACATAGACTCATATAAAGCACGGGATTGTAAGTAAGTGGATGCTCTAGTGAGTCTCAAAAGCTTTAAGCCTTTATTTGGCATGAGAAAAGTGCAGAAGAAATGCAAGAGGGAAATAGAGTATTTATCTTCTATGGTGACAAAGAATTGTGGAGGGAAATATGGCTGGTCCTACTATCTTTTCATTTCTTCTCCCTTGTGGAGAAATAGTAGCCAAATGAATACTCGCCCCATTTCTTCTTCCTTCCTCTAAAAGGAAACATGTCACAAAATTTACCACATTTTCCTCCTATCCATCTTCTCATCACCCGTTCCTGTCTTCTGTATTTCTTCCCTAAACGAAACAAAGGCTCAAGGTGGTCTCTTCGGAATGAGTGTATATCGACAAACAACAAAGCTCTCTAGCCCCAGCTGCCAGAGTCCTGATATGGTGATTTGAAAGGTGTGCAAAATGTGGTTGATGAAAGGCTTTTGTAGGATTTAGTGTGTGCTCAGTTAAAGTAGAACTAAAGGATTAGGGTTGTATTATTCTTTTGGAGACGGGAGGAGTTGAGTCTGCATAGTAGGATAGGTTCCATCCTTGTCTCTTTAATGGGTGTTTTTATTGGTTGGTTACAGAACGGATCTAGTTTCTCTTTTGTGCCCTTTTCATCTTCAGGTGTGTTTTTTTGTGTGCTGTTTGTAGTCAGTTTTGGTTTTGCAGTTTTTCTTACACGGGAGGGAGTACAAAGCTGGACATAGTAGAAGTAGAAAGTAATTAAATGTAATCCTTTTATTTTAAAATAGTAATGTGGTTCGACCTTATTTGCTTAGTTTTACTGTGAAAAATATTTTTCACTCATTGTTAGAATTTTTTAATTGAATTGATATTTTTTGGTCTAGACTAAAATGCTCTGATCTGATAGATGTATAATTGTTAAACTGTGATTTGATCTGGTGTGTTTAAGTTTAGTTTGGTTTGAGATAGAAATCAATTCGATCAAAAACATCCTTAGTGCAAGGTAGAGAGGCTTTATATAACTAAATTCACAATTCTATTTGAGATACATTTTTCACCCCATGAGTCCATGACCTTTTGGGTGGACTAGTGCGGTCCTAGTCCTGATCTTGGATTTGTTATATTTGTTTAATTAGTTTGAAGTTAAGAACAAATTGACCGGTCTAGGACTGCAACCGGGACTATCACCGCTTGATTTGGTCTCAAATATTGGAACTCGGGACTAGGACTACCTAGGGATTAGGGTTGGACTCGGGCCGGGTGGCCAGACCCGGAACCGGTACTGTTCCGGCCCGGCCCGAACCGGTGGCCCGGTCAGTGACCGGTCCGGGTAGGCCCGACCCGGTGGGTTTCCGGTCCGGGCTCGGGTCACCCATTACAAGGCCCGGTTCAGGCCAAATTTATTTATTTTTGGTTTTTTTCATTTGTTTGGGCTCCACCGGGTTGGGCTTGATGTTTAGGAGGGGTTTGGGGGTGGGGGGGGTGAGGGGGGTGGGGGGGGGGGGTGAGGGGGGGGGGGGTAGCTAAGCAAAAAAAAAAAAAAATTAACCAAACCCGAGGTCCGGCCCGGACCCGGACCGGACCTGGTGGCTACCCGGGCCGGTCCCGGGTCCAGCTATATAGAACCGCCGGCCCGGGTCCGACCCGCCCCGAGTCCAACCATACTAGGGATGGACCAAACCGGGCTGGCTCGGCCCTGAATCGACCCGGCCTGCCACTGCGCGGGCCCGGCCCGACTCGGTTAAGGATAGGGAGGTTTGGGCTTTGACCTGGCCCGGGGGAGGGGAGCGGTTCGGGCACGGTTCTGGAAATTGGAGGCCCGGCCTGGCCGGTTCGGGCCAACGGCTAGTTTTTTTTTAAAAAAAATTCTTTTGGCCATCCAAACAGGCCTTAGAGCCGTTGTGATTGAACCCAAACGGCTATATAGGCATATAGCCATTGGGGGCCTTCCTGGGGTCCCGGGGTGGGTTGGGGGATGGGGTGGGGGTGGGGATACAAAAAAACTATAAATACTCTATTTTTCTATACAATTTACTATACATCTTCTCCAAATATTCCTACTCTCTAATCTCTATTCTCTAGTCTCTACTAATCTTCTCCATTTTCATCTTCTCAAATTTATAACTACATATATTATATTATATTTACATATATAATCATCCATAATTTATTTACTTATATTTACATTTTAGATATACTTATATATACTTATATATATTAAAGTATTATATATAAGTGTATTACTAATCTTATAGTAATATACTTATATTATATATACTATAAACATAATATTATATATTACTAGTTAATCTACTTATAATATATATATATATATATATATATATATATATATATATATATATATATATATATATATATATATATATACACACACACACACTTTTACACTTATTATCTAATTGTTACATTTATTAATTTCCTATCATAGTAGTTAATTGTTACATTTATTACTCCTATAAAAACTAGTTAAATGTTAAACTTGTTAAATAAAGTTGTTAGATTGTAAAACAAATAGTTCGAATTTTGTTAATTCGAAAATAATCATTTAATTGTTAAATTAGTTAATTGTTACATTTATTAATCTCTTATCATAGTAGTTAGTTGTTACTTGTTACATTTATTAATCTCCTATAAAAACTAGTTAATTGGTAAATTAGTTAATTCGAAATTAATTGTGTAATTGTTAAACTAGTTAATTGTTAGTTTGTTACATTTATTAATCTCTTATCATAGTAGTTAATTGTTACATTTATTATTCTCCTATAAAAACTAGTTAATTGTTAAACTTGTTAAATAAAGTTGTTAGATTGTAAAACAAATAGTTCGAATTTTGTTAATTCGAAATTAATTATTTAATTGTTAAATTAGTTAATTGTTACATTTATTAATGTCTTATCATAGTAGTTAGTTGTTACATTTATTAATCTTCTATAAAAACTAGTTAATTGGTAAACTAGTTAATTCGAAATTAATTGTTTAATTGTTAAACTAGTTAATTGTTAGTTTGTTACATTTATTAATCTCTTATCATAGTAGTTAATTGTTACATTTATTAATCTCCTATAAAAACTAGTTAATTGGTAAACTAGTTAATTCGAAATAAATTGTTTAATTCTTAAACTAGTTAATTGGTTCATTTATTAATCTCTTATCATAGTAGTTAATTGTTACATTTATTAATCTCCTATAAAACTAGTTAATTGTTAGTTTGTTACATTTATTAATCTCTTATCATAGTAGTTAATTGTTACATTTATTAATCTCCTATAAAAACTAGTTAATTGGTAAACTAGTTAATTCGAAATTAATTGTTTAATTCTTAAACTAGTTAATTGGTTCATTTATTAATCTCTTATCGTAGTAGTTAATTGTTACATTTATTAATCTCTATAAAAACTAGTTAATTGTTAAACTTGTTAAATAAAGTTGTTAGATTGTAAAACAAATAGTTCGAATTTTAGTTAATTGGTAAACTGGTTAATTCGAAATTAATTGCTTAATTGTTATCCGAATTTAATATTTGTTATATTTTTAATATGGAGCGTGGTAGAGATTCTGTAGATATGGGTAACCTCCGCCGTAACCGAACAAAGGAGATTGCGAGGAATCATCCAAGGTCACGCAAAGGTAAGGGAGGGTCGGGGTCTTCATCTCAAACCCGAGATGATTTTGATGCGGATTACAACCAAAGATATGGGGTTACGATGTCCGATGAACAACTAGAACAACTATTGCAACAAAATCAAGGAGGTTTTTTTCATCAACAAGACATCCCGCAAACCATTGACGAAGAAGAGCTTGAGGATGATGATGCTGACGAGCACTTTGTCACAGTGCGTCAAAATAAATTCAATACTAAACACTTATACGTAGTATAACGTAGTAGAGTTAGTATCCACAGGGAAATGAATGATTCTCTTTTTGTGAAACTAGTAATTAAAAATGGGGGTTTTGGTTTTGAATGATTTAATTTAATTAAGAAACTAAGATGAACAACCTATATGTGTTTAATTCAAGAATAAAAGGGATTTGGCTTTGCTACTTTCCACTTGTTGATATATTTTAGTTGATCCTTGTCATATCTATAACTTATCCCCTCTCGAATACTCAATCGAGGAGTATCTCCAATTCATCAAGGATAGTTATTAACAACGACCGTTCATTAACAACCCTTACTATTAATCAAATATAGAACAACGTCGTATACCGATATAATAGTAGCATTCAATCTTTTAACTCCTTGATGAAATCAATTGAGATTGATAACCTTGACACAACGGTCTCGGTTTAACCAACAAAATTGATCTCTCTTAAGTTTATTAACCACGACAGTGCATTAATAAACCGAAGTTACTTACTTGTGAAACCACCAACGATTAACCATCGGTTCGTTGATCATTTCTAGTAGTAATTAATGTCGGAACGTTAACTAATCGTCACTTAGCAACCCTCCAACATTAATATAGAATGAGATTAAGGGAAGAATTAATAATCAAGAGAAGAAGTTAAGAAAATAACTCACAGCTTTAATAATCAACAAGCTTCAAGAGCAAAACCAAGAATGGAAGTATAGCTCCTCATTTGGAGACTAAACATAGCTAGAAAAATATAAAGAAATGCTATTCTAAACTGAGCTTAAGAGTATGGAAGAAGGAATGAATAAAAGTGAAGGAAAATGGAGCTATTTATAGGTGTTTTACAACACCTTTGGTCGGGTGCCCGACCGGGTAAAGAGCCCACCCGATCGGGTGCATGTCAAGATGAGATAATCTTCCACGTTTTTGTGTTTTTGCACGTTAAATTGTTCCAGGTCAAATCCGACCCGACTGGGTGGTATAGGGGACCCGACCGGGTCTGTGCAATTTCCAGTCTCCTTCGTTTGTTAAATCTTGCCCGACCGGGTCAAGTGTTTATGCCCGGTCGGGTTTCAGCTCCTGAACAGTCCAATCTCCTTTTGCTTCACTTCAAAGTCCTCTTTTTAACACCATAATGCCTAATTCTACTTTACAACTCACAAATGGGGATTAAAATGCAATTACAATTAAAATCAAACAAATGTTCTCAAATTACTAAAGCGGTAAACAATCCACACAAATTAAACATAAAAATAAACATTTATGCACTACTAATTAGTGCATATCAGATGCGGAGGAGAGGGATCCGCGAACGATCGAGGACGAGGTTCATGGCACACCGGATGATGAGGAAGAGGAAGCGGAAGTGGCTACTTCTTCCCAAGCTGGTGGGAAATCTGAATCTGTCTTTAAGGCAAGTTTTAGAAAAGTTAAAGACCTCGAAACCGAGATATGGTACGCCACTTGCAAGCATTGCAACAAAAAGTATAACTTGTGAATTTCTGGAGGGTACGGGAGCGCCACAAGGCATCTTAAGGCCAAGCACCCAGCGGAATATGTGAAATCGGACAAAGCCAAGGGAAGGCAAACACAAATTTCAAGGTTTGCAATTGGCCAACCCTTTGGTAATTTCTCGTATGATGATCAAAGACATTTGACTGGTATGTCTCATTTAATTGTTGAAGAAAAATTGCCTTTTATTTTTTCTGAAAGTCTTGCTTTAAAAGAATATGCTCAAGGTTCTTTAAATCCCCAATTTCGAAACTATAGTCGCAAAACAATTAAAAAAGAAGTTATAAGGCAATATGTTTTGGAAAAGCAAAAATTACAAACGTTTTTTACAAACTTTGATGGACATGTTAGTATATGTAGTGATATATGGGAGGATACTCATCATCATTTATATAATTTGGGTTTGACTGCACATTATATTGATGATGATTGATGTATGCATAAACGTGTTCTTGCTTTTCGTGAATTTAATGATAGACACACCGGTGATAATATTTATATTCTCATTGAGCGTATTTTAATTGAGTATAATTTGATTAATAAGGTGTTTGCAATTGGTTTTGATATTGCTACTAATAATACTGCAGCTATTCCTAGATTGCGTGAATTGTGTGGTTCATCTTCTTTGATGGGTAGTTTTTTCATTAGCGTTGTGCATGTCATATTTTAAATTTATGTGTAAAGGACGGCCTAGCGGCGTTGGGAGATGCTATGGAGGTGGTGAAGGGGGGGATTAAACTTATTTGGGCTAGTTCTCAACTTAAGATGCAATGGAGAAATTATTTGAAAGAAAGACGTGTCAAATATTGTGCTTTTCCTAAAGATTTGTCTATTCGTTGGAATGGTACTTATAACTTAATTAAGGTGCTTATTAGATTTAAAAACCATTTTCCTGCTTTTTTAAAAGAATATGCTAACTATATTATAAACCCGGCCGACATCGACACTTGTGAAAAAGTTTTGAATGTTTTGGTGTATTTTAATAATGCAACTCAAACTTTTAGTCATGTTTATAAACCTACCGCAAACCAATATATATTTTGTTGAAGCTGTTAATCTCGCCGACGCTTTTTGTGAATTTGCTGATGCCGCTTACGTTAGTTATTTTTGTGACTTCATGAAACAAAAGTTTTTAAAATATTATTCCTATATTCCGCATATATATAGTATTGCATTTATTCTTGATCCTCGTTTTAGACTTGCTGCTTTGGAGCAATGTTTAGATTACTATTATGCTTCTTTTTTTGGTCCATTGCCTATGTACGACGACAAGGCTATAGACCCGAAACAACAATTTCAAGAGGTTGGTAATTTATTATATCAATTATTTAATGAGTTTCATGCACAATATGGTAACGCACCCACGAACATCTTCTTCATCTAAAGGAAAAAACAATTTTGAAATCTGCATTTGGCAATCTTATGAAAAAAAGTAAATCAACTCCGGTTAATGAACAAAGCTCGATCAACGAGCTTTCTTTGTATCTAACATTTCCTGTTGAGTATGAAGAAGGGGATGACTTTGACGTTCTTCAGTGGTGGAAGGAAAAAGAGAGAACGTTCCCGATCTTATCAAAGATGGCTAAACAAGTGCTAGCAATGCCCGTATCAACAGTTGCTGTGGAACAAGAGTTTAGTGCGGTCGGCAACGTCCTAACGGATTATAGAACGAGATTGAGCGCAAACTCTCTTGAGACGCTTGTTTGCTTCCACGATTGGTTGAAGGCCAAACGTAGAACTCAGGAAATTAGCATTGAACCCACCCGCCACTTTATGGAAGAAACAACTGAAGATGGCGGAAATTCTGATTGATTCTTATTTATTAAAAAGTGTATTTCATGTTGTAAATTTTGCTCAATTTCCAATTGTACTACATATTTCAAATTAATACAGTTTAATTTTTTTATGTCCAACTAATCTGAATAAAAAAAAATTAAATAGTCCGGGCCCGTCCCGAATCGGCCCACAACCCGGCCGGGTAGGCCCGACCCGAACCGGACCCGGTATCACCCCGGGCCGGTTCCGGGCCCATGATTCTACAAAAAAAGCCCGCCCGAACTCGGCCCGGAACCGGACCGGCCCGGGTCCATCCCTAGGACTACCTCATTCCCGGATCGGTGTTGGAGGATTTCAAAATATGATACATCCTTCGTTTTTAATTAAATGCAACGTTTAACTTTTCACATTTGGCGGTATACAACTTTAATCATTAAGACTTCTGCTTTTTGAAAGTTACAACATTGGGATTTTTGTATTCTTCACATTCTCTACTTTGATTACAACTTTTTAATATTGTATAATTATTGTGTATAAAATGTTATTAATTTCTATTAATAATGTAAATTTCTAAAGCATCAACTTTTTTTAATGGCTATTAATGCGTAATTAAATATAATTAAAGTCAAAGATGTGCATTGTAAATTGAAAATAAAACTGTTCCAACTTTTAATGAATAAAAAATCATATTTTCAATGACACAATTCGAACTTTCAAAAAATTATTGATACATTAACGGATAAAATTTAGTCAAAATAGAACATGTGATAATGTAAAATTCAATATATTCCATTAAGAATATAATACATTAAGAAGGAAGTACTAGGAAACAAAAACTATGACATAGAGCATGTAAAATTCAATACATTAACGAATATAATGTAGGCAAAATAGAACAAAATTTGTTCCGTTAGAAACAAGAAAAATTCTAAAGATACACACTTTTTTGTGTACACACTTTTTACACATGTCTGTGTAAGGTTTGTTTTATGTCTGTACAGACATGACATGTTTTGACATAAAAAAACCTTACACAGACATGTGTAAAAAGTGTGTACACAAAAAGTGTGTACCCCAAGGCCAGGGGCGGACCTCCTATGTTCAAAAGTGTTCATGTGAACATCCATTTTTTTTTAATTAGCAGTGTAAAAATACATATATATGGGTGCTAGTGTAAAAATTTATATATGTATTTGAACACCCAAAACTTATAAAATAAATTTGAACCTGTACAAGATCCGCCACTGCCCAAGGCCAACTCGAGAAACAAAAACTACGGAGTATGACATAGAGCCCAGTATGGCCGGAGTACATGCCATGCATGCCATCCACCTCAGCTCAGCTGCATGCCGCCAATGATTCCATATCTATCTCTCTAAATTACTTATCCCACAAGAAACGTGCCGCACTTGCATGTCACTCTTCCTATCATCTAATTTGTACGTTCTACAATATATATACACTCTTTCACACCTACTTCATTTCGTGAGAAAATTATACTGCCCCTTCCATTTCATGTGTATCACTTTGACTTGATACGATAATTAATAAAGTGATTAAAAAAATAAAAGTTATGATTGAAATTTGAGTATAATAAGTGAAATGATGTAACCCACATCATGTGCCAGAATCAGCTTCGTGATCTTGGAGGGGAACATTACCTCATAAGACTCTGCTCTTTACTACCTTTAGAAATCTGTGTACAAAATCGATTTATATGAATTCTTTGTCAAACTTGAGCCTGACTATCCACAACAACAAAAAATAACAAACTCAGTACATGACTATAGCCCAAAATACACAATAGCAAAGCCGCTACGCCAGTCACCTCAAAACAATAATGCTCTCGATCAGTCGCTAGACCTAGTGATCGCCAGCGTTATTCACTTATTTCGGCCTAGTTCCGGCGAATTCCAAAGAAACTCGCTCAATGTAATCAACCCTCCAAGCTTCAACGTTAGTAGTCGAGCTCATAAATATATTACTCCCTTTGTTTTGTTAAGATTTTCTTACATTTTCTTTTCAGTCTGCCTCATTAACATTGATCAATATCAAATTTGATTGTGGTTCTAAACTATTCTTACATTCAAAAGTTGATTGTCGACCACCATGTATAATATATATATAGAGAGAGTCATTCCCTGTCCAGCAGCCCCCGGTCCGAAGTCCGAACGTTGTCCGAACACCGCCATTTGGGGAGGTTCCAGGTGTAATTTTTTCATGAAATATTTTAGCAAGTTCCTCATCAAGTCTAGTTTATCCATACCAAATTTAAGCTTAAAATTAGATTGGGAAGGCAGTCAAACAATTTGTTGAAGTTAACTGCGCCAAATTATACATAGAAATACGCAGTTAACTTCAAAAAATTATTTTACTACCTTCCCGATCGAATTTTAAGCTGAAATATAATATGGATAAACTAGACTTGATGAGGAACGTACTCAAAAAGTTTCATCAAAACATTTCACCGGAAACCGCCCCAAACAGCGGTGTTCGGACGGTGTTCGGACAGAAACGTGTTGAACCCGAAAATTTTTCCCTATATATATAATAAAAAGAAATCTGCAGAGCCGCAAGGGCACAAGCACCTCCAAGCTCCAGTGTAGTTCCGCCCCTGCCCACATGTTTCTTTAAAAAAAGGAAAGAAAATACTTACTTCCTATTTCTGTAACACCCCGGGGCCCCACACGGACCCGAGGTAGTTACTCTAGACCTCTAGTACTGTCCCCACAAACCGCCACGAGCCTTTACCGCGCACTTTGTCCTCACTCATGCGCGCCCTGAGAAACTTCCCAGGGGGTCACCCATCCCAAGACTACTCCCGTGCAAGCACGCTTAACTTTGGAGTTCTTGGGTGATGAGCTCCCTTAAAAGGAGATGCACCTCTGTTGGTATGAGTAGTACTATTAATCCTCTTAAATTATTCTCGGGTATTACAATTTCGGGAGTAATTAAACAGGAAAGTAAGACAAGTAAAATGGATAAAAGGGAGTAACAACAATTCTCCTTTCTTCTCTCTACTCTTCTTTACCGATCTTTTTTTTTATCTTTTGTTTTTTAATTCTTTTCGTCTTCAAATTACGAAAAATAATGTGTTCATATTTTTCATTATATGATCTTTTTTAATCTATCAAAACATTCTTCTTTGTTGTCTGTAACTCAGATTTCCGCGTGCACTACCTTAATCAGATATATTCAAAATGAACGAAACAATTTCTATGTATATCGATCGGTTTCTATGACATGTTCATACCAAAAAAATTGCACTTACACGCTAGCTTTTCACACATGATTTATACTACGTAGTATTTAATTTCAACAACATTTTTTTTGGAACATTCAACAACATTTAATACATCTAATTATAACATATCATTTGTATCAACCAACAATGTAACATTTACCCATCAATTATATATAGAGAGAATTTGACTTTGCACCACACTTTTTGATTGATATTGAACTTTGCACCTCATTTTAAAAAAACTTTGATTTTGCATAAACCATTCTGAATCCGACAATGTTTATTCTTTTTCATATCATTTCTATACAAAAATATATTACCTACATTTTTTTATTTTTACATTATTAGTTATACACCGTATCACTTTATGTTTTAACCAAACGACTAACATTTGTGTTAACAAGTAATTAATACAACAATTATACATTACTTACATGCATCTAAAACTCTTAAATTCATTTAATATCAAATATAAATTATTTATAGTAACATAACACAATATATGGTGACAATGGTATTGCGTATAGTACTACTCCGTAATTGTTACATATTTTGTAAAGTATTTGCACCTACCATAACATATACTAGTATTTATTTTCACCAAATATATTTATTCCATGTAGCGTGCGCGGACTGAACTTTTTTAGCTAAAAGAAACGACACAGAAGCATACATACAGCCTACTATTCAATAAGCAAATTAATAATTTAGTCAAAAAACTTGATTCCCACCTAATCATAGTCTATCTCATTCCCATGCTTCCCTACCATATATAGCTCCCTAGCTACTACATACCATCCTCATTATATATATTCATCCATTGAAATTCCCTCGATTCAATTTTTATTTAATTCTTTCAACCCAAACAAAGCCTAAACTAGTAAACTACCCCCTAGCTATACATTCATGATGGAACCGTATATGGCTACTCATAAACTAACGAAGAGATCAAAAACTAAAGAATTTGATCGTATATGCCTCCCCGGCCGCGTTTTCGAGTGCAAGACGTGTAACCGGCGGTTTCCGTCCTTCCAAGCGCTCGGTGGCCACCGGGCGAGCCACAAGCGTCTGAGGCAGGAGATGGCGGCAGGAGACGATGGGACGATCCTATTTCTGCCGCCGTCTTCATCTGCCCCAGAACAACCCAATAAGGCCCACGAGTGCTCCATATGTGGTTTAGAGTTTTCCATCGGACAGGCTCTAGGAGGGCACATGAGAAGGCACAGAGCAGCTGTTGTTGCGGCCAAAGGAACCCTCGGTTGTGGCGGCGGCAGTGGTGGTTCTCTTCCTCTTTCTTTTCCGGCCGGCAACGCTACCCTTGTCAAGAAGCCGTCCACTGGACAAAGGATTTTGTGCTTGGATTTGAATTTGACGCCATTGGAAAATCACCAGCAGTTCATCAAGTATGGGAAGGTGGTTTGAATATATTAATTTGATGATTAATTAATTGCTTCTTGTGTTAATTTTAATAATGAATATACCGAGGTCCGAGTAGGAATGTACATACATACATGGATATATTTTAATTTATTAACTACACCCTTTGCTATTAATTTATTTATTAATTACGTACACCTTTTAATGTGATTCTTACCATTTAAATGTTGTGGTTGTGTAAGAAAAAGGTAAAATGAATGTGAACCACACAAATTGTCTAAAATGGGAAAGTGGAAAGTATTTTTGGGAACGAAAGAAGTAATTAATTATAAAATAATCTCAAAATTCGTTTATGTCTCTCAATCATCATCTTCAAATAATCTTTTTTTCGTTGTCATGCATTTATATCTATATTACATATACTTTTCAAATAATCTTAAAATAATCCGGATTCATATTTTGATCCCAGATTATTGTACCAAATAATCCTATTAAACAATCTATGTCACTCATTAATAATTATCTAAAAAATTGCCATGTCATCAATTTAATCTCGTAATTAATAATCCTCCCAATGAGGATGCCCTTATGTTAAATTCTGATACTACCAAAACATGAAAGTAATTAGTCATATTTTGGGAATAAAAACATGATGGTCCTATTTCGGAATATACATGCTTTTTAATGGGTAATTTTCCTAAGAATAACTCATTCAATTGCTATTCTCACTATTTGTTGGTAGGAGCTCCTACCAACATTAATGACATTTAATTAACTTCATATAATTGTTAAATCTACTTAAAGTTTTCCAAAGTATTCTTCGTACAAAGCATGCTATTAAAAGTCCAGATAATTCATCATGGCGATTCCAATCATATTTGTTTCTTGATATTTCTTCTTTGTTATTTCTTCTTTGCTACTTGGGTACGAAATTCATTAATATTAATTGAGCTAGATTAATTATAAATAAAAGTTTATATTCACGATGAAGAAGATCCTGGAATTCTTAGAATACATATTTTAAATGACCTTCTATGATGTATCTCAGAATTAAGTATTACTCGTGAGTCGTGATTCCTCGAGTAGCTAAGTAGAAGAATTAAAGATAAACAACAACAAATGTTTTTATTTAAAAAAACTACAGATGTTCTTAGTCGGGTTGGATCAGTCCTAGACTAGGATACACCAGAATAGATCTGACATATATAGATCAGATCACACCATACTTCAACTATTCTAAAATATAAATAGAGCATACATTTAATTTATCATATCAGTTTAGACCAGAAAATTCCAATCAAATTTTAAAATATCTTATGACTTATTATATGTGACGATGAATCATTTTTACTTTTGAAAGTGAATATTGTACACAATTTTCAATGAATTTGAGAGTTACATGAAATTTAATTAAATAAATATTAATGTGAGAGAAAATAGTGAAAATAATCAAAATTGAAGGAATTATAAATAAATAATTGATTCTTTAAAATATAAAGTGGCATCTTTATATATGATGAGAATATGGTTGGAATTAAAATAGAAATTTATTTAGAGCCAAAAGAAGTATTTTTATTGTAATCCAAATGTATTTAGTGTTTGTAAGATATAAGTAAATTGAGAACAAAGGTAATAAATATAAATATAACAATTACAAAAACATAGGAAACTTAAAAATGTAGAACTACTTAAAAAACGGAACAACATATACTCCCTCCGTCCCAAAAACAACTTCACACTTCGTTTTCCACACATATTAAGGAAATAAATTTACTGGCGGGTAAATTTTACTGTTTTGACACTGTTTTGACACTATTTGGACACTGTTTAGCACTGTTTGACACTGTTTGGCACTGTTTTGATGTAGATAATTTGCAAAATAAGGAAGTGGGAAAAAATGTGAAGTTAATTTTGGGACATCCATTTAAGGAAAGAAGGAAGTTGTTTTTGGGACGGAGGGAGTATAAAGTTAGAAATATGAAACATTTCAATTTAAAAGTTTAAAAAATGTAGATGTTGGTCCAAAATAGGACGCTCGTAGGCTTTTAGGAAAGCTAAATACGACACTCAAGCAAGAAATCAGGAAAATAATGCGAATAAGGAAAGAAGCTAAAACTGTATAGTTGCCAGAAATAGCATATCTGTATTTGAAATTCGAATTGCCTTTTATAGGCGATTACCAATGGTAAGTGCCGAACATAATGATGACTAAATTAAGTACAACATTAATACGGAATTAAATACATAATTAATAGTGCATTGATTGTTGGCCGTTACTCTTTCTGGTTGGCTGGCAGACAGAACGCTTGAGCTCCTCAGCTCGTGCGGCAGGCTTCCGCTGGGCTGGAAGGCAGGCCGTTGGCGGGGCTGGAAGGCAGGCTCCTGGCTGGGCTGGAAGGCAGGCCGCTGGCCGGGCTAGAAGGCAAGCTCCTGGCTGGGCTGGAAGGCAGGCTCCTGGCTGAGCTGGAAGGCAAGCTCCTGGCTGGGCTGGAAGGCAGGCTCCTGGCTGAGCTGGAAGGCAAGCTCCTGACCGAGCTGGAAGGCAGGCTCCTGACTAGGCTGGAAGGCAGGCCGCTGACCGGGCTGGAAGGCAGGCTCCCCGCTGGACTGGACGACAGGCTCTCTTGAGCTTCCGCTCCTTGATTAGCCTGATCGGTTGGGCCGACTCGAGCTCTAGTTGCTGGGCTAGGGCCTGTTGGTCCAAGTTCGGGGCCTGGGCCGATTTGGTTTTGGGCCTAGTCCCATAACCATCGGTAGAGTTTTCCGGCCATATTTTAGAAGTATTTATAAAAAAGAAGATGTGAGAGGAATCCTTTTTCTTAAAACACTTGGTGCAAATATTTAATTGGCTAATTATTAAAAATATTTTTTAAGCAAAAATAATACTCTGTTGTATTTTGATTATCGAAATTAGTGCGACTAATATATACTCCCAGTGGCGGAGCCAGAGGTTTGTCCAAGGAGGGGCAAACCAAAGACTAAAAATTTTAAAGTTCGTGTCCAAAATATAATAAGAACAACAATAGCGTAATAATTTAACAAAAAATTATAGTTCATTACATACTACTTGATTTACTTCTGCAACCTAGGCAAATCAATCCTACGAATTTTCATATTTTGAAAATGCTGCATAATAGCTTCATTATCAATTGCTTGAAAAATGTCTCTTTCGATGTAGCATACTAAGCAATCCGTAAGATAGTCATCTCCCATCTTATTGCGAAGATCTGTCTTGATAATATTCATCGATGAGAAAGCTCTTTCAACTGTGGCTGTTGCAACTGGTAACACTAGAGCCAACTCAATAAGACGATAGACTAAGTGAAAAGATTTGTGAATTGTAAGCTCAACCATCTTCTTAGACACTTCACCAATACTTTGTAAAGTGGAAAATGCTTCATTTCCTCTCATCTCATATATCCAAACTTGGAGTTGTTCTTTAAGCTCCATTTGCTGAACAACTGAAAAATCAGATGAATATAACTCCGCAAGACTGAGTAGCTTTGACTCACAGAAATTGGAAAAATTATCTTTAGGATCAAGGCAAGCTAAACAAGCGAGTAAATCTGTATTTGACTCACTAAAGCGATTCTCCAATCAAAGACCTCTTAGTCTTAATTACAAATTTATCCAAATTCATACTCCTAAATATAACAAAAATAAGTATGAATTAAAAATGTTCCTTATACAAATAGCATTAAATTGCATCTAGAACTGAGATTTGAGGATTCACACAAATAATTTCTGACTTTTCGTTAGGGATGAGAGCAAATAATTAATATGGGCATAAATTGGCAGATGAGAAACTTACTTGAAAATTGCAGAATCTGAGAACAAATGAGGAGTGAATCCTCTATTTCATCCGGTGTGGGACGAGTTGTAGGCTGAAGAAAATAAAATTGGAAGAATTGGGGCGGAAGAAAAGCAAAACAAGTTTAACTTAATCCGTCCTGGGGGGATTCGAACACGGGTGGTACGAAGGGAGCGTGTTACCTGTCTATATTTCATTTTTTTTACTTTTTCTGAAAATACTTTTTTATTTATTTTAACACTTCATCTTAAAATAACCTTAAGTTGTACTTATTGTTTTTAAAATTAAAAAAGAAGCCGGAGCAAGAAACATTATAAGTAATACTAGTAAAAAAAATTAGTCGGAGCGGGGGCGCTTGCCCCCCTTGCCCCCCTAGCTCCTCCACTGTATACTCCGTACATTCTTTATTTTCCATAAAAAAAATAACTCCTTGGTTTCTACTTGTATTTATCCTTCTAGTCGACGTGTTGTCCTAATAGTATCATGATATGGATGAAGCGAAAGATTTTGGATAAAATAAAAAAGTACCTCTAAATGAGTAAAATTAGAATAACTTTCGTGCTCTAAATTTATGATCTGATGTCTCTAAAAGTGAGATAATGTAGAAGACTAGCTTTAAAGTACGGCGGCATTTTTTAAATTAGAAATTGGCACATTTCATGTTAAACACTCTTTTTTGAACTTCCCTCTATTAATATTAAATAGTTTTACACTTGAGGAGACATATTCATAAAGTTTAAACCATAAAAAAATAAAAATCATGAAACATAATGAAAAAGAATAGTAAATATTAATGCATAGAATAATCATCTTAATAGACATCATAATGGTCATTAAATAATACTCCGTATAAAATTATAAAAAGAAAAGTCGGGTATGGAAGAAAATTATAATCACCCTTCTGATCTATAAACCTTCTTGAAGGTTCGTAGCCCTGTAACGGGTTTTTATTCCAAAATATCGATCGTTGTTCTTTTGATCAACTTAAATTGTTCTTAATCTTTTGTTTTATATGTTCAATTTTTTTCAAATTTGTGTTTTTTCCCGATTTTACAAAATTTTCAATATAATTTCTCTTTCTGAATATGTAAGTTTTATTTATTAAAAATAATTGTATCATTGACAGAGATCAGTCAACTTTATGACCAGTCAAACATCGTAAAGCGAAACACGAACCTTATTGTGGGACCAGTCAAAGATCAGTTAAATATCCCAACTAATAAAGCTTCCAATTTCTATTTTAGAAAGTAATTAACACTCTTAAATGATAACTTAACCATGTAATATTAAAAATATATCTATAACATCAATCATCAATCATCAATGATCTCATTATTTTTATCAATCAAAGTAACTTCTCAAAGTATACTTGAATATTAAATAACAACAATGCCATTTTTTAATGAAAATCATAAGTTGGAATAGAGTTAGTACATCTCTAACAATTACCGTATCGTACTTCTAATACAACTTTTATAGTTTTTTAATTTTTATACGATAAGTACCTATATTGACATTATTTGATACCACGGAAAATGGGTTGAATCACTACGCATTTGTGAAATACTTATTAAGCGGAAGAATTGGTCAAATCTCTTTTGAATTATGAAAAAGTTTAAATATTCTTTCTTAACAAAAGAGAAAGGGAAGTATACTAAAGTAGCTAAAATAATCACCTTTCGCAAATTCTTTCACATCAATCACAACAATAATTTCAACCTTATTACATTATTGTGCGTGCAAAATCAAGAAATAAATATTTTTATAAAAAAGGTGACTGATAAGATTTATAAGCTAAATATAAGAGTTACCAAACCAATTGTTAATTGTTTTTTTGAATGAAAGATTCAACTCGTAACTTAATTTGTCATCCGTACAACGCACGAGTCAATTGACTAGTTAGTAATTATGACATAACCTTAAGGGTATAATAATAGGTTTGGAAACTTCCCATAGAAATAATTAAAACATCAGTTATGACTTATTGTTAAGATATGGGATTTCTCATTGTCAATTTTTTAAATTGTGTCATCATTTTTCATTGGAGGGTTCACACCATGGTTATTGATCAGTTTGACTCTAATATATCTGTATTTTCATTCTAAAAAGTCAACCTAACAGGAGAGAAATCCAGATCTTAATAGAACGTTTAATTACTTAAAGATATTCAGCGTGGGACAATATCATAACGACCATGAGCATCTTGTTAATATTAACAATATCATATACCGTGACCCTTAAATCCTTAATTAAAGGATCTAAGTAATTAATGAGGTCATGAATACGGAAGTATCAGATATCAAACTATGGTGATCAGTGGCGGAGTCAGAGGTTTGTCCAAGGAGGGGCAAACCAAAGTCTAAAAATTTTAAAGTTCGTGTCCAAAATATAATAAGAACAACAATAGCGTAATAATTTAACAAAAAATTATAGTTCATTACATACTACTTGATTTACTTCTGCAACCTAGGTAAATCGATCCTACGAGTTTTCATATTTTGAAAATGCTGCATAATAGCTTCATTATCAATTGCTTGAAAAATGTCTCTTTCGATGTAGCATACTAAGCAATCCGTAAGATAGTCATCTCCCATCTTATTGCTTGAAAAATGTCTCTTTCGATGTAGCATACTAACACCTCCAATCAAAGACCTCTTAGTCTTAATTACAAATTTATCCAAACTCATACTCCTAAATATAACAAAAATAAGTATGAATTAAAAATGTTCCTTATACAAATAGCATTAAATTGCATCTAGAACTGAGATTTGAGGATTCACACAAATAATTTCTGACTTTTCGTTAGGGATGAGAGCAAATAATTAATATGGGCATAAATTGGCAGATGAGAAACTTACTTGAAAATTGCAGAATCTGAGAACAAATGGGAAGAAGTGAGAACTAGGGCTGGATTCGGTTCGGGAACCGAACCGAAATAGGAAATATCCGAACCGAACCGATCTTTCGGTTTCGTATATTCTATAACCCGAAACCGAACCGATCTAAGTTGGGACCCAATTTTTCGGACACCGAATTTTCGGTCCGGTTATTCGGTTTTTTCACAAAAACCGAATGGGTATTCAATATTTGTTTATATTTTAGCTAATACTTGCACTCAAACTTTACTAGCAACTTAATCTTTATCAACTATGAAGGAGCGATTATATAGGCTCAAATGAGGAGTGAATCCTCTATTTCATCCGGTGTGGGACGAGTTGTAGGCTGAAGAAAATAAAATTGGAAGAATTGGGGCGGAAGAAAAGCAAAACAAGTTTAACTTAATCCGTCCTGGGGGGATTCGAACACGGGTGATACGAAGGGAGCGTGTTACCTGTCTCCACTGAGCTACTCCGGATTATTGGCAAATTGGGATGCCAAATGTATTACATACATTAATCCCCTTTTATTCTATATTTCATTTTTTTTACTTTTTCTGAAAATACTTTTTTATTTATTTTAACACTTCATCTTAAAATAACCTTAAGTTGTACTTATTGTTTTTAAAATTAAAAAAGAAGCCGGGGCAAGAAACATATTATAAGTAATACTAGTAAAAAAAATTAGTCGGAGCGGGGGCGCTTGCCCCCCTTGCCCCCCCTAGCTCCTCCACTGATGGTGATGATGTCATTCTTAATAAATTAATTATAGTATATCAATTAATGAACTTCTGGAAGATAAATACTGCGCCGAGTCCACTGGAGTACCACCGCCTCAACGACCAAGACCGAGCTGAACAAATGAGCAAGTTCGAAGAAATGCACAATAATTGAATATCTTCTTTTTCTCGTTCATTTAGAGATGAAATTTTAAATACCCCAAATTTGAAGAATAAATGAATTATGACCCCAAATTTAATTTATAAACGCAATAATACATGAGTTTTATAGCTTAGGTTATTTTAGAACTATGGGCATACGCTTATATTATTCAGAAATGATGGGGTGCAGTTAGGGATGGACTCGGTTCGGGCCGGGGCCGGTTCGGGCCTTGAACCGGCCGGGCCTCGGTTCAAGGTATGGGAGGCCCGGAACCGGCCCGGGCTTCGGTTATATTTTTTTTTTGGGCTTTTCCTAGTTAACCCCCAACCCTCCCCCTCACCCCCAAACCAACTCTAACCACCTCAAATGACCCAAAATACCCACCCAAATCCAAAAACTTAAAAAAAATTCAAAAAAAAAATAAATAAAATTGGCCCGGCCCGGGCCCGAACCGGCCGGGCCAGTTCACCTTTTGAAGGGCCCGAGCCCGAACCGAGATCCCACCGGGCCGGGTGGCCCGAACCGGCCAACCAACCGGTTCACCGGGCCGGTCCGGGCCCGCACAGTAGCGGGCCGGTCCAGTTCCGGGCCGGTTGGCCCGGGCCGAGTCCACCCCTAGGTGCAGTATAAAGTATGTATGTAACTTAAATACAGTAATTGTAATGTACATGCAACATGCTCATTATTAGACTTTTCTTTTATTACGGAGTAGTCAATATGAGACTTGTAGCTTATGAACGATGATATTGCAGATAAAACTCAACTTTATATACAAAATTTGACCAGACCAACTTAGACATAGTAAAGTAGTAAACTAACTAGACTTAATAATACAATATTCGGTTAGATAGAAACGAATAGGCTAGGGTAGACTACAATATTTTCATACCTGTTGACTTCGTATGAAATGTCACTTATGTGATTCGGAATATCGGGACTATAATGAATATCTAGACTGTCATATTGGGATTATTGGGTGAGTTAGCTAACATTTTTATTTATTAAAGTCAACTACCAAGACTCTTGAGAATTGGTATGCTATACAAGTCGCCTCTGATCTTTAATTTTGGCTACTGAAACTGACGACGGTTTGACACTGTTGAGCTGAGAATTTAGTAAGGAATTAATTAGGAAGATGGACCCATGTTCGTATAAAAATGTTAGAGGCCCGGATCGAAGCTTGAGGAAGGGATAAGTGCAATTAGACCAAGCCTTATGTAGTTGTAACAATAGATGGATAACTCCTAGCAACTAATTCCCTAATCCGACGGAAGAGGAGCTTAAACCGGAGGGAAGTTGGAAGTGGGAGACGGAAAGAGAAGGGTTCTAGTATAAATGTTTTTGGGGTTCTAGCGAAAAAGAGGAAGAACAACTACACCTGAGAAATTATTATCATTGTATTGCACTGATTATTATCAATATAAAGCTTACATATTTCGTATTCATAATTTTTGCATACTTCCATTGTGATTCTTGTACGAAACCCCACATCTTTCCTTTGATTCATTGATTGTTTGAATTAACATAAATACTGCTTAAACAATTTGGCGCCCACCGTGGGGCATCGGGCAAGAGAAAGATCACCAATCATGGCCGGAAACAACCCCTTGTTGGAGGAGATCCACACTCAAATGGAGGCAGTTCGAGCAGAGTTTCATCGGGAATTGGCGGAAAGGATGGCACATCTCCAGCGAGAAAACGATCTGCTCCGGTCCCAAGTTCAGTCAGCAGTTTCGATCGCATCCAACTCCAGGGGTAACCGAAGAAACGGTCTCATGCCCGTGGTCACGAGGCTTGATTTGGAGTCCACTCCGGCGGTGATGGATGCACCCATTGTCACTTCCGAGCCCATCTCCCTCACGTTGGGCCTCTCACCCGCCGGGGAATCACAACCCATCGTCATCTCTCAAGTGATACCACACACACCGCTCGTCCCTGAAACGACCCTTGTCCCCAGCATTCCGACTTGCTTCTTCCTGGAGTCCTTACGTCCGGGAGCAAGAAGGACAGGTTTGCAGACGGCCACTCAAAGTCTGTCAATGACGTCAGGCGCATCGGCCCTGACGGAACCATACATCCCTCACTACAGAAGCAGAACTCGTGGTGACCCCGGCCCGTCCAGTCTCATGCAGAGTAGGGGACGGAATATTTTTGACGAGCTGCCACCCGAATTTCAAACACAACGACAGCGTGGACCAGCCGCTTCAGCAGGATAGAGTTGCGGAGAGCGACATCCAGAGATCATAGTCATTCCGTCACCAACCCGTCCCGAAGTGACCCAAATGGTAGGACCGACGTATTCAACGCTGGAGTTAACTCAGCCAGGTCTAGTGAATCCGATATCGATGATTATGGAACAACTCCGGCAGATGCAAGACAAAATCAACGGACTGCCCGGAGTACCCCTTCCTTTGGATCGAGCCTCACAGACGTGTTATGCGGATTCGCCCTTCAGCAGACAGATCACAGATGTCGAAGTACCCCGCAAGTTCGCCGCTCCATCTATGAAGATGTTCGACGGCACATCCGATCCGGTAGAACATGTCGCCCAATACAAGTAGCGAATGCTTGCAGTATCACTCCGACCATATCAAAGGGAAGCGTGCATGTGTCGCGGCTTCGGAGCAACGCTATCAGGCCCGACACTCAAATGGTTTTTCAATCTACCTAACGAGGGCATCAGGTCATTTGCAGAACTGGTCGACTTGTTCAACCATCAGTTCGCGAGCAGTCGAGTACTTGAGAAGCAGACTAGCGATCTTTATAGAGTCATGCAGCGACGAGGCGAATCGCTGCGAGACTACCTACACCGTTTTAACAAGGAAAAAGTTTCCATTCCACGATGCGACATTCCGAAAGCAATTGAGGCATTTCGGAGAGGCTTAGCCGACGACTCAGAATTATACCGGGAATTAACAAAGTACCCATCCAGGACCTTTGAGGACGTCCAGGCTAAAACTTTAGCCTTCATCAGGCTTGAGGAAGACCAGCAGACACGGCATCGGCAGGATGCATATGATGGAGGGCAATGCAAATCGGGCACATCCAGAAAGCATGATTACAGAACCGGAAAACCCTACGTCAGAACTGAAGATAGGTCAGTATCGGCGATAGCGAACTGGCTTGACGATCTAGACCTACCCCATGTCATCACTGACTACTGCTTTAATGTTGCCACTCCGGGCCTCATTCATTCTCTGGAGAAGCTGGGAGAGAAGGTCAGATGGCCTCGAAAGACTGACAAACCAGCAGGCCGTCGTGACCCAAGTAAGCGCTGTGATTTCCATAACGACATCGGACACAACACGGAAGACTGTGTCGCATTGAGAAAGGAGGTGGCTTATTTGCTGAAAAACGGCTATCTGGCGGAGATCATGTCTGAACGCACAAAATCACTGCTAGGACGAAATGATAAAGCGTCACCAAATGAGTCTCGGTCCCCTTCACCTTCTGCCCCATGTAAGGTAATCAACTTTATTAATGGTGGATCTGATTTATGTGGGCTAACGTATTCTACAGGAAAGAGACACGCTCCAGATTATTCCCAAGATAAGTCGTTGCAGGTCCACAGGATCTTGAAACGTCAAGAAGAATGGAGAAATGCGTCAATCACATTTGACGAAACAGATATTTCTGACCCGGTCCAATCTCATCACGATACGTTGGTGATCTCCCTCAGAGTGGCAAATTGCGAGGTCAAACGAGTCCTCATAGACAACGGAAGCACCGCCAATATTACCACCATGAAAATGTTGAGAGAACTGGGAGTCAAGGAGGAAGATGTAACGGGATCCGGGTCAAGCTTGGTCGGATTCAACGGGGAGCCATGCAGAACTCTAGGTAATATATCTTTACCCGTATATGCCCATGGTTTAAATGTGCAGGTCAAGTTCGACGTGGTCGAAAGCCTACCAGCCTACAACATGATCTTGGGAACTCCATGGTTGCATCAAATGGGGGCAATTCCGTCAACTTATCATCAAGTAGTCAAGTTCCCAACACCATGGGGAGTACAAAGCATCAGGGGAGATCAAAAGTCAGCCAAATCCTGCTACCAAACAGCAATGAGGCCGACTGCGGACCAAACTACCTCCAAGACCGCATAGCAATTAAAGGGTGGCCCTGCCCTGGTGGAAGATGACGCCAAAACATAAGAAGTCGCCATCGACCCCGAATATCCAGAAAGGGTCATCCGCATCGGAAGAGACATACCAGCGCATCTCAAAGACGAACTGATAAACTTCCTCAAAGAACATAAAGACGTGTTTGCATGGAGTCACGACGACATGACAAGTATTGATCCTAATATAATAACTCACAGGTTAAACGTCAGCCCATCACACAAACCCGTCAGACAGAAAAGAAGACGTTTTGCCAAAGAAAGGAATGCCATTATAAACCAGGAAGTCGGTATGCTGCTTCGAACCGGTAAGGTAAAAGAGGTAAAATATCCCGATTGGTTAGCTAATGTTGTTGTTGTTCAGAAAAAGAAAGGGCATAATGAGGGCAAACTGATCAAATGGAGAGTCTGTGTGGACTTCACTGATCTAAACAAAGCATGTCCCAAAGACTCAGTTCCGATGCCACATATTGACGCATTAGCTAACGCTACAGTCGGGCACGAAATGCTATCCTTCATGGACGCTTTCAGCGGTTACCATCAAATACAGCTGCATCCCGATGACCAAGAAAAAACAGCCTTCATCACGGAGACAGGTACGTATTGTTATGTTGTTATGCCTTTTGGACAAAAAAATGCAGGTGCGACGTTTCAGAGGCTGGTCACCTTGTTGTTCAAAGATCTAATGGGGGATACTATGGAAGTTTATATTGATGACATGATCGTCAAATCAAAGAGAAAAGAAGATCATGTCTATCACTTGACGGAACCCTTCAGAAGACTGAGGAAATACAATCTGAAGATCAATCCGGCGAAATGTACTTTCGGAGTGATATCAGGAGAATTTTTGGGATATATCGTCAGTGAACGAAGAATAGAGGCAAGCCCGGAACAAATACGAGCAATTATTGACATTGAATCTCCAAAATCTGTCAAAGATGTCCAGAGGTTGACAGGACGAGTCGCGGCTCTGAATCGCTTCATTTCGAAATCGTCAGACAGGTGCCATTTGTTTTATGACGTTTTGAGAAAGAACAAAAAATTCGAATGGACAGATCGGCACGAGCAGGCGCTTCAGCAATTAAAAGAATACATGATGTCTCAACCGTTGCTCGCAAAACCCAAAGAAGACGACGAATTGCAGCTTTATCTGGCCGTTTCAGAACACACCGTCAGTGCAGTATTGATAAAAGAGGAACAGGGGCAGCAAACTCCAGTCTATGTTGTAAGTAAATCCCTAAATGGCCCGGAATCCAGGTACGCCTTACTTGAAAAGTTAGTTTTAGCTTTGGTCGTTGCTTCGATTAAATTACGCCCTTATTTTGAATCACATACCATTTGTGTTAGAACTAATTATCCCATGAAGTCGATCATGAGGAAACCAGAATTGACAGGTCGCATGGCTAAATGGTCGATTCAACTTGGAGCTTATGACATAAGATTTGAACCAAGAACAGCCCTGAAATCACAGTCACTTGCAGATTTTGTGGCGGACTTCAGTCCAAAGCTCCAAGATGAGGCAGAAAAAGAAACCTGCACTCTGATCGACGGATTGCCAAAGCATACCAACGAAGCGTCGAACCAGAACGACGCAGGCCTGGGCGTGGTACTAAAGTCACCACAAGGGGACACCATGCTCCAAGCAGTACACTGTGATTTCACCGCTACAAACAATGAAGCAGAATACGAGGCACTAATCGTCCGACTCACATTGGCAAGGGACTTGGGCATCAAAGTTTTGGAGGTAAAATGCGACTCTTTACTGATAATTAATCAAACTAATGGTGTTTATGCAGCAAAGGACCCCAAGATGACATCTTACTTGCAAATTGTCTGAGAGTTGATAACGGCGTTTGATGAGATAACCTCGAACAAGTCCCACGTGAAGTAAACACACAAGCTGACGCTCTGGCCGCGGTCGGATCATGTTTGGGGGCAGAAATTAATCGCAACATCCCTTACGTGCACTTGATGAGTCCAGCAATTTACAGATCATAGGTTGTCTCTACCGTTGAAACCCCAGCACAAGAAGACTGGACGCAACAGTACATAGCATATTTAAAGCACAATACTCTCCCAGAAGACAAAAAAGAGGCCAAGGCTTTCCTATCTAAGGTGAGTAAATTTCTACTAATTGACGGTGTTTTATTTAAAAGATCTTTCGCAGGTCCGTATCAAAGATGTCTGACACCTCAAGAAGCCGTCAAAGTGCTGAAAAACCTTCATGAAGGGGAATGTGGCAACCACGCGGCCGGGCGAAGTTTGTCTAACAAAGCTCTTAGATTTGGGTACTACTGGCCAACCATAAGAGAAGACGCAGCCACTTCCACCCAAAGATGCAAGCCTTGTCAGATGCACGGACCAATTCGTCATCAACCTTCTGAATCGCTTCATCCAGTCCTATCGCCATGGCCCTTTATGAAATGGGGTATGGACATCGTAGGAAAATTGCCAGAGGCACCGGGGCAAAAAGTATATATGCTGGCAATGACGGATTATTTTTCAAAATGGGTGGAGGCTGAGTCATTCCGTCAGATACGAGATGACCAGGTAATTTCGTTTATCAAGAGAAACATACTTTGCAGGTTCGGCGTTCCATCAGAAATCGTCTGTGACAACGGATCTCAATTCATAAGTGCTAAGACCAGACGTTTCTGTGAGAGGTACAATATCAAATTGGAAACGTCGACACCCAAGTACCCGCATTCTAATGGACAGGCTGAATCCAGCAACAAAATCATCATTGCCAACTTAAAGAAAAGGCTTGAAAAGGCACAAGGCAGGTGGGCTGACGAATTGCCTTTGATACTATGGGCAGACAGGACAACTCCAAAAAAATGCAACTGGAGAGACCCCATTCTCTCTTGTGTATGGTTGCGAAGCAGTAATTCCTGCTGAAATTGAAGTACCTTCTTCAAGATATAGACTCATGACTGTGGAATTGAACAATGTGGACTTGACGCATGACTTGGATACCATTGACGAGATCCGTGAACGAGCCAAGATTCGCTTGCAGACATATCAACAGATGGTTGCGAAAAGCTATAACAAAAATGTCCGAGCGAAGGTGTTCAGGAGGGGAGACTGGGTCTTAAGGAGAGCATTTGACAATGAAGCAGCTGGTAAGTTTAGTCCTAATTGGGAAGGGCCCTACAAAATCATTGACGTCGTTGGTCAGGGGGCATACCGCTTGGAAACAGTCGACGGTAAACGAGTCCCCCGAAGTTGGAATGCGGTACACTTAAAACAATTTCATTTTTAATTTATTTTTTGCACATCTGTCCTTATCGCAAAACGAGGTTACTAACCTGACCGTCGGAGGGCCGTTGGCATAAGGCCAACGACCAACCCTAATAATGACTTTGATGCAGGAAGGCACACGAAATTGGCAAAGTCTGAGGTAATTAGTTACGTTTCACACCATCTTTGATATGGCAAATGCAATTCATCGTTTACTAACTTAATCGTCGGAGGGCCGTTGGCCTCAAGCCAACGGCCAACCCTAACGGCGCTGTATCATTGCAGGGTTATGATGGGATAAAACCTAAACACAAGACGACATGAACGCCCGATCAAACTTAATCACGACAATACGTCAATGCTTAGGGGACGTGGAACTCATCATGAAAAAATCATGAATGAAGGTCCATAAAACCTAATATGTTTTGGCCAAAACACACACGTATTTATGACAAAATATAACGAAGCATGCACATGACATGTTGCACACATAAACGACAAGCGTGCATACACAACAGAATGCGCACAAGCGAAAGCATGGTTCGAACAATAGCAAAAAACAGTGATAGTGTAACACCGGACCCGGATTTTACCCAGAGATTTTTTCTTTTCTTTCATCAAGTACATGTTTAGCGAAGGTAAATCAAGACTAGAGTAGCCTTGATAAATGAGAAAGATAAAATTATTGTCTTAAATTAATAAAGGATTATTAATCAGACGCGGGACCCACATCGGGAGCGGGGACCACCCGTGGTATTCTTGGTGAATAAAAAAATTAATGTTTATCTAAACAATACTATTTTGATAGTAGAAATGGGTCGTGAACCCCAGTGATATATAGAATGACAACTAGACGGCCACGTGGGTCGGGGCCACTAATCGATAATTGTGAACCCTTAATTCTCGGACTATTAATAATTTGGAAGGCTATGAATTAATGACAAGAGAAATATAAATATTTCAAGAATCCAAAATAATGGATTGATAAATATATGATTAAAATTGGTACATTAAAGGAGGATACTTTTGGAGGACCCCTACCTTGAAGATATTTTTGTATGAGGACAAACAGATAAGATTTTACCTGCTCATACATTTTGGACCACTTAAAAAGAAGTGTAACATTTTATTAAATTGTCACAAAATATAAAGCCACATGTTAAGATGTGAGAAAGGACGAGTGAATTCTCGATGCAACGCGTTCTCATTTGTACTGTTACTCAAACAGTAAAATGCACGTTGGGCCCATACATGGGCGGGGACCATCTGATATTTTCGAGACCACACATTATATTCATCTTGGTCTAGATGATATTCTTATGATGGTTTATATTTATGTTTAGCCATAGAGTTGGCCGTTTGAGCAAAAGCAGTCCCATTTTCGGTATCGGTAATTTAACAGATAATAGCCCGAAATAAATTCCAGGGACCGCTAAATTAAAGTGGGATAATATTTATTAATTTTAGAGTCCAATATTAATTGGAAGGATGATTTATATTTTATTCGACCCGATAAAATGAAATTTAATTAAAACAGTCTAGAAAATATAACTTGCGGGACCAATTGTACACTTCGGAACATATTGGGATGACCTCCAACATGAGTGGGGGCCACCCCACGTTTTTGTGAGATCAAGCATCAATGTGTGAGCTGTGGAACGTGGTATGACACTAATTGATAGGTGAATAGATGGGAGAGACATGTTTGATAGGTAAAGGGGCCCTCTCCCATCACCCATTTGTGTTTTGAGACAAAAAGGACCATCTCAATCCCTTCCCGCTCACTATTTCGTCAGCACACTAAAGAAAGAGAGGAGAGACTCTAGAACTCATCATCCTCCATTGTTGAAGCAAGATCAAACCAAGGGAGGTCCAAGGAAGAAGAAAGAGTGAGAGAAGAAGAGAAAAACTTGGAAAATAAAGGTAATGACGTCATTAGTATTTTTCTTCCTTCGTTTAATCTCATATCATTTTATAAATAATATGATAGACCCATAAGCTTGTTCTACACTCCTAGAGGTGTAGAATGAGGGGTTGGAAGGATAGTTTTAACCATGATCGGAGTTATGACCGGAGTAAGACCGGTTTGCCGGAAAACACCTTCTCGGAGGGTTTTGACATTTATACCACTTTTGATTTATGAAACCTTGTTAGGAACTTTACCAAGGAATTCTGGACTTTTCAAGGAATCTAGGAGTGGCCGGAAAAGTCACCGGAGCCTCTGGAGTTTTCGCCGGAAAATTTCAAAAGTCGCCGGAGTTCAAACAAAGAGGATAAAAGCTTGCTAGCGTCATTTCGAGGTGAGTGGACGACTACGTGTCTTGTAACTCTTGGGTCAAACGTGGGATTACCTAAATAAAATCCTTATCATGATTTGAGAAATGATTAAATGGATTAAAATGCATGATTAGTCATGGTGAATATGAATTATGGAAATATTACATGATTAATGAATAAGAGATTTATTTGCGGATTAATCATGAATATATTATTGTCAAATGTATGAAAATGCATACATGGACTATGTAGGAGATAACTAGAGTAATCTAGTATGTGAATATGTATAGAAATGTTTAAAGGTGTTTAAACATTTGATTAGCTATAATGATTATAAGTTATGTGAAAATGGCATGATTAATGAGTAAAAGAATTATTAATATTTTTGATGAAGGATAATCATGAATGATTTAGTTGGACATTGACTAAGGTAATTCAAGATGGTATAAAGGATCAAGGACGTCAAGAAGTAAATGTGTATAAAATTTCACGTTAATCGGACTTCGTTTGGGCGGTCAAACGGGCGTTGAAAGTCAAGACAAAAGTAATACCCGACCGGGTATTGGTAAATACCCGACCGGGTATTAGTTAAAAATGGTTCCAGGAGCCACTTCCACACTAGACCCGACCGGGTATGGGTAATACACCCGACCGGGTATTAGTTAAAAACAGTCCCAGGGGCTACTGGCTCACCCTACCCGACCGAGTATGGGTAATACCCGACCGGGTATTGGGTTATACACCCAATATGCAGTTTTTGAGTAAGTATATGTGGACCGTTCGGGTGGGACCCATCCACGTTGGTTGATAAGGCTTCGAATATGGTTTAAACGCTAAGACTTGGACTAGTCGTTAGTAAAGAAATTATAGACCACGACCGGGCGAGGTAAGTGGTAGATTATACATGACGGGTGAATACTCGGGACCGAGTTAGGTCAGGTAAAACTCTGTAGGACCAGGATGAGTCCTTTATACTCAAATGTTAACAAGGGCCCGTGTAGTCCTTGAGATGTGTTAACCTCCAGCAAATTACACATAGGTAACAAGGGCATATGCAGTCCTTGAGGTGTGTTAACCTCCATCAAATTGCATATAGGTAACAAGGGCCCGTGTAGTCCTTGAGGTGTGTTAACCTCCAGCAAAGTACACATAGGTAACAAGGACAAATGCAGTCCTTGAGGTGTGTTAACCTCCATCAAATTGCATATAGGTAACAGGGGCCCGTGTAGTCCTTGAGGTGTGTTAACCTCCAGCAAATTACACATAGGTAACAAGGGCAAGTGCAGTCCTTGAGGTGTGTTAACCTCCAACAAATTGCATATAGGTAACAAGGGCCCGTGTAGTCCTTGAGGTGTGTCAACCTCCAGCAAATTACACAAAGGATGAGGGTGTATGCGTACTCCTCAAGACAGGGTTAGCCCCGGAAATGTAAACTATGATTGTAAGGATGAATAGTCTTCGAGGTAGGTGAACCTCAAGGTAATGCTTTTAGATGATTAAACAAGCGTAATCGGGAATGAGTTCCCGATAGGGTATTTTCCTTGGTCTAGGAATTTAATTAAATCATGTCTGTGATATGGGAGCCCGAAGGGCCCCCGAAATAATTATCTTTGTTATCGGATGAGTTAGCCTGCGGGTGACTTCACTCGAGGGTAGGACATGGGAAGGGTGAATTTTACGAGGCTGTTACGCCTAAATGATTTGAAAGACAAATGGGCCCACGGGCCGGATATTTTACTCATATGTATATACGTATAGGATATGTTTTGAAAAGGGGTAGCCAAGAGTTATGCCTATACGTATACTATCACCATATGTTGAGGGTCCCATGTGAGAAACGTTATTTATATTACATACAGTTTGCCCTCACCAGTACTTTTCTGTAGTACTGATCCCTCAGAGGAACCACCCTTTCAGGTTGAAGCTAGAGCTTACTTCCTACACCCATTGTTCAGGAGATCGATGGAGAGAAGACGTGGTTCGTGCTTCCTCTGGTTCTATTTCTAAATAATTAAATAATGCTCATGGAACTATTTTTGACTTATAAATTAATGGAGCCTGCGAGCTCTTATTTTACCCTCATGTGGGTTCTTATTAAACACTTATATTCCGCTATGTGTTTAATTGTATGTTGATGTTGTTATGTATGTTTACTAATCGGTTTTGGAATATGTATCTATCAGACGTCTTGTGCAATTTGGTAAGGATGAACTGCGGTTATTCTTATTGGGTTGTACGACGGTTGTCTACGTGACACAGAAACGGTCTGGGGCGTGACATTTAAGTGGTATCAGAGCCATACGGTTACTAAACTATATAGTCAACCTCTCAACAAAGTTCTATCAAAACAATCTTTCAATGAAAATCCATGAGCATAAATTTTGTACTTTAAGAGCATTTGGTTATCGAATTGCAAGGTCTCTGGTTGTTAAGACGGGCCCCTTAACAATTGGTATGGCAGTGACTTGAGCCAAGTTGTGTCTTAAGTACGTTGTTGTCAATTGACATTCAAACGAGTCCAAAGACTCATTCCAATATATTCTTTCAGGAATGGGTGGTAGCGATAGGGCGGTTCAAGGGAATCTGAGAGGGCGCGTGTCGGGGATAGTCGGGCAAGCCAATCGGGGAATATCAAGGTCGCCAAAAAGGTGAGTTAGGGGCCACCAAGGCCAACGAACACAAGCCGCGATGGCTGATTGCATTGTGACTGGCTTCGAGTCGTGGAACTCGGAGGATGACTCAACTTATCACCCTGAAAGTGAGTCAGATGATACTTCTTTTGATGAAAACGGTGGGGAGGATATACATAGTATTCCTCTTGACCAGGTTAGTGAGATGTACCGATGGTACCAACGGGAATGGGAAAGACAACGACAAAGATCCCATGTGGGACATGTGAGAGACGAGGCCTCTCGCAGGAGGGGTCGGGGTGCTCATAGGGCACATGTTAGGATGGTCTGAGATTCTGATGGTGAAGAACCATTCATTAAGATCTCAAAGTACCTGAAAGAGGCTAGGGCCTTGGGGTGCAAACTGTTTGATGGGACAGGGGATATCTCGGACGCAGCCGAGTGGATAAAAAGGTTAAATGATGCAGCCGATGACATGCAAGTGGTCCCTGATCAGAAGTTAAGGGTAGCCACTAGATTGTTGGAAGGATTAGCTTCTACTTGGTGGGAAGGCATCAAGGGTAAGTTTGACGGGGTTGTCACGTGGGACAACTTCGAGAAAGCATTATATGAACAATTTTATACCTCTTTCGAAGTAAATCGAAAGAGGAGGGAATATACAAATCTCAAACAGGGCAATGAGTTTACGGTGAAACAATTGGAACAAAGGTTCCGACATTTGGCAAGGTTCTTGCCTGAATATGTCGCCCATGAGGATCGAATGACGAACCATTTTTGGAATGCACTAAATTTAGAGGTACGCGAAAGGGCGACCTATCAATTCAACATGACTTTCAGTCAAGTAGTAGCCCAGGGTCTCCAGGGGGAAGAGCTTTGGGAGGAAAGACACGCAAGGGGTGCTAAGGAAACACAAGAAAGGGATCAAATGATCAACCATCCTCCACGGCGGGAGAGGAAGTACGACTTTGAGAGCAAGGGGGACTCTAACAAATTAGTTCCATTTCCAAGAGGGAGCCAGATTGGGTTAGTCAAAGCTCAAGCACTCGGGGCACGGGAGCACCCAAATGTGAGAATTGTAGGCGGAGACACTACGAGATATGTCTAGAACCATCTAGATGCTACTTTGTGGAGAAACGGGCCACATAAAGGTTCTTTGTCCTCAGCGTGTACAAGGATGAGCATTGGGGGCCCACAGGGGAGTCACGGAGATTGCAAACCCAACAGGGATTGCTTCAAACATCTTACCATCCACCAATCGGTGGAGAACTCGCTCGTGAGGGCGATGAATGATGGAAGCTATTTTCGGGAATAACTATGGCATAAGGTAATTTTTATTTGAACCTTAAATTTCATAAATATTTTTACGTTCGAAATTTTTAGCTTCAGAAAATGAAGAAGAAGAAAAAAATGTTTCTCATGTTTCAGATCGTCAGCCGTTAATTTCGGGGACGAAATTCCTGTAAGGGGGGTGAACTTGTAACACCGGACCCGGATTTTACCCAGAGATTTTTTTTTTCTTTCATCAAGTACATGGTTAGCGAAGGTAAATCAAGACTAGAGTAGCCTTGATAATGAGAAAGATAAAATTATTGTCTTAAATTAATAAAGGATTATTAATCAGACGCGGGACCCACATCGGGAGCGGGGACCACCCGTGGTATTCTTAGTGAATAAAAAAATTAATGTTGATCTAAACAATACTATTTTGATAGTAGGAATGGGTCGTGGACCCCAATGATATATAGAATGACAACTACACGGCCACGTGGGTCGGGGCCACTAATCGATAATTGTGAACCCTTAATTCTCGGACTATTAATAATTTGGAAGGCTATGAATTAATGAAAGGAGAAATATAAATATTTCAAGAATCCAAAATAATGGATTGATAAATATATGATTAAAATTGGTACATTAAAGGAGGATACTTTTGGAGGACCCCTACCTTGAAGATATTTTTGTATGAGGACAAACATATAAGATTTTACCTGCTCATAGATTTTGGACCACTTAAAAAGAAGTGTATCATTTTATTAAATTGTCACAAAATATAAAACCACATGTTAAGACGTGAGAAAAGACGAGTGAATTCTCGATGCAACGCGTTCTCATTTGTACTGTTACTCGAACAGTAAAATGCACGTTGGGCCCATACATGGGCGGGGACCATCTGATATTTCCGAGACCACACATTATATTCATCTTGGTCTAGATGATATTCTTATGATGGTTTATATTTATGTTTAGCCATAGAGTTGGCCGTTTGAGCAAAAGTAGTCCCATTTTCGGTATCGGTAATTTAACAGATAATAGCCCGAAATAAATTCCAGGGACCGCTAAATTAAAGTGGGATAATATTTATTAATTTTAGAGTCCAATATTAATTGGAAGGATGATTTATATTTTATTCGACCCGATAAAATGAAATTTAATTAAAACAGTCCGGAAAATATAACTTTCGGGACCAATTGTACACTTCGGGACATATTGGGATGATCTCCAACATGAGTGGGGGCCACCCCACGTTTTTGTGAGATCAAGCATCAATGTGTGAGCTGTGGAACATGGTATGACAGTAATTGATAGGTGAATAGATGGGAGAGACATGTTTGATAGGTAAAGGGGCCCTCTCCCATCACCCATTTGTGTTTTGAGACAAAAAGGACCATCTCAATCCCTTCCCTCTCACTATTTCGGGCAGCACACTAAAGAAAGAGAGGAGAAACTCTAGAACTCATCATCCTCCATTGTTGAAGCAAGATCAAACCAAGGGAGGTCCAAGGAAGAAAAAAGGGTGAGAGAAGAAGAGAAAAACTTGGAAAATAAAGGTAATGACGTCATTAGTATTTTTCTTCCTTCATTTAATCTCATATGATTTTATAAATCATATGATAGGCCCATAAGCTTGTTCTACACTCCTAGAGGTGTAGAATGAGGGGTTGGAAGGATAGTTTTAACCATGATCGGAGTTATGACCGGAGTAAGACCGGTTTGCCGGAAAACACCTTCTCGGAGGGTTTTGACATTTCTACCACTTTTGATTTATGAAACCTTGTTAGGAATTTTACCAAGGTATTCTGGACTTTTCAAGGAATCTAGGAGTGGCCGGAAAAGTCACCGGAGCCTCCGGAGTTTTCGCCGGAAAATTCCAAAAGTCGCCGGAGTTCAAACGAAGAGGATAAAAGCTTGCTAGCGTCATTTCGAGGTGAGTGAACGACTACGTGTCTTGTAACTCTTGGGTCAAACGTGGGATTACCTAAATAAAATCCTTATCATGATTTGAGAAATGATTAAATGGATTAAAATGCATGATTAGTCATGGTGAATATGAATTATGGAAATATTACATGATTAATGAATAAGAGATTTATTTGCGGATTAATCATGAATATATTATTTTCAAATGTATGAAAATGCATACATGGACTATGTAGGAGATAACTAGAGTAATCTAGTATGTGAATATGTATAGAAATGTTTAAAGGTGTTTAAACATTTGATTAGTTATAATGATTATAAGTTATGTGAAAATGGCATGATTAATGAGTAAAAGAATTATTAATATTTTTGATGAAGGATAATCATGAATGATTTAGTTGGACATTAACTAAGGTAATTCAAGATGGTATTCTTGAATGATTCAAGTACTTAATCATACATGTCATAAAATTAAATCTAGTTATGAAGAATAAACTAGAACGAAATATATAAACGATTAATAAGTATGAAGTGCTTATTAATAGTTTTGTGAAGACGGCTTTATGATTTATAACTTTTGAGTGAGACATGAGATTACTTAAAGTAATCAAGAATATATTTTATGGAATGATTAAAGATAATCAAGTATGTGTTATTCCATGATTATATGAAAAATATAGTTGAAAAGCATGTTATGTAAGCTTGATGATTAAAAATGTGATAATTAATTATGTATGATGTTCCAAGGACCCAAAAAGGTATTTCTGGATCAAGGACGTCAAGAAGTACATGTGTATAAAATTTCACGTTAATCGGACTTCGTTTGGGCGGTCAAACGGGCGTTGAAAGTCAAGACAAAAGTAATACCCAACCGGGTATTGGTAACTACCCGACCAGGTATTGGTTAAAAATGGTACCAGGAGCCACTGCCACACTAGACCCGACCGGGTATGGGTATAGACCCGACCGGATATTAGTTAAAAACAGTCCCAGGGGCTACTGGCTCACCCTACCCGACCGGGTATGGGTAATACCCGACCGGGTATTGGGTTATACACCCAATATGCAGTTTTTGAGTAAGTTTACGTGGACCGTTCGGGTGGGACCCATCCACGTTGGTTGCTAAGGCTTCGAATATGGTTTAAACGCTAAGACTTGGACTAGTCGTTAGTAAAGAAATTATAGACCACGACCGGGCAAGGTAAGTGGTAGATTATACATCACGGGTGAATACTCGGGACCGAGTAAGGTCAGGTAAAACTCTGTAGGACCAGGATGAGTCCTTTATACTCAAATGTTAACAAGGGCCCGTGTAGTCCTTGAGGTGTGTTAACCTCCATCAAATTACACAAGGGTAACAAGGGCAAATGCAGTCCTTGAGGTGTGTTAACCTCCATCAAATTGCATATAGGTAACAAGGGCCCGTGTAGTCCTTGAGGTGTGTTAACCTCCAGCAAATTACACATAGGTAACAAGGGCAAATGCAGTCCTTGAGGTGTGTTAACCTCCATCAAATTTCATATAGGTAACAAGGGCCCGTGTAGTCCTTGAAGTGTATTAACCTCCAGCAAATTACACATAGGTAACAAGGGCAAATGCAGTCCTTGAGGTGTGTTAACCTCCATCAAATTGCATATAGGTAACAAGGGCCCGTGTAGTCCTTGAGGTGTGTTAACCTCCAGCAAATTACACATAGGTAACAAGAACAAATGCAGTCTTTGAGGTGTGTTAACCTCCATCAAATTGCATATAGGTAACAAGGGCCCATGTAGTCCTTGAGGTGTGTTAACCTCCAGCAAATTACACATAGGTAACAAGGGCAAGTGCAGTCCTTGAGGTGTGTTAACCTCCAACAAATTGCATATAGGTAACAAGGGCCCGTGTAGTCCTTGAGGTGTGTCAACCTCCAGCAAATTACAAAGGATGAGGGTGTGTGCGTACTCCTCAAGACGGGGTTAGCCCCGGAAATGTAAACTATGATTGTAAGGATGAATAGTTTTCGAGGTAGGTGAACCTCAAGGTAATGATTTTAGATGATTAAACAAGCGTAATCGGGAATGAGTTCCCGATAGGGTATTTTCCTTGGTCTAGGAATTTAATTAAATCATGTCTGTGATATGGGAGCCCGAAGGGCCCCCGAAATAATTATCTTTGTTATCGGGTGAGTTAGCCTGCGGGTGACTTCACTCGAGGGTAGGACATGGGAAGGGTGAATTTAACGAGCCTGTTACGTCTAAATGATTTGAAAGACAAATGGGCCCACGGGCCGGATATTTTACTAATATGTATATACGTATACGATATGTTTTGAAAAGGGGTAGCCAAGAGTTATGCCTATACGTATACTATCACCATATGTTGAGGGTCCCATGTGAGAAACGTTAGTTATATTACATACAGTTTGCCCTCACCAGTACTTTTCTGTAGTACTGATCCCTCGGGGGAACCATCCTTTCAGGTTGAAGCTAGAGCTTACTTGCTACACCCATTGTTCGGGAGATCGATGGAGAGAAGACGTGGTTCGTGCTTCCTCTGGTTCTATTTCTAAATTATTAAATAATGCTCATGGAACTATTTTTGACTTATAAATTAATGGAGCCTGCGAGCTCTTATATTACCCTCGTGTGGGTTCTTATTAAACACTTATATTCCGCTATGTGTTTAATTGTATGTTGATGTTGTTATGTATGTTTACTAATCGGTTTTGGCATATGTATCTATCGGACGTCTTGTGCAATTTGGTAAGGATGAACTGCGGTTATTCTTATTGGGTTGTACGACGGTCGTCTACGTGGCACAGACACGGTCTGGGGCGTGACAGATAGATTCACAGAACAATATGGACAGGGCTGGGCTAAACCGCCAAGCGTAAAGCCCATAAGTAGTGCGACAAAGCGTTAAGTCCCGGATAAACCACCAGGAGACCTTAACGCAAATCGAATAGTGTCAGAGTGATTCAAAAGCAGGAAATGTTTGGAATCCGGCAAACTTAGGAAAACAGGGAAGCATGATCATCTATCCAATAAACATTAAGAGTCAATTTCATCGTCAGAATGACCCACCTCGAAGTCGTCCTCTCCTACAGGGGGATCCATCTCTTCCCTGGGCTTGTGCCATGTCGCCACGTCCCGTTCCGCTGACCAGTGTGTCATTTCTCCTTTAATGAAAGATGCCATCAGCTCACCCCTAGTCTTCCAAGCATAATAGCAAGCGGCGTCAATCACTTCCTGTTTCTTTTTGCGACCGTAAGCCTCCAAGGATTTGACTCTGGCATTGAGCTGCAAAATCTGGGCAGATTGAGTAGAATTCTTGTCCTCCAACTCTTGAACTAACTTCGTATTCTTATCAAGTTTGGATGCCAGGGAGGTCTCCTTTTTCTTCAATTCATCAACGGTTCTCTCTAGTAAAGCAACGCGAGCAGCAGCGGCAAGGCTCGCCTGAATACTCTGAAGAAAACAAGACAAGTTAATCAAGAGTAAAGGGAAGAAAGCTCACTAAGCATGGTGACTCGCCAGCACCTGAAACGCATAAGCGGATGATGCAGCAATGACACTGGTTGGGGGCAGGCAGTCAAAAACAGGAGCAGAGGAAGCCAATTGGAACTGAGCCATTTCATCTTTCATGACCAAAGCATCCTTCAAATCACAGAATTACGGGGAAAGCGATAAGTGCATGACCTGTGGTGGCGTGGCCCGGATATCAATCCCATGTTCCACATTGGGAACATTAGGAGTTGTGGCAGCATCATGCGTCGGATACTTGGGGACCTTAGGTGGATTGGCAGGCAATTTAGAAGGCATCCTTTTCCTCCTCGATGCCATGGCCAACAGCTCGTGATCAGAAGGAATGGAGCGGGAAGTGCTTGATGAAGTAGCTAGACAGATAAGAGGAATAGGAGTGAGGGGTATTCAATCCGGCACTAATAAAGAAAAATGTAAGCCTCATACATCAGACAAAATACCTGCAATAGGAGTGGAATCCTTGATTGGGGGCACGGGAGTATTCTTAGCAATTGGAAAAACAACTTGTAAGGGGACAAAAGCGCTCGTGCCCTCACCATCATCTTTTGAAACTTCAGATCCTTGCCCTGAATCTTCTACGGAAACGACATGTGAATTCTGATTCAAATCGTGTGCGGTAGGAGTGTGCCTACGAGATCGCCTTAACCCCACATAATCAGACTCAACAGGAAGAGGCAACGTACCTTGAAAATCGGACACCAGGTTCACATAAGTTCGGTCCTCAATAGGACGAAAGAATCTTGGCATTTCTCTCTTCAATTTGAGAAGGAGATACTTTGACGAAAGCTAGAAAATCTTGGACTAAACGTGAGAAAGGGAATTTCATGCCTATTTTGAAAGGGTACATCAAGAAGTTCACCCATCCATCACAGAACCAATCCATCCTCTCGTTCGCTGCTGGAAAGCGGATAGCTGCATCATGGGGAAAGCCAACGTATGATCCGATAAGTTCGACATGATACTCTGAAAGCTTCGCCTGTTTTGAGTTCTTTGGATCTAGAATGTGTTGCGGAATGAAGGTCTGAGAAACCATGAAAAGCCAAGGTACTGACCAGGGATTGCAAGAAGCTGAATAGAAGAGAAGAGGTTTTCTTGCTAAATTAATTAACTAGAGGAAGAGGGGATTGACGATTGATTGATCAATGCCAGAGGACTGATGGCTTTACGCGTTCCAATGCGACGTCATGATGGTAGAAATTCAGAAGAGTCGATTGGCTTTTTGAATTTTCAAATCTGGCGCCTTCCTCCTCTCTGAATTGGGGGCAATTGTTGGGCTGAGAATTTAGTAAGTAATTAATTAGGAAGATGGGCCCATGTTCGTATAAAAATGCTAGAGGCCCGGACCGAAGCTTGAGGAAGGGATAAGTGCAATGAGACCAAGCCTTATGTAGTTGTAACAATAGATGGATAACTCCTAGCAACTAATTCCCAAATCCAACGGAAGAGGAGCTTAAACCGGAGGGAAGTTAGAAGTGGGAGACGGAAAGAGAAGGGTTCTAGTATAAATGTTTTTGGGGTTCTAGCGAAAAAGAGGAAGAACAACTACACCTGAGAAATTATTATCATTGTATTGCACTGATTATTATCAATATAAAGCTTACATATTTCGTATTCATAATTTTTGCATACTTCCATTGTGATTCTTGTACGAAACCCCACATCTTTCCTTTGATTCATTGATTGTTTGAATTAGCATAAATGCTGCTTAAACATACACTCATATAGTCATATACACTTATACAGTCATTTCATTGGGGAAATAATGAATTAAGATTAAACGGCTTCATACGGAGTATATTACTATATGAATATTTAAATTAAATCCAAAAAGAATCAAACATCTTTTACAAATCTGATTCCACTCAAAATTCCAGGTAAATTGATCAAATCCAAATAATTGGATATTTGATTCCGTTTGTTTCATTTGACTAGGGGTGGATTCGGTTCGGGCCACCCGGCCCGGCCCGGTACTGTGCGGGCCCGTGACATGCCCGGTCGGCCGGTCCGGGACCGGGTGTAGACCCGAACCGGTGGGAATGGGCGGGGCGGGCATGGTTCCGGAAAAATGTGACCCGGCCCGGGTCCAACGGTCCTATTTTTTTAAAAAAAAATTGTTAAATACTTACTAGCCGTTATGGGTGGGTTGGGGACAACCCAAACGGCTATATAGCCGTTGGGTGGGGTGCAGGGGGGTCCGGGGGGTTGGGTGGGGGGGGGTAAAAAAAACTTATAAATACTCCTAATCTTAAACATTTTTTCATATCTCTTCTCCAATTCTTCCTAAATCCTATTCTTAACTCTCTACTCTCTAATTCTCTTATTCTCCATTCTCCAATATATTATATTTATTATTTATAGTTTATATTAATTATCTACTTATATAAACTATAAATAGATATAAATAGTATTATATTACTTATATTTGTTATCTAATTATATATTACTTATATATTTATTATATCTATTAATATAGTTGGAATTATATCTAATTAATTTGAAGTCATTATATTACTCCCATCCGAAAGACCGAAAGTCCGAAAGAGGTACGAAATTATTCTATTATTTACACTTGTTTAATTTTGTATTAACGTTACTTGAAAAAAAAAACTAGTTAATTAGGTCGTACAATTTGCTATAACTCGAATTAATAGTTAGATTATTAGTTAATTACTTTATTACAATTTTTTATTAATTGCTAGTTGCTACATTTGACTCTAGTTTAAAAAACTAGTTGTAATTCTAATTATAGTTAAAGTTAAAGTGTATTAATTTCATTGTTAGTAAAAAAAATATGTTGTACACAAAACTAGTTAATTCACTAGTTAATTTGCTATAACTCGAATTAATAGTTAGATTAATAGTTAATTACTTTTTTACAATTTTTTATTAATTGCTACATTTGAGTCATTTGACTCTAGTTTAAAAAAATATGTTGTACACAAAACTAGTTAATTCACTAGTTAATTTGCTATAACTCGAATTAATAGTTAGATAAATAGTTAATTACATTTTTACAATTTTTTATTAATTGCTACATTTGACTCTAGTTTAAAAAAATATGTTGTACACAAAACTAGTTAATTCACTAGTTAATTTGCTATAACTCGAATTAATAGTTAGATAAATAGTTAATTACTTTTTTACAATTTTTTATTAATTGCTACATTTGACTCTAGTTTAAAAAAATAGGTTGTACACAAAACTAGTTAATTCACTAGTTAATTTGCTATAACTCGAATTAATAGTTAAACAAATAGTTAATTACTTTTTTACAATTTTTTATTAATTGCTACATTTGAGTCATTTGACTCTAGTTTAAAAAAATATGTTGTACACAAAACTAGTTAATTCACTAGTTAATTTGCTATAACTCGAATTAATAGTAATATAAATAGTTAATTACTTTTTTACAATTTTTTATTAATTGTTACATTTGACTCTAGTTTAAAAAAATATGTTGTACACAAAACTAGTTAATTCACTAGTTAATTTGCTATAACTCGAATTAATAGTTAGATAAATAGTTAATTACTTTTTTACAATTTTTTATTAATCCCTACATTTTTTAGATGGATCGTCCTAGATATTCGGTTGATATGGGTAACCTCGAGCGCAATCGAACGAAAGAGCTTGCGAGGAAGAGATCCCGCAAAGGTAAATCACATATCGGCTCTTCATCTCAAAGTCGAGATGATTTTGATACGGGTTACGCAAGGAGGGATGGGGATGCGATGACCGACGAACAACTAGAACAAGAATTGCACCGACATAATTCCCGCTTTTTTCAAGACCAACCGAGGACCATTGACGAAGAAGAGCTCGAGGACGAGGACGACGATGTGGAGGAAGTAATTCCGGAGAGCCACGACGAGGAGGAGGGTGGCGGCAGCCATGACGCCGACCAACATGCCTCATCTCAAACAGGTACAAAAAAAGTAAATCTGAACTAATGGCTAATAATTTTTCTAAGTGGAAGGACCCGAACACCGGGAATTGGACCGCAACTTGCAATTGATGCAAGAAAAACTATAGCTTGGGGATTTCCGGCGGATACGGATCCGCCACAAGACACCTTAAGTCCAAACACCCGGTGGAGTATGCAAAATTAGGCGGCGGAACGGGGAAGCAAACGCAAATATCGAGGTTTGCAAATAACCAACAAGCTTTTGGTAATTTCTCATACAATGATGCACAAAAATTGACAGGTATGGCTAACTTACTTGTTGAAGAAAATTTGCCTTATTTGTTTTCTGAAAGTCTTGCTTTTCGTGATTATGCACAAACTTGATTAAATCCGCAATATAGAGGTTATAGTCGCAAAACGGTTAAGAAAGAAATTTCAAGGCTTTATGGTGCGGAAAAGGTAAGATTACAAAATTATTTTGCAAACTTTGATGGACGTGTTACTGTATGTTCTGACATATGGGAGGATACTTATCATAATTTACATTATTTGGGTCTGACTGTACATTATATTGATAATGATTGGCATATGCATAAACGTGTTCTTGCTTTCCGTGAATTTAATGATCGTCACACCGCTGAACATATTTATATTTTGATTGAGCGTATTTTAATTGAGTATAATTTAATTGATAAGGTGTTTGCTATTGCTTTTGATAATGTTACTAATAATACTGCTGCTATTCCTAGATTGCGTGAATTGTGTGGTTCTACTTCTTTGATGGGTAGATTTTTTCATCAACGATGTGCATATCATGTTCTAAATTTATATGTGCAAGATGGTCTAAAAGCATTGGGAGCATCGTTGGAGGTAGTCAAGGGGGGGATTAGATGTATTTGGGGTAATGGACAACTTAGGAAAAAATGGCATGATTATTTGATAGAAAGAGGTGAGAGATATGTGGCTTTTCCTAAAGATTTGTCTATTCGTTGGAATAGTACCTATAAGTTAATTGGAGTTCTTCTTAGATATAAACAACATTTTCCTGCTTTTATGAAACAATATGATAACTATATTATAAACTCGGCTGAGATCGACACCTGTGAAAAAAATTGTAATGCTTTGATATATTTTAATAATACAACTGAAACTTTTAGTCATGTTTATAAACCTACCTCAAACCAATTTATTCGTGAAGCTGTTAATCTCGCCGGTGCTTTTTCAAATTTTGAGAATGCTGATTATGTGAGTTATTTTGCTAGTTTTATGAAGGAAAAGTTTTTAAAATATTATTCACATATTCCGCATATTTATGGTATTGCATTTGTTCTCGATCCTCGTTTTAGACTTGGTTCTTTAGAAGAATGTTTGAATTATTATTATGCTGCTTTTTTTGGTCCATTGTCAATGTATGAGGACAACCCAATTGATCCGAAAAAAGAATACAACGAGGTTAGTGATATAATTTATGCATTATTCAAAGAGTTTCATGCACAATATGGCAATGCGACCCCTCCCCCGACACAAACATCATCTTAGGGGTGGACTCGGGTCCGGGCCGGGTCCGGGTCGGGCTTAGGCCCGGGCGGGCCGGCGGTTCAGAAATGGTGGACCCGGGACCGGCCCGGGTAACCACTGGATCCGGTCCGGGTCCGGGCCGGGTCGGGCCCATTATAATTTTTTTTTTGTTTTCCTCTTCCTAATTAACCCCCCTCCCACCCCCAACCCCCAAACCACCCCAAATGGCCCAAAATACCCAGCCCAACCCGAAAATTTAAAAAAAAAATGAAAGAAAAAAAAAGGTTTTGGCCCGAACCGGGCCCGGCGGGGTCGGGCCTTGTTTTGGGTGACCCGAGCCCGGACCGGAAAACCCACGGGCCGGGCCTACCCGGACCGGTCACTGACCGGGCCACCGGGTCAGGCCGGGCCGGAACAGTACCGGTCCCGGGCCGGTTCTGGGTCGGGCCACCCGGCCCGAGCTCATCAATACATCATCTAAAGGAAAATCAACTTTCAAATCTACGTTTGCCAATCTTATTAAAAAAACGAAATCAACTCCCGCTACACAACAAAGCACAATTAATGAGATTTCTTTGTATTTAACTTATGATGTTGATTTTGAAGAATGATTTTGACGTACTAAACTGGTGGAAGGGAAAAGAAAGAATGTTCCCGATTTTAGCAAAGATGGCTAAGCAAGTGCTGTTAGGGATGGATTCGGGCCGGGTCGGGCCCGGGCCTAGGCCCGGTCGGGCCACCGGTTCGTATCACATGGGCCCGGGACCGGCCCGAGGGTTGGACGGGTCCGGTTCGGACCGGGCCACCCGCCCGGGTCACGGGTCGGGCCACCCACCGGGCCGGGCCGGGCCGGGCCGGGCCGGTTAAATATTTTTTTTAAAATTTATATTTTATACTTTATAGTTTTATACAAGTATTAAAAACAAACTTCAAGTGCATTTATTTGAAATGAAATAGGAACTACATTTGAAAATTAAATAGGAACTATAATTGTTTTTAAAACATGAAATACTAATCAATCATTCAATATTTCAATCGGAATCTCCGGCATAGGTAGAGCCACCCTCGGTTGTGGATTCATCCATAAAGTGTTGGGATGGGGTGATGTCAATTTCTTGAGCTCTACGGGCTGCTTTCAACCAATCGTGGTAGCATATAAGCATCTCAAGAGATTCAGCGCTCAACCTCGTTCTGGTTTGTGTTAGGACATTGCCGGTCGAACTAAATTCTTGTTCCACGGCAATCGTTGAAACCGGCATTGATAGCACTTGCTTAGCCATCTTTGCTAAAACCGAGAACATTCTTTCTTTTCCCTTCCACCAGTTCAGTACGTCAAAATCGTCATCTTCTTCAAAATCAACATCATAAGTTAAATACAAAGAAATCTCATTAATTGTGCTTTGTTCTGTAGCGGGAGTTGATTTCGTTTTTTTAATAAGATTGGCAAACGTAGATTTGAAAATTGATTTTCCTTTAGATGATGTTTGTGTCGGGGGAGGGGGCGCATTGCCATATTGTGCATGAAACTCATTGAATAATGCATAAAATATATCACTAACCTCGTTGTATTCTTTTTTCGTATCAATTGGGTTGTCCTCATACATTGGCAATGGACCAAAAAAAGCAGCATAATAATAATTCAAACATTTTTCTAAAGAACCAAGTCTAAAACAAGGATCGAGAACAAATGCAATACCATAAATATGCGGAATATGTGAATAATATTTTAAAAACTTTTTCTTCATAAAACTAGCAAAATAACTCACATAATCAGCATTCTCAAAATTTGAAAGAGCACCGGCGAGATTAACAGCTTCACGAATAAATTGGTTTGAGGTAGGTTTATAAACATGACTAAAAGTTTGAGTTGCATTATTAAAATATATCACCCCCCACCACCCAACCCCCCGGACCCCCCTGCACCCCACCCAACGGCTATATAGCCGTTTGGGTTGTCCCTAGCCCACCCCCAACGGCTAGTAGCCTAGTACCAATTTTAAAAAAAAAAATAAAATCAGACTGCCCGGACCCGGGCCGGGTCACATTTATCCGGAACCGTGCCCGCCCCGCCCATTCCCACCGGTTCGGGTCCACACCCGGTCCCGGACCGCCCGACCGGGTCAGTCCTGGGCCCGCACAGTACCGGGCCGGGCCGGGTCACGGGCCAGGTGGCTCGAACCGAATCCAACACTAAGTGCTATCAATGCCGGTTTCAACGGTTGCCGTGGAACAAGAATTTAGTTCGGTCGGCAATGTCCTAACACAAACCAGAACGAGGTTGAACGCTGAATCTCTTGAGATGCTTATATGCTACCACGATTGGTTGAAAGCAACCCGTAGAGCTCAAGAAATTGACATCACCCCATCCCAACACTTTATGGATGAATCTACAACCGAGGGTGCCTCTACCTATGCCGGAGATTCCGATTGAAATATTGAATGATTGATTAGTATTTCATGTTTTAAAAACAATTGTAGTACTATTTAATTTTCAAATGTAGTTCCTATTTCATTTCAAATAAATGCACTTGAAATAAATGCACTTGAAGTTTGTTTTTTAATACTTGTATAAAACTATAAAGTATAAAATATAAATTATAAAAACAAAAAAAATAACCGACCCGGCCCGGCCCGGCGGGTGGCCCGACCCGTGACCCGGGCGGGTGGCCCGGCCCGAACCGGACCCATCCAACCCTCGGGCCGGTCCCGGGCCCATATGATACGAACCGGCGGCCCGACCGGGCTTAGGCCCGGCCCGGGCCCGACCCGGCCCGAATCCACCCCTACATTTGACCATAGATGCACTCAAGTCGGTAAAGTAGGTATACGGTTGACATACAAATCTGCTCTGCTCTTTACTAAAGACTAGTCACATTGATAACAGAATGCTTTTCCAGAAAAACACAAAAAAGCACGCCAAAACTGGAGGCTCTATCTAATGGGGAAAAGAATCCTAGTAAAAGAAACCTAGTACTTTGCCACCAACGTTCTTTCTTCTGGCTTCCTCGTGGTCCATGATTCCGGCTGAGGTTGTGAGCACGATGTAACCAAACTGCAAAAAAAAACATGCAATTTACCAGTATAATGACATACACTAAATACTGTGTTGTCTGAACTGGACCGGGGATCAAACCATCCAAGTCAGCGTGCCAAAGGTCAATCAAGACCCAGCGACCTAGATAGTGAAAGGCCAGTCAAATGTGTTGGGATTAATTAATTAATCTTAATTAGTTTACTTCCTAGGGAACATAAATTATCTTTCCCTACTTTTATTGAAAAGATGAAAGGTCTTCTTGGAAAGGTAAATTGTATTTCCTAGGGATTATTTTACTCCTCTTGTAATGCCTATATAAGGCCACCAATTGTAATGTTTTATCAAGTGGAATATAATACATTCTCCTTCATTCCTTTGAGTTGTAAGTTAGCCAAACACTTAGAATATTTTTCGGATATTTGGGGCCTTCAAATTGGTATCAGAGCCACTGTTGAAGAAGAAGATGGCAGCCACCATGTTCGGCCAACTACCTCAATTGAAGAAAGCAAACTTCGACCGATGGAATGCTCAAATGAGAGCACTGTTGAAGTCACAAGGAGTATGGGATGTTGTCGATAATGGCTACACAACACCGGAGGAAGGAACCGTCTTGACGGTTGCCCAACAAGTGGAACTCGAAGGAGCACAAAAGAAGGACCAAACGACACTGTTTTGGTTGCTTCAAGCAGTGGATGACACCATCCACGAGAAGATAGCCGATGCCGAAACTTCAAAAGAAGCTTGAGACATCATCGAAAGAGTGTTCAAAGGAGGGGAAAGAGTAAAGCAAGTGAGGTTGCAAACTCTACGAGGCGGGTTGGATACTATGCGGATGAAAGAGAACGAGAAGGTCACCGAGTACATTAATCGGGTGATGACCATAGCAAACCATATGAAGAGAAATGGTGAAACCGTAAGTGAGAGTCGGATAGTAGAAAAAATTCTACGAACACTTACGGACAAATTCGAGAACGTGGTATGCGCAATCGAAGAAGGTAGAAATATTGAGACGCTTACCATTGACGACCTATCGGGGTCGTTGGAGGCACATGAACAAAGAAAGATGAAGCGGCTAGAATCGCTTGAAGAGACATTACAAACTGTGGTGGTAGAGGAGAAGGCAATGTATGCCCATCAACCGAGAGGCCGAGGCCGAGGTCACTTCCGTGGTCGGGGCCAAGGAAGAGGAGACTACAACCGAGAGGAGAATACCCACCAGAATCGGGAGGACCAACATCGCCCGACCTGGAGAGGCCGAGGTAGAGGAGCTGCCCGAGGCGGTCGGGGAGGCAGACCTGATGGGGAATGCTACAATTGCGGGAAACGGGGACATTTCGCAAGAGACTGTTGGTCGAAACCAAAACCGGAGGAGAATCTAAATGTTGCTGAGCATGAGGATGATGATGGAGATGAGGAAGGAGTGCTCTTACTAGCACACAAAGAAGGAAGCTTAACAGACGACGCTACGTGGTACTTGGATACCGGGGCGAGCAACCACATGAGTGGTTATAAACATTTATTCACTGAGTTGAAGGAGGCTGAGGGAGGAAATGTATCTTTTGGAGATACATCAAAAGTAGTTATCAAAGGCCGAGGAAAGGTTAAATTTCTGCAAAAGAATGGACAAGAGGGGACGATTGAAAATGTACTCTATGTCCCGAGCATGAAGACAAATATCATAACCATGGGACAACTTATGGAGAAAGGGTATTCATCCGACCTAAGTGGTCGATACCTACACTTGAAGGATAGACGAGGCCGGGCCGTCGCCCGGGTAGAGATGGCCAAGAACATAATGTACAAGTTGGACTTGAGAAGCGTAAACCATAAGTGCTTGAAAGTCGACCTGGCGGACAAGTCACTATTATGGCACCTACGTTTCGGACATTTGAACTTTGGAGGATTAGCCGAGCTGAGCAAAAAGGGCTTGGTGCATGGACTACCCGAGATGGATTTTCCGAAGCAATTCTGTGAAAGCTGCGTACTTGGGAAACACACCCGGACGAGCTTTCAGAAGACTGCCAAGTACCGAGCCAAGGGAGCATTGGAGACAGTCGATACGGACATTTGTGGGCCGATCACGCCATCATCTTTCAGTGGGCGAAGGTACTTTATCACCTTTATTGATGACTACACCAGGAAGACTTGGGTATATTTTCTAAAAGAAAAATCGGAGGCCTTTAAAACATTCAAAAATTTCAAAGCCGAGGTGGAGAAGACAATCGGACTGAAGGTGAAAGCGTTGGGGTCAGACCGGGGGGGAGAATACATTTCAGACTCTTTTACAAAGTTTTGTGAAGAGGAAGGAATTAGAAGATTCCTTACCGCCCCGTACTCGCCTCAACAGAATGGGGTGGCCGAGCGAAAAAACCGGAGCATTATGGACATGGTAAGATCCATGCTCAAGAGCAAAAATATGCCAAGGCAATTTTGGGCCGAGGCGGTACGATGTGCGGTGTATGTACAGAACAGGTGTCCGCACTCAAATCTTGAAAATCTAACACCTCAAGAAGCATGGAGTGGTCAAAAGCCGACTGTGTCACACTTGAGGGTGTTTGGGAGTATCTCTTACGCACATGTGCCCGATCAGAGACGGACAAAATTGGAAGACAAAAGCAAGAAGCTTGTCTTCATTGGCTATGATGAGAAGACAAAGGGATACAGACTATATGATCCCGAGGAGAAAAAGATCACAGTGAGCAGAGATGTAGAGATAAATGAAAAAGGAAGATGGGATTGGAACACAGAGAAGGAGTACGTCCCGGACAGGACCTCAAATAACGAGGACGTCCCGGACGGGACCTCAAATGACGAAGAGACCCCGGGCGGGACCCCAATTCCAATCCCGCTCGGGATGACACCAGAACCAATCGGGGCGGGATCTATGACGACCCCGGGGGATGAGGAAGAAGAAGAAGGGACGAGCCGACAAAGGTACAAAAACATACAGGACATATATGAAGCAGCTCCAGAGGTTCACATGGTATGTCTTCTAGCCGATGGGGAGGATATTACTTTTGAAGAAGCCAAGCACGATGAAAAATGGAGAGATGCCATGAACGAAGAAATAAAAGCGATTGAGAAGAATCAGGCCTGGGAACTTACCAATCTCCCGAGAGGTCATAAGCCGATCGGAGTCAAATGGGTGTATAAGAAGAAATGCAATGCTGAAGGTATGGTCGAGCGATACAAAGCTCGGCTTGTTGCAAAAGGTTACAAGCAAAAGGCTCGGAATGAGAGACCGAAGAGAATTAAGATTAGGGGAGGAATTTGTTGGGATTAATTAATTAATCTTAATTAGTTTACTTCCTAGGGAACATAAATTATCTTTCCCTACTTTTATTGGAAAGATGAAAGGTCTTCTTGGAAAGGTAAATTGTATTTCCTAGGGATTATTTTACTCCTCTTGTAATGCCTATATAAGGCCACCAATTGTAATGTTTTATCAAGTGGAATATAATACATTCTCCTCTATTCCTTTGAGTTGTAAGTTAGCCAAACACTTAGAATATTTTTCGGATATTTGGGGCCTTCAAAATGTAGGGTCAGCCACTTCAACATACATTTGCCCATTAAAACTCCAAGAGATATATATTTTGGTTGTTCTTGACGCCAACGTCAAAACGTGGACTGATAACGCCACATTTATTCAGCCTTCCATTCAGCTCAACAACAATTTTTCCAGACCTGTGATCATCAACGTACTCAAACTCTCCAATGTATCCTAAAATAAGATAAACAGTTAAACACAAATGTAGGTTAGTAAGTGACGTGCACTTTGTCACGGTGCGTCAAAATAAATTCACTATTAAGAGCTAATGCGTAGTATAGCGTAGTAGAGTTCGTATCAACAGGGAAAGGAATAATTCTCTTTTTATGCGACTAGTTAATTAAAAGGGGGTTTTGGGTTTGAATGATTTAATTTAATTAAGAAACTGAGATGAACAACCTATATGTGTTTAATTCAAAGACAAAAAGGACTTGACATTGCTATTTTCCACTTGTTGATATATTTTAGTCGATCATTGTTATATCTATAACTTATTCCCTCTTGAATACTCAATCGAAGAGTATATCCAATTCAGCGAGGGTAGTTATTAACAACGACCGTTCATTAATAGTCCTTACTATTAGTCAAGTATAGAACACCACCATATACCGACTTGATAGTAGCATTTAATCTCTTAACTCAATTGAGATTGATACCCTCAACACAACGATTTCGGTTTAAACAACAAAATTAATCCCTCTTAAGTTTATTAACCACGACCGTGCATTAATACACCGAAATTACTTACTTGTGAGACCATCAATGATTAACCATCGGTTCGTCGATCGTTTCTAGTAATAATTAATATATGAAACAAAACTAGTTGATCCTTTAAGTAATGTTCAAAATATTAATATGAAATATGAATAGGAATTAATTAATACTCAAGGAAAAATATTAAAGAAGACGAATCCTACTATGATTAATATCAAGATGTTAACTAATTGTCATCTTAGTAACACTCCCCAATATTAACATAGAGAAAGAAATAACTTTTACTATAACTAATGTCAAGATGTTAACTAATTGTCATCTTAGTAACACTCCCCAACATTGGTATAGAAATAGTATTTAAAGGAAGAATTAATATTCAAGGAAAGAAGTTAAGAAAATAACTCACAACTTTAATAATCAACAAGCTTCAAGAGCAACACCAAGAAATGGAAGTTTAGCTTCTTATTTGAAGACTAAACATAGCTAGAAAAATATAAAGAAATGCTATTCTAAACTGAGCTTAAGAGTATGGAAGAAGGGATGATTATTTGTGAAGGAAAAGTGTGCTATTTATAGGTGTTTTTCAACACCTTGGGCCGGGTACCCGACCGGGTCAAGTGCTCACCCGACCGGGTCCGGTCAAAATCAGATAATCTTCCACGTTCTGGTGATCTTCGGCACGTTCTGGTGTTCCGGGTCAAGTCTTACCCGACCGGGTGGAATAGGGGACCCGACCGGGTCCAATGATATTCCAGGTACTTTCAGTTTTTAAATCAGACCCGATCGTGTGAAGTCTTCTACCCGATCGGGTAATTGCTCCTGGACAGTCAAAATCCCTTTTTCTTCACTTCAAAGTCCTCCTTTTCAACAGCATAATTCCTAATTCTACTTTACAACTTACAAATGAAGGTTAAAATACAATTACAACTAAAATCACACAAATGTTTACAAACTAAATAAAATGGTAAACAATCCACACAAATCAAACAAAAACAAACATTTATGCACTACTAATTAGTGCATATCAAACACCCCACACTTAAACCTTTACCCGTCTCGAGTAAACCAAATTATGTCCAAGAAGTCCTTAAAATGACAAGAATATCAACGCAAAAACATCCAAGAGTGTTTTTACCACAACACAAAGTAATCACAAAGCATCCCCAAAAGTGAATAAAGTAAAAAGAGGTATTCAACTTCAGGATCCTGCAAAATAAAAAGAGACATTTCTCTCATTTTGCCTAGGTGCCCTTTTAGGTTTTCATTCCTGCTTCCCACATTTTTCTTTGTGGGTTTTCAACTCAACAAGCTTATTCAATTTTTTTGTTTAAATGAATGAAAAGAGGAGTGTGAGCATACCAAAACAATCTCCTCACACCCTGGTGTCTGCCTGCATCACCTCCATGTCCATAATAGGTACCATGAAAGCCCATGTGTATGGATGCTCATCCTCGTCCATGTCTGTACTGCCGCCATAGCCGTCATCCCCGCCTCTACCACCGGAGCTCGATCCTCCGAAGTAACCCCACTGAGTGGGATCGTACAATGAGGGTGCGGGAGGGGGAGTGGTCATAGAGGCAAAAGAACCCTGGTGTGCCACATAAGAGTATATCGGACCAAAGGTTCTCCGTTGGTCCTCTTCATGTTTGCACTGATCCTCTTCATATCTTCGCCAATCTTCTCGTCTTTCCTCCTCCATCCTTTCGAAGCTCTGCCTCTGCTCGGTTCTATACAACATAACTTCCTCCCGAAGTTGAGTGTAGTTGAAGTTTAGAGCATTCATGCTATTTAGCATTTGTTGCTCAAATGGTGAATATTGGTGAGCAAAGGGTTGTGGCTGAGGTTGTTCAGGAATGAGGGGTGGTGGTTCAACTGCAGGCTGTTCTTGTTGGGGTTGTTCTTGTTGGTAATAGAGTGGTATTCTCCCGGGGAGACAATAGTGGTGCACTGGTGCCCATCACCAATTTGGTGATCCAAAAGGTCCAAAGGGAGGTCGGCTGAGGGTATTTGAGCATAAATGGCATTAGGTGGATCGATTAACCAATTGTAGATATCCACATCACCAGGTGTTTTATGAGAAAAACAATATATGAAATAATATTTAAGTAATAATTAGTTGATGACCCGGCCCGATCCTTTTGCTATCAAAACCCGATGACCCGGCCGGGTGGGGTATGAAACCCAACCCGGTCGGGTCCCTTCATAAAACACATCACCCGTCCTAATCAGCTCGGCGAGGCAGTTGTGGAAGAGGAAAAAATCGAAACACCCGACCGGGTCTGCTACACCACCCGGTCGGGCGTTTTGCCTCTCAACCCTCTGGAACGCAAACCCGTCCGGGTAAGAGTCAGATTTTTTTTAAAATGAAGAACACCCGACCGGGTCACATACCCCACTCGGTCGTGTCATCGGGTTTTGACAGCAAAAGGATCAGGCAAACCTCCCTCTTCCCCATTTCTTTTCTCCCCCATTCGAACCTCTATCCAAAAAACCTCCATTTTTATACACTCAAAACTTCGAATCTTCCCCATTTTCCCACCAAATAAACCCATTTTCTTCATCTCCTCACCTCCCTCTTCATTTCTATACCCATAAATCCCTCCAAATCTTCTCAACTCAAAAATTCGAACCCCCCATTTTTGGACATCCAAGGTCCAAATTCAACCCAAAATTTCCAAATCAATACCATATTCTTGCTCTTCTCATCACCCTCTTCATTTCTATACCCATAAAAGCCACCCAAATCCTACCCACACCCAAAGTCTGAAAATACTAAGAAAAAATTCCCCAAAAAAATCTACTTTCATGGCTCCTAAAAAGTCCAAAGCATCTTCTTCAAGGAGTGACCAAGCTATTGCATCCGTTCTCGGTTTCGAGAGTGTGCAATTTGACACCGGGGTCCACAAAAAGCGCTTCGTAGAGCAAATCAAACGGGAGGTAAAACAATCCCGTTTCATATGCATTACTACGCTAGCGTCATTCATGCTTGATGTGATTATGCGTGAAATTTCCACAAATATTGGGATGCTTAGGATATTTGAGATGCAATATGTTACCTACCCACATTTGGTGTATGAATTTTTTAGTTCATTTAAGCAAATAACAAATGTTGATGATCATGCTGAAAGTAGAATCACATTTCGTTTGTTGAATGAAAACCGTTCATTGACCAAACGGGAGTTTGCCCAACACTTTGGCCTCCTTTTGTTCAATGAAGAACGTGAACATGACACTTTTGTGGGTGTGGAATTGTGGCAAAGAATGACAGGGCAGGTGGATGTGGAGCTCCGACACCTTAGTGTGAATCGTGTACAACATCCGGTCTTCCGAATTTTCTTAAAATTCTTATCAAACAGTTTTCTCGGAAGACCGAATAACCATCACACAAGGGTATGAGATGTTTGTATTCTTGGACAAGCTGTTTTACCAGGCCCGGATCAAGTGGATATTGCCTCAATCCTATGGGATCACTTCAACACAGTGGCAACTTCAACAGGAACTATTAGGGTAGGGGGCTTGATTACACACTTAGCTAGACTCTATGGCTTTGTAGACTCAAGTCTCATTACCTCAGCACAGCTAGTTTGCACATCATGGCTCCTGAAAAATACCAAAGATATTGTTTTTTCTCATAAAACACCTAGTGGGGTAGATACTACAATTGGTTAATCGATCCACCTAATGCCATTTGGCTAATGAACATTACTTAAAGGATCAACTAGTTTTGTTTCATATATTAATTATTACTAGAAACGATCAACGAACCGATGGTTAATCGTTGATGGTTTCACAAGTAAGTAACTTCGGTTTATTAATGCACGGTCATGGTTAATAAACTTAAGAGGGATTAATTTTGTTGGTTAAACCAAAACCATTGTGTTGAGGTTATCAATCTCAATTGATTTCATCAAGGAGTTAGAAAGATTAAATGCTACTATTAAATCGGTATAAGGCGTTGTTCTATATTTGATTAATAGTAAGAGTTATTAATGAACGGTCGTTGTTAATAACTACCCTCGATGAAGTGGATATACTCCCCGATTGAGTATTCGAGAGGGAATAAGTTATAGATATAACAATGATCAACTAAAATATATCAACAAGTGGAAAGTAGCAATGCCAAGTCCTTTTTATCTTTGAATTAAATCTCATATAGGTCGTTCATCTTAGTTTTTAATTAAATGAAATCACTCAATCCAAATCCCCCCTTTATTTACTAAGGTTTATAAAAAGAGAATTATTCCTTTCCATGTGGATACGAACTCTACTACGCTATACTATGTATAAGTGTTAGTATTGAAAATTATTTTGACGCGCCGTGACAAAGTGCTCGTCAAATTTGGCGCTGTTGCCCGGGAAAGACAATTAATTTTTCTTTTTATTCCATTTTAAGAAAAATCAAAAAAATTAAATAAACAAAATATATAAAAAAAATCTCGCTCTTCTATTTTCTGAGCTTACATGAGTTATGAGTATATGGATACCAACACTTCATCCTTAAAGAGTCAAATTTCCTTCTTGACTTCTCTAATAAAGGAATCTATCTTTAACTCAAAAGCTCAAGATGCCAAGACATGCAACATTTGCATGTCTCACAGGCATCTTACGGACTTCTGCCCAAAGCTCCAAGAAAAATACCTTGCACAAATTGATGATGTACCTCACATGAGGTATGATCCATTCTCCAACTCCAATATGTCCACAGAGGACATGGTTCGGGCTCTTACTAACAGTGTGACCGTCATGCAACAAAACATGGTGCAATTCCAAAATGAGACCAAGTCTAGCATTTTAAACTTGGAAACTCAAATGAGTCAAATCGTCGGAGTCGTGAGTAGGCTTGAAGCAAGGGATTCAGAAAAACCTCCTTCTCAACTAGAATGTGATCCTAAACAGCAAACTTTTGCAATCACATTGACAAATGAAAAGGAAATGCAAAAGGAGATCCAGAATCTAGAAGACGTAGAGGAAGAAAAAGACACGGAGCTCCAACTGGTCAAAGAAGAGGATAATCTGAGCTTCAAGGTCAAATATCTATCCTTGTCATCTTTTGAGGTACCCCCATCAATTCTAAAAAATTTGAGGGAACCTCATAAACTTGGAAACGACAATGACAATTCTGAAATCCTCTTCAAAATTGAGGGATCGAAAAACTTTTCATTGACCATAGTAAACGATAATTTCTTCCCTTTCCTCCCACCGCATGAATCAATGACAATTTGGATATTTAATCCTGGAAAGATTCTCAAATTGAAGAGTCGGGAAGTTGAGCACTCCTATGAACGTCCTAGGAGTGAAAGTGTGAAAAAGATAAACTATCACAATCCAAGTTTAAATGATTGAACACAATGATGGCGTCGTGCCGCGACGTTAAATAAGGCGCTTCTTGGGAGGCAACCCATGCAAGGTACGTTTACTTGTTTTTTTTACACATTTAAAAAAAATGGCCTGGAATTGGACCCGGCCGGGTATAAAACCCTACCCGGTCGGGTTAACTCTTAAACAAAGCACTCGGCCAACCGCCCAGGCGAGGCAAATGAAGAACAAGAATAAATCAACTGCCCGACCGGGTAGACCCCTATACCCGGCCGGGCAACCCAGCAAAAAACTTTCTGCCTCGGGTGAACAGCTTACGCCCGACCGAGTCAGTCACTATACCCGGTCGGGCGGTCGGGCAAAAGCCCGATAAGGGTGCGGGCGGGCAGCTTTTCTTCCCCATTTTATTTTCTTCCCATTTGAACCACACCCCAAATTTCCTCCATTTCCAAAAGTCAAAAGCTTCATATCTCCTACATCCATCCACCAATTAAACCCATTTCATTCATCACCTCTTCACCCTTTTCATCTCCACACCCACGAATCACCAACAAAACCTCCCAAAAAGTAACAAAAAAAAACACATTCATCTCAGACACAAGCACTAGGGACAGTGCTTTGATTAGCTTGGGGGGAGTGTTTTATGGAATACTCACATTCATACTCTTTATTCTTGTAAAAAAATTATAAAAGCTTGTTAAGTTGAAAACCCGAAAGGGCAACTTAAGCAAAAACAAAGCAAAAATAAGAGTGAGTTGTGAGGATTAAAATAGAAAAATGTGGGAAGCTGGGATAAAAACCCGAAAGGGCACCTAGACAAAATGAGAGAACGAGAGAAAGTTTTCTTTTATTTCTGCAGGATCTTAAGGGTAAAAAAAAAAAGATTGAGGTTGATAAAGAAATATGGAGTTGAAGACCCTCTTTACTGTTATATTTTGGGGGATATACTTTATGTGTTCTAAAAACACTCATGGATGTGTGTGTTGATATTCTTGTCATTTTAAGGACTTCTTGGACCGGATTTGATTTACTCGAGACGAGTAAAGGTTTAAGTGTGGGGGTGTTTGATGCACACTAATTAGTAGTGCATAATTATATGTTTTTATGTTTGATTTATGTTGATTGTTTGACGTTTTATTTAGTTTGTAAACATTTATGTGATTTCAGTTGTAATTGTATTTTAGTCTTTTTTTATAAGTTGTAAAGTATAGTTACGATTTGTGGTGTTGGAAAGGAAGACTTTGAAGAGAAGAAAACAAGAAATTTGACTGCCCAGGAGTAAAACCCGACCGGGTAGAAACCCCCACCCGGTCGGGTATGATTTAACGGACGAAATTGCCAAGAAAGTCACTGGACCCGGTTGGGTCTCCTACTTGACCCGGTCGGGTCAGATGTGACCCGGGACAAAACGACGTGCGAAGATCACCAGAACGTGGCGGATTATCTGATTTTGACCGGACCCGGTCGGGTAAGTACTTGACCCGGTCGGGTACCCGGCCAAAGGTGTTGAAAAACACCTATAAATAGCACACTTTTTCTTCTCTAAAAATCATCCCTTCTTATATACTCCTAAGCTCAGTTTAGAATAGCATTTCTTATATTTTTATGGCATGTTTAGTCTCCAAATGAGGAGCTAAATTTCCATTTCTTGTTGTTGCTCTTGAAGCTTGTTGATTATTAAAGTTGTGAGTTATTTTCTTAACTTCTTTCCTTGAATATTAATTAATAGTTCTTTCCTTAATACCATCTCTATATTAGTGTTGGGGAGTGTTGCTAAGATGACAATTAGTTAACATCTCGACATTAGTTAGAATGATATTTTCTTCCTCTATATTAATGTTGGGGAGTGTTGCTAAGATGACAATTAGTTAACATCTTGATATTAATTATAGTAGGATTCATCTTCTTTAATAATATTCTTCCTTGAATATTAATTAATTCCTACTCATATTTCATATTAATATTTTGAACATTACTTAAAGGATCAACTAGTTTTGTTTCATATATTAATTATTACTAGAAACGATCAACGAACCGATGGTTAATCGTTGATGGTTTCACAAGTAAGTAACTTCGGTTTATGAATGCACGGTCGTGGTTAATAAACTTAAGAGGGATTAATTTTGTTGGTTAAACCGAAACCGTTGTGTTGAGGTTATCAATCTCAATTGATTTCATCAAGGAGTTAGAAAGATTAAATGCTACTATTAAATCGGTATAAGGCGTTGTTCTATATTTGATTAATAGTAAGAGTTGTTAATGAACGGTCGTTGTTAATAACTACCCTCGATGAAGTGGATATACTCCCCGATTGAGTATTCGAGAGGGAATAAGTTATAGATATAACAATGATCGATTAAAATATATCAACAAGTGGAAAGTAGCAATGCCAAGTCCTTTTTATCTTTGAATTAAATCTCATATAGGTCGTGATAGAGTATATCTAGAGAGAAGTGAGAGCAAGAGAGAGAAGTGCAATAATATGCTTCAATAGAATGATTTTGTAACCCCTATAACTACTCCCAAGGGGAGTATTTATAGAGAAAATACGGGCTGGGCTCCCAAACCTTGGGCTTGGGAGGCCCATTTACAACTGGACCGCTACTGGGCCGAATACAAAGCCACTAATGGGCTGTACAAATGAGTAAGTGTAGAATCCGGTTCTGTGGAGTCTTCGTGGCCGACGAGGGCGTGGCCGACGAGGGCACGGCCGACGAGGGCACCCGGGTTCCTTGGGCTCAGGACCATAATCTGAGTTGGCCCCTTTTCGGCCGACGGGGGCGTCTTGGCCGACGGGGGCGCCACTCTGTGTCTTGTGCTTTCTGTTCTTCCGAGTATGTGGGTCCGGGGGCTCAGACCCATATACTCCATCAGGAGTCCCCCACTCTCTAAGCTGAGACGTAGACGAAGTGAAAGAGAGTAGATTCTCGTGTTTTAGTGCTTTTGGCCGATGCGGGCATCCCTGGGCCGTTAGCCGTTGCGGCGTTGGCGTTGTTTCCTCTTTGGTGATCCTGTTCTGTGCTTTGGCCGTTACCTGTTCCTCGCTGTGGGCGGGGAGGCCGTTGTTTCCTTAATGTGTTCATTTGAGGATGATGAGTGTCTTATTTCAATGGCGGCCGTTGAAGGCACGCTTTCCCTTTCCTGGACGTTGGTGGTTGAAGTTTATGTTTGGGCCGATGGGGCCGTTGAGGTTGTTCCTTGCTTTGAGGTCGATGGCTTCCTTTCCTTTGGGTGGCCGGTGAGGGTGCTCGCGCACTCCTTTTGGCCGTTGTTGATGATGTTATGTGCCTCTGGCCGATGTGTCCATTGTGATGTGTGGACGATGTGGCCATGCTTTGTGGTTACATTCATGTTCTTTGTATTGTTCCTCTTTGTTTTGTTGAGGCCGATGTAGTCCCCCAGTCCCCCACTGCTTCAGGCCGAAGAGTGTGAGGGGTGAAGGAGTTGCTTGAGTCCCTGGCCGAAGCGGCCTCTCCGTAGTCCCCCTGAATCCAACTCTCATGGCGATTTTCTGGCCAAGGTAACCCTGTGGGAGAACCCTTGTGCACAGATCGCTTGTAGAGAGTTATCATCAAGGGTCATTACGAGGAGCCGATGGCTGTGGGCTCTTTGTTCTTTTTGTTCTGTGGCTGTTACGGGCGTTCATTACGTTCCTAGCTGTAGACATCCCCTCATTGTTTGGTATTTGTGATCTTGGCAAGCAAGTAGGACGTTGTGGGCGCTGGCGAGCAAGTAGGACGATGTGGGCGCTTGCTGGCACTCGTGAAGCCGGCACGTGTATAGGCCGTAGAGTCTGTTTTGCCAGTGGGCTGTTGACATTTAGTTTGGCCCGTTGGTGACGTGGTGGCCTCCCATTGGTGGCCGCTGATGTGGCCATTGGGAGGGTGCCACGTGTAGTGACCGTTGGGTGGGGGGTTCTATAAATACCCCTCCCCCTCCGACGAGGAAACGTATTTGCATTCTGAATTGTCGAAGTGCTGGCCAATTTTCTAGAGAGATAAACTCCCAAGCTTGTTCTTCGTGTTCAAGGTTAGTGTTCATCGCAATCTTCCTCACTTTTCATACTTTGCTTCCTAGGCTAGTGATCTAGTGTTAGGCGTTTGAACACCCTTAGATCTTAAGTTAATCTCTTTAGGCCCGTAGTAGTAGTTATGAAGAGCTTGAACGAAGACTACTACCCTTACGACGACCAGCCCTCCACGAGGTCACTTGACTATGAGGTGCTCGAGGAGTTCGAGGAGGAGATACAACACTTGAGTCCTTACAAATCCGAAGAGCCGGTGGACGACGAAGTCGAGGACGAGGAGTCCGCCTCTTCTACAAAGGGTGAGGACGCAGGTGCGTCCCGAGTGGTGGACGGGGCGTCCACTTCCGCTGTCATTCCCTGCCCGAGGCCGGTGTCTGCCGTGAAGGGAGCAGATAAGCCGAAGAGGGTGAGGAGGCCGAAGAGTGGATCGGGCCTCTCCTGCCTGGATCTCACCAACATCTTTTTTATTAAGCCGGAGAGCAGCGCGGCCGACTATCTTGTTGCCCAGATGTACGTGGGGCCGTTCGGGCGGGTTAGGGCACCCAGGCCGACGGACCATGTTCTTTTTCCGCCACCGGGATACTTTGGAGTATACCCGATGAGTTTCGCTAAGGGGTTGAGGTTCCCCCTTCACCCTTTCATCACTGAATACCTGGACATGGTAGGGCTTCCTCCGGCCTTGCTGACGCCGAACAGCTATTCCTTGATGGTGGGGTTTTTGCTCCGGTGTGAGGAGCTGGGCTACAGGCCGACAACGGCCCTATTCATGAATTTGTACCAGATCGGCCAAGGAAGCCACAAGAACTGTGCGGCCTATGCTACTCTTCAACAGCTGCCGAAGAAGAGGAGCTTCACGGACTTGCCTTCGTCCATTCATGGGTGGAAGAGCAAGTTCGTTTTTGTATCCCTGGGCGAGAGTGGCACCGAGTTTCCCTCCCTCGGCCATACCGGGAGGTTCAATCTCCATGACCCGCCGAAAATCTCTATCTTGGACGCTCAGGTGGAGGCTTTCCTGGAAGGGGGTCCGAGGAGCGTGAAGGATTACATTACTGAATACAAGATGACCGCCCTCGGCTTCTTTAGATACCATGTGTATGGCGATAAGGAGGATGATCTCCAACTCTGGCCGAGGATGACTACCACCTTCGAAGAGGCCGACGGCCCGGACTTGGGCATTCCTGCTGAGGCTGATGGTAATTATTTCTTCGGCTTTCTGTCTTTATGCTTTGTTCTTTTGCCTTGCTAATCTGTTGTGTTTTTCCTTTGTAGATTTTGTCATGGACCGACGCTCCATCATGGCTATAGCAAAAGCCAAAGCGGCCGAGGAGTTGGCTGCTAAGGCGGCCGAGGCGGCCAGACGTGCCGCGGCCGAGGGGAGCGGGGCTACTGCTGGTGCGGCCCCAAAGCCTGCCCAATCGAAGAAGAAGAGGCCGGCCACTGACGGCCAGAAAAAATTGACTGAAGTCGGCCTGAACGTCTCAGGGAAGACGAAGAGGGCACCGTCTCCTTCCCCGGCTACCGAGGCCGGTACTCTGACTGTCCCGAGCGTGGACGATAGTGGTCCCGTCGTGGACCTTAGTGCTGCTCCCGGTGACGCCGCCCAATCGCTCCCTATCGTCCAGAAGCCACGGACGAGGAGGGCTGGCAAGGAGATTGCCGCTGCCACCTACCAGAAGGTGGTGGAATACCCCGTCGGCGGGGGTGTGTTTGACGATGCCGTCCTCGGCCATGACGTGCTGGCTCAGGCCATGTCGGCCAAAGATCGGGCTTACCTGAAGAAGCTCGGGGACGTGAAGGTGTATGAGGGCGGCATGGACCTCCTCGTCCAAGTAAGTTATTTTCCTTATGAGTCGTTTTTCTCGTCGTCCGTGTAGAGTCGTTTGCCTGAGTTTTGTTTTCCTTTTTTCTGCAGAGTGCCTTTATGCTCATGGAGAGCCATAAAAGGCAGTACCGGGAGATAGCTCGTTTGAAAGAGCTGGAGCAGAAGGCTGCCTCGGCCGACGAGGCGGTAGCTTGCCTGGATCGGCTCCGGGAGGATGCCAAGGCTTTGCAGCAAAGGGCCGATGAAGCCGCTGCAGCCAGGGACGATGCCCTGGCCAAGCTCGAGGAGAGCAAAAGGGAGCTTGAGGCCGAGCGGCGCAAGAATGAAGAAGCCGTGAAGGCGAAAGCTGAGGCCGAGGCCGCCGCTGTGAGGGCTGCTGATGAGGCCGTTGAGAAGTTCCTGGCCGAGGGGTGGAAGGCCGATGAGAGGCTTCCCTGGTGCTATGAGGTGGTGGCCGCCAGGCTTGAGAATTGGGGGATGAACTCCCCCGCCGGCCAGGAGTATTTCAGTAGGGAGATGGCCGTCTATTATAACATGGGCCAGGAGCGGATGCAGAGGCTCCTGTGTCGGCGGCTGTCTCGTGCTCTGAAGGCCATGAACTACACGTCCGGGTGGGCCAGACGGAACCTGAAGCTGCCAAAGCTGATGAAGGATCCAGAAGAGCAGGCCAAGCTTCCTTTGTCGGAGCGGGAGTCCCCTATTGAAAGCTCCGGCCTTGGCGAGCCGGATTACACCGAATTTGATTTCCTGGACGATGCCACCAGTGCTGCAGCCGCCGCCGTCCAGGAGACTGAGGCCAAGGAGGGAGCCGACGAGGTCGAAGAGCCAGCCGCGGATGGAGGTGCCCAAGAGGCTTGATCGGCTACTCCCTGCTCTGTAATTAGCTTTTCATTTTTTTTTTGCCAAACTGATGTAATGGCCGAAGCGCCCCCAATTGTAATGAACTAACTATGAATGAAAATTTTTTGCCGTCCTGCTCGGCTTTGAATTCCTTGTATGCTTGTTTGCCATTTGTCATTTCAATTCTAAAATTTGTCTAAGTGTCAAGGTCACAACTTGGGTCACCCGCGAGTGTCCGCTACGTCCGTGAGGTCGTTGTTGGTCCCGGTTATACTGGATACAGTCTAGAGGGGGGGTGAATAGACTGTATTGGTTTTTAGCATTTTAAACTAAGTACCAGATTTACAGAATAGCCTGTTCTGTTGAAAGAACAGACTGGCAGCGGATGGGGTTCTGGCAGGGAGTTCTGTTAGCCTCAGAGAAGCAAAGGCAGTAGGCCTTCTGTTAACTCGTAAAACAAGTTCTGCTGAACACAGATACCAAGTTCAAGGAGTTATACAGCTCTAACTAAGTGCAAGTATTAAAAGCAGTAAGTAAACGACACCAGGGATTTTTATAGTGGTTCAAGGAACAACTCGTTCCTCTAATCCACTGTTCCACTAAGCTGTAAAAACCGCCGTTTACAAAGCCTTAGTCCTAGTACTTAAGAAGCACTCCACGTCTTCTTCAAGCCTAGATGTGTCCTGGGATGCACTGCCTGGCTTCCTTTAACACTGGTCCTTTCACTGAGTTTCCTTGAAGTATCACCACTTCACTACTCCAGTTATTTGGACGTCCTTCTTATAGCAAGAAGAGTTTCTGTTGAAACAGGGGTTCCTCCAACTAGCTTCATTACAAAATATTTGTATGTGATGAGCTTGAAGAGTTGAAGAACACTTGGAACTTTGCTTGAGTTGGAAAGAGTATTTTTCCAACTTCTGCCTTCTCTTGTAGAAGATAATGAGTTTGAATCTCAAGGAGGCTTTTGCTTTTCAGAGTTTGAATATCTTGCTTGTAGCAATGTGATAGCAAAGTTGAATCAAGGTTGCAAAGTTGTTCGGTTGTTCTTCGTAGTGTATCTTTTATACTGAGGTTGTCTTCCCGTTGGAGGAGTAGGAGGACAACTGCATTTAATGCGCGAGCAGTTGACTTGACCAGTAGGACCCGGTAAAGTTGGCGGGTTACTATTTCGGGATAAAGTAATCCTGACATTGCGGCCAATCATCTGCAATTACTCCACAGAGCATGGGGAGCATTAAATGAGCATTTAATGCGAGCACTGTAGCTTTTCCGTTTCATACTCCTAGCCGTTGAAGGAATCTTTAAGTTGACTTCCCGGCTTTGTGGATTTCTTCCAAGTGTCAGACCTTCTGGTGTCATTGGCAGAGAACTGATTCAGAGAAGATCATGAGCACTTCTGTTGTTGGTAGCTTACAGAGAACCAGGAGGGTTTCTGTCACGCTAAAGGATAACAGAGACCCTGACGTTCTCTGTTCCTAGACAGAGAACCAAGATCTTCTGTCAGGAGGACTTCTGGTAGAGAGGCCTTCTGGTAGTCGAATATGCTAAGAACTTTACAAGGGAAAATTCTAATACATAATTTCTAAAGGGGTACTCTACAGTCCTAATTAATATAGCATCATCAAAATCTAAATACAATTATTCCTTACAATTTTCCCCTTTTTGATGATGCCAAAACCCCTTTAACTATTTCCAGAGAAGTGCCTTCACCATAAAAATTTAAAGTTTAAAACTTTTCATTAAAATCTTGGTGGGCAACTTGGCATAGGAAAATAGTAAGAGTATGATACATTCAGATAGCAGAATATAACAGAAATAAACAAACACAAGCAGAAGGCAAAAAGACAAGAATTTGAGGAAAAGCACTTCAAAGTTAGAAGGCAGAGATGTGATTTTGTTAGATAGATATTACAGGGTTTAAACCTTACACATTCTCCAGATTAGCTGCCTGTAGAGCTTCTTCCTCTAGTCTTTGAAGCCTGAGCAGTTCTTCGTTTATTTCAGCTCTGATTTTGACCAGATTGCCAGACCTTTGATAAGATGCCCATATAGGAGAAAGCTTACAGTCCAAATAGTTGAGGACACCTTCATGTATGGTCTTCCCTGGGACAATGTTCTTCTTGTACCATTCTTCTGCTTCTTCAAGTGATCCTCCATACCTAACTCTGACAACACCATCTTTGTCCAGATAGAGGTGCTGTTGTTGGGTAGGAGTCATTTTAGCCTTCATCTCTTCAAATTGAGCTCTGTCAATTTTCTGAGAGCCACCCAATCTCCACTCTGTGAAGTTGAAAACTTTCTTCTTCTTGGTAGAACCTCTGCGAGGAGAAGAAGGTCTTGAAGTACCAGCTTCTCTCTTCTTCTGTTGGGAGGCCTGGAAGTAAGGAGTTGGGTCAATATCAGATGAGGGCCCAGCAGTTGGCCTAGGGGGCAATTTTTTCTGTTGGGGGTCCTTTTCCTTTTCCCCCTTTTTGGCATCATCCAGGTCAGAGATCATCATGGCGATTTTCTGGAACTCTGTTGCCTGGGAGATGGCTATCTGCTCAAGAGTTTCTGGAAAGGTCTGCGTGACAGAGGTCAGACCTTCTATTAAGTTCTGTTGACGATCAAGAGCAGACTTGATGTCCTGAGAGCCAGCTTCAAGTAGTATCAGCTTCTGATACCTTTCTTGATCCTTCTTGATCAGGGTGGCCACTTGATCTTTGTGATCATTATTCAAGAGTTGTAGCTGCATAAACTTCTCAGCAGATTGGTCTTCATACCATTGTACAATGTCCAGGGATTCTGTTATATCCTTGAGTTGCTTACTCTGCTTGTTGAGAATCTGAGACTGGGAGTAGAGAACAGAGTGGACACCATCCACTTCTCTGGCAACAGCATTAAGCTTTGCAGATGATGATTCCATGAAGGTGACCAATGTCTGGGTCAGAGCTTCAACCTTCTCTGAGATATGCTGAAGTCCAGCCTCAAGATGATTGTGAACAAAGGTGAGATGTTCATGGTGCTTGGTGTTGATCTCAGCCAATTGATCCATGCCATCAAGCATTTTACCACCAAAGTCTTCAGCTGCAGTGACAAACTGATTGAAGGAGATTTGGGGCTTATCTTCTTTGGATTCTGTTTTCCCAGGCATACCTAGACCTCTTGATTTAGGCATAGGAGGCCTTCTGGGTTGTTCTTCACTCTGAGGAGGGGTCTTCCTCCTTTTGGAAGTTTCATCAGCAGCAATGGAGGATGTAAGAAATCCATCATTGTCACTGGAAGAGAAGGGCACCCTGAAGATAGGTTTCCTGATGGGGGTAGAGGCCACAGAGTGTTGAGGGGAGATAGGTGTGGCTGCATCTTGTGGTGTAGGCTGTGGAGAAGCAGATCTGGATTTGTTGATGGAGGGGTTTTCTTGTTGGTGTGAGGGAGCATGCTGTTGTTGTGGAGGAGAGGGTGGAGGTGATGGTGATCTGGATCTGATTGAGAGTTGGGATTTGCAGGGAGAAGGATTTTTTGTTTTGGGTGAGGAGGTTTTCTGTTGGGGTGAGGTTGTAGAGGAGATGATCGGTTGGTGTTGGTAAGGGATAATTTGTCCTTGAGGGGATGGTGATTTGTTCTTGGGAGGAGAGAACGGTTTGCAGTGTGAAGGAGATGAAGATATGGGGGTGGAGGTTTTCTGGTGTGAAGGGGTTTTCTGTGCAGAGATGGTTTTCTGTGGGAGTGAGGGGGATTTCTGTTGGGGTTGGGGAGAAGTGTTTTTAGGAGAGGGAGGGGGAGAAGGAATGATTGGGGGAATTACCTCTAGTATTGTTTCTGTGAACAGAGAGTCTCTCCATTCTTTGATAAGTTTTTTCATAACCAGAGGTAGATCATTGGCAGTAGAGGGTTCACCTTCTCCATGTGCACTGTGGCGAAATTTGATCATTGATTCCTTCCTCTTCTTCTCGACTAGCCAAGCATCAAAGTCGTTCATCTCATGCTCTTGAAGAGCCTTCACATGGTCTTCTGGTGAGTTTCTGACCAGAGGTGCTTTTCCTTGAAGTTTCTCCTTCTTCTTCTGTAGGACGGAAAGAAGAAAATCCTTGTTTAGGCAGGACTCCACATCTTCTGTGTCAGCCCATCTGAGTACTTCTTCTTCTTCAGAGATGAAGTAGGACAAGTTCTTGAGGAGCTCAGTGAGAGGTCCCACTCTCCACTTTCTCCATGCCAGAATCCTGATGAATTTCCTATCAGGGCTAGAAGTACTGCTTCCTTCTTGGTGTTCTGGTGAAGGAACCACCATAGGTTGATCATTTGCAGAGGTAGGAGGAGAAGAATGTAGTTCCCCCTGAGAAGTGGCATTCTGCACAACTTCTTCTTCTGAGTCACTTGACTCAAAGATGATCCTCTTGCCGTGCCAAGCATTTCTGTTGGCTGGGGCAGAGATGACAGAGTCCTCCAGCTTCTCCTGTGCTGCAGGTGTCAAAATTTTGGCCTTCTTTGCAATGGGAGAGGCAGAAGGGGTGCTTGTTGAAGAGATAGGTGAAGGAGCCTTTCTCTTAAGGACGGATTTCTTTGCCACCAACTTGTGGACTTTGACAGGTGTGGTCTTTTTCTTGGGAACCTTCTTGACCACCTTCTTCACCAAGGGTATTTCTTCTTCAGAGTCAGAAGGGGTAGGAGGTTTCTGTTGCTTCTTTGAAACTTTCTTTGGTTGAACAACCTTCTGTTGTTGCCTTTCTCTGTTGAACTCAAGGGTTCTGAGTCTTTTCTGCTCTGCCTTGAGAGCAACCTTCCTGTCACTTGAAGTGATGAGGAAGAGCAGCTTGGTGTAGTCTGCCTCAATAGAGTTTCTCAGCCCTATCCTTGCTGTGAGCAGGATTTTAGAGATTAGGAGACCATAACCCATGGGGGTCCTGAACAGACCGGTCTCCTTGTCTTTCTTATTGATGAATTCAACAAGGGATTTGACAATTACCTGTCCCCAGTTGATGTTCATCCCATGATGAACTGCAAAGACAGCCTTTGCATTCAGCGCATTCATGTCATCTGTGGAGGTGCTCTTGCTCCAGACACACTTATGCAGGATGTTGACCAATTTCTCATAGTCGCTCAGAAGAAGATTTTTCTTCATGTAAAGCTTTGGAACTCTACCCACTTCAGGTCGGCAGTAGAGTTGGACAAAGTTGTCCACAGTGACGTTGACACTGTCCAGAGTGAGGAAACCTTCAGTTTCTTCTTCTTGTGGGTCCTCTACTACGCCAAAGAGAGTGTTGAGGTCAGCAGGAGTAAGGGTAATGTCTTCACCATTGACATTAGACCGGATAATCTCCCCTTCGTATGTAGCGTTGAGATAGAACTCTGCTACGTGCCTTGTACTGTAGGATTCAAAGTGATAACCTACCACTTTGTTCAGTTGGGAGTCCTCCATTCCCTTGATGATCTTCATCATCGTTTCGTGGTTAGAAGCGAGTTCAGGGAATGCGGAGAGGTCGCAGTTCATCCCTGTGTAGATATTTGAAACAAGAGTGTTGATTTCCTCCTTGGTGAGGTCGTTGATGTTGATGAAAGCCATTTGATCAGAGAAGAATTGCAGAAAGCTTGAGAGCTATGGAGGTTTGAGAGTTTGAAAGAATGAGAGCAGTAGCGGTTTAGGTTTGTGAAAGGGGAATTTATGTGTTTGGGTTAGTGGACGTTTGGAATTAATTTATGGTTCCAAGAAACCAATAAATGTAAAAAGGGGCGGAGTAAATAAACGGGGGCGCAGTAAATATTATACGGCTTGATACCGTTTTAAGGGTAAAAGGGTAAAAGACCTTTAATAATTTACTAAGATACCCGGTTTCAGAAAATTTTTAAGTCCACAGCCTTCTGAGGGTTTTTCTGTAGAAGGGGGGTTTTCTGTTGCTGAGGGGTTCTGCCAGGGTAGGGATCAGAAGGGGTTGTCAGAAGGGGTTCTGCTACAGGTATTCTGTCAACAGCAAAAGAGCAACAGAGGGCCTTTCTTTTCAACTTTCCCTTGGAATCTCATCCATCATTCCCAATTCCTCTCTTAGTTTGTTGAACCTAGCCTCAGGAAGAGGCTTTGTCAGGATATCTGCAAGCTGGTCTTCTGTTGGCACATGTTCCATGCAGATGTGCTTCTTCTCCACATGATCTCTGATGAAGTGATGTCTGATCTCAATATGCTTTGTTCTGGAATGAAGAACTGGATTCTGAGTGATAGCAATAGCACTGGTGTTGTCACACAACAGCTTGATCTCCTTTGCTTGAATTCCATAGTCCTTCAGTTGTTGCTTCATCCAGAGTAGCTGAGCACAGCAACTTCCAGCTGCAATGTACTCTGCCTCAGCTGTACTTGTTGAGATGGAGTTCTGCTTCTTGCTAAACCAGGAAACAAGCCTTCCTCCTAGCAATTGGCAGTGACCAGAGGTGCTCTTTCTGTCTAGCCTGCAACCTGCAAAATCTGAGTCAGAATAACCAATTAATTCAAAGTTACCTCCCTTTGGATACCATAGGCCTGCATTTGGATTTCCTTTGATGTATCTGATGATTCTCTTTGCAGCACTTAGATGGCTTTCCTTGGGCTTTGATTGGTATCTGGCACAGATTCCAGCAGAGAATGAGATGTCTGGTCTGCTTGCAGTTAGATACAACAGAGATCCTATGATTCCTCTATATGTTGTTGCATCTACATCCTTTCCTTCATCATCTGGACCAATTCCTTGTGAAGTGTTCATGGGAATCTTCACTGATGATTTGCCTTCCACTCCAAACTTCTTGATCAGATCTCTGGTGTACTTCCCTTGATTGATAAAGATCCCTTCTGGAACTTGTTTGACTTGAAGTCCTAGGAAGTAACTGAGTTCTCCCATCATACTCATTTCAAATTGACTCTGCATCACTTGAGAAAATTTCTTGCACAGTTCTGGATTAGTACTTCCAAATATAATGTCATCAACATATATTTGTACTAACAGAATATGATTATCAACAGAGATTTGAAATAGAGTTTTGTCAACTTTTCCTTTAGTAAACCCATGATTCACTAGGAAAAGGGACAATGTGTCATACCAGGCTCTGGGAGCTTGCTTAAGACCATAGAGGGCCTTTTTAAGCTTGTAGACACAAGAAGATTGAGTAGGGATGACAAAACCTGGTGGTTGTTCCACATAAACTTCCTCTTCAAGATCTCCATTCAGAAATGCACTCTTGACATCCATCTGGTAGACCTTGATGTTGTTGTAGGTAGCATAGGCTAGAAAGATTCTGATGGCTTCAAGTCTGGGAACTGGTGCAAAGGTCTCATCAAAATCTATTCCTTCTTCTTGACAATATCCTTTAGCTACTAGCCTTGCTTTGTTCCTTACAATGTTGCCATCTTCATCTGCTTTGTTCTTGAATACCCATTTGGTTCCGATGACATTCTGGTGCTTTGGCCTAGGAACAAGTTCCCATACTTTGTTCCTTTCAAACTGAGTGAGCTCTTCTTGCATAGCATTGATCCAATCTGAGTCTGCAAGAGCTTCTTCAACTGTCATAGGTTCCATCTGAGATATATAGCAGGCAAGCATTGCTTCTCTCCTTGATGTGGATCTGGTTTGAACTCCACTTCTTATTTGACCAATCACTTGGTTAGGAGGATGGTCTCTTAACTATATTAGGTCTGGTTCTGTCAGCTGCTGTCTTGGTCTCTCTGGTTCCTCATCTTCAGAGTCTTCATCTTCATTCAACAGAAGGGGGTTTGGTGCAGGTGTTGGAAATGCAGGGTTGTCTGCCACCTCTTCTGTTGGTTCTGGTGTTCTGTCTTCTATGCTGACTTCCTTGAGAATCTTTGTTACCTCTTTAACAGAGGTGCTTTCATCAAACTTCACATGTATGGATTCTTCAACATGTAGGGTTCTTCTGTTGAGTACTCTATAGGCTTTACTGGTATTTGAATAGCCTATAAAGATTCCTTCATCAGCCTTTTCTTGAAATACTTTCAGATGCTCCTTTCCATTGTTGAGAATGTAGCACTTGCATCCAAATACATGAAAGTAGCTGATGTTAGGTTTTCTTCCCTTCCAGAGTTCATAAGGGGTCTTCTGGTGATTCTTGTTGATCATGCTTCTGTTCTGAGTATAGCATGCAGTGTTGATTGCTTCAGCCCAATATCTCATAGGCAATCCAGATTCTGCAATCATTGTTCTTGCAGCTTCTTTTAACGTTCTGTTCCTTCTTTCTGCTACGCCATTCTGTTGAGGGGTTCTGGCGGCAGAAAGTTGATGAAAAGTTCCATTCTGATCACAGAAGTCCTTTATGACTTGGTTGACAAATTCAGTTCCTCTGTCTGATCTGATTGTCTTCACTTTCAAGTTCTTCTCAGTCTGAAGTTGCTTTAACAGAGATGGCAACTTCTGAAGAGTTTCATTTTTCTTTGTCAGAAAAACAGTCCATGTATATCTGGAGTAGTCATCAACCATGACTAAGGTATATTTCTTGCCACCAACGCTTGGAGTCTCAACAGGTCCAAATAAATCCATGTGAATCAGATTTAGAGGACTTGTAGAAAGATCTCCAGCAATGGGTTTGAAGGAATTCTTCACTTGTTTGCCTTTCTGACATGCACTGCAGAGGGTCTCCTTCTTGTACACAATGTCTGGTAGCCCTTCTACAATGTGTTCTCTGGCCAGTTTGTTGATTGTTTTGAAATTCAAATGATTGAGCTTTTTGTGCCAGTCCCAGCTCAGTTTTGAATCTCCTTTGGCTATCAGGCAAACTCCATCTTTTGCAGTGATCCAATCAACTACATAGATGTTCTTCTTCCTTGATGTTGTAAGAACCACTTCCTTTGTTGTCTCATGCTTCACATAGCAGAAGTCCTTTGTGAATTCAACAGTGTAGCCTTTGTCACAGAATTGGCTAGCACTCAGCAAGTTGAACTTCAGTCCTTTGACATATGAGACATCATCAATGATTATCTGGTTCTTGATCAGCTTTCCTCTTCCTTTTGTATGACCTTCTTTGTCATTACCTCCAAAGGTAACTCTAGGTCCTTTGCATTTCTGGAACTCTGTTAGGCAACTTCTGTCACCTGTCATGTGCCTGGAGCATCCACTATCAATAAACCATTCTTGTTCAGAGATGGCTCCAGCACACAGTTCCTGCAAGATCAAAAGAAAGATTTAGGTACCCAAGCAATGCTGGGTCCTGGGGGGTCATGGAGTCTGGGTAGTTGGTACCATTTTGGTCTCATCAAGTGAAACCTTGGTGGGTGGTACCCATTGTCCACCTGGTAGTTATAGTAAACTGAAGTGTGATTCACTTTGGGCAGATGCTTTTGAGGGTCATGCTTCCTGTTTACATATTTTTGCATAGCTTTCTTTGTTGGAAAGAAGTCCCATATACTATCAAGAGCAGAGGGACGGTTAACCTTGGGCTTCTGAAGTTGACCAGCCAACCTCTTCTGCCTGAAGTTAACTTTCTCTTGATATTTGCCCTTCTGGTGATCATTTCTGGCACGATTGACATGAGGTTGTCTGTCAATGAATGGTCTTTTATTTTTGTTATTTTGAAAACCTTTTCTGTTGTTAGGTTTTCTGCCACGTTCATTGTTTTTCAATAAGGGTTTCTGTTGAACCTTTATCTTACCCTTTTCTGGTCTGACTTCCTCATGAACAACCTTGGTGCCAGATACACCAGCTTGACAGATGGGGCTAGAAATCAGTGACTCTATGACCTTGTCTGCCTTAGCAACTCTGGTGCTAGGCATTACAGAAGGCTCACCTGATTCTGTTGAGCCATAACCAAGACCAAAACCAGTGCCAATCTGTTGATCAAGCACAATCTTTTCCATGGAAGACTGGGCCTTCTGGTAAGCTTTGTACTTAATCTCGAGAGGCTCTATTTCTCTTATTCTCTTAAGAAGAGAAACATTTTCAGTCTCCAGTTGATCTCTTTCCTCAATTAGAAGATTGATTTTGATCTCAACCTCCTTCTTTAAGTCAAGAATTTCAGCTTTCAACTTACTGTTTTCTTCTGTTACAGAAGAATAAGTGGCTTGTATGGCCTTAAACTCTTCCCAAAATTCTGACATTGAATCAGAATCAAAAGCTAAGCCTACCGAAGAAAAACTAGATTCAGAAGTAGAGGTTACCTCATCATCAGAATGAGCCATCAGGCAAAGGTCTTATGTCTCAGTATCCAGGCAACAGAAGGCCTCATCAGAATCTGAGTCAGAACTGGATTCTGTTTCTGACAGAGGGTCTTTCTCCAGCCGTTCTGTCACAAGTGCCTTTCTTCTTCTGGAGTTGTCCTCGTACTTCTTCTTTTCTCCATCCTGTCCTTGCTTCTTGGACACTCTAGGATGGGGACAGTCAGCCTTGAAGTGGCCAGGTTGTCTGCAGTTGTAACAGAGAAGCTCTCCACTGCTTTCTGTTGATTTGACCTTCTGGTATGGCTTTCTGTTGAAAGATGGACTCCTTCCATCTTTGGGATTCTTCATAAACTTTTTGAATCTCCTGGCAAAGGCAGCCATATATTCATCAGATAAAAGTACTGAAGGGTCAAAATCATTTACCTTAGATGTGCTGGCAGTGAGGGCTGTAGTGGTCCTCTCTTCTGGTACATCTTCCTTCTCTTCAATCATTTCAAACTCATGAGCTTTGAGATCTGAAATGAGCTTATCAGTGGGATAAGTCTTTACATCCTTGCTGGCTTGGACAGCAACTACCTTCATCTTCCATGCTGAGGGCAGTCCCCTCAACACCTTCAGGTTGATCTCCTTGGTTGTGAGATCCTTGCCAAGCTCAGAGATCTCTCCAGTGAGAGTGAGGAGCCTGTCATACATCTTGGAGATGCTTTCACCAGGGAGAAGTTTGAAGTCATCAAACTTCTTGTTGGCTATGGTTAGTTTGTTGTCCTTCTCTTGCTCATCACCAGCTCCAATGAGCTCAAGAGTATCCCAGATTTCCTTAGCAGTCTTGCACTTCTTGATTCTGTTGAAGTACCTATCATCAATGGACTTGTAGAGGATGTCCTTGGCAATATTGTCTAGATTGTACTTTCTCCTCTCTTCAGTGGTCCATTCTGACTTGGCTTTGTTGATCATCTGGGGTCTGGTGTTGTCTATGGCATGTTCAGGGTTGACCTTCTGGAAGCTTGTGAAGGGGCCAATATCTAGAACTTCCCACATCTCATCATGCAGGGCACAGAGATGTGCTTTCATCCGAATCCTCCAGTCATCAAACTTAAGATCTGAAAACATAAGATTCTTGGACAAGGAGTGATCCATTATATCAGATAGAAAAGAGGTTAAACAGAAAAACAAGTGGATCTTTGTTCAACAAATAACCTAAGAGATTATTAGAACAAGGAGGCTCTGATACCACTTGTTGGTCCCGGTTATACTGGATACAGTCTAGAGGGGGGGTGAATAGACTGTATTGGTTTTTAGCTTTTTAAACTAAGTACCAGATTTACAGAATAGCCTGTTCTGTTGAAAGAACAGACTGGCAGCGGATGGGGTTCTGGCAGGGAGTTCTGTTAGCCTCAGAGAAGCAAAGGCAGTAGGCCTTCTGTTAACTCGTAGAACAAGTTCTGCTGAACACAGATACCAAGTTCAAGGAGTTATACAGCTCTAACTAAGTGCAAGTATTAAAAGCAGTAAGTAAACGACACCAGGGATTTTTATAGTGGTTCAAGGAACAACTCGTTCCTCTAATCCACTGTTCCACTAAGCTGTAAAAACTGCCGTTTACAAAGCCTTAGTCCTAGTACTTAAGAAGCACTCCACGTCTTCTTCAAGCCTAGATGTGTCCTGGGATGCACTGCCTGGCTTCCTTTAACACTGGTCCTTTCACTGAGTTTCCTTGAAGTATCACCACTTCACTACTCCAGTTATTTGGACGTCCTTCTTGTAGCAAGAAGAGTTTCTGTTGAAACAGGGGTTCCTCCAACTAGCTTCGTTACAAAATATTTGTATGTGATGAGCTTGAATAGTTGAAGAACACTTGGAACTTTGCTTGAGTTGGAAAGAGTATTTTTCCAACTTCTACCTTCTCTTGTAGAAGATAATGAGTTTGAATCTCAAGGAGGCTTTTGCTTTTCAGAGTTTGAATATCTTGCTTGTAGCAATGTGATAGCAAAGTTGAATCAAGGTTGCAAAGTTGTTCGGTTGTTCTTCGTAGTGTATCTTTTATACTGAGGTTGTCTTCCCGTTGGAGGAGTAGGAGGACAACTGCATTTAATGCGCGAGCAGTTGACTTGACCAGTAGGACCCGGTAAAGTTGGCGGGTTACTATTTCGGGATAAAGTAATCCTGACATTGCGGCCAATCATCTGCAATTACTCCACGGAGCATGGGGAGCATTAAATGAGCATTTAATGCGAGCACTGTAGCTTTTCCGTTTCATACTCCTAGCCGTTGAAGGAATCTTTAAGTTGACTTCCCGGCTTTGTGGATTTCTTCCAAGTGTCAGACCTTCTGGTGTCATTGGCAGAGAACTGATTCAGAGAAGATCATGAGCACTTCTGTTGTTGGTAGCTTACAGAGAACCAGGAGGGTTTCTGTCACGCTAAAGGATAACAGAGACCCTGACGTTCTCTGTTCCTAGACAGAGAACCAAGATCTTCTGTCAGGAGGACTTCTGGTAGAGAGGCCTTCTGGTAGTCGAATATGCTAAGAACTTTACAAGGGAAAATTCTAATACATAATTTCTAAAGGGGTACTCTACAGTCCTAATTAATATAGCATCATCAAAATCTAAATACAATTATTCCTTACAGTCGTCCTCCCTGTCCGGTGGCCTGGTCGGCCTGTTCATCTTTGCTTTACTATCAGAACACTTAGGATTTGTTTTTTCAAAAATTTCCTAAGTGTTTTGGGTCCACGTAGTTGCCTTCTTTCCGGCCTGGTGGCTTTGTCGGCCTGTTCGGTGTTGATGTAGTATCATAACACTTAGGATTTATTCAAAAATTTCCCAAGTGTTTTGGATTCATTTAGGTGCTTTCCCTTCGACCTTGACCGTGGTGTCCGCTCCGTCCTGGCGTTGGATTTCTTCTTTTTTGTTAGAATTTTTCTAAGTGTCTAACTTCAAGTGGCTGAGTGTTCTCATCGTCCTGGCATTGGATTTATCATTGTTGACAAATGCTCTGGGAGATTTCCCAAGTGTTTGAACCAGTGTCGTTGTCGGCCTGTATCCTTGTGTTGTGGCCGATAAGGGCACCTTCACCTTGATCTTTTGAACTTAGAATTTTTCTAAGTACACATGCAGAGGCGTAGGTAGCTAACGGCCTTGGAGTATACAGGTACCCGTTTCGGCTAGAGTTCCTTCATTTGAGTACTTAGAGAATTTTCTAAGTATAAATGTAAGGCATTTACTTCTTTGCGGTACCGCTGCCGGCCAAGGTCTGGCTTGTGGCCGATGAGGGTGCCGGATAAGGAATGGCTTTTCCAAGGAGATGGTCCTACCTTCGTCGGCTAGCCATGGTTCCTTGTTGAGGAAACCTCTTTTTTCTCAGGATTTTTTCTAAGTGTTTGGTAAACACTTGAACAAATTCCCAAATAACTTTCGCTTGACCAACAGCCTTGGTTCCAGTGCCTGCAGCGGCCATCCGAGATGCTGTGGCAAGTAGGGATTGTTCCTTGATTGCTTGATTCTTCCGCGGGTGTGATAAGTGCCCGCTTCGTCCTGGTCATCCTCAGGATTGTGATTCTTTGTTTCATACCACGCGTTGGTGCTTCAAAGGACTGTGGTCGATGAAGGTCACCTCTCGCGTGTCACCCAACCGATGCGGTTAGGGTTTCATGGGCGTGTGTTTCGGCCTTGATTATTCCCTTGTAGCGCGTGGACGTGTCATCCATGTTACTTGTCAGTGGTACTACACTTGTGTTCAACTGATATGTACTTGGCCTAGTTGGGCCTGAGTTGTGGGGATTTTATTTTTTCATTGCTCGAGGCCGGCTAGTGTGCGCGGCCGTCGGCTTCCCTCGTTTTCCCTTGTATGTATTTTTTTTTCGGGGAGTATCCTTCTTTCAGGCTTCGGCCGAAGGGTGTGCTCGTCCTTCGGCCGGTTCGGACTTCGTTTATAACGTCCGTGGTCTCAGGGCGGGTCCCGTCGCCTATTTATGACGCGGGCTAGATTTTTGGTCGGTTTCCAACGGCTGTCGTTGTCCATCCTTGAGTTTTGGGATTTTGTCACCTCGGCCATGATTTCAGTCCTGTCGTCCTACGATCTGGCACGTGGACGACGCGATGAGCTTCCCGTTTCAAAACGTGGGCCGTTTGCGGGCCCCTCGTCCTGGGGACATCGTCGGCCATACCTGAGCGTTTCACTTCTAGGCTTACGTGGCCAGGACGATGTGCTCTCTCAGCTAGGCCTGAGCCCTTCGCTGATACAAAATACAATGGAGTGCCTAAGCTTGTTGCTCGTGGGCTGCAAATGCAAGGGGCCGCGTCGGCCATACCTGAGCCTTTCGCTCTAAGGTGGCCGATGGGGGTACCTGCTAATGTTTTACTTTAAATTCCAGAGAAAAAATCAGAACATGAATTTATTCATAAGTGGCTCGAGGCCGAGGGTGGCGTTCGATCAGTAACCCGTTAAGGGGTGAGGGCTTCGCCGTCTACACCTCCTTCGGATTACTGATAAAACTTCACCAGATGGTGTACATTCCACGTTCGTGGTACATTGGACCCATTCGGGCGTTTAAGCTTGAAGGTGTCGGGTTTGACCACGGTACTGACGATGTAGGGCCCTTCGTACTTCAATGCTAGTTTGCCACCCTCTGCTGGCTGGCTTGCTTCCCTTCGGCGGAGGACGTAGTCACCCACCTGAAATTCCCGGGAACGTACCTTGGCGTCATAGTATGATTTTACTTGACGCCGGTAGTTCTCTGCTCGGACGTAAGCTTGCTCACGCCTCTCATCGACCAGGTGCAGGTCAATCTTCATGCTTTCCTCATTGGCGTCAGGCTCGTATTGTTCCACCCGTCGGCTGGGGATGGCAACTTCCGTGGGCGCCTTTGCTTCAAAGCCGTAGCACAGGGCGAAAGGCGTTTCACCTGTCGCTCTCCTCGGCGTGGTTCTGTAGCACCACAGGATGTTGGGGAGCTCGTCGACCCAACTACCTCCTGCGGCCTGGAGCTTCTTCTTCAGCCCCTCCATAATTGTTCTGTTGGCGTTCTCGACCTGCCCGTTGCCCTGAGGGTAGGCAACGGAGGAGAAACGATGTTTTACCCCAAACTCCCGGAGGAGTTCTTGGAAAGGGGCTGCCTCGAATTGGGTGCCGTTGTCTGATATAATCTCCTGGGGGACGCCAAAACGTGTGATGATGTTCTTGTAAACAAATTTTTGGCATCTGGCCCCCGTGATGCTAGCCAAGGGCTCCGCCTCGACCCACTTGGTGAAGTAGTCGACGGCGACGATGATGTAGCGGTTATTCCCGGCGGCTCTGGGCAGGGGGCCGACCAGGTCAATCCCCCATCTGGAGAATGGAATTGCGGTGCTGACGGGGGCGTAGTTGACAGCTGGCCGACTAGGGGCCTTCTGGAGTACCTGGCATGTGGTGCACTTCCTGGCCAGGTCAGCGCAGTCTCGTGCCATCGTCGGCCAGAAGAAGCCCTGGACGACGAGACGCCGGGACATGCTGAAAGGGCCCTGGTGTGAGGAGCAGACGCCACAATGAACTTCTTCCATGGCTATGTCGGCCTCATCCTGGTGGAGGCATCGAAGGAGAGTGCCATTGTAGGACCGTTTATAGAGTTTTCCATCTTCGATGGTGTAGCTTGGGGCCCTGAGTTTGGCAAGTTTGGCTCTCTCCTCGTCCGGGGGCAGCTCCCCCGTTGCGATGAAGGTGGCGACGGCTGTCTCCCTTGCTGTGCATTCGATGACGAAGTCGGTCAAGGCTTACCCTTTGATAGATGGCCTTGGCTTGATCTCAATTTGAAATTGGCTGAGGAAAATTGCCCATTTCACCATCCTAGAGGAGCTGGTGGGGCTCCTCATGAGTGCGCCGAGAGGCTGCTGGGTCAGTACATGGACGGTGTGGGCCTGGAAGTAGTGCCCCAGCTTCGTCACCGTATGGACGATGGCCAGCACCGTCTTCTCAATGGGGGAGTACCTGAGCTCGGCCTCCCTGGGTGTCTTGCTGATGTAGAAGATGGCCTTCTGCACCCCTTCGTCCTCACGGATGAGCACGGAGCTGATGGCCGACGTGCTCACCCCTAAGTACAAGAAGAGGGTTTCACCGACTTTGGGCTTGGAGAGCACGGGTGGGGACGACAGGTACCTTTTCAATTCGTCGAATGCTTCCTGGCACTCCGTCGTCCACTTGAAGCTGTTGGCTTTACGCATGATCTGAAAGAAGGGGAGCGCCCTCTCGGCTGACCTGGAGAGGAACCGGTTTAAGGCCGCCAGGCGCCCCGTCAGTCGTTGTACCTCCTTGACATTGCGGGGCGGCTCCATGTTGATGATAGCCTGCATCTTCTCCGGGTTTATCTCGATGCCTCTCCGGCTGACCATGTAGCCGAGGAACTTGCCGCCCTAGACGCCGAAGGCGCACTTCTTGGGGTTGAGGCGGAGCCTGAACTCCTTCATTATTTCAAAGATTTCCCGGAGGTCGTCGGCGTGGGAGGTGGCCTGCCTGCTCTTGACGATCATGTCGTCGACGTACGCCTCCATCGTCCGGCCAAGGACTACCCTGAAGATCTTGGCCACCATCCTAGTGTAGGTGGCGCCGGAGTTTTTGAGTCCGAAGGCCATGACGAGGTAACAAAAGATTCCCTCTGGGGTCATGAATGTCGTCTTCTCAGCGTCATCTTCATGCATGGAGATTTGGTGGTACCCTCTGAAAGCGTCGAGGAACGACATCAACTCGCACCCCGCCGTCTCGTCCACCAGTTGATCAATGTTGGGGAGAGGGAACGGGTCCATGGGGCATGCCTTGTTCAGGTCAGTGTAATCAACACACATTCTGAACGTCGGCGGTTTCTGGGCGAGGACGACGTTGGCCAACCATGTCGGGTACCTCACCTCTTTGATGTGTTTGATTGAGAGGAGCATGGCGACCTCCCCTTTGACGAAGTCCCACCTGTCGGCGGACAAGTAGCGCCGCTTCTGTTTGACAGGCGCGGAGGCCGGATCGGCGGTCAGCCGGTGAGTGATCACCTGGCGGCTGATGCCTGGCATATCGTCCGGGCCCCACGCGAAGACAACGGCGTATGACCGTAGGACGAGGAGGATGGCGTCTCATTGGTCCTGGGGGAGTTGCTTCCCGACTCTGAGAACCCGTTCCGGCCGGGAGGTATCCAGAGGGATTTCCTCGACCTCCTCGGCCGGCTCCGCATGTGGCCTCTCCTCGTCCATGGCGACGGCGGCCGTGATGGTGTCTATCCTCTGGCCTTCCCTCTCGGCCGGCCTTGTCAGTTTGAGGTAGCATGCCCTGGCTATCCTCTGGTTTCCTCTGGCGTAGCCGATGCCGTCATTGGTGGGGAACTTCAGGCACAAGTGCTTCATGGAGATGATGGCCTCCAAGTCCTCCAGCGCTGGCCGGCCCAAGATCAGGTTGTGGGCGCACCGGAGGTTGACCACCATGAACTCCATGTCAATTCTGGGGTGGTGGGGGCCGTCACCGACCTCCACGGGGAGGACTATCGTGCCCTCGGCGTCGATAGAGTCCCCGGTGAAGCCGGATAACGGTGTCTTGATCGGCTTCAGCAGAGCTCTGTCCAGCTTCAGCTGCTTGAAGGTGTCCAGGTACATCACGTTGACGGAGCTCCCCGTATCGATGTAAGTACGGTGGATGATGGAGTCACCGATCTCACACCGGATGACGAGGGCGTCCCTGTGTGATTCCGTACCCGGAGGCAGATCCTTGTCGGTGAAGGTGATCGCCTCCGTTCGTTGCTTCTTCGGCTGGGGGGCGTGGGACACCTCCCCAATGTAAAGGGATTGGGCCCATTTCTTTCTCTGAGTGGCGGAGTCCCCCCCAGTGTTCCCACCTACGATGAGGTGGATGTGATTCTTCTTCGGCAGAGGCTCTTCGAAGTCCTCGTCGTCGCTGAGCCTACCAATCTCCCGCTTCTTCGCAGAGGGTTCGCCCCCATGTTTGCCGGTGTTTACCCAAGTGTTCTTGCGTGGGCCACCTTTGACAAACTGGGAGAGTTCCCCCTGGCGAATAAGGCGTTCGATGGCCTTCTTCAGTGTAATGCAATCGTCGGTGTTGTGCGACGAGTTCTTGTGGAACCGGCAGTATGTGTCGCCCTGCTGGATGGCAAGGATCTCCTCGGCCGGCCGAGGAGTCTGCTCGATGAGGCCGTGCTTTTCGGCATAATCGAGGATGGTGCCGACTGGGTGGGTGAGGGTTACCCCCGGCCGTTCCAACCTCGGCCGCCAGTGGCGATCCTTCTTACTCTGTCCACCAGAGCCGTGACGGCCCTGGGCACCCTGGCCGGCCGGGGACGGACCTGGGGCTGGCGAAGGATTTGTCTTTTTGGAGGGATGGCCCCCCTCTCTCTTGTGATTGTGGAGCTCGTCGGCGTCGGCATACAAGCCTCCGCGCTGGAGCGCCTTGGCGTACGACCTCGGGGGGTCGGTGATGAGGCTCCTAGCGTACGGGGAGCTGCGGAGGGCTCCCTGATACAAGGCAAGGAGGGTGCGCTCATCGGCCCCCTCTACCTCCTCGGTTTCCCTCGTCCACCGATCAATGAAAGACCGGAGGGACTCCTCGTGCTGCTGCTTGACGGAGAGGAGGTGGGTGAAATACTTCTTCGCGCGCTTCCTCCCGGCAAAGTGAGTGAGGAAGCGCTGGGCGAGATCCTGCCAAGAGTCTATGCTCCCTTCGGGGAGCGCGTTGAACCACTCGTACGCTGGACCCTCGAGAGTAGAGAGGAACCAACGGCAGAGGTACTCGTCGGACGCGTTCACCATCAGCATATTGTTCTGATAACGGCTGAAGTGCTCCTGGGGGTCTGATCGGCCGTCGTAGGACTTGATGGCGTTCCCCCTGTACTTCTCCGGAATGGGGGCCGAGAGGACCCTGTTGGTGAAAGGGTCCTGGTCCTGACCTGGATGATGGGATCACCTCGCCCCTCGGCCAGCTCCCTCTCCAGGGCGCTAACTTTGTTCATGAGCGCGTTGAGGCCGGGGTCGTTGGAGGCGCCGGCCGTAGGGATGTTGGCCGACTGCTTGGCCTCCATCTGAGCCAGCCTCCTTTCCAGCAGGGCGATGACCTCGTCCCGGGGGTCCCTGGCGGCCGCAGCGGCGCCCGGCTGGTTCCTCATGCGCTCGTTGTGAGCCGCGTTGATCTGGTGACGCACGTCATCCTCGTGCAACTTTCCCTTGCCCTTGTCCGGGCGGGGCTGGTCCGCTGTCCGGGACACAGACCCCAAGCTTTCCCTCGGCGAGCCAGGACGAGGCTCACCAATCCGTCCCGCCATCCTCTCTGAAACCGGACGACGGCGCGTGTCACCTAGCCTATTGAAGGCAGAGGCTTTTCCACGCGCTGGGGTCTGCCCAGGCCGAAGAGGGGAAGCAGGGTGGGAGTGGGATGACGCCGTGTCCTGGGGCACCACCCCCTCATCGTTGCCTATCTGGACGGCCAACGGTTGGGGCTGAGGGGGTTGAGTGACGTTCCCCCCGGTCCTTGGCAAGAGTGCGCTGAGGACGGTGGGGTTCTGAGCCAGGCTGGCGATGATGACCGACAGCGCGGCCTGGACCTGCGGATCTACGGACGGAGAGGCCGCGGCCATAGGCTGGGCCGGGGCGTGGTCCGTCTTCTCAGCTCGTTTCTTGTCCAGGCCGAGGCGGGCATCAGGGGCTCCGCCGTTGAGTTGGTTGCGGTGGTCCGTCGTGAGGTTGAAGGCCTCCTGGAAGAGGTCCCCTCCGCCGACCTGGTCGGCCGTGGCGTCCTCATCGTGCTCCCTGGGCTCTTGGTCCTCAGGGATGGCTTTGCTGACGAGGTTGCGGTTTGACTTAGTTCTCCCCATGATCAGTGGTTAGCTGTGCTTGGTAGCGACGAAGGGTGCTAACTTGATTGTTCTAGCTCTCAACGAGAGCACCAAATGATAGAGTATATCTAGAGAGAAGTGAGAGCTAGAGAGAGAAGTGCAATAATATGCTTCAATAGAATGATTTTGTAACCCCTATAACTACTCCCAAGGGGAGTATTTATAGAGAAAATACGGGCTGGGCTCCCAAACCTTGGGCTTGGGAGGCCCATTTACAACTGGACCGCTACTGGGCCGAATACAAAGCCACTAATGGGCTGTACAAATGAGTAAGTGTAGAATCCGGTTCTGTGGAGTCTTCGTGGCCGACGAGGGCACAGTCGACGAGGGCACGGCCGACGAGGGCACCCGGGTTCCTTGGGCTCAGGACCATAATCTGAGTTGGCCCCTTTTCGGCCGACGAGGCGTCTTGGCCGACGGGGGCGCCACTCTGTGTCTTGTGCTTTTTGTTCTTCCGAGTATGTGGGTCCGGGGGCTCAGACCCATATACTCCATCAGGTCGTTCATCTTAGTTTTTAATTAAATGAAATCACTCAATCCAAATCCCCCCTTTATTTACTAAGTTTTATAAAAAGAGAATTATTCCTTTCCCTGTGGATACGAACTCTACTACGCTATACTACGTATAAGTGTTAGTATTGAAAATTATTTTGACGCACCGTGACAAAGTGCTCGTCAAGGAGTATGTGCACTACATGTGCAGTACGTTTAACAAGAGTGGGCCCCAGAATATTAAATGTTCCATCACTAGTGGAAAAACGCTGATCAGAGGCGCTTCAAATGGACTACGTGCGGCGCTTCGAAGCGCCTCTACAAAATGTGCCGCAAATCTCATTTGGAGGCGCTTTTTATACTGGAAGCGCCTCTAATTTAAAAAAAAAATCGGACTTTTGCGGCGCTTCTAACAGAAAAAGCGCCGCACGCATGAGTTAAATAGAGGCGCTTTTCAACATGGAAGCGCCTCTGATTTTTTTATATCGGTATTTAGAGACGCTTCTGACGAAAAAAACACCTCCAAAATGTGCTACGTAACTGAATTAGAGGCGCTTCTGACCTTAAAAACGCCTCCAAAATCTGCTTCGTATTCTGCTTTAGAGGCGCTTTTGTCATAAAAAGCGCTTCCAATTATTATTATTTTTTAATATTTTATTTAAAATACTATAACCTGTTTTATTTACAGATCCATCGTCAACCAAAAAAACACATTCATTCATTCATAAAACCAGAATAACGATAAAATCGTTTCGCACAAATTCAATTCAAAAGGTACAAATTTGTATCACAATAGAATAAAACTACATTCTAGTTTGCTTGATTTTTCACAATTCTACATAGTCATAACACTTTATCTACAAAAAACCTAGCCCATACTTTTCTAATGTCATCAAACTCCTTCGTGGTATATGGCTCAGTTCTTGCATTCCAAACCTGAGAGTAATCATACAAATATAGATAAAATAAATAATGACAAACTAAATTAGACTACCGTATATAAGTTAAATGATTTAATGAAATCCACCTATTGAAGTATATACGAAGTATAATTTAAATACTTGTGCAATATCTGAACTTTCAACAGAAGTTATTATTTCCCAAATAAACTTCATCACATAATATCCACATTCTGTGTTGCCCGTTTGTCTTGCACACTATATATTAGATGACAAAAATGTAAAGAGAAAAATAAACCAACCATAGCAACCAACCAAACAGAGTCTATTAACTCTATTTGTGTCAATGAAGATAACATTTTTTGTATTTGAAAAGGAGCAATTCTCTAAATAGGAGTAAATAAAATCAAAATTGTAAGAATATGAGTATAAAATTTAAATTTTCAAAATATGAGCTACTCTTCCTATTTAGTAGGAGCAACAAGAGGCGCATAGGATATACTCTCTTTATCTCCAAAACAGGAGTAATTTTGACTAAGAGCATATCTGGAAACTAGGGATCATTACATTTTACATGAGAAAACGTGAAATTGACCCTATAATAAATAATAATTATATATTAGTAATCAGCAAAAATTAAATCTCAGCTTGTGAAGAGGCAGAGAAAGCTGATGGCAATTAACCAAGAATTACAAATAAATTAAGATCTAAAACTCCTATTTGAAAAGCCTCTTTAAGTGATAGTATCTTCAATTGGAATTCTTACTTTCCAGCTTTGCCATAACTATCTCGCAGTGTAACTGTTCGATTAAAAACCAACTTCTGAGAAGTCGAGTCCTTATCGACAGAAAAATAGCCTGCATTCACATAAATAAATTTAGCAACTTAATTGCATTTCTGTTCAAAAGTGGTATGATATATTCTTCACAGATTGTGTTATGATAACATACTGTACTTTTCGACTCCACCAGGCCCGTTTCACTGGTTGAGACCAATAATATGGTCTCATACAAGTGTGTCTAGAAATATATATGTGTGTGTGTATTTTGTGTGTATATATATATATATATGCTCAATGTTGACATACAAGTATAAATGCTCAATGTTGACATACAAGTATAAATGTTAAATATCACAACTAAATCATTATATATATATATATATATATATATATATACATGCGCTCAATGTTGACATACAAGTATAAATGTTAAATGTTGACATACAAGTATAATCCAAAATTCCTAATTTCCTATAGTCTCTGGTTAGGACAAAGGTCCGCTCGTGGAATTTCTAATTCAAACTCATTGGAATTCTATGTTGAAATAGCATCAGAAATGAGGAAAGATGGGATACAACCTTAAGATATTCGGTGAATGAGTTAACTTGAGCCAGGAATTGTGATCCCAGAACAAGATCTACCAGTACACATATGCTATCAATGTCTAAGCATTTTTGTTTGTCCTCTGAAAAAAGAAGGCACGCTAGTTATACACTAGAAAGCAATAACTTATGACATGAGACAAAGTAAAATTGAGTAAAAAACTGTATACATGTTTTAAATTCTTCATGTCTTACCTGTTAGGCAGTAGCGGAATGCAAAAGTGTAAAAGTCCTCAAAATTAGCAGGCATCATGACCTGTTATTGAATAAGCTGCACATTAAATCGCACATTGTATGAACCATGTCATTAGTAGAAAGATAAAGTAGCTCAAAATACCTCTGCCTCCAACTTTGGAAGTGCTTTCTTTAATTTTGTAAGGGAATCAACCTGAAGAGATTTCAAGCCTAATTGCCATTCATCCTGGGAATTTAATGTTTCAACAAAAGCTATCAGTCAAAAGGAATGCTAGGCACATAGAAGAAAGCAAAACTAACAATCAAATTCAAGAGGTGTACATAAGGAATACTAAAGAAGCATGTGACTTCTACAAATCACTAAATTAGCCACTCTGAAGTTGCATTAATTCATTGAGTAAAGCTTACAAAGATGGTACTCACCGGAGCAGTCAAAAAAATAATCAAAGTAAAATCAAATAAAAATGAAAATCAAAATATGCCAAAAAATGAACAAATAAACTCACCTTTATCAATGTAAAATGTAATTCTCACTGGATTAAAAAATTAAGGAAGCCTAAACATGGGAACAATGGATATCATGAGAAATCTACTTTAATCCAAAAACATTCAAACTAAAATCAAATAAAATGAAATCAACCAAAATATACCAAAAAAGTAATTGAAAAATAATGAACTGACCTTTATCTAGCGGACCAGAGCAGTTGAGGGCGAGCCGGAGACGTCGGCTCGCCGGAGCAGTCGAAGCCGAGCGACAAGACGTCGGTGAGCAAGCTTGGCCGGAGAAGACGAAGCAGCGCCCGAGGGGAAGCAGACGACGGCGAGCGGACGGCAGCAAGCAGTTGGGGGCCAAAATGGAGCAGCCGCCGGTGACATCGTAGCAGATGCGCGGTGCGGCTGCTGGATGGATTGAGCAGTGCGGCTGGAGATCGAATTGAGCGTTGTGTCATCGAAGGTGCAGCACTAGGGTTGAAGCTTTAGGATCGGAGGCGCTTCTGAGTTTAAGAAGCGCCGCACGTGTGGCCCAAATTAAAAAAAAACGTTATCTTCTGAGGCACTTCAACAAGCGCCGCACGCTTTTAGAAAATTTCAAAAAAAAAACCGGGAAGCAAATTGGAGGCACTTATATGACACAAGCGCCGCACGGAACATTGTTTTTTTAAAAAATAATAAAATTGAGAACAAAATGGAGGCGTTGTAGGCCCAGAAGCGCCGCACGCATACGTAGAAAATAAAAAAATTAAAATAGTTGCGTAACAGAGGCGCTTATGCTGAGAAGCGCCTCTGTTTGACGTTTTTCCACTAGTGCATTTTTCTTTAAAATATTATAACTTTTGTATTTTTATTTCAATGTTTATAAAAAATATATCAAAATTCATAATTTTTTTATTATCTATCATATACCAGCAATATTGCTTTTATAAAATTTTAAATAATTATAAATTTTCATTTGTTTTGAGATTTTTATGCCTAAAATCTTAGATCCAAATGCCAAAATTAAGATCCAATAACTAAAGCAAAATTTAACTTTTTTCAAATATTTTTTTGAAAAAATAGGTCTGATGTGACAATAAAAACTCAAACTCCAAATTTAATTATTTTTACATCGGGATGTTTGACCTGTTGGATCACAATCATTCACAAAAAAAAAAGAATGAAAAAGATTTAATGTATAATAATAAAATTAAGGATTTAATTAAATAAAATTCTGCTGGGAGAATACATTGACAGTGTCAGGTTGCAGGAAAAAAATGAATTGACTGAGTGAATACGTATAAACTAGTGAGGAATAAACTAGAGAGGGTTGAAGTTAGCCTTAGTGTGAATTTTTCTTATATTTAATTAATAAAAACGCTCATGGGACTTCATACACTCAACATGAATTAATAAGAAGAACCGTATACTTTAGTTAATAATTAATTTATTTAAATAAAATCATTACGTTGTAGACCATATAAATAAGATTCCAATGAATACATGCAGCATAAAATGAAGGCATGAAACAAACCACAGTGCATGGGGCACATTTATTTATGGAATTACTAATTAAACCAGCAAGCAAGTTCGAACTTTAACCTAAGAAATTTATTTAGATAATTAAGGATCCACAGACCCATCCATCAAGAAAACTTAGGAGTAAAAGACACAAGATTGAAGCATCAGCGGTTGAATAAAGCAAGTGGAACCAGTCAATCAAGTTGTTGACTTTTTGCCGAGAAACACAGTTGTGAGTACAGATTTTGTGTGCAGGGAAGCTTTCAACACCTCCAGTCCCTGCCAACCACAAGTAATAATAAAATAAAGTCAAAAAATATGTATATTCGTATAAGTAAAATCAAATAAAACAAATCAAAATAAAATAGCAATGTAATGAAAATACATTTTAGCTTGTCCCATATTGAGTTCTTTACTACAGTACAATAGATTGGATTATTTAATTCTTCCTTGTATATAATCAACTCTTAATACAAATCATCAATAAAATAATATGAAAATGTTAGGCAAAAAAGATGGTCAATGCAAATCTCTAAACTAAAACAAAAGTAGATTATTACTCCGTAATTCCTAAAAGTGAGATCTTTTAAACATATATACCCTCCGGGTCTCAAACAGTTTTTTTTAGTGTATTACTAAGACAAAATTAAATTTTATCCCCATTGTACCATGTTTACTTACACTTTCAGAAATTTCTTAAGTAAATCGGAGTTTTCCATAACCAGGTCATATATAGGAATCTCAATTAAGAGTCCGTTTGGTAATATCAAAATTGGCTAAATTAACTTAATTCTGCTTCATGTTATGAAATTCTGATTAAAGTGGTTGAATTGACCGATTTTGCTGATTTATAAAAAATATTATATTTAAAATATGGGTTATTAATAAAATAAAGAACATTTTATATGTAAAAATAGTTAAAATGATCCTCAACAGTAACTTCAGCCAATACAACTAGAAAAATAACTCCAACCTTACTTTTTATTATTATTACATAATTCAGAGCGCACGCGAAATAAAAGAGTGTGTTTGATGAAAAAATTGATTGATAAGACAGATAAGCCGCAAAATTGGGCTACCAAATGGGCACTAAAAAGACGAGAGGCACTTCGAATCAATTTTATCCATTCGATTCGGTTCGATTTGGAACAGATTGGAAAAGTTATTACTCCCTCTGATTCCTATTAAAGTTCCCAGTTTGACTTCACACAGATTAAGAAAATAAATTTGACTTTACTGTGGAGTGCACTGTTTGACACTGTTTGGACACTGTTTGACACTGTTTGACACTGTTTTATTTCCTATAATGGAAGTGTGAACTTAAATAAGGGACATTCCTAAAAGGAAAGTGAGAACTTTAATACGAACCGGAGGGAGTATCAAACAAAAATAATACGTATAGTTCTACATACTATGTTTTGATTTGATTCGATTTGGTTCAATTTAGTTCAGTTCTGTTTGGATTTGTTTTTTATAACATATGAAAGTTTTATTAAATTTCTTTAGTTTAGATCAATTGTATTCAATTTTTCTATTTTTAATTCAATTCTGTTTAATACAAAGAAAAAATACTAAAATAAAACAAAACAATTTGAACAAACCAAGCGCAATATGTGAGAGTTAATTATGAAAATAGGACTAAAAATCACTCACTTTGCACAAATCAGCCAAAAAAATAAACTATGTTTTCATAGGACTAATTATGTGTGTCTTGGACAAATCTACCATTATAGCTATTGAAATGTTTTTAATTCATAATAAAATAATAAAAAATATTAAAAATTCGTAAAAAATACTAAAAATTAATAAAATATTTCGATAATACTAATTTATTTATTTATTTTCAAAAAAACTAAAAAAATAAAAAACCCAAAAACATAAAATAAAATTCAACGTCGTCTCTGCACCACCACCTCCGGTCACTGGCCGCAGATGGTGGTGTAGGGAGGTAGTACAAGCGGTGAGAAAGGCGTGCATATTTTTTTAATTTTTTATGGAGTTTTTAATAGTTTTTATTAATTTTTTTAAAAACTAAAAAAATAAAAAAAAATATTTTTTTAATTTTTTATTTTATAAATATTTTATATTTTTTTTTATTTTTTACGAATTTTTGAATTTTTGTCAAATTTATTATGAATTTAACATTTAATCAACTCATATTTAAAGGAAGGGTAAGAATGAAACGAAAAAAGAGAAAATTACCAATTTACGGGAGTTTTGGGACTGACAAGCCAAAATACGGGACTTCGGTTTAGGTTACCATTTTACGGGTGTCGAATTCTCCAATTCCGACAGGAGGAAAAGCTTTAAAAAGTAAAAATAAAACCTAGTCGGAATTGTGTAATCCGACTAGGGGTGTTCGAATTTTTTTAACATTTCCATTATTTGTTTAATCCGAAGGAATTAAAAAAACAAAAAAAACAATTTAAAAAAACAAAAAAACCTAGTCGGAATTGTGTAATCCGACTAGGGGGGTGTTCAAAATTTTTTTATTGTTTGCTTTGATTTGTGTTCACTCATTTTACCAAATTAAACGGAATATTGTCCCATTCAAACTCTTGAGTGTATATTTAAAAAATTAATATATTTTGGTTGAAATAAGCAGTCTATTTTATTTTCGAAAAAAGCAATCTATTTTGTTTTATTTTAAGAAATTTGATAAATTAAATTTTATAAATTAAATTTTATTTTAAGAAATTTATATTCGAGATAAATTTTATTTTATGTAACCCATAACTTTAGAATTATTTATTAGATAAAACTGATAATCAGATAAAATTTAATCAGATAAGTTCAATCAGATAAAAAAAAATAAAGTGACCTGATGGATCGTGTACCCGGGGGTAGCTTATCCGAGGGGTTATTGCGGAGATTAACTAGAGAGAAGTCAGAGCAAACAAGTAAGAGAGAAAGTGTATATTCGATATGTATTAAGCGTGGTTTACAATGTGGGAAAGGGGTGCTATTTATAGCAGTAATAAATGCTAGATAAGGACACGTGTCAGTTTTCTGGTGGTCGAGGGGTCACCTCGACCGGGGTGTCACTGGAACTCGCATGTGGCCGCATTAAATGCGGTGGTTGGATGTGACGTTTGTACTTGGTACGGTGATCCAGACGCATGTGAAGAGGATATTCTGTCGAGGTGGATGCCTTCGGCTGAAGGGTGCCGGGCCGAAAGCTCTTCTAACCGAGGGCTCCTACCCGCCGAGGGCTGCAGGTGCTGAAGGCTTGGTTTTCAAGCCTTGTTCTCCTGTGGTGCCTCTTCTAACCGAGGGCTCCTACCTGCCGAGGGCTGCAGTTGCCGAAGGCTTGGTTTTCAAGGTGTGTTCTCCTGTGATGCCTCTTCTACCCGAGATCTCCTACCTGCCGAGGGCTGCAGTTGCCGAAGGCTTGGTTTTCAAGCCTTGTTCTCCTGTGATGTTTCTAAACTCGATTCCGTCACTGGTAGCCTTCGGCCATAGGGCCGAAGGCACCCCTTTGCGTATTGTGGGCTGCTTAGAGCTCCATTTTGCTGGGCTTGGCCCGTTTGGGCGTATTGGGCCTGATTGTAGTAGAGGAAGTATGTGGGCCGGGGGTCCCTGGGCCATATACTCCATCATGACCCAAAATCCAATACTTTATGTGTCGGATCATAAAACTTTCAATTTGACCCAATTAGGACACAATCATTTGAATTTTATGCAATCAGTCTATATCATTAACACGAGTTGTGAAATTTACCACGAATTCCTTAATATATAGATGAAAATGTAATATTAACACTTGTGATTCACTTTTTTTAGACCCGGATCATAAAAATCCCAATTCGACCTGATAAGGATACAATCTTCATTCTGAAATGCAATTAGCATATATCATGAACACGAATTGTGAAATTGACCACGAGTTACTTAATATATAGATGAATTTTTAATATTCACACTTGTGATTCACATTTTTTAGGATACAATCATTTGAAATGTAATCAGCATATATCATGAACACGAATTGCAAAATTGACAATGGTTTACTTAACATATAAGTGGAATTTTAATATCCATACTTGTGATTCACATTTTTTAGACCTGGAACATAAACCTCCAATTTGACCCAATAAGGGCACAATCATTCGAATTTTATGCAATAAGCCTATATCATGAACACGAGTTGTGAAATTGACCACGAGTTCCTTAATATATAGATGACAATTTAATATTAAACACTTGTGATAAGCCTATATCATGAACACTTGTGATTCACATTTTTTAGACCCGGATCATAAAAACCGTAATTCAATCCAGTAGGGATACAATCATTTGAAATGTTATCAGCCTATATCATGAACACGAGTTGTAAAATTGACAATGATTTACTGAACAAATATATGGAATTTTAATATTCATACTTGTTACCCCCCTCCGGTCCTTATGAAACTTTACACTTTGACTTCACATATATTAAGGAAATAAATTTGACTTTACTGTACAGTACACTGTTTGGCACTGTTTGACACTGTTTGACACTGTTTGACATTGTTTGACACTGTTTGGTGTAGATTTGTTTGCCAAATAAAGCAAATAAGGAAGTGTAAAATTTAATACGGGACTGCTCAAAGTGTAAAGTTTGACAAAGTTTAATCACCTAAATCTAACTTCCACCTACCAATTCAATTCATTTTTAATGGCTTAAGATTTTGATCAGATAAATATAATCAAATAAAATTTAATCAGAAAAAATATAATCAGATAAAATTTTATTAGATAAAAAATATAATCAAATAAAATTTAACACTTGTGATTCACATTTTTTAGACCCGGATCATAAAAACTCCAATTCGACCTGGTAAGGATACAATCTTCTGAAATGCAATTAGCATATATCATGAACACGAATTGTGAAATTGACCACGATTTACTTAATATATAGATGAAATTTTAATATGCACACTTGTGATTCACATTTTTTAGCCTTGGATCATAAAAACCCCTATTCGACCCAGTAGGGATACAATCATTTGAAATGTAATCAGCCTATATCATGAACACGAGTTGTAAAATTGACAATGATTTACTTAACATATAGATGGAATTTTAAAATTATTAATTTAACATTTTCGATTAATTAAACTCAAATTTAACTCAAATTATTAATTATTAATTTCTAATTTCCCCTTGTCGGATTTACCAATTCCGACATGATTTTTTTATTATTATTTATTGATTTTTTTTCGTTGTAATTCATTCGAAATATATAAAACTTCTAAAAAAAATCCTCTCGTCGGAATTGGGACTTCCGACAGGAGTAAAACCAATTTTTTATTTTGTTTAAAAATCCCTATATCGGATTTAAGTTGGGATTTACTATTTCCGGATTAATATCAAAAAATAATATTAAGCAATCAAAAAAATTTAAAAACCAAAATTCATAATTTTCATTTTAAAAAATATGCCAAGAATTTAAAACAACTTTTAATTCGGAATTTAGAATAAGGAATTAACAATACTTTTAAAAAACTATTAAAATCAAAGCTTTAACAATAAGGAATTAACAAGGAGTTAAAAAAACAAAAAAAAAATCCTGGTCGGAAGTCACACATCCGACTGGAGGGAGAGGTGTTTTTTTAAACCCTTCCTCTGGTCGGAACATCCAATTCCGACTCCTGTTTTTTGGGAAAACCTAGTTTTTTCCCGTGATTTGGCAATTGATGTTGATGAATCCCGTATTTTGGTAAAACACCCACGAAAAAATAGGTATGTTTCCAATAAGACTAATATGATCCTATTTTGAAAATAAAAATATAGTAAATCCTATTTTAAGTTTTTGAGATAGTTTTAATCCTATTTATAATAATTTGTAAGAGAGATACTAATACTGAATTACGGAGAACATTGTACCTCTTGAAAACCCAAATGGACGATCTTGACCTCAAGGGAACCAAAATCCTTAACACCGTTCTCGCTGAGTATGGTGATGGCAGAAATGGTAGACTGCGGAATGACCTTCAAGTCGTCCAAAACCATGTAGGTAGCAAGCCCCCTCACGAACCCGCCTGCGCCGTTCATATCACGACCGGCTGCGGCAGATTGCGCCGCGGTGGGATTGGCGGGAGTGACATAACTTATCTTTTTGTCCACGGAACGCCTACAGAGGGGACAAGTCGCTTTCTTGGTGTCGGAGAAGTTGTTGTAGCAGTTGTTACACAGGTAGAACGACACCGTCTCATCGTCGGCATCATCATCATCTGCCAAGAGGAGCGGAACGTTGTTACGGGACGAAGAGGGGATTAGGGGTTTGGGGTTCAAGAGGACGTCTTTGTCGACGTGGGGTTGAAGGTAGGTCTCGTTGAGGTTCTGGATACTGGCGTACAGGTTTCCCAGGGACCCAACCATGGAGGAGCTGACCAGTTTGATCATTGCGCCCAAGGGGAAGGACATGAGGTGGAACAAGAAGTCCACGAACGGTTTATCCGCTTCCGCGTAAACCACCTTCTGGGAACTTTTGCTGATCAGAAGCTTCAAGCTCACCGTCTTCGTTGTTGGGGTGCCCTCTGCCATTGTTAATTAATTCCCTACCTTACGTTACTACCTAATTCATTTCCAAATAGATGAAGCTGGATATATATATATATATATATATATATATATATATATATATATATATATATATATATATATATATATATATATATATATATATATATATATATATAGATCAGATGGATGGGAGATGATTAATTAAAAGTCGGGTAATCAACAGACGTGCTGTTTTGAACATAGATGATCTATCTATCGCCATCCGTTATGTGACCTTTGATTTGCTTCGGAGGTTAGTATGGATCAGAGAGAATCGTCGAAATAGGACTAAATGAAAGTTAAATTGCAAACTTAGGACTACTATGTTTTATTGGTCAAAAATGGGACTAAAAAAATTGATCTCACTAAACTGCCCCCAATTAAAAAACATGACATCGGCGAACGCATAACAGCCTCTCATGTTCGCAGGTCTGCTTTGCTTTCCTCTCCACGGCTCAGGTCGACATATCTCCAGGTAAGTATTTCTTCTTCTTCTTTTCCTCCTTCTTCTTCTTAAGGCGACATACTAGGTTTTCCTTGCCCGGAACTTTGAACCCTTCGGGATGCTCCATGTAGATCTCTTCCTCTAGGTCGCCGTGAAGGAACGTTGTCTTGACATCGAGTTGTTCAATTTCCAAATCTTGCGTCGCTGCTAGGCCAAGAACAACTCGGATGGATGACATCTTTACCACAGGAGAGAATATTTCCTCAAAGTCGATGCCTTTTTCTTGACTGAATCCTTTGACAACCAATCGAGCTTTGTAACGAGGCTTTGAGCTATTGTCTTCGATCTTGATTCGATACACCCATTTATTCTTCAAGGCTCTTCTCCCTTTTGGTAGCTCCACAAGTTCATAAGTGTGATTCTCATGCAAGGATTGCATCTCTTCTTGCATGGCTCTTCTCCACTCTTCCTTATGAACATCACAGATTGCTTCTTTATAGCTTTGTGGCTCCCCCTCATCCGTGAGCATCACGTACTCCTCGGTGTTGTACCGAGTGGATGGTCTTCTCTCCCTTGAGGATCGCCTCGGCTCTGGTGCTGGCAGAGAACTAGATTGAGGATCTTCCTGAGTTGGTTCATCATGAGTCTCCTGGTTTCTTTGCTCTAACACAGGCTCATGGTCTTCAACATTATTGTCTTGATGTGGATCAGTATCCTCACATCGAACTTGCATAGGTCCGGTGCTCCTGCTGCTTCTCAATCTTGGCTTCTCCGAGTTTTTAATGTCTTCAATTGTTTGGTCTTCGAAGAACACCACATCTCTGCTACGAACAACCTTCTTGTTGATTGGATCCCATAGTCGATAGCCGAATTCATCCTTGGGTGAGCGAAGGTATATGCACTCCTTCGTCTTTGCGTCGAGCTTAGCTCGCTCGTCTTTGGGGATGTGAACAAATGCTCAGCACCCGAACACCTTAAGATGATTGTATGAAGCCTTTTTGCCCGTCCATACTTCCTCTGGGATGGCTCTGTTCAAAGGAACCGATGGTGTGAGGTTGATGATGTCAACTACGACCATTATAGCTTCTCCCCAAAAGAATTTGGGTAACTTAGCCTGAGAGAGCACACAACGGACTCTTTCTTCAATAGTTCTATTCATTCTCTCAGCTAGCCCATTCAATTGTGGTGTCTTGGGTGGAGTATTCTCTAGCCTAATGCCATATTTCTTGCAATAGACTTCAAAGGGACCTCTATACTCACCTCCATTGTCAGATCGTACACACTTGATCTTCCTTCCTGTCTCACGTTCTACAAGAGCGTGGAATTCCTTGAAAGCGTCAAGTACTTGATCCTTTGATTTTAACAGCTGCAACCATACCTTCCTTGAATGATCATCAATGAAGGTCACAAAGTACAACGCACCACCAATAGATCTCTCGGACATTGAGCACACATCGGTGTGTACAAGGTCGAGGATGTTCTTTCTCCTTGTGTGCAGAGAAGATCTTTGGAAAGCAACCCTTTGTTGTTTTCCAGCTAAACAGTGTGCACAAGGATCAAGTGACTTACCTTTCACGTCTGGGAGGAGTTGTTTCCGAGCAAGTATGTGAAGGCCCTTCTCACTGATGTGACCAAGTCGTTTATGTCATACTTCCATGTCATCAGTGGTTATATTTACCTCTCCTTTGCAGAGCTTAGCTTGCATCACATACAACGATCCTTCCTTCTTTCCTCTAGCCATGACTAGACTTCCTTTGGTGAGCTTCCATTTTTCTTCACCAAAGTAATTCATCAGACCAGCATCATCTAACTTTCCAGCGGAGATAAGATTGAGGCGCATGGCCGGGACATGCCTCACATCTTTGAGAACAAGCTTGCATCCGGTGCTAGTTGTCAGGACGATGTCTCCTATCCCAACGATCTTGCTCCTATCTCGGTTTCCCATTTCAACCGTACCGAAGTCACCACTTTGGTAGGATGAGAAGAAACTTCCATGGGGAGTGACATGGAACGAAGCACCAGAATCGATAATCCAGGAACTATCATCACAAGCAATGTTTAGGATATTACCTTCTCCAACGAGATATAGCATATCTTCTTTTGCGACTACGGTAGTGGTACTCTTCTCTTCTTGCTTCTTCGTTGGGGTGACTTGGTCTGGTTTGACGTTACCGGCCTTCTGGTCTCTCTTGAAGGATCGACACTCCATTTTCCTGTGGCCCATTCTTTCACAATAGTAGCATGTGATCTTCGAGCGTGACTTGGACCTACCTCGAGATTGTTGCGGATCTCGGCTTTTACTGCGTCCACGAGTCTCATTCCTACCCCGGTTCTCGATAACATTAGCCTTAGGATGCATAGACTCACCTCGTTCCATTCTCCTTGATTCTTCGCCAAGAAGACTATCACATACGGTGTCCATGATTAGCTTTCCTTCCGGAGCTGAGTTACTAAGTGTAACCACGAGTGTGTCCCAACTTTCTGGCAATGAACTAAGGAGTAGAAGGGCTTGCAACTCGTCATCAATCTTCATCTCGATTTTTGTTAGTTGATTTACGAGCCCCTTGAAGTTATTCAAGTGTTCAATCATACTTTGACCATCCTTATACTCCAATTTCACCAACCGTCGAACTAAATTGGCTTTATTACGAGGTGTCTTCTTTTGAATCATGGACTCAAGTTTTGTCCATAATTCATAAGCATTCGTGTAAGTGGACACATGCTCGAAGAGGGATTTGTCGATGTACTTACGGATCATAGCAACGGCTTTCCGATTCAGTAGCTCCCATTGAGCGTCACTCTTGCCTTCCACCTTCTCTTTGTAGATGATGGGCTCATGCAAATCCTTGCAGTATAAATGGTCTTCCATCATTGGCTTCCAATATGAGTAGTTGTTGGCAGTTAGCTTGAACATGTCTCCATCATGGGCGACGCTATCCTCCATCTTGAACTACACAAGCTGATGACAACCTCAAATGAACCTGGCTCTGATACCACTATTGGGAAAAAACTCCAGAATTTCCCGCTTCGTGAAGTTAAGATAGGCACTTAGGAATTAAGGTAGTAATGGGAGCACACGATTTAAATTCTCCAATATGGAGATTCTTCCACTATACAAAAGAATAGTAGAATTTACAAGAGTGTTACAAAATTGTCTCACTCAATGGTGGCTCACTCAAGCTTGAGGATATGACCTTCCCAAGCTAACTCTCTTCTCTCTCAAAGAGGCTCTCTAACTCTCTAGCTTTCTCACTCTAGGAAGTCGATTCTCTCTTGCTAGGATTGCTAGGATTAGGATTGGGATAGTTAGGAATGGAGGCTCCTACTCCTATTTATACTACTCCACCTCCATAATGAGTGGTGGAGAATATTTCTCTAGAATGATCTACATGACTACCTATTCTAGAGAATTCCAAGGAATCTCTACACCTCTCCATTCTCTTCCATATGCTTCCATACTCTTCCATAAGCTTCCGGAAGGTTCCACACATCTCTAGAATATTCCAGAGGATTCCACATTATTCCGCAAGCTTCTAGAGAGTTCTAGACTTCTCTAGGATTCTCCGCAACGTTCTAGAAAATTCTATACTTCTCTAGAAAGCTCTAGAATTTTCTAGAACCTCTCCAATTAAGTAGGGATCCCAACAAAAATGTCATGTTGTAATCTCAAAACTGACATGTTTTTGCATCTAAAAATGTCATATTTTTGCCTTTGATGTTAACATGTCATTTTCGAGTAAAGTGACAAACAGGTCAAAATTGTCATCATAACAAATGCAATGTCATGAAATTGTCATTATTTTTAAATGATGGCATTTTCGAAATAAAATGTCTAAAATAATCTGAAATTCAAAACAAGTAGAAGAAGTTTTAATCGAAAACAGATGAGTGCAAGGAGAACTGCGAGGAGAAGAAAACAGAGGGGGGAGGGGAAGAAGAAGAAAAAGAAAAAGAAGAAAAGAAGAGGAAGAGGAAGCAGGAGGAGAAGATGAAGAATACCTGATTTTGCCGGAGAGAAGAGGTGGTGGTCAGCGTTGAGCAGGTGGTTGCGATGATGGTTGTTGAGTTGCGATTGAAATCGGTCAAGCTGCTACATGGCAGCTGCGCCGGAAAGGGAGGGCTGAATCGCAGGTGTAGGATCGATGGCAGAGGGATTGGGGAAAGGTTATTTTGGGATCAGGGCTAAAAATGTAATCTGGAGTCCTATTTAAGCAATTTAAAACTTAAAGTCCTAGTTTGGAGTTTTAGCCATGTTTTAGTCCCATTTAGGATAATTCCTTTATAGATTATTAAGAGGTGAGAGGAATGGGCTATGTTCGGGACTTTAATTTCATGTTCCTATCGGAACTAACTAGTAGTAATGGGGATCGACCCACGAATCGATCAAGAAAAATTACCCTAAACGCAACTAAAACATGATTGAAGTTTCCAAATATGAGTATGTGTTTCATATTTCTTAAATAAGGTTAAACATTACATTTTTACGCTTAATGTAAATAATTGCCCTCCCTACTAGTTCCTAGGCATAAGTAGTGGCCAATGACTAATTAACCTCAAACTTTGAAGGGGTACGAGAACACGAGCCCTCAAACTTGCATATGTAATTTAAATATCCTAAACTTTATATAAAAAGTTATTTTAGCACCATAGTCAGGTATTATTTCTTTCAAAAACGTAAACGTATGGTGTTAATCGCATAATTTAAAATAGCAAATTAAAGGTGTTGCAATAATATGGATTGAGGGTAACATTATTTATTTCGTAATGGAAATTTAGAATGTTTATTGCGTCTTCATGAATTCTAAAATATTTTAAATTATGCAATTAACACCGTAAGTTTACAGTTTTTGAAATAAATAATACTTGAATATGGTGCTAAAATAACTTTTTAAATAAAGTTTAGGATATTTAATTACATATGCAAGTTTGAGGCGCTCATCTCTTTAATTAGGATGATGTTCCGAAAATAAGAAATGTTGAGGGTTGACAATGTATTACGGAGTGGATGGAGTATGAGTTTTGTTTGTTTTTAAATTTAAGAAAATAAACAATAATAGAAATCAAATTAGGTTGACTTGTATTAGTTTTTCTGTTGTCAACCCAAATATTTTTTTATGGTCGATGTACGTATATATTAAAATCATGAAAGCAAAGAAATTACAATGGAGCCAATTAAAAAAAGGAAATTTCTACGGTACATGCTTAAATAAGCGTGTTTTGGTACCCAAGTTTTGTCAGCCAATCACATTGCACTCTGTTGCCACGTTGTTCCACGCCAATATTATTCTAGTATTTGCGTTTCAGTCCTCCAAATTAATCACATACTAATGCAGACTATATTACTATGTGAAAAAGTCATCGTATGAAGGAAAAAAGAGACTATCTCTTTTGAGAAGTTTTGATGCAAAAGTATGAAGGGAAGAAAGATGAGAGAGACACCACTTGAGGCTTGCTTGGAACTTACGGATCATACGATCATACAGGCACTCCCCACATCAGACAATGAAATGTGATGAATTGATATGATAATATGATTCTTAAAAGTTTAAAATTGAATTAAAATGATTCAAAATCCAAATGATAACCACAATTACGCTTCAGAACAATTGGGTGGGGTACTTTTGAAATGAATCTGTCTTAATTGACATACTTGGGGGTATTTTTCTTTCTGAAACAATATCTTTTACATAATTGATGTGAATTTCCAGCAATTCACCACATTTTGACGGAAATTTTCAGTCAGGCACTTAGACGGAGTTATCTTTTCCCTTTCCTGCCAGAAACTCACAGCTTGTTTGTCATCGATGCCTTTGTTCACAAACTAGAGCTCAAATGTTAGATTATGTTATTTTGATTAATGTTTAATTGGTCTGTTTTAATAAGAATTCTAGACCCAAAAAATGATTAGTGATTTGATTCACTTCTGTATCAGTGATGTTCTTGTGTTTCATCGTTGTGTTTGACGTCGTCTTGGATCAGAAGCGAAAAGAGGTGGCCTGGCTTCGGGAACTTACCGGAATTAGGGATGGATTCGGTTCGGGCCACCCGGCCCGTGACCTGGCCCGGCCCGGTACTGTGCGGGCCCGGGACCGGCCCGGTCGGGCGGTCCGGGACCGGGTATGGACCCGAACCGATGGGAAGGGGCGGGGGGGCGGGGGGCGGTTCTGGATTTTTGTGACCCGGCCCGACCGGGTCGGGCCCGGGCCCGGGTCTATTTTAAAAAAAAAAACTTTTTTTTGTTTGGTTTGGCTACTAGCCGTTGGGGCCTTGGGGGTGGGGCTGGGGACAACCCAAACGGCTATATAGCCGTTGGGTGGGGTAAAGGGGGGGGTCCGGGGGGTTGGCTGGTGGGGGGGGTGGGGTGGGGGGTAAAAAAACCTATAAATACTCCTAATCTTAAACATTTTTTCATATCTCTTCTCCAATTCTTCCTAAATCCTATTCTTAACTCTCTACTCTCTAATTCTCTTATTCTCCAATATATTATATTCATTATTTATATATCTACTTTATAGTTTATACTTAAGAAGTTAAGATGGAAAATCAAGATGCCATTATACGGTATAATTTTGATAAGCAGAAGGACCCGAAGACCGGGATGTGGTACGCAAATTTGCAAATGGTGCGAGAAAAAATGTAACATGGGGACTTCAGGCGGATTCGGGATGGCAATCAAGCATATGAAGTCATGTGACAAAGCCAAAGGATCGGGAGGTGCGGGAAGTTCCAATTGATTACAATTTTCAAAATGTTTATCTGTTATTCTGTTAAAGTTTGTTTTAATTTTCAAATGTAGTTCCTATTTCATTTCAAATAAATGCAATTGAAGTTTGTTTTTAATACTCGTATAAAACTATAAACTATAAAATATAAATTATAAAAAAAAAAAAACGGCCCGGCCCGAACCGGACCTGACCCGTGACCCGGACGGGTGGCCCGGCCCGAACCGGACCCGTCCAACCCTCGGGCCGGTCCCGGGCCCACTATTTTCGAACCGGCAGCCCGACCGGGCCTAGGCCCGGCCCGGGCCCGACCCGGCCCGAATCCATCCCTAACCGGAATGACGTGAGCAGTTGGCAAACCTTTGAGCGTTTAACTTGTTAACTCTTCTTAATTATGGACTAAAATGTAAATAATAAAACTTTGTATACTAATATGAGTAGGATGTTACGTGGCTTCACATTATAACGTGATTGGCTGAAAATATTTGGGTACCGGTACATACTTAATTTTAGAAGGCACGGCAGAAGAACCCTTAAAAAAACTACATAGGCATATATTATACTACGTATATATACAAAAGAAATGTAAATGCAACATTTCTTGAAAGAGCATAACCATCATATTACATGCCACCATAGTTTCGGGTCCGCGACACCTGAGCAAAATGTAGCACAGAAACTTTCAAAAAACAGTATGTTTGCGTTCCGAAAACTCTATGGAAACTCTCCAAACAAACATTTATTAGCAAAGTTGATGTTTCCTATTTTCCATTTCCCTTTTTAGTTTATTGTAGCATATTTCTCATATTTTTATTTAAAAGAAAATGGTCTGACCATTATCAACCATATGATTAGTACGTGGCAAACTCTAGTAGGTGTATGCCCAACATTAGTGGGGTTTTGCCAAACTTTGATTTGTTCCAGCCTTCCAGGAGCCTACAACCAACGTCTTACATTCTCTACCTAAGAAACCACCTTAGGTAGAGATTGGTGGAGGCCAAATCAAACCTCTAACCTTTCCCTGCCCCTAGCTTAATGGTTCACATGATTCCAATATTCACAGAAAATATATTTCAGTACGACCCTCACATGATTCCACCTTACGACTCCATATCTTTTAATACACCCTCAACATTATAGAAATGTAGTTAAAGTCTACCCAACAGTACATTTACTGCTTCAGAATATAATGTTGGAATTATGGCTTTATATAGTGGAAAAAAGAAATTGACTGCAGACAACCCAGAAACTCAAACACAAAAAGCTTACTACATATATATTTTAAAACTCAAGTGAGGCGAGCAGGACATGATCACATACACAACATATAAAGAGGCAGCCTGTGACATCCTTGCTCTTCTAGATATTGTGCTGGGCAGTCCATGTCTAGTACAGAAAGCATAGATTATCGAGGGGCGAGGGCGGTAGAAGTGTAGAACTCAACCAACTCCCCGATAAAACTATATATTCACTCTGTAGCTAGAAAAATTCAACCTTTTCATCAACCATATTGTGGCAAAACAGAAACATTATCATCACCGCCATTATGTTCTTGAGACGGAATTGTCTTAGCTCATGCACAATGAGCCCATATGTCCCAATAGCCTGCCACTTCAGTTTCTTCATGTATAGCCTTTAAGTAAAGGCTGTGCGTGGCTAAAATGGTTTAACCGGGTGATTTTTTTAAAGGAAAAGCTTCTGGAAACAACCACATCCATTTCAGCCAAGTAAGTTGAAAGCTACTTATTTTAGTAAAGAATAATCATATTAAGCCGATTATGGCTACAAAACGGAGCCTAGTGTATCTTTAAAATGACTGTGATGGTCATCCGTTCATGTTAGCAGTCTAAGAGTCAAGCTCCCACCATGCTCCACTGTCTTCCTTCTGCAGGAAATGATCATCACCATCAGACCAGTCCTCACTATCAATGTCAGATAATAAATAGTATTTTCTGTCTCTCTCTGGATCATAAGTCCATTCCAATGTTTTCAGCACATCACAGTCCTTCCACCGACTCACAACTGCGACAGCTTCTTTCTTAGTCTTCTCCATCACTACCTCCTCCCATGAGAATGAAGCATCAGCGGTCCTCTTGAGGTCCCCTTCTGGGACATCACTAACGATCACCGTCCTCAAACACCTTGACTTCGCCTCCTTCAAAACCTCCACAAAATCCGGATCGTCAGATATAAGAAGCACACAATCTACCATCTTTTTGTCCATCATATTCAACAAATGGTCCCTTATACCAATATCTGAAGCGTCTGGTTTATTTGGAACACACTTAACCCAGAACCCGGCCCGCCTCAACTCATCCGCCAAACCGTACCCAACTTTTGGTGACAGAATGTCTCTAGACGCACTCTTATACTTATGCATCTTTGTTGCATATTTTGCCACCAAGTTCACCCTCCTGCTCCCTCTTGCACTCTCAATCTGATTCACCCGTTTCATATTCTCACGCTCATGGATTTGCTTAAAATGGTTTATTAACTTCTCGTTAGTATAAAACCTCCTCCCGCACACCCTACAGGTATACTCCAAGTCATTTGACACTTTATGTTCTTTCCTCTTCTTTACAACAGGTGGAACATAACTGAGTGCATGTTCATTAGCATAGGCTATCATATACCTAACAAACCCAAACTTCTCTGCCGCCTTTCTTATCTTTGTAGCTGCCTCAAAAGGAGGTAACGTTTTTGGTGGTTTTTTGTTACCTAAATCCCAGAAAATCCCAACGATGCTTTGGACCTTTCTTTTGGCAAATTCTCTTGATGAACGTGAAACATCATCAGAGCCAGTTTGCAGCTTTGTCTGGAAATGAGAATGTCGGAAATATCCAACCTGCAAGGATAGAATTCTCAGTTGGTTGATTGAGCTGCCTTCTCTTAAAATATTGTTTGGTTTCACGTGGGTCCACATCCAGAAAAAAATAATCTTCAACCCAGATAGAGATAATAGTTACATGTGCAGTTCAAGCCTGCACAAAGAATGCATAACAAGAACAAAAAATAAGCTTCAACTCTTTAAAAGTTTATCATTGGCTGACCTTAGTGACCTAGATATTGAACTATCACTTTTAGTAAACCGCATTACATTTCTACAAAGCTAGCAAACAGAACTACCCGTTCAAAGCATTAACTAAGGACCTCAAATAGACAGAGTGGTTCTCAGTATGTTAACTTGTAACAATGAAACTTAGATCGGAATTAGAATTAATGGACCTGTTTTGCTTTAAAGTGAATATATACACTTAAAATGTCGATTTTCACAGCCTTTTAGGACAGATATGAAGACAACAAACAGATGGTGCTAAATACAGTACATTCTTAAGTCAAACAAGATAAAAAATCATTGCATAACATGATATATCATCTGTCATATATGCAGTTCAGGACAACAATTCTAATGATCAAAGGTCCACTCATCCAAGTCACTAAACGAGTTCGACCTCAAAAACCATTGCGGCTAACTAGAATAAGTAGTTTGTCAGTCTTCTGGACTGCACCCTCCGTAAAAAATAATCAGCAGATGATTACAAAAGGAAAGTGATGCCTTCAATTCTTTTGAAAAATCCTCATTTTCGGCCATAAATGCAGCTTTTTGTCTTATTCTATACCAGTTTTGCTCCCATTTAGGTAAAAAATGCTAAAAACAACGGTGGACAAAAACAGGCTGTGCTATTCACCCAATTTGAGCCAATCCAAGCAGCAAGAGTTGTGATTAGCTCGATACAAAAACAATATGATGCAACAGAGGACCAATTCATATCTCTAGACCGTAATTCTGAGTTGATTCACGATATAAATCCTCGTGCGATACTACTACCAAGAATTAAAAGCTCTGGAGATGAAGGAGCAGAGAGTGCTTTGCTCTTTTATTGGCAAAGTACAAAAAGAAGAGATGGAAGTGCGAAGAGCTAAATCGGGTTACGGGTTCTTATGTAGACCTTGAATTGAACAGATCAGGTTTCTCTGCCTGGTTTTGGCAGCCAAGTAGGTGCCTTCCTTTCATAAGCCATCAGATGCAAAACAGAGTACATGTCACCCCCTCCCTCAGTGTTCTTACTGATGTAGGATCTGCCCTAGGCACAGTGCCGTGCTGGAGAGCATCCAAATCTGAATTGAACATACCTAATTAGCCCGTTCGAAGAAATGCACAATTGTTCTGAAATGAAAAAGATGAAGACTAAATTTATGAGATAGATATATCGATAGAAATCTCTGAATTACTTCTTCAAAGAATGGAATAAGCTTTATTTATACTAGCAAAGAATGGAATCATCTAGGAATGATTCTACGTAATTTGCTGGCACTATTAAATCAAGACACCTGTCTATCTATGATTACACAGATTAGTAGTAGATGAGTGGCCTGATTACAAGGATTAGAACTAGCTAGGTGTCTTGATTACAAGGATGGACATTCACACTTGTCGTTTTGGTGATTTTACAACACTCCCCTTGAATGTTCAACCTTGAATAGGTATTTATTATTTTAAAAACTTATTGTGAAAATTAAAATGAAAGTTAAGGGGTAAAGATTACGACATATAATGTTGTTGTATTTGGATGTACTGTCTCGTTAAAAAACTTATCAAGAAAAACTTAGTGGGATAAAAACCTGATGAAAGAAAAAAGAGTGCAGTGCATTCAAATACTCCCCCTAAATTTAACATTAATTTTGAAGGCGGCGCATGCCGATTTTTTGTACAAGTTCTATGAACTTTTTAGGGGGTAAAATTTGGTGAAAAGATCAACTGGATTTTCACTGGATCTGATTTGTTGAATGTTGATTGTCCCTTCTTTCTCCTGATCATGAGTAGAGAAGAATTTTGGTGATATGTGTTTTGTTCTGTCCCCTTTGATGTAGCCTTCTTTAATCTGAGCTATGCACGCAGTGTTGTCTTCGTAGATCACAGTAGGATGACAAGTAAGAGGCTTCATACCGCATTCGTTTTGGATGTGTTGAATCATAGATCGCAGTCAGACACATTCTCTTCCGGTTTCATATAGTGCAATTAACTCAGAATGATTTGATGATGTAGTTGTCAATGTCTGTTTCATAGATCTCCACGAGATTGCGGTGTTACCATAAGAAAATACGTATCCGATTTGTGATTTTGTCTTTTGAGGATCTGACAAGTATCCGTCATCTGCATATCCGATTAAAGTGGCTTTTGCATCTTTGTCGTAGAATATGCCGGGATCACAACTGTACCACGGAGATAGCGGAATATGTGCTTGATCCCATTCCAATGACGCCTCGTTGGACATGAGTTGCACCTAGCTAATAAATTAACAGAAAATGCAATATCTGATCTAGTATTATTAGTTAAATACATTAACGCTCCAATAGCACTGAGATATGGTACTTTGGGACCGAGTATTTCTTCGTTGTCTTCTTGAGTACTGAATGGATCATCATGTATGTTGAGAGATCGAACACCATTGGTGAAGTCAACGGATGAGCTTTGTCCATGTAGAACCGCTTCAAAACTTTTTCGATGTAATTGGATTAAAGGGTGAAAATTGCATTCTTCAAATGCTCAATTTGAAGTCCGAGACAAAATTTGCTTCTCCCGAGATCTTTCATTTCAAATTCTTTCATAAGATATTTTGCAGTATTTTCAATTTCATCAGGAGTTCCAATAATGTTTAAGTCATCAACATATACTACAATTATGATGAATCCCGAATTTGATTGCCGAATGAAAACAAATGGACTAATTGGATCATTCTTATATCCTTCTTTGAGAAGATATTCACTGAGACGATTATACCACATTCATCCCGATTGTTTTAGTCCATATAATGACTTCTGTAATTTAATAGAAAACATGTGTTGAGGTTTCGAGCTACAAGCTTCAGGCATTTTAAATCCACCGGGAACTTTCATATAAATGTCTATATCGAGTGAACTGTATAAATATGCAGTCACTACATCCATTAGGTGCATTTGCATCTTTTCAAAAACAGACATGCCAATAAGAAATCTTAATGTAGTTGCATCAACTACTAGAGAATAAGCTTCTTCATAATCTATTCTCGGCATTTGAGAAAAACTTTGGGCAACAAGTCGGGCTTTATATCTTACGATTTCATTCTTCTCATTGCGTTTACGCACACATACTCATTCAAAGCCCACCGGTTTTACGCCTTTTGGTGTAGGGATTATCAGTCATTAAATGGTCAAATTGATCAATTTTGTAAAGTAGGTGTACTTATATGATACTTGTTTTTGTATAGGGGCTTAAGTGACATATTAGAGATAGTAGAATGGCCTATTTGATCCTTTTTCTTTTTCCATATTTTTCAACATGCAAGGTCCCACAAGTATGTTTAAGATCGGAGATGAACCTTTACATGATAGTGAGGAAGAAGAAAATGATAAAATGATACAATAATGAAAGATTAACAATATAAATAGTTTTCATAATCTCAATGTGTCTACTACTCTACTTTTTATAAATATTACTTCCCCCGATCCCAAATAAACATCAAACTTTGACTTTATAATTTTTAATAAAGTGAAATTTGTACTTTTGACTTTCCCATCAGGCCATCATACCCATCAAAAAGTAGATTAGATGTAATGGAAGAGAGAAAGTGGGTGTAAAGTAAGTAATAACGTAAGGGTATAAGGGTAACTTTATATAAAAAACTTACCAAAAATAGAAGTGTGAGGTTTATGTTGGACCTATCCAAAAAGGAAATTGTGAACATTATTCTGGGTTATCTACTCGGTGAGCACTCGGAGAGTACTCGCAACTCGGGTACTGACCTTGTTGAGTAGCTACCTAACTCGGTCCATGTTTTATTTTCGAGTTACTCGCCGAGTACTCGGCGAGTTTCTCAACTCGGTGAAGTTTTCAACTCGGTGAGTTACTCGGTCTAACTCGGTCCCCCCTTAAAAAATTGAAAAATTAAGTTACAAAACCTAGATTGAACGGAATTTCTGACATCTACTATCCCCCTAGAGCCGTGACTACAATTTCTTAATAAGTTACCATTTTTTCTCATATCTTCCCCTCTCCCTTAGTTTTAAAAGGCGCGAGGCGGCATGAGGCGTTTTCATTGATTTACCCGAGATGCGAGGCGCGAGGCAACGAGGCGCGCGCCTCACGGATCTTAACATCATATCTTTGGTAAGATATATATTATACTATTTCTAGTCTTCTACATGAAGCACTCATCTCAAAAAATGATAACATCACAAAAATACTTCAAACTATTAAACAATCTTAACATACATCATAAGACAAATCAAATATTTATTAAGACAGTAGCAAGAAATAAATATCAAACGACATCATTGGCAAGAGTCAAGTCACAAAACTCAATCTTAAAATTTCAAAACATAATTAATAAGATGTTATATAAAAATTCCCGAAATAGGACTAAAACAGTTTCAAAATTCCAAAATACGACTGTCATATTTTTTATTTCCCAAATAGGACTAATTACTGCCATGTTTAGAAAATACTGTCATGTTTGAAGTCTGGTACTACCAAAAAAGGGCAGTAATTAGTCCTATTTTGAGAATAAAAACATGTCAGTCCTATTTTGGAATTTTCAAACTGTTTTAGTCCTATTTCGGGTAATATCTCTATAAAAAATTGTTAATAATAAAATCTATCTTATATATTTGTTAAATAAAATCAAATATTTAGGTACCCTACTCAGCATGATCTAGAACAGACCAACAGAGGTAGTAATACTACAATTTAAGGTAATAAAATATAAAATAATACATACTTAATTAATAAACTATCACACCAATAAGAGAACAAACTGTAGAAGAGAAGAAATAAATACTTACCTGCGATGCGAGAAAGTAGCGGAAGAAACAGACTTGCGAGTCCTGCTACGCGAGCAAGAAACAGGACCGCAGATGTGGGAACTCGGAAGCAAACCAAGCGCAGAAGGAAGAAGGGAGAAGACTAGAGACTAAATCGCCAAAAGAGACATCCATGATGCGTGAGAAGCGCGCGCCTCTCAGAGGCGCAAAAGGCGTCAAAAAGCACCATATAAGGTGCGCCTCTTGGAACCTATGCCGCCTGGGGGTGGAAGATGCGATAAAGTGATCGCCTTAGGGCGCCTCGCGCCTTTGAGGTGCGCTTTTTTAAATCAAGCCCTCTCCCCTCTCCCCTCTCTCGTTTCTTCTTCTTCCACCCTCCCATCCTTCAGTTGATTTTTATATTAAAGTATCAACACACATATATTTTGATATAAATAAATTCTTTTCACTAGTATGACTATATATTTCCATCATTTGCAATGGAGCCAAAGATTTATTATTTTTTGGCTTGAGATTATGATGGAATAAAGCAAAATGGCTCACTAAACCGGCTGCGCTTCTTTGTTATGAAGCAGCAGTCAGTTCATGCAATTTTGAACGCGATTTTCACTATGGGTCATCCGGAAACAGTCTCTCTGTACTTAGTACAGGGGTAAGACTGCGTACATCCAACCCCCTTACCCCACCGTAGGTGGGAGCCTTTGCGGCACTGGGGTAAATGAAAATGACTAGTATGACTATATATATTATACTAGTAACTTTTAATTAATATCACTATATTGTGTACTATGGCACATCATTGATTGATACACACTGTCACACATTATCTAATTAACAATCATGAGCTTATGGGGCTGAATATGTTAATACTACACTTAAGAGAAAATCAGATGACGTAGGATGAACATGGGGAGAGAACAACGATCTTACGAAATCAAGCCCTCTCCCCTCTCCCCTCTCTCGTTTCTTCTTCTTCCACTCTCCCATCCTTCAGTTGATTTTTATATTAAAGTATCAACACACATATATTTTGATATAAATAAATTCTTTTCACTAGTATGACTATATATTTCCATCATTTGCAATGGAGCCAAAGATTTATTATTTTTTGGCTTGAGATTATGATGGAATAAAGCAAAATGGCTCACTAAACCGGCTGCGCTTCTTTGTTATGAAGCAGCAGTCAGTTCATGCAATTTTGAACGCGATTTTCACTATGGGTCATCCGGAAACAGTCTCTCTGTACTTAGTACAGGGGTAAGACTGCGTACATCCAACCCCCTTACCCCACCGTAGGTGGGAGCCTTTGCGGCACTGGGGTAAATGAAAATGAAATGAAAATGACTAGTATGACTATATATATTATACTAGTAACTTTTAATTAATATCACTATATTGTGTACTATGGCACATCATTGATTGATACACACTGTCACACATTATCTAATTAACAATCATGAGCTTATGGGGCTGAATATGTTAATACTACACTTAAGAGAAAATCAGATGACGTAGGATGAACATGGGGAGAGAACAACGATCTTACGAAATTATTAGATGGTTGATTTTCTTGAAAACTTAGAATGTTTATGACTTTTTCTACTCCACCATTAGCATTTCTATCATTTTATTCATTTCTATGCATTTTAAGATAATTTTAAGACTATTATATTTCTATAATCTTTGACACTTATGTTATTAAATTTAATTAATACAAGGTCGAGTAATCCCGAGTAATTGGTCCTACTCGCTACTCGGTCCTTGACCGAGTTACTACCGAGTAGCGAGTTAACTACTTAGAGATTATTTAGGTCCAAAAGTAGTATATTTTTTGTTACACGAGCTGTTAGGACTAATTAATGTTAAAGCTACAGACTTTTCTCAGATGTTACTCACTGTAGCATCTCAAAAAAGATCTTTTATTTTTAAAAACATTCTTAAAAGTTATCATGTCAAACGTCAACTAGAAGATTTTGATAGGCTTGGGGGACTGCCACAGCCTATTCAGTACTTTAATAAGGTGTACAAGAGGAGAAATAAGTAGTATTATTACTTAACTATATAATAGCTAGTTGGGTTGGTCCCTGCGTGGACAAGTAGCTATAAATAGTAAGTAGAGAACAAAATAAGGCAGGCTGTTATTTTGTCATTTGGCTGGTAGCTTGGAGATTGAGCATCTCGAACTGTCCCACCCCTGTATACCTTTACCGACTTTCTCTCTCTCTCAATAAAGTGTGTGATCTGTTCTAGCTAATATTTCCTTAGATTTGTGATTGTTCTGAGTTCATTACTACCAGTGTTCTATCATTGGTATCAGAACTGTTGTTCTGGTGATCGGATTATTCGTAGAAGCATCGCCAGAAGTTTTTTTCTCTCGATCGGAACTGTGGATGGTTCGAACGAGAGGCAAAATGGAAAATCTAAGGGAGGAGATGGAACGTAGCAGAATAGCGACTGAGGAAACGCTGTTACACATGAGAACAATGATGGATAACATGACGGGAAGAATGGATGCTATGAGCGAGGAATTCCGCGAGAGTAGGAGGTCGCGATCTCGCCATCATCATCGTCATCAGACTTCGCACAGCCCTGCGACGTCTAGAGGTAACTCAGTATATTCTAATATCCATAATCATCTTCGTACTGAGGAGCATGTGAGATTACCAGTACGAACCGGAAGAAAAATAGATTTACCATTGTTTAATGGAGAAGGAGCTTACAACTGGATAATACGAATGGAGAGATATTTTCGATTGAATCAGATTGTGGAAGAGGAGAAGGTAGAAGCATCTATGGTTGCCATGGAGGACAGAGCTTTGAATTGGTTTCACCTGTGGGAAAATCAGACGGAAGAAACAAGTTGGGAGGTGCTGAAGAAATCTGTTATCCGTAGATTTCAACCGGAATTACTTCAAAATCCGTACGGGCCTATACTCAGTGTGAAACAAACGGGAACTGTGGAGGAATACAGAGCAGAATTTGAAATGGTGATAGCACCACAACAGAATATGGATACAGAATTATTGAGAGGGATTTTCATATCAGGCCTCAAGCAGGAGATCAAATCTGAGCTGAAACTGTTTGCGTCCAGATCGTTGACTGAAATTATGGATAAGGCCATTCTAATTGAGCAGAAGAATGAGGCCAAATATTTGAAGAGAAAAGAGGAGGATAAATTGTCTGGGAAGGAGAGAGGACCGTTGCCTATGAAAAATCAGACTTGGGGTGAAGGATTCAAGAGCAGATTTGGAAATTCCTGGCCAAATCAGAGAAAAAATGGGGCTGAAGACAAGAATAACAATGCTTGGTTTGATAAAGCAGGAAGGAAGATTACTGAAATACATCCCTCTGGCATCAGAAAAGTGGGACCTCAGTTGTCACAAGAAGAATATCAGGAGAGAAGTAGGAAGGGACTTTGTTTTAAATGCGGAGAGAAATGGAACAGGGATCATACTTGTAAATTGAAAAACTATAAGCTGATTATGGTTGAAGATTCCACAGAAGAAGAAAATTTTGATGGGGAAGAAAGGGGAATTCCTATAGAAGAGGAGACTAGCATGGAATCCAAATCCATGCAGTTATCACTCATGAGTAAGGAAGGGATTCCTTCCATGAGAGCTTTCAAGGTAAAGGGTTGCTTGAAATGGGAAATGGGAGAAAAAGAAGTGGACATACTCATTGACAGTGGAGCTACCCACAACTTTATATCTCAAGAGATGGTGAATAAACTCAGGATACCTTACACCACTATTACAGGGTATAAGGTACAGATTGGCAATGGTGACAAACTGGTTAATAATGGGAGATGTGAAGCATTAACTGTAGATCTACAAGAAGCAGAAATTGAACAGGATTTTTATATCCTGGATCTTGGGGGTACTGATATGGTGTTTGGGATGGAATGGTTGACAAGCCTAGGAGATGTGGAAGTAAATTTTAAAAAACAGGTGATCAGATGGCAGGAGCAAGGGAAGAATCAAATAATACAAGGGGATCCACAGTTAAATTCTCTGGAGGTATCTTTGAACACTATGACTCAGATTCTCAATGATGCAGGGGATGGGTATTTGATTCTGTGTGAAGGCAAGTCTGTGGAATTTAAAAAAAGGGAAGAAATAGATGAAACTTGGAAACAGATTTTGGCAGAATTTCCTGAAGTTTGCACACCTTTGAAGACACTACCTCCCAGCAGATCATGTGACCATGCAATCAACATTCAGCCAGGAGCACAGATCCCAAACATAAGGCCCTACAGGTATCCTCATTATCAGAAAACTGAAATTGAGAAAATCATAAAAGAAATGCTCAATGATGGTATAATCCAACACAGTAATAGCCCTTATAGTAGCCCTATCTTATTAGCTAAGAAGAAGGATGGGGGTTGGAGGTTCTGTGGTGACTATAGGGCTTTGAACAAGATTACTGTACCTGACAAATTCCCTATACCTATCATTGAAGAACTATTGGATGAGTTAGGTGGAGCTATGATTTTTTCCAAATTGGACTTGAAATCTGGTTATCATCAGATAAGAATGAAGGAGGAAGATAGGCAAAAGACTGCATTCAGAACTCATGAAGGGCATTATGAGTACTTGGTAATGCCCTTTGGTTTGACCAATGCACCCTCTACTTTCCAAGCACTCATGAATCAAGTCTTAAGGCCTTTCCTCAGAAAATTTGCCCTGGTTTTTTTTTATGACATTCTCATATATAGTAAATCCAGGGAAGAGCATCAAACACATTTGAGGAAGGTATTACTTGCACTGAAGGAGAATCAGTTAGTTATAAACTCAAAAAAATGTTCTTTTGGGCAATCTGAACTGGTATACTTGGGCCATATAATATCTGGAAGGGGAGTTGCTGCAGACCCTACCAAGATAGAGGCTATGATTCATTGGCCAAAACCTAAGGATGTGAAAGGATTGAGGGGATTTCTGGGACTTACTGGCTACTACAGACGATTTGTAAAAGGTTATGGCAAGATTGCTTTACCTTTAACACAGCTTCTAAAGAAAGACAACTTCCAGTGGGGGACAGAGGCTACAAAGGCATTTGAGGAATTAAAGAACAGGATGACCACTCTACCAGTTTTGGCAACCCCAGATTTTGATAAGGTCTTCATTGTAGAAACAGATGCTTCAGGTACAGGTCTGGGGGCTGTTTTGATGCAGGAAGGTCGACCTATTGCATATATCAGTAAGGAATTGTCTAAAAGAAACCAGAACAGGTCAGTTTATGAGAGAGCTGATGGCTATTGTTTTGGCAGTCCAAAAATGGAGACCCTACCTGTTAGGGAGGACTTTTGAAGTCCATACAGATCAGAAGAGCTTAAGATTCTTAACTGAACAAAGGTTGTTGGGGGAGGAGCAACAAAGATGGACTTCCAAATTACTGGGTTACAATTTCATTATCAAGTATAAACCTGGAGTGGAGAATAGAGCTGCAGATTCATTGTCCAGAAGACCCTCTCTAAATGCAATTTCTATAGTCACTTCACAGGAATGGGAAGGTTTGGAGGAAGAGTTACTTACAGACCCCAAATGTCAATCAATACTCCAGCAGATCATATCACAGCCAGATCAACATCAGGAGTTTCAGACTATAAAGGGGTTATTATATTACAGAGGGAGACTAGTTTTACCTAGTAAATCTCCTAGAGTTATCAGAATTATGAAGGAATATCATGATTCTGCTATTGGTGGTCACTCAGGATACTTTAGAACAATGAAGAGAATATCTAATTTGTTTTATTGGCATGGAATGAGAAAAGACATAAAGAAGTTTGTGGATGAATGTCCTACATGTCAAACAAACAAGTATCAAGCTCTAAAACCAGCCGGGTTGTTACAACCCCTGTCTATTCCTCAGAATATCTGGACTGACATTTCCATGGATTTTGTAGGAGGGCTGCCAAAATCACATGGAAAAGATACTATCATGGTTGGTTGTGGACAGACTGACTAAGTCAGCTCACTTCTTAGCTTTATCACATCCATTTAATGCTAAAGAGGTGGCTGAACTTTTCATCAGAGAGGTAGTCAAGTTGCATGGGTTCCCCAAAACTATTGTGAGTGACAGGGATAGCATATTTATGAGTACCTTTTGGTCTGAACTCTTCAAATTAGCTGGAACTAAACTCAAATACAGCACAGCCTATCACCCACAAACCGATGGACAGACAGAAGTGGTCAATAGATGCTTGGAAACCTACCCGAGGTGCATTACTGGCAAGAAACCTAAACATTGGGCTGATTGGTTAGCTTGGGCAGAATTCTGGTATAATACCAACTATCATGCATCCCTGAAAATGACACCCTACAAAGCTCTATATGGTCAGGACCCTCCTACAGTGATTAGAGGGGATGCTAGTATTACAGCTGTTGAAGAAGTTTCCAAAATGACTGCACAAAGGAACATGATGCTCAGAGAATTGAAGGAGAATTTGGAAAGAGCCCAAAATCAAATGAAACAACAGGCAAATAAGCACAGGAGAGAGGTGCTTTTGACAGTGGGAGATATGGTCTATTTAAAAATACAACCTTACAAGCTCAGGAGTTTGGCCAGGAGAATCAACCAGAAACTAAGTCCCAGATATTATGGCCCTTTTGAGATTATTGAGAAGATCAGTCCGGTAGCTTTTAAACTTCAATTACCTACAGACAGTAAAGTACATCCAATATTTCATGTCTCACTCCTGAAGAAAGCTATACCATCTACCACTGCATTTCAGCCTCTACCAGCATGTTTGAGTGATGAGTGGGAACTACAGGTGAAACCAGAAGAAGTATTGGACTCAAGGGTGAACAAGGAGGGAAAGATGGAAGTCCTAGTCCACTGGAAAGACTTACCTCCATTTGAAGATTCAAGGGAAGTACTGCAGTCATTGACAGAACAGTTTCCAGATCTTCACCTTGGGGACAAGGTGAAATTCCAGGGAGGAGTAATGATAGGCTTGGGGGACTGCCACAGCCTATTCAGTACTTTAATAAGGTGTACAAGAGGAGAAATAAGTAGTATTATTACTTAACTATATAATAGCTAGTTGGGTTGGTCCCTGCGTGGACAAGTAGCTATAAATAGTAAGTAGAGAACAAAATAAGGCAGGTTGTTATTTTGTCATTTGGCTGGTAGCTTGGAGATTGGGCATCTTGAACTGTCCCACCCCTGTATACCTTTACCGACTTTCTCTCTCTCTAAATAAAGTGTGTGACCTGTTCTAGCTAATATTTCCTTAGATTTGTGATTGTTCTGAGTTCATTACTACCAGTGTTCTATCAGATTTTAAAGACTTTTTAAATAGTATGAAAGCTGGAAAGTAGTGACTTATGCTTGCCAAACATGTATTAAACCTAGCCGCTAACTCTTTTTCTTATTTTGTCTCCATTTCTTTCCTCAACATGATAGAAGGTTTTTCATGATAGTGTTTCCATTTAATATGACGTATTTATTTCCTATCGATGTCTAGAGTGTATTCTTCATTGGCATAGCCAATCGGGTGCAGAGCTTTTGTTTTTCTAGTCAACAACAATTGTATGGGAGGAAATTGGTACTCGATTGAGTCTCCTTTCAGGTGGCTTATCAACCCAATGATTTGGACAAATTAGGCCTGGTCCTATAACTTAACTTAAAATGGACTTGATCTCTAAAAATTTGCCAAACACTTTTCTACTAGATTCTTTACCCGTGCATTGCATGGGATGACCCTTATTGGCTATGCCAATGAAGAATACACTCTAGATTCTAATGAATAGTTTGAACGATTCATAGTTAAATCTCTCGAAAGTTTGGGATGAGTGTTTGAGAGCATATGATTAGTTTGACGACATTGAGATCACTCATCACTGTGTAGTGTACTAATAAAAAAATTATCAATAGATATGTCACTTTAATGTCATATCAACTTTGGTCATTTTTTATGACTAATAGAGTAGGGGTGGACCCGATCTTGGCCTGGACCGGCCAGTCCTGGTCGGTTCTGGGTACCCGGGCGGTCCAGTCCCATTCCCGGTCCGGACCCGGTCTCATTCTATTTTTTTCATTCCCCTTTGTTTCCTAGCCAAAAAGAAAAAGAAATTGGTGAACCGGGGCCGAGTAACGTGCTTGGACGGACTGATGGTGGTCCAGAGCCCGAACTGGATTTTTTGGACCTTGTTCCGGACCGGGTCCACCCCTAACTAATAGTAGTAACTTTAGTCATACTAAATTGTGTTCAATTTTTTCTGAAATTACTAAGTTACCATAATAGTACATTCATAATAGTTTCAGACATATTTTTGTAAATAAATAGCTCTTCTTTCATTTGGGCGGGACTTTGCAAAAAATGCCAATAATACCCCTTGAGTGGGCGGGATTTACAACCAAAAAGGTTCCCCACCTTGTTCCTATATATTACTACTTTCAGTGCTAAATAAACTTCACACTTTCCTTTTTGGTCAGGTCCAAAATAAAATTCACACTTCTATTTTTGGTAATTTTTTAATATAAAGTTACTCTTATACTCGTACGGAGTACTTTATTTATTACCTACTTTACACACTCTCTCTCTTCCAATACATGTAATCTACTTTTTGAAGGGTATGATAAGAAAGTCAAAGACAAAAACTTCACTTTATTATTCACCACTGCCTGGTAGCATGTCACAGTCTGGAGAGACCGTCTTCATCTGCACCGGGAGTGATTAGCTTGAACTTAGGGGAGTATTATAGATTTATAGTCCGTTTGGTGACCCTTATTTTCGGCTTATCAGGCTTATCAGCCAGTTTTTTCACCAAACACGTAACTATAGATTTGGCGCGCTAAATTGTGTAATAATAAGAAAAAGTAAGATTAGAGTTATTTTTCTGATTGTATTGGTTGAAGTTACTGATGAGGATAATTTTAGCTATTTTTTCATATAATTTTAATTTATTTATTCATAACAAATATTTTAAATATAACTTTTTCATAAATCAGTAGAATCAACCAATACAGCCACTTCAGACAAAACTTCATAAACTTAAGCCCAATTAGCTAATACAGCCAATTTCTGTGTTACCAAACAGACACTTAAACTAATATGTATAATAATACGGAGTAATAATACTGAAATTCTACCATTTTTATTACACCTTGAAAACATTCAACTAACAAAATCAACAAATCATAATACCAATATTGAATACATAACTATTAAGGATTATGAATATGAACTAAACATCTATGAATACTCAACAACCAACAAATCAATTAATTAGGATATGCTAAATTATTACTTCGTATAAACAAATCAGCAACCAAGAATCAGAATCATCAATCATGAATGGAATCAATTACTAAAAGTATAAATTAAGAAATAAGGAAGTAAGAAAGGAGGCCGGACTCACCTGAAGAGTCTGAAGGCTGATTGGCTTGAGTGCTGAGGGCTAAGGCAGACAGGCAGTGAAGTCGTGAAGGGATGAAGGCAACTCTGCACAAGAAGGCTTGAGGCCTGAGGAATGAGGGATTCGAATGGCATGCAGTGGAACTGCGGAAGGCGGCCAAGCGAGAAAATAAGTTGTTACTCGTTAACCTCCTTTGGGCTTTAGTCTGTTAACCTCCTTTAGTCTGTTTCCGTATTACTTGGGCCTTTAGGTGATTCGGCCGGACAAAATAAGTAATTTAAGGCTGAAAAATCAGTCTACTCAATCATATTAGGGAAAAATAATTAAAATACCCTAAACTTTGATACGGTGTGAGATTAGCACCCTAAACTTGCATATTTAATTTAAATACTTCAAACTTTATATAAAAAATTTATTTTAGCACCATGGTCATATATTATTCTTTCAAAAATATTAATTTTTGTTGTTTATTTTATAATTTGATAATTTCTAGCATTCATAAAGATACAATTAGCATTCTAAACTTCCATTGTAAAATAAATAGTATTACCCACCACTATATATAATTCTAATGTTTTCAAATTGCTATTTTAAATTATGCATTTAACTAGGCATGACAATGGGTCGGGTCAGGACGGGGCGAGTATTGCAAGACCCATACCCGCCTTGTGACTTGAAGGGGTGGGTCCGCCCCACCCCGTGACCTGCACGGGTCCAAACTTCTTGACCCATGACCCGCCCCATGCGTAACCTAATTAGCTAGTATGTATTTTTATTTGTGAGAAGTTGTTACCAATTGAATCTACATAAAGTTTATCTTTAAATAATTATTAAAAATTAATATATTAAATCAAATTCATGATACGCTAGAAATTTCAAAAGTTAAGGAAAAATCACTTAGACTTGAATAGTTAATATATTTAATTATATTAAACTAGAATATATGTATTAAAATGCTATATATAAAGAAGACATTGATAATCCGCCGTTCATCTCAATCTAATATATATATATATATATATGTGTGTGTGTGTGTGTGTGTGTGTGTATGTATGTATGTGTGTCTGTGTGTGTGTGTGTATTATAAGATCAAAGAATTTATGATTTATTGTATATACACACATATGTATGTTGAAGTATATTTGTAGTATAATTTAAGATAAAGTATGTATATACTTATATACTAAGCGGGTCGGGGCGGCATGGGTCAATACTGATACCCGGACCCGCCCCATTGTATAGGCGGGGCGGGGCGGACCCGCCCCATTTGCAAGACGGGGTGGGCCAGACCCGCCCCAAATGTCTCGGGCCAGGACGGGTCATTGCAGGCCGGGTGTTTTAACAGTATAAATTGACATTTTTGAAAGAAATAATACATAATCATGGTGTTAAAATAACTGTTTATATAAATTTTGGGGTATTTAAATTACAGAGGAATATTCATGTGCGTCCGGCCGCACCAGAGGGACCGTCCGGCCGACGGCTTTTGGCCGTCTTCCCGGTAGAATTTTTTGATGAAATTTTTATGGCATGTTCTTCATCAATTCTTGTTTATGCACCAAACATTTCAGCTTAAAATTCAATGTGGAAGGCCTTCAAATGATTTTTTGAAGTTGACTGCGCCAAATTATACATAGAAAAACACAGTCAACTTCAAAAACTCTTTTGAAGGCCTTCCAGATCGAATTTTGAGCTGAACTTTTTTGTGGATAAACTAGTCTTGATGAAGAACATGCCATAAAAATTTCATCAAAAAATTCCATCGGGAAAGTGGCCAAAATCCGGACACCCGACCGCACCAGAACAGTTCGGATGTTTATCTTACACTTCTTCAAAGTTTGGAGTATTTTAATTATTTTCCCATCATATTACCAGTATTTCCCAAAATAATGCTATTCCCAAATTGGTGTGTGGTTAAAAGTATTTCGCATAGACCATAGTACTCTACAATTAACTCTAGACCTCTAGTAGTTGGAGAACGGCCAACTACATTGTTGGCTTAGGCAAAATTAAAAGAGTATGTAGGAGTGCAGTGCACAAGAGGGAAACTAGTCTTGCATCCCACTACAAAGAAAAAATCTCCAATTATTTTTAAAATGTTATAATTTTTTTATTTTTGTTCCGATTGTAATAAAAAATATATCAAAATTTACAATGTTTTATTATTTTTCATATGACACCAATATTACATATATAAAAAATTTCATATATAGCAATTCATTTTCATTTTATTACTTAAAAAAATATATACAAATAAAAATAATAATTTAATACTTAAAGAACTTTTGTTTTTTAAAGTACTATAAATTTAATAATTTTAGAACATATATAAAATCCATTAATTTGGTATTATTTGTTTTAAGTCTGGTTTGGTATATATGTTCTAAATCAGATTAATAGATTTTTATAGATTTTAGTTTTAATTTTTTTGTATATGCAATGTTACGATCATATGAAAGATAATAAAAAAATTATGAATTTGGATATATTATTTGTAACAATCGGAGTATAAATATAAAAGTTATAGGAAGTAACACTTTAAAAACCAAATTTTCTTAAAGTGTTATTTTTTTAATATTAATATATATTATATTAATGTCATGTCAAAGATAATAAAAAATTATAAATTTTGATAATTTGTAGCGATTGGAGTACACATAAAAAATGATGGCACTTAAAAAACATTACTTTTTTAAAGTGCCTAATTTTTCTTATTATTTTTATATAGTGAATATTGATGTCATATAAAAGATAATAAAAAGTCATCAATTTGATATATTTTTTATTTATGGGACCCTATAATCTTTTTTCCCTCTTGTGCGTTGCATTGCTACATACGGAGTGGAACATTGCCTAAACCGCCAATCAGGTTGGCGGTTATTCTAACTTGAGTTAACTCTAACATTATTTTGTCAAATATTTTTAATCATGCACTATGGTCATAGCCTCTGCCCCAGAACAGCCCTTGGGGTAAACTCTATTATGTTATACTACCTCCGTCCCTTAAAACTTTATCAAAGTTGACCGGCACGGAGAATAATAAAGTAAAAACTGTGTGATTGAGATTTGTGCAGAGGAAAGAGAAATAACAAAAACTACAAAATAATTGATCAAAAGGGAAAGTTTTTTGGGACGTCCCAAAAAAAAGATAACAAAGTTTTAAGAGACGGAGGGAATAGTTAAAACTGAGAATTCAATGATGTTATTGATGACCCGTCCCCTAATTAAGGACCGCCACGAAATGAATGAGATGCTTGTGATTAGAAGATTGTACTTGATTTTCATCAAATGGATAAGTACAAGATCAGAACAAGCGCTCATCACGTTCAGTCAAGAAGTTCAGTCAAGAAGTTCATGTTTAAAGAATCTGTGGATTCATTCGGTTATTATGTTGTTTTGTTTTTATGATCTTCTCTGTTAGTACATTTTTTGTTAAAGATTATAGTGCTAGGTTTGTGAGGATTACAATCAATTCAATTATGTTTATCCAAAACAAATTGAAGTGAAACGGATAGAAACAAATAAAAGTAAGATTAAACGTTAAACATCAAATAAATTTCTAGCAAACTAAAATTGCATCACACTGAATCCAATGAAACTTTGTTTTAATTTGATATTGATATCCTTACAAGAAATTAATCAAAATTAAAGTAAAACATGGACAAAGTTCTAAAATATGATATATATTTTCTTGACTTCTTGTAGGACATATTCAGTCATATTAAAAAATGAATAAGGATGTTTTTACTTGGATTTTTTTCAGTCTCATATCAGATTTAAATATTTATAAAATACACAGAGATCATAAATTCACCAGTTCAGACCAGATCAGATCGAAAAAATCTGGTCCAAATAAAACATCATAAAAACTTGTCTAAAGACGAATATATGAATCTTATTATTGTAATAAAAAATAATAGTGATCCTATTTGAGAAGATTTGATATCTTTATCTTTATTCATGACAAATCAAACCAAATTTGTACGCATGCACTAGACTATTCTCTAATTCAAAAAGGCAGTATACATTCTCTATAAACATTTGTAGTTAAAAGGAAAATAATGAAGATATAGAGTTTCGAACTTTTAAATGATGTGTTTTTCTGAGCTAGGTTGAGTTTTTTAGCCATTTCAAGTTAGTTCGGTGTAGTCATGTTACCCCGTCTGGTGGACTTTGCCAACTCCAAGTTAGGTGAAAAATAAATAAATAAAAGTAAAATGTGTGAATGAGCTGAGATTTGAATTAGGAGCAAAATCACAAATTAAATTAGTTACTTTAATTGAAAATTGAAACGTTTTGGAACAACTATTAATTAAAAAGAAAATTGACACCCAGAAAATAACTATATACTAGTAAAATTTTGGAAAATTACATAACTCAAACAAATTACATGTACACATGTAGTTGAGCAGTTCAATTCCAATTTGAAATTAAAATTTCAATTCGTCCACCAACATTGCGATTGTGCATTTTTAGTGGATCGGAATATATTTTATTAGGGAGTACATACGAATTTCATAATGCCTATATCATATATCCAAACTAAATATCACAAAAAAAGTATTTATGATTGCCAATGATCCTTAAAGAAAGGGAAAACTACAAAGGCATCGAACTTTTATAAAAAGTGCAAATAAGCCCTTTTATAGGATGCTCTGTCCGGCCGTCGTCATTTGTGGCGGTTTACTGTGGAATTTTTTGATGAATTTTTTAGAGCATCTTCTTCATTAAGTCTAGTTTACTCATACTTAATTTCAGCTAAAAATTCAATCGGGAAGGCAGTCAAATTTTTTTTAAGATAACTGCGCAATTAGGCAGCACAGTATACTTCAGAAAATCATTTGACTGCCTTCTCGATTGCTTTTTTAGTTGAAATTTGATATGGGTAAATTAGACTTAATGAAGAAGATGCTCTAAAAATTTCATCAAAAAATTCCAATGGAAACAGCCCCAAATGGCAACAGCTCGACAAAGTCTCCTGTAAAAAGGCTTATTTGCACTTTTTATGAAAGTTCGAGGACTTATTTGATAGTTCTCCCTTAAAAAATTAAACATATATCACCCAAAACGTAACGTCATTTAAAGAAATTAAACAAAAATAATAAGAGTAATTAATTAGAGATATAAAATTAAAAGAGCCATAATTATAATCCATGCATGGTTTTGATAGTGAAACCTAAGTACGTAATTATATATGGTATGTAGACCTTTTATTAATCCACGCCCACTTCCTTATAACCCATATCTTCGAGGGATCAAGGTGTCGAGTTTGTCTTCAAGAGATGCTTCCTTATCTTGAAGGTTGTGCAGTTTTTGGTGCACTTCATAATTTTCCTTGGCTGTGAGATTGTCACAAACATTGGTCGCTCTAAACTGTTGTGTGTTTTGACGGGCGGCTTCTAACTGTGTATAAATCTTATCTATAGATTTACCATTATTTGATGATTTTGTTCCACTTGTAGATCCTCTGTCAGCCATTGTAACGTCACTCAATTAACCTACAAACATATACTATCAAAATTAGCTAAGTGCTTGATAAAACATATTGCAGAAATATTGAGCGTAACGTTCATTAAATGATTAAAACTTAAAAACAAGCTAAGGAATATGACTGAATAAAAAAGTATTACATCCGTTGAGTATGTTGTTTTGTTGATGACTAACCATGCAGGTGGAACCGCGGACAGAACCGCTCACAGTTCCTTACGGAACAAGGACAGAACTATCCTCAAGACCAAATGGGTATTATTAGTGTGTTGTTGACTAACCATGCAGGTGGAACTAATGAAGAACCATTTCTAGTTCCGTGATATGATTTGAATTAATATTAATTGCACCTACTTGATTTTCAATTAATATACTTTCCTTATGAGTGCTTATATTTGTCAAGAATATTATTTTAAGCAAAAGTATCTTTGTATGCATGTCCACTCTATATATACGTATTTTGGTTATATGAGTACTTATTTGGGTGCTTATTATCTTTCCATAGTTGACTAGACATCCACTCATTAAATATTGTTTAAATACTTTATGGAAAGTATCTTTACTTAATGTGAGTGCATGATCCATATTTTATTGGTTATATACGTAACATGCTTGTAATTGATTAACAAATATTTTATTGCCTTACAATTTGAAAAGTCATTCTTTATTTGAATATCAAATGAATATTTGTGGAGCAAAGAATCATGATTTACGTGGCAATAATTAAGTTTGCTTGTATATATTTATAAGTTAACCTTTATGGAAAGGAATCCTTGCTTTTAATTACTTTGTGACCGTAGCATGATCTGTACTCCTTTGGTTTGAAAAAGGTGATCATTAGCTATATGTGTAAAAGTAAAGTTACATTTGAAATATTACACGTTGCCCATGCATATCTATATTTGCTAAGTAATCATTGCTACCTTTCACTAAAACTATTTTAATAAAAGGTGATTGCTCGATTATAATATATGTGATTCATCCTTTTATATGGACTGATATTAATGATGACAATATCTGAGAGTTATGGTGCTCAAAATAGAAGGAAAGTGATTCAAAAGTATCAAGGCAAGACCACAAGTTTTAAGATCAATTATTTATGGAAGGCTGCCCAACGGACTACTCCAAGACAACTATATATGCCGAAGATCAATAGAAGAATGGTGTGCTTGACCGAGCTTCTATTGAGAAATATACACGAGAATATTTACTAAGTCCAAGGCACCTGAACCTGCTCACGGAGTTCCAGACAGAGTTTCTTTTTCCCTTCTTCATATTGTAATTGGGTTTTTGAGGATTGGCTGAGTGTAGCATCCTCGGGTTGGTTAGTGTGTTGTGAGAGCTTTGTTGTAAAGCTGAGAGGCTCTCTACCCGCAAGGTAGAGATGCATAACTCTTCCTAGAGAGGATAGAGTTGGGGTGGCTCAAGGGTAGACTAGGAAAGTTTCCCTTGTAATAATTCAATGGCTTTTTAGTGGAGTTGTTCAAATTCCTCTGAGGGAGGTCGAGGTTTTTTAATCCCTTTGAGCCAAGAGATTTTTCCTCGTTAAATCATTGTGCACTTTACTATTTCGTAATTCCCTGGACCCCACACTAGAACTGTGCGAAAAACTGTCACGGTTCCACACACACACAATTCACCCCCCCTCTTGTGTTGCTAACCGTTTCATCAATTGGTATCAGAGCCGGTCTTCGCCACATAAAGGTTAATACCTTGGGAAGAGATCCGGCAGCATGAATACGGTTGAACGATTGGAGGAAGGATACTCGACTCAACGACCACCGTTGTTCAACGGCAAATTTTACCAATTCTGGAAGAGTCGAATGGAGAACTTCATCAAGGCTGAGAACTACCAGGTATGAAATGTAATTGAGGTAGGCGATAACATCATCACTAAGGAGGATGCCGAAGGTAAGGTTATCCCTAAACCCAAATCTGAATATACTTCTGGTGATTATCGTAAACTCGAGCATAATGCCCAAGCATTGAAATATTTGATTTGTGGACTTGGTCCGGCTGAGCACAACCGGGTTCTTGGATGCAAATCCGCAAAACAAATGTGGGATTTACTCGAGGTTACGCATGAGGGTACTTCGTGTGTAAAAAGATCCAAAATTGACATATTTATGCGTAATTACGAATTGTTCGTGATGAAACCTAAAGAGTCAATTAGGGATATGATTACACGCTTTACTAATATTATAAATGAGCTTTCAGCACTTGGAAAAGATATTACTGTGGAAGATCAAGTGAGAAAAGTTATGAGAAGCTTGCCCTCCGCATGGAAGCCTAAAACTACGGCTATAGAAGAAGCTAAAGATCTCTCTACCATGACGCTAGAAGACTTGACGGGTTCACTCATGACATATGAGCTAGGCCTACAAGAAGAACAAGATGCCGAAAATGTGAGAAAGGAGCGAGGAATAGCTCTCAAGGCTCGAGAAGAAGAAGAAGAATCCGAAAGTGAATCGGAAGACGAAATGAGCATGTTCGCCAAGCAATGCGGGAAGATGTACCGGAAATTCAAAGGCAACCGAAATAAGCAAGGTAAAAAGGGTTTTCAATCGTTTAATAACCAAAGTTGTTTCGTTTGTGGTTCCTTTGAGCACAGGGCAAAAGATTGTCCCCAAAAGAAAAATGATAGAACCTACGACAAGAACAAGACCAGTTCCCATCGGAGGTCCAATGAAGATAAAGGGTTCAACAGAGACCTCAAGAAGGCAATGATGGCAGCTTGGGGAGACTCATCTGATGATGATGAGGAAGAAGGTGAAAAGAGTTCCAATCATGCAGGGTTGTGTCTTATGGCTAATTCCGACGAGGAATCCGACCAAGAGAGTTTCGAGGTAAATTTGGGAAACTTTCTATCTAAGTTTGATTATTTGCCTAAAACCAAAGTTCGGAAAATTTTTAAAAGGCTAACTATCGAGCCTAACCAAAACCTTTCTGAAAATGAAAATCTAAAATCACAAATCACTGAGCTAGAATCTAAACTCGAGGAAACCACACGAGCAAAGCTAAGGCTTGAAACTAAAGTGGGAGAGTTAATCGATGAGAAGCTAAAATACAGTGAAGTGGTTTTAGAACAAGACAATATTATCTGTTCTTTAAAGCTCGATAGCATGAACCAACAAGTTGATCAAAGCGAGAAACTTCTTTCGAAAATTCCGAACATTGGTGTGCTGATTGAACACCTTAATCGCCTTGAGGCTGAGAGACAGGATTTCAAAAATAAGTCGGAATACCAGCCGTATAGTACTAAAGAAAGAACCAGGTCTAGACCATATTCTAGAACTGAACCTTCTCGGTACAAAAGAAAGGAAAACGAGACTGCGGGTCTCGGATATGTTCCAAGGAAAACTCAAATAAATCAAAAATCTGGTTTTCAGAACCATCCTTTAACGGTAACAGAACTAGAGGACAAACCAGTTCCAGGCCATACCAAAGGCAATCTAGAACTGGACCAACCTGGTTCGATAAATTGGTTCAAAGGCACAAAACTGGTTATGGACAAACACCTAACCGAGAGTTTTATAAAAGGGACAAAGATTTTTATGGAAATTGGAAAACCAAATACGTTGATACATATGATAGCCGAATTTGCGGGCATTGTGGCAAAGTCGGTCATCTTAGGTATCAATGTCACTCTCGGCAACAGGCCTTAGAAAGGAGCTTTAATTATAGTAATTATTCCTCAAACAATTACAAAATGGAACCCAAGCAGTCTGGGTTCCACGCACTAACCCTTAATCCTGGAACAGCGCCGAGTGAGGGGGGACAACCACTGGTTCCTTGACAGTGGGTGTTCTAAGCACATGACGAGAGATAAATCATTATTCCTCTCACTGCGGCCATTTAGCGGTGGAAGGGTGACATTTGGAGACAACGGTAAAGGAGAAATAATTGTCGTGGGAAAAGTTGGAAAGTCACCTAACCACGCAATTGACAATGTCTTTCTAGTCAAGGGTTTAAAGTTTAATTTGCTAAGTATTTCTCAATTTTGTGACCGAGGTAACAGTGTAGTTTTTGATCATAATGTATGTCGCATTGTTAATAACGAATCACAACAAGTTATACTAGAGGGCAAGAGACTAGAAAATACTTATAAGGTTGATCTTGATTTATTGCCAAATATAAGTCTAACTTGCCTGAGCGTTATTGACAATGATCCCCTGCTATGGCATAAAAGACTTGGACACACTAGTTTTTCATTAATAAATAAACTCAAAAATAATGATTTGGTAATTGGGCTACCTAATATAAAATATTCACTTGATCATATTTGCTCTGCTTGTGCCACCGGAAAACAATCACGATCATCTTTTAAAACAAAGAATTTGGTGAGCACAAGCAAGCCCATAGAACTAATTCACATGGATTTGTGTGGTCCAATGTCAGTCCGTAGTCGAGGAAATAAAGAATATGTTTTAGTTATTGTTGATGACTTTTCAAGATATACTTGGACAATCTTTCTTGCAAGCAAGAAAGATACTTTTAATGAGTTTGTTGTTTTTGTAAGGAAAGTTGAACATCAAACAGGGCTACAATTAATCAAGATCAGATCGGATCATGGAACTGAGTTTGACAACTCACTATTTGATGCATTCTGCAAGGAACGAGGCATAGACCACAACTTCTCTGCCCCTAGAACTCCTCAACAAAATGGGGTAGTAGAACGGAAGAATAGAACTCTGGAGGACATGACTAGAACAATGCTGATTTCCAGTGGTCTAGCAAGAAACTTTCGGGTAGAAGCACTAAACACGGCATGCTATATAATTAACCGTGCTATGATCCGTCCACTCCTAGGGAAAACACCCTACGAACTACTCAAAGGGAGAAAGCCCAACATTAGTCATCTAAGAACTTTTGGATGCAAATGCCTTGGTCGTAACAATGGGAAAGACAACATTGGCAAGTTCGATGCAAGAAGTGATGAAGCAGTCTTCCTCGGATACTCAACTCATAGCAAAGCTTACAAAGTTCTAAACAAACGCACACAATGTGTGGAAGAAAGTATCCATGTAATCTTTGATGAAGCACTTGCCTTAAGACCAAGCCAAATCGATGATGAAGAAATAGGAATGACACGCAAGGAGATACTAACTCAAAAGGAAAGTGGAACTGACCATAACATCAACCAAACTGGAGAACCACCACTGACCAATGAGAATAACGAGTCTGGAACTGAAGAAGAAACTGGACAGACTTCAGGCAGTCAGCCTGTAGAATCAGAAGAACCAGTTTCAGATATTCTACACGAATTGTTGGATCAACCAAATGCTCCAAGAGGGTGGAAGCATCATCAATCACATCCCCTGGATAACCTCTTAACAGATATAAATCAGGGAGTAACTACTAGATCTAAACTTAGAAATTTTTGTGCTTTCTTTGCTTATTTATCTCTTATAGAACCGGAGAACCATGAAGTGGCTCTCTCCGATGCTGACTGGGTTCTAGCTATGCAGGAAGAACTAAATCAGTTCGAAAGGAACAAGGTGTGGCATCTAGAACCAAAACCTAAGAACAAAACTGTGATAGGTCTCAAATGGGTATTTAAGAATAAGCTTGATGAACATGGACAAATCAGAAGGAACAAGGCGAGGCTTGTTGTAAAAGGCTATAACCAACAAGAAGGGATAGATTTCAACGAAACATTTGCACCAGTGGCAAGACTAGAGGCAATACGAATGCTCATAGCATTTGCGGCTCACATGGGATTCACACTCCATCAAATGGATGTGAAAACGGCCTTCTTGAATGGTTATCTTAAGGAAGAGGTGTACGTAGAACAACCACCGGGGTTTGAAAATCCAGATTTTCCTAATCATGTTTTCAAATTAGATAAAGCACTTTATGGTCTCAAACAAGCACCTCGTGCTTGGTATGAGCGATTGTCTAAATTTCTTTTGGAAAATGGTTTTGAAAGAGGAAAAATAGATAAAACTCTTTTTCTAAAAATAAAAGATCAAGCTCTATTGGTTGTTTAAATTTATGTAGATGATATTATTTTTGGTGCTACTAACGATTCACTGTGTGATGAATTTTCTTCTCTTATGAGTTCCGAGTTCGAGATGAGTATGATGGGAGAACTAAACTTTTTCCTTGGTCTACAAATCTAACAAACAAGCAAAGGAACCCAAATATCTCAACAAAAGTACCTTAAGGAACTCCTCAAGAAGTATGGAGCAAGTGAAGGCATAACAATGATGACACCTATGGGAACAAATGAGCGATTGGATGCAGACGAACAGGGAATAAGCGTGGACCAAAAGAAGTATAGAGGCATGATTGGGTCTCTACTATACCTAACTGCCAGTAGACCCGACATAGTTTTCAGTGTAGGTCTATGCACTCGGTTCCAGGCAAATCCTAAGGAGTCACATCTCAAGGCGGTTAAAAGGATCCTCAAATATCTCAAAGGAACTTCGAATCTATGCTTATGGTATCCACGTAATGAAGATTTTAACCTTATTGCATATTCAGACTCTGATTTTGCAGGTGATTTACTAAATAGAAAAAGCACGTCGGGAACGGCTCACTTCCTTGGTCCCTGTCTAGTTTCATGGAGCTCTAAGAAACAAAATTCAGTTGCTCTTTCAACGGCCGAAGCTGAGTACGTAGCAGCCGCATCTTGTTGCTCTCAATCATTGTGGATCATGCAACAAGTAAGCGATTACGGGGTTAATTTAAAGTGCACGCCCATCCTATGTGATAACACAAGTGCAATTAGCATATCAAAGGATCCGGTCATGCATTCTCGGACAAAACATATTCATATACGACATCACTTTCTGAGAGATTGCGTGGAAAAGGGGATAGTCAGGCTGGAATATTGCAGCACCGAGAAACAAATAGCTGATATTTTTACCAAGCCACTGGGAAGAGAAAGGTTTGAACTAATTAGACTTGAACTTGGTCTAATTAATTCCTAAACTAATTAACTTGCTCAATCTCTTTTGCTTCTGCGTATCGCAAAGAAACTTCCTCCCTCACCGGCCTGTTCTAAGGGGGAACAAATCAGTGTTTTGATTTGGGCATTATTTTGCTTCCTTTTGTTGGATGACAAAAGGGGGGAAAATCAGGTGCCTCTTTATGTGTTGATGCTCTACTATTTATGATTGATTGTTACTAATCTGCAGGGACACCTTTATTATGGCACCTAATGTTTGTCATCAACAAAAAGGGGGAATTTGTTGAGTATGTTGTTTTGTTGATGCCTAACCATGCAGGTGGAACCGCGGACAGAACCGCTCACAGTTCCTTACGGAACAAGGACAGAACTATCCTCAAGACCAAATGGGTATTATTAGTGTGTTGTTGACTAACCATGCAGGTGGAACTAATGCAGAACCATTTCTAGTTCCGTGATATGATTTGAATTAATATTAATTGCACCTACTTGATTTTCAATTAATATACTTTCCTTATATGAGTGCTTATATTTGTCAAGAATATTATTTTAAGCAAAAGTATCTTTCTATGCATGTCCACTCTATATATACGTATTTTGGTTATATGAGTACTTATTTGGGTGGTTATTATCTTTCCATAGTTGACTAGACATCCACTCATTAAATATTGTTTAAATACTTTATGGAAAGTATCTTTACTTAATGTGAGTGCATGATCCATATTTTATTGGTTATATACGTAACATGCTTGTAATTGATTAACAAATATTTTATTGCCTTACAATTTGAAAAGTCATTCTTTATTTGAATATCAAATGAATATTTGTGGAGCAAAGAATCATGATTTACGTGGCAATAATTAAGTTTGCTTGTATATATTTATAAGTTAACCTTTATGGAAAGGAATCCTTGCTTTTAATTACTTTGTGACCGTAGCATGATCTGTACTCCTTTGGTTTGAAAAAGGTGATCATTAGCTATATGTGTAAAAGTAAAGTTACATTTGAAATATTACACGTTGCCCATGCATATCTATATTTGCTAAGTAATCATTGCTACCTTTCACTAAAACTATTTTAATAAAAGGTGATTGCTCGATTATAATATATGTGATTCATCCTTTTATATGGACTGATATTAATGATGACAATATCTGAGAGTTATGGTGCTCAAAATAGAAGGAAAGTGATTCAAAAGTATCAAGGCAAGACCACAAGTTTTAAGATCAATTATTTATGGAAGGCTGCCCAACGGACTACTCCAAGACAACTATATATGCCGAAGATCAATAGAAGAATGGTGTGCTTGACCGAGCTTCTATTGAGAAATATACACGAGAATATTTACTAAGTCCAAGGCACCTGAACCTGCTCACGGAGTTCCAGACAGAGTTTCTTTTTCCCTTCTTCATATTGTAATTGGGTTTTTGAGGATTGGCTGAGTGTAGCATCCTCGGGTTGGTTAGTGTGTTGTGAGAGCTTTGTTGTAAAGCTGAGAGGCTCTCTACCCGCAAGGTAGAGATGCATAACTCTTCCTAGAGAGGATAGAGTTGGGGTGGCTCAAGGGTAGACTAGGAGAGTTTCCCTTGTAATAATTCAATGGCTTTTTAGTGGAGTTGTTCAAATTCCTCTGAGGGAGGTCGAGGTTTTTTAATCCCTTTGAGCCAAGAGATTTTTCCTCGTTAAATCATTGTGCACTTTACTATTTCGTAATTCCCTGGACCCCACACTAGAACTGTGCGAAAAACTATCACGGTTCCACACACACACAATTCACCCCCCCTCTTGTGTTGCTAACCGTTTCATCAACATCTATCCGAAAAAGTTTGTTATATTGACTTTTCTTGGTTAATGATGACAAACTTTGAATAATAATTTTAATTATTATATTTCTATGATATTTATAAATTTTATACTTTTATATATGAAAATATTTTGAATAGGAAACATTTTAATATAATTTTCATATTCAAGTTAATTTCGTATTAAAAAATATCATTGACCAAAATTGATTACTACGCATTATTAATCAAGAAAAGTCAATTTGATGACAAACGTTTGTAGAAGGGAGAGAGTAATAATAAAATAATAACAATGGTAGTGACTATAATAATAAGCATCATACGTCCTCGTCATAGTAAAAACATAGCCACACCAACAACACAAGTACAACAAAAATAACAACATCAATAATAATAGACCTTGTGACATGAGCAATCTAAAATAAAAAACTATAAATAATTATAATTACCTTGATGATAATGAGCCTCTAGCTGTTTTCTCTAAACAAGTGTGTCTAAGATGAAGAACCAAATTTACTTTTTCTCTATATATATAGTAATATAGGCCTCTTAAGACTACGACATTTACTTTTTGGAAATTAACATATGCATGTACACATTTAGAGAACCTTGAAAAGGGAAACACAAATATATATGTGAAGCACGCTTTAGTAACTAAAAATATAATCACATCACGGATTTGCATTCATGGAAGGTGAAATAAATAAGGTATACAAATCTAGAAAGCACGCCTTATTAACAATTACTATCACCCGAAATAATATTAGTCCATTTGGAGGGGAAGATATAAGGGTTTGCAAAGTAATACTAAATTGAATTAAATTTAAAAAACGTGACTAATAAAAATGTGTAAACCTAAGGAAAAGTTTAATTAAGGGGGTGTACGTAGTACTTACCTTAATATTCATACAAAGTAAACCTAAGAAAAATTTTAATTTGATAATTTTATTCATTTTTTTGAAGGAAAATATACAAAAAGTCATTAACATCGATAGCTACACCTGAAGGAAGCCGGTGTTTTGAAAAATATAAGTTTTTTTCTAATTAAAGTATAAAATAATATAATACCTAGATGGTTTTCACATGAATGGGTGTTTTGGCATGATCTCTACCATTTATTTTTTAATGAAGTTCTAACTAAGAAATACGAAGTATAAATATTAGAGATAACGCCTCAAAACCCCATGCGACTCCATAAGGGAACAAGTTAAATTCTGTATCACGTGAATCTGATCCTTTGCAAACATATAACCAAAATAAGCAAAGTGAACAACATATAATTAAGTTAAAGACTTTTGGTGAGTATTATTATGTTAAATATTTTTATCAAAGTGATTATAAAACTGTAATAAATTTACTGCATTTTCTACTTCATTTTGTTTACCTTAACACACTACAACAAATTAAAACAAACCTTTGGCAACACTTACAAAATGTTACGTTAGATCATTATAGTGCTACAAAGATATAATGTAGCACGTCGATGGACATAATTTCAGATCTCATTGCATAAAGTTATATGCAACACTTTTATCTTAGTATGTAATGTTGTTTAAAATGTTGCATGAATGTCCCAAATGCAACACCTTTTTGTAACACTTTAATAAACATCTAACGCAACACTTTTTGAAATAAAAAGCAACACTTAAAATATGACTTTAGGAAACACTTTTTATTATATATGTAATATATTTGCTATATTTTTTACAACACCAATTATATTTCCTACATTTTAATGAATATTTTAGGGAACATTTTTTCAAAATTAGAAGCAGTTCTCTGGAAGTACCAAGTGCTGGATAAAAAATATAAGATTATTTGTATGTGACTGTAAATATATATGTGAACAAAAACACAAATATAAAAGTGATTTTCAGGAATTTCAGCATCCATTAGTATTCACCTTTGTTCAAATGAATAAGTGGGTGGAGGTTATATAAAGGTTTAAATATTTTTTTTTCAGTCTTTGCAAATATGACATATTTTGCTTTAGATCCCAGCAAAATAATTTTGTTTTTATTCATGTAATATGCACTATTTTGTTTTTAGTCTATCTCTAACTTCAAAACCTTTTGTTTATAGAAAAAATTATTGTCAATTGCATAATTCCACTAGAAATTTTTAAAGTTACCATTTTATAATTTCTTTAGGCTAATATGAGAGTTTTTTACAGTGGCTAATATGAGAGTTAATATAATGTAAAACTGATTTTTCACATTTTCAAAATATGTATTAAAAACTTTCAAAAATAAAATTAAATACTTTTTCAATAACATGACAAAGAATTAGATGAAACCAATTAGTCGAGATTGTTTCGTTATCAATCGGAGTTTGTTATCATTGGTGGTAAACTAATAATAAATTCAACACAAATTAAATTTCAAGGATAAAAAATGCTAGTGTAAATCAAAATGTACTATATTTGGAGGGAATAGAAACATTTAAACCTAATACTATCGTATAAATCAATGATCCTACTGTATACAAAGCGAAGTAGAAAATATAAACGATGTTCCTGCCTAAAATTTGAATAAAAAAGAGTCACATCTCTTTCCACGTGGTGTACAATAAATGTGCAAGGATCATGATTACATGAAAGAAGAAAGAGAAAGACATTTTTACTCTAAGGGTGTGCAGGGCAAAGGATGTCACAAAAGCAAGCCATACAAATTAAAATCCCCAAAGTTTTTTTAAGTTAGTATAACTTATTTATTTGTTTTCCATTTTTTGCAAAAAAATGTATCAAATTTCATAATTTTTTATGATTTTCCATATGAAATCAATATTGCATATATAATTTTTTTTAAAGAATAAACTTTAAACTACTACAAATTTTTAGATCTAAGATGTACTGAAAGTGAAGATCCAAGTGCTAAAGTGAAGATCTCATTATTAAAATGTTTTGTTTACATCTTTAAACTACGGAGTAATATTTAAAAAGTTCGTCTAAAGTAACAATAATAAAATTGAACTTCAAATTGATTCAATATTACATCATAATTATTAACAAAAAATGACATAACGATAATGTACAGTAATAAAAGTAATCCTTTAATTAAAATAAACTTTGCTGAGTAAATAAGATCTAATATAAAAAGTAACATTTCAAATCGAGACATAAGTTTTTGATAATTCCAGAATTTGCAAATAATAAATTTGTTTTATTTTAAGAAAACTACTAAAAATAAAAGAAGATTAGATCTGATGTATTGAATCGATGAAACTATACACTCACAGAGTCACAGATAATTTTGTGTTTAATAGGTGAAACTTGAAGCTTATAAAAATATTTCCCTTTCTAAAGTTAGTTGTCGTTATGTGTTATATATGAAATGCATGTTATAATAAAGTTGTACTTAACTAATTAAAACTTCAAGACTATGTATAATATTAGGAATTTATGAGTAGACTTTAACTACATTTCTATAATGTTGAGGGTGTATTAAAAGATACGGAGTCGTATTAATGTTTGAAATATAGTTTTCTGTGAATATTGGAATCATGTGAACCATTAAGCTAGGGGCATGGAAAGGTTAGAGGTTTGATTTGGCCGCCACCCCTCTCTACCTAAGGTGGTTTCTTAAGTAGGGAATGTAGGACGTTGGTTGTAGGCTCCTGGAAGGCTGGAACAAATCAAAGTTTGGCAAAAACCCGACTAATGTCGGGCATACACCTACTAGAGTTTGCCACGTACTAATCATATGGTTGATAATGGTCAGACCATTTTCTTTTAAATAAAAATATGAGAAATATGCTACAATAAACTAAAAAGGGAAATGGAAAATAGGAAACATCAACTTTTGCTAATAAATGTTTGTTTGGAGAGTTTCCATAGAGTTTTCGGAACGCAAACATACTGTTTTTTGAAAGTTTCCGTGCTACATTTTTCTCAGGTGTCGCGGACCCGAAACTATGGTGGATTGGTGGCATGTAATATGCTGGTTATGCTCTTTCAAGAAATGTTGCCTTTACATTTCTTTTGCATATATACGTAGTATAATATATGCCTATGTAGTTTTTTTAATTGGCTCCATTGTAATTTCTTTGCTTTCATGATTTTAATATATACGTACATCGACCATAAAAAATATTTGGGTTGAAAACAGAAAAACTAATACAAGTCAACCTAATTTGATTTCTATTATTGTTTATTTTCTTAAATTCTGTAAATTTAAAAACAAACAAAACTCATACTCCATCCACTCCGTAATACATTGTCAACCCTCAACATTTCTTATTTTCGGAACATCATCCTAATTAAAGAGATTTGGCACCATAGTCAAGTATTATTTCTTTCAAAAACTGTAAACTTACGGTGTTAATTGCATAATTTAAAATATTTTTGAATTCATGAAGACGCAATAAACATTCTAAACTTCCATTACGAAATAAATAATGTTACCCCCAATCCATATTGTTGCAACACCTTTAATTTACTATTTTAAATTATGCAATTAACACCATAAGTTTACGTTTTTGAAAGAAATAATACCTGACTATGGTGTTAAAATAACTTTTTATATAAAGTTTAGGATATTTAAATTACCTATGCAAGTTTGAGGGCTCATGCTCTCACACCCCTTCAAAGTTTGAGGTTAATTAGTCATTGGCCACTACTTATGCCGGGGAACTAGTAGGGAGGGCAATTATTTATATCTACTAGTAAACTCACCCGTGCGATGCACGGTTTGAGAATTTTTTTTCCAAATTTATTTGTGCTCACTTTTTTAAATTACAATATCAATTGATAATGCTTTGATCTATCACAATTGAATACTTATATAGATCAAACCAACGAACGAACACATTCATTATATTATGGTTAGAAAATGAGCACTTATCATTAATTGAAAGATAAAAAACATTAAACTACGTAGAAACCATAACATTGTATAACTACAATTCACGTATACCTAGACATTGTTGAACACTTCTTTGAATACAACATTCTGAGTCTTGTCAGTGGTTCCTTCATCTTCATCAACAATTAGAATTTTTAAACCACGATGATTGATAACCTTGGATACTGCAACATACAACCGTCTAAGTAAGTTCATATGATGCATGACCACATTTTCAATTATCACACCATTTTCCGAAGGTCTAAAATATAGTATAGTTGTGTATTTAATGAAAGACAACTAATTTTTTGATTTGTTTTGCCCATCTATAACTCTAATTTAATTTTTTGAGAATTAATTACTAAAACTAATTAGCTATAATGTTGAAAAAATATAATAAACCAATATAATTACTAATACATGATTATAATAACGGTGGACTAAAAATTGACTTAATAATTTTTAGTGACCACAAAAATGTTCAATTTATTTACCGTAACGACCATGCTAACGTATTTATAGCAACTTTTGACACATTTTATCGATAAATTTTATTTCTTAACATTTTTAGACACTTATTCTATCATTAATTTTTATACACCTTAAACAAAATAATTATTATAGTTATCTTCTTTAGAGTTGAATCATTGGGGATTTTGGAAAATACTATATGTGTTATTACAGTTTGTACTTTTTATTACTTATATCTGAAATTAGATTTTAAGATATAACCGAAAAATGAGATTATTTCACATTTAGGATATAATCTGCCAAACACGAACTCAAACCGAATTTAGACTACAAAAAACCCCCACACGGACCTAATTTACATAACCCGCGACCTTAAGGGTAATTTCCGGCTTTAGGAAAAATAACCAAGTCCAACTTTCAAGTCCATTGGACGGAGGTCCAATAAAATTCGTCCCACTTTCCTTTTTAGGCCGTTCCAAAAAATTCTTCCCACTTACCATTTTTGGCCAATTTGTGTGGTTCACATTCATTTCACCTTTTTTTTACACAACTACAATCACAAATTTCGACTTTATTTCACTTTCTTAATTTTCGTGCCAAGTCAAAGTGTAAAGAATTTTCAAGTAATATAACATGTATCCTTATTTTTTGAAATGTAGCCCAAATGCATTGCAGTCCAAATAAACTAAAGTCTGCAGAGCCAGCCCAAAAAACATGACCCAGCAACATATATCGGATGACAGACCCATCATTCTACCAAAACCCTCCGCTTCTCACGAGACACATCTCTCTCTCTAACGAACTGCGCAGCGGCTACGTTGACGCAGTGCAAAACTCCTTCCGGCGGCCGCGACCACCTACACCGTTCAACATCAAATTTTAAATCGGTAATTCTTTTCATCTCATATCGCACCTAACACACGAACACAACACCAATCCTTCTACTCGTTATTTGTTAACACGCAAAAAACATGCAACCTTTTTTATTGGAAAAAACCCAACCATACAGATCTGGTAATAGTAGATCTGGTAATTTTGTTTGTTTTCATTGATATCAGGGTTTTTTTGGTAGATCGAACGATCACCATTCACTCTTCTTCGTAATATGTGAAAAAAATATTAAAACTTACATATATGCAAGATCCGATGTTGAAATCAACAAAGCTTTTCTTTTGTAAGTAATTCTTAAATCGATCTTGCATATCTGTGTTTTATTTTAAAACAGTATGTGATTCGTTCTAAAAATAAAACTCGACTCAGCCCAAATACCAAAAATAACACCAAATATAATTTTTAAATATCATTTTACCATTTTTAAAATTTTGAAAAACCATTTTCCCCCAAGTTTTTGCATTCGAAGTTTCAATAAAAACACCAAACATAATTTTTAAATATCATTAAATTGACAGAACAAAAATTTCCAATTTATTTCAGTGGACGTCCGATTTTAAAATTTTTTTATTTATCATTATTAAATTTTTTCAAGAATATACTCGTAAAGCAATGGGAGTAGTTAATGAATTTTGATTTGTATTGTAAACATTACTTCATCACACTTGCCCCATACCATTTAAATTTTAATGTGCGTTCTATTTTTCTGAAAAGTGCAGATCGATACCTGTACTGTAATAAAATTTTTAAGTTATTAATTATCTAAAATAATCCATTCTAATTTAACCTCAAACAAAATATCATTTTTGCCTTTTTAAAGTATTGAAAAACCATTATGCCCAAAGTTTTTGTTGTCTAGGAACTTTTATAATCATAACAGACTAATCCAAGTAAAAACACCTATTTTTCCAATTTATTTTACTGGAGGTGTGGTTTTTAAATTTTTTTATTTGTCGTTAATGAATTAGTTTAGTACTCGTAATACACTCCTAAAGCAATGTGAGTTTTTTTATGAACTTTACTTTCTATTGTAAATATTTCTTCATAATTATTTAAACTTTAATGTACCTTATATTTTACTGAAAAATCCAGACAATCTAGAGAAAGAATGAAAAGTCAAATAATATTGACAGCTGTAAAAGTGATCCCACCGCCCTACGTATTAAATATGACCCCACCCACATTTATTTTTTGAAAATTTGAAATTTCAAACCATCCTACCCCACAAACATCAATTAATTCGACTAACCCTATTTATTACATCGAGCCAGCCACACACACCTGCTCACCACTCCTTTTTAGATCTCGAACCACACTTTTTTTACACCAAACATTAACTACTCCGTATTTAAAACCACCCAACACAACAACACAGTTCCATACATCTATTTCGAACCACATTTTTATTCACAAATAATAAAATTCTTACAGGCCATATTTTATTGATGATGGAAAATGTACAAAGACTCCTAATTCACTGTAATTTTGTAGGAAACCTAACTCAACCACTAACGAACTTCAGATTAATTTAGTGTTCCCCTATCAGATATGGAATTATTACCTAATTGTGTACTTAAGTAAGTGTCTTCAAACGTAACCAATAACCATCTGTTATTATTTTAATGATTCCCTAACGTATTTTAAATGATGCCCTATTTTTGAATGATTTCCAATCAGACATAAAATATAGTTATTTCAGTAGTATTAAAAGATAAATTTACCATGTATGCCGATAATATGCCATGCATTAGTTACTACTCTACAGTCCACTTTGATATTCCTTGATTTTTTATGAGATACTCATGCATGTATATTATCCTTATGTATATTTCCGAGATTTCAAAATGTACTAAACTTAACAAAATCGAGAAATAGGGCTATGGTTTTCAAAATTGCCTTGGATTATATGGAAATATCAATTATTAGATCTTCAAGTGTAACTGAATTGCCATACGCATGCAACAAATATTTTTATTATTAAGAAAATGAATAATAAGAACTGCCAAAGTGAAACACATTGCCCTGTATATGGCAGCAATTCATTTTTATAATATGGTATACAATATGGTGTATAATCTTATATCCAAAACTTCATTTTAATCTTGAACACTTTTGTTTGACCAGAATTTTATTCTCATTCAACTCTAATCATGCCTTATGTAAATTAATCTGTTTAATATATGATGGTGTATATTGCTTGATCAATATTATTGTTGCTTGTAAGGAATATGGTATAATATATGATTGCCATAAAAATATGTTATAAGAATCAATTTTAATTCACTCTAATAGTTTGCATTACAGTGGGGTTGCATTCATTTGTATTATAATACTATTTATGTTGAAACGTGCAGGTGGTTCCATACATTTTGTTCCTTGAATGTGTAATTTTTTGGCTTTTGTATTGAGTTTTAATTTGAAAATGTTGTAATAATTAGACATAGGGTAGATTTAGGCTTGCCACGCTCGAGGTTGAACCCAAGTACGTTTAGTCGCACTCTGCTTTGGTTTTAAATTCTAATATCCGCAGTTACACACCTATAAGTATTGACAGGTTTCCATATTCATTTTTTCAAGTTCACGTAGGTATCATGATTTTGAGTTATTACATAGTTTTTTCAAGTTCATGGTTTGGTTCATAGTAAATGCTTCGCTCTTTTTAAAAAACCGCAGCATGTAGGCGCTTGTTGTTTTGAAAAACATATAGTTCTCCACCATAAAAATTTTTACCGCGAAAATACACACTCCTTAAACAGAAACTGAAATTTGACAACGAATTAGTCTTCAACATGTGCATGTATCTTAGAGCTCTGTGACAAAAAGCACTTGTTAAGAACGTTTTCCAAAAAATCTAAAGATAAACCCACCAATACTAACCTCGTTGTCATAAAAGATTACTTCAAAAGACGGTGGAAATCCGTTGTGAGCAGGTTCACGATAAACCCTTGTAGCCCTTGCCTGTATAGCCCAAGTTGTTTTAGTTTGGTCTGTCTCACGAATCATAGACCACATCCCAACAATTTTTAATTTACAAAAGTGTATATATTCTTAATTTACATTTTTTGTGACAAGTTTGAAAAAAGTTCATGAATATTTTACGTTATATGTGTTATATTTGAGATGAATATTTATTTGTTCTATCAATATAAAATTTTTGACTTACACGAAACTAAAAGTTACTAGTAATAACCAGTAAAAATATATCACTATAATGTAAAAAGTTGCAAAGACACAATAGATCAATGTAGCTACATTATTATGAATATGGGGACAGACACAAATGGACTCTACATTTACGCCTAAGTCCCACTCAAATTATTTCTAGTGTTACTATTGCCCTAGAAAGAAGCAGATTTTCATAATTCACGGTTCCGATCCAACAGCTATTCCATTTTCTGCGCTCCATCCTCAACTGTGAGCTTGACCGCTCAGCAACTATGGCTTGGCGTGGCTCGCTTTCCAGATCATTCATCTCCACCATCAGGGCGTCAACTGGTCGCTCATCTCCACCTCTTTCACGCATCCGTCCGCCACCAATCACCGGTTCTCGGGCCCAATCCCGCAGCTCTTCCTTCACTGATACTAGGTCCATCTACTACACTGGTCTCTTCTATCAAATTTAATCCTTATTGCGGTTGTTTATTAGGATTTTTGAATGCGTTTTTATTGCGGTTGTTTATTAGGACATTAGGAAGACTAGCTGCAGCACAATTGCTGATGCCTCTGCTTAGCAACACGGTTGGACCTCAATTGAAGGTTGATGTGCGGGCTTTTTGCGAGCTGTCTCATGGTACCTTTTGCCGTTCTTGTCCGGACCGTTAGTAGTTTCTTTGTGAGTCTGATTCCATTTATAGGTCAGATCTAGAATAGAACATAGTAAAAGAATATGGTCAGAATCGAATTGAAAATTGGCTAGTGTTCTATCTTTTGAAAACCCTGAATAATTAACGCACAAATGGAAGTATGCAATCAATATATTTTCCTGGGGTGGGTTGTGTAGTTGAATTTTTTCTAGTTTTTTGTTTGTTTTTGGCTTATAAGAAGGAATTGGGATCATTGGGATTGATAGGGAGGAGTGGAAAGGATGGGTGATGACAACAAGGCTCTCTCAAACATTCAAAGGCATGGGACCGTGAGGCTGCATTGTAGGTTTCTGCTTTTATTCTTTTCAATCGTTTTTTCTTGCATACGTGTTCTTTGTTAACATTTTTTTATGAATTTAATAGAACATAAGAAACCTTGGAGGCTTGGATTTTTAAACCAAGTACATAACTTATGTATAATCTCTACATTGTAAGTGACCTTGTGTCAAGGTTGTTAAACTCGAGATCCTAGGACAGATGGGAAGGGGGATAGGAGATCGTAAATCGGATCGAGATCTTAGAACCAAAGCTACCATACAATATACTCCCTATATATACACACATAATTAAATTTCTCTATTGAAATACCGAATTAATATATTATTATTAACATCGTATCAAGACCCACTTCCTTAAGAACAAGACCCAATTGTGACTGTTGGTCAGAGAGGGTTGAGAGGCGATGACTTTTATGGACGATAAAGCACGGCAGAGACCAGACTTTAGGGATTAAGAAAACCAGAGACTATTGGATGAGGAGGAGAGCAACATGTTTTAGAGACGAAGCACAAAGAGGAGAAGAACATAGGAGATGAAGAGAATATATAACTTTTATAAATTGATTCCAATCTTCAAACTGACAATCACAATCTTACGTGTAGGACACAGAGCAGGTGGCGCATGGGGTTCATAAATCTCCGCAAGTCTCGCTGTTCCACACACTGGGTGCCGTTTTATCTCCAAGGCAGTTAACAATTTGCTAATCGTCGCTGATCGACATTTCTAGCGATATCTGATCTTACCTGTTCTTCTGGTGATCCTAGATATACTTCCGATCCTAGCAACTATCCAGATCACCCCACCTCCTTCTACCTGTAAGATAGGATTATCTTACCAATCAATGCACGATCCTAACAACCTTGCCTGCCTTGTGCTGTTGACTGCTGTCATATGCCCATCCATTCTCAAGATATCCAATTATGTGTCTGTTTTTGGTGCATTGACAGCATTGAGTACATAAAGGGTTTGACTAGCTAGATGCATACCAAAAATGGATAAAGTTAGTACATTGCATTTGACCTTCTTGGTCGGATCAAGTAACTGATGCGCACATAAGACGAACAACTTAAAATAAGTAGTCTTAATTTTAACTCGACAGTTGCAGAGCCCGTTTGGTAACACAAAAATCGGTTGAATCAGTTGATTTTGTTGAAATTTATGAAGTTCTGGTTGAAATGACTGTATTGTCTGATTCTGTTGATTTATGAAAAAATTAAATTTAAATTTTATTTTATTAATAAAATAGAGAAAAAAGCATATGTAAAAATAGCTAAAATGGTCCTCTCCAGTAACTTCACCCGATACGACCAGAAAAGTAACTCCAACCTTACTTTTTCTTATTACTACGTATTACACATTTCATCGCGTGAAATCAAAAGTTACGTGTTTGGTGAAAAAGTTCGTTGATAAGTCTAATAAGCTGAAAAACAGTGTTACCAAATGAGCTCGCAATGAATTGTGAATTCCTTCAATATGTAAATGTTACCAGTACTTGTTGATACTGGTGAGATCATAATTCATACAATGAAACGCTTCTCGCAATGCTGATTGTTATAATCAGTTTTTTAGGGCCCTTCGTTTGTTATCCGGGTTATCAAACCAGGCGGAAGAATGAGGCTGGTAGCACAGATTTCTGGTTCCGGATTGGGCACAGTCAAACTGGCTCCTGTTCAACCAAAATTGCACCGGAATCGCCCCGAGTGGGATCTGTTTTTTCTTTTTTTATTGAAAAATATGCTAGAACCCTCGCAAAAAAAAAGAAAAGAAAAATATGCTAGAACCCCTGAACCGTTAAGGTAGACGCCTCCTGCTTAGAACCGGTCTAGGTCCACCCCTATCTACATACATGGCTTAGACTGTAGAGTAAGGATCAAACACTTCTTCCTACACTTTTAGATACATTTATATGTGGCTATGGTTTATAGGGTGTTGACAAGCTATCTACTTTTTGAACATTCAACAAGTGAATGATTATACATAAGATGATAAGAATATGATTGGAACTTGTAGGGGAAAGTTTATGCCTAGACTTATTGTAGACTTTATGTTAAAGAACATTTTTGGTTTCAAGAATAGTTGACATCGTTATGCTTTGTTTAACTTATGCTCAATATCTATTGTATACTTGTGCAGGTACTTGAGCAACAATTCTTTTCTACGTGAGGAACTAAAGCTCATGGGCTGTATTGGCATTTGGTCAATGCATCTTATTGTACTATGCGTTTAAATACACAAAATAACAGTGCTTCTCATTAGTGTACTATGGTCATATCTTATGTTTCAAATAGACGCTAGCAATTCCTCTTTTGGTCATATCTAGTACACCATAGTACGCAATTATCTTCAAAAATTCATTTGAATGCCTTCTCGGTTGAAGTTTTAGCTGAAATTTGGTATGAGTAAACTAGACTTAATGAATAATATGTTCAAAAAATTGCATAAAAAACTTCCACCGGGAACTGCCTTAAATGACGACGGCCGGACATAGCTTCCTATATAAGGGCTTATTTGACCTTTTTTTGTTAGTACGTGGGCTTATTTGCCCCTTTTTCCTTTTAATTTGTATGGCTTGCTTTTGTGACATCCTTTGCCCTGCACATCCTTAGAGTAAAAATGTCTTTCTCTTTCTTCTTTCATGTAATCATGATCCTTGCACATTTATTGTACACCACGTGGAAAAGGATGTGACTCTTTTTTATTCAAATTTTAGGCGGGAACACTGTTTATATTTTCTACTTCGCTTTGTATACAGTAGGATCATTGATTTATACGATAGTATTAGGTTTAAACATGTTTCTATTCCCTCCAAATATAACACATTTTGATTTACACTTTAGCATTTTTTATCCTTGAAATTTAATTTGTGTTGAATTTATTATTAGTTTACCATCAATGATAACAAACTCCGATTGATAACGAAAAAATCTTGACTAATTGGTTTCATCTAATTCTTTGTCATGTTATTGAAAAAGTATTTAATTTTATTTTTGAAAGTTTTTAATACATATTTGAAAATGTGAAAAAACAGTTTTACATTATATTAACTCTCATATTAGCCACTGTAAAAAAACTCTCATATTAGCCTAAAGAAATTATAAAATGGTAACTTTAAAAATTTCTAGTGGAATTATGCAATTGACAATAATGTTTTCTATAAACAAAGGGTTTTGAAGTTAGAGATAGACTAAAAACAAAATAGTGCATAATACATGAATAAAAACAAAATTATTTTGCAGGGATCTAAAGCAAAATATGTCATATTTGCAAAGACTGAAAAATATATATTTAAACCTTTATATAACCTCCACCCACTTATTCATTTGAACAAAGGAGAATACTAATGGATGTTGAAATTCCTGAAAATCACTTTTATATTTGTGTTTTTGTTCACATATATATTTACAGTCACATACAAATAATCTTATATTTTTTATCCAGCACTTGGCACTTCCAGAGAACTGCTGCTAATTTTGAAAAAATGTTACCTAAAATATTCATTGAAATGTAGGAAATATAATTGGTGTTGTAAAAAATATAGCAAATATATTACATATATAATAAAAAGTGTTTCCTAAAGTCATATTTTAAGTGTTGCTTTTTATTTCAAAAAGTGTTGCGTTAGATGTTCATTAAAGTGTTACAGAAAGGTGTTGCATTTGGGACATTCATGCAACATTTTAAACAACATTGCATACTAAGATAAAAGTGTTGCATATAACTTTATGCAATGAGACCTGAAATTATGTCCATCGACGTGTTACATTATATCTTTGTAGCACTATAATGATCTAACGTAACATTTTGTAAGTGTTGCCAAATGCTTGTTTTAATTTGTTGTAGTGTGTTAAGGTAAACAAAATGAAGTAGAAAATGCAGTAAATTTATTACAGTTTTATAATCACTTTGATAAAAGTATTTAACATAATAATACTCACCAAAAGTCTTTAAATTAATTATATGTTGTTCACTTTGCTTATTTTGGTTATATGTTTGCAAAGGATCAGATTCACGTGATACACAATTTAACTTAATTATATGTTCCCTTATGGAGTAAATGTCGTATTTATAATTGTAACTTGTGTTTTGTTTTTTGAGTTGTACTTGCTTGTATTTATGGTTTCCGGGGGTATGCCCCTATGAGTCATGTACATTCATATGAAATCTTGAGATATAAATAAAAATGTTTGAGATTGTGGTTGATGTTAATGTTTTGGTTTATTTCTAATAATATATATACGAATATATATATATATATATATATATATATATATATATATATATATATATATATATATATAAGACTTTAGGGATTAAGAAAATCAGAGACTATTGGATGAAGAGGAGAGCAACCTGTTTTAGAGACGAAGCACAGAGAGGAGAAGAATAGAGGAGACGAAGAGAATATATAACTTTTATAAATTGATTCCAATCTTCAAACTGACAATCACAATCTTACGTGTAGGACACAGAGCAGGTGGCGCATGGGGTTCGTAAATCTCCGTAAGTCCCGCCGTTCCACACACTGGGTGCCGTTTTATCTCCAAGACAGTTAACAATTTGCTAATCGTCGCTGATCGACATTTCTAGCGATTTCTGATCTTACTCGTTCTTCTGGCGATCCTAGAGATACTTCCGATCCTAGCAACGATCCAGATCGTCCCATCTCCTTCTACTTGTAAGATAGGATTATCTTACCAACTATGTAGCACGGAAACTGTCGGGAAAGAGTACGTTTCCCGTTTCAGAAACTCTCGGAAACCCTTTGGAAACTCTCCAAATAAGTGTTTTTTGAGCAAAAGTTGACGTTTCCCGTTTTCCCGTTTCCTTATGATTTTCACGTTTCCGTGCAACATAGCTTACCAATCAATGCACGATCCTAGCAACCTTGCCTTGTGCTGTTGACTGCTGTCATATGCCCATCCATTATCAAGATATCCAATTATGTGTCTGTTTTTGGTGCATTGACAGCATTGAGTACATAAAGGGTTTGACTAGCTAGATGCATACGAAAAATGGATAAAGTTAGTACATTGCATTTGACCTTCTTGATCGGATCAAATAACTGATGCACACATAAGATGGACAACTTAAAATAAGTAGTCTTAATTTTAACCCGACAGTTGCAGAGCTCGTTTGGTAACACAAAAATCGGTTGAATTGGCTGATTTTGCTGAAATTTATGAAGTTCTGGCTGAAGTGACTGTATTGGCTGATTCTGTTGATTTATGAAAAAATTATATTTAAAATTTATTTTATTAATAAAATAGAGAAAAAAGCATATGTAAAAATAGCTAAAATGGTCCTGTGCAGTAACTTCAACCGATACGGCCAGAAAAGTAACTTCAATCTTACTTTTTCTTATTACTACGTATTACACATTTCAGTGCACGAAATCAAAAGTTACGTGTTTGGTGAAAAAGTTGGTTGATAAGTCTGATAAGCCGAAAAACAGTGTTACCAAATGAGCTCGCAATGAATTGTGAATTCCTTCAATATGTAAATGTTACCTGTACTTGTTGAGACTCGTAACAAGAACACTAGCTTTAACTAATCAAAAACCATCTTCCACAATATTTTGCAATGGGAGAAGTATGATCATGCCCCTATTAAGTCGTAGATAACATTAGGGGTAAATAAATGCTGTTGACATAAAATGGATTTAAAATTCTGATATTGGCATTAGAGATCTGAAAATGGAATTTATTAGAACACATTATAAATAAGTGAGATAATAATTCTTACAATGAAACGCTTCTCCCAATGCTGATTGTTATAATCAGTTTTTTAGGGCCCTTCGTTTGTTATCCGGGTTATCAAACCAGGCGGAAGAATGAGGCTGGTTGCACAGATTTCTGGTTCCGGATTGGGATCAGTCCAAACTGGCTCCTGTTCAATGATAGGAATAGATAATAAGTGGGCCTATTATTATAGATAATAATAAGTGGGCCTATAATATTAATAGAAGGGAAAGGGTTATGGGCTATAAATAGATGGGTAAATAACTAATGAGGTTGTTATTGAGTTGGCTTTTGGCTTGGAGAGTGGGCTTCTCGAACAGTCCTAAGGTTGGTGTACGAACTGTATTTCCTTCCCAATTCAATAAACACGTTTCGGTCATTTCATCATATTCTCCATAGATTCGTTACTGTTTTGTGTAATTTTTACCATTGATCTATCATTGGTATCAGAGCATAACTCCTGGGAATCGAAATTGAGCTACGTTTTCAGAGATAACTTCGTTCCAAGTGGTGAATGGTACGGACACGCGTGAAAATGGATATTCGCGTGGATAACCTGGAACGGAAACTTCTGGAGGTTCAAGCCGAACTGAAGGATGACTTGCAATCTGCAGTGAACGATCAACGATCAGCCATGGAAAACTTGGCGGCAAACTAGACGGCTTCCATGGCCGCATTGAGTGAGCAGTTTCGGTCTAGGGCTAGATTGCGATCACCACATCAGCCTCAGACGTGATCTTCTAACACTCCAACCAGTTCCGGAGGTAATCCAAATCACTCTCGCATCCAAAATCACAGAATACATGAGGATTGTAATAGATTTACAGTTCAAACTGGAAGGAAAATCGATTTACCTGTTTTTTTCTGGAGAGATTGCATATAATTGGATTGTGAGAATGGAGAGGTATTTCCGCCTGAACTAGATTAGTGAAGAAGAACAGGTGGAAGCTGCAGTTGTCGCGATGGAGGATCGAGCTCTAACCGGTTTATTTGGTGGGAACACCAAACTGAAAGGAAGAATTGGGAAAATCTGAAGACTTCTATCATACGCAGGTTTCAGCCAGACCTAATTCAGAATCCATATGGGCCTATGCTTAGCCTGAAACAAACTCGGACTGTGAAGGAGTTTACTAAGGAGTTCGAAATGGTGATAGCTCCTCAAATCAATGTGGATATGGAGACCTTGAGAGGAATTTTCCTTAATGGCCTGAAGGATGAGATAATAACGGAACTGAAGTTACATAACTCCACCTCCTTGACTGAAATTATGGACAGAGCTCTACTAATTGAGAGTAGGAATGAAGCAATATATCTGAAGAGCAAAGAAGAAGACATGTTACCTTGGAAGGAGAAGGGAACGACTATTGTTAAATCACAAGCATGGACTGAAGGATTTAAACCTACTATGGGAAACTCTTGGCCTAATACTACTGGGAAGAGTGTAGCTGAAAACAAGAGTAAACCATCTTAGTTTACTCCTGATGGGAAGAAGGAGACAAAAATAACTCCCTCAGACATTAGAAGGGTGGGGCCACAACTGTCACAGGAAGAATATCAGGACAGGAGCAGGAAGGGACTTTGCTTTAAGTGTGGGGAAAAATGGAACAAAGAACATACCTGCAAATTAAAGAATTACAAACTAATACTGGTGGAAGATTCTGATAGTGAGGAAGAAGTACAAGGTGCAGAAGCGGAAATGGCAGCTAAAGAAGCAACCAACATGGAATTTAAGTCATTGCAGCTGTCTCTTATGATGAGTAAGGAAGGGACTTTGCTTTAAGTGTGGGGAAAAATGGAACAAAGAACATACCTGCAAATTAAAGAATTACAAACTAATACTGGTGGAAGATTCTGATAGTGAGGAAGAAGTACAAGGTGCAGAAGCAGAAATGGCAGCTAAAGAAGCAACCACCATGGAATTTAAGTCAATGCAACTGTCTCTTATGATGATTAAGGAAGGGATACCTTCTATAAGGACTTTCAAGGTAAAAGGGAGTTTAGAAAAGGACTTTCAAGGTAAAAGGACTTGGTGCTTGGGATGGAGTGGCTGACTACTATGGGTGATGTGGAAATAAACTTTCAGAAACAAAGTATAAAATGGAAGGTTCAGGGAGTAGTTGAGCAGATTCAAGGGGATCCAATCTTAATTCGAGTGAAATATTATGGGATGAAGGGTTCGATAGGTTTTCCATGTGATTGGATGTTTTTGAAGGATGATGGTCTTTGTTGGAGTTTTTGAAGAAGGTCAAAGGTGTTTATTTGAGTGAGAGGTAGTGCTTAAGAGTAGTCTCATGTGAGGTAAATTAATCGGGTGAAAGGGTATTTATATTAACGAGAAGGTAATTGTTTAAAACTAGTTGCCGTTGGGAAGTAACTAAACATGGTTGCACTATTAATGATAGGCGGCCGGCTCAGTATTTGATGTAATAAAGTGACTTAGATATAAGTACGAGAGAGAAAAAAGGTAAGATAACTCACTTAACCTATTTCCAAATCAACATCGGAAACCACTCCATCGGATGAGTCAGCTGTTTGATCATCATGTGTCGCGATAGCAAGTTGCATGTTCTTATAATCTCATTTATTCCGTTTTTTATTTTCTTCATTCTTCTGATTTGATTAAAATCTTCTCTCAGATTCATCTATGTATCACCAAAATGAATGTCAGTATGCATAGTGAGAATTTTTAGACTAGTCAACAGGTTGAATGTTGCTCTATTTCCCAATCTGTTTATGTAACACCCCCATTTTCCCCAACCAAAAATACATTTAAATAATGATTTATTCAAAGGAATTATCAACTTTATTTGAAAACATCAGAGATACAGCGGAAGTCTTAATAGGGAAATGGGTGTTACCACCACACTCGGTTCTCACATAACCGAATGCACAGGCTAAACCACCATCCAAAAATAATCCAAGTATTTAAGTACTGAAAATTTCAAAAATAATTTAAATGTCTACATGTTCTCAAACTGAAATAAACCATAACTAGATGATTATAAATACTAAACTACGTGATCTAACGCAGCTCTCATCATCATGCACAACCTTCATCACCTGCACAATTAAAGTGCAGAAAACAAAACAAAGAAAAGGAAACAAAAATTAGCTTTTTAGCTAAGTAAGACCCACCCAACCCCGTAAAATAATCATGTTTGGCGAAAATAGTTTTATACGTAACTATAACTTTAAAAATTCATTTTCTTCCCACAAAACTAATTTGGTGTTTAAAATAATATTTATAAACTCTTAGTAACTCACACATTCATATACAAGTATCACTTTTCAAAATAACTTTTGTAGCTAAAAATATCACCATTCCGAAATCAATATCACTATTAGATTCTTTTAAGATGGGCGAAACTCAAGATTCCTCGAGCCCAATGAATCGTTGTTGTGTACGACTCATCCCGGAATTCCGGCTCCCACCGACCACCAATTGGAAACTGAACTTCACCCTTAAGTGTGCACACCCCCTAAAAGGGATTCCAAGCCCTCCGAGTAGTAAGAAGTCCAAGTAGTTCGGACAACGCCCCCCTACCTCACAATGGGTTAGAAACCCGGGTAATTAGAAACTACTACCGCGGCCACCAAAGAACTATTAAAGTTCTCAAAACAAATACCGGGAATCTCCCGCCACCAATATTTACCGGGATTTCTCCCGCCACCAATAATCATCTTAAACTTAAACTAAACCCGCGGTATATAGCTCTAACCACACACACCTCGCGTTTCTCTCGAGATGTCAATAATTATTGAAAAACATTATTCCTTGAAAAATCATCTCTATATATAGTCCTACAGAATATCTATTTAATAGATACGTCCACCAAAAATTCACATTCATAAATACTCCAAAATTCCTTTATACTAAAATGCACTCCAAAGTCATATTAGGGATTAAATCCCAAAATATACCTTTAATATTTCTCAAATTCTTAGTCACCCCAAATAGTACACATTCAAAAATCACACTTAATCACATAATGCATAATAAGCATATAATACGAGGAAACAATTTGGATTGGAAGAGAAACTTACTGTTTAGGGTTTATCCAAAACTAGTTCCAAAATAGTATTTAATACCATATTCAAAATAATCCAATAAGGATATTTATAACTCCAGAATATATATGTAAATTTTCATACCAAATTATACATTTAAAAATATATAATTTATCCCAAAAGATTTGATCTCACAACACTTTCCAAAAAGAGGGTTTAACCCAAACAACCACTTCCCAAAAGTAGCATTTACTACTACCGCCAAAATAATCAAATTGGAGTATTCTGAACACATAATATATTTTCAATATAACCAGTTATAATAGTCTCAAATCATTCTTCAAATCATACCAAAACAATCACCAAAATTTTCCAATCCCAAAAGAACAATCATCAAAAATCACAATTTTAGCCATGATAAACTGATTTGATAAATTCACCAAAAATTACACGTTCATAAATTCCCAGAAAAGCATACATCATCATACTCATACTATTATAGACGAATTATCCATAAAATTTCAGAAAGAAACTCAAATCATAGCACAAACCCTAGTTTATACAATATAGGGGCAAAATAGTAATTTTGGTTGCAATAGTCCTTACCTCGAGGCTAGCAACGAATCCTAAACGTCAAACCTAGTTTGATGGATCATTCACACGTACCTAGGAAGTAATAGGTTCGAAGGATCTCAATTTAGGAGAATGAAATTTAGGAAACGGATGAACGACGCGAATTAGGCAACAAACGCACTTACCGGAATATTGGATTATTTGATCTCATCATTGACATAAAATTTCGTGTTGGATACGTTAATATTGAAGAGCTGGAAGGGATAGAGCTTGAAGAGACGGTCCTAGGGTTTTTTGAATGAGGAAAATCGGATTAGGGATGTATTTATAGTGAATTTCCGAAGTTTGAGTTGCATTAGGATACAACAGGAACGCACGCGTGCGTACCTTCCACGCACGCCGTGCGTGACCCCCAGACGCCCCAAACCTTAGTTTTTACCCCGTTTCTTCCCCATTTGGACCTCCCCTTTGTCCCAAACACTAAACCAAACATAATTAACGACCTAAAGACCGTGTAAACAATATGAAACACAATTTTAATTATTTCCCAAATTCTCTCAAATTTTCGGGGTATTACAGTTTAGCCTAGCTGATTTCATTTTCAAGCATTCACATATTCTGTCTTGAAGGAATTTTTCTTTAGATCAATCCTGATCTAAAATTTTGAGCAGTATCTTCCAATTCGACTCATTTAACATCCATTTGATATCAATTGATGCTGGATATCAATTGATATTGGATGCGAATTATTGTTCCCTTTATTGATTTGCTCTAGTCATCTGGGGAAAAGATACTATTCCTTGCCAAATTTTTGTGATGTTCCAAATTTGTGTAGGAAAATGGGTTTAAGGTTGTTGATATTTTCAACAGGCAGCTGTTTAGACTCCAAAATTCAGTGGACTGGTAAAACAGTTCTTTGTTGAGCCAACTGATTTTCCTGCTAAAGTTTTCCCTCTTCCTTCTTTCTTCTCATGAGTTCCTAGTGTATTGAAGCTCGGTTTCTGGCTTCAAATTTTCCTCCTTTTGAACGATTCCTTCTGTTATCCAGAACATTGACCAATCTATGTCAAAATGATTTGTTTTTATTGAGCATATCCCACCTATTCCTCAGAGCTAGTCAAGTCATCTGGTTTCGAGACTTGTCAAGTAGAATTGACTCATTTGTTATCCACATTTGATAAGTGCATGGAAACTCTGAAGATTTGTAAAGCTTTTCAGCAAATCATTCCTTTGAATCCTATTAATCCATTAAGCTGGATTTAGCCTTTTGAATGAGTTTCAAGATTTGCTTTAACTTTCTTTCATCTGAGATCATCTTTTTGATGAGTAACCATGTTTCTATTGTTTAATCTATCCCTTTTTTTGTTTTAAGCATTGATGCACACTAATTAGTAGTGCATAATTACATGTTTTTATGTGTGATTTATGTTAATTGTTTGACGTTTTATTTAGTTTGTAAACATTTATGTGATTTCAAGTTGTAATTGTATTTTTGTCTATTTGTGTCAGTTGTAAAGTTTAGTTAGGATTTATGGTTTGGAAAGGAAGACTTTGAAGTGAAGAAAAAGAAGATTTGGCTGCCCAGGAGCAAACACCCGACCGGGTATAATACTTGACCCGGTCGGGTAAGAAGTGAAAAACGAAAATGCAAAGAAAGTGCATGGCCCGGTCGGGCCCACTACCTCACCCGGTCGGGTGAGAAGTGACCGGGGACAACCCGGTGTGCAAAGATCACCCGAACGTGTAGAAAATCCAATTTTTGCACTCACCCGGTCGGGTCCCATACCCGACCCGGTCGGGTCAGACATGACCCGGAACACCAGAACATGCTGAAGATCACAAAAATTTTGAAAAAATCTGATTTAGACCAAACCCGGTCGGGTCCCTCACTTGACCCGGTCGGGTCTGACTTGACCTGGACAAATTAACGTGCTGGAACAATGAAACGTGGGAGATTATCTGATTCTGACCGGTACCCGGTCGGGTATGTACCTATACCCGGTCGGGTACCCGGCCAAAGGTGTTGAAAAACACCTATAAATAGCACTCTTTTTCTCCTCTTAAAAGAATCCCTTCTTCCATTCTCTTTAGCTCAGTTTAGAATAGCATTTCTTTATATTTTTCTAGCTATGTTTAGTCTCCAAATGAGGAGCTAAACTTCCATTCTTGGTGTTGCTCTTGAAGCTTGTTGATTATTAAAGTTGTGAGTTATTTTCTTAAACTTCTTTCCTTGAATATTAATTAATAGTTCTTTCCTTAATACCATCTCTATATTAATGTTGGGGAGTGTTGCTAAGATGACAATTAGTTAACATCTCGACATTAGTTAGAATGGTATTTTCTTCCTCTATATTAATATTGAGGAGTGTTGCTAAGATGACAATTAGTTAACATCTTGATATTAATTATAGTAGGATTCATCTTCATTAATAATATTCTTCCTTGAATATTAATTAATTCCTACTCTTATTTCATATTAATATTTTGAACATTACTTAAAGGATCAACTAGTTTTGTTTCATATATTAATTATTACTAGAAATGATCAACGAACCGATGGTTAATCGTTGATGGTTTCACAAGTAAGTAACTTCGGTTTATTAATGCACGGTCGTGGTTAATAAACTTAAGAGGGATTAATTTTGTTGGTTAAACCGAAACCGCTTGTGTTGAGGTTATCAATCTCAATTGATTTCATCAAGGAGTTAGAAAGATTAAAAGCTACTATTAAATCGGTATAAGGCTTTGTTCTATATTTGATTAATAGTAAGGGTTATTAATGAACGGTCGTTGTTAATAACTGTCCTCGATGAAGTGGATATACTCCCCAATTGAGTATTCGAGAGGGAATAAGTTATAGATATAACAATGATCGACTAAAATATATCAACAAGTGGAAAGTAGCAATGCCAAGTCCTTTTTATCTTTGAATTAAACACATATAGGTTGTTCATCTTAGTTCTTAATTAAAATTAAATCACTCAATCCAAATCTCCCCTTTTAGTTACTAAGTATCATAAAAAGAGAATTATTCCTTTCCCTGTGGATACGAACTCTACTACACTATACTACGTATAAGTGTTTAGTATTGAATTTATTTTGACGCACCGTGACAAAGTGCTCGTCAAATTTGGCGCCGTTGCCGGGGAAAGGCAATTATTTTTCTTTCTATTTTATTTCAAAGAAAAATCAAAAAAAAATTATATATAAAGATTTCTATTTTGGCTGAGCTTTGTTTGAGTATATGGTTAAACACCGATCTATAAACCAAATCACCTACCAAACAAAGCCCGAAACAGAACAAGCCTTCGAGAGGTTCAGGAATCTATTTCCGAATACTTCTTCGGAGGAATCATCAAGTGCTAGTTCTCATTCTAGTGAATCCGAAGAGTCCTTTCACATGGCTCTTGAAACAAGAACGTTAAGGGAGCTAACGGCTCCGAATCTAAATCAACAACCCTTATGTATCACTTTTCCAACTCTTGATACGGGGGTCACATTCGAGCTAAAATCTGGGCTCATTCATCTACTTCCCTCTTTCCATGGCTTACGAGGGGAAGATCCAAATAAACACCTGTAAAAGTTCCATATTGTGTGCACAAGCATGTGCCCTAATGGCGTGTCCGAGGAGCAAATCAAGCTGAGAGCCTTCCCATTCTCTCTCAAAGACACCGCCAAAGATTGGTTATTTTATCTTTCCTCGGGGAGCATCAATACATGGGCTCAAATGAAGAAGAGCTTCCTTGACAGGTACTATCCCGCATCTATCTCTTCAAGTCTCAAGAAGCAAATCAGCAACATTGAGCAAGCAGACAATGAGACCTTGTATGAATATTGGGAGCGCTTTAAAAAATTATGTGCTAGTTGCCCATATCATGGATATTCAGAACAAGATCTCATCCTCTACTTCTATGATGGACTTGTTGATCAAGATAGACGCATGGTGAATGCGGCATGCGGAGGGGGTATTGTCAACAAAACCCCTTCTCAAGCAAGAGACCTCATTTCGGAGTTGGCCGAAAACTCGAGACATTACAACGGAAGGTCATCATCGAGACGAGTCATGGCAGCGGAATCCAACAATTCGTTGGAAAGTCAAGTAGCCGGCTTGACTTCTTTGGTTAAAGATTTCCTTTTAAATCCAAAAACCCAAGAAGTCAAGGTCTGCGGCATCTGTTCCACGCAAGGGCATCCCACAGATTCTTGCCCAACGCTACAAGAAGAGAACTCCGAGCAAGTCAATGCTTTGGGGTTCCAAGGTCAAAGGAGGTACGATCCTCAAGGAAATACTTACAACTCGGGATGGAGGGATCATCCGAATTTAAGGTACGGAAATTCTCAAACAAATCCTCCCCCTCAACAATACAAACCCCAAGGCCAAACATCGAACTCGAGTATGTCCACCGAAGACATGATTCGAGCGCTGGCCGTTAATATGGGAACAATGCAGCAAAGCATGGGGCAATTCCAACAAACAATGATGCAATTCCAACATGAAACCAAGTCGAGCATTCAAAATTTGGAAACTCAAGTTAGCCAAATTTCAAATGCCGTAAGTCGACTTGAAGCAAAAGATTCGGGTAGGCTCCCCTCCCAAACTGAGCAAAACCCGAGACAACATGTCAATGCAATCATGTTGAGGAACGGTAAAGAATTGCAACCACGGGAAGTTGAGGAGGAGAAGCGAGAGGTTGATCTTGAAGAAGGCTTCCAACAAGAAGAGGAGAAGCCAACGAAGACTAAATTCCCTCCACTGTCATCATATGAACCACTCCCTCCATTCCCTGAGGCATTGAAAGACATGAGGAAGCTGAAGAATGATCGGGACATCTACGAAACATTCGTCAATTCTGAGGTAAACATCCCACTCTTCAAACTGATCAAAAGTGTTCCCCGTTATGCAAAGTTCTTAAAGGAACTATGCACAATGAAAAAGAAAAATAAACTGGAAGGGAAACAAAAAGTTGAAGTAAGTGAACGTGTCTCGGCCATTTTTAAAAAGAAACTCCGTGAGAAATGTAGCGATCCAGGCATGTTCACTATTCCTTGCAAACTAGGGGATACCTTATTTTCTAAGGCCTTGTTGGATTTAGGAGCGTCAATAAATGTCATTCCTTTTTCCTTATATAAATCCTTACAACTCGGCCCACTACATCAAACTGGTGTAGTGATTCAACTAGCGGATCGGTCTAATACTTACCCGAAGGGTGTAGTAGAAGATGTGCTAGTAGAAGTAGAAAATTTGATTTTCCCTGTTGATTTTTATGTTCTGGAAATGGGAGATGATAACCAAACTACACCCATCCTCTTGGGTAGGCCTTTTCTGAAAACCGCAAAAACAAAAATAGACGTGGCTAATGGTTCATTAACTTTAGAGTTTGATGATCAAAAGGTAGAATTCAACATTTTTGATTCTACGAAAAAACAAATTCAAGACCAATCTCTTTGTGCTCTAAATGTTTGTGAACCACAAACCCCGAATATTTTTGTTGAGAAGAAAAATGAGAATATCAAACTTTTTGAAAAAGAAGAATTATTCAAATTTTCAAAGAGAGAATGGATCCCACCTGGGATTGAAGTGATACCGGAAAAGAAATCCCGGCCTTACTGGAGAAGGCCAAAAAGGAAAAATGAAACAAGGGATGTTCACGATCCCACATAAAAACAAAAAAAAAAAATATATAAACTAAAAATAACGTCGTGCCGCGACATTAAATCAAGCGCTTCTTGGGAGGCAACCCAAATCTTTATTTTTAATTTCATTTTTTTTCTCAGTTCGTGTGTTTTAATTTTTTTCAAAAAAAAAAAAAAAAAAATTGAGCCTGGGCTGAAACCCGGCCGGGTATCCCATCAGCCCGGTCGGGTTTACTAATAAAAAAGGAACACCCGGGCACAAGGCCACCGGGTTGCTAGCAAAAACAAAAAAAAAACATATACCCGACCGGGGCCTTCCACAAACCCGACCGGGTATGCACATATTTTTGGCTCAGAACACACTGGAATGCATACCCATTCGGGTATTTCTGAAACTCGGGCGGGTACGAATTTATTTTTTAAAAATCATAAAGACCCGACCGGGTACCATAAAGCACCCGACCGGGTACTCATTCCAGTAGGGACTGGATAGCAGAACAAGTTACACCTGACCGGGCACACCACTTCACCCGGCCGGGCTACCGAACTCAAAACTTTCTGCCAGGGCAAATAGCGTTCACCCGACCGGGTGAACTACCCCACCCGACCGGGTGAACGGGAAATCAGCACTTTACCAGGTCGGGCTCACCCCTTCCCCTCCCACTTCTTCTTCCTCCCAACTCCAAAATTCCCAAAATCCACCATTTTCAAACACCCAAACCTTCGTATCTCCCCATTTCCTTAACCAAATCCACTAAAAAACCCCATTTTCTTCATCTCCTCACTTCCCTCTCCATCTCTATACCCATAAAATCCCCCCAAACCCTCCCAATCAACAAAACTCAAAAAACCCTACCCAAAATTCGAAATCCCCATTCTTGGACATTCAAGGTCCGAAATCTCCCCAAAAATCCTCAACCAATACCATATTCCTACTCTCCTCACCATCCTCTTCAACCCCATACCCATAAAAGCCATCCAAATCCCACCCTACCCCAAAGTCCGAAAATCACAAAAAAAATCCAAAAAGTTTTTTTTTTTGAACTTCAATGGCTCCAAGAAAGTCAAAAGCCTCTTCCTCAAGGGGAAATCGAGCTATCCCATCGGTAGCGGGCTATGAGAGCGTGGAGTTTGCTACGGAGGCTCAACGGAACAACTTCATCAACCAATCAAAAAGGGAGGTAAAGCAATCCCGTTTTATGTGCTTAACTACTTTAGCGCTACTATGGATTGATACTGTGATGCGTGACATATTTGCAAGAATTGGAATATCTAGAATGTTTGAAATGCAATATGTGACATATCCTCATTTGGTGTATGAATTTTTTAGCTCATTTGCGTATACCAAAGATGTGAATGATCATGCAAATGACATAATCACCTTTCGTTTACTAAATGAGGATCGTTCATTAACCAAACGAGAATTTGTTCAACATTTTGGTCTCCCATGGTTTGATGAAGCACGTACATATGATTCTCTTGTGGGGTATGAATTGTGGAGAAGAATGACCGGCAAGAATGTGGTTGATCTATCTAAATTAAGTGTGAATCGTGTGCAACATCCGGTCTTCCGACTATTCTTAAAATTTTGCTCAAATTGTTTCCTCGGAAGACCGAATAATCATCACACACGTATCTGGGATGTGTGTGTTCTAGCACAAGCTGTTTTGCCGGGTCCAAATCAAGTTGATGTTGCCACCATCTTATGGACTCATTTCAACAACGTGGCAACATCAACAGGACCAATTGCTATGGGGGGCCTCATCACACATCTAGCCACTTTATATGGTTTTATAGACCCCGGCCCCATCACCTCAAGACACCTTATTTGCACTGAATGGCTTTTACAAAAGACGTTAGACTTGGTCCCCTCGCACACAACACCAACTGGGGCACACATCTATAATTGGCGCATTCTCCCACGCACTTCCATCTACCTCCAGATACCCTCAGCCGACGTCCCCCTGGATATCATCAATCACCAAATCGGGGATGGTCATCACTATTGTCTTCCCGGGGCAATCCCGGATCATTATGAAGAACCCATCCACGATGAAGATGATGAAGAACCCCCAATCATACCCGCACAACCACAACCTCAAGCATTCCACTACACACCTTTCGAGCAACAAATGCTCGATAACATGGTCACGCTCAACCAGAGCATTGTGAGGATAGAAGAGCAGCGGCAAGCAGACTGGCGTAGGTATGAGGAAGACAGACGGAGATCTGAGGAGGATCAGCGTAGAACCTTTGGTCCGATATACTCATATATAGCACACCAGGGCTCCTTTTCCTCTATGACCACTCCACCTCCTGCACCATCATGGTATGACCCCTCTCAGTGGGATTTCTTTGGAGGATCGAGCTCCGGTGGTGGAGGCTACGATGGTGGTTATGGCGGGGATCACATGGATGAGGACGGACACCAAGGTGGAGGTCTAGGCGGACACTAGGGACAGTGTCAGATCCTAAGTGTGGGGGTGAAGAGATCTTCCCGGTATGTTCACATTCACACTCTTTATTCTTGTTATCTCAAAAAAAAATGAAAGCTTGTTGAGTTGAAAACCCACAAAGGGCAGCTTAAGCAAAAATAAAGCAAAAATAAGAGTGAGTTTGTGAGATTTGAAAAAAAAAAAAAATAAAAAATAAAAAAAAAATAAAAATAAAAATAAAAAAATGTGGGAAGCTGGGTTGAAAACCTGAAAGGGCACCTAGGCAAAATGAGAGAATGAGAGAAAGTTATTTCTTTTGATTTTGCAGGATCCTGAGGGCGATTACTATTGAGAGTTCGGATTGAAATTGAAGACCCATCTTTACTCTTTTTGTTTTGGAGATACTTTATGTATTTGTTATAAACACTTGTGGATGTTGGTGCTGCTACTCTTGTCATTTAGGACTTCTTGGATTTGATTTGATTTACTCGAGACGAGTAAAGGTTTAAGTGTGGGGGTGTTTGATGCACACTAATTAGTAGTGCATAATTACATGTTTTTATGTGTGATTTATGTTAATTGTTTGACGTTTTATTTAGTTTGTAAACATTTATGTGATTTCAAGTTGTAATTGTATTTTTGTCTATTTGTGTCAGTTGTAAAGTTTAGTTAGGATTTATGGTTTGGAAAGGAAGACTTTGAAGTGAAGAAAAAAAAGATTTGGCTGCCCAGGAGCAAACACCCGACCGGGTATAATACTTGACCCGGTCGGGTAAGAAGTGAAAAACGAAAATGCAAAGAAAGTGCATGGCCCGGTCGGGCCCACTACCTCACCCGGTCGGGTGAGAAGTGACCGGGGACAACCCGGTGTGCAAAGATCACCCGAACGTGTAGAAAATCCAATTTTTGCACTCACCCGGTCGGGTCCCATACCCGACCCGGTCGGGTCTCATACCCGACCCGGTCGGGTCAGACATGACCCGGAACACCAGAACATGCTGAAGATCACAAAGATTTTGAAAAAATCTGATTTAGACCAAACCCGGTCGGGTCCCTCACTTGACCCGGTCGGGTCTGACTTGACCCGGACAAATTAACGTGCTGGAACAATGAAACGTGGGAGATTATCTGATTCTGACCGGTACCCGGTCGGGTATGTACCTATACCCGGTCGGGTACCCGGCCAAAGGTGTTGAAAAACACCTATAAATAGCACTCATTTTCTCCTCTTAAAAGAATCCCTTCTTAGGTATTTTGAATTGTACTCGTTCAAATTGTATTTTGAATTCCTCTCTTCAAGGTATGTGGCTAAGATAAACTAATTGATTTAATCTTGGCCGTAGATTGAATTTTTTATTCAAGTTTTAAGTTGTTTGCCGCTAGTTCAATGCTCCCTCAATTTATGGGTTCCTTGCCTTCTTTAGTACAACAATAATACTTAATAATTTAGTGTTATTGTTCTTGTCTTTCTTGTTTAGGCGGTCAGTGGGTCCCGCGGTCATGTACTGTATATGTAGATAAGAATAGTGAACACTTTTAAATGAAATTCAGCAACCTTGTTTTTCTTAGAGAATGAAAGAAGTAGCCTGCTGATTTCTCTGAGAAATTATCAGTAGGCTAATGGCCTTTATTTTCAGTAGGCTTCTGGTTTTGTTTTTAAAATTGATTTAGTTGACTCTTTTTTCGTACCTCTTTTCTTTTTGTTTCTTTTTTGGTACATTTTTTTCTTTTTTCTTCTCTTTTTAGTACTCTTTTTTGTTTTTGTTTTTCTTGTCTTGAGTACTTCCTTTTTCAACATATAATGCAATAACATATTACAGATCAAGTGTACTTAGTCTAATACAGGGATGGCATCATCAAAACCTAATCATCAAAATCTAGGGGATCTAACATAGTGCAAAATATAACTGATATGTTAATAGAGATCGAACTAGAACTATGTAAAGATGGTCTCATTCTAATATGTTTACTGTTAAGATCTGGGGTTCCATCCTAAAAGGTCAACCTGATAGGAGGAGTAACTCAGATCTTAATATAGTGTTTAATTCTTTCAGAGATATCCGGTATGAGACTTTAACACCCCTCCTCACGACCAGACACTTCGTCTGCATCGTGCCGTCATTCATTTTTTAATCGGTTCATCATTGTCATTTTTTATAATCGTGTCATCATTTTTCATTTGGGGCCCCACACCATATTTGGCTCTGATACCATGTTAAGATCTGAGGTTACATACTAAAAGGTTAACCTGATAGGAGAAGTTGCTCAGAACTAAATATAGTGTTTAATTCTTTCAGAGATATCCGGTGTGGGACTTTAACATTTATATATGGTCGAGATGATATTGGAGGGTTATAGGGTATTTTTTATTGGATTGAAATTTTCTTATCTGGTCTGGTAAGATCTATTTAAGTCTGATCTGCTCTGAATTAGACATATTTGATAACTATGGAAGTATGATATGTTTTGATCTAGTTTGATCTATTTCCAAATCATTTCACATAAGGGCGAGCTTGTTTGTGAACAAAGGGTTGCGTAAAAGAGGAGATTGGGTTTAAAACTAATTCTAAAGCTGCTGAAACGGATTGGTTCTTTGAATCTGATCATTCAGAATTTTCAAATTATGATGTTTTGAAGCTCGACTCCTCAAGCGGTACATTCTCATGCCAGACCTTAGAGAACGAAAAATCGGATTCCCATGTGAATGATCGGGGATTTATGAGAATTTTGCACTAATCAGAAATCTACAATAAGGCATTGCTGGGATAACTATTTGTCTATGGATAATAAGAACGTGTATGCAAATTAAAACTTACATAAAGAGAATCAAAATTCACACTATATGAAGATGCAATATCAAGATTGCGCCAAATGGTGATGCTTTTCGGCAGGGCTTAAGGTTGGTCTTTTCCGTGAATTTTACTTTATTCCCCTTTCCCTTTTGATTTCTTTTCATTTCAGCTTGTACTTTTGTTGTCATGTTATCTTTAATAAAATTATTTCTTCTCTTAAAAAACATTGATAATATCCATGATCATATGATTCATATATATATATATATATATATATATATATATATATATATATATATATATATATATATATATATATATATATATATATAGGAGCGGTTCCGGTAAGAACGGATCTTAGGAGAGAAATGAGAACGGATCTGGATCGTTGGATTGAATTATGTGGAACTGAATTGTGCATTTGGTGAAACTGAAATGTGCATTAGATGATATTGAAATGTGCAGAATTAAAATTTAAACTCATATGTGCATTAGGTGAAACTGAAATGTGCAGAATTAAAATTTAAACTCATATGTGCATTAGGTGAAACTGAAATGTGCAGAATAAAAGGTACAAAAATAACATCACATCGTACCTTTTATTCTGCACATTTTAGTTTCATCTAGTGTACATTTCAAATTCACCTTATGCACAATTTAGCTTCACATAATGTCACTACATTGTACCATTTGTGCTGCACATTTCAATTTCACCTAATACACATTACAGCTTCATCTAATGCACATTGAATTTCACATAAAACAAATCTAACGGTCCAGGTTCATTCTCATTTCCCCCCTAAGATCATGTTCTTATTTGAACCAAAACCTATATATATATATATATATATATATATATATATATATATATATATATATATATAGGGATTGGTTCCTGTGAGAAAGGAACCTCATGAGAGAAATAAGAATAAGATCTAACCATTGATTAACTAAATCAAATGGCTATATTTAATCTTAAATCTCTCTTCCCCCACATTTAGTGTCCAACGTGTGTGTAAAATTGGTAAGAGTGCAACATTATATTTAATGAAGGGTATAAAGGTAATGGTCATCCTATGTGATTGCCATGAATGTCACGTAAGAACTTCACCATATATGGAAAACTTCCTAAACATTATGATAATTAATAACTTCTCATAATTAACGTCATTAATTTTATTAAATGATTCCTTAATTTCCATTTTCAATTTGATATTCTATCAACAAAATCAGACAACCCACATTAATCAATATCTAATTTGTGCATAATTTTGACCCGTGAGAATACATTTTATCATTGCAATTACATTCAGATTATAATGCACATTTGTTATTAAAAAGGATGCACTTTTGAAAAAAATAGATCATGAGCGATCATATACGTAGTACTAAATATGAAACATTAAATGATATAGGTGCACTGTATTTAAACTAGGGCTGGCATTTTGAACCAAAAAACCGAAAACCGAACCGAAAATAACCGAATCGCTTTAGAAAAAACCCGAATCGGACCGAACCGAATGAAATTGGGACCCAATAATCAGGACCGAAAAAAAATCGGTTCGGTTTCGGTTTATGTTCACAAAATATCGGTTCGGACCGAACCGAACCGACATCTTTATATTACTAATAATAATTGTTATTTATAATAATAATAATAATAATTAATGACGTTTACTAAGGTATAATATCAAACCGCGTATGTTTCTCACAAACTTGACGTGTAGCCGAGTTGGTCTGCAAGCGTTATTCCTTCTAGGAAACGTCGTAGGTTCGAATCCCACCTATTTGCTACACTTTTGTTTTTTTAGAATTTGGTTTCTTTCCTATTCTATTTTATCCCACACCGGAAATTGAGTAGCTCCCCACTCCAAAAACTTCAATATAAGCTACGTCCCCTTGGTATAGAAGGCCAAGATACGTTATGGACTTTCATCGGGCTAATGAGGCTCATATATTGGCAAGTTCCAATGGGCTTGAGTCTATTAAATATTAGTTCGAATTTTTTTCTTTCAATTAGGTCGGTTTTTTTCGGTTTCCGGTAAACCGAACCGAAAAAATCGGGTACCAAAAATCGGTACTCGTTCTTAAAACGGTTCAGTTTTGGTTTTAATAATTTGGTAAACCGAGTTATCGGTTCGGTTCGGGTATATACTGAATCGGTTCGGGTCCCGAACCGAATCCAACCCTAATTTAAACATATTACAATTAACCCAATACTTTACATAGATGCATAATACAGTGTATGTGTAAAAAAATTATTTATATGTAATGTGCACTACATATAATTGGAAAATGCAAATATATAATGAGTGACAATGTGCTTATGCATGTGCCTAACATACAATATCTTTTTTTAAGAATGCACTTCAATGTACAACTAAATGCATATTAAGAGCATCTCCAATGCTAATACGTTAACGATGCATACGTGGCATGTGAGATAACCAATCAAAAAAAAAAAAAAATTAACATATCTCTCTCCTTATATAAAAGACCTTATATCATTTTGGTAAGTTTTTGTTCACAATGTCAAACATAATGTCTAGATGTAGACATTGTGGTTGACATTGCAGAGTAAAACTTACCAAAAAAACACAAAAGACCGTGAAAAGACAGAGAGAGAAATGTCATAAGATCAATCTTTTGTGTCTATCTCTCTCATGTCACATGTGCACCGTGCACTAAAAAATGCAGTATTAACGGTGAAGCTATTAATTAGAGAACTGCATCATGTGCATCCCTCGCCCATAGTTAGTGCAGATGTTTGTGTGTTAGTTAGCACTGTCTTGTATTATCAAATAATTACCAAACAATATTGCATCGGAAAGGAGAAAAGTGCAGTATGCAAACCAGTTTAGTGCACTATCGTATACAACACGTAGCACTATCGTATACAACCGGATGTTGCACACGATTCACACTTAATTTAGATAGATCAACCACATTCTTGCCGGTCATTCTTCTCCACAATTCATACCCCACAAGAGAATCATATGTACGTGCTTCATCAAACCATGGGAGACCAAAATGTTGAACAAATTCTCGTTTGGTTAATGAACGATCCTCATTTAGTAAACGAAAGGTGATTATGTCATTTGCATGATCATTCACATCTTTGGTATACGCAAATGAGCTAAAAAATTCATACACCAAATGAGGATATGTCACATATTGCATTTCAAACATTCTAGATATTCCAATTCTTGCAAATATGTCACGCATCACAGTATCAATCCATAGTAGCGCTAAAGTAGTTAAGCACATAAAACGGGATTGCTTTACCTCCCTTTTTGATTGGTTGATGAAGTTGTTCCGTTGAGCCTCCGTAGCAAACTCCACGCTCTCATAGCCCGCTACCGATGGGATAGCTCGATTTCCCCTTGAGGAAGAGGCTTTTGACTTTCTTGGAGCCATTGAAGTTCAAAAAAAAAAACTTTTTGGATTTTTTTTGTGATTTTCGGACTTTGGGGTAGGGTGGGATTTGGATGGCTTTTATGGGTATGGGGTTGAAGAGGATGGTGAGGAGAGTAGGAATATGGTATTGGTTGAGGATTTTTGGGGAGATTTCGGACCTTGAATGTCCAAGAATGGGGATTTCGAATTTTGGGTAGGGTTTTTTGAGTTTTGTTGATTGGGAGGGTTTTGGGGGATTTTATGGGTATAGAGATGGAGAGGGAAGTGAGGAGATGAAGAAAATGGGGTTTTTTAGTGGATTTGGTTAAGGAAATGGGGAGATTCGAAGGTTTGGGTGTTTGAAAATGGTGGATTTTGGGAATTTTGGAGTTGGGAGGAAGAAGAAGTGGGAGGGGAAGGGGTGAGCCCGACCTGGTAAAGTGCTGATTTCCCGTTCACCCGGTCGGGTGGGGTAGTTCACCCGGTCGGGTGAACGCTATTTGCCCTGGCAGAAAGTTTTGAGTTCGGTAGCCCGGCCGGGTGAAGTGGTGTGCCCGGTCAGGTGTAACTTGTTCTGCTATCCAGTCCCTACTGGAATGAGTACCCGGTCGGGTGCTTTATGGTACCCGGTCGGGTCTTTATGATTTTTAAAAAATAAATTCGTACCCGCCCGAGTTTCAGAAATACCCGAATGGGTATGCATTCCAGTGTGTTCTGAGCCAAAAATATGTGCATACCCGGTCGGGTTTGTAAAATTAAAATAAACTCCCGTATATAAATATACTACTCCCTCCGCTCCTATTTTATCTTCCAAATTGGTTTGGCACACAATTTAAGATAGTGGGTATTGTGTGGTGGAGAGTTGTGCAGAGGAGAGAAATGTGTAAGAAATGTTGTGAGGCACAAATTCTTTACTAAAAAGGGAAAGTGGAAGTTTTAATTGGAACGGATGAAAAAGGAAAGTTGGAAGTTTTAATAGGAACGGAGGGAGTAACTCTTACAAATAAACTCACATATAGAAATGTTTGTAAAACCATATACACTATTAATGCCGTTATATTTGTATTTGATGCAATCAGAATATATTCATCATCAATCATTCGTATTGTCCAACTAATATTTCTAATTAGTGGCACATTATTATTTTGGCAAGACGTATGATTGATATGTAATTATTACTGTAATAACTACCTAGCACATTATAATGGGTGTATCCATGACGTAAAAGGAGATAAATGCAGCAAGAAAACACGGAATAATTTGGGGGAGCTGAGGAGTGGAAATGATTTCAAGGATTGATTTTATTGATGAAGACAAAAACAGAACAGTCATGCAAATATGAGCAGTGATGCAAAAGGCAGAACACTATTTAATTAAAGATATGCAATTACAAGAGGTGGTTATGCTTTCCAAAAAGGAAACCATCATTACATTGATGTAGATAAAATGAGAAATTGTGTGTAGAAAAATGTTTGGTGTAATGTGTACACCTTTTGTGTACACATGTCTGTCTCCGGCAGATAAGTTGTCTATCCATAGATAACTCTGTAGAGTTGTCTGTGGACAGACAACCCTTCTGTGGATAGACAACTTGTCTGTTGGAGACAGACATGTGTACACAAAAGGTGTATACATTTGGTGTACACTAAGCAAAGTTGTTGTGTGTATCATGGTATACACGCTATTTTTTACACGGGCATATAAATAATTGAAGCAAAAAATCTGCATTTTTTTGATAAATTGTTTATATACTAACACTATAAAAAAGTACGAGATTGGCACGAATTTATCGATGATTTCGTGTCAACTAACTCATGTCAAATTGTTTTTGGCACGGATTCGACGTATCTCTGCCAAAATCTCTATCAATTTTGAGAAATCACTTCAAAAAATCTCTGTCAATCATGTGTTTTTTTGTAGTGTAATCTAAATAAATGACTAGGAAATATGTACAAAAGTCGTGTAAATAGTTTGTAAAAAAAATCTTCAGATGAGAGTGACTTTCAATGCGGGTCTTGTTACTAAGGTCTCCGTAATTCTCTATCCTAGAATAAAATTTATAGTGATTTAAAATGTGTCAAATCTCCTTTGTTATAATCTTTCATGCGCAAAACCACTTTCAATAACAAATTTAATGACCAAAAAATTAAAACTTATTAGTACTTTTACATAATGTATAGATGAAATGATTCCAAATATATAACTAAAATAAAAGTAGTGGACAAAAATTTGACCCTCGTAATTGTAGTAACTTTAGTGACTACAATTGTCTTCAAATGTTATATCACAGTCAGTGACGGACCCAGAAAATCGGAGTTACGGAGTCCCTACCCTTTTATATCTCTAATATGTAATTAATACGTAGTATAAAACTAAGGTCGTTTAGAAAATGAATTGACATACATAACCGTTCGTTTAGAATTTAATAATCGTTCGTTTAGAAAAATAATATTTATGTCACAGATAGAAAAATAATATCCTATCATTATAGTATGTTTATTCCAATAAATTTCTAAACGAACGGTTATTTATGACACTTTATAATAATAAATAGGGAAAATAACTTTAAACAATACAAACTATCTTCGATGAACCAATAATAATATATACTTTAGTGTAGAACAAAAACAAAATATAATGGAGTCACTTTTTTTTAAAAAATCCACTAATTTAAGACATTAAAAACTAATATCGAACCAATAAATAATATTCGAAAATATGCTCACTAACTTTATATTTTGATACCATTTTTTTATGAATTAAATGACTAATGTTATAGTAAAGAATTGCTATGTATTAGTGTTAGTACTATTTATGTTGTTTTCCATTGCCAAAAAAAGTTGTTTTCCTTAATATATTGGGGAAAAACAAAAAGGTCGTTTAGAAAATGAAGTGACATAAATAACCGTTCGTTTAGAAAATTAATAATTGTTCGTTTAGAAAAATAATATTTATGTCTCAGATAGAAAAATAATATCCTATCATTATAGTATGTTTATTCCAATAACTTTCTAAACGAACGGTTATTTATGGCACCTTATAATAATAAATAGGGAAAATAACTTTAAACAATACAAACTATCTTCGATGAACCAATAATAATACATACTTTAGTGTAGAACAAAAACAAAATATAATGGATTCACTTTTTAAAAAAACACTAATTTAAGACATTAAAAACTAATATCGAACCAATAAATAATATTCGAAAATACGCTTACTAACTTTATATTTTGATACAAGTTTTTTATGTTTTAGTACTAACTTTATATTTTGATACTAACTTTATATGTTTTAGTAAAGAATTGCTATGTATTAGTTTTAGTACTATTTATGTTGTTTTCCCTTGCAAACAAAAGTTGTTTTTCTTAATATATAGGATAAAAACAAAAAGGGACGCCTAAGGGAATCGAACCCTGTACCTCTGTGAGCTGGAAAAATTTAAACTCAAGCATGAATCCATTGCTACGTCATCGACTTCATGTTCTTATACAGCTTTCTCCTTACATATACATTGTATTATTAATTTATATAAAATACACAAAATATATATAGGTATTTTTTTGAAAGTTCATGGGGTCCCGGGACCCGTGGGACCCTTAGTGGGTCCGTCACTGATCACAGTGACTTTAGAACTTACACATAGTAACTTATAGTTACATTTTGTCCATAAAGTTTTTGTTAATAATATTTTAAGGAAAACCTCTTTAGAGATCTTGACAAATTTACTTGCATATTCAATCATAATATTAAGAAAAGTGATTTCCAAATTGTTAAATTTTTACTTGTAGGGGGTTTTGTGCATTAATAAGTACGTAGTACTTTATTAATGCACGTTGACCGGTTAATAGTGCACAGAAAATTTTAAATAGGACGAATGGAGTATTATACGGAGTATATGTTTTCAAATATAGAAACTAAGAAAGTAAATAGAAATATCTTCATAATCTTTCAAAAAAAACATCCTCATAATCGCAGAATTCAATTCATCATATGATATAAAGTTGTGAAAATTTATTTTGGTGAATACTCCCTCCGTCCCAAAAACAATTTCTCAGTTTGACTAGCACACACATTTAGGTAGATTAAAATTTTGGTTTGACTTTCCCAAAATTTTACTGTTTTGACATTTTTTGGACACTTTTTAGCACTGTTTGGACACTGTTTAACACTGTTTGACATTGTTTGACACTGTTTTGATGTTGATAATTTGCCAAATAAGGAAGTGGGAAGAAGTGTGAAGTTAATTTTGGGACATCCATTTAAGGAAAGTGGAAAATTGTTTTTGGGACGGAGGGAGTAGAAATTTAGAATATAATTAAGTTAACCTCATAAAGAATAAGTCAATAAACAAGACAAACGTAATACGGAGAGGGATATATGTAGGGACTACTTGAGAAATCAAAGTAGCCTAATGGTTTTCTCGAACAGTCGAACTCTTTTGTGATTGTCTTGAAGAATCTCTCATTAGATCTTATTTTTCCTTCAATTCTAGCTCGCAATTTTGCATAACGAACTAACGAAGTATAACTAGAATTGTAATTTTGATAGTCGAATTAAGTCGCATGCATAGTGAAAAGATTTGTCATTATAGGTAATAATATATCCACGTAGTCTCACAATCATATAAGTATAAAAAATGATTTATATCATGCCCTAGTAGTACGTATAACATATACTACGCTCTCAATCTCTTATGATAATTATTTACTACGTAGTATGTTTTACAAAAGTACTTGTAATACGTAGTATGATAAACATTTAAGGAAAAAAGGTGCAAATAGGCTCATGTACTAACTAAAAACGGTTAAATAAGCCCTTATTTAGGAGGATCTGTCCGGTAATCGCTATTTGGGGTGGTTCCCAGTGAAATTTTTTGATAAACTTTTTTGAGCATCTTATTCATCAAATCTAGTTTACTCATACTAAATTTCAGCTAAACCTTCAATTGGGATAACATTCAAATGGATTCTTGAAAATAACTGCGCAGTTAGAATCACAGTTATCTTCAAGAATTCATTTGAATGCCTTCCCGATTGAAGTTTTAGCTGAAATTTGGTATGAGTAAACTAGACTTGATGAATAAGATGCACAAAAAAGTCATCAAAAAATTCCACCGGGAACCATCCCAAATGACGACGCCCGGACAGAGCCTCCTAAACAAGGGCTTATTTGACCTTTTCTGGTTAGTACATGGGCCTATTTGCACCTTTTCCCAACATTTAAAGATGTGTCGGAAATATGACCAAAAGCGAAGAAAATAGCGTCCCAAATCAAAAGAGGTAAAAGACCGGCACTTTTGAATCAACCACCGGCCCATGACAGGCCCGAGACCCCCAATCAGCACCGTTCACCTTGTTACCTTCACCAACGCCAGAAATTAAATGGGGAAAACACGAAGAAACTCAGTTGACTACCACGCCGGATCTGCTCAAATTTGTAAAAAAATTGGAGTAAATTCTCGTAAAAAAGTTTTGAAATTCTAAAATAGGAGTATCATGTTTTTATTCCCTAAATAGGAGTAAATTTATGCAAAGTTTGGCATTACTAGGCTATTAAACATGACATTTTTTTTTTCAAACTTGGCAGATTACTCCTATTCAAGGAATAAAAAACATGATACTCATATTTTGGAATTTCAGAACGTTTTTGCTCCTATTTAGAGCAATTTCTAAAAAAATAACTGACGTGGAAGATATTTGATGTGAGTTTCTCGGACTTAAAATAAATGTGAATAGTATAGGATATAAGTACGAGTATCGTCTCCGTAGGGACGGAAAAGGAAATTAAGTGCTAATTAATTTCACGATTTAAATTAAATAAATTAAATGTGAATGTGCGAGTTGGTTTGAGAAAATAAATTAGGTTGGTTGGATCTTACAAATTAATGACAAGTAGGGGATAAGGTTCGATTCCGGGGAAACTATACTTTGGGACTGGTCAAACTTGATTACATGAAAATTATTTAAATGAACAACACTATCAATACCAAATTCTTACCGCTCTGACGACGTACATCAAGTACAATGATTTAGATAAGCTTCTAAATCATATTGTTGCCAAAACATCCTAACCGTGCTAATCCCTTAACAAGTGCTAAAGTGTGTGTAAAAAATTAATGTCCTAGAGCAATGTGAATCTCTCTTAAAGTATTTTATTATGGGCAATTATAATCCTAGAGATCATTTCAGGTAATAAAAGTTAACAATAAATTATTCATAGATAATTTAAATAATAATCATGCAATTAATCCATTAGGAACAAAATCTAGATCATATGACGCTCCTTCATCAATCTCAAATCCTTAAATAAAATCACTCACAATTCATAATAGAATTAACAACAGAATAAAAAAGTAAGAATTATTTGTCATTAAGTGAAAGAAAAACTTACAAACAATCCCACAATTCTAAAGATTCAATGCGGAACAACAATACAAATTAGGTCACAGGCTTGTCTCTAAACTCTCACACTCAAACATGAGTTTATTGCCTGTTTAAATACGCAAAGATCATAATGGGGGGGGGGAGGTCATGAACACGACCATGCTCAGCTCGAATGACCATGGGCACAACGACCGTGCTCGCACTCAATATCCCGCTTCTTCGCCGCGTGCATTGCGTGCACATCTCGTGCGCACTCTTATGAGAGCGCAAAATCTTGTCTTTTTTAATTTAAAGTTTCTTTTTTTTATGATGTTTTTATAGATTAAGATCTTATTAAGCTTTTTATTATAAATCATCATCATCTATCATAAATGAAAAATGTTTTTCTTATTAAGATTAGGTAAATTAAAGGTATTATAAGAAAAGAAAGCAAAAAATGACACCTATATGGGAAGTATAAACATTGTAATCCTATAAATAAATAAATATTTGCATTTTGAGATTTTATTATTCTAAATAAAACGCTTTCGATCAGGATGGTCGCCCCCTTAGCTCGATCCCACGTACCATGCACGTACATGTTTGTCCCTCTCGCTCTCTACGAGCTGAAGCTAGAAAGAGAGACCCATCCGATCGACGGCATAGAGAATATATACATACATACGTGCGCAGTATATATAATTGCGTGATAGAGTAAAATATATACTCCGTATTATATATATATATGTATATACTAGCAGGCAGCAGCTAGCTTCAATCCTCAATCCTCAATCCTCATCATATACAGTACATATATATAGAGCGAGAGAGAGATGGGGAATGAGGAGAGGAGCTTGGTGGTGGTGCAGCGGTGGTTGAAGATGCATGCAAAGCCATACATCGGCGTGGTATTCTTGCAAGTTAGCTACGCAGCCGCTTCACTAGTTTCAAAGGCAGCACTCAATCAGGGAATGAACCATTACATTTTTGGTGTTTACCGGAATCTCATCGCCGCCGCCGTCTTTGCTCCCTTTGCCGTACTCTTTGAAAGGTCTCCTTTCTTCTTCATTTCCACTCCTCTTACCTTAATTTCTCTCCGGGAGCCATGCATATGAAAATTGGGTTTAAAAGGATCGAAGAACTGATCTACACTAGCTAGAATCATGGTGTACGTGCAAGTCTCGGGCACCCTAAATTTTTCTCAACTTTTTAAATCAATGCAAATTATTTTATTTTATTTTTCATGATTTAGCCAACCTCATATTTATTTTATCTAGTATAATTACTCTTTAATCCGATTCAATTTTAATCAGATTTCTAGATCGGTCCACATCGGTCAAACTGGGTTACGTTGGGCTAGTGCAAAAAAAGAAATTGGAAAAATATGAATGCAATTTTATGGAATATAAAAAGGAACAATGGATCTACACTAGCTAGGACTATGGCGGCGTGCAAGTCCAGTGCATTCTAAATATTTCTTAATTTTATTGTAAATTTTATTTTTCATTTACTGAACTTGATATTGATTTAATTCAGATTTCTAGATATGTGTGTGCAGTGGCGCATGCGGGGGCTCAAACTGGGCTTGACTAGTAGAAGAAAGAATTTGAAAAAAAATTAACAAAACATATTCAGTAATATTTAAAGTTTTTTTTTTTTAAAAAAATATAGACACTTCTGTAGTGCCATTTTATCTAAAGAAATTGCTTCAAATATGAATAAATTAACTTCTAGACAAAGTGCACAAAAATGAGTAATAATCATGTTTTGTTACCAAATTAACAGTTATTTAATCATATCAAAAGTATAAAACGTGCCCAATAAGGAGTTAATTAGTCCAATATATTTTAAAATAAAATAATGATGATCATATTTATACTCTTTGTCTAGTTTTTAGTTTTATTTAAGTATTTTCTCTTTCATCCTACATAGGGTTGTTTCTTTCACGTTTTTGTTTACGTTTATATGTGCTGTCTTGCATGCTTTGCTGACGACTAGAAAACCTTTGTTTTATTAAAAAGAAGGCCAACAAAATTAAACTTATCATTTTTTGAACGCTTTAAGATTGATACAAGACAATAAAATCCGTTTGTTGATGATATGCTAAATAATAAGCACTCTTTTTTTAACACGAAAAAGATATCGTGAAGTATTGGAAATGATGGGGTACTTTGATTATATATATTGCTATTGCTATATATAGAGTTGTAGACGCTGGTACGCACCACCATCACACAATCACACGTATAAATCGTGTTTTGCCTGAATAAATTAAACAATCTTGTGTCATAAATATGATATATGCAAGTAGTGGTGTAAATTAAAAGATATTGTCACAAAAGTACTTTCGTAAACAATGAGGGGACAATTTAAATAGGACTAAAACACATAATTCAATTTCTCAAGTAAGATTAGTATCTCATCTTTTTCCTGAACTGTAGGACTCATTGATCGACATTTAAAATAAAAGAGAGAATTCCCAAAATAAGAGCAAAACATAGGCAAAATGCAAAAATAGGAGTACCATGTTTTGAATAGGAGTAACTTTAGTGTTTGGACAAGTATACCCCTACCCAAGCTCCAACAACTTTTAATTAAATGTTTAATTCATAATAAATTCGAAAAAAAAAAACAAAAAATCGTTCAAAAATAATTAAAAAAAATTATAAAATATTAATAAAATAAAAAAATTAAAAAAAAAACTTTTTAAAATTTTTTATTTTTAAAAAAAAATTAATAAAAAATAGTAAAACTCCATAAAAAAATTAAAAAAATATGGATGCCTTTCCCACCGCTTGTACTACCTTCCTACACTACCACCTCCGGGCGGTGAAAAAAATTTCCATTTTTCCTAAAAACTGTCTTTTTTCTGAAAATGCCAAAAACATGGCATATTTCTCTTTGCGAATGCCAACATTTTCATCGTTTTCTGCCATAAATATGGCATTCGTAATGAAATTGGCATTTTTTCCCCTGGTGACTGGAGGTGGTGGTGCTGAGGCAGCAGAGATGACGGTGAATTTTATTTTATTTTTTTGAGTTTTTAAATTTAAAAAAAAATTATATTTTTTTTGAAAAATAAATAAATAAATAAATAAATAAATAAATTATTATTATTATCGAATACGTCATAAATTAATTAGGTTAGGATTAAATGAGCCATATTTTAGAATTAACTAGGTTAGGGATATTAAGGGTACAACATTAATGTTTACTCCTATTGAAGGAAGTTTTAAGTTTTACTCCTATTTGTGCAATTATGTTTATATTTACTCCTATATTGGGCAATTTCTAAAAATAAAATATAAATTCATTTCATCCTAGGCAGCAACAAGTGCAAAAACTCTTCGACTAAACTCGTATGAAACAAGTTTATAATATACGATAGTATATGACATGTATATCAAATTTATACCTTCGTTAGTCTCATTTAAAATATCATTTGTCTAAATTATACGTGACATATTCAACTCCGGTATTGTCTAAAAACGATTTACCAGTTTCCTTCTATATATATATATATATATATAGTTGAATTTCAACCCCTCTGGAACGTATAGCATATTCTTATCTTCAATATATGAGTCTGAATTACTAGTATTAATTAATTATATATGTGCAGGGAATTGAAGTGTTAACTTAAATTAGTAATAACTAATTAAAGAATTGATTAAGGCTATATTATATTTACGGTGTTTATGAATAGGAAAGTAAGACCAAGAATGACCATCGCCATCTTCTGGAAGATAATGCTACTGGCCTTGTTTGAGTAAGTTTTTGAACTCCCACATATACTCATAGTTCTATTTATTACGTTAGTTACTGACTTAAATGAGGTAATTAATTAACTTATTGCTTCAATTGTATCACTGCATGCGTGTGGGTGCAGGCCGGTTATCGACCAAAACCTGTATTACGCAGGGATGAAGTACACAACGGCATCATTTGCAGCAGCAATGTGCAATCTTCTTCCTGCCATCACATTTTTGTTGGCTTGGACATTCAGGTACATACTTCATACTTTCACAATCAACTCAAATCAATTAATTTTCATGTCCAAGTGTATAAGAGAATTCATAATAACAAGATCATCAAGTTCTTATTCATAATATATTGGTCCTGGCAAATGTTTTAAAAACCGCTAGACGCTAGTCGGGCGGCAAAGGACGCCTAAGCCGATTAGGCTCCGACTAGAGAGTAATGATTTTTTTGGCATCAAGTCATATTTATATAGTTATGCACTCATCATGTAATTCGGTAAAGCAATATAAGCAACCAAATACTTGTGATTGTTTATTCAACTTTCCCACAAAAACAGTTTAATGACTAACTGAAATAGTTCACATTATACAAAAACCCTTAAACGAAAGTTTTAGTTAAAACAAAGTTTTTTTGGTAATTAGTAGGCTTTTGTTCTTGAACCTAAACTATATTGTACTTGACTAAACCTACAAATGACATCTGAAATGATTAACTTAGTTTGATTAAGTATGAGCATTGTGAGAAAATTTCAGTCGTCCAACTTCAGACCTACAATATGTCAATATGCACAAAGTTTCAACACAGATTTACTAACATGAACTTCTAATTTATATCAATCCTTCATATGTATACACATTCAAATGATTAATCACTAAACTAATTATGTTACTCTAATCATATTTTGTAACTGTAAACAACGGTACTTCGAATTTCATAAAATTAGTGAAAATTTGATGAAAGCCAATTAACCGAATAAAGATTTAAGTGATGAAAGATTACCTCCAAAATGTGTTGGCGTTGACCAGTTGTGGTGAATGATGATAGGCTTGAAGAGGTGAACATCAGGCGGTTGCGCAGCCAAAGCAAAATCATGGGTACAACGTTAACCATTGGGGGTGCAATGATAATGACACTTGTTCGAGGGCACATTATTGAATTTCCATGGACGACGCCACACCACCAAATCCAGCAACCGGTTAGTGCAACAGCCCCACACCACGATCATCATGTCAAAGGCGCAGCTATGATCGCCGCAGGATGTTTTAGTTGGTCCTGCTTTTACATTCTTCAGGTGAAACATTCGATTCATTTGAGCAACATTCAATTCTTCGTGACCCATTCTTAAATAAATGAAACATGTTTAATTTACACAATTCATACATTATACTTTGCCTAAGTTTTATTTATTAATTTATTGTTTTTTAAATAAATATAGTTAACTTCGTCTAATTTTGGATTTTCGAAACATGGTTTTAATTTTTTTATTAATGTAGTACCGAGTATAAAATATATTAATAGCCACAGTGATGTGTTGGAAAACGTGAAGTGGAAATGTTTAATTAAAAAAATTGTGGAAGTATTTTAGTAATAAAATATAAAAAAATATATGAAAAATAGCTAAAATAGTTCACTTCAACAATTCAAGTCAATATAATTCATCCATAAAAATGACACCAACCTTACTTATTTGAATTATAACACATTTCAGCGCACATAATATAAAATTATATCTTTGATAAAATAGTTAATTGATAAGTCGCAAATAGTTGATTTGCAAATTTGACTTTTCTTATTCAAACAGTTTCATTTTTTCTCTTAATTAGGATCCCAATTTTTAATTATATTTTAATTTGGAGTTCACATTATTGAAGAGATTTCAATGTAGTTTATGAATATGTAAATTTCACTTATTAAAAATTGAATTAATAAGACCAATAGATTATATGTTGACCAAAAAAATGTTAACTTTGTAAAACAATTTGACTTTTAAAACCAATCCAAAATTAGACGAATTTAACTATATTTATTTGAAAAAAACCAATAGATTAATTTGTGGGGGGGGGGGGGGGGGGGGGTCACTAAAGTAGTGGATGAGTATACATTTATAGGCATCACATTTCCTTATTTTCGTCATATATATACTTGCCCGTATTACATATTGTATTCCAAATAGAGATTCAATTCACTTACAATGTGTTATATTTTCCATCAACGTACAGGCAATGACGTTAAAATCATATCCAGCTGGACTATCGCTGACAACTCTCATATGCACATTTGGGGCATTACAAAATCTTGTTTTAGCTCTAGTGGTTGAGCGTGGCGATCATTCTATATGGTCTATACACTGGGACATCATATTAGTGGCCTATATTTACAATGTACTCGATCATCTTATGAACAATTCCGACCTACCTTGACTCCGTATATATTATTTGAAATATTATTTGAATATGGTTGATCTAACTATATATATATATATATATGCAGGGAATTGTTCGATCTGGAGTTGTATATTATGTCTCGGGAGTAATCATGAATGAAAAGGGGCCATTTTTTGTTACTGCATTTAATCCAGTAGGCATGATTATGGTCGCCATGATTGGATCCTTCCTCTTTCAAGAGCAATTAGATTATGGAAAGTAAGTAATCACCTTAATTGCTTCTCTCTCAAACAACTTGCTTTTCTAGCTTCTCAAAGATCTTTTATTTGGATGAATCTTTTTCACCGGTATATCTAATTTAAAGTTACTGATTTTGTACTTCAACTAGCTTAGAGTTCCATTAATTGATCTTTATGCTGCAAAGCAATGTTTGCAGTATATAAGTTGTATGACTTTGTATAAAAGTAAACTGTTGATGATCTTCCAACATCTTTAATTTATGAGATGGAGGGAGTAACTTAACTGATCATTAACATGGTTTGCCCTATTCTATGTAGGGTTTTTGGAGCTCTGACTATTATTGCTGGATTATATTTAGTGATATGGGGAAAGAGTAAAGACAATAAGGCTTCTTCACCATCAGTAGAGGATGATGATATTTTACGTACTGGTATTATATCTACTAACAATGAAGATATAACCCTGAGCAAGTCTTCAAATGGAGAGATAGAAGTTGGTGATATTGCCAAAGCACATTTGGATGAAGATGTTGTCTAATGTTTAAGACAAGTTTTTAAAAATAATGTGAGTGTATAACTGTGCGCATTTTGATCAATTACATTTTGATTATTTTTATATATAGTGTAAATGCTTATGTTTTAAAAGCCCAACTACTGAACTAGGAGCTAGCTAGCAAGGATAAATGATCGGGTCACGTGACAAGCCAGCATTGGGTCTCTTAAGACTAGAGGTTCCATCATAAAAAGTCAACCTTAATAGGAGGAGTAACCCAAAGCCTTATATAGTGTTTTATTGTTTTTATACCTTTTCGGTGTGAGACAAATACTCTGACATGCTCCCTCAGCTCCAACCGGACTAGACAATATCGGAGTGTATAAGTGGCATGGGCCAAATAGACCCTTAAGAAGCTCTCCTTAATCATGAGTGCTAAACAAGCAGTCAAATCACAACCGAAGTTGGCTCTGATATAGACCCGGAGTTCCATCCTAAAAGGTCAACTTTGATAGGAGGAGGAGTCCAAAGTCTTATATACTACCTCTGTCCGACTATGTTTGGGACAAGAAAGTGTGGCATAACTTTTCAGAAAAAGTGTAATTGTGTGTTTGGTATTGAATTCATAAAGTGAATAAAGTTAGAATGAATTGTAATCACACAAATATTACCAAAAATGGTATAAGACAAACTTAATGGGATGGACGAAAAAGGTAAAACGGGACAAAGTTAGGGAGATGAAGTGAGTAATATTTTATTGTTTCTATAGTTTTCCGGTGTGAGACAAATACTCTAACAGGGTCAACCTTGAGTAAAATATACTTTGTACAATATAGAATATGCAACTTCTATAGTATCCTTAATCAGATGTCATACTTTTTCATATGAACCAATTACAATATTGCAATTGAATAATTTCAAAATAAATAAATGGTGAAAAAGTGACTTGATCCAATCAAATTATTAATAAGTACGGTACTGATAGAGTATATCTAGAGAGAAGTGAGAGCTAGAGAGAGAAGTGCAATAATATGCTTCAATAGAATGAATTTGTAACCCCTATAACTACTCCCAAGGGGAGTATTTATAGAGAAAATACGGGCTGGGCTCCCAAGCCTTGGGCTTGGGAGGCCCATTTACAACTGGACCGCTACTGGGCCGAATACAAAGCCATTAATGGGCTGTACGAATGAGTAAGTATAAAATCCGGTTCTGTGAGGTCTTCGTGGCCGACGAGGGCGTGGCCGACGAGGGCACGGCCGACGAGGGCACCCGGGTTCCTTGGGCTCAGGACCACAATCTGAGTTGGCACCTTTCCGGCCGACGGGGGTCCCTTGGCCGACGAGGGCGCCACTCTGTGTCTTGTGCTTTCTGTTCTTCTGAGTATGTGGGTCCGGGGGCTCAGACCCATATACTCCATCAGGAGTCCCCCACTCTCTAAGCTGAGATGTAGACAAAGTGAAGGAGAGTAGATTCCCGTGCTTTGGTGCTTTTGGCCGATGCGGGCCTTCCCAGGCCGTTAGCTGTTGCGGCGTTGGCGCTGTTTCCTTGATGTGTTCGTTTGGGTACGATGAGTGTCCTGCTTCAATGGTGGCCGTTGAAGGCGCGCTTTCCCTTTCTTGGACGTTGATGGTTGAAGTTTACATTTGGGCCGACGAGGCCACTGAGGTTGAACCTTGTTTCGAGGACGATGGCGTCCTTTCCTTTGGGTGGCCGATGAGGGTGTTTGCGCACTCCTTTTGGCCGTCGCTGATTGGATTTCGTGTTCTTGGCCGAAGAGCCCCTTATGGTTAACTGTTGGCAGAGGATGATGGATGTCCTTGCCTTAGGTGACCTGTTGGCCGTTGTTGATGATGTTATGTGCCTCTGGCCGATGAGGCGCCGTTGTGATACATGGACGATGTGGCCATGCTTTGTGGTTGCATTCATGTTCTTTGTATTGTTCCTTTTTGTTTTGTTGAGGCCGGTGTAGTCCCCCAGTCCCCCACTGCTTCAGGCCGAAGAGTGTGAGGGGTGAAGGAGTCGCTTTTGTTCCTGGCCGAAGCGGCTTCTACGTAGTGCCCCTGAATCCAACCCTCATGGCGATTTTCTGGCCAAGGTAACCCTGTGGGAGAACCCTTGTGCGCAGATCGCTTGTAAAGAGTTATCATCAAGGGTCGTTACGAGGGGCCAATGGCTGTGGGTTCTTTGTTCCTTTGGTTCTGTGGCCGTTACGGGCGTTCATTACGTTCCTGGCCGTTGCCATCTCCTTATTGTTGGCGTTTGTGAACTTGGCAAGCAAAAAAGGCCGTTGTAGGCGCTTGCTGGCACTTGTGAAGCCGGCAGGCGTATAGGTCGTAGAGTCTGTTTTGCCAGTGGGCTCTTGGTATGTAGGTTGGGCCTGACCCTTTGATGACGTGGTGGTCTCCCATTGGTGGCCGTTGATGTGGCCATTGGGAGGGTGCCACGTGTAGTGACCGTTGGGTGGGGGGTTCTATAAATACCCCTCCCCCTCCGACGAGAAACCTCATTTGCATTCTGAGTTGTCGAAGTGCTGGCCAAATTTCTAGAGAGATAAACTCCCAAGCTCGTTCTTCGTGTTCTTCATGTTCAAGGTTAGTGTTCATCGCAATCTTCTGTACTTTGCATACTTTGCTTCCTAGGCTAGTGATCTAGTGTTAGGCGCTTGAACACCCTTAGATCCTAAGTTATTCCCCTTAGGCTCGTAGTAGTTGTTATGATGAAGAGCTTGAACGAAGACTACTATCCGTACGACGACCAGCCCTCCACTAGGTCACTCGACTATGAGGTGCTTGAGGAGTTCGAGGAGGAGATACAACACTTAAGTCCTTACAAGTCCGGAGAGCCGGTGGACGACGAAGTTGAGGACGAGGAGTCCGCCTCATCTTCAAAAGGTGAGGACGCAGGTGCGTCCCGAGTGGTGGACGGGGATAAGCCGAAGAGAATAAGGAGGCCGAAGAGTGGGCCGGGCGTCTCCTACCTGGATCTCACAAACATCTTCCTGATCAAGCCGGAGAGCAGCGCGGCCGACTACTTGGTTGCCCAGATGTACGTGGGGCCGTTCGGGCGGGTTAGGGCACCCAGGCCGACGGACCATGTTATTCATCCGCCACCGGGATACTTTGGAGTATACTCGATGAGTTTCGCCAAGGGGCTGAGATTTCCCCTTCACCCCTTCATCACCGAATACCTTGACATGGTGGGGCTCCCTCCGGCCTTGCTGACGCCGAACAGCTACTCATTGATGGTGGGGTTTTTGCTCCGCTGTGAGGAGCTGGGCTACAGGCCGACGACGGCTCTGTTCATGAATCTGTATCAGATAGGCCGAGGAAGTCACAAAAACTGTGCGGCCTATGCTACTCTTCAACAGCTGCCGAAGAAGAGGAGCTTTACGGACTTGCCTTCGTCCATTCATGGGTGGAAGAGCAAGTTCGTTTTTGTATCCCTTGGTGAGAATGGCACTGAGTTCCCGTCTCTCGGCCATACCGGAAGGTTCAATCTGCATGACCCGCCGAGGAGTTCTATCATGGACGCTCAGGTGGAGGCGTTCCTGGAAGGGGGGCCGAGGAGCGTGAAGGACTATATCACCGAATACAAGATGACCGCCCTCGGCTTCTTAAGATACCATGTATATGGCGACAAGGAGGATGATATCCAACTCTGGCCGAGGATGACCACCACCTTCAAAGAGGCCGACGGCCCGGATTTGGGCATTCCTGCTGAGGCCGATGGTAATTCTTTCTTCGGCTCTCTTCCTTTGTTATTTGTTCTTTTGCCTTGCTAATCTGTTCGTTTTCCTTTGTGTAGATTTTTCCATGGATCGCCGTTCAATCATGGCTATTGCCAAGGCCAAGGCGGCCGAGGAGTTGGCTGAAAAGGCGGCCGAGGCGGCCAGACGTGCCGCGGCTGAGGGAGGCGGGGCTACTGCTAGTGCGGCCCCAAAGCCTGCTCAGTCCAAAAAGAAGAGGCCTCCCACTGACGGCCAGAAGAAATTGACCGAGGCCGGCCTGAACGTCACTAAGAAGACGAAGAGGGCACCGTCTCCTTCCCAGGCTACTGAGGCCGACACTCTTACCGTCCCCAGTGTGGACGATAGTGGTCCTGTTGTGGACCTCACTGCTGCTCCTAGCGATGCTGCCCAATCGCTTCCTCTCGTCCAGGAGCCACAGACGAAGAGGGCCGGCAAGGAGATTGCCGGTGCCACCTACCAGAAGATGGTGGAATGTAAGGAATAATTGTATTTAGATTTTGATGATGCTATATTAATTAGGACTGTAGAGTACCCCTTTAGAAATTATGTATTAGAATTTTCCCTTGTAAAGTTCTTAGCATATTCGACTACCAGAAGGCCTCTCTACCAGAAGTCCTCCTGACAGAAGATCTTGGTTCTCTGTCTAGGAACAGAGAACGTCAGGGTCTCTGTTACCCTTTAGAGTGACAGAAACCCTCCTGGTTCTCTGTAAGCTACCAACAACAGAAGTGCTCATGATCCTCTCTGATTCAGTTCTCTGCAAATAACACCAGAAGGTCTAACACTTGGAAGAAATCCACAAAGCCGGGAAGTCAACTTAAAGATTCCTTCAACGGCTAGGAGTATGAAACGGAAAAGCTACAGTGCTCGCATTAAATGCTCATTTAATGCTCCCCATGCTCCGTGGAGTAATTGCAGATGATTGGCCGCAATGTCAGGATTACTTTATCCCGAAATAGTAACCCGCCAACTTTACCGGGTCCTACTGGTCAAGTCAACTGCTCGCGCATTAAATGCAGTTGTCCTCCTACTCCTCCAACGGGAAGACAACGTCAGTATAAAAGATACACTACGAAGAACAACCGAACAACTTTGCAACCTTGATTCAACTTTGCTATCACATTGCTACAAGCAAGATATTCAAACTCTGAAAAGCAAAAGCCTCCTTGAGATTCAAACTCATTATCCTCTACAAGAGAAGGCAGAAGTTGGAAAAATACTCTTTCCAACTCAAGCAAAGTTCCAAGTGTTCTTCAACTCTTCAAGCTCATCACATACAAATCTTTTGTAACGAAGCCAGTTGGAGGAACCTCAGTTTCAACAGAAACTCTTCTTGCTACAAGAAGGACGTCCAAATAACTGGAGTGGTGAAGTGGTGATACTTCAAGGAAACTCAGTGAAAGGACCAGTGTTAAAGGAAGCCAGGCAGTGCATCCCAGGACACATCTAGGCTTGAAGAAGACGTGGAGTGCTTCTTAAGTTCTAGGACTAAGGCTTTGTAAACGGCAGTTTTTACAGCTTAGTGGAACAGTGGATTAGAGGAACGAGTTGTTCCTTGAACCACTATAAAAATCCCTGGTGTCGTTTACTTACTGCTTTTATTTATTGCATTTAGCTAGAACTGTATAACTCATTGGACTTGGTATCTGTGTTCAGCAGAACTTGTTCTACGAGTTAACAGAAGGCCTACTGCCTTTGCTTCTCTGAGGCTAACAGAACTCCCTACCAGAACCCCATCCGCTGCCAGTCTGTTCTTCCAACAGAACAGGCTATTCTGTAAATCTGGTACTTAGTTTAAAAAGCTAAAAACCAATACAGTCTATTCACCCCCCCTCTAGACTGTATCCAGTATAACCGGGACCAACATGGAATACCCCGTCGGCGGGGGTGTTTTTGATGACGTCGTCCTCGGCCACGATGTGCTGGCCCAGGCCATGCCGGCCAAAGATAGGGCCTACCTGAAGAGGCTCGGGGACGTGAAGGTGTACGAGGGCGGGATGGACCTCCTCGTCCAAGTAAGTTCCCCTCCTTTTGTTTGTCGTTTTTCTCGTCGTCCGGGTGGAATCATTTGCCTGAGTTTTGTTTGCCTTTTTTATGCAGGGTGCCTTCATGCTCATGGAGAGCCACAAGAGGCAGTACCGGGAGATAGCTCGTCTGAAAGAGCTGGAGCAGAAAGCTGCCTCGGACGATGAGGCGGTAGCTTGCTTGGATCGGCTCCGGGAGGATGCAGAGGCCTTGAAACAGAGGGCCGACGAGGCCGCCGCAGCCAGGGACGATGCCCTGGCCAAACTCGAGGAGAGCCAAAGGGCGCTTGAGGCCGAGAGGCGCAAGAACGATGAAGCCGTGAAGGCGAAAGCTGAGGCCGAGGCTGCCGCTGTGAAGGCTGCTGATGAGGCCGTTAAGCAGTTCTTGGCCGAGGGGTGGAAGGCCGATGAGCGGCTCTCCTGGTGTTATGAAGTTGTGGCCGACAGGCTTGAACATTGGGGGATGAACTCCCCCGCCGGCCAGGAGTATTTTAGCAGGGAGATGGCCGTGTACTATAACATGGGCCAGGAGCGGATGTAGAGGCTCCTGTGTCGGCGGCTGTCTCGTGCTCTTAAGGCCATGAATTATACTTCCGGGTGGGCTAGACGGAACTTGAAGCTTCCCAAGCTGATGAAAGATCCCGAAGAGCAGGCCAAGCTTCCTCTGTCGGAGCGGGAGTCCCCCATCGAGAGTTCCGGCCTCGGCGAGCCGGATTACACGGAGTTTGACTTCCTGGACGATGCCACCAGTTCTGCGGCTGCCGCTGGCCAGGAGACTGAGGCCGAGGAGGGAGCCGAAGACGTCGAAGAGCCAGCCGAGGATGGAGGCGCCCAAGAGGCTTGATCGGCTACTCCCTGCTCCCTTGTAATTAGTTTTTTATTTTTGCCAAATTGATGTAATGGCCGAAGCGCCCCCCATTGTACTGAATTGCGTATGAATGAAAATTTTTCTATCCTGGTCGGCTTTGAATTTCTTGCATGTTTATTGCCCTTTGCCATTTCAATTCTGAAATTTGTCTAAGTGTAAAAGTTACAACTTGGGTCACCCGCGAGTGTCTGCTACGTCCGTGAGGTAGTCCATCCTGTCCGGTGGCCTGGTCGGCCTGGCCGTCGTTTCTTTACTATCAAAACACTTAGGATTTATTCAAAAATTTCCTAAGTGTTTTGGGTCCACTTAGTTGCTTTCTTTCCGGTCTGGTGGCTTGGTCGGCCTGTCCGGTGTTTCTTTGCTGTCGTAACACTTAGAATTTATTCAGAAATTTCCTAAGTGTTTTGGGTCCACTTATGTGCTTTCCTTTCCGTCCCTGACCGTGGTGTCCGCTCCGTCCTGGCGTTGTCCCATTCTTTTTTTTTGTTAGAATTTTTCTAAGTGTTTAACTTCAAGTGGAGGGGTGTTCTCATCGTCCTGGTATTGAATCTCTCATTATTGACAAATGATTTGGGAGATTTCCCAAATGTGGAACCAATGTCGTTGTCGGCCCAATGTTTTTCATGGCCGTCGTGTCCCCTCGTTCCTGATCTGATCAGGAAGGTCGGCCTGCATCCTTGTGTTGTGGCCGATAAGGGCACCTTGAACTTACTTTTTTGAACTTAGAATTTTTTCTAAGTACACATGCAAGGTGTAGGTAGCTAACGGCCTTCGAGTATACAGGTACCCGCTTCGTCTAGAGTTTCTCCATTTAAGTACTTAGAGATTTTTCAACAAAGTATAAGTGTAAGACATAGTTCCCTCTTTGCGGTACCGCTGCCGGCTAAGAGCTGGCCATACCTTCATCGGCCAAGGTCTGGCTTGTGACCGATGAGGGTGTCCCTTGCTTTACCAAAGAGATGGCCCTACCTTCATCGGCTAAGACATAGTTCCTTCTTGAGGAACCTTTTTCCTCAGAATTTTCTCTAAGTGTTTGGTAAACACTTGGACAAATCCCCAAAGAACTTTCGCCTGACCAACAGCCTGGGTTTCAGTGCCTGTATCGGCCATCCGGGATGCTGTGGCCAGTAGGGATTGTTTCTTGATTGCTTGATTCTTCCGCGGGTGTGATAAGTGCCCGCTTCGTCCTGGTCATCCTCAGGATTGTGATTCTTCATTTCATACCAAGCGTTGGTGCTTCATGGTGCTGTGGCCGATGAAGTTTACCTCTCGCGTGTCACCCAACCGATTCGGTTAGGGTTTTATAGGCGTATGCTTCGGCCTTGACCATTCCCTTGTGGTGTGTGGACGTATCGTCCATGTCACCTGTTAGTGGTACTACACTTGTGTTCAACTGATATGTACTTGGCCTAGTTGGGCCTGAATTGTGGGGATTTTATTTTTTCATTGCTCGAGGCCGGCTAGTGCGCACGGCCGTCGGCTTCCCTCTTTTTCCCTTTTATATATATATATATATATATATATATATATATATATATATTGTTTCCGTCCCCTTTTTTGGGGAGTATCCTTCTTTCAGGCTTCGGCCGAAGGGTGTGCTCGTCCTTCGGCCGGTTCAGACTTCGTTTATAACGTCCGTGATCTCAGGGCGGGTCCCGTCGCCTATTTATGACGCGGGCTAGACTTTTGGTCGGTTTCCAACGGCTGTCGTTGCCCATCCCTGAGTTTTGGGATTTTGTCACCTCGGCCATGATTTCAGGCCTGTCGTCCTGCGATCTGGCGCGTGGACGACACGGTGAGCTTCCCGTTTCAAGACGTGGGCCGTTTGCGGGCCCCTCGTCCTGGGGATATCGTCGGCCATACCTGAGTGTTTCACTTCTAGGCTTACGGGGCCAGGACGATGTGCTCTCTCAGCTAGGCCTGAGCCCTTCGCTGATACAAAATACAATGGAAAGCCTGATCTTGTCGATCGTAGGCTGCAAATGCAAGGGGCCCCGTCGTCCATGTCTGAGCCTTTCGCTCTAAGGTGGCCGATGAGGGCACCTGCTAATGTTTTTACTTTAAATTCCAGAGAAAAAATCAAGAGGAACATGATTTTATTCATAAGTGGCTCGAGGCCGAGGGTGGCGTTCAATCAGTAACCCGTTCAGGGGTGAGGGCTTCGCCGTCTACACCTCCTTCGGATTACTGATAAAACTTCACCAGATGGTGTACATTCCACATTCGTGGTACATTGGACCCATTCGGGCGTTTAAGCTTGTAGGTACCGGGTTTGACCACGGCACTGACGATGTAGGGCCCTTCGTACTTCAATTCTAGCTTGCCACCCTCTGTCGGCTGGCTTGCTTCCCTTCGGCGGAGGACGTAGTCCCCCACCTGAAATTCCCCGGAAAGTACCTTGGCGTCATAGTATGATTTTACTTGACGCCGGTAGTTCTCTGCTCGGACGTAAGCTTGCTCACGCCTCTCATCGACCAGGTGCAGGTCAATCTTCATGTTCTCTTCATTGGCGTCAGGCTCATATTGTTCCACCCGTCGGCTGGGGATGGCAACTTCCGTGGGCGCCTTTGCCTCGAAGCCGTAGCATAGGGCGAAAGGCGTTTCACCTGTCGCCCTCCTCGGCGTGGTTCTGTAGCACCACAGGATGTTGGGGAGCTCGTCGACCCAACTACCTCCTGCGGCCTGGAGTTTCTTCTTCAGCCCCTCCATGATTGTTCTGTTGGCGTTCTCGACCTGCCCGTTACCCTGAGGGTAGGCAACGGAGGAGAAACGATGCTTCACCCCAAACTCCCGGAGGAGCTCCTAGAAAGGGGCTGCCTCGAATTGGGTGCCGTTGTCTGATATAATCTTCTGGGGGACGCCGAAGCGTGTGATGATGTTCTTGTAAACAAATTTTTGGCATCTGGCCCCCGTGATGCTGGCCAGGGGTTCCGCCTCGACCCACTTGGTGAAGTAGTCGACGGCGACGATGATGTAGTGGTTATTCCCGGCGGCTCTGGGCAGGGGGCCGACCAGGTCAATCCCCCATCTAGAGAATGGAATTGCGGTGCTGACGGGGGCGTAGTTGACGGCTAGCCGACAAGGGGCCTTCTGGAGCACCTGGCACGTGGTACACTTCCTGGCCAGATCCGCGCAGTCTCGCGCCATCGTCGGCCAGAAGAAGCCCTGGACGACGAGACGTCGGGACATGCTGAAAGGGCCCTGGTGCGAGGAGCAAACGCCACAATGAACTTCTTCCATGGCCATGTCGGCCTCGTCCTGGTGCAGGCATCGGAGGAGAGTGCCATTATAGGACCGTTTGTAGAGTTTGCCATCTTCGATGGTGTAGCTTGGGGCCCTGAGTTTGGCAAGTTTGGCCCTCTCCTCGTCCGGGGGCAGCTCCCTCGTTGTGATGAAGGTGACGATGTCGGAGATCCAGTCCTCTGGTCGCTGTTGGACGCACAAGACGGGGCTGGCATGGATGCTGGACATGCTCAACTCCTCGATCTTGGCCAGCTGGGAGATGTGCTCCGGGGTGTCCGAGCTGAGTTCGGAGAGGATGTCAGCCTCGGCGTTCTCGGCCCTTGGGATCTGAGTGATCTCGTGGGTTTCAAACGCTTTCAGCAGCTCCTCCGCCGCTTGTTTGTACTGCTTCATCCGGCCTTCCTTTGCTTCGTACGATCCCTCCACCTGGCCCACTACCAGTTTGGAGTCGCACTTGATTTTGAGGTGCTTGGCCTTGAGGCCGGCGGCGAGTCTGAGACCGCTGAGGAGGGCCTCATACTCGGCTTCGTTGTTGGATACCCTGAAGTTGAAGCGGATGGCATAGTAAGCTCTGAATCCTTCAGGGGATATGAGGATGACGCTGCCACCGCATGATTTTGCGGTCGACGAGCCGTCAGTGAATAGGATCCATGTATCATCCGGCTCCGGCCCGGGGTTGGCGACGGTCGTCTCCCTTGTTGTGCATTCAGTGACGAAGTCGGCCAAGGCTTGCCCTTTGATAGATGGCCTTGGCTTGATCTCAATTTGAAATTGGCTGAGGAAGATCGCCCATTTCACCATCCTAGAGGAGCTGGTGGGGCTCCTCATGAGTGCGCCGAGAGGCTGCTGGGTCAGCACATGGACGGCATGGGCCTGGAAGTAGTGTCCCAGCTTCTTCACCGTATGGACGATGGCCAGCACCGTCTTCTCAATGGGGGAGTACCTGAGCTCGTCCTTCCTGAGTGTCTTGCTGATGTAGAAGATGGCCTTTTGCACCCCTTCGTCCTCACGGATGAGCACTGAGCTGACGGCCGACGTGCTCACCCCTAAGTACAAGAAGAGGGTTTCGCCGGCTTTGGGCTTGGAGAGCACGGGCGGGGACGATAGGTACCTCTTCAACTCTTCGAACGCTTCCTGGCACTCCGTCGTCCACTTGAAGCTGTTGGCTTTATGCATGATCTGAAAGAAGGGGAGTGCCCTCTCGGCTGACCGGAGAGAAACCGGTTCAGGGCCGCCAGGCGCCCCGTCAGTCGTTGTACTTCCTTGACGTTACGGGGCGGCTCCATGGTAATGATAGCCTGCGTCTTCTCCGGGTTTATCTCGATGCCTCTCCGGCTGACCATGTAGCCGAGGAACTTGCCGCCCTGGACGCCGAAGGCGCACTTCTTGGGGTTCAGGCGGAGCCTGAACTCCTTCATGATTTCAAATATTTCCCGGAGGTCGTCGGCGTGGGAGGAGGCCTGCCTGCTCTTGACGATCATGTCGTCGACGTATGCCTCCATCGTCCGGCCAAGGACCGCTCTGAAGATCTTGGCCACCATCCTAGTGTAGGTGGCGCCGGAGTTTTTTAGTCCGAAGGCCATGACGAGGTAGCAAAAGATTCCCTCTGGGGTCATGAATGCCGTCTTCTCAGCGTCATCTTCATGCATGGAGATTTGGTGGTACCCTCTGAAGGCGTCGAGGAACGACATCAACTCGCACCCCGCCGTCTCGTCCCCAATGTTGGGGAGAGGGAACGGGTCCATGGGGCACGCCTTGTTCAGGTCAGTGTAATCAACACACATTCTGAACGTCGGCGGTTTCTGGGCGAGGACGACGTTGGCCAACCATGTCGGGTACTTCACCTCTTTAATGTGTTTGATTGAGAGGAGCATGGCGACCTCCCCTTTGACGAAGTCCCGCCTGTCGGCGGACAAGTAGCGCCGCTTCTGTTTGACAGGCGCGGAGGCCGGATCGACGGTCAGCCGGTGAGTGATCACCTGGCGGCTGATGCCTGGCATATCGTCCGGGCCCCACGCGAAGACAACTGCGTATGACCGTAGGACGAGGAGGATGGCGTCTCGTTGGTCCTGGGGGAGCTGTTTCCCGATCCTGAGGACCCGCTCCGGCCGGGAGGTATTCAGAGGGACCTCCTCGACCTCCTCGGCCGGCTTAGCATGTGGCCTCTCCTCGTCCTTGGCAACGGTTGCCGTGATGGTGTCTATCCTCTGACCTTCCCTCTCGTCTGGTCTCGTCAGTTTGAGGTAGCATGCCCTGGCTATCCTCTGGTTTCCTCTGGCGTAGCCGATGCCGTCATTGGTGGGGAACTTCAGACATAAGTGCTTCATGGAGATGATGGCCTCCAAGTCCTCCAGCGTTGGCCGCCCCAAGATCAGGTTGTGGGCGCACTGGAGGTTGACCACCATGAACTCCATGTCAATCCTGGCGCGGTGGGGGCCGTCACCGAGCTCCACGGGGAGGACTATCGTGCCCTCGGCGTCGATAGAGTCCCCGGTGAAGCCGGATAACGGTGTCTTGATCGGCTTCAGCAGAGCTCTGTCCAGCTTCAGCTGCCTGAAGGTATCCAGGTACATCACGTTGACAGAGCTCCCCGTATCGATGTAAGTGCGGTGGATGATGGAGTCACCGATCTCACACCGGATGACGAGGGCGTCCCTGTGTGATTCCGTACCCGGAGGCAAATCCTTGTCGGTGAAGGTGATCGCCTCCGCTCGCTGCTTCTTCGGCTGGGGGGGGGAAGTGGGACACCTCCCCAATGTAGAGGGATTGGGCCCATTTCTTTCTCTGAGTGGCGGAGTCCCCCCCAGTGTTCCCACCTACGATGAGGTGAATGTGGTTCTTCTTTGGTGGGGGTTCTTCGAAGTCCTCGTCGTCGCTGAGCCTACCAATCTCCCGCTTCTTCGCAGAGGGTTCGCCCCCATGTTTGCCGGTGTTTACCCATGTGTTTTTGCGTGGGCCACCTTTAACAAACTGGGAGAGTTCCCCCTGGCGAATGAGACGCTCGATGGCCTTCTTCAGCGTGATGCAATCATCGGTGTTGTGCGACGAGTTCTTGTGGAACCGGCAGTATGTGCCGCCCTGCTGGATGGCGAGGACCTCCTCGGCCGGCCGAGGAGCCTGCTCGATGAGGCCGTGCTTCTCGGCATAGTCGAGGATGATGCCGACCGGGTGAGTGAGGGCAACCCCCGGCCGTTCCAACCTCGGACGCCAGTGGCGATCTTTCTTACTCTGTCCACCAGAGCCGTGACGGCCCTGGGCACCCTGGCCAGCCGGGGACGGACCCGGGGCCGGCGAAGGATTTGTCTTCTTGGAGGGATGGCCTCCCACTTTCTTGTGATTGTGGAGCTCGTCGGCGTCGGCGTACAAGCCTCCGCGCTGGAGCGCCTTGGCGTACGACCTCGGAGGGTCGGTGATAAGGCTCCTAGCGTACGGGGAGCTGCGGAGGGCTCCCTGATACAAGGCGAGGAGGGTGCGCTCATCGTGTCACGCCCCGGACCTACCCGGACACGTCAACAACCCGCCGTACAGTACGAATAGTCAACCGCAGTCCGACTCATCCATACTATACAAGGCGTCTTGAATACCATTCACACATAGTACATCCATAAACAAACATAATGTAAAACATTTATTAAAACAGCGGAAACAATTGATACAAGTGTTCAAGCCACACTTGGCATAATTAGGCATGCAAGCCCCCAAAGTAATTATTCAGAAAATATTATCCATGAGCATTATTCATATTGTTTTTTCAAAACAAGAACGGGAGAAGCACGAACCAAGTCTTCTCCTCAGAAACTTCCCGAAGCAGCGGCAGGCGGTAGCAACCTTCAAGTTCTACCTGAAACTGTGAGGTGGCCTCCCCCGTGAAGGGGAGGTCAGTACTTGGAAGCATTTGACAAGTACAATGACAACTATACTAAGTATAATCAATGTTTAAATCTCTGAGGCCCTCAACTAGGGCATTATTACATTATAGTTAATCCGTTCATTTAATATCAATTCATCATTATTTATCACGGTCTAGAGCCCATCTCATAATCACCGTTATCTACTACGGTCTAGAGCCCAACTCATAATCACCGTCATCTACTACGGTCTAGAGCCCAGCTCATAATCACCGTCATCTACTACGGTCTAGAGCCCAGCTCATAATCACCGTCATCTACTACGGTCTAGAGCCCAGCTCATAATCACCGTCATCTACTACGGTCTAGAGCCCAGCTCATAATCACCGTCATCTACATCGGTCTTGAGCCCGGCTCATAATCACCGATTCCTTATAATTCAAATTCTTAGGATCTAATTCATCCATTTCTCAACTAACATTTCCAACTAATATTTCAATGCTAGTTATTTATTTATTTCAATATAATTCCTTCTTCTTGCATAATTGGCCTTAATATCAAGTATCACTTTCATACCTTCATGGCTTCTCCTCATGGCATCAAAGTATACTATCCCAAATGATATTCATGGTTGGTACAACCATCATACACACATATTCATAACATCTAAACATACACAATTTATTCATAAATTTGTGTATCATGCATACTATACTTTTAACCAATAGTAGTTCTATTTAGGCATTATTAACCATCAACAATTCATGCACATCACATTTATATTCAATTAGGAAATCCCATGAAATTAACCCAAAGATTATAAGTATCATAGTCGGTCATCCTCACCTTAATTAAGCTTAAGCGCGTTCTACGTTCCTCGATTGGACTTTGACCAACTCCGACGAAACTCCGGCAAAACTCAAAAATACTTTAAATCAAGTTCCTAACAAGGTTTTATCATCACAAAACCCATATCAACACAAATAACCTATAAAAGGTTATTTTCCGGCAACCCGGTCGATTTGGCTTCTAAGTCCGTTTTTGGACTTAGAATCACATTCCAACCCATTATTCCACACTTAAATCATGTAGAACAATACTAAAGGTCTTTCATATGATATATACCTTATATTCTAGAAGAAAAACAAAGGAAAAGTTATGATAAGGTCATTACCTTAATTTTCACACTTTTTCCTAGCTTTTTCCTTCTTAAACTTTCTTCTTGGACTCCATTTAGCTTGAGTTCGGATTTGGGCTATGGAGATGAAGTTTGCAGAGCTCTTCTCTTCTTCTTGGTGTATTTGGGTCGAAATGATGAGTGTAAGGAGGTAGGGGTGGTTCCTTCTTGTCTCATTTAGACAATGAGTGAAGGGAGGGGGCCTACTACATGTCAAAGGTGTCTCCCCCATCCTCTCAATTGTTGTTCAGCCAATTTGGCACTCATCCAGCCCTCAAGGGTTGAAAATTTCGTGGGTTGGCCCCCACCCATGTGGGAGGTCATCCCAATTTGTCCCAACGTGTGCAATTTGCCCCGAAAGTTGTATTTTTCGGACTGTTTTAAGTATATTTTATTTTATCGGGTCAAATAAAATATAACACTTGTTCCCAATTCTTAATGGACCTTAGAATCAATATGCATCCCTCAAATTTAATTTAGAAGTCTCCGAAACCCCTTTTCGGGCTGTTATCTGATAGATTGCCGATACTGATAATTTGGCCCCGTTTGACCAACCGGTCAACCCTATACCATTGTCATGGCTCAACTAGGGTATCCACCACCATATACATATTATCTAGTCCAAGATCAATATAATATGTGGCCCCGATAATATTGGGCGGTCCCCACTCCCGATGTGGGCCCCACGTGCATTTTACTATTCACGGGAAAAAAATTAATACAAATTCACAACTTCGTAAATTCACTAAATATTTCATAGGGTTCAATAAATTATTAGCTTAAAGATAAATACATTTGGGGACGGTGTTACAAGTTCACCCCCCCTTATTTGGGATTTCGTCCCCGAAATCCACGTGTCTAATCGAAAAGGAAAGGGTACTGCTCCCTCATTGAGACTTCAGTCTCCCAGGTTTCTTCTTCGACTCGATCACTCCTCCAACGGACCTTTACCATAGCAATCTCCTTGTTCCTTAGTTTCTTTACCTGTTGACCCACAATCTTCACCGGTTCCACCGCATATTGTAGGTCTTCACGTATCTCTACCGGTGGTTTCTCAAGGATATGAGACGGATCTCGCACATATTTCTTGAGCATCGATACATGAAACACGTCGTGTATCTTCTCAAGTTCTGGCGTCAATTTGATACGGTAAGCCACGACCCCTATCCTTTCAAGGATTTCAAATGGGCCAATGTATCGGGGGTTAAGTTTTCCCCTCGATATAAACCTGATGATACCCTTCCAAGGAGAAATCCTTAGAAAGACCTTATCACCGACCTCAAACTCCAATGGCCTGCGTCGTTTGTCAGCATAACTCTTTTGCCGATCTTGGGCAGCCTTGAGTCTATCCTGAATGACTTTCACCTTAGCCTTGGTGATTTCGACAAGTTCAATCCCCTCGAGCTTGGCTTCGCCAACCTCGTCCCAACACAACGGTGTTCTACATTTCCTCCCATACAATGCCTCGTATGGAGGCATGCCAATACTCGCCTGATAACTGTTGTTATAGGCAAACTCAACCAGAGCCAAATACTTGTCCCAACTCCCTTGGAACTCCAGAGCACATGCCCTAAGCATATCTTTCAGAATCTGTATCACCCTCTCGGATTGCCCATCCGTCTGTGGGTTAAAGGTTGTGCTAAACTATAGCTTCGTACCCAAAGATGCTTGAAATTTTGGCCAAAATCGGGATGTGAAACGTGGGTCCCTATCCGAGACAATGGATATCGGAACTCCATGCAGTCTCACAATCTCCTCCGTGTATAGCTTTGCCAATCTTTCAAGAGGATAAGTAATGTTGATAGGCAAAAAGTGTGCACTCTTGGTGAGCCTATCAACCACTACCCATACTGCATCATAGTTGTTCACTGTTCGTGGTAGCCCCACCACGAAGTCCATGGTCACGTGCTCCCACTTCCATTCTAGAATGGTAAGTGGTTGTAAAAGTCCTGCCGGGTGCTGATGTTCCGCCTTGACTTGTTGGCAAGTAAGGCACCGACTCACGTACTCTGCGATGTCCCTCTTCATACCCGACCACCATTAACTTTCCTTCAAGTCTCGGTACATTTTAGTACCTCCTGGATGCATGGCATACGCCGAAGAATGAGCCTCCTCCAGTATAGACCTTTGGAGTTCCTCGTTCCTCCTGTATGCATACCGTCATCACGTACCCGAAAGTTCTCAACAGGTCCCTCAAGGATCTGTTCACGGATCTTCTGACATTCTTCATCAGTGGCCTGACATCTACTGATCTCACTCAACAATGTAGGCCTAACCTCGAATCTAGCAATGAGAACCCCACTTGTGGACACCTCCACTTGTGCCCTTAGTGAGCGTAGACACGTGAGTAACGTCCCCGATGTACTTGACGTGCACTCGTCGTTAGGTGCACTCAAAATAAATAATCAATACGACACAAATACGTAGTATAGTGCAGTAAGGTTCGTATCCACAGGGAAAGGAATACTTTTCTTTTATAAAAGTAGTAATAAAAGGGGGGTTTAGATTTGTTTGTTTTAACAACACTAAGATAAACAACCTATATGAGTTTAATGCAATGAGATGAAGACTTGGTCTTGCTTTTATCCACTTAATGAAATGTTCGTCGATCCCGGTTATATCTTTAACTATCTTCCTCTCGAATACTCAATCGAGGAGTATATCCAGTTCATCGAGGGTAGTTATTAATAACGAGATGCGTTCATTAATAAAACTTACTATCGAGTCAATATAGAACAAGCGCTGTATATTAACTTGATAGTAGCAATAAACTTAAGATGAAAACGATTGAGATTGATAACCTCATCACAAGCGGTTTATTGGTTTAATCAATATAATTAATTCCCATTGGCATATTAACCATGAGATGCATGCATTAATATTCCAAGTTTACTACCGTTGAAAGAACCGGATTAATAACAAGCGTATTAACCGATTGATTCTAGTAATAATTAATATGAGAAACAATACTAGTTGATACTTTAAGTAATGTTTAAGATATTAACATGAAATATGAATAGGAATTAATTAATACTCAAGGAAGAATATTAAAATATATGAATCCTACTATGATTAATATCAAGATGTTAACTAATTGTCATCTTAGTAACACTCCCCAATATTATCATAGAGGAAGAAATAGCTATTACTATAACCAATGTCAAGATGTTAACTAATTGTCATCTTAGTAACACTCCCCAACTTTGATATAGAGATAGTATTTTGAAAGAAAGAATTAATATTCAAGGAAGAAGATTAAAGAAAAATAACTCACAACTTACAAATTCATTAAGCTTCAAAGTAGCAAAACCAAGATGGAAGAGTTTAGCTCCTCATTTGGAGACTAAACATGATGAAAAATATAAAGAAAGAGCTATTCTATACTGAGCTTAGATGTACAAAGGGATTGGATATCTTTTTGTGAAGGAAAGGAGGTGTATTTATAGGTTTTTGGGATGGGATTCGGGTACTCGATCGGGTATATACATGGTACCCTATCGAGTATGTGTGTAACACCCGATCCGAGGCATACTCGACCGGTTTCAGGCTATTTTCTAAGTGTATACCCGATCGAGTATATATGAATACCCGGTCGAGTATGCTTAGAAAGTGGTATTCGGGCTATACTCGACCGATCTTCGTTTGCAATTCAAAGGCATACCCGATCGGGTATGTCGGTCTACCCGATCGGGTATAGACATAGAATCGTGGCCAAAATCTTCCCTGCATGTTCCTTTGTCTTCGGATCTGATCCGATTTGAAGTTCCAACCTAATACCCGATCGAGTATAGCTAATACTCGACCGAGTATAGACCAAAATTCAGGATCTTCTTTTGTCTTTGAACTTTTTCACCTTCTCTTCACTTTTTGGGTTCACCAACTGTACTTTGAGTGACCAAAACCTGCTTAAGCTCAGAATATATCTAATCTAACCTATTTACAAGAATTTAACAATCTAATCTATTACACCAAAAGTGTGTAATTTCCAAAGTAAAAGTCAAGCAAAACTAATTAAAAACATAAACATAGAAATGGAAATTACGAACGTATCAACTCCCCCACACTTAAACCTTTACTCGTCTCGAGTAAGATCAAATGTTTACAAGTGTCAATGTTTGTCCAAAAGTTCCACAGTTCAACAAAAACATAATACAAACACAAAGACCACCAAGGATTACAAAGAAAAATGAGTTTTAAACTCAAATTACAAAAGAGCATCTTGGGTTTAATGGCCTCCTAGTGTTGTCTTCTTTTCTCCTCCTCTCTTCTTCTTTATCTTGAATCTTCATATTCTTCATAAGGATACAATGAGTGCCTGCAAGAACAAACATTTCTCTCATATCTCTCATTTTGCCTAGGAGCCTTTTCAGGTTTTCATCCTAGCACCTCTTTTCATTTTCCATTCTCTCCAACTCACTCATTTTTTTTATAAGCCTTTTTTGCTTAGATTGCCCATTTTGTTGGGTTTTCAACCTAACTAGCATTTATTTTCTTTTGTTTATTTTTTCTTTATTTTTTTTTGTGTGTAAAAGTTCAAAAGAATTACATGCATAGTGCTAGGTAGAAATGAAAATTACATACCATCATGAGTGTCTCCCCCGCACTTGAATCAAGCACTGTCCCTAGTGCCCGCCTTCTCCTCCGTAGTAGCTCCCTCCAAAGCCGCTCCCTTGGCCACCATCTCCCATGTAAGTGTCCCCACCATCTCCGCCGTCGTACCCTCCACCACCGGAGCCAGATCCTCCAAAGTTACCCCAATGAGTGGGGTCATACCATGAGGGTGGTGGAGGAGGGTTCGCCATGGTATGGAAGGATCCTTGATGTGCCATAAACGAGTACATAGGCCCGTAGAACCTATGTTTGTCTTCCTCATACCGGTGTCTATCGGCCTCCCGGAGCTCCTCCAAACGTTGAAAGTCGGCCCTTTGCTCATCCTCCAATCTTTGAAAACCGGCTCTTTTCTCTTCCTCTAATCAGTTGAGCCGGTTGTCCATTTGGGCTATTCCCGTAAGAAGTTGTTGTTGACCCTCCAGAAGTTGTTGAAAGAAGTCGGGTGGTGGAGGGTTTTGGCTTTGTTCTGGGAAGTCATGGCTCATGGTTGGATGGCTATGGAGTTGCTCATAGGGCTCGTCATCGGGTTGGTTTTGGGGAGGTTCCTGTTCCGGTTCTTGGAGATGTGGTGGGAGGGCGTTTGGGAAGAGGTAATGTTGATCCGGTCTGCCTGTTTTGAAGTGGAGTTGGGGGAGTTCTGGGTTGGGCAAGAGGAAGTATTTGAGGGGTTTGGGGTGGATGTGCCAGTTGTACATATTTTTGGGCCTTTCTTCACCATAAACGGTGTGTGAAAAAGATGTACAGCCCGAGTGGCCCAGCCAAGATATGTTCATCAAACAGTAGTCGGGTATAGGAGAGTCATCCGTATACCCGAACTTTGTGGCCAAGTGCATAATCACCCCGCCCACTACGATAGCACCCTTTGCCACACTTTCCTTCTTTAGATGAGCCCACATGAGATTACAGAGGTTGAAATCCACGTGGATACGGAATAAGGCTACCGAGATGAGGCATACATCCCCCATCCTTGTATGATGGTTGTTGGGACGTCCAAGCAAGGAGTTGGCAAGGAATTTCAAAAAGAGGCGTAGGACTGGATGTTGGACATGACTAATGTAGAGTTGGGAGGAGCTAAATTTGGTCTCCCCGGTCATCTTGGTCCATAGGGTGTGGCCGAAGGCGGTATTGTCGGATATAGACTTTTGGTACGGGACCGGAATACCAAAGTGTTCGGCAAACTCAAGTTTCGTGATGGTGTGATTGTGATTAAACAATCGAAACCTGAGTTTATCATCCCTAAAGTCCTCTTCATTGTTCTCAAAGTGCACCGAGCTTAAGAATTCATAGATAATTTTTTCATTTGAGTTGTATTGCATTTTGAAAATTTTATCCATATGCAACTCATTAAAAAATTTCTTCATTATTTTGTATGCTCCTAATTCCTTTAGAGCATCAAGGCATAAAAAGCGGGAAGGTTTGACTTGCCTTTCAATTGTGGACATGAAGCGTGTGCGTTGTTCGTTGTCCACGAAGAGGATGTCCTCGTAGCCCGGGATGATTGCCCTAGTGCTTGAGCTTTGCCCTTTCTCTTTCCTTGGAGCCATTTGGAGTGAATTTGGCCTTTGAAAACCGAAATTGGAAGGTGGGGGTAGGGTTTTTCGGACCTCTGAAAGTTGGGGGAGAATGGGATTGGTGGGTATGAATGTGTAGAGGAGGATGAGGGGAGTGTTTTGGCGTTGGAATGGGTGGATTTGGTGAAGATTTGGAAGAGATATGGTAGAGAGAAGGTGTAAAAATGGGGTTTGGGCGTTTTTTGTTCGAGATAGGGTTGAGAATTTGGAGAAGATGAAGTGTTTTGGGGTTGATTTGGGGTTATAAGACCCGTATACCCGATCTAGTATGTGCTGGTACTCGGTCGGGTATGGCTGGAAAGTGTAGTTTTTGAGCGGCCTGCCTCCTGTACTCGATCGGGTAGGGTGGGGTTACCCGGTCGAGTATGTTTAGAAAATGAACTTTGTGAGCAGCCTGTCTCCTGTACCCGGTCGAGTATTCCTCCATACTCGATCGGGTATGTGCTTTTTTTTTCATTTTTGAAGCGGGTACTCGGTCGAGTGTGGGAGTCAGTCCCCTTCAATTTTAGCATTTCTAGCAATACCCGACCGGGTGTATAGTGATACCCGATCGGGTATTGCTTATTTTTCAATTTTTGAGTGCTCCCTCGATCGAGTAGTGCCCGGTCCCTTTTCTCTTTGCTCATACCCGACCGAGTATCAGGTGATACTCGATCGGGTATGTCCCCAGATGTTCCAAAACCTGCATTTTTTTTATTTTTTTCTTCCAAAAACCCATGATTAGTGCCCTCCCTCACTGATCTCTCAAATAATTAGAAAAAATTGAATTCTAAAAACTTGAATTAAATAAAAAATAAATTAAACACACTTAAAAAAAAAATAAACTTGGGTTGCCTCCCAAGTAGCGCCTTAGTTAACGTCGTGGCACGACGTTATTCATTTTTTTTTGGTTTTGTTTTATGTGGGATCATGAGCATCCCTTGTTTCACTTTTTAAGGCCCTATTTGGCCATTTTTCATTTTTATTTTTTCGGCCTTTTCCAGTAAGGCCGGGGTTTCTTTCTCAAAAGACATCTGATTTTATCCGCTTCTTGGAAAAACAGCGGTTCCTGTGGTTCAACAACATGTAAAGAACACAGAGTTGGATTTTGCATTTGTTTTTTCGTAGAGTCCAAGATGTTGAACTCCACTTTTTGATCATCGAACTCTAAAGTTAGTGAACCACTAGAAACGTCAATTTTCGTTTTTGCGGTCTTCATGAAGGGTCTACCCAAAAGGATGGATGTTGTTTGGTCATCAGTTCCCATTTCAATGACATAGAAGTCAACAGGAAAGACCATATTTTCTACTTCTATTAGAACATCTTCTACTACACCTGGTGTGTAGCATATAATGGGCACACAACTATTTTTTTACCCAAGGAAGTAGGGTGTCGAACCACAGAGAAGCGGGAAATAAAATAATTAAGCACAAACTAAAGATTGAAGTTGGGAATGCGTTTCTTTTGATTTTTGTTTGCTTGGAAAAGTAATTAAATAAAAGTGATTGAGAGAAGAGATTTTTATCAACACAAAGTTCAACCAATAGCAAGTAGGGGTAGAAATTGGCAACTAATTGTTCAATGCTCATTTGTAAGACATAATTGCTAATTTTATTCTTAGATAGATTGTGAGAAGTTGTAGATAAATATTTTAGGACCCAACACAAGTCTCCACCAAGATGCAGCTATGCCGACAGTCTGGGGATTATTAAGAAAAAAAATAAAAATAAAAAGTGCACTCCACCAACAAGTGGACACGGCCTACAAGCTTGGGGATGCAAAATTTAAAAAAAATGCTGAAATTAAAGTGCGGAAATTAAATTGCGATAATATAAGTGCACAAATTAAATTGCGATAATTAAAGTGCAGAAATTAAAAAGTTGGGGTTTGAACCATCATAAAAAGAAAAATAAACGGTCCGACCATATAGGCGGAGTATCCTTTGAATTATAATGTACAAGTAAGCGGTCCGACCATATAGGCGGAGTATCCTTTGAATTATAATGTACAAGTAAGCGGTCCGACCATATAGGCGGAGTATCCTTTTAATTAAAATGTAACAATATGTTCAATGGTCTGAATGTCCAGATATGTTCAGTCAACAAGTCCAACTCCAATGCTCAGGTAAGATGATTAATCACAGTCCACTTTTTTTTTTTTTGATTTTTTTTTTTGATTTTTTTTTTTGATTTTTTTTTTTGAACTTTAATTAATCACTTTTTTTTTTTAACCTGCAAAGGTAAAAAGATAACAACAGAATAATATACACACAATTTACAATAACTAAAATCGAAAGTTTATGCTCTCAATTTTTTTTTTTCAAAACCGCTTCCCCGGCAACGGCGCCAAGTTGGTGTGTAGCATATAATGGGCACACAACTATTTTTTTACGCAAGGAAGTAGGGTGTCGAACCACAGAGAAGCGGGAAATAAAATAATTAAGCACAAACTAAGGATTGAAGTTGGGAATGCGTTTCTTTTGATTTTTGTTTGCTTGGAAAAGTAATTAAATAAAAGTGATTGAGAGAAGAGATTTTTATCAACACAAAGTTCAACCAATAGCAAGTAGGGGTAGAAATTGGCAACTAATTGTTCAATGCTCATTTGTAAGACATAATTGCTAATTTTATTCTTAGATAGATTGTGAGAAGTTGTAGATAAATATTTTAGGACCCAACACAAGTCACCTAAAATAAGTAACTAGTCAACATTTCCCAGTGATGGCCAAAATGAGACTAGTTGTTTAAGTGCAACGGCAACCTTAATTATTAACTATATTATTTACCCAACCCCGTGGTGTAAATAATATAATTAAATAATTAAATTCTCCCGTAAAACTTCAATCCGGGACAAGGTAAAAGAAGTTTAACGGTGTGTTCAGAAAGTGTTCATTTGTGTATTTAACAAACAATATGTTTATGATTGAGTACTCATAATATATATCATAAACACAACATAATTAATTTTCTGGACACAACAATCTAAATAGAACAAACTTAACAATTAAAATCAATACAAATTAAAACATTATAAGAACAATTAATTAACCAATTTCTAGCCCCAAATTTATTTAGCTATACATGTTGGGAAACATAGAAATAGATGAATCCATGATTAAAATACAAGATTTAATGAGATAAGGAAGATCAAACTTGTGATTGATGACAATCCTTGGAGCTTTGATGCTAATCTTGACTTAATCTTGGATGAGAAAGTGATTAGTTATGGTTGAAGATGGGTTGATGATTTGGGGTTGAGAAATGAAGAGAGAAGGAGGAGGAAATGTTTCTGGGATGTTTAGAGAGAGGTTGGTCCGAACTTATGTGTGGAGGAAGATGGATTAAGGCAATATAATGATAAGGTGATTAATCATTAATTGCTGGAATTTACGGAACAGATGAGTTTATCTACAACAAAGCGCAGTAAAGTTTCAAAAGTGGCAGGTAGCTCAACAGATAAGCACTTCAGAGGAAAACTCGGAGATCATGTTATCGATTCTCCGCTTAAACATTTTGTTCTTTTCTTTGCCGCGTTCAGAAGGAATATAACAATTGCCAGCTGAATATGTACAGTATTGATCACTTAGCACACTGGTTGTAGTAGGCATTCTTCTACCCTTTTTCCAGGGATCGAATCCCACCTCCATCATTTTTAGTTTTGATTCTTTTCTTCAATTTACTCCTTATTTGTTTTGAAGGAAATTCCACTTTTATTGACCTCCAACTTGAACTTTTATTTTTCTTCTTTTGTTCACTCTAATGTATCCAAATAGCATCAAAAGTACCTGAAAATACAAAATACCCGTGTAGGACTGCACAAGTACAAACTAACGACAAATTATAAAAATATGTACAAAAGTAGAATTTTAATAACTAAAATAAATAACAAACTAAGCCTAAAAAGTGTGTAAAATATAAGTACATCAAATCCCCCACACTTAGGCTTTTGCTTGTCCTCAAGTAAAACAAACAACAAACACAAAAATATACACAATTTGATAAGATTTACAAACATAACTAAATAAATCACATATCCACCTCTAATGTCCATTAAACGGTCCAATACCCTGAAATGTCACAAAATAACGCATTGAGAGTAAACCGAGTATTATTGCCTATCACTAAGATTTTCAAATCAAACTTTTAACACAAACACCTATAGATCTAAATTAGTTCGGGTTATGCAGAACAAGTTTCTCCAATCCGCTAAATTCAAAAAATGACACAAATAGATCAATTAGGACTTTTTTCGGTGAGTGGCGAGATTAATGAGTGTGGCTAGTTGGAAGGAAAGTTTGGTGTAAGAATATACAGAGAGGGTTAGATTGTACTAATAGTGAGCGGATCATCACAAGAATTTACAAAAACTTGGAGCATACAAAACAATGAGAAATATAAACATGAAAAGTAAAAAAAAATGGGGTTTTACAAAAGAAATTACAACAAGAATTTAATGTGCCTCTTTGTTTTTTTTTTGTTTTTTTTTCTTTTTTTTTCAATTTTTCTTCTCTTTTTTTTTCTTTCTTTTTTTTTTGATTTTTTTTCAAAGAGGGCACACACTGAACATTACAATGAAAAACTAACCCCAAAATTTACAAACAAATATGTACTTCACTCATATGACACTTAATAGTAGCTCCATTTATTCGCTCACAAGTAACAAGACAATCTACTCTAGGATTAGAAAAGATTAACTTTGGATAGGGCTTCAGAAGGTTATGTATTTACAAGGTTACAAAAAAAAGAATTAGTAACAAGTGAAGTAAGATATTTTACACTTGTACACTGAAAGGGTGAAACGAGGTTACTAGGGAAAGTGTTATTTATTTACAAAGGGATAGTGTTTGGCTTCATGGGTAAACAAAGATGGCCTAAATCATTTCTAAATGTGTCAAGTTCAAATAAAATTTCAAGGAGAATAAATGTATGAACATCTTAATCTGCATAAACTTTCACTAATTCAACTATTAACCAATAAATTGGAAAAATAAAATCTAAGGTGTTTAATGTTAAAGTGTTAAAAAGAATCAAGTTCAAAGCTAATACTAAGTTACTCTCAAAAAATTATAGTGACACTTCTCAAACTCAAACCACATTTCGTCAAAAGAGGTGAATGAATAGTTTTAAAAAGTTATGGAAGTAACTAGTAACAAAAAGTGTAAACTAATGTGTTGTTTGTCTATTGTTGTATTTTGGACAAGACTGGTCTTTACTTTTCTAAACAAACACACAAAATAAAAATAAAAGAAAATAAAATCACACAAACAAGCAAGGAAAAAGAAAAAATATTCACACAAGAAATTAGGGTCGAACTACCCACTCCCCCACACTTAAAATTTGCACTGTCCTCAGTGGAAAATAAATTAAAGGAGTGTAAAGAAAACTTCCCTGAATTGCGGACGGATGATGTTGAGATGTCTTTTCGAGCGGATGTGGCCCCTTTAGAGTCCAAAAACAAAAACCTAGACATTTTTTTTTTGCTTTTTTTTTTGTTTTTTGTTTTTTTTTTGAAATTTACAAACTTGGGTTGCCTCCCAAGAAGCGCTCGTTTAAGGTCATTAGCTTGACCCATGCCTCTTCATTCATATTTCGGATCAGTGAGGCAATACACAGAAGTTGCCTCTTGTCTCTCACCATCATGGTATAGTTTCAACCGTTGTCCATTTACCATGAGTTTTTGGCCGCTTTTGTTTAACAACTGGACTGCTCCGGATGGAAATGCTTCAAGTACTTCAAATGGACCCAACCATCGGGTCTTTAGCTTTCCGGGAAAGAATTTGTAACGTGAGTTAAATAGAAGAACTTTATCTCCCCGTTCAAATTTTCTTCGGCTGATCACCCGGTCATGCAAAACTTTTGTTCTCTCCTTGTAGAGTTTTGAGCTATCATAAGCTGCAAGTCTGAATTCTTCAAGTTCATTTAGCTGCAACAGTCGTTTCTCACCCGCCAATGCAAGATCCATGTTGAGTGTCTTGATTGCCCAATATGCTTTGTGTTCAACCTCAACAGGAAGGTGACATGCTTTCCCATACACCAATTTGAATGGTGAGGTGCCGATGGGATTTTTGTAAGCAGTGCGATATGCCCATAGTGCATCATCGAGCTTTTCGGCCCAATCCTTTCGGGAAGGATTAACAACTTTCTCGAGAATTGTTTTGATTTCTCGGTTTGAAAGTTCCACTTGGCCATTTGTTTGCGGGTGGTATGGAGTTGAGAGTCGGTGGTGAATCCCATATTTGGAAAGGACACGTTCCAATGCTTTGTTACAAAAATGAGTACCATTGTCGGTGATGAAAGATCGTGGAACTCCGAATCGGGAGAAAATATTTTTCTGAATGAATTGGATCACCACTTTGGCATCATTTGTCTGTGTGGCAGCTGCTTCTACCCATTTAGAAACATAATCAACAGCTACAAGGATGAACTCTTTCCCATTTGATTTTGGAAATGGCCCCATAAAATCGAGCCCCCACACGTCAAACAATTCGACTTCAAGTATGCCATGTTGAGGCATTTCATTCTTTCTTCCAATATTACCGGTACGTTGGCAACGATCACAGTTTTTCACAAATTTGCTTGCATCTTTGAAAATAGTGGGCCAAAAGAAACCTGATTGTAAAATCTTTGCAGCAGTACGAGAGCTTCCATGATGTCCCCCATATGCTGAGGAATGACAATGGTGCAAGACATTTGAAACTTCATCTTCGGGCAAACACCGTCGAATGACTCCATCGGCACACCTTCTATAGAGAAAAGGTTCTGCCCAATGATAGTAGCGGGAGTCATATTTTAACTTCTTCTTTTCAGTATGTGTAGCACCATGTGGAATTACCCCATGAGAAAGGTAATTTGCAATATCGGCAAACCATGGATCGAAATTTTGAGCAGCCATAAGTTGTTCCCCAATGAAATAATCATTGATTGGCCTCTTGGTATCACAAGGAATCTCAAGTCGAGATAAATGATCGGCAACAACATTTTCAGATCCTTTTCTATCACGGATTTCCATGTCAAACTCTTGTAGTAACAAGATCCACCGCAACAACCTCGGTTTTGCATCTTTTTTGTTGATGAGGTATTTGATAGCCGCATGGTCAGTATAGACAATAATCTTGCTACCGATAAGGTAAGATCGGAATTTTTCAATGGCAAAAATTATGGCAAGGAACTCTTTTTCAGTTGTGGCATAATTTGATTGGGCATCATCAAGAGTATGACTTGCATAATAAATGGCATATACTTCTTTGCCTTTGCGTTGACCCAGAATGGCTCCCACGGCATAATCGCTTGCATCACACATGAGTTCAAAAGGAAGACTCCAATCAGGTGGCCGAATAATTGGTGCAGTAGTTAAGGCCAACTTGAGTTTTGAAAATGCGGCGCAACAAGATTCATCAAAATTAAACTCCACATCTTTTGAGAGAAGATTGGTTAAAGGCTTTGATATTTTTGAAAAATCCTTGATAAACCGTCGATAAAATCCCGCATGGCCAAGAAAACTACGAATCCCCTTGATGGAAGAAGGGGGTGGCAATTTCTCAATTACTTCTATCTTTGCCGGGTCTACTTCAATGCCCTTTTCAGAAATTTTGTGCCCAAGCACAATGCCTTCGGTTTCCATGAAATGACATTTTTCCCAGTTGAGGACAAGATTTGCTTCTTCACATTTGCTTAGCACTTTATCAAGATGTTCAAGACAATCATCAAATGAAATCCCATAAACCGAGAAATCATCCATAAAAACTTCCATAATTTCCTCGACAAGATCCGAGAAAATAGCTAGCATACATCGTTGAAAGGTTCCTGGTGCATTACATAATCCAAACGGCATTCTGCGATATGCAAAAGTACCATAAGGACATGTAAATGTCGTCATTTCTTGATCATCCGGATGAATTGGGATTTGGAAAAATCCAGAGAATCCGTCAAGAAAACAGAAATATTTGTGCTTAGCCATCCTCTCCAGCAATTGATCAATAAAGGGAAGTGGAAAATGATCTTTCCGAGTAGCCTTGTTTAGCTTGCGGTAATCAATGCACATGCGCCATCCAGTGACTATTCGTGTAGGAATCAGCTCGTTTTTGTCATTCTTTACAACAGTAATTCCTCCTTTCTTTGGCACCACATGGATAGGACTTACCCATTTACTGTCCGAAATGGGGAAAATGATACCCGAACTCAATAGTTTAAGAATTTCTTTTTTAACAACATCTTTCATGTTCGGGTTGAGGCGTCTTTGGTGCTCAATGCTCGGCTTGTGATCATCCTCCAAGTAAATGCGGTGCATGCAATACGATGCCTTTATGCCAACAATATCATCAATGGTGTAGCCAATAACTCTGCGATGGCTTCGTAAGACTTGCAATATTCTTTCCACTTGTTGAAGATCCAAATCAGCATTCACAATGACAGGATAAGTGGAATTCGGGCCAAGAAAAGCATATTTTAAAGTAGATGGAAGTGGTTTGAGTTCTACTTCAGGTGCTTTTCCTTTGACATTCAAGGATTGATCTTCAAGATTAAGCACTTCAAATTTAAGTGCTTTAGGCATCGGTAAAGATATGCTTTGCAACATTTCGAGGCATGAATTCACCATTTCATTGGCTTGCTCATCTGCAATAGATTCTCGTATAGTGTACTCCATGGGATCTTTAGAAAGCCAATAAGACTTATCAAATGTCTTTATGATACAAGAGTCTATAACATCAGCATAGTAACCATCAAGGATACAAGATGTATCCTTACTCAGCTCTTGTACATTGAATTCGATCTTATCATCCCCAATCTCAAGGATAAGGGTACCCTTTTTTACATTGATAATTGCTCCTGCCGTATCTAGAAAGGGTCTCCCGAGAATAACAGGAACTCGAGCATCTTCCTCCATATCCAAGACAACAAACTCTCCCGGGATATAATACTTGTCAATTTTGACAGGAACATCTTCAAGAATGCCGATAGGATATTTGACAGATCGATCAGCCAATTGTAACGCCATTGTTGTTGGTTTGGGATCCCCCAAGTGTAGCTTTTGACATAGTGAATAGGGAATTAAGCTAACACTTGCACCAAGATCACAAAGAGCTTTGTTAACTTTAGATCCACCAATGATACATGGAATTGAGAAGCTTCCAGGATCACGTAACTTGGGTGTAATTTTGTTTTGGATTATGGCACTACATTCTTGGCTCATTGCAACAGTGGCTGGATTCTCCTTCTTCTTTGTGAGAATATCTTTGAGAAATTTAGCATATGAAGGAATTTCTGTAATGGCATCAAGCAAAGGAATTGAGATATCCAACTGTTTGATAACATTCAAAAATTTAGTTCTCCGCTCCTCCATATTAGCTTTCTTCAATCTGTTCGGATAAGGAACTGGGGGAATATATTTCCTTACCGAACTGCTTTTTTCTTTCTTCGACCCTTCACGATCATCAGATGGTTTCGGCATGGTACCGACATCAAGTTCATTGTTGTTGTTTCCACCTTTCTGTTGTTGCTCGGCCCTTTCCTCCAACACTTCATGTTCTTGTTCATCACTAGAACGGGGCGAGGATTGATGTTGTTTCCCACTCCGAGTAGTGACGACATTGATTTGCTCCCTAGGGTTTTCAGGACAAGCAGGAAGCTTACCTGTCACCTTAGTTGATGATGTGGATGCTTGATTAGCAATTTGATTCTCAAGCATCTTGTTGTGAGCTCGAAGTTGACCAAGTTCTTCGGTGATTTGTTTCAGGGTTTCAGCTTGAGATAATTGGGACTTGAGAAGTTGGTCAACAATGTTTTCTAGGACAGGAGTTTGGGTTGTTTCAGGAGTGGGGAGAAGTGGTTTTTGCTGTTGAGTTGAAGGGTATAGAAGATTTTGAGTGGGTTTATAGTGTTGCTGGTTCACAATACCTTGGCCACCTCTGACTTGCTGTTGTTGGTTTTGGAAACCGGGTGGTGCACTCCGATAAGATGGTTGTGGATTAGCAGCTCCATTTTGATTGCTCCAGGAAAAACCGGGATGGTTTCTTCCTTGAGGATTGAAATTACCAAATTGATTTTGTTGAGGCTGCCTGTTGTAGTTGACATAGTCAAGTTGTTCCATTGCTTCCCATGGACAAGTAGACTGATTGTGTTGTCCACCGCAAGATTCACACATAAGAATGGGAATGGGAGCTGGAGTTGATGTTGAGTTTTGCACAAGAGAGACTTGTGCCATCTTTTGGATAAGATTCATCATGCTATCGACCTTTGTGGTTATGGCCGACATTTGATCAACTTCATACATGCCTCCGATTTTTGGTGGAGCAGATGATCGCTCAGAATACCATGTTGATCCATTTGATGAAATACGCTCCATCAATTCTTCTGTCTCTTCAAGTTCTAGGCACATGAATGATCCATTTGCTGACGCGTCCACGAGTATCCGAGAATTTTCATGTAGGCCTTCATAGAAAGCCGTCATCAAGTGCCAGTTTTGGATGTTATGATGTGGACACTGTCGCTGAAGATCTTTGAATCTTTCCCAAGCCTCGTAGAGGGGCTCATTGGGATTTTGCTTGAAATTTTGAATCATTCTTCGGATTTTCGCCGTTTTAGATGGCGGGAAAAATCTTTTGAGAAATTCACCATGAAGTTGATCCCAAGTGGAGAAGTGATTATCCGGAAAAGAGTCAAGCCAACTCTGAGCTCGATCCCGTAGAGAGAATGGGAACAGGCGTAGTCTGACAGCATCAGTTGGCACACCATTGATTTTGAAGGTGTTGCAAGCTCGAAGGAACTTTGTGATGTGATTATTTGGATCCTCCGTTGGCGCTCCGCCAAATTGAGTATTTGAAACCATATGAATGATAGCAGGCTTGATTTCAAAGTGATTCATGTTAACCTCTGGTGGAATAACACTGTCATGCTCATCCACGGGAGGCGTAACATAATCATACAGCGGTTTTCTGGTCCTCATAACCTGATCCACGATTTGTTGATCGGGTACCTGCTCATAAACAACAATATCGTTTGACATTTTTTTATTTTTTCCTGTTCACGTATGTGCTTTTCAATGTCAGAGAAGAATAACAATTCACAATTCGCACCACGTGAACGTGTGAGCATAAGCAGAAGGGAATTGGGATTGGGAAAGAGAGAGAGAGAGAGATGAAAAGAAAAAATAAATGCGGAAGAAAAAAAATGTACAGTAATTCACCAGGATGCGGCTAGGCCGACAGATATGGTGATTTGAGGGAAGAAAAAAAATAGCTACAGTAATAAATACAGTCTCCACCAAGATGCAGCTATGCCGACAGTCTGGGGATTATTAAGAAAAAAAATAAAAATAAAAAGTGCACTCCACCAACAAGTGGACACGGCCTACAAGCTTGGGGATGCAAAATTTAAAAAAAATGCTGAAATTAAAGTGCGGAAATTAAATTGCGATAATATAAGTGCACAAATTAAATTGCGATAATTAAAGTGCAGAAATTAAAAAGTTGGGGTTTGAACCACCATAAAAAGAAAAATAAACGGTCCGACCATATAGGCGGAGTATCCTTTGAATTATAATGTACAAGTAAGCGGTCCGACCATATAGGCGGAGTATCCTTTGAATTATAATGTACAAGTAAGCGGTCCGACCATATAGGCGGAGTATCCTTTTAATTAAAATGTAACAATATGTTCAATGGTCTGAATGTCCAGATATGTTCAGTCAACAAGTCCAACTCCAATGCTCAGGTAAGATGATTAATCACAGTCCATTTTTTTTTTTTTGATTTTTTTTTTTGATTTTTTTTTTTTGATTTTTTTTTTTGAACTTTAATTAATCACTTTTTTTTTAACCTGCAAAGGTAAAAAGATAACAACAGAATAATATACACACAATTTACAATAACTAAAATCGAAAGTTTATGCTCTCAATTTTTTTTTTCAAAACCGCTTCCCCGGCAACGGCGCCAAGTTGGTGTGTAGCATATAATGGGCACACAACTATTTTTTTACGCAAGGAAGTAGGGTGTCGAACCACAGAGAAGCGGGAAATAAAATAATTAAGCACAAACTAAGGATTGAAGTTGGGAATGCGTTTCTTTTGATTTTTGTTTGCTTGGAAAAGTAATTAAATAAAAGTGATTGAGAGAAGAGATTTTTATCAACACAAAGTTCAACCAATAGCAAGTAGGGGTAGAAATTGGCAACTAATTGTTCAATGCTCATTTGTAAGACATAATTGCTAATTTTATTCTTAGATAGATTGTGAGAAGTTGTAGATAAATATTTTAGGACCCAACACAAGTCACCTAAAATAAGTAACTAGTCAACATTTCCCAGTGATGGCCAAAATGAGACTAGTTGTTTAAGTGCAACGGCAACCTTAATTATTAACTATATTATTTACCCAACCCCGTGGTGTAAATAATATAATTAAATAATTAAATTCTCTCGTAAAACTTCAATCCGGGACAAGATAAAAGAAGTTTAACGGTGTGTTCAGAAAGTGTTCATTTGTGTATTTAACAAACAATATGTTTATGATTGAGTACTCATAATATATATCATAAACACAACATAATTAATTTTCTGGACACAACAATCTAAATAGAACAAACTTAACAATTAAAATCAATACAAATTAAAACATTATAAGAACAATTAATTAACCAATTTCTAGCCCCAAATTTATTTAGCTATACATGTTGGGAAACATAGAAATAGATGAATCCATGATTAAAATACAAGATTTAATGAGATAAGGAAGATCAAACTTGTGATTGATGACAATCCTTGGAGCTTTGATGCTAATCTTGACTTAATCTTGGATGAGAAAGTGATTAGTTATGGTTGAAGATGGGTTGATGATTTGGGGTTGAGAAATGAAGAGAGAAGGAGGAGGAAATGTTTCTGGGATGTTTAAAGAGAGGTTGGTCCGAACTTATGCGTGGATGAAGATGGATTAAGGCAATATAATGATAAGGTGATTAATCATTAATTGCTGGAATTTACGGAACAGATGAGTTTATGTACAACAAAGCGCAGTAAAGTTTCAAAAGTGGCAGGTAGCTCAACGGATAAGCACTTCAGAGGAAAACTCAGAGATCTGGGATCGATTCTCCGCTTCAACATTTTGTTCTTTTCTTTGCCGCGTTCAGAAGGAATATAACAATTGCCAGCTGAATATGTACAGCATTGATCACTTAGCACACTGGTTGTAGTAGGCATTCTTCTACCCTTTTTCCAGGGATCGAATCCCACCTCCATCATTTTTAGTTTTGATTCTTTTCTTCAATTTACTCCTTATTTGTTTTGAAGGAAATTCCACTTTTATTGACCTCCAACTTGAACTTTTATTTTTCTTCTTTTGTTCACTCTAATGTATCCAAATAGCATCAAAAGTACCTGAAAACACAAAATACCCGTGTAGGACTGCACAAGTACAAACTAACGACAAATTATAAAAATATGTACAAAAGTAGAATTTTAATAACTAAAATTAATAACAAACTAAGCCTAAAAAGTGTGTAAAATATAAGTACATCAACACCCTTTGGGTAAGTACTAGAATGATTTGCCAATTGAATCACTACACCTGTTTGATGTAGTGGGCCAAGTTGTAGAGTTTTGTAAACAGAATAGGGGATGACATTTATTGATGCCCCTAAATCCAACAAGGCCTTAGGAAATGTGGTGTTTCCTATTTTGCAAGGGATAGTGAACATGCCTGGGTCATTACATTTTTCGGGGAGTTTCCTCTGAAAAATGGCCGAGACGTGTTCACTAACTCTAACCTCTTGTTTCCCTTTCAGTTTATCTTTTCTTTTTGTTTTGCATAACTCTTTTAAGAATTTAGCAAAACGAGGGGCATTTTTCATGAAGTTAAGAAGCGGAATGTTTACCTCACACTTTGCGAAGGTTTCATAGATGTCGGCATCTTTTTCTAGCTTCTTTGTCTCCTTCAGCGCCTCAGGAAACGTGATTTCTTGTTCATATGATGAGGGTGGGGGAAGCATGGTTTCTTTGTTTTCCTCCTCCGGTGGAACTATTTTTTCAGGGTCCACACCCTCAGTCTCTTCCTCGTTCTCTTTTGCCTCTTTCAACGTTGCACCACTTCTCAACGTTATAGCATTCACATGTTGTCTCGGGTTTTGCTCCGTTTGGGATGGGAGTTTACTCGAGTCCTTTGTTTGAAGTTGGTTCACGGCATTTGCAATTTGACCAACTTGAGTTTCCAAATTGTTAATGCTTGACTTTGTCTCATGTTGAAATTGTACCATGGTTTGTTGAAATTGTCCCATGTTTTGTTGCATGGTGACCATGCTTGAGGTCAAAGTCCGGATCATGTCATCAGTTGACATACCAGATTGAGAAGATGAGTTGGATTGTTGAGGGTTTCCATACCTCAAGTTAGGATGATCCCGCAATCCAAGGTTGTAAGAATTTGAGAATGGATCATACCTCTTCTGTTGATGGCCTTGGAAACCCAAGGCGTTGACTTGTTCTTCTTGGAGGGATGGGCACGAATCAGTGGGGTGCCCGGTTGCTGTGCAAATGCCACAAGCTTTGACCTCCTGAGTGTTAGGTTTCAGAAGAAGTTCTTTGACAAGAGAAGTCAAACTGGCAACTTGGCCTTCCAACGAGGTGTTGGATTCTGCTGCGGCAACCCTTCGAGTTGAGGATCACCCATTGTAATGTCTGGAGTTCTCGGCCAATTCCGAGATGAGATTCTTTGCTTGAGAAGGGGTTTTGTTAACAATTCCCCCTCCACAAGCCGCATTCACCATGCGCCTATCTTGATCCGCAAGACCATCATAAAAATAGAGGATGAGGTCTTGCTCAGTGTACCCATGATATGGGCAACTAGCACACAACTTTTTGAAGCGCTCCCAATATTCATACAATGTTTCATCTTCTTTTTGCTCAATGTTGCTTATTTGTTTTTTTAAAGAAGATGAGATTGAGGCGGGATAGTACCTATCCAAGAAGCATTTTTTCATTGCTGCCCATGTGTCTATACTTCCCGAAGGAAGATAGAATAGCCAATCCTTTGCAGTGTCTTTGAGGGAGAATGGAAAAGCCCTCAATTTGATTTGTTCTTCCGAAACACCACTGGGGCACATGCTTGTGCAGACAATATGGAATTCCGAGAGATGTTTGTTGGGGTCTTCGCCCCTTAGGCCATGAAAGGATGGCAGTAGATGTATGAGCCCAGATTTTAGCTCAAATGTATTACCTTCATCGAGTGTAGGGAAGGTAATACATAACGGTTGTTGATTGAGATTTGGAGCAGTGAGCTCCCGTAGTGTTCTTGTCTCAAGAGCCATGGTTATTGACTCTTCGGTCTCGCTAGAATGAGAACTAGCGCTGGATGAATCTCTGATAGATGATTCCTCCGAGTCGGTATTAGAAAATTTACTTTTCAACCGCTCGAAAGTGTGTTCTATTTCTGGGTTTGTTTGGTATGTGATTTTGTTTATGGAGCGATGTCTAACCATAAACTCTACTAAGCTCAGAAATAGAAGAAATAAGAACTCTTTATAATTTTTTATTTAATATTTTTTTTTTTTTGATTTTTCTTGATATGAAAATAAAAGAAAAATTTATTGCCTTTCCCCGGCAACGGCGCCAAATTTGACGTGCACTCGTCGTTAGGTGCACTCAAAATAAATAATCAATACGACACAAATACGTAGTATAGTGCAGTAACGTTCGTATCCACAGGGAAAGGAATACTTTTCTTTTATAAAAGTAGTAATAAAAGGGGGGTTTAGATTTGTTTGTTTTAACAACACTAAGATAAACAACCTATATGAGTTTAATGCAATGAGATGAAGACTTGGTCTTGCTTTTATCCACTTAATGAAATGTTCGTCGATCCCGGTTATATCTTTAACTATCTTCCTCTCGAATACTCAATCGAGGAGTATATCCAGTTCATCGAGGGTAGTTATTAATAACGAGATGCGTTCATTAATAAAACTTACTATCGAGTCAATATAGAACAAGCGCCGTATATTAACTTGATAGTAGCAATAAACTTAAGATGAAAACGATTGAGATTGATAACCTCAACACAAGCGGTTTATTGGTTTAATCAATATAATTAATTCCCATTGACATATTAACCATGAGATGCATGCATTAATATTCCAAGTTTACTACCGTTGAAAGAACCGGATTAATAACAAGCGTATTAACCGATTGATTCTAGTAATAATTAATATGAGAAACAATACTAGTTGATACTTTAAGTAATGTTTAAGATATTAACATGAAATATGAATAGGAATTAATTAATACTCAAGGAAGAATATTAAAATATATGAATCCTACTATGATTAATATCAAGATGTTAACTAATTGTCATCTTAGTAACACTCCCCAATATTATCATAGAGGAAGAAATAGCTATTACTATAACCAATGTCAAGATGTTAACTAATTGTCATCTTAATAACACTCCCCAACTTTGATATAGAGATAGTATTTTGAAAGAAAGAATTAATATTCAAGGAAGAAGATTAAAGAAAAATAACTCACAACTTACAAATTCATTAAGCTTCAAAGTAGCAAAACCAAGATGGAAGAGTTTAGCTCCTCATTTGGAGACTAAACATGATGAAAAATATAAAGAAAGAGCTATTCTATACTGAGCTTAGATGTACAAAGGGATTGGATATCTTTTTGTGAAGGAAAGGAGGTGTATTTATAGGTTTTTGGGATGGGATTCGGGTACTCGATCGGGTATATACATGGTACCCGATCGAGTATGTGTGTAACACCCGATCCGAGGCATACTCGACCGGTTTCAGGCTATTTTCTAAGTGTATACCCGATCGAGTATATATGAATACCCGGTCGAGTATGCTTAGAAAGTGGTATTCGGGCTATACTCGACCGATCTTCGTTTGCAATTCAAAGGCATACCCGATCAGGTATGTCGGTCTACCCGATCGGGTATAGACATAGAATCGTGGCCAAAATCTTCCCTGCATGTTCCTTTGTCTTCGGATCTGATCCGATTTGAAGTTCCAACCTAATACCCGATCGAGTATAGCTAATACTCGACCGAGTATAGACCAAAATTCAGGATCTTCTTTTGTCTTTGAACTTTTTCACCTTCTCTTCACTTTTTGGGTTCACCAACTGTACTTTGAGTGACCAAAACCTGCTTAAGCTCAGAATATATCTAATCTAACCTATTTACAAGAATTTAACAATCTAATCTATTACACCAAAAGTGTGTAATTTCCAAAGTAAAAGTCAAGCAAAACTAATTAAAAACATAAACATAGAAATGGAAATTACGAACGTATCAGTACTCTTTCTGCTCAATGCATCGGCTACTACATTGGCCTTCTCGGGATGATAGTCGATGATCAAGTCATAGTCCTTGATCAACTCCATCCATGTCCTTTGTCTCATATTCAACTCTTTTTGAGTGAATACATACTTCAAGCTTTTATGATCGGTGAAAATGTGACATGTCTCCCCATAGAGATAATGCCGCCAAATTTTCAGTGCAAACACTACCGCTCCCAACTCTAGATCATGGGTAGGGTAGTTTGCCTCGTGTTTCTTTAATTGCCTTGAAGCATAGGCAATCACCCGACCGTTTTGAATTAGAACACATCCAAGCCCTTGGATGCTAGCGTCACTGTATATGTCGTACCCTATCCCTTGTGTGGGTAGAGCGAGGACTGGTGCTTCTGTAAGCCGTTTCTTTAGTTCGAGAAATCCTTTCTCACAATTGTCGTCCCATATGAACTTGGCCCCTTTCTTTGTGAGCTTTGTCAATGGAGACGCTAATACAGAAAATTTTTCAACAAACTTACGATAATATCCTGCTAAGCCGAGGAAGCTACGTATTTCTTTCACGTTTTTGGGTCTCTCCCAATTCATAATGGCTTCTATCTTGGCTTTATCCACCGCAATGCCCGAACCTGACACGACATGCCCGAGGAACCCGATCTCTTTGAGCCAAAACTCGCATTTAGAGAACTTGGCAAAGAGTTGTTTTTCCCTTAGCCGTTCAAGTACAAGTCTCAAATGATCTTCATGCTCCCACTCACTCTTGGAGTATATCAAAATATCGTCAATGAATACTATGACGAATTGATCTAAGTATTCACTGAACACGCGGTTCATCATGTCCATGAATGCCGCCGGGGCGTTGGTTAGCCCGAACGACATAACTAGGAACTCGAAATGACCATACCTTGTGCGGAAAGCACTCTTCGGTATGTCATCTTCCTTTATTTTCAGTTGGTGGTACCCCGACCTCAAGTCAATCTTCGAAAACACCGTCGCCCCTCGGAGCTGATCAAACAAGTCATCAATTCTAGGCAAGGGATACCTATTCTTGATTGTGACCTTGTTCAGTTGACGATAGTCAATGCACATTCGAAGTGTTCCATCTTTCTTTTTCACGAAAAGGACTGGTGCTCCCCACGGAGAGTGACTCGGCCTTATGAAACCGTTATCTAATAGCTCTTGCAATTGGGTTTTCAACTCGTTAAGTTCAGCGGGTGCCATTCTGTATGGCGGTATAGAGATCGGTTTGGTGCCGGGTTCGACCTCGATCACGAACTCAATCTCCCTATCGGGTGGAAGTCCCGGCAAGTCTTTTGGAAAGACATCCGAATACTTGCACACAACTCTCACATCATTGATGTCTATCTCTTCTTTGGTTTTGTCCACCACATACGCTAGGTATGCGTGACACCCCTTTCTCATCATATTCCTTGCTCTCACGGCGGATATGATACAACAGTTTGATTTGCCTCTATCTCCCTCGAAGCGTAAGGTCAACCCTTCGCCGCCTTCGAGTTCAAGAACCTTCGTGTAGCAATCGACCCTAGCATGATGTTTCTCAAGCCAATCCATCCCGAGGATTGCATCAAACTCGATCCTACTCAGCGGTACGAAATCACACGTCAAGTTCTGTCCCTCCACCTCCACCTCACACGATGGATAGTGGCTTTCTCTCTCGATATCATCCCCTAGAGGCGTGGACACCAATAGGGTTTGAGTCATCGGTACAAGTGGTCCGTTGAATCCGCTGGCGAACGCCTCACTCACAAATGATCGTTGCACCCCGGTATCAATAAGGATCCTTGCTTCTCTCTCGTTTATCTTTAGTGTTCCTACATTCATAAGTAATGTAAGACACACCATCTAATAAATAGGTTCGTTTCTTAAGTCGTAGAGTATGTTGGTTGTGTTTCGGGTGGGGTCCGTTCGATACCCTCCTGAAATTTCCCGGTTTCTAACCTTTAGGACCGTTTTAGGATCAATCCGGGTGAAAGCCGGCCGCTTTTCACAAAAGCCGGCCGCTTTTCGACTGCGAGAAAAATTCTAAGCTTTTAATCACGAAAGCCGGGCGGCTTTTACGAAAGCCAGGCGGCTTTCGTCGCCGTAGTTTTTATTCAGGGAATGATTTCGAAGCCGGCCGGTTTCTACGAAACCCGGCCGGGTTTCAGCAGCGCAGGAATTTCTAAGCCCGACGAAAGCCGGGCGGCTTTCGCCAAAGCCGGGCGGCTTTCAGGTGCGAGAAAATTCCCAGGTCAGGCCTTTATGAAAGCCGGCCGGTCTTTACAAAAGACGGCCGGTTTTTTGTTGCGAGAATTTTACTGATTAAATGATGATGAAAGCCGGGCGGCTTTTGGTGGAAACCGGCCGGCATTCGTCGCCGCAGCACTTTCTCATTATTTCAAGACGAAAGCCGGGCGGCTTTCGTCAAATGCCGGGCGGCATTCGCCCAGGGCGGGGGTTTTTCCTCCCCTTTTCCCCACAATCCCGACCGAACCGTCGGGGTTACAAATTTTGCACCTTACAAACACTCCTATTGCATACAATGGAGTAATATCGTGAGTTTAAGATCTTACCCGCCACGGAGTCCGGGTTAGCACGTGTGTCCGCCTCCGTCATCGCATAAACTCTAGCTTGAGTTCTTCCTTGATTCACGGACGGCGCATTGCTCGTGCTCGCTCCCCCTGGCCCACACTAGCATGAGGTGCTCCGGCCCGATTCCTACTTGCCGTGGTAGCGCCGCTTGGTCCCGACCCCCGGTTCCCACCAAGTTGAGGGCAGTTTGGCTTAATATGCCCTGTACTCCCGCATTGGTAGCACCGTGGTGGATCACGACACTTACCGGTGTGGTTCCTGTTGCAATTCCTGCACCTTGGCGTCATTGGGGCTTGTGAGCCCGAGTAGTGCCCGCTCGTGGCCGGGTTTCCCTTGGATGGTGTTGCCGGTGCCCTGAACGATCCACCTCCCCCGTGGTTCCCCTTCTTATTGGGACCTTGGGGGCCGTGGCTTTCCCACTTCCTTTTCTTGGCCTCTTCGGCATCTCTCTTCTTCCTCTCCTCCCATTGCTTTTCTCCCTTCAACCCTTGGGCAACCACTTGGCTGAAAGTCATATTGGGCAATTGAGTTGCCCTGTCACGTATCTCCAAGTCCAAGGCCTCCCAAAAATGATTCACCATTCGGTTTTCATCACAAGCATACTCCGGTATGTGATCAGCAAGGTCTCTGAACTTGTTCTCAAGTTCTTTCACCGTCATGTTACCGCCTTGGGTTAGGAGAGTGTATTCCCTCACCTTGGCATTTACTTCGAAGTCAGAGTAGTACTGGGCAAAGAATTCTTGTCAAAAATCCTCCCATGTAACAGTTCCGCCATACTTACCCTTGGTTCCATCCCACCATTTGGATGCCAACCCTTCGAGTAACATTACCGCGATTCTCAGTTTAAAATCGGGGGTGAGCTGCATGTCAAGGACTGCCTCGTTCAGCCTCTTGATCCACTGGGCGGCAACCGAGATGTCTCCCGTCCCGTCGAACGGTTTGCACCCTAAGTCCCTCGCCTCCTTGATGTATTTGGAGATCCTTATGACTGGACCTCCATCGCCCCGACTCCCATGCGCTTCCACATGGGTTCTCGAATCACAAAAGCTCCTCCCTCTTGGATCCCCGTCAGAAGGTTGCCCTGCACGGTGCCTTCGGCGTGCCCTCCTTTCTTCGCGCTCCCGATGATACTGTTGGAGCAGCGCTTCGATTCTGGCCAAGGAGCCACTTTCCTCCTCATCACTCATATCGTCATCATTCTCTTCGTAAGGGGTCTCAACTGGCTCAGTCCCCGGCTGGTAAGTTGAGTCCTCATAGGACCAATAGGTCTCACTCTCGGTATCAATGTGGCCATCGCTCACGGTTTGACGTTGGCCTCCACGGCCCCTTCCCCTTGATCCCCTAGAGGACCCCCGGCTACCGCGCTCGGACCCACCTGGTGCACGGCCCAACGGGTTCCTCCTAGTGATCCTTCCAATTGGTTCCATTTCTGAAAGAAATTAGAATGAGTCGTTAGACTCGTATCGAGTGTCAAATGACGGACGGGTACTTAAAGACATCCTTCGGCTCAAATCACCGCCATACCAATTGTTAAGGGTACCATCTTAACAATTAGAGGCATTGCAACTCAAGTACCAAAAGTTCTATAAGTACAAAACTTATGCTCATGGTTTTTCAAATTTATTTTCAAAAAGAAATTTTGAAGCTTCATTATGATGTTTACGGACTAAGGCTCTGATACCATTTAAATTGTCACGCCCCGGACCTACCCGGACACGTCAACAACCCGCCGTACAGTACGAATAGTCAATCGCAGTCCGACTCATCCATACTATACAAGGCGTCTTGAATACCATTCACACATAGTACATCCATAAACAAACATAATGTAAAACATTTATTAAAACAGCGGAAACAATTGATACAAGTGTTCAAGCCACACTTGGCATAATTAGGCATGCAAGCCCCCAAAGTAATTATTCAGAAAATATTATCCATGAGCATTATTCATATTGTTTTTTCAAAACAAGAACGGGAGAAGCACGAACCAAGTCTTCTCCTTAGAAACTTCCCGAAGCAGCGGCTGGCGGTAGCAACCTTCAAGTTCTACCTGAAACTGTGAGGTGGCCTCCCCCGTGAAGGGGAGGTCAGTACTTGGAAGCATTTGACAAGTACAATGACAACTATACTAAGTATAATCAAAGTTTAAATCTCTGAGGCCCTCAACTAGGGCATTATTACATTATAGTTAATCCGTTCATTTAATATCAATTCATCATTATTTATCACGGTCTAGAGCCCAGCTCATAATCACCGTTATCTACTATGGTCTAGAGCCCAGCTCATAATCACCGTCATCTACTACGGTCTAGAGCCCAGCTCATAATCACCGTCATCTACTACGGTCTATAGCCCAGCTCATAATCACTGTCATCTACTACGGTCTAGAGCCCAGCTCATAATCACCGTCATCTACTACGGTCTAGAGCCCAGCTCATAATCACCGTCATCTACATCGGTCTTGAGCCCGGCTCATAATCACTGATTCCTTATAATTCAAATTCTTAGGATCTAATTCATCCATTTCTCAACTAACATTTCCAACTAATATTTCAATGCTAGTTATTTATTTATTTCAATATAATTCCTTCTTCTTGCATAATTGGCCTTAATATCAAGTATCACTTTCATACCTTCATGGCTTCTCCTCATGGCATCAAAGTATACTATCCCAAATTATATTCATGCTTGGTACAACCATCATACACACATATTCATAACATCTAAACATACACAATTTATTCATAAATTTGTGTATCATGCATACTATACTTTTAACCAATAGTAGTTCTATTTAGGCATTATTAACCATCAACAATTCATGCACATCACATTTATATTCACTTAGGAAATCCCATGAAATTAACCCAAAGATTATAAGTATCATAGTCGGTCATCCTCACCTTAATTAAGCTTAAGCGCGTTCTACGTTCCTCGATTGGACTTTGACCAACTCCGGCGAACTTTGACCAACTCCGGCGAACTTTGACCAACTCCGGCGAACTTTGACCAACTCCGACGAAACTCCGGCGAAGCTCAAAAATACTTTAAATCAAGTTCCTAACAAGGTTTTATCATCACAAAACCCATATCAACACAAATAACCTATAAAAGGTTATTTTCCGGCAACCTGGTCGATTTGGCTTCTAAGTCCGTTTTTGGACTTAGAATCACATTCCAACCCATTATTCCACACTTAAATCATGTAGAACAATACTAAAGGTCTTTCATACGATATATACCTTATATGCTAGAAGAAAAACAAAGGAAAAGTTATGATAAGGTCATTACCTTAATTTTCACACTTTTTCCTAGCTTTTTCCTTCTTAAACTTTCTTCTTGGACTCCCTTTAGCTTGAGTTCGGATTTGGGCTATGGAGATGAAGTTTGCAGAGCTCTTCTCTTCTTCTTGGTGTATTTGGGTCGAAATGATGAGTGTAAGGAGGTAGGGGTGGTTCCTTCTTGTCTCATTTAGACAATGAGTGGAGGGAGGGGGCCTACTACATGTCAAAGGTGTCTCCCCCATCTTCTCAATTGTTGTTCAGCCAATTTGGCACTCATCCAGCCCTCAAGGGTTGACAATTTCGTGGGGTGGCCCCCACCCATGTGGGAGGTCATCCCAATTTGTCCCAACGTGTGCAATTTGCCCCGAAAGTTGTATTTTTCGGACTGTTTTAAGTATATTTTATTTTATCCTGTCAAATAAAATATAACACTTGTTCCCAATTCTTAATGGACCTTAGAATCAATATGCATCCCTCAACTTTAATTTAGAAGTCTCCGAAACCCCTTTTCGGGCTGTTATCTGATAGATTGCCGATACTGATAATTTGGCCCCGTTTGACCAACCGGTCAACCCTATGCCATTGTCATGGCTCAACTATGGTATCCACCACCATGTACATATTATCTAGTCCAAGATCAATATAATATGTGGCCCCGATAATATCGGGCGGTCCCCACTCCCGATGTGGGCCCCACGTGCATTTTACTATTCACGCGAAAACAATTAATACAAATTCACAACTTCGTAAATTCACTAAATATTTCATAGGGTTCAATAAATTATTAGCTTAAAGATAAATACATTTGGGGACGGTGTTACAAGTTCACCCCCCCTTATTTGGGATTTCGTCCCCGAAATCCACGTGTCTAATCGAAAAGGAAAGGGTACTGCTCCCTCATTGAGACTTCAGTCTCCCAGGTTTCTTCTTCGACTCGATCACTCCTCCAAAGGACCTTTACCATAGGAATCTCCTTGTTCCTTAGTTTCTTTACCTGTTGACCCACAATCTTCACCGGTTCCACCGCATATTGTAGGTCTTCACGTATCTCTACCGGTGGTTTCTCAAGGATATGAGACGGATCTCGCACATATTTCTTGAGCATCGATACATGAAACACGTCGTGTATCTTCTCAAGTTCTGGCGTCAATTTGATACGGTAAGCCACGGCCCCTATCCTTTCAAGGATTTCAAATGGGCCAATGTATCGGGGGTTAAGTTTTCCCCTCGATATAAACCTGATGATACCCTTCCAAGGAGAAATCCTTAGAAAGACCTTATCACCGACCTCAAACTCCAATGGCCTGCGTCGTTTGTCAGCATAACTCTTTTGCCGATCTTGGGCAGCCTTGAGTCTATCCTGAATGACTTTCACCTTAGCCTTGGTGATTTCGACAAGTTCAATCCCCTCGAGCTTGGCTTCGCCAACCTCGTCCCAACACAACGGTGTTCTACATTTCCTCCCATACAATGCCTCGTATGGAGGCATGCCAATACTCGCCTGATAACTGTTGTTATAGGCAAACTCAACCAGAGCCAAATGCTTGTCCCAACTCCCTTGGAACTCCAGAGCACATGCCCTAAGCATATCTTCCACAATCTGTATCACCCTCTCGGATTGCCCGTCCGTCTGTGGGTGAAAGGCTGTGCTAAACTTTAGCTTCGTACCCAAAGATGCTTGAAATCTTGGCCAAAATCGGGATGTGAAACGTGGGTCCCTATCCGAGACAATGGATATCGGAACTCCATGCAGTCTCACAATCTCCTCCGTGTATAGCTTTGCCAATCTTTCAAGAGGATAAGTAATGTTGATAGGCAAAAAGTGTGCACTCTTGGTGAGCCTATCAACCACTACCCATACTGCATCATAGATGTTCACTGTTCGTGGTAGCCCCACCACGAAGTCCATGGTCACGTGCTCCCACTTCCATTCTGGAATGGTAAGTGGTTGTAAAAGTCCTGCCGGGTGCTGATGTTCCGCCTTGACTTGTTGGCAAGTAAGGCACCGACTCACGTACTCTGCGATGTCCCTCTTCATACCCGACCACCAGTAACTTTCCTTCAAGTCTCGGTACATTTTAGTACCTCCTGGATGCATGGCATACGCCGAAGAATGAGCCTCCTCCAGTATAGACCTTTGGAGTTCCTCGTTCCTTGGTATGCATACACGGCCTTTAAATGAATAACCGGAGTGACTCCTCGTGCTGCTGCTTGACTTCCTCGGTTTCCCTCGTCCACCGATCAATGAATGACCGGAGGGACTCCTCGTGCTGCTGCTTGACGGAGAGGAGGTGGGTGAAATACTTCTTCGCACGCTTCCTCTTGGCAAAGTGAGTGAGGAAGCGTTGGGAGAGATCCTGCCATGAGTCGATGCTCCCTTCGGGGAGCGCGTTGAACCACTCGTACGCTGGCCCCTCGTGAGTAGAGAGGAACCAACGGCAGAGGTATTCGTCGGACGCGTTCACCATCAGCATGTTGTTCTGATAACGGCTGAAGTGTTCCTGGGGGTCTGATCGGCCGTCGTAGGACTTGATGGCGTTCCCCCTGTACTTCTCCGGGATGGGGGCCGAGAGGACCCTGTTGGTGAAAGGGGTCCTGGTCCTGACCTGGATGACGGGGTCACCTCGCCCCTCGGCCAGCTCCCTCTCCAGGGCGCTAACCTTGTTCATAAGCGCGTTGAGGCCGGGGTCGTTGGAGGCGCCGGCCGTAGGGATGTTGGCCGAATGCTTGGCTTCCATCTGAGCCAGCCTCCTTTCCAGCTGGGCGATGACTTTCTCCCGGGGGTCCCTGGCGGCCGCTGCGGCGCCCGGCTGGTTCCTCATGCGCTCGTCGTGAGCCGCATTGATCCGGTGGCGCACGTCGTCTTCGTGCAACTTCCCCTGTCCGGGACACAGACCCCAAGCTTTCCCTCGGCGAGCCAGGACGAGGCTCACCAATCCGTCCCGCCATCCTCTCCGAAACCGGACGACGGCGCGTGTCACCTAGCCTGTTGAAAGCAGAGGCTTTTCCACGCGCTGGGGTCTGCCCAGGCCGAAGAGGGGAAGCAGGGTGGGAGTGGGACGACGCCGTGTCCTGGGCCACCACCCCCTCATCGTTGCCTATCTGGATGGCCAACGGTTGGGGCTGAGGAGGTTGAGTGATGTTCCCCCCGGTCCTTGGCAAGAGTGCACTGAGGACGGTGGGGTTCTGAGCCAGGCTGGCGATGATGACCGACAGCGCGGCCTGGACCTGTGGATCCACGGACGGAGAGGCCGCGGCCATAGGCTGGGCCGGGGCGTGGTCCGTCTTCTCAGCTCGTTTCTTGTCCAAGCCGATGCGGGCATCAGGGGCTCCGTCATTGAGTTATTGCGGAGGTCCGCCGTGAGGTTGAAGGCCTCCTGGAAGACATCCCCTCCGCCGGTCTGGTCGGCCGTGGCATCCTCATCGTGCTCCCTGGGCTCTTGGTCCTCAGGGATGGCCTTGCTGACGAGGTTGCGGTTTGACTTAGTTCTTCCCATTATCAGTGGTTAGCCGCGCTTGGTAGCGACGAAGGGTGTTAACTTGATTGTTCTAGCTCTCAACGAGAGCACCAAATGATAGAGTATATCTAGAGAGAAGTGAGAGCTAGAGAGAGAAGTGCAATAATATGCTTCAATAGAATGAATTTGTAACCCCTATAACTACCTCCAAGGGGAGTATTTATAGAGAAAATACGGGCTGGGCTCCCAAGCCTTGGGCTTGGGAGGCCCATTTACAACTGGACCGCTACTGGGCCGAATACAAAGCCATTAATGGGCTGTACGAATGAGTAAGTATAAAATCCGGTTCTGTGAGGTCTTCGTGGCCGACGAGGGCACGGCCGACGAGGGCGCGGCCGACGAGGGCACCCGGGTTCCTTGGGCTCAGGACCACAATCTGAGTTGGCACCTTTATGGCCGACGGGGGTCCCTTGGCCGACGAGGGCGCCACTCTGTGTCTTGTGCTTTCTGTTCTTCTGAGTATGTGGGTCCGGGGGCTCAGACCCATATACTCCATCAGGTACCATGAAGTTTATTAGTTTTGTACCGGAAGGCATCAAATCATGGTATCTTTATATATATTACTAGCCTAGTTGCGCGCTTTGCGCGAAGGTGGATGCTCAATGTTTGAAAACTGTAGTAAATTTGCGGTGCACAACAGTGTATTTAAATAGTCTACAAAAGGGTGATCACAAAACAAAGCTAATGATGTCCATTATAGCAATAAAGGAAATAAAAAGTTTAGCTGAAATGTTTGGGTCAGAAATATGCACCAAATTGTTATAGTAGTAGGAAGATTAGCTAAAACATTGCACGAATGCGAGTTTAAGAGGAGCTAGAACTGACATAGCATGCAGCGCTGCTGATCTCGTAGGTGTTGCTGCGTTTTGGCAGGTCTTCTATACCACATGATGAAATGGCAAGCAGTAGCGCTCTACCACGCCCGTACTTTAGGAAGAAGAGTGTGGAATGCTTCTTCAGTTCAAAGGTCATCTGGATTTGGCGCAAAATAGGCTCTTCCCCAGGCAGAAAGTAAACGTCTTCTGTGCCGTGGTAAATTAGCAGGCGGCCCTTTGTGTCACTGCATGATCTCAGGAAAGCCTCACAACAATTCTGCAGCAAAACATGAAAATGCAATGCATTGAGCATGAGAAATAATGTGTTCAAATGTGGAGATGTTATGTGCGGCTACTTTGAGAGTTTATTATTTTCACTTGGTATTTGAACATACATGTAGTACGAAAGTGATTGATATGATCTCGGGGGAAAAAGGTTTTTAAAAACAGACCAACTATTGGCACAATGAGTACAATGTAACAATCCCATAATGTTGTGGTAAATTATTAATACGGTGATAAAAATGTAAAATAAAAGGAAGGGAAAAGAGGTTATTAAGTTTGTAGGATATAATGATAATACAATGGATGGGAACAGTACACACCTTTGTAGTTTGCTTGGGCACATATATAAAGGAGGGAGGGCAATACAACTGTTGGTATGTGCAGTTTGGGAAAGAGGATTCCACGTAAACAAGGAAGTCACCTTTAATTGGTATGCATACACATTAGGAGTTTACACAGAAGAAATAAAAAAAGAAGATAACACATTCACGGGGAATAGAAAATATAGTCAATGTACCTGTATTGTTGGACCAAGTTGACGAACCAGATGGTGTTCTAGCTGTGTTTAGGGAAAAGCCTAGATTGTCAATGACCAACACTTGAAATGTGAAATTCCCAATGTGCCTTAGGAGAATATATGACCCAAATTCAATATTGTTTTCTATAAACAAGTCAGCTAAGCCATCAGAGAAAGAGCAGTCATCAACTGTTACAGTCCATGAGGTTGCTCCATATATGAGGCGAGTGACGAGCACTTTGTCACGGTGCGTCAAAATAAATTCAATACTAAACACTTATACGTAGTATAGCGTAGTAGAGTTCGTATCCACGGGGAAAGGAATGATTTTCTTTTTATGAAACTAGTAATTAAAAAGGGGGGTTTTGGTTTTGAGTGATTTAATTCAATTAAGAAACTAAGATGAACAACCTATATGAGATTTAATTCAAAGATAAAAAGGACTTGGCATTGCTACTTTCCACTTGTTGATATATTTTAGTCGATCATTGTCATATGTATAACTTATTCCCTCTCGAATACTCAATCGGGGAGTATATCCACTTCATCGAGAGTAGTTATTAACAACGACCATTCATTAATAACCCTTACTATTAATCAAATATAGAACAACGCCTTATACCGATTTAATAGTAGCATTTAATCTTTCTAACTCCTTGATGAAATCAATTGAGATTGATAACCTCAACACAAGCGGTTTCGGTTTAACCAACAAAATTAATCCCTCTTAAGTTTATTAACCACGACCGTGCATTAATAAACCGAAGTTACTTACTTGTGAAACCATCAACGATTAACCATCAGTTCGTTGATCGTTTCTAGTAATAACTAATATATGAAACAAAACTAGTTGATCCTTTAAGTAATGTTCAAAATATTAATATGAAATATGAGTAGGGATTAATTAATATTCAAGGAAGAATATTATTAAAGAAGATGAATCCTACTATAATTAATATCAAGATGTTAACTAATTGTCATCTTAGCAACACTCCCCAATATTAATATAGAGGAAGAAAATATCATTCTAACTAATGTCGAGATGTTTAACTAATTGTCATCTTAGCAACACTCCTCAACATCAATATAGAGATGGTATTAAGGAAAGAACTATTAATTAATATTCAAGGAAAGAAGTTAAGAAAATGTATGGTTGTAGTTGTGTAAGAAAAAAGTGAATGAATGTGAACCACATATTTTTTCCAAAAGTGGAAGTTGGAAGAATTAATTGGGACGGTCCAAAAAGAAAAATTGGAAGAAATGACCGGGACTGAGGGAGTATATATTAGTGCACCCTTCTCTGCAAAATTTTTTATAAGTGTTATGAATTATTAAATCAACTAATTAGTTGTACAATCAAGGTACGTAAGGTTTACATATATTTGTCCCTTCAAATATAAAATATTTTGTTTTATGTCCTACACAATTATTTTTGATTTTGCATCCTTGAAATTTATGTTGATTTTCTTTTTAGTCTATCATTGATGATAACAACATTTTTTTGACAACCAAATAACAGTGACTAATATGATTCTTCTTTTTCTTTGTCATGTTATTTAAAAAGTATTTAATTTTATTTTAAAAGATTTTTAATGAATATTTTAAAATATGAATAATTATTTTTACATTGTTTTAACTTTCACATTAGGCTCAAAATAAATATATGACACTGACAATAACTTTTTTTTTAACTGGAGTGGTTTCAATGCACTAAAAATAAAATAGTACGTATTACATACATAAAATAATATTTTACAATGAGCTAAAAACAAAACGTGTCATATAGTTGTAGGACTAAAACCATATTTAAAGACGATAATATTATAACTTCAATGGAATCTTGTAATACGGAGATATATATATATAAACAGAATCAACTTTTAATAACGCGGGGTCCATAGCTCAGTGGTAGAGCATTTGACTGCAGATCAAGAGGTCACCGGTTCGAACCCGGTTGGGCCCTTTGGTTTACATACTTTTTTGCATTTGTGTTATTCTGCCTCTACAAACCAGTAAACCTCGCGCTCGCTCAGTCGCTCCCCCTCCGTGTACATATACGAATCATGGACAAAAACCTACTTTGTAATAATTAAAAGTTATTATTATTTACGTATAATTATGGACAAAAATGTTTTCAAAAAATTCCATTTAATCATAAATGATATAAGTTATTTACGTATAATTATAAGTCATCGGATTATTTTGAGAAGATTTCTCAATAGTTGGGATTATTTAGAAATAATTTGGATTATTTCAATCAGATCACTTATAGTTAGATTATTCTTGTCCATTTTTCCTAATATTTATTAGAGTTCAAGTTTTCAATTAATTCCTTTTGGGTGATTTTATTTTCATTTTTCATAAATTTAAAGAATAAAATAAATATATGAATAAAATAGAAAGGGATGAGCAACTAAGATCGTGACTTTGAATTCGCAGTACCTGATGTTTTTACTTGGACAAAAATTTGTTGATCTGAAATGATCTGTTTAAGTCTGATCTGATCTGTTAAATGTCTTGTGTATTTTATAACTACACAAGTTTGGTTTGTTCTGTTTAAGTCTAGTCTGGTATAATCTGTTTAAGTTTGCTCTGATCTAGGACTAAAAACAATCCAAGCAAAAATACCATTACTATTTCAGCTGCAACCGCAATATTTTTAAGGCTTAAATATATTTTTAGTTCCTGCAAATATGACACACTTTGTTTTATGTCCTTGCAATTTTTTTTTGTTTGTTTTCATCCCTGCAATATGCAATATTTTGTTTTTAGTCCTCTAATTCCGAAATCACTCTACTTACGAAAAAAGTTACTGTCAGTGTCATAAATCTACCAGATATATTTAAATTTATTCTTTTTATAATTATTTTGAGGCTAATATGAGAGTTAATATAATGTAAAACTAATCTATTAATCGTGGTTATTTTGAGATCAAACGGATGTTGTTATCATCAATAGTGGACAAAAAAGAAAATCAACATAAATTGCAGGGACGAAAAATAAAAAAAAAATGCATAAATGTAAAATAAAAGGTACTATATTTACAGGGTCTAAAAACATATTTCAACTTATTTTTAAAGATTAGCAATCCATCGATTATAAAACCCAATACTAAAGTTTTCCCAATTTTACATTTGCTTTTGTGCAATATTTATGGTAATGCACATGACATACCTTAATAATTTTATCTGCAAAATACTATTTAAATTCATAATTTTTAATTAATTCATTAATAGGTGAAATAATTACATAAATATGACCAAAATAAAGATGAATTACAAAAATATGACTAATTACTAGAGTAGTAATGAAATCGTAGTAATTCATGTTCAAATTTTGAGCTTAAGTTACCACAACACCACATTGTAGTAATGAATAGTCATATTTATGTAAATATGTTTTATTTGAGTAATATTCGTGTAAAAAACCCTTAATAAATAAATAAATAAATAAATAATATAGACTAGTATGCCCTTAGTTTATTATTATAAAACTCTAACTTTCAACTCCTTTTTACAACCCTTAGACTAATACTCCGTATGTTTTATTTGAATACTATAATTTGTCAATTTATCGCTTGATGAGCTTTAATTGAAATCGGTCCGGTCAAAACACTTAGATGTAAATGTAAATAGAGAGGCAAAACTATTATTTGAATTTAAATCGAAATATCAGTACTTTAGTTTTTTAGTGTTATCTTTGAAATTTTATTATACTACCTCTGTTCTTAAATAAATGCAACACTTTGAGTTTTACACTATTCACGTGTTCTACATTGACTATAAATATATATAGTAATTGTTAATTTTTGGTACTATCATTATATTATTTATGAACCTCTGAATTATACTCTATACTATTATTATTTTTGGTATCTTATATTGTTTTGGGTTGCCGTATCGCCGTACGCATATTAGCGTATCATTGTGTCGGCATATCCGTATCCGTGCAACATAGCTACATTGTACTACCTCCGTCCCAATATGCTTGGGATAATACGGTTTACGATGTTTGACCGACGATAAAGCAAACAGATCCCTGTTTGCATTCAAATTATTTTTAGAAAAACAATTACATATATAGAAACTACATTAAAAGTTTTACAAAGTCGCAAAAACAAGAATCAAGTTTGATAAAATTTGATATATAAAGTAAGAGATTAAAAGTGATTTGTGTTGACCGAGTGAATAGTGTTTAAACAATCTTAGCGGGATGGAGGGAGTAGTAACTAATAATCATATTTTTATAAATACGTTTTATTTTAGTAATAATATTTTTGTAAAAACGTGTATCCCTATAATATAATGTAATTAAAGTTGGCTAATAATGCAAAGGTGCTGAAACAGACCATAACTCAAAAGATATGTAGGTACTGTTTATTATGATTTCATGAAATACTACTACGTACATAGCTATAAGCAATATAATAACAATCAAAGATTGAGAATCCTATCATGGTAGTGAAAGACAAATAGGGAACTAATTTCGATCTTTTCAGGCGGAGAAATTAATGAAGTAGTACGCAATCTCACTCGATCAATATAAATATACCACTCGTCACACATATATTCATCCATCTCCCAAGGATCGGAGTCCCTATAATATATGATCATACTCCGAACTATATTATATATAATTAATTACTACTATACAATTTATATATATATTATAATAACTAAATAATGAATTAGAAGGATTTTTCGAATAAATAATAATATAACATCTATCTATAGGCCGGCAGTATAACATATAAGGGCGGGCGGGCGGAGCTTGGTACGGTGATGGGGCGGTTGAAGCACGCAAATGCATATGTTGGGGTGGTGTTCTTGCAAGTGAGCTACGCCGGCAATTTCCTGATATCCAAAGCGGCGCTGAATCAGGGAATGAACCATTTCACCTTTGCTGTCTACCGCAACCTCTTTGCCGCCCTCGTTTTTGCTCCCTTTGCCTTTTTCTTTGAAAGGTATATACTACTCCTTCCTTCCCTCTTAAATTGTTTTATGAAGTTAATATTTTTTTGTCAACCAACAATAAAAGTTAATTCTCCTTGTTGATAATTAACTCAATTTTTAATTATTAAAAATTACATATTCATAAATTTCATTAAAATCTCTTCAAAGTTGCAAACTTCAATTTAGAATATAACTATAAAATGAAATTGTTTGATCACGAAATTTCAAATTTGCAAATCAATTTGGGACAGATGTACTATGTAGCTACGTCCATCATATATCCTTTTATTATTTACCCGTGTATATACTTCATTTCATGAGTAATGTGTATATACATACTACAGTTTCACGGAGTACGAGATAAAAATTAAAAGATGATCATATAGATTTACATGCATTAGAGTACATGTATGTGATAACTATAAGATATATACACTAATTAATACATCTATGTGTGTGTGTGGGGAAATGAAAAATAATAATCCAACATTTATCCGATCTTCATTTAACCGTCCATGTTATCATAAATCCATTACAAATCCCAACTTTCCATGTCATCTTCAGTAAACAGTCCCGACTCTAGAGTGACCGGATGGAGTAAGCCGAGCACCGGTCCAAGGTTGGACCAAACTGGAACATGAGTGGCCTAATAAGTACCTAATAGAACCGGAGACGGGACCGGAATAATTCCGGTCCAAGACCAAAGTGCCACTCCTATCGGGAATTCCTTCATCCACCACTGATGAGGTATGGAGCTAGGAGAGGACATGGGCTCATGAAAACAAATGAAGCCTCCTGTGTAAAAAAAACAACTCGACCAACTGCCATATGTATTTATAGCTAGTCTCATATTTTTAGAATCGTAGATTGAGAAAATTTATACTTACATTTGACGAATTTAAACTCTTCATCATATCATTATTCATTAGTACGTGCTATCAAAATTTCATAAGATGAGAAAACAATGAATTTCACGTTATAATTGCACCGTATGGTAATTACTATTCCCTCCGACCCTTAAAGTTTGTCACACTTTCCCGAAACGGATGTCCCAAAATGTTTGTCATACTTTTATAACTTCCTTATTTGGTAAACAAATCTATACCAAACAGTGTCAAACAGTGCAAAATAATGTCAAACAGTGTCGCTACAGTGTGAAACAGTGTCGCTACAATGTAAAGTCAAATTCATCTCGTTAAAACTTGTGAAGTCAAACTATGATAAACTTTGAGGGACGGAGAGAGTACTTACTAGCATAGCCGCATAGATATTAATAGTTTGTTCATACAAAAATCACGACTTCACAATTTCTACAAAATTTAATTATAATTTACATCTGTATTAATATACTCTTTTAAACATCTTTAGGTTTACTATGCAGGTGATCACTAGCTAGGCTCACAATGTTTTTCCGAAACAGGCATATCTTTATATACACTATCAAAATCGTGTTACCAAAAGAAAGAATACATGTCCGTGATACAATATATAGATCGACTATTTAAAGTAGGGCCCACATATTTCAGATGTTGGAATTCAAACTCAACCCATTAGATAATTAAGATGTAAATTAAAAATCGATTTGAAATATATGAAAGTTCAAAGTCCTGACTAGATATTTAGAGAGTTACATTCTCTCAATCCAATTACTTACTACAGATTAGTGTTAATTATATATGTACTTATGTGTTATGTTGGTTATGAATAGGAAAATAAGACCAAGAATGACCAGGGACATCTTCATGAAGATAATGCTACTGGCCTTGTTGGAGTAAGTTTTAGCACCCTAAATTATACTCTCTCCGGTTCCTATTAAAGTTCTCAGTTTGACTTGACACAGATTAAGAAAATAAATTTGACTTTACTGTGGAGTGCACTGTTTGGCACTGTTTGGCACTGTTTGGACACTGTTTTGCACTGTTTTGCACTGTTTTGTTTCCTACAATGGAAGTGTGAACTTATATAAGGGACATCCCTAAAAGGAAAGTGAGAACTTTAATACGAACCGGAGGGAGTATGGTTCAACCGATTGTATCATGCATACAGTACAGTCAATTAAGTATTTTAACTAATATCTAATGAATATATAGTTAAAATGAAATGAGTATCTTATTAAATATAAAACTAGTACATAAATAATTTTTGGTAGATTCTATGGTACCCATAAGGTATCATACCTTTGTCCACATGGACCAATGAGAATGTAGCAGTTGAATTATTTAAATCTAAATTAAAAATGATAAAGTGGTGTGATCCAATCAAATTAATGGTAGGTACGGTACCCCATTTTTTAGAAAGGTACCGGAGTTGTCACCATAATTTTTATGATAATATAGTTAAATGAATAAGCTAATTTGTAGCATAAATATTAATTGAGATTGATAACCTACTTAATGTATGATGTTGTGTTCAATCTATGATGCTCTGGTCACGCCTGAGAATCTGTGATTCTTATATTTTGAGTGGAAGTTGCCTATTTCTCTGATATGTGTGTAAATTGTAATGTGGAGCAATCAGAATTATGATGCTTTCATACAAATATTTTGTATATTCTGAATTTTTGATTATTGGTGAATACAATTTGCTGAGTAAAGATGATGTTGATTTATTCTGACAAGTGTTGAAGTTACCTTTTTCTACTCAAACACTCAAACGAGTAGTTAGAGTGAACGGGTATCTTCTAAGTCTGTAGAGAAGTGAATAAGCCTACTGCTTATATCCTTCTGTAGATCAGCTTGATAATTGTTCCATAATTTATTTTGAATGTATGATGTTGTGTTCAATACTTCAATCTGTTGATTGCATTGAGGGTTTTGAAGTTTATATACTTATCAGTTATCATAATGGAAGTTGAATGTATGGATACCATGCCTGCATCTGGTTCTCAACCTCCTCCGACTCCTATTTCCCAAGAACCTGTGGTGGAAGCTCATGATGCTGAGCTAACACCAGCACATAACAGTCAAATGTTCCTGGAAATAAAAGATAGGAGGTAGAGTCCAGATCTAGAATATGGGATCAGTTTGTTAAGATCAAAGATAGTAATGGGGTTGTTGTCAAAGGAAAATGCATACATTGTGGTAAAATATATTGTTGTCAGTCTAAGTAGCATGACACTTCCTCTCTTAGAAATCATATACTCAGCTGTCTCAAAATGCCTTTTTGAAAGGATGTTAGGCAAGTCCTTCTCACTTTCCAACCAGTCTTGTGTAATCCAACATCTGAAAATATTGGGGTGTTAGGGACTTGGGTGTTTGATCAGGGTGCAATTAAGAGAGCACTTGCTGAAATGCTTATCATTGATGAGCTTACATTTAGATTTGTAGACAGACAAGGGTTTAGGAAGTTTATCTCTGTAGTTTGTCCTAGGTTCCAAATTCCTTCCAGATGGACAATTGCTAGAGACATCTACCAAATCTATTTAGATGAGAAAGTGAGTCTGAAAAGGTTGTTTAGGGAGCACACTCAGAGGGTCAGTATAACAACTAACACATGGACCTCGGTTCAAAGGATCAATTATATGTGTATAACTTCACATTTTATAGATCATGAGTGGAAGTTGAATAAAAAGATAATATCCTTTTTTCATGTGACTTCCCACAAAGGAGAGTACTTAGCCAAAGCCCTAGAGTCTTGCCTTCTAGATTCGGGGTTGAAATCTATTTTCACTGTGACTGTTGATAATGCTAGCAGTAATGACACTGCAACGATTTTTTATGAAGAAACTTTTATCTTGGGGTGCCTCTTATGTAAAAGTTAAGTACCTTCATATGAGGTGTATTACCCATATCCTTAATTTGGTTGTCGAATATGGTTTAAAAGAAAGTTATGGTTCTGTTCAAAGAGTCAGGGATGTTGTTAAGTATGTGTTAGAAATTCTCCTGCTAGGCTACAAAAATTCAAGGACATTTCAGACTTGATTGGAATGCAAAGTAAAGCTGGATTGCACCTAGATGTCCCACCTAGGTGGAATTCAACTTATTTGATGCTCACATCTGCAATGTCCAATGAAAAAGTTTTTGAAGCTTATGAGGCCAATGAAAGTTCCTATGTGGTTGATCTGGGGAATGAAAGCCCTGATGTTGGGGACTACTTGAATTTGCAAATGTATTCATGAGTTATGATGGTACCATGGATTCTGACTATGGCCCGATTACGTAGTCTAGCCCATAACGGGATCATCCCTTAACAGAGTTCATATTAAATAAAGCAGTGGGCCCGATTAGGGATCAAGCCCACGAGAGGAACCCACAGCCAGGCCGAGCCGGACAGGCAGGCCTCGAGCCTGGGCGAAGTCCTAGTGAGGCCAAGATAATCCTAGGGTTTAGGTGACAGACTATGATTTGAACATAAGCTATTTGGCAGCAGGCAGGATTCAACGGGAGACGTAGGCTTGAAGAAGATAATCATTGCATGATGATCGAGACGCCACAGGAGTTCTAGTCGAACTAATATATGCACCGTAATTAACGGCATTTAATGTAGTAGTTTCCTCCTAGAATGCCAACTCCTAAGTCTAGAAATACTCCATGTAAATACCTTAAGGGGGGATCGGAAATCATTGTTCCAAATAATAATAATAATAATAATAATACTGTCTTACACTGCCATATTACGATATCTTGTTAAATTTAGATCTCGTAGTTGGATTAAATTCTATCATTTTGTGCTTTCATTGAGAGTCGAACTCAAGAGAATGATGGTTGGATCCACTAGCAACAATCGTATGGGCGGCGACCGCTTCCACCAGGTCGTTGTTGAGGACGACGGTTCAAGGTCGCGACGGAGCGACTTCTGAAGGTGCAATGACAGCGTCGCCGCCCCAGGCAATTTAAGGAACCAAATCCAAGGCAGGGGAAGCTCCAGGCGAACGACGGTGCGGCCACCGCACTTTCAGACTCCAGGCATCGGACAGAACATCCCCAACGTGGACCTGACGCAAGCCCTAGCAAGTTTGGCTATGTTTCAGAGAGCGGTAGAGACCCTGACTACCGTTTTCCAAGGCATCATCTCTGACCTTGCGAAAGAACTCACTCCCCCCACCAGGTTCCGACTACGGCTCAACAGGCAGGAGAAATATCCCCTCAACAACCTAGGGATTATACGCCGGCCAGGACCCGGCGCTCCCACAACTCTAGAATAACCCCAAGGATTTCTGTGGTGAATCGAATAGGCGAACGATGAGTCTCTGTCCACGAGAGGCTCTCCTCTAGGCCCGAGCACAGTGAGGAGGCATCCTCAGCCGCCGTTTCATCCCGGCGCCGTGGTGCGCGTGGGGGATCTCCGGGACGAAATCGACATGAATAGATTGGCTCAGAGAGATCGCCGATCCCTATTGCATGTCCGGTCATGTCGTAGCAATGACGACCTCAGGAGGAGGCTAGACGAGCTCAGAAGAGAGATGGAGGGAAGAGTCGGTCTCAATCATGGTGTAAGGATCCCTGAACCTTTCACGCGTCAGATTATGGACGCGCCATTACCACAATGGTACCGACCATGCAACATTGAGGCCTACCGAAGAAAAACTAACCCCAACACCATGTATTTAGGTACATAGCCTACATGTTCATGATGGGATATGATGATGCCATCAAGTGTAGAGGATTCTCGGTGACTTTGGATGGACCAGCCCGGGAGTGGTATAATTCCCTACCAGACGGGGGATAAGAAACTTCCGGGAATTAGCACATGCGTTCGTGGCACGTTTTGCCTCCTCTAAGGGCTCTAAGAAGAACGTCTCTAACCTCTTGGGAATCAAGCAGGTCTCCCAGGAGACCCTGGTTGATTTTCAGGCCCGCTGGAGGGATGAGTCAATCAAAGTAGAAGATCTGGACAACAAATCTGTTGTAGCTATCTTAACAAATGCCTTGAGGTCGGGTGAGTTAGACAAGGACTTCATATGTAAGCCACCGACCTCACACAAGGAGGCCTTACTGCGCGCCAGCGCACAAGCTAAAGTAGAGGAATCCGAGAAATGGAAAAGAGATGAAGAGACCGGGAGGCCTCAAGCCGATGGGGGGGAAGAAGAAGGACTCGGAGAAGGAAACCTGTAACCAGAATAAGGAGAACGGTTTCAAGAAGAAGAAGGGCTGGAGCAAGGGTAAATCAAGTGTCCCGGAAGGCCAGTTATCTGGTCAGCCTGAATTCCCTGTTAACACGGTCTTGGACTACGCAGCAAAGCAGAGATTGATCACGATCCCTGAGGGCTGTAACATCGTCAACGGTCAACCCTCCAAGGGTAAGTATTGTAAAATTCATAAAATTGAGACCCATGAGACCAACGAATGTTACATCCTGAAGAAATATGTAGAGAAGCTTGCCCGCGAAGGACAACTGGACAGGTTCGTGAAGGAGAGCCAGCAAGAGCAACACCCGCCAAGGAAAAACACTTGGAACAAGGCGAAAGACGAGTCGGCCTCTGCCTCTAAAAAGAGGGAGGTCGGAGCCCAGTTCGAAGATTATGTGGAAAGAGAGGATTCAGGGCAGCAGAAGTGCACGCATATCAACCAAATATATGGTAGACCTGTCGGGGGGACTCTACGGGAGAGAGGAAAAAATGGAATCGCCAGCTGTTCATTGGGGAGATCAACCATCTCCCTGCGGAGAAAAAGCCGAAGTGGGAATCCATCACTTTTACAAACGATGATCCCCCCCCATGTCCCCTGCCTCACAGGGATGCTTTGGTGGTTAAGATGGAGGTTATGGATGCAATTGTCCATAGAGTTCTCGTGGACAGTGAAAGTTCAGTCAATATACTATATATGGATACTTTTATGGAGATTGGGCTCTAGAATGGAGCTCTCAGACCGGTAAGAACTCCTCTTTCAAGCTTCACCTGAGACACGATTGAGCCAGAAGGGGTAATTGTCACGCCCGGACCGCATCCAAGCACGTGTACAACCGTCGTGTGATCAAGCGACGTCACTTGCAAGTCAACCTCACTTAATCACACAAGGAATTCATGAACATCGTTCAAACCATACTCAGTAAGTAAACATGCATAACAACATCACATCATAGATTGAATGAATAGCGGAAAATATTCATCGGTCAATCATAAGCCACATATGGCAAAACGTAGGCTCGCAAGCCAAAACAAAGTAATATTACAAAAGTATCCATGAGCATAGTTTATGATTTAAAACAGTAAAGGAAGCACGGACCACGTCTTCCTCTAGATTCCTTTCACCCGTGCAAAGCTGTAGACAAAAACCTCAAGCTTCAACCTGAAATGGTGGGGCCCCTTGACGTACCCTTGTCGTGAGGTGCACTCAAAATATTTTCAATACAACACTAATACATAGTATAGCGAAGTAAGGTTCGTATCCACAAGGAAACGAATACTTTTCTTCTATATAAGTAGTAACAAGGGGGGTTTAGATTTGTTTGATTTAAAAACACTAAGATGAACAACCTAAATGAGTTTGATTAATAGATGTGGTGGCTTGGTTTTGCTTTTATCCGCTTAATGAAATGTTCGTCGATCCCGGTTATATCTTTAACTATCTTCCTCTCGAATACTCAATCGAGGAGTATATCCAGTTCATCAAGGCTAGTTATTAATAACGAGATGCGTTCATTAATAAAACTTACTATCGAGCCAATATAGAACAAGCGCCGTATAGTAACTTGATAGTAGCAATAAACTTAAGATGAAAAACGATTGATATTGATAACCTCAACACAAGCGGTTTATTGGTTTAATCAATGTAATTAATTCCCCTTGGCCTATTAACCATGAGATGCATGCATTAATAATCCAAGTTTACTACCGTTGAAAGAACCGGATTAATAACAAGCGTATTAACCGATTGATTCTAGTAATAACTAATATGAGAAACAAAACTAGTTTATACTTTAAGTAATGTTTAAAATATTAACATGAAATATGAATAGGAATTAATTAATACTCAAGGAAGAATATTCAAGGATATGGATCCTACTATGATTAATATCAACATGTTAACTAATTGTCATCTTAGTAACACTCCCCAATATTAACATAGAGGGAGAAATAACTATTACTATAACCAATGTCAAGATGTTAACTAATTGTCATCTTAGTAACACTCCCCAACTTTGATATAGAAATAGTATTTTAAAGGAAGAATTAATATTCAAGGAAGAAGATTAAAGAAAATAACTCACAACTTACAAATTCATTAAGCTTCAAAGTAGCAAAACCGAGATGGAAGGGTTTAGCTCCTCATTTGGAGACTAAACATGATGAAAAATATAAAGAAAGAACTATTCTATACTGAGCTTAGATGTACACAGGAATTGGATGATCATTTGTGAAGGAAAGGGGGTGTATTTATAGGCTTCTGGGATGGGATTCGGGTACTCGATCGGGTATATACATGGTACCCGATCGAGTATGTGTGTAATTAATACCCGATTCGAGGTATACTCGATCGGTTTTAGGCTATTTTTCAAAGGTATACCCGATCGGGTATATGTTTATACCCGGTCGAGTATGCTTAGAAAGTGGTATTCGAGCCATACTCGGCCGATTTTTGTTTAAAACTCAAAGGCATACCCGATCGGGTATGTCGGTCTACCCGATCGGGTATAGACATTTAATCGTGGCCGAAATCTTCCCGGCATGTTCCCTTGTCTTCGGATCTGATCCGATTTGAAGTTTCAACCTGATACCCGATCGAGTATAGGTAATACTCGACCGAGTATAGACCAAAATTTCAGGATCCTTCTTTCTTTTTGATTTTTTGCACCTTCCTTCCACTTTTGGGGTACACCAATTGTCCTTTGAGTGATCAAGACCTGTTTGAGCTCAGAATATACCTAATCTAAACTATTTACAAGAATTTAACAAACTAAACTATTACACCAAAAGTGTGTAATTTCCAAAGTAAAGATCAAGCAAAACTAATTAAAAACACAAACATACATATGGAAATTACAAATGTATCAACTCCCCCACACTTAGTTTCTTTACTCGTCCTCGAGTAAGATCAAATGTTCAGAAGTGTCAAGTTTTTCCAAAGTTTCCACAGTTTTAAAAAAAACATACAAACACAAAGACCACCAAGGATGACAAAAATGAGTTTTAAACTCAAATTACAAAGAACATCTTGGGTTTTACGGCCTTCTAGTGTTCATCTTCTCTTCTCCTCCTCTCTTCTTCTTCTTCTTCTTCTTTGTTTTCTGAATCTTCTTATTCTTCAAAGAGATACAATGAGTGCCTGCAAAAACAAACATTTCTCTCATATCTCTCATTTTGCCTAGGAGCCTTTTCAGGTTTTCATCCTAGCATCTCTTTTCATTTTCCATTCTCCCCAACTCACTCATTTTTTTTATAAGCCTTTTTTGCTTAGATTGCCCATTTTGTTGGGTTTTCAACCTAACTAGCATTTATTTTCTTTTATTTATTCTCTTTTTTTTGTGTGTAAAAAGTTCAAAAGAATTACATGCATAGTGCTAGGTGAATATTAAAATTACATACCATGATGAGTCTCTCCCCCGCACTTGAACTAAGCACTGTCCCTAGTGCTCGCCTTCTCCGCCGTAGTAGCTGCCTCCGAAGCCGCTCCCCTGCCCGCCATCTCCCATATATGTGTCCCCGCCATCTCCGACGTCGTACCCTCCACCCCCGGAGCTAGATCCTCCAAAGTTACCCCAATGAGTGGGGTCATACCACGAGGGTGGTGGAGGGGGGTTTGCCATGGTATGAAAAGATCCCTGATGTGCCATGTAAGAGTACATAGGTCCGTAAAACCTACGTGGGTCTTCTTCATACCGATGCCTATCGGCTTCCCGGAGCTCCTCCGATCGCTGAAAACCGGCCCTTTGCTCCTCCTGTATTTGGTTGAGCCGGTTGTCCATAGCCATGTAGTTCGCGTTCATTTGAGTGTACCCCGTAAGCAATTGTTGTTGACCCTCCAAAAGTTGTTGAAAGAAGTCGGGTGGTGGAGGGTTTTGGTTTTGTTCGGGGATGTCATTGTCCATGTCTTGATGGCTATGGGGTTGAGCATAGGGCTCGTAATCGGGTTGGTATTGGGGAGCTTCTTGCTCCGGTTCTTGGAGATGTGGTGGAAGGGCGTGTGGGAAGAGGTAATGGGGCTCCTCTACTGCTTCTCTGTAGCGGAGTTTGGGGAGTTCTTGGTTGGGTAGGAGGAAGTATTTGAGAGGCTTGGGGTGTATGAGCCAGTTTTACATATTTTTAGGTCTTTCTCCACCATAAACTGTGTGGGAAAAGGTTGTACATCCCGAGTGGCCCAACCAAGAGATGTTCATCAAACAGTAGTCGGGTATAGGAGAGTTATCCGTATACCCGAACTTGGTGGCTAAGTGCATAATCACCCCACCCACAACAATAGCGCCCTTGGCTACGCTTTCCTTTTTCAGATGTGCCCACGTAAGATTGCACAGATTGAAATCCACGTGAACACGGAATAGGGCCACAGACATTAGGCATACATCCTGCATCCTAGTGTGATGGTTGTTGGGACGTCCAAGCAAGCAATTGGCAAGGAATTTCAAGAATAAGCGTAGGACGGGATGTTGGACATGACTAATATACAGTTGGGAGGAGCTAAATTTAGTCTCCCCGGTCATCTTTGTCCGCAGGGTATGGCCGAAAGCGGTATTATCGGATATGGATTTTTGGTAGGGGACCGGAATACCAAAATGTTCGGCGAACTCAAGTTTCGTTATGGAGTGGTTGTGGTTAAACAGACGAAACTTGAGTTTATCATCCCTAAAATCAGCTTCATCGGTCTCAAATTGCACCGAACTCATGAATTCATAGATTATTTTTTCATTAGAGTGATATTGCATTTTGAATATCCTATCCATGCTCAACTCATGAAAAAAATTCCTAGTGCTTTTATACACTCCTAACTCATTGAGGGCATCATGGCATAAAAACGAGAGGGTTTTACTTGCCTTGCAATGGTGGAGATGAAGCGGGTTCGGTGTTCGTTGTCGGCGAAGATGATGTCCTCGTAGCCTGGGATGGATGCCATAGTGTTGGAGCTCTGCCCTTTTCCCTTCTTTGGAGCCATTTTTGGGATATTTTGAGCTTGAAATCCGAAAATTGAAAGTTGGGGTAGGGTTTTTTCGGACCTCTTGAAACTGGGGGAAAGTTAGATTGGTGGGTATGGGTGTGTAGAGGAAGATGAGGGGGGGTATTTTGGTGTTGGAATGGGGTGATTTGGTGAAGAAATGGAGAAGATATGGTAGAGAGAAGTGTTAAAAATGGAGGTTGGGGGAGAGGGGTTCGAAATTGGGTTTTGGGATTTGGGGAAGATGAAGTGTTTGGGGCGGTTTTGGGGTTAAAATGCATGTATACCCGATCGAGTATGTGTTGTTACTCGGTCGGGTATGGCTGGAAACTGGATTTTTTGAGTAATCTGCCTCTGGTACCCGATCGGGTATAGGTTGTTGCCCGGTCGAGTATGGCTGGAAATCAAAATTGTTGAGTGGTCTGCCTCCGGTACCCGATCGGGTATAATGTAATACTTGATCGGGTATGTGTCCTTTTCCACGTTTTGAGGCCTGTACTCGATCGAGTGTGGGAGTCAGCTTTCTTCAACCTTAGCCTTTCTGTACATACCCGACCGGGTATATAGTGATACCCGATTGGGTATCCCTTGTTTTTCAATTTTCGAGCCCTGTACTCGATCGAATGTGGGCATCAGTTCCCCTTGAACTTCAACTTTGTGTACATACTCGACCGGGTATGTAGTAATACCCGATCGGGTATGTATGCTTCCTTTCAAAAATCAACACTCCTCGATCGAGTAATGCCCTATTCTCCTTCTTTTGGTCATACCCAACCGAGTATAAGGTGGTACTCGATCGGGTATGTCCCCAGATGCTTCAAAACCTGCATTTTTTTCTTCTTTTCCTCCAAAAAAAATCGTGATTAGTTCCCTCTCTCGATGATCTCTCAAATAATTAAACAAAAAAAATGAATTATAAACACTCAAATTTATGAAAAAATAAAGTAGAGGAAAAGTTATTATAAGGTTATTACATTAATCCTTCACACTTTTCCTAACTTTTCCCTTCTTTAATCACCTTCCTTGGACCAACCTTGCTTGAACTTGATTTGCACCAGTGGAGTATGGACTTAGAGCTTTCTTTCTCTCTTTCCTTTGGTCTAGGTCGAGGTTCATATGCATGTAAAAATGTGTATAAGTCTATTATTGTGTTTGTAATTTTGTACAAACTTTTAATTTGAATGTGAGATTGTTATCATGTTATGATCTTTATACGTTTTTAATCAACCTGAAAACCAATTCAAACCCGACCGGAATCCGAAATTGTGCCACCCGAATACCCCGACATTTTTATTTGACAAGGTAGGGTTTTAAATTATAAACCCGGTAATCGAATGGGTATGCCAAATCTCAACCCATCCTACCCGAACCTGTCTGACGCTCACCCTTACTTATTACAATTACTTTTTAAAATAGGTCAGAAGTAACAAAAAAATAAACTCCAAATTTATTTATTTTTACATTGGAATGTTTGCCTTTTTAAATCATAATTATCCGCAAAAAAATATTGGCAAGAATTTGATGTATAATAATAAAAGTAAGACTTTAATAAATAAAAAATTTGTTGCGTGAATATAGTGAAATGCTAGGTTGAAAAAAAAATGAGTGAACACCTTATAAACTATTAGCCATAGGTTTGTAAAATGGCATGATATTACTTTGGAAAAATTGAAAATAATAATTTCAACTATTGCTGGTCCGCTGACAATAATTTCAACTATTGATTATGTTTGTATAATCCGAACTATATGGACCGTCCACCAATAATGGTCCATTACAAGGTATTACCTGCTATAATAGGTCAATTTTACATAGAAACTAAGCGTATTCTATAAATACTTTGAACTATGCTCGTTCTTCTTTTAATAATCTCAACCATCAACTCAATTTTTTATATAAAAAGTAGGGGAAAATTTTAAATTTTGAATTTTGAATTTTATAAATGAAAGTTTAAGTAAATATAAAAGCATATTGTGTTTTAGAAATAAAAAATGTTACATTTTATTTCTTAATTTTATTTTTACAATTTTGTTTTAATTTTTTATAAAAATCAATTTGGATTCTCTTAGAAATTCCTGAATTTTATTGATTTTTAACTAATTTAATATGATTTATTATTTTAGGATGATTAGCTTTTAATTTTTTTTATATTTTGAAAATAAGTATTAGTGGTATTTTTATCTTTCTCACTTTCTTGATTTTGAAAATCAAGGTTCTCATTTTTTACTTTGAATTTGTACTTAATTTGAATTTCATTTTTCTTTTAAAGTTTTTGTTGAGGTTTATTCCTTCAATCCGTAAGCCCAACATGTAACCTAAGAATTTTCGAGTGGATGTTCATGTGATTAGGTGACTAAACAAGCAAGAGGAGATTCAACAAGAAGTCTTAATCCAATACAATTGTTACAAGCCCTGAGATCGTTCGTACAATTGCTAAGCTATGAGTTGATTACAATTTCTATAATGCTAGAATGCTAAGTTGTCAACTCATTTACAAGAGGTAGTTAGACATGCTGACGTGGTGAGCTATGGATAGCTAGGATCTCAACCACCAAATCTTCTATATTAAATGCGCTTCCCGCCAGAATCTTGGTTTCCCGCCGAGAGGTGGGGATGAGCGTCCCCATGAGCTTGCCTCCTGTGTTCTGCTGGGCTTAAAGTTCTAGGGCCCGAGCATCTTGCACTACTTCTGGACCAAGATGTTTGGCTGGCCTCCGCTACGTGCGTCCCATGGCAGATGTCCATTGGGCCTTGGCGGCCTGTATGATGTAAGTTGGTATTCTGGGGACGAACATCGTCGATGTTGGCTTGGGACTTCCGGGGACGTTCGTCTAAAATTAATAAAATAGATACGTGGATGGGCATGACTTATGCGAGTATCATATTAGGAATAAAACATCATAGAGTCATATATCAGGAAAGACATGTTCTTTTAGTCATAAGAGTGGTAATTTTCTCATAGGGTTACCTTCTGAAAACATTCAAAAACAGTTGGTAATTTAACCCATATAAAAAGGATTTTATATGGGGTAATTTTGGACCGATACCGTAAACATTGAATAACGGTTAAAATAAAAACCGTTATAAAAAACATTCTATAAGGGATACGACTACCCGACACGAAAAGAGCCCGGCTTTCTATATCGTTGGTTGCTATGTCGTAACGGGAACCGGCACAAAAAGTGATTTTTAACCCATATATAAAGTGTTTTCTACACTAGTGGATATTGAACTGGCAGATGTTAATGACCTTATGTTAGTCCTTTTGTACAGTGGGATCTCTGATATGTGGGATACATCAAATTATATCCTTTTTTGTCAGATTTTCCAGGCAACTTTCTGCGCACATCTACTACATCGCCTTTTACAACTTGTTCTTTTGTTGTCTCTCATATGCTGGAAATAGCTCTTCTGGATACATTAAATTGTTCAGCAAATTTAATCAAAATACCTTTCTAAGCTTTGAACTCCCCAAAAAAATCTCTCGTACCAGACATTAGGAGTGCATCTGCTATGTTATGTCTTTCAGTGTTTGAAAGCCTTTTTTGTTGGTAAAATCATCTGCTATGCTACATCACCCTCATCATGTGTTGTTAAAATTTGCGGGTTTAGGGGGGTCGATGGGAAGAAGGAACTGTGGAAGATGAAGTAACTGAGGAAGATGCCATAAATGTTATGGCAGTGTGCGTGTGTGTGGAGTGTATTTATAATGTATATTTCCAATAGTAGGAAAGAATCAAAAGTGCCACCTCTTTTAATTGCAATTGGATGGTGATGAACAGGGATCACTGTTTGCACATCAATCATTTTTTTATTTAATCGTTCATCACTTTAATTTTTTTTACCCCAGCTTTTACTCTTTTCTTTACGCTCTTCGGACTAAATTTGTGATCAATGTCAATGTTGGAAGTATTTATCAACCTTTATCATACCAGATCAATTCAGACTAAATTAGACTTAAAAAGATCAGACCTAGTCAGATCAGATAAACAAATTTGAGCTCAAATAAAAAACATCCTTACTATCAATTTTTCCCATTACTTTCTAAGATATAGCAATATTTTCATTTATGCAAAGCCTCAAATGGTAGATTTGAACTTGTTTTTTTAGGCTAAAAATATTGATCAAGCAACAAACTATTTAATGGGTGTTTGGTGTTGTTTTTGCATTTCCAAGCATAACAATGTTTGGTTATCCACATTACTTTATGGATCAGTAGTTACCCTTCGACTCCACATTACATTTCTTAGATTTGTAACATGGAATTAGCAGGGCTTGATAATAACAGGATACTACTTTCTAAAGTTCCTTTAGTTAACTACTCCGTATAATGTTTCTTTGAATTCTTTATCTTAAATTGTAAGAGGATGACAATCAGAAATTCACAACAACAAAAATCAAATTGATGAAACTCTTTGAACGAATTCCTAATAAACTTTCATTAAATTCAACAGTAAGAGCACATAATTTATAACACCAGATTCATAATCAAGACGATGACCGCTACAACAAAGCTAAAATGAGATCCCAATCCATACAAAGATCAACCACCAAATCCGTACAGGGTCCTGCCTTGCCTCTTCAGAGCATAGACCACATCCATGGCGGTAACCGTCTTCCTCCTGGCGTGCTCTGTGTAGGTAACAGCATCACGAATCACATTTTCCAAGAATATCTTAAGGACTCCTCTGGTTTCCTCGTAAATCAACCCGCTAATCCTCTTCACACCGCCCCTTCTGGCCAGCCTCCGAATCGCCGGCTTGGTAATTCCTTGAATGTTGTCTCTCAGAACCTTGCGGTGACGCTTAGCACCGCCCTTTCCCAGACCCTTCCCTCCCTTGCCACGGCCAGACATGGTTGAACAGAGAAGAGCTGATCAAAACAATTAGAGAAGAAGAAATCCCTAGATCGAGGGTTTTGGTGTGATTTCGAAGTACATTTACAATTGAAGTCGTTTCCAGTATATATATACTACTCGTGGGATTTGAGATTTGGCGGGTTTGGAAGAGAGAGGATATTTCGTTTGAATTTTTTATGAAATGAAGTTTGGGATATTTCGTTTTGGGCTCAGATCCTGGCGTTGAGGTTAGCGTTTGTTTGGGACGTTGATAAGATTCAGATTAACGGCTCAGGGGTCTCGTTTCCATTCGGATCGATGAGGTGGCACCCATTGAGTAGCAGCGAGAGATGTACTCCGTAGAATATAGACTTCGGGGTGAGGGCTTCAGGCCCAACTGTATTTTTTCCCGACATGGCGCAAATGTATTTAAATGGAGAAATTACCTAAAATAGGATTAAAACCATTATTTCAAAATAGAATTATCATATTTTTATTCTCAAAATAGGACTAATTACTGTCATGTTTTAACTTTTAACAATACCAGACTTTAAACATGGCAGTATTTTTCAAACTTAACAGTAATTACTCATATTTTTAGAATAAAAACATGACAATCCTATTTTGGAATTTTCAAAACTTTTTTACTCCTATATTAGGAATTTTCCCATTTAAAAGCTATTACGAGTATAAATAAATTACCTATTCTAGCCACTTTTCTTTGCCATTATTATAATGATTTTTATCAAGTACGGAGTATTACGAGAAGTTTTTTCCCGGAATAATGCTAATTAAATAAATAATTCCTGAAATATTGCACAGTTAATAATAATTCCCAAAATATTGCTGGAATTAACCACGGTTAAGAAAAGTCGTCACTTGAAGTGGCGTCTCTTGTATAACTTCACAAAAGCCGCCACTTCGAGTGGCGGCTCATTAATTCGCAGAAAACACCCCTTCTTCCCGGCCGACGAACACAAATGGCAAAACACCCCTTCTTCCCTCTTCACGAACGACGAACGACGAACAAACGATTCCAATTCCGGCCAGAACGCCTCAAAAGGAAGCTCAAATCAAACACAAAAGAGACACGGTGTACCCAAGGTCGTTTGTGCTCCATTCTACCGCCTTTTAAACGTTTGAATCGAGGTATTTCACCACTTTTGCTAAACCTAGTTTTTTTTTTAATTTAATGTTCGAAATTAGTGTTTTTTTAAGTTTTCTCTTTGTATTTGATGTTATGAAATATATAAGTTCTTAATGTTGTTATTATGATTGAATTTATATAATTTGTATAATTTGAATTATTTTTTGTGTTGGTTGGATTGATTTTGAATCAAAGGAAAAGAGACACGGTGTACCCGAGGTCGTTTGTGCTTCATTCTATCGACTTTCAACTGTTTCAATCGAGGTAATTCGTCTATTATGCTAAACCTAGGGTTTTTAAATTTTTTGTTCAAAAATCGCTCTTTTTTGGATTATTTTTTTTGTATTTGATGTTATGAGATATATAAGTTGGTAATTTAGTTATTATGCTTGATTTTATATAATTTGTAGAATTTGAGTTTGATATATCTATCAGATTTTGTAATTGAATGAAATCAAAAAAAATGATACATATGATTTAATACAGTTTAATTTGTTTGAATTAGTAGTCGAGTTTTCAATGTGCGACATAAATCACATTTTTTTGGAATGATTTTTGATAGAATATGTCTCCAAACTTCCCCATTGTGTGTCATTGGGGAGTAAATATAATTGAGGAGTCGAACGGAATTCGTTATGAATGGGGGAGTCGGAAGATAATTGTTGTTTCCTATGGGGTGGATGTGGCTGAGTTAATGAATAAAATTTATACCACCACATCCATCAATCATATGAACACGTTGGATTTGAAAGTTAAATATCCCGTTCATGGTGGGGCATACATGTTGATGCCTCTTGGTGACGATGAAGCCGTTATGGGGATGTGGACCTTGATCACGAATCTTGCTATGCATACCATGGAGATATATGTTGAAGAAGCGACTGTGTTGCCCGTACAACCTGAACCTGTCATTATCTTACCCATCCACAAGTGTTCCAGTTGTGATGAATATGGTTGCATAGGAGAATGGAAGATACGTGAACAGTGATGCAACATTTCTGGATTCACAGCACATCGACGACGATGCAGATGAAAATGTGAATCATGACACACTGACAGATTCAGATGAAGATGTTGGTGATCTCGTAAGTGGCAATGCTCCATCCAGTCACTACACTAAAGTTGATGACCTCCCTGTGGGATTTGATGAATCATGGAGGGGTTGTACAACTTCTAGTCGCTTCTCTATAGCTGGTGAATTCGAGGTTGGGCAAGAGTTTGATGATAAGAAAAACCTGATTAACATGCTTCTCTTCATTGAAAAGTCGTCGGAATATTTTGATAAAAAAAATTATTCGTTCTTTTTTTTAAATTCATTGGGAAATGTTAACGATAATTTGGCTTCAATCTAGTCATGTTTAAGGAAAAACCTCAAATTGAAATATAATAAACTATGTAATTGATATTTAATCCATAATCAAAGCACAACCTTAAACAATTAGGAACCCTAGTAAAGTAACAAAATGAATACATTCAATCTATGTAATCTTCATTGATAACATCCGTCCACATTTGTTGTGCAATACCGTTTCTCCATTGATTTGCAAATTGCTTTTGTTCATCCTACGTTTGGAGAGTGTCAATTTTATCTTCGTCGTCTTCTAATAAAGAATCATCTAAAGAGTCTTCATCATCTGAAGAAACATGAAATTCATCTGAGCGACACTCTTTGCGTAGAAAGTTATGCACTCCTGCACAAGTCAATACTAACTCTGCTTGCATTTTGATTGGGAATATAATGGAGGAGCTGACTTAAAAACCGCAAACCGTGATTTAAAAATGCTAAATATTCTCTCAACAACATTCCTCAAGGAAGCATGACTTAAATTGAATAACACCCTTTCATTTTCACGTATAAAAGAATATACGTAGTATAAGAAACTAAAGAAATCAAATCAATGAGCTACAGGAACAATAACTTAACCGCTAATACTACAGAATCTACACTGTCCGTAAACTGTCCAAGTAAAAGCATGCTTCTAAACCTCTAACACATTCATACGTGAGTCAGGTAGTGATAATGTACAAGGACCAATTACCTACATGAATTGCAAAATGAATTAATAATTGAAAACAAATATTAAGTCTATTAATTTTGTATGTATACTATGCGCATGCACTAAGATGGAACCCAGGTCGTTAGTACCTAGTACTACGTATCTATTAACGGTTTCCTAAGAGGCTACGACGGTTTTTCGGTTAACCAATTAATGGTTAACCAATACCATGGTTAAATATTACTCGGTTAAGCATCATTGCGGTACGGTTAATGATATTATAAATATATAAACCGAAATCTCGGTTAACCATAAATCGGTTAACCAATCCATGGTTAACCAACCATGCCCACCCCCACTAATGATCAAATGTAACTAGTTCAATATTCAAGTAAAGAGTGACTTCCAGAAACTAGGCGTTACAGATCTTATACTTTGTGGTTGTATCTATGTTACGCAGTATACTTTTAGTTGATATTTCATACTCCCTCCGTCCTGCAAAGAAGTTCACGCTTTCTTTTTTTAGCAATCCCAAAAAGAAGTTCCCATTTTCTTAAATGGGAAGTTATTTACATCAAAACAGTTCAAAACAGTGTCAAACAGTGTCAAAACAGTAAAAATTACCCCCTAGTAAGTTTATTTCCTTAATATGTGTGTAGGTCAAATCGGGAACTTCTTTGCGGGACGGAGGGAGTACTTAGTATTTTTTGTGAAAATAGTTTGGGTGCACTACTTTTATAGTTTTATCATGGCCATTTTTTTGCTGCTGGTTTTGTACGCTGGACTGGATTGTTTGGATTGAATATCTGGGAAGTAATATGTGATTGATGTTTAGAGTTACTTTTCTGAGATTTTGCACGTTGAATTGAGTAATAATCAAAATAGTAAGGTTGTAATTATTTTTCTGACTGAAATGATTGAAACTAAAAGGTGACTTTAGTTATTTTTGCATATAATTTTTTAATTTTATTTTATTAATAGAATATCTCTGCTTATATAATTTTATTTTATGAGTTAACTTGTTCTTTTCCCGTCTACTTCTCACCTATGCCGTCAGCCGAAGTTCGAACTTTTTCCTGCAGTTGTGTGACCGCCGATGTTTCAACAACGGCCATTATCCCTGCTTATACTTTCTCAGGATGAAAGTCATCCCTTCAATCTTATTTGTATCGTTGTCTCCAGCACCCCACCAAATACAAGGTATTCCCTTGCCTATCACCACCACTCTTTAATTCATATACTTCTTCTACACTTTAAATAATTACATTGTCTTTGAAATTCAATTGCAAGTTAATCATCGACAAACATGGCTGCATATTTTCCGCTTTGTAATCACACATCAACTCGTTATTCCAAAGAACTAATAAACATTAGAAAAAGCATAATTGTAGGCTCTAGCAAACTTTATCCACATTCTCTTGAACTTCACAGTTGTTGTTCACATCAAAGAAAAGGAAATCAAATTAATTGCTTCCTGCACACAAGATTGATTGCGTTTAAGTGCAGCACTATAAAACTATTATTTCAGTCTGGTTACCAGTGTTTCATCATGATATCAGTTTACAACAGTGGCCTGAAAATTGCGGAAAGTTTTCAATTTCTGCCCTTAACTAATGGCTCCATACTGTTCGTCAAAATGCCTCTAAGGAACTTTCTAAGTACAGTACAAGACCTAAATGTACTTACTTAAGACTTAAATGGAACATGAAAATTGAAACGACAAATGCACTTCTTTATAAAACCACCAAAAAAGAACATTTTTAAGATCATACTTTATAATTACACATATTACCAAAGACATATTTCTCTGCACTACGCCAACAATTAAACACTCCCAAAGTTATTTCCGTTTACAATAATTTTCCCTTCAAACAGTAGGTTGACAAGTTCTTTTTCATCATTTGCAATGGAGCCAAAGATTCATTATTTTTTTGGCTTGAGATTATGATGGAATAAAGCAAAATGACCCACTAAATTGTCTGTGCTTCTTTGTTATGAAACAACAGTCAATCCATGCAATTTTGGACGCGATTTTCACTATGGGTCATCCGGAAACAGTCTCTCTGTGCTTTAGTACAGGGGTAAGACTGCGTACATCCGTTCCCCCCTCTACCCCATCGTAGGTGGGAGCCTTTGCGCCACTGGGGTAAATGAAAATGATGATGATGATGAGTAGGTTGACAAGTTCACATTTTAGTTACTTGTTTTCTTATTTATATGTACATGTCAGGGGAAAAACATCTACAAGTTAATCTTAGATTAAAATATATGTTTTCCACTTTTTTCAGATAAATGTTTTTTAAAATATATCAAAGAATTTAAGAATCTGTTTAAATACCAATATGGCAATATTGTTACACAATAAATGTATAGCAGTATCAGGAAAGTTCCAACAGTTGCCACATGTTTACAAAGAAAAAATTTGCTTATTGATAAACATTTGAAAGGGTCGTGTGTCTACAAAAGAAGGTTATGTTTAATTGTTTACAACCTTAGCTTGTTTTTCTTTTTCAATGTTTATTTTTGCACTACTAACTATTCACACTTAGAAATTTGAGTTACTTAAAACATTTATATTCTTTAACACCAATTTTTTTAAGAAACCATACTTACACAATACTCGTGACTAATATTAGCATACATTAGATGTTTGAAAGTTTCATTAAACAAGTTTAAAGGTATCCATAAACAGTTTCTTAGTATATCTTCTCTCAGTAAAACACCTAACCATATCTACTTAAAAGTAAATTGTAATATATAAACAATCACTTCATGTTGCTTTCATTCTACAATTACCAATAAATATTTAGCAATATCACTTTATATCAGGACATTTGCTAGCAGTTGTCACTTGTTTACAAAGGAGGAGTTTTTGTTTTCATCAATAAGTATGTCTTCTCATCCTCATAGTCTTGTTATAATCTGCCGATATTAATTAAAATTTCCACTTGTGAATACTCACATTTAAGTCGCTTAAAACATTGCTATTTTTGCACACCAGAATTTATTTGGAAAGTTAAAATTACACAATATGCATGCGTAATATATTCTTGATCTTTTAAAGGCCTCATTAGCCAAACTTAAGGGATAATTAAATAGTTACTTAGTATGTACTTCTCCGGTAGAACACCTACCGGCTACCGTACTTGCTTAAAACTAAAATGTAACATGTAAACAATCACTTCACATTGATAACATTCTACGTACCTTTGATTTATTAATGAATTGACATTATATAATCTCATACTTTGCTTCGACCTTTTTTAAAGGCCAGAGACAAAAAAAATACAAGGGTTACATGCTTCCGGTTAGTCTTTCTAATCATTTTTTGTAATTGTCTGCATATATAAACTGCAATACAATCGTACCACCAACCTTATCAATATTTACAAACTCCATCATTTCCCTTCAATGTTAAGTTTTTGTTACAATTAATAAGCATACTTATTAGTAATGTGAATTCTTACCGCTACATACTTATCAGCAATCAATGGACGCTTGTTAGTCCTCTAGGATCAAAGATATTAATCACACACGTCGACGACAGAGAAATTTTAAACGTAGGTTGCGCTCTTCTTCAAATGTGAGCGGATTTGACAAAACACAAATTGTTCTAACCCCACATCGAGAGCAAGAAATTAATACTCCGTTGTTAGAAATTATAGGTATGCCAATTTTCAGCCAATCTTTACAATGTCACTTCTTACTCCATCAAAATCATTACTAACCGTTAACTTTGTACAATATCCAAATATCTCATAAATAACACCTACTTATACCATTCTACTTCTCAATCTATTTATCAACCTTTATATATGATGAATAAAAAACTCAACTAATTTACTCTTGATAACCGCTTTTGCGGCGTTGTAGTAAAATGGAGTCTAACCTTTCGGTTTTTCCCCGAGTATCGTGTCTCTTGAAGAATGTCGGAGGAGTTTTCTTAATTAAGTCTTAGTCACGGGCTACCGCTAATTGTTGGAAGCTTTTTCAATACAAAAGAATGTGATTGTGTTCTAAACTAGCCCAAATTGCAAAATTATACTAGGAGCAAATTTCAACTAAAGATTTAAGATCAAATATTCTAAAGATTAATAAAAAGATTGAGGCAATTAAGGGCAATGAATTGAGTATATGGAAATGGATATATTCTTGAACATAGTAATTAGGGAAATTAAAACTAAAATTTGACTAATAATTTCTTTTCTCATAGACAAGAATAGAAATTACTTTCATTAATTTATCCTATTTCTAGGTTTCATTAATGTATTCAAAAATGGTTGGCTTGAATTAAATTCTAATCTCATAGACAAGACATAAAAAATTCTTCAATATTTTAATTAATAAAAATAGCCAAATTCATTAACTAATTAAATTCATTATTTAAGCAATTTGAATTTATTTCTCATAGACAAGATGTAAATCCATTTCATTAAAATTTCCTATTTCTAGGCCTTATTAATGTGCTTGAATAAAGTTGGCTCAATTTATTTTCTAATCTCATAGACAAGTTAGAAATAATTTTCCAAAAGTTAATTAATGAAAATGGCTACCAATTATTAATTACTAATTCATCAATTTGAATAACTAGTCCAATTAATTAATTTTAACCCTTAATTTTCGGCTAACAAGTCAATCCATGTTCTTTTACTCAATTCATGCCCAAAACAATTTTAGCTACTAAACATTATTTTTGCATTCAACAATATGGTAAATAAATTAACCATTAACAAGGAATTAAACATGTATAATAGCAAAAATTAAACAAAAATAAGATCTTGTCAAAATAAACTATCTGGAACTACAATATGACTTTCTGGATTTTTTGACGAATTTTTAAACCTAAAATCCAATTTTAACCCTAATTGATAATTTTCCCACTTTTAACTATAAAATACAAAAGACAATTAAAAATAGGCTAAATTCGTTCTAAATTTTCTATTGACTACTGGGGTGATATTACAGTGAAATAAACTGGAATTAGGGCCGAAACTATTTTTTTACTATTTTTAAGTAATTAATTTAATTTATGCAATAATAACAACTAATTACCGAAATTAATAAAAAATTACTTCTGCTTCGGGAAAATTAACTTTCTTCAGATAAATAACAACCTTGAGGCTAGTAAACAACTATATAATTAATTGGAATGAATTCAACATCAACAACTATTTTATTTAGTTTTTGGAAGAAAATGCGAAATACTTGATAAATTTTCTGGAAAAATTCAAAGAACAGGTCGAGAAAACAAAGCACAGATTCAGATTCTACTCGTTGAGAGGATGAAAATACATATAAAGAACTTACAATTTGAAGCTAAAATGAAGAAGATATGAAGATTTGAAGTTTCTTTCTCCCAAAAGACCTTGGAGCTGCGGAAATGGAGGAAGAACTGAAGCTTTTGAACTGAATTAGGGTAAAGAATGGTGTGTTTGAGTTCAGCAAAAATCGGGATATTTATAGGACAAAAAATCCCGTAGGCGCCCAACCAGGCGGCCGCCTCTGTCCTTGTCCCGGCCGCCATCCGTCCCATCACCGACAGTCGAACGTGCGCCGGTCAACTCATCCGTCGCAGGCGGTCCAGCAGGCGGCCGCCTGCCATTCCTGTCTGGCCGCCTGCCGTCAAATCCCACCGACCGGTGGTTGGTTTGTCGCCTTGTGCCGCAGGCGGTCATCGAATGCGGCCGCCTTCCGTCCAGTGTCGGCCGCCTTTGGTTTTTCTCCGGTCCGGTCAAATTTCTAAAAATGTTGATTTTCCAAAAACAACGGTAGGCGGCCGCGAAGGCCTTCACTTTTGGCCGCCTTCCTGGCCGCCTGTGAGATTATTAGTCTGGCTTCTTCCCTTTTTTGTGCTCTTCAATTTTTTCTTCTGGACTTCTTTGAAATTCTGCTTCCTTCTTTCGGTATGATATCATTTGTTACTCAAATTGACGCATTTTGTGCTTAATTGACCCGAAATTTCATCAAACATATCATGGACGTGATTTTTACCTGATTTCACAAAACTTGAACCAAAATGTATAAAACATGCATTGTTTTTCTATTTTTCAATCCAAAATCACTTAAATTTGATAAGAAAAATAAGTACAAAAATGGACTTATCAACTCTCCGTACAAACCTTCATCTATTTCTATGCACTATTCTTCAGATCCACTTCCCCCATTCAAATATCGTGAAGTACCTTTTTCGCTCTTTGAAACTCCAAATTGTTTCTTTTGCAATGTTAACCGGATGCAGTATGAGTCATTAGGAATCTGTTAAGTTGTTGCCAAGATGGAGTCGCATTGGTATCAACTGACATGCCTTCTAACCATTGAGAAATGTTTACTGGAAAACATATTTAAGCAAAGCATTTTCAGGCTTCAGTTAGGACATATAACAACACATTTTCCTTTACTTCGATTGGTATATACAACTCTGATAAATACTTATACCGAAGAAACAATGGAGTATACACTTTCAAGGTGTGAGGGCAAATTCATCATTTCATAAATGATCTACCAAATGGATCCCCACCTCAAGTTCTAAAATTATACTTCTTTAACACACAAAATCGGATACAAAATAGGCTTCAAAGTTGTGACAGACTAGACAAGTTATTGTCTCCAATTTGGTAGAAACCATGTCACGAAACCCATATGCTCAGTTCTTCAAAAGCTTAAGCAATACTCCCTTTGACACAATTTTCAGCATAAAAATAAACACATATGCAGGTTTGGGTAAGAGGATTTACAATACCTCGATAGTTTCACAAGTTCCTGCTTTTTGGGTCAAAGACCTTATTGATATGGCGGTTGGAAATAGAAACATCAGGGATTATGCTCATAGCGACCAGACAAATAAGATCCATAAGGATTATTGCACATTTTCTTTTTTCATTACAATCTTATCAAACACAAATTCATAACTTTGGGTTTTCATTACAGCTAAAGAATGTAATCAGATGTAATCAAAGTATATTATTCTACAATATTATTTTGATTAGTATCCATGCTCTAAAAAGTTAATAACTTTAAAATCTTGTTGATTGTACTTCTAGTTTTTTCTATTACATTACCCACACACAACGAGTTGTTTAACAATTAAGAAATATAAATAATATTTGTAGTGTGAATTATTTCCATATTCCAACATCACAAACTATCAAATTTTGCTTCAAGCAGTAGTATGTATGCATATGGTCATTTTCAAAATATGGTTTTCGATAACTCTGTCCATAATTTTGCATATTCGGATAGTTTAGGATGTTTTTACTTCGACTAAAATTTGTTTATCTGATCTGGTCTGATCTGAACAAGTCTGGTTTGGTCTGGTCTGAACTTGTCTCTGTGTGGTCTCTATGTATTTTAAAATACTAAGGATGTATTTTAAAACATCCTTAGTATTTATTTTTCTTCCAAATTTTGCACTATCATATTGCCCTTGAACCAAATATCATATTACTCTTTAATCTACACATTATATAAAAAATTTAAAATTTCCATTTTTTACAGTAAAATAATATAATGTTTTCATAAAGCAGAAGATTCAGCCAGTTCAGTCGATCCAGACAATTCCAATGTTACTAAACATGCTCTTATTGTTGTCTTAACTTTCTTTAACCCTCTGTTAATTTGTCCTAGCTTCATTTACTTTAGCTAATTGGTAGGCTTTAGTTTGTTCTCTCGTAATTTTTTTCATTGGAATAAAATGTTTATGCCCTTGAAACTTTTCTCTGTATTGAAACTTATGCATATAAAAACTGTCATTGAACAAGTCTTTTCTGATTGTTGATAATATTTCTTGTTTGGACAATTGAACAAATATTGCCATTACAGTTAAAAGAAACGGTGGAGTAAATGTGAAACATTGAGCATCTGAAGATGAAGAAGCTGCTTGTTCCTTCTGTGAGCTCAATTTGGAAAAGAGTTCAGAATGGCAACAGAGACTCTAGGGTTTTATTCTTCTCCACGGAAGCAAAGTCTCTTGTCTCTCTTTTTCCTTCACCGTCCCAGATAGGCGACAATCTGTACCATCGGATTATGGGTGAAGAGAAGCACAAACATTCAATCGCTCCCATAATCGACGAGTGGGTTAAGGAAGGTCGTCCGGTTGAGCTTCAAATTCTTCGTCACATCATCAAACGGCTCCGTAAACATAGATTCCCCAAATACGCTCTCCAGGTTTTCTCAATTCCATCATTTCCATGCCTTTCTCTTTCAAATCCTCAATATTTACTCACCTGTGCCCATCTGCAACTCAATATTTGTAATGTTACTCGCATATTTTGTTCATAGCCTATATTCAACCGAAATGCTTCAGGTTTTTCCCAGTGTATGTAATGTCTAGTTGTACTCGGATCACGTCTGGCATCTACTAGTCATGTTTAACATCGACCCATCGATGCATTCCACAACATTGTTTTACTCTTTAAGTATCATACATCAGATATATATTAGATCTTCTTCTAATATATACATTTGAAATAACCTTCACTACGTGAGGACCATTTTGGGCTGAGTTCAGTCCAAATTAGTACAATATATACAGTCTGATCTAATTATCATTTGTTTTTGTTTGTCTTGTGACTTTGGGGGTAGCCCGTCCTCACAGCGATCCTTTTAGGTTTGGCCTAATTCAATATTTACTCAACTTCTGTCGTTTGTTGCTCTTCTGTTCTTTGTTGTGCCTTAACTGTCTCTTTTCATTGATCTGCAGATTTTTGAATGGATTGATGAGTCAAAAAGTCTTCAACTGTCTCCAGGTGATATAGCCATACGCTTGGATTTGATAGGGAAAACCTATGGTCTGGATGTGGCTGAGAAGTATTTCCACAACATTCCAATGAATTTGAGAACTGATAAGGTATACGGCGCTTTGCTAAACTGTTATGTCCACTTCAAAAAAGTGGATAAAGCGGAAGACACCTTGCAGAAGATGAGGGATGAGTTTGGTTATGATCAGTGCGTGTCATTTACTCTGTTGATGAATCTTTACTCCAAGTTGGGGAAATTTGACAAATTGCACTTATTAGCACAACAAGTGGAAGAAATGGGGGTCATTGTAGACAAATACTTCCAATACACACGCTTAAATGCATACGCAACCGCTCGTGATGTAACTGGAATGGAAGGTCTTGTGAAGAAGATGGAAGTAGATCGTTGGATCGTCATTGATTCGTGTTATTATACGATACTCGCCAACGGTTACATAAGAGCCGGCGATTTCAAGAAAGCTCTAGAAGCCGTGAAGAATTTTGAAGGCGCAACCGCACGCAGGAGGGACGAGATTGATTATAACTTCCTACTTTCTCTCTACGCTAGTCTGGGAAGGAGAGCTGACGTTTACCGCATATGGGAAGAATACAAAGGAGTAGGAAAATTGCAGACAAGTAGTGGATACTTGGCTATGATAAGTGCCCTTGAAAAGCTTGGCGAACATGACGCCATGGAGAAGATAGCGGAAGAATGGGAATCTCATAATTCAATGACCTTTGACATCCGAATCCCGAATTTCCTCATAAACAGCCACTGCAGGAGGGGTAGTTTGGGAAAGGCGGAAGCGGTTGTGGAGAAAGTTGTGGAGAGGATGGGGGCAAAGGTTGGTGGAGGGACGTGGGGCCGCATGGGGCGTGGGTATGCTGAAAACAAGGAAATGGATAAGGCAGTGGAGGCATTGTGGAAATCAGTCTTGGCAACTCGTCCGGGAGGGAAACTTAATATGCGACTGTTGGCTACTTGTGTGAAATATTTGGAATCCAAGGGAAAGTTTGAAAGAGCAGATGATATTGTAAAGTCCATCAAGAGGCAAGGGTTGGCCAGAGAACGTTTTGATGAGATTTTAGAAGAGTATATCCGAAAGCTATAATGAGGGGAGGGGGGATCGAGCCTAGTACTAAGATTTGAAACTTAACCTGACTATTGACTAGATTGCCAGGGAGAAGACGGAGAGAGCCACCTTAGCAAATCTCTGACCATAAGGGTTGCGCAAAGTGCTTCCTGATTATGTCTTTTATGATGAGTTTATTATAAACCAAGTAGTGATCAGCTCTTGTATTGTCCTGATATGGCCATTGACACTCATCTACGAAGCTACTGATAGCAGTAGGGGAAGATTAATGGTGGAATTCATCCCTATGTATTTCCATGATCATTGAACAAGACGTGGATTTGAAGAGGAAATTGGGTCGCTATATACTGCTTAATGCCCCTCCTTTATTTTGTGGACTCTTATGCTAGAATAATATATAAATATAACTCATTACTCTGTAGATTTTATATGTATATAATTTTACACTTAAAATTCAACACCTATATGTGCTTACATGCAGACATAGGGATGAACACGGTCCGGGTAGATCTGGGTTATTAATAAAATATCAAGTGTTCCATTAAATGATAGGTTTGATCAGGTATATAATGTGTTGTACTAGGAACAAATGCTTACCTGTCTCGTTTGAAATGAGTCGGTTCTGGTCTTGGTTCATCTTTTCATAAAAAATAATATTGCTAACACTGGCAGAGTTAGAATGTAATAACATTATCAAATTAAATAAAAACTGACGTTAAAAGTATATAGTAAAAGTACAGTAAAAGTTCAAAACAAAATTTGGAACTAGCATACAACGTCACCATCCATAAATTAAAAACACCAAAATTTATATAGACTTTAGACATCTAACATCTTGCTAATAGAGGGCCTCAAAACTATGCATTTTTCTCACATAAGTACATCTGCAAGATTAGACCAACAACAACAACAACATTCAAGCCTTAATTTCAAATGAATTTGGGGTCGGCTAACAAGAATCGCTCTATGATATCGATGCCAAAAAGAGAAGACAGACAAGAAAAGGAAAAAAAAGTAAGATAACATGAATAAAATAAAGATAAATAAATATAAGATAACAATAACACAAGAATATAACAAAGATAAAAGAAAAATAAAAGAACATGAAAAAGCTAGAAGATAAAAATAACATAAGAATATAAAGAGATAAGGAAGATAAACGATAAAAGAAAAAAAGAGAGGAAAGGTAGACAAGCCATCAATCGTCCACACGGATATGCGCCCTCCACTTTGCTCTCTCCAAAGCCATACTCTCATCCAACCCAAGAAGACGCTTATCAGTTCTGATTCCTCTAATCCAAATCTGTTTGGGTCTTCCCCTCCCTCTCTTCACTGACTCTTCTCCCCACCCCCTAAAGTCATCTAACAGGTGCATCACTCAGTCTTCTACGCACATGCCCAAACCACCGCAAACGAGACTCCTGCATCTTATCTTCTATAGGTGCTACTCCCACCTTTTGTCTGATTACCTCATTCCACAAACAGTCTTTTTTGGTATGTCCACACATCCAACGCAACATACGCATCTCTGTCACACTCATCTTTTGAATGTGGCATTGCTTCACCACCCAACACTCTATGCCATACATTAATGCCGGTCTAATTGCTGTACGATAAAATTTACCTTTCAGTTTAGTCGGCATACCTCGATCGCATAGAAATCCTGAAGCACTTTTCCATTTCATCCACCCGGCTCTGATTCTATGGCATACATCTCCATCTAATTCACCATCATTCTGAATTATGGATCCCAAGTAACGGAACATATAACACACCGGTATCTCCTTACCATCAAGAGTAATCCCACTGTTGCTACTACTTCTACCTCCACCGAACTTGCACTCCATATACTCAGTGTTGCTTTGGCTCAGTCTAAAACCCTTGCTCTCCAATGTTTGTCGCCATACTTCCAACTTTGCTTTAACACCGGATTATGTCTCATCAATCGATACAATATCGTCGGCAAACATCATGCACCACAGTACATCTTCTTGAATGGACTTCGTAAGTTCATCCATGACTATAGCAAATAAGAAAGGACTCAGAGCAGATCCTTGGTGCACTCCGATAGTAATAGGAAACTCTGCGGTCCTCCCTACACTAGTGCGGACACTTGTAGTACAAGCATCATACATATCCATGATGATGCTGATATACTTACTTGATATGCCTTTTCTAGTTAAGGCCCACCAAAGAACTTCTCGAGATACCCTATCATATGCCTTTTCTAAGTCAATGAACACCAAATGCAGATCCTTTTTAGTGTCTCTATACTTCTCCACAACTTTCTAATTAAAAAATTCAGTCTAATTAAAAACATACTTTCTTTAACATATATTTTGACTTATATTGTTACAGGATACATAGTTTTTTTTTGGATAAACTGTATATATATATATATATATATATATATATATATATATATATATATATATATATATATATATCCAAAGTGTATATGTACAAAGTGTATTTTGTGTGTGTGTGTGTGTGTGTGTGTGTGTGTGTGTGTATATATATATATATATATATATATATATATTGATGGATAGTCTACCCGGGGGGTATATATCCGAGGGGTTATTGCTGAGAATAACTTAGAGAGAAGTCAGAGCATAAATAAATAAGAGAGAGAGTGTATTCAGTCTGAATGTCGTGGTTTACAACGGGGAAAAGGGGGTGCTATTTATAGTAGCAATAAATGCCGGACAGGGACACGTGTCAAGCATCCATTGGCCGAGAGGTCACCTCATCTGGTTGGCGCTGGCAACCGCATGTGGCCGCATTTAATGCGGCTGTTGGATGGGACGTTGTACAGGGTACGGTGATCTGTACGCGCGTGAAGAGGAGATCTTGTCGAGTGAGGTGCCTTCGGCTATAGAGCAGCAGCCGAGGGCTCCTCAAACCGATGGCACCCTGGTGCCGAGGGCTACTGTTTTCGCCGTTTTCTCCCAGTTTCTTAGTTTGCTTGAGAAACTCGTTCTGTGAGAGTCTAGAGCCTTCGGCCAGGGGGTCGAAGGCACCCCTGGTGCGCTGTGGGCTGCTTGGCACTCCGGGCGCCATGTTTTGGGCCTGTTGGGCCTTTACTGGAGTAGTAGGAGTCTGTGGGCCGGGGGTTCCCGGGCCATATACTCCATCAGGAGTCCCTCACTCCTTTTGCCGAAAGGTATTTGAGGGAAAAGGAGTAATTTGTGCTTGCCCTTCGATGTTGTCCTGTCGTAATCTCTGAAGTTGGTGAGGAGTTGTTGCTTTTATGTCCCTGCCGAAGGCAGTCCCTCAGTTACCCACATGTCGGGACTTGAGGGCTTGCTTTGTCGTTTGTTGGAATTTCACTAATTTTGTAATTTAATGATTTTCCCGAGGGGGTCCTCCAGTCCCCCACTTCTTGAGGCACTTGTAAAGTGGTGAAAAGGAGTAGAGTAGTTGCGTTGCTGTTGTGGGCCGAAGGCTGACGCTTTTCGTTTCATTTTGGGGGGATGCCTCGTTAAAAACCTCATTAGGAAAAACCCTGGGGGAAAAAATCCTAATGAGGGAAAAAGAGTGCACCGAATTCCCCCAACGATGAATCGAAAATGTGAAACCTTGGTCAAAAATGGAGAATAGCGGTAATGCCGAAGGCTCTCCTTTTTCTGAGGGCTCATGTGTTTATTAGCTGGAGGCTTTGCTGTTAATGTCCTGGGGGCGCCGAAGGGGAGTCCCTCAATCTGGGAATCGAGGGCGTAATGAATGTGGGTAGCAGTGGAGTTGTTACCGGGGGGTCCACTGTTTGTTGATTAGTTGGTGATGAGGATACCCGAGGGCTCCCATTACCTGTGTGCTGTAGACTATCCGTCAATGAGGTATACTCCCCGGGGGCTAACCGGCCCTTACAGTGCTGAGGGGGAATCTCCGAGGGGTGGCCTGATGTGAAGCCTTGAGCTTCTAAAGGAGTGATCCCGAGGGCGACTGTTATGTTCCGTGTGGGGCATAAACCGGGGGCGTCTCTGGGTAAGTGTACCCGGAGGCTCTCATTGGTGAAGTGGGGTGAAGTAAAAAAATCCGGGGGCTCCCAGAATATAGCCGTTGGAAATATAGCCGTTGGAATACGTACCGTCAGGATATAGCCGTTGGGGGGGGGGGGTACACGTGGCGAATAGCCGTTGGCTGGTCGCGGGCGGGCGTCACCGGTTGGGCGAAGAGACGGCGTGTAATGATCACTCTTGGCCGGAGGCCCAGTTTTTGGGCCCAAGCCCGGATTCTGGAGTCTATAAATACCCCATGGCCAGACCATTCTCCTTGTGCGTCCGATATCGTTAGCGAAGCTCTGCCAAATTTTCTAGAGAGAGAAAACTCAAGCCCCCGGTCAAAACTCAGCTTTCAAGGTCAGTGTCCTGCTTTCCTCTCAAAACTTTTAGTAAGTTCCGCCCTCTGGCCTTAGATTAGGGTTAGAGTCCTGTAGAAAGCCTTCGAAACCTCAGGTGCGTACTTTGTCAAAAATGTCGTCCGCGAGCGATTCCCAGGACATCTCGAGGGAGCCTTCGGTTCAGGACGAGGTTGCTTCTGATGTTGAGTCAACTAGCAGTGCTCCCTCGGTTGCTGATGACGAGGCCGTAGCCTTGGAGTTGCAGAAGGCCCTAGATGCTGAAGTGGAAGCCGAGGGCTTCGAACAGGAGTGCGAAGATGAAGAATTAGCCTTCGCGTACCAGGTGGCGGAGGACGAAGCTCACTGTTGCTGTGCCACCCCCTCGGAATGACTGTGGTGAGCCTAGTACCTCCAGGCCGTTGGACCCTACGCCTCTGAGGATAGCCCCCGGCAATAAAAGGAAGATGAAGTCGAAGAGGGCTGCCCCCAAGAAGAAGGGTGTTGCCGCTGGTGCTGGGGGGCCTGTTGAAATGCCAGAGGGGTATACCTGGCTAAATACCGAGGCCCTCGATATCAAGTCGAAGGCGGACAAGGCTGATTTGTACGTCACGCAGCTGCACGTTGGGCCCTCGGCCGAAGTGGTGGAGCCAGGCGTCGATGATTTGCTGTCCCGGCCACCCGAGGGATGTATTGCCGTCCACATCCTGTCGGTGTCAATGGGCCTCCGGTTCCCCCTGCACCCATTTCTCCGGGAGTACCTCAGGTTCGTTGGACTCATCCCTTGCCAACTTACCCCCAACAGCCATTCATATATTGCTGGCTTCCTGCACCTGTGCCAGACGAGGGATGTTACCCCAAGCTTGGACCTCTTCTTCCAAAGCTTCAACTTGTGCCGAGGGGGGCACGCGAATGCCGAGGGCTTCGCCAATTTGCAGCAGGTAGCGAAGTTCAAGTTGTTCACCGAGGCGCCCTCGTCCAACAAGGGCTGGAAAGACAGATGGTGCTATGTCCGGTTGGCCGAGAACCCCTTCCCGAGGGAGCTAAGGGACCGCTTTCGGCGCCACGAGAAGGTGGGGAGTATCACCCTAGAGAAGGATGGCCTGAAACTCGCCAAGATCCCGGAGGGTCGGAAAAAGAACATAACCATCAAGGAGTGCACCCTCGGGTTCCTGAGGTATCGGTTCATTGGGGAGACCGATGAGAAGTATCCCCTCTATGATAAAGCCTTCGTGGGAGCAGGAGGTAGTGGCCGAGGGCTACGGCTTTTATACTTAGAAATTTTTTTTGTCATGTTTGTCGTTGTGTCTCTGACCCCTCGGTTCTAATCTTTTAACTTGTTGTTGTCGTTCTTTGCAGGTAGCAAGATGAATGCCAATGCGCTGTTTGTAAAGAGGAAGGGCAAAACCCAGGCAAAGAAGAAGGGGCCCTCGGGCCAGAAGCCAGCCGATGCGTTTTTCCCGAAGGACGTAGAGCCTTCTGCTGAGGATGTCAATGCTGCTGAGGGGACCGGGGGGTCGAAGGCCGAGGCGGCCGTGAAGAAGAAGAGGAGTGGTGAGGGGGTGGAGCCCCCTACCAGGAAGCAGAAAGCCGCCGGGGGTGCTGTTGAGGGGGGCGGCCCCCCTCATAATTGTTGATGACATGCCCTCCACTGATGGGCCTCTGGCCTCGGCCACCCCGAAGGCTCCGGTGAATCTCCCCCCGGAGGAATCACCCCGAGAGATCCTTCAACTCTCCCTTGTCCCCGGTGCTTCACTGATGCACGGTACTTCCGAGCCGAGGGCCTTCCTGCGGGGCATCACCTCGAAGATGGATAGAGAAGTCTTCGAGACATACGATGATGATGCCCTCGAGAACAGGATCCTCCGGTCCTCTCTCACTGTAAGTATCTGCTTCCTGTTTCCTTCTCTTATCAATTCAGTATTTTTTTCTGGGGAATAATCTAACTCCTTTGATCATTGTTTGCAGGTCTGCATAGCCCTCGGGGAACAGGCCCGGAGGCGTGAGGAATGGCGCCTTCACGAGGCCGAGCAAGATAAGAAGATGGAGGGGCTGATTCGCAAGAACTCTGAAGCGATGAAGCATGCTGCGCAGCTGGAGGAGGCCCTCCGGGAGGCGAAGGCGGCGGCGGAGAAGGCCAAGGCCGATGGCATAGCCGAGGGCAAGGCAGAGGCCGAGAGGGTTGCTGCCGAGGCGGCGAAGAAAGCTGCCGATGAGGCCAAAACCGCCAAGGAGGGAGCTGTGGCCAAGGCCCGAGGGGAGGCAGTTGCTGAGTTCCTTGCCAAGGGCTGGAGGGCCGAGGGCCATAAGGAGTGGGTGGCCTCCGTGGTGGCGGCTTCGGTGGATGCTTGGGTAGAAGGCCCCGGGGTTGACTGGCTGACAGATAGGGGCGACGCCTACTACCAGGGGGGTGAATTCTTTACCCAGCATCTGATTTACCGGAGGCTCGCCAGGCACTTTGGCGTATCCCTCGACCAATTTGACCCCTCAGCATACGGCCTCCCTCCATTGCAACCAGATGTGAGAGTTCCCCTCCCCCCGGGCGAAGAGCGGCCGACGATATACGACTCTGTGATGATGGGGGGTGATGGGGGCGGAGCCGTCGGAGGTGATGCTGCTGGGGAACAAGTCTCCTCCAAAGCCACCGTAGAAGATGCCCTCAGAGATAATGATGCTGAAGTCACAGAGAAGATTTGTACTTAGTCAATGTTTGAAAAATCTTTGTAATGAACCTTTGTCACCCCTCGACTTTGGCCCGTATGTAATAGTTACACTGACTTTCCTTTTGATGATTGATGGATGAATGTTAGCCTTCGGGCTTTTGTATATGAATGTGCCCTATGTTTGAATGTATGCCTTCTCCTTTTGAATGTATGTCTAGGACTTAGAATATTTTCAAAGTGTTTGAACACGGTTGTAGCCTTCGGTAGTTGGGCACCCGAGGGCTCAACAATAATTAGGACTTAGAAAATTTTTCTAAGTGTTTGAATACAGTTGTAGCCTCCGGTAGTTGGGCACCCTTTGCTGGATATACAACCGAGGGCTCAGCAATAGTTAGGACTTGGTAAATTTTTCTAAGTGTTGATTCCTTGTGTACTGTTGCCTTTGATTGATAGGTAGCCTTCGTGTCACGCCCCGGACCGCATCTGAGCCACGTAGACAACCGCCGTACAACCCGATAAGAACAACAATAGTTCATCCCTATTGGGTTGTACAAGGCGTCCGATTGATTCTATTGCCAAACCGATTAGTAAACACATACAATCAACATCAATATCATAATCAAACAAATGCGGAATAATAAAATGCTTGATACTTAGCCACACGTGGCAAACACGGGCACGTAGGCCCCCAACTGTTTTAATGAAAATATTGTTCAAAAATCCATGAGCAGTTTATACATTTGAAATATGAATGGAAGCACGAACCACGTCTTCCTTCTCGATCGATCACCCTAGGCAAAGGTGCAGGTAGTAGGACCCTAGCCTCAACCTGAAAAATGTGAGGCCCCCCGGAGGGGTCAGTACTCCATAGAAGTACTAGTGACAAGCAGGCTATATGAAGAATAACTAATGTTTCAGACACGAGACCCAAAAATAGGGTGATACATATATATATGTGACTCACTCATACGATGATACATACTATATATATATGTAAAATACTCGACCCGTAGGTCATTTCATTCAAAGAGTCTTTTAGAGATAAAGTTCTTACCTGACCTTTCTCACTCTTTTCCCGAATGCCTAGCTCGCTAGCTACATTCTAAATTTATAATATCCTACCGAGTTTTGGGAGCACTTAGCATCCCGGGGATACTCAACCCCAACCGAGTTTCAGGATCATTAAATGTTCCGGGGATGCTCAACCCCAACCGAGTTTCAGGATCATTTACAGTCCCGGGGATGCTCAACCCCAACCGAGTTTCAGGATCATGTATAGTCCCGGGGATGCTCAACCCCAACCGAGTTTCAGAATCATTTAATGTCTCGGGGATGCTCAACCCCAACCGAGTTTCAGGATCATTTATAGTCCCGGGGATGCTCAACCCCAACCGAGTTTCAGGATCATTTGCATGTCCCGGGGATACTTAACCCCAAACTAAATCCTTACCAAACCCTAACCTGGATATGACTAACCTTTTGTTCCTTCAACTATGGACAATACCTAGCCCTATAGTCATATAACCATCCTTAGGAACCAATGTGGGCGGGTCCCACCTGAACGGCCCACATTAACCCGCTCAAAACTGCCCGTTTTGAGCATAAACCAATACTCGAACGAGTATCTACCCATACTCGGTCGAGTACAGGAGGCGGTAGCCCCCAAAGCTAATTTTCCATGTATACTCGATCGAGTATCTACCTATACTCGATCGGGTATAGGAGACAGTAGCCCCCTGGGCAATTTTTCAGCAAATACCCGGTCGGGTATGTGTCAATACCCGGTCGGGTATGACAGTTGACTTGGAGGTCAACGCCCCTTTTGACCACCCAAACGGAGTCCGATTAACTTGAAATTTTATACACATATACTTCTTGATGTCCTTGATCCAAAAATACCATTTTGGATCCCTGGATCATCACACAAAATATGTTATCACATTTGTAATCACCAAACCTACATAACATGCTTTTCAACTATGTTTTATGCAAAATCATGGCATAAAGCAAATACTTGATTATCTTTAATCATTCCACAAAACATATCCTTGATTACTTTAGGTAATCTCACGCCTCACGCAAAAGTTATAAAGCATAAAGCCGTCTTCTCACCTTAATGAAGCTTATGAAGTTCTAGCCTTCCTGATTTAGCTCCGGCGAAACTCCGGCGAACTTCAACGAACCGGTTACTTTGGCTTCTAAGTCCGTTCTTGGACTTAGAACCACCTTCCAACCCCTCTTTCTACACATCCCAACGTGTAGAACAATCCTAGGGTGTGAAATATGATTGAATAATCATATAAGAGGATTAAAGACACGAAATGGGATTAATGGAGTCCTTACCTTGCTAAACACAAGTTTTCCCACCTAAACTCCTCTTTTCTCTTCTCTTTTTCCTTTCTTCTTCCTCCCTCAACTTGGTGCGTGTATGATGGATGAAAATGGAGTTTTTGCAGAGCTTCTCTCCTCCAAAATGATGGTTGGGACGCAGTGTATGGGCTGGGGTGGTTGAGAGTGTCCTTTTTGGATCATTCACCAATGATATGAGGGAGGGACCCCCTTTCTTTCACACCTTGTCTCCACCCCCCCTTCTCACTCCCTTCCAGCATCCTAAAGGTGCGGCTCCCCTATGCATTTACCAGCTTAAGGACGTGGGTTGGCCCCCACTCATGTGGGAGGTCAACCCTTTGTGTCCCGGAGTGTACGATTGGTCCCGAAAGTTGTATTTTCCGGACTGTTTTAAGTATATTTTATTTTATCGGGTCAAATAAAATATAACACTTGTTCCCAATCCTTATTGTACCTTAGAATCAATATGATTCCCCAACTTAAATTTATAAATCTCCGGAATCCCTTTTTGGGCTGTTATCTCATAAATTGCCGATACCGATAATTTGGCCCTGTTTGACCAACCGGTCAACTCTATGCCATTGCCATGGCCCAATTAGGATATCCATCACCATATACATATTATCTAGTCCAAGGTTAATATAATATGTGGTCCCGATAATATCGGGCGGCCCCACATCCGGTGCGGACCCCACGTGAATTTTACTATTCACGTAATAGAAATGATAAAAATTTACAATCACGTAAAAATGCTTTTATACATTTCTCAAGGTTCAATACATAATTTGGTACAGTACAAATACTCGGGGGCGGTGTTACAAGTTCTACCCCCCTTATTTGGGATTTCGTCCCCGAAATCCACGCGTCTAGTCAAACAGAAATGGATATTGTTCCCTCATCAGGGTCTCCACTTCCCAAGTTTGCTCCTCGACACGATCACTCTTCCAAAGTACTTTTACCATCGGCACCTCCTTGCTCCTTAGCTTCTTTATCTGCCGGTCCATGATTTTCACCGGCTGCACCGTATAGTGTAGGTCTTCTCGGATTTCCACCGGTGGTTTCTCAAGAATATGTGACGGGTCCCACACATACTCCTTGAGCATAGAAACATGAAATACATTGTGAATCTTTTCCAATTCTGGGGTCAACTGAAGTCGGTATGCTACAACCCCAATCCTTTCAAGGATTTTGAACGGACCTATGTAACGTGGGTTAAGCTTACCCCGACTGAGGAACCTGATGATCCCTTTCCAAGGTGATACCCTCAGAAATACCTCGTCACCAACCTCAAACTCCAACGTCCTCCGACGTTTATCAGCATAGCTCTTCTGCCGGTCTTGGGCAGCCTTGAGCCTATCCTGTATGACTTTTATCTTCTCCTTAGTGATCTCGACTAACTCGGTGCCCTCGAGCTTAGCCTCGCCGACCTCGTCCCAACACAATGGTGTCCGACATTTCCTCCCATACAATGCCTCGTATGGAGGCATGCCTATACTTGCCTGATAACTATTGTTATAGGCGAATTCCACTAAAGCCAACTGATTGTCCCAGCTCCCCTGGAACTCCAAGGCACATGCCCTTAACATGTCCTCCAAGATCTGAATCACCCGTTTAGATTGCCCATCCGTTTGAGGATGAAACGCTGTGCTAAACCTCAATTTCGTACCCATGGATTCCTGGAACTTAGGCCAAAACCGTGATGTGAACCGTGGGTCTCTATCCGATACTATTGTAACCGGAACCCCATGCAGTCTCACAATCTCATCTGTGTACAATTTGGCCAACCGCTCGAGCGTATAGGTAGTGCTGATGGGTAGGAAATGAGCGCTCTTGGTCAGCCTGTCGACTACCACCCATACCGCGTCGTAGTTCCTAACCGTCCGTGGTAGACCCACCACGAAGTCCATGGTAACATGCTCCCACTTCCATTCTGGAATGGTAAGTGGTTGCAATAACCCTGCCGGGTGTTGGTGCTCTGCCTTAACCTGTTGACAAGTAAGGCAACGGCTCATGTATTCTGCAATCTCTCTCTTCATCCCCGACCACCAGTAGCTTTCCTTCAAGTCCCGGTACATCTTTGTACCGCCCGGGTGCATGGCATACGCAGATGAGTGAGCCTCCTCAAGGATAGATTTTCGGAGCTCCTCATCCGATGGTACACACACTCGTTCCTTGAATAGTAGAAGTCCATCTTCTCTCTCACGGAAACCCTCGACGGGCCCCACAAGCATCCATTCCCGGATTTTCTGAAATTCCTCGTCATTGCCTTGACATGTTCTGATTTCATCTAATAAGGTGGTCTCACCTCAAATCTGGCCAATAGCGCCCCATCCGTGGATATCTCCACGCGTGCCCTCAATGCCCGTAAGCATGTGAGTAAAACCCCTGATGATGAGCTCTTCCTGCTCAATGCATCGGCTACAACATTAGCCTTGCCTAGATGATAGTTAATGATCAAGTTGTAATCCTTATTCAACTCCATCCATCTCCTCTGTCTCATGTTCAACTCTTTCTGAGTGAACACATACTTCAAGCTCTTGTGGTCGGTGTAAATGTGACACAACTCCCCGTAGAGGTAGTGCCTCCAAATCTTCAATGCAAATACCACATCACCTAGCTCCAGATCATGTGTGGGGTAGTTTACTTCATGCTTCCTCAACTGCCGAGAAGCATAAGAAATTACCTTCCCTGATTGCATCAGTACACATCCCAGTCCCTGAATGCTAGCATCGCTGTAGATGTCATACCCTAACCCTTGCACGGGCAAGGCAAGCACTGGTGCTTCGGTCAAACGTTTCTTTAGCTCAAGAAACCCCTTCTCACACTTGTCATCCCACACAAACTTAGCCCCCTTTTTAGTGAGCTTCGTGAGTGGAGATGCTATCACCGAGAACTTTTCCACGAATTTGCGGTAATACCCCGCTAAACCGAGGAAACTCCTTATCTCCTTCACGTTCTTGGGCCTCTCCCAATTAGTGACCGCCTCAATCTTTGAGTTATCAACTGAAATGCCCGAGCCCGATACCACATGCCCGAGAAAACCGATCTCCCCAAGCCAAAATTCACATTTAGAGAATTTGGCAAAGAGTTGCTTCTCCCGCAGTGTTTCAAGCACAAGCCTTAGATGTTTTTCGTGTTCCTCTTCATTCATGGAGTATATCAAAATGTCATCAATGAACACTATGACGAACTGGTCTAAGTATTGGTGAAATACTCGGTTCATGAGGTCCATGAATGCCGCGGGGGCGTTCGTAAGCCCAAACGACATTACTAGAAACTCATAGTGACCATACCTTGTACGGAATGCACTTTTGGGTATGTCACTCTCCTTGATCTTCAGTTGATGGTAGCCTGACCTCAAGTCAATCTTAGAGAACACTGTTGCCCCCCGTAGTTGATCAAACAAGTCATCGATCCTTGGCAAAGGATATTTGTTCTTTATCGTGACCTTGTTCAACTGACGGTAGTCGATACACATTCTGAGTGTACCATCCTTCTTCTTTACAAATAGTACCGGTGCTCCCCATGGTGAATGACTCGACCTGATGAATCCGCTGTCCAGCAATTCTTCCAATTGCACCTTCAACTCTTGAAGTTCAGCCGGTGCCATCCGATATGGAGGAATCGAGATGGGTCTTGTACCGGGTTCTACTTCAATGGTGAACTCAATTTCTCGATCTGGTGGGAGTCCCGGGAGTTCTTCAGGGAAAACTTCTGGGTACTCACTCACCACTCTCACCTCAGTGAGACTCTTTTCCTTGCCCTCCTTGCCTATGACATAGGCCAAGTATGCTTGACACCCTTTCCTCATCATACGCCTTGCTCTTATGGCCGATATGATACAAGGGTTGAATTTCCCTCTATCTCCCTCGAAGCATAGAGTGTTTCCTTCTCCATCCTTTAGTTCCAACACCTTGGTGTAGCAATCTACCTTCGCATGGTGTTTTTCGAGCCAATCCATGCCCAGTATAGCATCAAACTCGAGCATATCTAACGGCACAAAGTCACCCGTTAGACAGTGCCCCCCTATCCCTACATTACACGAGGGATAGTAGTGTTTCCGCTCTACATCATCTCCCAATGGCGTAGAGACCAGCAAAGGTTGCATCATTGCTACCAAAGGCATGTTCAATCCCTTGGCAAACGCTTCGCTCACAAATGAACGTTGTGCCCCGGTATCGATGATCTTTAGTGTTCCTACATATATAAGTCATGTAAGGCACCCTATTCGACATCCCGACAGAAAAGGATTAGATGAAAAATTTCAGCCTAGAATTACCCTATACCCGGTCGGGTAGGGTCCTCTACCCGGTCGGGTATCACTCGAGTCCTTAAGGAGAAACCCCCCTGTTTTCCTTGCTCGGTCGAGTACCAGCCTCGAATTCGGGCAAAATGTCAATACCCGGTCGGGCATATACCTATACCCGGTCGGGTATCACTCAAAATCCTCAAATAAAAGCTCCTTGTCTTCTACGCTTGATCGAGTACACACTTCGAAGCTCAAAATCTACACATACCCGATCGAGTATATAGCCATACCCGATCGGGTATTACTCGAAATGTCAAAAATAAAGCATTCTGCCTTGGCTGCCCGAACGGGTGCATACTTCAAACTCGAAGCGTGGCTTATACCCGGTCGGGTCTATAGGGGCACCCGATCGGGTCCTTCATATTTTTGAAGATTTTTCAACCAATTACATAATCAAATACGTGTGAAATCAAGAGATTACCTGCAATGGAGTCCGGGTTAGCCCGAGCATCAGCCTCGGTCATTGCATACACCCGTGCTTGGGTCCTCCCTTGGTTAACGGACGCGGCGTTGCTAGCCGTGGGTCCGCTCCTTCCCGTGCCGGCCTGAGACGGCCCCGCACGTCCCCTACTAGTCGTAGGTCCTTCCATGGCTCCCGATGGTCCTCCCCCGTTCATCATTGGACAAGAGGATTTGAGGTGGCTCGTGCTACCGCATTTGAAGCACCGGGGTGGTTCATTGCACCTTCCCCCGTGGTTCTTACCGCAGTTTGCGCACCTGGGTGGTCCCACACCCCCCGGTTTGGGCCCTTGCCCTCCTGAACCTTTGTTCCTTTTCGCCGGTGGTGCCGGCGCCCTGAATGAATTGCCACCCCCAGCGTGATGCTTCCGGGAGTGGTCTTGGGGTCCCGAGTTTCCCCATCTTCTCTTCTTCGCCTCCTCGGCGTCCCTCAACTTCCTCTCGTTCCATTGGGCTTCCCCAAGGAGCCCCTGATCGACAATCTGGCTAAATGTCATGTTGTGATGGTAAGTAGCCCGGTCGCGGATGTCCAACTGTAGAGCATCCCAAAAATGATTGGCCATACGATTTTCATCCAAAGAGTATTCTGGGATGAATCGGGCCAAGTCACGGAACCTTTGTTCCAATTGCCTCACCGAGCAACCATCCTCCTCTTTCAAATTTGTGTACTCTCTCCTTTTGAGATTGACTTCAAAAGTTGAGTAGTACTGATTATAAAACTCCACTTCGAATTTCTCCCGAGTGGCCTCACCGTGGAACTTTCCTTCCACGCCTTCCCACCATACCGCAGCTACCCCTTCTAGTAGCCTTGTGGCAACCCTCAACTTCACGTCGAGTCCAATTTGCATATCCCTAGAAACATCATTCAGCTTCTTAATCCAGTCGGCGGCCTCAGATATGTCGCCCTTGCCATCAAATGATTTGCACCCCAAGGCCCTGGCCTCCTTGAGATACTTGGAGATACGCACCATCGTGTCTCCCCCAAATGCTCCAGATGAGGCACTAGAAGCACCTCGGCTTCCCTGCCCCATGGTTCGCCTAGCCTGTCTAGCTTGGCGCCGCTGCTCTCTCTTTGCTTTATTCTCGAGGTACCACTCTAGTACCTCACTCATACGGTCATAATGAGGATCATCATCCTCATCTTCTTCCTCCAAGTCCTCCCCGTTGTACGGGGTCTCCTCTTGCTCCGTGCTTGGAGCATAGGTGAAGTCGTCCGGTTCGGTGGCCCATGACGGGTGCACGGAACCGACGCGTGTGCTACTTGTCGTCGGCGTGGTAGAACGCCCACGACCCCTGCCTCGGCCTCCTCCTCGGCTTTGGCCCCGGCCTCTACCCCTAGAGGTCCGTGATTCCGCCCGAGTGGCATGCCCGGTGTCCCCCGGCACATGCCCTGTCGGGTTCCTCCTAGTTATCCTGCGTCCACCCTCCATTTCTGAAAGAAATAAGGAATGAGTCATTAGACTCGTTTCAATGTCAATTGACGGAGTAGTACGAAAGACACCACTTGGTCCAACATTATGGCCAACAAACTGTTAAGGGTACCGTCTTAACAATAAGAGGTCGATAACTTGGTTTCCAATGGTTTAGTTTAGAAATCGATGGCTCTGATACCACTTAATTGTCACGCCCCGGACCGCCGTACAACCCGATAAGAACAACAATAGTTCATCCCTATTGGGTTGTACAAGGCGTCCGATTGATTCTATTGCCAAACCGATTAGTAAACACATACAATCAACATCAATATCATAATCAAACAAATGCGGAATAATAAAATGTTTGATACTTAGCCACACGTGGCAAACACGGGCACGCAGGCCCCCAACTGTTTTAATGAAAATATTGTTCAAAAATCCATGAGCAGTTTATACATTTGAAATATGAATGGAAGCACGAACCACGTCTTCCTTCTCGATCGATCACCCTAGGCAAAGGTGCAGGTAGTAGGACCCTAGCCTCAACCTGAAAAATGTGAGGGCCCCCGGAGGGGTCAGTACTCCATAGAAGTACTAGTGACAAGCAGGCTATATGAAGAATAACTAATGTTTCAGACACGAGACCCAAAAATAGGGTGATACATATATATATGTGACTCACTCATACGATGATACATACTATATATATATGTAAAATACTCGACCCGTAGGTCATTTCATTCAAAGAGTCTTTTAGAGATAAAGTTCTTACCTGACCTTTCTCACTCTTTTCCCGAATGCCTAGCTCGCTAGCTACATTCTACATTTATAATATCCTACCGAGTTTTGGGAGCACTTAGAATCCCGGGGATACTCAACCCCAACCGAGTTTCAGGATCATTAAATGTTCCGGGGATGCTCAACCCCAACCGAGTTTCAGGATCATTTATAGTCCCGGGGATGCTCAACCCCAACCGAGTTTCAGGATCATGTATAGTCCCGGGGATGCTCAACCCCAACCGAGTTTCAAAATCATTTAATGTCCCGGGGATGCTCAACCCCAACCGAGTTTCAGGATCATTTATAGTCCCGGGGATGCTCAACCCCAACCGAGTTTCAGGATCATTTGCATGTCCTGGGGATACTCAACCCCAAACTAAATCCTTACCAAACCCTAACCTGGATATGGCTAACCTTTCGTTCCTTCAACTATGGACAATACCTAGCCCTATAGTCATATAACCATCCTTAGGAACCAATGTGGGCGGGTCCCACCTGAACGGCCCACATTAACCCGCTCAAAACTGCCCGTTTTGAGCATAAACCAATACTCGATCGAGTATCTACCCATACTCGGTCGAGTACAGGAGGCGGTAGCCCCCAAAGCTAATTTTCCATGTATACTCGATCGAGTATCTACCTATACTCGATCAGGTATAGGAGACAGTAGCCCCCTGGGTAATTTTTCAGCAAATACCCGGTCGGGTATGTGTCAATACCCGGTCAGGTATGGCAGTTGACTTGGCGGTCAACGCCCCTTTTGACCACCCAAACGGAGTCTGATTAACTTGAAATTTTATACATATATACTTCTTGATGTCCTTGATCCAAAAATACCATTTTGGATCCCTGGATCATCACAAAAAATATGTTATCACATTTTTAATCACCAAACCTACATAACATGCTTTTCAACTATGTTTTATGCAAAATCATGGCATAAGAAAATACTTGATTATCTTTAATCATTCCACAAAACATCCTTGATTACTTTAGGTAATCTCATGCCTCACGCAAAAGTTATAAAGCATAAAGCCGTCTTCTCACCTTAATGAAGCTTATGAAGTTCTAGCCTTCCCGATTTAGCTCCGGCGAAACTCCAGCGAACTTCAACGAACTCCGGCGACAACTCCGGCGACTCTTTCAACTCCGTGAAAGTTCTTTGAATACCTTAGACAAGTTACTAACAAGGTTTTATCATCATAAAACCCATAGTAATACAAATAACCTCCAAAAGGTTATTTTCCGGCGAACCGGTTACTTTGGCTTCTAAGTCCGTTCTTGGACTTAGAACCACCTTCCAACCCCTCTTTATACACATCCCAACGTGTAGAACAATCCTAGGGTGTGAAATATGATTGAATAATCATATAAGAGGATTAAAGACACGAAATGGGATTAATGGAGTCCTTACCTTGCTAAACACAAGTTTTCCCACCTAAACTCCTCTTTTCTCTTCTCTTTTTCCTTTCTTCTTCCTCCCTCAACTTGGTGCGTGTATGATGGATGAAAATGGAGTTTTTGAAGAGCTTCTCTCCTCCAAAATGATGGTTGGGACGCAGTGTATGGGCTGGGGTGGTTGAGAGTGTCCTTTTTGGATCATTCACCAATGATATGAGGGAGGGACCCCCTTTCTTTCACACCTTGTCTCCACCCCCCCCTTCTCACTCCCTTCCAGCATCCTAAAGGTGCGGCTCCCCTATGCATTTACCAGCTTAAGGACGTGGGTTGGCCCCCACTCATGTGGGAGGTCAACCCTTTGTGTCCCGGAGTGTACAATTGGTCCCGAAAGTTGTATTTTCCGGACTGTTTTAAGTATATTTTATTTTATCGGGTCAAATAAAATATAACACTTGTTCCCAATCCTTATTGGACCTTAGAATCAATATGATTCCCCAACTTATATTTAGAAATCTCCGGAATCCCTTTTTGGGCTGTTATCTCATAAATTGCCGATACCGATAATTTGGCCCTGTTTGACCAACCGGTCAACTCTATGCCATTGCCATGGCCCAATTAGGATATCCATCACCATATACATATTATCTAGTCCAAGGTTAATATAATATGTGGTCCCGATAATATCGGGCGGCCCCACATCCGGTGCGGGCCCCACGTGAATTTTACTATTCACGTAATAGAAATGATAAAAATTTACAATCACGTAAAAATGCTTTTATACATTTCTCAAGGTTCAATACATAATTTGGTACAGTACAAATACTCGGGGGCGGTGTTACACTTCGGCTATTAGATCCCTTGAGATGAGGGTGAAATATGTAGGACTTAGAAAGATTTCTAAGTGTAGATTTCCCTTCGGGAGCCTTCGGGAGATGGCATCCCTTCTTGATGTATGAGTAGTTGTCCGGGGGAACAATATGTAGGTCTTAGAAAATTTTCTAAGTGCTGTTGTATCGCATAGCCTTCGGCTATCATATTCCCTCAGCTGTAATATTGATTGGGCCGGGGGCCCAATCTTTAGGACTTAGAATTTTTTTCTCTTTACTCTAAGTGCTGCTTCCTTGTGTTGCCTTTGGGTGATGGGTGCCCTCTGACTCTGCGTCACTTTTGCAAGATGCCCGGGGGCTACTCATTTAGGACTTAGAATATTTTCCAAGCGTAGATTGATGGTGAGCTTCCGGATGTAGATCCCTCCGGGTATATGAATAGGACCTTCGGGTGATCGTGAGGCCCTTGTGTTGTATGAGTTTTTGGCCGAGGGCCAAATATGTGGGACTTAGAAAAATCTCAAAGTGTGCCGTGGATGTTGAACCTTCGGCAAGTGAGGAGTCTGTTCGAGGGGCAACTGTTTTGGAATAAGCCCCCTCGGTCTGGCCTTTGATGATTTGTAATAGATGCCTTCGGTTGTTGTCATTTTCCAAAAGTGTGGACTTAGGAAAAGTGTGCACTCCTGTTGTTGTAAAGAAAGCCGATGAGGAGTATGTGCCCTCGGCAATTACTTGGAAAGTTGTAGAGTTTGACTTAGCCAGTTGTGTCCCTTGTCATGGGGTAAGGGCCCTCGGTATTAGTGCATAACAGATGCCCTCGGTATTTTCTTGGAGGTAGCGTTTAATGGACTTTGGATAGCCCAGTCCCTTCGTATTGTTGAAGCCTTCGGTGTTTGTGTGACCGGAGGTGACCGAGCAGTGGACTTAGTCATTTCTTGACGATATTTGTTTGAGTAGTATCCTTCGGGAAATAGGAGCCTTCAATTACCGGAGGTGTTCCCGTGGGGAGCCCTCGGCATGTTGTGATCTGTTGGAGTGTACTCTTTGATTTCTCGCTGAGTCTACTCCCCTTCACCCCCCCCCCCCCCCCCCCCTTTTTTGGTTGGTGGTGAAGGGAAGGCATCAAGAAACTTGGTTTCTTGGTAAGGCTGGGCCTACTAGGAGACCATCAGAATACACCAATGGCTCTCCTCCCTCGGGTTAACCTTCCGAGTTCCGAGGGGATCGAGGGTCGTTTCCTGGGTACAAGATATGATGGTCTGTAACCTGCCTCCCCTTGGGGGATGGCGCAGAAAGCGCCTCATTTTTGAAAGTCGTCCTCTCGGCGCTAGACATAGTCCGTGGCCTGCCACACCCTTGGGGTGGTGGCGCGGGGAGCGTTTCGGTTTGGAAGTCGAATCCTGGGCATTTCTCGTGCCTGTCATACCCTTGGGGTGATGACGCGGATAGCGTTCCGTTTTTGAAAGTCGAATCATGGGCATTTCTCATGCCTGTCATACCCTGGGGGTAGTGACGCAGAAAGCGTTTCAAGGAAGGGTTTTCATTTGCACACTAGTTGCAAATGGCCGGGGGCACTACGTGCCGGCGGCACCGATGGTGGCGCCTTCGGTATATGCGTCCTCGTGGGGTACGGCTTTTAGAAACAACACTTGGTGTTAGTTTCGAAATGTAGCCCCGATACTTGGTACCGAGGGGTCTCCTGTAGGAACACTTAGTGTTCTTCTTCTATTTGACGTTGATGGGTGAGATATGTACCCCCGGTACTTGGTACCGAGGGGTCTTCTGTAGGAACACTTGGTGTTCTTATCTTTGACGTTGATGGTGGAGATATGTACCCCCGGTACTTGGTACCGAGGGGTCTTCTGTAGGAACACTTGGTGTTCTTATCTTTGACGTTGATGGTGGAGATGTGTACCCCCGGCACTGGGTGCCGAAGGGTCTTCTGTAGGAATGCTTGGTGTTTCCTGTTGCTGGGGATGGGAGTTCCCACCTTCGGTACTTGGTACCGAGGGGTCCTGTTTGAAACACTTGGTGTTTTCACTGTTGTTGAAGGTGTCGATGGTGTCCACCCTCGGCACTTGGTGCCGGAGGGGGTTCTTCTCGTGGTGAGGCCTGGGGCCTGTAGTCGGTATGAGGGCTTGGCCGATCATAAGTGTTTTGTGGTTGTTCTTGGTGTCTTGATTGTGTCTTCATTCCTCAAAAGTGGAGGCTTTGGGCCATAGGATAGTACATTAACTAGTTATGAGGGCTTGGCCGCTCTTACATTATTGATAAAATTTAACTAAGTGGTGTACATTCCAATGCCTAGGGACCTCTTTCCCGTTGGGGCGTCTGAGTTTGTAAGTTCCAGGTTTGATGATGGCTGCTATGATGTAGGGACCTTCGAATTTTGGTGCCATTTTACCTCCCTCGGTTGGTTGGCTTGCTTCCCTCCTCCGGAGGACATAGTCCCCCACTTGAAATTCTCGGGTGCGAACCTTGGCGTCGATGTAGCCCTTGACTTGCCTTCGGTAGTTTTCTGCCCGGATGAAGGCTTGCTCCCGGCGTTCCGAAAGGAGGTGGAGGTCGAGGGCCATGTTGCTGTCGTTGACCTCGGGGTCATATTGGATCACCCTCCGGGTGGGAAGGGTGACTTCCGTAGGAGCTTTGGCTTCAAAACCGTAGCAGAGGGAGAATGGTGTTTCACCTGTTGCTCGCCGAGGGGTGGTGCGGTAGGCCCAAAGGATGTTGTGGAGTTCTTCCACCCAGCCACCGCCCTCGGCCTCCAGCTTCTTTTTGAGGCCCTCGAGCAAGGTCCGGTTGGCGTTCTCTACTTGCCCGTTGCCTTGAGGGTAGGCAACGGAGGAGAAGGTGTGTTTGATGCCCCATGCCTCCAGAAGGGCACAGAAGGGGGCTGCCTCAAATTGTGTCCCATTGTCGGAGATGATCTGCTGGGGGACGCCAAACCTTGTGAGGATGTTCTTGAGGACGAAGTGACGACACTTCGCCTCTGTGATGCTGGCGAGGGGCTCAGCCTCCACCCACTTGGTAAAGTAGTCGATGGCCACAATGATGTATCTGTTGTTGGAGGTACCCCTCTGCGCCCTCGGTATTTGGGTGAGAGAGTGTGCCTCAAATACCTTAAGCAACTCCTTGGCCGCTCCCTTGTACTGTTTCATTCTTCCCTCCTTGGCCTCATATTCCTCGGAGATTTGGCCAACGACCAACTTGGAGTCGCATTTGATGTGGATCTGCCGAGCCTTCATGTTGGCAGCCAGCCGAAGGCCACATAGGAGGGCCTCATATTCGGCCTCGTTGTTGGAGACTTTGAAGGAGAAGCGGATTGCATAGTAGGTTCTGAAGCCTTCGGGAGTAATGAGGACTACCCCTCCCCCGCATGCTCTGGTCGCGGAGGAGCCGTCGGTGTAGAGGGTCCACCAGTCATCCGAGGTAGCCGAGGGCTCCCCGTCCGTGGCTGCCCTTGCGGTACACTCCGTCACAAAGTCCGCCAGGGCTTGGCCCTTGATGGCAGGCCTCGGACGGATGTCAATGTTGTACTGGCTCAAGAAGATAGCCCATTTCACCATGCGGGAGGAGCTGGTGGGGCTCCTCATGAGGGCGCCGAGGGGTTGATGAGAGAGGACCTGAACCGGGTGAGCCTGAAAGTAGTGGCCCAACTTCTTGACGGTCCAAACGATGGCTAACACCGTTTTTCCACAGGAGAGTACCTGAGCTCGGCCTCCCTTAGGGTCTTGCTTACATAGAAGATGGCATGTTGGATGCCGTCTTCCTCCCGGATGAGTACGGAGCTGATGGCTGCCGGGCTGACCCCAAGGTAGAGATAGAGGGTCTCCCCTACCTTTGGCTTTGAGAGTACAGGGGGTGAAGATAGATATCGTTTGAGCTCGTCGAAAGCCCCCTGGCATTCTGGAGTCCATAGGAAGCCAGCCGTCTTCCTCATGATCTGGAAGAAGGGTAGTGACTTTTCTGCTGATTTAGATAGGAAGCGGTTGAGGGCTGCCAGGCGGCCCGTCAACCGTTGAACTTCCTTCACATTGCGTGGGGGCTCCATATTGATGATGGCCTGGATCTTCTCGGGGTTGGCCTCAATACCCCTTCGGCTCACCATGTAGCCTAAGAATTTGCCCCCTTGGACGCCGAAGGTTCACTTCTTCGGGTTTAGCCGAAGGTTGAACTTCTGCATGATGGCGAAGATTTCCCGGATGTCATCAGCATGGCTGGAAGATTGCTTGCTCTTGACGATCATGTCGTCAACATAGGCCTCCATGGTGCGCCCTAGGACGACTTGAAAGACTCGGGCCACCATCCGGGTGTAAGTGGCCCCTGAGTTCTTTAGGCCGAAGGCCATCACTAGGTAGCAGAAGATCCCCTCGGGAGTCATGAAGGCTGTCTTTTCGGCGTCTTCCTCATGCATGAAGATCTGATGATACCCGCGGAATGCGTCGAGGAATGACATGATTTCACACCCCGCGGTTTCATCTACAAGTTGATCGATATTGGGCAAAGGAAAAGGGTCCATAGGGCACGCCTTGTTGAGATCCGTGTAGTCCACGCACATGCGGAAGGTAGGGGGCTTCTGTGCGAGGACTACGTTTGCCAGCCATGAGGGGTATTTCACCTCCTTGATGTGCTTAATAGAGAGGAGCATGGCGACCTCCTTCTTCACAAATTCCCTCCTTTCGGCGGAGAGGGGTCTTCTTCGCTATTGTACTGCTTTTGCCGAGGGGTCCACCGAGAGGCGGTGGGTGATGACCCTTCGGCTGATTCCCGGCATGTCCTCCGGACCCCATGCAAAGACAGTGGAGTAGGCGCGGAGGGCGTCAGTGATACCGGTCTTCAGATCTTCAGGGAGCTGGGCTCCAATCTTCATGACTCTCTCCGGCTTGGCCGGATCGAGTGTAAAGTCTTCTACGTCCTCGGCTGGTTCAGCCCTCGGCCTTTTTTCTTCTTGGTCGATGGTTCCGGTGATGGTGTCAACACGGAATTCCGTCTTACTTACCTTCTTAGTGACTTGAAGATAGCAGGCGCGGGCGATTTTCTGATTCCCCCGGGAGTAGCCAATGCCCCCCTCGGCGGGAAACTTGAGGCAGAGGTGCCTCATGGAGATGATGGCCTCGAGGTCCTCAAAGACTGGCCGGCCGAGGATAATGTTGTGGGCGCAGTCGATGTTGACGACGACGAACTCCACCTCGAGCTGGGCCATATGGAGCCCGTCGCCGAAGATCACCGGGAGGGTTATTACCCCCTCGGAATCAATAGTATCGCCGGTGAAGTCGGCATGAGGGGTCTTAATGGGCCGAAGGGACCCCCTCTCCAGATGCAGCTCTCTGAAAGTGCTGAGGTACATTACATTGACGGAGCTGCCCGTGTCAATGTAAGTTCGGTGAATGATGGTGTCGTTTATTTCAGTCCGAATCACCAAGGCATCCCTGTGAGGAGAAGAAGTAGGAGGGAGATCTGCGTTGGTGAAGGTGATGGGTTCCTCCCTCAGTCGCTTTACCGGGGGCATATGAGTGACCTCCCCCACATAAAGCGATTGAGCCCACTTCTTCCGCTGGCTGGTGGAATCGCCCCCTGTATTGCCGCCGGTGATCATGAGGATGTGGCGTTTTTTCTCCTGGTAGTGGGGGTACTCCTCCTCTTCCTCCTCCAAGTTTCCGATCTCCCTCTTCTTGCCGAGGGGGGTGGTATTCGGGTTCACCCAAGCGTTCACCTTCGTGTGGTGCCCTCGGGGAGGTCCCTGATGAGAAGGTCCCTCCTGCCGAGGGCTCTGAACAAATTGGGACAGGTGTCCCGCTTGTATTAATCTCTCGATGGCCGTTTTTAGCTGGTGGCAGTCATCGGTCCTGTGACCCTGATGCCGGTGGAAACGACAGTAGGGAAACTGAGGGTTGATAGCATGTACCTCCGGGGGTGCGCGAGAATCGCGCTCAACGAGGCCCCTCTCCTCGGCAAAATCGAGGATGATGCTGACGGGGTGCGTCAATGGTTTCCGGGGGCGGTCCAGGAGAATGGGCTGTGCCCAAGTCTTAGGGTTGTTCTTATAACCTCCCCCGGGCTTGGCTTGGCCTTGCCGAGGGCGGTCATCAGAGGGTCCTGAAGCCTTGGGGTGATTTGGAGGAGCCCCCGGCCCCCGGTTATTCTTGTTGTCAGCCCTCGGGGGTTGCTGATCTGGATGCTGGTGGTATTTCTCCACCTCCTCGGCCTCAGCATAACGGTCCCCCCGCTGCAAAGCCCTTATGTAGTCGCGGGGGGGGGGGGGGGGGGGGGGGTCAATGATGAGGCTCCTTGAAAAGTTGCCGGTGCGGAGGACGGTCTGTAGGAGGGCCAGGAGGGTCCCGTCATCAGCACCGTCGACTTTGTCGGCCTCCATCCTCTAGCGCTCTAGGAAGTCCCAAAGGGTCTCATCCCTCTTCTGGCGTATGGTTAGGAGGTGGGAGAAGTGCTTCCTCGTGCGACGTCTCCCGGCAAATTGCGTCAAGAATCGCTGGGCGAGTTCTTGCCACGAATCAATGCAGCCCTCGGGCAGCCGGTTGAACCATTCGTATGCCGGCCCCTCTAAGGTGGAGAGGAACCAACGACACAAATATTCGTCTGATGCACCTACCATCATCATGCTGTTCTGGTATTTGCTGTAGTGTTCCTGGGGGTCCGTCTTCCCGTTGTAGGGCTGTATGTGTTGCCCTCGGTATTTTTACGGGATCCGGGTCGCCAGTACCCTTGGGGTAAATGGCGTCCGGGTCCGGAGCTGGATGACGGGTTCCCCGGAGCCCTCGGCCACCTTCTTCTGTAATTCCTCCATTTTGGCCATCATGGCCTCGTATTTGAGGTCTGAATGAGGGGTGGAGGTGGTGGCGTGAGCTTTGTTGGCCTCCATTTCATCAAGCCGGCGTTGGAGGGCCGCAATAATTTCGTCCCGGGGATCCTTCGGGAGGGTCTCCGCCCCCTGCGAACGAACCCGGGTCGAGTGGGCCTGGTTGATTTGGTGGCGAGCATCATCGGCATGAAGGGGTGCCTTGCCTTTGTCCCGAGGGGGACGCTCCTCGTCTGCCCTCGAGACAGACCCTCCGCTTTCCTGGGGCCTTTGGAGTGCTTTCCCTCCGAGGCGGTCTTGGACCCCTCGGCGGTCTGGCCCTCCTCCGAGCCGGTTGAGGGCGGAAGTGCGGGGCCTTTCTCTGTTGTCATTGTGGCGGTCCCGGGACTGAACTTCCTGGGAGGACATATCTTGGGCCACTACCCCTTCGTCATTCCTAACCCGAGGGATGGGGTTTCCGAAGGGGTGTGGCAGAGGGGGAAGTATGATGTTCTCCCCAACCTGGGGTTGAGCCGGAGCCAGGGTGCCGAAGGCACCTGGGTTCTGAGTGAGCGTCTAGATGAAGGCGGAGAGCGCCGATTGAACGTCGATGGTGAGGACCGGAGGGCTGACTTGGTCGTCGCTCCGGTTTTTCTTCTTGGCCTCAATGCCGAGGCGGGCATCGGGGGCATTCTGTTGGATTTGAAGGCGTAGGTCGACATCCGCCTGTTCCAGCCCAGCGATGACACCGCCCTCGGGAGCCCTGTGAGAGGCTTCGGGGGCGTTGACGTCGCCGAGGGCCAGGTTCTTGTCTTCCACGTTTTTGGAGTTGACACGTGTAGTTCTCACCATTTTGATAGAGGGCTAGTGTTTGGCGAAGGGGGATGGTTTCTTACTCGATTGTTCGACCTCTCAACGAGAGCACCAAATGATGGCGCTAGAAGGAGGGGTATATATCCGAGGGGTTATTGCTGAGAATAACTTAGAGAGAAGTCAGAGCATAAATAAATAAGAGAGAGAGTGTATTCAGTCTGAATGTCGTGGTTTACAACGGGGAAAAGGGGGGTGCTATTTATAGTAGCAATAAATGCCGGACAGGGACACGTGTCAAGCATCCATTGGCCGAGAGGTCACCTCATCTGGTTGGCGCTGGCAACCGCATGTGGCCGCATTTAATGCGGCTGTTGGATGGGACGTTGTACAGGGTACGGTGATCTGTACGTGCGTGAAGAGGAGATCTTGTCGAGTGAGGTGCCTTCGGCTATAGAGCAGCAGCCGAGGGCTCCTCAAACTGATGGCACCCTGGTGCCGAGGGCTCCTGGTGCCGAGGGCTACTGTTTTCGCCGTTTTCTCCCAGTTTCTTAGTTTGCTTGAGAAACCCGTTCTGTGAGAGCCTAGAGCCTTCGGCCAGGGGGTCGAAGGCACCCCTGGTGCGCTGTGGGCTGCTTCGCACTCCGGGCGCCATGTTTTGGGCCTGTTGGGCCTTTACTGGAGTAGTAGGAGTCTGTGGCCCGGGGGTTCCCGGGCCATATACTCCATCATATATATATGTATATATATATATATATATATATATATATATATATATATATATATATATATATCCAAAGTGTATATGTACATGTGTACAGCAGCAAAACATCAGCAAAAAGGGGTCATCCCAAGTAAGGATACCCTATCACCACCAAAAAAGGCTCCTATCTAGCTACATATGTATGCTAGCCATCACAAAAGATTGGTGACAAACCGCAAAAAGGTCAGAATGTTATCCTATCAATTGGATACATAGAATAAATTACTTTATACACCATGAACTTAATCTGTTTAACCATTTCCCCCACCGTGGGCAAGGTCTTCTCAAAACATATCATGTTCCTCATCCTCCAAGTCCAATAAACGGTGTAGCAAAAAGATAGTCTCACGGCCTTGGCTTTAGCATGTGCTCCGTTATGCTCCTTCTTTGTAAGGAATAATTGTATTTAGATTTTGATGATGCTATATTAATTAGGACTTTAGAGTACCCCTTTTAGAAATTATGTATTAGAATTTTCCCTTGTAAAGTTCTTAGCATAATCGACTACCAGAAGGCCTCTCTACCAGAAGACCTCCGGACAGAAGATTTTGGTTCTCTGTCTAGGAACAGAAAACCTCAGGGTCTCTGTTACCCTTTAGCTTGACAGAAACCCTCTTGGTTCTCTGTAAGCTACTATCAACAGAAGTGCTCAAGATCTTCTCTGATTAGTTCTTTGCCAAAGACACCAGAAGGTCTGACACTTGGAAGAAATCCACAAAGCCGGGAAGTCAACTAAAAGATTCCCTCAACGGCTAGGAGTATGAAACGGAAAAGCTACAGTGCTCGCATTAAATGCTCATTTAATGCTCCCCATGCTCCGTGGAGTAATTGCAGATGATTGGCCGCAATGTCAGGATTACTTTATCCCAAAATAGTAACCCGCCAACTTTACCGGGTCCTACTGGTCAAGTCAACTGCTCACGCATTAAATGCAGTTGTCCTCCTACTCCTCCAACGGGAAGACAACCTCAGTATAAAAGATACACTACGAAGAACAACCGGATAACTTTGCCAAGACAACTTTTGCTTACCATTGCTACAAACAAGATATTCAAACTCTGAAAAGCAAAAAGCCTCCTTGAGATTCAAACTCATTATCTTCTACAAGAGAAGGCAGAAGTTGGAAAAATACTTTTTCCAACTCAAGCAAAGTTCCAAGTGTTCTTCAACTCTTCAAGCTCATCTCATACAAATCTTTTGTAACGAAGCTAGTTGGAGGAACCCCTGTTTCAACAGAAACTCTTCTTGCTACAAGAAGGACGTCCAAGTAACTGGAGTAGTGAAGTGGTGATACTTCCAGGAAGCTCAGTGAAAGGACCAGTCTTAAAGGAAGCCAGGCAGTGCATCCCAGGAGAAATCTAGACTTGAAGAAGACGTGGAGAGCTTCTTAAGTACTAGGACTAAGGCTTTGTAAACGACAGTTTTTACAGCTTAGTGGAACAGTGGACTAGAGGAACAAGTTGTTCCTTGAACCACTATAAAAATCCCTGGTGTCGTTTACTTACTGCTTTAATATCTGCACTTAGATAGAACTGTCTAACTCCTTGGACTTGGTATCTGTGTTCAGCAGAACTTGTTCTACGAGTTAACAGAAGGCGTACTGCCTTTGCTTCTCTGAGGCTAACAGAACTCCCTACCAGAACCCCATCCGCTGCCAGTCTGTTCTGTCAACAGAACAGGCTATTCTGTAAATCTGGTACTTAGTTTAAAAAGCTAAAAACCAATACAGTCTATTCACCCCCTCTAGACTGTATCCAGTACAACCAGGACCAACAAGTGGTATCAGAGCCTCCTTGTTCTAATAATCTCTTAGGTTATTTGTTGAACAAAGATCCACTTGTTTTTCTGTTTTACCTCATTTCTATCTGATATAATGGATCACTCCTTGTCCAAGAATCTTATGTTTTCAGATCTTAAGTTTGATGACTGGAGGATCCGGATGAAAGCACAACTCTGTGCCCTGCATGATGAGATGTGGGAAGTTCTAGACATTGGCCCCTTCACAAGCTTCCAGAAGGTCAATCCTGAGCATGCTATAGACAACACCAGACCCCAGATGATCAGTAAAGCCAAGTCAGAATGGACCACTGAAGAGAGGAGAAAGTACAACCTAGACAACATTGCTAAGGACATCCTCTACAAGTCCATTGATGATAGGTACTTCAACAGAATCAAGAAGTGCAAGACTGCTAAGGAAATCTGGGATACTCTTGAGCTCATTGGAGCTGGTGATGAGCAAGAGAAGGACAACAAACTGACCATAGCCAACAAGAAGTTTGATGACTTCAAACTTCTTCCTGGTGAAAGCATCTCCAAGATGTATGACAGGCTCCTCACTCTCACTGGAGAGATCTCTGAGCTTGGCAAGGAACTCACCACCAAGGAGATCAACCTGAAGGTGTTGAGGGGACTGCCCTCAGCATGGAAGATGAAGGTGGTTGCTGTCCAAGCCAGCAAGGATGTAAAGACTTATCCCACTGATAAGCTCATTTCAGATCTCAAAGCTCATGAGTTTGAAATGATTGAAGAGAAGGAAGATGTACCAGAAGAGAGGACCACTACAGCCCTCACTGCCAGCACATCTAAGGTAAATGATTTTGACCCTTCAGTACTTTTATCTGATGAATATATGGCTGCCTTTGCCAGGAGATTCAAAAAGTTTATGAAGAATCCCAAAGATGGAAGGCGTCCATCTTTCAACAGAAAGCCATACCAGAAGGTCAAATCAACAGAAAGCAGTGGAGAGCTTCTCTGTTACAACTGCAGACAACCAGGTCACTTCAAGGCTGATTGTCCCCATCCTAGAGTGTCCAAGAAGCAAGGTCAGGATGGAGAAAAGAAGAAGTACGAGGACAACTCCAGAAGGAGAAAGGCACTTGTGACAGAACAGCTAGAGAAAGACCCTCTGTCAGAAACAGAATCCAGTTCTGACTCAGATTCTGATGAGGCCTTCTGTTGCCTGGATACTGAGACAGAAGACCTTTGCCTGATGGCTCATTCTGATGATGAGGTAACCTCTACTTCTGAATCTAGTTTTTCTTCGGTAGGCTTAGCTTTTGATTCTGATTCAATGTCAGAATTTTGGGAAGAGTTTAAGGCCATACAAGCCACTTATTCTTCTGTAACAGAAGAAAACAGTAAGTTAAAAGCTGAAATTCTTGACTTAAAGAAGGAGGTTGAGATCAAAATCAATCTTCTAATTGAGGAAAGAGATCAACTGGAGACTGAAAATGTTTTTCTTCTTAAGAGAATAAGAGAAATAGAGCCTCTCGAGATTAAGTACAAAGCTTACCAGAAGGCCCAGTCTTCCATGGAAAAGATTGTGCTTGATCAACAGATTGGCACTGGTTTTGGTCTTGGTTATGGCTCAACAGAATCAGGTGAGCCTTCTGTAATGCCTAGCACCAGAGTTGCTAAGGCAGACAAGGTCATAGTGCCACTGATTTCTAGCCCCATCTGTCAAGCTGGTGTATCTGGCACCAAGGTTGTTCATGAGGAAGTCAGACCAGAAAAGGGTAAGATAAAGGTTCAACAGAAACCCTTTTTGAAAAATAATGAACCTGGCAGAAAACCTAACAACAGAAAAAGTTTTCAAGATAACAAGAATAAAAGACCATTCATTGACAGACAACCTCATGTCAATCGTGCCAGAAATGATCACCAGAAGGGCAAGTATCAAGAGAGAGTTAACTTCAGGCAGAAGAGGTTGGCTGGTCAACTTCAGAAGCCCAAGGTTAATCGTCCCTCTGCTCTTGATAGTATATGGGACTTCTTTCCAACAAAAAAGGCTATGCAAAAGTATGTAAACAGGAAGCATGACCCTCACAAGCATCTGCCCAAAGTGAATCACACTTCAGTTTACTACAACTACCAGGTGGACAATGGGTACCACCCACCAAGGTTTCACTTGATGAGACCCAAATGGTACCAACTACCCAGACTCCATGACCCCCCAGGACCCAGCATTGCTTGGGTACCTAAATCTTTCTTTTGATCTTGCAGGAACTGTGTGCTGGAGCCATCTCTGAACAAGAATGGTTTATTGATAGTGGATGCTCCAGGCACATGACAGGTGACAGAAGTTGCCTAACAGAGTTCCAGAAATGCAAAGGACCTAGAGTTACCTTTGGAGGTAATGACAAAGAAGGTCAAACAAAAGTAAGAGGAAAGCTGATCAAGAACCAGATAATCATTGAAGATGTCTCATATGTCAAAGGACTGAAGTTCAACTTGCTAAGTGCTAGCCAATTCTGTGACAAAGGCTACACTGTTGAATTCACAAAGGACTTCTGCTATGTGAAGCATGAGACAACAAAGGAAGTGGTTCTTACAGCATCAAGAAAGAAGAACATCTATGTAGTAGATTGGAACACTGCAAAAGATGGAGTTTGCCTAATAGCCAAAGGAGATTCAAAACTGAGCTGGGACTGGCACAAAAAGCTCAACCACTTGAATTTCAAAACAATCAACAAACTGGCCAGAGAACACATTGTAGAAGGGCTACCAGACATTGTTTACAAGAAGGAGACCCTCCGCAGTGCATGTCAGAAAGGCAAACAAGTGAAGAATTCCTTCAAACCCATTGCTGGAGATCTTTCTACAAGTCCTCTAAATCTGATTCACATGGATTTATTTGGACCTGTTGAGACTCCAAGCGTTGGTGGCAAGAAATATACCCTAGTCATGGTTGATGACTATTCCAGATATACATGGACTGTTTTTCTATCAAAGAAAAATGAAACTCTTCAGAAGTTGCTATCTCTGTTAAAGCAACTTCAGACTGAGAAGAATCTGAAAGTGAAGACAATCAGATCAGACAGAGGAACTGAATTTGTCAACCAAGTCATAAAGGACTTCTGTGATCAGAATGGAACTTTTCATCAACTTTCTGCCGCCAGAACCCCTCAACAGAATGGCGTAGCAGAAAGAAGGAACAGAACTTTAAAAGAAGCTGCAAGAACAATGATTGCAGAATCTGGATTGCCTATGAGATATTGGGCTGAAGCAATCAACACTGCATGCTATACTAAGAACAGAAGCATGATCAACAAGAATCACCAGAAGACCCCTTATGAACTCTGGAAAGGAAGAAAACCTAACATCAGCTACTTTCATATATTTGGATGCAAGTGCTACATTCTTAACAATGGAAAGGAACATTTGAAAGTATTTCAAGAAAAAGCTGATGAAGGAGTCTTTATAGGCTATTCAAACACCAGTAAAGCCTATGGAGTACTCAACAGAAGGACCCTACATGTTGAAGAATCCATACATGTGAAGTTTGATGAAAGCATCTCTGTTAGAGAGGTAACAGAGATTCTCAAGGAAGTCAGCATAGAAGACAGAACACCAGAACCAACAGAAGAGGTGGCAGACAACCCTGCATTTCCAACACCTGCACCAAACCCCCTTCTGTTGAATAAAGATGAAGACTCTGAAGATGAGGAACCAGAGAGACCAAGACAGCAGCTGACAGAACCAGACCTGACATGGTTAAGAGATCATCCTCCTAACCAAGTGATTGGTCAAATCAGAAGTGGAGTTCAAACCAGATCCACATCTAGAAGAGAAGCAATGCTTGCCTGCTATATATCTCAGATGGAACCTATGACAGTTGAAGAAGCTCTTGCAGACTCAGATTGGATCAATGCTATGCAAGAAGAGCTTACTCAGTTTGAAAGGAACAAAGTATGGGAACTTGTTCCTAGGCCAAAGCACCAGAATGTCATTGGAACCAAATGGGTATTCAAGAACAAAGCAGATGAAGATGGCAACATTGTAAGGAATAAAGCAAGGCTAGTAGCTAAAGGATACTGTCAAGAAGAAGGAATAGATTTTGATGAGACCTTTGCACCAGTTGCCAGACTTGAAGCCATCAGAATCTTCCTTGCCTATGCTGCCTACAACAACATCAAGGTCTACCAGATGGATGTCAAGAGTGCATTTCTGAATGGAGATCTTGAAGAGGAAGTTTATGTGGAACAACCACCAGGTTTTGTCATTCCTACTCAATCTTCCTGTGTCTACAAGCTTAAAAAGGCCCTCTATGGTCTTAAGCAAGCTCCCAGAGCCTGGTATGACACATTGTCCCTTTTCCTGGTGAACCATGGGTTTACTAAAGGAAAGGTTGACAAAACTCTATTTCAAATCTCTGTTGCTAATCATATTCTGTTAGTACAAATATATGTTGATGACATTATATTTGGTAGTACTAATCCAGAACTGTGCAAGAAATTTTCTCAAGTGATGCAGAGTCAATTTGAAATGAGTATGATGGGAGAACTCAGTTACTTCCTAGGACTTCAAGTCAAACAAGTTCCAGAAGGGATCTTTATCAATCAAGGGAAGTACACCAGAGATCTGATCAAGAAGTTTGGAGTGGAAGGCAAATCATCAGTGAAGATTCCCATGAACACTTCACAAGGAATTGGTCCAGATGATGAAGGAAAGGATGTAGATGCAACAACATATAGAGGAATCATAGGATCTCTGTTGTATCTAACTGCAAGCAGACCAGACATCTCATTCTCTGTTGGAATCTGTGCCAGATACCAATCAAAGCCCAAGGAAAGCCATCTAAGTGCTGCAAAGAGAATCATCAGATACATCAAAGGAAATCCAAATGCAGGCCTATGGTATCCAAAGGGAGGTAACTTTGAACTAATTGGTTATTCTGACTCAGATTTTGCAGGTTGCAGACTAGACAGAAAGAGCACCTCTGGTCACTGCCAATTGCTAGGAGGAAGGCTTGTTTCCTGGTTTAGCAAGAAGCAGAACTCCATCTCAACAAGTACAGCTGAGGCTGAGTACATAGCAGCTGGGAGTTGTTGTGCTCAGCTACTCTGGATGAAGCAACAACTGAAGGACTATGGAATTCAAGCAAAGGAGATCAAACTGTTGTGTGACAACACCAGTGCCATTGCTATCACTCAGAATCCAGTTCTTCATTCCAGGACAAAGCACATTGAGATCAGACATCACTTCATCAGAGATCATGTTGAGAAGAAGCACATCTGCATGGAACATGTGCCAACAGAAGACCAGCGTGCAGATATCCTGACAAAGCCTCTTCCTGAGGCTAGGTTCAACAAACTGAGAGAGGAATTGGGAATGATGGATGAGATTCCAAGGGAAAGATGAAAAGGAAGGCCCTCTGTTGCTCATTTGCTGTTAACAGAATACCTGCAGCAGAACCCCTTCTGTCAACCTCTTCTGATCCCTACCCTGGCAGAACACCTCAGCAACAGAAAACCCCCCTCTACAGAAAAACCCTCTCTTGTTTAACAGAAGGTGGTGGACTTAGAAAATTTCTGTAAACCGGGTGACCTAGTAAATTATTAAAGGTCTTTTACCCTTTTACCCTTAAAACGGTATCAAGCCGTATAATATTTACTGCGCCCCCGTTTATTTACTGCGCCCCTTTTTACATTTATTGGTATCTTGGAACCATAAATTAATTCCAAACGTCCACTAACCCAAACCCATAAATTCCCCTTTCGCAAACCTAAACCGCTACTGCTCTCATTACTTTCAAACTTTCAAACCTCCATAGCTCTCAAGCTTTCTGCAATTTTTCTCTGATCAAATGGCCTTCATCAACGTTAACGACCTCACCAAGGAGGAAATCAACACTCTAGTTTCAAACATCTACATAAGGATGAACTGCGACCTCTCCGCACTCCCTGAACTCGCTTCAAACCACGAAACGATGATGAAAATCATCAAGGGAATGGAGGACTCCCAACTGAACAAAGTGGTAGGATATCACTTTGAGTCCTATAATACAAGAGACGTAGCAGAGTTCTATCTCAACGCTACATACGAAGGGGAGACCATTCGGTCAAATGTCAATGGTGAAGACAGTGTCAACGTCACTGTGGAGGACCCTGCAGACCTCAACGCCCTCTTTGGCGTAGTAGAGGACCCTCAAGAAGAAGAAACTGAAGGTTTCCTAACTCTGGACAGTGTCAATGTCACTGTGGACAACTTTGTCCAACTCTACTGCCGACCTGATGTAGGTAGAGTTCCAAAGCTGTACATGAAGAAAAACCTCCTTCTGAGCGACTATGAGAAGTTGGTAAACATCCTGCATAGGTGCGTCTGGAGCAAGAGCACCTCCACAGATGACATGAACGTACTGAATGCAAAGGCTGTCTTTGCAGTTCATCATGGGATGAACATCAACTAGGGACAGGTAATTGTCAAATCCCTTGTTGAATTCATCAAGAAGAAAGACAAGGAGACCGGTCTGTTCAAAACCCCCATGGGTTATGGTCTCCTAATCTCTGAAACCTTGTTCAAGGCAAGGATAGGGCTGAGAAACCCTATTGAGGCAGACTACACCAAGTTGCTCTTCCTCAACACTTCAAGTGACAGGAAGGTTGCTCTCAAGGCAGAGCAGAAAAGACTCAGAACCCTTAAGTTCAACAGAGAAAGGCAACAACAGAAGGTTGTTCAGCCAAAGAAAGTCTCAAAGAAGCAACAGAAACCTCCTACCTCTTCTGATTCTGAAGAAGAAATGCCTTTGGTGAAGAAGGTGGTCAAGAAGGTTCCCAAGAAGAAGACCACACCTGTCAAAGTCCACAAGATGGTGGCAAAGAAATCTGTCCTAAAGAGAAAGGCACCTTCACCTATCTCTACAGAAAGCACCCCCTCTGCCTCCCCCATTGCAAAAAAGGCCAAAGTTTTGACACCTGCAGCACAGGAGAAGCTGGAGGACTCTGTCACCTCTGCCCCAGCCAACAGAAATGCTTGGCACGACAAGAGGATCATCTTTGAGTCAAGTGACTCAGAAGAAGAAGTAGTGGTGTAGAATGCCACTACTCAGGGGGAACCACATTCTTCTCCCCCTGCCTCTGCACATGATCAACCTCTGGTGGTTTCTTCACCAGAACACCAAGAAGATAGCAGAATTTCAAGCCCTGCAGAACCCCTACTGAACAACTACCCCACCCCTGATAGGGAATTCATCAGGGTTCTGGCATGGAGAAAGTGGAGAGTGGGACCTCTCACTGAGCTACTGAAGAACATGTCCCACTTCATCTCTGAAGAAGAATAAGTACTCAGATGGGCTGACACAGAAGATGTGGAGTCATGCCTGAACAAGGATTTTCTTCTTTCTGTCCTACAGAAGAAGAAGGAGAAACTTCAAGGAAAAGCACCTCTGTTCAGAAACTCACCAGAAGACCATGTGAAGGCTGTTCAAGAGCATGAGATGAATGACTTTGATGCTTGGTTAGTTGAGAAGAAGAGGAAGGAGTCAATGATCAAGTTTCGCCACAGTGCACATGGAGAAGGTGAACCCTCTACTGCAAATGATCTACCCCTGGTCATGGAAAGGCTTGTCAAAGAATGTTCACAGAAACTATACTAGAGGTAATTCCCCCAATCATTCCTTCTCCCCCTCCCTCTCCTAAAAGCACTTCTCCCCAACCCCAACAGAAATCCCCCTCACCCTCACAGAAAACCATCTCTGCACAGAAAACCCCTACACACCAGAAACCCTCCACCCCCAAATCTTCATCTCCTTCACCCTGCAAACCGTTCTCTCCTCCAAAGAACAGATCACCATCCCCTCAAGGACAAATTATCCAATATCAACACCAACAGATCATCTCTTCAACAACATCACCCCAACAGAAAACCTCTTCACCCAAAACCAAAAACCCTTCTCCCTGCAAATCCCAACCCTCAATCAGATCCAGATCACCATCACCTCCATCCTCTCCTCCACAACAACAGAATGCTCCCTCACATCAACAGGAAAACCCCTCCAACAAGAAATCCAGAACTGCTTCTCCAAAGCCTGCACCACAAGATGCAGCCATTCCTCTTTCCCCTCAACACTTTGTGGCTTCTACCCCCATCAAGAAACCTATCTTCAGGGTTCACTCATCTTCTAGTGACAATGATGGGTTCCTCACCTCCTCCATAGCAGCTGACCTTACTTCCAAAAGGAGGAAGACCCCTCCCCTGAATGAAGAACAACCCAGAAGGCCTCCTATGTCTAAATCAAGAGGTCTAGGTATGCCTGGGTACACTGAATCCAAAGAAGCTAAGCCCCAAATCTCCTTCAATCAGTTTGTCACTGCAGCTGAGGACTTTGGTGGTAAAGTGCTTGATGGAATGGATCAACTGGCTGAGATCAACACTAAGCACCATGAACATATCACCTTTGTTCATAATCATCTTGAGGCTGGACTTCAGCATATCTCTGAGAAGGTTGAAGCACTGACTCAGACACTGGTCACCTTCATGGAATCATCATCTGCACAACTTAATGCTGTTGCCAGAGAAGTTGATGGTGTCCACTCTGTTCTCTACTCGCAATCTCAGACTCTCAACCAGCAGAATAAACAACTCAAGGATATCACAGAATCCCTTGACATTGTACAATGGTATGAAGACCAATCTGCTGAGAAGTTTATGCAGCTACAACTCTTAAATAATGATCACAAAGATCAAGTGGCCAACCTGATCAAGAAGGATCAAGAAAGATATCAGAAGCTGATACTACTTGAAGCTAGCTCTCAGGACATCAAGTCTGCTCTTGATCGTCAACAGAACTTGATAGAAGGTCTGACCTCTGTCACGCAAACCTTACCAGAAACTCTTGAGCAGATTGCCATCTCCCAGGCAACAGAGTTCCAGAAGATTGCTATGATGATCTCTGACCTGGATGATGCCAAAAAGGGGGAAAAGGAAAAGGACCCCCAACAGAAGAAATTGCCCCCTAGGCCAACTGCTGGACCCTCATCTGATATTGATCCAACCCCTTACTTCCAGGCCTCCCAACAGAAGAAGAGAGAAGCTGGTACTTCAAGACCTTCTTCTCCTCGCAGAGGTTCTACCAAGAAGAAGAAACCCTTGAGCTTAACTGAGTGGAGACTTGAAGGCTCTCAAAAGATTGACAGAGCACAGTTTGAAGAAATACAACAGAAGATGACCCCTACTCAAAGACAGAATCTCTATCTTGACAGAGACGGTCATATAAGGGTCAGACATGGTGGTTCCTTGGAAGAGGCTGAATATTGGTTTCACAAGAGAGTACTCCCAGGCAAGGATGTACATGAGGGAGTACTTCACTATCTGAATTGCAAGCTCTCTCCCATTTGGGCCTCCTGTCAAGCACCAGGAAATTTGGCTGGCATAAGAGAAGAAGTGAATGCTGAACTTAAGAATCTGAAAGAACAAGATCGCAGAACCAGAGCTGAAGCTGAAAGGGAAAATCTGTAATTCCTTTTAAACTTCTCTTAAAACTCTTGATCTAATAAAAGCTTATCTCTGCTCCTTCTAAAGTCTCCTTGCTTCTTTACTCTTTGTTGCTTACTGTTTTATTCTGTACTTGTTTCTTTTTGAACTGCTATCTGAATGTACCGTACTATTACTATTTTCCTATGCCAAGTTGCCCACCAAGATTTTAATGAAAAGTTTTAAACTTTAAATTTTTATGGTGAAGGCACTTCTCTGGAAATAGTTAAAGAGTTTTGGCATCATCAAAAAGGGGGAAATTGTAAGGAATAATTGTATTTAGATTTTGATGATGCTATATTAATTAGGACTTTAGAGTACCCCTTTTAGAAATTATGTATTAGAATTTTCCCTTGTAAAGTTCTTAGCATAATCGACTACCAGAAGGCCTCTCTACCAGAAGACCTCCGGACAGAAGATTTTGGTTCTCTGTCTAGGAACAGAAAACCTCAGGGTCTCTGTTACCCTTTAGCTTGACAGAAACCCTCTTGGTTCTCTGTAAGCTACTATCAACAGAAGTGCTCAAGATCTTCTCTGATTAGTTCTCTGCCAAAGACACCAGAAGGTCTGACACTTGGAAGAAATCCACAAAACCGGGAAGTCAACTAAAAGATTCCCTCAACGGCTAGGAGTATGAAACGGAAAAGCTACAGTGCTCGCATTAAATGCTCATTTAATGCTCCCCATGCTCCGTGGAGTAATTGCAGATGATTGGCCGCAATGTCATGATTACTTTATCCCAAAATAGTAACCCGCCAACTTTATCGGGTCCTACTGGTCAAGTCAACTGCTCGCGCATTAAATGCAGTTGTCCTCCTACTCCTCCAACGGGAAGACAACCTCAGTATAAAAGATACACTACGAAGAACAACCGGATAACTTTGCCAAGACAACTTTTGCTTACCATTGCTACAAACAAGATATTCAAACTCTGAAAAGCAAAAAGCCTCCTTGAGATTCAAACTCATTATCTTCTACAAGAGAAGGCAGAAGTTGGAAAAATACTTTTTCCAACTCAAGCAAAGTTCCAAGTGTTCTTCAACTCTTCAAGCTCATCTCATACAAATCTTTTGTAACGAAGCTAGTTGGAGGAACCCCTGTTTCAACAGAAACTCTTCTTGCTACAAGAAGGACGTCCAAGTAACTGGAGTAGTGAAGTGGTGATACTTCCAGGAAGCTCAGTGAAAGGACCAGTCTTAAAGGAAGCCAGGCAGTGCATCCCAGGAGACATCTAGACTTGAAGAAGACGTGGAGAGCTTCTTAAGTACTAGGACTAAGGCTTTGTAAACGGCAGTTTTTACAGCTTAGTGGAACAGTGGACTAGAGGAACAAGTTGTTCCTTGAACCACTATAAAAATCCCTGGTGTCGTTTACTTACTGCTTTAATATCCGCACTTAGATAGAACTGTCTAACTCCTTGGACTTGGTATCTGTGTTCAACAGAACTTGTTCTACGAGTTAACAGAAGGCGTACTGCCTTTGCTTCTCTGAGGCTAACAGAACTCCCTACCAGAACCCCATCCGCTGCCAGTCTGTTCTGTCAACAGAACAGGCTATTCTGTAAATCTGGTACTTAGTTTAAAAGGCTAAAAACCAATACAGTCTATTCACCCCCCCCCCCCTCTAGACTGTATCCAGTACAACCGGGACCAACATTCTTTATCCACTTGATTGCACTTAATAGTGCCGACATTTGTCTTGAAAGTCCAAGCTAATGCCGTACCAAATCCCACACCTGACCTGTAAATGAGCATTCAAAATATAGGTGTGACACCGTTTCCGGGCCACCCTTACAAAAAGGACAAACATCGGTTACATCCAAAAACCCCAATCTATCTTACGTGGCTAACCTTCCCCGAAAGGCTAACCTAGTAATGAATGAGAATTTGGGGGGAATATAGTTCTTCCAAATCAAGGACATCCACGGGTGGATGCTGCCTTTGGTTCTTAGTAAATCATACACTTTTGAGGAGGAAAGTTTCCCATTTTGGGAGAACTTTTCAAGGCATTCCATGGCCGAGTCTAAAGAAGGGAACTTTGATACAATCAAGTCCCGAGCATTTCCAATGGCCTTCATAAGTCTAGAATCCTTTTGGTGTGGAACAAAGGTCCACACCTCCCTACCTTGGAGGTAAACACCATGTACCCACTTTACCCACAAAGAGCCTTGTTTAGAATGGATATTCCATAGGGTACGGGATAGTAAGGCATTATTTCACACCTTGGTATCCCTTAACCCCAAACCCCCCTCTTTTTTGGGTAGACACACATCACACCATGCAACCGTAGCCTGTTTACAACCCCAAAGGAAAAGTCTACAAAGAGAAGTTATCCTATCAAGAATGATCCTCGACATAGGGAAGATGCCAAGCCAAAAGGCTTGAACACAGGATACATAGTTTAATATACTATCGTACTACGAAATATTTCCTCTGTCTCATTTAAATCTTTAGTTACTATATCCTATTTAAATCTTTAGTTAACTTAGGATGCTTTTATTTGGATTGAATTTTTGATCAAGTCTGATCTGGTCTGGTCTCAATTGGTCTTGTTTGGTAAATTGCTGATCTCTGTGTATTTTATAACTATCCATGTCTGGTCTGGTGTGGACTGAACATAGTTCAAGTAAAAACATCCTTAGTACAACTTCACTAACTTGTAAAGTAATTTATGAATATATCACTACAAAAAAATTACGGGTTTTTTGGCACGGACTTACCGATTTTTCGTGCCAAATAGCTCATGCCAAAGTGTTTTTTGGCACGGATTTGGCATTTCCCTGCCGAAATCCCTGCCAAATCCCTGTCAATCCGGTGAATTTTTTGTAGTGTATAAATTTTAATTATTACACTGATTTACAATTCATCGGGGATGGATTTGCTTTATGGTCTGCCAAATATAATTAGCAAAAATTTTAAGCTCCAAGTGAGAGAGGGAGAGAGATAGAGAGATAGTAGATTATTACTCGTACAATATATTATCACAATAACTTCTTTTTAGAAAAAACAGCTTATATTAAAATCATAGAATCCAACCAAACAACAACAAGACCAGACACAGTCGACAAGCAAGAAAGATCAGAAACATTATTCAATCATACGCCCTGGACCAGACTCAGAAACTATCACCCACTCCGGAGCAATATAATAGGATTTGCCATTATGGCAATTGTAAGCTAATCATGATCAACGATGTATTCTCTCATTTATCCTATGCTATACTTGCCACGATCCAAAAGTAAAAAAACATTATTGTTGACCTAATACTAAAGACATCAACAAAAAATAAAGCAGGGTAACCAAACATAGCAGTAATAGCACGAGAACAAGACCATAAAAAAATTAAAAAAAAAATGGTAAATACTCCAAACTTTTTCCTGCCATTTTTCTTGATCACTCCATGGTGGCGGTTCACAGTGAGGTCTTCATTCTCCTCTTCTAGGACCACTCCTTGATAGACATGTATTAAATTCTTCATTACTGTCATGGATGACTGTTGCGTTCGTTCCAGAACTCAGAGAAAACTCAAGTGCTTGTTCTTGCTAAAATCCCACAAAACTAAAAACAATATCATGCCACACGAAGAAATCGACGAATAAGCAAACACTACGCTGCTAGGCGAGTGACATCCGTTAAGAAGCTATCGATGAAGGCGACACCCTGATCGCAAGAAATTCTACATGAAAGTAGAGAGACGGCTGCTAGTGTTTTTTAATGCTATACGACACGAGTATATTATCACAATAACATAATATTAAGCTTTGCAATATTATATATTATATTGAATATTTTCTCTGTCCAAATTAATTGATAACTCAGAGTTTGTATGTTTGACTAATGTTAAAGCCAGTGGAGGATCCAGAAAGTCAGAGCAACGGGGTTTCTACCCTTTTATATCTCTAATCTCTAATTAATACAAGTATAAAACTAATAAAAAATTGATCCAATTCTTCATTTACTAATGGCGAATCATTTGAATTAACACCTGAACTACTCCCGATACTCTAGGTTTCTTTAAATTTGGGTACAACATCAAAATATCTTTTCATCCTAAATCGTATAAATTGAATATAACATTTATAAATACATGAATTTATTAATTTAATCTAACATTAAAAAAAGATATGCAAAGAAAAGCAGTAGAGAAAAAAAACCTGGGCAACTGATGTGCTTATATTTTACACACTTTTTAGGCTTAGTTTGTTGATTATTTTAGTTATTAAATGATGGATAAGTGTACCCGGGGGTTATCTATCCGAGGGGTTATTACGGGGAATAACTAGAGAGAAGTCAGAGCAAGTAAGAGAGAGAAAGTGTAGTGAATATGTAAGTTAAGGCTTTTTAGTGTGGTTTACAACGGGGAAATGGGGTGCTATTTATAGTAGCAATAAATGCCAGACAGGGACACGTGTCAAGCATCCATTGGCCGAGGGGTCACCTCAACTGGTTGGCGCTGGCAATCGCATGTGGCCGCATTCAATGCGGCTGTTGGATGTGACGTCGTACTTGGTACGGTGATCCATGCGCATGTGGAACGGATATTATATATGTCGGAAAAGGTGCCCTCGGCTGTAGATGATTAGCCGAGGGCTCCGAGTATCGGGGACCTCCTTAGTGCCGAGGGCTCTAGGTGCCGAGGGCTACTGATTTTCGCCGTTTTCTCCTAGTAACTTTGTTTTCCTGATTTGACCATCCTGTGAGAATTGGAGCCTCCGGCCAGGGGGCCGAAGGCACCCCTAGTGCGCCACGTGGGTTGCTTAGTACTTGGGGCGCCGTGATTTGGGCCTGCTGTGCTTCCTGGGCCTATTGGGCCTCCATTAGAATAGTAGGAGTCTATGGGCCGGGGGTTAATGGGCCATATACTGCATCATTAAATTTGTACTTTTGCACATATTTTTATTATTTGTCGTTAATTTGTTTTAGTGCAGTCATATGTGTGTATTTTGTATTTTCTGGTACATTTGATGTTATTTGGATACATTTAGCGTGAAGAAATGAAGAAAATAAAAGTTCAAGTTGGAGGATAACAAAAGTGAAATTTAATTCAAAGAAAATAAGAAGTAAATTGGAGAAAAGTAGCAAAAATTAAGAAAGGTGGAGATGGGATTCGAGCTCTAGTCATTTTGGACAAAGAAGACATACTGAGCCAATGAGCTAAATGAACTAAGTTCAAGTTTTTGTTGGAAATTCGTATACATTGTTCAAGCCCGCCACTGAAAAGAGTAATAAAAGAAGCAGGTCAAGTTTTGAACTCGCAACTTCACATTTGGAATAAGCACCCATCACCGCTGCACTACACTATTCTTTTGGTTTTAAGGTCATTTTTTTGTAAATATACATTGAATAATTAATTTTATATAATATATACGGAATATATAATATATATAGGTATTTTTTTCGAGGTGCACGAATCCTGGGACCCCGTGGGACCCTTAGTGGGTCCGCCTCTCGTTAAAGCTAATCCCTCTTGTAGTTAGTTAATCAATTATAATAATTTAATTTACATATTCATTTCTAATTATTTAATTTACAAAATCTAAATTAGACTATAATAAAAAGATTGATATAAGTTAACAAAATCAAATTATTTTGATCAAGAATAGTAGATTTTATTTTACAAATTATGGAAGAAAGTCTAAATGTCTAATACTTGCATTTCTAATGACAATAAATTGGAAACAATTAGCAACACTTGATAACCCGAGCAGGAGAAACAACATGAATAGCAGCCGACTTGGAGCTGCAAGTCCCCATGGCGCTAGTCCTCGTGAAAGAAACAATCGAAACCAAAGCCGATTTCATCGCCCTCACAACCACTTTCCTCAGCTTCTCCGACCTTGTTTTCGCCGAGGAAGGTTCCAGCTTGTAGCTTTGAAGGAAAACCAATCGCCGCCTCGCCCTTTCTCGCCTATAGCTCAAAGAGCTCGACACCACGGCGGTGCTACTGCGGCGGCTCCTCAGCTGATTCTTCGAAAAAGTTCTCCAGCCGCCGCCGCCGGGCTCTTCCTCGGGCCTAATTTGGATTTGATCAAACGGCTCGTAGCAATCGGCTCTTCTGCTAAAACGCAATGTGCTGCTTTTTAGTAGAGACTCCATTATCTGTATGATTCTGCCCCAGCTTAACCTTTGCTTGATAGTGGGTGTCTCTCTCTGCGAATCTGCGATCCATGGATTTCAGATATATACAGAGAGGCCTGGGCCGGGGCTGGAGTAATAATAACCAAGAATGAAGTGGCTCAGAAAGTTCTTAAATTTAAACTTGGTATAAGTTTGACTATGGTGAAGTTTTGGTTGACTTTCTTCTCACACGGCGGGCGGTCATGACTGCGGGAGAAACTTCCTCTAGCAGTCTAGCGTACACACCCAACTTCAAATAATCGACGGATAGTAAAAAGTTGAGGGATGTGGCATTTAAGAGAACAAACAATGATTTTCAAGTCTTGGTAGTAGGGGTGGACCTGGTTCCAGTCCGATTCCGGTTCCGGACCGACCAGTTCCAATGTCAAAGAAAGGAAGACCGGGTCCAAATCGGATAAATCCAGCTCCGATACCCTGGATGGTCCGGTTCTATTTATTCTTTCATCTGCAAGACAAAAAATTGGCCGGTTGGGACCGAAATCGGGACCGCCCTTTACCTGTTTCGGTCCGGTCCGCATAGTACCGGATCCGATTCCAGTCTGACACAATACCAAATCCGGTTCCGGTTTGGCACAGTACCGGACCGGTTCCACCCCTAGTTGGTAGTAACTCAACTGCGATAATTAATAAATTAACTTAATTGTGATGAGAAATATACGAAAAGATCTCATATTGACTTCATATTGAACATAACATTTACGCAGTAGATCATATACTTGTTCGAAAGATATAATGAAGTATTCATTGAAACAACCCATATAAAGCGAGACAGCAAAACTTGCAACCACACTAACTTATTCCCCCGCAAGACAAATAAATGAAGAGAAAAGAATCAAATTTAGGAAAAGAAGATAAGCAAAATTCCAAGGATAGCAGCAGCAGCAACTCAAGTCTTTCTTGGTATGCCAAGCCGGCCACGGAAGTCTTCTTCCATGAGGGGAATGCCATCACGCAACTTCACCTTTGGTTCCCAACCAAGCAACTCCTTTGCCTTTGTGATGTCTGGTTTCCTCTGTCGGGGATCATCCGGTGTGTTCTCCACCTTTATTATCTTCACCTCCTCATTTATCATCTGCTCCACCCAGTCCCCGCCCCACACAAAAAAATTAGCATACATTCAAGTAATATATGAACCCTATCCAAAAGTGACTAATCCTGCTTATCATAAAAATAAGTGACTTTTGACTTATTGAACTTCGTAAATGGATTTTACCAAACGCTTTCCCTTTACCAAAAGGGCTCTAACAAAATGATCAAAAGTACAGATCTTTACCTCTTTCACAGTATCAGCAAGTTCAAGCATTGTGAATTCACCTAATTGAGTGAACAAGAACTCGCATAAGCGATGACGGTAAAGATTGATAAAGCGGAAGTAATCATCTAATTAGCCAAGTAATAAGAATGTCTGACCTGGATTCCCAATGTTAATAGGTCCAGTATGTTCTCCCTCCATAAGACGAATGAGCCCGTCAACCTTCAACCAAGATGATGAGTTAAAAACAAGTTTTTTTTACTTCTCTATTGACTTGTTTAAGTGATTGTTTGGTAGCTTTATATATCAGCTATTTTTCTACCAAACACTAACTCAATCAATTGCATTGACAATAATGAAAAGATAATGCAACATTACTTTTCGACTGAAATGAAAGGAATTGACAAAACATGAATGCTTTTTTATAGATATTATATTCTTTAATTTATTTAATATAGTTTTAGATGATTACCATGTCAGAAACATAGCAAAAGCTGCGAGTTTGTGTTCCGGGCAACTGGACAGTCAAAGGCTCGTCTCTAGGATGAGTTAATAGAAGTAAAATACAAATGTTAGAGAAAGTGTGAACAAAACATAAACAAGGTTCCGATAGCAAGAGCCATAATAAAATTGGTTCCAGGAATATTACCTAATTGCCTGAGCAAGGAAATTACTAACAACACGTCCATCATCAATATTCATCCGTGGCCCATAAGTGTTGAAGATTCTAGCAATGCGGATTTCTTCCAAGGTATGCCACAAAAAGAAAAAAGTCAAGAAAGCATAAGGTTATGTGGAATGTGGTAAGGAAAGGAAGAATAAATATGACAAGGAAAGTGGGTTTTTTTCTCATTATGGTTTTGCCTTAGAAAATTTATCATAGGAAACTCAAATTTGATACCCTTTATTTTATTCATATACTTATATTTCTTAGTCCTTGTATAATAGAAATATATAAAGTGAATTAGAGTATACATCTGAAATTAATTAATTGAGTATGGACCAACTCTTAAATTTTTTCGCTAATTTATTTTACTAATTGATTAATAAATCTTACCAACTCTTGTGAATTCAAGTGAAATTATTTTAAAAACATATTAATCTAAACACAGTACCTATTCCATGTTGCCTGTGATAATCAAACATCAAAGTCTCAGCAACTCTTTTCCCCTCATCATAGCAGCTCCTTACTCCTGAAAAGCAAATACATGACATTTAGCACATTAACATTCTCAAGATTGAACAAAACAGCCTGGGGAAAAAAGCTGGTTGGTGGTTACCAATTGGGTTAACATTGCCCCAATAGCTCTCATCCTGAGGATGCACAAGAGGATCCCCATAAACCTCAGAAGTTGAAGTGAGCAGAATCCTATAACATACTCTCAAGCGTGAGGAAGCAAATTTCCATTTCATATAAAAATATATAATATTATGTAGAGAAATAAAAAATTCTTGACCTTGCACCAACTCTCTTTGCAAGTCCCAACATGTTAAGTGTACCAATTACATTTGTCTTAATTGTCTGCAAGCGATAATTCGATTAAATATAGAATAATTGTCACCCAATATATCACATAATGCACTTTCTTTATAATAACCTAAACCATAAGTTTCCATTTGGTTTCCATGACTGGCTTATTCTGCTTATTGGCAAAAGTAGTCACTTGTCACTTTCAAGGCTGAAGCAGATGTTGCCAAATGCTTTTACTTTAAGAGAATTCAGCAGATTCATCAACAACAACAACAACATCCAAGCCTTGATCCCAAAAGAATTTGGGGTCGGCTAACATGAATCGATCTATGATATCGATGCCAAAAAGAGAAGGCGGACAAGAAAAGGAAAAAAAATTAAGATAAAATGAATAAAATAAAGATACATAAATATAAGATAACAATAACACAAGAATATAACCAAGATAAAAGAAAAATAAATAAAAGAGCATAAAAAAGCTAGAAGATAAAAATAACATAAGAATATAAAAAGATAAGGAAGATAAACGATAAAAGAAACAAGAGAGGAAACGTAGACAAGACATCAATCGTCCACATGGATGTGCGTCCTCCACTTTGCTCTCTCCAAAGTCATACTCTCATCCAACCCAAGAAGACGCATATCAGTTCTGATTACTCTAATCCAAGTCTTTTTGGGTCTTCCCCTCCCTCTCTTCTCTGACTCTTCTCCCCACCCCTCAAGTCGTCTAACAGGTGCATCACTCGGTCTTCTATGCACATGCCCAAACCACCGCAAACGAGACTCCTGCATCTTATCTTCTATAGGTGCTACTCCCACCTTTTGTCTGATGACCTCATTCCTCAGGCGGTCTTTTCTGGTATGTCCACACATCCAACGCAGCATATGCATCTCTGTCACACTCATCTTTTGAATGTGGCATTGCTTCACCGCCCAATACTCTACGCCATACATTAATGCCGGCCTAATTGCTGTACGATAAAATTTACCTTTCAGTTTAGTCGGCATACCTCGATCGCATAGAAATCCTGAAGCACTTTTCTATTTCATCCACCCAGGTCTGATTCTATGACATACATCTCCATCTAATTCACCATCCTTCTGAATTATGGATCCCAGGTAACGGAACATATCACACACCGGTATCTCCTTACCATCAAGAGTAATCCCACTGTTGCTACCGCTCCTACCTCCACCGAACTTGCACTCCATATACTCAGTCTTGCTTTGGCTCAGTTTGAAACCCTTGCTCTCCAATGTTTGTCGCCATACTTCCAACTTTTCTTTAACACCGGATTGTGTCTCATCAATCAATACAATATCGTCGGCAAACATCATGCACCACGGTATATCTTCTTGAATTGACTTCGTAAGTTCATCCATGACTAAAGCAAATAAGAAAGGACTCAGAGCAGATCCTTGGTGCACTCCAATGGTAATAGGGAACTCTGTGGTCCTCCCTACAGTAGTGCGGACACTTGTAGTACAAGCATCATACATATCCATGATGATGCTGATATACTTACGTGATATGCCTTTTCTAGTTAAGGCCCACCAAAGAACTTCTCGAGGTACCCTATCATATGTCTTTTCTAAGTCAATGAACACCAAATGCAGATCCTTTTTAGTGTCTCTATACTTCTCCACAACTTGTCTAAGAAGGTGAATGGCCTCAGTTGTTGAGCGTCCAGGCATAAAACCAAATTGATTCTCCGAAATTTTCACACTTTTACGTAGTCTTTGCTCAACTACTCGCTCCCAAAGTTTCATGGTGTGACTCATAAGCTTAATCCCTCGATAGTTAGCACATTCTTGCACATCACCCTTATTTTTAAATAAGGGAATGAGAGTACTCTTCCGCCAACTCACTGGCATTTTGTTGTTTCTACAAATCATGTTGAAGAAACGTGTTAGCCACTCGATGCTTTTCTCTCCCAAACTTCTCCAAGCCTCGATCGGTATGCCATCTGGGCCCACTGCTTTCTACCGCCCCATTTTTCTCATAGCCTCTTTAACTTCTGTTGTTTGAATCCTTCTCACGAAGTCCCTATTTACCATACACTCTGGTATAGTAAGATCATCAATACCTTGGACTTTATTCCTGTTGAACAAGGTATCAAAGTATGACCTCCACCTCTCTTTTATTTCTTCGTCGTCCATTAGTACCCTTTGATCGACATCCTTCACACACTTAACTTTTCCGATATCTTGAGTCCTACGGTCACGAAGGCGAGGGAGTCTGTAGATATCTTTTTCTCCTTCCTTAGAATCCAACTTTACATACAATTCCTTATTCACTTTTCCTTTGGCTTCCTTCACAGCTTTCTTTGCTCTTCTTCTAGCCTCTTTGTACTCCTCTATGTTCTCGTCGCTCCAACTTTTGCCCAATTTCTTATAGCATTCTCTTTTTGGCCCTTATTGCTTGTTTCACCTCATCATTCCACCAAGATGTGTCCTTTTTTGGTGGCAGACATCCTTTAGATTCTCCGAGTATCTCCTTCGCCACTTTGTTAATGGTGGGCTCCATTGGTAACCACACATCATCCACGTGTGCATCATTATCAATAGACCAAACATCTTCCTCCAATATTTTGTGTGCAAAACTTTGTTGGAGATTCCCTTCGAGCCTCCACCATTTTATCTTTGGCTCCCCTTGTAACTTAACTCGTCCACTTTTTTTACCTCGAAAATCAAGCACAAGCATCATATGCTGAGTGACAGCACTCTCACCTGGGATAACCTTACAATCAGTGTAGCTAGTTCTCCAAGTCGTCCGTACTAAAAAGTAGTTAATTTGGGTACTATTAGCTCCACTTCTATAGGTGACAAGGTGAGAGTCTCTTTTCTTGAACCAAGTGTTCATCACAGCCAACTCATATGTCGAGGCAAAATCCAGAATGTTCTTCCCCGCTTCATTTATAGTGCCAAAACCATGTCCGCCATGGACACTCTCAAAACCATCACGACTTGGGCCCACATGCCCGTTGAGGTCGCCTCCTATGACCAGTTTCTCTCCCCTTGGCACTCGTTGCACCACTTCCTCAAGATCCTCCCAAAATTGTTGAGTGATAGATGCATCCAATCCCACTTGTGATGCATAGGCACTAACCACGGACACAATCTCATTCCCTATTATCAACTTAATGCTCATAATGCGATCGTTCTTCCTAAACACTTCAACCACACCGTCAACAATTCAGCAGATTCAGCCATTCCAAAAAATTAACCCTCATTAAAGGGATCTCATATTAATATTTCATTCAATCTCTAATCATAGAAACAAAAAAAACATAAAGAGTGTCACCAAACGCTAACTTGATTTCTAACCTTCACAGGATTGTATTTGTAGAAAATTGGGGAAGCGGGACATGCAAGATGATAAATCCGATCAACTTCAACCATCAATGGCTCAGTGACATCTGATATTAGGGAATATGAGTATAAGAAAAAAATATACACACGCAACAATAATAAAGAAAAATCAGCACCAGTGAAAAAAAAGGTTTAGAAAAATCAGTGACAAACCATGACGTATGAGCTCAAATCTTGGATGCCCGATCCATTGCTTGAGGTTATCTTTCGATCCTGTAAAATAGTTGTCTGCAACAATCACCTAAACAAAGAAGCAACACATTAGAACATCCACCCCAAAACCATGTATTAGACTTTGTCTGTTAGCTGGTATTAGCTTAATACGCACTTACTCAACCACTGAGTAAAGTAGATATTTTCTTATGCTAAAGAAAACACAATAAAATCCCGCCAATCCATATCAATGTATTATACAAATTCTATTCCAGATAAGCAATACTACTCAAACTTTCCAAATATTTTGGATACTTGTATATTTTTCCTATAATCTATAATATTAATAATAATGTGAATCAATCTTGACAATAAGTTATCTACATGATAAAATCACAAGTACTAAGGGAAATCACTTTTGTAAAGAATTTTTTTTAATTCTAATTTTATTATAAAGTGAGTTCCATATATCTCACATTAAGTCCCTAGAGATTCGTACTGAATTAGTTGGTTATATTTCTGGCTGCAGTTGTTGTTAGAAAAAACTTTTCTTGTACAAACAGAGCACATTCAGCCCTTTCAGCCGAAAACCTCTGACCAAATGGGCCCTTAATCTACATCTATGACTTCAACAAAATAGACAGAAAAGAAAAGCCACTAAAGAGAGTTTACCTCATTCTTCTCATTCTGCATTAGCCTGTCAACTAGGTGAGAGCCAATGAAACCGGCACCACCGGTAACCAAAATCCTCATGTTTGCCTATCATTTGAAGTTTAGGCCAATAACAACCGTGCTATGAGAAATTAAGGCATTTATATCAAGAATATACGGCATAGCTAGTAAGTAAATACTTCTTTACCTGGAAAAATTTAGCCTTTCTCAATGGTGATGGTTCTGGAGGTTGCTTTACTGCAGTTGAGGCCATTTCTTTAAAAACTCTTACCTAACCAACACAACCACAACACCATGAATTCGGCATGAAATTTTCACTGAGTGAAAACATAGTAAAAAAATGCAAAGTACTGATATTAACCCCTTAGAGAAAAGGGGAAACTTTTTATGACAATACAAATGTCTACAGCTTGAAAAATAAATAATAAATAAATAAATACTTCAAAATTAGGCTGGAATAATACATGAAAGTGAGTTCAAATTAAACTACAGAATAAATAAACCTGAATTAACTATATGAATATATTTCTATGAACTCTGTAGGAAAGGGGCTTAGAGAGAAGTAATTGCAGCAGAGTTGAAGCCTAGCGAAGGTATATATATGTGTGATGAGACAAAACACAATCAACTCAAGGGAAGAATGAAAAACGAGATGGCTGACGAACCAACCGATTATGGGCAACTAACGACAGAAATTCAAAAAAGAAGAAATCTTTGAAAGCACGTAAAGGAGTAAAAAGGTGGTGGACACTGGACAGAGATTGAATGTGAAGTGCGATCAAAGCTTCAACCGACCAACGTCAAGCAACTTGCAGATCTGATTCTAATTCACCCAACCAATGTTGAAGGTTTTTATAATATATCACATACTAAAGGATTAATTAAAAATCAAGCAGTAATTACCAAACGAAACCACCAGCAATTCACCAACTGATGAACGAAGAACTCTACCGTTTCGTCTATATAGCGCTTCTAAAACCCTGACTTTTCTGTGTGTATGTGTATATATGCGGATTGAGCTGTAGAATTTGCATAGGAAAGACAGTGTGGTGCGGCTGTGCCTGTGCTTGGAATGCAACAGTAGATTTCGAGTGAAAATAAGAAATCTTATTAATAACACACTTTACATCACAATTTAGTTTCACCATTAACTTAGTACTTCCATTTCTAAATTCACAATTTAGAAATCTTATTATAAGAAATCTTAGAAATCTTATTAAAGTTCTCACTTTTCTTTTTGGGATGTCCCTTATTTAAATTCACACTTCCATTTTAGGAAACAAAACAGTGCCAAACAGTGCCAAACAGTGCCAAACAGTGTCCAAACAGTGCCAAACAGCGCACTCCACAGTAAAGTCAAATTCATTTTCTTAATATGTGTGAAGTCAAACTGGGAACTTAAATAAGAACCGGAGGAAGTAATATAGTAGAACTGTACAAAACCGGGCCGGGCCCGCAATAATATATGGGCGGGCTTGGGTTAGGGTGTAGCCCCGTTCGGGCCGATAAGCCCGGCCCGCTACATTTATTATATATAAATATATATTTATATATATACTAATTTATTTATTTACATATACACATGTATATTTATATTTACTAATTTTTCTTTATACATATTTATAGTTTATTATGTTTACATTTAAATTTTAAGTTCTTAACAACTAGCCCAACCAATATACGATAGTAGTATCTATTTTTGTACTTAAAGATAATACTTTGTGCTTAAATTTTAGGAAAAATTCACATAAATAATCTCAACTATCAACGGTTTTCTCATATTAATCTCAATTGTTAGTAAATCCAATAAAATCCTAATTATTGTGGGTATCTTCTCATAATAAACCGATAACCTGAATAAATCAGTTCAGCATGTCACCTGGACACGTGTTTTATATTTATTGGTTAATATTTTATTCTATTTTTTCCTTTTCTTTTCTCTCTTTCATCTTTGTTCGCACTGAGCTTTGGACGGGCACACTAGCGTTTCAGGTGAAACGCCGACCATTCCTTGTTCAACCGTCGCCATTAAGGCCGGCCACCATATGTAGATCTTTGATGACCGGCCGTTTGTTGAAGTGCCTCTTCGAGGACGGCTGTCCGCTTGTCCGTATGCCCATCTTCATCGTCGATGCTCCGTCAATCTCTGTTGTTCTTCGACGCCGTCCCCTGTCCATCCCAAATGTTCTCTGTAGCATCCACCCGTTCTTCCCAGCTGGTATGATCTCCAACGTTTCATTCGTCTATCACCCAATAAAATAATTTCATAAATTAAACCTTCAAAATCTGAAACCGAAAGCATGAACTTCAAATTTGAGGCGCAGAATCAGAACGAAAGGAATGAAATTTCCATAGGAGGTGGAGGGAGAAAAAGAGAGAGAGACGGAGGAAGCATGGGGTGTAAAGAAAGTCCAACGGGGATGAAGCACTGAGAGAGACGATGAGGAAGCACGGTTGTTCAGCTTTTTTAAATTTTCTTTTTACTTTTTTGGTGACAACTCCGATACCTTTCTAAAAATGTGGTACCGTACCTATCATTCATTTGATTGAACCACATCTCTTTATCATTTTTAATTTAGATTTAAATAATTCAACTGCTACATTCTCATTGGTCCATGTGGACAAAGGTATGATACCTTATGGGTACCATAGAATTTACTTACTTTTTTTTACCTGTTTAACAGGTTAAAGGTAACCTGGATCAATATAGGAAGGCCTCTAGTAAATTTGAGATTATTTCAGAATTACGTATATTTAGGATTAATATTAGAAGACCCCCAATAGTTGGGATTATTTATATGAATTTTTCCTAAATTTTAAATTTTAGATATAGTTTCTCATTATTATTTTTGTGTAAGTATTTTTTTGTATGTGATGAAAGACCTATAAACATTATAAGTGTATTAACAATTTCTTAAATGTTGTAATATTTTTTTAAAGTATTAAAAAAATCATTAAATTTTAAAAAAATTAAAGTTTTCCCAGGCCGGGCGGCCCGGTGGACTACCTGGTCCGCTCTTACGGGCGGGTATGGACATGAAGTTAGGCCCATTTTTGCGGGCCGGGCCGAACCCGCCCACACGTGATGGGCAAAAAATTTATAAAAAGTCCGGCTCGAGCCCGACCCAAACCAGTTTTTGTACAGGTCTATAATATAGGTAAAATGATGTTTTTTATAAATATATGTTGAGCATGTTTTATGATACTCTTAATAAGCCTTCACCCCATATTTATCTTAGTAACACAGTATTTATATATAGACAAATATAGAGTCAAATGCATTTCATAATGAAAGTCCTCTAAACATCATACTCTTCCTAGTCACACAATCCCTACCCTAGGTCCCTACCCATCTTACCTACCTCACCCTGACCCCACCCCTTTATCCCACTATCTACCCCTACCACCCCTATCCCATACCTACTCCACCCTTACCCCATACGGCCACACCCACCACCCCCTTACGTCCATCCCACTCAGACATTGACTGTCAAACTAAGTTTAAGCCTTCACCGCTGCTCCCATCCTGACCCCTACACACGCCCCTGTCCCTCCTTTACCCCTACTCTACCCCTACAGCACCAACCCCAGTGAACAGTGTGTGGCATGGCGATAAGGGTAGGGATTAGAGTGATAGGTGTTGGGTGTAATTCGGAAAAATGAAGAAATATTAATTAAATAAAATTAATTAATAAATAAAATAGGCAAAGAAAAGCGGAAAATAAGATGGAACAGAAATTAGCCAAAGCTCATGCTACGCACGATGTCCTTAAAACGTATTCGTTGCCTCCCTAGGTGCTAGGAGCGTTGCAACGATCGTTTCCCAGGATGCGATGACTACGAACAATTGTTTGAGCACTCAACAAATTGTTCTAGCGAACGGAAACGAAGCAAGAACATTAAAGATTTTTTCGGAATACTGGAGGTGTGATTTTGCTCAAAACGTTTGTGGTAACTGTGATGTGAGATGTGTTGTTGCAAAACACCTGCCAGGTATATAGGAACGGATTTGTGGTGTGTTAACGGAGCATTAATGGACCTGAACGTTGAACATAAATGACCAGCACATTGGGTATCAATATGTCGAATACTGTCAATTTAAAGACTCATTAAAGTATAAGAACATTGAGCAATAAATTTCGTAACGGCTGAGAACCGTTCGGGTGCGCGACCAGAACTGCTCTGTGCTCTTCTGGTGCGAAGCCACCAGAATTTCTCTGAGGTCTTCTGGTTCGGAAAAGGGCCAAAGTGGTCTGGGCAAAATAATTCAGCAAAAAATACCATCGGGAACCGCCACAAACGGCGGAGGCCGGACGGGCCTCCTGTCTGGACCGCCCGGACATGAATATTCTTGTACACACACACACACACACACACACACATATATATATATATATATATATATATATATATATATATATATATATATAATAAAAGGATAAAAGGATAAAGAACATAAGAAAGATAAAGAAGAAGAAAGCAAAAGAAAAAAAGAGAGAGAAAATATATCAATCATCCACACGAATATTCACTCTTTACTTTGTTTTCTCCAAAGACACGCTCTCATTAGTTTCACAAAGAAGCATAGCACTCCTGATTGAACGTTTTAAATGAAAATGAAAATATCTTGATTTGAAGATATAAAATCATTCCTTATAAATATTATCAAACTTGGTTAGTTTATCAAAGTTCTAAATTGACAAAAGTTGTACTTTCTAATGTATGAAATCACAATAACTCCTTTTACCTACAAGAATAAATTTGTTCCCTTGGTTTCTTCATACTTGAATCTCAATAACTATGTTATTCAAAAGTTGTAAGAAAAACAATTTGTGTGGGAAATAAATTTTTCTCTTAATAGTAGTAATGTGATATGTACTTTTATCTTGTATTTGTAAATATTTATATTGATTGACCCCTAGTTTGTTATATTCGTATGTTGAGTACACAAGGGTGCACCTATGGCCGAACTTGAGCATTGATCGACCCTTAGTTTGTTAAAAATGTTTCATTTGTACATAGTAAAGATATTTTGAATTAGTTACACATCTAATTTACTGAAATGTACTTGTATAAAAATGGAGTTTTCTAGCCTTGAAGATGATAAAGCCCCACCCCCACTCCTCTTGATGGGTTTTCGGCAGGTGCCTTCAAGAGGAATTCGGAAGTTGTTGGAGGAGATGTTACAAGTGCAGTCAGGAGTTCTTGTTTGGGAACTGGGAAGCTTCTCAAACAAATAAAACATACTACAGTGGCCGTGATCCCTAAAACCATCGTGAATCCTAAGGTGAGTAATTTTAGACCCATATCATGTAAAAATGTTTTATATAAGGTTGTCGGCAATTGGGAGGTTGAATGTCTTGCTACCTAGTTCGATCGACCCGGCTCAAGTGGCTTTTGGGAAAGGGAGAGAGTTGTTTGATGATATTTGTTTGACCCAAGAACTAATGAGATCTAGAAAGTGGATATCTCTGAGGTATCTTATCAAAGCTTGCCTTAGGAAGGCATATTACACAGTGGATTGGGGGTTCCTTAAATCTATTTTGCTAAACTATGGGTTCTCAGATGTGGTACGAATGCATCCTTTCCTGCACCTATGGATGGAGTTTTACATAGTTTTTTCAAAGGTGCATGTCTCTCGCTTTGTTTATTCTTTGTATGAAATACATGTCCAGCTAGGATCACACACTTGGTTTTTGCAGATGATCTTATGTTGTATGCTAGAGGAATATCAACTATGCAAACAAGCTTATGAGTTATTTGAAAGAGTTTAGGGAGTTTTTTGGTCTTGCAATTGACTTTTATAAATCGGATGTGTTTGGACAAGAATAGGAGGATATTGTTGTTATTAATGGGTTTCAAGAGTATTGTTTCCTAGTAAGATACCTTGATTTCCCTTGGAACCACTTAGAGTGTCCGTTGCGTAGTTTTGTCCACTCATTGAGAAGATTGATAGCTTTGCTGGCAAGTGGAGACTAAATCTGTATCCTACGCAGGGAGAGTTGAGCTCATCATGGCAATTGTCCAAGGAGCACAATCCTTTCCGATGCCTACCACATTCATTAATAGGTATTGTAACTACTTGCAAGAATTTTCTCTCGGATGGGAAAAGGGCCAAAGTGGTGTGGGCAAATATTTGTAAACCGAAGGAAGAAAGGATTACAGCTAAAAGATGCAAAAATATGGAAATCTGCATTGCTCGCTAAAACATTTTGAAATATAGACACTAAAAATTATACATTATGGATTAAGTGGCTTCATGCCAATTTGTAAAGGATGTGACCATATGGGACTGGTGTTCAAACAACCGAGCATCACATCTACTAAAAACTTGGCTGGAATTCAAAAGACAATGCTAGATGGGATTGGATATCAAGAAAACTTGATAGCGAAATTAGGATCCATATAAAAATGTTAATGGAAGATTGTGCACATCACTTGTTTATGATTGCTTAGAATCCAAAGGGTGAAAAAACCATGGAAGAAATTCATTGGACACTCATAGGTTTTCCTTTATACTATAGTTGTTCACTATGGTTGTCAATGATGGACCTTAGTAAAGGCCCAGGGGACCATTCCCCCCCCCCCCCCCCCCCCCCTCTAAGTAAAACAAATTTACTAGGACCTATATATTTTCTATATTGTTCCCTCTAAAACGCAATTATTTTTAAATTGACCCCCGAGTTTTTGAACTTTATAAACAACATTCAAGCCTTAGTCCCAAAAGATTTGGAGTCGGCTAACATGAATTGAGACACGATATTGGAGCCAAAACAAGAAAGATAAACAGATAAGGTAACAATAAAAAGGGTATGATAAAGATAAATATAATATAAAACTATAAATGATAAGATACAAAGAAAAAAGGAATATATATATATATATATATATATATATATATATATATATATATATATATTAATTCCCGGAGGGTAAACCACTAAAAGTGGGGTAAATGCCAGGGAACACTTACCAAATTTTATTAGATATAAATAAAGCACTGGAGGATAAAGAAAATAAGTAAATGGAAAGCAAGGCAAACTAGGCTAAAGATTATGACTTTAAGCGCGTCTGCGACCTAGTCTGCATAGAAGAAACTTGCGAAACAACTTTCTTCTTATTACGCCGGAGTAAAATCGTCTTCAGCGGCCTCCAAATTAGCAATCTCAGCAACCAAAGCCGTGGAGTTTTTAGACTTGTGAAGAGCTTCTGTTCGCGCGCGATGTCTGAACATAAGTTGAGATTGAGTCAAATAATTTGGGTCGCCCAAACGATCAAACAACTTAAGATCTGAGTCATCCACAAATTTGCGAATCTCGTCCTGACTTGGAAATTGTACTTGAAGGGGAGGAGAGTTAAAAATATTCATTCCATTACAAATTGCATGATCAGAGTCCAGCTTCTCACAAAAAGAATCTTGCACATTATCTTGCCCATAAGAGAAGACACATATTCCCTTTAAAGATTCCTGCGATAAACAAATCTCTCTAACGGGGCCATCAAAATCACATATAATGCCAGAATTGTGCAAATCCAATTTAAAAAGCAAAGATGATATGGATTCGGAGTCCGGGGAGGAGGACCCTAAGTCCGAGCAAAGCGCCTCAAAATCTTCAAATTGCCCTTTCTCCTTCCTTTTGAGAGAAACATCCAACAAAGCTTCACATCTTAACAAGGAAGAGAAAAAGTGTTTGAAGCCAAAACCATTGCACCGTTCAGGAATAATGAGAGTTGTTGTAGTTTAGTCCCGAATGACCCGAAGGCCCAACACTAACCTTGGATCTTGGGTTTATAGTAATGTGTATAAAAGGAAATATAAAATCTGATTTAACTATCTAAATAACTCAGCTTTTATTAATATAGTAATAACAATTACACAGGAATGCCCGAGCGGTGATTATGATTCAAAGGCTAATACGAGAGCTGTGATACAATATAAGTTTGTGAGTTAATGAAATCCAACCCTTTACAATGATTTAACAACTGCTATTTATACTAAATGGAGACATGGAGCGCCCTTATATGATTGGTTGCTTTCCATGCCATTTGAGACCCCCATGATCCAGCATTAACTGCAGTTGGTCACATTTCGTTCGGGTGGTGCCGAACGGGTCTTGTCTTCAAGCAGACCATTTGGGCCCAACGATCTCTTCCTGACTATCCTTTGTATTTTGGACCTTAAGAATGTGCCAAACTCCCGTTCGGGATCTATGACCTTTGGGCTTTCCTTGGTTCCTGGACTTCTAGGGATCTTTTGGGTCGCCATATTGGGCCCGACCTCAATATCCTATCACAAGTCCCCCACTCCCTTATGTTCCAAGCGTGCTTGGGACATAAGGAAGTACAACAATCTTTCCTCCGTTCGGGGTAACTGATAAGTCTGATTTGTTCATATATTTTCACTCACTTTTTATAGCGTTCCTTGTCAAACTCGGGGCAAAATTTTACATTTTTCTGCGTTTTTGTTGCATTTTTGTTAATGTTTGAAATTAGTGTTGAAATTTACATTTTGAGAGATTTGTGTTTAATTCTAGTGTTTGGATTGTTTTTTGTGTTTTTTCCACTAATTTGTACTTTTTTTATTTTGTGATTTGTTATATTTGAATTTGATTTCTTTTAGTGCAATAAATAAATGAATTAATGAAAAACAAACAAAAAAAATTATAAAACCCCCAAAAAATGCAGCAAGGCTGCGTTACAAAAAACCCAAGCAAATAAAAGAAAAACAAACAAAATAAAAGAAAAGGAAAAGCAACAACAAAAAAACCAAAAAAAAAGAAAAGAGATAAGAGGGAGTCGGCAAAAAAAAACATGAGAAGGGTGGGGAGTCCCATCTTTGGACCAAGAGAGAAGAGATGACAATGGGCAGCTGGTTATCTAATTAATAGCCAAAGGAAAAAATAGGAAGGCACTTCCTACTTGGCTACTTGTCGGCAGTAGGAAAAAAAAGGATATCAGCCGCAGAAACAATACACACCCCAGCTCTAGTTTGCAGGAGGCAAAAGGATGGAGCTTGAAAGAATTCATCCGCCATCACTCAGCCGCAAGTAGCTTCGGGCAGAAAAAAATCCGAGCTGCTAGGAAGAAGAACCGAGCTCAAAATACTCTGGTTAATCTTTTGTTATCTTTCAATTTTAATCCTAATTTCATGCTTAGATTCAAACTTCAATAAGCTTTCAGTTTTAATGACTGTATTATTTCATACTCTGAATTTCTGTTTACTTGGATAATTGAGTTGTTAATGATGTTTATTTACTGTTTAATTTCATCTACAAATTACTCTAGCTGTTTTATTAATAGTGTTTGTTTCATGATAATTATGTTAGGCTAAATTTCCATGGGGTTTAGATTTGGATAGAATTTAGGTTAATGGGTGTTCTTGAATATTGAATTGAATTTGAGAAAAGTCTCCAATTTTTAGGACTAGTTGTTTGAGATGAAATTGAAAGAGTAATTTGTGAAATTGATCACTTCACTTGTTAATTTTTAGAAGATTAATTATTTCTTGTCTATGAGTTTAGAATTTAATTTAGCTCATATCTCACACACCTTAAACTAAGCCTAGAAATAGGACAGGTTAGGGGAATTAAAATCAAGTTCTTGTCTATGAGAATTAATATATCACTATTCTTAAATTGGAGAAAATTTCCCATATTTGTTCATAATTCAAATACACCCAAGATCCTCAATCCCAAATCTAGACCCCACTTTTAATTAGTTAATTTTTCGTTACTAGTCACATTGAATTTACCTTTTAAGTATTTTATTTCTGAAACTTTACTCATTCACATGTTTCCTAGTTTAATATTTTTTATTAGTTAATATTTTCTCTCAAGTTATTTTGCATGTTCACTAGTTTTAGTTTACTCATTAATGTCATTTAATTAAATTCTCCGCTACTACTTTTGTTGTTTAATTTTATTTACTTAATCATTATCACAATTAATCGTTTGAGAAAGCTTGCAACGATTCGTACTAACCGGTGACCGATATTGAAACCAACACTTCCCTCTGCCACTCCTCAGAGACACAATACTCGGGGGAAAACCGAAAGGTTAGACTCCGTTTTACTACAACGCTGCGTAAGCGGTTATCAAATGGCGCCGTTGCCGGGGAGTCGCACAGTTGTAAGTTGGTTTTTATTATTGGCATAGGTGAACCCGAGTTAGTGAGACTTTCTCCTTTATTTTCTGTTTTTGTTTGTTTGTGTTGTTTTCTCAAGTTTGCTGGATCAGTTTGTAAAATCTCTCTCTTTCAAGCATCGCAAGTTGCTATCATTTGCTCTCTAACCTAAAAGAACATTGAGATGGTCTGAACAAAAGTTCATCATGATGAGGGAGAGGCTAACAGTGCTTGAAGCCTTAACCTTGGACTTTTTTGAGGAAGATAGCATCAACATTCCGCCAATCGATGTCACCGATTTTGAGATTAATCCTGATATCATTCAAGTGATATCGATTGATCGATTTGGCGGTTTGAAACATGAAGATCCCATGGTGCACATATTGTGGTTTAATAGAATGTGTCAAATATTCCGGATCACTGGAGTCCCAATTGACACCGTGAAGCTTATCTTATTCCCATTCTCTCTTCGGGATAAGGCTATTCGGTGGTTAAACTCTTTTCCACCTAGTCATTTCACCACCTGGAATGCTCTTCATCAGACGTTCATGCATGAGTATTTTCCTCCATCGGCGGTTGCACACATCAAAACTTTAATTCAAAATTTCAGGCAAGCTCCGATGGAAACAATAAGTGAGGCTTGGGATCGATACAAAGGCCTACAGAGAAAGTGTCCTGCACAGTTGATGGATGCTTATGACTTGATGTTCTATTTCTACTATGGACTTCAAGTTGTAAGTAAAAAAGAATTGGACCATCATTCAAAAATGGGTTCTTTTCTCGACATGACACCGGAAGAGAGTGAAACACTCATGGAGAATGTGGTATCAAATGCTAAGAATTGGTACTATGAGACAGAATCTTCTTCCGAGACGACACTTCAAGACATCGATCAAATTTCTGCCCTCACAACAATAATTGACAACCTCGCAAGTCAAGTGAAGAATCTCAAATCACAATCATGTCAGGTCAATAAGTTGAGTCATTTAGGGGTAGATTGGGAAAATTCGGTGAATGCTAGCCCAGAAGCACCCACATTCGATAAAGAATCCACAGACGAGAGATGGATGTCCACTGAAAAACAAGGCTCATCGTAAAAACAAAATGAGACATTTACTGAAGATTATGAAAGTGAAAGTGGAGAGATCTTTGAGCCAATTTCAGAGAATGTGGAAGTGGGAGATATTTTGTGTGAAAGTAGAGTTGAAAAGGGTGATATTTTGACATCATGTCTTGTTGAATTTGATGAGGCATCTCACTGTGAGGAGGAATTTGCAATAATCACGGTTGCATCATGTGAAGAATTTAAAAAGAAAACTCCCGAGAAAATCAATGAAATTGAGGAGCTCCTTGATCTATTATTGGAGACTATGGATGTGGAAGTTGATGAAGAAGATGCAAGGATTGGGGAAGAAACAAGCATGGAGGAGTCCATTGACTTTCTTCTTGATATACTAGATACTAGTACATGGCACAAAACTGTTTAGCTTCATGATGAACTCGATAATAAGGATGCCTTTCCTTATTTTATTTTGCCGTCTAGCAATGAGGAAGATGCATCGGTCTTTGTTCATGCTTGTGAATTTTTTATGAAACAGAGGTGGTACACAAGAAGAGTCCTGAAGGTCAAGCTGTATGATCCCAGAGTTGGAAGGTCAAGGAAAAAGTGGATAAAAACGTCAAGCTAGTGACGTTAAAGAAGCGCTTTTGGGAGGCAACCCAGGTGTTAAAAAGAAAAAAACTCAAAAAATGGTTAAAAGAATGCAAAAAAAAAAGAAAAAAACTAAAACTGAAAAACTGCACTAAAAGAAAAAGAAAAAAATTATTTCTTTTTTTATTTTTATTTTGTTTGTGTGTTAGTTTTAACTTTTAATTCATATTTTTTTCCTTAGCTTTTCCAGGTTAAATACAGGAGTTCCCCGATTGGACTAAATTTTCATTTGTGCTTGCTCTTTCAAATCTTCTTCAATGTTGAGCACAAGAGGAGTACTTCTTACTTTTTATATCAATTTTCGCCCTCCATGTGTGTTTATTTGTGAGTCATCTTAAGTGTGAGGAGGATGTTTTTGAAAAAAAAAATGTAGATTTGCCCTGTTTCATTTTGATTTTATTTTGAGACCTCGAGGACGACGTCTATTCTCCAAGTGTGAGGAGGGTTATGAACAGGGCAATGGACTGATCTAGTGTGCATGACAAGAGGCTCAGGTGAACTAAGTTAAGATCAGTAATAAGCTAAGGTGTAATCTACTTTAACTATTTTTTTTGAAAGTTTTGTTATAACTAATCTTTTTATTTCCATTATACTTTTAAAAAAAACTTTAAATATTAGTAGATATGCTTGATTTCTACTTTGAAGTTGTGTGCACAAGTTTGGATTTTTGGTTTGAATGGTTGTTCGGTCTTACTTTCTTTTCATGGATATATACAATGCTCCTTGGTTAGCTTAAAATTTAAATTCTTTGGATTAGGGAGAATTCTATCCTCGAATGAGGCTCTCCTTTTAGAATTTGATAGAATATCTTTCGCTATTGTGGTTGTACTTGATTATTGATTTGAGAAGTTTCTTCGTTGGGAGTCTCATCTCCGAGAAGGGGCGTTGCTCTTCTCATTATCGTATTCTGCGAGAGTTGAGTATATTTTATATATTTTATGAGATAGCCTCACAAATCGATGATTTAGTTTAACCATAAAATTCATGCCAACTTGGCTTGGTTTATAGCTCCCCCAAGATCATCCCAAAAAAAAAGAACAAAAAAATAATAGGGGAGCCAAAACTATTTTTAGAACTGGAGCTTGTGTGTATTTCATGACTAGTCAAGGATGATGAGGGTTTTTGAATGTGAATGTTGACTTGTGCGCATAACTAATTAGTAGCGGTTTTTGCATATATGCGAGTATTAAAGGATTTTTTTTATTAGTATGTTGTGTGATAAAATTTGAGTTATTAGTGTGCTTTCATGAAAATATAGTTAGGTAGATTGGAATCTTAGTCTATTGATGATTGATTCTGCGTAATCTTGAGCCCTTGAGTTGTGTGCACTATAAACACTTTGCCTTGAAAATATGTTTGAGAGTAGTTTTGTTGCTTGAGGGCAAGCAACGCTTAAGTGTGAGGAAATTGATAAGTCTGATTTGTTCATATATTTTCACTCACTTTTTATAGCGTTTCTTGTCAAACTCGGGGCAAAATTTTACATTTTTCTGCGTTTTTGTTGCATTTTTGTTAATGTTTGAAATTAGTGTTGAAATTTACATTTTTGAGAGATTTGTGTTTAATTCTAGTGTTTGGATTGATTTTTGTGTTTTTTCCACTAATTTGTACTTTTTTTATTTTGTGATTTGTTATATTTGAATTTGATTTCTTTTAGTGCAATAAATAAATGAATTAATGAAAAACAAACAAAAAAAATTATAAAACCCCAAAAAAATGCAGCAAGGCTGCGTTACAAAAAACCCAAGCAAATAAAAGAAAAAAAAACAAAATAAAAGAAAAGGAAAAGCAACAACAAAAAAACAAAAGAAAAAAACAAAAGAGATAAGAGGGAGTCGGCAAAAAAAAAATATGAGAAGGGTGGAGAGTCCCATCTTTGGATCAAGAGAGAAGAGATGGCAATGGGCAGCTGGTTGTCTAATTAATAGGCAAGGAAAAAAATAGGAAGGCACTTCCTACTTAGCTACTTGTCGACAGTAGGAAAAAAAAAAGGAATTCAGCCGCAGAAACAATACACACCCCAGCTCTAGTTTGCAGGAGGCAAAAGGATGGAGCTTGAAAGAATTCATCCGCCATCACTCAGCCGCAAGTAGCTCCGGGCAGAAAAAAATCCGAGCTGCTAGGAAGAAGAACCGAGCTCAAAATACTCTGGTTAATCTTTTGTTATCTTTCAATTTTAATCCTAATTTCATGCTTAGATTCAAACTTCAATAAGCTTTCAGTTTTAATGACTGTATTATTTCATACTCTGAATTTCTGTTTACTTGGATAATTGAGTTGTTAATGATGTTTATTTACTATTTAATTTCATCTACAAATTACTCTAGCTGTTTTATTAATAGTGTTAGTTTCATGATAATTATGTTAGGCTAAATTTTCATGGGGTTTAGATTTGGATAGAATTTAGGTTAATGGGTGTTCTTGAATATTGAATTGAATTTGAGAAAAGTCTCCAATTTTTAGGACTAGTTGTTTGAGATGAAATTGAAAGAGTAATTTGTGAAATTGATCACTTCACTTGTTAATTTTTAGAAGATTAATTATTTCTTGTCTATGAGTTTAGAATTTAATTTAGCTCATATCTCACACACCTTAAACTAAGCCTAGAAATAGGACATGTTAGGGGAATTAAAATCAAGTTCTTATCTATGTGAATTAATATATCACTATTCTTAAATTGGAGAAAATTTCCCATATTTGTTCATAATTCCAATACACCCAAGATCCTCAATCCCAAATCTAGACTCCACTTTTAATTAGTTATTTTTTCGTTACTAGTCACATTGAATTTACCTTTTAAGTATTTTATTTTCGAAACGTTACTCATCCACATGTTTGCTAGTTTAATATTTTTTATTAGTTAATATTCTCTCTCAAGTTATTTTGCATGTTCACTAGTTTTAGTTTACTCATTAATGTCATTTAATTAAATTCTCCGCTACTACTTTTGTTGTTTAATTTTATTTACTTAATCATTATCACAATTAATCGTTTGAGAAAGCTTGCAACGATTCGTACTAACCGGTGACCGATATTGAAACCAACACTTCCCTCCGCCACTCCTCAGAGACACGATACTCGGGGAAAAAACCGAAAGGTTAGACTCCGTTTTACTACAACGCTGCGTAAGCGGTTATCAGTAACCCATGTGGGACCCTTTACTGGTGTCTGTCTGTTCCTGATGTGACGGTTCAAGCTTCTTCGACGACAGTTGCTTATGTTCCCCATAAAATCGTCATGATTACCCGTCGTTTCGCCTCTGCTCAACATGTGTCCTCTGAAATGTTTCTCGCTACGTCCCCCCTGAGATTGGTCCGTGAATCGGCGCCTCTTAGTATAAAGGTGGTTTTTGGGCCTTTACCCCCGGGTTTCTGAATTTTTTAGCTTCGTTCAAGCAATCTGCCTTCTCCCCAAATCCCTAACTTTGTTCTTCGCTCAGGTAATCACCAGTCCTCTATCTTCTTTCTATTCCTGTTTTTTGGTTCGGTATAAATGTCGATGAGCTCTGGATCTTCCGAGCCTTCAATTGTTGAACCGAGTCAGGATTCAAAGATGAACGCCACTTTGGCCGATACCGCGGGCACTGACGCAGCCGTAGAGAATGTTGCCGGAGATGTCCCCTCTACTAATGGTTCTGTAGACGATCATTCCAACAATTCTTCTAGTGGGTCTTGAGATGATAACTCTGATAGTGCGGCCTCTGGCGATGATATAGCAGTGATGAAGAGAGGCCCTCCGGACGATAGCCCTCGTCATTTTCTGGACTTGAGGTCCATTAAAAAATGAAGGCAAAAACTCTCGCCCAAACTCATAGCGAAGGTGCCTGCCCTAATCCCTGACCCGGTTGATTTTCGCCTTCACGCAGGTCTTCATCCCTTGCGCCACCGCCCTGGAATAATGGTGGTGCATCTCGATTCTGTTAAGGTCGGGTTAAGATTCCCATTGCACCCCTTCTTCGTGACCCTTCTAAATAACTACCAAGTAGTTAGGGCTCAAATAATGCCGTATTCCTATCGAGTCATTGCCGGGTTTATCTGTCGATGCAAGGATGTGGATGTGGAGCCCACCTTGGACCTTTTCCATCACTTTTTCAAAATTGCCCCTCAACAAACTGATGGGTTCCTGGCAGTGAGTGCCCGAACGAAAAGGATCCTTTTCAAGGGGAACCTTACCTCTATTAAAGGGTGGAAAGACCGTTTTTTCTTTGTCTCCGTCCCGGACGGCCTTATCCCAAAGAGATGGAACGCTTATCCCCCCAAATCCACCGAGCCCTTCATGTCGGCTGAGTTAGAAGAGAAGATCATCGCAGTGGAAAGGGCCTGGACGCTGGATATTATGAAATATTTAATACCCGATCAGCTCGTGGAAGCTCGGATAGGTACCACCCGTATTCCTGGTCTCCTTGACTGAAAACCAAGTGCCATGGCCCGGGCGGTCCTTCTTGTGCGAGAAACTTACATATCATGCTTGTTTCACATACGCTAAGACCGCTCGGTACTAACATTCTGTTTTTCTTTTGTCTACAGCTCCCAACACCGAAGCATCAATGAATAAGAATCACCTTGAGACGATGGGTGCCGCAAAAAAGAAGAAACCCGTCCAAAAGAATGCCAAGATCTTGGTTTCCGAAGGCACTAAGCCGACCATTCCAACCATGGTTCAGCAGCCTCGTCCGCTCCGACAAGTGCCCCTTAAAGATGTGAATTTTGATGCCATGGCTGTGGATCAGCCGTTCGGGGATATGCAATGAAATCCCTTTTTCAATGACGTCCCGGGTTCGTTCGGGGCTGTTGATGTTGGGGCTGGACATGCCTCTACCTTCAAACAAGTTGAGCCAATCTCGCTGGATGATTCGATGCATGCGATAATAGAACAAGGTGGATGTCACCCTGCTCGGATTTGGAGCACTTCTGCCATGCTGAACAACTATCGTCTCCTGCAACTGTCGGTCGAACAGGACGAGACAGGGGTTGCTCTGGCCACTCTTAAGGTAACTTTCTTCTGTTCGTTCCCCGTGCATCTTTTCATGCCGTTTGAGTAAATAATTGTTTTGTCTGTAGGCTGGATATTATAGCGTTCAACTCCAGTTTACCCGTCTGGAAAGAGAGGAGGAGCTGCTCAGGGCTAGGACGTTTGCGGAACAGGCTACTGTTGAAGTGCTCCGAGCTGCTAATCAGGAGCGGAAAAAGCTTGAGGCAGAGTTTGGCCAACTTCGGGTGGAGCTGGCCACTGCTAGGTCTAAGGTCCATGCTGCTGAGGCTGTTGAGGTCGTTTTTCAAGAAAACGACCCTCAGATCCCAAACGGTCCCCGAGAAATTTCCGTTGAAGAGCATGGACTGGCTCGGGCAGGCATCAGCACAAGATGAATTTCGATCTTCTGAGGATTACACGAAAGCTGCTGAAGAGCATGGACTGGCTCGGGCAGGCATCCTGTTCGGGAAACGCCTAGAACAGCTTCCCGCAGGCCCATCTCGTCTTGAGGCAAGGGTGAATAAGGCCGATGAGACTGTGGTTGGCAAAGAATAGGTCGAGGCTTTGGCCAAGACTACCTATATTGAGGGCTGCCAGCGGATCCTGGAGGGGTGGTACCGATCCTGGAGCAATTCATTGGTCATCCGGTTGAACCCAATGATTTTTCAAAGGACCCGGTCCTTTTGAACCAATTCCAGAAGTTCCTTCGCAATCAGAAGCGGATAGCCGATCAGGCCGCAGGTAGGGATCCCGCACCCCCAACTGATGATGAGGCTGATGATGAAGAGGATGATGAAGCCGAAGAGTAGATATACCAGCCAACACCTTTTTATGATATTTTCGTGTATTCATCCATCTCCTTTTTCTCTTTTGATCCGTAGTGTATATTCCGGTCAGTAGTACCGAGGAGTAAAATACTTTTTGTCTATCTGTCCCTTCTTTACTTGCCCAATTCAATTTATTCTTGACCGTTCAAGATTTTCAATGTATCTCTTTTGGATTTATCAATTTTTTACCGTCCCCAAATCTCACCAATCTCGAACGGGATCTATGCACTGTTATTCTCTATTTGGCGATAACCTGTTCGAGATTGGCCATGAGTTTCACCTGTTCTTGTATTTAGTTATCCCGTTCGGGCTTGGAACTTAAGTTAATCCCGCTTACTCATACTTTGTTGCCCTGTTCGGAACATTCTGTTATTTGTTGGTTTACACAGAGGACATTCCCGTTCGGTGGCTCGGCGTGTTCAGTCATTTTCTTACTTGGCAATTTTTTACAACAACTATAATCCCGTTCAGGATACTTGACCATTTGAGATCTGAACAAAATCTGATAATCCCCAATTTATACTTCCTTTTACCAACTTCCGAGTCCATAGGATCTGGTATTCCCTTTTTGACCTCTCGCATAATGAGGCCGTTCGACATGTCTTTTGACCTCCAAGGGTACTCCACTTAGTTACTGCCATGTGTCCTGATAGAGTATATCTAGAGAGAAGTGAGAGCTAGAGAGAGAAGTGCAATAATATGCTTCAATAGAATGAATTTGTAACCCCTATAACTACTCCCAAGGGGAGTATTTATAGAGAAAATACGGACTGGGCTCCCAAGCCTTGGGCTTGGGAGGCCCATTTACAACTGGACCGCTACTTGGCCGAATACAAAGCCGCTAATGGGCTGTACAAATAAATAAGTGCAAAATCCGGTTCTGGGAGGTCCTCGTGGCCGACGAGGGCGTGGCCGACGAGGGCACCCGGGTTCCTTGGGCTCAGGACCATAATCTGAGTTGGCCCCTTTTCGGCCGACGGGGCGTCTTGGCCGACGAGGGCGCCACTCTGTGTCTTGTGCTTTCTGTTCTTCCGAGTATGTGGGTCCGGGGGCTCAGACCCATATACTCCATCAGGAGTCCCCCACTCTCTAAGCTGAGACGTAGACGAGGTGAAGGAGAGTAGATTCCCGTGCTTTAGTGCTTTTGGCCGATGCGGGCATCCCCGGGCCGTTAGTCGTTGCGGCGTTGGCGTTGTTTCCTTTCTAGTGATCCTGTTCTGTGCTTTGGCCGTTACCTGTCCCTCGCTGTGGGCGGGGAGGCCGTTGTTTCCTTAATGTGTTCATTTGAGGATGATGAGTGTCTTGTTTCAATGGCGGCCGTTGAATGCACGCTTTCCCTTTCCTGGACGTTGGTGTTTGAAGTTAATGTTTGGGCCGATGAGGCCGTTGAGGTTGTTCCTTGCTTTGAGGACGATGGCGTCCTTTCCTTTGGGTGGCCGATGAGGGTGCTCGCGCACTCCTTTTGGCCGTTGTTGATGATGTCATGTGCCTCTGGCCGATGTGTCCATTGTGATGCGTGGACGATGTGGCCATGCTTTGTGGTTACATTCATGTTCTTTGCATTGTTCCTCTTTGTTTTGTTGAGGCCGGTGTAGTCCCCCAGTCCCCCACTGCTTCAGGCCGAAGAGTGTGAGGGGTGAAGGAGTTGCTTGAGTCCCTGGCCGAAGCGGTTTCTTCGTAGTCCCCCTGAATCCAACCCTCATGGCGATTTTCTGGCCAAGGTAACCCTGTGGGAGAACCCTTGTGCGCAGATCGCTTGTAGAGAGTTATCATCAAGGGTCATTACGAGGAGCCGATGGCTGTGGGCTCCTTGTTCCTTTTGTTCTGTGGCCGTTATGGGCGTTTGTTACGTTCCAGGCCGTTGTCGTCTCCTTATTGTTGGCGTTCGTGAACCTGGCAAACAAAATGGGACGTTGTGGGCGCTTGCCGGCAAGTAGGACGATGTGGGCGCTTGCTGGCACTCGCGAAGCCGTCATGTGCATAGGCCGTAGAGTCCGTCTTGCCAGTGGGCTGTTATTGAGTTTGGCCCGTTGGTGACGTTGTGGCCTCCCATTGGTGACCGCTGATGTGGCCATTGGGAGGGTGCCACGTGTAGTGACCGTTGGGTGGGGGGTTCTATAAATACCCCTCCCCCTCCGATGAGAAACCACATTTGCATTCTGAATTGTCGAAGTGCTGGCCATTTTTCTAGAGAGATAAACTCCCAAGCCTGTTCTTCGTGTTCTTCGTTGTTCAAGGTTAGTGTTCATCGCCATATTCTGTACTTTGTGCATACTTTGCTTCCTAGGCTAGTGATCTAGTGTTAGGCGTTTGAACACCCTTAGATCCTAAGTTATTTCCCTTAGGCTTGTAGTAGTGTGTTGTGATGAAGAGCTTGAACGAAGACTACTACCCGTACGACGACCAGCCATCCACCAGGTCACTCGACTATGAGGTGCTCGAGGAGTTCGAGGAGGAGATAGAACATTTGAGTCTTTACAAATCCGAAGAGCTGGTGGACGATGAAGTCGAGGACGAGGAGTCCGCCTCTTCTTCCAGGGGTGAGGACGCAGGTGCGTCCCGAGTGGTGGACGGGGCTTCCACTTCCGCTGTCATTCCCTGCCCCAGGCCGGTGTCTGCCGTGAAGGGAGCAGATAAGCCGAAGAGGGTGAGGAGGCCGAAGAGTGGGCCGGGCCTCTCCTACCTGGATCTCACCAACATCTTTTTTATTAAGCCGGAGAGCAGCGCGGCCGACTATCTTGTTGCCCAGATGTATGTGGGGCCGTTTGGGCGGGTCAGGGCACCCAGGCCGACGGACCATGTTCTTCTTCCGCCACCGGGATACTTTGGAGTATACCCGATGAGTTTCGCTAAGGGGTTGAGGTTCCCCCTTCACCCTTTCATCGCTGAGTACCTGGACATGGTAGGGCTTCCTCCGGCCTTGCTGACGCCGAACAGCTATTCCCTGATGGTGGGCTTTTTACTCCGGTGTGAGGAGCTGGGCTACAGGCCGACAACGGCCCTATTCATGAATCTGTACCAGATCGGCCGAGGAAGCCACAAGAACTGTGCGGCCTATGCTACTCTTCAACAGCTGCCGAAGAAGAGGAGCTTCACGCACTTGCCTTCGTCCATTCATGGGTGGAAGAGCAAGTTCGTTTTTGTATCCCTGGGTGAGAGTGGAACCGAGTTTCCCTCCCTCGGCCATACCGGGAGGTTCAATCTCCATGACCCGCCGAAGAGCTCTATCTTGGACGCTCAGGTGGAGGCTTTCCTGGAAGGGGGCCCGAGGAGCGTGAAGGACTACATTACTGAATACAAGATGACCGCCCTCGGCTTCTTTAGGTACCATGTGTATGGTGATAAGGAGGATGACCTCCAACTCTGGCCGAGGATGACCACCACCTTTGAAGAGGCCGACGGCCCGGATTTGGGCATTCCTGCTGAGGCCGATGGTAATTATTTCTTCGGCTTTCTGTCTTTATGTTTTGTTCCTTTGCCTTACTAATCTGTTGTGTTTTTCATTTGTAGATTTTGCAATGGATCGTCGTTCCATAATGGCTATTGCCAAGGCCAAAGCGGCCGAGGAGTTGGCTGCTAAGGCGGCCGAGGCGGCCAGACGTGCCGCGACCGATGGGAGCGGGGCTACTACTGGTGCGGCCCCAAAGCCTGCCCCATCAAAGAAGAAGAGGCCGGTCACTGACGGCCAGAAAAAATTAACTGAAGCCGGCCTGAACGTCTCCAAGAAGACGAAGAGGGCGTCGTCTCCTTCTCCGGTTACCGAGGCTGGTACGCTGACTGTCCCGAGCATGGACGATGGTGGTCCCGTCGTGGACCTTACTTCTGCCGGCGATGCTGCCCCATCGCTTCCTCTCGTCCAGGAACCACGGACGAGGAGGGCCGGCAAGGAGATTGCCGGTGCTACCTACCAGAAGATGGTAGAATACCCCGTCGGCGGGGGTGTGTTCGATGATGTCGTCCTTGGCCACGACGTCCTGGCCCAGGCCATGCCGGCCAAGGATCGGGCTTACTTGAAGAAGCTCGGGGACGTGAAGATTTACGAGGGCGGCATGGACCTCCTCGTCCAAGTAAGTTACTTTCCTTCGTAGGTGTTGTTTTTTCTCGTCGTCCGTGTAGAGTCGTTTGCCTGAATTGTTTTCCTTGTTCTGCAGAGTGCCTTTATGCTCATGGAGAGCCATGAAAGGCAGTACCGGGAGATAGCTCACTTGAAGGAGCTGGAGCAGAAGGCTGCCTCGGCCGACGAGGCGGTGGCTTGCCTGGATCGGCTCCGGGAGGATGCCAAGGCTCTGCAGCAAAGGGCCGATGAAGCCGTTGCAGCCAGGGACGATGCCCTGGCCAAGCTCGAGGAGAGCAAAAGGGGGCTCGAGGAGACCCAAAAGGCGCTGGAGGCCGAGCGGCGCAAAAACGAGGAGGCCGTCAAGGCGAAAGCTGAGGTCGAGGCCGCCGTTGTGAGGGCTGCTGATGAGGCCGTTGAGAAGTTCCTAGCCGAGGGGTGGAAGGCCGATGAGAGGCTTCCCTGGTGCTACGGGGTGGTGGCCGCCAGGCTTGAGAGTTGGGGGATGAACTCCCCCGCCGGTCAGGAGTATTTCAGCAGAGAGATGGCCGTGTATTATAACATGGGCCAGGAGCGGATGCAAAGGCTCCTGTGTCGGCGGCTATCTCGTGCTTTGAAGGCCATGAATTACACGTCTGGGTGGGCTAGACGGAACCTGAAGCTTCCAAAGCTGATGAAGGATCCTGAAGAGCAGGCCAAGCTTCCGCTGTCGGAGCGCGAGTCCCCCATTGAAAGCTCCAGCCTTGGCGAGCCGGATTATACTGAATTTGATTTCCTGGACGATGCCACCAGCGCTGCAGCCCCTGCCGGCCAGGAGACTGAGGCCGATGAGGGAGCCGACGAGGCCGAAGAGCCAGCCGCAGATGGAGGTGCCCCAGAGGCTTGATCGGCTACTCCTTTGTAGTTAGTTTTTATTTTTGCCAAATGATGTAAAGGCCGAAGAGCCCACCTTTGTACTGAACTGAATATAAATGAAAGTTTTTGCTGTCCTGATCGGCCTTGAATTCCTTGTATGCTTGTTTTGCCATTTGTCATTTTAATTCTAAAATTTGTCTAAGTGTCAAGGTCATAACTTGGGTCACCCGCGAGTGTCCGTTACGTCCGTGAGGTCGGCCTCCCTGTCCGGTGGCCTGGTCGGCCTATTCATCTTTGCTTTACTATCATAACACTTAGGAATTTTTTCAAAAATTTCCTAAGTGTTTTGGGTCTACGTAGTTGTTGTCTTTCCGGCCCAGTGGCTTGATCGGCCTGGCCGTCGTTTCTCTACTATCATGACACTTAGGATTTTTCCAAAATTTCCTAAGTGTTTTGGATCCTTTTAAGTGCCTTCTCTTCAGCCTGGTGGCTTTGTCGGCCTGTTCGGTGTTGATGTAGTATCATAACACTTAGGATTTTTTTGAAAAAATTTCCTGAGTGTTTTTGGATTCACTTAGGTGCTTTCCCTTCGGCCTTGACCGTGGTGTCCGCTCCGTCCAGGCGTTGGCTTTCTTATCTTTTGTTAGAATTTTCCCAAGTTTCTAACTTCAAGTGGCTGAGCGTTCTCATCGTCCTGGCCTTGGATTTATCATTCTTGACAAGTGTTTGAGCCAGTGTCGTTGTCGGCCTGTATCCTTTGTGTTGTGGCCGATAAGGGCACCTTCACCTTGATCTTTTGAACTTAGAATTCTTCCAAGTACGCATGCAGAGGTGTAGGTAGCTAACGGCCTTGGAGTATACTGGTACCCGCTTCGGCTAGAGTTCCTTCATTTGAGTACTTAGATAAATGTTAGGCATTTACTTCTTTGCGGTACCGCTGCCGGCCAAGGTCTGGCTTGTGGCCGATGAGGGTGCTGGATAAGGAATGGCTTTTCCAAGGAGATGGTCCTACCTTCGTCGGCTAGCCATGGTTCCTTGTTGAGGAACCCTCTCTTTTCTCAGGATTTTTTCTAAGTGTTTGGTGAACACTTGAACAAATTCCCAGAGAACTCTCGCTTGACCAACAGCCTTGGTTCCAGTGCCTGCGTCGGCCATCCGAGATGCTGTGGTAAGTAGAGGTTGTTTCTTGATTTCTTGATCCTTCCGCGGATGTGATAAGTGCCCGCTTCGTCCTGGTCATCCTCAGGATTGTGATTCTTTGTTTCATACCAAGCGTTGGTGCCTCAAAGGACTATGGCCGATGAAGGTCACCTCTCGCGTGTCACCCAACCGATACAGTTAGGGTTTTATAGGCGTGTGTTTCGGCCTTGATTATTCCCTTGTGGTGTGTGGACGTGTCGTCCATGTTACCTGTCAGTGGTACTACACTTGTGTTCAACTGATATGTACTTGGCCAAATTGGGCCTGAATTGTGGGTATTTTATTTTTCTTTGCTCGAGGCCGGCTAGTGTGCACGGCCGTCGGCTTCCCTCTTTTTCCCTTGTATATATATATATTTTTTTGTTTCCGGGGAGTATCCTTCTTTCAGGCTTCGGCCGAAGGGTGTGCTCGTCCTTCGGCCGGTTCGGACTTCGTTTATAACGTCCGTGATCTCAGGGCAGGTCCCGTCGCCTATTTATGACGCGGGCTAGACTTTTGGTCGGTTTCCAACGGCTGTCGTTGCCCATCCCTGAGTTTTGGGATTTTGTCACCTCGGCCATGATTTCAGGCCTGTCGTCCTGCGATCTGGCGCGTGGACGACGCGGTGAGCTTCCCGTTTCAAGACGCGGGCCGTTTGCGGGCCCCTCGTCCTGGGGACATCGTCGGCCATACCTGAGCGTTTCACTTCTAGGCTTACGGGGCCAGGACGATGTGCTCTCTCAGCTAGGCCTGAGCCCTTCGCTGATACAAAATACAATGGAGTGCCGGAGCTTGTCGCTCGTAGGTTGCAAATGCAAGGGGCCACGTCGGCCATGCCTGAGCCTTTCGCTCTAAGGTGGCCGACGGGGGCACCTGCTAATGTTATACTTTGAATTCCAGAGAAATCATCAGAACATGATTTTATTCATAAGTGGCTCGAGGCCGAGGGGGGCGTTCAATCAGTAACCCGTTAAGGGGTGAGGGCTTCGTCGTCTGCACCTCCTTCGGATTACTGATAAAACTTCACCAGATGGTGTACATTCCACGTTCGTGGTACATTGGACCCATTCGGGCGTTTAAGCTTGTAGGTGCCGGGTTTGACCACGACACTGATGATGTAGGGCCCTTCGTACTTCAATGCTAGCTTGCCACCCTCTGTCGGCTGGCTTGCTTCCCTTCGGCGGAGGACGTAGTCCCCCACTTGAAATTCCCGGGAACGTACCTTGGCGTCATAGTATGATTTTACTTGACGCCGGTAGTTCTCTGCTCGGACGTAAGCTTGCTCACGCCTCTCATCAACCAGGTGTAGGTCAATCTTCATGTTCTCTTCGTTGGTGTCAGGCTCATATTGTTCCACCCGCCGGCTGGGGATGGCAACTTCCGTGGGCGCCTTTGCTTCAAAGCCGTAGCACAGGGCGAAAGGCGTTTCGCCTGTCGCCCTCCTCGGCGTGGTTCTGTAGCACCACAGGATGTTGGGGAGCTCGTCGACCCAACTACCTCCTGCGGCCTGGAGTTTCTTCTTCAGCCCTTCCATGATTGTTCTGTTGGCGTTCTCAACCTGCCCGTTGCCCTGAGGATAGGCAACGGAAGAGAAACGATGCCTCACCCCGAACTCCCGGAGGAGCTCCTGGAAAGGGGCTGCCTCGAATTGGGTGCCGTTGTCTGATATAATCTCCTGGGGGACGCCAAAGCGTGTGATGATGTTCTTGTAAACGAATTTTTGGCATCTAGCCCCCGTGATGCTGGCCAAGGGCTCCGCCTCGACCCACTTGGTGAAGTAGTCGACGGCGACGATGATGTAGCGGTTATTCCCGGCGGCTCTGGGCAGGGGGCCGAACAGGTCAATCCCCCATCTGGAGAATAGAATTGCGGTGCTGATGGGGGCGTAGTTGACAGCTGGCCGAACAGGGGCCTTCTGGAGTACCTGGCATGTGGTGCACTTCCTGGCCAGGTCAGCGCAGTCGCGTGCCATCGTCAGCCAGAAGAAGCCCTGGACGACGAGACGCCGGGACATGCTGAAAGGGCCCTGGTGTGAGGAGCAGACGCCACAATGAACTTCTTCCATGGCTGTGTCGGCCTCGTCCTGGTGCAGGCATCGGAGGAGAGTGCCATTATAGGACCGTTTGTAGAGTTTGCCATCTTCGATGGTGTAGCTTGGGGCCCTGAGTTTGGCAAGTTTGGCCCTCTCCTCGTCCGGGGACAGCTCTCCCGTTGTGATGAAGGTGGCGATGTCGGAGATCCAGTCCTCTGGCCGCTGTTGGACGCACAGGACGGGGCTGGCATGGCTGCTGGACATGCTCAACTCCTCGATCTTGGCCAACTGGGAGATGTGCTCCGGGGTGTCCGAGCTGAGCTTGGAGAGGATGTCGGCTTCGGCGTTCTCGGTCCTGGGGATCTGAGTGATCTCGTGGGTTTCAAACGCTTTCAGCAACTCCTCCGCCGCTTGTTTGTACTGCTTCATCCGGCCTTCCTTTGCTTCGTACGATCCCTCCACCTGGCCCACTACCAGTTTGGAGTCGCACTTGATTTTGAGGTGCTTGGCCTTGAGGCCGGCGACGAGTCTGAGACCGCTGAGGAGGGCCTCATACTCGGCTTCGTTGTTGGATACCCTGAAGTTGAAGCGGATGGCGTAGTAAGCTCTGAATCCTTCAGGGGAGATGAGGACGCCGCCGCCGCCGCATGATTTCGCGGCCGACGAGCCGTCAGTGAACAGGGTCCATGTATCGTCCTGCTCCGGCCCGGGGTTGGCGACGGCCGTCTCCCTTGCTGTGCATTCGATGACGAAGTCGGCCAAGGCTTGCCCTTTGATGGATGGCCTTGGCTTGATCTCAATTTGAAATTGGCTGAGGAAAATTGCCCATTTCACCATCCTAGAGGAGCTGGTGGGGCTCCGCATGAGTGCACCGAGAGGCTGCTGGGTCAGTACATGGACGGCGTGGGCCTGGAGGTAGTGCCCCAGCTTCTTCACCGTGTGGACGATGGCCAGCACCGTCTTCTCAATGGGGGAGTACCTGAGCTCGGCCTTCTTGAGTGTCTTGCTGATGTAGAAGATGGCCTTCTGCACCCCTTCGTCCTCACGGATGAGCACGGAGCTGATGGCCGACGTGCTTCACCCCTAAGTACAAGAAAAGGGTTTCGCCGGCTCTGGGCTTGGAGAGCACGGGTGGGGACGACAGGTACCTTTTCAATTCGTCGAATGCCTCCTGGCACTCCGTCATCCACTTGAAGCTGTTGGCTTTCCGCATGATCTGAAAGAAGGGGAGTGCCCTCTCGGCTGACCTGGAGAGGAACCGGTTTAAGGCCGCCAGGCGCCCCATCAGTCGCTGTACCTCCTTGACGTTGCGGGGCGGCTCCATGTTGATGATAGCCTGCGTGTTCTCCGGGTTTATCTCGATGCCTCTCCGGCTGACCATGTAGCCGAGGAACTTGCCGCCCTGGACGCCGAAGGCGCACTTCTTGGGGTTGAGACGGAGCCTGAACTCCTTCATTATTTCAAAGATTTCCCGGAGGTCGTCGGCGTGGGAGGTGGCCTGCCTGCTCTTGACGATCATGTCGTCGACGTACGCCTCCATCGTCCGGCCAAGGACCGCTCTGAAGATCTTGGCCACCATCCTAGTATAGGTGGCGCCGGAGTTTTTGAGTCCGAAGGCCATGATGAGGTAGCAAAAGATTCCCTCTGGGGTCATGAATGCCGTCTTCTCAGCGTCGTCTTCATGCATGGAGATCTGGTGGTACCCTCTGAAAGCGTCGAGGAACGACATCAACTCGCACCCCGCTGTCTCGTCCACCAGCTGATCAATGTTGGGAAGAGGGAACGGGTCCATGGGGCATGCCTTGTTCAGGTCAGTGTAATCAACACACATTCTGAACGTCGGCGGTTTCTGTGCGAGGACGACGTTGGCCAACCATGTCAGGTACTTCACCTCTTTGATGTGTTTGATTGAGAGGAGCATGGCAACCTCCCCTTTGACGAAGTCCCGCCTGTCGGCGGACAAGTAGCGCCGCTTCTGTTTGACAGGCGCGGAGGCCGGATCGACGGTCAGCCGGTGAGTGATCACCTGGCGGCTGATGCCTGGCATATCGTCCGGGCCCCACACGAAGACAATGGCGTATGACCGTAGGACGAGGAGGATGGCGTCTCGTTGGTCCTGGGGGAGTTGCTTTCCGACTCTGAGAACCCGCTCCGGCCGGGAGGTATCCAGAGCGATTTCCTCGACCTCCTCGGCCGGCTCCGCATGTGGCCTCTCCTCGTCCATGGCGACGGCGGCCGTGATGGTGTCTATCCTCTGGCCTTCCCTCTCGGCCGGCCTCGTCAGTTTGAGGTAGCATGCCCTGGCTATCCTCTGGTTTCCTCTGGCGTAGCCGATGCCGTCGTTGGTGGGGAACTTCAGGCACAAGTGCTTCATGGAGATGATGGCCTCCAAGTCCTCCAGCGCTGGTCGGCCCAAGATCAGGTTGTGGGCGCACTGGAGGTTGACCACCATGAACTCCATGTCAATTTTGGTGTGGTGGGGGGCGTCACCGACCTCCACGGGGAGGACTATCATGCCCTCGGCGTCGATAGAGTCCCCGGTGAAGCCGGATAACGGTGTCTTGATCGGCTTCAGCGGAGCTCTGTCCAGCTTCAGCTGCTTGAAGGTGTCCAGGTACATCACGTTGACGGAGCTCCCCGTATCGATGTAAGTACGGTGGATGATGGAGTCACCGATCTCACACCGGATGACGAGGGCGTCCCTGTGTGATTCCGTACCCGGAGGCAGATCCTTGTCGGTGAAGGTGATCGCCTCCGTTCGCTGCTTCTTCGGCTGGGGGGGGGGAACGTGGGACACCTCCCCAATGTAAAGGGATTGGGTCCATTTCTTTCTCTGAGTGGCGGAGTCCCCCCCCCCCCCCCCAGTGTTCCCACCTACGATGAGGTGGATGTGATTCTTCTTTGGCGGGGGCTCTTCGAAGTCCTCGTCGTCGCTGAGCCTACCAATCTCCCGCTTCTTCGCAGAGGGTTCGCCCCCATGTTTGCCGGTGTTTACCCAAGTGTTTTTGCGTGGGCCACCTTTAACAAACTGGGAGAGTTCCCCCTGGCGAATAAGGCGCTCGATGGCCTTCTTTAGTGTGATGCAATCGTCGGTGTTGTGCGGCGAGTTCTTGTGGAACCGGCAGTATGTGCCGCCCTGCTGGATGGCAAGGATCTCCTCGGCCGGCCGAGGAGCCTGCTCGATGAGGCCGTGCTTCTCGGCATAATCGAGGATGGTGCCGACCGGGTGGGTGAGGGTTACCCCCGGCCGTTCCAACCTCGGACGCCAGTGGCGATCCTTCTTACTCTGTCCACCAGAGCCGTGACAGCCCTGGGCACCCTGGCCGGCCGGGGACGGACCCGGGGCCGGCGAAGGATTTGTCTTCTTGGAGGGATGGCCCCCCTCTCTCTTGTGATTGTGGAGCTCGTCGGCGTCGGCATACAAGCCTCCGCGCTGGAGCGCCTTGGCGTACGACCTCGGGGGGTCGGTGATGAGGCTCCTAGCGTACGGGGAGCTGCGGAGGGCTCCCTGATACAAGGCGAGGAGGGTGCGCTCATCGGCCCCCTCGACCTCCTCAGTTTCCCTCGTCCACCGATCAATGAAGGACCGGAGGGACTCCTCGTGCTGCTGCTTGACGGAGAGGAGGTGGGTGAAATACTTCTTCGCGCGCTTCCTCCCGGCAAAGTGAGTGAGGAAGCGTTGGGCGAGATCCTGTCATGAGTCGATGCTCCCTTCGGGGAGCCCGTTGAACCACTCGTACGCTGGCCCCTCGAGAGTAGAGAGGAACCAACGGCAGAGGTATTCGTCGGACGCGTTCACCATCAACATGTTGTTCTGGTAACGACTGAAGTGCTCCTGGGGGTCTGATCGGCCATCGTAGGACTTGATGGCGTTTCCCCTGTAGTTCTCCGGGATGGGGGCCGAGAGGACCATGTTGGTGAAGGGGGTCCTGGTCCTGACCTGGATGATGGGGTCACCTCGCCCCTCGGCCAGCTCCCTCTCCAGGGCGCTAACCTTGTTCATGAGCGCGTTGAGGCCGGGGTCATTGGAGGCGCCGGCCGTAGGGATGTTGGCCGACTGCTTGGCTTCCATCTGAGCCAGCCTCCTTTCCAGCTGGGCGATGACCTCGTCCCGAGGGTCCCTGGCGGCCGCAGCGGCGCCCGGCTGGTTCCTCATGCGCTCGTTGTGAGCCGCGTTGATCTGGTGACGCACGTCATCCTCGTGCAACTTTCCCTTGCCCTTGTCCGGGCGGGGCTGGTCCGCTGTCCGGGACACAGACCCCAAGCTTTCCCTTGGCGAGCCAGGACGAGGATCACCAATCCGTCCCGCCATCCTCTCCGAAACCGGACGACGGCGCGTGTCACCTAGCCTATTGAAGGCAGAGGCTTTTCCACGCGCTGGGGTCTGCCCGGGCCGAAGAAGGGAAGCAGGGTGGGAGTGGGACGACGCCGTGTCCTGGGCCATTACCCCCTCATCGTTGCCTATCTGGACGGCCAACGGTTGGGGATGAGGAGGTGGAGTGACGTTCCCCCCGGTCCTTGGCAAGAGTGCGCTGAGGACGGTGGGGTTCTGAGCCAGGCTGGCGATGATGACCGACAGCGCGGCCTGGACCTGTGGATCCACGGACGGAGAGGCCGCGGCCATAGGCTGGGCCGGGGCGTGGTCCGTCTTCCCAACTCGTTTCTTGTCCAGGCCGAGGCGGGCGTCGGGGACTCCGCCGTTGAGTTGGTTGCGGAGGTCCGTCGTGAGGTTGAAGGCCTCCTGGAAGAGGTCCCCTCCGCCGGCCTGGTCGGCCGTGGCGTCCTCATCGTGCTCCCTGGGCTCTTGGTCCTCAGGGATGACTTTGCTGACGAGGTTGCGGTTTGACTTAGTTCTCCCCATGATCAGTGGTTAGCTGTGCTTGGTAGCGACGAAGGGTGCTAACTTGATTGTTCTAGCTCTCAACGAGAGCACCAAATGATAGAGTATATCTAGAGAGAAGTGAGAGCTAGAGAGAGAAGTGCAATAATATGCTTCAATAGAATGAATTTGTAACCCCTATAACTACTCCCAAGGGGAGTATTTATAGAGAAAATACGGGCTGGGCTCCCAAGCCTTGGGCTTGGGAGGCCCATTTATAACTGGACCGCTACTGGGCCGAATACAAAGCCGCTAATGGGCTGTACAAATAAATAAGTGCAAAATCCGGTTCTGGGAGGTCCTCGTGGCCGACGAGGGCGTGGCCGATGAGGGCACGGCCGACGAGGGCGCGGTCGACGAGGGCACCCGGGTTCCTTGGGCTCAGGACCATAATATGAGTTGGCCCCTTTTCGGCCGACGGGGCGTCTTGGCCGACGAGGGCTCCACTCTGTGTCTTGTGCTTTCTGTTCTTCCGAGTATGTGGGTCCGGGGGCTCAGACCCATATACTCCATCATGTCCCTCAGGGGTTTGACTTTAGGACGGCGATTTCCCTTTATAATTATGGGGAGACTAGCACCTCATTTATTTTCTGCTACTTCTTATTCATTGTGTTTATTGCTAGCTTTCTCTCTCTAGGATTTCTTCAAGTTTCTTTTCTGAGGTATTTACTCCTTTCCACCTTGTATATGCCCAGTTACTTTTCTTTTGATGAGGAGGACATGGGTCTGATTCATCATTCTTCAAGGGGAAAGGCTAGCCCGAGCGGCCAAATACCTACTACTCCTACTCAATCCTCGGATTCTCCAACTAATTCCCCCATTCCTCTGGAAGCCGAACAGTCCCTCCCCGATGATGGATGTCTCGAGGGAGGAGACCTTCAAAATTATAAGCGTGGAATGCCCGAGCGACCCCCTCGCGTCCCACTTAATTTTTACTACATTCGGAAGCAACGTCAGCGTCTTCCCTCGGATGCCGACCGACAATTGGCCCTACTTTTACCACCACCTAGGCAATTTTATAGTGGCTTCATTCAACATCCGATGAGGCACCGCCCGGGTCATGTCTTGGTACATCTGGATGCTTTGGTGGCCGATCTTCACTTCCCTTTGCATCCGTTCATCGTAGATTTCTTATGCCGGCTCTCGGTGCTTCCGGCTCAGTTCGTTCCCAGCAGTTATCGCATTCTCACCGGATTCATCATTCGGTGTCATGATTTGGGGATCCCTCCGAATGTAGACCTATTCTTATACCATTATAAATATGAGCCATACTGGACCACTGGGTATTTGCGGCTGACCGCTCGGCCCTACCATCAACTTTTCACGGAGAATCCCACACCCCCGAGAAATGGCAGGAACGGTTGTTATTCGTTCATGTGGGCGCAAAACTCCCATTCCCTGATCATGCGGTTCTACAAAGCCAGGCTGAGTCACTGCGTCTGTCGGGCTCTAAAAACATTCGGGCTTGTGTTACGCCTGCCAAAATGCTTGCTGCCGGCATTGATACTTCCCATCATCTTTTGCCGTTCGGCGTATTTGTTTGTGCCAAACTGACCATGTGTTTACCTTGCAGGTGTGACTCGTCCGAGATGAAATGCAGGGTCCTTCATCTGGTCCCCCCCCCCCCCGGTCGGGAAGGAAAAAGGAAAACTTACCCTAAATAGTGGTAAGCCCGCCCAGCAATCTCAGTTACGAGGTACCGCAGAAACGACCCGGAAGAGATCCCGTCCGGATGATGTGGTGGACTTGACCGGTTCTGATCCGGTTCAGCCAAGAATGGGTGCTCCTCCTTCCTCTTCCAGCAAGATCGTGTTTGCTACCACAAATGCCAATACTTTCGATCGGCTGGAATTCTCTTGTATGAGCCCCCTTTCCGAGGGTAAGACATTGTCCGGGCAATCGCCACTTCCCTTTGGTGCAGCTTGGCTCTAGAGGTTGCCCCTAGTTTCACCCACCTGACTCACTGGCAGGATCTGATCGAGGCAGGCCATCTGGAAAATATCAAGGTATTTCCTATCTCCTGGTTCTATTTATCTTTATACAATTTTATTCCCATTTCTCATATTATGACTCCTCCCCTAGGCCGGGGTCTACTATCACAAGGCCTTTCTTGCTGCCGGTCGGGATATGGCACACATGGCCCGAGAACAGGATGAGGCCCAGACCCTTATTGCGGCTGCTTGCAAAATGGCTGCCGATCTGCAAGATTGTGCAACAAAAGGGAACAAGGCTGCAGCCGAGCTTGCTGAGAGTGAGCAGAGGGTCCAACGGCGTGATCGGGAGATCAGCTTCCTCAAAGCCAAACTTAAGGCTGTTGAAGATGCCGGGATCAAAGTCCGAATGGCCAACGAGAAGAATAGCTAGCCCTACCACCTTGTCTGTTGATGCTTCCAAGCTTACGCAACAGGAGGTTATTGATTTCCAGCGAGGTAAGGGTCTGAACATCGCGCTGGAAAACATCGCTCTGGAGTTTCTCACTCCACATCTCAGTCAGTTCCTTCGGACCAGTGAATATCCCTTAAAAGTTGGGATAAAAATCCCCGACAAGACTCCCGAGGGAAAGCGTTTGTGGAGGCCCTTGCTAATGATACGCTTATTCAGAGCATGGACATCATCGTCGATCAGAATATCGATCTGATCATGAGGCATTTCCCAAAGTCGTTCAATCCTGAGGTTCTGGGCTTCTCCAAGTATTTTATAACAGTTTCAAACAGGTTATGGAAGAGCGCTGTGACACTTGAGATTTAATTTAAATGGATTAATAGTACTACTCATACCAACAAGGTGCATCTCCTTTTAAGGGAGCTCATCAGCTAAGAACTCCAAAGTTAAGCGTGCTTGCACGGGAGTAGTCCCAGGATGGGTGACCCCTGGGATGTTTCTCAGGGCGCGCACGAGTGAGGACAAAGTGTGTGGTAAAGGCTCGTGGTGGTTTGTGAGGACAATACTAGAGGTCAGAAGTAACTACCTCGGGGCCTGCGGGGCCGTGGTGTTACAAATGGTATCAGAGCAACCCTGCGACAGTTTGCTTATCCGTGGGATATCGGGTGGGCACTTAGCAGGGGAAAAGATTCTGGGATATGATTGAGATTGGTTTATGGGCGTAACGAGGACGTTGCGTTCCTAAGTGAGGGTGATTGTAACACTTGAGATTTAATTTAAATGGATTAATAGTACTACTCATACCAACAAGGTGCATCTCTTTTTAAGGGAGCTCATCAGCTAAGAACTCCAAAGTTAAGCGTGCTTGCACGGGAGTAGTCCCAGGATGGGTGACCCCTGGGATGTTTCTCAGGGCGCGCACGAGTGAGGACAAAGTGCGCGGTAAAGGCTAGTGGTGGTTTGTGAGGACAGTACTAGAGGTCAGAAGTAACTACCACGGGGCCTGCGGGGCCGGAGTGTTACAAGCACGCCGAACAAGCCAAGGATACAATAGGCGGTGGTGAGTCTAGCTCCAAGCCATATTCTTCTAAGGCCGATCTAGTTTGGCACCTTTCTTGTATTGCTCTATTTTTACATTCTTTGTATCTCCCGGATGGCAGCTCCGATGAGTAAAGATTCCATTTTTCTGTTTGTGCAAGTTCATTTTAATTGTCTTATGTTCTTCCGATCATGTCCTTTGTTTAGTTGTGCCCGTTATTGCAACTATATGCCGATCGGGCGATACCTGTCATCTTCCAAACCATAGTTTCGATTCCACCGTTCGGTTTTTCCGATAAGGATCGTCCATACTGCTGGTTGAGATGTCCTCATTTCCAAGCTAACACGTAAGCTTCCCCGTTCGGTCGTCCGGAACGGTTCATTCATTCGTGGAGCATAAATAGCATCTTGTCTCCAAAATCAGAGCTCGGATTCCACCATTCGATCTAGTCATCGTGGGTCGTTGGCCCTCCAAACTAGTCATCATGGTTCGTCGAAGCTAATGATTGAGACAAGATTTTAAACCATAGTTTCGATTCCCCTATCCGATCCATCCGGTTTTGACCAGTCTGTTCGAACGGATCGTCCATGCTGCTGGTTTCACACCAAGGCCAAAACTTTGTTTAAATGGTGGCTCTTCTCCAGACTGTGGTGAGATTCCTCGTTCGGTTCTCCAGAACGATTCACCCATACTTGCGGTCGAGATGAGGCTTTTAGCCATAGTTTTGATTTCCCCATTCGATCCATCCGGTTTTGACCAGTCTATTCGAACAGTTCGTCTGTACTTGTGGCCGCAAGAAGTTATGTCTCCCTCTTTCTCTTTTTTTAAGAGGTGGCAACAATCATTTTTATTGATAGAATTTACGTATATGCTCAACGTTCCAGGTGCCTACCGAACGACCCTCAGTTGTCCTAAGGCCGAACGTCCCTGTTGCGTACTTTTTCGAAACTTGATAGGGGCCTTCCCAATTCTTCGCTAGCTTCCCGCTCTCGAGCGGCTTGCTTTTCTCCTTTTTCCTGAGAACAAGATCTCCCACTTCTATCGATCGGATCATGACCTGCTTGTCAAAGTATCTATGGGTTGCTCGTTGATACTCTTCCATTCTTCTTGTGGCCAAGTCACTTCTTTCTTCAATGAAATGCAGTTCTGCCCGCAAGGTATCTTCGTTACGTTCGGGATCAAAATGGATTGTTCGGTACGTGGGTACCAGAACTTCCGTTGGGACCTTTGCCTGGAACCCGTATGATAGAGCGAACGACGTTTCCCCAGTAACTGTCCTGGGGGTCGTTCGGTAAGTCCATAATATGTAGTTTAGTTGATGAGGCCATGAAGAGGAGAATTCTTCGAGTTTCTCTTTCATCCCGTCCATGATTGGTCTATTCATATTTTTCACCTGGCCGTTCACCTGGGGGTAGACCACTGATGCCTTAGAATGCTTGATGCCCCATTTGGTCAGGTACTTCTCAAAGCTCTTGCTCACGAACTGCCTGCCATTGTCGGTGATGATCTGCTCCGGAAGGCCGAATCGGCAAATGAGTTCTGCCAGACAAACTTTTGGCACTGAAAGTACGTGATGCGGGCCAAAGGTTCGGCCTCCACCCATTTGGTGAAGTAGTCAATCCCCACAACGATGTACTTCTTCCTCGCAGGTGTTGTAGGTAGGGGCTCTAGCAAGTCGATCCCCCACCTAGCGTATGGCAATGTTGTAGTCATTGGTGTATAAAAACTTGCCGGTCGTTCGGGCACTGGGGCATATTGCTGGCAGGTTTTACACTTCCTTGTATGCTCAAAACAGGCCTGCTAAATGGTTGGCCAGTAATAACCTTGCAAGACGATTTTTCTTGCAAGAGTTTTCAGACCTTGATGGCTCGAACAGATTCCTTGGTGAATTTCCTCCATTACCGCTGCCGCAAGACCGGGCGGGAGACACTTTTGGTACGGTCCCCCGAACGTCTTTTTGTACAATTGTCCATCTACTAGTTCAAACATGGGGCCCTCCTCTGGATGCATTTGGCATTATATGTCGAGTTCTGTTCTGTTGGGAGGGATCCATCCTTCAGGTAGTTGGTCATGTCTATGACCCAACTAGGAACAACGTAGGATATAGCCTCCACCTGAAGGGCCATTATATTGTAGCCGGTGTTGCTAACATCTCCCGATGGGCAAACCGCTGGATGTGTGCACGGATAAGCTGAGCCTGATCGTTCAATTCAACATTCTCAAGTTTTGATAGAATATCTGCCTCTGCATTCTCTATTCTGGAAACTTGATTGAGCACCACCTGTTCAAACTTGCTGGTCTGTTCCATGACCAGCTCCTTGTAAGCCTTCATTCTTTCTTCCTTTGCCTCGGCAGTACCATTCACCTGGCCAACCACTAGCTGGCTATCCGAGCGGAATTTCAACCGGTCGGCACCCAGAGCTTTGGCATATTTCAGACCTGCAATAAGTGCCTCATACTCGACCTCATTATTAGTCACTTTAAAATCAAAATGAATGGAGCGATATGCCTTAAACCCCTCAGGTGACATGATGACAGCTCCACCTCCACAGCCTTTGGAACTAGATGCTCCATCAACGTACATTTCCCACCAATTATCCATGGTATCCTGGTTCGATCCATCCTCCATGGGCCGAGCAGTGCATTCTGCAATGAAACCCGCCAGTGCCTGACCCTTGATGGTTGGTCTAAGTTTGAATTTTACATGATACTGTCCGATCAGGAGGGACCACTTAGTGATGCGCCCACTAGCCATCAGATTCCTCAGGATGGTGGCGAGCGGATGAGTTGTAAAATCAGTTACCGGATGGGCCTGAAAGTACGGTGTCAGACGTTTGATAGCAGATATCAAGGCCAGAATGGTTTTCTCCATCAAGGCGTACCATGTTTCAGGGCCGTTCAGGTTCTTGCTGACAAAATATATCGGCCGATGAACCCCCTCAATCTCCTTCAACAATACCGAACTGACAGTAAGATCGGCGACTACGAGATACATATACAAATGCTGTTCTGGATCAGCCTTGGTTAGGACCAGGGGAGAAGACATGTAGGTCTTCAAATCTTCAAAGGTTGTTTGACACTCTGTTGTCCACTCGAACGGGTTGGCCTTTTTCATGATCTGAAAAAATGGTATTGATCAATCGGCCAGTTTGGAGAGGAACCTGCTCAATGCTATTAGACAACCGGTTAACCTCTGAACCTCCTTTAGGTTCCTGAGTGCTTCCATGTCCATTATTGCCTTGATTTTTTCAGGATCAGGTTCAATCCCCCGTTCGCTCATCATGTATCCCAATAATTTGCCTCCGTTAACTGCGAAGGCACACTTCTTGGGATTTAGTCTCATGTTGGCCTTCCTCATGATTCTGAAGACTTCCTCCATGCCCCGAATGTGATCCTCCTTCCTCCTGCTTTTGATCAGGATGTCATCCACATAAGATTCCATGGTGAACCCCGACACTTCTTTGAACATCATTCTGATCATTCTCTGGAATGTGGTCATAGCATTCTTAAACCCGAACAGCATTACAATGTAGCAAAATACCCCGTCCGAGGTGACTAATGTTGTTTTCTTTGCATCATCTGGGTGCATAAAGTTCTGATGATACCCTCGAAAGGCATCCATGAAGTTCAGCAATTCACACCCGGCAGTTTCATCAACTAATAAATCAATTTGGGGCACCGGATAAGGATCCATGGGGTAGGCCTTGTTCAGATCAGAGTAATCAACGTACATCCTCCAAGTTGGCCCCTTTGGGGTGAGGACTACATTAGACAACCACTCCACGTGGATCACTGTAACACTTGAGATTTAATTTAAACGGGTTAATAGTACTACTCATACCAACAGAGGTGCATCTCCTTTTAAGGAAGCTCATCACCCAAGAACTCCAAAGTTAAGCGTGCTTGCACGAGAGTAGTCTTGGGATGGGTGACCCCCTGGGAAGTTTCTCGGGGCGCGCACGAGTGAGGACAAAGTGCGCAGAAAAGGCTAGTGGCGGTTTGTGAGGACAGTACTAGAGGTCTGGAGTAACTACCTCGGGGCCTACGGGGCCGGGGTGTTACAAGTGGTATCAGAGCAACCCTGCGACAGTGTGCTGATCCGTTGGATATCGGGCGGGCACTTAGCAGGGGAAAAGATTCTGGGATATGATTGAGATTGGTTTATGGGCGCAACGAGGACGTTGCGTTCCTAAGTGGGGGTGATTGTAACACTTGAGATTTAATTTAAACGGGTTAATAGTACTACTCATACCAACAGAGGTGCATCTCCTTTTAAGGAAGCTCGTCACCCAAGAACTCCAAAGTTAAGCGTGCTTGCACGAGAGTAGTCTTGGGATGGGTGACCCCCTGGGAAGTTTCTCGGGGCGCGCACGAGTGAGGACAAAGTGCGCAGAAAAGGCTAGTGGCGGTTTGTGAGGACAGTACTAGAGGTCTGGAGTAACTACCTCGGGGCCTACGGGGCCGGGGTGTTACAATCACTGGCCTGATGTGCTTGATTTTCAGCAGTGTGGCCACCTCCCGCTCGGTGAAATCTCACCGTTCGTCCACCTGGTATTATTTCTTCTGTTGGACCGGTTTAACATCCGGCCGAACGGCTAACTCATGACAAATAATCTTCGGGTCAATGCCCAACATATCTTCTGGTCCTCTGGAGAACATGACCTAGATATCCTTCAGTACTGCAATCACCTCTTCCAAAATCTCAAGCCCCAAATCCACTCCAATTGCAATCTGCCGATCGGAGGGCGAGTCAAGCTCAACATATTCCAACAAGGTGGCTGGCTCAGGGCATGCGATAAATTCCTTCCGGCGGGTTTCCTCCATTATGTTGTTCACCCACAGGTCCCGGTCATTTATCCTCTTCATCGCCTCCCTGTAACAGCTTCGGGTTGTAACCGGATCTGTTTAGGCTACTCAAACTCCAGTGTCAGTTGGGAATTTGATGCAAGAGTGCCGGACTGAAGCAATTGCCTCCAAATCTTCTAACCCGTGTCGGCCTAATATGGCATTGTGGACGCATTCAATGCTCACCACCACAAATGTCATCTCGACTGCCGCCCGGTGTCCCTCATCTCCAATCTCGACCAGAAGCGAGATAGTCCCTTCTGTGTCGATACAATTCCCTGTAAAACTCGCCAGTGGAGTTTTCAGGGGTGTCAGCTGGTCTCTCTTCAGCTTCATTATCTCGAACGTCCGCAAGTACACAACGTTCACACTCCTCCCTGTATCCACCAGCACTCGGCGGATAAGGGCATTATCAATACACATACTCAGCACCAACTCGTCCCTGTGCGGACTTGGTTATGCTGACTGATCCGCAAGACCGAACGTGATTGGTTCGATCCTGCCCTTCTTCTGAGGCGGATCGGAGATGGAAGCCACAAGTAGGCTCCGTTCGAACTTCTTCCATTCGGCTGCCGTGTCCCCGATTTCTCCACCTCCAAAGATAACCTTCACCCTCCATCCTGGGCTTCTTCCCTGGATTCTCCGATCCTTCAACCTCCTCTCTGGGCGGTATATATACATCATTCCGCGTTTGAGCATCTCACTGATCGTCCCTCCTCCAGCTTTTGGGTTTTTTGACTGGCTTTTGGATGGGACCTGTGGCATTCAGGTCCCTGTTCACATACTTCCCCAAGTGACCCTGCTGGATCAGTTCCTCGATGGCTATCTGAAGCGCCCAACAAGTGTTGGTAGCATGCCCTTTCCTCTTGTGGTCTTGACAATAAGCGTCCTCACCCCCACACGGTCCCTTGTATCTGTTGGAGGAGGGATGACGTTCTTCTCATTATGAAAGATGGTTGCAATGGAAATGACGAGCGGGGTGAAGCGTTTCATTTTTGTAGGGGGTCCGGCCGCTGGGATAGGACCCAGTCGATCGATCAATTTCATTGGTGCAGAAGGTGTAGCCACCTTATCCCTAATCATAATTTCTTCCTCAAGTGCGGCATGCTTCCGGGCCCTATCCAGCACTTCAATACATGCCGTCCCTGGGTTCTTCTTCAGGTCCCTGTAAAGTTCCCCAGTCTGTAGGGCATCGGTGGAGAGGGTGATTGTTGTATCCTCCGTCATACATGGGGATCTCCCACCCCATCATATGTCTGACCGGTCGACGGTCTGGCATCCCTCTGAATTTCAGCATTCATTATTTCTTTGGTGAAGGGGGAAGTGATCCCGACCCGTTCCGGGGTGGGTTGTAGGGGTGTTGTGTTCATCTGCTCTCTCGATTCAGTCATTTGCCTCCTCATTTCGGTCATTTCCTCCTCATGAGCCGTTCGGGGAGGTGGTGGTGGAGTTCTTAGATCCACCAATTCTGGGGTTCTCTCTGGTGGAGGTACATTCCAATTCTGACGTCTTCGTAAGACCCTACTGCCATCACGTTCTTCATAATGGAATCAGGGGCCAACTGGCGTAACCCCTCTGGCTTGGGACCCGATCGGGGTGTGGTCACTATAAGTGTGTTGCGTGTCCCTATTTTCATGAGCCCTTCGGTGATCTCCCCAATGGGCCCGTGAATGGACAGAAGCCCTTGTTGTTTCTATATAAGTGATTTCCTCATCAAATGACTGCATCCGTCGGAGTGGAGGCGGGGGCGTGTACGTGGTTTCCGCTGTGTAGCTGGATTGCCCCCCATCCTGCTCATCCGCCATCTGCTGCATCACCTTGGCTAGATCTCACATGGCATGGGGGTTTCTCCTGAGTGCTTCGGGATAAAGAAGTCCCCATCAAACTGTTGGTAGGACGCCTCGCTGGATCGTCCCTAGACAGTCCAGCTCCCTGGTGTCCTACAGTCCTCGCGTCTCTCCGAACTTCCATCCATGTGATGGGAGGTGATTTTGACCATTTTGTAGGTAGGTTTTTTCCTTAGTTAAGTGGTTGTTTTGAAACTTTTTGTCCTAGTTTCCCACAGACAGCGCCAGTGTTGAGGTTAAGTCCCGAATGACCCGAAAGTCCAACATTAACCTTGAATCTAAGGTAAAATTGCTACAGTAACGTGTATAAAAGAAATATAAAAATTGACAGATTCACGCAAACAGTCTTGCTTATATTAACACAGTAATAACGATTACACAAAAATGGTCGAACGGTAGTTACAGTCCAAAGGCTAATACAAGAGCTAGAATACAATATAAGCTTGTGAGTAAATGAATGCTCAATCTTACAATGAATTAAATATTGTTATTTATAATATATGAAGGTATATGGGGGGGTATGTGGTGCTCTAACATGATCGGTTGACTCTCATGCCACTTGAGGCCTCCATGATCTAGTATTAATTGCAGTCGGTCACTTGAGCAACTCTCGGTTCGAGATTAAATTACAGGTATATATAGTTTTTAACGTTCATCAAGAAGAAGTATAGCAAATTGAGTTGAAACTAATTTGATGCAAATGTAGGATTACCCGTATATATAGCCAATTATGGAGTGTACACAAAATGTGTACCACTGTACCATAAATTTTGTTTTACGAATTATTCTCTGAAAGAGCCATATTTCATTTTACGACATTCATTTATTACGGAATATAATAAATCACAACGCGGTTTGTCCAACTACCAATCATAATCTACACCACAACGACAGATAATAAAGAATGTTAAACTGTGGTATGGGCCAGGCTCAAAGCGTACCAGCGCTCATCTACACATTAATCTGGCCCACTAATTTTCTCAAGCCGGATATCGAGACCCGTACAATATGAAGCACACAACCCGATACCCGGACATCAGGGATGAAAGACCCAGGAAAATGAACCCGGCAAATCCTAACCCGATCGAGATGTACGATTGGATGCAAAACGCATTCTCCTCCGTACACGTCTCACTGTTCGCCAACGTCCGGCCAAACGCCGCTCCCGCCGCTCCCGCCGACAGCAGCATGTACGCGAAAACCTACACAAAGCAAAAAACACGACGGCGTACTCGCTATGTTCACATTTGCTTCCATTCGGAAATGGAACTCTGCCTAATTAGGTCTAAGAACAAGGAGAACCTGATCGTGGCCGAAATCGAACCACACTTGGACTGGTTCGGGAAAGACGGTCGCGTCTCTAGAAATCTCCCACACTGAAGCTCCGACTTCGAAGAGAGAATATAAGCCCACAATTCCATTCGCAACCGCCACAAACCTGAGTACGCGCAGTTGAATCAGTCGAAATTCAAAATCCCCCCCAAATTTTAGATGCGAATTCTACCTGAATGCGCCGAAGTTGTGCCAACTGGGAGAGCCGGATCCGTGAGAATTGGAGAACATGAAAATGGCGGCGGCGAGGGAGAAGCAGAAGGCGCCGAACCGGAAGACGAGCATGATGAGGTTGACGCGGCGAAGCTTCTGAACGGAGACCGTAGAGAACTGGGGGTGGACTCTCGGCATCGGCGATGCGGCGCCGTTGCTGTTGTTCGGGTGCTGAATGGACGCCATTCTCTCTTCACGGGTTGCGGAATCGGAGTAGAGAGAGAAGGGGAGGGAGGGACATGATAGAGAAAAGCTTATGAGAGTGAGTTTTTTTGTAATGGAAGAAATTGATTTTGTTGAGAGAATGAAGAAGATGCGGGCTTTCCAAATTTCATTCCCACTCCGACATAGGTTGAAAATTGTACTAAAATCATAATAATTCTCCCTTCTTTTTCCATTGTGAATCATGAATCTTAGTAAGTATTATGTGTGGAAGAATTATGCAGAAGTAGAAATGTTAAGAATAGTTAAAAAAATTGAGAACCACAATTTCTTCGCAAAAAATTGAAAATGAAAGATTATTTTGAAACGGACGAAAAAATTTTTGAAAGATAATTTATGGATGGAGGGAGTACATGGATTTCACACTGATTTCAAAAAAATAGAAGTAAAGATTATTTTATAATTGTAACACTCAAAAAGCAAAATAGAAAGTAAAATATGTCTAGAAAACATAAAGAATGAAATGATGAGAGATAAATTGAGAAAGTTCAAAATCAATAAAACTCATTTTAGAAAATTGTTTATATTTTTTGATAACTCAAGAGAAATACAAAGTATATCTTACAAAATCAGACACAACAAGTAAAGAGCGGATATAAATATTCAAAAATGCTACCGATACTTTATTGTTAAGCCTCTAAAATTTTAGTGAAACAATTAGTATTGAACTCAACATCACATAGCAAATTAATCTTGATGTAAATTGCAACGAGATAGAGGGAGGTTATGAGAAATAATGAATGATTACTAATAATCACGAATCACATGTGATGATTGTCTCATGCATTGAGGATTAGTGAGACAACGACTTTGATACTACAAAATTAAGGGAGTAAAAATATTATTTCTTCAGTCACACAAAGGGCGTATGTTAGGGGCATCTTTAACACATTGCCTCATAGTGTATTATATTTTGTCTAAGCATTTATTTAAAAAAGTATTTATATCTGACACCGTCTAATTTTTACACTTGTCACACACTATATACCAAATAGGGTTGGGCAAAAGACCTGTCTCCTGTTCTGGAACGTCCCGGATCCTATGAAATTGTCCTGATATATTTGAAACGAATTATCTTTGTCTCATACCGATCCGAAACCGTTTCAAAACAAAACGGGACTAGGATAGGTAAAATTTATCCATTTCCATCAAATGACTGAACTACTATGTACTCCATATATTTAATCTATCAAAAAGAAATTAAACTCACTTTTACTCTCAAAAGTTTCACTTCTCAGTTCTCATAATACTACATATTATATTAGCTGTTTCATTTAGTAAATTTCTTGATAGTATTGTGTTTGATATGATGGAGTTTTTTTTTGCTACACCTTTTTGTTTCTTACAGTTATCCTGTTAAGCTACAATCTATTTTGTTGTGTTGATTTTTTTTGGCAAATTTCATGATTTGTGTCGTGGTTTTTTTTGTCATAAAGTTTTGTTTGTATTATTATATTTTTTTTTTGCAAATCGTTTTGATTTGTTGTTTGGTTTTGCATTTTTTTTCACTATAGTTTTTTGGGATATTCCGAACCCAACACCGGTTAAGAGAGACAACAGCATGACAATGTCTTGTCTCATCCCGTTCCAAACAGTTATTCTAAACTGGGTTCAGTGTCGGGACAATCCAATTCTCGTTCCGTCCCGGACAGTGTCCACCCCCTAATAATACCAAATTAGGTGGAAAGATAGCAAGGGTTGGCACTTAGTGCATGTTTGATATGAATGCATAATTCCCTACTTTCTAGCTTTTGTATTATTAAAAAAGTCTTTAACATGTTCTAGTTGTGTGTTTGACATGACAGTTTTTAATAGTTTTTTTCAAAATTAAAGATTTATTTGAGAAGCAACAGTGAATAACATCTGATAATGATATTTAGCTTTTAGTATTAATTAGTTACAACAACTTGTATATCAAATGGAACTAAAGTATTCAGTTAGCTTTTTATCTTTTTTTTTCTAGCATTTTATTAAACAACTACTGCCTTTCTCTTTACAGAGTAAATCTTTTCAGTCATTAAAAGCTACTCCCTCTCTTCCGCTAAGATTGTCTCATTTTTCCTTTTCGACAAATCCCATTAAGATAGTCCAATATATAATTTGGTAATGTTTTTGCTGCTCTAATTCATTCTTACATTATTCTCTGTTTATCTTTTTATTATCAATCACGTAACTCTATTTTCCTTAAAAATCACATCACTCTCTTTTGTTACAATCTTAGAGGGACAAAGATAGTAAGACTAGTAACAGTTAATGAAAAACTCACAAAATTATCTCTCTCGTCTAGTAAACTACTCGAGTCATTTCATCCTAGGTGTGTTCTCGTACAAAGATCACAAACCAGATGATATTAGATTAAACTTGAAAAGGGTTATAGTTAATTAAATAGGTGGATATAACTTTATAGAGATGACATTCCATGTAAGTTAACTTTTGAGTGACTTTATTGTATGTCAATAAATTTTGATTTAAAAGTCAAACAAGAAAATTTATTTTGGGATTGTCATATATACTTCACTTTTAGTCCTCCTTCGAGGAAAATATATACTAAGTATCTCTTAGTGGAAAAGCTTGGCCACACCAAGACGTCCATGATATGCAAATTGAGATAGGCGATGAGTGTCATTGCGATGACTCAACAGCTTCCATCATAGGATTCATAGCTATAGGGTTCACACCTTAACTCTTTCACCAATACTTAATTCAAAAGTAAAATAAATAAAAAAGAAATGTGAATACATTTAAAGGCCGGGGAAAGACAATATATTTTCTAGCTTCTGTTTTTATTTTATTTTCTATATACACTTACTTGATTTCTTATGTTAACATCATTTTTCCAGCACTTTGGGTGGTTTGATTAAATAATGGCCATCAATTCTTGCCTTTATGTATTTGGTTGTAATATAATGGTGCTACTTATCGCACATCGTTTTTTATGTGATTGTAACATATATCGAGCCCGTTTGGTGACCCTTTTTTCGGCTTATCAGGCTTATCAGCCAGCTTTTTCACCAAACACGTAACTTTTGATTTCGCGCGCTGAATTGTGTAATAAGCAGAAAAAGTAAGGTTGTAGTTACTTTTCTGGCTGTATTGACTGAAGTTACTGTAGAGGATCATTTTAGCTATTTTTTCATATAATATTTTATTTTATGTATTAATAACAAACATTTTAAATATAATTTTTTCATTAATCAGCAGAATCAGTCAATACAGCCACTTCAGCCAGGACTTCATAAATTTCAACAAAATCAGCCAATTCAGCCAATTTTTAGTGTTACCAAACGGGTTCATCATGTAGGTGGTAAAGACATTTGGTGGATGGTTATAAATTTTAAAAAATACTTGTTTTTTCTCAAAAGTAAAAAAATGCTTAACACTAAAATATTAAAAGGTTATCATTCCAAAACGAGGTGTGTTATAACTTCATTAACTTGGGTCGAGCAAGCAGTCCGCAGTTGTCTCAATAAATATCGTGTTATACGTCATTCTAACAATCAGGGCATTTGGTCTAGTGGTATGATTCTCGCTTAGGGTGCGAGAGGTCCCGAGTTCAATTCTCGGAATGCCCCTCTGCTTTTTGTTCAAATCTTTTCTGGTTTCACTCGATTATATATCTCAACAAACTAAGGCATTAGTAAGGCTGAAGTTTTATGTCAAAAAACAACTAAGGCCTTGTTTGGTAAATGGTTGTTAGCTGGTTATGTTAGCTGTTTTGACCGACTGGTTATGTTGGCTGATTATAAATAACTGTTTGGTAAAATTGGCTCTTTTGAAATGGCTGATAGAGTGTAAATTGAACCACCCAAATGAAGAAGCTGCTCCCCTTAGCTTCTTCCACAATCCATTTTTTCAGCTTTTCAAACTCAACAAGCTAATTTTAAAAGTCATTTACCAAACATTATTATTAGCTTCTTTGACTAATCAAACAGTTGAAATGGGTCAAACAAGCTAAAAGCTGACTGATAAGCCATTTGCCAAACATACCCTAAGACAAAGTATCCATCCTTATATCCACAAGAAAACGGCTTTTGTGAAGTTTTTTTTATATACTTCGTATGTTATTTTATCTTCACAAAAAATATTATATGTGAATGGGGCTCAAAAATAAAAAAGTCTTCACAAACATGAGTGAGTATAAACATCACCTTTGTTATTTTATTTCCACCTATCCATTTATTTAGTCTTACATCAAAATACCATGCTGAAATTTGCTAGTCTTGCATCAAAAAACTAAGGCAAAGTTTTATCCTTTTGAACTGAAATTTGATGGTATGGTTTGATATGATAATTGTCTGGTGTCTGTGTATTTTATAATTACGGAAGTCTGATCTGGTCTAGGATTTAAAATAGTCCAAAAGAAAACATCCTAACATGCTAATCAAACATGTCCAACTCACAAGCTATTTCGCACTATCCATTCATTTAGTCTTACATCGAAATGCCATATGCTGACTAACATGCTAATCAAACATGTTAGACACACAAGCTATTTCACACTAGCCACGTCACCTGTCAACGGAGAAACTGAATCATTACCTGGAAAATAGCTAATTTGATCAATTTTAACACTTCATGTATCTAATTGATTCACCTAAAAGTAGCAGAACTTGATTAACTTTTTCACATAAGTACAGAAACCTACCAAGCCCGTTCTTAAATAAATGCAACATGTGGAATTTTACACTGTTCACATGTTCTACTTTGACTACATTTTATTTATTAATGTATTAATAAAATATTTTTAAAAAATAGTTTTAAATTTGTTTCATCCTAAAATTTCAAAATCAGAATTTTTTAATTTTTTACTTCAAGAGAATTAATTAATTAAATATACTAATCGTAAAAATTGTGCATTGACAAACGTGAAAAGTTGACTGCATCGTTTATTTAAGAACAGAGGTAGTATTTGAAAATTTTCCCAAAATTCAATAACACAACTTTCATTCTTGCCTTATCTCATATCTACTCTCCTCTTTTTCTACACACAAATCGCCAACAATAGTTGATGGGTGAGATTGTGAGAGACTCCATTTGTCCCAATTAGGAATGCACTGGGACGGGCCGGCCCGACCCGAGCCCGGCCAGGTCCCGCCACTGTTTAGGCCAGGCCCGGTTGGGCGGTACCAGGGTTGGGGCCCGAACTGGGTATAGGGGAGGGCGAGCTACGGGTCTAGAAAATAGGTGACCAGCCCGGCCTGGCCAAGACCGGTCCGGGCTTTTTTTTTTTAATTTTTCGCAATTAATAGGCTGCTAGGCCACGAGTGGGGTTGGGTTGTTTGGGAGGTAGGGTGGGGGTCAGGTGGGGGAGGAATAAATTCGAAAAGCCATTTTTAAAAAAAAAATAAAATTTGCCAGTATCAAGCCTGTAATCTGAAATCTGGGCCTATACTGAGCCTGCAACCCGAAATCCCAGTACCACCCAATCCCGACCCGACACAGTTCACCCCTAGTTCCAACTAGGCATGGACCGGGCCTGGGTCAGGCCCGGGTCGGGCTTTGGGCGGTACTGGCCTTGGGAGTTGGAGGCCCGATACCAGCCCAGGTAGGTTCCGGGACCGGGTCGGTTCATTTTTTTTAAATTTTGTTTTTGTTATTTATTCCTACCCCACCCCCACCCCCAAACACCTCCAAACCACCCAACCCAACCCGCCTACAACCCAATCCATTCGAAAAAATTAAAAAAAAATAACCAGCCTGGACCGGTCCCGGACCGGCCGAGCCAGTTCCATGACAAGTGAGGCCCGTGACCCACCCAAAAACCTGCCCGGTTCGGGCCCAAGGCCCGGTGCCAGTGAACCGGGCCAAGCCGGTAGCGCACAATGGCGGTCCGGTTCCGGTACCGGGTCAATCCCATTCCACCCCTAGTCCCAACTCGTAATGTCATCTCATTTCCATTTTTAGATGCTCCAATTAAGTTTTCTTATTTTAGTTTAAGAAAAAATTGCGTGATTAATATTGCACATTTGTACCTCTACTTTTTCTATCAACTAAAAGCATAGAATTGTATTTGCACTTTCTCAATAAGCATGCGCAATCAAAATGTGAAGAGAATCTTGATAGGAAGAACAAAACTTCATCCGTACACATGTATATATTTTAAGTGCATATGAATGTCGAAATTATTCCACAAAAATTGGTCATCAAATTGCAAAATAAGAAAGCACATCTTGGAAGTACAAAAATATCGCCGAACAGCGGTATTTACGAGTTGAATAAACCACACCTGTTTCTGTATGAAATAATTATCATTCACCCGACCAATTTTTTGAGAACTTTCTTTAGTTGGGTGTCAAAAAAAGTTCGACATTTTTACTTAAAAGGATGTCCCAGAAACATTGAGACTTATATACCATTTCTACTTTGTGGGAAGGAGGCAGTATAAATAGCTTTGTTGTGTTTGATATCACTGATGTAAAAAATAAGACGTAAGGCGAAATGTACTTGTGTAAGTTGATAATAGGACAGAAAATACATAATACAAACCGTATTATGCATGGGGAATTGTATATCAACTCTTACATCTGAAGACTATAATTAGGTCGACAAACTAACTATGCAGAATTGCAGAAAGGAATGCATAAGCTTATAAACATTTCATGGACAAAGTTTTCGCATACAATGCTATGAAAGAAACAGATCGTCACCAGTTGGATAAAAATTGACAAACAATGCTTAGCGATTAGTTATTCCTAGCTCAATGCAGATGGAAGGAAGCCCTGTCTCCTCGAGCAAACTAAAGGCACAGAATCCATAGTAGGAATGGTACATATCTGGTAGCTCTCCTGGAGTTTTACCAAACCCACCATACTGTTGGCCAAACAAATGAATCATTTTAAGTTACAACTTTCAGCAAACGAGATTTGTCTTCAAACATGTTTTGAGAGTTGAAACACTACAAAGATCCATTTGTATCCCCGAAAATGCTAGGGGTATAAAACAAGGAAAATAAACAGGGAATTGAGGTGTTCAAACTCACTAAATCAATCTAGATGTTGTTCAAACTGATTATATATATATATAGAGAGAGAGAGAAGTTCAGGTCCGGAATTCCAGACCAGAACCTCCGTCCGGAAGCCTCCGTTTGGGCGGTTCCCGGTCGACTTTTTTTATGAAAGTTTTATGACATGTTCTTCATCAAGTCTAATTTATCCACACAAAAATCAGCTAAAAACTCAATCGGGAAGGTCGTCAAATAATTTTTGGAGGTTAACTGCGTTTTATATGTATTTTCCGGCGCAGTTAACTTCCAAATATTATTTGACGATCTTCCCTATTGAATTTTTAGCTGAACTTTTTTGTGGATAAACTAGACTTAATGAAGAACATGCCATAAAAATTTCATCAAAAATTTCCACTATGAAGGCAGCCAAACGCCACCGTCCGGACGGCGGTTCCGGTCAGGAATTCCTGACCGGAACACTACTCTCTCTCTCACTCTATATATATATATATATATATATATATATAGAAAAGATCAGATCCGAACGTTCGGACCTGAGCCTCCGTCCGAACACCGCCGTTCGGGGCGGTTCCCGGTGGAAGTTTTGAATAAATTTTTATGGTATGTTCTTCATCAAGTCTAGTTTATCCATACCAAAATTCAGCTCAAAATTCAATCGGGAAGGCCTTCAAATGATTTTTTAAAGTTGACTGTGTTTTTATATGTATAATTTGGCGCAGTCAACTTCAAAAAATCATTTGAAGGTCTTCCTGGTTGAATTTTGAGCTGAAATTTGGTATAGATAAACTAGACTTGATAAAAAACATACCATAAAAATTTCATCAAAAAGTTTTACCGGGAACCGCCCCGAACGGCGATGTTCGGACGGTGCCTCCTGTCTGAACGTTAGGACATAATAAGTTCTATGTATATATATATATATATATATATATATATATATATATATATATATGGGTTGGTTCAAGTAAAAAATGGTCTTCCCATGAAAAGTGAGAACAAATCTTGACCTTTGATCACTTGAAAATGGATGGATTAGATGAACTTTAAACACAAGAGACGGTTTCAAAAAATGTGCAAATGTTTATACTATAAAGTGCCTAGTTACTAATTAAAAGCGCACTCATGCATGCCACAAAGATTGTCAAAATTATCCAACTTGTGCACTTTTTATTTTGTACTGTATTGCACGTGTGACTATTCTGATACACATTTGTCACAATATTTTCAATAAAAGTTCTCCATAATTACAAAATGTCACCGCGTTTCCAACTTAAAAATTGATCTCTTCCATCCATTTTTTCACATCAATGACCAAGATTAGTTCTTATTTTTCACCTAGGAAGTACTTTTTATTTATACCAAACTCTAAATATATAGATGTGTTTGTGTGTGGGGGGGTCATCTGGCCATAGTTTTTTGCCCATTTGATCACACCAATTCATTTCTTTTTAATATTAACTATTAATTTCGATCTATTAGATCCTAAATTTGTTTGAAAATAGACACCCAAAACTCACTTTTAAAACTTTTCATTTCACTTCTAAAATGAAGTTACATTTTGTAAAATTTAATTTTGACATGATTTAACGGTTAAAATTTTAAAATTATCTAGATGCTAATGAAGGAAAAAATAGGATCATTGAAATCGTTACTGTCAAAAAAAGAAGTGGGCAAGAAGAATATCCGGCCTACCTATAAGTGTGTTTTTTTTTTAAGTGTGTGTATTTCAACAATATTAAGAGCCCGTTTGGTGACCCTATTTTTCAGCTTTCAGCTTATTTTTTTACCAAACACATAACTTTTGATTTCATGCGTTGAACTCTGAAATAATTAAAATGAATAAGATTGAAGTTTCTTTTCTGGGTGAATTGGCAAGAGTTATTGTAGAAGACCATTTTAGCTATTTTCATAAAAAAAATCTTTATTTTATTAACAAAATATATACTTAAGTATATGTTTTTCATAATTCAACAAATTCAGCCAATTTAGTCACTTCATCGATTTCAGCAGATTTTAGTCGATTTCAGTGTTACCAATCAGGCCAAGAAACCACTTTCACTTTCCTTATTTGGGTGTCCCAAGAAAACTTTATACTAACTCCCTCCCCAAAACCACTTTCACTTTCCTTATTTGGGTCCCAAAATGAACTTCTCATTTCCATAAAAAGTAACTATTCAATAAAAGATATCAAACTACCCTTAATTTTTACTTACTTTTTACTTGATTTGACATAAAGTAAGGTATTAGTGGAAAGTCAACTACTCAGTTTAACATTCCACTAAAATGTGCTTAAGTCAAAGTGAGAACTTGTTTCTGGGACGGAGGGAGCATATGTTAACTCTTATAAAGTTAAATCAAGTTTAATATTCCTATAGAATTTTTATGCAGGTAAACCAAACTTCAAAAAAAGCATCTATCTTAGTATCCTTTTCTCTCTCCCTACCCTTTCTAGGTTCCAAACGTAGCCTGTAGATATATTAATAAGATTTATCACCGGGCTATTTTATGGATGAGAAGTGCCAGTAATACTACCTGAGATTGACAGGCAAAAAGAAAGTTGCATATACTCTTCTTGTGAATCAGCTTCTGTGCGCCTAAGATCTTCAGGACTCCTCCAACCCTAGCACAGCAAGTGGGTATTTGTTAGGGTGAGGCCTAAAGAAATCTTTCATTGAATAAAAGCCAAATGTGGACTGACCAAAATGCATAGCAGGTATCACTGGGTTTGTTCAGTCTTCCTTGGAATCCACCATCGGGTCCCTGCCTCTGCAATCGAAATAGATATTGTAGTCAATCTGAATCTGCTACTACAACTAACTGATTTTAACTTATTGAGTGATTTAACGCTACAACAACAACAACATCCAAGCCTTAATCCCAAAAGATTTTGGGGTTGGCTAACATGAAACGATCCATGATATCGATGCCAAAAAGAGAAGACAGACAAGAAGAAAAAAAATGATAAAACGAATAAGATAAAGATAAATAAATACTATCGTATAAGAAAACAATAACATAAAAATATGAGAAAGATAAAAGATAAAAGAGCATAAAAAAGCTAGAAGATAAAAATAATAAAATGTAATACTCCCTCTGTTCCCCTCCCCTAATATTGGGACGGAAGGAAGTGGTGCGGTTTTTAAGAAAAGTAGAATTATGTGGTTGATAATAAATTGATAAAGTGAGAATAAAGTAAGAATGAATTAGAGCCACTCAAATAAATATATATATATATGGTGCGGTTCCGATAAAAACCATCCTTATCGTGCAAACTGCAAACCGTCACTTTTGACTCAATTTGATTCACTTTAAAGCTCGTCTCTTGCACTTTTTAAACTTTGGTCGAATCATTTCAAATAGAAAAAAACGGTGGCACTTTTGTAAATAAGTCAAAGTTGTATGCCTTCGTGAAAAAGTGCAATATGGAAAGCTAATAGTGCATCAGAATGGGGGAAAAGTGATCGGTTTGTAGTTTTCACGGGAAGAAAGATTTTTATTTGATCCGGAATCTATATATATATATATTAACACATGCACACACACCTTTAAGGCCCAGTCAAGAAGTAAAGGGACATCAATAAAGCACGGTGATGCCATCTTTAAGAGCAAATCATCTTCAATTAGCCCCATCAGCCGGAGAGACGCAATTGCACAATAAGTGGCCCCACCTGTGATACTAATGAACAATTACCATCCATGAGTACCCTTTGCACAATCGGATGTAGAAGACATTGTTTTTCTCAAATAAAACAGTCACAGATTTGTATGTCTTAAAAACTATGACCATTGACTTTCATTAGTAACGAGCAGCCTGCAATTGCATGTGTAAACTATACATAGCAAAGTTATATAGTCAATTTATTTTCCTTTTACTATTATAGTTATTATTGTTGTTATTAGCAAAGAGAAAGGTAAACTTCAACAAAGTAAAACTGTGGTGCACTTCAATGGACCTTTTCTGTTTAATCAACTCTTCCATTAATTAAAGCCAAGAAGGCTTGTAGGAGATAAACATAAATACAGAAGATGGAAAGTGACAAAAAGTTCAGATACAGAGAAGTGACACAATTCAATAGTGAAGAGAAGAGAGAAGTATCACTCACCATGGGCTTCTGAACCGGGATTTAAGCCAAATCCACCATCATATGACTATATCAAAAGTCAAAAGTACATAATGAGAAAGCATAAAAATACACACATAAATTATGAAGTACTATTCCTCTACGACTACATGTTCCTGATTGGATTTTGGTGGGGCAAATATGGATTTGACCAATAGATCACTTCAGCAGTTCAAATTGTTTGCTCATTTATATATTAGTATTAATTATGAATTTCAATGGTTAGGTATTTAGATCTTCTAATTATTCAAAGATAGAAACTAGAAACTCAATATATTTCCTTAATAATTTACCTAACAACTTTAATTTATCATTAAAATTTGAGTTATCTTCGGTATAATTAAATAGTTGAATGATTTCATGGTTTATGATTTCACACATGAGCAAAAAAATCTTGTTCGTTGATTTAATTATTAGCCAAAATCGAAGTGCGCCTGACAAGATTCCCATCAAGTGCGCCTTACTTGATCTATTCTTTATATGAAACTCTCTTCATAGGAAATGAATGCAGTAAAAGTGAAGCAGGCTTGCTATGCATCTTATAACTTATCAAGAAGAACAAATATGAAAAACATATAGAATGATCACACATATTAGACCTGGCAATTACATATGTACTCTTTGGCTTTCTCTCTATCCATTCCATCCCAATTTCCCAACATGGAGCTGATTGCAGCTGGTAGAATAATAATAATTTACATTTAGGATTGGATTATTAACCCAAGCTAATCAAGCTGAACTTCTCGACCAGGAGTATCTACTTACCAGCACAATATACAAATCTGAGATCTTTCTCTGCCCCGGCATGGATAGGCATATAACTGAAACATAATATGAAAAGCTTTAAATAAGTGTAAGCTTAATCTCAAATCGAAAAATAAAATGCTTATACACATCAAATGAATTACAGTCATATTAGAATGTGAAAGCATGTTCTCCTTTCAGTTTTAATGATGCAAAACTTTATAATTGTGCAAAACATCAAAATTTGGGAAAAATAGTCCAGCAGTATTGCTGCAATGAGTGTAATACCTTCCATCAGGTTGTTGAAGAGATCTCATTGATTTCAAGATGGATGTGGAGTCCATGAGCGATAAGTCATACCCTACAGTCTTCAGAATAGCAAGAGCACAGTAAGTGCTAGCCAAATGACTGCCATTAGGGATGAGACCCTGCATACAATAAGGGTGCATCTTAACTTTGAATCATATAAAGCCCTACGCACGAAACAAACTGATCAGTATATGCAATTCTAATACCTCGTAACTATTAGATTCAAACTGAGAGCTTTTAGAGCCATGAAATCCATAAAACTGTCCTGTGACGGACATAAATATTTCATGTAAACATATTTCAATTTCAATCGATCAGTCTTTTACAGAAAGAATACAGTACCGTTTTCCAGTTCAGCCTCATTGTTTGGATGAGCCTGTAAAGATAGAACCCAATTAATCACCCCTTCTTTATCAACCTGATAAAAAAAGAGGAATACATGCGATTAACATCACACTGTGCCGCTCTAGTAACGCTCATCGCTCTTTCTATGTCATCAAGTAATATCAACGACAAAAACATGAATGAAATTTAATGGGAAATGTAGAATACAAGATGAAGGCCGTCGAGTATATCAAGTCCAGAGATGGCGAAATACGCAAGAGTTAAGCGGTTGATCTCCTGAACCTGGTACTTTCCGGGCAATACCTCCAGCATCATTCGTAAGTAGCAGATGTGTCGATCTCTGTCGAAGAAATCCAAAGCAGATCCCACCTCCGAATACGATTCTGATGCATCTGAGTAAACATCGTCCTCATCCGCCATGGTTTCAGATGAAATCTCAGGAATCGGGAGATAGTGCAAGTGCAGAGTCAAGGTCCAACTTCAACTTTCAGGTTGTTAGTTGACTTTTGCCTCGAAGCAGAAAACAAAACCAGCGTCTCTTGCATTAGGAGTACATCGGTATGATAGGGTTGATATACAGGTGGTTCTGGTATGAATTAGTTCGGTCTAGCATGTTCTTTAAGTATTTTATAGATAAGGAGGTCTGATTGGATATGTTTAAATTTGGTCTAATTTGATTTATTTAAATCTGATTTAATCTGTTCTAGATTGATCTGATTTTATTTGAGACTCAAAATCATCCAAGTAAAAACATTCATAGACGAATTCATCCATCGAGACTCCAAAATGGAAGTAAGAGATTTCCAAACTCTAAATATGTGGTATTAGATAGATACTAGTTACTCCACCCGTGAGTTGCACGGGAGTGAAGTAATTACATAGCACATTGGATGAATTATATAAAAAATAAAAAAAAGTTGATAGTGAATCAAATGATTGAAAATATAAAATAAAATAAAAGGTCTTATTTGGTATGAATTAAAAAAATAATGTTCAAAGTTAAATATTAACCACTATACGATAAAATAGGTTTGCAAAGAAAATAATGTTGAAAATAATGTTCAAATACTTGTTTCTCCACGGAATTGTGAAAGAAAATTACAAATTATTATAAACTTCTTTGTATACAACGTTCAATGCAGGCTTTGATGGTTGTCCATCTTCGTTACATATCGCAAATTTAAATCCATGTGGACTTGTTACTCTCAAAATCGTCACGTACAACATAAAAATAGGCTGACTTAGGAAGATACTAACCATTCCCAATGATTGTCACTCACTCCTACTAATGATCATTGCATAGCCAATGACATATTCAAAGAAGATTTCAACTCTTACTTATGTGTGCTAATGTAGCACTCTATAAGATGTAACTAATAGGATTATCGGTTTTTCATTCCCAAAATATGACTAATTACTGTCATGTTTTGGCAATAACTGACTTTACACATGACAACATTTTTCAAACTTGGCAATAATTACTCCTATTTTAAAGCTGATGATTGACTCGGAAAAGATATTTGCGCCCCCAAAATAGCAAGTCCGCTACTTTACTCGGCCCTACCGGTCAACTCCACAGTACGCGCATTTAATGCAGCTGTCTCCCTCCTCCAACGGGAAGACAACCCTAGTATATATGATACTACACGAAGAACAACCGGATAACTTTTGCTCTCTCTACAACATCTAAACATTCAAGCTTTCTTGAGACCTCAACTTCATCTTCCTCAACAAGAAAAGCTTCAGTTGGAAAGATAATATTTTCACATCTTCATATTCCAACAAGAGCAAAGTTACCACAGTTCTTCAACACTTCAAACACTTCATATACACATCATTTGTGATGAAGCAAGTTGGAGAAACCCCTGTTTTTACAAAGAAATCTTCTTTCACAAGAAGGGCGTCCAAGTAACTGGAGTAGTGAAGTGGTTATACTTCAAGGAAGCTCAGTGAAAGGAAGCCATGAAGTGCATCCCAGGAGACATCTACACTTGAAGAAGACGTGGAGAGCTTCTTAAGTGCTAGGACTTAAGCGTTGTAATGGTTACTTACAAGCTTGGTGGAACAATGGATTAGAGGAACACGTTATTCCTTGAACCACTAAAAATCTCTGGTGTCATTTACTTACTGCTTTTAGTTCTCGTATTTACTTTAAACTGATTAACTCCAAAGACTTGGTCTCTGTGTTCAGCAGAACGTGTCTTGTGAGTTAACAGAAGGCCTACTGCCTTTGCTTCTCAGTGAGGCTAACCGGACAGAACCCCGACCAGAATACCATCCGCTGTCAGTCTGTTCAACCAATAGAACATGCTATTTTGTTAAATCTGGTACTTAGCTTAAAAAAGTTAAAAACCAGTACAGTCTATTCACCCCCCCCCCCCCCCCCTTTCTAGACTGTACCCAGTGTAACCAGGACCGACGCAGCTTCTTCTAGGTCAAATAGTGAATTGTTGCCTTCCTCCAGTTGAATGTCAAATAGCTTGTTGATGGCGTCAGCATCAATGAGAATGTCCTCTCCTTGGACATGAGAATTGATGACCTTATCCTTGTAAGAAGCGTTGAGATAGAACTCAACGATATCAATGTTGCTGTAGACTTCGTAGTTGAAGGTGATGACCTTGTTCAGTTGGCACTCATCAAGACTTTCAATAATCTTTTCCATTCTCATTTCATTTTCAGCGAATCTGGGTAATATGTCTAGTTCGCACTTCTCCCAGTCAGGACATTCTTGAGTAAAGTTGCTTTCGCTCAAGAACGCCATTGTAGAAGTTGTAGAGGTTTTGAAAGCTTTTAGAGAGAGAGAGAGCTTAATTGCAAGAGAGATAATGAGCAGTAGCGGTTTAAGTTGAAAATAATGGGTATAAGTGGATTTGGGTGAGTGGACATTTGATATGATTTGGTGGTTTCGAGGCATCATTTAATGAAATGTGGGCGGAAAGACGTTTCCTTTAAAGGAATAATTATCAGGAGTAGAAGAGTAAAAGAGGTGTTCAAGTACTTAGGTCTGCCCGTACCTTGGAAAATGATTAAGTCTGCAACCACTTCTGTTGGAGTAATCAAGTAAGGAAGAACTGTTGTTGTTAGAAAGGTTTTCTGTCCACAAGGAGGTTCTCTTTTAGAGGATTCTGGTGCAGGGATCTCTGGTCCAGATAAAGGAGTTCCGGTCCAGGGCAAAGTTTGATTCAAGCATCTCTGGGAAGGTCATCCATCATTCCCAGCTCTTCCCTTAGCTTGTTGAACCTCGTCTCACTGAGGGGTTTAGTGAGGATATCTGCTGGTTGATCTTCTGTTGGTACATGCTCCATACAGATGTCCTTCTTCTCTACATGATCTCTTATTAAGTGATGTATGATCTCAATATGCTTTGTTCTGGAGTGAAGAACTGGATTCTGGGTGATTGTAATGGCACTGGTGTTGTCACAGAGCAGCTTGATCTCATTTGCATGAATTCCATAATCCTTGAGTTGTTGCTTCATCCAGAGAAGATGAGCAGAGCAACTCCCAGCTGCAATGTATTCAACTTCAGCTGTGCTTGTTGAGATTGAGTTCTTCTTCTTGCTAAACCAGGAGACAAGTCTCCCACCTACCAATTGGCAGTGACCAGAGGTGCTTTTCCTGTCTAACCTGCAACCTGCAAAATCTGAGTCAGAGTAACCAATTAGTTCAAAGTTACCTCCCTTTGGATACCATAGGCCTGCATTTGGATTTCCTTTGATATATCTGATGATTCTTTTTGCAGCACTTAGATGGCTCTCTTTGGTCTTTGGCTGGTATTTGGCACAGATTCCAATAGAGAATGAAATATGTGGTCTGCTTGCAGTTAGATATAGAAGAGACCCAATGATCCCTCTATACATTGTTGCATCTATATCTTTTCCTTCATCATCTGGTCCAATTCACTGAGAAGTGTTCATGGGAATCTTGACTGATGCTTTTCCTTTTATCCCAAACTGCTTGATTAAGTCTGTGGTGTACTTCCATTGGTTGATAAAGACCCCTTCTGGAATCTGTTTCACTTGCAATCCTAGGAAGTAGCTTATTTCAAATTGACTCTGCATAACTTGAGAAAATTTCTTTCTCAATTCTGGATTAGTACTCCCAAATATAATGTCATCAACATATATTTGTACTAACAGAATATGATTAGCAACAGAGATCTGAAATAGAGTTTTGTCTACCTTTCCTTTAGTGAACCCATGGTTCACTAGGAAGAGGTACAATGTGTCATACCATGCTCTGGGAGCATGCTTAAGGCCACAAAGAGTCTTTCTAAGCTTGTAGACACAGGAAGATTGAGCAGGAATGATAAAACCCAGTGGTTGTTCAACATAGACTTCTTCAAGATCTCTATTCAGAAATGCACTCTTGACATCCATCTGGTAGACCTTGATGTTGTTGTAGGCAACATAGACTAGGAAGATTTTGATGGTTTCTAGTCTGGCAACTGGTACAAAGGTATCATCAAAATCAATTCCTTCTTCTTGGCAGTATCCCTTAGCTACCAACCTTGCTTTATTCCTTACAATGTTGCCTTCTTCATCAACTTTGTTTTTGAACACCCACTTGGTTCCAATAACATTCTGGTGCTTTGGCGTGGGAACAAGTTCCCACACTTTGTTCCTCGCGAATTGAGTAAGCTCCTCTTGCATTGCATTGATCCAGTCTGAATCTTATAGAGCTTCTTCCACAGTCATAGGTTCCATCTGAGATATGTAGCAATCAAACATTGCTTCTCTTCTAGTTGTGGCAGATCTGGTCTGCACACCACTTCTGATTTGTCCAATCACTTGGTTTGTTGGGTGGTCTCTTAACCAAGTTAGATCAGGTTCTGATACAACTTGTCTGGGTCTCTCTTGTTCAGCTTCAGATTCTTCATCACTATCCTTATCTTGTAGAACAGGATTTAGGATGTGAGTTGGTGGAACAAAGTTGATGACCACTTCTGGTGTGACCATTTCTGGTGTGACCATTTCTAGTGTGACCATTTCTGGTGTGACCACTTAACATGAATTGACTCTTCAACAAATATGGTTCTCTTGTTGAGTATTCTCTAGGCTTTGCTTGTGCTTGAGTAGCCTATGAATGTACCTCCATCAGCTTTCTCCTGAAATATTTTAAGATGTTCTTTTCCATTGTTGAGAATGTAGCATTTGCATCCAAAGGTGTGAAAGTAGCCAATGTTGGGTTTCTTCCTTTCCAGGTCTCATAGGGGGTCTTCTGATGAGCTTTGTGAATCATGCTCCGATTCTGGGTGTAGCATGAAGTGTTGATTGCTTCAGTCCAGTATCTGAGAGGTAGACCTGATTCAGCAATCATGGTCCTTGCAGCTTCCTTGAGAGTCATATTTCCTCTTTCTGCAACTCCATTCTGTTGTGGAGTTCTGGGTGCAGAGAGTTGATGCATGGTTCCATTCTGGTCACAGAAATCCTTTATGAAGTGGTTGACAAACTTTGTTCCTCTGTCTGATCTGATGGTCTTAACCTTCAGATTCTATTCATTCTGCAGTAGCTTCAACAGAGATGGCAGCTTCTGTAGTGCTTCATTCTTCTTTTTCAAGAAGATTGTCCATGTATATCTCGAGTAGTCATCCACCATGACTAGAGTGTATCTCTTACCACCAACACTTGGAGTCCCAACTAGTCCAAGTAAATCCATGTGGACCAGATTCAAAGGACTAGTAGAGAGGTTTCAAGCAATGAGTTTGAAGGAGTTTTTGACTTGCTTTCCTTTCTGGCATGCACTGCACAGGTTCTCCTTCTTGTACACAATGTTGGGCAGTCCATCAACAATGTGACCCCTTGCTAGTTTGCTGATTGTTTTGAAGTTCTAGTGGCTCAGCTTCTTGTGCCATTCCCAGCTGAGTTTTGAATCTCCTTTGGCTATCAGGAAAATTTCATCTTTTGCAGTAAACCAATCAACAATATAGATGTTTCTTTTTCTTCTGGCTGTCAAAACCATTTCATTTGTTGTCTCATGCTTGACATAACAATTTTCCTTTGAAAATTCAATTATGTAGCCTTTGTCACAGAACTGGCTAGCACTCAGCAGGTTGAACTTCAGCCCTTTAACGTATGAGACATCATCAATGATTATCTGGTTCTTGATCAGCTTCCCTCTTCCTTTTGTTTGACCGTCTTTATCTTGTCCATCAAAGGTGACTTTAGGTCCATTGAATCTCTGGAACTCTGTTAGGCAACTTCTGTTACCTGTCATGTGCCTGTAGCATCCATTATCAATAAACCATTCATGCTCAGAGATGGCTCCAACACACAGTTCCTGCAAAATTAAAAGAAAGATTTAGGTACCCAAGCAATGTTGGGTCCTAGGGGGTCATGAAGTCTTGACAGTTGGTACCACTTTGGTCTCATCAAATGAAACCTTGGTGGGTGGTACCCATTTTCCACCTGGTAGTCATAGTAAACTGAAGTGTGATTCTCTTTGGGCAGATGCTTGTGAGGGTCATGCTTCCTGTTTACATACTTATTCATAGCTTTTCTGGTTGGAAAGAAGTCCCATATACTATCAAGAGCAGAGGGATGGTTAGATTTGGGCTTATGAAGTTGACCAGCTAACCTTTTCTGCCTGAAGTTAACCTTCTCTTGATATCTGCTTTTGTGGTGATCATCTCTGGTAGGGTAGTCATGGGAGTGTCTGGTCGAGTTCTGTCTTTGCTTTACTGTTATTTTGAAACATTTTTCTGTTATTAGGTTTCCTGCTAGGTTCATTAGTTTTCAAAACTTGTTTTGGTTGAACCTTTATCTTTTGGTTTTCTGGTCTGATCTTCTCATGAACAACTTTTGTGCCAGATACACTAGCTTGGCAGATGGGGCTAGAAATCAGTGGCGCTATGACCTTATCTGCCTTAACAACTCTGCTGCTAGGCATTACAGAAGGCTCGCCTGATTCTGTTGAGTCATATCCAAGACCAAAACCAACGCCAACTTGTTGGTCAAGTACTAACCTTTCCATTGAAGGCTGGGCCTTGTGGAAGGTGTTGTACCTGATTTCAAGTGACTCTATTTCTGTTACTCTCTTTAGAAGAGAAACATTTTCAGCTTCTAGCTGATCTCTTGCCATAATCAGAAGATTGATTTTGATCTCAACCTCCTTTTTTGAGTCAAGGATTTCAGCCTGCAGCTTACTATTTTCTTCTTTAACAGAAGAGTAAGTGGTTTGGATGGCTTTAAACTCTTCCCAAAATTCTGTCATTGAATCAGAATTAAAAGCTTTGCCTGCTGAAGAAAAACTAGAAGTAGAGGTAGAGGATACCTCATCATCATATTGACCCATGAGGCATAGGTCTTCGGTCTCTGTATCCAGGCAACAAAATGCCTCATCTGACTCTGATTCTGAGCCGGGCTCTGTCTCAGAGAGGGGGTCCTTCTCTGGTTGCCCAGCGATGAGTGATTTCATCCTCAGGGTCGGCCATGAGGCCATTCTTCCTAGACAAGTGTCTAGGGCCCCCAAATTGTAGGGGCCTCCAATTTCAACAATAAGCCTACTAATAATATATGTGTGTATTTAATTTAAATTGTAAATTTTCAATTAGATATCAATTCCCATATGTAAATACTCGCATGAGTATGACAAGTAGCTAGGGCGGCAAGTCACGAGTGGCCTCTAACAAGCCAGTAGGCTTCACCCACAATCCCACATCCCCTTCAGCAATCAAACCACATACATCTCTAACAATTTGATTTAGTTCATTTCATCAGTGGATTTACTTATTTATTACTCACTCCAATTGTTTCATCTTTCTTTTTTAGTCTGCTCCATTAAAATGGTCTCATAACAATTTTGATATAGTTTGTGTGATTTTAAATCATTCTTATTTTATTCTTAATTTATCAATTCAATCTCAACCACACAAACCCATTTTTTTTGGAATCACATCTCCTTATGTCTTAATGTTAGTATGATGGAAGTAGTATTATTTTGAATGAAATTGTAGTATTGTGATGACTGGGAAACGAAAACGTGATTCTTGATGAGAAGAACAAACTAACAAAGGACTTGATTATAAAATCGTTTGCCGCCTCTATGAATCTATATGTATTAAAAACGAATGTCTATATGACAGTCTAGGGCCTCACTATCGCTCTAGACGGCCCTGTTCCTCCTTCCGTGCTCAAACTTCTTTTCTCCTTCCTAGCCTTGCCGCTTAGACACAATGGGGTGTGGATAGTTGATTTTGAAATGCCCAGTCTGCCTGCAGTTGTAATAGAGAAGCTATCATGTGCTTTCTGAAGACTTGGTCTTCTGAAATAGCTTTCTGATGGAGGTTGGACTTCTGCCATCCTTGGGCTTCATGAACTTTCTGAACTTCCTAGCAAAGGCAGCCATATATTCATCAGTTAAAAGAATGGAAAGGTCAAAGTCATTTACCTTATATGTGCTGGCCGTGAGGGCAGTGGTAGTTCTATCCTCAGTTTCTTCCTTTTCTTCCTCATTCATCTCGAACTCATAAGATTTGAGATCAGAGATGAGTTTCCCTGTGCTGCAGGTTCTGAGATCCTTGCTACGTCGCATGGCAGTGACCTTCATCTTCCAGGGTGAAGGTAGACCTCTGAGAACCTTCAAGTTGATCTCCTTGGGAGTCAGTTCCTTCCCAAGCTCAGAAATCTCAGCAGTAAAGGTGAACAGGCGTGCATACATCTCAGCTATGCATTCTTTGGGGAGAAGTTTGAAGTCTCCAAACTTCTTCATGGCAATAGTAAGCTTGTTATCCTTCTCCTGCTCATCACCAGCTCCAATCAGGGTGAGTGTGTAACACCTTTGCTACCTTCAAGTTGATCTCCTTGGGAGTCAGTTCCTTCCCAAGCTCAGAAATCTCAGCAGTAAGGGTGAGCAGGTGTGCATACATCTCAGCTATGCATTCTTTGGGGAGAAGTTTGAAGTCTTCAAACTTCTTCATGGCAATAGTAAGCTTGTTATCCTTCTCCTGCTCATCATCAGCTCCAGTCAGGGTGAGTGTGTAACACCTTGGCCCCCAGGACCCGATGTAGTTACTCCAGACCTCTAGTACTATCCTCACAAACCACCACGAGCCTTTAACGCGCACTTTGTCCTCACTCATGCGCGCCCGGAGAAACTTCCCAGGGGGTCACCCATCCCAAGACTATTCCTGTGCAAGCACGCTTAACTTTGGAGTTCTTGGGGTGATGAGCTCCCTTAAAAGGAGATGCACCTCTGTTGGTATGAGTAGTACTATTAATCCTCTTAAATTAATCTCGGGTATTACAATCAACCCCACTTAGGAATGCAACGTCCTTGTTGCCCCTTAAACCAATCTCAATCAAACCCCAGAATCTTGCCCCGCTAAGTGCCCGCCCGATATCCAACGGGTCAACACACTGTCGCAAGGTTACTCTGATACCACCTATAACACCCCGGCCCCCAGGACCCGAGGTAGTTACTCCAGACCTCTAGTACTGTCCTCACAAACCACCACGAGCCTTTAACATGTACTTTGTCCTCACTCATGCGCACCCTGAGAAACTTCTAAGTGGGTCATCCATCCCAAGACTACTCCCGTGCAAACACGCTTAACTTTGGATTTCTTGGGTGATGAGCTCCCTTAAAAGGAGATGCACCTCTGTTGGTATGAGTAGTACTATTAATCTCGGGTATTACAGAGTGTATCCGAGATTTCCTCAGCAGAGGTGCATTTCTTGATTTTGATGAAGTATTTATCATCTATGGCCTTTTGGATGATGTCCTTGGCAATGTTGTCAAGGTTGTACTTCCTCCTTTCTTCAGTTGACAACTTATGACATCCCTTGATGATAATCTGTGGTTGATCACCACCAGCAAGATAATCTGGGTTCACCTTTTTGAACTGAGTGAAAGGACCTGCATCAAGAACTTCCCACATCTCATCATGGAGTGCACAGAGGTGGGCTTTCATCCCTATCCTCCGGTCATCAAACTTAGTAACTGAAAACATAAGAATCTTGGAAAGTGTGTTATCCATAATAAGATATTAAAAGCAGAGGATAAGAAACAAGTGGATCTTTGTTCAGCAAGTAACCTAAAAGATTACAAGAATAAGGAGACTCTGATACCACTTGTTGGTCCTGTTTATACTAGGAACAGTCTAGAGGGGGGGGGGGGGTGAATAGACTGTTTAGGGTTTTCAAACTTTTTCTCAGAGTCACAAATGACTTATCAGAGAGGGTCTAATACTGGTGACAGAGAAGGTCGAGTTCTGATGGCAGAACTAGACCTGGCAGCGGATAAGAGTTATGTCCGGGTATCCTCTGAAAAACACTAAGGCAAATGCCTTTCTGTTAACTCTCAAAGAAGATCTGCTGAACACAGAGTCCAACTTTTGAGTTAATCAGTCAGAATCTTAAGTGCAGAAAATAAATGCGTAAAGTAAAAGACACCGGGGTTTTTATAGTGGTTCAAGGAACAATGTGTTCCTCTAGTCCACTATTCCACTAAGCTTGTAAACCAACAGTTATAACGTCTTAGTCCCTAGAACTTAAGAAGCTCTCATCGTCTTCTTCAAGCCTAGTTGCCACCTGGGATGCAGTCCTTGCTTCTTGATGGCTGGTCTCGTTTCACTAAGTCTCTTGAAGTATCCCCACTTCACTACTCCAGCTAGTTTGAGACGTCCCTTCTTTTTCAAGAAGTGTATTCAATTAAGAACTGTTTTCTCCAACGTAGATTCGTCACAAAAGATGTATAGTTGAGGCTTTAGAAGTGTTGAAGAATTGGAGGAACGATTCTCTCATGTTGGAAAGAAAAGATATGGAGTTTATAGTCTTTTCCAACGTTAAGTTGTGTTGCTCGAGATGAATGGAGGTTGAAATCTTTGCGCGTTTGAATATATGCGCTTAGAGAGATATGAATCGTTGTTTTTTCGTGTTTTTCAAAGTGTATCTTATATAATGAGAGATGTCTTCCCGTTGGAGTGTAGAGGACATCTTCATTAAATGTGGGCACTGTTGATTTGACCGGTTGATTTTCAGAAAGTAGCCGACTTGCTATTTTGGGGGTGTGAATATCTTTTCCTGGTCAATCATCAGCTTTAAATATCCCAACGAGTAAAGCTCATTAAATGAGCATTTAATGCGCATCCTGTAGCTTTTCCGTTGAGAGGCTCCTAGCCGTTAGGGAATTTCCCGTTAGTTTAACCGGCTCAGGTAGCTTGACCGAAACTGTCTAAGTGTAGAGCAGTTTTGTTACAGACATCAGAGAGCGGTTCTGTTACAGATAGCAGAGAGCAATTCTGTTGAAGTCTTGGTCTTCAATCTCTGTTGCAACTCTGGTCAAGACAGAAACCCTTGAGGTTCTCTGTTCCGTCGACAATACTAAAACATACATTTAGAAAAGTTCTAATACAAGATTTTCTAAAGGGGTACTTTAACATTCTAATTAACCTAGCATCATCAAAATCTAAATACATTTATTCCTTGCACTGTGAAAGGAAGAATGGTGCTTTAAGGGGGGGCAGACTGGCCTTGTTTTTGTGTGGAGGAACTGAGGAATTTATATGAAGTTAAAAGGAGAAGGTTGAGAATTTTTCTCAATCTGTGAAGTCATATGTAGAAGTAAGAAGAATGCTAGGAAAAAGGCAGAATTGGGGTTACAGGAATGCCCACAGAAGACTAAGTTCGTTTAATTAAATATAGATTTTCTAAAATAAATCACTTTTCAAAAGTAGAAACAAATATAAACACTCTCATAATATTTTCCCTATAAATACCCCTCTTATGGGTAGTTGTAGGGGGTTCAAAAATCATTTATTGCAAGTATTTACATCACTTCTCTCTCTAGCTCTCACTTCTCTCTAGACAATTACTCTATCAAGACTTTTAGGAAGAATCTCAAGAATCACCTTAGTTTATGCTTTATTTAAACACATGTTATCCTTAAAGGTGTATGCATACCCTCTCATGGGAATCACATGGACTAAAAGAAAATCACAAGAGAACAATGTCCATGTTTTTTGTAAACAAACTTAGAAAGATGACCAATGTTCTTTCTCCAAGGATTAAATTGAAAAGGTGTTACAAATTGCCATATCTCTGCGTTCTATCTCTAATAAACTAATAATGATTGAATAAGTGTATATGGGAAAACATTAATTTTGTGATTCACTCGTTATTCAAACAAAAGATTATGTATATCAATGGTGCATGTTCTATAAGGGGCGAGCTTTCTACAATTCAATTATCCACTTGTGCAAGACGGGTTGTTACCTAGGAATTTGGTGACCCGAAGAAAGAGAACAATGGTTGAATGGAAGCTAGATCTCATACCTTAATATTGAATATTGATGCTTCACTTGTAGGTGGTATAGTAGCATAGGGGTGATTCCTCGATCTGCTATGTTGGTCTTATGGGGGATCAACACCACCCTTTGATTCAGGGACTAACTGTCCAACCTGTTGGCACCACAATGTGGTGCAGCCCCTCATGTCCATCCACCGCTCAGTAGTGGGGCTCTGCACTGCCGTAGTGAACTGTGGGGGGTGCCCCACAAGAATCTACCTTGACTTGGGAACTACAGAGTAATGGGTTAAATAGAGGGTGTCCACTTCCTTATCGCCAATTGGTTTTAAGAAAGATATGGCTGCTATTTAACCATAGAACTCTGCAATTAAGCGAGCCCGGGGTAAGAAAGCCCAAGGATGGGTGACCCACTGGGAAGTTAGTCGAATCCGAAAAAGGGTGTATCGATCTAACAAGCTTTTCGAATCCAAAGAGGGGTGTATCGATCAAATAAGTGGTATCAGAGCAAGATCACATGTGAATCTCCCGACTGGTGCTGGGGTGATTGTTGGTCTTATGGGGGATCAGCACCACCCTTTGATTCAGGGACTAACTGCCCAACCCGTTGGCACCATGATGTGGTGCAGCCCCTCATGTCCATCCACCGCTCAGTAGTGGGGCTCTGCACTGCCGTAGTGAACTGTGGGGGGTGCCCCACAGGAATCTACCTTGACTTGGGGACTACAGAGTAATGGGTTAAATAGAGGGTGTCCACTCCTTATCACCAATTGGTTTTAAGAAAGATATGGCTGCTATTTAACCACATAACTCTGCAGTTAAGCGAGCCCGGGATAAGAAAGTCCAATGATGGGTGACCCACTGGGAAGTTAGTCGAATCCAAAAAGGGGTGTATCGATCTAACAAGCTTGTCGAATCCAAAGAGGGGTGTATCGATCCAACATGCTAACGTTCAAAACTCTTGAAAAATTGTTGCTCCAAGTAAACATATTGATTTAATCCATGTCATAATGAAATCAAATCCATGCTAAATTGGTCATGTTTACCATCCTAATGTCTCTCATATGATATATCCTTAATATAAAAAGATTAACTTCAAAATGCTTATCACATTAAGCCCTCAATCTCATTCTATCCAAACAAACCTAATGCAATTTCCAGTTAATCACATCAATCTAACATTGGTTTTAGAATTTACTTGAAAATAATACGAAAACAATTACTTTCATTTCAGAAAGAATGTGAAAACCTTGGCAATAAGGTCAAATAGTTAAGATCTTACCTTGACAATCCCACAACATTCCTTTGACCATAATTTGGGTTGCCCATAATATCTTATCCGGTTTGATAGAAACAAAAAAAGGCTGAAGAATTGTAGAAAAAACAATATCCTTGACCATCTAATAAAGAATTAGATGATGATGAAATCAGAATCGAAATTGACATCAAAACTTAACTAAAAAATGAAATCAGAAACAGGTAGGAATTACACATAATATGCAGATCTTAAACTAAGATTCCTCGTGTTTACTTATTTGTTAAGAAGATAGTAGGAATTGTGTTAATGAAAATGTTGAGTTTTTTAAATGGCTTAATAGCAATTCTCATTGTAATAAAATATATTTATAGTTCCCTTAAAATCAGATCCTATGTTATCTGTGTAACACATTAGATGAGAATAAATTGAAATAGGCTAAGAAAGAAAGTAACACAAATGGATAGTGTTTTAAATACTCTATTAATCCAGTGCAACTATGACATACTGGAGAAGACTAAAAGAGTTCGCAAATAATAAGGTTGAGGTAAATTATTGTGGTTTGATGCTTTATTTTTTTCCTTTACTTTTTTACTTTTTTCGTATTAGATTCTATCTTTGTTTCAGAAAGTAAGGCATCGAGGTGAAAATTATGCTTTCCTTATGTATATACTCCGTATAATATAACCTAAAGTGTACTTGAACATAATGCACATAGAGAGAAACTCTACCGGATTTCATGCTTAAGGGATTGAGAGCCTATTTTTGATGACTTTTGTGATAGAATGTTGCCTAATTGTGATAGAATGTTGCTTCTTTTATTGAAATTAACATTATTCTACTCAATTGCAAATGATTAATTGCACATTCTATCACAATTAGGCTTTTTAATCATTCGGAAACTCTTTTAACTATATGATCAAATTTTGTTGGACTGAATAATTTAGTGCAGGAGACAGTAATGGATATGCTACAAGAAACCATGATTCTTACAGAGGAGCCAAAATCTATATCTAAACTTATTTTTGAATCCCAAATTCGAGAAGCATACTCAGAGAAACAAAATTCTCCTACTCCAGTAGAGCGGCCCCTGCCTGTCCAGGCGTACTCGTTTTCACGGACAGATGATTCTGGTTTCACGGACGACTTTCTGGGACATGCCACAGAAAGCGAGCGTCGTCCCCCTATCTCAACTCCAGAAGAAATTAAGTAATCAAAATTCAACAGGGCGATCTGCAGGAAATCCAAGTTTGTCACCTCTGAAAATTGCTTGCTGACGGAAAACTTAAACACGCAGATCAAAATCTACAGGAAATCCCAGAAAAATAAAAGGCGGCACAACGTGACTACTAGGTCTCAGGCCAGATAATTTCCTTGGGTGTAGTTTTAGTTTTTACTTTCTCTGTATGGTTTTAATTTCTTTCTTTTATTTTCTTTTTTCATGTCTCTTTCTCTGTACTGTTTACTTTTCCTTTTCAATAAAATTCCTCTTTTCTCCAAAAAAAAATCATTCGGAAACTCACATAGATTCCGTTTAAATTAAATTTGTTTTAATGCTATTTAAACAACAAAGAAAGATCACCTAAACATTTTATGAAACACTACATATGCAATATATAGCTTGTTAGCTAGTCAAGTTTATATGGGTATGAATGGATATATGTCTCACCAATGAGAGCCAAGCATGTATGTTTTAATTGAACTTCTTTGCCTCTTATTATATGTTAGAATGTTTCATTTGTATTTAAAAGAAAAACTAACATCAGATTATAAAAGCATTTTACAAAAACAGAACTAATCTTCTGCAAATAAGTTGAGATTAACTGAGGATATGTAAAGATATAAACATAGGTAGAAATCGATGTACCTAAATGTAGGTTGAAATTAGTGAACTTTAGCCTTTTAACATGTTTAGCAGATGTTGCTTCTGTAGACAACGTTGGCAGCTGATATGGCACGGGTGAGCGGCTGAAGAAGGGAAGGCATACACATGGGAAGAAGTCAAGCATTCCCTTTAATAAGAGAAGGCAGAAGGGGTGAAGAATGAAAGTGTGGGCGTGTGGTTGAAGAAGAGAAGTTAGATTTCAACCGATTGGAAGAAGAAAAGTTAGGTTACAGTGGATTTGAACGGCGAGGGTGTTTCATCTTCCACGAGGCAGAGAAACTCCGGCGTGGTGAGGACTCTAAATACAATGAATACAATAGTGCAGAGAAGCAGTCCATCTACATAATAGTTTTCTACGGAAATAGCAAGAGATATTTCCGGCGAAGAAGAACATAAGGTGAGTCGAAGAGCTAAGCTGAGAGGAGAACTGTCATGGAAATTACATTTTAGCCCTAACCAATAAAGATAAAGATACACCTAAAAATTACTATTAATTAATGTGGATTATAATATTATATCCTTATTTAAATAATCTTATGATTTTTTGGTAACTATTTCTCCACAATGTCAGTGAAAACATTTTAGATGTAAGTCTTCTACTTGATATTCTTGCTAAAAATAAACTACAATATAAAAAGTCTGTGTAAATAAAGAGATAAAAACTTCATAATGTAATATTCTGTCTCCATATCTCACCTGCCACGTATGTACGGATGCGTATAACGTACAACCGACTGTATAGCTGGCACTGAACAGTCGGTGGCAATTCTGTATTTTTGGTGAAAATCGTGGCTTCTATTAAATTAGCATTAATGCAATTTTGGTGAGCATCAAGCCTGTTCTTTTGAGTATTAAGAGGCTAACAATAAGTTTTGTCATATACTCCCTCCGTCCCACTAACAATGGGACAAGAGGGAGTGACACACAAACTAATAAAAAATGCTTTATGTGATTGATATCGAATCGAAAAAGTAAGAATAAAGTAAAAATGATTTAGAGCCACACAAATTTTACCAAATTTGCTATGAGACAATCTTAGTTGGACGGACTGAAAAGGTAAAATGAGACAATCTTAGCGGGATGGAGGGAGTATAATTCATATCTTCTAATTTACTTTCTGTTTATTGTCTTTCTTTTATAAAATACTCTTAAATTATGTCTATAATAAATTCCAATTAATTTCGATATGTGAATCTAATGTAGTGTGATACGTTTGAAATATGCAAATGAGCATACATAACTTACAAAATGAGTATTGAAAAATCAAAAACTCATTTTTGTATGCACATTCATTTTGCACGTTATACTCATTTGAGTTTAACATACAACTCATTTCTAATGTGCTCAATATTCATTTTGTTAATAAACTGTCATTTCTAAACTTTCCTTGGTTAGGTCAAGATTAGAATAGGGTAACGTCTAGACCTCTTACTTTGTGAAAAAAGGAATGAGTGAACCAGTGACATTCATGTAATTTCCATGTTTATGTTTGTGTTTTTAATTAGTTGTGATTGATTATTACTTTGGAAATTACACACTTTTGGTGTAATAGTTTAGTTTGTAAAATATTTGCAATTTGTTTAGATTAGGTTTATTCTGAGCTCAAACAGGTCCATGATCACTCAAGGGACCGTTGGTGAACCCCAAAAGTGAAAGGAAGGTGCAAAATCACAAGACAAAATAGAAGATCCTGATTTTTGGCATATACCCGGTCGGGTATGACCTATACCCGATCGGGTACCTAGTTGAAATTTCAAACCGGATCAGATTTGGGACAAGACAACATGCAGGAAGATATTTGACCACATTCGAGTGTCATACCCGACCGGGTAACCGACGTACCCGGTCGGGTATGCCCCATTTTTTCAGCTTCCGGGAAGCCACCGAAGGTACCCGATCGGATGCCCTTGATATCCGATCGGGTACACATCCCTGCATGTTCTATTTTCCCTATAAATACACCCCTTTCCTTCACACAAAAATCACCAATTCACATATATTTCTAAGCTCAATTTAGATAAGTTCTTTCTTTATATTTTCATCATGTTTAGTCTTCAAATGAGGAGCTAAACTCTTCCATCTTGGTTTTGCTACTTTGAAGCTTAAAGAATGGTAAGTTGTGAGTTATTTTCTTTAATCTTCTTCCTGGAATATTAATTAATTCTTATTCATATTTGATATTAATATTTTGAGCATTACTTAAAGGATCAACTAATTTTGTTTCATGTATTAATTATTACTAGAATCAATCGATTAATGCGCTTGTTATTAATCCGGTTCGTTCAACGGTAGTTAACTTGGATTATTAATGTATGCGTCTCATGGTTAATAATCTATGGGGAATTAATTATATTGATTAAACCAATAAACCGCTTGTGGTGAGGTTATCAATCTCAATCGTTTTCATCTTAAGTTTATTGCTACTATTGGGTTAATATACGGCGTGTATTCTATATTGACTCGGTAGTAAGTTTTATTAATGAACGCGTCTCGTTATTAATAACTACCCTCGATGAATTGGATATACTCCTCGATTGAGTATTCGAGAGGAAGATAGTTAAAGATATAACCGGGATCGACGAACATTTCATTAAGTGGATAAAAGAAAAGCCAAGTTCTCATCTCTATTAATTAAACACATACAAGTCATTCATCTTAGTATTAATTAAATTAAATCAAATCAAACTTAAAAGCCCCCTTTGTTACTAGTTACATAAAAGAAAAATATTCCTTTCCCTGTGGATACGAACCTTACTACATTATACTACATATAAGTGTTGTATTGTATTAATTATTTTGACACACATCATGACAAAGTGCTCGTCAACCAGTCAAAAAGCGTACGTACTAGCACAATACGATAAGACTTGAGAATCTTTCGAAAGAAATGACGTTCTCGTGCCAACATGGCAAGAAAAAATCAAACATAATCTAAATTGGACTTGAAGGCTTTTGCTATTCTTGCGTTAGTCCTTCGCGTACTTCATGTATACATCAAACCACTAATGTGCAGCGAGCTAGATAGAGGATAGTTCCTATTGAATTCTTTTCTCCTAGAAGTAGCCCCAAATCACATGAAAACATTGAGCCACTGTCAGGATGTTCCAATTTAAAGTAAGGGACCTTTCCACCTTTCACCATGACATTCACAAGTCCTTTTGATTGAGAATAAGTTCAATTGTGTGTGCTACAGCATTTTGAAGATTTCCTAGTCACTCTTTTTATTTATTTTAGTCAGGGCACAAAATAGTTGTTTAGGGAAGAGTTCACTTGAGTTTTCTGTGTTTTTGTGAATATACACTTGACTACATGTGCATGCTAATGATTACTTGATATCATGTTGATGGATAATAGGGTATCCAAAGTATATAAAATGGAGAGATTGAGCTAATGAAGTGGAGAAGAAGATGATGAATAGCAAAGTGTTGTATTGATTTGTAAATTTGTGACTTAGGGTTTACAAGATCTCAAGGGGAGTATATATAGGAAAATCGGGTCTGGACCTTTAATATGTGCCTAACACACCGGGTTACATAAAAGGGCTGATAATATAAAAAGCCAATCTAGAACACCTGAATAACAATAATAATGTACAATCATAGAAATGCTCACTACTGAGCATACCTGGGCCGTTGTTCGGACCCAATAGTCATGAAACCAGGGGTCTGAGCCCATATACTCTATCAGGAGTCCCTCACTCCGTGAGGTGGGAGTACTCGAGGCAAAAGGGGGTAGAACTATGTGTTAATCTTTCATGTGTTGGTCTTCGATGCAAGTGACAATCCTCGTAAAACTTTGAATCTATGCTTTTTCGATTAGCGGAGGCGTCAAGTCCCCCGCTCCTTGAGGGTAATGTAGCAAGGTGAAGAGGAGTAGATTAGTATTGTAGTGCATGTCTCGTGATGTCTTGAATTTAGGGCCGAGGGTCGACACCTTTTGTCCACAATGGGGAGATGCCTTGTTAAAAATCTCACTAGGAAAAAGCCTTGTGGGAAAAAGTCCTAATGAGAGAAAAAGAGTACACCGGATGCCTCTAAAATGAAGTAAAAGGGTGAGCTCTTCGGCTTGGGCGTGGAGCTTCAACGGTCCTCATCTGCTGAGGGGACGACTGAGAATAATCTTCGTATGTGAGTAACCAGACATGATTTGTAGACCTAGTCATCAAATAAAGATGTCACACCCCGGACCTACCCGGACACGTCAACAACCCGCCGTACAGTACGAATAGTCAACCGCAGTCCAACACATCCATACTATACAAAGCGTCTGGAATATCATTCACACATAGTACATCCATAAACAAACATAATGTAAAACATTCATTAAAACAGCGGAAACATTATTACATGTGTTCACGCCACACTTGGAAAACTTAGGCATACAAGCCCCCAATTAATTATTCAGAAAATAATATCCATGAGCATTATTATAAGTGTTTTGAAAACAGGAACAGAGGAAGCACGAACCACGTCTTTGCTCTAAGATCCTTCCTGAAGCAAAGGGTACTGGTAGCAAGCTCAATTTCTACCTGAAACTGTGAGGTGGCCTCCACCATGAAGGAGAGGTCAGTACTTTGAAGCATTTAAAAAGTACAATGACAACTACACTGAATATAATCAATGTTTCAATTTATAAGACCCTCAAATAGAGTGATATCACAATGTATACTATAATTCATATTTGCCCCTTATTATCTTTATAATAAGTTAATCTATCAACGTGTCGGCACGCGGGCCCCTTTTTAAAAATTCCATTTCATTCATCGTTCACACGACACAACCCGTAGGCCTTATTGTTTCTACGGGACTGGCTACCACTGTCCGATACCTCATAAGGTCATCGGTTCGGATTCCAACATCCCGTCCCTAGACTCATACCCATCATCCCGTGGGAAGGTAAGGCCCTTCGGGGGTCCTATCTTATGCATTACCGCTGTCAGAGCCTAGTTAGGTCTCCGATTCGGATTCCACCCTAACCCGTGATCACGTTGCAACTCCATGCTATCCAACCCCGCTCTCTAGAGTCGGAAAGGGCCATGGTCCTTACTTATTATCATAATTCAACCGGCTATCCTCAAGGACTACCGAACACACCCGTAGGTCAATCCTATATCTAGGATCAATTTCTTATTCACTTTATCTTGGGTATCCCTTAAGGCATACCCCTAGTATAACTTAAAGTTCATACATTCCTACCTTAAAGCATCTTTTAAGACTACTTAAGGCATAACATTTCACAATCCAACCTTCAGATCAATTTTAGCAACATTTCACTTTAATGCCCGACTAGTATGTTAATACTAGTCGGATTAATTCCAACAAAAAAGGTTCTTTAATACTAGTCGGATTAATTCCAACAAACAAGGTTCTCCATTCATAGTCATATAGACAAATTCCAAACTGATTTTCCATTGAAAATACTCCCTCCGTCCCAAAAAGGTTGGCCAAAGTTGACTTTCACATGGATTAATAAAGTAAAAACTGTGTGGTTGAAATTTGTGCAGAGAAGAGAGAATTAATTTTAGCCACATATTCTTTACTTTAAATGGAAATGGCAAATCTTTTTGGGACATCCAAAAAAGGAAATTTGGCCAATCTTTTCGGGACGGAGGAAGTATCATTTATATCAATATACAAAATATCAGTTTTAATCACTCATATATTCTTATATGAAGAAAAAGTATATTTCAACATAAGTTTCATAGTTAATTCCACTATCAACTCAACATATTCACAACACATGATCATACACAATTTACTCTTAAAGTTGTATATCATGCTCTTTTTCCTTAGACAATAGTCTTCTCATTCTTAGGCATTATTAATCATTAATAATCCATAAAAACACATTTAATTACGTCAGGTAATCTCATGAAATTAACTCACTAATTATAAGCAATATAGTCAGTCATCCTCACCTCGAATGAGCTTTAAGAAGTTCTACCCTTCTCGGTTGAACTCCGTCAAAACTCCGGTGAACTCCGGTGATACTCCGGCGACAGTTAGGAACACCTTAGTCAAACTCCTAACAAGGTTTTATCATCACAAAACTCATATCAACACAAATAACCTGTAAAAGGTTATTTTCTGGTGAACCGGTCAAATGGCTTCTAAGTCCGTTCTTAGACTTAGAACTAACTTCCAACCCCTTGTTCTACACTTCTAAATATGTAGAACAATCCTAGGGGTCCTCCATAGGATATATAACTCATAAGGTATATAAGAAGTAGAGGAAAAGTTATTAGAAGGGAATCACCTTAATTCTTTACACTTTTCCTATCTTTTTCTTCTCCTAACTTCTTTCTTTTTCTTGTTTGAGCTTGGGCTCGAGTTTGGCCATGGAAGATGTAATTGCAGAGGTTTCTCTTCTCTTCTTTGTGTGCCTTGGCCGAAATTATGGAGTGGGTGGGTGAAGAGATAGACCCTTTGGCTTTTCTCTCAAAATAATGTGGGAATAGCCCCCCCATTGTACCTTTGATAGACTCCTCCCACCTCCTCCATCTCTCCAAGATCAATATGTCACCTTAGCCAACTATGGTTGACTTATGAGAGGTGTAAATTCGTGGGTTGGCCCCCACACATGTGGGAGTTCACCCTTTTGAGTCCAGAAGTGTTCAATCGGCCCCAAATAAAATATATCACACATTCCTAATCATTATAGGACTTTAGAAAAGATGTACATTCCCCAACTTTAATTTAGGAGTCTTCGAAATTCATTTCGAGCTGTTATCCGATAAGTTACCAATACAGGTAATTGAGCCTCGTTTGGCCAACGTGTCAACTCTATGCCTTTTCTATGGCCCAACTAAAATGTCCACCACCATAATATCTAGACCAAGATGAACATCATATGTGGTTCTGGAATTATCGGGCGGTCCCCGTTCCCAGTGTGGGCCCCGCGTGCGATTCATGATTCACGCAAAAGAAATAACAAAAATTTACATCTTCGCAAATTCATAATTCATTCTTCAAGGTTTATTACATGATTTACAGAAAAGTAAAATATGTTTGAGGACGGTGTTACAAAAGATGACTAGGAGATAGGTCGAGCGATCGTCCATACTATGATGTACAGATCATCAAATAAAGATGACCGGGATATGTGGCCGAGAGGCCTATGAAGTCCAAGTCGTCAAATAAACACGAGCATGAAAGCATTCAAACAAAATTGTTATAATTTTTTGAGCTTATAATTCGCTATTGAATTTGGTCCTAAATTAAGTGGCCTCAAATATTCAAGCTAGAGCTCAAACTAGATTTCTATGCTTTGTTAGAGCGTGACACACACCTAAGCTAGATTTTGAATCAAATAGTTAGAGGGCACACATAACTCATACAAAACATAGAAACTAGAGTGTGCATTAAATGACATTCGGATTGGGAGCTTATTATCGCCACACCCGTATGACGTAACCCGATGGTGCGAGATTTCAGCACTCTACCGGTGCATGTGAGTGCTCAGATTCATAAGTCCGTTTTTTTGATGTCAAAAAGTACACACTACTTGAGAAATAATAATAACAAATTAATAATCTAGCTCAACTTGCCACTCAAGTTCGTAGTTCGAATCCACCAGACGCGTACTTTTTAGGGGTCTTTTAATGGATGACTCGCCCCGAGATTGAAGTTTGATGCTATATATATTATATTAATAATATTTCAATTTGCTTTTTTTGATTCGTTTTATAATTTTTTGACCAGATATTGTGACATATAAATTGTGATGGAGTATATTCCCATATACCCCAGGGGTACCACGACCGCCGGTAGAGAGCCTTGCGGGGAGTCAGAGGCAAGAAAATACTAAGTCCACATCTGGATCCGACCCAGACCGCCGAGGTCGGGAAACATCAAGCTCAAGAATCAAGTAAACTCAGCAGATAACGGAGTCAACCGACCCCGACCCCGATCCCGAGGTCGGGAAAACATCGAGCTCAGGAGTCAACCAAACTCGACGAGTTATGAGCCCGACCTCGAGACATCCGAGGTCGGCACCAGGTCTGACCTCAGAAGTCTTACTTCAGGTCAACGTCAATCGAAGCACCAGGCAGTCAAACTGCCTCCAAAGCAAGAACAGAAGACAGCAGGACGAGACCTCTCAACATAAGGCCCGAGCTCCCAGATATCGACCTCAGTAACCTTTGAGGTCGGGAGAAAAGTACCCTGTACTTAGGCGAAATCCGCAAGGACTTGATTCATGAGGAAACATCTGCACATGGCTACACGAAATCCTTGGTAGGAATTCTGTTAGAGGAATAATCAATCAGCCAGCTATCAAAATCTCTCTCTCCAATCAGCTTTACACGTGGCTGCTCCCGGTTCATTTAGTCTGGTAGTTTGTTAGAGTAGCTTTACACGTGCCCCTCCCCCATTAGACTAGCATCTTTTGCTTGGCCATCAACTATTTCCCGTTTCTCCTTAGTATAAATACCACCTTCCGGCTTGTGGAAGGGGAGGCTTAATACTTAATCTTCCAAATTCTTGAGATTGATACTCTGAGATTTTGCTCAATCGAATACCTGACTCTTCCGTCCAGTTCACTCTCCCTCTCCTACTTCCATTCTCGGTGGATTCCAGCCACCCCTGGTCCGACGATCCATCATTTTTTGGTGCTCTCGTTGAGAGCCGAACTGTGAACCAGTCAGATCCTCCAAATTTTCTTCAGATCTACAGCCCCAACATTCTCAGAGATAAAACTCTGATCATCCCGGACAGAGAACTGGAACCTATGTCTCTTCCGCTCACTGGCGGAATCGTGGGGAGGGCCACTACCCCTGGCCACTGAACGCTTCTTCCGGCCGCTAGCCGGAGCGGAACCGCTGGGCCAGCGGCATCTGAGCCCAGACGGCTCCGGAGCTGCTGAACAGTCTCCTTATCATCTTCATCATCACCCTCATCCATGGCATCCCTAATAACCACGTCCGGTGGAGAGGCAGTACGGGCATTCGCCGTGGCCTGTGCAGGCACTGCAGTATTTTCTCCCTGTGCCGCGACATCAGTTGGCCGGGCATCTTCCCTACTAGCAACATTAGCAGCATCATCTCTACCTCCATCATTTGATTTATCGGAGGAGGAGGAGCCACTGGACGATAGCTCAGCGTGCTTAACGCCAGTTGAGGGCTGGGTTTTCCTCCCACCTTCCTGCGCACGATCAAGGAGGTCAAACAGGCTGGCAGTGCCTGCAACGGCAAAACCAGTACAGTAAACAACAATGAAAACATACAACACCCGAAATAGATGGGATATCGAAACATACCTGGTGAAGTAACAGCAGGTTGAACAGGAGGGGCCAAATCAACTTTTGCCGGATCTGCCATTTTCTTGACAGGCCCAACCTCAACTTTTGTAGGTTCTTCCATTCCTGTAACCCCCCTTCGACGTTTTTTCCTCTCCAACGCAGGCTCCTCATCTTCAGAGGACATGGGCTTAGAAGGGGACATATGAGCAAACGCTCTCTCCTCACTCGACGACTGGGGGGCCAGCACATCAGAGGCAGTGGGTCCGTCGCCCGAGCCCTGTCCCATTGACAGGGACGCAACGATGGCTGCAGCAATGTCAGCTTCTTCTTGGGCACCGGCCTGGTCCTCACCTTGAGGTCCGGCACCAACAGCAGCCCCTTCATCTTCATCAGGGACCTGAGTAAAAAAGATGAAACCCAGGTTTTTCAGCTTCTCCTCGGACAAGAAAGTCATGATATCCCGGTCACCATACCCAACGTAAGTGCCAACATCATCGGCAAACTCATCCAGCACACCAGCATTGTGCATGTTGAACGACAGGGAACCTGGAGCAGTGAAAAGGGATCCTCCCTTCCTATCGGTGCATATAAACACGAACTTGTGCTTCCATCCATGGTGAGACGATGGAATGTGGTAGAACCAATGCCGGCCGGATCGTTGGGAGATAATGGCATAACCCCGACTCGCCGGCGAGCTATTAAGCCTGATTTGGAACAAATGCCTGAACAGGTCGACACTAGCCTTCAGGTTCAAAACCTGGCATCGCAGGAGAAAAGCGGAAATCAGATAGAAACCATTAGGAGCTACCTGACATGGGAGCAACTCAACCCAGTTAAGGTACTCCACGAAGAATGGATGCAGCGGGAAGCGAAAGCCATGGTCTATCGCATCTACGTGAACCGCGAAATATCCCGAGGGGCAAGAGGACGCCAAACTCCCCGCCTCGGGCCTCATGACATCAACAGTGGGACCGGCCATACGTCTGGCTTCGGCCCAGTCAGTGTCAGTAAGCACACACACGTCCACAAGTGGACCATTCTCTGCAAGGGTGCCGGTTGCATTTCCGGTCCTCTTCTTTCCGCTCCCTCGCCCCCTGAACGAGCGGAGAGGTGGCACGTCAAACACATCAGCAGCTCCAGCATTATCGGAAGCACCATGAGAAGACATTCTCAAAATCTGCAGAAAAATACACGCATGCAGAGAATCAAAATCCGGAGTTAAGGACCAATAATCCGACCTCCAAACAAAAATTAAACACTCGAATCGGCATTAGCATGCGATTCCGAGCCCGGAGGTACCAACATCATCATGAACGGGGACTTTACACCCCCCATTGCCAACAAAGCCAGTTTGACAGAAAAACCCTCATCCCGGGTTTTCCGACCAAACTGCAACAAATGAACAGTAAACAAGCGGAGCTGGAGACTCACCTCGTTAAGAGAGTCGACGGAGAAAACTTGAACTTCGGAAGTACTAGCCAGAAAGGAAAAGCTCTGGATTGCTTGAGAATTCTGAAAGCTCGAACACAAAGAAAGCGCAAAGGAGAAAGACGAAGTCTTTTCGCCTTTTATACCTCCCTTCAAAAATGAACGGGAAGCTTACATGTGGCGCACTACTATCCAACCGCCCAAAACAAAACAAAAACTCAAAGGTTTTTTCCAAAAGGCGTGCAGAAAATGCAATGATGGCGCCGTACTGTCACTTCAAACGCCATCCCTCGCATTAAATGCTGAGATGTGGCTATTAATTACAAATGTTGCAAAAGGAATGTCTAAAGATTCCTATTTGTACAAATCAGTGTTACTACACGCAACAAATTCTCCTAAGTCCACCAAGCGTTAAATGCAACTGCCTTGTCCCCTCAAGCTCATACTCTTCTGCACTTAGAAAATATTCTAAGTCCACAAGAGTGGGGGACTGGTAAGTGGGGGACTCGGGAACAAAATCAAAAAACAAGACCTCCACGAGCTCAGGAAAAGGCATCAACCTCAGAAACCAAGCTCATGTATATTTCTGAAACCAAACTCCACATACGCATTATAATGCTCTTATGATTTTTTCAAAATTTTATCAACCCACGGCCGGGGCCGTGGATGTAGTAACTAACGCATGAAGCAGGTTTGGAACGCGGAATGCGCGGAGCTCAAGCTCGGACTTCTCTGCAGCGGGGCGTCGCTTTTCCTCTCCGAACTTCATGGCGAAGCAGAGTATACTCTTTTTCCTCCGTTAGGATTTTTTCCCACAGGGTTTTTCCTCAGCGGAGTTTTTAATGAGGTACCCCTTTGTCATGACCATGGACGAGCAGCACCCCTGCCGGGCGAACAAGCCCAGGAAAGTGAAGATTTACTCTCTCTCTCACCTCAAGTTCCACTCTCGCCTCGGAGAGTGGGGGACTCATGATGGAGTATATTCCCGTATACCCCTGGGGTACCACGACCGCCGGTAGAGAGCCTTGCGGGGAGTCAGAGGAAAGAAAATACTAAGTCCACATCTGGATCCGACCCCGACCCCGACCGCCGAGGTCGGGAAACATCAAGCTCAGGAATCAAGTAAACTCAGCAGATAACGAAGTCAACCGACCCCGACCCCAATCTCGAGGTCGGGAAAACATCGAGCTCAGGAGTCAACCAAACTCGACGAGTTATGAGCCCGATCTCGAGACATCCGAGGTTGGCACCAGGTCTGACCTCAGAAGTCTTACTCCAGGTCAACGTCAATCGAAGCACTAGGCAGTCAAACCGCCTCCAAAGCAAGAACAGAAGACAGCAGGACGAGTCCTCTCAACATAAGGCCTGAGCTCCCAGATATCGACCTCAGTAACCTTTGAGGTCTGGAGAAAAGCACCCTGTACTTAGGCGAAATCCGCAAGGACTTGATTCATGAGGAAACATCGCCACGTCACTCTCCGCACTGATGGAATATACCGGATTATCTGCACACGGCTACACGAAATCCTTGACAGGAATTCTGTTAGAGGAATAATCAATCAGCCAGCTATCAAAAGCTCTCTCTCCAATCAGCTTTACACGTGGCTGCTCCCGGTTCATTTAGTCTGGTAGTTTGTTAGAGTAGCTTTACACGTGCCCCTCCCCCATTAGACTAACATCTTTTGCTTAGCCATCTAGAATTTCCCTTTTCTCCTTAGTATAAATACCACCTTCCGGCTTGTGGAAGGGGGGGCTTAATACTTAATCTTCCGCATTCTTGAGATTGATACTCTGAGATTTTGCTGAATCGAATACCTGACTCTTCCGTCCAGTTCACTTTCCCTCTCCTACTTCCATTCTCGGTGGATTCTGGCCACCCCTGGTCCGATGATCCATCAAATTGTATGGAGGAAATTTTTGGAACACTTTTAGGGTCTGTTTTACTAATAGAGATATTTTCCAGTTTTCCAGAAAAATGGAAAACTAGAAAACAGAAAACAGGAAACGCGTTTATCAAAGAAAATTGCTGGAAAATTGGAGAAAGTAAAACAGGAAAACGCGTTTACTAAACCATTTTCCAAAACGAAAAAATGAGACATGTCTCTCTTTTCCTTTATGATTTGGAGAAGTGACTTTTACTAGTTTTCCAAATTTGGAAAACGCGGATGCTACAGGCCGCTGCAATGAATTTGCATACTTACACCTAGTGGTGGGTCCGGTCCCGCTCCGATGTCGATTCCATTCCAGTACCTCCATCCTCATACCTTACCCCTTACCCCTACCCTACCCTACCCTACCCACCCAACCCCCACCCCGCATACCCCTTTTCCCTATCATGACCCTACTCCCACCCTCTACCACATTCCCCTACATCGGTCTCACCCCGATCCACCCAACCCTACCGCCACCCCCCTACCACCTCAACCCCACCCCCACCCACCCTACCCTACCCCACCTCGTATATTACCCCTTACCCATACCTTACCCCTTCCCACATGCCCCTTACCTCGGCCTTACCCTACCGCTACCCCCCACCCTCGTACCACCATCTTACCCCCACCCACACTACTGCCATTCTACCCCCACCCACCCTACTGCCATCCTACCCCCACCACCACCCTACCCCACCCTACCTCGGCCCCACCCTGATCCCGGCCCCACACTACCGCCATCCTATCCCAACTCCCTACCTCGGCCCACCTTGATATGTATAGGGTTATTTTGGACATTTTAATGTTAAACGGTGTTTTAAACCTTTTGAAGTCTTATAACATTGCTTATTTTATGCGTCACTTATTAACGCGAGTCTTAATAAGCACCATTTAGTAACATGTGAAGTAATGTGTCAGTCTTCTGGATGATCACAGAACTGGGTGAAAAAATTGATGAACATGTTTTCAGATTTGAAAATGGAACACTAGAAAATAGAAACAGAAACTGGTGATAGAAAAACTGAAAAATAAACAGAAAATTGGAGAACCAAAAACAGAAGTAGAAAACAGGAAAATATCTTTGTTAGTAAATAGGCCCTTATCTTTTAAATCGGCTGGACATAATGTGTGGCCGGAAGAATTTGGGCCTCACTACAAGAAATACCACATTTTGTGACAAATATTTTGTATGATGCCTAAAAAATTGTCACATTTTATTGACTAATAGTTACAAAACTCAAATTCATCACTTTAAAATGCTTTCTTATGACAATATCGTTTTGTGTCACTTTAACTCTCAAATTTCGTCACTAATTTATACAATACATGACGATAAAAACAAATTTGTCGCATAAGTTTTTTGTTCCAAATCTTGACGGCAAAATTTTGGAGGGAAATGTTTTGATGACACATTAACAACAATTAATGACGATATAAGTTGTGTCTCATAATTTTATTTATGATGACAAAATCATATTTTGTCACTAATTGTTATATTAAATAATGACAACATTATTTCATCATTCAAGCCCCCTTTTGGTGATGATTAATGTAAATGTGTCATAATTATACTTCTAGCAAAATATTATGATTAAAGTTTGACCAAAATCTTCTAATCTGAAATTAATACTAATGAATAACAACATTAAGATATTGTATTATTTGTCAGTTCCTATGTCAATACATAACTTCTATTTTAATTTAAATAGATTATAACAATGATGACTTCATTAGGGTTGTCTTCAATTATGATACCCTAGACGGTCATATAAACACTATGTTTGAATATGTTTTTATTAAGGGAAAATTTGACTTTACACCCCATTTTTTAGGTGATGTTGGACTTTGCACCCCACTTTAAAAAGACTTTGACTTTGCACCTCATTATATAACATTTTGTAAATAAATATTTATGAATGAGGTGCAAAGTCAAAAGATTTTTAAATGAAAGGGGTTTAAAATAAAAAACAATTCATAATGAGATGCAAAATTCAATATTACACAAAAAGTGAGGTGCAAATTCAAATTTGCCCTTTTATTAAACCTAACAATATAAAAAATAGAATATCAATTCTATAGAAGTATTTTTTTTGGCATTGTATAATGTATATTGCACCTTGACTCATGGACCAATTTTGACCTAGCTTCTGCCGCCTTTCACATCTAGCAAGTGGACAAGCTGCCTGCGACCAAGACCCATACCCGTCTTTTAGGAGGTACAACAGGTGTTTGACATCAGGGTCCAATCTCGTAGAGGGTCTCCAAAAATTAAATATGTAATATTAGTTATATGTTGATTTTTCTAAATGTTATGTATTATTCAAGATTCCAAAAGGTATAAAACTTTTATATTATCTAATTTGTGCATTATAAGCATCATAAAACTTATATTTCATTGCACTATCTAGCTAGTTTATTTGTACTTCATTTTTAAATTTTATATATCTTCTTGTTTTCGGAAGCCTCAATTCGCCATTAGGAATCACGGCCTCCAAATTCATTAGACGGCCATGCCAAGACCCAAAAGAATAACCAGTGCTACCGTAGCCTATCTAAGAGAGCAGCCTAGCAGTGAGGCTTGCGAAGGTGAGGCTTGCTTAGGTAGCTTCAACAGCGAAGAGGCTTCTAGCCACTCCCTCCGTCAAGCCTTGCAGGTCTTCGCACATGGGTGTCGCTGACTCGGACCGCTAAACGCATGGAAACATCATCGGTCTTCGTCATTGTTCATCACTGGAGAGCAGAAGAGATTCGTCGAAATTGCTGCCGCTCTGCACGTCACTGCTTGTGCACGGAGCTTGTTGTGGCCATAAATGGCAGAAGTCTTGCAGGGGCTCGCGAGACTGGAGCGAAGCTTTTGACTTTGTTGTGGCAGATGTTGTCCATTTCAGTCATGCCAGAGTAACAAGAAGCTTGCATATGTAGAGCATTCGGGACGACATTAACGTGACCAGCGTTGACATGGTTCGTCAATTTGCCCAACAAAGGAATCAACTCATTCGCAGAACTCGTCAGCCTGTACAACCAACAATTCACAAGCAGTTGGGTCCTCGAAAAACAGACCAGTGACCTTTACCGAGTAATCCAAAGACGGAGTGAATCTTTGAGAGATTATTTACACCGATTCAATAAAGAAAAATCCCAAAATGTGACGTCTCTAGCATCATTGAAGCATTCAGAAGAGGGTTGTATGAAGATTCAGAGTTGTACCACGAACTGACAAAATACCCTTGTCGGTGCTTCGAAGATGTCCAAGAAAAGACGTTGGCTTTCATTCGTCTAGAAGAAGACTTACGATCTCACCGAAGACAAATTGAGCATGAGGGGGGCATGGGAAACCAGAATCTCCCAGGAGGCATGATTACAAGCATGGAAAACCATATTCAAGACCTAAGGAACGAGTCGTCACTTCTGTGACGAGATAGATCAAACGACATGATTGAAGTCGTCGGACGGGGTGCATGTCGTCCAATGATAGACAGGTTCTGAAAAGCTGCAATACAGTACCCTTAAAGTTGTTCCATTTTTAGTTTATTATTTTCTTTTATTTTTGTCACTCATGTGACAAGATAGATCAGACGACATGATAGAAATCGTCGAACGGGGGGGGGGGGGGGGGTATGTCGTCCGATGTTAAACGTGACGAGAAGATTGAAATCGCCGGATGAGATGATTGAAATCGTGTGACCATATACAGGTTCTGACGGTAGATATTTATTTAGTTTCATATACGTATTCTTAATTTGTTATTTTCTTTTACACATAAGTGATCACTAACTTAAGCATCGGAGGGCCATTGGCTTTTAGCCAACGACCGATGTTAGCAAATTCTTTTTACGCAGGAACAATCAACAATTGACGATGACAAAATCCTAACATACATCAAACAAAACCTTACAAAAGCGTCAAAACACAATTGACAGAGGGCTTACTTAATCTTAGGGGAAGAAGCGGGGTTTTCATGCACGCTAAACATGAGTATAAACACCACCGATTCTTCACAAAATTTTGGCCAAAACAACAAGAGTACACATATAAGTGACATCACCATGTGGAGCAACAACCACATCCAAAACTACAGAAATACACAATAGAAGCATGTGCTCCAAGAGCATGGCAACAAAAGCTCCAAAACATAAGGAGACAATACGAACAACATTGACATAGATCATGAACACTCATGTCGATAATATTTCTAAAAACACAAACAAAACATTATTCAAAGTTTTTGCAGGGTATGGACCACGTTCACGTGACCCAACTCGTCATATTAAGTGACGGACAATGTTCCCTTTGTCAGCTGAAGTGCCGACATCGATATGAAAGATGTTGCAAATTCATGTCATATAGTCGTCAACGCAATTTTGGATGGAAGAAGATAGAATGTCAGCTTTCAGTCTTCATTGTTTTAGTCAAAGAGACGAATTCGATCGGAAGTTATTCGAAAGAAAGACGGAAGCATTTCGTCAGACAAGTTGATCAATATGTCACATCGACTCACTGACGATCCAATAGATGCAATGAACCAAGATGTGAAGCATAAACTCTTTCAATTTTTCAACAAGTTGTTGCTTAATAGGTCGACATATGCATGATATGCCTCAACTTCTCGAAAGGGGGCAATGGTTGGTGCATGAATTTGACAGCTTATTCTAAATTCAAGAGGTTTGACCATGACGATAAATGACGCATTTATTAGGTTTAATGCTAGCTAATTACTATAACGGTTTTGCATGTATTATTATAGCTATCAATGTAATTAAGGCAAGAGTTATTAAAAAGGGCAGACCAATATTAATGGCGACATAATGATGACTTTGAATGTCATCGTAATGATCGAAACCGTCAATAACGGGCAAAAGGGGATTAACTACCTCTTTTATAAATAGGACCGAGCTCTATTGTAAGGAGGAGGCTCCTGATTCGAACAACATTCTAAATCTCACTCTATTTTGCTTACTTGACATCTTTCTTGTTGTTCTTGTCATTTTCATTACCATTTTTTGCGAGACCCGATCAGTATACAATTTCCATTTTAATTAGTTTAGCTTATCAAAAATTTGTTTAAACACACCCTCTTTTAAAATGGATTCCATTACTTTCCTTTTGTCACGTTTCTATCCTCTTGTCATATCTCGATCTCATCCCTCCTCCTTCTTCCTTCCATCTTCTTTTCTTCCTCTTCTCCCCTCTCTCCTCTAGCTTTTCTGCTCTAGCCCTCATGTATCTGCGTCCTCTTCAACATGACCATTCTCTAGTCATTCACTAATGTACTTGTTACAATGAAGTGGGACAAATGCTCTCACTGTTAAATGTAATAATCAATCCTTTCAATTGAGTAATGAGGGGTATTTATAATTGAGGGTGGTAGTAGGGGTGCCACACGGCGTCGTCCCATTCGTTGAGCTATTCATTCATAATACATTCTCGAACCCTTGCATTGAATGCCCTTTCACTACAAAAAAGAACAGACGTGGCACGGATTGACATATATTTGTCACAAATTGACACAACCGATTAGAAGGCTCTATGGCCATAACTTGGGACAAAATGGTTTTGGAATGAATTTGGCATGCGACACAGATTCACATGTCTCGGCCTCCAACTCCCTCCAACTCTAGGCAAAATCCTTGCTAAATCCGTTTTGGAATGGAAAATCCTTTCCAAAGTCGTTAGACATAAAAACTCCCTGCTAAAAATTCATAACAACTCGAGCCAAATCCATATTAAATCCGTTATTTTTTATGTTCCCGTCAGATTTGAAGTTCCTTTAAAAATGGAGTGTTGTCCAAGTGTTGGGCACTCTTAGGTGCAATATAAAGAACCGTGCCGATCAGTCTAGAGTGACCGGCATACATTCCGTCTAGAGTAATTAGTGTTGGGCACTCTCTACATATACTTGTAGAGATTGTCATAGCTACAAGGTCGATCCAAGTGTCGGGTGTGATACACCAATCCTAGTTAGGATGATCCCACATATGTGACCCATCATCCTGTTATGCCTTTTCCGTTTGGTGATTGAGGGGGCTGGGTGAAGCCGATGGTGGGCCACTCTCCCAATGTGCTTGGCCCCCGGGCCTGTATATCGATCTGGGCCCACTTGGTCCTAGACGGTATAAGTCCCTTGGTGGATTTGAATGAGTCTCGTATTATTGGGCCAACATCTCCCAACACACGTTGATGATGAAATAATAATAGAAATAGGTAACATTATACATATAGATGGATGAAATCTCATAAAATAATGGTGCATGATATGCACATGCGCTCTAGTGTGTAAAGAGTGGTGCAGTGTGGGGTTTAGTGGAGGAAGAATCTAATTCCCTGCAATCTAATCAATCTCTTCTTTAATGGGGAATATGCCTTTTTAACTCATTTCCATGCAAAATTTTAAACAAAAATATTGTGCAAGGAAAAGTGGCACTGCCCTATTACTTTAATTTGTTTAATATACTCCGTATACATTATTACTCCATGACATATACGTGGGTCGCTTTTTGTACATTATTATATTCTCCGTTCCAAATGATTTTGCAAAGTTGAACATTTCTAAGTCAACTAATAATAAAAATCAATCCTTCCTATCAATAATTAACTCAATTTTTAATAATTAAAATTTACATATTCAGAAATTACATTAAAAACTTTTCAAATCTACAAACTCCAAATTAGAATATAATTAAAAATTGACATACTAATTAAACAAATAAAATGAAATGATTTGACTAAGAAAAATCAAATTTGCAAATCAATTTGAGATGAAGGTAGTATTATATTGCTTGTACTCTCTCCGTTAATTATTAGTTATTTGTTCCTACCGGTTTAATAGGAATGATATTCATTGAAAAAATTACCATTAGTGACTTGACATTATCTTTTTAAAATAGAAGTAACATATCATGTAAAATTCATTCAAATCTAAGTTGAAATTTATTATTGAAAGACTAGGAAAGGACCTATGTATTGAGGAGTGGGATTGGGGAACATACCTCAATAAGCTTTTATTAAATGTTGATAGACTAATACTCTAATAGTACATTAATTCTAATCGTTTTATTATTCTTAATAGATAGAACTTGCCCCCGCCCCCTATAGTTTTTGTCTTTGCCACCAATAATCCGTGAGAAGATAAATTCACCCGAGATAAATTTCATCATTTCATAGAAGACAAACAATGATTTTTTCATTAAATATTACGTAGTATGTATTACATTATTATTATTATTATTATTATTATTGTTGTTGTTGTTATTGTTATTGTTATTGTTATTGTTATTGTTATTGTTATTGTTATTATTATTATTGTTATTATTATTATTATTGGTTGTTTGGTCCAAATACATATATTTGGACCGAATAAAAACAAGAATTCTTTCTATAGATAAAAATGAGCCTAAAGCGTAATAAAATTAGAAATTAGTTCAAATAGGACTAAAACTATGGCAAAAACCTAAAATAGAACTTGGTATGTTTTTATGTTAAAATAGGACCATATGAGTCCTATTGGAAACATACCTATTTTTGCATTCCATTCTTACCCTTCCATTAAATATGAATTAAAAATAGTCAAAAGTCATAATTAAATGTTTAATTCATAATAAATTCGAAAAAAATTCAAAAATTCGTAGAAATATAATTAAAAAATTTATAAAATTTTTATAAAATAAAAAATTCAAAAACTTTTTTTTTTTTAAATAATTTTATTTTTAAAAAATTAATAAAAAATAGTAAAACTCCGTAAAAATAATTTTAAAAAATATGGATGTCTTTCCCACCGCCTGTACTACCTCCCAGCACCACCACCTCCGGTCGATGAAAAAAATGCCATTTTCCCAGAAAAATGCCATTTTTTCTGAAAATGCCAAAAAAGTGGCATATTTCTCTTTTCGAAAGCCAACATTTTCATTTTTTTCTGCCATAAATATGGCATTCGTAATGAACTTGGCATTTTTTCCCCCTGGTGACTGGAGGTGGTGGTGCTGAGGCGGCAGAGGCGGCGACGATTTTTTTTTGAGTTTTTATTTTTTTAATTTTTTTTATTTTTTTAATTTTTTGAAAAAAAAATAATTAAATTTTTAATATCGAAATGTTTTTCTTAATTTTTTAGTATTTTTTACGAATTTTTATTATTTTTTATTATTTTATTAGGAATTAAAACATTTTAATAGCTATAAGGGTAGAATTGTCCAAGGTACACATAATTAGTCCTATGCAAACATAGTTTATTTTTTGGTCCTATTTGTGAAAAGTGAATGACTTTTAATCCTATTTTGATAATTAACTCTAATAAAATAGGAAAATCATTATGTGGCTACCAATTTAATACTACGTCCAACGTGTGTCATTAGCAGTTTTTCTAATGTTACTATCATTGTCACCGTTGCTACCATTGAAGTCACTGTCGCCATAAAACATGTCAATGTGGGACATATGATGTTTTTACTTTGACTATAATTTGCTGGTCTGGTCTGGTCTGGCCTGTTTTAGTGTGGTCTGGTCTGGTCTTGTCTGGTGTGGTCTGAAATTTTATTTTTTATATTTTTTGCATAAAAATTTTTTTTATATACATTATAATCCATAAATAATTATATTTTATTCATTTCTAATTAAAAATAATAATAGTAATAATACTAATAATAATAACAATAACAATAACAATGATGATGATGATGATGATGACGACGATGATGATTATGATGATGATGATGACGACGACGATGCTGATCATAATAATAGTAATAATAATAATAATAATAAAATAAAGTCTGATCTGGTCTGTTTTAGTCTGGTCTGGTCTGCTTTGATCTGATCTGATCTGATCTGGTCTGATCTGGTCTGGTCTAGGACGAATTACAGTCCAAGTAAAAACAACCATAGAGTGGGTCAGGGGCTAAGGCCGGGTGGATATATAGTTTGGTAGAAATTAGAATTAAAAGAAAAACATATTAATTAAACAAAAGTTAGACACTTTTTTAAAGGGAAAATAACTTTTTTTTGGTCATCAAATCTTACTAATATATTAAATCAAAACAACGTTCGTCACATGGCTGATAATACAATCAAGGAAAAAAGAGTAAAAAAAACGATAAAAAGCCTTATCGTCCGCCCTCGAACCAGACTGAGAATCTATCACCTCTATAGAAGCAATAACATTCGCTGATCCTGTAATGGGCATAACTGAGCCAATGACTGACAAACCAGACTTCTCATCACCTAACCTAAATTTAAGAATTTCTCTGCTAGGAAAAAATAACACGTCCAAAACAACATGCAATTCGACAAAAAAACACAAACTGAATAAAACGCAATTAAAATAGAGTTCACCCATCTTCTTCCAAACTCTAAATTTGCTTGCACTCCATGGCGGTGGCTCAGGAGGGGGACGCGCCCGCCGCTCATCCGCCACACCCTCAACATCAGCTTCAACTAGATCCAGTTCTTCTTCTTCTGCCCCGATCGTCATCTTCTTGTATTTTTCCACGAAACTGTCCATACAAACCTGTTGCTTTAACCTTTTGTCAGAACCTTGCCAAAATCCTCCTTGTGATCCCTCCTTGTTCCAATAGCAACAACCTTCTCGGTGACGTACTCGCCTAAGTGAACACCGTCGGACAAAACAAGCTAGGCGTTGCCTGAGGCGGCAACCCTAGAGAGAGAGGCGGCTCCTTATGATCTAAAGAGAAAATAACTTTAAATAATACAAACTATCATCTATGAATCATGAATAATACATACTTCGGAAATTACTTTTGTTTTAATAATACCAACTATCTAAATATAGACCAAAAGTAATATAGAGTATTTTTTCAATGAAAATTCGGTTATTTAATTTATCAAAAACTAGTATCAAAATATCAAATACAGATTAAGTGATTGTATTTTCAAATACGTACCATTTATTTAATTTGATAGTTTGCTATTAGTTTTTATTGTCTTAAATGACATGATTTCTTGATGAAAATTAAAGTGGCTCCATATTATTTTTGTTTTATATTCAAATAGTTGATATTATTTAAAATCATTTTCAGAGTATGTATTATTATTGGTTTATGGGTGATAGTTGTATCTTGTTCTTATTTCAAAAGTTTAGAGATAACATTTTTATCATTTTTCTTAATTTATAACAATCCAAGTTAATGGAGACAAGTTTAATTCAACAAATGAGAGACTAATGTACCTGCCATTTATTAGACAAAAAAATTCAATTATAAGTAATTAGATTATGATAAAAATGAGTCTACAAGTTTTGGCTAGAAAACCTAGGCAAAAGGTGCAAAAGCTGTGTGAAGTAACATAACGTTTAAAGTTTCATTGACTAAAAGTACGTAAAATAAATATGAGAAAAAATATACAAATAAGACTTTCATGTCTCCTGGGAGTAAAGATGTACTCATTTAATAAATTTATCCTTAATGAAATTCTAAGTGCAGTTAATAGTTAAAATTGAGAAACACCCTCCAGGACCCCGCATAATATACTTTGGCAAATAAAAAAGAGAAATTTCCTATGATAGGACTAAAACTCAATGAATTTTTCAACCAAACTAGTTTTTAGATTTTTGTATGACTGAAAATCCAAAAAAAAAAATTTATATTTGAATGTTGAATGACCAAAATACTCTTATTTGAAATATGTGCATTTTGCACTAATTCGTCCAATTAAAATTACAACACTTTATATTGCCGTTACTGTACGACATTAATGCACGACTTTACTGCACTTCTGGTAATAATACTGCACTTCCGCCGAAATTAATCTCTTCTCATTCACTTGAGGATTTTTTTTTGTTTTTTTGTTTTTTAGATTTAATAATTTTATTATTTTACGTCTAATTAAGTATATTGCATTTTATGATTATATTACTGCTCTGTGATACTGCAGTACTGGTCATAATCACTGCACAACAAAATTTCTTAATGCATCCATTCATTGCTATTTATAACATGTATATTACCATACATATTCACTGCCCACTTATTAAAATATTCACTGCCAATGTTCAATGTCCATGTTTAATGCCCACAAAACATAAATTCAAGAAGCCCTAATCTCAACAAATACAAAAAGAAGAATGAGGCGGACGGTTGGGCTGCATCTGAGTATTGGTCAGTCCCTCACAAGATTAGAAGGTAAGTATTGTTAATTATTTGAAGAATCCTAGGGAAGATACTTGACCTCCAAATCCCAATAGTCTTATTCATGTAGTCATGTCGTCCTTTTCGTTGGTCAAACCCTCGAAGTCCACAAGACGCAAGCGGTAAGTTGGAACTCGAAATTTAATCTCAGACTCAATTGGTTTTCCAATATCCAAGGGTGGTTGTTCAGTCGTCCTCTTCATTAGTCCCTCATGAAGGTCGTAGTTTGGTTCATTATGGATCGAGTAGAGGCAGAGGGAGTCAGACGTCTCCTCGCACCAACCCCACCTCTTGGGCGTCAATCGCATCATGTTCGTAGTTCATGACCATGAGGTTGTCGATCTACATGAATAATGGTCGTTCGCTAAAGGGTGGACGGTGAACGGTGGCTAAACGGTTGGCGGCGGTTGGGCGGCTGTGCGGGTGGGCGTTGGGAGGTTGTGGCTAGGGTCGAAGAAAATGGGTAGGAGGTTGGGATTTTATAGATATAAGCTAAATAGTATATTTGCCCATAAAATTTATTTATTATTTATTAAATACGAATTTTAATTAAATATAATGAATATTAATATTATTTTAGGGAAAAAAGTAGCTAGGTCATAGATTGGGAAACTCTTTGAATTTTAGTCATACCTAGGGTAATTATCTCAATAAAAAACAAATAGAGCATCGCTCGATCTTCAGCCGTAGTCACTAGGAGCACCGACGTAGATAAATCAAAGAGCAACGTACACCGGACTGAAGCCACTTCATGTTGCGTACATCAATAGAGAGAACTTGTTTTTATTGTTTTTGCAAAATGATTTCTCTTCAACCTCACGCGTAACCCTTTAAAAATTTACCCATAACCCTAGTTGTTGTCTGAGGAAGATTTACGCAGAAGCCTTTTAAAATTGAAAGCAAATTCTTTTGCATTGATTTAATATCTAATACGCTTCCTATTAATCAAGTTCAGATTAATAAGTTTTTCCATTCTGTTGTTGTTGATCGGTGGAGTTAATTGATTTATATACACTAATACATGAAGTTACATCTTTTTATGCTTCATTTACATCTTAATGTGCGTGAGCTACATCTTCTTATGAGTGAGATACATTTGGACTTGCCTTAACAAGTTACATCCATTTTACATACACCTAAGTTACACTTCCCATCAACGCAAGTTAACATTTGTAATTATATGCGTTACACCACAAAATAAACCCCTAGCCACTATAGAAATAAAAAAAATGTATTTTTAAAACAATTTATATGTCCCTGATATTAAAAACAAAACATATTTAATATTTACCTAAAATAATGGAGCAATTTTACTCTTTTTTTCATTGTTTACATTAATACTAATGTTTTATTTCTATTTTCTTATACTCCTCCATTCCTTTTTAAATGCAACATTGGACTTTTTGCACTATTCACATGTTCTACTTTGACTCTATTTTATTTATTAATGTATTATAAATTAAATTTTAAAAAATATTGTTAAATTGCTCTCATTTTAAATTTTTTAAATCTATTTTTTTTAAATTTTTTTACTAATAAGGAATGAAAGATATTAATGGTCAAACTTGTGCGTTGATAAACGTGAAAAGTGGACTGTTGCATTTAAAAAAGAACAGAGGAAGTACATTGTATTGGACAAGTTACATCTGGACTGATCTTCAATTACATTGCTCATCAATGTCAGTTATATTTCTTTACACGCGAGTTACATCACCTAGTTGTTGATAAAAATATTATGTTTAAAAAGCAGTGGGAGCACAGTGCTCACTATGGGTTGCTCCCATGCACGATATACTAACTGCCAGGACCCTCTGGTCTCTGTATAGGACTACTGTTGGCTGCACTGATGGTGTCATCGCTATCTTCCAACAAGACCATCACTATTGTCACCCCTTTGGCCATACCTTCCACGAGCAAAGCCATTGATGTTAGTTTTCTCGTACTTAAAATAGATCGTAGTAAAGGATAGAAGTACGAGTATTGTCTCCACAGGGACGGAAAAAGAGAATTAAGTATTAATTAAATGAGATATTTTGACTTTGCACCCCGCTTTTTGGGTGATATTGGACTTTGCATCCCATTTTAAAACTCTTAGACTTTGCACCCTATTTGCCCTAAATTGTCTTTGCATTTGCATCCCATTCAGGAATTTTTCTTCACAAAATGTTGTAGATAGGGAACAAAGTCTAAAAGTTTTGAAAATATGGTGCAAAGTCCAATATCACCCAAAAAGTGGGGTACAAACTCAACATTCCCCTAATTAAATTCCGCGATAAAAATAAATAAAATAAATGCGATGTGCGAGATTTGATTGATTGGAAAAATAAAATGCGAATAAAGAAATTAAACTAACGGGTTCTTTCTAATTCATGACGATAGGGAACATGGACTGATTCCAGGGCAATCAGATTTCTGGCAGATCAGGCTTAATCACATGAAAATTATTTAATTGAGCAACGCTGGTCAATACTAAGTTCTTACCGCTCTCGCGGCGTAGAGTACAATAATTTAGGGAACCAGGCTGATCTCTCATGCGACAGGTATCTAAAATTATTGCCAAAACGAGTGAGCGTACGGCCCCTTAATCGTTACTAATCTCTTAGTGAACGATTAAGTGTGTGTGAAGGTGTCCTAAAATAAATTAGATCTTTCTTAATTTATTCTACAAGCAATTATAAACCTAGCTGCAAATCTAGGTTACAAGAGATCAATTAATCCATCAAGAAACTAGTCATACATCATGATCAACCCCTTCATCAATCTCAAATCCCTAATTAAGACTACTCACAACTCATAGTTGAAGAATCAATAAAATTGAGATGAACAGAATTAATTGTCATTAATTAAAAACTAGGAACTTACAAATAATCCAAGGGAATTGAAGAACAAGGCGGAAAAATAGATGAAATTTCGTCCCTAGGCTTCTCTCTAAGCTCTGTCCTCGTCAAACGGAGATATGGAAGCCTTATTTATAGAAAACAGTGAAATTTGGGCTGAATTAGGCTTCTGGACCCGGGCACGGCGTGCCTGGCGTCCGTGCCTCCGGAGCATATGCACACTTCGGGGTCAGGAATGGCGTGCCTCCTTGGCAGGCACGATCGTGTCTAGCCTCCAGTAGGGTCTTCGTCTCGTCCCTTTAGCGAGCATGGCGTGCCCGATTTCGGGTGCACGGTGTGCGCCTTTGTCTTACGAATTTGATGACAACTCCTTCATGAACGTTGTAGATAATGAAGTCCTCTATTCACCACAACTTGCAAAACTGGATTTGGATCATCCAATCAAAAGATATGAATAAAATGGTAGAAGGTGCCATCCTGAAATCTCAACACGATAATCTGATTTCCTCGTCTATTTTCACCTTGCTCCTCTCAGATTCTAGCAATGTTGTCATCAAATGATTTGTATCCCTTGACGTTAGCTTTCATATGGAACTTGAATCGTGTTCTTTGGATGTTTCTACGAAAAGATATTCTTGAACGATTGACAGAATATCATCCTGACCGTCGTTTTCAAGCTTTATTCATCTTCTTTTGATCCCGTAGCCAATTCTAGAGCTCTTTTGTCTTCAAAACTTCGTATTTAACACTTCATTGACCCTCAATGCTCCTAATCAACTCTCAAATGCGTCTTGACTCGTCCCGATTACTTCTCAAATGCTAGTGTTGGGCTTAATTCCCTGATTTTGACTCCAAAAATAGAAAACACGAACTGACGCCCGGTAAAATATGGCTCTAGCTAAAAATGAGACTTATGACACCTTTAAGTTAGAAAAACCATCAAAAGCCGATCCCAACACGCATCAAATGCGTGTTGTAATACGAACTTATCAGCCATCTTTTAGGGGATTTAATAGGTTCTACATAATAGGGTATTCCGATTTACAAGGCCCCGATTTTTAAAAAACATTATTAATATTATATAGGAATGTTATACATTAATACTACAAAAATGCACTATTTACACGACGATTTACATGCCCGTGTACACCGTATAAAAGGCCTCCCTTCTTTGAGCCAATGACCCACACACAAAACCTCATTTTGTCTGCTTCCCATTTTCATTTGTATCTGTCCACTCTCTCTGAATCGCTGGTCCTCTTCTGCTTCAATAGCTGACCAACAACAGGTCTCGAGTAGGTGACGACCATCATTGATGTGACTACACACCACGTCTACGATGACGAAGTTGGTATGGGATGGACATGAGAAGATATTTTCAGAATGAATGAAGGCGAAACTGACACACCGGCAGCAATGCATGGCGATGAACAGACCACAAATGGGGTCGAAGTGGCGGATGAGCTAGGTAGGTGTTTATGTAGCGATGTCGTTGTTGTTGTTTTCCTTTTTCACTGAAGTCTTCATGACCAACGTTTTTAAACGCACAAATAAGTTGTAAATGCAGTGCCTGTGCACAACAAGGACGTCTCACAATTGGGATAGACAAAGAAGTGTTTTCTATGTATGTAGCTAGAGAATGTATTTGTCAGCGTGGAGACAGTTAGTGTTTGTTCATACAGATGAGTACATACAATTTCTAATATGTTTCCATAATATTGTATTGCTTTGTTGTTGTAAGTGTTCACACCTCATGTTCTCATTCTATGAAGTTGTTTATAGAGTGGTTTGTCATCACAAACTTTGAGAAGTTGATTATAATATTGTTTGTGTTCAAATAATATTGTCTGTATGTGCATTATACTGTCTCCCTGAGCATAATACTGTTTGCATGTGTATAATAGTGTTTGTATATACATAATACTTGTAAGTAGGGTACATTACTACCACATTATAGATAAGTACATGTTGGTAAGTAGCATATGCAGAAGAATATAAGAAGGGGGGAGAACTTGATAATGTTGAAGTTCCGGAAGTGGGTAAGAAGTTTGATAGCACAGAAGCGGTATTTGAGTTTTACAAAACATATGCTAGAAGCTTAGAATTTCTGGTACGAACATATTGTGCAGGTTCACAGAAGCGGGTTCAAAGAAAGAAAGATTTAAATCTAAACCATCTTGATATTGTAGTGTCATACTATTGTTCACTACACCAATATCAATGTCATCAGCATACCCCTCCACAATATACTATTCTTTGTAAAAATACCTTCGCACGGCGTGCGGGTTAGGTCCGCACGGCGGTGGACCATCCAGTGATTCTTATAACTTCCCGCACGACGTGCGGAATGGGTTGCACGGCGTGTGGACCTTGTGTCCAAACTTTCTGAAGCTCTGCCACCCCCACTCGGAATGTGGGACCTGTCCGGACAGGGTGCAGACCTTCTAACTCGACCTTTTGGTCGTTTTTCTTCGCTTTTCGTCCGTGCTCGCTTCCTGCCTGGTCTTTTGGCTCTCTCGACTTCAAAATTATCTTCTTCACTTATTGTGACTCCTCACTGCTTCACAATTGCTCTTGTAAACTTCTTAGGCATCAACGGAAAGCTTCATTCTACCTCTTTGAGCGCCATTTTCACATATTTGTAGTGTAGAAACATGGACCTAACAGAATGACACTCAACTAGATAATTGGTAATATCTCCATACCACGGCACCTCATCAGCTATACTCAACAACCTCTCATCAAGAAGAGTACCCTCAATGTGTCTCTCACTCAAGAAATCAAGAAAGGGATTCTCTAAACTACTCAAATGATAATCTGCTAAATTCTCAGCCCCTTTCTGTCCTTGATCTCAATATCAAACTCCTGGAGTAGTCATATTCACCGAATAAATCTAAGTTTCACATCAGATTTTTGCAATAAATATTTGAGTGCCCAATGATCAGTGAATATCACTACATTAGACAAAACCAGATAAGGATGAAACTTGTCAAGAGCAAATACAACAACAAGCAATTCTTTTTTTGTGGTAATGTACTTCTCTTGGGCACTATTGAGAGTTTTACTAGCATAATAAATAGGCTGAAAATGTGACGGCACTAAAGTAGTTGGGTGCCTCAAAATAATATTCAATACAACACTTATACGTAGTATAGTGAAGTAAGGTTCGTATCCACAGAGAAATGAATACTTCTCTTTTATAGAACTAGTAACAAAGGGGGGTTTTAAGGTTGTTGGAACTTAAATGTATTTAAACACTAAGATCAACTACTCATGTGGTTTAATAAAATAGAGATTGAGACTTGGTTTTGCTTATTTCCACTTAATTAAATGTTCGTCGATCCAGGTTATATCTTTAACTATCTTCCTCTGGAATACTCAATCGTGGAGTATCTCTAATTCATCGAGGGTAGTTATCAATAACGAGATGCGTTCATTAATAAAACTTACTATCAAGTCAATATAGAACACATGCCGTATATTGACCCGATAGTAGCAATAAAACTTAAGATGAAATTGATTGAGATTGATAACCTCAACACAAGCGGTTTATTGGTTTAATCAATATAATTAATTCCTCTTAGATTATTAACCATGAGACGCATGCATTAATAATCCAAGTTTACTAATGTTGAAAGGATCGAAAAAATAACAAGCGTATTAATCGATCGATTCTAGTAACAATTAATATATGAAACAAAACTAGTTGATCCTTTAAGTAATGCTCAAAATATTAATATGGGATATAAAATAGGAATTTAATTAATATTCAAGGAAGATGATTAAAGAAAATAACTCACAAGTTACAAATCAATAAGCTTCAATGTAGCAAAACCAAGATGGAAGAGTTTAGCTCCTCATTTGGAGATCAAACATACTAGAAAATATAAAGAAAATACTTGTCTAAACTGAGCTTAGATGTAACACCGACCCCGAGCATATTTACTTTTAGTAAATTATGTAATAAACCTTGAAAGATGAACTATGAATTTGCGTAATCGTAAATTTTTATTATTTCTTTTACGTGAATAGTAAATTGCATGTGGGGCCCACAGTGGGAACGGGGACCGCCCGATAATTCCCGAACCACATATTATATTCATCTTGGTCTAGATGACATCTATATGGTGGTAGATATTTTATTTGGGCCATAAGAAAGGCATGGAGTTGACCGGGTGGTCAAACGGGGCCCAATTACCGGTATTGGTAATTTAGCGGATAACAGCCCGAAATGAGTTTCGGAGACTCCTAAATTAATGTTGGGGAATGTATATCTATTCTAAAGGCCCATAATTATTGGGAACGCGTGATATATTTTATCCGGCCCGATAAAATAAAATATGACTAAAACAGTCCGAAAAATACAACTTTCGGGGCCGATTATACACATCGGGGCATAAGGGGATGACCTCCCACATGAGTGGGGGCCACCCCACGATTTTATGTATCACAAATGGTCAGAAGACAGCTGGGAGGGGCGTACATAGTGGGTAGGAAGTCTCCAAGAGACAATCCCACACCCCATGTTTCCTATCTCACCTTTGATAGGAGGTGATTGAATAGGTGATCCCTCCCCCCTATCCTTGAGTCATTCGGCCAGAACAAAGTAGGAGAAGCCCAAGGGAAATCAAAGCTCTAGTTGGAGGAAGAGGGAAGCTAGGAAAATCCACAAGAAATAGCTTGAGTTTAAGGTAAGAACATAACTATTGTTCTTTAACTAGTTTTATGGTGTATGATTTTTAAGAAATCATATGGTGGATTAAATCATGAGTTCTACACGTTTAAAAGTGTAGAATATTGATATAAAGTGGTGGTAATTAACTTGGGAGGGTTGGTCAATCGATAGGAGTCGAAACCGCCGGAAACCGCCACTTCAAAGGAGCTAGTCGTAGTTGCACACCACGAAAGCCGCCCGGCTTTCGTGAAAGCCGCCCGGCTTTTGCCCAGCAGGTCAGTTTTACACCTCCAATCGGCCTAGAACGGGGATTGATCGAGGGGCTTGGCAAAGGCAACTATTTCAGCACTTCATAAGGTGATGATGGTTGACTATATTGCTTATAATTAGTGGGTTAATTTCATAAGATTGCCTAAAGTATTTAGATGGGATTTTTCATGGATTATTAATGATTAATAATGACTAAATGAAAATAATATTGATATGAGTGAGTGAAGCATGATATACAAATTGAGAACAATTATGTGAAATGAATGGAACGACGTGTTAATGAAATTACTATGATGACATTGTGATAAAACATACTTTTACTTCATGTATGAAATCCATGAATGGTTAAAAGTGATGGTTTTGATATTTGGATTAAATTATATTTGGATTGGAAAATCAATCGGGATGAATTAATTTGTTATGACTTAAGAACTTGGCGGTTCTAAGATTATCCGACTAGTGTTGGAATACTAGTCGGGAGATTAATATAAATAAATGATGGAATTAATCCTAAGAGGTAGGACTGAAAATGAGTATGCCTTAAGTAGTCTTAAGAGATACTTTAAGGTTGGATTATATGAACACTAAGGTGTGATAGGGGTAGGCCTAAGACTACCCAAGGAAATTGATTCTAGGCATAGAATTTGCTTGAGAATTGGGTTTTGAAAATAATTAGAGTTGGACTCTAGGATGACATGGAAATGTAGTTGGGCCGAGCCCATGCCATGTAATATTATTTGCATGGAAACGTAGTTGGGCCGAGCCCTTTCCATGTATATGTGATCTATGTGGAAACGTAGTTGGGCCGAGCCCTTGTCACGAAGTTATGGTTGGTATGGAAACGTAGTTGGGCCGAACCCTTGCCATACAAATTTTGATATGTTATATCGAGTTAGAGGATTGTATAGAAATGTAGTTGGGCCGAGCCCATGCTATACAATTGGGGCTCGATGGGACCCCACGGGGTTGACGTGACTCGCGGTCACGGGGGAATGGAAACGATGAATTCTAAATGAACACGGGCCTATGGGCCGACTACTTGACTTTATATAAAGTAAGTACAGTTAAAAGGAAAGGGGGTAACCGAGGGTTATGGCCTATTATATAATAGTACCCTAAGTTGAGGGTCTTGGAAATTAAAACGTTGATTATACTTAGTATAGTTGCTATTGTACTTGTCAAATATTTCCAAGTACTGACCTCCCCTTCACGGGGGAGGCCACCTCACAGTTTCAGGTAGAACTTGAAGGTTGCTGCCACCGTCCATTGGTTCGGGAAGATCCAAGGAAGAAGACGTGGTTCGTGCTTCTTCCGTTCTGTTTTAAAAACAATTAAGTTAATGCTCATGGACACCATTTTATTAATAATTACTTGAGGGCTTGTATGCCTAGTTATGCCAAGTGTGGCTTGAACAATTGTATTAATGCTTCCGCTGTTTTAAATGCATGTTTTACATTATGTTTGTTTATGGATGTACTACGTGTGAATGATATTCATGACGCCTTGTATAATGTGGATGAGTTGAACTGCGGTTGACTATTCGTACTGTACGACGGGTTGTTGACGTGTCCGGCTAGGTCCGGGGCGTGACATTAGAGGTATATGAGAATGGGTGATTTTATTGTGAAGGAAAAGGGGTGTATTTATAGGTGTTTGGAGGTGGCAGGGTTGTGTACCTGATCAGGTATATAGGGTACCCGATCGGGTATTTTATGCAGTTTCCCGGAAAGTCACTTTTCTGGACATACCCGGTCGGGTATGAGCCAAATCTTCAAAATCCTTCACGTTTTTTTGCCTCTCCAGTTTCTGATTTTTACACCCGAATCAACTCAATATCCAATTGGGTATTGCCTATACCCGAACGGGTACATGAAATATTTCTTCAATCTTCTTTTTATCTTGTCCCGTTGCACTTTCTTTGATCTTTTGGGGTTCAATCTTGATCCTTTGAATGATCTTGACCTCTTTTAAGCTCAGAATAATCCTAATCTAAAGAAATTACAACTATCTAGAAAAATAAAGTAATTACACCAAAAGTGTGTAATTTCCACAACAACAAACAATGAAACTAATTAAAAATGCAACTATACATAATAAATATATAACAATATCAAAAAATTTCTCTCGACACTGTCCAAGAATTACCCCAATGACATGGTCACTAGCATCACACATAAGCTCAAAAGGTGATGACCAATCGAGAGCTACTACCACTGGTGGCTTGACCAGTTTCTCCTTCAAACACTCAAAAGTCTCTAAACACTCATTCGAGAAGTCAAACGGTGTGTCCTTCTCGAGGAGCTTGGTCATGGGTCGAGCTATCTTAGAAAAGTCTTGAATAAGCCTAAGGTAAAACCCAGCGTGGCCCAAGAAACTCCTAATAGCACTCACCTAGGGGGGATGCAGCATAGAAATCACATCTACCTTAGCCAAATCAACCTCAATCCCCCTACTCAAAATCTTATGTTCTAGGACCACCACTTCCAGAACTATGAAGTGACACTTCTCCCAGTTAAGTACAAAATTCACTTTTCTACACCTAATTAGGACTTTCCTCGAGTTCTCTAAGCACTCATCAAAAGTATCCTCAAACACATAAAAATCATCCATGAAAACTTCCGTAAACTTCCTAATAAAGTCCTAAAAAATATCTAGCATGCGTTTCATAAAGGTAGCAGGGGTATTACAAAGTCCCAATGCCATCCTCCGATAAACAAAGGTACCGAATGTACATGTAAAGGTAGTCTTATCAAGGTCCTCAAGGTTGTGGGGATCTGGAAGTATCCCGACATCTCGTCAAGGAAACAATAAAACTTATCCCCTGCTTACATTTCCAAAATCTAATCAATAAAGGGAAGGGGAAAATGGTCCTTCCTGATGGCGGTATTCAATTTCCGGTAATCAGTGGAAACCCACCATCCGGTGACCGTACATATAGGGATCAACTCGTATTTCTCATTCCTGACCCACGAGCTGTCTGAAATTGGGTAAATGATACTCACATCTAATAGACGAATGACTTCCTCCCTAACCACTTGATGCGTATTAGGATTCAGTCTTGTTTGGGGACTGCAGAACCAGTTTAGGATCATCTTCAAACATAATTTTATGTGTGCAGAAAAAGAAGGACTGATTCCTTTCATGTCAGAAAGTTTCCGAGCTAGAGTTTCCATTTGCCCACTTTGTGAATTAAGAATGCTGATTTTGGAATGGCTCAAGCCTGGATGCAAGAATAACACGGAGTTCAGGATTCTTATCTAGAAAAGCATACTCAAGGTGGGAGAGAAGAGGTTTTAGATTCAATGGAGAAGTTGGAACATTTGAAGAATCAGTTTGAAAATTTTCCATTTCCACTTCATTTAATGGTTCTTCCTTCCCCTTCACAGAACTAGCATCACCTGAGTTTTCCCCTCCACTATTCATAGCACAATCAAAATAAAGGAGGAGCTTAAGATCCTTTGCAGACAAACTATCATCAAAAAGAAGGTCAAAGAAGGCTTCATCGGAAAGCATGTTAGGATTGAAATCCTCCACCAAAGAATTAACCACATCCACATAAAAGCACTCACCACTATCTTGACAGGGCCTTTTCATTATTTTGGACATGTCAAAGGCAGCAGTCACATCCCCAACACAGAGGATAAGTTTACCATCTCCAACATCAATCAATACCCGGGAAGTAGCCAAGAAATTAAAGGTCTGCCCAAAATCATAGGTACCTCATGATCCTGGTTCATGTCCAAAATAACATATCAACATGAAAAATTAATTTGTCCTCTTTAACCAACACGTCCTCAGCAATCCCCTGAGATATTTGGCCGAGAGGTCAACCAACGGAATGCACATTCATGTTGATTTAAGTGGACTAGTGTAAGCTTCTCATACAAAGTAGAAGACATCACATTAATGCTTTCACCCAAGTCAGGTAGGTCCCTATCAAAATTTAGATCTCCTATAAAACAAAGAATATTAAACGAACCTGGATCATTAAGCTTCTTTGGTAGATCTTTCCACATCACAGCTCAGCACTCCTCGTTAAGCATCACCGTAGATGCTTCCTCTAGTTTCCTCTTATTGGTGAGAATATCCTTTGTGAACGTGACATACTTTGGCATTTGTGACAGCGCATCCACGAATGGCAAGTTGATCCAAACTTGTTTCATGAGGTTCAGACACTTACCAAAGTAATCGCTATCACTCCTTCTCTTCAAACGCGCCAGAAAGGGGAGAGGTGGGCAGTAAAGTTTAATCGGATTGGTCTGTTTCGATGCTGCCACCACCTCTCTCTCCTCTTCTTTCTCTTTCTTTTCTTCTGGGACAACTTCTTCAACTTTAACTTCTTTAGGTTTCTTCTTCATGGTAGTAGGTTCACGCTCTTTTCCACTCCTCAAACTGAATGCCTGGATGTGTTCCCGAGGGTTATTTTCAATTATGTTAGGGAGGGATCCTCTAGGTCTCTCTGATCGAGCCTTTACAAGCTGACCCACTTGATTCTCCAGGTTTTAAAACTTGCTGCATTTGTTTGCATGAACTTCATGAGTGTCTCTTCCAAGCTGATGTGTGTTTTCTCCCACTTAGACATCTTCTAGTATGTTCCCTTCCTTTGACCCAATGACCTTGCTGAGGTGCGGGTGGTGGGGCCTGAGGTTCCTGCGGATGCCCGGATTGATTATAGCTCTTCCACTGCTGCTGGCTTCCATTCCCATAAGTCCCCCACTGCTGCTGACTATAGGGTTGATTTTAATAGCCTTGTATTTGAAAATTGATGGCATCTACCTGCTCCACTCCAGGGGCTGCCAAGGTGTTGGCCATCATAGTACATTCATTTGGCAAATGTAGGCCCCACAAAAACTACAAGATGGACTAATTGGTCCAGAGGCCACCGCATTCACGCTAGGCATCGAGGGAGCAGTTTGTACCTTCTTTCCTAGATCCTCCATATCGATCACCAGTTTTTGCACCATGGTAGTCAAAGTATCCACCCGTGCAGAAAGGATCGTACTGTCGCTAACCTTGTAGAGGTCTAGAGCTTTTTGCTGGGCTGAACTCCTTGAATTGTACCATGAAGCATTGTTGGCCACTATCTTCTCAATGAGTTCCTCTGCATCTTCTTATTGCAAATCTTGAAAATGACCATAGGCATAGGCATAGGCATCCTACATCATTTTCCCTTCATCATTAATTCCACTGTAGAAAAAGGAGATGATTTTGGAGTTACTCGCCTTTGCTTAGGGTCAAGATCATCTCAGATGTCTTAAACCGCTTTCATGCTTTGGACATAGACTTCAATGATTCTTGCTTGAACTCTTGCAGTTGCTTGTTCAGTTTAAATACCTTAGATGTTATGAAATATTCTTTAATGAAGGCATTGTGCAGCTGGTCTCAAGGCTGGAGATGGTGGTGTGGATTGTTGTCCAACCACCTCAGCGCACATCCCTCAGTGAAAACGAGAAAAACAACATCCTCACTTGATCATCAGCTACCCGGGAATGTTTGTCGGCCCTCCTCCAAATTGGTTGTTGGAAACCATGTTAATCACCGCCGGCTTGATCACGTGGCGGTTAGCAGTAATGACTGACACTTGAATGTTGTCACATACTGAAACTTCTGGCATGAGGAATTCTGCTATCGTCTGCCCCTTATATAGAGGGTTGTTGCGCAGAACATATGTTTGGACTGGAGGGGCCTGAGGTCAGGCTTGTGGGGCTGGTCTTGTTTGAACAGAAGGTACTTGGTACTTATTTTGAAAAGGGTTTTGAAAAGGTGCCTAATTTTGGAATGTATTCTGGAAGTTCGGGATGCCTCGGCCTGCTCCTTGTAACCCAAAAGTTTGATTTTGCAAAGGAATTTCGTGATCAGTGGTGATGTTTCAGAAGAGCTGATATAACGGAGGAAGATTGCGGAGTTTGCTGATTTTGTGGAAAGATAGGAGGGGGGGGATAATTTTGGAACCCAAGAGGATGATTTCATGGTGAAAGTGGTAGTTTCTCTTGAGGGGAAGTGTTAATGTAAAAATCGGGTTGTGTGGTGGCGATGGGGACACCCGAAATGTTAGTGTACTCGTTTAGATAATATATTTTTTATTACTACCAGAATGTAATGTATGTGCAAGTTTTATATCGTTTGTGCAATGTAGAAATTGTCTGTGTGGGTGTGAGAACTTGGTTTCGCACAGAAAATTTATACCTTGCATAGACATTTATATTGTCTCTGTGTAACTATTGTCTGTGTTGTCAAGTTTTCGCTTGAACATGATGAATGGCTCGTGGTCATGTACAACGAACCTCATCATTGAGTCCCCTTTTACTTGAAACCTACAATTTGGGTTAGTATGTCAACCACTCAATGAAGTGAAAGCATGAACGCCTTCTTTGATGGGTATATTCATTCTAAAACAAGTCTCAAACAGTCTGTCGATCAATATGGACGTGCTTTAAACTATAAGATTGAAAACGAAATTCAGGCCGATGCTAATTTTTTCACTAAAATGATTCCATGTGTTATGACGTTTGCAATTGAAAAACTAGTGCAAGCACTTTACACCCTTGCAAAATTAAAGGAGTTTCAAACTGCATAATTGGTAAAGTGTATTCTAACCTCCTACATCGTGATAATGGTATCACAATTTTACGTGAAAGAGGATCAAGTCATCAATAGGTTTGATAAGAGTATGTACTTCATTGTTGAGTATGATATTTTAACATCTAAAGGAATGTGTAGTTGTCACTTGTTCGAATGTTGTGGCATTGTATTTAGACATTTGCTTGTCGTGCTAATTCGGCAGAGTTAAAGTGTTGCCTGATTTTTACATAATGTCAAGATGGCAAAGAGACATAAAAAGTGAAAACACATGAGTGAAAATTAACTATGATGGTTGGATTACTGTCACGCCCAGACCGCATCCAAGTGCGTGCACAACCGCCGTATGATCAAGTGACGTCACTCGCAAGTCAACCTAACTTAATCATACAAGGCGTCCATGAACATAATTCATAACATACTGAGTAAGTAAACATACATAACAACATCACATTTAAACCGATGAATAGCAGAAATATTCAACGATAAGTCATGGGCCACATCCGGCCAAAACATGGGCTTACAATGCCAAAATAGTTTGTAATAAATCAAATATCCATGAGCAAATGTTTGTAGTTTTAAAGATAACAAGGAAGGACGAACCACGTCTTCCTGAATATGACTTCACCTATCTGAAAGGTGCAGGTAGCAAGCTCTAGCTTCAACCTAAAATGGTGGGGGCCTTGGAAGGGGTCAATACGCGAATACCGAGCGAGCAGTAGGTTGAATGTAGCATAACTAACGTTTTAAGTATAAGATCCAAAGATAGGGTGATATATACACATATATTCCTGATGGAGTATATGGGTCCAGACCCCATAACCCACATACTCAGAAGACTAAGAGGAGCACAATTTTCATCAAGTGGGCCCTCCTTCAGTCAAATGGCACCCCATCCGCCGAAGAAGAGTCAACCCGGAATACGCCCCAGAAGCCAAGGAGAAGACTTGTCCTCCATCGGCCAGTGCCTCCCTCGGCCGGTGCCTCCCTCAACCGGTGCCTCCCTCGGCCGGTGCGTCCCTCAACCGGCGCCTCCCTCGGCCGGTGCCTCCCTCGGCTGGTACCTCCATCGGCCAGACGAAGGTCTGGGGGACTACATCGGCCTCCAGCGAAAAGATAGACAAGTTCAAAAATGCAACGAACACAAGCCTATGACAATGGTATCTCAACGTCCACAGCCATGTGGTCACCTTACGGCCAAGCCGAAGCACAAAGCAGGACGCACACCGTCCTCAATGTCAATGACACACATCGTCCTAAAGGCCAATGGCACGCATCGTCTCCGGGACAATGACATTCATCGTCCATATCACGACCAAAACAAACGCGCCACGAACGCCCGCAAGCGTAAGATCCATCAACTAAAGTCAAAGGCACAAGGCAGGACATTCATCGTCCGCAGAGCCAAGGGCGCACAACGTCCTCTGGTCAAGGACCCTCATCATCCTCAAAGCCATTTACAACAAACTACGAGTGATTTCGCTTCGGCCTGGATCACCAAAAGCAAACATGGTGTCTCCTCGGCCAGAAGCACGAAAGGCGGCCAACAATTATGGCATTGCCTCGTCCTCGAAACGAAGGACATTCATCGTCCTCAAAGTGAAGGACATCCATCGTCCTCGAAACGAAGGACGTTCATCGTCCCCAAGGTGAAGGACATTCACCATCCTCGAAGCGAAGGACATTCATCATTCTCGAAATGAAGGGCATTCATCGTCCTCGAAATGAAGGGCATTCATCATCTTCGAAATGAAGTGCATTCATCGTCCTCGAAAAGAAAGGGCATTCATCGTCCTCGAAATGAAGGGCATTCATCGTCCTCGAAATGAAGGACATTCATCGTCCTCGGAATGAAGAACATTCATCGTCCTCGAAATGAAGGACAAGGCAGCCAACAATTATGGCACCGCCTCAGCCAGGAACACTAGAACTCCCAGGTAATCCTCCGTCGGCCAAATCGTCAGAACAACAAGGACCTACTCCCATTCACTTCGTCTGCATCTCAGCTCAGAGAGTGGGGGACTCCTGATGGAGTATATGGGTTCAGACCCCATGACCCACATACTCAGAAGACTAAGAGGAGCACAACTGTCATCCAGTGGGCCCTCCGTCAGCCAGATGGCACCCGATCGGCCGAAGAAGAGTCAACCCAGAATACGCCCCAGAAGCCAAGGAGAAGACTTGTCCGGTCGACCAATATCTCTCTGTCGGCCAGTGCCTCCCTCGGCCAGTGCCTCCCTCGACCGGTGCCTTCCTCGGCCGAGCGTCTCCGTCGGCCGAGCGTCTCCGTCGTCCACGCCTCCGTCGTCCACGCCTCCGTCGTCCACGCCTCCGTCGGCTAACCGATCATGGTAATTACCCTTTTCCTTGGGTGTGATTTTAACTCCATAAGAGATATTGTTGAGTCCTCAAAGGAAAATCTACCCCCAACTCTTTTCTATTTCTGACGTTAACTCATGTATTAATAATAATGCTCTGGTTTATATCACTTTATTGAGGGCATTTTTACTTGGATGGGAAACCGCAAAGGTGGTTGCTAGTAACACACATTATTATTTATGAGTTTCTGTCTGACCCCTTGTTGGCAAGGTGAGGTAAAATGAAGATGAGAAGATAGTTTAGAGGTGAAATGCATACATGGTACCTTAATATTAATATTGGTATTGTTGCGTTTTTGTATCTTAACTTTTGAATGAATCAAATCAGTACCATAACTATACATAAATGTTTAAATTGACAATATTATTCATACATGGCGGCCAAAATTCTATGCGTAAAGTCCATTTCACCTTACTTTTGTCCATGTCATCGTTCTAGGGTGGACTCTACACATAAAATTTTGATTGCCATGTAGGAATTTTAGGCTGCAATATTGAAGCACATTGTCAATCGAAACACTAAGTATAGTTATGCTACTGATTTGATTCATTTAAAAGTAAAGATACTAAAACGCAACAATATCAATAATTAAGACAGTATTTATGCATTTACCCATAATTTACATATATATATATAGAGTCATACTGTCATTATATATCGAACAATACAACAAGTACTGTACCAGTGGATGAAAGGAAAATATAGCAAGGACAAAAAGATGGTACATAGATATATCTACACACAAATGTGTAGCCAATTACGTTGGGAAACATCTAGGAATGGGAGGAGGAATGGACATTACTGTACAGCTAGTGGTGCTTAATATAGCTAGGATGCTACATTTTGCTTCACTTCTTTCACGCTTTAGGGAAAACCTCCCTTCGTAAGTTGAAGCCTGCATTTAGTATAATTGTCGTCTAAAGTGTGTGCTTCCCACCCATTTTAATTTATAATTCAATTCTTAATTATACTCCCTCCGTCCCACTGAACTTTGTCAACTTTCCTTTATTGTTTGTCCCAAAAAAAATTGTCATTATCCTTTTAAACAATGTTTTTGTGGTTCTGCTCATTTCTCTCTCCTCTGCACAAACCTCATTCACATAAATTTTACTATTCTAATTTCTCACCTAACATCAACTTGGCAAAGTTGAGTGGGATGAAGGTAATATTATATACAGCACGTGCTTCAACTTTCATTTTAAGTGATGAAACTAAATGGCATGCATAACTACATCAACTTGTCTTCATGTACACGGCATTGTACACGACATTTTATACGCCGGTCAAATTGTCTTTGTAAAGACATTTTGGCCGGCATTTTTTGAAGAGAACTGGATTTCACTTAAATTATTTGTGATACAGACAAATTTTTTAGTCTGTATGAAAATTGATTTTCTTTTCAAACTGGTAGTATATAGACAATCTACTTCCGACCCTATATGAGTTGTGTTAATCAGGTAACTCAACTGAATACAGAGGCTGACCACCACTGCCCACTGTGACCGAATGAGATGGTTGATTTGGTTTTATTTCATTATTATTATGCATTTATGCACGTAATTAACTTTTTCCCGTGATGCATATGCATGTCGTAGGGGTTATTACGAGATTAAATAAATAATTAAAGGTATAGGGGAATACAGTATAGTGGTGGGAAGTTCATGTCACCAATCACCATCGAAGCTATCTTTTTCTATTCGTGGCTGGGCCGCACAGTTATTATTGTTTTCATAATATAGCACTTATATGTATATAGAAATGGCCCTAAACAGGAGTTTCACGTTTTGAAATTCCAAAACAGGACTTTCATGTTTTTATTCCCTAAATAAGAATAATTATGACGAGTTTGAAAAAATGTCATGTTTAATACTTAGTAATGTCAAACTTGGCATAAATTTACTCCTTTTCAGGGAATAAAAAATATGATAGTCTTATTTTGGAATTTCAAAACTGTTTTTACTCTTATTTAGGGAATTCTCTCATATGTATATCTGCTTTAATTTGTACTCTGTAAGTTGTAACAATGTATGTACAATGACATTATTTTTTTAGTTCTAACAATAAATGAAACCTTATACAAATCGAAATAACTAATATAGTCATACTAAATTAGGAAGTAAACTAAGCACACTACAAAAAATAACAAGATTGACGCCGATTGATTGAGAGTTCAGTGCCAAATAGTTTGAGACAAAACTGATTTGGTGCTAATTTGGCGTATCTCTATCAAATCCCTTATATATCTTGGTAAAATTTAAGTTACAAATCTGTGTCAATATATTCCTTTATTTTATTATGTGAAAATAGCACTTGTAGGGCCTGTTTGGTGACAGGAGCATTGGCTGGAATGGCTGAAAAGTCTGAAAAGACTTAATTTGATGAAGTGGAAGTGTTTGGTAATAATATATTGGCTGAAATGGCTGATTGTGTATAAAATTACTATAAAGGGTATTAGCTTATTTGTGTTAAATATATGAGTGTTAATTTTACTAATAAACTACTTTTGCTTGATTAGCTAATTATAAGCCTATTTAAATAATTGATTACTTTGGAAATTTCATTCTTACTCTTACGTCGATTTTTTTATACAACTACTTTCTAAAAAATGTGTTTTTTCGAATGAGCGACATTAGTATTATTTTTGTAACTAATATGTGTAAATTAATTTAATAAATAAACTTTCTCTAAAGTACATTAACAAATGGACATGCATTTAATTTAAAATAAAAATGAAACATAAAATACCATCCACTATCGGAAATTCATATTCGCAGACAACATGATGAAAACAGCTACTCTGTACTTCTCAAGTAACGAAGCAATGAAGCTAAAAATAAGGGGTAAACGAGTATTCACAATTTGCAACAGTAAGTAAATATTTCGCAGCTCAAAAGTAGCTCTCGAGTTGCTTTTTCAGCTGATAAGATAATTCAGCCCAAACAACCCAAAAACCTTGTGTTTGGCTGTATTTTTTTATTTTCAGGCTTATAAGCCCATTTTTGGGGCTCCAAACACCCTCGTAGTCCCTCAGGCTTAATAAATAAACTTTCTCTAAAGTACATTAACAAATGGACATGCATTTAATTTAAAATAAAAATGAAACATAAAATACCATCCACTATCGGAAATTTATATTCGCAGACAACATGATGAAAACAGCTACTCTGTACTTCTCAAGTAACGAAGCAATGAAGCTAAAAATAAGGGGTAAACGAGTATTCACAATTTGCAACAGTAAGTAAATATTTCGCAGCTCAAAAGTAGCTCTCGGGTTGCTTTTTCAGCTGATAAGATAATTCAGCCCAAACAACCCAAAAACCTTGTGTTTGGTTGTATTTTTTGATTTTCAGGCTCATAAGCCCATTTTTGGGGCTCCAAACACCCTCGTAGTCCCTCAAATAGTCATAATATTGAAATATCAGACTCATGTTTTCGAGTTTGTAAATGTCACTCCTCATTTTTCTAAATTGCTATTAATGTGGTCCTTTGAGGGATGAAATTTATAATGTTGGCGAGAAGTACGGGTGACATTTAAAACAATTTGGACGATTGAGGGGTGACATTTACAATATCTGAAATACGGGTCTGACATTTCAATATAATGACCATTTCAGGGACTAAAAATATGATTTTCAATAACAAAAAATCTATTTGTACACGTTCTCTTATACACGCTCTTATACACTTATCTGTGGCAGGTCATTTTTTTGTTTGTGAACGAGATTCACAGACAAAACTTGCGTGTTTTGTCTATGGATATTTTTTTGTCTGTAACAGACAAAACACGCCGATTCACAGCTAAAAAAATGACCTGTCACAGACAAGTGTATAAGAACGTGTATAAGAACGTGTACAAATAGAATGACTCTTTGAATAATGAAACAATCAATTGGTACACATTATTGGTACACACTCATGTCTGTGAATGCTTTTTTTATGTCTGTCCCAGACAAAACGTATTTGAAAAATACGTTTTGTCTGGGACAGACTTAAAAAAATATTTCATAGACATGAGTGTGTAAGAGTGTGTACACAAAGTGTGTATCTCAAGTCTAATAAATGAAATTTAGCTAGCACATAGTTATTTCCTTATAATAAGTGTGAACAGGCTGAATTACTAGCTCTAAACTAATAATTTTTCCAGCCCAACGGCCCAGTAGACCCAAGATTACAGAAAAGGGGGAAAAGTTGTCCTTCCTCGTTTCTTAATCAATTAATGGCGTAACAGTTCACTGTTTTGGAGTTTTAGATAGACTTTCTTGTATTATTGATTATGGATTAATATGATTATTTGATTATTTTATTAATTGATTTCATTCATAGTTGAATATTTGATTTTTTAATTGTTCATTGTTATCTATTTAATGTTTGTGTTATATATAATTTGTTGATTTTATTAGGTAAATTTTCAATTATAATTAAATTTAAAAATTTTGATATTTTCAAGGTAAAATAAAAATGATTGAATATGGATAGGAGAAACAGAAAAGAACATTAGAGAAAGCGGCTCTAAATAAAAAAGGTATAATAGAAATTTTGTCTATGTAAAGAAGTCAAATTTTTAATGTCCTCCACGTGATAAGAACTCAGAGGAAAAAAATGATTTTACTATTGAAAACAAAATAATACAGAATTATCACGTCATAGGAGAGAAAATTTAGGAGTTGATAGTATTGGTTTAGATAGAAAAAGGATTTACAATTTTTTATAAATATCTTTGAAATATTATTACTACTATACTATGCATATTAATTTAGACAGAAAAGGGATATACAATTTTGTTAGATTAAACCCATTTTAATTTTTCGTTCATAGGCCATCAATTGTACACGACCTGACCTTAGAGAGCCTTTGGGGTATCAGATTCAACACTTTGGTGTTTGGTAAATGTCGTACGTTTCAGCCAAAAAATGGCGGTTTGACCACTTTCAGCATCTTCCATAAGTGAAATGGAAACGATGCAAATAGAAGAGTTTTGAGTTAGCGTTTTGAAATATATATGACGTTTTCGATTACGGAGTAATTTTTATGGCCAAATAGCTAAATTATCAAACATCTTGTAACAATAAGACAACTTATTCCGCTAGTCAAACCCGTTGATTGAATCCGCTATTGATAACCCGGTTACATAACTCGCTATCAACTAACCGCTAAACGCTAATCGCTAAATGTCAAACACAATAACTATGGAGTTAAGAAAAACATAGTTATGTGATAATAACTCAAACAGAATTACCCGCACGGGTAGCTTAGTTGGTTCAGTGGTGGGAAATTTGGACCAAGTGACCAAGGTTCGAAACCCGCAGCGGCCGTGTGGAGGTCACAGAACCTGAAATAAGACTGGGCCTCTGGTGCGCATGGGAAAAAGGCCTACCATCATTGGATCGACTGAGTCACCGTGATTAACATCCTCCCAAAAATCCTATCGGGTCGGGATATGGGGGGCTCCTGGGGTGGGAGATTCCACCTTTTTTGGACCAACTCAAACGGAATTAAGAAAAACATAGACACATAGTTGTGTGATAATAATAACTCAAATGGAGTAGCTTTACAAAGTTTTACATATTCACAAACTACATTAAAAGCTTCACAAAGTTGCAAAAACCAGAATCAAATTTGATAAAAATTTGATTTCTAAAACAAGATATTAAGAATGATTTGTGTTAACCAAGTAAATAGGAAACCTATCAAAATAAGGATGTTTTTACTTGAATTTAGAAAGACAAAGACTAGGCGTTACCCAACGGTAACCCTAGAGAGAATTAGAGTGCTGCTTAATAGTAAAACAAAAACATACGGAATAACTTTGAACTTTCTCACAATAATCTTGTCATTGGACCTATCAAAAAATGATTTAACTATCAAATACTTCCCCCGTTCCATAAAAGTTGCAACATTGGAATTTCTGCACTATTCACACACCTTACTTTGACTACAATTTTCTAATAATATATATAATAAAAATATTATGTATAAAATATTAATAAATTTATATTAATGTAAATTTCCAATATATTAACTTTTTTAATGTTTACTAATACGTAAATAAATATAATTACAGTCAAAGTTGCGCGTTGGCAAACGTGAAAGTCAAACCGTTGCAACTTTTATGGAACGGAGGATAGTATGTTTTTTTATGGTCCCATATAAGCTTTTGATTATTGTATTGACGGAATTTAAGGTCCCAAAGTGACACCGTAGAGTTATTATTATAGATTTGAAAATTTGGACTATAAAATACGTGTTCCTTTAATATGTATTTCCATTGGTGTCTACGGGTGATACATTAATCATACTGCCTCCGTCACAAATTGATTTGCAAATTTGACTTTTCTTGGTCAAACAATTTCATTTTATTTGTTTAATTAGGATGTCAATTTTGAATTATATTCTAATTTGGAGATTACATTTTTAAAGAGATTTTCATGTAGTTTCCGAATATGTAAGTTTTAATTATTAAAAATTGAATTAATTATTGATAGGGTGGATTACTTTTTATTATTGATTGACCAAAAAGTGTTGACTGTGCAAAACAATTTGGGACGGAAGGAGTACTCGTACTCTCCATAGTTACTCCCATGTTTTTGTGTACGTGTGAAAATTTGCTAATTTGGAAATTGTTTAGTGGGTCTGAAATTTAATTACCTAATCTGATTCAATTTGATAAATCTATATACATTGTGTTACCTAATCTTAACTATTGTGATTTAATTTGTTTAAGCATACTCTTCTTTTTTTGTTATGCTTAAGTCTGAACTAAGTTGAACAAGCACAAATTATACATTGACACACAAATAAGAGTAAAACAATCCCAAAATGAAAAAAAGACTAATTTTTGTATTTCCTACTCTTTCTTCCTAGGGAAAAGTACGGAAAAGTTACTACTTGTGCTTGGGCCCGTTTTGAGATAGGGTGATGTGTTTCAATTTTTATCAAAGTAGTTCATGTGTTTGATTCCGTTATCACAAGAAGGTCACACCGTTAAAAACGTCTGAAAAAGACCGTTAAAAGTAACTTCGATTTTCCAAAATGCCCGAAAAATTAAAATAAAAATACCGGAAGGTGCGCCTCGTCAAGATGACCTCCAAACCACCTTCGCCTTTGTATTTTTCAGATTTGTTTGAATTATTTTTTAAAAATGATTTCGCTAATATCACTTTTCTGATGGATTTTCCGGTAACAAGGGTGGCTGAAAATGAAAAAGAAAGATGGCCTAGCGGTCATCTTATTGAGGCGCACCTTCCGGTATTTCTATTTTTATTTTTCGGGCACTTTTGAAAATCGGAGTTACTTTTAACGGTTTTTTTCAAACGTTTTTAACGGCGTGATGATCCTCTTGTGATAACGGAATTCAAACACATAAAACACTTTGATAAAGAATGAAACACATGACCCTATCTGAAAACCGGCTCAACCACAAGTACCTTTTCCGTACTTTTCCTTTCTTCCTATTCTAGCTACTCTTACCATCTATTAATTAGAAAGTCGTATTTTTAATTATAATAAAAGAATAAAAAAATATAATAAAAACTCAATAATGAAAATGAAAAATAAATATAAATATGTAGTATAGAAATAAAATAAAAAATATTACATATAAATTAAATAAATAAACCATGTAAACAACATAAAAATATTAAATATGCAGGCCTCTATCGCATCCTCTGCCGCCTCCTAGCACCGTCACCTCTGACCGCCAGAAAAATATCATCTTATATAAAAAATTCACTTTTACTATTTAGAAATGCCAAAGTTTGCTCTAAAATGGTCATCAAGATGACATTATGGATGAAAGTTAGCATTTTTCGGTGGACGGAGATGGTGGTGTTGGAAGGCGGCAGAGGTGGCAGCAAAGGCCTGCAAGTATAATTTTTATTTACATTTCTTAATTTTTTATGTTTTTATTAAATATTCTTATTAGAGTATGGTAATGATAGGAAGAATTACTCCTGTTTTTAGAAATTTAAAATTATATTCTTATTCTTGCAATTTAATTCTTATTTACTCATATTTATGAAATTAGTCCAATGTATGTATGTTAATTCATTAAACCTTAAGAAGTTCTCTTCTTTTAATACTAATTTGTACGTTTGTCAAGGACCAGCATTAGGGCCCGGGCAACATGGGAAACAACCCTAGATTTCTTAAAAAGAAAAACAATTAGACCCAAAAAATCTCCATATGTCTCGTGATTGTGCTAAAAACAGTTTCTTTTAGTTAGAACATTTTCTTTTTTTTACTCTTGAATTTTTGGAACAGTACAATAACATGTGAAATAAGTGATTGTGCTAAAAACAGTTTCTTATATTATGTAATTCTTATTCTTATTTTTAATGGCTCTTTATAGTGCATTATTATACATACCGGAGGGAGTATTTTGTTATGCTTTCAAAAGCATGAATTGTATTTGGTTGCTTGTAATAATTAAGGTCATGGCACACTATTGTAGTTTCTGAATCTGTACATATTCAAGATAGTTATTAATTAACTATATGAACTCATCAATCACCAATATATTTATAATATACTAGATTTGGTTAGAAAGTGTCATTGTTATGCTAAAAAACAAACTAAGTGCGCACATATGTTTTTGGCACTCAAGTAAGTAATTACAAATTTTTTAGCAAATTCAGTAGCTAAGTAAAACAAAAAGAGATGGAGTAATAAGGAGGAGCTAGCCAACAAGAACAAACAAGAGTATATATAATACGAAGTATATAAATAAAGGCACTAGGCTCCTTTATCTTTTGTGAATCCACATACTTCGACCATCTCGGTCTTAGCTAGAAGCTTTGAATTGCTTTAGTTTATCTCTCTCTTTCTCCAATTCCTAGCCTGATGTGATTCTCCACCTTATATCTCATAAAATCTCATCAATCCAACCTTTTCTTTACAAAAGAAAGAGAATTTATTTGAGAAGGCCAAGGGCATATATCAAAAAGCTAGAAAATTTAAAGATCACACTTCCATCCATGGCTTTCTCTTCTGTTCCGCTCTATCTTGATCCTCCCAATTGGCCAAACCATCACCAACAGGTAATTAATCACACCCATAATTTATTATTCTTCCCGAAACAAAAAAAATCCCTACTTTAATTTATTCTTCTTCATCTTTTTTGTTTTTCTGAATATACTTTCATTCATTTCCCAACTTTTGATTCAATTTCTTTTGGTTTTGTTTTTTGTGGAAAGAGCAGCAAGGAGATGGGGTTGATGGAGCAACTGGGAGTTCCTCTCTGCTTGTGCCGCCTCTGCCGCCGCCGCCCGGTGGAGGTCCGGTGAGGCCCGGCTCGATGACGGAGAGAGCTCGGCTGGCCAAGATTCCTCTCCCGGATGCGGCTCTCAAGTGCCCTCGCTGCGATTCCAACAACACTAAGTTTTGCTACTTCAACAACTACAGCCTCTCTCAGCCGCGCCATTTCTGCAAGACTTGCCGGAGGTACTGGACGAGGGGAGGCGCTTTACGGAACGTCCCCGTCGGCGGCGGCTGCCGCCGCAACAAGAGAAGTAGCAAAGTGAGCCGATCCAAGTCACCGGCTAGAGGCGAGCAGCAAAGCAACAATGGAGGGCCCTTGGCGAACTCGAACCGTAACGCGAATATCACGCGCGCCGGCGACATGCTGACGGCTCATTTGCCGCCGCAGCCGCCGTTCTTGCAGAGCGTGAGCGGCTTCGCGGCCACCCCGGATTTAGGGTTACATTACATCGGCGGAAACGAAATGGAATTTCAGGAGGGAAACAACTCCGCGACGGCTGTGAATCTGTCGGCTCGGTTCGCCGATCTGTTTCGGCTCCAGCAAGGAATGACGCAGCAGCTTCCGTACCTTTCCGGCTTGGACCAGCCGCCTCCCGGCGGTTGCTTTTACCAATTCGAGGAGGCTGGAGCCGATCAATACGGCGGAGACCAGCTAGGAGTCAAGGGTTTTGAAAGTGGCGGCACCGCCGCCGCATTTCTCCTTCACCACCATCACCACCATCAGTCGGCTGCCGGAAACGTGAAGATGGAAGATAACAACATGAACAATGGGATGAATATTTCAAGAAACTTTCTGGGAATTTCGGGAAACAACAATAATGACAATTTCTGGACTGGGAATAATAATATTAATGGATACACAACAACAGATCTGTTGCCTGCTGCTGCTGGTTACGCTTCTTCTACTACTAGCCGCCTTCTGTGAGTTTTTTTTAAACGTAATTCCTTTTTTTTTTTTAATTTAATTTTCTGGAAACCCTAGCTATATATCTTTTTCCAAATTTACACACTTACAGTTTGGGTGGCTTGAGGTTTTTTCTATGAGCTAAGTTAATTAATATATGCAAATTGTGATGTACCGTACAAGACTACCAGGAAAGGAAGGAAGATGCATCTGAAATTAAAGTTGTAAAACCCTTTCTTTGATTTCAATTTTGATGGTACATACGTACGTACCACTTTTTTGTATTTCTTTATTTGTGTATTAATTTAATTATATTCTAGTTAATTTATTGATATGGCTTGTGTACATGTATATATATGCTGTATGCAAGTCCATGGAGTAGTCTCATAGGTTATCTTAGCTATGTGCTCATGATCATCAATCATCATATATTATAAGCAATATATTAATTATCAGATGCAATGTCTTTAATATGTACTCCATAGTAATTACCATTTCCTCCATCCTCTTATCTTTGTTTCATTTTTTCCACAACTGGGATGTTTTTACTTGGATCGGAAATTGTTGGTCTGGTCTAGTTTGTTTGAGTCTGATATGGTCTGATCTGATAATTGTCTGGTCTCTGTGTATTTTATAACCATGGAAGTCTGGTCTGGTCTGGTCTATTTAAGTCTGATCTGATCTGGTCTCATCTCGTCTGTTTAGGTCTGATCTGATCTGATTTGGGACTAAAAACAGACTAAGTAAAAAACACTGTTACTAGTAAATTTGCCTCCTACTCTATTTGATAATACATGAGTAGTTGTAATGCATTCTTATTTTATTCACATTTTTAATAAGTAATAACCACACCACTTGTCAAAGTCCTAAATTTTGGGGATGGAGATGGTATCTCAAAACGTCTATTTATATTAGCTTGTTGGAGTGTTTGAAATATTTGTCTAACACGGTAATGGTACAAAACAATAAACCACTATAAAATCGATACTTTTTCTATCAGATTAACATTTTGGGATGAAATCCCAACGTGTAAACATAAATCGGAGACAAGTCCGATCATTGTTTGGTCGTTATTTAGCATTTACGGTTAAGGATTCCACGTTAAAGATTTGTTTAGTCCATTTATACATCCAATATTTTCTACCCGATTTGGGTTAGTGCGGAGCCTTTGGACGTCCTAGGGCGGCCCTAGGATCGATATGAGGTCAGTGGACAGTGAGGAAAAAATAATTGAAGAAAAACATGTGACCAAATCTGTTAGAATCTCACATCAAACAAGTAATTAAAGAAAAAAAAAGTGACGTGTGATCGACCAATTACACAATTCAGTCTTGAATTTTTCTTTGTATCAAAATAGTTTTGGTTCACTTGCATATATAATCAGCTTGAGGCTAATGGCTCATTCATCAGTTTCACAATATTCTTTTGCCTAATTACTCAAATTTGACTAGACAAATATATACTGCCTAGCAAGCCGTGGATCCTTACAACCGTGTTTAAAAACTCCAGGAATGAGTTGTGTTTTTCGCTGTTCCGTTTGAGCCCAGTTTCAGGGGAGTCAAATTATTAATTAATAGATTTAAAGTGAAATTTCACAAAATAACAGTGAAAAATGTGAAACATATTTCAAATATGCATACTATATTTTCCTCTAAATAGAATCATATTGTCACTCAAATGCCTTATTTTCTATCTGAGCAACTTCAATTCAACACATATGAGTTCTTTCAAAACCTATGAACTAATAACTTTTCGTTTAATTTTTCTCATTTTTATTAATAGATTCAATTAATAACCGCTAACATCTGTTCTATTGAATAAATAAATGACTTTTACATTTTATGTCTTAGCTGCTCTAAAATTTAGTACTTCATATGTCCCATTTTGGTCATCTTACTGTCTTTTTTGAATTGTCATCAAAATGAATGTGTGTTTCCTTTTTTGGCAAAAAATATGTGGTATATAACATTTTATTTTAATATACTCAAAGATTAACTCCAATTCTTATGTTTCAACAACTTTATTATTATTATTATTAATGTAAGATGTTTTGAGACTTACACCTTCAATCTATACGCGTAGTATTTTGTTGGATTTAATCACAACTTTCACACAATCTATATATGTTCAAAAAAATGTATCTTGTTTGATTCGGTTCAAGTTCTCATTTAGTTTTGGCCAATAGAAATTATTAGTATATATAATCTCAAACCCTAGCTAGTAATTAATCTCTCAAGTGGCCAAAAAGGTGCCTAGTAGCTCACCTGTTTGTCGTGACTAAGAAGATTGAGTAGGTTCAAGATCAGAGATTACAATCATTCATCAGTATCAGTCAGCAAACATGCAATGCAATAGATGATTGTACGTGAAGTACGACAGGCCGGAACATCGAGTTTAGTACAATACGAACTAAAGGTGAATATGTTCATACTTCATTAAATGATAGATATTGAACCCTTCAAGCCTCTCCATTCCGATCGACCCATGCCCTGCCATGCAAATGTTTCTTTTTTCTTTATTACACCCAATTCAACTACTAAAAATGTTACATTTACACCATACTTCTCCCGAATAATCGTAGATTTTATAAGAAATTGATCAAAATATGAGCAAAATAAGGATAAAGTTTTAAAACAGGAGTAAGTATGTTTTGTTTCATAAGTAGGACTTATATAGTTAAATTTAAACAATAAAAACTTTTCACAATAGTACTGAATGGACCACTTTTCAATGTTACAATGACACTCCTATTTGAAAAATTATGATATGTTTACTCCTATTTGGAAATTTTCTCAAGATTTAACCTTGTACCTTATGTTTGTGCCCATCATTAGTTCTATAACTTTACTCTCTTGTAGACCACTGACCACATCTTCAATTCTATTCAACAAATCTATTTAAGCTAAGGATTCTTCCACCACAATATACTATCATGTTGACAACATTATTTTTATGAGGTTTTGTCAAAAGTTGTGCAATATGGTGTAAAATCCTTAATATGGATAAATTTATTAGTTTGAGAATATGATGTCTGAGTAAGTAATTAAAGTTATATAACGAATAGCGAAATACAAATACTCCGTATAAGCCATGGTACTTGTTGGGATATTAGGGTTCGGCCCAATATACCGACCCAGAATATCCCTAGGGCTCAAGAACAGGGGAAAGCCCAAGGTAAAGTAATGAGATCCCGATCGGGATCTGGGCAGCTAGAGAAGACACTCATTCGACACATCCCGAACGAGATGTAATTCACACTTGCATGGAAAGCAATTAATCACATTGGAGCACCCCATACCCCCCACCTACCCACCTCTAGTATAAATAGCAGCATTTATTTCATTGTAAAGGGTTATCATTTGTTCACTCACTATCTCATATTGCATTCTAGCTCTTGTATTGGACTGTGGACCGTAACTCCCATTCGGCCATTCTTCTGTAATCACTTAATTAGTGAACTAATACAACTGGAATTATTGAGTGGGTACATCAGCTTTTATATTTTTTTATACACTCTTTCCTACAGCAATCAAATCCTAGATCCAAGGTTGATGTTGGGTCTGTGGATCCATTCGGGACTTAAACTCAACAGTACTAAATCAACAAATCTTATATACGGAGTATTTGATACTATGATAACATGTTTTGTTGGTAGAGCTAGCTGGGGAGTTTTATTTGTACTAGAAGTGTATTCCCATCCTGCACGAACAAAAATTCTTATAGAGGAAAATGGTGGTGTAAGAGTGGCATTTAGCAAAAGGCGCCCTTCGTGGTAAGCATTTATAGTACCCTAAATGATCTCTCAATCAGTCTTAAATTTTCCTTTCCTTTTATGAAGCCAACATTATGCATCCGATTGATGTTCTTGTTTGGGAGGCTAACTTATCAAGCAACACATATATGACAAAGTAATGCGAAGTTATATATTTTTTATAAATCTACAATGTAGTGATGGAGACTCATAAATGAAGTGTTTTCAACTTTGGCTCTCTGGCCATACTTGGACTTGAATTGCTGAATTTCATTCATGGAACATTATTAACATACGAACAGTACACACACCAAGTAGTCTAATGCTATAAAAGTTGAAGCATCAGCATTTTATGGTTATATTTGATGGAGCATTTCAAATCTAAATTTATGAAATTTTATCTTGCATTGGTCTTGAAACTTCGGTACTATTATAATTTAATTAATGAATAATAATCCGTTTTATATTTTTGAAATTGAACCGATTTATAATTTAAATATTCTTTAATGTGATTACGTTAGTATATACTTCCATCCTAGAAGATGAAAGGAGTAGCTCAAGACTTTCGTATTAGTTTATATTTCTATATACAATCTATGCGGGACACTCTAATATATCCGTGTAAAAGTTAATATTCGACTTCGATTTACTTTCATAAGGGCATCCTCATCCATGAGATTATTTAAAGTTTAATTGGATGATGTGTAAGATTGTTTTAGATATCATCATTGTGAGTGAGGAATTATTTAGAGAGATTATTGAAAAAGAAAATCCAGTATCAAGATTTGAATCCCGAATTATTTTAGATTGTAGTTAAAATGCATTTAATGCATGATCTAGAACATTTAATTATTTGAGTATCATGGTTGATGAAGAGTTTTAAGACTTGAAATTATTTGAGACTTGTTGAATAAATGTGATGTCATAATGACGTGTAATCGAAAAATGGTTTATTTTAAGATCATGAATGGAGATGCTCTAATCGATTTTTTTGCTTGTAAGCATTTAATGTACGTTGTGTATCAATATTAGAATCTAAAGTTTCCTTCATTGCCATAATTGTTTATTGTTTATTTTAAGGTGTTAGTGATTAGTACAAAAAGTCTTGGGAGAATTACCTTATGGCATCCTCATTAGGAGGATTATTACAAGATTAAATTGGTGACATGACAGTTTTTTTAGAAAATTATCAATGAGTGACATAGATTATTTAATAGGATTATTTGCTACAATAATCTGGGATCAAAATATGAATCTGGATTATTTTAAGATTATTTGAAAAGTATATGTAATAGAGATAAATGCGGGACAGAGAAAAAATAGATTATTTGAAGATGATGATTGAGAGACATAAACGAATTTTGAGATTATTTTATAAATAATTACATAACAATATTTAAATGGTAAGAATCATATAAAAAATTGATTATTAGAGATCATGAATGGAGATGCTCTGAATAGTACCAAAACATGGTTTTTTTCCCAAAATAGGATCAATTAGTTTAAACATTCTTAAATAGGACTTTTTATGTGTGATTGGACCAAAATACCCCCACTGCTGCCCATGGACTGCTACCTGCTGCCAGCCGCCTGCCACCAGACCTACGGCCACCGCAGCCGGCCGCCGGCGCCGTCGCCGGAAAATTCTATAAAAAAAATCTGGCAGACTGACAGATTCTGCCGCCGCCACACACTGCCGCCGCCGCCCGATTGATCCGCACTAGCTATGAAACCTTCTGCATCAGTCCGTGTCTTCAATTTATCTTCACGCTCCACCCAAATCCGCCAGCCAAGCTGCCTCCATCTTTAAGCCTCGTCCCCCGTCTTTAATCTCCACCCAGATCCGCCAGCATCTTGTCTTTGTGAGGTCGCAACTCCTCCTCCATGCCACCTTGATGGTCGCCTCAACATTTTCAGATCTAGCGGGCCTGAGGTAGGACGGGGTCATGGTTGCGGGATTGCGGCAATGGTGTTTATCAGAATTTATTGTTTATTTATTGTCTACTTATTGTCTATTTAATGTCTGTTATTTTCTTGCCGCCGTCACCGGAATCCGCCGCCAGTGCCGCTAAGCTGTCGCCACCACTTTCGTCACCACCGGATTGCCCCACCACGGACGGACTGCCATGGTTGTGCAAGAAAACTAGGGGGTCAATTAATTGAGTTAATTAGTTAATTTTAGCAAATAAATTATCTCTCTCCTTATTTGAATGATTTTATACAATTTAGGTAAGTTTTCCTTTGCAATGTCAACTTCAATGTCAACATCTAGACGGTCTCTTTGACATTGTGGAGAAAAACTTAACAAAACTGCATAAAACCATTCAAATAAGGAGATAAAGAATTTATTTATCAATAATTATGTGGTTATCTCTCATGCCATATGCCCACTTATGCACCATGCACATGGTAGCATTGGAGATGTTCTTAGCGTTTATGATACTTCTCCGGTGCTCCCAAAGTTGCATAGTATCTTTAATTTATTATAAAGTACTCCAAAATTGAAATTCTTTATGTCAAAACTTCGGCCGCGATAGAACTTTTACTCTGATTCATATATAGAGGCGTTTGGTGACCTCTTTTTTCGTCTTATCAGGATCAGCCAGTTTTTTTACCAAACACGTAATTTTTGATTTCGCGCGCTGGATTGTGTAATAATAAGAAAAAGTAAGGTTGAAGTTACTTTTCTAGCGGTATTGGCTGAAGTTACTATAGAGGATCATTTTAATTATTTTTCATATAATTTTTTATTTATTTATTAATAACAATTATTTTAAATATAATTTTTTTATAAATCAGCAGAATCAGCCAATACAATCATTTCAGCCAGAACTTAATAAATTTCAGCAGAATCAGCCAATTCAGCCAATTTCACTGTTACCAAACGGGCTCATAGTAACTTTTACTCTAATAGTACTGGTTAAGTTTATAATATATTATATCAGTAATATTTAATTAATACTGCGTATCAACCATATAGTAGCAATCATATTATTTTTATTTTCCAATTTTAATATAAATGATATTAAAAACGTTTGACAATTTCAAATAAGAACTATTATGTTTTTATCACCTAAATAAGAGTCATTACTACAATATTTTGACATTATCAATATTTAAGCATGACACTATTTTTCAGATTTGACATAGCTACTTTCATTTAAAGAGTAAAAACATACTCTGTATTACTCATTTTTTGAATTTCCAAAACGTTTTCACTCTCACTTTATGGACTTTCTCTATAATATACCCCGCATCTTATTCCTTAATTAGAATAATACTTCTTCTGTCAAATTTTACATTTCCTACTTTCATTTTTGGATTGGCGCAAAATAAATGTCACATTTTAAAAGAAATAGGTGATCTACAAAACTTCATTTTATTATACTTACTCAATAATAGTTTTTACGCTTTATTAGTAATTATGTCAAACCAAAGTATACACAAAAAATGGGAGGGATGTAGTATATCTTTATGTTTTGTCCATCGTTTGATAACATCTTTGTTGATAGTCTTATCTTTAAACTCATAAAGGTATATTATAACAATTTCTTAATTAAGAATGCATGAACTAGCCGTAGCTAGTTACAGGTAGGTAGGTAGTTTGTTATTGTGCGAGTGCCTTGAGATTGGGAAAAGTGAAAAGGGAGGAAGAAGTGCCAAATATTCACTCAAAACCATGCCAATACAAAAGCAGTAATTTGAATGGCATGTTCTGTTGGGAGGGAAAAGAAAAAGGAAACATAGAGTTAGCTGAGCTTTGTATTCCGAGTCAAATCATCACTCAGTTACGTTGGGGTCTTTCTTATTCTTTAGTCTACAGTAACACTGTTTAAAGCGCACTCTGCCGATCTTTTTCTTGTTTTCCTCGAGATCCCCTTTCCAAATTAAAAGCCCATTTCGGATACCGTTTTTCGGTTTATTACATTTATCAATTACAAGTAATTTTTTTATAAAATACGGAGTATGTAATTTTTGATTTCGTGTGCTTAATTGGATAATCATAATAAAAAAAGTTAGCTTAGAATTACTTTTTTGTTTTAGTGGCTAAAATCATTGTAGAAGATTACTTTAACTATTTTTTATATAATTTTTTCTTTATTTTATTAATAAAATATATTTTAAATACGAAATACTCCCTCCGTCCCGAAATTATCTTCATTCTTTCCTTTTCGGTCCGTCTCAAATTTATCTTCTCTTTCCTTTTTTGATAAAGAATATGTGGTTCACAATCATTCTTACACATTTCTCTCTCCTCTGCACAACTCTCCACCACACAAATCCCACTATCTTAATCCCCGTGCCCAGTCAAAACCGAAGTTAATTATGGGACGGAGGGAGTACTACCTTCATCCCTTAAAGTTGGGACAAAGAAGAGATGAAGTTTTTAAGAAAAATAAAGTTATGTGGTTGATAATGAATTAATAAAGCAGAGACAAAGTAAGAATGAATTAAAGTCACACAAATATTATCAAATATGGCATAAAACAAATTTAGTGAGGCAATCGAAAAAGAAAAAATTGGACAATTGTAGTGAGACAAAAGAAGTGTAATATTTTCATAAATCAACTAAAATTTCATAAAATTCAACAGAATTAATCAAGGCCCTATTAATTATGCACACCATTTTTTGTTAGTAGTATTATGAGAAAATTATCACTCATACAACTAAAAGATTGTGTATTGCTCAATCTATGACTCAGTACTTTATCCTGATGCAAGAATGTATGCCTGGCCTTTAAAATTTATTAATTATGCACACACCGTTAAAAGTTTGAATGCTAAGTACACAAGTACACAACCATATGTGTTACTCACTAAGTCTAACCAAGTACCTTGTGTTTTGATGGCATCACTGTGACACTTCCAAAAAGGAGGTCTCATATTCGAATTGAATATCATCCCAGTTCAAGGATGTTTACCTTAACATTGAACATATACTATAATAATAGGTTAGAAAACTATGTCAAAGATATGACTAAGCCATGTTTGGTAGTCATATACCTGTCAATACACTTTTTTGATCATATTGCCAGAAACTCGATCTATTTTAGTCACAGACCATTTTTTCCTTTTTAGTCATACAGACATATACTCAATAGTATTGAACTATTAGACTACAACTCAGAATTACAGCTCCGAAAAATAAAAATGAATTACGGGCTAACAATGAGAATTGGAATTATGACTATTACTAGTTACGAATACCCCCTCTGTCGAATTTGGATCCTCTCCAGTAATCGGAGAGTTTCATTTGGAGAGATATAGAGAGGAGAAAATTAAGGGTGGGGTAGGTTGGTGAGTAGGATAGGGGAACATGTAGATATAGATAAGAAGTAAAAAAGAAATAGAGAGGAGCTAGACTCCACTCTGTCCCTGAAAGATCTTCCATTTCGTTTTTCGAGAGTCAACTTAAACCACTCTTAATCTTTTACTTTATGTATCAAAATTTTATGAAAATTGAAATATTTTTTGCAGGCTTTGTAGTGATTTTAATGTAGTTTCTGAATATGTAAATTTTATTTAATAAAAAATAATTTGAGTTTTCACAAGGATCATTTTACTTTATCGTTGGTCAAATTTCGTAATCGCAGTTGGATGAATAATTAGGGACAGAGCGAGTAATAACTACGGAGGTCCTTCTTATGGAATTACCCGTTATGGAATTGTGCAAATTAGTAAAGAATCCTTAAAAGGAATAAGGATTTAGAATTGGCTCTTTCACTTCAACATTTTTGTTTATGGAAATATATATTTCCTCAGGTTGTGATCGATTCCCTCCACAATTAGTCTTTGCTTAAAATGTTAAGAGCATAGATAATCATTAGTCATCATACACTCAATACAAGGATTCCATATGTTCCCTCACTCCAAGAGGCCGGTCACCAGTGCCATGGCATTTAAACTGGAAATGTTTTTTAACATTATTTTGGTTTGACATTTAACGAATTTAAAATTTTATTCGGCTTAAAACTTAACCATTTTGTTAGAGCAATATTCATGTATAGTACAATAGTACACGTACTATATATATATTGAATTAAATAACCAAACTATATTAATTGAAAGAGTCATTAGTCAACTCGCCAAGAATACAAGAATTAGCCTACTCATAGAAAACTCTACCATCCCACATAGAAAGGACACTTTTGGCTAAACCATTAGCTACACGGTTCGTGGATTGTGTAAAATAATTAACCAACTTACAAGTTTCTTTCACTACAAAAAAAATCGTCTGTAGTCACGGACTTAGTCACAGACCGCAGTGTAAAAAATTCATGACTAACTTTATTAGTCACGAATTTTGTCCGTGACTACGGACGTGACTAATTCTGCGTGACTACAATGTAGTCACTGAAAATTGGTCGTGACTAAGTGTAGTCACGGATTAGTCACATACCTAATTCTTGACCGGAATTGCTACTCCGGCACGGTTGTCACGGACCAAGTCCGTCCGTGACTACCTTTAATTTAATTTTTTTATTTTATTCACAGACCGATCCGTGACTAAGATTTTTTTTTGTTTTTAAAATTCGGCCATTTTAGTCATGGACTAATCTGTGACTAAGTTTTGAAATTTTCGAATTTTTAAAAGCCCGCGGTTTACATTTTCAAAAATTGTATTAGTCACGGACATGTATCCGTGACTATTTTTTTTTTTTTAAAAATAAATTTTGAATTTGTAAAATCGTTCGGAACTAAAAAAAATAGTCACGGATTTAGTCCGTGACTAAAGTTTTTTTTTTTAAAAAAGTTTTTCCATTTTTAAAAAATTTTAATTAAAAGTTATTTTAATTTTTGTTTAGAGCAATTATTAGAACATTAAATGAAAAACAAAATTCATACAATGTTAAACATAAAAAATATTATTACAGACTGAAATATTATTACATGTCCAGCTGTCGGACTCCATTATGATAAAAATTAGGATCATCGTTATTATATGCATCATTATCATCATAATCAAGATGATGATCCTCTTCAGCATCCACGAGGTCTAAGGGTCGGCCACCTCCTCGGCTGCCTCGGCTGCCTCTTCGGCTGCCACCTCGGCTGCCTCCTCGGTCGCCTTCTCGGCTGCCTCCTCCGGATGACTGAAATTGATTTAAGAAATCAGACGATAGAGATCCGAATGTCGATCCCATTGCAGGCATGCTACCATATCCGGAGTTAGAATGATAACCCATATGATCCATTTGCGGAACTTGAGGAGTCTGCTCAACGTGCAACATGTACGGCCGAGGAAGAGGCTGGGGCAGAGGCTGATATCCGGCAACAATCCGTTCTATCGCTTCCAGCCGGGCCCTTGTTTCTTCATCCTTCTTCCGTTGCTGTTCCAACGCCCGCTGATGCTCCTCCAATTCTCGCTGCAATTGGGCGATGCGTGGATCCTCTCCCCGCCTTGAGCGAGAAGATGATGAGGCTCCGCTGCCGCTGCGATCGTACAAAATCCGTTGCCCCTCAGCCCCCCAAGCACGAAAGCCGACCCTTGTACACCCCAGCTGCCTCAAAGATCGCATCATCTTCCACATCTTCCACACCCGCTTCTTCTCAACATTTTGTGTATACTTCGTCTACAATTCAGTATGTACAAAAATTATTGAAATGATATTTACTTTGATTTGAAATAATAAAATTGATGTTACGTACTTCGATTTCAGCAAAGCGGGATGACAGATCGGCTTCAGACTGATCCCCGTTCTTCGTCCAACAGTGTTTGATGACCTTGAGGATAGAGACCCTCTTCTTCTGAGGCCCCGCCTACATGGTTCGATAAAGGCTTAAATAAATGTAAAAAAATAAAGGGTTAAAATGGTGTAAGGTTTATTTGAATAAGACTTACAAGAGCTTCTTTATGTTTACTCTGAGGTTTGCGGCCTCCGTGCCATTGTGTTGTTAATGCCTTCTCGGACATCCGATTTTTCTTCCCGGCTTCGCTTCTAGCCAAGAAGGTCGGATCCGAAGACCAGTGGCGGACGAGGTTTTCCCACACCTCATCCGAACACCATTGAGGCCTCACCCCACTGGCTCGGGCACGCTTAAAAGTGGGACGAAGCCAGTTTGAAACTCTGGCGTTATACGCCCTTAGAATAGCGGGGTCTTGTTCTTCAGTCCAGCGAAACCAGGCCTTTATTAAAAAAAATCATTTATCATTTGTCAAATTTTAAGTCAGTACAATTACGCAGGGAACATTCATTTTTTTACCTTGAACAGGTTCCACCAAAGTTCACGGACCTTGGGATCAACATCCGTGTACGTAGCCCAGTTGCCAAGAAAGTGTCCACCAATTATGATTTTGATTTGGTTCAGCACTTCTTGATCACTTCAAAAAATTAATGATATTTTTTTATATCCATTTTAGTTAGATTATTTGACATTACATAAAATTATTTGACATTAAGTAAAGTTAATAGTTACTTACTTAGCAACCATGTGAGGTGTCACTCATTCCGAATTTTCGTTGTTGCGCTCGGCTTGAGTTAAGGGCGCATAATTCGGGCGGGCACGCAAGGTTGATTGTAGGGGTGGGATTTTGGAACCGGGAACCGTTAAATCGGTTGGAACCGAACCGTTATAACCCGGTTCGGTTCGGTTCCTACAAATGAGATATTAGTTGTTAACGGTTCGGTTCCTAGTTGTTGTTAACGGTTCGGTTCCTGGTTCCTATAAAAAATATATGCACGGAACCGTTAAGGAACCGATATTAAAAATATAAAAATAAAAATAAAAATAGTAGTAGTAGTATTAGTAGTAATACTAATATAACAAAAAAAACAACAACAATAATAATTAATAAATGATATTTAGCCAATATTTTTAATTTAGTTTAATCTATAAAAACAAAAATAATAAATATTTGCACATTAGGTTGAATACATTAAGCTCATTTTTACAAATCAAGTTTTGTTCCATCAATAGGATGTACATGCAAACTCAATGTATTTCTAGGTTTTGAGAGGCATAAAGTGTACGTCATATCCTTGCCACTATAATGATGAGCAACCTTCATTTCAACGACATAACGAACGATTTTTATATTTTATGTATTAAATGAAAATTAAAATCTTCTTTTTATTCTATTAAGTGTTCACTTAAGTCCAAGTTTGATGTTTGGAGTGATTAGAACTCTAAATAAATGTTTATGACTTGTTTTGACTTTTTGACGTTTTCATGTGGTAGAAGCTAAACTATGTGTTAATTCTTACACGAAAAAAATATTCTAGGAACCGATAAAAGCAAGAACCGAACCGTTTAGTATTGGTTCAGTTCCATATCGGTTCTTGATTTTTTATATAGGAACCGAACCGATTTCATTTGTTAAAATTTAAATAACGGGCCACTATTTTTGAGTAAGAACCGAACCGGTCCCAGGCCTAGTTGATTGTTCATTGCTCATCTAAAATAATTGATTAATGTGGAGTATGAATTTACATTTTCAAATAATAGTGTAAATATAATAGAAGATCAAATTTTGGTTGAAATCTTAAATAAGTTTTCTTATTTAAATTTTATAAAAAACAGTTTTATATAAAAAACAATTTTATATAAAAGCAGTTTTTATAAAAACAGTTTTATATAAGTTTTTTATAAAAACAGTTTTATATAAGTTTTTTATAAAAACAGTTTTATATAAGTTTTTTATAAAAACAGTTTTTTTGTATAAAAACAGTTTTGTATAAAAACAGTTTTGTATAAAAACAGTTTTGTATAAAAACAGTTTTGTATAAAACAGTTTTTATAAAAACTGTTTTGTATAAAAACAGTTTTATATAAAAACAGTTTTATATAAAAACAGTTTTATATAAGTTTTATATAAAAACAGTTTTTTGTAGAAAAACAGTTTTTTGTAGAAAAATAGTTTTTTATTAAAACAGTTAATAAAAAACAGTGTTTTTCTAAAATAGTTAATTAAATGTTAAAACAGTTTTTTTATTAAACAGTGTTTAACAAACTGTTTTTTTATTATAACTGTTTTTTTATAATCTTATATTTTATATTCAATTTCAGGAAACAATTTTCCATGTCTAACTTAATATTTTATAATTAACATGTTAAACGTTTTTGGAAGTTTGACATGAGGGGATATTTTTTTGATTAATTCGGAAAAACTTTTTAAATAAAACAGTTAAATTTTTTTTTATTAAAACAGTGTTTTTTAATAATCTAATATTCTATATTAAATTTGAGAAAACAGTTTTGAATGTCTAACTTAATATTTATAATTAACATGTTAAACTTTTTTGGAAGTTTAACATGAGGGGGTATTTCTTTAATTAATTCAGGAATATAATATAAACTATATCTATTCAAAAATAATATTAATGCATATAATGTAACACATAAGTCCGAAATAAAAAAAAAAGGTTTGAATAATCATGCATGTTGTTTAACCTACAATTAAATCTTATTTAGGCATACATATTAATTAAACTTATACACAACAAATATATGCATGCCAATTAAGCATATATATACAAGCTAAATCATGTTATATTTAGCATATAGAACATGTAATAACCTGAATAATATTAACATGTATTTCGAAAAACATGTGTTTAATAACATGTATACAAAAATGAATTTAATAACATGTATACAAAACAAGTATTTCGAAAACTGAATTATATTAACATGTATTTCGAAAATTAAAGCAATATTATAAACTAAATTAAATTATACTTCGAAATCATATTACTACACAAAACATGTATACAAAACTAAAGAATCATGCATAAATCAATTGGAGCATATTACACAATTTGAGAATAATGGGAACACACTTATAATAACATGCCTTTTTGGAATAAAAATCAAATACTAAAAATAAAAATTAAAAGTAAATAAAATTTAGAACCCATAACCTTGATGAAGAGTACGGCGAAGAGCGAGGGAGGTAGCTAACAGAGAGAGGCGGCCGACGGTGGCAGTAGACGGTGGCAGCGGACGGCGGCAGCGGACGGTGGAAGGCGACGTTAGAGGTCGATGTCGGCGGAGTGTATAAGAAGTAAATAGAGAAAAAGTTCGGGTTTTGTTTGGGAGAGAGGCGGCCGACGGTGTCAGTAGACGTTGGCAGCGGACGACGGTAGCGGACGGTGGAAGGCGGCGTTAGAGGTCAAGGTCGGCGGAGTGTAGGAGTAAAGGGAGAAAGAGTTAGGGTTAATTGTTTGGGAGAGCGTTCCGAATGAAAAAAAAATTCTAAGTGTTGAATTTGTATCAGCTCATAGTTACGGACGTAGTCACGGATACTTCTGTGACTAGCCGCCATAATTAACGAAGCCAGACGCGCGGAAGACGAGGTGTCAGGGCCGCCTTTGACCGCCTTAGTCACGGACGGATCCGTGACTAGGGCCGTGACTAATTCAAAATTTTGAATTAGTCACGGCCCTAGTCACGGATCCGTCCGTGACTAATTACTTTCCATCCGTTTTGTCAGCTCCTCGGGCAGGCCGGCGATAGTGGGGAATAAATTCAGAAAATTATATTCGATTTTTCGGTATAAATAGGTGATGCCCGGTCCAATGTTTGTGTGGAAAATAAAATGGCTAATCGAGAACCAATTGACTGGGATTTGATGTGTAGAGCTATGAAACGACTCAAGCTAATTGCACAGCTTATGGAGCCGAAAACCGTTGAAGCATATTAGAGAATCAGGGAGTTGATGGCTAGACCCCTTGAAAGTTTTGGCGACTATAAAGATGAGGAATCCGACTCACTCGGCAAGTCAAAAGCAAACAACTTGTGTCGGATGCTTCAACGTGCAAAAGAATGTTCGGAGTATATGGATCCGATCAACGAAGAAGCCGAAAGTAAAATTAACGAGTTGTTGGCTAGGCCTCTTGAAAGTTTTGATATTGATGAATAATTTTGTATTTGTTTGTTTGCTTATTATGATAAATGAATAATGTTTCGTTAGTTGATTGTGATAAAAAATTGTGCGTTTCGTACTTATCTTTTAATAATGATGAAGAAAAAAATCAAATATTGTTGGACTACAATAATAATGAAGAAAAGAGCACAAATATTCGAAATCAAAAAAATTGTAATACAACAATACAATTAGTCATTATCAGAATCATTATTTTCTACATATACAACATCTTCTTCTATATCAGAATCGTCTGTCCATTCTCCTTCTTCCTGATATTGAGCATTTTGTTGTTCTTCATGCATTTCAACAATTTCGCGCTCAGATGGAGTTGTTAGGTCCGGAAGGTGCGTTTCTGGCATGACTTCAACACTTCCCCCATTTGGATCACTTAGCTGAATGTGATGGTTGACTGTCTCAACAATCGGCGGAGGTTGGAAAAAATGTTGCTGAAAAGCATCTAAATCAACGTCCTTGTGTTGAGTTTGTGATACAATTTTGCTCGGACGGACAGTACATGCACACACCCAAGGATTCTGTGTCCGCCTGGTTGAAGGGTATTCTGCATAATAAATCTGGGCTGCTTGTCGAGCGAGTATAAAAGGCTCATTTTTCGTATATACGCGAGAATGGTTGACGTCAATCATATTATACTTTGAATTTTTTCGCACACCACGTGTTGGATCGATCCATTTGCAACGGAACAAAACGCATGTCAACTTTTTCCCAGCAGAAGGCATTTCCAGTTCGAGAATCTCATGCAAGACACCAAAAAAATTGGTTTCTGAGTTATCATAACCGATGATTGGGACACATAATCCGTTGTTCACTGTTGGTCGGCCCTGTCCGTAACTGACTGTGTGATAGGTGTAACCGTTTATGACATATGACCGCCAAACTTTGTTGTAGGCACCAGGGCCCCACGATAATGATACTAACAAAGGGTCCACAATCCCACGGTTATTGATCTGTAAATTAAAACATGATAACATTGGGTAATTATTAAAAATTATTACTTAATAATATATATAATTAATGTGTGTGTGTATGTATATATACCTGATACTTGTACCACGGTATAAAATGAGAGTCCACCAATGCATCAATTTCATTGTCAGGGAATGCTGAGTGCTCCGCTCTAAATTCACTGTGAAGTCAAACATGAAAATATTATAAATCAACTACCTTAATTGTATATATATTACAAAGATAACTACAAATTTAACTTACTGATAAAACGGTAAGATTTCTGGACAATTAATGAGCATATAAGTATGCGCAATTTATAATTCTTTTCCCACGATGTATCGGTTTGTCCAAGCTCCTTTACCTCTACCTGGGTAATTGAAAATGGAAACTACATTTTCGTATAAATCCTCGCCAATGTCATCGTTTCGGGCAGGTCTCTTTTTTCTAGTGATGACTTCACGCTCAAAATAAAAAGATGAGAACGTTGAGATTTCTTGTTGAAGATACGCTTGACAAATTGAAGCCTCAACGTGTGCCTTGTTGGTCACTTTCTTTTTCAACTCTCCAAGAAATCTGCAATGTAAAATAAAAGTGGTACACAGATTAATGTTGTTATGAAATAAATATTCAAAGATAAATGAAATTGTGACTAACCTTTCAAATCTGTACATCCAGCGATAGAAGACGGGTCCACCATTCAAAGCCTCATACGGAAGATGTATTACAAGATGTTCCATTCCATCGAAAAATGATGGAGGCATTATCTTTTCCAAATTACACATCAGCATGGGAACAGACTCTTCTAGTCTACGAAGGGATGCTGCATCCAAAACGCTTGAGCATATCGACTGAAACAACAAACTGATCTCAGTAATGCAGGACCATACGTGTTCAGGAAGCATCTCTTTCAGTGCAATTGGGAGAAGTCTTTGCATGATTACATGAGCATCGTGAGTTTTCATGCTCGACGTCGTTGCAAGTTTGTCCATGTCCACGCATCTGGACAAGTTGGAGCAGTAGCCATCTGGAAACTTCAGAGACACAAGCCATTGTAATATTGATTACTTTTGTGCTTGTGTGACTTGGTAGACTGCTTTTGGGATATTGTTACCCTGATATTCTAGATCAACAGACAGTTTGGGCCTATCACACCAAATAGTCATATCTTTTCGAGATGCAAAACCGTCTTTAGTTTTGCCTTTGAAATCCATCACTGTGGTAAATATATTGTCAAACACGTTCTGCTCAGTGTGCATGACATCTATATTGTGACGAATGAGAAGGTCTTTCCAATATGGTAACTCCCAAAATATACTCCTCTTTGTCCACTTATGGGTATCACAAAACCCATATGACTTCTTATTTGGTTCTTGCATAACCGTAGGAATACGTCGAACCCGGTTAAAAATTGCTTCCCCAGTCAATCTCGGGGGCGGGGTGTCTCGTACCACTCTACCTCTAATGAAAGACTTTTTGTCCTTTCGATATCGGTGGTTTTCCGGTAGAAACTTGCGGTGACAATCAAAGTTGCTTGGTTTTTTACTGAAAGTTAGCCAATTGGCACCTGATTTCTCCATGCATATCGGACATCCCATAAGACCATGTGTGCTCCACCCCGAAAGCATGCCATAGGCAGGGAAGTCGCTAATGGTCCAAATGATGGCAGCTTTCATTATAAAATTTTGATCCCTTGAAACATAATATGTTGGTGTCCCAATGGCCCAAAGTTCTTTCATCTCCTCGATAAGGGGTTGGAGATAATTGTCTATCTTTTTACCTGGATCATTGGGACCCGGATAGATTAGAGTCAAAAAGATAAAGTGACTTTTCATGCACATGTCGGGAGGGAGGTTGTAAGGAGTTAACATGACCGGCCAACATGAATAGTTCTTCCCAAACCTTCCAAATGGAGAAAATCCATCTGAACACAATCCCAGTCGCACATTTCATGGCTCCATTGCAAATTGAGGATGACAACGGTCAAAGTGTCTCCAAGCTTCACAGTCCGAAGGGTGAGACATCATACCCTCTTTTGTTTCGTGCTCAACATGCCATGTCATGTGTTTCGCAGTAGTAGTCGAAGCGTACATCCTCTGAAGTCGTGGAGCTATTGGGAGGTAATACAGTTTAGATAATGCCGACCTATTTCGTGGTTTCTTTTTACTTTGAGGAACGGGTTTGTATCTGTTTCCACCACAGAACTTGCAGAATTCAAGTGCCTCATCATCCTTCCAGAACAACATACATCCTTCCGGGCATGCATCAATTTCTATATAAGGTAGCCCCAACTTAGACATTAATTGTTTCATGTGATAATATGAATCGGGGAGGTTATGATCACGTGGTAGCATCCCGCCTACTGACTGCAAGACTCTAGTCATGCAAGTTTCAGGGAGACTGTATTCAGCTTTTATGTTCATAAACTCTGTAACGGCGGATAGCTGAGAGTATCCCTCACAATCAGGGGCGGAACTGCCGGGGGGGCAAGGGGGGCCGGTGCCCCTGCTTCGGCCGCCGGAGATATGGGGTAGTGGGGGTCCGCCGGGCACCGGTGGTTTGCGGCTCTGCGTTGACATTTCCGGCGAAGAATGCTTGAACCATCAATTTCCGGCTGCTGCGACCGAATGAGGAAGAAGGTTTTTTTTTAATTTAACGAAACGACGTCGTTTCGTATTGGGTTGGGGAAAAAAAATTGGGCCAATCAGATTGGCCCAGCCCAGGGTCAACTAATTACCTAGTACGCAGGCCCGCAAGACACAAACCGGCTCCAGCTCTCTCTGCACTCTGCTCTCGTTGTCAAGCAGTCCGCCAGCCACCGCCGCGGCGCCGCCCGCTCAGCTCTCTGCCTCTCTGCACAAACCGGCGGTTGATTCCGCCTTTCAAACCGCAGGCCACCAGACACCGCCGCCCGCCGGCGTTGGTCCCACACTCCCACTGGTCACAGCCTCACCCTCACAGGCGAGTAGCGGAGTAGTCGAGTAGGCGACGCCCCGAGTCCTGACGGCAACGGTATGTTCCGAGTTCCGATTTCCTATTTCTTTTCTTTGAAATTAAATAAAATTTGGTATTTTAATATTCATTTTTTTAAATTCATAGTCATGATTTGAAAAAGATGTTATATGTAATTGTGTAAAATAGATTGAACTAATTAACTAAATATAACGATTATGTATTTATGTGTTATTGTAATTTTTTGTGTTAATGTATTGTTTCATTTGTTTGTATCAATGAAGTATTTATAATAGATTAATAGTTCGACTTGAAATCTTGAATTAATTATTTGTTGTTTCAATATTTGTCATTAGGGGATGTCAATTGAGATGTATTTTTCCCGGAAAAAAATACCAAAAACTTTCGATGCTAGTTCTTCAAATGTTTCTCTACAAGCCACACCTCTAGAAACGGATAGTAGGATCGGTAGAGAGACCGAGAGTAGGATTACACAATCTACTATTGATGGAAATGCGGGGACGGATAATGATCCGAGAGAAAAAAGACCTAGATTAGATAATGAGCTTGAGAATGAAGTAATTGGCGATCCAGGTTTAAGAAAATCAATAAATGATTATGATCCGTCAATTAGGGATGCGATAAGAAGAGAATATGTTGTAAAAGGTGTTTGCCAACCACATTTACATGATTTCCCACGATCTATGTTTGGAAACAAATCTAGGTCATTTCAAAGGGAATGGTATACAAAATGGGAATGGTTGGAATATAGTGTGTCTGAAGATGCTGCATTTTGCTTTTGGTGTTATTTGTTTAAAGGAGATGAAATTAAAAGATTTGGTGATGAAGTGTTTGTCAAAAAAGGTTTCCGTAATTGGAAGAAAGGCCCTGAAAAATTTAGAGAGCATGTCAAAAGCATTGGGCACAATGATGCTAGAACTTCCTTTTTAGCTTTTAAGGATCAAAGGCAGAGTTTGACAAGGTGTGTTGCCGTTGGTAAACACAAATTAGAGGCCGCTTATCGTGTTCGCCTCACGGCTATTTTGGATATTGTTCGATTTCTTCTTGTGCAGGGACTAGCTTTTCGAGGGCATGATGAACATGATTACTCAGCCAATAAAGGTAATTTTTTAGAACTTCTTGATTGGTATAGTGCAAGGAATGATGAGGTTGCGAAGGTTGTGAAGGACAATGCACCGAGCAATCATCAACTCACTAGTCCAGTAATTCAAAAAGAACTTATTAACGCATGTGCCTCTGAAACTAGAAAAGAGTTAATAAGTGAGATTGGGGAAAAATATTTTTCTCTATTAGTTGATGAAGCTCGTGATTCATCTATAAAAGAGCAGATGGCTGTTGTTGTTAGATTTGTTAATGATAATGGGGCAGTGATAGAATGTTTTCTTGGTGTTATTCATGTTGTTGATACTACTGCTCTTTCTTTGAAAAGTGCTGTAGATGATTTCTTTTCCAAACATGGTTTGTCGGTTTCTAAATTACGTGGTCAAGGATATGATGGAGCATCGAATATGCGTGGTGAGCTCAATGGTCTGAAAACTCTAATTTTGAATGAAAATCCATGTGCTAGATACACACATTGTTTTGCTCATCAATTGCAATTGACTGTTGTCTCAGTTTCGACGGTTAATCGTTTTGTGAGTGATTTCTTTGAATTTTTGAGTATGATTACTAACATGGTTGGAGCTTCTTGCAAAAGAAAAGATGAGTTCAGACAGATACAAGAGGAAAAGTTAGTGGAAATGTTAGAGAAAGGAGAAATAGAACCTGGAAGAGGTTTGAACCAAGAATGCTCCTTAGCTCGGCCAGGAGCTACACGATGGGGTTCTCATTATACTACCATCCTTCGATTGCTATTACTATGGTCTCCCACTCTTGAAGTGCTAGGTAAGATATATGACGATGGTGCTGATTTTAAAAGTAGAGGATTGGCAGGAAGCTTAATTGAGAAGATGGAGAGTTATTATTTTGTTTTTATTGCTCATGTGATGAAAAAAGTATTAGGCTTGACATATGTTTTGTCTAAGTTTCTGCAACAAAAAAATCAGAATATTCTTGAGGCTGTTAATTTAGTTCAAACTACAAAAGAAAAGCTGCAAGATATGAGGGAAACTGGATGGGAAAGTCTTGTTAATGATGTGAACAAGTTTTGTGAGAAACATGGCATCACAATTATTAATTTGGATGATCCCGCTACACACATTCGGTCAAGACGTGTTGGAGGTGATAAAACTAATTATCACTATCTTCGGTATGAGGTTTTATATGAGGTAAAAGTAAATACTTTACTGTATTTCTTATGTAAAATTTTAGTTCATAATTGATTAGTTTTTTTTACTTTAATTTGTTAGGTCATCGACAAAATTCAAATGGAGATGGACAATCGTTTCAGTGAGACTGGGACAGAATTACTTAAGTGTGTAGCATGTCTTGACCCCAAGAACAATTTCTCCAATTTTTGTGACGCAAAGTTAATTGAGTTTGCATCATTATATCCAAATGATTTCACAAATCTAGATCGCATGGAACTGGAAGAACAACTTCAAATTTGAATCTCTGAAATGAGAGGGAATGCAATATTTTCCAATTTGCAGAATATTGGAGAGCTATCTCAGAAGATGGTTGAAGTTGGAATTCATACTGTTTTCCACCTAGTTTACCGTCTGATTGTTTTGACACTAGTTTTGCCTGTTGCCACAGCTACAGTGGAAAGAGCCTTCTCAGCGATGAAGATTGTCAAAACTGCATTACGTAATAAAATGGGAGATGATTATCTTACTGATTGTGTAGTCTGCTACGTAGAAAGAAATGTGTTTAGGCGCATCGATAATGAGGTTATTATCCAACATTTTCAGAACATGCGCACCCGTAGGTTGGATTTAGCACCATTACGTTAACGCTTTTGATTAAATTTGGTATGTTTTGTTAGTGTAATTTATTAAGACAATTTTATTATTAATGTCATGATTTACATAAAGTGATTGTGCCCCTGCTTAATTTTTTCTCTAGTTCCGCCACTGCTCACAATCAGCATACAGGGGTTGATCGGCTGCTTTTAAAACATCTTGAAACCTTGCAGCTAAACCTTCATCCACATAACGTTCATAAAATATCGGATTTTCATCCTCATGTGGTTGATACGAGGTCGAGGCTTCAGGAGGATCGTTAGATGGTTGTGGGGGGTTGAACTGAGACATCGATGCACCGTATGCGTCATATATCATACGTTGCTCCCATCTCATTTCAGCAGGGTCTCCCCACGCACTCATCTCTGCAGGGACGTTACGAGACGAACCTACCGTTTGTGGTAAAACAGATGGATCCAAAGGTTTGTCATGAGAAGTCCAATTATAATAATTGGGAACGAAACCGTCCGCGTACAAATCCCACCCAACTTCGTCTGGGTGTTTAAATTTGAGAATTTTACACTTTGAACATGGACATCTCATATTATCACCACTCATATAAGACGGGTGTTCAAGTGCGAATTTAATAAACTCGTCAACTCCTTCAAGAAAATTTGATTGCATTCCGTACAATACTGCATGTTTATCATACATCCAAATTCTATTTTGTCTATACATTATGCCTGAATATTATAATAAAAAAATTATACAGGTTAAAAACTCTAAATTATAAACATTACCAACATATGTGGAGTATTATTAATATATTAAATTTCAATGCAATCATTTAAATTATTAACTAATAACCAATATTATGATTTCAACCCTAAATACATTAAATTATTATGTTAATTTTTATGTGTACGAACATTTACATATTAAATTTCACTAAAATTCCATTAAAATTAACTAATTCCCTAAAATTAACTAATTCCCTTAAATTTCAATAAATTTCACTAAAATTCCCTTAAAATTAACTAATTCCCTAAAATTCCCTTAAAATTAACTAATTCCCTAAAATTCCCTTAAAATTAACTAAATCCCTAAAATTCCCTTAAAATTGACTAATTCACTTAAAATTAACTAATTCCCTTAAATTTCACTAAAATTCACTAAAATTCCCTTAAAATTAACTAACGTCCAATAATTAATATTATTAAACTATAAACATGCACAATACGTTAATGGCATTTAATCCACAATACTAAAATTATCAACATCTTAATCTTATTAATAATGCACATTTAACAATTCACTAAATTAAATAATATGAGCAAATCCAATAATTTGAGCATATATATATATATATATATATATATATATATATATATAACCTCATTTAAATTAAATAATACTTAAATTTAACTAATATTATAATTTTTTTTACTAATTTACATAATTCACAATCATAAATCATCATACTTAAGTAATGTTTCAATTAACTAAACCTAATTTAAATCATTATAAATCCTAAATTAGGCCGCCTTCTTCACAATAATTGCTAATAAAGAAATCATATGATAATATTTAATCATATATAAACTCATTTGAATTAAATAATACTTACATTTAACTAATAATATCATCTATAATTTAACTAATTTACGTAATTTTAATTAAATACAACTTAATTAACCCTATGTTTAAATTACACCTACGTTTAACTAAATTTAAGGAATTTATTTTGTTAATTAATTAACAACCTTTTTTTAAATGCATTTAATTTAAATTTAACTAATAATATAAACAAAAGTTTAATTAACTAATTTAGCTAATTAATTAATTTAACTTAATGCGTCACTACGATTAAACCTACGTTTAAGTAACTTATTTTTCACTAAATTAAATGAAATTGACATATATATAATTCGTTACTTAGCTTAGTTAATAATCTCTCTAATTTATTACACTTAAAAGGAACCAACTAATTCATAGAAAAAAATACGTAATTCAAATTACATACCTTATCTGCATAAACAGGGCAAATGATATGAGATGGGTAGATTACATCCTTCAAGTCTATCTGGAATTCTATCTGGAACAGATGGTGTGATTTTGTTGAATGGAGCGGAGGCTGCATATACGGGGTATAAAACATGTAGTCACGGACTTAGTCACGGATGCGTCCATGACAACGTAATTTTGTACGATTTGTCGGTGCACTTTAAATTTGGAACGTTGAAAAATTAATTTTGGATCTTGTCACGGAATTCATCACGGAATTATCCGTGACTAAGTGTAGTCACGGAATTAGTCACGGATTCATCCGTGACTAATTTCAAATTTAAAAAAAAAACGGCCGGAGGCAAAATTGGGTTGGCCGGAATAGGTTAGTCACAGATTATATCCGTGACTATTTTTTTTAAAACAATCCGTGACTAAACCGTGACTAGAACCGTGACTAACTAGTCACGGACGAAATCCGTGACTAACTAGTCACGGACGAAATCCGTGACTAACTAGTCACGGACGAAATCCGTGACTAACTAGTCACGGACGAAATCCGTGACTAACTAGTCACGGACGAAATCCGTGACTAACTAGTCACGGACGAAATCTGTGACTACGGTCCGTGACTACGGTCCGTGACTACAAGCGAATTTTTTTGTACTGATTGCAAAGCAAATGTTTGATATCTTCCACAACTAGGTCTAACTCTTAGTAAGAATCTCCCACCTCGTTAGCCAGTCGAGCGACCACAACGTGAGCATCTGTTTCAATCTCCACTTGTCCACCCCTGTTGTTTTGCCCATAGAATAGTATATGTACTATTGTGACACTAATGTCACTTACAAGAAGATAATATATCATATTGATAGAATACTCTATCAAATTATAAAATGACGTTATTTAGAGACATCTACTAAAAATATATACTCCATACTTCGTATATAGAAACTTTAAATAGGGAAATACTTTAAATGGTAAGAAGAAATTCCTTACCATTGTCACACCTAATTCTTTTGAGCTTGGTATCAAATTGATTTTCAATTTTCTGAATAAAACTCTGTAAAATAGGTCTGACTTCATTTTTGGTTTTGAAAAGATGAGTCCAGGTGAATCTGGTAAAATCATCTACCACAGTGAGAAAATATTGATATCCTTCAAGAGATAAAATGGACAAGGGACCCCAAATATCAATAAGAATGAGTCCAAAGAACCCAACAGATTTAGTTGTGCTATTGGAGTAAGGTAATTTATTTTGTCTAGAAAAATGACAAACGTCACAACTCTGAAAAGAAGAATATGGAATATAGCTATATTGAGTAGATAACTGTTTGAAAACAGTGTCATAAACATGGCCCAATTTTAGATGCCATAACAAAGATGAATCAACATGACTAACTATGTTATTATTCGGAATGACAGAATTTGAAACAACATTATTACATGATTTAGTAACCAACTGACTATCAAAAGAAAGGTAGAATAGTCCTTGATGCTTTTTAGCTATGCCAATCGTCTTCAAAGTGATTTTCTGCAAAATGAGGAAATTTGAGTTATTAAAGATGATGATTATCAGAAAGGAGTTTAGGAATGGAAATCAAATGTGCAGAAAAATTAGGAACAAATAACACATGATGTGATATCAAGTGTCCTAGAATGATAGTTCCTGAAAATTGTGAAACAACAAAAGTGCCATTGGGTAATCTAATGTTAACTGGGGATATGGATTGCAAGGAAGAGAAAATATGTTGTGATGGACAAATATGATCAGTAGCTCCACTGTCTATGATCCACTGAATAGGAGAAAGATGTTTTCCAGGCAGTTTGAAATCAAAAGTAGAAGTGTTATGACAGAAGGATTGGTTGGGTTTTGGAGCTGAGATTGCTGAAGTAGAGCCAGAACATTGTGATATTGCTCTTTTGACAATACAAACTTAGTATGATTGTCTAGGTTAGAAGCAGTTGATTCAATAATATGATCCATAGAAGCTAAGTGTGAAGAAGAGTTGGCATTTGAGGATGTATTTCCTGTTTTGTAGCCTGGTGGATAGCCATGCAGTTCAAAACATGTTTCACGTGTGTGATTGTTTCTGCCACAATGATCACAATGTTTTTGACTTTTGCCTCTTCTGGTGCCATTTCCTCTTCCATCACGATTGTTGTTATAACCACCGCATGAGTTAGATGATCGTCCACGAGATGAATTATAACCAACGCGTGATTGATTTGTGAAATTGGAGTCATTAAATGCTACTTGAACAATTGTTGTGGATGACTGAGAATCGGATGAATTGATACCAAACTCACGCTCTTGTTGGAGTATGAGGGAGAATGTTTTTATGAGTGAAGGCATTGGAGAAATTATCATGATTTGAGAACGTGTTTGAGCAAATTATGCATTCAGTCCACGAAGATATTTGATGACACGCTCATTTTCCCTTTCTTTTAGAATCTTTTGAAGAACTCCACATTGACAAGGTACCGAACACTTACAAACGAGAATTGTTCGATATTGTTCAAGCTCCTTCCAAAGAGCTTTGAGTTTTGTGTAATACTCAGTGATGAAAGATGTACCTTGATGTAGATTTTGAATTTCTTCCTGAAGATCAGCTATGCAGAATACATCATTATGTGAAAAACAATCTAGTAAATTTGTCCAAATTTCTCGTGCAATATCAAAATAGATAACTGACTCAGCAATTGAAGAAGACATGGAACGCATTAGCCAGGCCATCACCATTCGATTACAGCGTCTCCATGGTTCACGAAGTAGATCAGTTGAAGCAGGAGAAGGAAATGATTTGTCTACAAACATGTGTTTGTTTTTGGACTCCAACATCGCAATCATGTTGTGGCGCCATGAGTAATAGTTGTTCTCTGTGAGGAGTACCGGAACCAGAATCAAGGTCGGATTTTCTCCAGGATGAAGATAGAGCGGATTAGAAGGATTTGTGAGATTATCAGGTAGTGAATCATCTCGATTTTCAGATGTTGATCGCGTAGTAACCATAGCTGAAGTTTAGAAGAGGAAATTCAGGAGGAAGAAGAAGTTGTCGTCTGATACCATATTAGCATGTAAACGTGAAATTTAGAGAATTAGAATGAAGAATGCATTACTCTTCCTGTAAGGAAGATGGTCGTATATGTAGGGATTACATTCAGACATTACAACAAGAAAATATCTAACTACCAAGCTAACTAACTACCTAGCTTAACTTCCAAGATAACTGAATATCCAGCTCATTTATTACAAAAATATAAAACCGATCAAATAATGATCAACATGATTTCAATATTCTTGATTCTTCTCACACTTCATCCCTCAATGACACTTTCACTCTCATTCCTACTGATCACAACACTAATCAGAATCATGATTTTAGTAATCCCAACAATGACTCAAAAAAACAAATCAAGAAAGCTCCATGATACCTTGATGCTTATTACTGTGGCAATGCTTCAACTTCTTCTTCAACGCCTTATTCTTTGGAAAACCATCTCAAAATTCCTAAATGCTCTCCTAAACATAGTTCATTCTGCCATTCTCTCTTAATTCATTCTGAACCTTCTTCATTTAAACAAACAATGAACATGAATGCTGGAGAAAAGCAATGCTCAATGAGATAAATGCTCTTGAAAACGATAAAAACTTGGTCCTTAGTAAGGTTACCTCCTGGAAAGAAAGCAGTTGGTTGCAAATGGGTCTATAAAGTTAAATTAAAGACAGATGGTTCTATTGAACAATACAAAGCTCGTTTGGTAGCAAAAGGATTCACTCAAACTGAAGGAATTGACTTTTTTGAAACCTACTCTCCCGTGGCTAAACTTACAACTATGAGGTTACTTTTATCATTAGCCTGCTCTAATAATTGGTATCTTGAACAATTGGACATTGATAATGCCTTTTCACATGGCAATTTACAAGAAGAAGTCTATATGAGACCTCCACCTGGTTTATCTCTTCCCAAACAGAATCTAGTATGCAAACTTCATAAGTCCATAAATATTTATGGGCTCAAACAAGCAAGCAGGCAATGGAATCAAAAACTCATATCTGCTCTTCACACACTTGGTTATACCCAAAGTCTAGTTGATTACTCCTTATTTGTCAGAAAAACTGGTAGTTCCATCACTGCTTTGCTAGTTTATGTTGATGATGTGATTCTCACTGGTATTGATAATGCTGAAATCAAGAGAGTTAAGACATTCCTTCATCAACAGTTCCATATTAAAGATTTAGGCAATTTGAAATACTTTCTTGGCCTTGAAGTTGCTAGATCCAAGAAAGGAATCATTTTGAATCAAAGAAAATACTCTCTTGAGTTAATTGATGAATTTGGACTTTCAAGATGCAAACCAGTCCCTACTCCTATAGATCCTGCTCACAAACTATCAGTTGATGAAGGAAATCTCATGACAAATCCTACTGCTTTCAGAAGACTAATGGGGCGCCTCATATATCTCACCAATACAAGACCTGATATCACATTTTTTGTACAACAGCTTAGTCAGTTTGTATCTTCACCACGAGAATCTCATTTCAATGCAGCTCTACGCATTCTCAAATATCTCAAAAACTCACCTTCCCTTGGATTATATTTTTCATCTTCCAACAATCTTCAGATAAAAGCTTTTTCAGACTCTGATTGGGCATCTTGTCCTGACACAAGGAGGTCTGTTACAGGATTCTGTGTCTTTCTAGGTGATTCTCTATTATCTTGGAAATCAAAGAAACAAACGACTGTATCCAAGTCATCTTCAGAAGCTGAATACAGGGCATTGGCATCACTGACATATGAATTACAATGGATTCAATTTCTTTTAAGAGATCTTCATGCTTCCACTTCTTTACCATTCCATGTTTACAGTGATAGTCAATCAGCCATACAGATTGCAAAGAATCCTACATTTCATTAAAGAACAAAACACATCGAAGTAGATTGTCACTTTGTTCGAATAAAGTTACAATAAAGTCTGATGAAGTTGTTTTTTATTCCAACAACTTGTCAGTTGGCAGACTGTTTTACAAAAGCTCTACTACCTACCAAGTTTCATTCCAATATCTCCAAGCTGCATCTTCATTTCATATCAGATCCACCTTGAGGGAGACTATTAGAATATATGATCATTATTTGATCGGTTTTATATTTTTGTAATAAATGAGCTGGATATTCAGTTAGCTTGGAAGTTAAGCTAGGTGTTAGTTAGCTTGGTAGTTAGATATTTTCTTGTTGTAATGTCTGAATGTAATCCCTACATATACGATCATCTTCCAGGAAGAGTAATGCATTCTTCATTCTGATTCTCTAAATTTTACGTTTACATGCTAATAAAAACCGAAAGAGTGAGTATATTTTTTAACCTTGTCATCGGCATGTGGTTGCTCACGAAAACCACTCAATAGTATGATCTGGTGTAAATGAATTGATTAGTCTGGTATATGTTAGTGTGGCTAGGTTTTCTGAGGACTACGGTCAAGTATTGTTTCACTATGTACTCCGTATTATTTAAGACTTTTCTTAATTATCTGATCTGATGTCATATGGTAATCCCAATAATTATTTAGAAGTTCAATAATTTCATTAAAAAGTTCCAACAATTCCATAGAAGTTTAGATAATTTCATTAGAGATTTTTTTGGGAAAGTTTCCGAAATAGAACTAAAAAGTTTGAAAATTCCAAAATAGGACTGTCATCTTTTTATTCCCAAATTAGGAGTAATTACTGTCAAGTTTAGAAAATACTGTCATGTTTGAAGTCTGGTACCGCCAAAACATGGCAGTAATTAATCCTATTTTGGGAATAAAAACATGACAGTCCTATTTTGGAAATTTTAAACCTTTTTAGTCCTATTTGGGGTAATATTCTCTTTTTTCATGTTGGCGTAAATAAGGTGTGTTAACTATGAGTAATATTCGATTTCAAATGGCATAATTCTGTTTTCAAATTAAAATAAGACCTATTGATCAGGGATGGATTTAGGAGGGGGGCGTGGGGGGCAATCGTCCCTCTTGGACTTTTAAAATTTTCCATTATATATGTAATATTTTCATAAAATTTTTCATACTTTAATTAGATATATATGTAGTGTTCGCCCCCTTAACTTTTAGTTTTCAAAAATAATATATAGCCTTACATAATGTAAAACTTAATTGGAGATTTAAAAGAAGAAACGTCTAAAATTATTTACATACTTAAGCAAATAAACAATATAATAGAACAACTTTGATCATTGTTTAAGACTTGGGATATTTATTATATAAAAATTCTCTGTTTTGTAATGTTTAGTTATCTTTATTAGATAATTAGAACTCGATTTTGTAAAATATCAAATGAGATTAACTACCAGACACACTAGTTAAATAGTTTTTAGATCATTTGAGGTGAATCCAAAATATAAATTCTTGTTGACATGAAATTACACAATTCATTTACATGCTACGTTCTACAGACTAATTATTGCATAGATAATAAACTTTAACTTATCTTACCATTAATGCAAATATAATATGCACCATACGTATGCACCATATAAACTTTAACTTATCTTATTGTAATAATAAGAAAACTCTTCATGACTCACAAACACCCTCTTTGTTAGACAAAAATTGTAATTCAAAAACCAATTCTTTATTCTGATAAAGATTCATGGGGTTAGACAAGGCAAAAGTTATTTAAAAAGTATTGGTGGTTGTATACCTTTTAAACTTTTTATCTTCAAATAACTTTCCTTTGGATTGCTATTTCTTACGATTTAATGTATCAATACTTTTTTAGAGCATTTCAATTATAAAATCAAAGTTATTTTTTCATTGTCTAAACTTAGAATGTAATAGTTTTAAATGTCGTGTATGTATTAATAAAACAATATTTGAATAAAAAATTGCCGCAGAGCCCTATAGTAGCAAAAAAAATCGCCCCGCTACACTAGCGGAAAAAATTCTTCGCGCTACACTAGTGAAAATTTTTCACCCCCTACACTCATCATATCATGAAAAAATTTCACCCCCTTGACCAGAAATCCTGGATCCATCCCTACTATTAGTAACTCATGAAAACGGAAGTTATTATTTATTTTTTATAATGATTAAAAAGTCTTGTTTTGACGATAAAATTTATGTAGTCCATTTTACGAACTTTTATTCTTCGCTATAGCTTTATTTTCAGGGGCGGACCCAGGAAAGTCATCTTGGGGGGCGAAAATATTTTTTGGGGGGTTCAAAATATTTTTTCGAAGGGAGAAAGTTATTTTTCATATATATATATATATACTAAAAAAATTTCTTGTTGGAGAGCGATAATCCCTTGGGTCTGTACTACGGTCCGGCCCCGTTTATTTTGGTCCGCTACTTAGCTAGGGCTCTGGGCTTATATATGTATGGTGCCACGAGTACCTATTAGCGAGAGGAACCACGAGAAATGAGCTTTTTATGGGATGATGATGAAGTCCTTCGTTGAATGGTTTGACCATCATTTCTGCTTTACCTGCAGGCGCCACTGGCCCCCAAAATAAAGCTATAGCGAGTTCTCCCTATTTTATGTGAAATTTTCTAGGATACCATCAAAACTGAATTAGTTTTCTAATGTATGAGATAACTAGTTTTTGAACGTTTATATGATCTAAAATCTGGAAAAAAAAATCACGTTTATATTTAAATGTTTATATTTAAATGTTGAATGATGAAAATACTCTTATTTAAAATATGTGAATCTTGCATTAATTTTGTCCAATTAAAATTACTGCACTTTATATTGTCATTATCGCACAACATTAATGCACGATCTAGCTAGTTTTTTTATGTGCGGGGAGTGTAGAGAGGATCCACATATTAATGGTAACAGTAACAATAAATATAACAATAATCACAATAATAATAATAATAATAATAATTAAAACAATAATAATTAATAATAATATGTAGTAATATATAGAAAAATAATATTAATAATAATGATAATAATAGGTAGTAATATATAGAATAATAATATTAATAATAATGATAATGATGATGGTCCACATGTTTGAGGTAAAGATTCTCGTTCTTTCCCTGGAATAAATAAATGCATCAAAGCTCGTATGTTTGCTAGCTCTGTATGGAGCATAAAGTTGGCAATGCAATCCAATTAAGAAGATATCATCCATTCAGAAAGCACCCCTCTCCCAGACTGCTGCTGATATATATACATTACCCCTCTTTTGATACCCCATCCCTTTGCCTGATATTTTTAGTCTGCTGGCCAAACTATCTAAATCAATGAGTAAAATGTCACAAAACTTAACACTTACTAGAAATTTATTAAATTGATATTTCTTTGTTAATAATAATAAACTTTCAATTATTATTTTAATAATTACTCCCTCCGTTCCCAAAAATACTTCTCACTTTCCTTTTTGGGTTGTTCCAAAAAAAATACTTCCCACTTTCTCATTTTGGACAATTTGTGTGGCTCACATTCATTTTACCTTTTTCTTACACAACCACAATCATACATTTCCACTTTATTCCACTTTCCTAATAAGCGTGCCAAGTCAAATCGGGAATAATTTTTAGGAACGGAGGGAGTATATCTATATGAAACTTACGTAGTACGAATATAATTTTTAAACTCCGTACTTTTTTTGAAACATTTTTAACAAAGAACATTTTCAATGAATTTCCATATTTTAAATAATTTTATATTAAAAGATGCCCCATTTCAATATTGATCATAAAAAGTCAATGCGACAACATCTATGTGCACATGTCATTACATACGTAGTACATATATAAGGTCAAGGTATCAAAGACTTGCTTTTGTATTAATTTTAGAGAGAATTCTCTAAGCAAGACTAAATGCAACTTTAATTGTCATAACAAGGTTATAACTTAAAAATTTCCTAAATAAGATTAGTTTTTCAATTCTACTCTTGCTTTGTTTTAATACAATTCATATTTCATCAATAAATAAAATATAAAAGTAATAACATAACTTTATTTATAATAAAAATGTAAAAAAAACGCAAAATAAAAAATTAAATAAAATTAATAAAAATTAAAAATTCGAAAAATTAAAAATCATAAAATAAAAAACTTATAAAATTAAAATGAAATAAAAAGAGTAATTTTTTTTTTTAAAAAAAATGCAGGTCTATGGTGCTGCCTCAGCAACCTCCCGACGGCCAGCACCACTAGCTCCGATTACCGGAAAAAATGCCAACATGTGTCAGAAATGCCATCTTCATGGCAGTTCTCGAGAAAATTTTGACATTTTCAAAGAGTAAAAATGTCATCTTCATGGCATTTTCAGATAAAAATGACAATTGTTTTACCCAAAATAACATCTTTTTAGCGGATCAGAGCTAACGTTGATGGGCAGTGGCCGAGACTATGGGAAAGGTCTCCATTTTAAAGGTGTTTTACCTATTTTTATTTATTTTAAAAGTTTTTACTTTTTAATCTTTTTAAATTTTTATTGATTTGTATTTTTAAAAAATACTTAGTTTTTTTTTTTTGTATTTATTAAAAATGAAAATATGATTATCCTATTAAGTTATGTTAAGAGTAGAATAGGAAGATAGAGTATACTTTAATCCTATTTTAGGAAGATAAATAACCAATCCTATTTCACCATATAGGAATGAGTTTAGTCCTACTTAAGACCATTATCTCTTAATTTTATGATTGCTACTCCCTTCGTCCCATTTTACATGTCTTACTTTTCTTTTGGGTTGTCCCAAAATAAGTGTCACATTTCCCTTTGTGAAAAAAATATGTGTTCCGCAACATTTCACTTTATTATATTCAAATTTCAACAGCAACTTTTACTTTTTCAACCACTTTATTAATAATTGTACGAAAGTGAAAGGAAACAAATAAAATGGGACAGTACTTACTAGTATTAATAAATAATACTCCATAATTCTTTCTCGCAGTTTCTATCTATTGTTTAACAAAAGAAAAAAGGACGTTGAAGAAATAAAGAACCTGAGATGAGATAGGTCATAGGTGTAATATACATGGCGATGGCGTGGCCGGGTGATGTTGACGGAATGTACTACAACTAACGTACAGATCCACCAGAAATGTTGGTGAAATATAGAGGTTGTTTCTGGAAAAAGTTAAAGTGTTGTGTCTACATAGGATAGTAGCGCATGTATATAACTGTGTACGTATAGTAATTTATATACTGCCTCTTTTTCATACTAACTCTATGGCAAAAAACTTTGTCAACAACAACATCCAAGCCTTAATCCCAAAAGAATTTGGGATCGACTAACATGAATCGATCTATGATATCGATGCTAAAAAGAGAAAGCGGACAAGAAAAGGAAAAAAAAAAGTAAGATAAAATGAATAAAATAAAGATACATAAATATAAGATAACAATAACACAAGAATATAACCAAGATAAAAGAAAAATAAATAAAAGAGCATAAAAAAGCTAGAAGATAAAAATAACATAAGAATATAAAAAGATAAGGAAGATAAACGATAAAAGAAACAAGAGAGGAAAGGTAGACAAGACATCAATCGTCCACATGGATGTGCGCCCTCCACTTTGCTCTCTCCAAAGCCATACTCCCATCCAACCCAAGAAGACGCATATCAGTTCTGATTACTCTAATCCAAGTCTGTTTGGGTCTTCCCCTCCCTCTCTTCTCTGACTCTTCTCCCCACCCCTCAAGTCGTCTAACAGGTGCATCACTCGGTCTTCTATGCACATGCCCAAACCACCGCAAACGAGACTCCTGCATCTTATCTTCTATAGGTGCTACTCCCACCTTTTGTCTGATTATCTCATTCCTCAGGCGGTCTTTTCTGATATGTCCACACATCCAACGCAACATCCGCATCTCTGTCGCACTCATCTTTTGAATGTGGCATTGCTTCACCTCCCAACACTCTACACCATACATTAATGTTGGCCTAATTGTTGTACGATAAAATTTACCTTTCAGTTTAGTCGGCATACCTCGATCGCTTAGAAATTCTGAAGCACTTTTCCATTTCATCCACCCAGCTCTGATTCTATGACATACATCTCCATCTAATTCACCATTCTTCTGAATTATGGATCCAAAGTAACGGAACATATCACACACCGGTATCTCCTTACCATCAAGAGTAATCCCACTGTTGCTACTGTTTTTACCTCCACCGAACTTGCACTCCATATACTCGGTCTTGCTTTGGCTCAGTTTGAAACCCTTGCTCTCCAATGTTTGTCGCCATACTTCCAACTTTGCTTTAACACCGGATTGTGTCTCATCAATCAATACAATATCGTCGGCAAACATCATTTCATTTCAAAAAAATTGAACCGTAATTTTGATTAGTATAATATTATTAAAGTTACAAATTTTATACTTTTATGAGATTACTTTTAATAAAGAACATTTTCATATAATTTTTATATTATAAATAGTTTCCGATGAAAAGATATAATTAGTTAAAGTTTTAAAATTGGGAAAGTTTTTTGGGACGGATGGAGCATATACTTGGTATTACTCTATACTAAAGGCGGGTATATTAGTTTGATTTAATGGAACCAAACTAACTCGATTTAAATTTGGTAGTATTTCTTATAAATTGTATTGAATGACGCGATCGAGCTAAAATGAAGAAACTCTAATTAAAATCAAACCAAACTAATTAAAAATATTGATAAATCTTAAATTATTATGGAGTTTTAGAAATAATGAATCTAAATCAAACTAGTCAAACGGAAACAAACTGAGGTATAGAAATTAACTCAAATGGACTAAAAGTGGACTGAAATTCAAAAATAGGACCTTTCATTTTTTATTCCTAAATAGGATCAATATACTCCTATTTTGAAACATACTAAAATTAGCAACCCATTTTTACCCTTGCGCTTATTTACCCCTTTCTAGCAGCTTCTCTCTCCAACAATTGATCGGCTTTTTCCAGACGCGACCAAAGGCTCACCGTCGCCGCATCTCACCTTCTCACTTGTGTGGATTTGTCGATTTCGCCGCATGCCACCTTCGCCGCTACGCCTTCATCGCTCTCGTCTCTGTTTTCATGGCCTCTACCTTCCACCATCATCGTTTTTATTTTCCTATGAATTTCAGGTTTTTCACTTCATCCCCTTTGCCTTCTCCTTCTCCTCCTTCTTCTCCTTCTCCTTCTTCTTCTTATACTACTTCTTCTTCTTTTGATTTTGATTTTTAACATTGATTTTTCAGATTTTACTCATATTCTTATGTTTTTATGAGTTTTGACATTCAATTGGCCGATTTTTGGACCTCTATTTTGTATTTCTGAATCCGATTTTTACTTTAAAAAAAAACTTATTTGCTGGAATATTGGATGATGGCATAAGATTTTGCCAAATTTATGGCAGAAATGTGTGCACTGACAATAATCGATAATGTCAGAATAGATTTTGTGTAAATCGGTTTTTATTTTTTTGGTCATTAGTTGCGTATTTGTGATTTTCGATCGTAATAAAGTGTTTATTCCTTTGAAAAAATTAGTTTTTGAATATTTGGTTGTTGAGTTCATATGTTTGCCAAATTTATGGCACTTTTGTGTTATTCTTCCAAGATAAATCTGTCAACTTTGTTGGCAGATTTAAGAGTCCATAGAAATGGAAGATTTAAATTGATCTTGAAGACCAAATCTGCCATCTTAATGGCAGACTTATGGCATTGGTGTTGTGGAGGTGATGATGGTGTTTGGAATTGCAGTTATGTCTTCCGAATCTAACTCTCATGGTTGTTTTGCTGCCTGCAACCAGAGTGGGTGGCGGCGGCGATGGGGGATGACAACAGTGGTTGGGGCGACACCGGCGTGGGCGGCCGCAGCGGCTGCAGTGACGTGGCAGCGGCATCAACGCTGCTGGTGATATGGTGGCAGGCGGCACCGGCGAGACAACGGCAAACGGCACCGGTAAGACAGTAGCATGCGGCACCAATGAGGTAGGGGGCAGGCTGCAGCGGCACCGGGGGTCATGAAACTGCTCATGTTGAGAGTTTAGGTTTCATAATTGAATGTGGGCATTTATGTCCAAGCAGATGATTATATGTTCTATGAAACATATATTTTTATTTTGGTCCTATTTGTGAACATAAGCTCTCTTTTAGTCCTAAGTCGATAATTAACTCACTGAAGTATGGTGGAGTATGATTTTTATTTGGTTATTATTCTTCTAATTAAGTATCCATTTCAAGCGGATAAAAGTTTAATCAAGCCGATACGCGCACTCGTACTCTCTCCCATAGGAATAAACCTAGCTGAAGAAAATATTTGTAAATGTAATACTCAGAAAGTACTCTTCCGTCCTTCAAAGTTTGTCATAGTTTGATTTCACAAGTTTTAAGGAGATGAATTTGAATTTACACTGTAGCAACACTGTTTCACACTGTAACAACACTGTTTGGACTGTTTGGCACTGTTTTGTACTGTTTGACACTGTTTGATATAGATTTGTTTACCAAATATGGAAGTTGAAAAAGTAGGACAAACATTTTGGGACATCCGTTTCGGGAAAGTGTGACAACTTTAAGAGATTGAGGGAGTATTTTAAATTGACCATTAATTTTCAAAATAAGAGAGAATGAAACAAATCATTTCAAAGAACCAGAAAAGGCAATTTCAGTCAAAAAAGAAAAACAAAACAATGCAATTATTACAAATTAAAGCAGATGGAGTACGTATATTAGTATATATGTGCATGTAGTATATAGTAGGTACGTATAAAGCTAAGAGGTGAGAGAGATTAAATTGGTCCAAGTAGTAGTACGTACGTGGTCATACAATATATATAGGCAATGGATTTGATATATAAAAGCTAGCAAGTAAGGGTAGATGCCCACATGCATAAGCGGCCTCAAATTAAAGGTCCTCTCATGTGTTTCCATGGCAGCTTTCACTTTTTTCCTGTGACGTCCGGCCTTGTTCCTCATGCTTCATTTCCATCATCCCATTATCTAATTATTATTATTATTATTATTATTATTATTATTATTATTATTGTTGTTGTTATTATTATTGTTGTTGTTGTATGCACCACAAGTATAAAAAGTACAGCTATTAGCCTTAAATGGGACTACAAATTGCCTAAAACTCCACATTAGGACTACACTCCTTTCATTCTCAAAATAGGAGTGATATATGTCTCTTCTTCCTATTATTCTACCCCAACCTAAAATTTATACTATCTCCGTCCCTTAAAACTGTACCAAGTTTGACCGGCACGGAAATTAATTAAGTAAAAACTGTGTGGTTGAGGTTTTTGAGAGGAGCGAGAATTAAATGGAACCACAAATTCTTTACTTAAAAATGAAAGTGGCAAGGTTAGTGGGACATCCAAAAAAAGAAAGTTGGCAAAGTTTTAAGGGACGAAAGGAGTAATAGATTTATTTATTGATACAAACAATCATAGTTTTATTTATATAAAAACATAAAAAATCGTAAAAATATTTACAAGTTAATAACAAAACCGGGAAAAAATATAATAAAATAAAAAATATTTTAATGAATAATCCAACATTTGCATCCCATCTACATTCGTTGGTCCCTGACCGGTTGATGACCAGCTATTCCAGGTTTTTTCATTTTCTTTGCAAATCATTCAACCATAAATCCCACCTTTCACAAATCTTCTTCAAACGATCTCACGTATCAAAGCTTAAATATCAACATGTTTTTTATATATTAAAAATATTCACACATAAGCTACATTAACATGAGAAATTTAATGAACAGTGACGAATTAATTTAAATATTACAATAAATTAATGTAGGGTAAAATAATAAAAATATCTCAAACTTTGAAGGGGTGTGAGGTAAATACTCCAAACTTTCATATGTAATTTAAATACCTTAAACTTTATATAAAATTTTATTTTTGCACCATTATCATGTATTATTTCTTTCAAAAATTTAAATCTTTGGGATTAATTGCATAATTTAAATTAACAAATTAAAAGTGTTGCAGTTATATAGATCGGGGGTAACATTTTTTATTTCGCAATGGAAGTTTAGAATGTTAGTCGTGTCTTCATGAATTCTAAAATATTTTAAATTATGCAATTAACACCATAAATTTACATTTTTTAAAGAAATAATACATGAAATGATGCCAAAATAACTTTTTATATAAAGTTTGAGGTATTTAAATTACATGTACAAGTTTGGGATGTTTACCTCATACCCCTTCAAAATTTGGAGTATTCTAATTTTGCAATTCAGGTAAATCAATCCCACAAGTTTTATTTGCTGGAAATGTTGCACAATAACTTAAGTATCAATTTTTCTGAAAGATATCTCTTTTAGTGTATCATACTAAACCATTCATAAGATAGTCATCTCCTACCTGATTGCGAAGTTCAATCTTGATAATACTTATCCCCGAGATTCGAATTAAGGCTCTTTCAATTGTGGCTGATGCAACTGGTAAGACTAAAGCCAAATCAATTAGTTGATACTCCCTCCGTCTCATTTAATTAGTTAGCCAAATTTGACTTTTCAAGTCAATGTTGTCTAACTTTGACCTATTATTATTTATATAGAGAAAGTATTAATACAATGAAAATGATATTAAATTGTTCTTTGTTAAAAATACTATCATAAAAGTATAAAATTGTTAAATTTTGCATAAATATATTATAGTTTACATAATTGATCAAAATTTACCACCTTTGACTGGAAAAGTCAAAGATGGCTAAGTAAATTGGGACGGATGTAGTCTCTCTCTCTCTCTCTCTGTGTGTGTGTGTATATATATATATATATTGGTTTGGCACTCGATTAAGGCGCTCGACTAGTCCCGCCTAGGCGGTGGCCGGGGGTCCCGATTTTTCTTTAGGCACCCCGACTAATTGGTTTGGCACTTTGGCGTCTAGGTGAGGTAGTCGCCCACCTAGGGCGCCTAGTTTCCCGACCAAAGCGCCTAATCGCCGCCTGGGACGTCTAGATTCTTCGAACAATTTTTCCTTTTTAATTTTATTTTTCTAAGACAAATATGAAGAAAGGTACTTTTTTTTGGCAAAAGATAACTTAATTAATATGAAAACTGAGAACCAGATACAACTTCGCCATCATAAAGGCTCCACTGGGGTGAGAAACGGAGTTGGAATCGCGCTTACTAGCGGACCATCTCGCTAACCCCGCAATTTGGTAGACTTCATGCATAGCAATGTTGCACCTGCTGCTAAAAGAGAATTTAGAAAACATAAAAGAGTTCTGAAAAAGTAAACAATCAAAGAAGGAACATAATCCAGTTTTTCCAGCCACTGTCAAGGAAACAGCGATTTGACCAGACCAGACCAATTTATGCAAGGGAATAGTGATTTGACCATACCAAACCAGACGAGAGTACTACCCATTTGGCCATTCTAATTTATGTGATTCTGCTAGGCGTTAGTCTCCTTATTATTAATTTGCAAACTAGGTAACAAAGTGCCAAACCAAACTAGGCGGGCTACTACCTCACCTAGGCGCCAAAGTGCCAAACCAATTAGTCGGGGTGCCTAAAGAAAAATCGGGATGCCCGGCCACCGCCTAGGCGGGGACTAATCGAGCGCCTTAATCGAGTGCCAAACCAATATATATATATATATATATATATATATATAGAGAGAGAGAGAGAGAGAGAGACTACATTCGTCCCAATTTACTTAGCCATCTTTGACTTTTCCAGTCAAAGGTGGTAAATTTTGACCAATTATGTAAACTATAATATATTTATGCAAAATTTAATAATTTTATACTTTTATGATAGTATTTTTAACAAAGAACAATTTAATATCATTTTCATAGTATTAATACTTTCTCTATATAAACATATAATAGGTCAAAGTTAGACAACATTGACTTGAAAAGTCAAATTTGGCTAACTAATTAAATGAGACGGAGGAAGTATCAACTAATTGATTTGGCTTTAGTCTTACCAGTTGCATCGGCCACAATTGAAAGAGCCTTAATTCGAATCTCTGGGATAAATATTATCAAGATTGAACTTCTCAATCAGGTAGGAGATGACTATCTTATGAATGGTTTAGTATGATACACTAAAAGAGACATCTTTCAGAAAAATTGATACTTAAGTTATTGTACAACATTTCCATCAAATAAAACTTGTGGGATTGATTTACCTGAATTGCAAAAATACCCCAAATTTTGAAGGGGTATGAGGTAAACATCCCAAACTTGTACATGTAATTTAAATACCTCAAACTTTATATAAAAAGTTATTTTGGCATCATTGCATGTATTATTTATTTAAAAAATGTAAATTTATGGTGAATCGCATAATTTAAAATATTTTAGAATTCACGAAGACACAACTAACATTCTAAACTTCCATTGCGAAATAAAAAATGTTACCCCCGATCTTTATAACTGCAACACTTTTAATTTGTTAATTTAAATTATGCAATTAATCCCAAAGATTTAAATTTTTGAAAGAAATAATACATGACAATGGTGCAAAGATAAATTTTATATAAAGTTTAAGGTATTTAAATTACATATGCAAGTTTGGAGTGTTTACCTCACACCCCTTCAAAGTTTGGGATATTTTTATTATTTTACCCTACATTAATTTATGGTAATATTTAAATTAATTTGTTACTGTTCATTAAATTTCTCATGTTAATGTAGCTTATGTGTGAATATTTTTAATATATAAAAAACATGTTGATATTTAAGCTTTGATGCGTGGGACCGTTTGAACAAGATTTGTGAAAGGTGTGATTTATGGTTGAATGATTTGCAAAGAAAATGAAAAAACCTGGAATAGCAGGTCATCAACCGGTCAGGGACCAACGAATGAAGATGGGGTGCAAAGGTTGGATTATTCATGAATAACGATAAAGTGGGACCAACGAATGAAGACCGCTAAAAGGTTGAATTGTTAATTTCCATTTTCCCTTGATAAAAATACAATTTATGTGTCTCCGACTAGTCCCCGTCTAGGAGTGGACTCGGGCCGGGCCAACCGGCCCGGAACCGAACCGGACCGCTACTGTGTGGGCCCGGACCGGCCCGGTGAACCGGTTGGTTGCCCGGTTCGGGCCACCCGGCCCGGTGGGATGGCGGTTCGGGCTCGGGCCCTTCAAAAGGTGAACCGGCCCTGCCGGTTCGGGCCCGGGCCGGGCCAATTTCTTATTATTATTTTTTTTGAATTTTTTTTAAGTTTTTGGGTTGGGCTGGGTCTTTTGGGCAATTTGAGGTGGTTAGGGTTGGTTTGGGGGTGAGGGGGAGGGTTGGGGGTTAACTAGGAAAAGCCAAAAAAAAATAGAACCGAGGTCCGGTCGGCCCGGACCCGGGGTTACCCGGGCCAGTTCCGGGCCAGTTCCGGGCCTCCCCCTTCATGAACCGAGGCCCGAACCGGGCCTGAACCGGAACCGGTCCATCCCTATCCCCGTCTAGGCGTCTGCCTAGCTGCCTAGGCGTTAGGCATTGTATTGGCGCCCGACTAGCGCCTAACGCCTTTTTGAACATTAATTAGAACTGCTTTTTTCTGTCGTTGGTCCAGACATGCATATGTTTCAAAATGATCCCTATTGACTGATGACCCGTTCAATATTAACTACAACAAATGACATTGTGGATATCATTAATTCATTAATGATGGCGAGGTTCCCGGGGAACCACACACATTTATCAGTCATGATGTCCTTGTGGATTCAAAGTCTGTGCACCATGAGGATTACATACATACTTTGACCCCTTCAGGCCTACCACCCTATAAACAGACGTTGAAACACAACTGTCCGATTACGCTGATTCGCAATCTTAATTCGTGTGAAGGATTATGTAATGGGACACAGTTGTCGGTTGATATGTGATTCATTTGGTAACCACACCCTAAGTTGTTTTACCGCTTATGGTGAACACAAGGGCAAGCTTGTGTTTGTACCTAAAATCCCTCTAGTACTCTCTAAGGATGAATGTTGCGATGTATCATTTAGGATGACACAATTCCAGTCAAGATTTGCTTTGCGATGACAACTAACAAGTCACAAGGGCAGACCATGGATTTTGTAGGTATCTATTGAAAAGAACTTGTTTTCCCGCATGGCCAACTTTATGTAGCTATGTTGAGGGCAAGAAATGTGGATTCCATTAAAATAGTGATCTGTCCTGAAATTTCAGGTTCTGTGATACCTATCACCACATGCAATGTGGTATATCCGGAAATTTTGCCTTATATTTCTTAGAAATAGAAGGTAAGTATGGTCTATATTGTTTTTTATGGATTATATGTTGCTTTGTTTCACCTGTGTTTATACTTTTTTTCTATTCCATCTTGACCGGCTGCAGTCGTTGCGATGGGTGATGAACTTTTCATCTTTGATTTGAAATGGGAAACAAGACCATGGACATGCCGCCTCACTGTAGTCGAAAAACAAAACATTCACACCGTAAGATTTTCGCCCATGAAATTAATGTCATTTGTTCTCATGGATGTTGTTGTGAGTACTTAGTTTTTCTTTAAATACAAGGTGTTACTTTTCTGATGGCGATAACAACTCCTGACTTCCCGGTTTGTTTGAGTTGTTGCGAATCACAAGGTACTAGGGTGCAGGCTACCGCATTTCAGGGTGACATTGAAGGGATTGATCAACGGCTTGAACTGCACTCTACCTACCAGATATCTAATGCCTATGTTAAGACGATAATTGACCTGAAGTTGTGTGTTGATGACAAGTATCCATACCTTTGGTCTTTCAAGAGACGCACATTTATCAAGGACGTTAAACCTGAAGGTCAAATCGATTATCATCACCTGGCTCAGGAGGGTATTACACCCTTTGCGGCTTTCTTTGACGCATACGTGCATGACTCTCGCATCAGTACACTTTTTCGCTGTCCTTGAATGTCTGTGATTTTATTGCGGAGTCTCATCAATAATGTGCATTTTTCATTTTGTAGGTGCGCATGCTATCATGTGCCTTGTACGTGCCAACATTAATTGCCAAAATCGATGCCAAGTTGGTTTGTTGTTAATTCCTATTCATATTTCATATTAATATTTTAACATTACTTAAAGGATCAACTAGTTTTGTTTCATATATTAATTATTACTAGAATCAATCGATTAATGCGCTTGTTATTAACTCGGTTCTTTCAACAGTAGTAAACTTGGATTATTAATCCATGCGTCTCATGATTAATAATCTATGGGGAATTAATTATATTGATTAAACCAATAAACCGCTTGTGTTGAGGTTATCAATCTCAATCGTTTTCATCTTAATTTTATTGCTACTATCGAGTTAATATATGGCGCGTGTTCTATATTGACTCGGTAGTAAGTTTTATTAATGAACGCATCTCGTTATTAATAACTAACCTCGATGAATTGGATATACTTCTCGATTGAGTATTCGAGAGGAAGATAGTTAAAGATATAACCGGGATCGACGTGCATTTCATTAAGTGGATAAAAGCAAAATCAAGCCTTCATCTCTAATTAATTAAACCACATAAGTAGTTCAACTTAGTGTTTAAATATACTTCAAGTTCAACAACAATCAAAACCCCCCATTTGTTACTAGTATTTAATTAAAAAGAAAAGTATTCCTTTCCCTGTGGATACGAACCTTACTACACTAAACTACGTATAAGTGTTGTATTGTATTTATTTTGAGTGCACACCACGACAAAGTGCACGTCAAATTTGGCGCCGTTGTCGGGGAATAGCAATCATTTTTCTTTTTGTTCAAGAAAAAAATATAAAAAAAAAACAATAAAACAAAATATAAAGAGTCATTACTTTTCTATTGCTGAGCTTTGTAGTATATGGTTAAATATCGTTCACTAAATGAAATCACCTATCAAGCAAACCCATAAATAGAGAGATCTTTCGAGCGGTGGAAAGTTAAATTCTCAAGCTCCGACTCGGGAGAATCATCAAGTGCTAGTTCTCATTCTAGCAAGATCGAAGAGCCAATAACTATGGCTCTTGAGACGAGAACATTGAGGGAGCTAACGGCTCCTAATCTTAATCAACAACCCCCAAGTATCACCTTTCCAACTCTTGATACGGGGGTCACATTCGAGCTAAAATCTGGGCTCAATCATCTATTCCCCGCTTTTCATGGCCTACGAGGGGAAGATCCGAACAAACACCTGTCGGAGTTCCATATTGTGTGCACAAGCATGTGCCCAATGGCGTCTCGGAGGAGGAAATCAAGTTGATAGCTTTCCCATTTTCCCTGTAGGACACCGCAAAGGACTGGCTATTCTATCTTCCTTTAGGAAGTATCACTACATGGGCACAAATGAAAAAATGCTTCTTGGATAGGTACTATCCCGCCTCCATCTCATCTTTTTTGAAAAAACAAATAAGCAACATTGATCAGAAAGAAGATGAGACATTGTATGAATATTGGGAGCGTTTCAAAAAGTTGTGTGCTAGTTGCCCATATCATGGGTACACCGAGCAAGACCTCGTCTTCTATCTTTATGATGGTCTTGCGGATCATGATCACCGCATGGTGAATGCGGCATGTGGAGGGGGTATTGTCAACAAAACCCCTTCTCAAGCAAGAGACCTCATCTCGGAGTTGGCCGAGAACTCTGGAAACTACAACGAGAGGTCCTCTACCCGTAGAGTTGCCGCTGCGGAATCAACATCATCATTAGCAAGTCAAGTCGCCGGCTTGACCTCTTTGGTTAAGGACTTTCTTTTAAAATCAAAGACCCAAGAAGTCAAGGTTTGTGGCATTTGCACATCAACCGGACACCCCATTGATTCGTGTCCGTCCCTCCAAGAAGAACAAGTCAACGCCTTGGGTTTCCAAGGCCATCAACAAAGGAGGTATGATCTATTCTCAAATTCTTACAACCCTGGATTGAGGGATCATCCAAACTTGAGGTATGGAAACCCTCAACAATCCAACCCATCTTCTCAATCTAGTATGTCAACTGATGACATGATCCAGACTTTGACCTCAAACATGGTTACCATGCAACAAAACATGGGACAATTTCAACAAACCATGATACAATTTCAACATGAAAAAAAGTCAAGCATTAACAATTTGGAAACTCAAGTTAGCCAAATTGCAAATGTCGTGAACCGACTTGAAGCGAAGGACTCGGTAAACTTCCATCTCAATCGGAGCAAAACCCGAGACAACATGTGAATATCATCATGTTGAGAAGTGGGGCGACATTAAAAGAGGTAGAAAAGAATGATCGAGAGATTGAGGAGGTGGACCCTGAAGAAGAAGCTCAGTCGGAGGAGGGGATCACAAAAGCCAAGCTCCCTCTACTTTCATCATATGAACCAGTAGCCCCGTTTCCTGAGGCGCTGAGGGAGACAAGGAAGCCGGAGAAAGGTGCTGACATCTATGAAACTTTCGCCAAGTGTCAAGTAAATATTCCGCTTCTTAACTTAATGAAAAATGTCCCCCGTTTTGCTAAATTTTTAAAAGAATTATGCAAAACAAAAAGGAAAGATAAATCGAAGGGGAAATAAGAGGTTAAAGTTTGGGAACATGTCTCGGCTATTTTTCAAAGAAAACTCCCCGAAAAATGTAGTGACCCGGGCATGTTCACCATCTCTTGTAAAATAGGGGACACTACATTTCCTAGGGCCTTGTTGGATTTAGGGGCATCAATATATGTCATCCCCTATTCTGTTTATAAATCTTTACAACTTGACCCACTACATCAAACCGGTGTTGTGATTCAACTGGCGGATCATTCTAGTACTTACCCGCAGGGTGTAATAGAACATGTGCTAGTAGAAGTAGAAAATATGGTTTTCCCTGTTGACTTCTATATCCTTGAAATGGGAAATGATGACCAAACAACACCCATCCTGTTGGGTAGACCCTTCGTGAAACCCACAAAAACGAAAATTGATGTGTCAAGTGGTTCATTAACTTTAGAGTTCGATGACCAAAAAGTAGAGTTTAACATCTTTGACTCTACGAAAAAACAAATTAAAGATCTATCTCTTTGTTCTTTAAATGTTTTTGAACCAAAAGAACCGAAATTTTTGAAAGAGTCTGATAAAATCCCAATTTTTCTAGAAGAAGAAAATATTAAACATGAGAAATCATCTTTGATAGAAAGGGAGGTGTTGAAATGTGAACTAAGTCCACCAATGATTGAGGTGCTAATGAGGAAGAAATTCCGGCCTTACTGGAAAAGGCCGAAAAATAAAATTGAAACATGACCAAACAGGGCCTTAAAGAAGGAAAAAAGGGATGTTCATGATCCCACTTAATTAAGAAAATAAAATAAAAATAATGTCGTGCCGTGACGTTAAATAAGGCGCTTCTTGGGAGGCAACCCAAGTTTTGTTTCTCATTATTTCAAGTGTTTAAATTTCATGTTTCATAATTGCTTGAGAGATCAGTGAGAGAAGGAACTAACAGTAAAAAAAAGTTCCAGGGCCATGTACCCGGTCGGGTAACACTACCCACTCGATCGGGTATAACTAAAAAAGGCAGGGTCATCGGATCGAATACCCTATACTCGACCGAGCCTAAGTTCAAAATTCACCATGATACCCGACCGGGTATATTTTATTACTCGATCGGGTATATTTTGGACAAAAATACGGCAAAGAAAAACCGATCGAGTATGTCCCATACTTGATCGGGTACAAAACCCTGGAACCATTTTTGAAATTCCGACTTTATACCCGATCGGGTATATTAACTTACTCGATCGAGTATATTTCAAAGAAAACTATGACGGATATTACCTGATCGAATACACTTTTATAACTGATCGGAAAAAAAAGGAGACATACCAGATCGGGCACATCTCTACACCTGATCGGGTATTGCTGGAAAAGCCAAACTCAGTGCCTCAAAAACCCATCCGAGTATTTCGAAAACCCGACCGGGTAAACCAGCGAAAATAGAACAAAACACCCATACCTGATTGGGTATGTCGGGGTACCCGATCGGGTACACCTGCGATTTAACCCATTTACACGACAAACCCACTCATCTTCCCCAAATTTCTTTTCCAAATTTCGAACTCCCCTCTTCGAGACTCCATTTTTACACCTTCTCTCTACCATATATCCCTCAAATCTCCACCAAATCCTCCCATTCCACCACCAAAATACTCCCCTCACTCCCCTCTACATTATCATACCAATTAATCCCACTTTCCCCTCATATCTCAAAAGTCCGAAAAAAACCCTATCTCATTACCCAAGTCCCAATTTTTCAAGATTGAACAAGCATTCCATGGCTCCAAGGAAGGAAAGGGTAGAGAGGTCCAATGCTAGAGAACCTATTCCGGATTTCGAGGATGTCCGTGTCACCAACAATGCACACCGGGCAAAATTTCTCACCTCCATTGCAAGGCAAGTACACCCCCTCGATTTTTGTGTCATGAAGCTCTACGTGAATTAGGTATATTTAAGAGCATGAGGAGGTTCTTTCGTGAGTTGGATATGAAATTGATTTTTGCGTTAAAATACAACTCAAATGAGAGGGTGATTTATGAATTTGTGAGCTCGGCAATATTTGAACAAAATGAGTATGATTTTAGGGACGACAAACTTAAGTTTCACTCGTTTAACACTGAATATTCAATCACGAAACTTGAATTTTCCGAACACTTTGGCCTCCCCGTCCCTCGTGAAAAAGAAATCCCGGAAAACACCATAGATGGTCATACTCTTTGGACCAAAATAACTGGAGAACAAGTCTTTAGCTCATCTAAACTGAGCGTTAGACACGTGCAACATCCTATTCTCTGGATATTTTTGAAGTTTTTGTCCAATTGCATATTTGGACGCCCCAACAATCATCACACTAGAATGGGGGATGTATGTATGATGACTATGGCTTTGTTTGACAACCCCGTGGAGTTCAACATGTGCAACTTGATTTGGGAACATTTGAAGAAGAGGTGCAATGCCAAGGGCAAAATTGTAGTGGGAGGGGTGATTATGCATTTAGCAACAAAATTTGGCTATGTGGATCATAACCCTATAGCCGAATATTGTTTGATGAACATTACATGGCTAGGTAATGCGGGGTGTATATGTTTCTCCCACACCGACTGTGAGGGACAAAATCATTACAAATGGCACATACACCCCAAGCCTCTACATTACTTTCACATACCCCATCCGGACATCCCCAAATTGAGTTACAAAATGTCCACCTATGAAGTACCTCACTACTTATTCCCCAATGCCCTTCCACCTCATTTCCAAGACCCTCAAGATGAGCCTGACGTCGAACCCCATGACCATGAGGACATGGACGCGGACATCCCCGAGCAGCCTCAAGACCCTCCACCACCCAACTGTTTCCAACAACTTTTGGAGGGTCAACAACAACTACTTACGGGGTTCAACCAAATGAACCTCAACTACACGACCATGGGGGAGCGGCTCACCCAAGAGCAGGTTTTCAACGGATAGAAGCGCTTCGGGAAGCTGACCATCGGATATATGAGGAGGATCAACGTAGGTTTTATGGACCTATGTACTCCTACATAGCCCATCAAGGCTCTTTTCATACTATGGCAACTCCTTCACCACCACCCTCTTGGTATGACCCCACTCATTGGGGTAACTTTGGCGGTTCTAGCTCCGGTGGCGGAGGCTATGATGGCGGGGATACTACTATGGGTGAGGGAGGCACCAACAGAGGTTTTGAAGGCGGCTTTTATGGCGGTGAAGGTGGGAACTAGGGATAGTGCCTTGGTCCAAGTGTGGGGAGAAAGACTCGTCTTTTGGTATGTTAAAATCCCTTTTGTTTTTTTACCTTGTACTAAGCATTATTTTCTTGAACTCTTTAATCTTCAAAAAAAAGAAATGCTAGTTAGGTTGAAAACCCAAAAACGGACAATCTAAACAATAATGGCTTATAAAAAAATTGATGAGTGAGTTGGAAAGGAAGAAAAATAAAAGAGATGCTAGGATGAAAACCTGAAAAGGCTCCTAGGCAAAACGAGATATATGAGAGAAATATTTGTTTTTACAGCACATCATCTCTTGGAAAAAGGGGAAGAGAAGACAAGAAGAAGAAAAAAAGGAGAAGAAGCAAAGAGCATAGAAGATAAAAAAAAACCCAAGAAAATGTTGTTTTGTAAACTCATTTGCAAACCTTGGTGATCTTGTGTTCTTTCTTTGTATTCTTGACATATGGGGAAATTTTTGAAACTTATGCAAACATTTGGCTTTACTCGAGGACGAGTAAAGAAATTAAGTGTAGGGGAATTGACATTCATGTAATTTCCATATTCATATTTGTGTTTTTAATTAGTTTTGATTGATTATTACTTTGGAAATTACACACTTTTGGTGTAATAGTTTAGTTTGTAAAATACTTGTAAATTGTTTAGAATAGGTTTATTCTGAGCTCAAATAGGTCCATGATCACTCAAGGGACCGTTGGTGAACCCCAAAAGTAAAAGGAAAGTGCAAAATCACAAGACAAAATAGGAGATCCTGATTTTTGGACTATACCCGGTCGAGTGTGACCTATACCCGATCGGGTATCTAGTTGAAATTTCAAATCGGATCGAAATCGGGACAAGGCAACATGCATGAGGATTTTTAGCCATGTTCGAGTGTCCATACCCGATCGGGTGACCGACATACCCGGTCGGGTATGCCACACTTTTCGAGCTTCCGAGAAGCCACTGAAGGTACCCGATCGGGTACCCCTGATGCCCGATCGGGTACACACCCCTGCATGCTCCATTTTCCTATAAATACACCCCTTTGTTTCACACAAAAACCACCAATTCCTTTATACTTCTAAGCTCAGTCTAGATTAGTTCTTTCTTTATATTTTTATCATGTTTAGTCTCCAAATGAGGAGCTAAACTCTTCCATCTTGGTTTTGCTACTTTGAAGCTTGATAAATTGTAAGTTGTGAGTTATTTTGTTTAATCTTCTTCCTTGAATATTAATTTAATCTAGCTCTATATTAATGTTGGGGAGTGTTGCTAAGATGACAATTAGTTAACATCTTCACGTTAATTATAGTAGCATTTACTTTCTTTAATCTTCTTCCTTGAATATTAATTAATTCCTATTCATATTTCATATTAATATTTTGAACATTACTTAGGGGCTCAACTAGTTTTGTTTTATATATTAATTATTACTAGAATCAATCGATTAATGCGCTTGTTATTAACTCGGTTCTTTCAACGGTAGTAAACTTGGATTATTAATGCATGCGTCTCATGGTTAATAATCTAAGGGGAATTAATTATATTGATTAAACCAATAAACCGTTTGTGTTGAGGTTATCAATCTCAATCGTTTTCATCTTAAGTTTTTTTTTTGAACCCGGTAGGCAAACCACCAAAATCAGTGGGGCAAACGCCGGGGAACATTTGCCAGATTTTATTAAAAAATAGAGAGAAAACAAAATGAAGAGGGGGACTAGACCAAAACCTCTTCAGAAAGGGCATTCCCTTTCAAAAAAAACACTCCAAAAGGTAAAGACAGAAGAACAAAGAATAATGAAAACTACCAAATACTCCGAAAAGACGGGATATCGAAAAAATCTAAGTAGTAAGCAGATCTAACAGTAGAAGGAAGAGAAGTAATATTAGGAAAATTTTTTAAATGGGCCACCTGAATACCCGCAAGATAATGGGCCGGCCAATTAGCCTGCCTCATTACCTGTCCGAAAGAAACACTGGCCCTCCTAGCCTTAACCAGAATATCGGCAATCAACCCTTTCCATTTCCCAGTTGGCTTTCCTGAAATGGAGTTCAACACCTCTACCGAATCAAATTCCACCTGAAAATCAACGAAGCCCTTATCGATCGCCCAGTTCATCGCAACTCTCATGGCTTCAAACTCTGCCTCCAAACTCAAGTCCGCCTTCAATGGAAACTGGATAGCAAATATGAGTTCCCCCTTGTCGTTCCTCATCAGAGCTCCTCCTGATGCCATATTAGGAAGGTAAGAAGCATCTGTGTTCAATTTTAAGCGGCCTTTGGGTTTTTTCCATCGAATAGGCTTGAGAATTCTATCCGTGAGTTTAAACGTAGATGGGATTAGGTTTTCACTGAAAAGAAGTTTATCAGTCACTACGACTTTCATGCTCGACAGACTGAGAACCCAAGATTGCGTATATAATTTGATCTGCCAAATAATTTTATCAGGAATGATAGTTGAGGGTTTATTACCCCAGATAATTCCAGAATAAATCTTCCAAATATGCCAACAGATAATGCTCGAGATGTTATGTCTGAAAATATCCATCAATTTTTTACTCCCAGCGTGAAGCCACCATTGAATAAATACCTGTCTGATAGAATAATCACTCATAGGAACCTCTAGCACATCAGAAAAGTAGTTCCAAATAGGTCGAATTAGTGAACAGCTATAGAAGATATGATTCATATTTTCAGAATTAGCCTTACATCAAGGACAGATAGAGGGATTAAGTTTATTGCTACTATCGGGTTAATATACGGCGTGTGTTCTATATTGACTCGGTAGTAATTTTATTAATGAACGCGTCTCGTTATTAATAACTACTATCGATGAATTGGATATACTCCTCGATTGAGTATTCGAGAGGAAGATAGTTAAAGATATACCTCGGGATCGACGAACATTTTATTAAGTGGATAAAAGCAAAACCAAGCCTTCATATCTAATTAATTAAACCACATAAGTCGTTCAACTTAGTGTTTAAATATACTTCAAGTTCAACAACAATAAAAAAAACCCATTTGTTACTAGTATTTAATTAAAAAGAAAAGTATTCATTTCCTTGTGCATACGAACCTTACTACACTATACTACGTATAAGTGTTGTACTGTATTTATTCTGAGTGCACACTACGACAAAGTGCACGTCAAGTTGCGAGAAGTTTTGACGACAAGAGAGCTTCAGGAGTGGCTACGAGATTAAATGAAGACGAATAGAGTTTTAAAACGGAGTTCAGGATGACCTCTTGTCAATCGTTCAAGCATATATTTTTGTAGAAACAGCCAAGTAACACGGCTCAAGTTCCATATGAAAGCCAACTTTAAGGGCTACAAATCATATGAAGACACGATTCTGAGAATCTGAGAGAAGAAAGGTGAAAACGGACGAAGAAGTCAGATGATCTCTATTGCGATTTCATAATGCGATCTTCCACCATTTTATTCATATCTTTTGATGGGATGAGGACTTCATAAAGTAAGCGTCGTCAAATTCGGAAGTGAAGGAGGCACGATCGTGCGCGAAGACAAAATCGCGTGAAGCTACCGGATGCCATGCACGATCGTGTGTGGTAGGGGACGCACGATCGTGTTTACCCCCGTTTAAGGCCTCTATACCCCTTTTTGGGGGTTACGAAGCTTAGAGAATCTAGGGATGAAATTTCTTCTACTATTACATCTTGTTCTGCAATTCCCTTGGATTATTTGTAAGTTCCTACTTTTTAATTAATGACAATTAATTCTATTCTTCTCAATTCTATTGATTCTTCAATTATGAGTTGTGAGTAAGTTTTAGTTAGGGATTTAGGATTGATGAGGGGGTGAATCATGATGTATGGCTAACCTCATGATGGATTATTTGCAAGATTCTTGATTTAATTTGTGTTTGAATGATTTAACTGATATATCTTGTAACCTGGAATGGCCACTAGGATTATAATTGCATGTAGAATAAATTAAGAGAGATCTAATTTATTCTAGGACACCTTCACATACACTTAATCGTTCGCTAAGTGATTATTAACGATTAAGGGGTCGTACACTCGTTCGTTTTGGCAATAATTTTAGATACCTGTCGCATGAGAGATCAGCCTGGTTCCCTAAATTATTGTACTCTACGCCGCGAGAGCAGTTAGAACTTAGTAATGATTAGCGAGCCTCAATTAAATTAATTTCATATGATTAAGCCTGATCAGCCAGAAATCTGATTACCCCGGAATCAATCCATGTTCCCTATCTTCATTAATTAGAAAGAACCCATTAGTTTAATTTCTTTATTCGCAATTTCATTTTCCCAATCAATCACATCTCGCACATCGCATTTATTTTTATTTCTTTTTAATCGTTGAATTTAATCAATTCCTGGTTCCCTTTTACCGTCCCTATGGAGACGATACTCGTACTTACACCCTTTACTACGATCTATTTTAAGTGCGAGAAAATTTACATCAGTTTTTGGCGCCGGTGTCGGGGACGGTGTCGGTGTTAAGGGTTAATTAGACTCAGCGATCTGTTTAGTTTTTCGTAGGATTTTTCTCTGCTAACCTTGCAGGTCAGATATGTTTATGCATACAGGTTCTAAGAGGAGAGAACCATTAATCCCTCTTAATCTTGAGATTGAAAAGCTCACTAGACAGAACCACAAGGCTCAACGAGAACAAAAGCTAGTCATGGATCTATCCTGATCTGGAAACATAGGGTCATCTAGTAACCCTAACCCTACTTCTCAGCCAGATTTTTACTATAACACTTCTCCACAATCTACCCCGCCAATTTCACCTAGAAATGCTCCAGCTTTTCAAAACTACCTAACTCCAGACTTTTCCCAAAATCAGCCTTCACCACAATTTAACCTCCCTCCATTATTCTAACTTTTTCAAAATACATCTACTACTCCTGAAACCAATTTTCAAAACAAAGTGTATGGGATGCAAGGAGCAGAGCAAAATATTCCCGTCTTCCAGCCAAAACAGGACCCACCTCCAGTCACTCAACCTACATTCCAAAATCAGCCCCAGTACCAGAATCCTTATCCCAATCAGTACCGCAACCAACCCAAAGTACCGCCTGCTCAGCCATAACCAGCTTTCCAGTCTAGACAACATGTGCCTCCACTCAATTCTTACATTCCACACAATAATCAGCTCTACCGGGGACAGACCATTGTAGATTTCCTTACTCCAGCGATTTTAGAATCTGACAGCATTCAAGTGCCTGAAATTACTGCAAACCGCTACGAGATCAAGCCAGTGGTCATTAGCATGGTATCTAACAATCAGTTTGGAGGAGGCCCTACAGAAGATCCAATGGCACATATTACTCAATTTTTGAGGATGTGCCAGACTTTCAAGATACCCGGGGTAGCTGATGATCAGGTGCGAATGATTCTTTTCCCTTTCTCACTAAGGGTTGATGCGCAGAGGTGGTTGGACAGCAATCCACACCACCACCTCCAGACTTGGGACCAGCTGCATAATGCCTTCACCAAAGAGTACTTTCCTACATATAAGGCATTAAAGTTGAAGAAGCAACTGCAAGAATTCAAGCAAGGACCTTTGGAGACATTGGCTGAAGCATGGAAGAGATTCAAGGTGCTGAGAAGAGCTTGCCCTCAAGGCAAGATGAGTAACTGCGAGGTCCTATTTTTCTTTTATAGTGGGATCAACAATGAAGGGAAGATGATGCTAGATGCTTCTGCCAATGGAGCCTTTCCCCAATTACCATTTGAGGTTGGAGAAGAACTCGTGGAGAAAATATTTGCGAACAATGAATCTTGGTACAATGACCGGAGTTCTCCTCAGCAAAAAGCTTCAGGCCTATATGAAATCAGTGATAATTCAGCTCTCTCTGCACAGGTGGATACGTCGGCAAGCATGTTTCAAAAACTCTCCGCTAAAATGGATGATTTAGGAAAGAAAGTGGAACTTGCTCACTCGGTGCCGAGCGTGAATATGGTAGCTCCCGTTCATATCAGTCCTTCTTGTACTACATGTGGGGGACTCCATTGGCCGCAGGAATGCAATTTTATGGCCTACACCTCGGCAGCCCCTGGAGTGGAGCAGGTGGATGCGATGAACTTTAAGAGGCAGGGCTACTACAATCAGCCCTACGGCCAGCAGCAGTATAGAAACTATAATCAGTCTCAAGCATCTCAGACCCCACAACAAGCACCTCGATCAGCAAGGTCAAGGAAATTTCGAGAAGGTGACCGAACAAAGACTTGCTAGTTTAAACGATAAAGTTGACAAATTCATGCAAACCACTGCTACCAGTCTTCTGAACATGCAAACTCAAATTGGTCAGCTCGCGAAGGCTGTTTCTGAAAGGTCTATGGGATCCCTTCCCCAGTAACACTGAACTAAATCCAAGAGAGCATGTGCACGCCATCACACTAAGAAGTGGAAGGGATCTCGAACCTGCTGCCGTAGAGAAGAAGTTTGTGGAAGGTTTACCTGCTGAAGTTGTTCAGGAAAAAGAGAAGGAAGAAGAGAAGAAGAAAGTGGTGGAGGCAGCACCAATTCAGCCCGTTCTAGTCAAAGCTCACTCACCACCCCTCCCATTCCCGCAACTTTTTAAGGGAAAGAGGGATACTAAAGACTTCAATAAGTTTCTGAATCTCTTTAAATTGGTTCAGATTAACTTACCATTCATGGATGCACTGAAACAAATGCCACGGTACGCCAAATTTATGAAAGAACTCCTCCCTAACAAAAGAAAGTGGGAAGAACCAAAATCGGTGGTGCTGAATGAAGAGTGCTCGGCAATGGTGCTAAAAGAGATGCCAAAAAAGCTCAAGGACCCAGGTAAGTTCATTATCCCTTGCTCCATAGGAAGTGAGATTTTTTATAACGCCTTAGCTGACTTGAGTGCAAGCATTAATTTGATGCCTTATTCATTGTTTGAGAAGATTACACTCGGTTCGCTTAAACCAACACGTATGTGCATACAGCTGGCTGACCGATCGGTCAAATATCCCCAGGGGATTGCTGAAGACGTGTTGGTTAAAGTGGACATATTTGTGAATCTTGTCAATTTTGTTGTATTAGATATGCCCCAAGATCTTGATGTGCCCTTAATTCTTGGAAGGCCCTTCCTTGCCACTGTTCGGGCCCCCATAGATGTTGGGGAAGGGAAATTGATTTTGAGAGTTGGGGAGGAGAGAGTCACTTTTTGTATGGCCAAACTGGCAAGAGAGTTATGTTGATCCATTAGTGACTGCTATTTTCTTGATATCATGGACCCACCAGGGGAGGAGAGAGGAAAACCTCCACCTCCTGAAGAGACAGATATTGACCCCTTGTAGAAAGAGGGCCTCATAAAGGCTTGGACCAACTTTTATGCTTTAATTGTGAACCTGAGATGAGCATCTGCTTTCATGAATTTAAGGTCTTACACCATCTCAGAGCGTTTGTTGACAGGAGGTTTGATATAAGGAGGACTAATTTTCTGAGTGGGAGCATCTTTAATCGAGTCTAAGTGGGGTAGTTGTGTCAGGCAAACAACGTTAAAAATAATGCTTCTTGGGAGGCAACCCAAGTTTATTTCTGCACTCTTGTTTTAGCTTGTTTCTTTGCCTTTGTGTGTTTTTGTGTTTTTTAGTTTGTTTTGAAGTTCAGTGTTTCATTGGGATGTGATCATTATGTTTTTTAGTGAGTGAAACGTAGTTGGCTAATCCGAAAAATAACTAGACAACGAGTATCGTCTCTCAAGGAGTGGCAAAAAGGAAGTTTTAAATACGAATATACGATCCATTATCACAGGCTAGCACAAGTCATGATAATCTTTCCAAATAATTTTTTTTGGGGTGGTTAAACAAACACTAACTAACAGCGAGTGCCAAAATAAATAGAGTAAAAAAAATAATTAAATTGATTCTAGATTTTAAAACAGGGTTCAAATTGGATGGTTCAGGTTCTCGGTGTTCTTTCGGGATGAGAATTAAGTAAATTAATTTTCAATTATTCCTGGACAGAAAATGAAATCAATTCTCATAGACAAGAATTAAAATATAATATCACAATCCTAACTTATTTCTAAGATCAAATTGCTTGTATAAGACTCATGCTAATTTAACTCAATTTCTCATAGACAAGAACTGAATTAAATCCAGACATTCATATATGAGGTGATCAAATTCACATAGACAATTTTGACCAATCTTATACAATTTTCCAGAAAAATTAATTGAATTTCAAAAACTAAATTCAAATCCTCAAGAACCCATGAACCCTAGCCCCAATTCAAACCCTATATGGAATTAGCTACTCATAATTAAAATTAACATGAATAATATTGATAAGAATGATAAGGAGCTAGAAATAAAAACTAAAATATGAGTATTAAATGGAAAAATTACTAGTTTGAAACAAAGATTCGAAATTCAATCCAAATTATAGAACTGGTAATGTAAAAACCGCTAACACTTACGATGCTTGCTCAAAAGCTAAATTGAATTGAAAGAAAATGAAGAAAGTGAAGCTTATGCATTTCCCGAGTCCTTTGTTGGTGTTGCGGCTCTTCTACGAGAGAAGAAAAGAAAAATTGCTGCTTAATCTAGTTGCTGATGTGGTTAACTAGGCTTCTGCTTTAACTTCCAAGGAGAAAAACATGATGGTGTGGCTGATTGTCTAAGGGCAGAAGGAATGGGAAAAAACCCTTGCGGTTTCTAGTTGGTTGTATGCTACCAAAAAAAGATGAAAACTGAATTCCCCGGTGCTTGCTAATGTGTTGGGAAATGAAAGAAAAGCAAAGGAGGGGGTGAACTCATCGGTGCGACTGCTAGTTCCAGGGAAAAAACCATCTCATGCTCTTCGTTTTTGGGCTGCTTGAGAAAGATCCAATCTCCTTTTTTATTTTCTTTTTCGGCTGCACTTAATAACTTTTAACATAGCACTCAAATGATCCGGCCCAAATTCACCGCAGATTCGGCCTATAACAATCACAACTCGCCACACAGCTAATAATATGTAACTTTGCAATCGAATTACTCGAAAAATGCCAAATTGTGTAGACAAAAATACTAAACCGAAAATGAATGGCACCGGGACCGAAAAATTACAAATTTTCATTCAAAACCCCCAATAGTCACCCGATTAATTATAAAAATTAGACAATTAACACCCAAAATATGGGTGAAAAGATAGGAACGGAACGAGCCTATCAAATCTCCCCACACTTGAGTGTTGCTTGCCCCCAAGCAACATTGCAATAAACCCACGAAAACAAAATAATCACATGGAACACCTGGTTCAAAAATCATTCACACCCAAAACAAATGACTGCACAAGGTCTTTTCTTTCTTAACAACAAAACCAAGATTCACATGTTAAACAATATTTTCAAAAGTAAAATCCTTCTCCAACCGACTAAAATGTAGAGAAAAGCATGATGGTCCCAACGGTGTAGGTGTGTGAAATCCAAACCACCAATCATTCCAAAAACCCGAGAATTGTGTGATAAAACTAGTATGCTCGTGATTCAATTTTTTTTTTGAATATGAAGAGTTGGCCAGGTTCTGGATTAGAGGGCTGATTCTAGCTATAGGGCCTGGGAGTTTATCTCATTACTATGCATACTCAACTCTCATACGGGGTGATTCGCGAGATGAGCAGAACCCCTTTTCGAATATGAAATTCTCGACACACGAAGTGTAACCCCATAACAAGAATCAGTTGCCCGCTTAGCATGAATTTGTCCTGATATGCTTAGAAAGCAGAGCTCCTTACGAAGTAAGGATTTTGAACACCTGGCCAATCAAGCAATTATTGATGACGAACTAATGAATCACGAGTAAAACTGAATTTAATCAACACAAATCAAACCATCTAACATGCCAACACTCCCAAGAATATACACACCACCCCGATGATTACACCATTACTAATTCTTTCCCAGAAAGATGGAGGAGATGGAAGATTACAAAAGAAAATAAAGATTAACAAGTTACCTTTGTTGCGTTGCTAAACCAGAAAAGAACTCGTACACCTCAAAATGTTGTTGGGCAGAATAACTTCATCAACAAATGTCATGTCCGAACTACAACCAAATCTCCCCACACTTATGGGTGACATCGCCCTCGAGATCACAGAAAATTAAAAGCAGAAATAATGGGGCAAGTCAAAGAATACAATGGTTTTCAGCCCGGTTGCACATCATAATGAGAATAATAATCAACACAATTCAACAAAGGAGTAATAAGACAGTAAACACACATTTTTAGCAGCGTAGTAAGAGTTGACAAATTACCGTATAAGCCAAACTGCATTGAATAACCTCCAGATTAACCTAAAACTTCAGCATCTGATAGCCTCTCGGTCTCTGGTTATGAGAAGTCTTTATAGTGCGCCTAGAGCCATGATCTGAAAGCTGAAATGACTCTCCTACATGTGTAGATGCTGCTGAATCCTGCCACTGGAATGCTGCAATAATACTTAGGCTGAGCAGTTTGTCCAATGTGTGGTGAACCAAGGCCCAATATGAAGTGCATGCTGCTATTCGGTGAACTTGCTCGCAATTTATATGCTGCTGTGAAGGTTATTTCCCATGAAGAAATGGAGAATGCGTCTGATGGAGTATATGGGTCTGAGCCCCTGGACCCACATACTCGGAAGAACAGAAAGCACAAGACACAGAGCGGCGCCCTCATCGGCCAAGACGCCCCCGTCGGCCGAAAAGGGGCCAACTCAGATTATGGTCCTGAGCCCAAGGAACTCGGGTGCCCTCGTCGGCCGTGCCCTCGTCGGCCGCGCCCTCGTCGGCCGTGCCCTCGTCGGCCGCGCACTCGTCGGCCGTGCCCTCGTCGGCCACGAAAGACCTCACAGAATCGGATTTTATACTCATTCATTTGAACAGCCCATTAGTGGCTTTGTATTCGGCCCAGTAGCGGTCCAGTTGTAAATGGGCCTCCCAAGCCCAAGGCTTGGGAGCCCAGCCCGTATTTTCTCTATAAATACTCCCCTTGGGAGTAGTTGTAGGGGTTCAGAATTCATTAATATTAAACAAATATACTACTTCTCTCTCTAGCTCTCACTTCTCTCTAGAGATATACTCTATCATTTGGTGCTCTCGTTGAGAGCTAGAACAATCAAGTTAGCACCCTTCGTCGCTACCAAGCACAGCTAACCACTGATCATGGGGAGAACTAAGTCAAACCGCAACCTCGTCAGCAAAGTCATCCCTGAGGACCAAGAGCCCAGGGAGCACGATGAGGACGCCACGGCCGACCAGGCCGGCGGAGGGGATCTCTTCCAGGAGGCCTTCAACCTCACAACGAACCTCCGCAACCAACTCAACGGCGGCGCCCCTGATGCCCGCCTCGGCTTGGACAAGAAGCGAGCTGAAAAGACGGATCACGCCCCGGCCCAGCCTATGGCCGTGGCCTCTCCGTCCGTAGATCCTCAGGTCCAGGCCGCACTATCGGCTATCATCGCCAGCTTGGCTCAGAACCCCACCGTCCTCAGCGCACTCTTGCCAAGGACTGGGGGGAACGTCACTCAACCTCCTCAACCCCAACCGTTGGCCGTCCAGATTGGCAACGACGAGGGGGTGGTGCCCCAGGACACGGCGTCGTCCCACTCCCACCCTGCTTCCCCTCTTCGGCCCGGGCAGACCCCAGCGCGTGGAAAAGCCTCTGCCTTCAATAGGCTAGGTGACACGCGCCGTCGTCCGGTTTCGGAGAGGATGGCGGGACAGATTGGTGATCCTCGTCCTGGCTCGCCAAGGGAAAGCTTGGGGTCTGTGTCCCGGACAGCGGACCAGCCCCGCCCGGATAAGGGCAAGGGGAAGTTGCACGAGGATGACGTGCGTCACCAGATCAACGCGGCTCACAACGAGCGCCTAAGGAACCAGCCGGGCGCCGCTGCGGCCAACAGGGACCCCCGGGACGAGGTCATCGCCCAGCTGGAAAGGAGGCTGGCTCAGATGGAGGCCAAGCAGTCGGCCAACATCCCTACGGCCGGCGCCTCCAACGACCCCGGCCTCAACGCGCTCATGAACAAAGTTAGCGCCCTGGAGAGGGAGCTGGCCGAAGGGCGGGGTGACCCCATCATCCAGGTCAGGACTAGGACCCCTTTCACCAACAGGGTCCTCTCGGCCCCCATCCCTGAGAAGTACAGGGGGAACGCCATCAAGTCCTACGATGGCCGGTCGGACCCCCATGAGCACTTCAGCCGTTACCAGAACAACATGCTGATGGTGAACGCGTCCGACGAATACCTCTGCCGTTGGTTCCTCTCTACTCTCGAGGGGCCAGCGTACGAGTGGTTCAACGGGCTCCCAGAAGGAAGCATCGACTCATGGCAGGATCTCGCCCAGCGCTTCCTCACTCACTTTGCCGGGAGGAAGCGCGCAAAGAAGTATTTCACCCACCTCCTCTCCATCAAGCAGGAGCACGAGGAATCCCTCCGGTCATTCATCGATCGGTGGACGAGAGAGACCGAGGAGGTCGAGGGGGCCGATGAGCGCACCCTCCTTGCCTTATACCAGGGAGCCCTCCGCAGCTCCCCGTACGCTAGGAGCCTCATCACTGACCCCCCGAGGTCGTACGCCAAGGCACTCCAGCGCGGAGGCTTGTACGCCGACGTCGACGAGCTCCACAATCACAAGAGAGAGGGGGGCCATCCCCCCAAGAAGACAAATCCTTCGCCGGCCCCGGGTCCGTCCCCGGCCGGACAGGGTGCTCAGGGCCGTCACGGCTCTGGTGGACAGAGTAAAAAAGACCACCACTGGCGGCCGAGGCTGGAACGGCCGGGGGTAACCCTCACCCACCCGGTCGGCACCATCCTCGATTATGCCGAGAAGCACGGCCTCATCGAGCAGGCTCCACGGCCGGCCGAGGAGATCCTTGCCATCCAGCAGGGCGGCACGTACTGCCGGTTCCACAAAAACTCGTCGCACAACACCGACGATTGCATCACACTGAAAAAGGCCATCGAGCGCCTTATTCGCCAAGGGGAACTCTCCCAGTTTGTCAAAGGTGGCCCACGCAAGAACACTTGGGTAAACACCGGCAAACATGGGGGCGAACCCTCTGCGAAGAAGCGGGAGATTGGTAGGCTGAGAGACGACGAGGACTTCGAAGAGCCTCCACCGAAGAAGAATCACATCCACCTCATCGTAGGCGGGAACACTGGGGGGGACTCCGCCACTCAGAGAAAGAAATGGGCCCAATCCCTTTACATTGGGGAGGTATCCCACGTTCCCCCCCCCCCCCCCGCCAAAGAAGCAGCGAACGGAGGCGATCACCTTCACCGACAAGGATCTGCCTCCGGGTACGGAATCACACAGGGACGCCCTCGTCATCCGATGTGAGATCAGTGACTCCATCATCCACCGTACTTACATCGATACGGGGAGCTCCGTCAATGTGATGTACTTGGACACCTTCAAGCAGCTGAAGCTGGACAGAGCTCTGCTGAAGCCAATCAAGATCCCGTTATCCGGCTTCACCGGGGACTCTATCGACGCCGAGGGCACGATAGTCCTCCCCGTGGAAGTCGGTGATGGCCCCCACCATGCCAAAATTAACATGGAGTTCATGGTGGTCAACCTCCAGTGCGCCCACAACCTGATCTTGGGCCGGCCAGCGCTGGAGGATTTGGAGGCCATCATCTCCATGAAGCACCTATGCTTGAAGTTCCCCACCAATGACGGCATCGGCTACGCCAGAGGAAATCAGAGGATAGCCAGAGCTTGCTACCTCAAGCTAACGAGGCCGGCCGAAAAGGAAGGACAGCGGATAGACATCATTACGGCCGCCGTCGCCATGGACGAGGAGAGGCCACATGCGGAGCCGGACGAGGAGATCGAGGAAATCCCCCTGGATACCTCCCGGCCGGAGCGGGTTCTCAGGGTCGGAAAGCAACTCCCCCAGGACCAACGAGATGCCATCCTCCTCGTCCTACGGTCATACGCCGTTGTCTTCGCGTGGGGCCCGGACGATATGCCAGGCATCAGCCGCCAGGTGATCACTCACCGGCTGACCGTCGATCCGGCCTCCGCGCCGGTCAAACAGAAGCGGCGCTACTTGTCCGCCGACAGGCGGGACTTCGTCAAAGGGGAGGTCGCCATGCTCCTCTCAATCAAACACATCAAAGAGGTGAAGTACCCGACATGGTTGGCCAACGTCGTCCTCGCACAAAAACCGCCGACGTTCAGAATGTGTGTTGACTACACTGACCTGAACAAGGCGTGCCCCATGGACCCGTTCCCTCTCCCCAACATTGATCAGCTGGTGGACGAGACGGCGGGTGCGAGTTGATGTCGTTCCTCGATGCTTTCAGAGGGTACCACCAAATCTCCATGCATGAAGATGACGCTGAGAAGACGACATTCATGACCCCAGAGGGCATCTTTTGCTACCTCGTCATGGCCTTCGGACTCAAAAACTCCGGCGCCACCTACACTAGGATGGTGGCCAAGATCTTCAGAGCGGTCCTTGGCCGGACGATGGAGGCGTACGTCGACGACATGATCGTCAAGAGCAGGCAGGCCACCTCCCACGCCGACGACCTCCGGGAAATCTTTGAAATAATGAAGGAGTTCAGGCTCCGCCTCAACCCCAAGAAATGCGCCTTCGGCGTCCAGGGTGGCAAGTTCCTCGGCTACATGGTCAGCCGGAGAGGCATCGAGATAAACTCGGAGAAGACGCAGGCTATCATCAACATGGAGCCGCCCCGCAACGTCAAGGAGGTACAGCGACTGACGGGGCGCCTGGCGGCCTTAAACCGGTTCCTCTCCAGGTCAGCCGATAGGGCACTCCCCTTCTTCCAGATCATGCGTAAGGCAAACAGCTTCAAGTGGACAACGGAGTGCCAAGAAGCATTCGACGAATTGAAGAGGTACCTGTCGTCCCCACCCGTGCTCTCCAAACCCAAAGCCGGCGAAACCCTCTTCTTGTACTTAGGGGTGAGCACGTCGGCCATCAGCTCCGTGCTCATCCGTGAGGACGAAGGGGTGCAGAAGGCCATCTTCTACATCAGCAAGACACTTAGGGAGGCCGAGCTCAGGTACTCCCCCATTGAGAAGACGGTGTTGGCCATCGTCCACACAGTGAAGAAGCTGGGGCACTATTTCCAAGCCCACACCGTCCATGTGCTGACCCAGCAGCCTCTTGGTGCACTCATGAGGAGCCCCACAAGCTCCTCGAGGATGGTGAAATGGGCGATCTTCCTCAGCCAGTTTCAGATTGAGATCAAGCCAAGGCCATCCATCAAAGGGCAAGCCTTGGCGGACTTCGTCATTGAATGCACAGCAAGGGAGACGGCCGTCGCCAACCCCGGGCCGGAGCCGGATGATACGTGGACCCTGTTCACTGACGGCTCGTCGGCCGCGAAATCATGCGGCGGCGGCGGCGTCCTCATATCCCCTGAAGGGTTCAGAGCTTACTATGCCATCCGCTTCAACTTCAGGGTATCCAACAACGAAGCCGAGTATGAGGCCCTTCTCAGCGGTCTCAGACTCGCCGCCGGCCTCAAGGCCAGGCACCTCAAAATCAAGTGCGACTCCAAACTGGTAGTGGGCCAGGTGGAGGGATCGTACGAAGCAAAGGAAGGCCGGATGAAGCAGTACAAACAAGCGGCGGAGGAATTGCTGAAAGCGTTTGAAACCCACGAGATCACTCAGATCCCAAGGGCCGAGAACGCCGAAGCCGACATCCTCTCCAAGCTCAGCTCGGACACCCCGGAGCACATCTCCCAGTTGGCCAAGATCGAGGAGTTGAGCATGTCCAGCATCCATGCCAGCCCCGTCTTGTGCGTCCAACAGCGACCAGAGGACTGGATCTCCGACATTGCCACCTTCATCACAACGGGGGAGCTGCCCCCGGACGAGGAGAGGGCCAAACTTGCCAAACTCAGGGCCCCAAGCTACACCATCGAAGATGGCAAACTCTACAAACGGCCCTATAATGGCACCCTCCTCCGATGCCTACACCAGGATGAGGCCGACATAGCCATGGAAGAAGTTCATTGTGGCGTCTGCTCCTCACACCAGGGCCCTTTCAGCATGTCCCGGCGTCTCGTCATCCAGGGTTTCTTCTGGCCGACGATGGCACGCGACTGCGCTGACCTGGCCAGGAAGTGCACCACCTGCCAGGTGCTCCAGAAGGCCCCTGGTCGGCCAGCTGTCAACTATGCCCCTGTCAGCACCGCAATACCATTCTCCAGATGGGGGATTGACCTGGTCGGCCCCCTACCCAGAGCCACCGGGAATAACCGCTACATCATCGTCGTCGTCGACTACTTCACCAAGTGGGTCGAGGCGGAACCCTTGGCCAGCATCACGGGGGCCAGATGCCAAAAATTCGTTTACAAGAACATCATCACACGCTTTGGCGTCCCCCAGGAGATTATATCAGACAACAGCACCCAATTCGAGGCAGCCCCTTTTCAAGAACTCCTCCGGGAGTTTGGGGTAAAGCATCGTTTCTCCTCCGTTGCCTACCCTCAGGGCAATGGGCAGGTCGAGAACGCCAACAGAACAATCATGGAGGGGCTGAAGAAGAAACTCCAGGCCGCAGGAGGTAGTTGGGTCGACGAGCTCCCCAACATCCTGTGGTGCTACAGAACCACGCCGAGGAGGGCGACAGGTGAAACGCCTTTCGCCCTGTGCTACGGCTTTGAAGCAAAGGCGCCCACGGAAGTTGCCATCCCCAGCCGACGGGTGGAACAATACGAGCCTGACACCAACGAAGAGAACATGAAGATTGACCTACACCTGGTTGATGAGAGGCGTGAACAAGCGTACGTCCGAGCAGAGAACTACCGGCGTCAAGTAAAATCATACTATGACGCCAAGGTACGTTCTCGGGAATTTCAGGTGGGGGACTACGTCCTCCGCCGAAGGGAAGCAAGCCAGCCGACAGAGGGTGGCAAGCTAGCATTGAAGTACGAAGGGCCCTACATCGTCAGTGCCGTGGTCAAACCCGGCACCTACAAGCTTAAACGCCCGAATGGGTCCAATGTACCACGAACGTGGAATGTACACCATCTGGTGAAGTTTTATCAGTGATCCGAAGGAGGTGCAGACGGCGAAGCCCTCACCCCTTGACGGGTTACTGATTGAACGCCACCCTCGGCCTCGAGCCACTTATGAATAAAATCATGTTCTGATTTTTTCTCTGGAATTTAAAGTAAAACATTAGCAGGTGCCCCCGTCGGCCACCTTAGAGCGAAAGGCTCAGGCATGGCCGACTAGGCCCCCTTGCATTTGAAGCCTACGAGCAACAAGCTCAGGCGCTCCATTGTATTTTGTATCAGCGAAGGGCTCAGGCCTAGCTGAGAGAGCACATCGTCCTGGCCCTGTAAGCCTAGAAGTGAAACGCTCAGGTATGGCCGACGATGTCCCCAGGACGAGGGGCCCGCAAACGGCCCACGTCTCTAAACGGGAAGCTCACCGCGTCGTCCACGCGCCAGATCGCAGGACGACAAGCCTGAAATCATGGCCGAGGTGACAAAATCCCAAAACTCAGGGATGGGCAACGACAGCCGTTGGAAACCGACCAAAAGTCTAGCCCGCGTCATAAATAGGCGACGGGACCCGCCCTGAGATCACGGACGTTATAAACGAAGTCCGAACCGGCCGAAGCCTGAAAGAAGGATACCCCCGAAACGAAAAAAAAAATAATAATATAAGGGAAAAAGAGGGAAGCCGACGGCCGCGCACACTAGCCGGCCTCGAGCAATGAAAAAATTAAATCCCCACAACTCAGGCCCAACTAGGCCAAGTACATATCAGTTGAACACAAGTGTAGTACCACTGACAGGTAACATGGACGACACGTCCACACACTACAAGGGAATAATCAAGGCCGAAACACACGCCTATAAAACCCTAACCGCATCGGTTGGGTGACACGCGAGAGGTGACCTTCATCGGCCATAGTCCTTTGAGGCACCAACGCTTGGTACGAAACAAAGCATCGCAATCCTGAGGATGACCAGGACGAAGTGGGCACTTATCACACCCGCGAAAGGATCAAGCAATCAAGAAACAACCTCTACTTGCCACAGCATCTCGGATGGCCGACGCAGGCACTGGAACCAAGGCTGTTGGTCAAGCGAAAGTTCTTGGGGAATTCGTTTAAGTGTTTCCCAAACACTTAGAAAAAATCATGAGAAAAGAGAGGGTTCCTCAACAAGGAACCATGGCTAGCCGACGAAGGTAGGACCATCTCCTTGGACAAGCCATTCCTTATCCAGCACCCTCATCGGCCACAAGCCAGACCTTGGCCGACAGCGGAACCGCAAAGAAGTAAATGCCTAACATTTATACTTAAAAAATTATCTAAGTACTCAAATGAAGGAACTCTAGCCGAAGCGGATACCAGTATACTCCAAGGCCGTTATCTACCCATACCTCTACATGTGTACTTAGAAAAATTCTAAGTTCAAAAAGATCAAGGTTAATGTGCCCTTATCGGCCACAACACAAAGGATACAGGCCGACAACGACACTGGCTCAAACACTTGGGACATCTCCCAGAGCATTTGTCAAAAATGATGAATCCAAGGCCCGGACGGAGCGGACACGGTCAAGGCTGAAAAGGGAAGCACCTAAAGGGATCCAAAACACTTAGGAAATTTTTGAAAAAATCCTAAGTGTTATAATAGTTGAGAAACGACAGCCAGGCCGGTCAAGCCACCTGGCCGGAAAGACAGCAACCTGTGCGCCCTTACCGGCCACAACACATGGCCCCAATCCGACCACCCTGATCAGATCAAAAACAAGGGGACACAACGGCCACAAAGGACACTGGGCTGACAACGTCAACATCGGTTCAACACTTAGGAAATTTCTTAGAACACATGATTAACAGTGCAAAGGGGTTATCACATCAAGACGATGAGAACACCCACCCACTCGAGGTTCCGATACTCGGTAGATTTTCCTAAGTCCTAAACTCCAAAGTACTTAGACATAACAATAAACGAGACGACGACGCAGACAGCAAGTACTACGAAAACATTTCCATTAAATATAAATTGAGTACAAAGAGGGCTTCTAGGCCGTTACATAGCACAAAGAAAGATAAAACTACAAAGGATCAGACATCTGGAGGGGCTTCAGAGTCTTTCTCGGCCTCAGGACCCCCCTCGGCCGTGACAACAGATGTACCGGCAGGGGCAGCCGACGTGGCAGTATCTTCGAACATGCTCCGCTCATACGCCCAGTCATCGCTGATGCGTGAGCTCTCAATAGGGAGCTGCCGCTCGGCCACCGGAAGCTCCAACTCTGCCTCAGGATGCTTCATCAAAGGAGGCAACTCGAGGCCGACGGCCCACTCTTTGGACACACCGATATCCATGAAACGCCGTTGCAGCCTCCTGTACAACAACCGTTGCATCCGGTATTGGCCAAGGTCATAAAAGACCTTCATCTCCTTCTCCCAATAGGCCTGGCCGTCGGGGGATTGGTTCACCCAGTCAACAAGTCTGGCCGCCACGACCTCAAAACAGAATGGAAGCCGGCCCTCGTCCTTCCAACCGACTTCAATAAACTTCTGCACAGCGGCATCAGCGGCTTTCTCCTCGGCAGCGACGAGAGCCAACTCTGCACTAGCCTTGCCCTTCTCGGCCTCCTCGGCGCGTTGAAGGGCCTCATCGCGGGCACTCTCCACGTCGGCCAAGCGCTGGAGAGCCCCCTCCTTCTCAGCGGCCAACTGGTCGGCCTCGTCGGCTCTCTTCTTAAGGCCCTCAACCTCAAGACGCAGCCTCTCTAAGCTGCCTAGCGCCTCATCGGCTGAGGCAACCTTCTGCTCAAATTGCCTCAGACGGGAAATCTCCTTTTGTTGCCTCCTGTTGTTCTCCATCAACATGAAGGCACCCTGCAGTAAAAATAAGTTAGACAACTTTGCAACAAAAAATGGCGAAGAAAGTAAGACGAAGCGTGCACGGTTACTCACTTGGACGACGTGGTCCATCCCACCATCGTACATCTTCACGTGGTCGAGCTTCTTCAGATAAGCCTGGTCTTCATCAGGGATGGCCTGAGAAATCACCTCGTGGCCGTCAACGATTTCATTGAACAGCCCCCCTTTAACGGGGTACTCTACCTCGAGCTTATAGGTCCCTCTGACCAGCTCTCGGTCGGACCCTTTCTTCCGGGCGGCCGTTGAGGGAGCAGGAATAATGGAAAGAGTGGTGGACGACGGGCCTGAAGGGTGGTCCACCATAGCATCAGGATTTGAACCCTCTCCGTCCCCAGCAGGAACAGCCGACGTCCCAGCATCGCCGACAGAAGAAGCCCTCTTTGACTTCTTGGGAGGCTTCATTCCCACCTCCGTCAATTTCTTCTGGCCCTCTTCGGCCTGCCTCTTCTTCTTCGGCTGCACCGGCGGCTTGGCCGCAGCAGTAGCCCCAGGTTGTTGGGCCTTCAGCTCTTCGGCCGCTTTGAGTTCGGCCCTCTTCATGAACGACATGCGGTCCATCACAAAACCTGCATCACAAAAAAAACACTAAGGGTTAGAAAGCAAAATACGAAAGTACGACAAGGAAGCACGTCAGAAGGGACTTACCATCGGCCTCAGCTGGCACCCCCAGATCGGGACCATCAACCTCCTCATAGGATGTGGTCATCTTCGGCCACAACTCCACATCATCGTCGAGATCACCATACACAAAATACCGTACAAAGCCGAGGGCGGCCATCTTGTACTCGGTAATATATGTCTTCACACTCCTCGGCCCCCCCCCCCCTCCAGGAAGGCCTCAACTTGAGCGTCCAGGATGGAGCTCCTCGGTGCATCATGAAGATTAAAACGGCCCGTGTGGCCGACGGAGGGAAACTTTGTGCCCCCCTCGCCCAGAGACACGAACACAAACTTCCCCTTCCACCCATGGATGGACGTCGGCAGGTCTGTGAAACTCCTCTTCTTGGGAAGTTGTTGAAGGGTGGCATACGACGCACAGTTCTGATGACTCCCACGGCCTATCTGATACAAGTTCATAAACAGCGCCGTCGTCGGCCTGAAGTCCAATTCAGCACACCGCAGGATGAAGCCGACGATGAGGGAGTAGCTATTTGGCGTCAACAAGGCCGGAGGGAGCCCCACCATATCCAGGTACTCAGTGATAAAAGGATGAAGCGGAAACCTATGCCCTTTAGCAAAGCTCATCGGGTACACTCCGAAGTAGCCCGGGGGGGATTGAGGACATGGTCCGTCGGCCTGGGGGCCCTAACCCTGCCGTACGGCCCCACATACATTTGGGCGACCAAGTATTCCCCCGCATTACTCTGCAGCCTGATGACATAGATGTTCGTCAAATCAAGGTGAGAAAAGGCTGGCCCTCTCTTCGGCCTCCTAAGCCTCCTCGGCGGTGCAACGCCCTTCACAGCAGACACAGGTTTAGGGCAGGGGATGGCAGCCGACGTAGATGCCCCATCAGCAGTTCGAGAGACCCCCGCGTCCTCACCCCCAGACGATGACGCAGACCCCTCGTCCGCATGGTCCTCTTCGGCCGGCTCCCCGGTATGGAACGAGCTCAGATTCTCAATCTCCTCACAGAACTCCTCGAGAAGGTCATAGTCAAGGGACTGGGCAGAGGGCTCGTCGTCATAAGGATAGTACTCCTCGTTGAGGTTTTTCATCTTAAACACTATCTCGAATATACTGCAGCCTACTTCAAGATCTAAGGATACTCAAGGGCCTAACACTAGATCACTAGCCTAGGAAGCAAAACATGCAAAGTACAGAGAGGATTTCGATGAACACTAACCTTGAACAAACGAAGAACACGAAGAACAAGCTTCAGACTTTATCTCTCTAGAAATCCGGGCAGCACTTCGACAAAACTCAGAAAGCAAATGAGTTTTCTCGTCGGAGGGGGAGGGGTATTTATAGAACCCCCCACCCAACGGTCACTACACGTGGCACCCTCCCAATGGCCACATCAACGGCCACCAATGAGAGGCCGCCACGTCAACAACGGGCCAAGCAAAACATCAAGAGCCCACCAGCAAAACAGACTATACGGCCTCTACGCTTGCCGGCTTCACAAGTGCCAGCAAGCGCCCACAGCGGCCTATTCACATACCAAATTCACAAGTGCCAACGATAGGGAGATGACAATGGCCAGGAACGTAATGAACGGCCACAAGACCAAAGGAACAAAAACCCACAGCCGTCGGCTCCTCGTAACGACCCTTGATGATAACTCTTTACAAGCGATCTGCGCACAAGGGTTCTCCCACAGGGTTACCTTGGCCAGAAAATCGCCATAAGGGTTGGATTCAGGGGCACTACGGAGAGGCCGCCTCGGCCTGGGACTCAGGCAACTCCTTCACCCCTCACACTCTTCGGCCTAAAGGAGTGGGGGACTGGGGGACTACACCGGCCTCAACAAAAACAAAAGAGAATGCAAACAAGGTAACCACAGAGCATGGCCACATAGGCCATGCGTCACACTGCACCTCGTCGACCGAAGGCACACAACGTCATCTGCAACGGCCAATGGGCCACCAAAGGCAAGGACGCTCATCGTCCTTCGCCATCACTTAATCACGAGGGGCTCTTCAGCCAAAAACATGAGAGGTAATCAACGACGGCCAAAAGGAGTGCGCAAACACCCCCATCGGCCACCCAAAGGAAAGGACGCCATCGTCCTCAGAGCAAGGAACAGCCTCAACGGCCTCATCGGCCCAAACTTCAACCATCAACGCCCATGAAAAGGAAAGCGTGCCTTCAACGGCCACCATCGAAGCGGGAGACTCATCGTTCTCGAATGAACACACCAAAGAGGAAACAACGCCCACGCTGCAACGGCTAACGACCCGGGGATGCCCGCATCGGCCAAAAGCGCTAAAACACGGGAATCTACTCTCCTTCACTTCGTCTGCGTCTCAGCTTAGAGAGTGGGGGACTCCTGATGGAGTATATGGGTCTGATCCCCTGGACCCACATACTCGGAAGAACAGAAAGAACAAGACACAGAGCGGCGCCCTCATCGGCCAAGACGCCCCCGTCGGCCGAAAAGGGGCCAACTCAGATTATGGTCCTGAGCCCAAGGAACTCGGGTGCCCTCGTCGGCCGTGCCCTCGTCGGCCGTGCCCTCGTCGGCCACGAAGACCTCACAGAATCGGATTTTATACTCATTCATTTGAACAGCCCATTAGTGGCTTTGTATTCGGCCCAGTAGCGGTCCAGTTGTAAATGGGCCTCCCAAGCCCAAGGCTTGGGAGCCCAGCCCGTATTTTCTCTATAAATACTCCCCTTGGGAGTAGTTGTAGGGGTTCAGAATTCATTAATATTAAGCAAATATACTACTTCTCTCTCTAGCTCTCACTTCTCTCTAGAGATATACTCTATCAGCGTCAAGCAAGTCTAGTCTACTGTCAACGGGCAGCTGGTTCGGCCCTCAAAAATCAGCATGTGATGTCATCCCGAATCTCCCAACAACTAGTCGATCTCTACCTCTGATGGTACTAAGTTTCTGTCCAGAGATCCCAACTTCTTGAGCATGTATAGGTCTCCAACCATTAACCCGGCAATTGTTTGAAGTTCCGACCAACCCTCATATCGCGCCCGGGCCTGTAGTGAAGGAACTGCAGTGTGTAGCCCTGAGTAACCTCATCTACATAGGGCTGCAATTCTTCCAAAATCAGTTCATGAACTCCCATGCCATACCTGCAATTCAAGGCAAAGAAATCCAACCGCACAAATCCGAGATGAAAACACAAAAACAAAGACAAAAAACGCATATATAAGAGATACTAAACTCCTAATTCTTGTTTTTTTTTGTTTTTTTTTTGTTTTTGTTTTTTGGTTTTTTAGGTGGGTTGCCTCCCAGAAGCGCTTCTTTAACGTCACTAGCTTGACGATAAAAACTCATTAAAAGACGGGTTCGAGGCTTAAAACTTCTTGCTTTTCAAACATTTCCCCAAAATAGTGCTCCAGTTGGTTGTCGTTGACTTTGACAACCCGACCGTCATTATGTTCAATCTCCACACTTCCATAGGGATATACTCGACGTACAGTGTATGGTCTCGTCCATCGGGACTTCAGCTTCCCAGGAAAAAGTCTCACCCTTGAATTATACAACAACACTTCTCCCCCTCCGCAAAATGGCGGTCCACCTTAATCTGCTTGTCATGAGCCTGCTTTACTCTCTCTTTGTATAAGTATGAATTATGAAAGGCCTGAGCCCTCCACTCATCCAATTCATTCAGCTGAAAGAACCGCTCTTTACCTGCACTAGATGAATCAAGATAAACAGTCTTTAAATCCCAAAGTGCCCTATGCTCTACCTCCACAGGTAAATGGCAAGACTTCCCATAAACTAATCGGAAAGGAGTAGTACCAATCGGGGTCTTATAAGCTGTCCTAAAAGCCCATAGCGCGTCATCTAATTTTTCTGACCAATCCTTACGAGTTTGCGCTACAGTTTTTTCTAGGATAGCCTTAAGATCCCGATTTGCATTCTCTACTTGCCCTTGAGTTTGGGGGTGGTAGGCTACTCCTTACCGATGTTGAACCCCATATTTAGACAAAACACGAGCTAGCGTATCATTACGAAAATGGGTTCCTCGATCACTAATCAAAACTTTGGGGACTCCAAACCTAGAAAACAATTTTTTTTACAAAACGCACAACCACTCTAGCATCATTAGTAGGGCTCGCAATAGCCTCTATCCACTTTGACACATAATCAATAATGACTAAAATAAATTTATTGCCTCTTGAGCTAGGGAATGGGCCTACAAAATCAATCCCCAAGTCATCAAAAACTTCACAAGGCAATAGATATGTCTGGGGCATCTCACCTCGTTTAGAAATATTTCCTACCCTTTGACACCTATCGCATGAGGCAACATAAGAATTCGCATCTTTGAACAATGTGGGCCAGTAATACCCACACTCTAACACTCTTTTTGATGTCCTATTACCAGAAAAATGCCCCCCAGTGGGGCCAGCATGACAATGGTAAAGAATCTCATTCATTTCACCCTCAGGAATACACCTTCGTACTACCTGGTCAGCACAAATCCTGAACAAAAAAGGATCATCCCAGAAATAATACTTAGCATCATACAGAAACTCTTTTAACATGTGTCGAGATAGCCAGGTAGGCTCAACAGCGCCTACTAAGTAGTTGGCTATGTCTGCATACCAGGGTACCTCAGATCCAATCTCAACCTGAAAAAGACGTTCATCAGGAAAAAGTTCTTCAATAACATCATTACCGAAAGAGTCTACCAAGTCAGCATCTAATCGTGATAAATGATCAGCTGCTTGATTGACGGAACCCCTCCGGTCCGTAATCTCTATGTTAAATTCCTGCAACAACAAAATACAACGGAAAAGTCTAGGTTTAGATTCGTGCTTCTGAAATAAATATCTCAACGACGAATGATCGGTGTAGATAATTACTTCGGATAAAATAATATACGACCTAAACTTCTCCAAATCATACACAATAGCTAGAAGCTCTTTCTCAGTAGTGGTATAATTCAATTGGGGTCCCGCTAAGGTTTTGCTAGCGTAATAGAAGAAAAGAAAAGAAAAATTGCTGCTTAATCTAGTTGCTGATTGTCTACCAAAAAAAGATGAAAACTGAATTCCCTGGTGCTTGCTAATGTGTTGGGAAACGAAAGAAAAGAAAAAGAGGGGGTGAACTCATCGGTGCGGCTGCGAGTTCCAGGCAAAAAAAAACCAGCTCATCCTCTTCGTTTTTGGGCTGCTTGAGAAAGATCCAATCTCCTTTTTTATTTTCTTTTTCGGCTGCACTTAATAACTTTTAACACATCACTCAAATGATCTGGTCCAAATTCACCGCAGATTCGGCCTATAACAATCACAACTCGCCACACAGCTGATAATATGTAACTTTGCAATCGAATTACTCGAAAAATGTCAAATTGTGTAGACAAATACTAAACCGAAAATGAATGGCATCGGGATCGAAAAATTACAAATTTTCATTCAAAACCCCCAATAGTCACCCGATTAATTATAAAAATTAGACAATTAACACCCAAAATATGGGTGAAAAGATAGGAACGGAACAAGCCTATCAGGATGATATGTTGATGATTACTTGACTCAGTTTTGTTCTGCACCGACCAACGCCTTAGGGAAGCTCCTATGACTCTTATACTTGCCTGTTTGTAATTATTGACTTGAGTCGTATTTGAGCACGTGTGACCCTTTCCCCTTTACCCCCTTGTGCATAGTGCATTTTTGGTCATTGAGGGTGATACCAAAGTTTAAGTGTGGGGGAGTGAATTACGCATTCAGGCAGTAGTTGTCACAAGGGATTTCTAGTGTTAGCATGCACAGGTGTTAGTTGTATATTCATAGAAAAGTCATGTCAAAATTTTTGAAAATTTTTCCTTAAACTGTGTCTTTGTGAGCTGGCTAGCCTTTTGACTTTGCTTTTAGAACATCTTTGAAGTGTTTAGGCTTAAATTGCTTGCACTATAATCTAGTTGTTGAGAGGATGAAGGCATTAGTCACCCGTTGAATTCATGAATCATCCACCCCACCTGAATATGTCCTTTAGGAGAAGTCACTTTGAGCCTGATCATTTTGTTCTTTACCCGATTAATTGAGATCCATAGCCATATGGCCTTTGTTTTCTTACCCGTGAATAATTCTCATAGTCTTGTTGTTTAGGGAACTAGGGGTTTGATTTGCTAAGTTCAGGGAGTTTTGGTAGGAACCACTTTTGGCACTGTTCCTACGCCCCAAATGGGGTAAGAGCAGTCACTTTTTAGGAATTTGATATTTCCGAGGATTGCATTGTAGGCATGGATTCACTTTGCTTAATTGAACTTTAATTGCATTTCCGAGAATTTGATTCACTTTTAACTGAAAATTGAAAAAAAAATTAATATAGCTAGACCTCTTACCTTGCGAAAAAAGAGAATGGGAGCCCCGGTCAAAAAGCACAAGTGTTTTGCACAATAAGATGAGACTTGGGTATCTTTCGAAAGAAATGACGTTCTCGTGCCAACATGACAAGAAAAACTGATCTTAATTAATTGAACTTGGAGGCTATTGCAAAATTAGCATTAGTCCTTCGTGTACTTCAAGTATACGTCAAAGCACCAATGTGCCATGACGGTTTAGCTTAGTTGTACACCATGTCTGCTTCTTGCATAGGTTTAGATGATAGTTCCTAATTAGTGGCCTACTGAATTCCTGGATCCTAAGAATAACCCCGAAATTCCTAAATGCCTTAAGTCCTTGTCAGGTTGTTCCAAAACTCTCAAATAAAGGGCCTGTTTATTCATTCACCATTCACCACCACCTTCACAAGTCCTTCTGATCAGTAGCTAGTTTATTAGTGTAGGTTGTCACTACTTGAGGATGTTCTGAATAATCTTGTCATTAATGTTAGCTAAAGTACAAAGATGTAGTTTAGGGGAGAATCTTCTTGGTTTTATCTGTCTGTTTTGTGAGTATCCCTTTAACTACCTGTGCATGCTAATGATTTTAATTTCGTGTGGTGACTATCGTAAGTCCCAATGTTTAGTTTGCTTGAGGACAAGCAAAAGCGTAAGTGTGGGGGAATATGATAAGTCCGTATTTAGACACGCATTAGATGCATGTTTAGATCGAATTTTGATGGTTTCCCTAATTATTTTGTGCCACAAGTCTCATTTTGAGTTCAAATCATAGTTATCGGGTGTTGGTTCGAGTTGTGTACTGTTTGGAGTCAAAATCAGGGATTTGAGCCCAGCACCAGCACTTGAGAAGTAATCAGGAGGATTCGAGATGCATTTGAGAATGAATCAAGAGTCTTAGAGGTCACCGGGAGAGTTGCGACGAAGTTTTGACGACAAGAGAGCCCTAGGAGTGGCTACGAGATTAAATGAAGACGAATAGAGTTTGAAAACGGAGTTCAGGATGACCTTCTGTCAATCGTTCAAGCATATCCTTTTGTAGAAACATCCAAAGAACACGGTTCAATTTTCATATTAAAGCCAACTTCAAGGCTACAAATCATATGAAGACACCATTCCGATAATCTGAGAGGAGAAAGGTGAAAACAGACGGAGAAGTCAGATGATCTCTGTTGCGATTTCAGAATGCAACCTTCCACCATTTTATTCATATCTTTTGATTGGATGATTAAAAATCAATTTTGAAAAATGTGGTGGATAGAGGACTTCATTATCTACAACTTTCATGAATGAAGCGTCATCAAATTCGGAAGTGAAGGAGGCACGATCGTGCAGACAAAGTACGCACGGTCGTGCGTGAAGACAAAATAGCGATGAGTTACTGGATGCCACGCATCATGCGTACCCCCGTTTTACGCCAGATCAGTCCTAAATCGGCCAGAATTCATTATTTTCTATAAATAAGGCCTCTATACCCCTTTTTGGGTGTTACGGAGCTTAGAGAGAGATCTAGGGACGAAATTTCTTCTACTTTTCCATCTTGTTTTTCAATTCCCTTGGATTATTTGTAAGTTCCTACTTTTTAATTAATGACAATTAATTCTATTCTTCCCAATTCTATTGATTCTTCAATTATGAGTTAGAGCATCTCCATTCATGCTCTCTAAATAAACGATTTTTTTAGTACACAGCATTGACACATCACATTTATTCAATAAATTTTAAATAATCTCAAAGTTTAAAACTCTTCATCAACAATAATACTCAAATAATCAGTTTTTTCCAGATATGCATTAAATGTAATTTAACTATAATCTAAAATAATCCGGGATTGGAATCTTGATATCGGATTTTCTTTTTCAATAATCTCACTAAATAATCTCTCACTCACAATGATAATCTTTAAAATAATCTTACACATCATCCAATTGATCTTCAAATAAACTCATGGATGAGGATGCCCTTATGAGTAAGTTTTAATTAGGGATTTGGGATTGATGAAGGGGTGAATCATGATGTATGGCTAAACTCATGATGGATTAATTGCATGAATCTTGATTTAATTTGTGTTTTAATGATTTAATTTATATCTCTCGTAACCTAGAATGGCCACTAGGATTATAATTGCATGTAGAATAAATTAAGAGATATCTAATTTATTCTAGGACACCTTCACACACACTTAATCGTTCGCTAAGAGATTAGTTCGCCGCGAGAGCGGTTAGAACTTAGTAATGATTAGCGAGACTCAATTAAATTAATTTCATGTGATTAAGCCTGATCAGCCAGAAATCTGATTACTCCGGAATCAATCACTGTTCCCTATCGTCATTAATTAGAAAGAACCCATTAGTTTAATTTCTTTATTCGCAATTTAATTTTCCCAATCAATCAAATCTCGCACATCACATTTATTTTTATTTCTTTTTAATCGCTGAATTTATTTAATTCCTGATTCCCTTTTATCGTCCCTGTGGAGACGATACTCGTACTTACGCCCTTTACTACAATCTATTTTAAGTGCGAGAAAACTCACATCAAGATACTTGTTTTCATTTTGGTTTTTTCCCGCACATATTTGAGCCCTTTGATTATTACTCCCTCCGTCCCGCTAATATTGGTTCATTTTACCTTTTCGGGAAATCGCACCAAAATTGTCTCATGCCAAATTTGGTAAAGTTTGTGCGGCTCTAAATCATTCTTAGTTTATTCTTACTTTATCAATTAATATCAATCACATAAACCCACTTTAATAACTGTGGCATCCCCTTCTGTCCCAATATTAGTGAGACGGAGGTAGTACCTTTTTAAATCAATCCTAAAGAATCTTTGCGTTTTTCCTCCTATTGGGGCCATTAACTAAATGCTTTCCATGTGTGAGTGATCGTGTACGTTTGAAATCAATATCTCATAAAATTCCTTTATATCCAATTGAGAAACTTTTGTGGCCACGTATGATGAATTTTGACCATTGTGTTTAAATAAACAAGATTTAGATTAACCATAAAGTACAAAAAATTGAGAATGGAAATGTTTTGCTATGAATGTGATTAAATGGAAACATGTTAGACCTCTCAATTGTCGTTGCTGACATGTGAAATTTATGAAAACAAAGTTTTGATACAGATCTAATTAAAGTGGTTTGTTGTTCACTATTACAACACAACTGTTCGTTTTTTGCACTCAGATGTTCATTGTTATTACTTATATTTGCTTGACGTATTTTTCCAAAAGGGGAAAAATACTAATGGATTGATAACTATGTCATGGGCCAAATAAAAGCAATTATTTCATGCTCGTTAATAAGATCAGACCCGATAAATATTCTTTGCATTGGATGAACAATATTATTGACCAACGATTACAGAACAATATTGTACTCACTATTTGACAAATTACTTTTATGTTCCCTTTTCGTATTTCGGTTTGTACTTATCGGCAACACCCAACCGTCCAACTAAAAGACACCTTTTCGGTTCTCTTTTTATTCGGATTTCAAGGCTCCAAGCGTATGCTCTTTCCATTCACTCGTGCGTCTCTCCAACTGCCTCTCTCTACTCTCTGGCTCGCCATTCTTCAGTCTGCCAAGAAAGCGTGCTCCCTGCTCTAGAGTTCAACGAGTATGTTGCTTTGTTTGCTCACCGTCTCTACCTGTCCCTGCATCGTGTATTTGCCGCTGCATTTCTCAGTTTTGTTGAAGTTTATTGTTCTTTGTTTCCTTCTCCTGAACGGGGTTTTAATATTTTCGAATTAACTACTGTTTTGTTGAGGTTTCCTCTGTCCAGAAGAGTATGGCCTCAAAAACAGTGTTTTTACCGCCACCCTTCTTGTGTTTTTAAAAATTGGTGTGTGGCTAACTTGATGAAAAGTTATGAGTGAGTTACGCACATGCAAAGTTATGAGACCATGTTCCTCTGATTTTGAAATCCATGCTCTGTTTTTGCTAACCAAACTATACATTTTCTCACCTCATGTATGTTTGACTTCTTAGTCGGTCCTGCAGTTGGTGCATGTTTATGTTACACATTATTATGTGATTAAAATGTGTTCTCTGTGATGACGTAGTGGAGTTCTCTTTCATTGTTTTCCTTTTTAGGGAATGTGGTAGGGTGGATCCATTTCACAATTACACCATCGAGACAACAGTGGATGGCAGTGACAACGATATGTTCGAGTACTTTTTGCACACCCATCATGGTCGGAGAATCAGTGTCATTTGCGTCACCCACAGAAGTCCAACCCATTTTTGTGCTCGACAAGCAAAGCCTGGAAGCAATTTCTCAAAGCATCACGGTATCATGGTGCTTTTCCTACCCACTTCAAAAGCAAGGGCGATGTTGAACAGACGCTCTGTAAACTACTGCGCGAGGAATGTTCATTGACTCACACTAAAGGTGTGTCATTAACCCCTTATTTCTTTCATACTAAAGGTATGTCAATAGCCCCTTATGTCAAACTGCATGAAATCTTGCTTGTTTATGTTGATGTTGCTGCCTTTTCTGGATGCCCACAGACTCCGACGTACCATGAGCCTGATGTGCTTGATTAGTCTCTGGTTTGGTTCACCATGCGTGTTGATGACCTTAATGTTGCAATACATTTTCCACGTGTTGTTTCTCATTCCATTTAAATCCATTGTATTTACTAACCCATTTGTTAAATTTGCCACCAACAACTCCCTAACTATATGCATCGCCACCTTTTTAGCACACTAAATCACATGCTTGATTGCTATATGGTTCGAGGTCATGAAACGTGCAATTTGATGATTTTTCTTTCTGTGAAGGGTTTGCCGATTTTATCTTGGATTCTGATGTTATGTTGCCCAGTTATATCTTGTTCTGACATGTAGGAGGTTTCACTTTTGAAACCTTTGTGTATGATAAGGACAATTTCTCTCTTGTTCTGGATGATTTGCCAACTCGTGAATGCGATAATAGCTCATCTAGCCCAGGTCAGTCTATATTGTATTATGGAACATAGCTCCACTTTCCCTTTGTATTTATAGTTTGTTTAATGTCCATTGATTTGTGTGTGCATGGTTAATGAGTTCGAGGTCGCTATGAATTCTGCCATGCCACAGCTCCCGTACAAGAAGCTCTTTTATCTCTGATTCTTCATCTACGTGCCAGTGAGGACTTCAAAGGTTCATTCCTCGCTCTTCTGTTCTTTGCTATCTAAATACATGTCTACTGCCATCTTACTCTCTGATCTTTTAATTGGCGAAAGTGTGAGACTTTTTTGGAGGGCTGCTGCAATTTGAAGCGTGGAGTTGATGTTTATTACGGTCGGAGGAAGAGCATTTCTACCTTGTGGTGAAGACTGTCCTGCAGCAAGTTCAAGAGGAATTTGAAGTACATCCCTGATGCAGTTTGGCATTCTTTAAGTACGGTTGTGGTAAGGTGATCATGCTAGCGATATCAGTTTGTGGTGTAGAAGCCCCCTGGAGAGCAAGACGTATGAGATCAGATCCAAGAAAGACCCCGACGTTAAAAACATCCTGACTTAAAAACATTCCATTAGCTTGCCTGATGTGTATTACTACTGCAACTTAAAATTCATTGTTCTTTTTGCACACTAACCAAGACAACATGTGTTTGTTCACTTGGCATTGGCAGCTTTGCCAAATCACTTTTTGCTTGGTTTCCAAGTGAGCATTGTACATATTGTTTTGCTCTCTGAAAACATGTTAGTGCTGTTGCATCTGAACTCATGCTAACTTGTAGCCTATTTCCGCACATTTTCTTAAAATGAATATGTTTGTCCCTGGTTATACGATTTACGACAATAGAGATTGATATAGCAAAGATAGAGAAGCAGAAAGATATACGCTGAGATCTTTAAACTCGTCTTTGATATATCGTGAACTTTACAAACACAAGGATGAGCGCTAAGGCTGATAAGATCGATATGCAAAGTTGACACAAACCTAAACCTAAAGCGTCTTTTTATATGCGCAGGTTTAGGTCTGCGTAAAGGCTTTCAGTCTGATATGGGCCTGACACATTGGCCCCATATCTTTTATACCCTAATAAATTCACACATTAAATACAAAGGATATATTAAAAGCTAATCTATTACAAAACATATGACAAACTTGATTCACAATAAAATGATCTTCAACAGAATATCAGAAACTTTGATGCTGTTCTTACTTATGACTACTTCTCTTATTAAACTTTGTTGTGTTGATTTCATTTATCATTTTTTATGCTCTTTACTTTCTGATGGATTGTGTACCCGGGGGGTAGCTTATCTGAGGGGTTATTACGGTGAATAACCTAGAGAGAAGTCAGAGCAATAAGTAAGAGAGAGAAAGTGTATCCGAGCATATAAACTTGTCATGCTTTACAATGGAGAATGGGTTGCTATTTATAGCAACCATAAATGCGATGAGATTACACATGTCAACAATCTAACGGTCGAGGGGTCACCTCAATCGGGATGGCACCGGCATACGCATGTGCACCGCATTAAATGCGGCGGGTGGATGTGACGCCGCATTAAATGCGGCTATTGCTTGTCCCAAAAGGGAATCTTCGATGATTGCGCTGTAGCCGAAGGCTCCCCTGTGGCCGAGGGCTCTATGTAGCCGAGGGCTAACCTTATGCCGAGGGCGTGTATGAGCCGAAGGCTCCGGATTTCCGCCGTCATCTCCCAATACGTTTGTATGCCTAAAATCAGTTGTCCTGTGAGATTTTGGAGCCCTCGGCCATGGGGCCGAAGGCACCCGTATGTGCTCTGTGGGCTTCTTGACACTTGGGCCGTTGTGCTTTGGGCCTCTTGTGCTTCTTGGGCCTGTTGGGCCTGTGTTAGAGTAGTAGGAGTCTGTGGGCCCGGGGTCCATAGTCCATATACTCCATCACTTTCAATCTTTAGTTCTCATTGGGCACTGCAAGCGCGCAACGCGCGTTCCAATGCTAGTATATATACAGGGCCCAATTCCAATAAAAGTGGTCTTCCCATGAGAAATGGGGACGTATGCACTTTTGATCTTTTGAAGTGCACTATTGTATCTAGATGATTTTCGCCATCCACTTTTTCTCATCCAGGATACACTTTTGCACATAGGAAGTCTACTTTTGGCAAAGAAGAAAAACTTTGACTTATTTACAAAAATACCACCGCATTTAAACCTATTTTCATACATTTTTTAGACATATCTAGAGCCATTAGATCTTAGATTCGATGCACCGGGTTTATTCCAACTTTTCATGGGAAGGAGACTTTTTACTTGATCAAATGTAAAAATATATATTGAAATGAGTAAAATATATATTGAAATGGAATGTCTTTAGATCTAGAGATATTGATCACACACACACACATTACTATTTGATTTTATTTATTAATGGTAATGAAAGAAGTTACAAGACATAGGAAAAAAGAAGCTAGACTTCCGGTGCAAACTACAAACCAATACCATCCGTTGGATTAGAAAAATGGACAATCTTCCGTATGAGATGCATCATTAAACTCCTGCACTCACACGCATGGAATAAAAACTGGAAGCAACTTCTAATCGATCAATGAATTTAAAAGGGGGTATATGAGTCATTTGATTTAGTGTAGCAGCAACGTGCGTTTTTTATTTTGGTAAGTTTGAATTATGCAATCATTGATGTTTCGCCACCTCTCATTTAATTAACTATCCAAGTAACTAACTTCCCATTTTTGAATGATTATTATGAAGAAAGAAGAAATAAATTACTTCATGATTGACCTTCCATTTTTTAATAATAAAAAAGGTAAGTTGGAGATCTCTAAATTGCACAAATTGCATCCACATATCATAATAAAAAAAGGAAGCTTTCCATTATGAAGAAGGTTACCATTTTTTATGCATTTTACCATTTCTCTTCATTTTTGGCATGAGAGAGAAAGAAACGGTAAAATAAATCATTCACATTTCTCTCCACTTTTTATGTGTTTATCTCTCTCATGGCACATGCGCATCGTGCACATTGTAGCGTTGGAGATGTTCTTTTAATTTAGAGAATGAAATGCTTTATAATAAATTATTCATTTTTGAAACCTAAATAAGGTAAGATGTAGAGCTCTTGATTGTAGAAGTCTATTTAATTGAAGCACACCTTATTTACTTCAAGTGCATAATAATGTTATATGATATGCATATTAAGGTTATATGATGTGCATGATATGCATATTAAGCATACAAGAAGTGCATCATACACTCGTAATATCTGCATAACTTATTTAAGAAGTACAAAGTTATAAAATATGTCGACGTTGCATTTTAATAGTTCACATGTTGCATGTTATCATCTATCTTGACATGTGCATTTCAGAAGTTCGTATATCGCACTGTAGTAAGATGATATGTGCACTTTAATAGTTCATACTGCATTTCATCGTTATGACGTCTGCATTTTTGAGTTCATATGTTGCATATTATCATTATGACATGTGCATTTTAGAAATTCATATCATGCATCTTATCATTTTGTGATATGCATATTAAGTTTATATGATGTGCATATTAATGTCGCATGATATAAATATTGAGAATACAAGATCTGCATTATACACTCATAGTATCTACATAAAATATATTAGAAGTACATACTTATAACATATGTCGACGTTGCATTTTAGTAGTTCATATGTTGCATTTTATCATCATGGAATGAGTATTTTAGAAGTTCGTATATTGCACTGTAGTAAGATGCATATATGATATGTGCACTTTAATAGTTTATACTGCATTTTATCGTTATGGCGTCTGCATTTTCAGTTCATACGTTGCATTTTATCATTATGGCATGTGCATTTTAGAAGTTAATATCATGCATCTTATCATTTTGTGATATGCATATTAAGGTTATATGATGTGCATCTTATCATTTTAGAGTTAAAAGAGGTTTACATCCAATCCTATTAGACACTCATTAACTATTTTTCGGGCAAACTTCAGAGACTGCATACAATATACTACATGAACATATGACCATCTCCGGCCTTCTTTGATGTATGATGACGAATAGTAAACCCAAATTCAACTGCACAGTCTTTGTAAAGATTCAAGTCAGCATCTAAATTAGGAAATATCATCCCAACAATCGGTTTCTTTTCGGGTGAACATTCAGGGATTTAGTGTTTTGAGCCCCAGGAGAAATTTGTAAAGCACAATTCAAATCTATATAAACAACAAACAATAAATAATATTAAACATGAAAGAAAACAATATTAAACAACAACAAAATCTTATTTCACTAAATGCACCATGAAACCGAAACAAATGCTTGCATCTATATCATAAAAATCACCCCCAATGCTCTGGGAGTTGGCTCCATAACCTGCTAATTGACCTTATAACTATTCAAGCACCGACCCCTCCCTTTAGAACAAATTTGAGAAGAAAATCCCATAAACAAGATCATCCCTTCTCTGTGGCTCTACAAATTATTTCGAAATTGACATTAACAAAAAAGAAGTTAACGAAGGTCAGATATGTACAACGAAGTTTAACGAATTAAAATCAAGTAATTAAAAGAAAATAAAAAATAAAGAGAAGGAAGGTGACACTATCAACGTTTAATTACTTAATATATACTTCAATCAAATTAATAAAATCTTACGCATATTGATTCATGAATAAATTCAAAAATGATAGCCATAATTTTTTAGTATGAATTTGGAGTTCATACACGTATACCAGATTCCATGGGATTTGACGACATTAATCGAAAGAGATTAACCGGAGGCTTTGATATTAGTGGCGGTCGAAGAGAAGCAGAGAGATGAAGGAGACGACTAGCTTTAATCACAGAGATAGAAGGGAGATAATGAGAATTGCAAAGATAGAAGGGAGATAATGAGAGTAGGCAGTTATGGAATGAAACATGAATATCCCATTATTAGATTTAGGTCAAATGACTGATTAAAACACCCTCATGTGTAATAAATTTGTTGTCTACAAATCAGTAGAACCGAGCGGTGATCTAAATTAGATGAAGGGTTAGGATTAGTTTGTAGGTTAGTAAATTAAGCATAGTTTGCATTTGATCTCTAATATATATATATATATATATATATATATATATATATAGAGAGAGAGAGAGAGAGAGAGAGTAAGGATCAAATGAGAATACTTCTTAACGTGAGAAATGAGAATGATTCTGGAGCTTTGGATTTTGGCATTGTACATCAAGTAAAAAAGAAATGTGCATATAAAAATTGGAAAATGTGCATTTCAAGTGCGCAAAGGTTTACACGTAAATGTGCACATTAGAATTTTGCATTACTTTAACTATAAATGTGCATTTTCGTGAATGATAAAGTGCATCGTTTTAGAGCGTTCTCATTTCTCACATTAAGAAGTGCTCTCACCGGAACCGCACCCTATATATATATATAGAGAGAGAGAGAGGGAGAGAGGGAGAGAGAGAGAGAGAGAGAGAGAGAGAGAGAGAGATGAAAGTTCATGTCCGGAATTCCAGACAGGAACCTCCGTTCGGACGGTGGCGTTGGCCGCCTTCCCAGTCGAATTGTTTGATGAAATTTTTATTTCATGTTCTTCATCAAGTATAGTTTATCCACAAACGAATTCAGCTAAAAACTCAATTGGGAAGGTCGTCAAATAAATTTTGGAAGTTAACTGTGTTTTATATGTAATTTCCAGCGCAGTTATCTTTCAAAAATCATTTGACTACCTTCCGGATTGAGTTTTTAGCTGAATGTTTTTGTAGATAAACTAGACTTGATGAAGAACATGCCATAAAAATTTCATCAAACAATTCTATCGGGAAGGCTCCCAAATGAAGCCATCCGGACGACACTTTTGGTCAGGAATTCCTGACCGGAACACTACTATATATTAATTTATATATAGGGTTCGGTTCAGGTGATAAACTTGTTGTGGATACACCTGAGGTAGCACTCGCTCCAAGGAGGTCATCTAGGGTACGAAAAGAGCCAGTTAAATACATGTTTATCTTAACTGAGCATCACGACGTATTATTAATAGATGAAGATGAACCTTTGACCTACCAAGAAGCAATATCAAGCCTTCACTCTGATAATTGGCTAGAAGCCATGAAATCCAAAATGAGATCCATGGACGACAATCAAGTCTGGGACTTAGTTGATCTACCTGATGGTTGTAGAACCATTGGGTGCAAATGGATCTACAAAAAGAAATTAGACAAAGATGGCAATGTAGATGTCTATAAAGCACGTTTAGTGGTGAAAGGTTACAAACAAATTCATGGTATAGACTATGATGAAACATTCTCACCAGTTGCCATGCTTAAATCAATTCGGATTCTCTTAGCAATTGTCGCTCATTTTGATTATGAGATTTGGCAAATGGATGTCAAAACTGCTTTCCTAAATGGAAATCTAGATGAGGACGTGTATATGATACAACCTGAGGGTTTTGAACATCCAAGCAATGCTGGGAAGGTATGCAAGCTTAAAAGATCAATATATGGTCTGAAGCAAGCGTCTCGGAGTTGGAATCTTCGTTTTGATGTTGCAATCAAAGAGTTTGGTTTCAATCAAAACGAAGAGGGACCTTGTGTTTACAAGAAATTGAGTGAAAGTGCAATCACTTTCCTAGTCCTATATGTAGATGGCATACTTCTCATTGGGAATGATGTTCCGATGCTTTCGTCTGTAAAGGCTTGGCTTGGAAAGTGTTTCTCAATGAAAGACTTGGGTGATGCATCATATGTGTTAGGGATCAAGATCTATAGAGATAGATCTAGAAAACTAATTGGACTAAGTCAAAGTAACTACATTGACAAGGTCCTACATAGGTTCAATATGCAAGATTCCAAGAGAGGATTCTTGCCTATGTCACATGGCACACATCTCAGCAAGACTCAGTGTCCACAAACACAAGATGAGCGAGATCGAATGAATAGAGTCCCTTATGCTTCTGCTATAGGTTCTATCATGTACGCTATGTTATGTACTCACCCTGATGTAGCTTGCGCTCTAAGCATGACTAGTAGATACCAGTCAGATCCAGGTGATAGTCACTGGATAGCGGTCAAGAATATTTTAATGTACTTGAGAAGAACTAAGAATGTATTCTTGGTCTATGGCGGTGAAAATCAGCTCATTGTAAATGGTTACACAGATGTTGGATTCCAATCCGATAAGGATGATTTTAGATCGCAGTCATGATTTGTGTTTTGCCTCAATGGCGGAGCAGTGAGCTAGAGGAGTTCTAAACAAGACACTGTGGCTGATTCTACAACAGAAGCTGAGTACATTGTTGCTTCAGAAGTAGCAAAAGAAGCAGTATGGATAAGGAAATCCATCATTGAGCTTGGTGTCGTTCCTAGTATTGTTGGACCAATGGACTTATATTGTGATAACAATGGAGCCATTGCACAAGCCAAGGAACCTAGATCACACCAGAAATCAAAGCATGTACTCAGGCGATATCATCTCATTCGAGAGATAGTCAATAGAGGTGACGTCAAGATATGCAAAGTACCAACAGATGCAAATGTGGCTGACCCGCTCACCAAGCCACTACCACAAGCAAAGCATGAATGTCATACTAGTGCATTAGGCATTCGTTTTGTTTACGATTGGTCTTAGTGCAAGTGGGACACTGTTGGAACTATGCCCTAAGACAATCATATTTTATGATTTATCAATGAATATTTAATGCTCATTAATTAATAAAGTCACAAACTCATTTTATGTTAATTATTATCGCGAGTTTTCTTTATTAATATTTAGTCCCTGAATATTATGTTTAGTAGCTAATTAAGTACGTGACTTAATTGTGGAATACTACACTTTAAAATAAACATAATATTCTAACTGTCCCTGGTCTAATATTATTAATTTGGGACATTAATAATTAATAGACCAGTATGTGGATTAACCGATGGCTATATTCCACTAGTCATGGGTATAGAGATATCAAGTTCGTAACATAGATGCTTGTTAGTGAACAAGTTCATTGGACAGACCCAACTTGAGGACACTGCTAGGTTATATGTCATCAGTGTTGTCATCAATAATGATGATGTGCTATATTCTTATACTTGTGATAATCATGGTTACTTGCATGTGAATTAATATGTATTAACACCATCAAATGGTATCTTTAAACGGGTAATTATAAAGGTGGTGATTGTACATATTATGAACCATGTAGTGGTATGTGAATTATCAAGATAGTTTTTGTCACTCTCGTATAGCGAGAGAAAGATATTTATTGGCCCCCTTGACAAGTAAGATTAATTAGCATGACCATGCTCAAATGAGGTGTCATTTGTTCAAGATTAATCTTACTTGGTAATCAAGAAATATTAATTGAGAATAACAAGGATGACACGACCTAACCTTGTCTCAATTAAGATATCGTTTGACAAAAGAGAATTATTAGCACAAATTAATCATTAAAAGGTTATGTCAGATTTAATTGACATTTATATATTTTGGATAGTCATAAACCTAGAATTAATTTGTGAGACTTGAATTAATTTTCTAGCCCACTGCCAATGATATATAAACCTACAGGGTCACACACCTAAGTGATTTGGATCATTAATGTTCGTTAATAACATTAAAATAACCTGAATAACCCAATTCGAAGTAGGTTTTCGAATGGTATTGGGCTAGGGCCTCCAGGAAAGTTTTATTAGCTATAAAACTCCTTTTTTCCTCCTCTTATAAATAGGGCTAAGGAGACCCACGAATTTCAAGAGTTAAAATTCACATCTCAAAACATACAGAGAGAGAGAGAGAAGAGAACGTTAGCACGTTCCCTGTGGCCGATCCAGTCACGTGCGTGTGGATATCGGTAGAGCTCGGGATTGTTTTCTCGGACTGTCTGACATCCTTGCTTAAGATTGCTATGTAAGTCCCTCTTATATCTTGTAATTTCGTTTATAGTAAGAACCTCAGATCCGGTTGTTTACTTTTGGATAGTATTTTTTTTTTGTTTATTCTGTTGTGTTTTTCTGCCCGAAACCCAACAATAATTTTGTCAAGCACATCTAAAATAATGATTCAAATAAGAGTAGTAACAATTAAAAATAGGTAAAAGTGCATTGCATGTCTATTAAAGTGCATGCAAGGATATTATTAATCATACGAATTGAAATGTGCAATATATATAGTTGGGATGTGCGAAATCGGATAAGATAATATTACAATATATAAAGTGCACTGAATGATTCGTAAAGTGATAGTGATAGTGATAGTGATATTGAATAACATTATTAAATTGTGTTAAATTTTTGGGCAATGCATTTGTGTGTTGTTACTTGTTAGTATTGACAAAAGTGCCTTTTTTATGAAGACAAATTATAGCAAGTTAGCCGGTGAAAAAAAATTATTGTTCCTCCACTAAGAAAAATGATGTGCAAGTGATGAAGCATATGTAAAGAATTTTGAGCCTAAGTTTAGAAAATGTAAATGGGAGCAAAAAGTCAAAAAATATAATACGGAGTAACAAATAATGTATGCATACATGACTCACATGTGGACATTTTAGGAGAGTAAATAAATTAGTACAAAGATAAGAATATAAATGATCGGCTAAAAAGATGGAAAGCAAAAGTAAAGGTTAAATTCTGGATTTGACCTGATCATGGGCCTCATGGCTACGTAAACCTTTTAAAAAATGGCTTAATCTAATGGTTAAGATTGATTCTCATTTCTCTACTAAGATGACATTCTCATTTGAACCTAAATCTATATATAGGAATGTTCAAATTCCTCGTCCGAGCATCGTACGAACACCGCCGTTCGGGGCGTTTTTCCGGTGGATTTTTTTGATGAAATTTTTATGGTATTGATGGAGTATATGGGTCTGAGCCCCCGGACCCACATACTCGGAAGAACAGAAAGCGCAAGACAACAGAGTGGCGCCCTCGTCGGCCAAGACGCCCCCGTCGGCCGAAAAGGGCCAACTCAGATTATGGTCCCGAGCCCAAGGAACCCGGGTGCCCTCGTCGGCCGTGCCCTCGTCGGCCGTGCCCTCTTCGGCCACGCCCTCGTCGGCCACGAAGACCTCCCAGAATCGGATTTTATACTTGTTCATTTATACAGCCCATTAGTGGCTTTGTATTCGGCCCAGTAGCGGTCCAGTTGTAAATGGGCCTCCCAAGCCCAAGGCTTGGGAGCCCAACCCTAATTTTCTCTATAAATACTCCCCTTGGGAGTAGTTATGGGGGTGACTAATTCATTCTATTGAAGCATATTATTGCACTTCTCTCTCTAGCTCTCACTTCTCTCTAGATATACTCTATCATTTGGTGCTCTCGTTGAAAGCTAGAACAATCAAGTTAGCACCCTTCGTCGCTACCAAGCACAGCTAACCACTGATCATGGGGAGAACTAAGTCAAACCGCAACCTCGTCAGCAAAGCCATCCCTGAGGACCAAGAGCCCAGGGAGCACGATGAGGACGCCACGGCCGACCAGGTCGGCGGAGGGGACCTCTTCCAGGAGGACTTCAACCTCACGACGGACCTCCGCAACCAACTCAACGGCGGAGTCCCCGATGCCCGCCTCGGCCTGGAAAAGAAACGAGCTGAGAAGACGGACCACGCCCCGGCCCAGCCTATGGCCGCGGCCTCTCCGTCCGTGGATCCACAGGTCCAGGCCGCGCTGTCGGTCATCATCGCCAGCCTAGCTCAGAACCCCACCGTCCTCAGCGCACTCTTGCCGAGGACCGGGGGGAACGTCACTCAACCTCCTCAGCACCAACCGTTGGCCGTCCAGATAGGCAACGATGAGGGGGTGGTGCCCCAGGACACGGCGTCGTCCCACTCCCACCCTGCATCCCCTCTTCGGCCCGGGCAGACCCCAACGCGTGGAAAAGCCTCTGCCTTCAATAGGCTAGGTGACACGCGCCGTCGTCCGGTTTCGGAGAGGATGGCGGGACGGATTGGTGATCCTCGTCCTGGCTCGCCAAGGGAAAGTTTGGGGTCTGTGTCCCGGACAGCGGACTAGCCCCGCCCGGACAAGGGCAAGGGGAAGTTGCACGAGGATGACGTGCGTCACCAGATCAACGCGGCTCACAACGACCGCCTGAGGAACCAGCCGGGCGCCGCCGCGGCTGATAGGGACCACCGGGACGAGGTCATCGCCCAGCTGGAAAGGAGGCTGGCTCAGATGGAGGCCAAGCAGTCGGCCAACATCCCTACGGCCGGCGCCTCCAACGACCCCGGCCTCAACGCGCTCATGAACAAAGTTAGCGCCCTGGAGAGGGAGCTGACCGAAGGGCGGGGTGACCCCATCATCCAGGTCAGGACTAGGACCCCTTTCACCAACAGGGTCCTCTCGGCCCCCATCCCTGAGAAGTACAGGGGGAACGCCATCAAGTCCTACGATGGCTGATCAGACTCCCAGGAGCACTTCAGCCGTTACCAAAACAACATGCTGATGGTGAACGCGTCCGACGAATACCTCTGCCGTTGGTTCCTCTCTACTCTCGAGGGGCCAGCGTACGAGTGGTTCAACGGACTGCCAGAAGGAAGCATCGAATCATGGCAGGATCTCGCCCAGCGCTTCCTCACTCACTTTGCCGGGAGGAAGCGCGCCAAGAAGTATTTCACCCACCTCCTCTCCGTCAAGCAGCAACACGAGGAGTCCCTCCGGTCATTCATCGATCGGTGGACGAGGGAGACCGAGGAGGTCGAGGGGGCCGATGAGCGCACCCTCCTCGCCTTGTACCAGGGAGCCCTCCACAGCTCCCCGTACGCTAGGAGCCTCATCACCGACCCCCCGAGGTCGTACGCCAAGGCGCTTCAGCGCGGAGGCTTGTATGCCGACGCCGACGAGCTCCACAATCACAAGAGAGAGGGGGGCCATCCCCCCAAGAAGACAAATCCTTCGCCGACCCCGGGTCCGTCCCCGGCCGGCCAGGGTGCCCAGGGCCGCCACGGCTCTGGTGGACAGAGTAAGAAAGACCGCCACTGGCGGCCGAGGCTGGAACGGCCGGGGGTAACCCTCACCCACCCGGTCGGCACCATCCTCGATTATGCCGAGAAGCACGGCCTCATCGAGCAGGCTCCTCGGCCGGCCGAGGAGATCCTTGCCATCCAGCAGGGTGGCACATACTGCCGGTTCCACAAGAACTCGTCGCACAACACCGACGACTGCATCACACTGAAGAAGGCCATCGAGCGCCTTATTCGCCAGGGGGAACTCTCCCAGTTTGTCAAAGGTGGCCCACGCAAGAACACTTGGGTAAACACCGGCAAACATGGGGGCGAACCCTCTGCGAAGAAGCGGGAGATTGGTAGGCTCAGCGACGACGAGGACTTCGAAGAGCCCCCGCCGAAGAAGAATCACATCCACCTCATCGTAGGTGGGAACACTGGGGGGGACTCCGCCACTCAGAGAAAGAAATGGGCCCAATCCCTTTATATTGGGGAGGTGTCCCACGTTCCCCCCCAGCCGAAGAGGCAGCGAACGGAGGCGATCACCTTCACCGACAAGGATCTGCCTCCGGGTACGGAATCACACAGGGACGCCCTCGTCATCCGATGTGAGATCGGTGACTCCATCATCCACCGTACTTACATCGATACGGGGAGCTCCGTCAACGTGATGTACCTGGACACCTTCAAGCAGCTGAAGCTGGACAGAGCTCTGCTGAAGCCGATCAAGACCCCGTTATCCGGCTTCACCGGGGACTCTATCGACGTCGAGGGCACGATAGTCCTCCCCGTGGAGGTCGGTGACGGCCCCCACCACGCCAAAATTGACATGGAGTTCATGGTGGTCAACCTCCAGTGCGCCCACAACCTGATCTTGGGCCGGCCAGCGCTGGAGGACTTGGAGGCCATCATCTCCATGAAGCACTTGTGCCTGAAGTTCCCCACCAACGACGGCATCGGCTACGCCAGAGGAAATCAGAGGATAGCCAGAGCTTGCTACCTCAAGCTAACGAGGCCGGCCGAAAGGGAAGGACAGAGGATAGACACCATTACGGCCGCCGTCGCCATAGACGAGGAGAGGCCACATGCGGAGCCGGTCGAGGAGGTCGAGGAAATCCCTTTGGATACCTCCCGGCCGGAGCGGGTTCTCAGGGTCGGAAAGCAACTCCCCCAGGACCAACGAGACGCCATCCTTCTCGTCCTACGGTCGTACGCTGTTGTCTTCGCGTGGGGCCCGGACGATATGCCAGGCATCAGCCGCCAGGTGATCACTCACCGGCTGACCGTCGATCCGGCCTCCGCGCCCGTCAAACAGAAGCGGCGCTACTTGTCCGCCGACAGGCGGGACTTCGTCAAAGGGGAGGTCGCCATGCTCCTCTCAATCAAACACATTAAGGAGGTGAAGTACCCGACGTGGTTGGCCAATGTCGTCCTCGCCCAGAAGCCACCGACGTTCAGAATGTGTGTTGATTACACTGACCTGAACAAGGCGTGCCCCATGGACCCGTTCCCTCTCCCCAACATTGATCAGCTGGTGGACGAGACGGCGGGGTGCGAGTTGATGTCGTTCCTCGACGCCTTCAGAGGGTACCACCAGATCTCCATGCATGAAGATGACGCTGAGAAGACAGCATTCATGACCCCAGAGGGAATCTTCTGCTACCTCTTCATGGCCTTCGGACTCAAAAACTCCGGCGCCACCTACACTAGGATGGTGGCCAAAATCTTCAGAGCGGTCCTTGGCCGGACGATGGAGGCGTACGTTGATGACATGATCGTCAAGAGCAGGCAGGCTTCCTCCCACGCCGACGACCTCCGGGAAATCTTTGAAATCATGAAGGAGTTCAGGCTCCGGCTCAACCCCAAGAAGTGCGCCTTCGGCGTCCAGGGTGGCAAGTTCCTCGGCTACATGGTCAGCCGGAGAGGCATCGAGATAAACCCGGAGAAGACGCATGCTATCATCCACATGGAGCCGCCCCGTAACGTCAAGGAAGTACAATTAATGACGGGGCGCCTGGCGGCCCTGAACCGTTTCCTCTCCAGGTCGGCCGAGAGGGCACTCCCCTTCTTTCAGATCATGCGTAAGGCAAACAGCTTCAAGTGGACGACGGAGTGCCAGGAAGCACTTGACGAATTGAAAAGGTACCTGTCGTCCCCACCCATGCTCTCCAAGCCCAAAGCCGGCCAAACCCTCTTCTTGTACTTAGGGGTGAGCACGTCGGCCATCAGCTCCGTGCTCATCCGTGAGGACGAAGGGGTGCAGAAGGCCATCTTCTACATCAGCAAGACACTCAGGGAGGCCGAGCTCAGGTACTCCCCCATCGAGAAGACGGTGCTGGCCATCGTCCATACAGTGAAGAAGCTTGGACACTACTTCCAGGCCCACACCGTCCATGTGCTGACCCAGCAGCCTCTCGGCGCACTCATGAGGAGCCCCACCAGCTCCTCGAGGATGGTGAAATGGGCAATTTTCCTCAGCCAATTTCAAATTGAGATCAAGCCAAGACCATTTATCAAAGGGCAAGCCTTGACCGACTTCGTCATTGAATGCACAGCAAGGGAGACGGCCGTCGCCAACTCCGGGCCGGAGCCGGACGATACGTAGACCCTGTTCACTGACGGCTCGTCGGCCGCGAAATCATGCGGCGGCGGCGTCGTCCTCATATCCCCTGAAGGATTCAGAGCTTACTATGCCATCCGCTTCAACTTCAGGGTATCCAACAACGAAGCCGAGTATGAGGCCCTCCTCAGCGGTCTCAGACTCGCCACCGGCCTCAAGGCCAAGCACCTCAAAATCAAGTGCTACTCCAAGCTGGTAGTGGGCCAGGTGGAGGGATCGTACGAAGCAAAGGAAGGCCGGATGAAGCAGTATAAACAGGCGACGGAGGAGTTGCTGAAAGCGTTTGAAACCCACGAGATCACTCAGATCCCCAGGGCCGAGAACGGCGAAGCCGACATCCTCTCCAAGCTCAGCTCGGACACCCCGGAGCACATCTCCCAGTTGGCCAAGATCGAGGAGTTGAGCATGTCCAACATCCATGCCAGCCCCGTCTTGTGCGTCCAACAGCGACCAGAGGACTGGATCTCCGACATCGCCACCTTCATCACAACGGGGGAGCTGCCCCCGGACGAGGAGAGGGCCAAACTTGTCAAACTCAGGGCCCCAAGCTACACCATCGAAGATGGCAAACTCTACAAACGGTCCTATAATGGCACTCTCCTCCGATGCCTGCACCAGGACGAGGCCGACACAGCCATGGAAGAAGTTCATTGTGGCGTCTGCTCCTCACACCAGGGCCCTTTCAGCATGTCCCGGCGTCTCGTCGTCCAGGGCTTCTTCTGGCCGACGATGGCACGCGACTGCGCTGACCTGGCCAGGAAGTGCACCACATGCCAGGTACTCCAGAAGGCCCCTGGTCGGCCAGCTGTCAACTATTCCCCTGTCAGCACCGCGATTCCATTCTCCAGATGGGGGATTGACCTGGTCGGCCCCCTGCCCAGAGCCGCCGGGAATAACCGCTACATCATCGTCGCCGTCGACTACTTCACCAAGTGGGTCGAGGCGGAGCCCTTGGCCAGCATCACGGGGGCCAGATGCCAGAAATTTGTTTACAAGAACATCATCACACGCTTTGGCGTCCCCCAGGAGATCATATCAGACAACGGCACCCAATTCGAGGCAGCCCCTTTCCAAGAACTCCTCCGGGAGTTTGGGGTAAAGCATCGTTTCTCCTCCGTTGCCTACCCTCAGGGCAACGGGCAGGTCAAGAACGCCAACAGAACAATTATGGAGGGGCTGAAGAAGAAGCTCCAGGCCGCAGGAGGTAGTTGGGTCGACGAGCTCCCCAACATCCTGTGGTGCTACAGAACCACGCCGAGGAGGGCGACAGGTGAAACGCCTTTCGCCCTATGCTATGGCTTCGAGGCAAAGGCGCCCACGGAAGTTGCCATCCCCAGCCGACGGGTGGAACAATACGAGCCTGACGCCAATGAGGAAAGCATGAAGATTGACCTGCACCTGGTCGATGAGAGGCGTGAACAAGCTTACGTCCGAGCAGAGAACTACCGGCGTCAAGTAAAATCATACTATGACGCCAAGGTACGTTCCCGGGAATTTCATGTGGGGGACTACGTCCTCCGCCGAAGGGAAGCGAGCCAGCCGACAGAGGGTGGCAAGCTAGCATTGAAGTACGAAGGACCCTACATCGTCAGCGCTGTGGGTAAACCCGGCACCTATGGTGTGTAGCATATAATGGGCACACAACTATTTTTTTACCCAAGGAAGTAGGGTGTCGAACCACAGAGAAGCGGGAAATAAAATAATTAAGCACAAACTAAGGATTAAAGTTGGGAATGCGTTTCTTTTGATTTTTGTTTGCTTGGAAAAGTAATTAAATAAAAGTGATTGAGAGAAGAGATTTTTATCAACACAAAGTTCAACCAATAGCAAGTAGGGGTAGAAATTGGCAACTAATTGTTCAATGCTCATTTGTAAGACATAATTGCTAATTTTATTCTTAGATAGATTGTGAGAAGTTGTAGATAAATATTTTAGGACCCAACACAAGTCACCTAAAATAAGTAACTAGTCAACATTTCCCAGTGATGGCCAAAATGAGACTAGTTGTTTAAGTGCAACGGCAACCTTAATTATTAACTATATTATTTACCCAACCCCGTGGTGTAAATAATATAATTAAATAATTAAATTCTCCCGTAAAACTTCAATCCGGGACAAGGTAAAAGAAGTTTAACGGTGTGTTCAGAAAGTGTTCATTTGTGTATTTAACAAACAATATGTTTATGATTGAGTACTCATAATATATATCACAAACACGACATAATTAATTTTCTGGACACAACAATCTAAATAGAACAAACTTAACAATTAAAATCAATACAAATTAAAACATGATAAGAACAATTAATTAACCGATTTCTAGCCCCAAATTTATTTAGCTATACATGTTGGGAAACATAGAAATAGATGAATCCATGATTAAAATACAAGATTTAATGAGATAAGGAAGATCAAACTTGTGATAGATGACAATCCTTAGAGCTTTGATGCTAATCTTGACTTAATCTTGGATGAGAAAGTGATTAGTTATGGTTGAAGATGGGTTGATGATTTGGGGTTGAGAAATGAAGAGAGAAGGAGGAGGAAATGTTTCTGGGATGTTTAGAGAGAGGTTGGTCCGAACTTATGTGTGGAGGAAGATGGATTAAGGAAATATAATGATAAGGTGATTAATCATTAATTGCTGGGATTTACGGAACATATGAGTTTATGTACAACAAAGCGCAGTAAAGTTTCAACAGTGGCAGGTAGCTTAACAGATAAGCACTTCAGGGGAAAACTCGGAGATTGTGGGATCGATTCTCGGCTTCAACATTTTGTTCTTTTCTTTGCCGCGTTCAAAAGGAATATAACAATTGCCAGCTGAATATGTACAACATTGATCACTTAGCACATTGGTTGTAGTAGGCATTCTTCTACCCTTTCTCCAGGGATCGAATCCCAGCTTCATCATTTTTATTTTTTGCTTCTTTTCTTCAATTTACTCCTTATTTGTTTTGAAGAAAATTCCACTTTTATTGACTTCCAACTTGAACTTTTATTTTCTTCTTTTGTTCACTCTAATGTATCCAAATAGCATCAAAAGTACCTGAAAATACAAAATACCCGTGTAGGGACTGCACAAGTACAAACTAACGACAAATTATAAAAATATGTACAAAATTAGAATTTTAATAACTAAAATTAATAACAAACTAAGCCTAAAAAGTGTGTAAAATATAAGTACATCAAATCCCCCACACTTAGGCTTTTGCTTGTCCTCAAGTAAAACAAACAACAAACACAAAAATATACACAATTTTGTAAAATTTACAAACATAACTAAACAAATCACTCATACATCTCTAATGTCCACTAAACGGTCCAATACCCTGAAATGTCACAAAATAACGCAATGAGAGTAAACTGAGTATTTGTGCCTATCACTAAGATTTTCAAATCAAACTTTTAACACAAACACCTATAGATCTAAATTAGTTCGGGTTATGCAGAACAAGTTTCTCCAATCCGCTAAATTCAAAAAATGACACAAATAGATCAATTAGGACTTTTTTCGGTGAGTGGCGAGATTAATGAGTGTGGCTAGTTGGAAGGAAAGTTTGGTGTAAGAATATACAGAGAGAGTTAGATTGTACTAATAGTGAGCGGATCATCACAAGAATTTACAAAAACTTGGAACATACAAAACAATGAGAAATATAAACATGAAAAGTAAAAAAAATGGGGTTTTACAAAAGAAATTACAACAAGAATTTAATGTGCCTCTTTGTTTTTTTTGTTTTGTTTTTTTTTTCTTTTTTTTTTCAATTTTTCTTCTCTTTTTTTTTTCTTTCTTTTTTTTTTTTGATTTTTTTTTCAAAGAGGGCACACACTGAACATTACAATGAAAAACTAACCCCAAAATTTACAAACAAATATGTACTTCACTCATATGACACTTAATAGTAGCTCCATTTATTCGCTCACAAGTAACAAGACAATCTACTCTAGGATTAGAAAAGATTAACTTTGGATAGGGCTTCAGAAGGTTATGTATTTACAAGGTTACAAAAAAAAAGAATTAGTAACAAGTGAAGTAAGATATTTTACACTTGTACACTGAAAGGGTGAAACGGGGTTACTAGGGAAAGTGTTATTTATTTACAAAGGGATAGTGTTTGGCTTCATGGGTAAACAAAGATGGCCTAAATCATTTCTAAATGTGTCAAGTTCAAATAAAATTTCAAGGAGAATAAATGTATGAACATCTTAATCTGCATAAACTTTCACTAATTCAACTATTAACCAATAAATTGGAAAAATAAAATCTAAGGTGTTTAATGTTAAAGTGTTAAAAAGAATCAAGTTCAAAGCTAATACTAAGTTACTCTCAAAAAATTATAGTGACACTTCTCAAACTCAAACCACATTTCGTCAAAAGAGGTGAATGAATAGTTTTAAAAAGTTATGGAAGTAACTAGTAACAAAAAGTGTAAACTAATGTGTTGTTTGTCTATTGTTGTATTTTGGACAAGACTGGTCTTTACTTTTCTAAACAAACACACAAAATAAAAATAAAAGAAAATAAAATCACACAAACAAGCAAGGAAAAAAAAACCACACAAGAAATCAGGGTCAAACTACCCACTCCCCCACACTTAAAATTTGCACTGTCCTCAGTGGAAAAAAATTTAAAGGAGTGTAAAGAAAACTTCCCTGAAGTTCGGACGGATGATGTTGAGATGTCTTTTCGAGCGGATGTGGCCCCTTTAGAGTCCAAAAAAAACCTAGACATTATTTTCTTCTTTTTCTTTTTCTTTTTTTTTTGCTTTTTTTTTGTTTTTTTTTTTTTGAAATTTACAAACTTGGGTTGCCTCCCAAGAAGCGCTCGTTTAAGGTCATTAGCTTGACCCATGCCTCTTCATTCATATTTCGGATCAGTGAGGTAATACACAGAAGTTGCCTCTTGTCTCTCACCATCATGGTATAGTTTCAACCGTTGTCCATTTACCATGAGTTTTTGGCCGCTTTTGTTTAACAACTGGACTGCTCCGGATGGAAATGCTTCAAGTACTTCAAATGGACCCAACCATCGGGTCTTTAGCTTTCCGGGAAAGAATTTGTAACGTGAGTTAAATAGAAGAACTTTATCTCCCCGTTCAAATTTTCTTCGGCTGATCACTCGGTCATGCAAAACTTTTGTTCTCTCCTTGTAGAGTTTTGAGCTATCATAAGCTGCAAGTCTGAATTCTTCAAGTTCATTTAGCTGCAACAGTCGTTTCTCACCCGCCAATGCAAGATCCATGTTGAGTGTCTTGATTGCCCAATATGCTTTGTGTTCAACCTCAACAGGAAGGTGACATGCTTTCCCATACACCAATTTGAATGGTGAGGTGCCGATGGGATTTTTGTAAGCAGTGCGATATGCCCATAGTGCATCATCAAGCTTTTCGGCCCAATCCTTTCGGGAAGGATTAACAACTTTCTCGAGAACTGTTTTGATTTCTCGGTTTGAAAGTTCCACTTGGCCATTTGTTTGCGGGTGGTATGGAGTTGAGAGTCGGTGGTGAATCCCATATTTGGAAAGGACACGTTCCAATGCTTTGTTACAAAAATGAGTACCATTGTCGGTGATGAAAGATCGTGGAACTCCGAATCGGGAGAAAATATTTTTCTGAATGAATTGGATCACCACTTTGGCATCATTTGTCTGTGTGGCAGCTGCTTCTACCCATTTAGAAACATAATCAACAGCTACAAGGATGAACTCTTTCCCATTTGATTTTGGAAATGGCCCCATAAAATCGAGCCCCCACACGTCAAACAATTCGACTTCAAGTATGCCATGTTGAGGCATTTCATTCTTTCTTCCAATATTGCCGGTACGTTGGCAACGATCACAGTTTTTCACAAATTTGCTTGCATCTTTGAAAATAGTGGGCCAAAAGAAACCTGATTGTAAAATCTTTGCAGCAGTACGAGAGCTTCCATGATGTCCCCCATATGGTGAGGAATGACAATGGTGCAAGACATTTGAAACTTCATCTTCGGGCAAACACCGTCGAATGACTCCATCGGCACACCTTCTATAGAGAAAAGGTTCTGCCCAATGATAGTAGCGGGAGTCATATTTTAACTTCTTCTTTTCAGTATGTGTAGCACCATGTGGAATTACCCCATGAGAAAGGTAATTTGCAATATCGGCAAACCATGGATCAAAATTTTGAGCAGTCATAAGTTGTTCCCCAATGAAATAATCATTGATTGGCATCTTGGTATCACAAGGAATCTCAAGTCGAGATAAATGATCGGCAACAACATTTTCAGATCCTTTTCTATCACGGATTTCCATGTCAAACTCTTGTAGTAACAAGATCCACCGCAACAACCTCGGTTTTGCATCTTTTTTGTTGATGAGGTATTTGATAGCCGCATGGTCGGTATAGACAATAATCTTGCTACCGATAAGGTAAGATCGGAATTTTTCAATGGCAAAAATTATGGCAAGGAACTCTTTTTCAGTTGTGGCATAATTTGATTGGGCATCATCAAGAGTATGACTTGCATAATAAATGGCATATACTTCTTTGCCTTTGCGTTGACCCAGAATGGCTCCCACGGCATAATCGCTTGCATCACACATGAGTTCAAAAGGAAGACTCCAATCAGGTGGCCTAATAATTGGTGCAGTAGTTAAGGCCAACTTGAGTTTTGAAAATGCGGCGCAGCAAGATTCATCAAAATTAAACTCCACATCTTTTGAGAGAAGATTGGTTAAAGGCTTTGACATTTTTGAAAAATCCTTGATAAACCGTCGATAAAATCCCGCATGGCCAAGAAAACTACGAATCCCCTTGATGGAAGAAGGGGGTGGCAATTTCTCAATTACTTCTATCTTTGCCGGGTCTACTTCAATGCCCTTTTCAGAAATTTTGTGCCCAAGCACAATGCCTTTGGTTGCCATGAAATGACATTTTTCCCAGTTGAGGACAAGATTTGCTTCTTCACATTTGCTTAGCACTTTATCAAGATGTTCAAGATAATCATCAAATGAAATCCCATAAACCGAGAAATCATCCATAAAAACTTCCATAATTTCCTCGACAAGATCCGAGAAAATAGCTAGCATACATCGTTGAAAGGTTCCTGGTGCATTACATAATCCAAACGGCATTCTGCGATATGCAAAAGTACCATAAGGACATGTAAATGTCGTCATTTCTTGATCATCCGGATGAATTGGGATTTGGAAAAATCCAGAGAATCCGTCAAGAAAACAGAAATATTTGTGCTTAGCCATCCTCTCCAGCAATTGATCAATAAAGGGAAGTGGAAAATGATCTTTCCGAGTAGCCTTGTTTAGCTTGCGGTAATCAATGCACATGCGCCATCCAGTGACTATTCGTGTAGGAATCAGCTCGTTTTTGTCATTCTTTACAACAGTAATTCCTCCTTTCTTTGGCACCACATGGATAGGACTTACCCATTTACTGTCCGAAATGGGGAAAATGATACCCGAACTCAATAGTTTAAGAATTTCTTTTTTAACAACATCTTTCATGTTCGGGTTGAGGCGTCTTTGGTGCTCAATGCTCGGCTTGTGATCATCCTCCAAGTAAATGCGGTGCATGCAATACGATGCCTTTATGCCAACAATATCATCAATGGTGTAGCCAATAACTCTGCGATGGCTTCGTAAGACTTGCAATATTCTTTCCACTTGTTGAAGATCCAAATCAGCATTCACAATGACAGGATAAGTGGAATTCGGGCCAAGAAAAGCATATTTTAAAGTAGATGGAAGTGGTTTGAGTTCTACTTCAGGTGCTTTTCCTTTGACATTCAAGGATTGATCTTCAAGATTAAGCACTTCAAATTTAAGTGCTTTAGGCATCGGTAAAGATATGCTTTGCAACATTTCGAGGCATGAATTCACCATTTCATTGGCTTGCTCATCTGCAATAGATTCTCGTATAGTGTACTCCATGGGATCTTTAGAAAGCCAATAAGACTTATCAAATGTCTTTATGATACAAGAGTCTATAACATCAGCATAGTAACCATCAAGGATACAAGGTGTATCCTTACTCAGCTCTTGTACATTGAATTCGATCTTATCATCCCCAATCTCAAGGATAAGGGTACCCTTTTTTACATTGATAATTGCTCCTGCCGTAGCTAGAAAGGGTCTCCCGAGAATAACAGGAACTCGAGCATCTTCCTCCATATCCAAGACAACAAAGTCTCCCGGGATATAATACTTGTCAATTTTGACAGGAACATCTTCAAGAATGCCGATAGGATATTTGACAGATCGATCAGCCAATTGTAACGCCATTGTTGTTGGTTTGGGATCCCCCAAGTGTAGCTTTTGACATAGTGAATAGGGAATTAAGCTAACACTTGCACCAAGATCACAAAGAGCTTTGTTAACTTTAGATCCACCAATGATACATGGAATTGAGAAGGTTCCAAGATCACGTAACTTGGGTGTAATTTTGTTTTGGATTATGGCACTACATTCTTGGCTCATTGCAACAGTGGCTGGATTCTCCTTCTTCTTTGTGAGAATATCTTTGAGAAATTTAGCATAAGAAGGAATTTCTGTAATGGCATCAAGCAAAGGAATTGAGATATCCAACTATTTGATAACATTCAAAAATTTAGTTCTCCGCTCCTCCATATTAGCTTTCTTCAATCTGTTCGGATAAGGAACTGGGGGAATATATTTCCTTACCGAACTGCTTTTTTCTTTCTTCGACCCTTCACGATCATCAGATGATTTCGGCATGGTACCGACATCAAGTTCATTGTTGTTGTTTCCACCTTTCTGTTGTTGCTTGGCCCTTTCCTCCAACACTTCATGTTCTTGTTCATCACTAGAACGGGGCGAGGATTGATGTTGTTTCCCACTCCGAGTAGTGACGACATTGATTTGCTCCCTAAGGTTTTCAGGACAAGCAGGAAGCTTACATGTCACCTTAGTTGATGATGTGGATGCTTGATTAGCAATTTGATTCTCAAGCATCTTGTTGTGAGCTCGAAGTTGACCAAGTTCTTCGGTGATTTGTTTCAGGGTTTCAGCTTGAGATAATTGGGACTTGAGAAGTTGGTCAACAATGTTTTCTAGGACAGGAGTTTGGGTTGTTTCAGGAGTGGGGAGAAGTGGTTTTTGCTGTTGACTTGAAGGGTATGGAAGATTTTGAGTGGGTTTATAGTGTTGTTGGTTCACAATACCTTGGCCACCTCTGAATTGCTGTTGTTGGTTTTGGAAACCGGGTGGTGCACTCCGGTAAGATGGTTGTGGATTAGCAGCTCCATTTTGATTGCTCCAGGAAAAACCGGGATGGTTTCTTCCTTGAGGATTGAAATTACCAAATTGATTTTGTTGGGGCTGCCTGTTGTAGTTGACATAGTCAACTTGTTCCATTGCTTCCCATGGACAAGTAGACTGATTGTGTTGTCCACCGCAAGATTCACACATTAGAACGGGAATGGGAGCTAGAGTTGATGTTGAGTTTTGCACAAGAGAGACTTGTGCCATCTTTTGGATAAGATTCATCATGCTATCGACCTTTGTGGTTATGGCCGACATTTGATCAACTTCATACATGCCTCCGATTTTTGGTGGAGCAGATGATCGCTCAGAATACCATGTTGATCCATTTGATGAAATACGCTCCATCAATTCTTCTGCCTCTTCAAGTTCCAGGCACATGAGTGATCCATTTGCTGACGCGTCCACGAGTATCCGAGAATTTTCATGTAGGCCTTCATAGAAAGCCGTCATCAAGTGCCAGTTTTGGATGTTGTGATGTGGACACTGTCGCTGAAGATCTTTGAATCTTTCCCAAGCCTCGTAGAGGGGCTCATTGGGATTTTGCTTGAAATTTTGAATCATTCTTCGGATTTTCGCCGTTTTAGATGGCGGGAAAAATCTTTTGAGAAATTCACCATGAAGTTGATCCCAAGTGGAGAAGTGATTATCCGGAAAAGAGTCAAGCCAACTCTGAGCTCGATCCCGTAGAGAGAATGGGAACAGGCGTAGTCTGACAGCATCAGTTGGCACACCATTGATTTTGAAGGTGTTGCAAGCTCGAAGGAACTTTGTGATGTGATTATTTGGATCCTCCGTTGGCGCTCCGCCAAATTGAGTATTTGAAACCATATGAATGATAGCAGGCTTGATTTCAAAGTGATTCATGTTAACCTCTGGTGGAATAACACTGTCATGCTCATCCACGGGAGGCGTAACATAATCATACAGCGGTTTTCTGGTCCTCATAACCTGATCCACGATTTGTTGATCGGGTACCTGCTCATTAACAACAATATCGTTTGACATTTTTTTTATTTTTTTCTGTTCACGTATGTGCTTTTCAATGTCAGAGAAGAATAACAATTCACAATTCGCACCACGTGAACGTGTGAGCATAAGCAGAAGGGAATTGGGATTGGGGAAAGAGAGAGAGAGAGATGAAAAGAAAAAATAAATGCGGAATTAATTAATTAATTAAGGTTCGCACGTAGTCAATTGGTATAAACCGAATAAGACTAGTGAGTCCTTAAAGCAGTATGAATATATACAGTAATTCACCAGGATGCGGCTAGGCCGACAGATATGGTGATTTGAGGGAAGAAAAAAAAATAGCTACAGTAATAAATACAGTCTCCACCAAGATGCAGCTATGCCGACAGTCTGGGGATTATTAAGAAAAAAAAATAAAAATAAAAAGTGCACTCCACCAACAAGTGGACACGGCCTACAAGCTTGGGGATGCAAAATTTAAAAAAAATGCTGAAATTAAAGTGCAGAAATTAAATTGCGATAATATAAGTGCACAAATTAAATTGCGATAATTAAAGTGCAGAAATTAAAAAGTTGGGGTTTGAACCACCATAAAAAGAAAAATAAACGGTCCGACCATATAGGCGGAGTATCATTTGAATTATAATGTACAAGTAAGCGGTCCGACCATATAGGCGGAGTATCCTTTTAATTAAAATGTAAAAATATGTTCAATGGTCTGAATGTCCAGATATGTTCGGTCAACAAGTCCAACTCCAATGCTCAGGTAAGATGATTAATCACAGTCCATTTTTTTTTTGATTTTTTTTTTTTGATTTTTTTTTTTGAACTTTAATTAATCACTTTTTTTTAACCTGCAAAGGTAAAAAGATAACAACAGAATAATATACACACAATTTACAATAACTAAAATCGAAAGTTTATGCTCTCAATTTTTTTTTTCAAAACCGCTTCCCCGGCAACGGCGCCAAGTTGGTGTGTAGCATATAATGGGCACACAACTATTTTTTTACCCAAGGAAGTAGGGTGTCGAACCACAGAGAAGCGGGAAATAAAATAATTAAGCACAAACTAAGGATTAAAGTTGGGAATGCGTTTCTTTTGATTTTTGTTTGCTTGGAAAAGTAATTAAATAAAAGTGATTGAGAGAAGAGATTTTTATCAACACAAAGTTCAACCAATAGCAAGTAGGGGTAGAAATTGGCAACTAATTGTTCAATGCTCATTTGTAAGACATAATTGCTAATTTTATTCTTAGATAGATTGTGAGAAGTTGTAGATAAATATTTTAGGACCCAACACAAGTCACCTAAAATAAGTAACTAGTCAACATTTCCCAGTGATGGCCAAAATGAGACTAGTTGTTTAAGTGCAACGGCAACCTTAATTATTAACTATATTATTTACCCAACCCCGTGGTGTAAATAATATAATTAAATAATTAAATTCTCCCGTAAAACTTCAATCCGGGACAAGGTAAAAGAAGTTTAACGGTGTGTTCAGAAAGTGTTCATTTGTGTATTTAACAAACAATATGTTTATGATTGAGTACTCATAATATATATCACAAACACGACATAATTAATTTTCTGGACACAACAATCTAAATAGAACAAACTTAACAATTAAAATCAATACAAATTAAAACATGATAAGAACAATTAATTAACCAATTTCTAGCCCCAAATTTATTTAGCTATACATGTTGGGAAACATAGAAATAGATGAATCCATGATTAAAATACAAGATTTAATGAGATAAGGAAGATCAAACTTGTGATAGATGACAATCCTTGGAGCTTTGATGCTAATCTTGACTTAATCTTAGATGAGAAAGTGATTAGTTATGGTTGAAGATGGGTTGATGATTTGGGGTTGAGAAATGAAGAGAGAAGGAGGAGGAAATGTTTCTGGGATGTTTAGAGAGAGGTTGGTCCGAACTTATGTGTGGAGGAAGATGGATTAAGGCAATATAATGATAAGGTGATTAATCATTAATTGCTGGGATTTACGTAACAGATGAGTTTATGTACAACAAAGCGCAGTAAAGTTTTAACAGTGGTAGGTAGCTCAACGGATAAGCACTTCAGGGGAAAACTCGGGGATCGTGGGATCAATTCTCGGCTTCAACATTTTGTTATTAATTTATTTTTTGCTTCTTTTCTTCAATTTACTCCTTATTTGTTTTGAAGAAAATTCCACTTTTATTGACTTCCAACTTGAACTTTTATTTTCTTCTTTTGTTCACTCTAATGTATCCAAATAGCATCAAAAGTACCTGAAAATACAAAATACCCGTGTAGGGACTGCACAAGTACAAACTAACGACAAATTATAAAAATATGTACAAAAGTAGAATTTTAATAACTAAAATTAATAACAAACTAAGCCTAAAAAGTGTGTAAAATATAAGTACATCAACCTACAAGCTTAAACGCCCGAATGGGTCCAATGTACCACGAACGTGGAATGTACACCATCTGGTGAAGTTTTATCAGTAATCCGAAGGAGGTGTAGACGGCGAAGCCCTCACCCCTTAACGGGTTACTGATTGAACGCCACCCTCGGCCTCGAACCACTTATGAATAAAATCATGTTCTGATTTTTTCTCTGGAAATTCAAAGTAAAACATTAGCAGGTGCCCCCGTCGGCCACCTTAGAGCGAAAGGCTCAGGTATGGCCGACATGGCCCCTTGCATTTGCAGCCTACGAGCGACAAGCTCAGACACTCCATTGTATTTTGTATCAGCGAAGGGCTCAGGCCTAGCTGAGAGAGCACATCGTCCTGGCCCCGTAAGCCTAGAAGTGAAACACTCAGGTATGGCCGACGATGTCCCCAGGACGAGGGGCCCGCAAACGGCCCACGTCTTGAAACGGGAAGCTCACCGCGTCGTCCACGCGCCAGAACGCAGGACGACAGACCTGAAATCATGGTCGAGGTGACAAAATCCCAAAACTCAGGGATGGGCAACGACAGCCGTTGGAAACCGACCAAAAGTCTAGCCCGCGTCATAAATAGGCGACGGGACCCGCCCTGAGATCACGGGCGTTATAAACGAAGTCCGAACCGGTCGAAGGATGAGCACACCCTTCGGCCGAAGCCTGAAAGAAGGATACCCCCCGAAACGGGGAAAAAAAAATAATACAAGGGAAAAAAAGGGAAGCCGACGGCCGTGCACACTTGCCGGCCTCGAGCGATGAAAAAATAAAATCCCCACAACTCAGGCCCAACTAGGCCAAGTACATATCAGTTGAACACAAGTGTAGTACCACTGACAGTCAACATGGACGACACGTCCACACACTACAAGGGAATAATCAAGGCCGATACACACGCCTATAAAAACCTAACCGCATCGGTTGGGTGACACGCGAGAGGTGACCTTCATCGGCCATAGTCCTTTGAGGCACCAACGCTTGGTATGAAACAAAGCATCGCAATCCTGAGGATGACCAGGACGAAGCGGGCACTCATCACACCCGCGACAGGATCAAGCAATCAAGAAACAACCTCTACTTGCCACAGCATCTCGGATGGCCGACGCAGGCACTGGAAGCAGGGCTGTTGGTCAAGCGAAAGTTCTTCAGGAATTCGTTTAAGTGTTTCCCAAACACTTAGAAAAAATCCTGAGAAAAAAGAGGGTTCCTCAACAAGGGACCATGGCTGGCCGATGAAGGTAGGACCATCTCCTTGGACAAGCCATTCCTTATCCAGCACCCTCATCGGCCACAAGCCAGACCTTGGCCGACAGCGGCACCGCAAAGAAGTAAATGCCTAACATTTATACTTAGGAAATTATCTAAGTACTCAAATAAAGGAACTCTAGCCGAAGCGGGTACCAGTATACTCCAAAGCCGTTAGCTACCTACACCTCTGCATGTGTACTTGGGAAAAATTCAAAATCCACAAGACTATGGTGAAGGTGCCCTTATCGGCCACAACACAGGGATGCAGGCCGACAATGACACTTGTTCAACACTTGGAAAATCACCCCAACCATTTGCCAATAATGGGGAGAGACTAAACCCCATGGACGTAGCGGACACCACGGTCAAGGCTGAAAAGGGAAGCACCTAAAGGGATCCAAAAACACTTAGGAATTTTTTTTTTAAAAAAAATCCTAAGTGTTATGATAGCAAAGGAACACCGGTCAGGCCGACAAAGCCACCAGACCGGAAAGAAAGCAACTTCGTGGTTCCAAAACACTTAGGAAATTTTTAAAAAAAAATCCTACGTGTTATGGTAGCCAAGAACCACCGGTCAAGCCGACAAGGCCACCAGGCCGGAAGGAAAGCAACTACAAAAATCAAAACACTTAGGAAGTTTTTGGAAAAAAATCCTAAGTGTTGTGATAGTACAGGAATGACGGTCAGGCCGACCAAGCCACTAGACCGGGAAGAAAGCAACTAAGTGGATCAAAACACTTAGGAAATTTTTTGGAAAAATTCCTAAGTGTCCTGATAGTAAGGCAAAGATGAATAGGCCAACCAGGCCACCGGACAGGGAGGTTGACCTCATGGACGTAGCGGACACTAGCGGGTGACCCAAGTTATGACCTTGACACTTGAACATTTCAGAATTGAAATAACAAATAGCAAACAAGCATACAAGGAATTGAAAGCCGATCAGGACAGCAAAAATATTTTATTTATATTCCATTCAATACAAAGGTGGGCTCTTCGGCCGTTACATCATTTGGGCAAAAATGAAAACTAACTACAAAGGAGTAGCCGATCAAGCCTCTGGAGCACCTCCATCTGCGGCTGGCTCTTCGGCCTCGTCTGCTCCTTCTTCGGCCTCAGTCTCCTGGCCGGCAGCGGCTGCAGCACTTGTGGCATCGTCCAAAAAATCAAACTCAGTGTAATCCGGCTCGCCAAGGCCGGAGCTTTCAATTGGGGACTCCCGCTCCGACAAGGGAAGCTTTGCCTACTCTTCTGGATCCTTCATCAGCTTCGGCAGCTTCAGGTTCCGTCTAGCCCACCCAGACGTATAGTTCATGGCTTTCAAAGCACGAGAGAGCCGCCGACACAGGAGCCTTTGCATCCGCTCCTGGCATCGGCCGGCGGGGGAGTTCATCCCCCAACTCTCAAGCCTGGCGGCCACCACCCCGTAGCACCAGGGAAGCCTCTCATCGGCCTTCCACCCCTCGGCCAGGAACTTCTCGACGGCCTCGTCAGCAGCCCTCACGACGGCGGCCTCGGCCTCAGCCTTCGCCTTGACGGCCTCCTCGCTCTTGCGCCGCTCGGCCTCCAGGGCCCTTTGGGACTCCTCAAGCTCCCTTTTGCTCTCCTCGAGCTTGGCCAGGGCATCGTCCCTGGCTGCGGCGGCTTCATCGGCCCTGGCCTGCAACGCCCTGGCATCCTCCCGGAGCCGGTCCAGGCAAGCTACCGCCTCGTCGGCCGAGGCGGCCTTCTGCTCCAGCTCCTTCAAGCGAGCTATCTCTCGGTATTGCCTCTTGTGGCTCTCCATAAGCATGAAGGCACTCTGCAGAACAAGGGAAACAAAGGTCAGGTAAATGACTCTACACAGACGACGAGAAAGACAACGCATAAGGAAGGTAACTTACTTGGACGAGGAGGTCCATGCCGCCCTCATAAACATTCACGTCCCCGAGTTTCCTCAGGTAAGCCCGATCCTTGGCCGGCATGGCCTGTGCCAGGACGTCGTGGCCAAGGACGACGTCATCGAAGACACCCCCGCCGACGGGGTATTCTACCATCTTCTGGTAGGTGGCACCGGCAATCTCCTTGTCGGCCCTCTTCGTCTGTGGCTCCTGGACGATAGGTAGTGATGGGGCAGCATCGCCAGCAGCAGTAAGGTCCACGACAGGACCACTATCGTCCACGCTGGGGACAGCCAGAGTACCGGCCTCGGTAGCCGGAGAAGGGGAAGGAGCCCTCTTCGTCTTCTTAGAGACGCTCAGGCCGGCCTCAGTTAACTTTTTCTGGCCGTCAGTGGCCGGCCTCTTCTTCTTTGATGGGGCAGGTTTTGGGGCCGCATCAGCAGTAGCCCCGCTCCCATCGGCCGCGGCATGTCTGGCCGCCTCGGCCGCCTTGGCAGCCAACTCCTCGGCCGCTTTGGCCTTGGCAATAGCCATTATGGAACGACGGTCCATGGCAAAATCTACAAAGGAAAAACACAACAGATTAGTAAGGCAAAGGACAAAAACATAAAGACAGAAAGCCGAAGAGATAATTACCATCGGCCTCAGCAGGAACGCCCAAATCCGGGTCGTCGGCCTCTTCAAAGGTGGTGGTCATCCTCGGCCATAGTTGGAGGTCATCCTCCTTATCGCCATACAGATGATATCTAAAGAAGCCGAGGGCGGTCATTTTATATTCAGTAATGTAATCCTTCACGCTCCTCGGCCCCCCTTCCAGGAAAGCCGCCACCTGAGCGTCCAAGATAGAGCTCTTCGACGGGTCATGGAGATTAAACCTCCCGGTATGGCCGAGAGAGGGGAACTCGGTGCCACTCTCACCAATGGACACAAACACGAACTTGCTCTTCCACCCATGAATGGACGTATGCAAATCCGTGAAGCTCCTCTTCTTCGGCAGCTGTTGAAGAGTAGCATAGGCCGCACAGTTCTTGTGGCTTCCTCGGCCGATCTGGTACAAATTTATGAATAAGGCCGTTATCGGCCTGTAGCCCAGCTCCTCACACCGGAGTAAAAAGCCCACCATCAAGGAATAACTGTTCGGCGTCAGCAAGGCCGAAGGAAGCCCCACCATGTCCAGATACTCAGTGATGAAAGGGTGAAGGGGGAACCTCAACCCCTTAGCAAAACTCATCGGGTATACTCCAAAGTATCCCGGTGGCGGAAGTAGAACATGGTCCGTCGGCCTGGGTGCCCTAACCCGCCCGAACGGCCCCACATACATCTGGGCAACAAGATAGTCGGCCGCACTGCTCTCCGGCTTGATCAGGAATATGTTGGTGAGGTCCAGATAGGAGAGGCCCGGCCCATTCTTCGGCCTCCTCACCCTCTTCGGTTTAGCTGCTCCCTTCACGGCAGACACCGGCCTCGGGCACGGAATGACAGCAGAAGTGGACGCCCCATCCACCACTCGGGACGCACCTACGTCCTCACCCTTTGAAGAGGAGGCGGACTCCTCGTCCTCGCCTTCCTCGTCCACCGGCTCTCCGGATTTGTAGGGACTTAAATGCTCTATCTCCTCTTCGAACTCCTCGAGCACCTCGTAGTCAAGCGACCTCGTGGAGGGCTGGTCGTCGTAGGGGTAGTAGTCTTCGTTCAAACTCTTCATAACTACTACTACGGGCCTAAGGAGACTAACTTAAGATCTAAGGGTGTTCACACGCCTAACACTAGATCAACAACCTAGGAAGCAAAGTATGAAAAGTGAGGAAGATCGCGATGAACACTAACCTTGAACAACGAAGAACACGAAGAACAAGCTTGGGAGTTTATCTCTCTAGAAAATCGGCCAGCACTTCGACAAATTCAGAATGCAAATACGTTTTCTCGTCGGAGGGGGAGGGGTATTTATAGAACCCCCCACCCAACGGTCATTACACGTGGCACCCCCCCAATGGCCACACCAACGGCCACCAATGGGGGGCCACCACGTCACCAACGGGCCAAAATCAATATCAACAGCCCACTGGCAAGACGGACTCTACGGCCTACACACGCTTACCGGCTTTACAAATACCAGCAAGCGCCCACAACGTCCCACTTGCTCGCCAAGATCACGACTGCCAAACAATAAGGAGACGGCAACGGCCAGGAACGTAACGGCCACAAGATCAAAGGACCCAAGAGCCCGCAAGCCATCGGCTCCTCGTCATGACCTTTGATGATAACTCTCTACAAGCGATCTGCGCACAAGGGTTCTCCCACAGGGTTACCTTGGCCAGAAAATCGCCACGAGAGTTGGATTCAGGGGGACTACGGAGAGGCCGCTTCGGCCAGGGACTCAAGCAACTCCTTCACCCCTCACATTCTTCGGCCTGAAGCAGTGGGGGACTGGGGGACTACACCGGCCTCAGCAAAACAAAAAGGAAACACTAGAAAGAACCATGAATGTGACCAAAAAGCATGGCCACACCGTCCATGCAGCACAACGGAGCTTCATCGGCCAAAGGCCCACAACGTCATTACCAACGGCCAACTGGCCACCTAAGGCAAGGGCACTTATCGTCCTCTGCCAACGGTTAACCATGATGGGCTCTTCGGCCAAGAACATGAAAGCCAATCAGTGACGCCCATAAGGAGTGCGCAAACACCCTCATCGGCCACCCAAAGGAAAGGACGACATCGTCCTCAAAGCAAGGTCCAACCTCAGTGGCCTCGTCGGCCCAAACATAAACTTCAACCATCAACGACCAGGAAAGGGAAAGCGTGCCTTCAACGGTCACCATTGAAACAAGACCTTCATCATCCCCAAACGAAGACATCAAGTAAACAACGGCCTCCCTGTCCACAACAAGGAACAGGTAACGGCCAAGGGCAACAAAGCATAGGAATCTACTCTCCTTCACTTCGTCTATGTCTCAGCTTAGAGAGTGGGGGACTCCTGATGGAGTATATGGGTCTGAGCCCCTGGACCCACATACTCGGAAGAACATAAAGCGCAAGACAACAGAGTGGCGCCCTCGTCGGCCAAGACGCCCCCGTCGGCCGAAAAGGGCCAACTCAGATTATGGTCCCGAGCCCAAGGAACCCGGGTGCCCTCTTCGGCCGTGCCCTCGTCGGCCACGCCCTTGTCGGCCACGAAGACCTCCCAGAATCGGATTTTATACTTGTTCATTTATACAGCCCATTAGTGGCTTTGTATTCGGCCCAGTAGCGGTCCAGTTGTAAATGGGCCTCCCAAGCCCAAGGCTTGGGAGCCCAACCCTAATTTTCTCTATAAATACTCCCATTGTGAGTAGTTATGGGGGTGACGAATTCATTCTATTGAAGCATATTATTGCACTTCTCTCTCTAGCTCTCACTTCTCTCTAGATATACTCTATCAGGTATGTTCTTAATCAAGTACTCCCTCCGTCCCCTTTTAAATGTCCCGGAAGAGGGTGACACGAGTTTTAAGAAAAGTAAGTTTGTGTGGTTGATATTAATAGATAAAGTAAGAATAAAGTAAGAATAAAGTAAGAATGATTTTGAGCCACACAAACTTTACCAAATAAGGTATGAGACAATTAAATAGGGACATCCCAATATGGTAAAATGAGACATTTAAAAGGGGACGGAGGGAGTATAGTTTATCCATACCAAAGTTTAGCTCAAACTTCGATCGGGAAGGTCTTCAAATGATTTTTTGAAGTTGACTGCGCCAAATTATACATAGAAAAACGCAATCAACTTCAAAAAATCATTTGAAGGCCTTACCGATTCAATTTTGAGCTGAAGTTTTTTGTGGATATACTAGACTTGATCAAGAACACACCATAAAAATTTCATAAAAAAAATCGACCGGGAACCACCCCGAACGGTGGTGTTCGGATGGAGGATCAGGTCCGAACGTTCGGACCTGATCATTTGTGTGTGTGTGTGTAGGGTATGGATCAAATAAAAACCATTCATATCGTGAAAACTGCAAACCATCCACTTTTTCCACAATGTGATGCACCATTATGTTTCTGTTTTGCACTTTTTCGCATTGACAGAAAACTTTGACTTATTTATGAAAATGTCTCCGCATTTTTTTTATTTAGCATGGTTCGACTGAAGTTCAAAAAGTGCAACAGATCACCTTTAAAGTGCATCACATTCGGATAAAAGTGAACAATTTTTAGTTTTCACGTTAAGAAAGGTTTTTATTTGATCCGAAACACACACACACACACACACACATAAATAGGGGTGCATCTTTACTTTATTTGTATTGCATATTGAAGTTCAAAGTGTTGCATATTATTTGTATTGGATATTGAAGTTCAAAGTGTTGCATATTATTTGTATTGTATATTGAAGTCCACAACGTACATCTCTACATTATTTGTACTGCATATTGAAGTTCAAAGTGTTGCATATTATTGAGTTTTTAGGTTAGTATTTTAAGCATGGTTTTGTATTTGATCTCTTATCTATATATATACACACACACACACATATATATACATATATATATATACACATATATATATACATATATATATATATACATACATATATATATATACATATATATATACATATATACATATATATATATATGTGTGTGTGTGTGTGTGTGTGTGTGTATATATATATATATATATATATATATATATATATATATATATATATAGGGATTGGTTACAATACAAAGGGGTCTTCCCATGAAAAGTAAGAAATGATCTAAGCCCTTGATCACTTCAAAATGAATGGAGTGGATCAAAACTCACGTTAGAAAATACTAAACCCAAATGTGCAATACTTAATACTAATAGTGCATATACGATAAGTAAATGTGCATACTTACTTCATTAAAAATAGTTACAATTCGATTTTTATATTTCTTATTTTATTTCGAAGCGTGATGCACTTTTATTATCTTGTTTTGCACTTTTTCAACACAATGATTCACTTTTACTTTAGCGGATCCAATAAAAGTTGTGCATAATTACCATATTGCCACCGCGTTTTTGCTTTAAAATTTGATCCAATCCTTCCATTTTATCAATTTAAAGGCCTAGATTAGTTCTTATTTTTCACCCAGGGACCACTTTTTATTTGAACCAATCCCTGCATAGAGAGAGTCATTCTCCTGTCCAGCAGGTTTTGGTCCGAACGCCGTCCGAACACCGCCGTTCAAGGCGGTTCCCGGTGGTATGTTCTTCATCAAGTCTAGTTCATCCAAAAAAAAAAAATCAGCTCAAAATTCGATCGGGAAGGCCGTCAAATAATTTTTGGAAGTAAACTGCGCAAAATTATACATAAAAAAACGCAGTCAACTTCCAAAAATTATTAAACAGTCTTCCCGATCGAATTTTGAGCTGAATTTTTTGTGGGTAAACTAGACTTGATGAAGAACACATCATAAAAATTGCATAAAAAAATTCCACCGGGAGCCATCTCAAACGGCGGTGTTCGGACGGCGTCTCAGGTCCAAATGTTCGCACCTGAGAATTTTCCTATATATATATATTGCAAAAAGATTCTTAGTAAAAATACCATCTAGTTGAAAAATGAGTAAGATTATATTTCACCATTAAATCACCATGACCAACTCGATAAGATCTTTTCAACGATAAGAGCTATCTAGAATCTAGATAACCATTAAATCACCATATGGTTTTCGAACTTTGTTTCAGTAGGAAATCTTCCCGTAATATTTCGAAGCCGAAGCATGAAGACGACTTTTAGAACTCAATAAAATCTTTCCAACGAGATAGAACACATTTTCAACAGAACGAATTACACCAAGATATGATCAGATCAAATTCTACATGAGTTCAGAGGGAAATCAGAAATGTATGTGAATTTAAGGTTAATATGCACCTTTTACTTAATGCATTGTAAATGAAGTTGGAACAATAGCTATAGAAGTCAAAATGATCTAAAGTAATAATCAATCTATATGTGTTTGCTCCTAGCATGGTGAACCGGATTGGTAGTTTAATACGATGCTGAAATATTATCACAGAAGAGCTGGCCGAGAATGCGAACCGAAAACCAAAGCTCGCAGAGAACCGATCTGAGGTTTATAGTGTCCTGGACAGTGTAGGTAATGACACGATATTCCGCCTCCGTAGAGGATCTGGACAAAACATGTTGCGTTTTGGACAAACCAGTGGTAGAATGAGAGCTATCCAGACAACCAGTCCAATCAACATCAGAGCATGCCAAAATACATGGGTCGAGCAGATGACTGATTTTAATAGTAGGTGTTTGTTTGGTGATGCAAATCATGTTATGGAAAAATATAACTTGTGCTGATGAAATATCTAACTTAGGTGTATGCAAAATGTAATTTGTTGCAGATGCTCATATGTAACTCGCGCATATAAAGATATAACTCATGCACAAGAAGATGTAACTAGCGCATAAGAAGGTGTAACTCCATACACCATCAAATTAATTCCAAAAATTGTCTATAAACACGACTCACACATATGAAAAATGTAATATAATTTCACGCTTTATGAAATTTAAATCGAATAGAATAAATTTATTTTTAAAAAAACATTAAAATCATATAAAAGAGATAAGAAACATTTTTTTGCAAAGAGATAAGAAATATATTATAGAAAAAGTGTATGGTTATGAAAAACATGTTACAAAAAAGTGTATTAATGTAAAATAAATAAATCCAATAGTAATTTTAGTTGAAAAAAAAACAAAAAAAAACAGTGTCTAATTGTTAAGGCAATATACTTATTTAATGTGAATTAATAAAATTTTGCATTGAATTAGTAAAGTAAAAAAGGTAATTCAATAGGAATTTAATTATTTAAAAATAAAAATAAGTAAAATTACAATCAAATTTTTAGTATTTTAATGAAGAGGAGAAGAACCCAAAGAACCGGTGAGCGTAACTCAACTGGTAGCGAGGGAGTGTCACAAGGGTTAGATCCCGAGTTCGAATCCCGGCAACTGCGATGAGATGTTACTATGCTAAAAAATGCATAAGGCCTCTGCAAGTACCATTCTCTCGACGTACCGTTCTATGGGTGTTGGGGGCTCAGGGAAGGGTGTCATTCTTTATTGAAAAAAGAACCCAAAGAAAAAAAAATAATACTCTCTCCGTCCCGTTGGAATGTTCCCGTTTTCCTTTTTTGGATGTCCCGTTAGAAAGTTCTCATTTCTCTAAATGGAAAGTTATCCTACAACAAAACAGGGTCAACAGTGTAAAATTCCTTAATATGTGTGTAGGTCAAACCGTGAACATTTAATGGGACGGAGGGAGTAATAAGAAGAAATGACATCTACCATATACACTACTCTCCTCCCCTCATCTGTGTAACTACTCCCCCGTCAAATTCTTCGCTGCTGCTCTTCAGCCAGTCCATCAACGTCAGGTGGATTTTTTTGGTTCTAAACAACTTAGCCTTTACATATTTATTCAATTTACTTGTGCACATCAATTAATCAAATTGTTTGCGTTTTACTTGCCAAATCAATCCATTTTCTTAATTTTCTGTTCATCTTCTTCTGGACTTTCGATTCCATCTGCACTGTTTCGGTTAGCGCGCTGCGGCAAGCGCTATTTCATGTTTATATGTTTTTTGTTTTTCCTTTTTCGGCATGAGATTAGTTTAGGGGCATTGATCTCCACAAAATTGTTGACTAATTTTGTGCACTATGGTAGGGTTCAATTTGTCGACCAAAAGACATGGAAATTGATCAAGCAATCAAAGAATGCGATGATCGAAGGCTGAAGACCAAGTATAACAATTCTATTTATGTGATTAAAAGAGCTCTTGCACTATATTCGTAAGTTTCATTTCTTAAGATCTATATGGATGGATTGGCTCTTCTGTTATGTTATGTACTATACTTCTAAAAAGTATCATATACTACACCTTTTTTTGTTGTTGACAAAATATTATACTTATGATCTACACTTTCACTCAGTGACTGAGTTCAGAAATTATTATGTTCACCTATAGCTTTTGATGATATAATGTTTGCAAGTTCTTTTTTTTAACAATCTGAACAGAGTAGAAGAAGTAGCATTGAGCTTCAATGGAGGGAAGGATTCTACTGTATGTTCTTCACAAGCATGTTGTTTTAGTCAAACTCAACACATATTCTACTTATACACACACATGTACATATATATAAAATATTCTTATCATTTCCATGTAGGTTTTGTTTCACCTGCTCAGGGCGGGCTATTACTTGCATGAAAGTGAAAAGTGTCACTCTAACGGGGACATTGGTTATGGTGAAGTACAATTTCCATTACGGACAATATATTTTGAGAGCTCATCCGCCTTTCCAGAAATAAACTCATTTACCTATGAAATTGCTGAAATGTATGTGAGGTTAAGGCTATGTAGCAATTGATATTTTCCATTTCTACTGCTGTGACTAGGATGGATTTGTTGACTATCTCATAACAGATGTAATTCTCTTAACACGATCCTTTCATGTACTAACAGTTACAATTTGCGAATGGATATTATTCGACTTGACTTCAAATCTGGTTTGGAGTCTCTGCTCAAAGCTAACCCAATTAAAGCTATTTTTCTCGGTGTTCGAATTGGTGATCCTACTGCGGTACATTAATTCCTTCTAGATCTATATCTGCTCAGTTATCTTTAGTTTTTCAAGGAAAAGGATAAGATTTATCGGCAAGTTGTGTTGATATACTATGCTGCTTTCTACTGAATCTCCTTTGATTCCTTTCAGGTAGGTCAAGAGCAATTCTCTCCTAGCTCACCTGGCTGGCCATCCTTCATGAGGGTGAACCCAATTTTGGATTGGTCATATAGGTATGCTTTTATATTCCTTATATAAGCTCTCCATGCGTTTAATAGAGATGTCTGAGAAGGGTTCATGTGTATATGAGTGTTGTTTGAGCTATTAATTAAGGAATTTCATAAATGGATAGCTAACCAAAGTTTGCAAAGGAAAATATATTTTGTGAAATATAATTTGCATGTTCTTTTACATTATCTATCTTCTTGTAATGAGCTTTACAATAACACCTATCTCATCTCCATCATAGACCACATCGTCATGATCTTTTCCATCTATGTGGAAATAACCTATCACATGCGATGTTGATGAGTCTGGAATTTCATGTCATTATATTTATTTCTTAAGAGTGTGTAAGAAGGTTACGACACTGAGGACATAAGGCGTAAAACTTGACATTTTTTCATGATTTTTATCTTGTTAACTAATTTTAGAAAGAAATAATTAGCTCCATGAATTTCATGCCACAATGAATTAAGAAGCATAGAAGGCGGGTTAAACAACAAGTGGAGCCAAAGATAAAGCGTGGAGGCTCGAGGGGATCTCCATTAAAGCTTTTCTCAGAAAATGTTGGGAGAAAATGTATGGTGTATTGATAATGACACACATGCGGATAATGTGTGGTTATCAATGAAGTTGACCATTAATAAAATGGTGAAGGAGATACTTGGAAAATCTAAAAGACGTTTGTAACAAAAAAAGACACATATTGGTGGAATGTGAGGTGAACCAAGACATAAGGGATAAGGGTGCTACAAAAAGTTGGGCAAAAGTTGAAGCGATGAGAACATAGAGGAGTACAAGAAGGCTGGAAAAAAAGCAAAGAAAGCCGTTGAGGAAGCAAGAAGGAAATTGAACAAAGCAGGGTGGACGAAATGGAAGATTGCATTAGGATTTCTATGCGATCAAGGTCCTTCGACTGGACTGAAGCCTGAAGGGTAAATTTTATAAAACAACAATTAGGCCTGCATTAATGTATGACGTAGGGTGTTGGACGGTGAAGCAATGTCACATTCAAAAGATGAGTGTGAGTGTGTGACAGACATGCGTATGTTGCGTTAGATGTGTGGACATACTAGAAAAGATCACTTGAGAAATAAGATAATAAGACAAAAGGTGGGAGTAACAACTATTGAAGATAAGATGCGAGAGTCTCGATTAAGGTGGTTTGGTCATGTGCGTACAAGATCGAGTGATGCAAGAGTTGAAAGGTGGGAAGAAGAGGTGGGGAGGAAAGGAAGAGGAAGACCCAAACAGACGTGGATTAGAGGAAACATGAGTGATATGCTTCTTCAGAGAGAGCAAAGTGGAGGGTGAATATTCGCGTGGAGAATTGATATGTTGTCTCTCTTCTCTCTCTCTCTCTCTCGTTTTTTATCTTTGTATCTTCTTTATCTTTCTTGTGTTCTTATGTTATTTTTATCTTTTATCTTTCTTATGTTATTTTATCTTATATGTATCTTTATCTTTATCTTTTATCTGACCTTTTTCTATCTTACCTTGTCTTTTTATTTTTCTTTTCTTTCTTTTCTATTTGGCTTCGATATCACAAATTGATTCATACTAGCCGACCTCAAAATCTTATGGGAATAAGGTTTGGATTGTTGTTGTTGTATGAATTTCATGCCAATAACTGACTAACCCCCCACATAGTGGGGATTAAGGTGTTGATGGCAATGATGATAAGGAACTGTTCTGGAAAATAAGAAAAGTAGTTTTGTGAAATGCTCTATCTTGATTAATAACTTTGTATAACTTCTGTGTGAAACTAAGTTTGCGTCTGGCAATTGTATTAACATGAGTTCAGGTTTGTTAAAAGTTAATCATACTTTCTCTGTTCAATTATTTCTGAAATTGCACAACACATTTCATGTGTGAAAGAATTATTTATTACTATCCATGCTCCACTTGTCCTTATTGGGATAGCCTCCATATTATTGCAACCTGTTTGGATTATTTGAAAGTAATGGGATCTAAGGACGCTTTAAAGCACCTTATCCTCTCTTACAATTTGTTTTTTCCTCGGCTTATTTCAGTACTGTTTTTCCATTTCATAGTTGCTTTCAAGTGTTTTTTATTTTGATTCTTGAGAACTAATATGTGTTCATCCTGATTTGGCAGAGATGTGTGGGCGTTCCTTTTGACTTGCAAAGTTCAATATTGCAGCCTTTATGACCAAGGGTGATTTTTTTTTTCTTCCTCAGATTGGATATGGGGTATTATTGATGTTACTCACACACACATACTTATATATATTCAAAAAGAGGTAAATTTTATTGAAAGATAAAAGAGTACACGCTAGGAGGATATGCAACAGAATGCAAATTAAAACCGATAGGGATAACTAATGGCGTCATATTTTAGGATGCCTAAGAAATGATTACAATGCCTTTGAGATCAATAAAGATTAGTGTTATATCACTATATGTATTCAGCAGCCCTATTGGCTAACGGTTCAACATGAGAGAAGGTAAACTTATTGCAAATTTGCAATTGTAGTATCGCACTATCGCCTAATAAGATTGCAGTTTTTTTAAGAAATCCAGTTTATCATACATTTCACACATACTATATTTGGTAATGTTTTACTTTATTCACACTTTACCAATTCAAAACCAACTCCATAACTCTACTTTTTCTTAAAATCCCCACACCCGCACTACCCCTTCTTGTCCCAAATCCCAATCTTAGGGAGATGGAGGTGGTATATAATTTGGATCATTTGAGAAGAAGGCTTCATTTGAGAAATGAGAATTAATGTAGTGCCTTAGATATGGATCTAATGGCTTAAGTGCCAAAAATACTGAAAAAATGAAGTGAAACATGGTGGCATTTTTGTATTTATGCGATTCTTTTTGTCACCGCAAATAAGTGCAATGTGAAGAGGTAAAAGTGAATCGTGAGACAGTGAAAGTGAAAATTTCATTTTTAAGTGAATTGCACCCTACAAATATACTCCTTCCGTCCCATAAAATTCTTCCCGGTTTGATTTGGATCGGAGTTTAAGAAAGTGAGAATAAAGTGGAAATGTGTGGGTGTGGTTGAGTAAGAAAAAGATAAATGCATGTTAGCCACACAATACTTTCCAAAAAGGGAAATGAGAAGATTTTTTTTGGGTACGGAGGGAGTAAGATTTAAGATGAACCAAAAAGTAGCCCTTAGTGAAATTCTAAGGGATAAAAAAATCAAGAGAAAATAAATGAAAAATGTGGTGGCACAATTATAACCAAGTGCAACTTCTGTCACCAATGAAAACTGAAAAGTGTAAATGCTGATGCTAGAAGTGCAACCGCGCTTTGATAAAAATGCATTTTTTTTGTGTTTGCATTTTCATGTGATGACCAATTTTTACCTGAACGGCTTAACCGGACCCTATGTAGTGAAACCTTCATATATGAATACTTTATACTTCCTCCATCCCAAATTGAAATGCAATTTGTGGTGTTTAAGGTTGACTGACGATAAATTTAAATCATCAATGCAAATAATTAGATCAGTTTTAATAATTAAAATTTACATATTCGTAAATTACATTGAAAATTCTATATAGACGCAAAATCCAATTTAGTATACAATAAAAAAATTATATTCCAAATAAGTAAAAAAAGAAAAACTGTGTTCATCAAGAAAAATCGACTTTGCAAATCATTTTGGGACGGAGGTAGTATAACAACAACCAGTATTTTGTTACACCATAAAATATTTTGATCCCAACTCCCATCTGAGTAATTTGTTGTGCATGTATCTGTGGAGCTATAAAGCTATAAATGTTACTAAGATAACACCATTTTTAATCATGAATTGACTAATTGTTAGATAAAAGTCTAAAGGTGAAAAATTAAGCTTCTAGTGTCTATCTTCGCTCAAATTGAAGATCCAATAGTTAAAATTAACAATTAATGCTATAACAACAACAATAACATCCAAGCCTTAGCCCCATAAGAATTTGTTGTCAGCTAACATGAATCAGCACATGAAATCGGAGCTAAAGAGCCCCCATTCACAAATTATGAAAGGTTAGGTTAGGTCTGCTTATATGGAAGAGGTTTACTTTGTTCCGCCATATAGATTGGAATCTGAAGCGATAAGAACGAAAGGTTTGGTGCGGCCACTGCTACAACTTCGAGCACTTCAAAAGGCCTAGGCGCTACTAAAAGCCTTTTTCAGCAAGCAAAAAAAGCTCCAAACAAAATGAGAAAAAGGGTCTGGTAAATAGCAGACTATTGGCTTATATAAGCCATTGAACTTACTTGAATGACTTACATAAGAAAGATAAAAAGATATGGTAAGATAAAAAAGATAAAATAAAAAGATAAGGTAAGATATTTAAGATAATATAAAGATACAACAACTAGCAAACCTTATTCCCAAAAGATTTTGGGGTCGGCTAACATGAATCGATCCATGATACGGAGCCAAAAAGAAAAGGAAAATAAGAAAAATAAAAAGATAAAGTATGATAAAAAGAATAAGTTAAGGATAAAGATAAATACGTAGTATAAGATAAAAGAACATAAGAAAGATAAAAGATAAAAATAACATAAGCATATAGGAAAGATAAAAAAGATAAAAAGTTAAAAGAAAAAGAGATAAAAGATAAAAAAAGAGATTAAAGATATCAATCCTCCACATGAATATGCATCCTCCACTTTGTTCTCTCCAAAGTCATACTCTCATCCAGTCCAAGTAGAAGTATATCGATTTTGATTCTTCTAATCCATGTCTATTTGAGTCTTCCTCTTCATCTCCTTCCTGCCTCTTCTCCTCTCCTCTCATTTAAATGGTGCATCACTTGGTTTTCTATGCACATGACTGAACCACCACAATCAAGACTCTCACATCTTATGTTCAATTGGTGCTACTCCCACCTTTTGTATGATTGTTTCATTCCTCAAGCGGTCTTTTCTAGTATGCCCACACATCCAATGTATTATGCGTATCTTAGGCACAATTATCTTTTGAATGTGACGATGTTTCATTGTTCAACCTATACCATACAATAATGCAAACGTAATTCTTGTCATATACATCGATCACATAGAAATTCAGACACACTCTTCCATTTCATCCACTCTGTTTTGGTTCTATGGGATACATCTCCATCTATTGGCCGAAAAATGGAGGCCTTTGAATTTTTAGTTGGCCAAAGGCAGATTGTGCTCGATGGGATTGACCCGTCTGATTCGAGCAACCCTCATATGTGTGTGTATTGTGTATGTGTCTATACACACTCAAACATGCATCAAATTCGAATCACGCTTTCTTAAATCTATCATGAAATTTTGAACATTCTATTACACTTTTTATTGCAGTTATACTTCTATTGGGAGCATCCATGACACTGTACCCAACGAATTGCTCTGTGTCCACCATTCTGAAAATAATGGAGAAAATTTCAGACCTGCATATCAACTCCAAGATGGAAGGTTGGAAAGAGCTGGACGAGTGAAGAAGTATTCTTCTCCAGTATCTAAAAAGTTTCCCTCCCTTAGCAATGGTTTGGAAAGTGAAGATCTGTGCAAGAAAGTCATGCTAACCTCCTCAGTAATTGCTGTTGGTGATGAGATTTTGTAAGTCAATCTTACCATACTTAGCAAGTCAGCCCTCATATTGCATAATCATTCTCATAGATTCTTTTATATAATTTGTTTGTTCCTATACCATAACTATTGGATGTTATACCACTATTTGGCTTAATAAAGTATTGGTTTGACTTCTAAGTTTTATGTGGGTACAAGGAGTTCTCAAAGATTTCAAAGTGTCATTCTTTTCTCATTAATTTTCCTAGTTGGATGTTTATCAGGGTTAGAGAGGTTTTAAAAAGAATGATCTCTATATAGTATTAGACTATATGGTTTGCCACACTAGTAAATAGTAATATACTCCCTCTGTTTAGTTTTTGCTCCACTTTTTCCTGTGAAAGTTTTTTATTTAGTTATTTGCATCTTTCCTGTTTGGGAATTACAAATGTATCAAAAGACGCAAGTATCTTTGCGTTTTCTTCTCTTTCCCACTTTTCCTATTTCATACGTAATATTTTATTTCCTATTTTTCAACTTCTTTGTCACAACTCCTACAATATTGTTCTTAAATTTTCTGAAGGGCCTAAGAGCAAGTAAATATAAAAGGAGGGAGCATTTCTCTTTTAATGAAGGCATGCATTAAAAATCATTTGTCTTTGGTGCCTCGGAGAAATTGAATTTACAATACTATTTAAGACAGCTTACTTATTCTAAATATTTTTCTTGGCTCCATAGCTCAGATTTGGCACTGTTGAGGACAAGTTGGGCTTGTCACTATGCAGAAAGCTCCATTCAATTGGTTGGACTGTCTCTCATCTTTCTGTAACTCGAAATGATGTAAGTAGGTTGTATGAGTATCCTGTAACATTTTTTTTGTTGGTTATACTACCTCCGTCCAAAGAAAATTTTTCCACTTTGAATTGACACGCTTATTATTAAAGTGAAATTGTATGATTGTGGTTCGTGTATAAAAAGGAGGAAGAATGTTAACAGACAAACCATTCCTTAAAAGTTAAAAGGTAACAAGAATAAAATTATACTTGTGGCTGATTGTGTAGAATCTTCTTTTTTTTAGATAATAAATACTTGAAATTCGGTACCTCTTATTAGTTTTGGTTCTTGACTAATTTTCAAGCCTATTGTTAAAAGTATTTGTCCCACACCGGAATGCTATTAAATAATAAACTCTATATAACACTTTGGGTTACTCCTCCTATCAGGTTGACCTTTTAGGATGAAGCTCCGGATCTTAACATGGTATCAAAGCTAAGTCCGATTGTGGTTAACTACTTGTTTAGCAACCATGATTAAGAGTAGCTTGTTAAGGGTTTGTTTGGTCCATTTATACACCCCGATATTATCCAGCCCGAACCTGAGGGGGCGTGTTAAAAGTATTTGTCCCACACCGGAATGCTATACAACAATAAAATACAATATAAGGCTTTAAACTTCTCCTCCTATGACCTATCAGGTTGACTTTTTAGGATGGAATCCCAGATCTTAACACCTATGTTGCACATCCGTTAATAATGTACAAGAGTCAAGTTAAAACATTTAGCGTTACATTTAACTTCATAATCTTTTGAAAAAAGAATCACCATTTGGTATAATGGCTAGTATATTTTTTCATATATGGAACAACTAATATTTTATTTTCCTAGACATTAAATATACCTATCTACTCAAACCTATTTTCCATTTTTCTAAACACGGAACACAGAATATGACTTTAAATCTCGAATTAAGTAATTAACTTATCTTTAAATAGTGACATAGTGACATGACACGCTCAAGTGACACACTTTTTACTCCCTTCTCCTTCATAAACTTCTTCCTCTATATATATGTGTGTATTGTTGAATTTTTTCATTCTAAATGCAGGTAGATTCTGTTGCTGAGGAAGTGGAGAGGCGAAATTCTACAAATGACATGGTCCCTTTATATTTTCTTCTCTTATTATATTCGGGTTGTTGTTTCAGGTTATTTTGTTGTGATAGGAACCAGGCAGATTAGTATAATAATAATATAATTATATTAAATAATTGTGATAGTGTATAAGAGGGTTCCGGGCCAGGTACTAGTTAGCTTTGGCCGGCCCATAAGGAATAGGGAAAAGAATATAAGTAGGAGATGGGAATAGAATAAAGGTAGGCAGAAATTGGGTAGTTGGTTGGGAGAGGGGGACGCGCTCGAATCAGTCCTGTCACTTTTCTGTTTTCCCTGATTTTCTGCCATTGTTATTCTCAGAAGTTCAGCATTAATATACTGTTTTACTGTTATTTTGAGGGAGTCCTATCATTGCACAATCAACAATCAAATCAACTTCTGAAAAAACAGCGTCAGAGGTGAGGACAGTTCGCCTATGTTAGAATTCTGCAAGCCAGGTTTCATCATCGTCGCTTGACGATTCTTCCAGTCCTCATTTCTCCTCACTCGCCTTATCCCACAGTTTGCCGTCGCTTCTCGTTCCACACCTATCGTCATCGCAAGAGGCTTCTACCAGTTCGCAGATGGCCTCTCAAGCTGCATCTCACAGTGCGCTAACTTCATCACCAGCGGATTCTCACACTTCGCAAGCTTCACTGTTCCGTTTGAAGTCCATTAATAAGCGGCGACCTCCCTCTGAAGATACGTTCGTCGATGGTGACGAAAGACAAGAGGAGAAATTTTCTGTGGTGACTCAACCCTGGACTGTCTTGGAATACGAACCTGCTGATTATAAAATTGCCGGTTCAAATACTTCTACTGAATTGGAGAACCAGGTGGTTTCTGAAAACTTTATAGGTACGGAATATTCAACTGTGCATACTGGTATGAGAGGTCCGGACACTGTTGAGCTTCCGGTGGACAGCACTCAAGGTTCTGATATACGTGCAACTAGATTTGCAAAACCTGTTCAGAAGGAAATCTTTATTGTCACTGGACAAGCAAATGCATCTCAAGCTACTTCGTATATGATTTCTATAAATGGAATTAATAGCAAAGCGAGAGATGCAGACTATCCAAATTGGGACAACTCAAATTCCTCCTTTGTTGTGTATGATGGACATGGTGAATTGGTTGGGTATGGTGTGTTGGTTGTTGATCTGCTAGCTGCTGTTCATGAAGCTTCAGAAAGAACTGCGATACCTTTGCATCCAACGTAATAGCTACTACGGCATTTAGGAAGCCATTGAAGGAATGGATGGATGTGAGCAAGGAGGGTTTACAAGCAGGTCCAGTTGTGAAGGATGCTCTTAGAAGGCTTTGGTCAAAGAAGGAAATATATTGGACCACTAATTGTTGTGCTCCCGGGATGATTGATTGGAAGAAACCTAGAAATATTTGTGAACTAAGAGGAGCGCTAGCTACCCGAGTGCCTATTCTCACTCCACCCCGGGTGGGTGAAGCAACAATATCCATATTGTACAACATGGGGGTTGCACTCTCAGACGTATATGATGCTGGGGATGATGGTTTGTTACTGGCAAGCTGGCTCGGAAGTGCAAAACGCCTAGCTGCAAATCTCAACGAGATGAAACAGTATGAATGGAAGGATAGGACATGAGTGACAATGGGGTTTGAATGTGTGATACTACTGAGTACATTCAAAGCAAGTTGCAAGACTATGCTAATAAGTTTTGGAGTGGACTATGGGAGAGTTACTATTATGCAATTATAGATGGACTTGCCGGTGAGAATGACTATGACTTTGTACGGGTTGCTGCACTTGGGGATGGCCAGGTTTTAGTAAGATGAGAGTGCGGGTACTTTAAAAATTAATCCCAATAGGAATTTCTCTAGAGTTTGCACTCGGAGGGGCAGAAGGGTAAATAATTAATAAAAGGGGAATGGCCAGAGGGGTAAATAATTAATAAAAGGGGGAATGACCTAAATAAATGTGGAAGCTGAACAGGTTAATAAAAGGGGGAATGGCCAGAGGAGAATGTCCTTGCCAATGCTCCTTGCTCCTTGCTGTGGAAGAAGAGTTGATGAAGGTTCCAATCATGAAGCTCAGGATTCAGAAATCAGGGAGGTACTGGGAAGGGAGAGGTGCAAGGATGAAGCTGTTGGTCAGGGTTGTTTCCTATCACCCACCTTGGGGACAGGTGAATTTTAAAGGGGAGGTAATGATGAGAGTGCGGGTACTTTAAAAATTAATCCCAATAGGAATTTCTCTAGAGTTTGCACTCGGAGGGGCAGAAGGGTAAATAATTAATAAAAGGGGGAATGGCCAGAGGGGTAAATAATTAATAAAAGGGTGAATGACCTAAATAAATGTGGAAGCTGAACAGGTTGAGCTGGAGACAGGAAATAAAAGGATGGTCTAAATAAATGTGGAAGCTGGACAGGCTGGAGAAAGGAAATAAAAGGCAAACAGATGAGGCAGGACTCAGGAATTTGGATAGATGGTTGGGAGAGAGGGGCCCTCTCGAATGGCTTCCAGATTGTAATTTTCTTTTCTGCAAGTCATCTTTCTCGTCTCCTAATTGTTTTGAGACTTTTCATACTTGGAATTCAGATTTCCAATAATAATTCTGTTAACTTTGTGCTGGAGTTTCCAGTTCTTATCATACTGCAACTTATGGATATATACCATTTCAAACGTCACTATGCTCATCTTAGTCTTTTGCAATAAGCAAGATGAATGGGCAAAAGAGTGCTATAATTGGCTTCACAAGGTGAACTATTACTGGCAAAGTGGTATACATGTAGCAAAAAGGGGTATGGGCTGCAAGTTCTTGAAGATGTATCTGAAGGGTGCTTTATCATTGCATACGTTGGAGAGATGCTTGATGTGCTTGCGTATGAGGCACGGCCAAAGGAATATATAATGAAGGGTCAAGCAATTTTGCTTTATGACACTCAATGGTAGTGAGGTAATTGATGCATGTGCTAAAGGGGAACCACTGCTGTGATCCTAACGGCCGTACAGAAAAGTGGATGGTAAATGGAGAAGTTTGCATAAGGCTTGTTGCAGACATTGAGTTGAGTAACATCAAATCTGCATCTAGCACATTGATAGTTTCAGAAGAGAGAATCATGAAGAGTTTCAAGAAGACAAGGAAACATTTATCGATATTGAGTGCTTGAAGGCTGCCGAAAAGAATGAAACTTCACTAAACAGATCCTCTGCCGCAGAAACATCGGAAATTTTTAAGGATCAAGTACTGAATCTCCTGGTTAACAAATCAATGAGGTACTGGGAAGGGAGAGGCGCAAGGATGAAGACGATGGTCAGGGCTGTTTGCTATCACACTCCTTGAGGACAAGGTGGTTGTTTAAGGGGGGAGATATGATAGGAACCGGGCAGATTAGTATAATAATAGGATTATATTAAATAATTGTGATAGTGTATAAGAAGGTTCTGGGCCAGGTAATAGTTAGCTGTGGACCGGCCCATAAGGAATAAGGAAAAGAATATAAATAGGAGATGGGAGTAGAATAAAGGAGGCAGAAATTGGGTGGTTGCTTGGGAGAGGGGGACACTCTCGAATCAGTCCCGTTGCTTTTCTGTTTTCCCTGGTTTTCTGCCATTGTTATTCTCAGAAGTTCAGCATTGATATACTGTTTTACTGTTATTTTGAGGGAGTCCTATCATGTTATCCCAACCTCATTTCGTTTTTGCTTCGTGGACAATGCAGGTGTTTATCTATGGAGGGGTTGGGCCCTTGCCTTCAGATGTTACTGTGGCAGGAGTTGCAAAAGCCTTTGGTGTCCGTTTGGTGTGCAATATTTTTTTAACATTATTTCTTGGTTATATTCTTGAAATGATCTTATCTTTTCTAGAGCTTGTATTAAATGCTATCTAGGTTCTTAGCAAATTAAGTGTTGTATTACTCTTGGTTGTAGGCCCCTGATGAAGAATTTGAAGAATATCTGAGGCATATGATTGGTGAAAAATGCACTGGGGATAAGAATGAGGTTGCATCATATGTAAATATGAAATGACTTTCATTTCTATTCAATGTTTCCGTCATGTCTACTTCAGATCTTTTGTTGAAAACTGAACTTACAAATACTATGAGCCTGTTTGTGAGGTTAAATCTGCTCAAATGGCTGAATAATCTGAATTACAGTATAACTTCTATATACGATCATCATTAGGACCCAACAATTTCTTTTGTAATTGAGAGGTTATAACTGAATAGAGGTATACACACAAAAAATCTAAATGAGGGCCTAAATATTTGATAATCATAAAGAGGTTATACTTATATATAGTTTTCCTATATTGAGGTTTTAATTTATCCCTAATGCATCAGAAATATTCTTGATGAGTGTAAAAAATAGTACGAAGTATATAAAGGATGATAGAAGTAACACATCCTAATAAGTTAGTGTTTTGGAGAAAATATGATTGATTTGGTTGATAAGGCAGACAAGAAAAAATGAGTGCTACTAAAAGGGCACTATTCTTGCAGGCATAAATATATTGACATACATTGTAATTTAGGAATACATGCTTATGGAAGAAGATATATAAAACTTATGAGATAGGCCCAGTGACATACAATTTGGTCGTGTTTAAAGCTGGTGATGTGAGAATCTTTGAGTTTGTGTAATATTTCTTTCTTTCGTATTTCCTATTCCAGATGGCACAATTACCTGAGGGTATTACAGAATTGCTGCATCATGAAGAGCTGGAGGTGCCATTGGTAAGTTGGCCTGCATCTGATGTCCTATTCAATACCATAACATCAAATTATTATGATCTTCTGATATTGATGTTTAGTACTATGTTTGTTTGGTTGCATGTAATACTTCTTTTTTGTTTTCATTCGCCCATATTGACTACTTTTTAGTACGAATGACTTGGAGAACTAGCTACATTGATTGTAAGGTTATCTTAGGTCAGAATGCTGTCACTCAACATAGGATGCTTGTGCTTGATTTTCAAGGTAAAAAGAGGAGGTGGGTCAAGGTACAAGGGGATCCAAAATAAAGTGGTGGAAGCTTGAGAGAAATCTCCAACAAAGTTTTACACACAAAATGTTTGAGGAAGATGTATGGGCTATTGATAATCACACACATGTGTATGATGTGTGGTTATCAATGGAGTCCACCATTAACAAAGTAGTGAAGGAGATACTCGGAGAATCTAAAGGATGTCTGCCACCAACAAAAAAGGACACATCTTGGTGGAATGATGAGGTGAAACAAGTAATAAGGATCAAAAGGGAATGCTATAAGAAATTGGGTAAAAGTTGGAACGACGAGAACATAGATAAGTACAAGAAGGCTAGAAAAAGAGCAAAGAAAGTTGTGAAGGAAGCCAGAGGAAAAGTGAACAAGCAATTGTATGTAAAATTGGACTCTAAGAAAGGAGAAAAAGATATTTACAGACTTGCTCGCCTTCGTGACCGTAGGACTCAAAATATCGAAAAAATTAAGTGTGTGAAGAATGTCGATCAAAGGGTACTAATGGAGGACGAGGAAATAAGAGAGAGGTGGAGGTCATACTTAGATACCTTGTTCAACGGGAATAAAATGCAAAGTATTGATGATCTTACTATACTAGAGTGTATGGTAAATCGGGACTTCGTGAGAAGGATTCAAACAGAAGTTAAAGAGACTATGAGAAAAATGGGGTGGAAGAAAGCAGTGGGCCCATATGACATACCGATCGAGACTTGGAGAAGTTTGGCAGAGAAAGGCATTGAGTAGCTAACACATTTCTTCATCATGATTTGGAGAAACAACAAAATGCCAGTTAATTGGCGGAAGAGTACTCTCATTCCCCTATTTAAAAATAAGGGTGATGTACAAGAATGTGCCAACTATCGAGGAATTAAGCTTATGAGTCACACCATGAAACTGTGGGAGCGAGTGGTTGAGCAAAGACTTCGAAAAAGTGTGAAAATTTCGGAGAACCAGTTTGGTTTTATGCCAGGACGCTCAACAACTGAGGTCATTCACCTTCTTAGATAGGTTATGGAGAAGTATAGAGACACTAAAAAGGATCTGCATTTGTTGTTCATTGACTTAGAAAAGGCATATGATAGGGTACCTCGAGAAATCCTTTGGTGGGCCTTAACTAGAAAAGGCATATCACGTAAGTATATCAGTATCATCATGGATATGTATGATGCTTGTACTACAAGTGTTCGCACTAGTGTAAAGAGGATCGCAGAGTTCCCTATTACAATCGGAGTGCACTAAGGATCTGCTATGAGTCCTTTCTTATTTGCTATAGTCATGGATGAACTTACGAAGTCAATTCAAGAAGATATACTGTGGTGCATGATGTTTGTCGATATTGTATTGATTGATGAGACGCAACCGGTGTGAAAGCAAAGGTGGAAGTATGATGATAATCTATAATGCACGGAAACGTCGGGGGGAGAGTTTCCCCGTATCAGAAACGTACGCACGTTTCCAAACGTGAGAAACGGCGAAAACACGTTTCTAGGCCGTTTTTTAATTTTGGGAAAGTTGGAATCACGTTTCCCATGGAAAACAGAGTTTCGTAAATTTAGAGTATAGTAGGATTAAACCTCTCGTCTTCTTCTGCACTTCGTCTGCTTTAGCATCGTGGTGAGCAGGTCATCATCTTCAGTAATTTACGGTAACTCCCAAACTCTTAAATTGTTTCCCTTCTTCTGCGAACTGGTCTATAGCTTTACCTTTGCTCTTCTCTGTTTCTCGGTCGGTATTAGAACACAGCTGTATAGTACTCCGTATATTGGGTAACGTAAAGGCTGAGCTTGTAAATATTTGCTTCATAAATTAGTACATAGCCCATATCCCTATATTTAATTGTAAATGTATGATAGTGGGTGTAGATTGCCAACTAAGTGCGTGTAGATTAAAAACCCGTAGCCCATAGCCCTATTATTGATGTGTTTTTTGTTTTGTTATGAACTTGTGGATTGATATTTGAATAATTTTACAGTTCAATATGGTGAGTTAATATTACTATCTATGGCTATAAAAGTATATATATATATATACACATATATAATATTTATAAAACAGCCGCTATATTTTTTATATTTACGCGTTTCCCCCACGTTTCGTTTCCTATATTTTTAGAAAATGGCATTTCCGACGTTTCTCGTTTCCCGTTTCTGTGCTACTTAGATGATAAACATTGGAGACCAAGAGTTTCAGACTGGGCCGAAGCAAGGCTGTGTATATGGAGTGCTTGTTTGGTGGAGGTAGAAGTCGTAACAACAGTGAGATTACTCTTGATGGTAAGGAGATACCGGTGTGTGATATTTTCCGTTACTTGGGCTCCATAACTCAGAAGGATGGTGAATTAGATGAAGATGTATGCCACAGAATCACAAGTGGGTGGATGAAATGGAAGAGTGCATTAGGATTTTTATGCGATCGAGGTAAGCGGCTAGACTGCAAGGTAAATATTATCGAACATCAATTAGGCTTGCATTAATGTATGGCGTGGAGTGTTGGGCGGTGAAGCAATGCCACATTCAAAAGATGAGTGTGGCAGAGATGTGTATGTTGCGTTGGATATGTGGACATTCCAGAAAAGACCGCTTGAGGAATGAGATAATCAGACAAAAGGTGTGAGTAGCACTTATAGAAGCTAAGATGCAGGAGTCTCGTTTGCTGTGGTTTGGGCATGTGCGTAGAAGACCGAGTGATGCACCTGTTAGACGACTTGAGGGGTGGAGAGAAGATGCAGAAAAGAGATGGAGGGGAAGACCCAAACAGACCTGGATTAGAGGAATCGGAACTAATATGCGTCTTCTTGGGTTGGATGAGAGTATGGTTTGGAGAGCAAAGTAGAGGATGCACATCCGTGTGGACGATTGATATCTTTTCTACCTTTCCTCTCTTCTCTTTTATCGTTTATCTTATGTATCTTTTTATATTTTAATGTTATTTTTATCTTCTAGCTTTTTTATGCTCTTTTATCTTTCTATCTTTTATCTTTTTTATATTCTTATGTTATTGTTATCTTATATTTATTTATCTTTATTTTATCCGTTTTATCTTACTTTTTTGCCCTTCTTGTGTGTCTTTTCTGTTTGGCATCGATATCATAGATCGTCTCATGTTAGCCGACCTTGAATTCTTTTGAGATTAATTAAGGCATGGAAGTTGTTGTTGTTGTAGTAGTAGTTAGAATAAAGCTTAAATATGTATTTTGCAGTTGTATCTATGCATTTGGATAAGCTTCTTAGAGTAGTATAAATAGATATTCTAGCCATTTGTTTAGCTATTTCTTTGACTCATTTGGAAGATGAGAAACAATTTGTTGCTTCTTAACATTGAAACTTTTTTTGAGACTTGTTTAAGAATTAGGAAGGTAGATCTTTTGTTAGATCTCTCATGGTGAGATGATCATGAGATGATTTGTGTGTGTTTAAAGCAATACTTCCTCCGCTCTTTTTTAGTTGCAATATTTCAATTTTCACGTTTGCCAACGCACAAGTTTGACCATTAATATATTTCATTCCTTATCAGTAAAAAATAAAAAATTCAGATTTTTAAAATTTAAAATGAAAGGAATCTGAATGGAGCATACCCGTGCACAGATTTTTGGACATTTTAAATACAGCAACCCAGAATGGACATTTTAATCCGGAATTTTAAAGAGCTTTCTCTCTTTATTTCATGTATGTCTTGTCACAAAAGCTGAGCAAAATTAAGCATACCCATGTGTAAAAGATGGATAGACTTCTATGCAGTTTTGTCTTTTTATTGCATGTATGTCTTGTCGTAAAAGATGGGCAAAGTGAATGATGTTTCCTTCCGGGTAACAATTCTGGTTCTAATAATGTCAACTGATGTCATTGACTTGTGCAGATCAAGTGCCATAATGTGATCATTCTCACTGCATCAAATGTTGCTGAACTAGAGAAGCAATGGGAATGTTTAATTAAATTGACAAAATCTCAAGGACTCCTTGCGTCAGCTGAACCATTTTTTTCAAAGTGCTTTAAAACAAATCTTTTCGACGTAAGTTAGCATGAAAATCTCGTTTTACACGTATATGTTATTAATACCAATGATTGGTCTTATTGTGTGTGGTTATCCAATTTTTCCTTTTTTCTAGTTAAATAAACATACAAAATGGTTACACCATCATCCCCATTACAGACTAGTTTCATGCGGAAATGCTTTGAGTTCTCTTTAGCTGTATCATATTTACAGTAGCTGCCGGCCGATGGCTGATAAGTTAATTAGGAGCTTATAGAGCATCACATAGCCAGCAGATAGCTGCTAAATTAGTAAGGAGCTTATAGCGCCAAAGCTAGTTGGTTTTAATTTTAGATAATTGGCTGCTTAGGAATACAAAATGACATGCAACGTAAGCTCATACGGAGTATTAATTTTAGCTTAAGAAAGTGGAGCTGATGATACATGAAAAGCTCGTGAAGCTGATATGTAAAGCTACTTTAATATCTTATAAAATCAGCTCAATCTTATCAAATAAATTCTGCCAACCAAACAGAGCTTATCGAAAAGTTAGCGTGGTGTGCCAAGTAGACCCTCATAGTCTTTATAATATAAACTAAATGGCTTGGCAAGTTGTACTCTGACCAGCAAATTTTAACATACACTATAATGCAGATGGAAGTCGCTCAACCTCTATCAAAGCTGTGTCTTCAATTCCCAGACATTTATATTGGTAAGGGTGTTTTTACATCGTCAAATGAAAAGTGTATGCTCTATATAATCTCTATGAAAAACAATTAAAACAAAATCCATGATTTAGTTGATTCATTCTTGCATGGACAATTCAGGCGGCTATCGAGAATCAAGACAAGGCCACCTTGTGATTAGATTTGAAGGGAAGGCAAGTATTGTGTCATGTTCGATTTTGGGCCTTTTATATATAATTTCCCAAACCCCAAACCCATTTTAAACTTATGAACTTGGTTTTTTGCCACTTTGCCCCACTGATTTCCTAGACCCCCAAATGGAGTTATGCTACATGAGTACATGTTATGGTAAACTTAGCCTTGGTCTGGTTGGAGGATTTTGGAGGGGGGAGGAAAGTGAAGCAGTTAGTTGGGTACTTGGGTGTGCTTGGTTTGGTGAGTTAGAGGGGCATGAAAGTGAAGTGTAGAATCATCCAAAATCCTCACAAGTCACGTCCCCAATCTGGGAGATTTTTGGCAGAGTTATTTTTTTTTAAACTTCTCTCTTTTTGTAGCACAATTGTTCTACATTATTGTTATTAGCCTAATAAATATTTTCAAACTGAACAAAAGTTATCATGCAAATGCTATAATTTCACACATAGTTTTTCAATAATAGTTTTCAGACTCATTTGAACCAAACATAATTCGGAGTAATTGTTTAAGCACCTTCACCTCATTCCCTTCCCTATGTTCTTTCCATTCCCCTTATGAACCAAACTAGGGCTTCTAAGGCTCACTGAGCCTCCCCTCTCCCCCTTTTTTACTCCGGTCCTTCTTTGTCTTGCATTGATCATGTTCCTCCTCCACGTTTCTAAGAATTTTGAAAGGCAGCAAACAAATAAAACATGATATGATTTAAATAAGATGCAAAAAAGGCGCAGTAGGCTTTATTAGATGTTCCTCCTCCACATTCATACAAGTCATGTTCAGGGGCCTAAAAGCGTGTTTTATTAGTTTATAATTGGAATTCTAGATTAATGAGGTCTGGCACAACTGCAGGATCGAATGCGAATAGAAGCTGCTGCCCAAGAATTGTGCCAGAATTTCCGAGCAGGTGCATTCTCCAGCATAAACTGAGTCGGGGTTTTTAAAATCAGGTCTCTCCTGTCAACCGTCTCACAGCTTTCTGAAATCAGAAGGGGAGAGGGAAAATAGAGAAAACGTCAAACATGAAGATTAGTATGATACTACAGATGTAACTTCGTTGCAAACTGAAAGAGGTCAAAAATATTGTTTCCCGGCTAGAACTACTTACAGCTAATAGAATAACCTATATATGTGGTCAATCTTACCTTGAAACACATGGTGCCAAAATTATAAATATGTGCAACTAGGGTTGCAAACGAATCGAATCGAACCAAATACATGACAATATTATTCGCATTCGTATAGTTATTGAACATTTGTATTCATATTCGTTTAATATTCGAATCTTATTTATATTAGAATCTTATTTGAATTTGAAAAACATTAAAGTTAAATTTTCAAAATAATAAAAAATTGTAATACTTCCTCCGTCTCTTTTTAGTTGCAACAGTCAACATTTTACGTTTGCCAACGCACAACTTTGACCGTCATTATATTTAATTTTGTATTAGTAAAAATAAAATAAAATTCAGATTATAAAACTTAGTAATGAGACGAATTTAACAACATTTTTCAAAAATAATAATTCACATACATTAATAAATAAAATGTAGTCAAAGTAAAGTACATGAATAGTGTATATATTTCAATGTTGCAATTAATGAGATACGGAGGATAGTATATAGTGTGCCCCCTCCAAGGCTCCAACTCATTTTCATACTCCGGGTATTACATATTTCATAACCAACAAAATATGTCTACATGTCACTTCAAATTCAACATCAATATAAATAAATCAATGGAGAATTATAACTTTAAAATAAGCTATGTTGACCTGGAAAAGTAAGAACATTCAAATTAAAATATGCATTATATCTACTGGGTTTTTACATAAATTTTATGTTATTAACATCTTTACATTGAAATATATATATATATATATATATATATATATATATATATATATATATATATAAAGTGTAGTATATATCATATGAATATAAATAAATAAATAAGTAAATAAATAAATAAATAGGTAAATAAATAAATAAATAAATATTCCTATATAATTTGAATATAATTGAATTGAAGATCATAGTATTTGTATTTGTATTCGAAAACTTTTCAAATAAAAAATATATTTATATTCATATCTGTATTCCATTTATTTGAATTGGACTAAACATTTTAAATTTGAATCCCGAATTGAATCAAAATTATTCGATTCGTTCACAATCCTATGTGGAACCTAACCACAAAAGTTGATACAAAGTGTATCGTTATAATTAAGATTCTAATTGAGTGAGTCAACCTTGAGTCTGGCTTAGATCGAACCGGCTTGATAAAAAAACACCAAGTTTGAGTTTCGGTCAAGTCCAAAAATTTAGGATTTTGTGCGATCTGAGTTTGAGTTTAATCTATTCTAAAAAATGATACTTTTAAACATGTAGTTTGATTTACTTTGCGTTTAGACATATATGTGCAATCATCAATAATGTTTATACATAAAAACATTGTTTTAAAATTCTGTCTTATTATCTTTTAGATAATAGGACTCTCTTTGCCGTCTATCAGTCTATAATTTATTTAAAACTAAGAAATTAAATTCAATTAGTCATACAACCATACTTAAACCTACTTGAATGCCTAAAGCATTAAGTAATATATGAATCTCTATTTTCTAGTATATTTTTAGTAGAAGAAAAATTGAATCTTTATGCATGCAATTAGGGGTGGACTCGGGCCGGGTAAACCGGATTGGAACCGGCCCGCTACAGTAATGAACCGGCCCGAACCGGCCCGAAGGGTCCGGGCCGGGTGCTATATACCAGAACCGCCTATTTTTGGGGCGGGTTTCGGGTCTCCAGAAAACGAACCGGTCCGACTGGGCCAGGCCTGGTTCGGGCCATTTTTTTGTGTTTTTCAATTTTTTTGAGAGGTAAATGGGTTGGGTTGGGTGTTTTGGACGGGTTCGGGGGGGGGGGGGGAGTAATTAAAAAATCAAAAAACAAAAATTATGTAACCGAGCTGACCCGGACCCGATAGCTACCCGGGCCGGTTCCGGGCCTCAAGAATCCTAAAAAAAGCCCCAGGCCTGGCCCGGCCCGAGTCCATGCCTACATGCAATGGATCCATATGTATGAATCTAAACAATCAACACTAACTCATAATTGAGTAGCTTGTGAGCTTTTCGAGTCAAATTTGTGTATAGCTTGACCTGGTTTAGTTCAAGTTCAATTCCAACTTGAGTTTGAATCGAGTCGAACTAGGTTTTAGTAAGAATTGAATCGATCTCGAGTAGCTTCCGAGTCGCCTTTCTCGACTAGCTCCCCCATTTGTAAACGTAATAGGCATTTACGTACTATCTACAAATTAAGAATTTATTATTCATTTATTACCTTAATATAATTATATTATTATTAGATGTTACATAAGCAATTTAGTGTTAGTGATTATATTTTTATATGCACATAGTAGTTATTGTTTACATATTATATACTCCTTCTGTCCCTGATAATTTTGCCTTCTTCATATTTTTGTTGGACAATTTTTGCGGGTATTAATGATATTTAAATTTTGGACAATTTCTGTTTTAGTTTCATACTATTTTCTGGACATTTAAACTGCTTCATTTACAGTGTTTCATACATATTTGTTTCTATTTCAATTCTAATGGACGGTTTTAATTCGGAAAAATGTATATCGTACAGATGTACGACATACGTTATTTATTTATTTATTTATTTATTTATTTATTTATTTATTTATTTATTTATTTACATTTGGCTCGGATTACAGTACCAACCAGTTTCTTTATACGGGAGTGCATTTTTTGGAAGAAATTTTCCGAACTAACTTGGCACGGAAATAGTCTGAGCCAAACAATGCAATTTTCAGGACGCATATTTTTTGTTTATTTCGAGCCTAATTCCGAGTCAAATCTAGATCTGAGTCAAACCCATGGTTTCTTTCAAGGTACTGTTGGCACACAATATCTGTGCCCAATTCCGAGCCAACGTTTGACGAGACAATGACGAAACAGAGTATTTTTTTTGCAAGTGTTTCCAAATGGTGTAATACAGTAATTCATACTTTCTCACCCTGACTCCTAATTATTTAAAGTCAAATCATAGTTTGAACATTCCTCTCACCTCCAAAAACACAAGCTAAAAAGACACCACATCCGTATACCCAAAAATGGAATTAAATATGTGATGTTTCTATTTTTACTTTCGTAATTATTGTGATTATGGTGCCTTCATGTATTTTAATTTAAAGTTTGCTACACTTTCCTTTTTTTGGATGTATTTAAAAGTTTGTTACATTTTCTCTTTTTGGTAAGTTTTTCCTTTATTAAAAAATACTCAATTACCCTTATTTTTCCTACTTTTTATCTTCCCTTTCATACTTTTCCACATTCTCTCATACTTTTTCTATACTATTCATTACCCCTACTATTTCACCCGTAAATGTTGTGCGCAACCATATTGTAGAGAACAAAAAAATACAGAGGGAGTAATACTTTGGGGTGCGTATTGTTTTTTTAGGAATACTACGTAGACACTCACTTCATCTCATTTAAAGGTTCTCGTCCCTAATTATCCGGTCAACGTGCACTGTTCTAAATTTTTTACTTTATTTATCTAGCTTTTATCAAAGTTAAGTTATTTTTTGTCGATCATATATTATAAAACTTTTAATTTAGTTTCTTAATATGTAAATTTTATTTACTAAAATTAATCATATTAATGATATACATCAATTAACTTTATGGTCAGTCAAACATAGTAAACCGTGTGAGAATCTTTAAGTGGGACACAGGGAGTACTTAGTATTTTTATACTTTAGAATTAAGATGTTTTTACTTTCATTCCAGATCAGATCAGAACAGATCTGATTAGACTTAAACATACTTGATCAGATCAGACTAAACATAAATAGACCAAACCAGATCAGTCTTTGATAGTTATAAAATAACCAAGACTATACATTTATCGGATTAGTTTAGACCAGTCCGAACTTAAACAGACCATATCAGACAAAAAAAATTTAGTGAATTACAAACATCCTTACTAGAATTAACTGCAAAATATGAAAAAATTATAATTACAATATCTACTAAAAAGAAATTACAATATCCTTACATACATAATACAAAAATAGGGAGTATTCATAACGTACTCCGTATAAGCATTTACCTACGAAGCGCACTAAGTGAAGTGACTTTTACTCTTTTAGATATGCTACAGTGCTATTACTGTTTTACACTCTTTGGAATGGTTTGCACCATTTCTACACTTAACCGTCAAACCCCCAACGTTTGACACAAAAGTGAAAAACCGTGCCGACACGTTTGGCACGAGTTGAGTGGCTCGGATTCAAATCCGAGCCAAGCCCACTAGTCTGGAAAATCATGAAGTGAATCTGCCATAATCCGAGCCTATAACGAGTTTTTTTTTATAGTGAATTGTTGTACGTGAGTGCGTGACTACATACACAATTTCTCCTAGATTATTTATTTGTAGCTTATACATGTTCACTTACCTCTTTTTAAAAGACTTATTCACTTAGGTATTTTTTTTTTGTCTTGTAGGCGGTATTCTTACTTATTCCGCTTGCTTATTGCTTTGGACACTTAGAACAACATGTGTTTATCTGTTTAACCCAAAAAATTTCAACTCTCGTTCAGTGAACCATGTAAGCACTAAGGTCACCTCCGTGGTGTCCCATGGCTAGATAGAATAAATTTTAACATTATCTGTTAAATAGGACTAATTGGAACAGAGAAATGTTTAGTCAAGGACATTAAGAGCCCGTTTGGTAACAGTGAAATCGGCTGAATCGTCCGATTCTGCTGAAATTTATGAAGTTCTGGCTGAAGTAGCTGTATTGACTGATTTTGCTGATTTATATTTAAAATATATTTTATCAATAAAATAAAAACAAAATTATAAGAAAAAATAGCTAAAATGGTCATCTACAATAATTTCAGCCAGTACAGTTGTACAGCCAGAAAAGTAACTCCGACCTTACTTTTTCTTATTATCACACAATTCTGCGCACAAAATCAAAAATTACGTGTTTGGTTAAAAAGTTAGTTGATAAGCTTGACATGAAAACCATAGTTACCAAACGGGCTGCAAATGGCAGTAAATTAAACACATTATTACAAAATAAACCTAAATACAAGAAGAAGCAAACATTTTCTTTAATTTCTTGTGCCTCACTGTAAAGTTAACTAAAGTGTTGGTGCATAATGCCATCTACTTGTCTCCTAGTTAGACGGGTTTTGAGGCAAAAACGTAACGCAAGAGCAAAGTTTGAAGCATTATTTCATTGCAAGGAATTCAAGAGAAAAGGTATAGGCAAATCACACCGTTGGGTTGAGAATCTGAGTTGTGAAATACTATTAAAGTACTCCATTTGTATTTGACAATGGTAGGCTGTGGTCTGTGGAAAGCAGATAGAATCTGAGTACATTTTTTAAGTTTCAAAGACTTGTAACACACCTTTCCTCAAAAGCCAATCATCTTTACAACGTCCACATCTTCCTCTTCATATTCAATTCATTATGCTTTTTCTTTTTGGAGGGGGGGTGAAATAGAAGAGGAAGAAGAGATGTACATATTTGGTTGAGGTTAAAAACCCATCCAATACTAAGAAATTTGGTAGTGACTATTCTTTTCACCGTAGCCCTTTTGTTCATTTAGGGTATGTTTGAGAGTTCGGAGGGAAGGGGAGGGGAAGACTTTTGAGGTATGTTGTTGGAGGGGAAATGCAAGGGAGGGTGAAGAAGCCCTTCTTTATATTTGGGAGTCATAAATTCGGAAGAAGAGAGTTTTTGAATGAATTATAATTAAAATTACTTTGAGATATGACGAATTTAAATAATTGAACTGATATTTATTTTTAATTGAACTTAAATTACCATTTCGTTAATTATCCTTCAAAACCCTCCAAATTGGGAGAACTTAAAAATTAGTCATTTAGAGGGTTTTGGAGGGTCATGAAAGCCCTCCAAAACCATCCCCTCCAGTTTTATAAACTCCCAAACATGAAAAGGAGGGTTATAAACCCCATCAACCTCCCTCTTCCCTCCAAAACCCAACTCCCAAACACACCCTTAGGGTCTTTTAGAACTTAAAAAATTAGTGGGAAATAAATTATGGGAAAGATACTAATCCCTATTTTTGCTTATCTGTTTTATTACCTGATTTTTTTATCAAACACATAATTTTTGATCATTTTAATAAGTAAGAAACTATTTTAGATGATCATTTTAACCTTTTGTCATATATTTTTCTTTATTAATAAAAAATGTTATAAATATTTAATTTTTTCACAATTCAACCACTTCAACTAGAATTTCATCAATTTCATCAGAATCATCTAATCCAACAAATTTTAAGAAACTATAGATATCTTAAGAAACTCTAAAACATAAATCATACATAGTTTCCTTTGCATTTTTGGTGATAAACCCAAACAAGACAATAAATTTTATTAACACTTTATTTGATTTGAGTGTAAAATAAGAAAAGTAAAAATTGTATGATTGAGATTTGTGAAGAGGAATAAGGAGAACCACAAATTCATTACTTTTTGGGACAAACAAAAATGGAAAAAAGTCCAAAGGAACGGAGTGAGTATTATTATTTGTCCAAACATAACATTAATAGCGTAGAAATTCCGTTCCATTTGTGAGTAAAATTAGGGTCCTTTGGAACTTGAAAAATTAGGGAGAAGGAAAACATGGGAAAGATACAAAACATTGGCAAAAGTAAACATTGTTGATTTCTTTTATTGTAAATATATATAATGAATTTAGGAGTCCTTTAATTTTACTAATCCCTATTTTTTATTTATGTGTTTTATTAGATAAAACACATAAATACATAACTTTAGGAGCCCTTTTACTAATCCCTATTTTTGACTTATCTGTTTTATTAGCTAACCTTTATATTAAATACATAACTTCTGATCATTTAAATACGTAAAGTTGAAGTTATTTTATGGTTGAATTGATTGAATTTATCATAGAAGATCTTTGGAACTGTTTTTCTTATATTTTGTTCTTTGCTTTATCAAATAAAAATGTTTAAAACTTAATTATCCCACAATTCACCAGATTCAACTAATTCAACCGCTTCAATCATAATTTTACCAATTTCATCAGATGCTTCTAATTCAAAAAAAAATTAAGAAACTCTAGATCTGTTTATAAAACAAGTATTTTTTGTGTAATAGAAAAAGTAAAAAGTATATTCTAGTTTTTAGATTTTAAGTATTAATTTAAGTAGAAGTTGTCACTTGAAAACATTTTTTAGTTTTTTTAAGCTAAAAGCGGGAAAGCATTTTTTCTTAAGCGTTTGCAAATGGTGCTTAGGCATCCTTCTAGTAAATGAATCAAACCAGCAAACTGGTGGGCGTAGCTCAACTGGTAGCGAGGGAGTAACACAAGGATTAGGTCCTGGGTTCGAATCCCGACAACTGCGATGAGATGTTACTATGCTAAAAATATGAATAGGGCCTCTTGAAGTACGAGGACAGAGCTCTACTCTCTATCTGTCAGATTGAGATTATAATCCAATTTACATCATCTCAATGTACCGTTCAATCGGGGTTGGAAGACCCATGAGATGATGGGGCGTCATTCTTTTTTTTTAATCAACCCAGCAAAAAATCGACTGGCAATTACCAAACAAAACCTTTGGGCCGTACTACGCCCGCAAGCAATAAAAAAGGAAACAAAAAAGAGAGAAAGGATAGAAAAACGGTAAATGTGGGGGCCACTGTTGAGGTGTGGCATCCACGAAGTACGTGTCTCTTGAGATTGCCTTTTCATCCAACGGCTCACATTCGTTCACTGTCTTCTATCACCCCCACTAACTTTCCTGCAATATAATACAACAAAGGCTGGAAGAAAAATTGCAGAGCTCCGATTCCGTCACAACCGTTCTCTTTCATCTCTGTCTCCGATTTAAACTTCCGGCGGAGGTATCTTATTTCGTTAACAAGCTCGTTGACAGATCATTTTTAGTGACCTTTTTTTATGTTGCCACCAAGAATGAATGAATCAATCAATGATATTATTTGTCTCGCCATAGTGATTTCTAATTGTTGTTGTTTAATCTTTAAATATATTCTTTCAGCTCCTGTCCTCGCGATATATGCATTCTATTCCTTAATTTTGTATGGAGCAGAATAAGGAGAAATGTTTGATTGGATTGTTCCTTTTTTGCACTGTATTCTAAAAAATCTCGTTACTTTGGTTTATCATAGTGTAGAGTATTTATCAAATACTACACGACTTTTCAATTTTTGTGTGATAAAACTGATATAAATCATTAATTAAGCAACCACGCATATTTTTAAAATTTATTGTTTTTTTAACCAAATTAATTGCATATGACTTTTTGACAATTTCTAGCCAAAAAATGTTTTGAAATTTATATTGGTATTTTACTAAGAGCTTTTTGAAAGAATCTTCACATAATCCACGTTATGCAAGTACATGTTGATAATGGTAGCGGATAACCATATGTTGGAATAATTTGAACTCTGATTTTTGTTGTATCCTTTTTTCTTTTAGCATAGCTGCTTTAATTATTTATTATCCCATTTTTTCCATTTTTACAGTAGCTTGTATAAGATGGCAGATGCAGAGGATATTCAACCTCTTGTCTGCGACAATGGGACAGGAATGGTCAAGGTATTGGTCTAACTTTCTCTTCTTATTTTATATATTGGCTAAACTTAAGTTTTTATAATATACAAGTGATAGACTTTTATGTTACAGAAGTATCTTATGAAACTAGGTCTCTGTTTTCACTGGAGATAATCCTGAGTTTAGTCATTTAGCTATACATTAAGCAGAATTCATAATGAGTCCTCAATTTTATATTACACTCATTTTGGTTCTCAATTGTGATATTTGGATGTAATTTAGTTATCATGTATATTTGGATAGTGTTTTTTGTCCGATCAATATGTTCCCCAACTATGTAAATTGGATCTAATTTAGTTCTCATGTACATCTGGTTAGTGTTTTGTCTGATCAATATGGTCCCCAACTATGTAATTTGGATCCAATTTAGTCCTCAATGTATGAATATAATATTCTTATTAGAGCAAAATATGCATGAGGGCCATATTAAATCAAAATTCTAAATTGCATAGTTGAAGACCAAGTTTAGTGAAAGAGAATGTAAAGTGCCATATTGGGTAATAGGTACATAGTCAAGGCGGCAAATTGGGTATTATCTCTTTTCACACTTCAGTTATGACTAATGTGTACATGTTTCGTTTTATAGGCTGGGTTTGCTGGAGACGATGCTCCAAGAGCTGTGTTTCCTAGCATTGTTGGCCGTCCCCGTCACACGGGTGTGATGGTGGGTATGGGCCAAAAGGATGCATATGTTGGAGATGAAGCTCAGTCAAAGCGTGGAATTCTTACCCTGAAATATCCGATTGAGCATGGCATTGTTAGCAACTGGGATGATATGGAGAAAATATGGCATCATACGTTCTATAACGAGCTTCGTGTTGCCCCTGAAGAGCACCCTGTACTTCTCACAGAAGCACCCCTTAACCCTAAGGCCAATCGTGAGAAGATGACTCAGATTATGTTTGAGACTTTTAACACCCCAGCTATGTATGTTGCCATCCAAGCCGTTCTTTCACTGTACGCCAGCGGTCGTACCACTGGTAAGACTTTTTTTCACACTTATGTGTTGAGTTATATTAACACTTGATGTTTATCTATTATTAGTGTCACCAATTTTAGTCCGTGAATTATCACAGACGTTGAGTCATATGTTTTTCTTGTTGCAACTTTCTTATCAATCTTTAAAAAGTTTGAGGTCTGAACCATTTGTATTACTCCGTGTATAAACATTATTTCTAATGAATGACTCAAGGACTTAAACACTACTTTGATAAAAGTGGTGACATAGACAGTTGAGGGACCATATGAACTTTGCCCCCTTAATTGTAAGACTTAATTGTCATTTCTCTTCAAATATATATATTTATTTGGTGTTGAATTGATCCTCTATTAGGCATTGTTTTGGACTCTGGTGATGGTGTGAGCCACACAGTCCCCATCTACGAGGGCTATGCTCTTCCGCACGCTATCCTTCGTCTTGATTTGGCGGGCCGTGACCTGACAGAGCATTTGATGAAAATCCTCACAGAGCGTGGCTATACTCTCACCACCACGGCAGAACGGGAAATCGTGAGGGACATAAAAGAAAAGCTTGCTTATATAGCTCTTGACTATGAGCAGGAGATGGAAACCTCAAAGACAAGCTCTTCTGTTGAGAAGAGCTATGAGCTGCCTGACGGGCAGGTCATCACTATAGGTGCCGAGCGTTTCCGTTGTCCTGAAGTTCTTTTCCAGCCTTCGATTGTCGGAATGGAAGCGGCAGGAATTCATGAAACCACATACAACTCCATCATGAAATGCGACGTTGATATTAGGAAGGACCTTTATGGGAACATTGTGCTTAGCGGTGGTTCTACAATGTTTCCGGGCATTGCTGATAGGATGAGCAAGGAAATTACTGCATTGGCCCCCAGTAGCATGAAGATCAAGGTGGTGGCGCCACCAGAGAGGAAATACAGTGTCTGGATCGGAGGGTCCATTTTGGCCTCCCTCAGTACATTCCAACAGGTTTGCCCTCAGCCAACTCACCCACCTACGTAAGGTAGGGGCAGGGAAATATTCAGGGATTGCTTAAACCACCCTCTGAAAGAATCCAAACCTTCTCTTGAAGGGCGTTTTCATAAAATCCATAGCATGCCCTAAACTTTTCCCTGCCCCTGGCTTATTTGCCAATTGCCACCTACTACCCCAAACAGATCCTGTTAACTCTTATTCCAGGAAAAAAGTTCTAGTTGTGTTAATAACTTCTTTTTTTGATGCAGATGTGGATTGCCAAGGCAGAATATGATGAGTCTGGCCCGTCAATTGTGCATAGGAAGTGTTTTTAAATTTCCAAGGACAATGTTTCTGAGTCAGAGATTCATATGGCCACCTTATATGCTGCTATCTATGTTTTCTGTATTTCACATGCTTGATATATATCATTATATGAGACCTTTAGAAGGTAAGGAGTTGTTTTGGATTTTGAATGTTCCAATTCATTTATTTCACCTGTTATATACTTTTTCTCTTGGTAACATGCTTTCGTGGCAATGATCCATTTGTGTTGTATACATACCCTTGTGAACATGATGCAAACTTTGGGTCCGTTTCGTAATGGTCATTCAACTTAAATGGTCGAGAAGGGCCTTCATAACATTTATTTCAGCCAAAGAAGTGAGAAGCTTCTGCTTCTGCAGGACCATCAGTAACGTATCTTGTTAACTGTATTCAGGAAAGTTACAATTAACTTCCGGTATGATGGTGAGAGATGTGAATGAATGTGCTTTTGCTTTGTAGTGAAATAAATGATGAGATGTGATCTTATTAACTTCTCTGATCAGAAACATTCCAATTTACTGCAATATTGATCACTGTTATGTTGTTAGACAGTGGAAAAGCTTTTTTTTATATCATTGGTCATTGATCATTGTTTCTTCTTTTTTACTTGCAAGGTAATCTAACTTTTGGTTTCTGCTTTTTGTATTGTTTACCTTACAAGCAAGCGCATCTGTATTTGTACTTAAGTTTATGCAAGGCATATGACAACTCCAATACTTCATATTCAAAATAAAGCTTCTTTGCAATAGTAAAGTAAAAAACGTTTTTGCGAACAAAACCCTTCATTAAAATTCATTACAGTTTGTAGATCAACATTTGGTTTTGTGTAATACAAGATTTAATGTTCAACTAGCTTTTTATTGCAAGATTTATGTAACCATGGAGGAAAACAGGGGCGGGGTGATCGGTTGACTCCCTGAATATATATTTGAGCGTGTAGAGCAATATTGTCGATGTGATTATGTCTCCCATGTCTAGTTACGATAAATAAGTAACTACAATTATCGTTTGAACTAACGTTTATCTCATCTACATGTGAATTATTCAAATCGAGTATGATTTCAAAATGATTCGACATTTCAGTGTTGTTTATGACCAATTGTTAACCCCTAATATTTATTTTAATTCTACCGATGGATGAAAGGAGTGTAATTTTATTGTTACTCTATCAAAGTCATTATTGATTCCACTTGTTACTTCGTGACTCTTTTCCTTCAGGAATGATCTGTCTTTTGGCAGTCACTCTTTGCACTTCTTCATGTTCCGTTTTCTCATAGCAAATCTTACCGCCTTACTACGAGTGTTAACATAAACTATAAGTAGAGATGATGATAAGTGGAGTGCATGATAATAAGTGGAGCATACGGTACACTTATACTTCAATATGGTGATGTATCGGTGTATTTCACACATATTTGATACCAATACTTATCGATATACATACATACTATATAAATTCATCGTATTTCACACATATTTGATACCAATACTCATCGATATACATACTATATATATTCATGTATCCATAATTTAATAAAAATAATGGACTTATTCGTAATAATGTAAAAACTTTCGATACACAACCCTTGGTGGATAAGCATGTCAGTGTGTTTAACTATTACTAGGTACTCCCTCCGTCACGTTGAAAAGTTCTCACTTTTCTTATTTGAGTGTCTCGTTTAAAGGTTCTCATTCCATTTTAGGAAATAACTTATTCTCTTTAGTTAGAGCACCTCCAATGGCTCCTTTTGAGGACTTGCTTGTAATTTTAAAGCTAATAACTTATAATTGGAGCATTGCTTTTCCTTTTGCTTGAGAAAGCTAATTAGTCAAAATGAGCTACTAGCTTTAGCAAAGAAAATTACTAAAAATAACATTATTATTAATAAATAAAGAGAGAGAAGTTATAGCTAACCATATGAGTACATTTTAATTTTGATGCAAATATTTATGTGGCTAGTCAAGCTATGAGGTAATTAGCTAACCGTTGGAGATGCTCTTACACTTTTATTCAAATTTCACTTTCATTCTCATTAAATTAAATGTCAAGTCTCACAATTTTTCCTTCCCCAATTTATCTCCATTTAATTACTTTCACTTTATATGTTTACTTTTTCTAAAAAAATTCGTTCTTCTCTTTTTTATCCAAATTACTTTATTTAACCACTTGTCTAAAAAGTAGTGTCATTTATCCGTAGGAACCTTCCAACGGAATGGAGGGAGTATTTCATAGGAGAGAATAGAATAAACAACTACTCCCTCCGTCTCAAATATTAAGAAAGAGTGGTATAACGACTCATATAACCTTACTTTATTGTACTGTTCACCCTTTTTATTTTTACTGTTCATTAAAAAGGAGGGTTATAAATGGTAATCTACTTTAATTTCTTTACCAAAAAGGGAAACATGACTATCATCGTTCTTCAAGTGCACCTTTCATGTGTAAATTAGAACCTAGTTATTCATCTCAATAGATCGATCTTCTTTTCTCATACGATTATTATGTAATTGAGTAGTATATGACGTGAGAAGTTGATGGAGATGATTTCGTAAGTATGGAAGATATAGGAGTACTTGAATTTGTCAATCTTTTACTTAGATAACGAATTAAATGTCATCTAAATTTAAATATGAGTACTTTAGGTTTTTATATAGATAAAACTTTGAAATTTTATTAGAGTTATTAGTTTATGGTATTATTTCTATTATTTATGAACCTTCGAGTTATATATATTTTCAAATTAACCCCTAAATTTTCATTATTTGCAAATATACTCTCATATATGTATCATATAATTTTCAAACTTGTATCTGTATTTTCAAATATACTCGTATTCACGTATTGATGTATCTGTATTTGTGCTAACATGGGAGTGGAGCTTCAAGTACTCGGTTATCAGTAAAATCAAACATTTCAACTACTCGCAAAGTGAAAGTGGATTTATGAATGTAATAATAGGAAAATCGATCACTAAATGTAATGATCATATTGTCATATCACGATACATATGAATGCTAATCAAACATTTCAAACTTGTCATATCACGATACATATCTTTTTTTCTAGACATATCATTACATCAATATACATACTCCCTCTATCCCGCTAACAATGAGACAAAAGGGAGTGACACACAAATTAATAAAAAGTGGTTTATGCAGTTGATATTGAATTGATAAAGCAAGAATAAAGTAAGAATGATTTAGAGCCACACAAACTTTACCAAATTTGGTATGGGACAATCTTATTGGGACGGACTGATAAGGTAAAATGGGACAATCATAGCGAGACGAAGGTAGTACTATATATATATATTTAGCATGTATCCATAATTTTAAAAATCTACTGGGCTTATTCATAATAATGTAAAACTTTCAATACACATCCCTTGGTGGCTTTGCATGATTAACTATAACTTTGTATTTCATAGGAAAGAATAGAATAAACTACTACAACCCTTCATTCTCCAAGTGCACCTTTCATATGTGTAAATTAGAACCTAGTTATTCATCTCAACAGATAGAACTTGGTTTCTCATACGATTATTATGTAAGTGAGCACCATAAAACGTGAAACGTTGATGGAGATGATTTCATAAGTATGTAAGATATAAGTGTACTTGAATTTATCAATCTTTCACTTAGATATCAAATTAAATGTTAATTAAATTTAAATATGAGTACTTTAGGTTTTGTAAAGACAAAACTTTGAAATTTTATTAGAGTTATTAGTTTATGGTATATTTGCTTTTTCAACTTGTCATATAACCTTCATGTATTATCCGTATTCGTGCTAACATGGGAGTGAAGCTACAACTACTCGGTTATTAGTAAAGTCAAACATCTCAACTACTCGCGAAGTGAAAGTGAATTTATGAATGTAATAGGAAGAAGATAAAAGGATGCATTTGGACTTTTTCACAACAAAAGGACTACTAAACTTTGAACTTCTTTATGTAATGATATGTATAGAAAATAGAACCTTCCCACTATTAATGAAATAGTTAAATGGAAAAGGCATGCCTATTGAGGAGAATCATTTGACTTCGGGGTTCCAATTGATGGGGTAATGTCTTCCATTCCCACATTGCAGAGCTATCTATCATTACGTGTATTAAGAAAATAATAAAAAATATGAATTTATGTGACCCCAAGCACATCTCTATCTATATATTATGTAAATATAAAGTTGGTGATATGACATATTATTTCTGGAATCACAGTTGTGTGAGAGAATATTTGGTAAGATTATTTGACTGCATAATAAGAGAATAAAATACGAGTCAAGATTATTTTAACATTATTAGTGAAACTAGAGTGAATTAGTGAATGCAGAACTCGCTAAATATCTGATTATTTTGACATGATGAATAATAATACAGAGGTTGCGAGATTAATTTAAAAAGAATCGGTGTCAATATTTTAAAAATGGAAATCACAAAATATGTTTATTTGAGAAGCATGCTCTAAAGACTAAAACCATGTGAAATTATGAAGTCTATTTGATCTCCCAGTCCCCACTCATGGTATCCAAATAATTAGTGTGCAACCCCTCAAGTCATTTTGTGTTTAGGGGATATAGTAGCTTTTAAAAGAAATAAATTATGACAGGATAGATTTTTATGCAAGAAAAGTGAATGGAAATGGAATGCGTTTCCCTTTCACGGCATTCTCAATCAATTGTCTGCATTCTTGCTTCTACAGTTCGGTGATATGGCTGAATTGCCTTTACGTGTGCACTTGATGAACTGTTGAAGTAACGGCTAAAAGATTAATGATAAATAAAAGAAAACAATATATCCAAGAATGGGTAAGAGTGCCGTCCTCATTCATTGCCTCATTGGAGCAACTTGTATCGAAGAAATACATTCCGCTACTTCTGTCATTCACTAAAAATCAGATTGGTTAAAGATAGTTCAACAGAATTGATAAGAAAAATTAAGTTCCCATCAAAGAGCCACAAATATTCGCTAAACAACTGGCATTTTTCTTTAACTCCTACTTTTTGTAACATTAAAACAAAGAAATGTGATTAACCGCGAGTTATTCATTCCTCCGTTTTGTAATTTAGTGACAACTCAATGGCACTTTGGCTCATAAATTTTACTTAAAAGTTATTGGTGTCAAATGCTCTGTTAGCACAGTTTCTCACCGTTACAACTATAATAAGATACAAGTGTCATTCAGAAGGAAAAAAGAAAACGAAAAGGAAAAGAACCATATTCTGAAATGTAGCAATTGTCTGTAATTGTGTTACAACACATAGTTTGGGACCCCGACCCCCCCCCCCCCCCCCCCCCCAAGCCAATAAGTCAATCTGCCTTGCAGAGCGGATGGTGTGTGATAAATCATTAAATCCTCTCTAAACTGTGAACTCCAAAAAGTTAGAAAACAGCCTTACGTGTTGATTTTCCATTGGCCGCTTCTATAACCCAATGACATGATTGCCAACTCCCATAACATATTGGGGATGCTCAAAAGGTTAACCTTCGACCCAGGAATCTCAGTCCAATTCACAGATACCTCAACAATGGGAACACCCAACCATTTGCAGATATACACTAGCTCAACATCAAAGCACCACCTGCAAAACGGTTAAAATTTGAAAAAGGAGCACTTCAATTTACAACCGTCTGATTTTATGGACATAAGAATGCATGTTTAAAAAAAGAAGTGGAAAATCCAGATTGGAATTGTCATCCATGTTAGCTGTTTTTAGTAGATGATGACAGTGGAACTAAAAATAAAACAAAAAAGCATATTAAAAGACCTAAATGTCAAGACTTGATATATGCAAGGTTGGATTTTATATTCAAGCCCAAATGTAAAGATGATGTAGTAAAAAGGAACCTTTTCAAACGGATGTTTGGGAAAAGTTTCCTGGCAGCAGCTCTGGTGAACATCTTGAACCCGCACTGAAATGAAGGCATAAACCAAAAATGCACCCAAGCACGCGTGAGGGAGTGCACAAGTCATATATGGTCCATTTGGAATCCGAAAGAAATTGGGGGATTATAAAAAAGTTGTTCAAACTCATTTCATTTATATATTTCAATTACACAAAGACTATGCAATAACAACTGTACAACTTTAATAAGCTTTTACTCAAAATATATGTAAATTTTTGAAGAGTTTTATCAAATTTGATTTTCCTTTGTCTTTCCCAACAAGGTAGATCCACACAAAGACTAATTTCCAAAGCTTTAATTCTCTATCCATTCCCTACCATTTCCCGTGATCCAAACATATCCATAGGGAGAGAGGAAGAGGTTAGAAGAAAGGTATGAAACTCTTTCTTGAGTGCTTTAAATACCTGGGTATCACGGATTCCAGGTCCAGCAGCCAAGAGAACTACTATATGGAAACCTTTCATTAAGAAATTCCGGTACCACTTCCTCTGGACAAAGTAAAAGCAGTTTCACTAGTTAGAAAACTCGAAGCAAAATAAAATAAAAAAGGACGAAGGCACACAAAAACATTTATTAATTTAAAAAGACTACTGAGAGGACTCAACCGTTGCAAGAGCCTTCTCCTCAAGATGTGCCCGAGAGCCAAATGCAGCAACAGAGACATTTGAAATTCTTAAAGTTGAATCACTAAAAGTGGAATCCCCTAAACCTTGTTCCTTTCTAACGACTGCAAGAATCTGACATGCAAATAGTTAGGTACTTTAAGGGTATATTAGGATTTAAAAAATGCTAGGGAAAGGGAGGAAATGCTAAAGGAAGTTCTTTTTATTGTGTCTGGTTTTACCTCATTAAGTGCAAAGATAAATAGTATATGAGTAATGTTAATAGCAAAAGATAAAATGAGTTTGAATAAATTTCAAAAATAGTTTAGTTGAGTCAAATTTTTTACTTTCTCCAATATTTTCTTTCTTTCAAAATTTCCTCTCTACAATCTTAACTTTTTTCTTTATGTTCCAAAACAGCCCTATGATAGGAACAACTTTGATAGACATAGTTCAGGGAATCCATATCTGGGCTTAATCAAACATAATTTATTTCAACTTAGCATTGTGTGAATTTAAATTACCAATTAATTTGGAAAGTGATATATGTTGGAACCTCGAGAGGAACGTGATTTGGCTGCATTATGGAAGCTCTCATAAATAGGGTGCACTTATCTAGCCTGCCAATAATAGTAATAATAACAATAAAAAATGTCACAAAACCTGATTCTCTAACTTCTCTAGATCATCTATTTTTGTTGCCCCATCAGCATCAAGCATCAGAAGTAGCTCACCCCGTGAGTGAAGCATTCCCTGTTTTTTTTCAGAGACCACAGTCATTAATTGAATTGTCTAACAGAAAAAATCATGTTTTAAATCATGTTCTATAACAGAACATAATTCTCAAAATTAGAAAGAAGGAAAATTACGCTGCAATATTGGACTCACTTTTCTTATGGCTTCTCCCTTTCCATGATTCTTTCCCAGCAGAATAATTCTAACATTTTCCACAGTGTGCTTTTTCACAAATTCAAAAGCTACTGTTTTTGTTCTATCAGCACTTCCATCATCAACAATAATCACCTGCACATGTTACCCATATTCCCTCTTACAACAACATCCAAGTCATATTCCCTCTTACAGGATAAAAATACAGAAGCATTGTTGTGGAAGGTAACCTTCAAGAGCCATTTCACAAAGTGAATGTAAATGAAAGCATAATATATCACATCTTATTTGTAATTATACCTCATATGTAAATGACTTGTCCTTAGCAGCTCGGCGCTGAAGATAACTGAAAATGAAATCCAAAAAATAGCAATGGTTATTTATATGATATACTGAAAGTTTAATAGGTTAAAGTCATTTTATATGATATAGTGAAAGTTTAATAGTTTAACTTTAAAGGTATAGATTCAATAATATCCAGCACTAAATAAACATATACTACGTAATTGATTGGTAAATATCAAAATACATACTGTAGCATTTCAACAAGAGCTGTAGGAAGCCTATTCTCTTCATTGTAAGCAGGAATGATCAATGACATATACTTTTGAGCAGGATCAGAGATACTCGTACAGGGGACCTGCAATTTATTAATGCCTTAAAGCACAAATGAAAAATGGTTTCTTCAATTGAAGCACTAGTTATTGTAATTTCAATCTTGTTTTGAACAAGGGAACTTTAAGATTTGTTCCATGTATATAAAGTTATATATATCCAGAGAACCAGCAGTATACGTATGTCCTCATCCTCCACAATCTATTCTTGTTCTGTACAGCATTCAGTTCACTCAACTAGTCATTAATGAAAATAAAAGGGTCCGATTGAGCAGTTGGAATGGCACAGTACTCGCATTCACTATCAGATGATTCGCTCCTCTAATCTCCTAAATGAACCGTAAGAAGGTTTTCGAACATTGACTTACAGGTGTCAACGAATTTGGATCTTCGAAGGCGGGAGGAGCTTCAATATGACTGGGAAATCGAGAATCACATAAGACGGAGAGAAAAATGAAACAAAATTCGAATACAAGATTAGGGTTAAGAATAAAAAGCGTACTCGTGATTGAATTTTCTTCTTAGAGTTTCGACCGCGATCGCAAATGAGAATCCCAATGTCACGTATAATACCAACCAGAGAAGATGTTTAAACGCAAGCCAGATTGGATCCATGTTTCTATATCGTTGAGAATTGGGTGAATTCAACCATTACAGAAGGTTTATGCGTTGAGCAGCAGCTTCCCAAAAAAATACTGTTTAAAATTCAAACAAACAAGAACAGTGCAACAAAGCCCGTCTAGCTCAGTTGGTAGAGCGCAAGGCTCTTAACCTTGTGGTCGTGGGTTCGAGCCCCACGGTGGGCGTTCTTATTTTACTCCATGTGATTTTGCATTCCATTTTCAAAAATTGTACTCCCTCCGTCTCTTATAACTTTATCATCTTTCCTTTTTTGGATATCCCAAAAACTTTGCCACTATCCCTTTTAATCAATGAATTTGTGGTTCCTATTATTTCTCTCTCATCTGCACATATTTCAACCACACAACTTTGCCGGTCAAACATGACAAAGTATTGAGGAACGGAGGGAGTAATATAAATAAAGTTCATGTCAATAGTGCTAATATGAATAATGTTTTAGCTACAAGTGAGATTAACTTGAATTTTTTAAAGAATAAGTGTTTTTAACCATGATCACATATAAATTTCTACTTTAATTATTACATAATGCGCACTTAGTATGCAATTTGTTTTGTGTCCTTTTAGTGGGCCATTGAGCTGTTTTTAGAGGGGTTTACACTCCATTTTAAAAAACTGTAACATAAATAAATTCATGTCAATAATGTTAATATGAAAATTGTCTTTAGCTACATGTGAGATTAACTTTAATTTTTAAAGGAAATAATTTTTTTAATCATGATCAATTATAAATTTCTACTTTAATTGTTACACAATGCGCGCCGAGTTTGAAATTATTAAACCAGACAAGAATGATTTTGATTTTAACATAAAAAGAAATGTTGTACTTCCTCCGTCCCAATTTACTTAGCCATCTTTGACTTTTCCAGTCAAAGATGGTAAACTTTGACCAATTATTTAAACTAATATATTTATGCAAAATTTAATAATTTTATACTTTTATGATAGTATTTTTAACAAAGAACATTTTCATATCATTTTCATATTATAAATATTTTTTCTATATAAACATATAATCGGTCAAACTTAGACATCACTGACTTGAAAAATCAAGTTTGGCTAAGTAAAATGGGACGGAGAGAGTATATGATGGTAGTCTTTCAATATTTGTATGATTTTTGTTGTTTGGTTACATTTTTCATTTTTGTTTATTATAACATGAACATGCATGAAAATATTACTCGTGCATCGCACAAGTATTATACTAATATAACAAGTATATAGTTTGCCTCATAGTAAGTGGTTGTGTGTGTATGTAGTGTATGTATAATGGTTATGAAAAACACATCAAGAAACAAATTTGTAGAGAATGTTTATGAAAAGGCCTACTGCCGCTTTGCCGACTGAGTCACCGTGATTTACTCTCCCACCATCCTATCGGGTCGGGGTGGGAAGGCCCTTGGGGTTGGGGATTCAACCTTTTGGACGTAGAAAATGTTTATGAAATTGTAAATGCACTTCAGGATATCCACTCACGTTTTCAATCTCTTGGGATTATGGAAGGTGAAAACCCCAGCTGACTCAATACTATTCCTCTTAAAATCAGAACAAAAAAACCTAGAGTCATTTGTAACAATATAATTGAATTCCTCTTCTTGACCTCCATAAAAAAATTATATTGACTCCTAATAGAATTTTATAAAAGAAGACAATTTTTTTTTTCAAAAAGGTAATTACATTCATTATATGTACAACTCACGAGTTAGTTTTTTTTGTTGAACAAAAGCACAAGTCTTTCATTGAATTACATAGTCATTTCCTAAATTGCTTACAACGCACTCCGGTATCACATTATAGCTACTGCTATGATCTGAGATTACAACATGAACTCTAGCTAATGTGTGAGCCGCACGATTCACAGATCGTTTACAAAAAGATATTCCAAAATTCCTCTTTGTTTGAAGAAAAAATGGATATCATCAATAACCAAATCTGTGTACGCTAAGCCCTCCCTTTCTGAATGCCTCTGACAATTACCTGAGCATCAGACTCAATCTCAGCCTTTTCTCATCCTTCCTTTATAGCCCCTAAAACTGCCTTACGTATGCCGATCAGTTCTGCCTCAGCCGGAGACCACTCCGCCTTACATGATGGTCCATAAGATTTAATGGACTCCCCCTGATCATTTCTTGCAATCCAACCCCAAGCTCTAGTTCCTCCTGTTTCATCCACCGCGGCATCAACATTTACTTTTATTCCTCCTGCTTTTAGACACTACCACCTTGAATTCCCGTTCCTCTCAGAGCCTCTCGGATTCGAACCGGTTAGTTGCGCCTCCCTCCACACCAGAAACATGTTGGAGCAGCAACTAATTACTCCTGCCAAACTCCACCCCTCGCCTTCCCATACTACAGAATTCCATCTATTCCAAAGTCTGCACACTAGCATCGCCACTCTGCGTCGTGCCTCCTTATCGGGTGTTGAAAGATGCTTTTGGAGCCAAGCAACCAAGGGCTCCTCCAAATTGCCTATCCCCACGCCGGCCTCCGCCAAACCTCTGCAACTCTTGGAGAGATCCGCAGCGCATGCTCTGTGGTCTCAACCTCCTGCTCATACATTTTGCACAAGTTCTGCACTGCCACTCCCCTGCGCTCCAGATTCGCCAATGATGGTTGTGAACCATCTAAGACCTGCCAAAGAAAATATTTAACCTTTAGTGGAATTTTTAAATCCCAAAAATCTTTCCAGTCGCTCCAACTGCTAGTTACCGTCCCTTGCATTAAGGTCCGATAACAACTTTTGACCGTAAAAATTCCATTATTTTCCCCTTTCCACCAAAAGCCATCCTTTTTATCTTTTTCCTTTCTTCTTCATTAAGAATTTCTGATATTGGATCCCTATTCCACCTTTTATCAGTGATATCCCTCAGAGCCGCCACATTCATATCTGCAATTCTAGCTGGCTTGGCTGACTGAATTCTCCCCACTCCCGGACCTGGTAGCCATGCATCAACCCAGACTTGAACATCCCTACCGTTCCTGACTCTTCTTTTAACATTATTTTTCAGCACAGTTTGGGCTTCATAGATACTTCGCCAAATAAAGGATGGATCGCTACCGAGTTTAGCCTTCAAAAACTCCGAATTAGGAAAATAACGAGCTTTCAATATGCGGGTTCCCTTCGGGTTAGATAGCAGCCTCCAACCTTGTTTAGCCAACATGGCAAATTAAACTCTCGTATTTTCCTGAAACCCAGTCCAACGGTTCCCTTCGGTTTACACATGAGCTCTCAGTGCCTCCAACTGATTCCTTTTTGGTCAACTTTAGTTCCTTTCCAACATTGCTTAGAATATTTAAATCATTTTACTTAACCCTATAAACTCACATTTGTGAAATAAATAAGATATGGTTATGATGCAAAATAACTTTTTACACAAAATTTGGGGTGCTTACATTAGTCATGCAAGTTTGGGGTGTTTACCTCACAACCTTCAAAAGTTTATATTTAAATTATTTCCCCTTATTTTTAAAGGTAATTTTTTGACAATTCAGCATATATTCAATAAAGGGGTGGGATCGGGATGATCCCGATTCCGATTGCCAAAATCCCGATCCCGATTCAAAATACAAGAGGTTTCCGTATCCCGTCCCGATTAAGTCGGGATCCCGAAATTAAAATCCCGATTAAGTCGGGTTCCCGATCGGGAATCCCGCTTAATCCCGACAATGATATATCAAACATGAAATTATGTAATTTCTTTAGTTAAACACTAACTTTGATATTTAGTGGTTTCAATATTATTCTTTGGTCATTAGTATACCATATTATCATCATCCACTTATAAAATTTATACTCATAATTATCATCTCAAATTCACAGTAGTACGTACTTTTAGAATAATTTTTATTTATAACTTCAATTAATTAATAGTATGATTTTTGAATAAGCTATCAAGGCTTAGTGAAACTTACTTCAAATATTATATAAAAATTCACTAAAAGAAGGATGTGTAACGTATATTATTTTAAAATTCAAAACTAAGTAGACTCTTTAAGAAACTTTGTGACCCATGAATATAATGTATATATACATATTATGATTATTTACTAAAGAAAGAAATTTTTTAAAGAGTTCATTAAAACCGCAAAAATTGTACTATTGTTGTAATTTAGATTGTCGGGATCAAGAATAGTCTCGATTTAGTTAGGATCCATAATATTCAGTTTGGGACAAATGCCGAATAATTTTAGAAGTTTGATATTGTAATATAAAAGATTAATCTATGTAAGGAATAAGTGAATAAAAAAGGGCCCAATGCTTACCAATTCACTAAGTTTAGGCCCATTAGCCTCAGTAATTTTATTAACAAAATTTTTACTAAAATTATCACTATCAGAACAGCCCTCTCCCTTAGATTAATCTAGCTAAGGGAGGCTGTTTTCAGTCTGGATAAGTACAGTGCCCCTGGTAGTGATGGTTTTGATGGATTTTTCTATCAAACTGCTTATAATATTGTCCAATATGATCTTCTTAATGCGGTTAAGGAATACTTTTGCGGTGTCCCTATTCCCAAAGCTATAGATCACACCCTTATTGCTCTTATCCCGAAAGAGCCCAATGCTTACCAATTCACTAAGTTTAGGCCCATTAGCCTCAGTAACTTTATTAACAAAATTTTTACTAAAATTATCACTATCAGAATCACCCCTCTCATTCCCAAAATTATTTCTAAAGAACAGACTGCTTTTTAAAAGGGAAAAGAGATTTCGGATAGTATTTTGGTCCTCGGGGAATTGGTTAGTCACATTGATAAAAAACGAGAGGGTACAATATCATTTTTAAATTTGACATGGTCAAAGCTTTTGATAGAATATCTTGGTCTTTTATGCTTCATGTCCTAAACAAGCTTGGTTTTCATAATACTTTTGTCCACTTAATTGCAAACAATCTTAATTCCACTTGGTTTTCTATCCTGATTAATGGTGCTCCAAATGGTTTTTTAAAGCCTTCTAGAGGGGTCAAGCATGGTGATCCTCTATCTCCTATTCTCTTTATTATTGTTACTAAGATCCTTTCTAAAAAGCTTAATCATTTCTTCACTTATGGTAATGGTATTGCTTACAAAACGTACTCTGGAATGCCTATTATCAATCATCTCTCTTTCGCTGATGACTTAATTGTGCTTTCTAATGCTGGAAAAAAAAACCCTGAATGGCATGTGCAACATTTTCAGTGAATATGAGAAATATTCTGGGCAATTGATCAGTAAAGAAAAAAGTTTTTATATTATTTCTAAACATGCTAAAAACTACAATTGTAATATTGTGCATGATACTTTCAACATCAAGCATGGATCTTTTCCTTTCACTTATCTGGGTGCTAACATACATACTGGTAGAACCCTCAACTCCCACTTTGATAATATACTGACAAAATTTGATTCTAAGCTTGCAGGTTGGAAGCACAAACTCCTATCAGTAGGTGGGAGAATGGTTTTAATTAAACATGTCCTTAGCTCCCTTCCCCTCTTTTATATGGTTGTGTCCCCTATTCCTAAATATGTTATTCAAAAAATGGAGAGAAAGCTCTCTGATTTTCTCTGGGATAAAAGCCCTGACCATAACAAACGTATTTGGCGTAGCTGGACTAATATCTGCCTCCCTTTTGACGAAAACGGGCTCGGCTTTAAAAGTCTCAGCCACATTCAGAGCACCTTTTTCCTAAAACTAAAGTGGAAGCTAAGTACTGAGACAGGTCTTTGGTCCTGCTGGGTAAATTCCCTAAAGGATGAATCCCTTTCTATCATGAGTAAACCCCTCAATTCGGTTACCACTTACTTTGATGATAATTGCTGCACTCAGGTGAACAAAGGGGACAGTTCCTTTTGGTACTCCAATTGGTGTGAGCTTGGCCCCCTTTATCAATTTCAGGAGGACATCCCTACAAACCTCAATACTATGACCATTCGGGAGGCTATGCCTGAAAAAGCTTTGACCCAGACGGTTGTCAACAAACTGTCCAGTTTTGTCATTGACAAAACTCATGGGATGAACCTCCGATTTTGTGATGCGAATGATAAGATTATTTGGAAACCTAACAGTAACGACAAATTCAATTTTAGTAGCGCCTATGATGCGATTAGACCAAAAGTGAGTACTAATCATTCTGTCAAGTATGTCTGGAATAACCGTACGCCTAAGAAAATTTCCTTCTTTTTGTGGAGGCTCCAAAACAATATTCTCCCTTTTCCTGATAACCTAAATAACATGGGTATTCATGGTCCTTTTAAATGCCCCTTCTGCCATAATCATGATACATAAATCACTTTTTCTTTAAGTGTAATTTCAACAAAGGTGTTTGGGAATTTTTTGAAAATGCTTTTGATTTTCATCACCCTCATAATGGGAATTTCAAAAATTACTTAAACAGTTGGTATAATGATTTTCATGGCTCTATCAAAGATTTTAACCATGTTATTCCTAACAACATCACCTGGCAGATTTGGAAGTACAAGAATAATTACCTTTATGATGACAGACTTGGTCGTATTCCTGAGGCAATCGATGCTATTAAAAGTGATATTTTTGCTTTATCTTGTGCCAAGCCCTACACCATAACTGGCCCTAATCCTTTGTTTATTATCCGCACCAAAGCTCCCAAAAATATTAGGAGTCCGGTACTCAATTTTTGGGTCAATCCTCCTCCCAATTCGAGCAAAATTAACCTTGCCTACAGGCCTATCACCAACACTTTAAGTCGTACTGTTGCTCTAATTCGAAACCATGAGGGAAACTACATTGCCCACCACACTCAAATTGACAGGAATGTGAGCGGTAATGTAGCCTTATATGATGTCATTATTAATATTATTCCTCATTTGCAGAAATTAAATCTTACAAATGTGGTTTTTGAGGTGTAAAACCAAGATGTGTATGATGGAATCACTGGGCAAAATCTTCAACATTGGAAACATTGATCACGCATCAGTATCATAAAAGCTAAACTGAGGAATCTCAATTGGACCATAACCACAGTCAAACCTCAGATAAACAGGGCGGCTGAGTACTTGGCATATCACAGCACCTTGATTAAAACCAGAACTCATCATTTTAATCAATTTGTTGGCATTTTAAAAATTTGATGCAATTAGCTATTCTTATGTTGCTTAACTCTGAGTAGGCTTTGGTATAGTCCTCCTACTTTTTGTATTTATTTTTATTCAATAAATAAATGAGGTGTTTCCTGGAAAAAAAAGTAAATAAAAAAGATATTTATATATTCATTTTTTGTAAATGTATATTCATTTTTATATATATTCATATATAATTATATTTATGTATATATATAGTGGGTCGGGATCGGGAATATCGGGAGTTGGGAAAAAATTCTCACCCCTAAATTTCAATCAACTCAGTTGTTTCAGCCCAATTTGTGTAAATTTAAGCCGATCAGCTAATTTGAATGTTATGAGACAAGCTATCAATCTCTTGGTCAAAAAGAGATTAGCAAATAACAAGCTTAATTATATCTCCGATTGTGTAATCAAGAAGAGAACAGGTGGCGGTAGAAGACCGTTCTTTAAAAATTAAAAAAATATATGGGGGAAAGTCAACGACACCTTTTGGGCTTTGGGGTTTTAGACTCTAAACCAGTGGAAAGCTTCTTATGAAGCCAAACCAAACAAGTAAAACATTGAATTCAGCAAAAATGGACATTTCTTTTCACATCTCTGCGTCTTAATCTTGGTTCAGTTCTGGGTTGGCTTTTTTTCAAGATAAAAAGAAATCATCACAGAATCATTCAAGAAATACTGCAATTATCCTAAGGTTGTTCTAATTCATGGGAATGGTGGGTTCTTGCTTCAGTGCCCGAATTAAGGCAGAGAGCTCTCCCTGTGCTGGTAACATTTTGATCTTCATATTATTATTATTTATTTATTTATTATTATTATTATTAATGATTTTCCAGTGGATATTATGTTTGATCCCCCTCAAGTCTCAAATAGTGAAGTGAATTTTAAGTTGGTTTGTCGAAGGAGAAATATTGCTTCTTTTTGGCTTCAGAGTTCAGGCGATATCAATTTAGAAGAGTAGCGGGTTTTAGGTTCCATTAAATTTAACGAAAGATCATTTCTTGGAAAAATGTTTTTCCAAAATCTTATTTAGTTTTCCAATATTTTGGTTGGTTGTTTACATTTCTTCAGAAAACGGCTTAGTTTCATGCAATCAAAGTAATCAAACGGAGCCGTAGATCAGAGTGCAATAAAACAAAAAAAAAAAAAAAAAAAAGGATGACACCCTCAACCTCGATAGAACGGTAAGTTGGTAGGATATAAATTGGACTATAATCCCAATCTGTCCTCGTACTTGCAAAGGCCCTATGCATTTTTAGTTTAATAACCCTCATCGCAGTTGACGGGATTCGAACCCTTTGTGACACTCTCTTGCTACCAGGTCAATAAAACCTTATTAGACACGTGCGTTCGGATCGAGTCCTCGTTTCATCTCTCATGTCCCTCCCACCCAATAATTCAATATACTCCTTATGATAATACACACGCCTGGGATAAAAACACAACAAATTACGTTTCATTATTTTCTTTTATTTTGAGAACTTCTTATTGTTTATTCTTTTAATAGGAGTTTAAGAATAAGACATATTTAGTCTTACTTTAAAATATTTTGAACAATTCCTTATAAAATTATCTCCTTATCCTGTAAAGAAAATTGAAACCAATTTGAATAAAAATGTAATTAAAATTACTATAAATAATGGTCATTATATTATGGTCACTAAAATTTTACTTGGACTGAAATTTTCTTTTCTGGTCTTGTCTGAACTGGTCTGGTAAATGTATGTATGTCTGCTCTCTGTGTATTTTTTAATTATCCAAGTCATGTCTGGTCTGATCTGGTCTCGGACCGAAAACAGTCCAAGTAAAAACATCCTTATTTTTTGTTTATTAAAAGTCACATTTCATCCACAATATTGATTTTTATCATTCTGTTTTTGGATGTCCTAAAACTTTGTTTATATGTTCTTTTAAGGAATATTTTGTGTTCATGGTATTGGAAAGAAAAATTTGATACAAGGGAATAATAACCGTTTACACTTGAGGCCCAATGAAAAGTTTTAAGAAATCTTAGTAAGTTTTATCACAGGTGCTTTCAAAAATTTAATCACCATTTTCATTCTCTACAATCATGTTTGGACACATTGAAGATAGTTTATAGTTCGTTTCCTTAATTTTATCTAAACCAAGAAAATTACACAAGAGGACTTTGTTTTCCTTTTAAGTCAAAGGTCAAAGGATGTGTTCATTCACTAAACATATAAAACTTTGTTGTGATCACAGCAAAAGAGTTGAGTCCTGGGAATGGGAATTACTTTCTCGGGTCATCAGCACTTGCAACTTTTACTTATAATGACCTACGAGCAGCCACCAGAAATTTTCGACCCGATAGTATGCTGGGAGAAGGAGGCTTCGGTTCTGTCTTTAAGGGATGGGTTGAGAAGAATACATTCAAGGCAGCCAAGCCTGGGTCTGGTTTGGTAATTGCAGTTAAGAGACTTAATCAAGAAAGCTTTCAAGGTCACAGGGAATGGCTGGTGAGTAATTTAGTTTCCATGCGACCCCAAAATCTTTTGGGAATAAAGTAAGGCTTGAATGTTGTTGTTGTTGTTGTATGCATGCTAAGCATCCATTCATGCTTTAATCTCGAGTTTAAGGGGACGCACTAAACACAGCTGTAAAATCTATATAATTTGATCTGATGTAATCTGCTTTCCATTAATACAATCAAAACAACTTATGATTCAATAATGCAACTTTTAAAATATTATACCCTGCCTATTCATACACTAAAATTTGAGCCTAGTTAACTAGTTAGTCTAAATGAGGGGCTTTATAAATTATAAACACATGTGTCTCATTTTAATATTTTGGTGTGGAAGGCTTCACAAATTTCTGCTGCTGAAAGTCAACCATACCATTCCTGCTATGGCAGATTACGACAAAGCAAAGAAAACAACAAAGTAAAACAAGACAAACGACATGCATGGTTCCAGGGCCGGCCCTGCTGGTGTGCAGGGTGTCCAACCGCACATGGCCCAAAAAATTGGAAGGGCCCAATTTTTTTTGTAGTAGTATACTCTACTACCTCCGTCCCACTATGATTGTCCCATTTTACCTTATCGGTTCGTCTCATTAATATTGTCTCATACCAAACTTGGTAAAGTTTGTGTGGCTCTAAATCATTCTTACTTTTTTCTTACTTTACCAATTCAATATCAACCACATAAACAACTTTTTATTAATTTGTGTGTCACTCCCTTTTGTCCCAATGTTAGCGGGACGGAGGGAGTATTATTACTTAGGTGGACTAGGGCAAGGCTTTGAAGCAAGCCTGGTTCATCACTTCGCGTATTCCTCATATGCAAAGGAGGAGCGTGTATATAGGCACGAAGGAGTGATAAATTCTCCGTTTCCACCGGTGTGGGAATCTTAAGCTTTAGAAACAAAAAAGAAAAGAAGCGAGGCATGCGGGATTTAAACCCAGGTGAAAATAAAAGCATGCACGCTGATTTCTAAACATCAACCGCCGGACCAAATCAACTAATTCTTGAAATACGGACGTACAAGTTTTATATTACCTATTTGTTCTACAAAATAAATAATTAAAATACCTCTTAATAAAAATCGGTTCGGTTCGGTTTGAACCGATTTTATAACTCAAAAAACCTTCATTAAACCGATTTATGTTCGAGTCCCGACATTCGGGTCCCGTTTGAGTCGGTGCGGTTTCGGTTCGGTTTTTTTAACTTCTGTTGAAACTTTGAAAAGAAGGCCCAGTTATTTTTTTTGCACATGACATTCATTTCCTCAGGACCGGCCCTGCATGGTTCACCAACGTAATGTTGATCACATATTCTGATATTCACATCCAAAGGCAGAAAGAGATCATTTTGTTAAGAGGTTAGGTTTTCAGGTTACTCAAAGTAACTATAAGCATAATGCGGCCCAAACCACATCCACATGCCCAAACTGATCATTCTATTAGGAACTAGTCCATACTGTCGGGACCCCGTACTTCTGCATTGTGTGATTAGATTCAAAACATATTAACACTTCCAAAATCCAAATCTCTGCATGTGATGAAATAGAAGTATAGAACTGATTAATCTATTTTTTCTGTGTGAACAGACAGAGATAACTTACTTGGGGCAGTTAAGTCATCCCAATCTTGTAAAATTAATAGGTTACTGCGTGGAGGATGACCAGAGACTTTTGGTCTATGAGTTCATGCCTCGGGGTAGTTTGGAAAACCATCTATTCAGAAGTGAGTTTAGAGTTGTTACTTTAATGATTGGTTTACCCCTTTTTTAATTTCAACAACTACACACACATAATGATTGGTTTAATCTAATGGAGCAGGGAGTACGTACTTCCAACCAATAACTTGGAGTCTGAGGATGAAGGTTGCTCTTGGTGCAGCAAAGGGGCTTGCATATCTTCATGGCCCAGAAGCTAAAGTTATATATAGGGATTTCAAATCATCTAACGTCCTGCTTGACTTTGTATGCACAAAAATCTCCAAGACAATGACAATATTTTTTTCTTTTACATCTCTGTCACACAAATAAGTTGGTGAATTTGAATTCTCAGAACTACAATGCAAAACTTTCTGATTTCGGATTGGCAAAGGATGGGCCAGTTGATGGACAAAGTCATGTCTCAACTAGAGTTATGGGTACTTATGGCTATGCAGCTCCGGAGTATATTGCCACTGGTAATTATATCAATCTCCCACTCTGGTTTGTGAGGCCTATGTATTCACCTTCCTACTTCAATACTTCATACATAACAATATCCTCCCTTCATCCAGAAAGAATGGTCATGTTTATCTGTTTTAAGTAAAAGTACAATTTTGTAAATGTTGTGAATGACAACTTACACCATAAGAATTGCTTCCACCATTGTATGGAAATCCCCGTTCGTGCTTAGCTTTGTAGGAATTCCACTTAGAACTTATCATTTTACTCATGTAAACTTTTTTCCAAATAAAAAAGTTCTTGAAACATGATTCTTCATTTTTGAACATACACTAAGAACCAGTTTATAAGGTTGATTTTGGATTTAAATGACCGAATCTGTTAAAATGATGGATGAAATTTTATAAACTTTGAGTTGTTGATGTGTGGTGTTGAGATTTGAAAAAGAGAGTAGTTTTTTGAAGTGGTTGACAAGTACAGTACTCTGGAATCACTTTATTTATATATTTGAACGTATTGTTCAAGTTTGTGTTACAATTATTATTATTATTATTGTTATAGGTCACTTGTCTCCGAAGAGCGATGTATACAGTTTTGGGGTTGTACTCCTGGAAATGCTGACTGGGCGTCGTGTTTTGGACAAAAACAGACCAAATGGGGAACAAAAACTTATAGATTGGGCAACGCCATACCTTGCCAACAAGCGTAAAATTCTTAAAGTGATGGATTCTCGTATTGAAGGGCAGTACTCAACAATCACGGCACTTAGAGCAGCACTCCTTGCGGTGAGGTGCCTATCAAACAACCCCAACTTAAGGCCTGACATGGACGAGGTCGTTGATGAGCTGGCACAACTGCAAGAGTCCAGCTAAGAAGCTTCTACAACATCTTATATATATATATATATATATATATATATTGTATTCAAGAAGAGCATACACATTTTTGTATAGTTTCTTTTCTATATTGTGTGGATCAGAGGCAATAAAATGTTTGCTTTACTTTTCTTTAGTCGATACGAATGGAGGGTGCAATATAGAGGGTAAGATTCTAATAAAGACATATTTCCATGCGGGGAAGATTTGGTTCCACACTTCCACCCCACCTCACATGCACAATTGCGTGTTATATAAAAAATTAAGAACCAGTCCACAAGCAAGACATGGTAGAAAAGTTCAAGCTATACTTCTATACACACTTCACACAATGTGGACGCTACATGTTAGACATTAAATTTCAATTTACAAAAGCAACCAGAGAGAAGAGTCTGTTGTCATCTAATATATGTTCTTCCCAAAGACCACAGTCCCGTGTCTTTGACCGGAGTCTGAAATGAACAAAAAAGACAGCAGGTTAATAACATTTCCCTCCTACCTGTATGGCGGCTGTGTGTGTGTGTTTTGTGTCTATATGTTCATTGGCCATAAAAATCCACTTTTAAGCACAATGTACAACCAATTAAAGCAGTCGGTACGATGCCAATTCGACACATAGGCCTCTCCCTATTATTTATAAATATGATAAAGCCTCATCACTCACAGGTGTTTTTACAGAAGGGAAGACATTCCAAAATCTGAGAGTCTCATCTCCAGCTCCAGTCACAATTGTCTACATGGTTATTGATAATATTCTCAATCAAGACAGATTGCATAGGATTGCTATTGTAGAATGTTTTTTATGAAGGATATTCTGGAGACAGATTGCTGAAGTGTACCTGACCATCTGGGGACATAGCTAGATAAAGCACCCGCAAGCTGTGGCCAGTCAGAGTCGCCACCTATCAATCAAACCAGGTGATGCTTTCACAAAGTCAGCACAACATTAAAGGTCCCTTGGGAACTCATAAAACCCAAGGGAAACAAAATAGAAGGGAAATTTAAAAAGAAAAATGATGTGGTTGAAATTAGAAAACAATTCCAAACTAAACTAGGCAATTTATACTCTTTTTGCAAATAAATTTATATCATGTAAAGTAAGAAATGTAAATGTATGTTAAACTTGAAAAGGGTTGACTTTGTAGTTTCCGAGGTTGAACCAAATATAAACATGAAAAAACATTTTGTTGAGTTCCACACCTTCGACATTGAGGGGTACTTCCACACCATAACTTGATTTTGGGAGTATCCATGAGTGCTAACTAATTCATTAACATTTTTACTCCATGCCAGGTTGCAAACCTACAAAAAGAAACATTCAGATTAAAAGTTTGTACTCTCAACAGAGCAAGTGGCTGTTCTGATCCACTGCTTAAGGCATCTAAATTTTGTTCAAACCTGGCTTCCAGTATCAACGCTGTTAAGTTGATTGCCATTACTAGTGTTCCAGAAGCGAATGCAACGATCTGCGGTTCCTCCTCCAGATGCAAGAAGGCCGGTTTGGTGAGGAGACCAGGTGATGGCTTTCACAGCAGCAGTGTGTTCTGTTAGTCTCAGTGTTGGCTGTTGTGAATGCAGATTCCACACCAGTAGCTGATGAAAACATTCAACACTCATCAGGGTTAATCCAGAGACCTCCTCCTAAGTGCTAAATTCGAACCTTATGACTGTTTACCTGATTGTCATTGCCCCCTGACGCCAGTTCTCTGTCATCATGAGACCACTTCAGCCCACACACCTGACATTTGTTGGCCATAAGAAGGTGTTCATGTTCTGAAAAACTTTTTTGTTTTCTATATCGCCATAATCAACAGCCCACACACCTAGGCAGGGCTTGTTACAACACTTGAGTTGCCCTTTTGGGGACGTTCTAACACTTACCTCAGATTTATGACCAACGAGCCTGCTCACAAAGTCATTTGGGACACGGAGATCATGTTGAAGGATATTCCGATCTCTACTACCAGAAGATAATATGCGAGAACTCCATGCTAGAACTCCTGTTCTTGTTTGATGCCCACTAAATGTTCTAACTTTCTTGCACTGAGTTCCATCCCAGACCTGAAATACAGACAGGCATTCGGAGTAAGGGTCTGCTTGAAACTCCATAAAGGCTAGGAAAAGAGAATTGGCAGGAAATTGTACGGGACTAAGGAAGGAAATAAAATGTGAGGGCCAATAAAACATTTGTTCAAACTTCAAGCTCATTTTACACAAGCACATATATATGTCTATATCATATAAAAGCTAGGAGATCTAAACCTGTAGAAAAAGGGTTACAAATGTTACTCATATTTACACAAGCTCATTTTTTTACACTTTCTATTGCAAAACAAAACACAAGAAAATAATTTTCCATAGCATTTTTCTCCATCTCCCTAGTATTTATGAGATCCAAACACAGCCAAAATGAATTGCTAACTAGTAAACAATTGCTATGAATTGTTGAACAGAGTACAGAAATCCATCTCCCACCTGAACTTGACCGAGACTTGTCCCTATTGATATGTAAGAACCTTCCCTAGTCCACTGTACTGAACAGACACTATCACTAGGTCCCAAGTCACACAGCTTTGTCACCTGAGAGAGAGCATAAAAACAATACAGCATTTTAAGGATTCAACGGCTCAAGTAACAAACACTTTGGGTGCAAAGGGTAACACAACAAGTGCTATTTCATTAAAAAAATGTTTTCCTCACTTTACAATTTGTTGCAGTCCATAAATACACACACGTTCCCAACCCAACAGCAAGAACATTCTGAGATGACCAATCAACCAGATTAAGATAGAAATCATCTTGAAGCGCTGGTGCATCCAACACCTGCAAATATTTGATGGTGATTGACTATGAAAGTTACTCCATAGTTTGCCTTTGAAACGACCAACTTGGGCATAGTTCGAAGATGAATGCTTCGAGGTGTAATAATTTATAAAGAAGCAAATGTTTTCATTACTACTCCTACATCTGAAAATTGGGGCACAGAATAGCAAAAGGAACCATTTCTTTCAGAGGATTTAGGTCTAAGTGTCTCACAATGATGCACAAATCAAGTTTTGATGAAACCCTAAGTAGATAGCACGATATACCTGTGTAATAAGTGGGAAACTAATAGCAGAATAGATGAGATAACGCATATTGATACCTTATGGGGAGTTTTGGGGACCTTCCTGGGAGGCTTAGGAGGAGTTGTAACCTCGTCGGAGAGGCCATTGTTGATCCCCAAAACTGAAGGCGAGTAGGGAGAGTTAGGGCCGGAATGCTCAGTCTTGAATCTTAGAATATTTTTGCTTGGACTCATGGGCGACCCCTTGTTACCTGCAGGAGAAGAAAAGGAACCAAAGTCAGCACCGAAAAGCTCAGATCTCAATAACCTCGTGTAGGCCTCGTTCCCTCCTCCCTCCTTCACCGGCGATGCTTTGTCTACCAGACCAAACGCGTGAAGCCTCGACGAGGATCTACACGGGATGAACCTGTCGCTACAGCTCGCAGATTTCGACGACGGGGAGGACGACAGGTTCGACAGAGTCCTCGGGGACATCGACATCGGAGAGGGTAAATTCGTTTTGGCCCGAGAAGGCGAGCTCCTTGGTGTAGATAATGCATCGAGCCGAAGAGATGTTTCGTTCATCGAAGATGGGAGATTAATCCCGCTCTTCCTCCTTGGTGGCGTTGAATCCATTTTCTTTCCTTTTCTTACTACAAGAAAAACTGAAACTTGAGCTTTGGGAGCGAAATGGAATAGCAGTGAATGATTCTCTCTGCGAGAGAAGAAGAGAGGCGGAGGAGGGGAAGGGACTGTAGACGACAGAGCAGAGCGGTAACGGCTAGCTTTGCAGGAATTAATAAATTAATTAATTAAATAAAGAAGAGAAGAGAAGAATAATGCTTCGGAGTTCGGATTAATGGTATGTAAAGGAAAAAGCCCCAACAAGCTATAACGGTCATATTCCCGACATAGGAATTACATGTACAAGGTGACGAGCAATTGGAAAATTTGAGAATAATCCTTGGAAGTAGTACCCCTGACTCCATCCCTTTTTTAATTACAAATATTTGACAACTCCCTCTATCTTGAATTGAATTGCAAATTTTGATTATCATCAGGATTAAGAAATGACAATAAATGATGCTTATTTTTTACATTTTTATCCATCTTTCTAAAAGTATATGCCTTTAAGTTAATGGAGAAAAAGTAAAAGTAAGGGTAAATTTGTCAATTTATTCTTATTTACATACCTAAAATAGAAAGTGAAAAACCATTTTGGGACAACCAAAAAAAGAAATTTTGCAAATCAAATTGGGACGGATGGAGTATTTAACAATTTTAATCGGTACTTGATATATTACGTAATATATTCAAATTTATAAATTTTATACTTTTATATAGATATTTTTAACAAACAACATTCAAATATTACAAGTATTATATATATATAACAAATAAGAGTTTTTCCCCGGAATAATGCTAATTAAATAAATAATTCCCGAAATACTGCCGAGTTAATAATATTTTCCAAAATACTGCTGGGATTAACCTCGGTTAAGGAAAGCCGCCACTCGAAGTGGCGGCTCTTGTATTACTTCACTAAAGCCGCCACTTCGAGTGGCGACTCTTCTTCTGTATCACAAAAGCCGCCACTTCGAGTGGTGGCTCATTAATTCGCAGAAATCCCCTTCTTCCTCAGGCGAAGAACACAGACGAAAAAAACAGTCCTTCCCTCTGCAGTCTGCGCGAACGACGAACCAAGAACAAGGTGCGAGCGATTCCAATTCCGACCGGAACGCCTCCAAACGAAGCTCAAATCAAACGCAAAAGAGACACAGTGTACCTGAGATCATTTGTGCTCCATTCTACCGCCTTTTAAACGTCTGAATCAAGGTATTTCACCACTTTTGCTAAACCTGGGTTTTTTTAATTTAATGTTCGAAATTTGTGTTTTTTTTTAATTCTTTGTATTTGATGTTATGAAATATATAAGTTCTTGATGTTGTTATTATGATTGAATTTATATAATTTGTAGAATTTGAATTATTTTTTGTGTTGGTTGGATTGATTTTGAATCAAATGGAAAAGAGACACGGTGTACCTGAGGTCGTTTGTGCTCCATTCTACCGACTTTCAACCGTTTGAATCGAGGTAATTCATCTATTTTGCTAAACCTAGGGTTTTTTAAATTTTTGTTCAAAAATCACTCTGTTTTTGTATTAATTTTTTTGTATTTGATGTTATGAAATATATAAGTTGGTAATTAAGTTATTATGCTTGATTTTATATAATTTGTAGAATTTGAATTTTTTATTGTGTTGGTTGGATTGAGTTTGATATACGGGTAGTTTGGAAAAGAGTAATGTAGCACATCATTAATATGTATCTATCAGATTTTGTAATTGAATGAAATCATAAAAATGATACATATGATTTAATACAGTTTGTTTGAATTAGTAGTTGAATTTTCAATGTGCGACATATATCATTTTTTGGAATGATTTTTGATAGAATATGTCTCCAAACTTCCCCATTGTGTGTCATTGGGGAGGAAATATAATCGAGGAGTCGAACGAAATTCGTTATGAAGGGAGGAGTAGGAAGATAATTGTTGTTTCCTATGGGGTGGATGTGGCTGAGCTAATGAATAAAATCTATACCGCCACATCCATCAATCGTATGAACAAGTTAGATTTGAAAGTTAAATATCTCGTTCATGATGGGTCATACATGTTGATGCCTCTTGCTGACGACGAAGCCGTTACGGGGATGTGGACCTTGATCATGAATCTTGCTATGCATACCATGGAGATATATGTTGAAGAAGCGACTGTGTTGACCATACAACCTGACAACCTGTCATTATCTTGCCCATCGACAAGTGTTCCAGTTGTGATGACTATGGTTGCACATGAGAATGGAAGATACGTGAACAGTGATTCAATGTTTCTGGATTCACATCACATCGACGACGATGCAGATGAAAATGTGAATCATGACACACTAACAGATTCAGATGAAGATGGTGGTGATCTCGTAAGTGGCAATGCTCCATCCAGCCACTACACTAAAGTTTATGAGCTCCCTGCGAGATTTGATGAATCATGGAGGGTTGTACAACTTCCAATCACTTCTCTGCAGATGGTGAATTCGAGGTTGGGCAAGAGTTTGATGATAAGAAACAACTGATTAACATGGTTAGAATGTACTCTGTAAAGAGGAATCGGTTTTTCTCAATTGTAGAGTCTGACAAACACAAATGGGTGGCAAAGTGTAAGCGCAAAAAAGAATGTGGTTGTACTTGGCGGATCCAGGCTACAAAGAAACATGTGGGGTTAGATATGTTCAAAATTGTTCGTTATGCAGGTCCTCATATACCTACTTGTCTAGGTAACGTTGATAACAATGATCATGTTGGTGTCACATCTCAGTTCATAGCACGTGAAAGTCAACTTAGACACGAAAATTGTCTGGTAGTAATTTATTAATGAAAATTTAGTGAAGGAATACAGAAAGTCACGAAAGGAAAGGTTTGAGACTCTTTGAGTGGTCTCTCGCTCCCAATATCCCAGTCCTGATCCCAAGTTCTGCCTCCCCATCTACTCACCTCTCACCCTTATTTATTCTATTTCTAATGGGCCAGCCCACTTCTATTTAGTTGTAAGGCTTGAAACCCTATTATTGACCAATATTAAAATAACTTGAAAAGACTCTAATTATTTGTAATGTCCAGGTCCCTAACATCACTCCCCCTTGAACTTCCACCTTGTCCTCAAGGTGGATGATAAGAGACTGATTTTGTGTTAGGTTCCAGCAAGTTTTCAGCTTCATCCCATTCATATAACTGATCTTCTGTGCCCTTCTCTCCTTCGGGCTCTTCCATCAAGATAAATTGATAATGTTTCATTCCACAAACATGCTCTTTGCCCCATTTGTTTCCACATTCGAAGCATAGGCCCTTCTTGCTTCTTTCTTCTAAGTCCGCTTGTGTCAACCTTTGGCCACCTTCCCATGTCTTATTCGGTTTTGGTGATTCCTCCAATTTGTTCTCTGAAAGTGTTTTCTCCGGAGTTAAAACATCCCTTTGTTGCTTCCACCCAGTTCCAAGGTCTAACCCTTTTTCCTACCCGTTCCTTCCAGACTGTGTTGTCTTCTTCTTTATTTTTTTTCTGTCCACACCTTGTTCTTCAGCTCCAACAACAATGCCTTGTCCATCAATTCAGTTAACCCACTGGTCTGGTGCAACTTCAGTTCCGTGCTAATTTCTTTTTTAAGGCCATTGAGAAACACTCCTTTTAACATCCCTTGGTCAGCAAGTTTGAGAGGAGCTACAACCATTTCAAAGTGATCCCGGTATTCCATTACTGAATAAGTTTGCCTAATACTGAGCATAGGACCAAATGGATTTTGTACTAAGGCAGGTTGGAAACGCCGGATCAAATCATCTTTGAAGTTAACCCAAGAATGGTCATCAGTGTGTTCATCCCACCATTGGTACCAGTTCAAAGCTTTTCTAGTCATGGCTATCAAGATTACTTCTACTTTATCCTCTTCTGCCACATGGTTGAGTTTGAAATAGCGTTCAACCCTAATCTGCCACCCATAAGCATCGTCTCCACTAAAAAGTGGTAAATCGACCTTTCTTCCAGTATATACACGGTCTCAGATTCTCATCTGATAAGGGCTGCGTGAAACTGAGTGAGTTTCTTGAGATTTACCTTCGGGATTAGAGGAGCTCACGCTTGCTGAAGTATGGCGACGACGGTTTGTGATTATCGTCCTCTTCTCTTCCTGCGACTACCTTGGGTCTCGAGACTTTGCATCTTCTCTAACAGCGTCTGCATCCGCTCGTCCATCATTGCTTTCATCTGAGCGCGCATATCAGCCATAGATCGCTCCAGTGATATCTCCAAATTATTTATCCGCTGCTCCATGTTCGATCGAGTGAGGACCATACAAAGGTGCAGCGATCGTTGGCTTTGATACCAATGATACGTAACGGAAGAATCCAGGAAGAAAGTGGTAATTTATTAATGAAAATTTAGTGAAGGAATACAGAAAGTCACGAAAGGAAAGGTTTGAGACTCTTCGAGTGGTCTCTCACTCCCAATATCCCAGTCCTGATTCCAAGTTCTGCCTCCCCATCTACTCACCTCTCACCCTTATTTATTCTATTTCTAATGGGCCAGCCCACTTCTATTTAATTGTAAGGCCTGAAACCCTATTATTGACCAATATTAAAATAACTTGAAAAGACTCTAATTATTTGTACTGTCCAGGTCCCTAACATGAGTTGTTACTGAACCTCCGGGTTCGTGTGGCTGGAGACCTGAGCTAGAAGATCTATCAGCCTAACAGTGGTATCAGAGTCTGGTTCTCGCCGTCTCTTGCCGGAAAGGACCACCGGAAACCCAGTAGCTACTCACCTCTGACGACGCCGACTTCCTCTTCTTCGTGCATGGTAAGTCGGATAATCCCCCTGGATATCCGCTCAGGTTAATTGGCTTGAAACATGCTAGGTGCACCGGATGCCTCCGGATTTTGTTTACTTTACTTACCATTTCCCCGCGTGGCCGTCGGTTGATTTTATCCCGACCGCCATCACCCCAAGTATGACGGCTGAATCTCTCCTTTGCATGTGTTGATCTGCCTGTGGCATTTTCAGATCCGTGATTGGTTTGTATTCTTGACTGTCTCTCTGTGTGTTTGGGGTAGTGGGTTGGGGCTGGTTCTGTTGCACTTTTATGTGTTCAGTGAATTTGTTCTTTCTGAGTGTTGTTTCTCGTTCCTCAGTTGTCTGTCTGCCCACGGATAACTTGAGTGATTCTCTCTGATTAGTGAAGGCATGTGGTGTTGGGGCTAGGGGATACCCTACCAGCCACCAGAGTGGCCTCGGAACTGCGTGGTCCTCTAGTCCGCAGCTTGACCTATTTTAGGGTTTTCACTTGTTTTGTCTGTGTGGCATTTCTTAGGTTTCTGTGTCTTTTGCCATGACTGCTAATCAATATGGAATGTTGCCCTTTAATGGGAAAACCGATTTTGATATCTGGAAGCAAAAGATTAAATGTGTTTTAATTCAACAAAAAGTTTTCAAAGGTGTCACTGGCAAGTTTTTAGAAACTGAAAATGAGGCTAAACAACTTGAAATGAATGAAACTACATGTTCAACAATTTACCTAAATCCTTCTGACTCTATGTTAAGGAAAGTCAGTATACTTGACTCTGCAAAAGATTTGTGCGAAAAACTTGATAGTCTGTATACTGATACCTCCTTACCAGGCAAACTACCCTACCCATGATCTAGAGTTGGGAGCGGTAGTGTTTGCACTGAAAATTTGGCGGCATTATCTCTATGGGGAGACATGTCACATTTTCACCGATCATAAAAGCTTGAAGTATGTATTCACTCAAAAAGAGTTGAATATGAGACAAAGGAGATGGATGGAGTTGATCAAGGACTACGACTTGATCATCGACTATCATCCCGGGAAGGCCAATGTAGTAGCCGATGCATTGAGCAAAAAGAGTACATCGGGGACGTTACTCACGTGTCTACGCTCACTAAGGGCACAAGTGGAGGTGTCCACAAGTGGGGTTCTCATTGCTAGATTCGAGGTTAGGCCTACATTGCTGAGTGAGATCAGTAGATGTCAGGCCACTGATGAAGAATGTCAGAAGATCCGTGAACAGATCCTTGAGGGACCTGTTGAGAACTTTCGGGTACGTGATGACGGTCTTCTATTGTTTAAAGGCCGTGTATGCATACCAAGGAACGAGGAGCTCCAAAAGTCTATACTGCAGGAGGCTCATTCTTCGGCGTATGCCATGCATCCAGGAGGTACTAAAATGTACCGAGACTTGAAGGAAAGTTACTGGTGGTCGGGTATGAAGAGGGACATCGCAGAGTACGTGAGTCGGTGCCTTACTTTCCAACAAGTCAAGGCGGAGCATCAACACCCGGCGGGACTTTTGCAGCCACTTACCATTCCAGAATGGAAGTGGGAGCACGTGACCATGGACTTCGTGGTGGGGCTGCCACGAACAGTGAACAACTATGATGCAGTATGGGTAGTGGTTGATAGGCTCACCAAGAGTGCACACTTTTTGCCTATCAACATTACTTATCCTCTTGAAAGATTGGCAAAGCTATACACGGAGGAGATTGTGAGACTGCATGGAGTTCCGATATCCATTGTCTCGGATAGGGACCCACGTTTCCCATCCCGATTTTGGCCAAAATTTCAAGCATCCTTGGGTACGAAGCTAAAGTTTAGCACAGCCTTTCACCCACAGACGAATGGGCAATCCGAGAGGGTGATACAGATTCTGGAAGATATGCTTAGGGCATGTGCTCTGGAGTTCCAAGAGAGTTGGGACAAGCATTTGGCTCTGGTTGAGTTTGCCTATAACAACAGTTATCAGGCGAGTATTGGCGTGCCTCCATACGAGGCATTGTATGGGAGGAAATGTAGAACACCGTTGTGTTGGGATGAGGTTGGCGAAGCCAAGCTCGAGGGGATTGAACTTGTCGAAATCACCAAGGCTAAGGTGAAAGTCATTCAGGATAGACTCAAGGCTGCCCAAGATCGGCAAAAGAGTTATGCTGACAAACGACGCAGGCCATTGGAGTTTGAGGTCGGTGATAAGGTCTTTCTAAGGGTTTCTCCTTGGAAAGGTATCATCAGGTTTATATCGAGGGGAAAACTTAACCCCCGATACATTGGCCCATTTGAAATCCTTGAACGGATAGGGGTCGTGGTTTACCGTATCAAATTGACGCCAGAACTTGAGAAGATACACGACGTGTTTCATGTATCGATGCTCAAGAAATATGTGCGAGATCCGTCTCATATCCTTGAGAAACCACCGGTAGAGATACGTGAAGACCTACAATATGCGGTGGAACCAGTGAAGATTGTGCGTCAACAGGTAAAGAAACTAAGGAACAAGGAGATTCCTATGGCAAAGGTCCTTTGGAGGAGTGATCGAGTCGAAGAAGAAACCTGGGAGACTAAAGTCTCAATGAGGGAGCAGTACCCTTTCCTTTTCGATTAGACACGTGGATTTCGGGGACGAAATCCCAAATAGGGGGGGGGGGTGAACTTGTAACACCGTCCCCAAATGTATTTATATTTAAGCTAATAATTTATTGAACCCTATGAAATATTTGGTGAATTTACGAAGTTGTGAATTTGTATTAAATTTTTCGCGTGAATAGTAAAATGCACGTGGGGCCCACATCGGGAGTGGGGACCGCCCGATATTATCGGGGCCACATATTATATTGATCTTGGACTAGATAATATGTATATGGTGGTGGATACCCTAGTTGAGCCATGAAAATGGCATAGGGTTGACCGGTTGGTCAAACGGGGCCAAATTATCAGTATCGGCAATCTATCAGATAACAGCCCGAAAAGGGATTTCGAAGACTTCTAAATTAAAGTTGAGGGATGCATATTGATTCTAAGGTCCATTAAGAATTGGGAACAAGTGTTATATTTTATTTGACCCGATAAAATAAAATATACTTAAAACAGTCCGAAAAAATACAACTTTCGGGACAAATTGCACACTTTGGGACAAATTGGGATGACCTCCCACATGGGTGGGGGCCATCCCACGAAATTGTCAACCCTTGAGGGCTGGATGAGTGCCAAATTGGCTGAACAACAATTGAGAGGATGGGGGAGACACCTTTGACATGTAGTAGGCCCCCTCCCTTCACTCATTGTCTAAATGAGACAAGAAGGAACCACCCCTACCTCCTTACACTCATCATTTCGACCCAAATACACCAAGAAGGAGAGAAGAGCTCTGCAAACTTCATCTCCATAGCCCAAATCCGAACTCAAGCTAAAGGGAGTCCAAGAAGAAAGTTTAAGAAGGAGAAAGCTAGGAAAAAGTGTGAAAATTAAGGTAATGACCTTATCATAACTTTTCATTTGTTTTTCTTCTAGCATATAAGGTATATATCATATGAAAGACCTTTAGTATTGTTCTACATGATTTAAGTGTGGAATAATGGGTTGGAAAGTGATTCTAAGTCCAAAAACGGACTTAGAAGCCAAATCGACCGGGTTGCCGGAAAATAACCTTTTATAGGTTATTTGTGTTGATATGGGTTTTGTGATGATAAAACCTTGTTAGGAACTTGATTTAAAGTATTTTTGAGCTTCGCCGGAGTTTCGTCGGAGTTGGTCAAAGTTCGCCGGAGTTGGTCAAAGTTCGCCGGAGTTGGTCAAAGTCCAATCGAGAAACGTAGAACGCGCTTAAGCTTAATTAAGGTGAGGATGACCGACTATGTTACCTATAATCTTTGGGTTAATTTCATGGGATTCCCTAAGTGAATACAAATGTGATGCGTATGAGTTGTTAATGGTTAATAATGCCTAAATGAAACTACTATTGATTATAAGTATAGTATGCATGATACACAAATTTATGAATAAATTGTGTATGTTTAGATGTTGTGAATATGTGTGTATGATGGTTGTACTAACCATGAATATCATTTGAGATAGTATACTTTGATGCCATGAGGAGAAGCTATGAGGGTATGAAAGTGATACTTGATATTAAGGCCAATTGTGCAAGAAGAAAGAATTATATTGAAATAAATAAATAACTAGCATTGAAATGTTAGTTGGAAATGTTAGTTGAGAAATGGATGAATTAGATCCTAAGAATTTGAATTATAAGGAATCGGTGATTATGAGCCGGGCTCAAGACCGATGTAGACAACGGTGATTATGAGCTGGGCTCTAGACCGTAGTAGATGACGGTGATTATGAGCTGGGCTCTAGACCGTAGTAGATGACGGTGATTATGAGCTGGGCTCTAGACCGTAGTAGATGACGGTGATTATGAGCGGGGCTCTAGACCGTAGTAGATGACGGTGATTATGAGCTGGGCTCTAGACCGTAGTAGATAACGGTGATTATGAGTTGGGTTCTAGACCGTGATAAATAATGATGAATTCATATTAAATGAACGGATTAACTATAATGTAATAATGCCCTAGTTGAGGGCCTCAGAGATTTAAACTTTGATTATACTTAGTATAGTTGTCATTGTACTTGTCAAATGCTTCCAAGTACTGACCTCCCCTTCACGGGGGAGGCCACCTCACAGTTTCAGGTAGAACTTGAAGGTTGCTACCGCCAGCCGCTGCTTCGGGAAGTTTCTGAGGAGAAGACTTGGTTCGTGCTTCTCCCGTTCTTGTTTTGAAAAACAATATGAATAATGCTCATGGATAATATTTTCTGAATAATTACTTTGGGGGCTTGCATGCCTAATTATGCCAAGTGTGGCTTGAACACTTGTATCAATTGTTTCCGCTGCTTTAATAAATGTTTTACATTATGTTTGTTTATGGATGTACTATGTGTGAATGGTATTCAAGACGCCTTGTATAGTATGGATGAGTCGGACTGCGGTTGACTATTCGTACTGTACGGCGGGTTGTTGACGTGTCCGGGTAGGTCCGGGGCGTGACATTGCCGGGCCATAGATGGAGTCCGACGGGAAGGAGGAGGTCCCCCATCAGGATCAGGAAGGATAACTTGGAATGGTAGTTAGGGCCTCCAGCGCTCTTTGAAACGTTGCCCAACTTGTTAGGGCTTGTGCCGGATCCACGTTGGGAATATTGTGTCCGGTACCTAGCGTCTGGAATTGCGGTGGACGCACCGTTGTTCGATTGGAACCTCCCACTCCTTGGAGTCAGTTCCTCATATCGCTTTGAGAGGCGATATTGTCGTTGCGTCTTCGAAAATCGCTCCATCGTGACCTCGAACCTTCGTCCTCGATCACGACCTGGTTTAAACGATCACCGCCTTGGTTGCTACCCATACGATTGTGGCTATTGGATTCAACCATCATCTTTGCAGATTCGGCTCTCAACGAGAGCACCAAATGATGGAATTTAATCTAACTACGAGAGCTAAATCTACTAAAGATATCAAAATATGGCAGCGTAAGGCAGTATTGTTATTATTCGGAAGAACGATTCACCGATCCTCTTACAGGGTATTTACATGAAGTATTTATAGAGTTTAGGACTCCGTCTTCTAGGAGGAAACTACTACATTAAATGCTATTAATTATATATTAGTCTTAATAGAACTCCTGTAGCGTCTTGGCCATTGTGCAATGATTATCTCCTTCAAGTCCGTGTTTCCTGTTGTGTAACACCGAACCCGAAATTTACTCAGAGATTTTTTTTCCTTCATCAAGTACAGGGTTAAAGAAGGTAAATCAAGACTAAGAGTAGTCTTGATAAATGAGAAAGATAAAATTCTTGTCTTAAAGTAATAATGGGTTATTAATCAGACGTGGGACCCACGTAGAGGAGTAGGTGTAAAACAACTCTGAAAATGTTTACATATAACGTTGGGTAAATTAGACTGGGCACCTTGATAAAAGGTGCGGTAAATTTATTTTTACTAATTAACTTTTATCGTGTAGTAAAAACTGCACGCGAGACCCACATCCGGAGCAGGAACCACCTGTGGTATTTCTAGTGTATAAGATATTAATGGATATAAATGATACTATTATGATAGTAGAAATGAGTGATGGACCCCTGTGATATAAAGAGCGAAAACTACACGGCTGAGCGGGCTAGATCCACTATTCAATAATGGGGAGTCCTTAATTATCGGACTATTAATAATTCGCATGACTACGAATTTATAAACAGAAGAAATATAAATATTTTAAGAACCCAAAGTAATGGGATGATAAAAATATGATTAAATTAGTATATTAAAGGAGGGTACTTTTGAAGGACCCTACCTTCAAGATATTTTGATATAGGAACAGAGAGGTGAGATTTTATCTGTTCATACATATCGGACCACTTAAAAAGGGAGTGACATTTTATTAAAGTGTCACAAAATATAAAAACCACATATTAAGTCATGAGAAATGACGAGTGAATTCTCGATGAAGCGCATTCTCATTTTTACTGTGCCTTGAACAGTAAAATGCACGTTGGGCCCACACATGGGTGGGGACCATCCGATATTTACAGACCACATATTATATTCATCTTGGTCTAGATAATATTTATATGATGGTTTATATTCGGGGTTTAGCCATAGAGTTGGCCGGTCGATCAAACGAGGTCCCGTTAGCGGTATCGGTAAATTGACAAATAATAGACCGAAGCAAATTCCGAGAACTACGAAATTAAATTTTGGGTAATATATATTCACTCTAGAGGCCAATATTAATTGGAAGAATGATATATATTTTATTTAGCCAATAAAATTAAATTTGATTAAAACAGTCCGGAAAATACAAATTTCGGGACCGATTATACACTTTGGGACATAAATGGATGACCTCCCACATGAGTGGAGTCACCCCAAGTTTTTTTAGACATCAAATTGTCAAGGGGAAATGCACAACTTGGAGGATAAGTTTATGGAATCAAATAAGTTGTGGACCTCTTTCCACACTTATTTGTTGAATGAGACAAAGGTAGGATTATTCCTACTCCCTCCCCTACCATTAGCTCGACCAAACACCCAAAGAAAGAAAAGGAAGCCCTTACGATTCATCTCCATAGCTAAAAGCTTGAGCTCAATCAATAAGGAAATCCAAGGAAGAATAAAGAGTGGAGAAAGTGAAGAAAAAAACATACAATCGTTGTGCAATACGGGGATGGTGGATTGGTGGACAGGGTATGGAGTCGGCCGCCGCTCAAGTGGGATTTGGAGACAAAATCCGGCCTAAGACCGGTCCAAGGTAAGGCTGGTAGCGCCTGACAACGAAGATGGAGGGATGGACCGACCTTTTCCGGCCACCGATTGGAGAGGGAACCGACTGTGGTGCAGCGAAATAGAGGGGGTATTGATCCCAACAACTGCTGCAAACGATCTATTCTTCAATCGCACGATGACTCTAAACTCCACAACCGTAGATTAGTTGAGGACCGTGTTTTCAAATGGGGGTCGCAGCCTCAAATGCGCAGAGGTAACCACTCGTCTTTAGCAAAGGACTTCAACACTTTCTCAAATTGGGACTTGAAGGGTAAAAATCAGAACATACATTTTGCTAGGGGTAAGCAAAGGGACTCCAGGGATAGACACCGAAAGGGATTACTACGGGGATTTGATAATTTTCATTCAAGCTTTAGGAAGATGATTAGAACCAGGTTCATAATTCATAAACATGCGCTTGATTCAGCTACTGAGTTTGACATTTCTATTGAAAAGAATTTCTTTTTAAGTGCTTTGACAAATCTGTCCGTATTTCCGAGATCAAATATGGTTTTATTTTTTCAATTGTGTTTGATCAGGATAATTTACTATGGTTGAGAGATTCCATTCTAAAAATTTCTTTGGATCGTTGAGTGAATTCAAGATTTGAGTTGGGCAACTTTATTATCATCTTCGATTCAAATTATTATGGTGGTTTTATCCGGATCATTAACAAAGGAATTGGCTCTATTTTTGTTCCTGAAGGAAGATATGGATTAGGCTTTAGGGACTTCTTGGTTGGACTATTCAGAGCCATTAATTTGTAGACGCGGTTTGCTGAGCCATTGTTATTGTGTCATCACATAGAATTTGTACCGAAGTTGTTGGTGGATCTTGATAGGGTTGATAACAACAATGATTTTTCAATCTCTGGGGCTCTTTTTCAAGCTGATATTGAGGGGTTTTCTCCTTCGACAATCTCTATGTTGCCTGATATGAATTCTTCTTCTCATGAATCTGAGGGAACTAAATACTTGCTCAAAAAAGAATGTTAAAGAAGTAGAAAATGTTTATCTTTCCAAGAGAAACGCAATTGGTAAGAACTCTAGGACAACTATTATTACTTATCCTTCTCTCCAAGATCTTATCACTCAATTCAAGGCGGATAAGATGATTTTAGACAAAAAGATGAAATCTGAGTCACGGTTTCTTCATCTATTTCTACAGCGACTTCTCCAATTTTGGTTGATTAGAATGATTTAATTGAGGTCACTGAAGATGTTTCTTTCACTCCAGTTATTTCTCGACGTAATAAGAAAAAACTTGCTATTCAGGCATCCTCCATGCAAACTAGAGCACAATCGCGCTTGAAAGCTTAATCTTTAGCCTAGCTTGCTTTCCTTAGTGTAATCTTCTTATAACTTATTTTCCTTAGCTTTAATTTTTACTAATAACTTTTTGTCTATGCAAGTTTCTTTCAATTTTATTAATAAATTTGGTAAGTGTTCCCCGGCATTTACCCCACTCTTAAGTGGTTTACCATCCGGGAAAAAAAAATACAAAAAAAGTGGAGAAAGTGAAGAAAATTTTAAAAAAATCAAGGGAATGAATTGATTAGTATTTTTCTTCCTTCATTTAATCTCATATGATTTTATAAATCATATGATAGACCCATAAGCTTGTTCTACACTCCTATAGGTGTAGAATGAGGGGTTGGAAGGATAGTTTTAACTATGAACGGAGTTATGACCAGAGTAAGACTGGTTCACCGGAAGACACCTTCTCGGAGGGTTTTGATATTTATATCGCTTTTGGTTTATGAAACATTGTTAGGAATTTAACCAAGGTATTCTAGACTTCGAAGGAAGCTAGAAGTCACCGGAAAAGTCGCCGGAGCCGCCGGAGTTTTCGCCGGAAAATCCCAAAAGTCACCGGAGTTCAAACGAGGAGGATAAAAGCTCGCTAACGTCATTTCAATGTGAGTGGATGACTACGTGTCTTGTAACTTTTGGGTCAAACATGGGATTACCTAAATAAAATCATAATCATGATTTGAGAAATGAAATGATGAAATGGATTAAAATGCATGATTAGTCATGGTGAATATGAATTATGGAAATATTACATGGTTAATGAATAAGAGATTTATTTGTGGATTAATTATGAATATATTATTGTCAAATGTATAAAAATGCATACATGGACTATGTATGAGACAACTAGAGTAATCTAGCATGTGAATATGTATAGAAATGTTTAAAAGTGTTTAAACATATGATTAACCATATTGATTATAAATGAAGTGGAAGTGGCATATCATGATTAATTAATGAGCAAATGTATTATTAATATTTTGATGAAGGATAATCATGAATGATTTATTTGGACATTAACTAAGGAAATTCAAGATGGTATTCTTGAAGGATTCAAGTACTTAATCATACATGTCATTAAATTAAATTTAGTTTATGAGAAATAAACTAGGGTAAAAATACATGGTATGATTAATTAATATAAATGACTTTGTTGGCTCATTTGATAAATGAACAAAGTAACTCAAGTAATATTCTTGTGAAGATTTTAGAAAAGCTTGAGTGTGCATATTACAAAAAATGATCTAGTTATGAGAAATAAACTAGAACAAAATATATAAACGATTAATAAGTATGAAGTACTTATTACAAGTTGTGAGAAGACGGATTTAGGCTTTATAACTTTTGCGTGAGGCATGATATTACCTAAAGTAATCAAGAATATATTTTATGGAATGATTAAAGATAATCAAGTATGTGTTATGCCATGATTATATGTAAAATATAGTTGAAAAACATGTTAAGTAAGTTTGATAATTTAAAATGTGATAATCAATTGTGTATGATGTTCCAAGGACCCAAAAAAGGTATTTTTGGATTGAGGAAGTCAAGAAGTACATGTGTATAAAATTTCACGTAAATCGGACTTCGTTTGGGCGGTCAAACGGGCGTTGACCGCCAAGTCAAAGCCTATACCCGACCGGGTATGGGTAAATACCCGATCAGGTATTAGCTAAAAACAGTCCCAGGGGCTACTGCCTCACCATAACCGACCGGGTATGGGTAAATACCCGACCGGGTATTGGATTATACACCCAATATGCAGTTTTTGAGTAAGTTTACGTGGGCCGTTCGGGTGGGACCCGTCCACGTTGGTTGCTAAGGCTTTGAATACGGTTTGAACGCTAAGACTTGGACTAGTCGTTAGTAAAGAAATTATAGACCACGACCGGACGAAGTAAGTGGTAGATTATACATGGCGAGTGAATACCCACTACTGAGTAAGGTTAGGTAAAACTCTGTAGAACCAGGAGGAGTCCTTTATACTCAAATGTTAACAAGGGCCCATGTAGTCCTTGAGATGTGTTAACCTCTAGCAAATTACACATAGGTACCAAAGGCAAATGCAGTCCTTGAGGTGTGTTAACCTCCATCAAATTGCATATAGGTAACAAGGCCTATGTAGTCCTTGAGGTGTGTTAACCTCCAGCATATTACACATAGGTAACAAGGGCAAAAGCAGTCCTTGAGGTGTGTTAACCTCCATCAAATTGCATATAGGTAACAAGCGCCCATGTAGTCTTCGAGGTGTGTTAACCTCCAGCAAATTACACATAGGTAACAAGGGCAAGTGCAGTCCTTGAGGTGTGGTATCCTCCATCAAATTGCATATAGGTAACAAGGACCCGTGTAGTCCTTGAGGTGTGTTAACCTCCAACAAATTACACATATGATGAGGGTGTATGCGTACTCCTCAAGGCGGGGTTAGCCCCGGGAATGTACACTATGATTGTGAGGACAGATAGTCCTTGAGGTAGGTGAATCTCAAGGTAATGATTTTAAATGATTAAACATGCTTGATCGGGAACGAGTTCCCGATAGGGTATTTTTCCTTGGTCTAGGAATTTAAATTAAACCATGTTCGTGATATGGGAGCCCGAAGGCCCCCACAATAATTATCTTTTGTTATCGGGTGAGTTAGCCTGCGGGTGACTCCACTCGAGGGTAAGATATGGGAAAGGTGAATTTAATGAGGCTGTTATGCCTAAATGATTTGAAAGACAACTAGGCCCACGGGTCAGATATTTTACTCATAAGTGTGTATGTATATTGTATGTTTGAAAAGGGGTAGCTAAGAGTTATGCCTATACATATACTATCACCCTGTGTTGAGGGTCCCATGAGAGAAACGTTAGTTAGATTACATACAGTTTGCCCTCGCTAGTACTTTTCTGTAGTACTGATCCCTCGGGGGAACCACCATTTCAGGTTGAAGTTAGAGCTTACTTCCTGCACCCGTTGTTCGGGAGATCGATGGAGAGAAGACGTGGTTCATGCTTCCTCCGGTTCTATTTCTAAATAATTAAATAATGCTCATGGAACTATTTTTGACATATAAATTAATGGAGCCTGCGAGCTCTTGTTTTACCCTTGTGTGGGTTCTTATTAAACACTTATATTCCGCTATGTGTTTTGATAGAGTATATATCTAGAGAGAAGTGAGAGCTAGAGAGAGAAGTGCAAGTAAATGCTTCAATAGAATGATTTTGTAACCCCTTCAACTACCTCCAGAGGAAGTATTTATAGGAAAAATACGGGCTAGGCTCCCAAGCCTTGGGATTGGGAGGCCCATTTAAAACTGGACCGCTATTGGGCCGAATACAATATGTGTAGAAATGATTAAGTGTAAAATCTAGTTCTGAGAGGCTTTCGTGGCCGACGAGGGCACGGCCGACGAGGGCACGGCCGACGGGGACACCCAAGTTCCCTGGCTTCAGGACCATATTCTGAGTTGGTCCCTCTTCGGCCGACGGGGGTCCTCTGGCCGACGAGGGCACTGCTTGGTAGCTTGCGTTTTCTGTTCTTCTGAGTATGTGGGTCCTGGGGCCTAGACCCATATACTCCATCAGGAGTCCCCCACTCTCTAAGCTGAGATGTAGACGAAGTGAAGGAGAGTAGATTTCTGTGCTTGATGCTCTTGGCCGATGTGGGACCACGTTGGCCGTTCTCTGTCATGGCGTTGGTGGCCCTGTTCTGAGTTTGGCCGTTGCCTGCCCCTTGATATGGACGGGGAAGGCTGTCATTCCTTTGGTGTGCTGGTTTGTGGACGATGAGTGTTTTGGGATTCTTGGCCGAGGAAGGTAGTGTCTATTCTTGATCGTTGATGGTTGAACTTTCCTTTTGGACCGACAAGGCCGTTGAGGTTGCATTTTGTTTTGAGGACGATGAGCGTCCTTTGTTCTGGATGGCCGATAAGGGTGTTATGCACCCCTTTTGGCCGTTGCTGATGACACATGTGCCTTTGGGCGACAAGACGCCATATTGCCCAAGGTTTTTGGGGACGATAGCAGTGTCTGGCCGGAGGTGGAGTTATAAGGACCTTGGGACCGTTGTGGTACATGGACGATGTGGCCGCGCTTGTAGTTGCAACTGTGTACTTTGTGCGTTTTTATTTCTCATTTTGCCTGCCATTCTTGAGGCCGGTGTAGTCCCCCAGTCCCCCACTGCTTCAGGCCGAAGAGTGAGTGAGGGGTGAAGGAGTAGCTTGAAAACTAGGCCGAATCGGGATCCTCATGCTGCCCTTGGATCCAACCCTTTGGCGATTTCCTGACCAAGGTAATCCTGTGGGAGAACCCTTGGACGCGGGTCGCTTTCAAAGGGTTATCATCAAGTGTTTAGCACAAGGGCCTTATGGCCGTTGGGTTCCTTTCCCTTGGGGTATTCTGGCCATTGTAAAGCCTTCCTTTGCATAATATGCATGGCCGCTTAAATGGCCGATACGGGTGCAATGTGGGTGGCCGTTGGCTGTATTGGCCGTTGTGGTTGCTATTTTCCCTTCCTTGCTCCGTAGAGCCTGCTTTGCTGGTGGGCCGCTGATCTGTAGAGGGGGTTTGGCCCATTGAACAAGTGGTGGCATCCCATTGGTGGCCATTGGTGTGGCCACTAGGGTGATGCCACGTGTAGTTACCGTTGGGAGGGGGGCTATAAATACCCTCCCCATTCCGAAGAACGCCCTCATTTGCATCCTGAGCAAACGAAGTGGTGCCCAAAATTCTAGAGAGATAAAGCCTTTTGCTGAGTGTTCTTCACCTCCTTCAAAACTTCAAGGTTAGTTCCTTAATCTTTTCTTCGATCTCTTACATATTTTGCTCCCTCTAGGCTTTGATCCAGTGTTAGTCACAAAAACACCTTAGATCTAAAGTAGATCCCCTTAGTGCCTTAGCAGTTGTTAAGATGAAAACCTTGAACGAGAAGTACTACCCGTATGACGACGAGCCCTCCGTCAAGTCTCTTGACTACGACGTGAACGAAGAGTGTGCCGAGGAGATTGAACACTTGAGCCCGTACAAGTCTAGAGATAATGTGGACGAGGAGGACGAGGACGAAGGGTCCACCTCATCATCTGAGGGTGAGGACGCAGGGGTCACCCACGTAATGGACGGGGCATCTGCCTCTACTACCATTCTGTGCCCGAAGCCGGTGTCTGCTGTGAAGGGGGTATCGTGGCCGAAGAGGAACAGGCGGCCGAAGAAGGGCCCGGGTTTCTCTTACCTAGGCCTTACCAACATTTTCCTCATCAAGCCGGAGAGCAGCGCTGCTGATTATTTGGTCGCACAGATGTACGTGGGGCCGTTCGGGAGGGTTAGGGCACCTAGGCCAACGGACCACGTGCTCAATCCGCCGTCGGGATACTTCGGAGTGTATCCGATGAGCTTCGCTAAGGGGCTAAGGTTTCCCCTTCACCCCTTCATCAAGGAGTACTTGGACATGGTGGGGCTCCCTCCGGTCTTGCTGACCCCTAACAGCTACTCGATGATGGTGGGGTTCCTCCTCCGCTGTGCTGAATTAGGTTACAGGCCGACGACGGCCCTATTCATGAACCTTTATCAGATTGGCCGAGGGAGCCATAAGAATTGCGCCTGCTACGCCACTCTGCAGCAGCTGCCGAAGAAGAGGACTTTCACGGACTTGCCTTCATCCATACATGGTTGGAAAAGCAAATTTATCTTCGTGTCCCTGGGCAAGGGTGGCACCGAATTCCCCTCCGTCGGCCATGATGGGAGGTTCAATCTTCATGACCCGCCAAAGAGTTCGATCCTAGATGCTCAGGTGGAGGCGTTCCTTGAGGGGGGGCCGAGGAGCGTGAAGGATTACATCACGGAGTACAAGATGACCGCTATCGGCTTCTTTAGATACTTCGTGTATGGTGACAAGGAGGATGACGTCCAACTGTGGCCGAAGATGACCACTACCTTCGAGGAGGCCGACGGCCCCGATCTGGGCGTCCCTGCCGAAGCTGATGGTAATACTTCCTACGGCGTCCTTGTTTTGTTTTGTTCCTTTACTTTGCTAACTTGTTTCTCTTTGTTGTGTAGACTTTGCAATGGATCGTCGGCCAGTGATGAACAAGGCCGTTGCGAAGGCGAAGGCGGAGCTGGCCGCCAAGGAGGCCGCGGTGAAGGCAGCTGCAGGTGGTGATGTGACGAAGAAGCCACCCCCCCACCGAAGAAAAAGCGGCCGGCAGATGATTCCCATAAGAAGCTGACTGAGGCCGGCATGCAACCCGTCAAGAAGTCCAAGAAAGCTTCGTCTTCCTCCGTTGCCGATGAGGTCGGCGCTCTGACCGTCCCGATTCTGGACGAAGGGGGATCCGGTGCTGCTGCTGCCCTCGTGGATCTCACCTCTGGTCTCTCCGGGGATGTTTCTCAACCCCTCCCCCTCGCTCAGGATTCCCGACCGAAGCGGTCCGACAAGGAGGTGGCTACGACCACTTATAAGATGGAGGTTGAGTACCCCAAGGACGGTGGTGTCTTCAACGATGACGTTGACGGCCATAGTATGCTCTCTCAGGCCATTCCGGCCAAGGAACGGGTTTATCTTGACAAGCTCGGCGATGTCAAGATATACGACAGTGGAATGGACCTTGTCGTCCAGGTAAATCCTTTCGTCCTTAGCTTTGTCGTTTTCCTTTGATGTTTTTACGAACTTGTCTGATAGTGTTTTGTGTTGCAGGGTGCTTTCATGCTCATGGAGAGCAACAAGAGGCAGCAACAGGAGATTGCCCGTTTGAGAGAATTTGAGCAGAAGGCAGCCTCGGTCGATGAGGCCATGAGCTGCTTGGGGAGGCTGCGAGAGGACTTTGCGGCCTTGCAGAAGAGGGCCAATGAGGCCGATGCGGCCAGGGACGAGGCCCTGGCCAAACTTGCCGAAGAGAGGGATGCTCGTGAGGCTGATCGTCGGCGGGCCGATGATGCCGAGAGAGCCAAAGCCGAAGTCGAGGTTGCAACGGTGAAGGCCGCTGATGCTGTTGTTGAGAAGTTCTTGGCCGAAGGCTGGAAAGCCGACGAGCACCTGCCCTGGTGTTATGAGGTCGTGGCGGCCAAGCTCGAGGACTGGGGGCAAAACTCCCCTGCCGGCCAAGAGTATTTTGAGCGCGAGATGTCCGTGTATTACAACATGAGCCAGCATCAGATGCAAAGGCTCCTCTATCCGCGGCTGAGTCGTGCTTTCAAAGCCCTGAACTATACTCGGGGGTGGGCCAAGCGGAACCTACAGCTTCCCAAGCTGATGAAGGATCCGGAGGAGCAGATTAAACTTGCCCTTTGTGACAGGCAGGCTCCGATAGATAGTTCTGGCCTCGGCGAACCAGACTATGGTGAAGATGATGTCTTGGCCGACACCGCCACTTCCGCTGTAGAGGCCGGCTTAGATGCTGAGGCCGAGGATGGTGCCGAGTTCGTCGTTGACCAGGACGTTGCGGGTCATGCTGCCGATGAGGGCGCTCAGGAGGCCTGATCGTCCATAACTGATTTTGCTTTGTAATTAGTAGTTTTTTGTTTACCGTCTGAATGTAATGGCCGAAGCGCCCTCCCATGTAATGACTTCATGAATGAAATATGTTTCCAGCCTTATTCTGTCTTCTCGTCGTCTTGTTCTCCCTTTACTTTTGTTCTCAAGTTTTTTAAAATTTGTCTAAGTGTTTGGAATTGGGACTTAGGTAATTTTATAAGTATCAAGGCTTCAAGTGAGTGGGTGTCTGCATCGTTTTGGCACCACGCCCCCTTTTTCTTTTGCCCGAGACTTTGGAAAATTTTCTAAGTGTTGAACTCAATGCCACACTTGGTGATCTCGTCCTTCGGCCATGGCTTCGTGTTTGAACAGGAAGTCAATTCTGATTTCTGTAGCCATAGCCGGTAAGGGTACATGTCCTCTGCCGTCTGAGTGTGATGGCCGAAGCGCTCCTTTATGGGACTTGACCTTTTCATTGAATGGATAGTGCTTTTGTCCCCTTCGGCTTTAAATGATTTGGTTTGTTGCATTCGTTATTCCAAATTTGAAATTTGTCTAAGTGTCAAACCAGGACATAGATATCTACCGGCCGTTGCTGGGGCCGAGACGGGCACCTGCCAGTGTTTGAGTACCAGCTTCGTCTTGAGGCTGTCCCCTCGTTATTCAATACTTTGGAGATTTCTCTAAGTGTTGGGCCATGTAGTTTTCTTCTGCTTAGTACCGTTGTCGTCCAATTCGGGCGGTGTGGCCGACGAAGGTACCCGGGTGTTGCGCACCCGGGTGCGTACCTTTTCCTTCGCATTTGCTTTCTTCAAAAAAAATTCTAAGTGTTTGAAATTCACCTAGGCAACTTTCTTCAAAAGTTTTCTAAGTGTTTGCAATCCCCTTAGGCAACTTTGCTCTCTGTTGTTCGCTTCATCTTGGGGATGCCTTTTCCCTTTCGCCTTTGAAATTTTTCGAAGTGTTCAACTTGAGCGGGCGCCTAGGTTTTAGCGCCTTCAACGGCTAGCAAGAATGTTGTGGCCGGTAAGAGTTGCCGTCAGTGTGTCCAACTTTCCCGCGAGTGTTTGAGTGCCCGCTTCGTCCTAAGTGTCAAGCTGGGACTATTGGTTTGCACGCTAAGTGTTGGAACTTTAGTCGGTCATGGACGATGAAAGTTACCACCCTCGTTTCATCCAACCACTTGGTTAGGATTTTATAGGTGCATGCTCCGTCCTTGACACTTTCCTCGTAACGGGTGTCCGCTTCATCCGAGTTACCCGTTGGTAGTGTTACCTTTGTATTCAACTGATATGTACTTAGCCAAATGTGTGGCTTGATTCGTAAGGATTTATTTTTACTGCTCGAGGTCGGCAAGTGCGCATGGTTCTCGGCTTCGCTTTTTTTTCTTTTTTTTTTGTTCCCTATTTCGGGGAGTGTCCTTCTTTCAGGCTTCGGCCGAAGGGTTCGATAGTCCTCCGGCCGGTTTGGACTTCGTTTATAACGTCCATGATCTCAGGGGGGGTCCCATCGCCTATTTATGACGCGGGCTAGACTTTTGGTTGGTTTCCAACGGCTGTCGTTGCCCAACCCCGAGTTTGGGGATTTTGTCATCTCGGCCATGATTTCAGGCCTGTCGTCCTGCGATCAGGCGTGTGGACGACGCGGTGAACTTACCATTTCAAGACGCGGGCCGTTTGCGGGCCCATCGTCCTGAGGACATCGTCGGCCCTGCCTGAGCGTTTCGCTCCGAGGGGCCGGTACGACATGCTCTTTCAGCTGGGCCTAAACCTTTCGCTGATACAAAATACAATGGAGCATACCTGAGCCTTTCGCTCTAAGGCTCTAGATGCGAAGCGCCACATCGGCCATGCCTGAGCCTTTCGCTCTAAGGTGGTCGATGAGGGCGCCCGTTTAATGTTTTACTCAAATTCCAAGAAATCAAAGGAAACATGATTTTTATTCATAAGTGGCTCAAGGCCGAGGGTGGTGTTCAATCAATAACCCGTCAAGGGGTGAGGGCTTCGCCGACTGCACCTCCTTTGGATTATTGATAAAACTTCACCAGATGGTGTACATTCACGTTCGTGGTACATTGGTCCCATTTGGGCGTTTAAGTTTGTAGGTGCCGGGTTTCACCACAACACTGACGATGTAGGGACCTTCATACTTCAAGGCTAGCTTGCCCCCTTCTGTCGGCTGACTTGCTTCCCTTCGGCGGAGGACGTAGTCCCCCACTTGGAATTCCCGGGAACGAACCTTGGCGTCATAGTATGATTTCACTTGACGCTGGTAGTTCTCCGCCCGGATGAATGCTTGTTCACGTCTTCCTTCGACCAGGTGGAGGTCGATTTTCATGTTTTCCTCGTTGCCCTCAGGGTCATACTGCTCCACCCGTCGGCTGGGAATGGTGACTTCCGTGGGTGCCTTTGCTTCAAAGCCATAGCACAGGGCAAAAGGTGTCTCACATGTTGCCCTCCTTGGCGTGGTACGATAGCACCACAGGATGTTGGGGAGCTCGTCGACCCAACTTCCTCCTGCGTCCTGTAGGTTCTTCTTAAGCCCCTCCATTATAGTTCTGTTGGCGTTCTCAACCTGTCCGTTGCCCTGAGGGTAGGCAACGGAGGAGAAACAGTGCTTTATTCCCCATTCTCGAAGGAGCTCCTCGAAGGGCGCCGCTTCGAACTGCGTGCCGTTGTCGGATATGATCTCTTGGGGGACGCCAAAGCGGGCGAGAATGTTCTTGTGGACGAACTTCTGGCACCTAGCCCCCGTGATGCTGGCCAAAGGTTCCGCTTTGACCCACTTGGTGAAGTAGTCGACTGCGACGATGATGTAGCGGTTGTTGCCAGCAGCTCTGGGTAATGGGCCGATGAGGTCAATCCCCCACCTTGAAAATGGAATGGCAGTGCTGATGGGGGCGTAGTTGACGGCTGGCCGATCAGGGGCCTTCTGGAGCACCTGGCACATGGTACATTTCCTGGCAAGATCTGCACAATCCCGCGCCATCGTCAGCCAGAAATAGCCCTGGACGACGAGACGCCGGGACATACTGAAAGGGCCCTGGTGTGAGGAGCAAACACCGCAGTGAACTTCCTCCATGGCCACTTCGGCCTCGTCCTAGTGCAGGCATCGGAGGAGAGTGTCGTTGTAGGATCGCTTGTAGAGCTTGCCATCCTCAATAGTGTAGCTTGGAGCCCTGAGCTTGGCAAGCTTGGCCCTCTCCTCGTCGTGGGGTAGCTCCCCCGTGGTGATGAAAGTGGTGATGTCGGAGATCCAATCCTCCGGCCGCTGTTGGATGCACAAGATGGGGCTGGCATGGATGCTGGACATGCTCAGCTCCTCGATCTTGGCGATTTTGGAGATGTGCTCTGGAGTATCCGAGCTGAGCTTGGAGAGGATGTCGGCCTCGGCGTTCTCGGCCCTTGGGATCTGTGTGATCTCATGGGTTTCGAACGCCTTCAGCAACTCCTCTGCTGCCTGTTTGTACTGCTTCATCTGGCCTTCCTTTGCTTCGTACGTACTCTCAACCTAGCCTACTACCAGCTTGGAGTCGCACCTCACTCTGATGTGCTTGGCTCCGAGGCCAGTGGCAAGTCAGAGGCCGCTGAGAAGGGTCTCATACTCGGCTTCATTGTTGGACACCCTGAAGTTGAAGCGGATGGCATAGTAAGCTCTGAATCCTTCAGGGGAGATGAGGACGACGCTCCCCCCCCCCCCTCATGATTTCGCGGCTGACGAGCCGTCGGTGAAGAGGATCCATGTGTCATCTGGCTCTGGCCCGGTGGTAGTCGTGGTCGTCTCCCTTGCTGTGCATTCAGTGACAAAGTCGGACAAGGCTTGCTCTTTGATAGATGGCCTTGGCTTGATCTCAATTTGGAATTGGCTGAGGAAGATCGCCCATTTCACCATCCTCAAGGAGCTAGTGGGGCTCCTCATGAGCGCGCCAAGGGGCTGCTGGGTCAGTACGTGGACGGCGTGGGCCTGGAAGTAGTGCCCCAGCTTTTTCACCGTGTGGACGATGGCTAGCACCGTCTTCTCAATGGGGGAGTACCTGAGCTCGGCCTCCCTGAGTGTTTTGCTGATGTAAAATATGGCCTTCTTCACCCCTTCGTCCTCGCGGATGAGCACGGAGCTGATGGCCGACGTGCTCACCCCCAAGTATAAGAAGAGGGTTTCGCCGGCTTTGGGCTTGGAGAGCACTGGTGGGGATGACGGGTACCTCTTCAGTTCTTCAAATGCTTCCTGTCACTCCGTCGTCCACCTTAAGCTATTTGCTTTACGCATGATTTGGAAAAAAGGGAGTGATCTCTCGGCTGACTTGGAGAGAAAACGGCTCAGGGCAGCCAGGCGCCCCGTTAGCCGCTGGACCTCCTTGACGTTGCGGGGCGACTCCATATTGATGATGGCTTGTATCTTCTCCGGATTTATTTCAATGCCTCTCCGGCTGACCATATAGCCGAGGAACTTGCCTTCAGGGCGGTTCTCGGCCGGACGATGGAGGCATAAGTCGAGGATGGTGCTCACCGGGTGTGTGAGGGGGGGCCCCGGCCGTTCCAACCTCGGCCGCCAATGGCAGTCTTTCTTGCTTTGTCCACCAAAGCCGTGACGGCCCTGGGCACCCTGGCCGGCCGGGGATGCTCCCGGGGCCGGCGAAGGATTTGTCTTCTTGGAGGGGTGGCCTCCATCTTTTTTGTGGTTGTGGAGCTCGTCGGCATCAGCGTACAAACTCCCGCGCTGAAGCGCCTTTGCATATGACCTCGGAGGGTCGGTGATGAGGCTCCTGGCATACAGGGAGCTGTGGAGGGCTCCCTGGTAGAGGACGAGGAGGGTGCGCTCATCGGCCCCCTCGTCCACCGATCAATGAATGACCGGAGGGGTTCATCATGTTGCTGCTTGATGGAGAGGAGATGGGTGAAATACTTCTTCGCATGCTTCCTCCCGGCAAAGTGGGTGAGGAAGCGTTGGGCAAGGTCCTGCCATGAGTTTATACTTCCTTCGGGAAGCGCGTTGAACCACTCGTACGCCGGCCCCTCAAGAGTGGAGAGGAACCAACGACAGAGATATTCATCCGACACATTCACCATCAACATGTTGTTCTGGTAGCGGCAGAAGTGCTCCTGGGGGTCTGATCGGCCGTCGTAGGACTTGATGGCGTTTCCCCTGTACTTCTCCGGGATGGGAGCCGAGAGCACCCTGTTAGTGAAGGGAGTCCTGGTCCTGCCGTGGATGATGGGGTCACCTCGTCCTTCGACCAACTGCCTCTCAAGGGCGCTGACCTTGTTCATGAGAGCATTGAGGCCAGGATCGTTGGAGGCGCCGGCCGTGGGAATGTTCGCCGATTGTATGGCCTCCATCTGGGCCAGCCTCCTCTCCAGCTGGGCGATAACCTCGTCCCGAGGGTCCCTGGCGGCCGCAGTGGCGCCCTGCTGGTTCTGCATGCGCACCTTGTGGGCCGCGTTGATCTGGTGGCGCACGTCGTCTTCGTGCAGCTTTCCCTTGCCTTTGTTTAGGTGGGGCTGGTCCGCTGTCCGGAACACAGACCCCAAGCTTTCCCTTGGCGAGCCAGGCCAGCGCTCACCAATCCGTCCCGCCATCCTCTCCGAAACCGGACGACGACGCGTGTCACCCAGCCTATTGAAGGCAAAGGCTTTTCCACACGCTGGGGTCTGTCCAGGCCGAAGAGGGGAAGCAGGGTGGGAGTGGGACGATGACGTGTCCTGGGCTATCACCCCCTCATCGGTCCCTAACATGGTGGCCAACGGTTGGGGCTGAGGAGGTGGAGTGACGTTCCCCCCAGTCCTTGGCAAGAGTGCGCTGAGGACGGTGGGGTTCTGAGCCAAGATGGCGATGATGACCGACAGCGCGGCCTGAACTTGTGGATCAACAGACGGAGAAACCGCAACCATAGGTTGGGTCGGGGCATGGTCTGTCTTCTCTGCGCGCTTCTTATACAGGCCGATGCGGGCATCAGGGGCGCCGCCGTTGAGCTGGTTGTGCAGGTCCGTCGTGAGATTGATGGCCTCCTGGAAGACGTCCCCTCCTCCAACCTGGTCGTCCGTGGCGTCCTCCTCACGCTCCCTAGTCTCCTGATCCTCAGGGATGGCCTTGCTGACGAGGTTGTGGTTTGACTTGGTTATTCCCATGATCAGTGGTTAGCTGTGCTTGGTAGCGACGATGGGTGCTAACTTGATTGTTCTAGCTCTCAACGTGAGCACCAAATGATAAAGTATATATCTAGAGAGAAGTGAGAGCTAGAGAGAGAAGTGCAAGTAAATGCTTCAATAGAATGATTTTGTAACCCCTACAACTACCTCCAGAGGAAGTATTTATAGGAAAAATACGGGCTGGGCTCCCAAGCCTTGGGCTTGGGTGGCCCATTCACAATTGGACCGCTATTGGGCCGAATACAATATGTGTAGAAATGATTAAGTGTAAAATCAAGTTATGTGAGGCTTTCGTGGCCGACGAGGGCACGACCGATGAGGGCACGGCCGACGAGGGCACGGCCGACGGGGACACCCAAGTTCCCTGGCTTCAGGACCATATTCTGAGTTGGTCCCTCTTCGGCCGACAGGGGTCCTCTGGCCGACGAGGACACTGCTTGGTAGCTTGCGCTTTCTGTTCTTCTGAGTATGTGGGTCCTGGGGCCTAGACCCATATACTCCATCATGTTTAATTGTATGTTGATGTTATTATGTATGTTTACTAATCAGTTTTGGCATATGTATCTATCAGATGTCCTGTGCAATTTAGTAAGGATGAACTGCGGTTATTCTTATTGGGTTGTACGACGGTTGTCTACGTGGCACAGACGCGGTCTGGGCGTGACATGTTGAGTCGTGCCTGCTGCCAAATAGCTATGCTCAAATGATAGCCCGCCACGTGAACCCTAGGAATATCCCAACCTTACTAGAACTCCGCCCAGGCTCGAGGCCTGCTATCCAGCCCGACCTAGCTGTGGGTTCCTATCGTGGGTCTGATCCCTAATCGGGCCTAGCGGGTTACTCAATATGAATCCCGTTCAGGGCTTGATCCCGTCTATGGGCTAATTCTGTTAATTGGGCTAATCGTGTTAAGGGCTGATCCCGTTCTGGACTACATAATTGGGCAATGGTCAGAGTCCATGGTACCATCATATATATATATATATATATATGTGTGTGTGTGTGTGTGTGTGTGTGTGTGTGTGTGTGTGTGTGTGTGTGTGTGTGTGTGTGTGTTGTAGAGGAATGATGTTGTCCAGCCGGGAGACATGACCCTCCGACCGGTCGTCGCCATTTGAGGTGGTTCTCAATAGAATTTTTTTTTAAAATTTTGTGATCATGTTCTTCATGAAGTTTAAATTATGTCCAAATAATTTCAACTTAAAATGCAATCTTGAAGACAATTAAATAAATTATTGGAAAATGAGAATAAATCTGGCCCGTTAGATTGTATTATGTGAAACTGAATTGTGCATTTGATGAAACTTAATTGTGCATTAATTAGGAGAAACTTAAATGTGCAGAATAAAAGATAAAAGTCAAATATGCATTACGTGAAACTGGAATGCGCAGAATAAAAGACACAAAAATGTAATTGTATCATATATTTTATTCTGCACATTTCAATTTCAGCTAATGCACATTTCAATTTCAGATAATGCACAATTCAACTTCACATAATGCCACTGTGTCATACCTTTTGTGCTGCAAATTTTGATTCAACCAAATGCACATTTCAGTTTCACGTAATGCACATTTAATTTTCTCATTTGAACTTAGTTCTACACACACACGTACACACACACACACGAAGTATAACATTCCGATGAACTACCTGCATGATTCGCCCGAATTTCAAATGGATGAACTATTTTCCGACATTAATACAAATGGCGTTGTTATCTACTTTTAATTTTCTGCACAAGTTTTATTGCCATGTCAATTTGGCATGTTGAAACATTCTTTTTATGTTTATATTGCACAATTCAGTTTTATTTTACATATATATTTCATGTTTTATTGTTCAGATTGCAAATGATACATGTGCTTTATTTTACATATATTGAATGTTTATTTGTGTATAAAATTTACTGTTTGGTTGGAAAAAAACGTATACCATATATATGTACGGACACTGTACATATATACGGTATACGTTTTTTTGAATCTAATTACATTTGGCTCGGAAATTGTCGTCCCAATCTTGGACGCAGGCGTTGAAAATATGTGGTGTGGAAACCGTACCAAAAACCGTGCCTAAATGAAATCCGAGCCAAATGTTGCGTGAATTGGTTGAATGCTACAGACACACAAAGTCGCAACCAAATTCCCACCCAACGTTTGACACGGAAATATAAAACCTAGCCAACGTATTTGGCTCGAACTAGGTGGCACGAAAATCATAACCGTGTCAAATCCGACCCAAGATCATTCTTCTGGGAAAATTGTGAAGAGATCTCTGCCTATATCCGTGCCTATATTGAGTTCTTTTGGTGGAGAGATTTGCAATTCAAGTTTCCAAGTCCACCATGCAGGGTTCTCATTTTAAAACACACACATTTATACATAGAATTTAATTGGGAATTTATCACAAATAAGTTAAAAAAGTGAAAATAATATACTTTTATTATCTTTCAAAATTTCTTTCAAAAATAAACTCAATACACTTTTCTTTTCACAAATAGGCTACTCTATAAAACCCGTTGATGGAGCCGAAGCCTCGAAACAATACCAACAAGAAGTGCACGTTAGGTTCCACACTTCCAACTAATTCTTCACCATCTATGATAACACACTACAAACTTTAGGAAATACTCAATTCTTGTTTTTGAATAAGATGAGTAAAATGTAAATAAGATGGAAATAACTGGAACAATTTCAAGAGAAAAGAAAAATACTTAAAGAATTGAGTTTACAATGTAATACGTCGTATCTAGTGTAACATTATTGTATCAATAAGTGCTATAATAAAATGATAAATTACTACATTAGATCTATTGTAACACTCGGCGGATGCAACATACTAAAAATGATACATTGGATATACTGTGACATTTTTAGCACATGTGACAACATGTTGCACATGCTAAAAAATTATACGGAGTACTTTGTTTGAGTGAAATTTTTGCACCACCACTGATATGCATGTAATTTTACACTAGTGATTAAAAATTTTGAGTGTTCAGAGAACACTCTAAACAAGCATAGGTGCGCCACTTTGTACAACAATATCATATACTGAGTACGTAGTATAGTGACAGAGTACGTCTATCCTACACCAGGCCCTATATATTTGAGTGCAATTACAAATTCAGTCAGTTTCATTATACTTATAGGTTATGTTTGGCGAACATAAGTTCGTGTCTTCTAGCTTTTGTATTATTTAAAAACTCTTTAAAAGCTTCTGGTTGTATGTTTGGCATGCCAATTTTTAAGAGCTTTTATAAAAATAAAAAGATCTTTTTTGAGATGCTACAGTGAGTAGCATCTCATATAAGTCCGTAGCTTCTAGCATTAATTAGCCCTAACAGCTTGTATACCAAACAGAGCTAAATCAAACAGTCGATTTTTTACGAAACAGATACTACCTTTTCTTTTTAAATCTTTTCGGTCACTAAAAACTAACAATTACTAAAAAGCTCATAAAAGTATTTTTTCAGCTAAGCCAAACATACCCTACCTAGTTGGATTGCTTTGTTATTTAATCCAAATATTGCGCATATATATACACACACGTAGTCTGTAATACAGTAGGCCGTGATATATGGAGTACGTACATACTTAAGTACATAGATTGTACGGATTGTGCATCTATGCGATGAACATGAATGGTTGGTTGGTGCTGACAGTTTTTGATTGGGCAACCCGGACAGCTCGGTCTACGGATGATTGGGCAATCCTATGAATATTTTATCTCCACCTCACTAATATATGTGGTCAATTATTTGAATACTACTATCTCTATCCCTTAAAACTTTGCCAAAATTGATCGGCACGAATAATAATAAACTAAAAATTTTATGGTTGAGATTTGTGCAGAGGAAAGAGAAATAACAGAAACCACAAAATGATTGATTAAAAGGGAAAGTGGCAAAGATTTTTGGGACGTCTCAAAAAGGAACGATGTCAAAGTTTTAAGGGACGGAGGGAGTACATAACTAAGCATGTGAGATCACTCACATGAGAAGGTGTTGCGTTGTTAAGAAAAACGATCTATTTGATTAATGCCTTCATTACTATCTCCCCATCTCAAATTTCAAAAAAGCCTTTATTTTAGTGTAAAAATTTCGGGTAACTTTTTTCAAAAATGTTCTTTTTATCGATCCAATCCAGCACAGTGTTCGGGCTCCGCCCCTGATCCGAAAGATACCATTAATACCTTTTTAATCACAGAAAGTCACTTTATTTTGACAAGATCGAAACTTTGTTGAGACGTGACTCTTTTTCTGAAGAGGGTACGTACCTTTTTTGGGTATGTACATTCTTACTCCCTCCGGTCCCTATTAAAGTTCTCAGTTTGACTTCACACAAATTAAGAAAATAAATTTGACTTTACTGTGGAGTGCACTGTTTGGCACTGTTTGGACACTGTTTGACACTGTTTTGCACCGTTTTGTTTCCTACAATGAAAGTGTGAACTTAAATAATGGACATCCCAAAAAGGAAAGTGAGAACTTTAATACGGACCGGAGGGAGTATAAAACAATAGATAAATTAATAAATTATAGGCTAAAGGATCAAATAGATACATGAACTAACTTAAAGTGTTCAATTAGACCCTTATATAGGAGGTTCTGCCCGGCCGTCGCCAATTGGGGCGGTTCCGGTGGAATTTTTTGATGAAAATTTTTGAGCATCTTCTTCATTAAGTCTAGTTTACCCATACTAAATTTCAGCTAAAAATTCAACAGGGAAGACAGTCAAATGATTTTTTGAAGATAACTGTACAGTTAAACAACGCAGTACATTTCGGAAAATCATTTGACAGCCTTCCCGATTTATATTTTAGCTGAAATTTAGTATGGGTAAACTAGACTTAATGAAGAACATGCTCAAAAATTTCATCAAAAAATTCCACCGGGAACCGCCCCAATATGCGACGGCCGGGCAGAACCTCCTATATAAGGAGCTAATTGAACACTTTAAGTTAGTTCATGTACCTATTTGACCCTGTAGCCTATAATTTATTAATTTATTATTGTAATTTAAGTTGGACTTGAGTTCAAGGCCTCATTGAATTGGCCCTAACTAAAGACAAGACCAAACTATAAATTGCCTAATTTGATTTCAAAACAAACTCTAATTTTATTAAATCTTCATAACTACTCAGTTCAAGTATTTTTCTTTTGCATTGGTTCCAAATAATGATGACACAATTTTTGTTCTCTATTTGAAGTTAAAAATTATCACATTCTAATGGGAGATGGGAGATGGGTAGTGTGTTTTATTAATCAAAATTGTAGGTACGTTCCAGGTATACGCGCAAAACAAAATGGGACTTGTGGGAGTACATTTTACGTACTAATTTGACGTGCCTTCAAAGCGATATGACGCATTGCGAATGGGAATGTTGTACGCTGCAGAAGCAGGTGAATCGTACCACAAGATCAGTCATTCGTTGCTCAGGACAAGCATGCAGTTGATTTGATCATCACAAGGCACAAACGATAAATGTCAACCCACCTCTAGATAGCGGCGAAGCCAGGGTACTGGACCAGACTAGACAGGTACAAAGAATATTATTGGAAAAAAACTTACACGACATTTTTACACTTAAAATATTGGCATTTTTTAAATTTGGGGTGGGACAGGGCCTAGCCTGGGCACCCCTAGCTCCACCCCTGCCTCAGCTCCACGTACATTTATCTATACCACTCCATCTCATTTTAGAGTCTGGCTACCTCTACACGAAATTTGTACACATTTTGTGTATATACGTTCAGTTGTCTATGTACACAGGCAGCTTCTGAACGAGTTGTCCCGTGTAAATAGGTATATGGAAAAGAGGATGAGAAAAGGCACATAAAGTGTTGCTAGATGGATCCGATGAGAGGGTAAATGATGAAAATATGTGAAGCAAATGTACTCCCTCTGTCCCAAAATAATCGTCCTGTTTTGACCTCCACACAGATTAAGAAAACAAAGTTGACTTCACACTGTAGCGACACTATTTGGCACTGTAGCGACATTGTTTGGCACTGTAGCGACACTATTTGGCACTGTAGCGACACTGTTTGGCACTATAGCGACACTGTTTGGCACTGTTTTGCACTGTTTGACACTGTTTTGTATAGATTTGTTTACCAAATAAGGAAAGGAGACAATTATTTCGGGACAGACCGAAAAGGAAAGCAGGACAATTATTTCGAGACGGAGGGAGTAGTTCGTTGAGAAAAAAGGAGGCATTTAGAGGAAAATATGGTGGAATTTGATTAATAAATTAAAATTTCACACTTTAAATACGCTTCACGCTCTAATATAAATCCAAAAGTACCTCAAACTACAAATTGGAGAAGGTTGTGCTCCTCCCCACATTGAAAGGAAAGTTCCTTCTTGATGGAGTATATTGCCACATACCCCAAGGCTTCACTAACTAACGATCTAGAATTGGGGCCCATTTACAAACTCAGTGGGCCGAGACCCAGCTTCGAGGCCAACAACGTAGTCTAGCCCCAAGAGCCTGTCGATGAGCCTATCCTTCAACGGGCCGAGGCACACCAGCTAGCGAGGCCGAGCATAGCCATCGCTGGTCTAGGATATTCTCCAGTGGCGCTACCAATCTAGGCCGAACGGACCTGATCTTCCATGACTCGATTATATTCCTACACTTAGCCATTCCCTTGGCATTCCAGTCACACCGTATCCAGTGCTTACAATTATGTCATAACTACTCTTGCTAACATCATGACCTAGTTCCAAAGGACACACAACACCAATGACATCATGATCAAGTTTTCAAGGGCTGACATCATTGCTGACACCATCCTACATCAACCTTACATCACGACTAACGTCGTTGGTGCCCCCAAGATTTTTAGGGACATACTTGTCACTTTCTCATTAGGTACCTTTTTTGTCTTAGAGACCAAACATTGTATTTTTCCTATAAATATTACCTTCTTAAATGAGGAAAGGGATCCCCGTTATTGCTTGTGTTGATATTCTATTAAAATTAATACAAAACTCTCTTTTCGTATAATTGCTTCGACTTCTATCTAGTTTGTCTATTATCCCTGGGTTACATTCCATAACCCATCACTTCCATTTTAACCAACTTTTTTTTAAACAGTGCTTCCCTAGAAAAAGAAGACAACTTACTTTCTAGTAGTCTATTTACTTATTTGGGAAGTTTACATGCAACAAGAGTGTGTAGAGGGACGTAGGCCAAGAAATGTTTGATTAAGGTTAATCTTCCTCCCCGTGAAAGCAACTTTTGATACTAGGCATTTCTTTTTATCAAAAGGATTTATCAACTCCACGAAGTGCTTGAGTCTATTAATGGTTTCGCGAAGAAAAACATTCAATTACTTGATGGGGAATTTAGTGGCCTTCATATTAATCAATTTTGCAATCTATTTACTTTTATATGTTGGGAATTGGCTCACCAGAATACCACAATCGTAATTGACAATACAAAATGTAGTATGTGAGTGACATCCCAACTTTTTAAAAATAATCGTGATGTTTTTAGGATCTGTTATTAGGAAATTGATGTAACGTACCTCGAAAGTACAGCAACGGAAGTTTAAAATTTTCCCAAACAGATATTCGCTGATTATGACAAAACAACGAATATAACAATGATAATAGATCTGAGTTAAAACTTATAGATCTTCCAGCCCAGCGGTGATAATCCTTGACCTTAGGTATCCATGTGATTTCTCCTTTCCGAAAGAACGGTTAGATCTCCCTAAGAGAAAGGCTAGGAAATCTCTTCACAGGGAAATAAACTGATAATACTAAATCTGAAAACTGGTCTATAATTTATGAAGGAGGAGGATGTATTTATACTAGTTCTAAACTAGTTTCCCAATCACAATGAAAGTCTTACTAATTAATGAGTTCCAGTCCAACTAGGCCCAATAACTATTTTACTTAATTAATTAAATAAATAAATAAACTAAACTAAACTAATTAATAATAAGATGAAAGTTGGTTGCATGCCACTTTGCATCTTTATTATTATTTACTTTAGTTTTCTTTTCTTTTTAATTCTAAATTATAAAGAAAAGTACCAACTTTATTTAATTAAAAATACATCTCAATTAAGTATAATAAGTCTAATTTATCTTACTTAATTAATTCTATCAAATAGAACTCTCCTTCAACTTCATGAATTAAATATGTTTAATCTAATTAATATTTAATCCATTTTCAGTATTACTAATTAAATATTATTTAATCCAATTAATAATATTTAATTCCTTCTAACAATTTAATCGGAAGGTATAATCACTTGTTGTGTGACCCATAGAGCCTTATATATTAAGCACTAATCAAATTAAGGTCTTAGCAGAATCCCTAGACAATTTACCAGACAATCTTAATATATAAGGACGTTTGCGAGGACTATTCAAACTCCCTGTAATATAGAGCTCATAGTGATACGGTTCTTTCATTCAACGAACATTCAACTAAGTCTAGAACATGATATCGTGTCTATTCCAATAACTTAGTTTCTTTCTCTCAATCTTTCTAGATGATCCATAACGATCATATTCGATATCCAAAACGAATATATCTTTGCATTGGCCAATGACTTTATGATCCATCTAGATATGAGAAGTAGAATGTTCTCTCTTAATCTATTATGAGGAATGAATCCTTTCTTGGCTCAACTACTACTCCATGTGCTTCGTGATGCACCCAACACATGTCGTATCTACCCCGATTGAAGTGCAAGCGTTGGTCATGGTCAAAGTACATCACTCCGCACATGTAGTACGTATTGACCTCAAGTCGGAGGACTATTACACTACTCTATACGCCGATAATCCCATAGACACATGAATAGTACTTATCACATCGTTTCTCGGTGGGTATGCCAATATTCTCTAAAATATCTATGTGACCATCATGAATTACAGGAACTCATAGTTGTGAGATCAACTATACTTTCTAAAAGTATGATGCAGTCCACATACCAATCTTATAGCATATCATCAATATCCCATTTTTTATGATCATTGATCGGGGCTATTTTAAGACCTTATGTTATATCATATAAGCTCCTGCTTACTTATTGACAACATAAATCCAAGGGAACACAATTATGAATAAAACATTGACAATCGAAAATAATCATTCATAAAGTGTAATACCGTGTATCTATCAAATATAAAAACTAAATGTGATCAAGTACATATGTCTCTAAAAAATGATTTTCGCTAGGACATATATACTAACAGAATTTAGTGGCCTTCATATTAATCAATTTTGCAATCTAATTCCTTTTATATGTTGGGAATTGGCTCACCACAATACCACAATCGTAATTGACAATACAAAATGTAGTATGTGAGTGACATCCCAACTTTTTAAAAATAATCGTGATGTTTTTAGGATCTGTTTGCAATCCTGGGTGGCAGATGAGCTGAAGTAACCATCGGGAAGACCAGGAAGGAATTTTTCTAAATTAAGTTGAAAGCTTGTATAACCACGAGTTATTGACCAAGAGATGATAGTATGCTTACTCTTGATTTCTTCGAAGATGTGGTTTGTTCAGTAGCCTTAAAGTTGAGATCTACGAGGGCATGTCGGTGGAGTTCCTTAGGATGGCTCCTCCTCTGTTAGAGGATGTGTGCATATTGAATTTTAGACCCTCCATTGGGTTAATCTAATTTACTGTTAAAGGTTTTGGTTATGGTTTTCTATGGATAACAAAGGTCACAGAAGGTATGGACTTCACCCAAACACAATTAGCATGAAGTTTAATTTGCATAGGATTCTGGATATGACACCTAGTATGATAGATTTAACAAGGCCTTCAATTTATTATTATTTCCTTCTAGCCACAAAAGGATAAATAATTGTTTAAGGGGGTATATATAGGAGGGTTTGGGGGGAAGGAAAATCCCATGAAATTGGACCAGAATTAGGCTGCATAGGGAAAGGTGAATATGAAGGGGAATATTTTTCGAATAAGTTCCCAATGAAAGACTTTGATAGAGAGGAGTTGTTTTGAATGCAAGCTATGGGTAAATATATGAGAGAGTACAAAACATAGAAGGCCTGATATGTTCCTACGTAGATCTGTACATACATGTTTCTAGATAAGAGAGGTACGAAATTTAGGATTCACCAAAGTTTAGCATGCATGAAAGAATCCCATAAAGAGGGTACTATTAGCTCCACTTTTATAGGTGACAAGATGAGAGTCTCTTTTCTTGAACAAAGTGTTCATCACAGACAACTCATATGTCGAGACAAAATCCAGAATGTACATTCTCCGCTTCATTTCTAGTGCCAAAACCATTGTAATGCTTGAGATTTAATTCAAACAGATTAATAGTACTGCTCATACCAACAAGATGCATCTCTTTTTAAGGGAGCTCATCACCAAGAACTCCAAAGTTAAGCATGCTTGCACGGGAGTAGTCTTGGGATGGGTGACCCCCTGGGAAGTTTCTCGGTGCGCACGAGTGAGGACAAAGTGCGTGCTAAAGGCTCGCGGAGGTTTGTGAGGACAGTACTAGAGATTGAGATTGGTTTAAGGTCGCAACAAGGATGTTGCGATCCTAAGTGGGGGTGATTGTAATACTCGAGATTAATTTAAGCGGATTAATAGTACTACTAATACCAACATAGGTGCATCTCCTTTTAAGGGAGCTCATCACCCAAGAACTCCAACGTTAAGTGTGCTTGCACGGGAGTAGTCTTGGGATGGGTGAGCCCTTGAGAAGTTTCTCAGGGTGCGCATGAGTGAGGACAAAGTGTGCGGTAAAGGTTTGTGGTGGTTTGTGAGGACAGTACTAGAGGTGTGGAGGGTTTGTACGAGTAACTACCTCCTGTCCTACGAGGCGGGGTGTTACAACCATGTCCGCATGGATACTCTCAAAACCATCTCGACTTGGGCCCACATCCCCATTGAGGTCGCCTCCTATGACCAACTTCTCTCCTCTTGGCACTCATCACACCACTTCCTCAAGATCCTCCCAAAATTGTTGAGTGATAGATGCATCTAATCCCACTTGTGGTGCATAGGCACTTACCATGGACACGATCTCATCTCCTATTATCAACTTAATGCTCATGATGTGATAGTTCTTCCTAAAGACTTCAACCACACCCTCAACATAATGATGCATCATCATAATGCCTACTCCTAACTATGTTCCTCTCCCCCCCCCCCCCCCCGAATACCACAACTTAAAACCTCTGGGAATAATCTCACGTGCGTTTTCGGTCTCCAACCCACTTAGTTTCTTGCATGCACATTATGATATTGATTTTCTTCATGACCTCGGCTATCTCAGATGATCTTCCCGTAAGAGAGCCAACATTCTATGTGTAATATTTGAGATTTAATTTAAACGGATTAATAGTACTACTCATACCAACAAGGTGCATCTCCTTTTAAGGTAGCTCATTAGCCAAGAACTCCAAAGTTAAGCGTGCTTGCACGGGAGTAGTCTTGGGATGGGTGACCCCTAGTTTTGGGAAAAGGCTAGTGGCGGTTTGTGAGGACAGTACTAGAGGTCAGAAGTCACTACCCCGGGCCCTACGGGGCAGTGTGTTACACCATGTCCCTCTCATGAGTGATATGTTAGAAAAACGTTAATATAATTCTCATGAGTAATTCTTCTACCGATAAAATCAATAAAAATAAACATATCAAATGTCAATTTTGTTTTAAATCCCTCTTTCGAAATTTGCCCTTCCAACGAGGGCGTAGCCAGGATTGAAGGTTGGGTAGGTCGTCGGTACAAAGATTTTTTTGGATAAATTTTTAAAGGTAGATTTTTACACTAAAATACAAATAATTTTTTAATTTGGGGTGGGTGATGGGCACTAGTTGTTAGTGCCTAAGTATACATTTTTATTATTGTTTGTAATGTTTATTTACTAGTTTTGTGTAAGTTTATAGTTGCTAGTTTGCATTTGATTGTAATCGTATTTTTAGCATTTTATTGTTTGTTGTAAGTTGTAGTTAGTTGAGCTATAAGTTTAGGATAGGTTTGGAAGCAAAAAGGATGAAGAAACCTGAGTTTTGTGCAAAACCCGGTCGGGTATGGACTTTACCCGGCCGGGTATGAAGTGACAAAGGAAATTGCTACAAAATTAGCAAATACCCGGTCGGGTATTCCATATACCCGGTCGGGTATTCTGTGATTTCGGACCAAAGAACGTGCAGAAGACACAAAAACATGGGAAAATATTTGATTTGGTAAATACCCGGTCGGGTATGTCAAAATACCCGGCCGGGTATCCGGCATTAGGTGTTGAAAACACCTATAAATAGCCCCATTTTCCTTCACATTTCATAATCCCTTCTTCCATACTCTTTAGCTCAGTTTAGAATAGCATTTCTTTATATTTTTCTAGCTATGTTTAGTCTCCAAATGAGGAGCTAAACTTCCATTCTTGGTGTTGCTCTTGAAGCTTGTTGATTATTAAAGTTGTGAGTTATTTTCTTAACTTCTTTCCTTGAATATTAATTAATAGTTCTTTCCTTAATATCATCTCTATATTAGTGTTGGGGAGTGTTGCTAAGATGACAATTAGTTAACATCTCGACATTAGTTAGAATGGTATTTTCTTCCTCTATATTAATATTGAGGAGTGTTGCTAAGATGACAATTAGTTAACATCTTGATATTAATTATAGTAGGATTCATCTTCATTAATAATATTCTTCCTTGAATATTAATTAATTCCTACTCTTATTTCATATTAATATTTTGAACATTACTTAAAGGATCAACTAGTTTTGTTTCATACATTAATTATTACTAGAAACGATCAACGAACCGATGGTTAATCGTTGATGGTTTCACAAGTAAGTAACTTCGGTTTATTAATGCACGGTCGTGGTTAATAAACTTAAGAGGGATTAATTTTGTTGGTTAAACCGAAACCGCTTGTGTTGAGGTTATCAATCTCAATTGATTTCATCAAGGAGTTAGAAAGATTAAATGCTACTATTAAATCGGTATAAGGCGTTGTTCTATATTTGATTAATAGTAAGGGTTATTAATGAACGGTCGTTGTTAATAACTATCCTCGATGAAGTGGATATAACAATGATCGACTAAAATATATCAACAAGTGGAAAGTAGCAATGCCAAGTCGTTTTTATCTTTGACTTAAATCTCATATAGGTCGTTCATCTTAATTCTTAATTTAATTAAATCATTCATCACCAAAACCCCCCTTTTATTTACTAAGTAACATAAAAAGAGAATTATTCCTTTCCCTGTGGATACGAACCTTACTACACTATACTACGTATTAGTGTTGTATTGAAATTATTTTGACGCACTCACGACAAGTGCTCGTCAGTGGGCCGGGCCCTGTTGGCCCCCCTTCACCTCCGCCCATGCCCTCCAATGTATGAATGCAAGGTAATTCTAAACACAACCACAAAATTGTTATTTACCGCTACTAATGTGTTATGACGCATCATTGCTGCCATTAAAACTTTTGTATAATAATCATTCTCGTTTTCATGATGGTTATAACACCGAATTTTAAAAAAGTTCCAAAACTTGCCGATCCAATAACAGGATTAAATTTTCAATGGAGGCATGGAGCTATTAATTTAGTTAAAACATAAAGCAGTTAATAAGAAAAATTCACATTTCAATCGAGAGTACCATTTTGGAAGGAGTGTGTCATTTATCATCAACAGAGTGTATCTATTATCGTCAAATAGCGTGGGCAAAAAAATCAATTGATTTTGCTTTACCCCGGTTTGAAATATTTGCAAACGTCCGACCGGCTAGAATCTGGATACCTGAAAGCGGGGTTCACTGATCCGCCTTTAGAGATAGGGGCAAGTATTACACGATCTCGTAAGTCAACTATGGAACGAGCCTTGTCTATGAAGCAGAGCAACCTTAAGCATAGAGTTCCCCACGGGAATAAAAATCTCCGCTACCATGTGCACCCCTAGCTCCGCCCATGGTAGGTGGTCTGGGCTGTAGTTATGCAGGGGCAAAATAGATATTTAAGAATCACGAAGCATTATTTTTAATTACTTGTGGCTGTGAATAGTCATTTTGTGGCTCAAAATAGAATTCCCCGATAAATGTATAACTTGAGAGGGCATGAGCTCGACCAAACGATACTACCTCCGTCCCTTAAAACTTTGACAAGGTGTACGTTGTGGCTGTACGCTGCCACCATAAAGAAATGTGTACTGATTCCCAATTAACCGAAACGGCATGTACGCAAGCACAACTTTTACAAAAAGGTTTCAATAATTTGGAGTTCATGCGAATATTTTGAGGGTAAAAATTAGTTACGTTCTGCACATGTGTGATGTAAACAATGAGTTCGTTAATTTCTTCTGTTGTCCTTTTTTTTCTCAGCAGACTCGACGAAATCAGTAAAAGGGTCATGGGAGAGCGGGTGTTCTAAGCCCTGTAGGGTGCAAACCTGGAAGTCTTTATTCCAATTCAACCCCTCATCACTAACTACCACATCAATATCCAATTAAATGGAACCGTACATGTATTACGTATTATATTTACAGAAAATTAAATAACCCACGTGGGACCAAAGTGTAAAAATAAGATTGTGATTTTTGGGAAATTGTCCAAAAGCAAGTAAAAATTTTGTGCAACTCTTTTTTTTGCAACAAATGTTCTATAACTCTAAAACAGGATTATCTTACTTTTATTTCTGAAATAGGAGTAATTGATGTTATATTTTTGCAGTATCACACTTAAAACATGAAAGTATTTTCCAAACTTGGCTGTAATCACTTTTATTTAAATTAAAGGAAGATATGCCACTCTCACATTATTTTGGGAGATATGCCAAAAGGGTGCCTCTTCGCTCCTTCACTACTATCATTCGGCCGGACCATTAAAGGAGGAGAGGCTCTGCAATTCACCATCTCCATAGATAAGAACCAAGCTCAAGCTAGGAGGAGGTCCAAGGAAGAAGAAAGTATTAGAGAAGGGAGAAAATCAGGAATAATCGAGGCAATGACTTCATTAGTATCCTTCTTCCTTCATTTAATCTCACACACTCTCTCTACCGAATTAATTTACAAAGTCATTTAATTTTTTTGTCAACTAAGATTAAAGTTAAATCCTCCCTATTGATAATTAATTAAATTTTTAATAGTTAAAATTTAAATATTTAGAAATTACATTAAAATAACTATGGAATTGCAAAATCCAAATTAAAATACAATTAGAAATTGGTATTGTAATTAAGTGAATAAATTTAAATTGTTTGACAAAAAATGGACTTTGCAAATCAATTTGGGACAGAGATAGTATGATTTAATAAATCATATGATAAATCCTTGAGCTTGTTCTGCACATATTGAGGTGTAGAATGAGGGGTTGGAAGCTTTGTTTATATCAAAGAATGGGTTTAGAAGCCAAAGATGACGGGTTCACCAAAATTTAACTTCTTAAGAATTATAGAGGTTAATACGAGTTTTAAGTTATGAAACCTTGTTAGGGGCCTGTTCAAGATAATTCGGGATTCTCAAGGACTAGAGAAGTGGCCGGGAAAGGTCGCTAGTGATAATCGGAACTTCAGCGGTGGCAAATAAGAGAGGCTAGAACTTCATAAGCTTCGCTCAAGGTGAGATGACGGTTTATGCCTTATAACTTTTGGTTTGAGCGTAAAAATATCTAAGGTAATCAAAAACGTATTTTATGAAATGATTAAATGCATCTAAATATGTGATATGCCATGATTTAGTATGAAAATGGTTGAAAGGCATGCTAAGTGTGCTTGATTTGGATATGACGTGTTTACTTTTTATGCATGATGTTCTAAATGTATAAAATGGTGTTTTGGATTAAAAATGACTTATTGTACGAGTATATAGAATTTCATGGATATCAGACTTCGTTTGGGCGGTCAAACGGGCGTTGATCGCCGGGTCCAAGGGTATACCCATCCAGGTATTGGTGCATATCCAACCGAGTATCTCTTGAAATTGAGCTTCTCAACTCATTGATTTGCATACCCGTCCGAGTATGGGTTCATACCCGACTGTATATCTGTTAAAAGTTGAGTTTTCAACTCAATGACTTGCATACATGTTCGGGTATAGGTGGATACCTGACCGTATAGGGCTTAATTACGTCCAGTGAGGGTTTTAGAGTGGCTTTACGTGGATCACTCGTGTAGGACCTGTCCATGATGGGCACTCAGGTTTCATTAGTGACTATAGGGTTAGGTAGAGTCCATAGTTGAATGAACTATGTGGTAGCCATATCCAAGTTACGATCATTGTTGTACTCGGGTCACGATAAATGATCCAATTAACGTTCCATGATGGAGAGAGTGACCGTGTATGCAATGTAGGTAATGTTAACGACCTAAGCAATAACCTTGAAGTACGTAGCTCTTTGTTACTCCCTCCGCTCCCTATTATTGTCTCGGTTCCTATTCACTTGGTCAACACAAAATTATTCCTAATCTCTTACTCCCTCAGACCCAAATTGTAAAATATATTTACTATTCACTTGGTCAACATAAATCACTCTTAATCTTTTACTTTTAATATCAAAAGTTTATGAAATTTGAATTATTTTTTGAAGGTTTTGTAGTTGTTTTAATGTAGTTTATGAATATGTAAATTTTATTTTCTAAAACTAATTTGAGTGTTGACAGGGATCAAACATCATAAACCATAATGTGTCTTACAAATTGGGACGGAGGAAGTACTTTATATATCAAAATTTTATCACATTTGATTCTGGTTTTTGCGATTTTGTAAAGCTTTTAATGTAGCTTCTGAATATGTAATTTTTTTTCTAAACATAATTTCTGTGCGGACAAGATCTGTTTGTTTTATCATCGGTCAAACATCATAAACCGCAATAGGAAAATAATAGGGGGACGGAGGTAGTAATATAATGGTGATTGAGAGTATGTATAAGAAACTAGCTCCACCAACACCAAATTAAGGAATTCACGAGAACTGGTGCTAAGACTTGCATTTCATCATCAAAGGTCATCCTGATGAGAAGGATAGTCTAAATGTTTTTATATTACTTCTATTGTTGTATAGCTTTCAGGTGTGTAAATACTTTATTGGGAAAACTATCAAATAGATCCTCGAACTTTCATAAAAAAGTCAATTGAGTCCTTTTATAGGAGACTATGTCCGGTCGTCGCGATTTGGGGCGGTTCCCGGTGGAACTTTTTGATGAAATTTTTTGAGCATCTTATTCATTAAGTCCAGTTTACTCATACCAAATTTCAGCAAAAAAATTAATCGGGAGCGCATTCAAATTAATTCGGGAACACAAAAATGCGCAGTTATCTTCAAGAATTAATTTGAATGTGTTTCCGATTGAATTTTTAGCTGAAATTTGGTATGAGTAAACTAAACTTGATGAATAAGATGCTCAAAAAAATTCATAAAACAATTCCACCGGGAACTGCCCCAAATCACGACGGCCGGACAGAATCTCCTATAGAAGGACTTATTTGACCTTTTTATGAAAGTTCGAAGATCTATTTGACAATTTTCCCTACTATTGTTTGTATTTGTAATACTACCTCTATGATAAAATTAAAAAGGTCCACTGCTTGCCCGATCCTCTGTTTATCTTGGAATCCATTTTAGCTTTTTAAGTTATTTGTATTCTATGGGCCTAAGATTTTGTGGTTGTTTTTATTTCTTTAAGGCAAGTGCATCCTTTCATTGGTGAATTGGCCCAATCAGTGCTCACATTCGGGCAAACAAACCCTCTTATCATGCAAAGACCATTCATCAAAATAGCAACCGGAAAACGCATGCTCATACTTCGTATTTTATAATTTGTAAATAATTCGATAGAACTATTAAAATTTAAAATAACGCCCCTTGAGCGGTTAGGATGTTTTACTTGAACTGTAATTTGGTGGTCTGGTCTGGTCTGGTTTCTTTGTATTTTTATAACTATCCAAGTCTGATCTCGTCTGGTCTGGAGGAATTTACAGTCAAAATAAAAACATCCTTAATGGGCGGGCTCTTCCACCCTTGGAGCATTTGTTGGAATAGATTTATATTTTTATAAATGAAACAAAATACTCCGTACTACGTACGTAGCATTTTGAGATGAGCCTACAAATTTTATTTTATTCATTTAAAGTACTATGGTCAACAGGGACGAAGCCAAGAGATTCAATTCGGGGACACTCATTGGCGTATCTATTTTTTTTAGTGGTGGTCAACTTACAGTCAAACTTAGTAACATTATTATTATTGTTTGATTAGATTTTGATTGAGTCATAAATGTACAAGTATGTATAAAAAGGTCAAAATGTATTACGTGTGCGCGAAGATTCAATTTTAGATAAAAGTTGAGAAAATCACTTAAATAGAAGTTGAATCTAAAAAAATTGAGTGATTTTTTTATCCTTTTATTCTTTTAATAGCACTACATAAATCATAGCTTAAGGAAGAAAACACTTTTAATCATATTATATAATTTTTCCTATGTTTAGTTCAAATTTTGAGCAATTTCCTATAAATTTTATGGATATATATAGGGGAAGGGTTAGGGGTAGCTGTCCTCACTGCCTTCACAATGGATATGCCCCTCGCCGTAGTTAAAACAAAATAATTGTAGTAGTTAATTATTATAATTTTTTATATACTAAAAAAGGAAAAGTTGTTCCTTTTATTTTAGAACTTGGCATTATTTTACTCATATATCTTTTTTTGAGATTTTTCCCGAAATAATGCTAACTAAATAAATAATTCTCAAAATACTGCTGGGTTAAAAATAATTTCCAAAATACTGGTGGATTAACCGTGGTTAAGCAAAGCCGCCACTTGAAGTAGCGGCTTTTGTTTTAGTGTACAAGAACCGCCACTTGAACTTAGGAATACTAGGAACTTAGGAACGTCAAAGAGAACAACATATGGTAATGAGTCCCAAGCAAATTAAAAATATCCTATTTTCTTAGAAGTGTTGTAACTTTTTTATTTGTACTCTGATTACTACAAAAAATATACCAAAAATCATAACTTTTTATTATCTTTCATATGACACCAATATTGAATATATAAAATCAAAAAATAATTTAACACTTTAAAATTTCTGTGTATCTGTTTTTAAAGCGCTATATATATTTTTGTTTGTTTTCCGATTATTAAAAAAAGTATATCAAAATTTATTATTTATTATTATCTTGTATAGGAAAGCAATGTTTCATATAGAAAAATAAAAAGAAGATATATTAATTTGTATAGTTTAGAATCGTTTTTTTATCATGCACACAATTGATCAAGAGTGATAGATTAAAATAAAATTACACAAACTCCATCATATTTATTTATTTATTTTTCGCATGAGAATTTATGTTGTTTTATTTCATATGACACCAATATTGAATATATAAAAATCCGGAATGCATGGTAAATAACGATCCTAAACTACACAAATTAATAGATTTTATTTTTATTTTTCTATATGAAACATTGCTTTCCTATAAAAGATAATAAAAAATAAGAAAATTATGATATATTTTTGTAATAATCGGAATACAAATAAAAAATGTATAACACTTTAAAAACATATACCTAGTAATTTTTAGAGTGTTAAATTATTTTTTGATTTATATATTCAATATTGGTGTCATATGAAAGATAATAAAAAGTTATGAATTTTGGTATATTTTTTGTAACAATCAGAATACAAATAAAAAAGTTACAGCACTTCAAAGAAAAGAGAAGATTTTTAATTTGGGTGGGGCCCATTAACGTTGTTCTCTTTGGCGTTGCTAAGTTGTGTGAGTATTCTTTGGGAAAGCCGTCACTTCAAGTGGCGGTTCTTGTACAGCAAGAGAAAAGCCGCCATTTCATGTTGCGACTTTGTTTAACCACGGTTAATCCAGCAGTATTTTGGGAATTATTTTTAACCCAGCAGTATTGTGAGATTTATTTATTTAGTTAGCATTATTCTGGGAAAAAACTCTTTTTATGAAAGATTTAACTCATACATCTAGAAATTTGCATTACTAAAATGTTCATCAAATAGTTATTAATCAATAAAAAGTTTTTTTCCTTCAACCAAGTTGGGTTATCAAATAAACACTAAACCACACATTGTCATGGAACCCTAGAAGAGAAGGCGTCGACATTACAACCCCTCTCGTCTCCCCTTTTTCGACGCAGTTGAAAGCGCACGAACGACGCATCAAAGCAAGTAATGGATTTCATGTCTTGTTCTAGGTGACATCAGCTCTCATAGATTTTTGGTAAGGGGTATGATCCAACTGAACTGTTCTTCTTTTATGGCTGTGTTTGTTTTTTGCTATGATGGTTCTTTACTGGACATTGGTGCTTTGGGTTGTTTTGTCTCGCTCTGTGTGGAGAGTTGTACATTTTGGTGTCCTGACTACCTTTGTCTCGTCAAGAGTTTCTATAATACTTGAGATTAATAGAGGATTAGTAGTACTTCCCATACAAACAAAGTACATTTCTTTTGAAGGTAGCTTATTAGCTTAGAACTCTAAGTTAAGCATGTTTGCACGGAAGTGGTATTAGGATGGATGACCCCCCTAAGAAGTTTCTCATGGCGCGCATGAGTCAGGACAAAATTCGTGTTTTAATCTTGTGTTGGTTTGTGAGGACAATACTAGATGTCTGGAGAGAATCTAAGAGTTACTACCTCGGGCCCTACAAGGTGGAGGGTTACAGGTGGTATCAGAGTAACTTTGCGACATTGTACTGATTCGTTAGATGTCAGGCGGACACTTAGCATGTGAGGATTTTGGGTTTTATTGAGATTAGTTTATGGGCGCAACGAGGACGTTGTATTCTTAAGCGGGGGTGATTGTAATACTTAAGATCACTTTAAGATAATTAATAGTACCACTCATACCACCAAGTTATATCTTCTTATAATGGAGCTCGTCAACTAAAAATTCTAAGTTAAGTGTGCTTGCACGGGAGGCTTGGACGGGAGTAGTCTTGAAATTGGCAGCCCCTTGGAAAGTTTCTCATGACGCATGAGTGATGACAAAGTGCGCGTTTAAGGCTTGTGTTGGTTTGTGATGACAATACTAAAGTTCTGAATGACATTCAGGAGTAACTACCTCGGTCCTCGGATGTAACACCGATCCCGAGCATATTTACTTTTAGTAAATTATGTAATAAACCTTGAAAGATGATTTATGAATTTGCGTAATTGTTAAATTTCATTATTTCTTTTACGTGAATAGTAAATTGCATGTGGGGCCCACAACGAGAACGTGGACCGTCCGATAATTCCCGAACCACATATTATATTTATCTTGGTCTAGATGACACCTATATGGGGGTGGATATTCTATCTGGGCCATAAGAAAGGCATGGAGTTGACCGGTTGGTCAAACGGGGCCCAATTACCGGTATTGGCAATTTAACGGATAACAGACCGAAATGAGTTTCGGAGACTCATAAATTAATGTTGGGGAATATACATCTATTCTAAAGGCCCATAATTATTAGGAACACGTGATATATTTTATTTGGCCCGATAAAATAAAATATGATTAAAACGGACCGAGAAATACAACTTTCGGGGCCGATTGTACACACCGGGACGTAATGGGATGACCTCCCACATAAGTGGGGGCCACCCCACGTTTTTATGGGTGCTGATTGATCAAATAATGGGGGAGGGAAGCAGCTAAACGTGCTGGTACGCACAAGGGAGAGGGAGGAAGTCTCCTTTGAGACAAAAACCCATGCTAGGGTCCTATCCCACACAAATCATTGTGTTGGTTGAAAAGGACCTCTCCCCTACCCTCTCTTCAATCCATTCGGCCATCACAAGGGGGATAAGGTCCAGGGAAAAGGCTCTCAAGTTCTGGAGCTGAAGAAACCAAGAGGAGAGAAGGATCCAAGAAGAAAAGCTAGAAGAAGAGGGTAAGAACACAATTTCTACTCTTTTAACTAGTTTTATTGTGCATGATTTTTAAGAAATCATATGGTGGATTAAATCATGAGTTCTACACGTTTAAAAGTGTAGAATATTGATATAAGGTGGTGGTAATTAACTTAGGAGGGTTGGCCAATCGATAGGAGTCGAAATCGCCGGAAACCGCCACTTCAAAGGAGCTAGTCGTAGTTGCAGACCACGAAAGCCGCCCGGCTTTCGTGAAAGCCGCCCGGCTTTTGCCCAGCAGTTCAGTTTTACACCTCCAATCGGCCTAGAATGGGGATTGATCGAGGGGCTTGGCAAATGCAACTATTTCAGCACTTCATAAGGTGAGGATGGCTGACTATATTGCTTATAATTAGTGGGTTAATTTCATAAGATTGCCTAAAGTAATTAGATGGGATTTTCATGGATTATTAATGATTAATAATGCCTAAATGAAAATAATATTGATATGAGTGAGTGAAGCATGATATACAAATTTAGAATAATTGTGTGTGGTTATGTGAAATGAATGGAACGGCATGTTAATGAAATTACTATGATGACATTGTAATAAAACATACTTTTACTCTATGTATGAAATTCATGAATGGTTAAAAGTGATAGTTTTGATATTAGGGATTAAATTATATTTTGGATTGGAAAATCAACCGAGATGAATAAATTGGCTATGACTTAAGAACTTGGCGGTTCTAAGATTATCCGACTAGCGTTGGAATACTAGTCGGAAGATTAATATAAATGAACGATGGAATTAATTCCTAAGAGATAGGATTGTAAATGAGTATGCCTTAAGTAGTCTTAAGAGATACTTTAAAGTTGAATTATATGAACACTAAGGTGTGATAGGGGTAGGCCAAAGGCTACCCAAGGAAATTGATTCTAGGCATAGGATTTGCTTGAGAATGTAATTATGAAAATAGTTAGAGTTGGACTCTAGGATGACATGGAAATGCAGTTGGGCCGAGCCCATGCCATGTAATATGATTAGCATGGAAACGTAGTTGGGCCGAGCCTTTGCCATGTATATGTGACCTCCGTGGAGACGTAGTTGGGCCGAGCCCTTGCCACGAAGTTATGGTTGGTATGGAAACGTAGTTGGGCCGAGCCCTTGCCATACAAATTTTGATATGATATATTGAGTTAGAGGATTGTATAGAGATGTAGTTGGGCCGAGCCCATGCTATACAATTGGGGCTCGATGGGACCCCACGGGGTTATCGTGACTTGCGGTCACAGGGGAATGGAAAGGATGAATTCTAAATGTATATGGGCCTACGGGCCGACTACTTGACTTTATATAAAGTAAGTACACTTAAAAGAAAAAGGGGTAACCGAGGGTTATGGCCTATAATATAATAGTACCCTAAGTTGAGGGTCTCGGAAATTAAAACGTTGATTATACTTAGTATAGTTGCTATTGTACTTGTCAAATATTTCCAAGTACTGACCTCCCCTTCACGGGGGAGGCCACCTCACAGTTTCAGGGAGAACTTGAAGGTTGCTACCATCGCCCGTGGCTTCGGGAGGATCAAGGGGGAGAAGACGTGGTTCGTGCTTCTTCCGTCTGTTTTAAAAACAATTACGTTAATGCTCATGGATATTATTTTTGAATAATTACTTTGGGGGCTTGTATGCCGAGTTATGCCAAGTGTGCCTTGAACAATTGTATTTATGCTTCCGCTGTTTTAAATGAATGATTTACATTATGTTTGTTTATGGATGTACTATGTGTGAATGATATTCATGACGCCTTGTATAGTATGGATGAGTTGGACTGCGGTTGACTATTCGTACTGTACGGCGGGTTGTTGACGTGTCCGGCTAGGTCCGGGGCATGACATCGGACCCCACGGGGCAGGGTGTTATGTTTCTGACTGCCTTTTTTTGGGTTGCTTAGAAAATGATAGAGCTCGTTGTCCTCCAGAACCACCTTCGTGCTAGAATTAGTTTTTTTGTCAACTAAGATTAAAGTTAAATCCTCCCTATTGATAATTAATTAAATTTTTAATAGTTAAAATTTAAATATTTAGAAATTACATTAAAATAACTATAGAATTGCAAAATCCAAATTAAAATATAATTAGAAATTTGTATTGTAATTAGGTAGATTGTATGGTACCCTTAAGGTATCATACCTTTGTCCACATGGACCAATCAGAATGTTGCAGTTGAATTATTTAAATCTAAATTAAAAATGATATAATGATTTGGACCAATCAAGTGAATGGTAGGTACCGTACCCCAATTTTTAACTTCGTAAGAATTATAGAGGTTAATACGAGTTTTAAGTTATGAAACCTTGTTAGGGGCGTCTCCAAGATAATTCGGGATTCTCAAGGACTAGAGAATGGCCGGGAAAAGTCGCTAGAGATAATCGGAAGTTCACCGGTGGCAAATAAGAGAGGCTAGAACTTCATAAGCTCAATTTCATAAGCCCTGAGAAGTTTCTCATGGCGCGCATGAGTCAGGACAAAATTCGTGTTTTAATCTTGTGTTTTTTTGTGAGGCAATACTAGGTGTCTGGAGAGAATCTAGGAGTTACTACCTCGGGCCTTACAAGGTGGAGGTTTACAGGTGGTATCATAGTAACTCCGCGACACTATACTAATCCGTTAGATGTAAGGCGGACACTTAGCATGAGAGGATTTTGGGTTTGATTGAGATTGGTTTATGGGCGCAACGAGGACGTTGTATTCTTAAGCGGGGGTGATTGTAATACTTGAGATCACTTTAAGATAATTAATAGTACTACTCATACCATCAAGTTATATCTTCTTATAATGGAGCTCATCAATTAAAAATTCTAAGTTAAGTGTGCTTGGACGGGAGGCTTGCGCGGGAGTAGTCTTGAAATTGGCAACCCCTTGGAAAGTTTCTCATGACGCATGAGTGATGACAAAGTGCATGCTTAAGGCTTGTGTTGGTTTGTGATGACAATACTAAATATCTGAATGACATTCAGGAGTAACTACCTCGGACTCCACGGGACATGGTGTTATGTTTCTGACTGCCTTTTTTGGGCTGCTTAGAAAATGATAGAGCTCGTTCTCTTCCAGAACTACCTTCGTGCTAGAAAAAATTTCGTGAAAAGACTTTATTTCAATTTTATTTTCCTATAGCAGTGCTTTTTTTTTGCTTCGAATATGTTTGGTTTGGATTTTGATGTACTTTTGATAGAAAATGTTCTAGTTACGCTCGTTTTATCCTTACCTTTATCTTTTTTGTGTCTATCGAATTAGATTGATTTGAAAGTTTTACGTTCATATTATGACTAGTTTTGAAAGTTGTGACTAGTTTACATGTTTTGAAAGTTCTAAAATTTTGTGTTTTGGTTTCATTTTGTGACTAGTTTTACGTCCATTTGTAGAATTTACTTCCGACTTAGTCATAGGACTCATAGCTGCTTTGAAAGTTTTAATACTCCCTCCGTCCCATTGGACTTTGCCAACTTTCCTTTTTTGGTTGTCCCAAAAAACTTTGTCACTTTCCTATTAAAACAACTAATTTGTGGTTCTGCACATTTCTCTCTCCTCTGCACAAATCTCAACCACACAGTTTTTACTATTCTTATTTCTCACCTACTTTGCACTTGGCAAAGTCCACCGGGACGGAGGTAGTATAAAAAATCGTTTTGTTATATTTAAAAAAAACACTAAACCTCAAACTAATTTTAACATTCTTTTTCATTATTTTAAAGAAGTAGAAATGGAAACCAACCATTCCAGCTCACTGGGTGGAAGGTTACCGTGTCCTAGCGGAGGTCTCGGGTTCGAATCCCGCTAGGCACATTTAGGGGAGAGGAAGGAGGTCTTGCTCCCAATGATTCTTCCTACCTTCACGGAGTTGCTCAGCGGCTGAGAAGGGAGAGGATGGTAATGAAGGTAACGAGTTCGTGTGGTGGGAGGAGCAGCCTGAAATGTGTTGTAAGTCCTGCTGGATTCGTCCTTTGGAGACAGTACTGACGAGGCTGATTGTGATCAGATCCGGACTTAACTGTCTAGGAGCTTTGGAAGGTAGTTCATAGACTCCAGGATTATGAGAGCGTAAGCCCCGACAACTGGATTATCAAAAAAGAAATAGAAATGGATTCTTGGTTGTGCACAACAACAAATATATTTTAAAAAGCTGAAACAAATCCCTAAGAAGACCTATAGCTAGGTCCCCTGACACCTAATCCCTTCCCCAATAAATACACCCAACCTTTCCCAACTCCTATCCTTCACTGAATCCTCTCTCTCTCTAACAAATTCTCCTCTCCATATATCTCTCTCTCACTACCCCCAAAACCCAAATCTCTCCGCTCTCTTCTCCAGATTCATTATCTGGAAAATCACCCACACAATCGATTAGATGCCGATATCTTCGACAGAGCTCTCACCGCCGGAACATCCGTACTTTGTCGAGAAATGGAAGCTGTCAAGGAAGGAAAGTTCCGCCGCCAGAAGCAGGAACACCACCACAGCCGCCGCCGCCGCTGCCCTGAAATCATCATCTTCTCACGGAAGGTGTGCTTTCACACGAAAATGCGCTTCCCTCGTTAAGGAACAACGGGCGAGGTTCTACATCATGCGGCGGTGTGTGACCATGCTCATATGCTGGCGCGAATACAGCGATTCTTAAAGCTAAGCGAGAGAGGATGAGACATGAGATTTCTCCTTCTGTCTAAGTGATCGTCTCCGTCGGTGCTGTTAGCTAGAGAGGGATTCAACAAGTTGCAGCGTCCGAGAAGGGAAGAAGAGATCGATTTCTCTCGATCGATCGATCGATCGAGCCTGTATATGATAGGGTTTAATTAATTTATTAATTTATTCGGCTCTTCAGATATTTTTAACCTCAGTTTCAGACTTAATTAGATAGGGGTTTTCGTGGAGAGAATTTATATTCTGTTGAAATGTCGCCGAGCAGAGATGCGAGAATGAAGCTTTAATGAATTACTCTGTATTTAATCAATTAATGATTATTGGAGAAGAAGAAGCGTGTTAGTTTTGTCCATTAGCACTTCCGCATCATATACAGTATATACGTATAACTATATACGGAGTATTTGATTTGATTTCATTTGTGGGTCTTGTCTCCTTTGGTGCACTATTTTTCTTTTTTTTTACGGTATTCAATTCCTGAATTCCATACATGGAGTACAAGTTTTTTTATTGTTTCATTAACCAATTATATACTCCTCTATCCCTTTAATAAAATTGTATAGGAACAACATTTAACAAATCAAAAAAATAGTTCACAAGCGCATACAAAAAAAATTAGATAAACCGCACAAGTAATGATATTACAAATTTTAGTTAGTAAGAAAAATGAATACCTAGAGTTTTAAAAAAAGATGAAAGAAAACAAATTTTAGTTAGTAAGAAAAATGAATTCCTAATGTTTTTATTCATAAACATGTAATTGTTTATGACATATTATGGTTTAGTGACTAAAATAATAAGTTTATTGACATTAAATTTACATGGTTAAAATTTATACATTTAATGTGGCCAAATGTTAAGATGATTTATATCTATCTAATTACGTCTAGGTAACTCGAGTTATAAAATTTAAAAGTATATACTTATTTAGGATTGTGTACATTTTTTAATAAGTTTATGAAACTTTTTTAAAGATATTTCTGAAATAAAATCTATGTAAAACTCATAATTAAATTAATGGAAATAGTGTTAAGGTCACTTGAATATAGGGGTGAGCAAATAACCGATATAACCGGTGTAACCGACTACCGATAATCGAATCGAACCGTAATTTTTTTTTTCGGTCGGTTATCGGTTATTATTTTTTAAGAATATCGGTTATTCGGTTTTTCGGTTATTATACGGTTTTAATTATCGGTTATCGGTCATTAACCGATAACCGCTTACAACCTAATAACTTATAAATTAATAATAATCTATACTCATACTAATTACTAATAATATTAATATAAAATCTCCAAGGCCCTAAAACGTAACCCATACTCCCATAGCCCACTAACCCAGCCCCATTTGTATGGAGAACTAAAACAACTCCATTACTCCAACTCTCCAAGCACTAAAACACAACTTAACCCTAGTCCCTAAATAACGAATTATGAAATACGAAGTCATGAAGCGGCTTTGAGCATCTGGATAGCGGAGAAAGTGGAGATCGATGGAGGGATTTGAGGCGTGGGATTGTGAGAGGATGAGATACGGAGATACTGAGATCATCTGACTTCATTGCCAGCTTTGTTCTTTACTCTTTAGTCCGTAATTACTTTGTATAGGTGATACAGAGGTAATCTCATCTAACTTCGTTAATTCGGTACCTGTTTAGTTTTCTTCTCATGTTCTCCATTCCTTAATATGATATATATTCTATTTCTCAATCGAAGCCATCTGTAGCAAAGTCATGTAGCAAAGTCAAGAAGCTGAGTCTTAGGTATTTAATTTGTACTGAGTTAGTGGTTGATTGATATTACATGTTATAGTAACTTAAATCAAAAAGTAATGTGTTAGTATAATAGTATGTTATATTATTTGTAACTGGTTAGCTTCTTTTATTTGTACAGTAAGTAGTTATTAGTTATGGTTGCTAAGATATGCTTATTCAATATGTTGGGGGATGAAGATGACATTTGATATTCAAGGATCTTCTGCAAATTTAAGTGCTTGTTAAGATATGGTAGATCAGAATCTTAACAAAGATGATACCTACAATTTTAGTTATTTTACTATATAATAACTAATGCACACTTTCATAAAGTGATACTACCTCTGTCCTGCTATGATTGTCTCATTTTACCTTATCGGTTCGTCCCGCTAAGATTGTCCCATACCAAATTTGGTAAAGTTTGTGTGGCTCTAAAGCATTCTTACTTTATCAATTCAATATCAATCACATAAATCATTTTTTATTAATTTGCGTGCTACTCCCTCTTGTCCCATTGTTAGCGGGACAGAGGGAGTATCTTATTATCTTAACTAATATTAATATAGTTTAAGTAAGTAATACCCTTGAGATACTGGTCCAATGTCATCTTCATCCCTGATTTAATTTTACAAGCTTTGGACCTGTTAACAAGTAATACTTTCATTACTTTTTTATTGAATGAATAGGCTCAATGGAACCCGAGTCTATATCAATGCTTGAACAGCCTCAACCAAGAGAGGAGATAAATACAGTTGCCCATGGACAAGAGGAGACAAATGTTGCTGCCCGTAAGAGACCAACAAAGAAACGCAAGGGCACACGAAAAAAGTCTGATGTATGGGACCATTTTGTTCCTTTCAAGGCTGCTTTAGACGAGCAAAAGGCTAGATGTAAGGGCTGCAGCAAGGAACTTTTTGCTGATTCTAAGTCTAATAACTAGTTCCCTGAGAGCTCACGTACGAAGCTGCGTAGGACTTAAAGGTAAGAATGATTCTTCTCAAACTGAACTAATCTCATCCATTGATGGTGAAGGGTCATTAAGTTATGGGAAATATGATGAGAGTAAGATTAGAAGGGCTATGTCTGAGATGATTATTATAGACGAGTTGTCTTTTAAGTTTGTTGAAGCAAAGGGGTTTAGAAAATTCATGTTCGCTGCTTGTCCAAGGTTTAAGGTTCCTTCGTGTTGGACCATTGCTAGGGACTGTTACAATATTTATCTAGAAGAGAAGAAAAAGTTGTGCCATTTACTCCAAACCTCTTGCCGTAGAGTTTCCCTTACCACTGACACATGGACTTCTTTGCAAAAAATCAATTATATGTGTTTTACTCTACACTATATAGATAATGACTGGAAGCTTCACAAACGTATAATTAATTTTTGTCCCATATCTAGTCATAAGGGGGAAGATATTGGTAAAGCAGTTGAAAAATGTTTGCGGGATTGGGGAATAGAAAATGTTTTCAGCATTACTGTGGACAATGCTAGTTCAAATGATGTCGCAGTAGGGTATTTGCGAAATAAATTCAACAATTCGGGTAGATCTATTTTAGATAGGAAGTTTCTTCACATGAGATGCATTGCTCATATTGTTAATTTAGCTGTCAAGGATGGCTTGAAGCAAATGGATGAATCAGTGAGTCGTGTAAGAGGAGCAGTTAGGTTTGTGAGGCAGTCACCGGCTAGGCTTGAAAGGTTTAGAGAATGTGTTGTCTTAGAAAAGATTGAATCTAAGTCATTGTTATGTCTGGATGTGTGCACCAGGTGGAATTCTACCTATCTAATGTTAAGTCAGCTCAAGTTAAATACGGGGTATAAAAATTGAATTTAAGTAATTACAAAGCATAAACATGTATTATTTCTAAATTTAAGGTAAGAGTAAATAAAAAATGTGGTGAAATGTATGAGATCAAAATTTAGGCAACACAGATGATTCATTCTTATGATCTCAAAAGTTTTGTGAATCAGACTTGGGGTACACACTTTGTGTACATACTCTTACACATTCATGTCTGTGAGATGTTTTTTTTTCTCTCTCAGACAAAACATATTTGTCAAATACGTTTTGTCTGGGACAGGCAAAAAAATGCCTTTACAGACATGAGTGTGTACACAGTGTGTTCCGATAGATTTTTCAAGTTTTGTTGATCGAATAGTTGTAGAGGGCAATGATGGTTATGTTTCTATAAAAATATCATAATTGAATTAACAATAAAGTATTCTAGTCGATGGTACCGATAGTAGCAATGGTAGATAGCATATTCCCCAAGTATCAGAGTTCTACTAATCCCAATTTGTCTTTGTTGCGTGATAGAGCTAATTTGGCTTCAACATTGGGTGCATTTGATGCAATTCTTCAAAATTGATAAACAGAGACATGTCTCTGATTTTATTCTTAAGTTAGAGAACTCAATCTTTTTAACCTTGAAAGAAAACCAGTCATCTATGAGGCAAATGTCGGAGAATATTTTCCGAAATTTTATTAAAATAAAAGAGAGTATAAAAGGTGAGATGGACCAAACCAAAACCCCAATAGAGAAGACATCTCTTCTCAAAATACATGAAAGAAAACAGTAAATGAAAACTAATTTGAGGAGGCTAAACTTGACTTTTTGATGTTTTACAAAACAATACTCCGTATTACACAACGCTACAATGCGTCTTGTGTTTGTTTCGTGCTCACGTATCTGATCAAGATACCTTTTTTTATTTACATATTTTTTGAGATCTATGCAATAATGTATGTTTAATAATAATGTTTGTCATCGGTAGTACATATATAATTTCCATGTTTTGGAATTCACTTAATTATGAAGAGTAGTGTGAACAAATAGAATCATTAATAACTGACAGAGAAATTTCCCTAGATAGAAGTAAAAACGTTTTGAAATTACAAAGTAGGACGATCATGTTTTTATTCCCAAGTAATTACTGCAAAGTTTGAAAAATATTGTCATGTTTAAAGTGTGATACCGTCAAAACATGACAGTAATTACTCTTATTTCGAAAATAAAAACGTGTTAGTCGTATTTTGAAATTCTAAAACGCATTATACTCATATTTAAGGTAATTTTGAGGAAACGGTCCAACTCAGCTGGTCACCGACTCACTCTCTCTTATGGGAGGTCTCGAGTTCAATTCTCAATAGATTGAGATTGATCCCAGTTTACCAAAAGCCCCCCAAACCCCTCCCCCGACGCCCCCGGGTAAAAAAGGTATTTTCTCTCGAACTGTTTAAATTAGATTAGGACACAGAAGAAATGTAAAAATTCATTTCACGGTAATGAGAGCTTTAAAATCAGGCAACAGAAAACATTTGACGGAAAATTTAAAATAATGGAATAAGGGCGAAATCTGTAGAAGGATTATCACGTCATAAAAATAGGTTACATATGATTAGCTTTATATTTTAAGAAATGGCGTCATTTCAAATGATTTTAATTTTCGTGGCCCCGTGTATTATATTAGTTGATGATATAGTTGAGAAGTCACGTACATGTTAATCAATACATAATCATCACATTATCAACAACATTAATATTATTTAAAAGAAATAAATGCCCAATCATATATGAGTATATTATACGGCATACACAATAAAATATACGTAGTACTAAATAAATGTTGAAGGGAAGTTCTATTGATTTACTAAACACAACCACATAATTTTTTAAATCCAATTATACCCTTTATCCATTTTCTTCAGGCCGGTGGAATAATTTCTCTGTTGACAATGGATCAATGGGTCAATGAGTCAATGAATTGGGAGATGCAAGGAGCTTGGAAGGAGGCGCACCATCTCAATCCATCGTTCAGTACCATCTATTTGATGCTCCTCAGTCATTCTCGATCTATATATACATATATGTAAATATGTAATATAAACGAGAAAATAATGAATTTATTTGTCATGTTTCTCGGAATTTGTTTTCTCGTTCTTGTTTGTAACTTAAACCAGAAAATAGAAAATACATATATCTGATAGGGTCTTTGCTCTAGTTGAGCGGATTAATCCCTAAAGGAATGCAAAGTGAAAGATTATATTATATCCATGGCTATGACAATATTGCGCTTCAATTTCAGTGCGGGTCTGCAGTTATGTCCGAAAGTTTGTGGTCCTCCTCGGCTCCTCCCATGTGATGATTGTAGAGATCACATGAATGACTCTAAGTGGGTTTAGTAATGAAATTGGTTATGTATAATGTATATACGTAATATATGAAATGTGTAGACTCAAAGCCTACACACACATAGGAATAGATGTGTCTTGAGAACTTTGAAGGTCCTAAACAAAAAATTTAAGTTTAATTTTCAGCAATATATCATACTGAGTATAATTTTTAACTTATGATATAACTGCCTATATTATTATAATCTAATCCATACAATACCAATCTTTTTTAGCAACTTAGCAATATCAACATAATAATTTTTAAATTATAACTATACACTATATATGTTAGTCTTAAATTTAGCGTATTAAATATTCAACTTTACACAATTTAGAAGACACTAGTTCACTACAATCATACTAACACACTTGTATTTAATACAAAGTATTTACTTTATAGGCATTAAGAATTAGAAATTTAACTCAAATAATAAGAAGTCAAAATCTATCACCTTATTTAGACATATCTACACATCTAGTATTCCGGCAAAACAATATAGGGAAAGGTAAAACAATTGTTAGGAAAAGTTACTTGCTTATGTGTAGATTGATTTTCAGAACACAAGCTTCAATGTTTGATTAGAACACAAGATCACACAATATTTTAAATCATTAATAGTTAATCTACTACTTTGAATATAAAAATCAAATAAAATACTACGAAACTACAAAACTAAATACAAAACCAATTATTTTTTACATACCAATTTATGGAATGAAGAGTAAAATTTGAAATGGATGAAACAGATGCAAAGAAAATCTGAAAAATTCAAAGAGAAATGAAACCTTAAGTTTAAACTGAGATACAAGTTTGAATAAAAAAAACTTGGGAAAACTGTTAAATAGGTCCTCGAACTTTCATAAAAAAGTCAATTAAGTCCTTCTATAGGAGGTTCTGTCCGGCCGTCGAGATTTGGGGCAGTTCTCGGTGGAATTTTTTGATGAAATTTTTTGAGCATCTTATTCACCAAGTCTAGTTTACTAATACCAAATTTCAGCTAAAAATTCAATCGGGAACACATTCAAATTAATTCTTGAAGATAACTGTGCATTTTTGCGTTCTCGAATTAATTTGAATGCGCTCCCGATTAAATTTTAAGCTGAAATTTGGTATGAGTAAACTAGACTTGATGAATAAGATGGTCAAAAAAATTCATCAAAAAATTCCACCGGGAACCGCCACAAATCACGACGACCGGATAGTGTTCTATAGAAGGATTTAATTGACTTTTTTATGAAAGTTCGAGGACCTTTTTGACAGTTTTCCCTAAAAACTTTAATAAAGAGATTTTGACGGACTAAGAAATCCTCACAAAAATGAACAAATTTTACGCAAAGAAAAAAAGAAAAACAAAGATTGGAAAAATGAAACAGAGAGGAGAGTACTAAAAGCGACTGAAGCGAGGGGTATCAAAGAAACATATTTGCAGATGAGAAAACAGGAATGGATGGTATAAAAGCTTTCCGGTGGGAATCGAACAATCACTAAAGGGGTGTCACCGACACGGATTTTAAAATATTTTAATGGAGTTTAGAATTTCATCCAAATACAGGTGTTCTCAAATTAGATTTATATAGAATCTATTGAAATCCGAGTATCCTCCAATATTTCTTTCATTTGAATTTCAAATGATTTTAATGAAATTGGGTATGAAAAATAACACTAATCCGTTAGGCGGATTCTCTTCCCTCACGAGGGATTTGAAGTCATTCATTCCGGTTCATACGCCTCTCTCTAATGCTTCTTCGCAACTCCCCCTTCTCCAGCCAAATCTCATTCATTCCAGTTCATACGTCTCCCTCTACCGCAGCTCAATCGACGCTCCTGGGTATTAAGAAGGAGATAGGACTGTTGCTTCGCGAACAGCGCCGGCAAGAACAGTGGAGGGTTCAGTGAGTGCAGTCGGCGGACTGTTTCACCATGGCGGCGGTGCTTCTCGTAATAACTCTACCCTTCAAGAATTCGTCTGGAATAGAACTGGCAATGGCTCCATATCGGACGAAGAACTTAGATCTGATCCTGCTTACTTATCTTACTATTGCTCGAATGTGAATCTGAACCCTAGGTTGCCTCCTCCACTGTTATCGAAGGAGGATTGGCGGTTTACTCAAAGATTACAAGGAGGGGGGTCCGCCATTAGGAATAGAAGGAAGGTTAACAAGAATGATGGGAGGTCACTCTTCTCAATGCCCCCTGGATTTAATCCAAAGGCAGAAACAGAGTGAATTTTTTTTATCAAAATATTTCAACGACTTTGCTGACCATGATTTGTCGCGACCGAGAAGGTGTGAGCGGTGGGAATTAGGGTAGGGGTTTGCACCGCCATGTATTTCAAATCTATTAAAATCTATTGAAATGCATATGAGTTCATGAAATATAATTCCATACAACTTCATGTGAATATCATGAAATCTGTAGAATTCCATTAAAACCCATATAATCTACGATCCTTTAAAATCATTTAAAATTCGTGTTGGGGACACTCCTTAAGTGACTAGAAAAATCTGGAATCAAAATTTGAATCAAGAATCGAAAGTAATAAATTAAAGAAAATTAAATGGGAACCAAAACCTGAGATTTAAAACCCAAATGGAGAGAGGAGTTGCTTATTGCTTATGAACGAAGATGATGAAAAGGATGGAGAATGAAAATGTTGTCAACTACCATGTGAATTCTAATAAGTATTGCAATTATGTATCACAAGAAGATTATAAATTATAAATGCCTAGACTTTGAAACAAACTAAATTGGAGCTACAAAGAAATAAAGATGGATCATCAATATTTTTATCTCTAAACATAGGTTAAATTCTGATATACTCCGTATTAAATTTTTTATAATTTCAATTCATGTATTAATATGTTAATATAAATATTCAAATGTATTAATTGGACTTTTTTCATAAATATTGATAAATCAAATTCAAAAGACAAAAATATGATTTATTTTAAAATTTTCTTAAAAAGTGACATATTCGATTACTAGTTCCCAATGACTTGTCAGTCGTTCAAAAAAATAAGTGACTTGTCACTCGTTCAAAAAAATCGGTGACTTGTCACTTTAAAATACACTATAATTATTTTGCTCCAGTTACTCATATAGTGATTAGTTATATTTTAGTCCAAAAACATAAATAGTAAGGGCCTGTTTACTAACATAGATATTTTCATGTTTTCTACTTCTGTTTTTCGTTCTCCAATTTTGTGTTTTTATTTTTCATTTTTTCTATCTCCAGTTTTCTGTTTCTATTTTCTAATTTTCCATTTTCAAATCTGAAAACATGTTCATCAATTTTTTAACCCAGTTCTGTGATCATCTAGAAGACTGACACGTTACTTCACAGGTTACTATATGATGCTTATTAAGACTCGCGTTAATAAGCGACATATAAAATAAGCAATGTTATAAGATCATGTTTACTTCAAAAGGTTTAAAACAACGTTTAACATTAAAATGTCCAAAATAACCCTATACATATATAGACACACAAACATTCATGAATACAAATATATAATACAATATGTGGGGTCGATCACCTCGTATGTGTACCCATACTCCTAACTCATACCCTGTCCCTATACCTCGTACCCCCACCCTACACCCTACACCCAATTCCACACCCTTGATCCCTACCCCTACCCTTAGCACGATCTTACACTCTACCCATACTCCCCAAAAACCCTTCATACCCACCCATACCTACTCGTAGGAAGGAAGGTATGGGTGGGGTTGGTGGGGGTGGGGTAAGGGGTATGGTAGGGGTGGGGTGGTAAGGTATAGGGGTACGGGGTTGGGTGGGGTATAGGGGTACGGGGTTGGGTGGGGTAGTGGGTGGTTTAGGGTGGTAGTTAGGGGTAAGGGTGGGGGTAGTGAGTACGGTTGGGGTTGGGGTAAGGTAGGGGTAGGGTAGGGAGTTGGGATAGGATGGCGGTATGGTGGGGCCGGGATCATGGTGGGGACGGGGTAGGGGAAGGGGTACAGTGGGGGTAGGATGGGGGTGGGGGTAGGATGGCAGTAGGGTGGGTGTCACGCCCCGGACCTAGCCGGACACGACAACAACCCGTCGTACAGTACGAATAGTCAACCGCAGTTCAACTCATCCATACTATACAAGGCGTCTTGAAAACCATTCACACGTAGTACATCCATAAACCAACATAATGTAAAACATTTATTTAAAACAGCGGAAACCTTTAATATAAGAGTTTATGCCACACTTTGGCGAACATGGGCATACAAGCCCCCAAATAATTATTCAAAAAATATATCCATGAGCATTGTTATAATTGTTTTGAAACAAAAACGGAGGAAGCACGAACCACGTCTTCTCTCCTAGAATCTCCCCGTAGCCACAGGCGATGGTAGCAAGCTCAGCTCCTACCTGAAACTGTGAGGTGGCCTCCCCCGTGAAGGAGAGGTCAGTACTTGGAAACATTTGACAAGTACAATGACAACTATACTAAGTATAATCAATGTTTCAATTTCAAAGACCCTCAATCTAGGGTGATGTTATATTATAGGCCATAACCCTCGGTTACCCCTTTTATAAAAATGTACTCACTTTATATAAAGTCGAGTAATCCGCCCGTGGGCACTTATTCATTTAGAATTCACCATTTTAATTCCCCGTGACTACTAGTCACGCCAACCCCATAGGGTTCCTTTGAGTCCCGATTATATAGCAAGGGCTCGGCCCAACTACATTTCTATACAACCCTTCAACTCAATTTAACACATTAAAATTACATGGCAAGGGCTCAGCCCAACTACGTTTCCATACCAACCACAACTTCGTGACAAGGACTCGGCCCAACTACGTTTCCACGAAAATCACAAATACACGGCAAGGGCTCGGCCCAACTACGTTTCCGTGCTAATCACATTACATGGCAAGGGCTCGGCCCAACTACATTTCCATGCAATTCTAGAGTCCGAACCTAATTCATTTTCAGAATCCAATTCTCAAGCAAATCCTATGCCTAGAATCAATCCACTTGGGTAGCCTTCAGGCTTACCCCTAACACACCTTAGTGCTCATACAATTCAACCTTAAAGCATCTCTTAAGACTACTTAAGGCAAATCTATTCACCATCCTATCCCTTAGGATTAATTCCATTATATTATTCTTCCGACTAGTATTTTAATACATGGGTTAGTCTTAGAACATATCAAGTTCTTAATTCAAATTGACATTTCTTTTCAATTGATTTTCCAATCCAAATATAATTTGATCCCAATATCAAAAATATCACTTTTATCCATTCATGAATTTCATACATGAAGTAAAATTATATTTTATCACAATATCTACATAGTTAATTCCATTATCATGTCATTCCTTTCTTGCCACATAACCATACACAATTTATTCTAAATTTGTATATCATGCTTCTTTTACTCATATCAATAGTATTTTCATTTAAGCATTATTACTCATTAATAACCCATGAAAATCACTTCTAATACCTTAGGAAATCTTATTAAATTAACTCACTAATTATAAGCAATATAGTCAGCCATCCTCACCTCATGATGTGCTACAATAGTTGCCTTTGTTAAGCCTCTTGATCAATCCCCGTTCTAGGCCGATCGAAAGTGGAAAACTGGACTGCTGGGCAAAAGCCGGGCGGCTTTCGTAGTCTGCAACTACGAACAACTCCCTATATGTGGCGGTTTCCGGCGATTTCGACTCCTATCGATTCACCAACTCTTTTAAGTTAATTAACACCACTTTATAAAAATATTCTACACTTTTAAACGTGTAGAACTCGAGGTTTAATCCACCATATGATTCCATAAAAATCATACACAATAAAACTAGTTAAAAGAACCATATGTGTTCTTACCTCAAGGTTTAGCTTTTTCCTCTATGGATTTCCCTTCCTTCTAGCCTCCTACAAGCTTGTAGTTGTGAGAGATGTTTCAGCCCCTTATCCCTTTCCTAACTGTTCGTATGGTGTGGAGAGGAAGGAGAAAAATCTCTTCCAAATCAATGGGCAAATCTTGTCCAAGACAAGGTATGGGGTGTGGGGTTTTGTCTCAATGAGACTTCCCACCTAATATGCACGCCCCTAGCTGCCTTCCTTGTCATTTGTAACACATAAGAACGTGGGGTGGTCCCAAATCATGTGGGAGGTCATCCCATTGTTCCGGTATGTGTAATCGGCCCCAGAAATTGTATTTCCCGGGCTGTTTTAATTATATTTTATTTTATCGGGCCTAATAAAATATATCACGTGTTCCTAATAATTATGGGCCTTTAGAATAGATGTACATTCCCCAAAATTAATTTAGGAGTCTCCGAAACTCATTTCGGGCTGTTATCCGCTAAATTACCAATACCGGTAATTGGGTCTCGTTTGACCCACCGGTCAACTCTATGCCCTTCCCATTGCCCAATTAAAATATTTACCTCCATATAGATGTCATCTAGACCAAGATGAATATAATATGTGGTTCGGGAATTATCGGGCGGTCCATGTTCCCGCTGTGGGCCCCACATGCAATTTACTATTCACGTAAAAGAAATAATAAAATTTAACAATTACGTAAATTCATAACCCATCCTTCAAGGTTTATTACATAATTTACTAAAAGTAAACATGCTTGGTGATGGTGTCACAAGTTCACCTCCCCTTAATGGCAATTTCGTCCTCGAAATTCACAACGATTATTCAAACAGAAATGCATATTGTTCCTTCATCGAGGCTTCAGTCTCCCAAGTTTCTTCTTCAACTCGGTCACTCTTCCAAAGGATTTTAACCATTGGAATTTTATTGCTTCTTAGATTCTTTACTTGCCTATCAAGTATCCTTACCGGTTGCACGGCGTAGTTCAAGTCTTCCTGTATTTCCACTGGTGGTTTTTCTAGCACATGAGATGGATCCGGAATATACTTCTTAAGCATAGACACATGGAATACATTATGTATCTTCTCCAATTCCGGAGTCAACTGTAATCGGTATGCTACGCCCCCAATTCTTTCAAGAATCACAAATGACCCTATGTAGCGTGGGTTAAGTTTCCCTCGGCTCTGAAATCGGATGATTCCTTTCCAAGGTGAAACCTTCAAAAATACTTCCTCTCCAACCTTAAACTCTAAGGCTCTTCGGCGCTTATCGACATAGCTCTTCTGTCTATCCTGTGCCGCCTTAAGTCTGTCACGAATCATTTTCACCTTTGACCTAGTGATTTCCACCAGTTCCGTGCTCTCGAGTTTGGCCATGCCAACCTCATCCCAACACAAAGGTGTACGACATCTCCTCCCATACAATGCCTCGTATGGAGACATGCCTATACTCGCCTGATAACTGTTGTTATAGGCAAACTCCACAAGTGCCAAATGGTTGTCCCAACTCCCTTGGAACTCCAATGCACAAGCTCTCAGCGTATCCTCTAATATCTGTATAACCCGCTCGGATTGCCCATCCGTTTGTGGATGAAAAGCTGTACTGAATTTCAACTTTGTCTCCATAGATTCTTGGAACTTCGGCCAAAATCGTGATGTGAATCGCGGATCTCTATCGGATACAATGGTTATAGGAACCCCATGTAGCCTCACGATCTCATCCACATAAACCTTGGCTAGCCTTTCCAGTGCATAGGTGGTGTTGATAGGTAGAAAGTGTGCACTCTTCGTGAGCCTATCGACCACAACCCATACGGCATCATAGTTCTTAATCGTCCGTGGAAGCCCCACCACGAAATCCATAGTCACGTGTTCCCACTTCCATTCAGGAATGAAAAGTGGCTGCAATAACCCAACTGGATGCTGATGTTCTGCCTTAACTTGCTGACAAGTAAGACACCTACTGATGTACTCGGCTATTTCTCTCTTCATACCCGACCACCAGTAACTTTCTTTCAAATCACGGTACATTTTTGTGCCTCCCGGATGCATGGCATACGCCGATGAATGGGCCTCCTCTAAGATGGACTTTCGGAGCCCATCATCCGACGGTACACACACACGGTCACGAAATAATAAGAGACCATCGTCTCTTTCCCTGAAATCCTCAACCGGTCCCGATAGCATGCGTTCACGGACCTTCATAAGCTCTTCATCAGTTTCTTGACCCTTCTATATTTCATCAAATAATGTAGCTCTCACCTCGAATCTAGCTAACAAGGTACCATCGCTAGATACCTCCAATTGGGCTCTCAATGCCCTCAAACTAGTCAACAATGCCCTAGACGAATTCTTTCGGCTCAAGGCATCCGCTACCACGTTGGCTTTACCGGGGTGGTACTCGATAACTAGATGATAGTCTTTTATCAACTCCATCCACCGTCTCTGTCTCATGTTTAACTCTTTCTGATTAAACACATATTTCAGGCTTTTGTGGTCAGTGTATATATGACATGTTTCCCCGTAGAGATAATGTCTCCAAATCTTCAATGCAAGTACCACTGCCCTCAGCTCTAAGTCATGAGTAGGATAATTTACCTCATGCTTCTTCAACTGTCGTGAAGCATAGGCAATCACCCTCCCATTCTGCATCAAGACACATCCAAGCCCTTGGATGCTCCCGTCACTATAGACATCGTACCCCATACCCTGTTGGGGTAATGCAAGTACCGGTGCCTCGGTCAATCTCTTCTTCAGTTCAAGGAATCCCTTCTCACATCGGTCATCCCATACAAACTTGGCCCCTTTTCGAGTGAGCTTTGTCAATGGCGATGCCAAAACTGAGAACTTCTCCACGAATTTTCGGTAGTACCCTGCCAATCCAAGGAAGCTACGAATTTCCTTGACGTTCTTTGGCCTCTCCCATTCAGTAATGGCCTCAATCTTCTTGTTATCCACGACAATCCCTGATCCCGAAACCACATGCCCGAGAAAGCCAATCTCCCTTAGCCAGAATTCACATTTGGAAAACTTGGCATAGAGTTGCTTCTCCCGTAGTGTCTCAAGAACAAGTATCAAGTGCTCCTCATGCTCTTGTTCACTCTTTGAGTAAATCAAAATATCATCTATGAACACAATCACAAACCGGTCCAAGTATTTATGAAATACTCGGTTCATCAAGTCCATAAATGCCGCCGGAGCGTTGGTTAGCCCGAACGACATCACTAGGAACTCGAAATAACCATACCTTGTGCGGAATGCACTCTTCGGTATGTCATCCTCCTTTATCTTCAGTTGGTGGTACCCCGACCTCAAGTCAATCTTCAAAAACACTGTCGCTCCTCGGGGATGATCAAACAAGTCATCAATCCTATGCAAGAGATACCTATTCTTGATTGTGACCTTGTTCAGTTGACGATAGTCAATGCACATTCGAAGTGTTCCATCTTTCTTTTTCACGAAAAGGACCGGTGCTCCCCACGGAGAGTGACTCGGCCTTATGAAACCGTTATCCAATAGCTCTTGCAATTGGGTTTTCAACTCATTAAGTTCAGCGGGTGCCATTCTGTATGGCAGTATAAAGATTGGTTTGGTGCCGGGTTCAACCTCGATCACGAACTCAATCTCCCTATCGGGTGGAAGTCCCGACAAGTCTTTTGGGAAGACATCCAGATACTTGCACACTATTCTCACATCATGGATGTCTACCTCCTCTTTGGTTTTGTCCTCCATGTATGCTAGATATGCGTGGCATCCCTTTCTCATCATATTCCTCGCCCTCACGGCGGATATGATACAACTATTTGATTTGCCCCTATCTCCTTCAAAGCGTAAGGTAAGCCCTTCACCGCTTTCAAGTTCAAGAACCTTTGTGTACCAATCGACCCTAGCATGATGTTTCTCAAGCCAATCCATTCCAAGGATCGCGTCGAACCTGATCATACTCAGCGGTACGAAGCCACACGTCAGGGTTTGGCCCTCCACCTCCACCTCACACGATGGATAATGGCTATCTCTTTCGATATCCTCCCCTAGAGGTGTAAATACCAGTAAGGTTTGATTCATCGGTATTAGCGGTTCATTGAATCCCTTGGCGAACGCCTCACTCACGAATGATCGTTGCGCCCCGGTGTCAATAAGGATTCTTGCATCTCTCCCATTTACCTTTATTGTGCCTACATTCATAAGTAATGTAAGACCCGCTATCTAGTAAATAACCATGTTTCTTAGTCATAGGGTACGTTGATCGCGGTTTAGATTGAGACCGTTCGTCGCCCTACCCAAATTCCCCGGTTATTAGCCCTTAGAATCACCCTAAGACCAAACCGGGTGAAAGCCGGCCGGGCTTTGTGAAAGCCGGCCGGTGTTCATGCCAACTTAGAAGTCGGACACCCAAAAGCCGGCCGCTTTCTATGAAAGCCGGCCGAGTTTCGTTGCCGAAGATTAATTCCATTTATTAAATACAAAATCCGGCCGGGCTTTGCAAAAGCTTGCCGGTTTCGGTCGCGTGGAATTTTCCCATTTCACAACTGCCGACCGGTTTCCATGAAAGCCGGCCGGTTTTCAGCTGCGCAGAAATTCCCAGGCCCAACGAACGCCGGGCGGCTTTCACAGAAGCCGGCCGGGTTTTGGCGCCGCAGTTTTATTCTGGTATATTATTACAAATGCCGGCCGGTTTCTACGAAAGCCGGCCGGTTTTTAGCTGCGAGAGTTTTCCCAGATAAATCGTTTATGAAAGCCGGCAGGTTTCTACGAAAGCCGGCCGGCATTGAGCGCCGTAGTATTTTTTTATTTAATTCGGATGAAAGCCGGACGGCTTCCGTCAAAACCAGGCGGCATTCGCCCAGGGTGAGGATTGTCCTCCCCTTTTTCTCTCCCAACCTGACCAAACTCGTCGGAGTTATAGATTTACAAGTTCAACACTCCTATTGCTTACAATAGATTAAAACGTGAGTTTAAGGAATTACCCGCAACGGAGTCCGGGTTAGCACGTGCGTCCGCCTCCGTCATCGCATAGACCCTAGCTTGGGTCTTGCCTTGGTTCACGGACGACACATTGCTTGTACTTTGCCCGCCATGTCCCGTGCTCCCATGAGGTGCTCCTGTCCGATTCCTACTTGCCGTAGTCCCGCTACTAGGTCCTGCACCCATGGCTCGCCCCAGTTGTGGGCAATTGCTCCTCAAGTGTCCCGCCTCCCCGCATTGATAGCATCTCGGGGGATCACGACACTTCCCCGCATGGTTCCTTTTGCAGTTATTGCACCTTATAATGCCCGAGCCTTGCGACCTCGAGCCTTGCCCTCCTGGGCCTTGATTCGCCCGCGATGGTGGTGCGGGTGTTCTAAAAGACCCACCTCCCCCGTGGTTCTCCTTTTTGCTAGAACCTTGAGGGCCGGTGTTCTCCCATTTTCTCTTCTTCGCCTCCTCGGCGTTTTTCAGATTTCTTTCCTCCCATTCCTTTTCTCCTTTCAGGCCTTGCTCCACCACTTGACTAAACGTCATGTTAGGAAATTGTGTTGCCCGCTCACGCACGTCTAAGTCCAAGGCATCCCAAAAGTGATTCACCATCCGGTTCTCATCACAAGCATACTCTGGTATGAACTCCGCGAGCTACCTGAACTTGTGCTTAAGTTGCCTCATGGTATACTTGCCTCCTTGGGTCAAGTTGGTGTATTCCCTCCTCTTCAAGTTCACCTCGAAGTCAGAGTAGTATTGGTTGAAGAATTCCTGCCGGAAATTCTCCCAAGTGACATTCTCGCCATACTTCCCCTTGACTCCGTCCCACCACGTGGACGCCATCCCTTCTAGCAACCTCGTTGCTACTCTCATCTTCATGTTTGGCGGCAGCTGCATATCAAGAGCCGCCTCATTGAATCTTTTAATCCACTCCACCGCTACGGAGATATCTCCCGTTCCATCGAACGGCTTGCACCCCAAATCTCTCGCTTCTTTAAGGTACTTCGAGATCCTTATTATCGGGACCTCGACACCTCGATCTACTCGGGACTCTACATGTCCCCTAGAATCCACATGGCTTCCTCTTCTTGAAGCCCCTCCCAAAGCACGCCTTGCACGGCACCTTTGGCGATCCTGTTGATATTGACGGAGTAGTTCCTCCATCCTTTCTAGAGCATCATCATCGTCACTCTCCTCATCATCGTCATCATCATATTCCCCATCGTATGGGGTCTCAACCGGCTCAGTTCCTGGTTGATACGTTGAATCCTCCTCGGATTCGTAAGACTCATTCACTGTATCAGCATGACCGTCACTCACGGTCCGATCTTGGCCCCCACGGCCTTGTCCCCTGGACACTCTAGAAGCCCCTCTACTACCTTGCACTGACCCTCCCGGTGCTCGGCCAGTCGGGTTCCTTCTAGTTACTTTCCCGGTACGTTCCATTTCTGAAAGAAGTTGAGAATGAGTCATTAGACTCGTATCAAATGTCAATTCACGGATAGGCACTTGAAGACATCTTTTGGCTCAAATCACCGCCATACCAATTGTTAAGGTTACCATCTTAACAATTAGAGACATTGCAACTCAAGTACCAAAAGTTCTATAAGTACAAAACTTCTTATGCTCATGGTTTTCAATTTCATTTTCAAAAAGAATTTTGAAGCTTCATTATGATGTTTACGGACTAAGTCTCTGATACCAATTAAATTGTCACGCCTCGGACCTAGCCGGACACATCAACAACCCGCCGTACAGTACGAATAGTCAACCGCAGTTCAACTCATCCATACTATACAAGGCGTCTTGAATACCATTCACACGTAGTACATCCATAAACAAACATAATGTAAAACATTTATTTAAAACAGCGGAAACATTTAATATAAGAGTTTATGTCACACTTTGGCGAACATGGGCATACAAGCCCCCAAATAATTATTCAAAAAATATATCCATGAGCATTGTTATAATTGTTTTGAAACAGAAACGAAGGAAGCACGAACCACGTCTTCTCTCCTAGAATCTCCCCGTAGCCACAGGCGATGGCAGCAAGCTCAGCTCCTACCTGAAACTGTGAGGTGGCCTCACCCGTGAAGGGGAGGTCAGTACTTGGAAACATTTGACAAGTACAATGACAACTATACTAAGTATAATCAATGTTTCAATTTCAAAGACCCTCAATCTAGGGTGATGTTATATTATAGGCCATAACCCTCGGTTACCCCTTTTATAAAAATGCACTCACTTTATATAAAGTCAAGTAATCGGCCCGTGGGCACTTATTCATTTAGAATTCACCATTTTAATTCCCCGTGACTACTAGTCACGCCAACCCCGTAGGGTTCCTTTGAGTCCCGATTATATAGCAAGGGCTCGGCCCAACAACATTTCTATACAACCCTTCAACTCAATTTAACACATTAAAATTACATGGCAAGGGCTCGGCCCAACTACGTATCCATACCAACCACAACTTCGTGACAAGGGCTCGGCCCAACTACGTTTCCACGAAAATCACAAATACACGGCAAGGGCTCGGCCCAACTACGTTTCCGTGCTAATCACATTACATGGCAAGGGCTCGGCCCAACTACATTTCCATGCAATTCTAGAGTCCGACTCTAATTCCTTTTCAGAATCCAATTCTCAAGAAAATCATATGTCTAGAATCAATCCACTTGGGTAGCCTTTAGGCTTACCCCTAACACACCTTAGTGTTCATACAATTCAACCTTAAAGTATCTCTTAAGACTACTTAAGGCAAATCTATTCACCATTCTATCCCTTAGGATTAATTCCATTATATTATTCTCCCGACTAGTATTTTAATAATAGTGGGTTAGTCTTAGAACATATCAAGTTCTTAATTCAAATTGACATTTCTTTTCAATTGATTTTCCAATCCAAATATAATTTGATCCCAATATCAAAAATATCACTTTTATCCATTCATGAATTTCATACATGAAGTAAAAGTATATTTTATCACAATATTTACATAGTTAATTCCATTATCATGTCATTCCTTTCATGTCACATAACCATACACAATTTATTCTAATTAATTTGTATATCATGCTTCTTTTACTCATATCAATAGTATTTTCATTTAAGCATTATTTCTCATTAATAACCCATGAAAATCACTTTTAATACCTTAGGAAATATTATGAAATTAACTCACTAATTATAAGCAATATAGTCAGCCATCCTCACCTCGTGATGTGCTACAATAGTTGCCTTTGTTAAGCCTCTCGATCAATCCCCGTTCTAGGCCGATCGAAAGTGGAAAACTGGACTGCTGGGCAAAAGTCGGGCTGCTTTCACGAAAGCCGGGCGGCTTTCGTAGTCTGCAACTACGAACAGCTCCCTATATGTGGCGGTTTCCGGCGATTTCGACTCCTATCGATTCACCAACTCTTATAAGTTAATTAACATCAATTTATAACAATATTCTACACTTTTAAACGTGTAGAACTCGAGGTTTAATCCACCATATGATTCCTTAAAAATCATACACAATAAAACTAGTTAAAAGAACCATATGTGTTCTTACCTCAAGGCTTAACTTTTTCCTCTATGGATTTCCCTTCCTTCTAGCCTCCTCCAAGCTTGTAGTTGTGAGAGATGTTTCAGCCCCTTATCCCTTTCCTAACTGTTCGTATGGTGTGGAGAGGAAGGAGAAAAATCTCTTCCAAATCAATGGGCAAATCTTGTCCAAGACAAGGTATGGGGTATGAGGTTTTGTCTCAATGAGACTTCCCACCTAATATGCACGCCCCTAACTGCCTTCCTTGTCATTTGTAACACATAAGGACGTGAGGTGGCCCCCACTCATGTGGGAGGTCATCCCATTATGTTCCGGTATGTGTAATCGGCACCGAAAGTTGTATTTCCCGGACTGTTTTAATTATATTTTATTTTATCGGGCCTAATAAAATATATCACGCGTTCCTAATAATTATGGGCCTTTAGAATAGATGTACATTCCCCAACATTAATTTAGGAGTCTCGGAAACTCATTTCGGGCTGTTATCCGCTAAATTACCAATACCGGTAATTGGGCCTCGTTTGACCCACCGGTCAACTCTATGCCCTTCCCATTGCCCAATTAAAATATCCACCTCCATATAGATGTCATCTAGACCAAGATGAATATAATATGTGGTTCGGGAATTATCGGGCGGTCCCCGTTCCCACTGTGGGCCCCACATGCAATTTACTATTCACGTAAAAGAAATAATAAAATTTAACAATTACGTAAATTCATAACTCATCCTTCAAGGTTTATTACATAATTTACTAAAAGTAAACATGCTTGGGGACGGTGTCACAGTGGGGGTATGACGGCGGTACGAGGGGGGGGGGGGGTAGAATGGCGGTAGCTTAGGGTGGGGCTGCAATAGGGGGCATGTGGGAAGGGGTAAGGTAGGGGTAAGGGGTAATATACGAGGTGGGGGTAGGGTGGGTCGGGGTGGGGTTGAGGTGGTAGGGGGGTGGCGGTAGGGTAGGGTGGATCGGGGTGGGACCGAGGTAGGGGCATGTGGTAGGGGGTGGGGGTAGGGTCATTGTAGGGAAAAGGGGTATGTGGGGTGGGGGTTGGATGGGTAGGGTAGGGTAGGGGTAATGGGTAAGGTATGAGGATATGGAGGTACTAGAATGGAATCGACATCGGAGCAGGACTGGACCCACCACTAGGTGTAAGTATGCAAATTCATTGCAGTGCCTGTAGCATCTGCGTTTTCTAAATTTGGAAAACTAGTAAAAGTCACTTCTGCAAATCATTAAGGAAAAGAGAGACATGTCTCATTTTTTTTCGTTTTGGAAAACGGTTTGGTAAACGCGTTTTTCTGTTTTCCTTTCTCCAGTTTTCCATCAATTTTCTATGGTAAACACGTTTCCTATTTTCTGTTTTCTAGTTTTCAAGTTTTCTGGAAAACTGGAAAATATCTCTGTTAGTAAACACGCCCTAATATTTTTGTTCGGGAAAACTCCGTTAGTAACATACACATAGTATGTCATTTTTTCATATTAACATTACTACTTGGCCCAATACACATTTTAGTTCGGCCCAAGCATAACTGATCCTCCCACTCAGTTCAGTGCCAGCTATCTCCGTCTCCTCTTCTTACTGCCCTTTCTCTTCTGTGTGCCAATTCATCCGATCTATCATCTCTTTACCCCTCATCTGTCAGCCAGACGGTCGTAAGCCTCTCTCCGTTCATCTCTTCTTCCCCTTAGGTCGGACGAAGTCTACACCACGCGGTACGTCATTTTTTATCCTATTGTTAGTCGATTATTACCGCCTGCTTATTTTAAAATTAAATACAGATAGAGAAGGGGACAACACCAAATACCGACTTTTATTAATTAAAATTGAATACCGATAGAGAGAGGGATAACACCAAAACCTCTCTAGAGAAGACATTCATCCTCAAAATACCTGAATTAAGATAAAAGAGAAAAGAAAATTTGAGTGTGAAACCTGACCCAATTAAAAATACATTGGTGAAAAATAAAGATGAAGCAAATAGAATCAAAAGGAATGATAGATGAAACTTATTTAACAACGGATGGAAGGAATATCCATTTTATCAAGGTCCAGCAAAGAGAGCGTATTTACCGTTTATGATTCATTTAAGAAATAATTACATATATATGGCTAAAATGAATATGGTTTACAAAAATGTGATTAGTGACTATAGTAGTAACTTAGTTATAATAACTTAGTTACACTTAAGTAACTATAAGTCACGTTTTTGGAAGTAAATTCATTTCAATAATATTTTAAAAAAGACATCTTTAATATTTAAGATGAACTTAATTCAATTAATCACTCTTAAATATGCTTGAACGTTGCATAAGAATGCCTTAAGTCCTCAATCCTAATTACACTTTTAGAACATTGTCTAAAACATTAAATAATATGTGAATCTCTAGTATATTTTTGGTATAATATAAGTATGACTTTTATGTATGGATCCATCCACTATATGATGCAAATGTCATATGTATGAATCTAAAAAATCAATACGAACTCATAATCGAATAGCTTGTGAGCTTTTTGAGTTGGGTTTGTACATACCTCGAGTTTGTCTTGGTTCATGTGTAGTTCAAGTACAAGTCAAGTTTCAATCGAGTCAAATTTAATTCTAGCATGAAGTGAGGAGATCTAAAGTTACTTGTGATTAGCATCTAATCTCAACTATTTAATTTATTGTTCAATTTTGGTCAAATTTTGTGGAAGAGAAACATACATGATAATAAAATGAAGGAATTTTATCAATTCAGGACCCGAAAGATAGTTTAATTATCAATTCAGGACCCGAAAGATAAAACGTATCAGTATAGCACCCGAATGATGGAAAACTATCAATTTAGGACCTAACATTCATAGGTTTTGATTTATTTAATTTTTTATTAATTCCATTACTATTTTTTGATAAACTTTTCTTCACAAAAGTTTATTAGTTTAATAAAATGAAATAATATTTAAAATTTTTTAATAAAAAAATTATGACAACTTAGGTCCTAGATTAATAGTTTTCAATCATTCAGATCCTAAACATGGTTTAAAAAGGCGCTTATGAGGCGGGTTCTGAGGCGCGCCTCAAGCTGAGGCGTACTGGTTGGGTATCAAGGCGTAGTTTTTTTCGCAGGTAAAGAGGCTTACGCCTCATAGATTGAGGCGCACGCCTTGAGGCGTGCCTTGAGGCGTTTGTTGAGGCGCACGCCTTGAACACTTGCGCAGTGATTTAAAACAGGTCCAAGTATTTCATTTAATAAAAGCCCAGATTTCTTTCTAAATAGAATACTAAACCCTAACAAGTCTTATTTCATTCAAATCATGATAAGGATTTGAAGGATTTGAACCTTAACGTATATTTTCTATTCACCTACGCAAAGAACTCTCTCTTCTCCTGCGACATCTCCTTACAACAGCCCAAAAGCTTCCAGGTAACTTTTCTTCTCCTCTCTTCTTCTCCATCCCCTTCTCTTTCTCCTATTCTTATTCAACTCCTCTCCTTCATTTCTTCTCCTTCACTGCTTTTTATCCTTCTTTTACGGAACTGTTCTTCTTCTTCTTCTTCTTCTTCTCCTTCACTACTTCTTATCCTTCTTTTACAAAACTGTTGTTCATGTTTTCTAACTGCTAAAGGATTTACTTTGCTTCCTTAGTCATGTCATTAATAATACTTCTGTGTAGATTTAGTTTAATGGTGAGAGGTTCAAAGAAAAGATGTCATGCTTCTACTGCTACACCTAGTAGTTCTGAAGGCCTTGGTGATGCAATTTGTGTGGGTTGTTTCTGTGTGTTTGTGAGACTGTGATGTGTCTGTTTTTGTGAGATGTTTCTTTTTGTGTGTTTGAAGCCTAGCGACTTACTGGTAATAGGTCACATGTATTTGTGTCTCACACTTTTTGGACTTATAATTATGGATATCCTTTACTTCATGAGTTGTTTGTTACTAGTTTAATTATATCAAGTTTTATATGTCTGTATTTTTTGAGGCATACGCCTCAAGGCTTACGCCTCGCCTCTTAGGAACAAACCACCTTGAAACCCCAACCCGCCTTTTTAAACCTTGATCCTAAATTGATAGTTTTTCATCATTCGGGTCCTATATCGATGCATTTTATCTTTTAGATCCGGAATTGATAATTAATCTATCTTTCGGGTCCTGAATTGATAAAATTCCTAAAATGAAAAGGCATATCAAGGATGTAATGGTGCATATCCATAACACGGGGTGAGGAAGATCGAATGTTACTTGTGATTAGCACCTAATCTAAACTGTTTAATTTATTGTTCAGTTTTGGTCAAATTTGGTGGGAGGGAAACATACATGATAATAAAATGAGAAGGCATTTAAAGGATGTAATGGTGCAGATCCACAACACAGAGTGAGGAAGATATCTTTCTCTTCTATCGAACTCTCTATTGCGGCCAAAGTACGTAGCGGTTAAAATGGGAATGAACATGGGCTTCCTTGTCGGCACTTTTGGTGTTCTCTTTCTCTCCAACGCCGCCTACTCCACAATCCAGTGTATCCCCAATTTCGTCAATCAACCTTATACTCACAATAGGGTTTATTTCTTTCCAATAGATAAGAATTATCTACATGATTCTCATTTTCTACGATTTCTTTTTTAATTTTGAAATGCAGATAAGGCTTTGCTTAAGATCACCGAGGAAGAGTTCTCTGGTGCTCCTTTAGACGTAAACTCCTCCACCTCCATTGCTCTTTTGAGTAATTCTTTTACAAATTCAATATTTTTTCTTTTCACTTGCAGGTGGTTATTAAGTTGATTTTAGGATTAGTATTGTGCATGTGGGCTGCCCTCATAGTGCCCGGAAAGTTTTTGTCTATTCATCCTCAATCTGATGAGAACAGGTTTGTCTCTTTGCAAGAATTGTTTATGAATTGTGGTTATGAATTTGTATATTGCAGATTGTAGAGTAACCTCATCTTGATTTAATGATCATCAGTGAAGCAATTGCTCGTTTGGGTTATATTTTGATTTGAGATTTTTCAAAGTTATTTTTTTACTTAGGAGTTGGGACAAGTAGTGATTTTAAGTGGTTTCTGTTATGTCAAGATCTTCTAATGTGTCTTACTTTCTCTTAATCGCCCGTTAATACTATTTAAATGCTTACTTTTAATGATGATATTGATTAGGCCTTTAAAAGACTGTTAGGGAGTATTACTCTTGTCACATGTCTTGATCGTGTTGGATGAGTGACTGGATGAGTGACTGGAAAAGAAAGAGATATGTTCTGACTCCAGATGTTTTTCGTTGGAGTGGAAAGTCGAAGAAAAGTTGTTGGGAATTGGATATATTTTCTCTCTCATATAATACTAGTTTGAACTACCCCACCGTAGGTGGGAGCCTTTGAGGCACTGGGGTAAATGAAAATGATGAAATGATGATAATACTAGTTTGAACTCCTCACTACCTTGCGTCCGTGTATCTTATATTTTTTGTGTGAGTAGTTAATTTTTTTGGGGTATTTGGATACTTCTTCTTTTAAAATGGAGGGGGTAAAGAAAGTAAAGAAAAGGGTTGACAATAGATATTAATGGATGATACCATGAAATTATCTAATGGTTTATGTAGCTGACTCCACCCCATTGCGTTGTTGTCAAAGATTAGGAACTGAAGGAACACTATTGAGTCATAGAGCGTATTGGAATTATTCTTCGACACAGAGATGCGTATTGGCGCATCTAGGTCTTCATCAGATGCCTTTCATTTTGAATATCTTAACCAATTTGTATTTGTATTATGATATTCTAGCTTTACTTCCCCTTGCACTTAAGGTGTTCGGTTGGTGGGCACTAGAGGGGGTGGGGCAGGATTGATTTTTGTTTGATAATTTATATGCATGTTTTAGTCTTAGAATGTAATAATATGATAGGCAGCCAACTCAGCAGCCTATTAAATATTTTGAAAAGGTCTATCAAAGAAAGAAGGGAAGGGCTATTCAGTAATTAGTTTCTGAGTTAGTTATTCTCTTTTGTCCCTGCGTGGACACTTCTACTATAAATAGTATGCTATGAGATAATAAATGCAGGCTGTTGTTTTGTTGGATGTCAGAACCTTGGAGATTGGGCCTCTCAAAATCGCCCCTGAGCATTGTATCCCTGTGATCGGTTCAGTTGGTTAATAAGATTTTACGATCATCTTCCTTACCTTTCATCCGGTGTTTACTATTGATATTATCATTGTCTATCAATGGTATCAGAGCACTAGCTCCTGGGGATCGGAAATCTACTGGCGACCACAGGGCACCTTCGTGACAGCGGTGTATGGTCAAAACGAGGTCAAAAATGGAGAACAGAATCAAGGAAATGAAAACGGGAATGGCAAACCTCACAGCAATGAGTGAACAGATGCAGAGGAATTTCGCAGACTCGATGGCAGCTATGAGTGAGCAGATTCAAAGCCTCCATGTGCGGTCACATGGGCGATCACGATCGCAGCACCATCAACAGTCGCGATCGCCACATAGCTCACCGTCGTCGAGAGGTAATTCCGTTCAGTCTCCCACCTCTACTCGTCATATTCATACGGGCAGGAAGGTAGATCTACCCCTATTTAACGGAGAAGGAGCTTACAACTGGATTGTAAGGATGGAGCGATACTACAGATTGAACCAAATAGAGGACGAGGACAAGGTAGAAGTTTCAGTGGTGGCCATGGAGGATCGCGCCTTGAACTGGTTTCAGTGGTGGGAACACCAGGCGGAAGAGAGAACCTAGGAAAACTTGAAGGATGCAGTGATCCGCAGGTTTCAGCCGGATCTAATACAAAATCCATACGGGCCCATGTTGAGTCTGAAACAAACGGGTACTGTGAAGGATTACCGGGACGAGTTTGAAATGGTTATAGCTCCTTAGAGAGATGTGGACAGAGGTATTTTGCGAGGCATTTTCATCAATGGTCTAAAGGAGGATGTTAAAACTGAACTGAAACTGTATAATTCCAAATCCTTATCTGCCATCATGGATAGGGCATTGTTGATTGAACAAAGGAATGATGCAGTTTATTTGAAGAATAAGGTGGAAGATAGGGCCCAGGGGAGGGATAAGGGCACTTTTAATGTTAAGTCCCCACTGTGGGGAGAAGGATTCAAGGCGAAAAGTGGACACCCTTGGCCAAACCATGGAGGAAAACATACTGCAGATAATAAGGGGAAACAGTCGTGGTACACTCCTTCAGGGGCAAGGGTGACTGAAATCAACCCTTCAGGTATCAAGCGTGTAGGGCCACAACTATCTCAAGAAGAATACCAAGACATGAGTAGGAAGGGGCTGTGTTTCAAATGTGGAGAGAAGTGGAGCAGGGAACACACCTGTAAGCTAAAGAATTTCAAACTCATATTAGTAGAAGATTCTGAGGAAGAGATGGAGCCAGAATCAGCAGAGCCTGAATTAGCTGAAGAAGAGGAAATCACTATGGAATCAAAAACCATGCAACTATCTGTGATGAGCAAAGAAGGGATACCTTCCATGAGGGCCTTCAAGGTGAGGGGCAAGCTGACATGGAGCCAAGGGGAATTTCCAGTGGAGGCATTGATTGATAGTGGGGCGACCCACAACTTCATATCTCAAAGGCTGGTAGAACAGTTGGGCATCCCCTGTCAGACTATATCTGGGTACAGGGTCCAGATTGGGAATGGTGACAAGATTTCCAATAACTGCAGATGTGAAGGATTGAGCCTTAAGTTACAGGACACTATTATTCATCAGAATTTCTATGTATTGGAATTAGGGGGGACTGATTTGATTCTTGGCATGGAGTGGCTGACTACACTGGGAGATGTAGAAGTTAATTTCCATAAGCAATCCATTACATGGAAAAGGTTGGGGGTCAAACAAATCATCTTAGGGGACTCCCAGCTCAATTCCATTGAAGTCTCACTTCAGACTATGACCAAGATCATCCAGGACAATGGTGATGGGTATCTTATCCTTTGTGAAGGCATCCTGACAGAAGAGAAAGAAGAACACCAGAATGATCAGGGGTGGACAGAATTATTGACAGATTTTCAAGAGGTAATCCAGCCATTACAAGGGTTACCACCACCAAGAGCATGTGATCATGCTATCAATATAAAGGAGGGAGCTACTATACCCAACATTAGACCTTACAGGTACCCTCAATATCAAAAGAATGAGATAGAGAAGATAATCAAAGAGATGTTGCAATCCGGGATCATTCAACACAGTAACAACCCCTATAGTAGCCTTATATTACTAGCCAAAAAAAAGATGGGGGGTGGAGGTTTTGTGGAGACTATAGGGCCCTAAATCAGATTACTATTCCTGACAAATTCTCCATACCAATTATTGAAGAGCTGTTAGATGAACTGGGAGGTGCAACAATCTTCTCAAAGTTAGATCTCAAATCTGGATACCACCAAATCAGGATGAAGGAAATGGATAGACAGAAGACTGCTTTTAGAACCCATGAAGGGCATTATGAATACTTGGTAATGCCCTTTGGGTTGACTAATGCCCCCTCCACTTTTCAGGCTCTAATGAATCAAGTATTGAGGCCTTTTTTGAGAAGGTTTGCCTTAGTTTTCTTCGATGACATCCTAGTGTACAACAAATCTAGAGAAGAACATATCCTACACCTTAGAGAAGTGTTAACTGTTTTGAAGGAAAACCAGTTGGTGATTAATCTCAAGAAGTGCTCATTTGGAAGATCCCAATTGGTATACTTGGGTCATATTATATCTGGACAAGGAGTAGCAGCTGATCCTTCAAAGATAGAAGCCATGCTCAGTTGGCCAGAACCTAAGGATCTGAAAGGTTTGAGAGGATTTCTTGGGCTGACTGGTTATTATAGGAAGTTCGTGAAGGGATATGGTAAACTGGCATTACCTCTTACTCAATTGTGTAAAAAGGACAGTTTTCACTGGGATTCCAAAGCTTCTTCAGCCTTTGCAGAACTGAAGGTAGCAATGACCTCACTTCCTGTGCTAGCAGTACCAGATTTCAACAAGTTATTTATACTGGAGATTGATGCCTCTGGTACTGGGTTAGGGGCAGTCCTAATGCAGGAAAGAAGGCCCATTGCATATATGAGCAAGGAACTATCCAAGAAAAATCAATGTAAGTCAGTCTATGAAAGAGAGCTCATGGCTGTGGTTCTAGCTGTACAGAAGTGGAGACCTTATTTATTGGGAAGGGCTTTTGAGATACATACAGACCAAAAGAGTTTGAGGTTTTTAGCTGAGCAAAGAATAATGGGAGAGGAGCAGCAGAAGTGGACCTCTAAACTGCTAGGATACAACTTTATCATCAAGTATAAACTTGGAATTGAAAATAAAGTTGAAGATGCTTTATCTAGAAGACCTATCCTTCATTCACTCTCCATTGTTACCTGCCAAGAGTGGGAAGGGCTGGAGGAGGAGTTACAGGCTGATTCCAGATGTCATGAGCTAATACAGAAGGTTATTTCTCAACCTGACTTGCATCCAGATTTTCAGATAATAAAGGGGTTATTGTATTATCAAAAGAAGTTGGTGTTACCCGGGCAGTCTCCTAGAGTACTCAAGGTCTTACAAGAATATCATGACTCTTCAGTGGGTGGTCATTCTGGGTACTTTAGAACCATGAAGAGGATAACAAACCTGTTTTATTGGCATGGGATGAAGACTGACATTAAGAATTTTGTGGAGAGGTGTACCATTTGTCAAACCAATAAATATCAAGCCTTAAAACCATCTGGTTTGCTACAACCCCTACCCATTCCTAACAGTATTTGGACGGACATCAGCATGGATTTCACAGGAGGATTGCCCAAATCTCAGGGTAAGGATACAATCTTAGTTGTGGTGGACAGATTGACTAAATATGCCCATTTTTTTAGCTCTATCTCATCCCTACAATGCTAAGGAAGTTGCAGATTTATTCACCAAAGAAGTGGTTAAAATTCATGGGTTTCCTAAATCCATTGTGAGTGATAGGGATAGTGTGTTCATGAGCTCCTTTTGGTCAGAACTTTTCAAATTGGCAGGTACCCAACTCAAATTCAGCACAGCCTACCATCCCCAGACAGATGGGCAAACTGAGGTGGTCAACCATTGCCTAGAAACACACTTGAGGTGCATTACCGGGAGGAAACCTAAGCAGTAGGTTCATTGGCTACATTGGGCAGAGTTTTGGTACAACACCAATTACCATTCCTCCCTGAAACTGACCCCTTACAAAGCCTTATTTGGGCAGGACCCTCCTGCAGTCATCAGGGGGGATGTGACTGCAACTGCTGTAGAAGAGGTGTCCCAATTGACTGCCAGAAGGAATGCTATGTTGGAGGAGTTAAAAGGAACCTAGCTCAAGCTCAAAATTTGATGCAGCAGCAAGCAAATAAGCACAAGAGGGAGATAGAGTTGGCAGAAGGTGAGAAGGTGATCTGGTTTTTCTAAAGATACAAACCTACAAACTTAAAAGTCTGGCCAAAAGGATAAATCAGAAGCTCAGCCCCATGTTTTATGGTCCTTTTCAGATTCTGGAAAGAATTGGACCTGTAGCTTATAAGCTGAAACTCCCAGAAGATAGCCGAATACATCCAGTCTTCCATGTTTCTTTATTAAAGAAAGCATTAGCTCCTACTACTGTGGTCCAGAATCTGCCCAAATGCCTCAATGAAGAATTAGAACTGCAAGTGATACCAGAGGAAGTGGTAGACATCAGAAGAAATCAGGAGGGAAGGAAGGAGGTTCTCATACACTGGAAGGATCTACCAACGTTTGAAGATTCTTGGGAAGAGGTACAGGTGATGGAGGAAATGTTTCCAGAGTTTCACCTTGAGGACAAGGTGAATTTGCAGGGAGGAGTATTGATAGGCAGCCAGCTCAGCAGCCTATTAAATATTTTGAAAAGGTCTATCAAAGAAAGAAGGGAAGGGCTATTCAGTAATTAGTTTCTGAGTTAGTTATTCTCTTTTGTCCCTGCGTGGACACTTTTACTATAAATAGTATGCTATGAGATAATAAATGCAGGCTGTTATTTTGTTGGATGTCAGAACCTTGGAGATTGGGCCTCTCAAAATCGCCTTTGAACATTGTATCCCTTGATCGGTTCAGTTGGTTAATAAGATTTTACGATCATCTTCCTTACCTTTCATCTGGTGTTTACTATTGATATTATCATTGTCTATCATAATATAACTTGTTTGGTTGAATTTTCATGTATCTCTGCATATTTTTCGTCTCCACTTTCTATCACATCTTAAAATAACAAAAATTGTCCACTTTTGGTCCTTGACTTGTGCTTATTCCAGTTTAGGCGCAGAACAGTTGATTTCTTGTTAGTTTGTACTCCCTCCGTCCCTGAAAGAATGTCCTAGTTTGACTTCACACATATTAAGGAAACTAATTTAACTTCCCACCGTAGCGACACTTTTTGACACTGTAGCGGCACTGTTTTGCACTGTAGCGGCACTGTTTTGCATTGTTTGACACGGTTTGATATAGATTTGTTTATCAAATAAGGAAGTTAAAGAAGTAGGACATTCATTTAGGGACTTCCATTTTGGGAAAGTAGGACATTCTTTCGGGGACGGAGGGAGTACTTCTTAGCACTTGTCTGGCCATTTTTGTTTTACATTTTTGGGTTGCTCTTTTGCCAGGTAGATCATTAAAATGATCGTAAGTGAAGAAATCTTTAGTCACTTAATTACTTTACTTTTTATCAATGGAATACGCTTTCTAACTTCTAAGTAGTGAATATATTAATTTGATGGTGCTCTCTGATGTGTAGGGTTGTTACTCTACCTGGAAATCTGGATTTTATGATTTTCAATCACCGTGGGAAGGCATTTCCTCAGGAAGTAGTTGATTTGAAGGGAGGCTTCTAGGAAAACTGAGCATGTTTTGTTCATTTGGGGATCCATTACGGTCTCTATAAGACAGTTAATTTGGTCAGAGCATTAAATTTCCACAGCATGAATATATACGTAGTATTTTATTTAAGCTTTTAAAATATTGTATTCGCTACAGTACATTGGTCTGTAGCTTATACCCTCCTCTGACGCTGGTCGTATTGTTTTTCTTTGAAAAATTGTTCTCTTTTTTAAAAAACAGATCAATTTTTCTTGTCATTAGAAAGCCTTTTTTCTTCTTCTGCTTTTAGATGAGATATTTCACACATGATACGTAATTGTTCAATTTTTCTGATAAGTGTGGTTTAGTTGAGATGGTGAATATGTTATGCTGCTCGATAATTATAGTTATGATATAACACAAATGATCAGGTCCGAACGTTCGGACCTAGGCCTAGGGGTGGACCGGGCCCGGTCCGGTTCGGGTTTGGGCCCGGCCGATCTTGGATGGTTTTGGGTAAGGCCCGAGACCGGCCCGGGAGTCTGCCGGTTCCGGTTTAATTGTTTTTTTTTGTGTTTTCTTATTTATTTCAACCACCACCCCCATCCCCCTCCCACCCCCAAACCCCTCGAAAACACTCATCCCAGCCCAAACCCAAAAAACCCAAAAAAAGGCCGAACCGGGCCCGGTCGGGCCGGTTCACTCTTTTGGAGTCCTGGAACCGTCCCCGGTTACCCCCTCGGGCTGGGCCTAAGCCCGATACCAGTACCGGTCACCTGGGTCGGTCCGGTCCCGCACAGTAGCGGACCGGGCCAGTTTCTGGGCCGGTCCGATCGGATTAGATCCATGGCTACCTGGGCCTCCATCCGAACATTGCTGTTCGGGGTGGTTCTTGGTCGAATTTTTTGATGAAAATTTTATGGTATGGTCTTCATCAAGTCTAATTTATCCACAAAAAATTTCAGCTCAATTCGATTAGGAAGACCTTCAAATGATTTTTTGAAGTTGACTGCGTTTTTCTATGTATAATTTGGCGCAGTCAACTTCAAAAAATCATTTGAAGGACTTTCCAATCGAATTTTGAGCTGAAATTTTTTGTGTATAAACTAGACTTGATGAAGAACATACCATAAAAATTTCATCAAAAAATTCGACCGGGAACCGCCCCAAACGGCGGTGTTCGGTGTGTGCCTCTTGTCCGAACGTTCAGACATGATAAGTTCTCTATGATATAAGTGCATTGAATATGAAAATACACACTTAGGTGTGTTTGGGAGTTGAGTTTTGGAGGGAAGGGGACAGTTGACGGTTTTTGCTCCTCCTTTTCATGTTTGAGAGTTTAAAAATATGGAGGGGATGGTTTTGGAGGGCTGTTGTTAGGGGTGGACTCGGGCCAGGCCAACCGGCCCGGAACCGGACCGGCCCGCCACTGTGCGGGCCCGGACCGGCCCGGGAACCGGTTCGTTGGCCGGTTCGGGCCACCCGGCCCGGTAGATTCTCGGTTCGGGCTCGGGCCCTTCAAAAGGTGAACCGGCCCGGCCAGTTCGGGCCCGGGCTGGGCCAATTTTAATTTTTTTTTTGATTTTTTTTTGATTTTTTGGGTTGGGCTGGTTATTTTGGGCCATTTGAGGTGGTTAGGGTTGGTTTGGGGGTGAGGGGGAGGGGTGGGGGTTAACTAGGAAAAGCCCAAAAAAAAAATACCCGAGGCCCGGCCCGGCCCGGACCCGGGGATTACCCGGGCCGGTTCCGGGCCTCCCCTTCTTGAACCGAGGCCCGGCCGGGCCCAGGCCCGAACCGGGCTCGAACCGGCCCGAGTCCACTCCTAGCTGTTGTAACCCTTCAAATGTTCAATTTTTAAGTTCTCCAAATTGGGGGATTTTAAACTTTAAAGGTTAAATATTTGACACCAACCAGAGGTCTTCATTGATGAAGAAATGGAGGAAAGAAACAAGAGGGAGGCATTCATTAAATTTAATTGTATAGTTATACACTTATACCTATGAGTAGACCCAGTATCGGTCCTATTCCAGTTCCTTCCTGGACTGGCCGATTTTAATTTATGAGGGGCAAAAACCAACCCAAACAGTTTTAAAGATTATTTTTAAATTTAATATATTAGAAATATAAATGAAAAATGTTGCACATTAAAAATGAAATGTAGATTCATTTGAAACATGACATTAACTTAGACATTTGCAAATTACAATTATAGTTACATATATTTCCTATTCGTCGTCAGTCGCCAATCCCACTTTCGGCGTCGGTTGCCGCTTCCTACATAAAGTGGCGGGGAGGTGTTATGTTAACTTCTAGAGTTCTATGGTGGACCTTCAACCAATTGTGGAAGCAAATGAGCGTCTCAAAAGATTGCGCATCCAACCTCGTTTTACAATCAGTTAGAACGTTTCCGCCTTCACTAAACTTTTGTTCCATTACAACCGTTGAAGTTGGCAATGACATCATTTGTTTTGCCATTTTTAATAATAATAATAATAATAATAATAATAATAATAACGATAATAACGATAGTAACGATAAAAACGATAATAATGATAATAATGATGATAATGATAATGATAATAGTAATAATAATAATAATAATAATAATAATAATAATAATAATAATAATAATAATAATAATAATAATAATGATGATGATGATGACGACAACGACGACGATGATGATGATGATGATGATGATGATGATGATGTTGATGATGATGATAATAAGGGAAAAGTACGTAAAATTTATCAGATAGGGTCATGTGTTTCATTCTTTATCAAAGTAGTTCATGTGTTTGAATTCCGTTATCACAAGATGGTCACGCCGTTAAAAACGTCTGAAAAAGACCATTAAAAGTAACTCCGATTTTCAAAAGTGCCCGAAAAATTAAAAGAAAAATACCGAAAGGTGCGCCTCGTCAAGATGACCTCCAAACCACCTTCACCTTTGAATTTTTCAGATCTGTTTAAATTATTTTTAAAAAATGATTTCGCTAATTATCATTTTTCCGATGGACTTTCCGGTGGCAAGGGTGACTGAAAACAAAAAAGAAAGATGGCTTAGCGGTCGTCTTATTGAGGCACACCTTCCGAGATTATTCTTTTAATTTTTCGGGCACTTTTGAAAATCAGAGTTACTTTTAACGGTCTTTTTCAGACGTTTTTAAGGCGTGACTCTGTTGTGATAACGAAATTCAAACGCATGAGCCACTTTGATAAAGAATGAAACATATGACCCTATCTGAAACGGGCTCAACCACAAGTATTTTTTTCCGTACATTTCTCTAATAATAAATGCAACTACAATGACGACATCCAATTATGTTTACTACTCATTGTAATACGAAATGGAAAAAATAAGATTTAAGAAAAATGTTTTGTGTACACATTTTGTACATTCGTCTATCTCACGCACATATAATTGTCTGTCCACGGACAACTCTGTAGAATTGTCTGTGGACAGACATTTTTTTACGTGTGAGACAAACGAGTGTAAAAGATGTGTACACAAAAATGTGTACACCTAGCACAACTCAAGATTTAAATTCGAATTAGGTCTGCACATCATTCTAATTGAAAGGGTTGAACAGGAATGTTATGAAAAAAAGGATGACAACCCATCCTTGAGGGCCCCTCAACACCGACCGAACGGTACGTTGGGAGGATGTAAATTGGACTATAATCACAATATGACAGATAGAGAGCCGGGCTCTGTCCCCGGTACTTGTAGAGGCCTTATGCATTTTTTTAAGCATAGTAACCTCTCATCGTAGTTGTCGGGATTCGATCTCGGAATCTAACCCTTGTGTCACTCCTTTGTGCCCAACTGGCTACAGAATACTCCATATTAATCAAGGGAGTGAGATTGGACTTGGTTGTCAATACGGCCCACGAAAGTGGCCCCCTTAATAGGTTTGTGGCATGTCTTGTTCTTGTTTAGGGCTCGCCAAAATGATTTGGTTTGATCGAATCAGATCGAACCGAAAATTGGTGTTTTAGTTTGGTTTGGTTTGGGTTTAGTTAAGTAAACCGTTTTGTAACAATATGCTCAAATCGAATGATTTGATTTAGTTTGGTTAAAAACCAAAAAACCGTAAACTGAACCCAACATCGAACGACTTGTAATAAATTTCAAATGACTATGAACCAAATTAAGATCATTAAGTCTTAATAAACTGAGCTTTTGGTGAAACGTATAGTTTCTATGAACCAACAAGCAACTTTTGGTAAATCAGGGTCTTAACGGTCGTTGTGCGCCATAAGGCCATGCGCGTGCTTGGTGTTCCCGAGTGCTTTAGAAGTTTTGTCATGTTTCATGGAGGCGGCTCCACCTCACACTCATATAGGTGATCTCAACAAGTGTGTACCGCTTTTGCACACCACCCATAAGAGCAATGATGATCAACCCCTCAAAGAATGCGGTTCTAGTTTATATCTCACATCATGGAAATGGACTTTTTTACTTAGGCTAGGAGAAGAAATAAAGGACTTGTTATTATTCATATGACTTGTTTCATGGAATCTTCAATCACACAAGTTGGGTTCTCATTCCTATTTATTTCAAAGTGACACTAGTCTCATTTCCTTCGATGATTCGGTTATCATTTTTCGTCCTATGGCTTTTGTCAAAGGAGTAGTTAATTCCTTTTCATTTCACAAAATTAATTAAAACAATTACATGGATGTGGATGCCCTAATCAACAAACTAGTCATCAATAGTTTGGTGCAACGTTCGAGCATATCGTTCAAAAAATTCATTTTCATTATAGGTATAACATTAGTATGAAGAGATAAAAGTAGAATGTGTGTATAACATGTACAAACATTTATTATTAAATTGTGAAAAATAACTTAAATGCATCAAACTTTAATGTAGTGTGAGATAGGTACCCCAAACTTGTATATGTAATATACTACTCCGTAATATAAGTTTTGAAAAAATTTGACATTTTTGAAAAAAAAATAATACTCCGTACATGACCATGGTGCTAAAATAAGTTTTCGTATAAATTTTAGGGTTTAAATTACATATGCAAGTTTGAGGTGCTTACATCACACTCCTTCAAAATTTGGGGTATTTTAATTATTTTTTGCCTAGTTATTTTTATACCCCCTCCGTATTAATTGAAAGTTCTGTACAATAGGGTTGAACACAACAGTTAAGAGTGAAATAGTATGGGTAATGAATAGTGTAGAAAAAGTATGAGAGAAAGTGTAAAAGTATGAAAGAGAGAATAAAAAGTAGAAAAAGTAAGCGTGAACGAGTAATTTTAAAGGAAAAACATACCAAAAAGAAAAAGTGTAGCAAACTTTTAAATACATCCAAAATAGGAAAGTGTAGCGAACTTTAAAATATACTCCGCAGATGAAATATTTATTTTTATTATTTACATTTATATCTATATTAGTATACTTAACTTAGCAAATTAGGCATAATAGTATTTTTGTGGAGGGTGTATTATAAATTAGAATAAAATACTATTTTTAAAATATATAAAGTGTGTTAATAGTTTATTAGGGTAACTGAAATTCAAAGTTTTTCAAGTATGAAGTACATAAAAAATTATAAACTACTGACGTATTAGTAGACATTCCAAGCAAAACTCTAACTTATTATTACACTTCTTAGTGAATATTTAGGGGATAAATTTTATATCATTTTTCACTTTTTGTTTTATTTTTTTTGAACATTTGAATGTTTCTTAACAGGCCATTTAAGCAGGCTTTAGGTCAGGCTTTTAAACAGGTTTGGCTCAGACCGAAAAAACAGACCTTTAATAGGTAACAGTCAGGCACATGTCTATACATTCTAAAACATGCTCGACCAGTTTAGGCAAAAGCCTGATCTGACCTGACCTATTTTCACCCCTGCTTCTATACATTTTTTGGGTACCCATGGAGCACATTTAGGGGTGAATACTTCAAATTTGGGGTTTTCACCCTTTGGGTTGCGGACAACCTAAGGTACACAAGAAATGCCATGGGGATATATTGATATCAACAATTCTTGGTGTACACCTTCTTATACACATCAGTATACCCCATGTGTGTGAGAGTTTTTTTGTCTATGAATTCTAGTCCACAGAAAAAAACATGCTTGTTTTGTCTGTGAAAACTTCTACAGACAAAACAAGTTTGTTTTTGTCTGTGGACTGAGATTCACAGACAAAAAAAAAACTCTCACAGACACGAGGGTGTACTGATGTGTATAAGAAGGTGTACAAAAGGAATTTTTGTATTGATATAGTATATTCGAACACAAAAGGAACCTCAGTTTTCTTTAGTATATTTGAACACAAGAAATGCCATGCGGTCAATATTTGAACCTAAGTTTTCTTTAGTATATTGATATATACGTAGTATATATATATATTATACTAATCACCTTTTGAACTTTGGTCGAATCTTGTCAAATAGAAAAAATGGTGGCACTTTTGTAAATAAGTCAAAGTTTTATGTCATTGTGAAAAAGTGCAATATTGAAACCTAATAGTGCATCAAAGTGGGGGAAAAGTGATTGATTTGTAGTTTTCACGGGAAGAAAGGTTTTTATTTGATCCGGAATACACACACACACACACACACTCCCTCTGATCCTTAATGAAGTTTACACTTTGAATATATATATATATATATATATATATATATATATATATATATATATATATATATATATATATATATATATGATGGAGTATATGGCCCAGGGACCCCCGGCCCATAGACTCCTGCCGCTCTAAGCGAGGCCCAATAGGCCCAGGAAGCACAACAGACCCAAATCACAGCACCCCAAGTACCAAGCATCCAACAAAGCACACTGGGGGTGCCTTCAGCCCCTTGGCCGAAGGCTCTAGATACTCACAAAAAGGCTATTTTCAGCATACAAAGACACTGGGAGAAGACAGTAAAAACAGCAGCCCTCGGCACCTAGGGTGCCCCCGGAAGGAAGAGCCTTCGGTCAATCATCTACGGCCGAAGGCTTCTCCTCAACAGAATCTCCCACCCACATGCGCTGGGTCAGCGTACCAAGTACAAATGTCACATCCAACCACCGCATTAAATGCGGCCACATGCGAGTACCAGTGACACCCGGTTGATGTGACCCCCTCGGCCGTTGGATGCATGACACGTGTCCCCTTCTTGCATTTTTTACTACTATAAATAGCGCCCCTTTTCCCCATTTGTAACCCAAGCAAAAAAACCACGCTCACTACATTCTCAGCAATATACTCTCTCTCTCTCTCTCTCTCTCTCTTACTTTTGCTCTTACTTCTCTCTAGTTACTCCCCGCAGTAACCCTTCGGATACATACCCCCCGGTAGACTATCCATCATTTGGTGCTCTCGTTGAGAGGTCGAATAATCAAGTAAGAAACTCTCCCTCTCGCAAAAACACAAAACACCTTTCAAAAATGGTGAGAACAACTCGCGCCAACTCCAAGAACGTTGAGGACAGGAACCTGGCCCTCGGTGAAGTCGACATCCCCGAGGCCTCTAATAGGGCTCTCGGGGGCGGCGGCGTCGCCGGGTTGGACCAGACGGATGTCGACCTACGCCTTCAGATTCAACAAAATGCCCTCGATGCACGCCTCGGCATCGAAGCCAAAAAGAAGGACTGGAGCGAGAACCATGTTAGCCCTCCGGTCATCACTATCGACGTACAGTCGGCATTTTCCGCCTTCATCCAGACACTCACCCAGAACCCGGGTGCCTTCGGCACTCTGGTTCCCCTTCAACCTCAGGTCGGGGAAAACATCATGCCTCCCCCTCATGCACACCCCCTCGGGAACCCCGTCCTTCGGATTGGGAACGTTGAGGGGGTCGTGGCCCAAGACATGGCCTCCCAGGAAGTCCAATCCCGGGACCGCCACAACATGAACAAGGAACAGCCCCAAACCTCCGCCCTTGAGAGACTCGGAGGGGCGCAAGATCGCCGAGGGGTCCAAGACCGCCGAGGGGGGAAGGTGCTCCAAAGGCCTCAGGAAAGTGGCGGATCCGTTTCCCGGGCGGATGAAAGACGCCCCCCTCAGGACAAAGGCAAGGCACCTCTCCATGTCGACGAAGCCCGTCACCACATCAACCAGGCCCACTCGGCCCGTGTCCGTTCGCAGGGGGCGGAGGCCCTCCCAAAGGACCCCCGGGACGAAATCATTGCGGCCCTCCAGCGCCAGCTTAACGAGATGGAGGCCACCAAAGCGCACGCCACCACTTCTGCCCCTCATACAGACCTAAAGTATGAGGCCATGTTGGCCAAGATGGAGGAGATGCAGAAGAAGATAACCGAGGGCTCCGGGGAACCCACCATACAACTCCGTACCTGAACGCCATTTACCCCAAGGGTATTGGCGGCCCAGATCCCAGAGAAATACCGAGGGCAACTCATCAAGCCCTACGACGGAAAAACTGACCCCCAGGAGCACTACAGCAGGTACCAAAACAGTATGATGATGGTGGGGGAATCAGATGAGTATTTGTGCCGCTGGTTCCTCTCCACCTTAGAGGGGCTGGCTTACGAATGGTTCAATCAATTGCCCGAAGGCTGCATCGACTCGTGGCAAGAACTCGCCCAGCGATTCTTGACACAATTTGCGGGAAGGCGCCAAACAAGAAAACACTTCTCCCACTTGCTGACAGTGAGGCAAAGGAAAGTGGAGACCCTTCGGGACTTCTTGGAGCGTTGGAGAACGGAGGCTGATAAAGTTGATGGCGCAGACGACGGGACCCTCCTAGCCCTCCTCCAAACAGTGCTCCACCCCGGCAACTTCTCAAGGAGCCTCATCATCGACCCCCCCCCCCCCCCCCCCCCGCGATTACATAAGGGCCCTACAGCAGGGGGACCGATACGCCGAGGCCGAGGAGGTGGAGAAGTGCCATCACAACCCCGATCAGCAATGCCCTCGGCCAGATGATAAAGGCAACCGAGGGCCGGGGGCTCCTCATAGTCAGCCAAAAGGTTCAGCACCCCCCAGTGATCGCCCCCGGCACGGCCAAACCAAGCCCGGGGGAGGTTACAAGGGTAACCTGAAGGCTTGGGCGCAACCTGTTCGCCTGGAGCATCCTCGGATACCTTTAACGCACCCCGTCAGCGTCATCCTCGACTTCGCTGAGGAGAGGGGTCTGGTGGAGCGAGATTCTCACGCACCCCCGGAGGTATATGCCATCAATCCAAACTACCCCTACTGTCGCTTCCACCGCCATCAAGGGCACAAAACCGATGACTGCCATCAACTGAAGACAGCCGTTGAGAGGTTAATACATGCGGGCCATCTGTCCTAGTTTGTCTAAGGCCCTCAGCAACAGGGTCCTCCCTACCAAGGGCCACCCCGAGGGAACCCAACGAAAGCAAACGCTTGGGTTAACCCAAACACCATCCCCCTCGGCAGGAAGAGGGAGATCGGGAATTTGGAAGAGGAAGAAGAAGAGTGCCCCCATGGTCTCGAGAAGAAGCGCCACATCCTCATGATCACCGGTGGCAACACAGGGGAGACTCCACCAGCCAACGGAAGAAGTGGGCTCAATCGCTATACGTGGGGGAAGTCACTCATAGGCCCCCGGTAAAGCGGCTGAGGGAGGAACCTGTCACCTTCACTAACGCCGATCTCCCCCCGGTTTCCTCTCCGCACAGGGATGCCCTCGTCATCCGTACGGAGATCAATGATACTATCATCCACAGAACTTACATTGACACGAGCAGCTCCGTCAACGTAATGTATTTCAGCACCTTCAGAGAGCTGCACCTGGAAAGGGGGTCCCTTCGGCCCTTCAAGACCCCTCTTACCGGCTTCACCGGTGACACCATTGATTCCGACGGGGTCATAACCCTCCCGGTACTATTCGGCGATGGGCTCCATAGAGCCAAGCTCGAAGTGGAGTTCGTCGTCGTCAACATCGATTGCGCCCAAAACATCATCCTCGGCCGGCCAGCCCTCGAGGATCTTGAAGCCATCATCTCCATGAGGCACCTCTGCCTCAAGTTCCCAGCCGAAGGGAGCATCGGCTACTCAAGGGGAAATCAGAGACTTGCCCGCGCTTGCTATCTCCAGGTGACAAAGAAGGTTAGCAAAACCGAGTTCCGTGTTGACACCATCACTGGGGCTATTGAAGAGGAGGAGAAGAGGCCGAGGGCTGAACCGGCCGAGGACGTAGAAGACTTTGCGCTCGATCCGGCCAAGCCGGAGAGAGTCGTGAAGATGGGAGCCCAGCTCCCCGAAGACTTGAAGACCGGCATCATCAACGCCCTCCGCGCCTACTCCACTGCTTTTGCATGGGGCCGGAGGACATGCCGGGGATCAGCCGAAGGGTCATCACCCACCGCCTCTCGGTGGACCCTTCGGCTAAACCAGTACATCAACGGAGAAGACCCCTCTCAGCCGAGAGGAGGGAATTTGTGAAGAAGGAGGTCGCCACGCTCCTCTCTATTAAGCACATCAAGGAGGTGAAATACCCCTCATGGCTAGCAAACGTAGTCCTCGCACAAAAGCCTCCCACCTTCCGCATGTGCGTGGACTACACGGACCTCAACAAGGCGTGCCCCATGGACCCCTTCCCTTTACCTAACATTGATCAATTGGTAGATGAGACCGCGGGATGCGAAATCATGTCCTTCCTCGATGCCTTCCGAGGGTATCACCAAACTTTCATGCACGAGGAAGACGCCGAAAAAACAGCCTTCATGACTCCCGAGGGCATCTTCTGCTACCTTGTAATGGCCTTCGGCCTCAAAAACTCAGGCGCCACTTACACCCCGATGGTGGCCAGAGTATTTCAGGCCGTTCTGGGGCGCACCATGGAGGCGTATGTTGACGACATGATCGTCAAAAGCAAACAATCCTCCAGCCATGCTGACGACCTAAGGGAGATCTTCGCCATCATGCAGAAGTTCAACCTTCGGCTAAACCCGAAAAAGTGCACCTTCGGCGTACAAGGAGGCAAATTCTTAGGCTACATGGTGAGCCGAAGGGGTATCGAGGCTAACCCCGAGAAAATCCAGGCCATCATCAACATGGAGCCCCCACGCAACGTGAAGGAGGTCCAACGGTTGACGGGCCGCCTGGCAGCCCTCAACCGCTTCCTATCAAAATCGGCGGAGAAGTCCTTACCCTTCTTCCAGATCATGAGAAAGACAACCGGTTTCCAGTGGACTTCAGAGTGTCAGGAGGCTTTCGAGGAACTGAAACGGTACTTATTTTCACCCCCTGTGCTCTCTAAACCCAAGGTAGGGGAGACCCTATACCTTTACCGTGGTGTTAGCCCGGCAGCCATCAGCTCAGTACTCATCCGGGAAGAAGATGGCGTCCAGCATGCCATCTTCTATATTAGCAAGACCCTCAGGGAAGCAGAACTTCGGTATTCCCCTGTGGAAAAAATGGTATAGGCTATCGTTTGGACTGTCAAGAAGTTGGGCCATTACTTCCAAGCTCACCCGGTCCAGGTCCTCACTCACCAACCCCTCGGCGCTTTGATGAGGAGCCCCACCAGCTCCCCCCGAATGGTAAAATGGGCTGTCTTCCTGAGCCAATACAACATCGACATCCGTCCTAGGCCCGCCATCAAGGGCTAAGCCTTAGCGGACTTCGTGACGGAGTGCACGACGAGATCAGCCACGGAAGAGGAGCCCTCGGCCCCCTCGGATGATTGGTGGACCCTCTACACCGACGACTCCTCCGCTGTCAAAGCATGTGGAGGAGGGGTGGTTCTCATCTCATCCGAAGGCTTCCGGGCCTATTACGCAATCCGCTTCTCCTTCAAGGTCTCCAACAATGAGGCCGAATACGAGGCCCTCCTTTGTGGCCTTCGGCTGGCAGCTAACATGAAGGCCCGACAGATCCACGTCAAGTGCGACTCCAAGTTAGTCGTCGGCCCCTTGGCCGAAGGCTCTAGATACTCACAAAAAGGCTATTTCAGCATACAAAGACACTGGGAGAAGACAGTAAAAACAGCAGCCCTCAGCACCTAGGGTGCCCCCGGAAGGAAGAACCTTCGGTCAATCATCTACGGCCGAAGGCTTCTCCTCGACAGAATCTCCCACCCACATGCGCTAGGTCAGCGTACCAAGTACAAACGTCACATCCAACCACCGCATTTAATGCGGCCACATGCGAGTGCCAGTGACACCCGGTTGATGTGACCCCTCGGCCGTTGGATGCATGACATGTGTCCCCTTCTCGCATTTATTACTACTATAAATAGCGCCCCTTTTCCCCATTTGTAACCCAAGCAAAAAAACCACGCTCACTACATTCTCAGCTATATACTCTCTCTCTCTCTTACTTTTGCTCTCACTTCTCTCTAGTTACTCCCCGCAGTAACCCTTCGGATACATACCCCCGGGTAGACTATCCATCAATACACACACACACACACACACACACACACACACACACACACACACACACACACACACACTCCCTCCGGTGCTTAATGAAGTTTACACTTTGACTTCACACATATTAAAGAAATATATTTGACTTTACTATAGAGTACAATGTTTGGCACTGTTTGCCACTGTTTGATACTGTTTGGCATTGTTTGGTGTAGATTTGTTTATCAAATAAGGCAAATAAGGAAGTGTAAAGTTTAATGTGTGACGGTCCAAAAAGGAAAGTGTAGTTAAATATATATATATATATATATATATATATATATATATATATATATATATATATATATATATATTTAGGATCATGTGAGAATTTGATCTTAGGAGAGTAAAAAAGAATAGATATCAACCATTGAATTTGGTTTTAATCATCCGTGCGGCTAAGGCTTTCCAAAGGTGTCAAAAGTGATCAAAGTCAAATACGTTTACTAATTGTTGAATTAGTGTGATACTCGTAGAATCAAAAGTTTAATTCAGTTACAAAAAGTATATCAAATTCAAAACTTTTTATTATCTTTAATATGATACCTATGTTGCATATATATAAAAATATCTATTAGTTTGTGCAGTCTATGATCGTAATTTTTTTATCGTGCATATCAATAACTCGGACCGTTAGCTTAGAATTTTAGCGCAAAGAATAAAACAATAATTAAAAGTGATGGAGTTTATGCAATTTTATTCTAAGCTCTCACTTCAGATTAATAGTGTGTATGGTAAAAATAGATCTTAAACTGCACATTTTTTATATTTTGTATATCAATAAAATTATATTTTTTTATTTTTATATTATCAATACTATCACTACAAAACAATTACGGGATTGACACAGATTTGGCTCGGGTTTATCGATAATAACGTGCCAAATAGCTCGTGCCAAACTATTTTTGACACAGATTTGGCATATCCCTGTCAAAATCTCTGGCAGTTTTGGAAAATCCCTGTCAAAAATCTCTGTCAATCTTGTGTTTTTTTGTAGTGTACCATGTATAAATATATAATCGATCAAAGTTTGATATCATTGACTTGAAAAATAAAATTTGACTAAATAAGAAGGGAACGGGGAAAATACCTAATTTAATCTTACCATACACATGATTTTTGTTACCATATTTCGACATGTGTCCTAGTCTTACCATACTTTCATTATTAAACTGCTTACCAATTTAATAACCTCCTATACAAAGAGTTAATGATCCAAATAGGACTAATAACAAAGTTAATTGCACATATAGGACTGCATACGGAAGTGAAGTTTCATAGGACTTAATTCAACATACTTGGACAAAAATAACCCTACTTTATTTTTTTTAATTTTAAAAAAGTAAAATAGAAAAACTGCTGAAACCCTATTTGTCAACTGCCAATAGTAGCACTGCTGCCGTCGAAGCCAGAGCCGCCCCCCTGCCCTCACCGACTACCGCCGCCGTTGCCGGCACCGCCAGCCCATGTCCTTGCCGGCGCCGCCTGTCGCCACCCTCTCCGGCGCTGTTGCATCGTTGCCGGTGCATCGTCGCCATACATCACCACCCAACCAGCGTCACCGTCCGCCTCTGCCGCCTCCATCCTACCATCGTCATTGCTGCCTGTGTTAAATCTGGGACCACCATTTCACCTTCGAGTACCGCCTATGCCGTCACACCCCACCGCAAAAAAAATGTCATTAAATTATTGGAAGATTTGGCCTTGAAAATTACGTTCAAATCTGTCTTTAAAACAAATTTTCAGATCTACCATCATCAATGGTAGATTTATATTGATCGATTTAGACAAATCTGCCATCCATCATCATGGCAGATTTATATTGACCGATTTACACAAAACTGCCATTATCTTAGCAAAATATGAAGTCCACGAATAAATTTCTGAAAAAACAAAAATTTAAGAGAACAATAACTTTAACAAATTCATCTCATTAACAAATAAGAAGTGAATGACAAAAAAAACTGATTTTCACAAAAAATGTTTTACCATAATATGATTGTCAGATTACATTTCTGCCATAAACTTGGAAAAATTGTAAGCCATCATCCAAAAAACTGCCATAAACTTGGCCAAATCTGAAGCTATCATCTAAAGTTTTTGAAAACCAGATTTTTGTTAAAACTTAGAGATCAGAAACCACAAAATCGAAAAAGAAGCCTGAAATTGACAAAATCAATTGGAAATCAAGAAAATCAGAGGAAAATCGAAAAAGAAGGAGAAGAAAGAGAAGGAGAAGAAACAGAAAGAGAAGGAGAAGAAGAAACCTGAAATTTGAAGCAAAATAAAGATGATGGTGGTGAATAGCGAAGGCGGCGAAGGCATGGGCGGTGGAAGCACCGTGCGGTGGAGTAGGTGGCGGGCAGATCCACAGGGAGAAGATGAGATACCAGCTCTTTGTGTTGAGGTCTGTGAGAAGGAATCAATCGATCTATGAAAGGAGAAGGAGAGAGACGATGCGTAAATGGGTGCAGGGGCAAACATGGGAAGCATATTTGCGTATCTTTAACGATAGGAGTAAATTGATCCTATTAAGGGAAGAAAACATTATAAGTCCTGTTTTTGCATTTGATCCTTGTTTTAGTCCTATATGGGCAATTACTTTCTATACAAATTGTGACTACGTACGGAGTAGTATATAACCTGCACACTCATGGGCGTGATTTCACACTTTTATAGTTTTATACTTTAATATTAATTATTAATATATTATTACCATACAAATTGCTTACCAAATTAGTAACCTACAAACTGATGGGCGGGCTTTCACTTAACTTGGTACATCAATTTCCCATTATACCCTTAATTTGGGTGGCAATTTTGCCTCCAAAAATTGTAACCGCACTGTTATTTTATATTATATTAAGATATCGATTGATTTAGATCGAATGAGATGAGAATAGTAATAAATAAATACTCCCTCCGTCCCATATTTATCTTCGTAGTTCGGTTTACGATGTTTGATTGACGATAAAGCAACTTGATCCCTGTTCGCACTCAGATTATTTTTAGTAAATTAAATTTACATATTCAGAAACTACATTAAATCCGCTACAAAGGCTGATCAAAAAAATTTAAGTTTGATAAAAATTTGATATATAAAGTAAAAGTTTAAGAGTAATTTGAGTTGACCGTGTGAATAGTAACTATGAAGATAAGTTTGGGACGGAGGGAGTACGAAGTAAATAAAATCCCTACCCGTGAGTAACTCGTCCCGGTCCGGTCGTCCAATTCCCGGTCAGAACCAGATTGTGCTCAGCGCTGTGAACACCCACTGAAAATCCGTGGGAAGCTTATGGCCGGCGATTTATACTCTTGCCACCGGAGTTTTTTTATACATCCCTTCACTTTCCTGAATTGCCTTTGCCCTTAACCTCTCTCCGGCCGTCTATTGAAGACTCTTCTCCCTACATCCGGGTATATATCTGTATCTGCTCTTTAAATTCTCTCTCGTTCCCTTAAACCCTGGGTAGCGTTTTCTTTGGAAGAACCGATTTTTATCAACTCCAATGGTAATTTTTTTATTAAGATAAATATGTAGAGAAATTAAGCGCCTTTGTCTTAGCTTGTCTATGTACTAGTGTATGACAAGCTTATGATTGTTGCTCGATCTGCTGCTATGGGATTGTTATGTTATCTTTTAGCGTCATTTTAACTGGGCCTGATTAGTTTTGGGCAATCATTGATACCCTATTACACTCAAGCCCTTGTCATCCTGAGTTCCACCAAATAAAATATGGATTCATTGTTAAATTTGTGGCAAATCGAAGGATATCTTCCTCCTCAGCTAAAATTTTAATGGAGTGGATAGATCGTACATTTATTTATTTATCACTCCATATATTATCACTATTATAGTCGTATTATTGTTGTTGTTATTTCACATACTTCTCCTTTTTAAGATGATAAATCTCAAATTTGGCGAAAGCATGAAAATGGCTACCAACAGGACTGCAAAAGTACCAAGTATCTATAAACTAAACAGTCTAAACCACTACTGACTTTGTCTGCATTGACTTTGAGGCTGATGAAGGTTATTCAGATGTCCATTCAAGGAGAAATTGTAGTGAAAGGACTCAAAGGAGCCATTGTTTGTTTGGTTCTGAATCTTATTTGTTTCTTATCTTAAGGTGCCCTTCCCCTCTTTTGTGCAAGGAATAGCATACACCACCTAAGACTTGCACGTGAATGTGTTAGAAAATAGAAGAGATTGTAGGTGTATGAATAGGATAAGTGATTTTAGTTAGGTGTAGTGTAGAGGATGTGTTTTAGAGTAGAGCTCTTGTCTCTAGAAAAGTAGTATTGTATTGATGTTTCTTGGTTTTGCTTGGTGAGCAAATGATTACATAAGGTCCTATTTATAGGTGCTAGAGGATCATTCTAGATCCTTATTAAATGCTAGGAATCTAGAGTATTCTACTTTTAATTATTCTAGACTCTACTTAAGAATTCCTTAGTAGAGAATTCTCTAGAACATTATTTCCTTTGACTCTCTAGAACATTTCTAGATATAACTACCTAGAATATTCTAGATAAATGCATCACTATTTAATAGAATGCAATAATGCATTTAGTTGAAAATGTAGTCCAAAACACAAATGCAGACATATAGATATTTGTAGTAATGTAGTATTAGAAACTGATATAGATTGGTATTGTTTACATTTGAACAAGCCCAACAGTGCAGCTGTGCAGGTGACATTGCCATTTTGGAAATCCATTTCTTATATGATGGGTAATATGTTGGTAAGTTTTTTATTATCGGATATTTTTACCACAATTTTGTAAATGTAGGTTAGTGAAGATTTAGGTGCCATGGGTGACACAGTTGATTTAACCGGAGATGGAGGGGTTCTGAAAAAAATTGTCCGAAGAGCAAAATCGGATGCTGTTTCTCCATCAGAGAGCCTCCCTCTTCTTGATGGTATGTTTTACCTCAAAAGCTTTCATCCATGTATGCTGATGGCATTTAAATCTCTTGCAGTATCTTCCATTGTGATCACAAATTACTTTTATACATCCACTATCTTCATGCAACAATGTGTCAACATATATTTACCTGGTTGATATAACTAGTGCTTCTTCAAAGAGAAGCTTTTTCCCCTCTTCTATCTGATTTAAAAGTATTTTTTTTGTCCTTTTTCATTTTTAGTTGCTGGCCATCTTTATGCGTTTTCAGGTAGATAACTTTGACTGAGTTCTGGTTAAAACAATAACTAAATCTTGCTGCTGCAGAAGTGACTAGCTGCGAACTATTAAAAGAGTAAAATATATTGCCAGAGTTAAAAGTGCACACTTTTAGCAGTAATTTCATAATTCTGTAATAATCTTCCTGCTGAAATTCAAGAACACAAGGTTACTTCAGCTCTTCTTGGATAGCCAAAGTTCAATACTTTCCATAAGTAGGGGTGTTCATCGGTCCAAGAGTGGACCGAGTCGGTAACAAAGACCAAAAACTTTAAAATCTTGGATGGAAGACTGGACCTAAAACATTCGGTCCTGGACCGAAACAATTTAAAAAGCCTGACCGAACCAAGAATGGATCGAATGGACTAAAATATTGTCCAAAAGAAAAAAATGTAAGATCAATACCTATCCCATCGAATGGAGTATAAGTTATTTCAATTATAATATTATCAAAATTATCAAAATTTAGTAATATTAATCATTGTCTCAACAATTAGTTTAACTAATCATAAATTATAAGATGAGAATCATGAGATACACATATATCTCATCTATATACAATTATTTCATACAAATAAAAGATTTATTGTATTTCCTGTAAATTACTCTGGTCTCTGGACCGAGAAATTCTAGCCCTGGACCAGAATGAGCTGGACTGCATTAATGCAATCAGTTCGGTCTTTGGACTGGAAACACTATTAAGTCCCGTCTGCAGACATCGAATTTCTCGAGTCTCACATCGGTTACCCGGAATGGGTTTGAGTCTAGTAATATATGTATCAGGAAAAATTCCTTTTGAGGTGAGTAGGCTCAAATTTAGCATAATGGAAATATGGTATTTGTTGGAATGTATTCACCCCAGTTTTCGTTTTCTCCACGATAGTGCCTATTTGGGATTACACTTGAAGTTCTTTTCCATTTAGGCAGTTCTTATAAATGGGTCATTTTGTCGCTTTTATGTTGACAGAAGTGTATTCCACCGTATAAAAAGATATAAACTGACCATTCCGATTAAGAAGTGCATTTTTATTTCCATAAAAATGTAAAAATTGCTTTTTAAATTTTATAGAGGGTAAGCTTTGCATGTTTCAAAAGTCATCGCAAACAATATTCACATAATTATCTTTTACGTACACAATAACATGCCCCCACCCTGCCCTCACCCTTGGTGTAAAAAACAGTTCATTATGAAGGGAGTCTTGCAGAGACTAGTGAAGTCTTTGATACGACCCGTGAGGATAATACGGTGTTCACATTTGAGGTGGGCAAGGGATCTGTCATCAAGGCTTGGGATATTGCCCTCAGAACCATGAAGGTCTTTGAACTAATGAAACTTACTGTACTTTCATAATGCCTTGCACTGATCTCTATTGGAGTGTGATACTCGTTGTTTGACTCTAGTTTTGTTTCTTTGGTTTCATGAATCAGGTCGGGGAGGTAGCTGTGATCACCTGCAAACCAGAATATGCTTATGGCACTGCAGGGTCTCCCCCAGATATCCCTCCAGAGTATATGCTCTCTCTCTCTCTCTCTCTCTCTCTCTCTCTCTCCATTTTATAATATTTGTAGGAATTGTAGCATAGTAATGACTATAATCTACTAGTCTTGTTCCAACAGTAGGTAAATTAAAGAAGTATATTTATGGCATTGTTTGAGCACTAAATTCTTTTTCTATTTTCCTATATTTTTTCTTATTTTCCCTCTAAATGGAAAAATGAACTGAAGCAACACTCGGTTAAATGGTGGGTAGTGTTAATGGGCTGTTCGCCCATACCTCCTATGTACTGTTTAGACTTGTTTGTTTTATAGAAGAGAGTAAAATGTCTCTTCCATTTTCAGATTAGAAACAAAAGCCATTTGAACTCTCCATTTTGTCAGCTGTCCATACTCTCTTCTTTCTGCTGACTTTGCCCACCTCTACAAAACAAAGCATTACTTCTTGTGTTGCTCTGTCGCTTAAAGAGTCACCTATTTTTTAGCACAAATTGAGAGATGGTTGTTAAATTGGTTAGTTGGAGCATGCCAAAAGGAACATCGGGCTATCTTTATGGAAAGTGTATTATTTTGGGCGCTCTGTTAAGGGGAGAGAAAAGAATGGAAATGGAATGAAAGTGGATGCTGGGTTATTGGGAAAAAGTTATCTGCAGTGATTTGATTCCCTTAAAGTACGCAATACTCCATTCCTCTCCCTCTTGGGGAGAGGGAGATGTAACCATACCCATAGTATTTCATTACTCCTTATTAGCATCCCCTTAGCGCCATCCATTAGCATCCTTAGTCTTCGACTTCTTCAGACTTGTTTCTATTGTTGAAGTTTTGTATTATAAATTCATAATCATTTATTCACTGAGTAAAAGAAAGAAATATGACTTTGTTATATACATACGGAGGCCTAAGGGAGATCTCTCATGCTCACAAGTAGAATATTCACAAACTGAATAATATTTTTACATACTGTAGGGCAACACTTGTATTTGAGGTAGAACTGGTGGCTTGTCGGCCTAGGAAAGGATCTAGCTTGGGCAGTGTCTCTGATGAAAAAACAAGGCTTGAGTAAGTCTGTCTTTTACTCGGTTTATATTTGATGATATTATCACACTCTGTCACTAAAGGCTCTTCTCATTTCCATTATTAGCAAAACTTGACCACTAACAATTTCGTTTCCCAATTTTTACCATTTTCGCACTCTTCTCAGAGTGTTACCCACTAACCGCACCTCTAACTGTATGCAAAACTCAAGCAGGAAGAACATTTGTAAATAGAGGGACTGGGGGAAGGCATGTTTAAACGAGTATTTCCATCCCAAAACAAAAATACAAATTAGAAAAACTTGAAGATTAACAGAGGGAGGGAGTTTAAAATCTATGCAAAATGAAAAGAGGAACGATTTAGTTTAGTAAATACTATGTAAAATACTATCAAGTTCTTCCATCCCTATTTAATTTTCATTTTTTTCGGGATATCCCTAAATAAGGTTCTCTTTACTCATTAGTTAAAAAATGTTATCAATTTACTCTACCACTCTCATATAATATTCCCACAGTACAATACCATCTTCGTCCCAAAATAAATGTTACAAATTTTTGGGCACATCCGCACATAGGTTAAGAAAGTGGATAAAAAATCTAAACCATCCCCCCTTATACTGTAGCAACAGAAAAGCAAGTAAAATTGTAATGACAAAGTTGTTGATTTAAGGAAAAGGAATGAAAAAGTATGAATTGTATTTAGGATCATTTGACAAAAAAAGAAAATGTAATCTATATTCTGGGACGGCACAAAAGGGAAAATGTGCAACTTTTGTTTTGGGATGGATTAATATTTACCCATTTCTGGAAATGCAATGGAAAAAATGTTTTTCTTAAAATCTGTGAAAATTAAACAAGTAAGCATTTTAAGGGACGAAGGTAGGACATTCTTTACTACTACGTATTCATTAAGCTAAAAGACTTTAAAAAAGGAAAAATGAGTATCATCCATCCGAAGCAAAAGAACCCATCTTAGGGAAACTTGAAAAGCATTCACTTTCACACTTTCCTAGCAACATCTAATGGTATGATGTGAGATTGTGAACCTTTTCTACTTAACTGTTTAAATCCTGCTGGGGACATAGCAGTACTCGTTTATGGAATAAAGTTTTTTGGAACTCAAAAAACAGTAGGGAAATGGAAAGAATAATTAAAAAAAATTGTACATACTGCATACATATGTTTATATTTATAACGCATTTATAATTTGAGATAAGACAGAAAGCCTTGCAGTTGACCTATTGAAACTGATACTCAAATCACTTTATATGTATGGAACATTTTATTCAGCACAAGTTATGACATGTACCAATGCGCACGTACAGGGAGCTAAAGAAACAAAGGGAGGTATTGGCCGCCAACAAAGAGGAGGAGAAGAAGAAGAGAGAGGAAGCCAAGGCAGCTGCTGCCGCTCGTATCCAAGCAAAGCTTGATGCAAAGAAAAATCAAGGCAAAGGGAAAGGGAAAGCTAAGTAGCCATAGTGTGTATGTTTATTATCCATGACTGACTCATGATAATTGAAGCTTCCAACATTATTTCGATGAGATGATGTGCATGGTGGTGTTGTACTTTGACCTTCACTGACTCAACAATTTCTTGTATTATTTGAAAATTTCTGTATTCTTCTTTATTTATTACATCTCACTTTTCATAATTGAAGTTCAGGCTTGACAAAATAATTTGGATCGACCGAAATGAATCAAACCAAATTAAAAATTGCTATAGGAACACGATGGTGAATTTTATAGGAATATAATACTTATTGGTAGAAGAGTATTTTAAGACAAAACTGAAAAAATTTAGTCCCGACTGCCTAGCCACTGCCTAGGCGCCTAGCCCACCAAATTGCCCGCCTATGTGACCAACCCATTTTCTCACTGATTACCACGAAATTGTGGTGCCCGGTCACCGCCTAGCGAGTAGCGACTAGGTGGTGTCTAGGTCGATTTTTAGAGCCATGGACATAACATGGGGTTTGACACATTTTTTAAGTCATAAAGGGGCTTAACACAAATCTATAGTCCTTATATCACAAGGAAGTTTGACACATTAAATCCTCATTTTATTTGAAAAAAAGGATTATTAGTTTATTTTATCCCAAACTATCATCAAGTTCATAAATTTATCCTATTCTTTTACTTTTATCAAAAAAGGCTCAAACCTCATCTTTTTCAACAATTATGGTTTTCTTTGTTTTTTTCAAAATTACAAATTTTATCAATGCCAATAAAATATAAGTAATACAAGTTTGTAAACTTAAAACTAGAAAGAAGTGAAAAATATAAATTATAAATATGATTTTGTTCTTAAGTTTTACTAATTCATCTATTGAAAGTGTAATTGTGAGAAAAATTTAAGTTTGAGTTCTTTTTTAATAAAAGTAAAAGTATGAGATAAATTTGTGAATTTGATGATAATTGAGGATACATTTAGCTAATAATCCAAAATAATAGCTACGATATTATTCTCTTTGTCCCTTAAAATTCTTTTCACTTATCTTTTTGGGACATCCCAAAAAATTCTTCCCGTTACCTTTATTGAAAGTTTTGTGTGGCTAACATTCATTTACCTTTTTGTTACTCAAGCACAACCACGCATTTCCACTTTATTCTCACTTTCTTAAACTTTGATCCAAGTCAAACTGAGAAGAATTTTAAGGGACTAAGAGAGTATCTTATAGGGCGACACATTAATTTAAAATAAAGAGCAAAGTTTAATGAGGCTTTTACTAAAATATTACTGAAATAAAATTTGCGGATAAAAATCCGACAAAAGTTACTTTCAGTATAAATTTATGGTCACCATAGTTTAAAATTAAACATAATTATAGCCACTAAAGCCAGTTTGGTAACTTTGAAACTAGTTGAATCGCCTGAATCTGCTGAAAAATAGGAGTAACATGATGACAATATTTGCTTTCATCTTGGAGTCATTACTATCAAAAATAGGAATAACTCCAAGATGAAAGCAAATATTGTCATGTTACCATATTTTCTGGAATTCTGGAGTAATCAGGGCTGAAACTCACTCCATTGAGTTTCAAACCCTTATGTGACAACGAGTTTCGAACTCGAGACCACCCACTAGGCACGGTAACCTCACAACCGGCTGAGCTGGAATTACCACAACATAACTTTAACAAAAATTGTAATCACTAATATTTACTAAGTAATATTTTTGTCCATCACATTTTAAAGAGTAATATTTATGGATTTTTTTCTTAATATATTTCAAAATATGGGTGGACATGGTCTGGTTTTGAGCTGCGAGCTGCTAGTGAGCCAGTCCATGGGGAAAAAATATGGGCCCAGGACCAGCACTTATATTCCATGGGGAAAATATATAGTTTTCAATCCTTCTTTCCCTCATGCCCTTGTCATCTTTTTAACCTTTTCTTAAATGTACCTCACCCCTTTTAAAATGCTTTCCACTAGTTCCAAATGCTAAAAAATGGGAATGAGAGTAGACCGGTCAATCCCGGTTCGAGGCACGGGATAAGACCTATTTCTCATCGGTTCGGTCTCGGCCTCGGCCTAGAACTTATTTTTCGGTCCTATTACCTGAGTATATGACAGAGTATTGTTACCTGAGTGGATGAGCATATGACGGAGTATCATTACCTGAGATGAAAATCACGGTTTCTGGTGAATGAGCATTAATAAACTTTTAATGAACATTAGATCTATTACATTGAGTATTAGGAGTCCAATATCCAGAAACGTGATCTCTGCTTCATAACTTCTAATTCACATACTTTTTGTTATTTTTTCTTTTATAAAAACTTATTAAATTATATGTATAATTACCTCCTATGAATTTCAATGTGACTTTAATGTAAAATAGTACTTTTAAAAAATGCATTGATATGACATTTAGAAAATGAGCATAAGATCAGTACCAAATAGCATACGTAACTTACAAAATGCGCATTGATTTTAAATTTGTAAGGTTCGTTGGTTGAACATCACGACATTTTCATTGAGCATCAAATCTCCTCTTTTGAGATCGATGAAAATCACGTTTTCTGTTAAATGAGCATTAATGAATTTTTAATGAGCATCAGACATATACAAATGAGAATATGTAGCTTACAAGATGAATATTGATATGAAAATCGTAAGGTTGTTAGTTGAGCATCAAGACATTTTCAGTTGGTATCAAACCTCCGTTATTGAGTACTAGAATTGTGCGATTGAGTATCACGATTTGTGGTCTTGTGACTATAATCAACTTCTATGTGAATCTAATGTAATATGAGACTTTTGAAATGTGCATTGATATAACATTTTATAATGAGCATAACAGACGTACTAAATGGACATACATAACTTACAAAATGAGTTTTAAAAATGCAAAAGCTCATTTGTGTATGTTCATTCTATTTAGACGTTTTACTCATTTGACTTTATAATAAAACTCATTTCTAATGTGCTCAATATTAATATATAAAGCTGAACGTAATATTCAATTAATTGAATCATTAAAGTTGTGAGTTAAAAGTGAAAAATAAGAAAGTTGCAGGCTCTAAAAAACACAACAATTGCGGATGATATTTTTAGCAACCGAAGAAGAGGTATTTTTGGAGCTCCGGTGTGTGACATAGCAGAAGAAATTGAGTTATCCAGAGCTCTGATGGTGGCGCAACAGAGGAGTCGAGTTATCCAGAGCTGCTGCAGAGTCCGTCAATGAGCGAGGAAGATGATCAGCGTGATTCTAAGCGGATGATCAAGCTATCATGGTGAGGACTGAGCGAGAAAGATGATCGACAATTCAGATGTTAGGATGAGAGAATCATTAATTGAAAGACTTAAAATTGAGGAAATCTTCCGCTAGTTCTTTGGCTAAATAACCCACCCGGAACGAAAAGACTTAAGTGTTTTTTTGTACTCCGTAATTCTTATGCTAGTAACTTATTGTTGTACCTCACATGAATCGATCGATCCAAAGGAAATGACAACCAACCATTCCAGCTTACTGGATGGGAGGTTATCGTATCCTACCGGAGGTCTCGGATTCAAATCCTGCTAGGCACATTTAGGGAAGAAGAATGAGGTATTGCTCCTAATGATTCTTTCTACCTTCACGGAGCCGCTAAGCGGCTGAGAAAGGAGAAGATTGTTATAAAGATAGCGGGTTCATGTGGTGAGCCTAAATGATGATGTAAACCTTGGTGGATTCATTCTTTTGAGTCAATACTGACGAGGCTGATTCCAGAATTATGGGAGCGCAAAAAACTCAATCCCATTTTCGAATTGAGGCCGTAATCATTGGAAAAGTGAATTGAACTCTTTATGATAATCTGATGTCATATGATAATACGCAGTAGTTCTAGCTTTTAACATACTCCGTACTTGATAATGGCCAGAAGTTCCCATAGGGGGGTGTGCTCATTCATAAAAAAAATGTGGTAGTAAGTGGGGTGCTCATTCATGATTGGATGGATGGTATTACTTGAGGAGCTGAGAGGCGTTTAATTATGTTGTATCCAAAATAATACTCTCTCCGTCCCGAAAAGGTTGGTCAAATTTTCTTTTTTGGATGTTCCAAAAAGATTTGTCATTTCCATTTAAAGTAAGGAATATGTAGCTAGAATCAATTCTCTCTCTACTCTGCACAAATTTCAACCACACAACTCTTTTTGGGACGGAAGGAGTAATAATAATGGTTTCAAATCACTAGTAAGCTAAGTGATGAGACTCAAAGACAAGTGGGTATGTAATAATAATACTATAATGTGGTACAAGTTTGGAGCGTAGCATAATGTAAGAATTGCCAAGAAAAGGACTCGCGGTTTGGCGAGAAAGTAGAAATGAAAACATAGATAAGCAACTTGATGACTTGATTGTATTTCCAATTAAGCAATTCAAATGATGGGCACATTTGTATGAGTTGGACTTGAGATACACACTTTTTACGCATGTCTGTGTAAGGTTTTTTTTATTTTTGTACAAACATAATGTATTTTTAAAATACGTTATATCTGTACAGACATAAAAAAACCTTACACAGACATGTGTAAAAAGTGTGTACACAAAAAAGTGTGTACCTTTATAATTTTTCCATTTGTATACCAACCAAAACTCCAATCTTTGGCATCCAACATTTTCTTTTTTAAATAAGTGAGGCCAGGCCACCTTAAGTCTACCAATTCTCAATCACTAGTTTTAAAAGGGAAAAGTACCAAATTTGGCACTAAACATTATGAATATATATATATATATATATATATATATAGTTAGCACGCTCACATGCTAAGGTATGAATGATAAAACTCATCCAAATTTAAGCTGAAAGAATCATTCATTATGCCAACATCCAAATATATGTATCCGCTAAATTCACTCTTAAATGTAATATTTGAAATTTTAAATCTCAACTTCAGTAGTAAAGTTGAATTCAACTAAAAAAAACATTGTATCAACTTTTAACATTCGTTTGTCTTTTTCTTTTTTTAAACACTTTATTCTGATTATCCCCACATGTATATAGTTTAAACAATATTGATTCTCTCTCTTTAGAAATTTATGTAAAGTACAAAATCATCTCTATTTGTCAACTTTTAACTCGTTGCTGACTTTGTTGTTTGAAAGCGTGTTTAATTTATTTATATTCAGCCCGTAATCATCCAAACCACTAGATTAATCAGATATGGGTTGGGTGTGGATGAAACAGAACATTTTTTTGGTTGTGCTTCAGAAATATGCTACTTGGAAAATTCTTGGTGTACATCCTGGGTGACACCCTATTATTTGTCACACACATACAAAAAACGTACAAATACAGACACTTTCAATAAAACTGTCCCTGTGAATAAAATTGGGTTACAGATCTGATAGGATGGTTGCACGAAAACCAATGTCGGTGTACCCAGACATTAGTTGTCTGTGTAGACAAAAAAGTGCCGGTGTGAATAAAATTGATTTGCAAGTGTCGGTGTACACAGACACTAGTTGTCTGCGTAGAAAAGAAATGTTTGTACATATACAAATTTCGTCTGTGTACACAGACACTGAGAGCAAACCAATGTCGGTGTGCATAAAACGTAAAAGGAAAGAATTAAAGAAGAAGATGATGAACAACAATGATTCAAAATAATCATTTCTAAACTTAGCGAATAAAACGTAAAAAGAGAAGAAAAAGATGATGAAGAAGAAGGAAAGAAAGAAGAAAGAAGAAAAAAAGAAGAAAGAGAAAAAGGGGGAGTGCGTATGAATGGGAGAGAGGAAAAGGTGGAGAGGAAATGAAATAAAAAATGAGGAGCAGGGCCGGCCCAGGGCATGTCTGCCCAGTCTAACCGCACAGGGCTCGGATTTTTGAAGGGCCCAAAAAAAATTAGTATTAGACCTAACCCATTACTCTTTAGCCCAACATCTAGCCCAACATCTACCTTCTCCCAAAATCCCCTTCGCCCACAAAATCCCCTTCGCCGACTCCCAGTCCCGACTTCATTCATCCACCCAACGCCAAAATTCACAACCACACATCCGCGGCTCCGCACACCACACCGCACACCGCCACAACCACACCTCCTCACGCCGCCTTCAATCCACCAGCATCCAGCCTTCACGGGGTCACTCCAGTCTGCAGCACTGCGGCACTGCATCTGTGCGGCTGTGGACGTCCGCACTCCGCACACCGCTAGGCCGCCACGGCGCAGCTGCCCACCAGCCACCACGAACTGCCGGCCGCCTCCCTCACGCTCCCGCCTCCCTGAGTCCGGTCAGTCCACCTATTTTCAATTTTTTTATTCATTTAGTTGATTCTTGTGAATTTTTTAATTATTGAATTGATGAATTGTTTGTTGAATTGTTGTAATTTGTTTATTTTCTGATTTTCTGAGTTCATGTTTGTTGAATTGTTGCATTGTGGTTATTTGTTGATTTTTTGCAGTTAAAGTAAACCATCATTTGAATTGATAATAAATGTGTAAATGTGTTTAGCAATTAAAATTTAAGGAAATGGTATAAATATATTATTAGATAACTTGAGGTCGATAAATTGGAATTATACATACACTAGTATAGTCATTCATGCTTTCACCCTAATTTTAAACTGAATATTTATTTAAAATTTATAAACAATTTGCTTGTGTTGCAACTGAAAAAAAAAGCCCAAATTTTGTTGTTGCACAGGGCCTCCGTTTTCTCGGGACCGGTCCTGATGAGGAGTTATATAGAGTGTACTCTTAACCCAGAGTGTATCTAAAGAATAACAACTTTGCTTGGTGTACACCAAATGTGTACACCTTTTGTGGACAGACAACTTGTCTGCTGGGGACAGACAAGTGTACACCAAATGTGTACACCAAGCATTTTTCAAAGAATAATTGACATTATATCGAGGAGGGATAATGCACCTCCTGTCATTCAAATTTGGAGACTATTGAGAATATTTTCCTTAAATGTCCGGTGTGGGACTGTGGGAGGCAATTTACAGCTGCCTTGGAGTAAAGAAAAGAACTACAACCATTTCTAGCTAGGGGTGGGTTCGTAGAACCGAAAACCGAATCAAATCAAATCAAACTGTGACCAAATAAACCGAACCGATGAAAAACCGAAACCGAACATAAAAAACCGTACCGAACCGAACATGTTTGATTTCAAATCGAACCGAAACCAAAAAAACCGAAAAAATCGAAATATTTATAAATATAAAAAAAAATCATTTATTTTATATGGAGTATATGGCCGGTCATGTGGTCAATGCTCAAGACCGAAAGCGTAAGAGGCTTTTTACGAGTCCAGTAGTCCTGTAGTACTCCATAATCTTTTAACCTAAAACGTAAGAGACTTATTTTGCTGCACTATATTCAAGTTTACTGCACTTGGGACTGCATTTTATTTTGTTGCACTATATCCAAGTTTACTGCACTTGGGACTGCATTATATTTTGCTGCACTATATCCAAGTTTACTGCACTTGGGACTGCATTTTATTTTGCTGCACTATATCCAAGTTTACTGCACTTAACTTTTAAATGTCATGTACTGATGTTTAATGCACTTTAATTAAATTGTAAGACAAGGATTGACTTTCATCATTTCAGTTTAATGCATTTGCTTTTTTCTTTTTATTTTGGGACTGCATTTTATTTTCATTTCAGTTGGGACTGCATTTTATTTTGCTGCACTATTTTCAAGTTTATTGCACTTAGCTTTTAGGTGTCATGTACTAATGTTTAGTGCACTATATTTAAATTGTAAGGCAGGGATTGACATTCTTCGGTACTTAGTGTTTTATTTTCCTGCACTTTGGTTATTTGCACCTCATTTCTTTTTTCAGAAAGTATGTGTCTTTTTGGTTTAAAACCGAAAAAACCGGAGTCAAACCGAACAAAACCGAACCGATTCAACCGTGATTGGACAAAAAAGTATGAGCAAACCGAACCGAACCGAAGTTTTTAGTTTGATTCTACATTTGGTTTTAGGTCAAAACCGAACCGCATAAACCGAACCCACCCCTATTTCTAGCTCTATTAAGTGTTTTAAGGAGGATTTCATATCAGATAAAGTTTTTGTGATATGAAATTTTGTATAAGATCTATCCATGTGAGAAGATTGGCTTTTACAGGAGGTTTTGGTAACACTGAAATTGGTTTTTAGAGGACGTTTGGTAACACTGAAATTGACATAATCGACTGAATTAATACAATTTTGGCTGAAATTACCGAATGGACAAAATCCGTTTAATTATGAAAATATTGTATTTAAAATATATCTTCCCAATGAATTAAAGAAAAAATGAAAATAGCTAAACTCATTATCTTCAATAAGTACATCTAATTCAGTCAGAAAACTAATTCTAATCCCGCTCATTTTGATTATTACACAATTCAACACTCGAAATAAAAAGTAACATGGATGGTAAAAATTTGATTGATAAAGATAATAAATGAAAAATAGGATCACTAAAAACCCTTTATCAGTTTTTTGTGTACTACCACTATTCTTGATGTGCACTTGATGGATAGTCTACCCGGGGGTATATATCCGAAGGTTATTGCAGGGAATAACTTAGAGAGAAGTCAGAGCACAAGTAAGTAAGAGAGAGAGTATATTCAGTATGAATGTCGTGGTTACAAATGGGGAAATGGGGTGCTATTTATAGTAGCAATAAATGCCGGACAGGGACACGTGTCAAGCGCCCATTGGCCGAGGGGTCACCTCAACTGGTTGGCGTTGGCAGCCGCATGTGGCCGCATTTAATGCGGCTGTTGGATGGGACATCTGTACAGGGTACGGTGATCTGTATGCCTGTGAGGCGGATATCATGTCGGGAGAGGTGCCCTCGGCTGCATAGGACTAGCCGAGGGCTCAGAGTGCCTAGGACCCCTGAGTGCCGAGGGCTCCAGGTGCTGAGGGCTACTGTTTTCGCCGTTTTCTCCCAGTTTCTCTGTTTGTTCGAAATATCCACGTTGTGATAGTTTGGAGCCTTCAGCCAGGGGGCGAAGGCACCCCCTGGTGCGTATTGCGGGCTGCTTGGTACTCTGGGCGCCGTGATTTTGGGCCTGTTGGGCCTTCTGGGCCTGTTGGGCCTTCACTGGAGTAGTAGGAGTCTGTGGGCCGGGTGTTCCCGGGCCATATACTCCATCAGGAGTCCCTCACTCCTATTGCCGAAAGGTACTTGAGGGAAAAGGAGTACTTTGTGTTTGTCCCCTGCCGTTGTTCCGTTGTAATTTCTGAGGTTGGTTTGTTGTTTGTATGTCTGTGCCGAAGGCAGTCCCTCAGTTACCCACATGTCGAGACTTGAAGGCTTGCTTCGCCGTTTGTTGGAAATTTTCACCATTTTGTATTTTTAGTGATTTTCCCGAGGGGGTCCTCCAGTCCCCCACTCCTTGAGGCACTTGTAAAGTGGTGAAAAGGAGTAGAGTAGTTGCGTTGCTGTTGTGGGCTGAAGGCTGACGCTTTTCGTTTCATTTTGGGGGGTGCCTCGTTAAAAACCTCATTAGGAAAAACCCTGTGGGAAAATATCCTAGTGAGAGAAAAAGAGTGCACCGAATTCCCCCAACGATGAATCGAAAATGTGAAACCTTGGTCAAAAACGGAGAATAACGGTAATGCCGAAGGCTCTCTTCCTCTGAGGGCTCATGTGTTGATTAGCCGAAGGCTTGCTGTTGATGTCCTAGGGGATGCCGAAGGGGAGCCCCTCAATCTGGGGATCGAGGGTGTGATGGATGAGGGCAGTAGTTGAATTGTCACCGGGGGGTCCCCTGCTTGTTGATTGGTTGGTGATGAAGATACCCGAGGGCTCCCATTACCTGTGTGATGTAGACTATCCGTCAACGAGGTATACTCCCCGGGGGCTAACCGGCCCTTACAGTGCTGAGGGGGAATCCCCGAGGGGTGGCCTGATGTGAAGCCTTGGGCTTCTAAAGGAGTGATTCCGAGGGAGATTGTTATGTACCGTGTGGGGCATAAACCGGGGGCGTCTCTGGGTAAGTGTACCCGGAGGCTCTCCTTGGTGAAGTGGAGTGAAATAGTAAACCCGGGGGCTTCCAGAATATAGCCGTTGGAAATATAGCCGTTGGAATATGTAGCGTCAGATTTATAGCCGTTGGGGGGGTACACGTGGAGTGTAGCCATTGGCTGCTCGTGGGCGGGCGTCACCGGTTGGGTGAAACGACGGTGCGTAATGATGGCTTTGGCTGCTGGGAGCCCGGATCTCGGCCTAAGCCCGGATCTGGGAGCCTATAAATACCCCAAGCCAATGCCATTCCTTCTTTACGCATCCAACATCCTTAGCGAAGCTCTGCCAAAAATTCTAGAGAGAGAAACTCAAGCCTTCGGTCAAAACTCAGCTTTCAAGGTCAGTGTCCTGCTTTCCCCTCAAAACTTTTAGTAAGTTCCGCCCTCTGGCCTTAGATTAGGGTTAGAGTCCTGTAGAAATCCTTCGAAATCTTAGGCACATTTCGTGATAAAAAATGTCGTCCGAGAGCGATTCCCAAAACATATCGGGGGACCCTTCGGTTGATGAGGAGCACGTTTCTGATGCGGAGTCCGTGAGCGAGCCCTCGGTCGGTGCTGATGCCGCCCTGGCCCGGGAGGTCCAGAAGGAACTCATTGCTGAGGTCGAAGCCGAGGGCTTCGAACAAGAGTGCGAGGATGAAGACCTAGCCCTCGCATGGCAAGTAGCGGAGGATGAGGCGCAAAATGAGAGCACGAAGGTTACAATTGCTGTCCCCCCCCCCCCCCCCGGGGGGTTCTGGGGAAGCAAGTAGCTCGAGGCTGCTAGATTCGATACCTCTGAGGGCGGTCTCCGGGTTGAAGAAGAAGAAGGCGAAGGCCGCTACCAAAAAGAAGGAGAGGGCTGTCGATCAAGGAAAGCCAGTGGACATGCCCGAGGGGTACAGTTGGTTGAACACTGAGGCCCTCGAGATTAGGTCGAAAGCCGATAGGGCAGATCTGTACGTGACTCAGCTGCACGTGGGGCCCTCGGCCGAAGTGGTGGAGCCAGGTCCTGACGACGTGTTGTCCAGGGCACCCGAGGGGTGTATCTCCATTCACGTCCTCTCGGTTTCTATGGGACTTAGGTTCCCTCTGCACCCGTTCCTTCGGGAGTACCTGAGGTTTGTTGGTTTGGTCCCCTGCCAGCTTACGCCCAACAACCACTCCTACATTGTCGGGTTCCTCCAGCTCTGCAAGTCCCGAGGGTTGAAGCCCAGCCTGGATCTATTCTTCCAGAGCTTTAATTTGTGCCGAGGGGCACGAAAACGGTGAGGGATACACGAACCTGCAGCAGATTGCCCGTTTCAAACTATTCTCCGATGCCCCTTCTTCAAACAAAGGATGGAGGGAACGTTGGTGCTATGTGAAGTTGGGCGAGAACCCATTCCCGAGGGAGCTGCGCGATCGATTCCGAAGGCACGAAAAGATCAGGAGTGCTGCCCTCGAGAAAGACGGCCTAAAGCTGGCCAAGTTCCCGGAAGGGAAAAATAAGAATGTGGCGATCAAAGATTGCACCCTCGAGGAGGATTTATACACCCTCGGGTTCCGGAGGTACCGCTTCATAGGGGAGACCGATGAGAAGTATCCTCCCTTCAACAAGGCCTTCGGAGGAGCCGGAGGTAGGAGCTGAGGGCTTTAGATTTTTGTACTTAGTTTTTTTTTGTTTTGCTTGGATGTCATTGTCCCTTCGCTGTAGACCCGTCGGCCTAATCCTTTGTCGTATTTTTGCAGGTATCCCCATGTCCATGGTGAACGTGAAGGGCCTCGCTCGCCTGAAGAAACAGGACCCGAAGGGGTCGGGACAGGGCAACCAGAAGCCCGCCACTGCCCTCTTCAAGAAAGCCGAGGGCGATGCCGCTGCCAGCAAGAGGAAGGCGGCGACCAAGGGGTCCCCCCCGGCTACCAAAAAGCCGAAGAAGGGGGATATCAGCGATAAGGAGCCCCGGTCATGATCGTTGATGAGCACCCCGCCTCCGGGGTGCATGTGGAGAAGCCGTCGGGTGGAACGCCGGCGGGGGCAGAGGAGTTGCTGCCTGAGGTCCTCCAAGTTTCGTTTCCGAGGGGTACATCTCTAGCCAGCGGCGCTGTCGACCCGGTGGCCATCTTGAGGGGCATAACCCCTGAGACGGATAGGGCTGCCCTCGGGGCTTATAATGATGCGGCCCTCGAGGACCACATTCTCCGCTCCTCCCTCTCTGTAAGTGTTCACTTGGCTTACTCCATCTTCTCCTTTGATCATTTTGTGTGATTGCCTTTAACCGTTTTTGTTGTTGATCTGCAGGCTTGTCTAGCCCTCGGCGAACAGGCCCGGAGGCTTCAAGAATGGCGCCTCCATAAAGCGGAACAGGACGCCAAAATGAAGGAGTGCATCCTAAAAAACAAAGAGGCGGTGAAGCTGGGGGCGAGGCTAGAGGAGGAGCTTTGGCAAATGAAGCTAAAGCTGGAGGCTGCAGAAAAGGGCAAGGCTGATGCCGAGGCCGCTGCTGAGGAGGCCAGGAGAGCTGCCAAAGAGGCCGAGGATTCCAAGGCGCTAGCCGTCGCCAAGGCTCAGGAGGAGGCCGTGGACGCCTTTGTCGCCGAGGGTTGGAGAGCCGAGGGACGCAAGATGTGGGTGTCCTCGGTCGTGGAGGCATGCGTTGATGAATGGGTCGAGGGCCCTGGGTGGGAATGGATGGCCCGAAAGGGCAGAGAATATTATGAGGCCGGCGAATTCTTCACCCAGGCCCTCATCTATCGGAGGATGGCCCGGCACTTGGGTATTGAGCCAAAGGATTTCGCCCCCTCGGCATATGGCCTCCCTCCCCTGCAGCCTGATGTCCGTGAATCCCTTCCCGAAGGCGTACAACGGCCCGACCTTGTCGACACAGAGCTGAAGAAAGAGGCCGAGGACGACGCTGTTGAGGCCGGAGCGGAGGTATCGTCGAGGCCGGCTGCAGAGGACGCCCCGGGGAATGATGCTGTCGAAGTTGTTGAGTGATTTTATACTTAGAAATTTCTGAACATATTTTGTAATGAACACCATTGACCCTTCGGCTTCGGCCTGTTTGTAATTTTACACTCACTCCTGTTCTTGATGAATGCATGCTGCCTCCGGGCTTTTCACATTTGAATGCGCCATATGTTTTGAATGTATGCCTTCTCCTTTTTGAATGTATGTCTAGGACTTAGAATATTTCCTAAGTGTTTGAATATGGTTGTAGCCTTCGGTAGTTGGGCACCCTTTGCTGGATATACAACCGAGGGCTCAGCAATAGTTAGAACTTAGAGAATTTTTCTAAGTGTTGATTCCTTGTGTGATGTAGCCTTTGATTGATAGGTAGCCTTCGGCTATTAGGTCCCTTGAGATGAGGGTGAAATATGTAGGACTTGGAAAGATTTCTAAGTGCAGATTTTCCCTTGGGAGCCTTCGGGAGATGGCATCCCTTCTTGATGTATGAGTAGTTGACCGGGGGGAAAATATGTAGGACCCAGAAAATTTTCTAAGTGTAGATTTTCCCTTGGGAGCCTTTGGGAGATGGCATCCCTTCTTGATGTATGAGTAGTTGACCGGGGGAAAAATATGTAGGACTTAGAAAATTTTCTAAGTGTAGGTTTTCCCTTGGGAGCCTTCGGGAGATGGCATCCCTTCTTGATGCATAGCCTTCGATTGTCATATTCATTTAGCTGTAATATTGATTGGGCCGGGGGCCCATCTTTAGGACTTAGAATTTTTTTAAGTGTTGCTTCCTTGTATTGCCTTGGAGTGATAGGTGCCTTCTGTCTCTGCGTCACTTTTGCGAGATGCCCGGGGGCTATTCATTTAGGACTTAGAATATTTTCTAAGCGTAGGTTGATGTTGAGCTTCCGGATGTAGATCCCTCCGGGCATATGAATAGGATCCTTCGGATGATCGTGAGGCCCTTGTGTTGTATGAGTATTTGACCGAGGGCCAAATATGTGGGGCTTAGAAAAATTTCAAAGTGTGTCGTAGATGTTGAACCTTCGATCAGTGAGGAGTCCGTCCGAGGGGCAACTGTTTTGGAATAAGCCCCCTCGGTCTGGCCTTTGATGATTTGTAATAGATGCCTTTGGTTGTCATTTTCCAAAAGTGTGCCCTCGGTATCATCGCGTAACAGATGCCCTCGGTATTTGTTTGAATTACCGTTTAGTAGACTTTGGATAGTCTAGTCCCTTCGTATTGTTGAAGCCTTCGGTGTTTGTGTGACCGGAGGTGACCAAGCAGTGGACTTAGCCGTTTCTTGATGATATTTGTTTGAGTAGTATCCTTCGGGAAATAGGAGCCTTCAACTACCGGAGGTGTTCTCGTGGGGAGCCCTCGGCATGTTGTGATCTGTTGGAGTGTACTCTTTGATTTCTCGTTGAGTCTACTCCCCTTCACCCCCTCTTTTTTTTTTTGGTTGGTGGCGAAGGGAAGGCATCAAGAAACTTGGTTTCTTGGTAAGGCTGGGCCTATCAGGAGACCATCAGAATACACCAATGGCTCTCCTCCCTCGGGTTAACCTTCCGAGTTCCGAGGGGATCGAGGGTCGTTTCCTGGGCACAAGATATGGTGGTCTGTAACCTGCCTCCCCTTGGGGGATGGCGCGGAAAGCGCCTCATTTTTGAAAGTCGTCCCCTCGGCGCTAGACATAGTCTGTGGCCTGTCACACCCTTGGGGTGGTGGCGCGGGGAGCGTTTCGATTTGGAAGTCGAATCCTGGGCATTTCTCGTGCCTGTCATACCCTTGGGGTGATGACGCGGATAGCGTTCCGTTTTTGAAAGTCGAATCCTGGGCATTTCTCATGCCTGTCATACCCTGGGGGTAGTGACGCGGAAAGCGTTTCAAGGAAGGGTTTTCATTTGCACACTAGTTGCAAATGGCCTGGGGCACTACGTGCCGCCGGCACCGATGGTGGCGCCTTCGGTATATGCGTCCTCGTGGGGTACGGCTTTTAGAAACAACACTTGGTGTTAGTTTCGATGTCTAGCCCCCGGTACTTGGTACTGAGGGGTCTTCTGTAGGAACACTTGGTGTTCTTTTTTGTTGTAGTGGATGGAGGTGTCTACCCTCGGTACTTGGTACCGAAGGGTCTTCAAATGAAACACTTGGTGGTTTGATTGGAGTGTTCGCTCTCGGCGTTTGGTGCCGGAGGGCCCTCGGAGGAAACACTTGGTGTTTCCCAACAAATGTTTGGAAGTTGATAGGAGAGCATATCCCTGACACTGGGTGCCGAGGGGTCTTCTTTGAAACATTTGGTGTTTTTCTTCGTTTTGATGTTGATGATGGAGGTGTACCCTCGGCACTGGGTGCCGAAGGGTCTTTCGTAGGAACACTTGGTGTTCCTTGTCGTTGGTGATAGGAGTTCCCTCCCTCGGTACTTGGTACCGAGGGGTCTTGACTGAAAACACATGGTGTTTTCACCGTTTTCGTAGGTGTTGATGGTGTCCGCCCTCGGCACTTGACGCCGGAGGGGGTTCTTCTCGAGGTGAGGCCAGGGGTCTGTAGTTGGCATGAGGGCTTGGCCGCTCATGAGTGTTTTCTTCTTGGTGCCTTGAATGTGTCTTCATTCTTCGAAATTGGAGGCCTTGGGCCATAGGATAGTACATTCACTAGTTATGAGGGCTTGGCCGCTCTTACATTATTGATAAAACTTAACTAAGTGGTGTACATTCCAGTGCCTAGGGACTTCTTTCCCGTTGGGACGTTTGAGCTTGTAAGTTCCAGGTTTGACGATGGCTGCTATGATGTAGGGACCTTCGAATTTTGGTGCCATTTTGCCTCCCTCGGTCGGTTGGCTGGCTTCCCTCCTCCGGAGGACATAGTCCCCCACTTGGAATTCTCTGGTGCGAACTTTGGCGTCGATGTATCTTTTGACTTGCCTTCGGTAACTTTCTGCCCGGATGAAGGCCTGCTCCCGACGTTCTGAAATGAGGTGGAGGTCGAGGGCCATGTTGCTGTCGTTGACCTCGGGGTCATATTGGATCACCCTCCGGGTGGGAAGGGTGACTTCCGTAGGAGATTTGGCTTCAAAACCGTAGCAGAGGGAGAAGGGTGTTTCACCTGTTGCTCGCCGAGGGGTGGTGCGGTAGGCCCAAAGGATGTTGTGGAGTTCTTCCACCCAGCCACCGCCCTCGGTCTCCAGCTTCTTTTTGAGGCCCTCGAGCAAGGTCCGGTTGGCATTCTCTACTTGCCCGTTGCCTTGAGGGTAGGCAACGGAGGAGAAAGTGTGTTTGATGCCCCATGCCTCCAGAAGGGCACAGAAGGGAGCTGCCTCAAATTGTGTCCCATTGTCGGAGATGATCTGCTGGGGGACGCCAAACCTTGTGAGGATGTTCTTGAGGACGAAGTGACGGCACTTTGCCTTTGTGATGCTGGCGAGGGGTTCAGCCTCCACCCACTTGGTAAAGTAGTCGATGGCCACAATGATGTATCTGTTGTTGGAGGTACCCCTCGGCAGAGGGCCCACAAGGTCTATCCCCCATCGAGAAAAGGGGACAGATGTGTTGATGGGGGCATAGTTGACCGCTGGCCTGCCGGGGGCTTTCTGGAAAAGTTGACATGCGGTGCACCTCCGGGCAAGGTCAGCACAATCTCTGGCCATGGTTGGCCAGAAGTAGCCCTGGAGAATGAGCCTTCGGGACATGGAGAAGGGTCCCTGGTGAGCTGAGCAAGTGCCACTGTGCACTTCCTCCATTGCGACCTCAGCCTCATCTTGATGAAGGCACCGAAGTAGCGCGCCATTGTAAGATCGTTTGTAGAGCCTTCCATCTTCGATGGTGTAGCTAGGAGCCCTCAGCTTTGCCAGTTTAGCGCGGGTCTCATTCTCGGGTAGCTGCCCTGAGGAGATGAAGGCGGTGATATCTGAGATCCAATCCTCTTGGCGTTGTTGTATTTTCATAACGGGGCTTGCATGGATACTTGAGAGGCTGAGTTCCTCAATTTTGGCAATTTTGGAGATGTGCTCGGGGGAGTCGGCCGAGAGCTTAGATAATATGTCAGCCTCGGAGTTCTGAGCCCTCGGTATTTGAGTGAGAGAGTGTGCCTCAAATACCTTAAGCAACTCCTTGGCCGCTTCCTTATACTGTTTCATTCTTCCCTCCTTGGCCTCATATTCCTCGGAGATTTGGCCAACGACCAACTTGGAGTCGCATTTGATGTGGATCTGCCGAGCCCTCATGTTGGCAGCCAGCCGAAGGCCACATAGGAGGGCCTCATATTCGGCCTCGTTGTTGGAGACTTTGAAGGAGAAGCGGATTGCATAGTAGGCTCTGAAGCCCTCGGGAGTAATGAGGACTACCCCTCCCCCGCATTCTTTGGTCGCGGAGGAGCCGTCGGTGTAGAGGGTCCACCAGTCGTCCGAGGTAGCCGAGGGCTCCCCGTCCGTGGCTGCCCTTGCGGTACATTCCGTCACAAAGTCCGCCAGGGCTTGGCCCTTGATGGCAGGCCTTGGACGGATGTCAATGTTATACTCGCTCAAGAAGATAGCCCATTTCACCATGCGGGAGGAGCTGGTGGGGCTCCTAATGAGGGCGCCGAGGGGTTGATGAGTGAGGACCTGAACCGGGTGAGCATGAAAGTAGTGGCCCAACTTCTTTACGGTCCAAACGATGGCTAACACCGTTTTTTCCACAGGAGAGTACCTGAGCTCGGCCTCCCTTAGGGTCTTGCTAACGTAGAAGATGACATGTTGGATGTTGTCTTCCTCCCGGATGAGCACAGAGCTGATGGCCGCCAGGCTGACCCCAAGGTAGAGATAGAGGGTTTCCCCTACCTCTGGTTTGGATAGCACAGGGGGTGAAGATAGATACCGTTTGAGCTCGTCGAAAGCCCCCTGGCATTCTGGAGTCCATAGAAAGCCAGCTGTCTTCCTCATGATCTGGAAGAAGGGTAGAGACTTCTCCGCTGATTTAGATAGAAAGCGGTTGAGGGCTGTCAGGCGGCCCGTCAACCGTTGAACTTCCTTCACGTTGCGTGGGGGTTCCATGTCGATGATGGCCTGGATCTTCTCGGGATTGGCCTCAATACCCCTTCGGCTCACCATGTAGCCCACGAATTTGCCCCCTTGGACGCCGAAGGTGCACTTCTTCGGGTTCAGCCGAAGTTTGAATTTTTGCATGATGTCGAAGATTTCCCGGAGGTCGTCGGCATGGCTGGAAGATTGTTTGCTCTTGACGATCATGTCGTCAACATAGGCCTCCATGGTGCACCCTAGGACGGCTTGAAAGACCCGGGCCACCATCCGGGTGTAGGTGGAAGATTGTAGGACGGCTTGAAAGACCCGGCCATGAAGGCAGTTTTTTCGGCGTCTTCCTCGTGCATGAAAATTTGGTGATACCCTCGGAAGGCATCGAGGAAGGACATGATCTCACACCCTGCGGTCTCATCCACCAGTTGATCAATATTTGGTAGAGAGAATGGATCCATAGGGCACGCCTTGTTGAGATCGGTGTAGTCCACACACATGCGGAAGGTAGGGGGCTTCTGTGCGAGGACTACGTTGGCCAGCCATGAGGGGTATTTCACCTCCTTGATGTGCTTAATTGAGAGGAGCATGGCGACCTCCTTCTTCACAAATTCCCTCCTCTCGGCGGAGAGGGGTCTTCTTCGTTGTTGTACTGCTTTTGCCGAGGGGTCCACCGAGAGGCGGTGGGTGATGACCCTTCGGCTTATTCCCGGCATGTCCTCCGGCCCCCATGCAAAGACAGTGGAGTAGGCGCGGAGGGCGTCGGTGATACCGGTCTTCAGATCTTCAGGGAGCTGGGCTCCAATCTTCACGACTCTCTCCGGCTGGGCCGGATCGAGCGCAAAGTCTTCTACGTCCTCGGCCGGTTCAGCCCTCGGCCTTTTTTCTTCTTGGTTGATGGTTCCGGTGATGGTGTCCACACGGAATTCCGTCTTACTTACCTTCTTAGTGACTTGAAGATAGCAGGTGCGGGCGATTTTCTGATTCCCCCGAGAGCAGCCAATGCCCCCCTCGGCGGGGAACTTGAGGCAGAGATGCCTCATGGAGATGATGGCCTCGAGGTCCTCGAGGGCTGGCCGGCCGAGGATAATGTTGTGGGCGCAGTCGATGTTGACAACGACGAACTCCACTTCGAGCTGGGCTCTATGGAGCCCGTCGCCGAAGATCACCGGGAGGGTTATTACCCCCTCGGAATCAATAGTATCGCCGGTGAAGCCGGCAAGAGGGGTCTTAATGGGCCGAAGGGACCCCCTCTCCAGATGCAGCTCTCTGAAGGTGCTGAGGTACATTACATTGACGGAGCTTCCCGTGTCAATGTAAGTTCGGTGAATGATGGTGTCGTTTATCTCAGTCCGAATCACCAAGGCATCCCTGTGAGGAGAAGAAATAGGAGGGAGATCTGCGTTGGTGAAGGTGATGGGTTCTTCCCTCAGTCGCTTTACCGGGGGCATATGAGTGACTTCCCCCACGTAAAGCGATTGAGCCCACTTCTTTCGCTGGCTGGTGGAATCGCCCCCTGTATTGCCACCGGTGATCATGAGGATGTGGCGTTTTTTCTCCTGGTAGTGGGGGTACTCCTCCTCTTCTTCTTCTAAGTTTCCGATCTCCCTCTTCTTGCCGAGGGGGATGGTGTTCGGGTTTACCCAGGCGTTTACCTTCGTATGGTGCCCTCGGGGAGGTCCCTGGTGAGAAGGTCCCTCCTGCTGAGGGCTCTGAACAAATTGGGACAGGTGCCCCGCTTGTATCAATCTCTCGATGGCCGTCTTTAGCTGATGGCAGTCATCGGTTCTATGCCCCTGATGCCGATGGAAACGAAAGTAGGGGAACTGAGGGTTGATAGCATGTACCTCCGGGGGTGCGCGAGAATCGCGCTCAACGAGGCCCCTCTCCTCGGCAAAATAAAGGATGATGCTGACGGGGTGCGTCAATGGTGTCCGGGGGCGGTCCAGGAGGATGGGCTATGCCCAAGTCTTAGGGCTGTTCTTATAACCTCCCCCGGGCTTGGCTTGGCCTTGCCGAGGGCGGTCATCAGAGGGTCCTGAAGACTTGGGGTGATTTGGAGGAGCCCCCGGCCCCCGGTTATTCTTGTTGTCAGCCCTCGGGGGCTGCTGATCTGAATGCTGGTGGTATTTCTCCACCTCCTCGGCCTCAGCATATCGGTCCCCCCGCTGCAAAGCCCTTATGTAGTCGCGGGGGGGGGGGGGGGGGTTCAATGATGAGGCTCCTTGAAAAGTTGCCGGTGCGGAGGACGGTTTGTAGGAGGGCCAGGAGGGTCCTGTCATCAGCACCGTCGACTTTGTCGGCCTCCGTCCTCTAGCGCTCCAGGAAGTCCCAAAGGGTCTCATCCCTCTTATGGCGTATGGTTAGGAGGTGGGAGAAATGCTTCCTCGTGCGACGCCTCCCGGCAAATTGTGTCAAGAATCGCTGGGCGAGTTCTTGCCACGAATCAATGCAGCCCTCGGGCAACCGGTTGAACCATTAATATGCCGGCCCCTCTAAGGTGGAGAGGAACCAACGACACAAATATTCGTCCGACGCCCCTACCATCATCATGTTGTTCTGATATTTGTTGTAGTGTTCCTGGGGGTCCGTCTTCCCGTTGTAGGGCTGTATGTGTTGCCCTCGGTATTTTTCCGGGATCCGGGCCGCCAGTACCCTTGGGGTAAATGGCGTCCGGGTCCGGAGTTGGATGACGGGTTCCCCGGAGCCCTCGGCCACCTTCTTCTGTAATACCTCCATTTTGGCCATCATGGCCTCGTATTTGAGATCTGAATGAGGGGTGGAGGTGGTGGTGTGAGCTTTGTTGGCCTCCATTTCATCAAGCCGGCGTTGGAGGGCCGCAATAATTTCGTCCCGGGGATCCTTCGGGAGGGTCTCCGCCCCCTGCGAACGAACCCGGGCCGAGTGGGCCTGGTTGATCTGGTGGCGAGCATCATTGGCATGAAGGGGTGCCTTGCCTTTGTCCCGAGGGGGACGCTCCTCGTCTGCCCTCGAGACAGACCCTCCGCTTTCCTGGGGCCTTTGGAGTGCTTTCCCTCCGAGGCGGTCTTGGACCCCTCGGCGGTCTGGCTCTCCTCCGAGCCGGTTGAGGGCGGAAGTGCGGGGCCTTTCTCTGTTGTCATTGTGGCGGTCCCGGGACTGAACTTCCTGGGAGGACGTATCTTGGGCCACTACCCCTTCGTCGTTCCTAACCCGAGGGGTGGGGTTTCCGAAGGGGTGTGGCAGAGGGGGAAGTATGATGTTCTCCCCAACTTGGGGTTGAGTCGGAGCCAGGGTGCCGAAGGCACCCGGGTTCTGAGTGAGTGTTTGGATGAAGGCGGAGAGCGCCGATTGCACGTCGATGGTGAGAACCGGAGGGCTGACTTGGTCATCGCTCCGGTTTTTCTTCTTGGCCTCGATGCCGAGGCGGACATCGGGGGCATTCTGTTGGATCTGAAGGCGTAGGTCGACAGCCGCATGTTCCAGCCCAACGATGACACCGCCCTCGGGAGCCCTGTGAGAGGCTTTGGGGGCGTTGACGTCGCCGAGGGCCAGGTTCTTGTCTTCCACGTTTTTGGAGTTGGCACGTGTTGTTCTCACCATTTTAGGTAGAGGGCTAGTGTTTGGCGAAGGGGGAGGGTTTCTTACTTGATTGTTCGACCTCTCAACGAGAGCACCAAATGATGGATAGTCTACCCGGGGGGTATATATCCGAAGGTTATTGCAGGGAATAACTTAGAGAGAAGTCAGAGCACAAGTAAGTAAGAGAGAGAGTATATTCAGTATGAATGTCGTGGTTACAAATGGGGAAATGGGGTGCTATTTATAGTAGCAATAAATGCCGGACACGGACACGTGTCAAGCGCCCATTGGCCGAGGGGTCACCTCAACTGGTTGGCGTTGGCAGCCGCATGTGGCCGCATTTAATGCGGCTGTTGGATGGGACATCTGTACAGGGTACGGTGATCTATACGCCTGTGAGGCGGATATCATGTCGGGAGAGGTGCCCTCGGCTGCAGAGGACTAGCCGAGGGCTCTGAGTGCCTAGGACCCCTGAGTGTCGAGGGCTCCAGGTGTCGAGGGCTACTGTTTTCGCTGTTTTCTCCCAGTTTCTCTGTTTGTTCGTAATATCCACGCTGTGATAGTTTGGAGCCTTCGGCCAGGGGGCCGAAGGCACCCCCCTGGTGCGTATTGCGGGCTGCTTGGTACTCTGGGCGCTGTGATTTTGGGCCTGTTGGGCCTTCTGGGCCTGTTGGGCCTTCACTGGAGTAGTAGGAGTCTGTGGGCCGGGTGTTCCCGGGCCATATACTCCATCAGCACTTTTTTGTTTGTTACAAAGAAAGCATGTTTTGTTGATAGATAAAAAAACACTTTCATTGTTAGCCTATATAAGTGTACAAAAGGCATTTTTGTTTCTGTATAACAATGGTTTTTCCAATGACCTTGAATTTTCTTTGCAAAGATATCATCTATTGATCACTTAATTTGACATATAATATGGAGTAATTTATACAAAGTAATACTTACTATAAAGAAGTTTGGAGTATGTATAAAAATAATTACTAAGTATTCATGATAGCTTAACTTGTTTGAGGACCTAACTTGTGTGAAAAATAAACTTTTAATGTTTATTAAAGAAGTAAAACTTGTTTGAGGACCTCAACTTTCACTCAACTCTTTTCATCAAATATGTAATTTTTTATTTCATGCGTTGAATAATGCAATGATCAAAATAAGTAAGGTTGAATTACTTTTCTTGATGAAGTTACTGAAGTTAGTTAATAGAATATATTTTTAATATAATTTTTTAATAATTCAACTATTTCAGCAAGAACATAATCGATTTGAATTGAATCAGCCGATTCATTCTATTTAAGTGATCCAAATATGCTTTTAATTTATAAGACCAATAATTCGAAAATAGGAGTGACCTAATGTGTTAAATGATCATTAAGAGTATGTTCAGTAACATAGAAGCTGAATGAATAGGCTGAGTATGTTGAAATTGATGAAATTTTGATTAAATCGGGATTAATTGGTTGAACATGTTGAATTATGAAAAAAATCTATTTAAAATACATTTATAAATAAAATAAAGAAAATATTATATGAAAATAACTAAAATGATCATTTAGAATAACTAAAATATTTTTGTGTAGACAAAAATATGACCAAGTCTTCGATCGACACAAATGTGACCCTAATTATTCCGCACTGCTATTCTTCTAGCCTGGGATACTGCAAGCGCTCCTCGTCTTCATCGCATATGTGCCTTGGATATGTGAGTGGCTTCGGCCTTATCTTCAACGCCTGTAAGCCTTGCAGTGTTGCTGCCCGCCAGACGTCCTTGCATCGACGCCGCCTCTGGTCTTTACTGCATCCCCGCCGCCCACCAGATGTCCCTGCATCCTCCGTTGTCGTGCCGCTGCGCATCCCGCCGGTGCTTCCTTTATTCTTCTTCTTCTATTTTTGGTTGCTCGCAAATGATCCGATTACCTTTTTCAACTCATATTGGGATTAGGAGAGCGGGATTAGGGTTTTGTTTTTGATTATTTTGGATTAGGATGAGTGTATTGCAATTGAAATTGCTGGCTATGGATGAAGTTTACTGGCTAAAATTGTTGCTGATGGAGGAAATTGTTGAAGGCATGGCTGGGGTTGTGATGGGAGGGGGGGTTGTGGCAGGCTGAGTGCAGCCTCAGGGGTAGGGGAGGGGGTTTAGGATGTGGTGTTGGGACAGGGAAGAGCGGCGAGTGCTAGGGAGGGGTTTGGGATCTGGTGCTGTAGGCAAGGGTAGGCGAAGTTTCACCGGAAAAGGTTACCGGAAAATTTATTAGCGGTCATAGTGACATTTTAAAGTGGCTTGTGGCGGTGTTGGGTGGTCAATGACCGGTCGTGGAGGTCACTATTTTGTGGGGAGAAGTCACCGGAAAATTATCCGATGATCATAGCGTACGTTTCACGGCGACAGTGACATGAAAACCTGTAGTGACATTCAAAAAGTGATATGAAAAGCGACAGTGATATAAAAATCTGGATGTAGTAACATAAAAATTAAACACTCACATAATGTTTTTCATATATATGATATTCTTAGTCACATTTTGACATTTTGTAAAAATGGTTACATTTTTTGAAATTGACATTAAATTAGTAATATTCAAAGAAAAAGCCTTGGTAAAATTGACTAATAAGTAAAAGAAATACATTGAAAATACTCCGTATTAGGCAGTAGTAATAAAATCGCGGCTAAGTCATTAGCCTCCTCAAAATGAGTCCCATTTTGTCACCCCTCCTTGGAGTGTCAACATGACCCCCTCTCTTTCATGCTTGCCAATTGGCATCACAAGATTCACAACTCTCTTTTTTTCCATAAAGTTATTACATAACGTTTTTATTTACTACGTATAATTTCGTTTACATAAAAAATAAATTAATATAAGAAATTTGAAAAAAAAAATATTTTTTAATCTATTTTTAGTCAGTTTTTTTAGTTTTACATATACAATATTAATACCATAAGAAAAATAATAAAAAATTAAAAGTATTAATACATTTTTTAAAAAAGTGAAGGTTATAACAATGGTAAAATTAAAAAAAAAACAAATCACAATACCATGTGACATCGGGTTGACGGTGATGTTCATGTGCGTCTATTTAGAAGGGAACAGAGTGCACAAATGTGGGGCCGCGTTTTGTTCGGATAGACTTGAAACTTTCCGGCGATCCATCAATCAAAGGGCTACTAGTAGCTACGTATAGCAAAACCAAATGAGAACACAAACGAACTGTACCCACTAAAAGAATCAATCAATGAAACCATGGTGCTATGAGAGGAAAAAAGACTCAACTGCTACGTGTTTGACCTACAATGGTAGGGGGGTTTGGCAACTTGGCTTTGCTTTAGAACCTTAGAACTTGATCCAAAAGGTGGAATCTCCCACCCCAGGAGCCCCCATACTCGACCCGACAGGATTTTTAGGAGGATGTTAATCACGGTGATTCAGTCGGCCCAATGATGGTAGGCCTTTTTCCCGTGCGCACCAGAGATCCTGCCTTATTTCAGGTTCTGTGACTTCCACACGGCCGCCGCGGGTTTCGAACCTTGGTCACTTGATCCAAATTTCCCACCACTGAACCAACTGAGCTACCCGTGCGGGTAGAACCAGATTAGAACTACAGCACTGATGTAAGCCCCTTTAACTGAACTGTGACGTCCTTATTACTCTCATCCATTTTACATGTCCTACTTTTTTTTTTGGATTATGTCAAAATAAGTGTTACATTTCTCTTTTTGAAAAGAAATATATGATCTACAACATTTCATTTCATTACATCCAAATTTGAATGAAAATTTTTACTTTTTTCAACTATTTTATTAATAATTGTGTCACAGTCAAATGAGACATAAAATGGAACCGTGGGTAGTAATTGTGAAAAAGCCTAGGTACACATGTCTTGAATGTTCGGGGAATGACCAATTCAAGTCCGCTCGGTCTCGTCTGGATCCTTGAGGTACATGACCAATTCAAATAATCGGTAAGGAAGACATCATCATTCTTGTTGCAGAGATTAGTATTATTAGTAATCATTATATATAAAGCTCTTTCATTGGCGCCTGCGGCAATTTGCAATTCGTAACACTAAAAGCAACTCGAATAATAAAGTAAAAATTGTGTGGTTGAGGTTTGTGCAGAGGAGAGAGAAATAACAGAAACCACAAAATAATTGATTAAAAGGGAAAGTGGAAAAGTTTTTTGGGACGTCCCAAAAAGGAAAGATGACAAAGTTTTAAGGGACGGAGGGAGTATGTCACACGAAAATAATTTTGGATTCTAAACGCAACGATCTCCTTAGAATCGTCATCGATATTTTGCAATACATTAATAATTATGTCTACTTTGCTCAATTTATATATCCACAAGTTGTTCTTTAGTCTCAACTTGTTTATCAAAATGTTAAGAGCTCACGTGTAGCTCACATATTCAGAATAATAATGGTCACAAAATGCAAACTCGAGCATTCTAAGCTGAACTAGTAACTGGATTTAATAGCACAAACTCATTGGGTGGATCAAGAATTTGCCTCCTTACCAAAGGAAAGTGGTCCCATCATGGCATGGATAGTTAATAGGGTTATCTTATCTATCATGTGGGTAGCGGTCCTATAATTATTGCCTTCCAACTTTTCAATCGAGCGAGTGGATGACCATCTGAAATGTGGTCGACCACATAAGATAACCTTCAAGGAAGTAGCCAACCTCATGAGTTGAGCATCTTGAAATGAAAGACCTCATGGATGATCCTAAAATAGGTGGATTGTGGTTGCCTTGGTTGGGTTGTGTAACAGTTGTATGAGGAGTGACACGGCAAGCTTCATGAGACAACCTTCGAAAAGATATATAATTGACCTCATGAGATAAACTTTAACATTGAGCAATGTGGGCGATCTCATGGGATGAACCTTGAGAAGGAGGTTGACCTTATACGATAACTTGCGAGGAAATTGCCAACCTCGTACAATGATCTTCACGAAAATATTTGACCTTTTGGGAGATGGCCGACTTCATGGGATGACCTTGCCAAGGTGACCGAACTCATGGAATAACCTTCGATAAGGTGGCCAACCTAATGTGATAATTGTCGTGAAATTTGATGAACTCATAGTAGATGGCCTTTAAGTTGAGTAGATGACTAACCTCGTTGGACGACTCTTCAGAAGGTGGTTGGCCTCATAGGATAATTCTTGAAGAGGTTGCCAACGACGTGAGAATAACTTTTTATAAAAGTTCGAGGACCTATTTGACTGTTTTCCCAAAAAAATAAGAAGTACTCCCTTCGTCCCATAAAAATTGATCAGTGTTCACTTGCACGTAAATTAATAAAATAAAAACTGTGTAATTGATATTTGTGAAGAGAAATAACTTTAAACACACGTCAAGTACGTAGTAATATAAGAATTAGCACAGAGGTAATACTTCTAAAAAGGATGCCACTAAGTGGGGCCCCCATGTCCCATTTTTTGTGCTTCATTCTTAATAAACTTGCTTGATTGATTAGTTGACGTCTCGTCGTTTTCTGTTGGTAAAGTTTAGCGTCAATAGTTGGTAAGTTGTTGGATTCCTCCTAACTTGTAATTAGTTGAGCGGTCTGGTCTTAAGAAAGAATCCGTTGGATTGAAAAAGTAGAGCGGTAAAAGAAATTTGTATAGAACTCACTCACTTACTAAAGGGAGCCGCATATACTGACTGTTACGGAGTCCTGGTATTGTTTACAAATTTACATACGGATCGAGGGAGGATATCAACTTCTTCTCTTCCCTTCTCTTCTCTTTTTATGGTCACGGCTATCCTCAAGTTTCAGCTCAGATTGCTGATGGCATCACACTACTGTGAGTAACCCTTGAACCCAGACTGGAACTCGAGCCTGACGCCGCCAACCCGCCGCCGAAGCACGCAAACAAGTTCTGGACAGCTCTCCTCAACCCACCCCTTCGCCTCCGCGACGCCACGTTCCCCCAAGAAATCCTCCTCGCCACTCCATTCCCGTTGAGTCCGCCGTCCACTTCAGTGTACACAAGAGGAAGCTCTCTCTCCCCTCCCCTTCTTCCGCCGGCAAACCTTCCCACGGCGAATCCTCCGCCGGGCAATCTCCATATTGTTAACCCCACAGTTTGATCTTCATTGCCCGTGGCGCTTTGGTCATGGGTTGATGGCACCCTGTTTGGCTCCTCTGAGTCTCCGGTTGTATCAGCGGGGAGTTCATATCTGCAGACAGGGCATGAATTTCGCAGTGACAGCCATGGGAGGATGCAATCTGAATGGTACAAATGTTTGCAGGGCATTTCCCGGGCCTCATTACAGAGCTCGAATGGATCCTTACAAACAGCACAATGGGATTCTGAAGCTATGTGAGAGTCCACGATTTCAATGGTGGGCAGCGACTCGATCGCCGCTTTTGACGCCGGCGACCTCTCCATTCTTCCGAGCCCATTGGCTTCAATCTGGGCCAACTGATCCAACAATCTGTCGAACCCCGACCCGAGTAGAAACTCCGACATGGTGGATGGTAATGGCCTCAACCCCGACCCTGCCCCGTCGTCATAGTAAAGCTGAAACCCAGCACCGCTGCCTTCACCACCGCCGTTGTCGGACGGCCCTCGGAGGACAATCACCGGGTTAAACGGAGATCTGTCTCCTCCACTTCTCCTGCTCCTCCTGAACCTCGGGCTCGACCCGGAATTTTGATCCGAGTTTGGCAACATGTACATCGCAGCAGCGGCGGGGAAACGGCGCCGACGAGATTCAGAGACTGGGGATCTCGCCGGATTGTCTGCTTCCTCGATGAAGCCGCTGTTGCAATCGGGGCATGATATTGAATCTCGGGTCCACACCCTTACAAACCTATTGCATCTGTAACACCAATACGTGGTAGACATCGACATTTACCGAAAACAAGAATTGAAATTCCGAGTTCAGATTTCAGATCTGGAATTTGGAATACATATTACAGGAAAAGGTCAGGTTTTGGTGAGAATTTTCTAATTCTTTACGTAATCGGATTGGATGTTAATTGATTAAGTTACTCAAGCAAAAAGGAAAACACAAGGGGAGGGGGCACAGGGAATTGAAAGGCATGCCAGCGAAGAGAAAGAGAGGGATGATGATGCGAGGATGGAATGGAGAAGAAGCTTAAAAGATGACATTATTATAACGAATATAAAAAGGTGAGACTGTGGGCAGAGGCGTAAAACCAAACTAATGACTGAGAGGTGGCGTCAAATCAACGCTTTAGTGGTACTTGATCATGCCAAAACAAAAAACAAGTGGATATTAATTGATGACAATTTTTGGCTGTATTTAAAATGACATTTTAAGACAAAAATGTTTGGCCTTTTTATATTAGCTTATCCCCGTACCCCACTCACCCTTAAAACTTTATCAACTTGTAGTAATGTGTATGTTTTGGAAGTTGAGTTAGATCAACTTCTAAAAAATTGATTATGCCTTTACTTTTACTTTAAAAAAAACATTAGAAACAGAATCAATTTCATACACTCCTTAAGCCGAGTTGCGCGATTAGGAGAATGCCCAATTATAATCGTCAACATAAATACAGAGTATTAATTGTGGGGCTTGATGGAGTTTAATCCAACTACGAGAGCTATATTCTATGAAAGCAGGTGAAAATACGGCAGCGTAAGGCAGTGTTTTATTGATTGGATTTCCGGTCCCCATTTGAGCGTTATGGGCTATTATGGCATGATTCCGAGTCAATTTTCCCCAACTACCCATATGTTCCCCAATATAATTAATTCCCCTTATATTATTAATCATGAGACGCATGCATTAATAATCCAAGTTTTACTATCGTTGAAAGAACTGAATTAATAACAAGCGTATTAATCGATTGAGAGCCCGTTTGGCAGCACGAAAATCGGCTGTTCTGGCTTATTCTGCTGAAATTTATGAAGTTCTGGCTGAAGTGGCTGCATTGGCTGATTCTGCTGATACAAGAAAAAAATATTTTTAAAATATATTTTATTAATAAAATAAAGAAAAATATATATGTAAAAATAGCTAAAATGGTCATCTACAGTAACTTCAGCCAATACAGCCAGAAAAGTAACTCCAACCTTACTTTTTCGGCTTATTACACAATTCAGCGCGCGAAAGCAAAATTTACGTGTTTGGTAAAAAAGTTGACTGATAAGCCTGATAAGCCGAAAATGAGGGTTGCCAAACGGCCTCTGATTCTAGTAATAATTAATATATGAAACAAAACTAGTTGATCCTTTAAGTAATGCTCAAAATATTAATATGGAATATGAATAGGAAATAATTAATATTCAAGGAAGAAGATTAAAGAAAATAACTCACAACTTACAAATTCATTAAGCTTCAAAATAGCAAAACCAAGATGGAAGAGTTTAGCTCCCCATTTGGAGACTAAACATGATGAAAAATATAAAGAAAAAATTATTCTAGACTGAGCTAAGAAGTATATGTGAATTGGTGATTTTTTTTGGGAAGGAAGGGGGGTATTTATAGGCTTTTGGAGCATGCAGGGGTGTGTACCCGATCGGGCATCAAGGGTACCCGATCGGGTACCTTCAGTGGCTTCCCGGAAGCTCGAAAAGTTGGGCATACCCGATCGGGTATGTCGGTCACCCGATCGGGTATGACACTCGAGCGTGGTCAAATATTTTCCTGCATGTTGCCTTGTCCCGGATCCGATCCGATTTGATTTTTCAACAAGGTACCCGATCGGGTATAGGTCATACCTGACCGGGTACAACACAAAAATTCAGGATCTTTATTTTTGCCTTGAGATTTTGCACCTTCCTTCCATTTTTTATGTTCAACCATGGTCCCTAGAGTGATCTTGGACCTGTTTGAGCTCATAATAAAACTAATCTAAACAAATAACAATTATTTTACAACTAAACTATTTACATAAAAAAAGTGTAATTTCCAAAGCAACAATCAATCAAAACTAATTAAAAACACAAACATAAATATGGAAATTACACGATTATCACCCCCCTAAGATTGTCCCATTTTACCTTTCCAATTTGTCTCACTAAGATTGTCTCATGCTAAATTTGGTAAAGTTTGTGTAGTTTTAAATCATTCTTATTTTATTCTTATTTTATCAATTCAATATCAACCACATAAACTATTTTTATTATTTTACGTGTCACTCCACCGTGTCCCATTGTTAGTGGGACAGAGCGAGTATCATTATACTCGCTAACTCACTACGCTTAGGAAGTCACACTTTTATAAATAATATTTATTTTAGTCATATATGTGTACTTATTTGTTGTGTAAATGTGTGTACAATAGCAGAAATTCATATTGCGAATTCTATGTTTGGGTTCTGAATTTTGCGTGTAGTTGCAAGTGATCCATTTAATTTATGAAAGATATTAATTAGAAGTAGTAACCGATTTAACCGACCTGACCGAAAACCGATGACTGAACCGACCGAAAAAATTGGTTTTCGATTATAATAAATTTAAAAAAACTGGTTATTTGGGTATTCGATTTTTATTCGGTTATATTTATCGGTTATCGGTCGGTCACCGATAACCGTCCAAAATATATAAGTATATATACTCCATAGTAATATAATACTCCGTATGAAGTCCAGCCCACTCTTATTGAAGTCCACCTACGAAACCCAATAGTCGAATGCTCTGGAGCCCTCAACCCTTGACCTCGTGGATCAGTTTGCTGGTTTGGGGTTAAATACTTAAATGTTTAAGAAGTTAATAGCTTAATTATTTGTTAATAGGTCATTTTTTATTTTGTCTACTGATTGAAAAAGATATATGTGGGTAATGCATCATGCGTGCATATGTAGTGTGCTTTGTACGACTACGTATTATTTACATTTAAATAAGTTAAATCCATTTTGGTATTTATTATTTTATTTATTAATGTGTTGTCTACAACTTTCATAATTTTGAAAATTATATGCTTTTGAAATATGGTCGATTATGGTCGGTTATTCGGTTACCGACTGAAACTTAATCGCATTTTTCGGTCGGTTTTTGTAATGTTGTTTATTAGTAAAAAATATTGGTCGGTTATTCGGTTATCGGTCGGTTATTTGACCGGCCGAATGCTCACCCCTATCATCATGATTGCCAAATATGTTTTGGGAGTAAATATATTTAATGAATAATCAAGGTGCTTAAATAAACTCAATGTTTATATTCAAATTAGACTATAACATATGCACAAAAACAACAACAACATTACCCCAACGTCACAAAGACTCTCACCAACATCAAGGTAAGGGGGATCAGATGTATGTATAATAGCCTTACTCATGTACTACAACACAAAAATACTATTTTCGGGTGAACCATGATGAAAATTGCAAAAAACATTACATGGACTGATTGATGTTTCATAACAAAGAAGCGTGCCGACAGTTTAGTGAGTCGTTTTGCTTTATTACATCTCATTTTCAAGCCAAAAAATAGTGAGTCTGTGACTTTATTGAATATGATGGAAGACTATGATATATACACATAACAAAATGTATTGCATAGTCATCAAAGTGAATTTTTGGAGAGTGGTTTTGTACGATCACGATTTATACTCTTAACTTTTTACAATAATTTATCACATATCACCCTGCAAGTGATATTAGAAGCAACAATCCATTGCTTGTCACCCATTTACTCAGAAATTTTGTCAGTTTGATCAAGAGGTCATCGCGATTAATGAAGGCATGAAGCTTAACGAACATTAATAAGAAGATAGACTATTTATTTACACCTAAACAAGAAACTTCAATAAATTAGGTGATAAATGTAGTAATTTCACCTAGGGCTATTTTTCTCATCCTAATTGATAGAAAACATTACGGAACTTTTAATCTCATTTGTATTTAAAAACTTGTGGCCATATATATACATATATATATCACCGCAATGCCTTGTATGAGGATTATTAAATATTAGATTTATCAAACATGGTAATATGTCAAGTTATATCATTAAATAGATAGTTCTTTTTTTTTACAAAAAGAAACTAATGATTCTTCTATTTGCGAAGGAAGATGATATTCCAAAGCTAAATGACATTATAAATTAAAATCTTACTGTTACATGGATTTTTTCATGTTGGCCATGGGGATATGCTTTTAGATATGAATTTGGAGATGGGTCCTATGAAATTTCAAAGGTAAATTAGAATAGTTCAAATACTATTGAAGCTAGATGTTGAATTCATTAGCAACAATTATTTTACAAACATGCAACTTAAACATGAAATGAACTAAGATCAAACAAAGCTATATAGAATACTTCACTAAAGTAACATGTAAGATAATATCGATGTAAGTTATAGAAACAAATAGAATAATAATAATAATAATAATAATAATAATAGTAATAATAATAATCTATCCTCCTTAATTGCAAGAAAGTTCCTAAGGATATGCATTTAAAGGGAGTAAGATTTTTTTTAAATGTTTAGACTTCAGAATATATTTTAGTATACATGGATCAGTTTTCTCATAGGTTTAGTATTGTTGAGAATTTTTTATTGTGTAGAGATTTATACTAATTTAAAATGAGGGAGTTGTACATAATGGATGAGGAGGATATTCAAAAGCATCGTCTACACACACAGAAAATTACCAATACTCATGTTGTATCACTAAGAATCTAGTGCAAAAAGGTTTAGGAAGTCTTGTTTACAGTTTTATTTATAGGATAACTTATTCTTGTGTTTACCTTTGTTGTAGATCTAGGATTTATGGGATAAATTTACAGACAATGAACTTCAATTATAGAATTTGACTGATCAATGAATTGTTGAATTGTGTCATTTATGTTGTCAACTTTGTAATGAAAACATTTAAGAAATCCTATACAAATAGAATAGAGAGAACATGGATGGCACTATAGGGAAAATCCTGAAGAAATAGAAAATGTGTGGGATATATATCATGTTTCTAGGTCACAGTCTGTTTTATTTTCCTTATACAAGCAATGTTAAATGCAAAAAAAATGTATTTGGTTCTATTTGTATCTAAAGTGATCCCAATTTCTTTTCCATAAATATATTTTTATTATTAAAAATCCCACTTACCTCAACTTCTAAGCCTAACTGCCCGCATTTTTAACAGTTTTAAAATTCTTACACCTTACTTAAGTATTTATAAGGATCCTAGTTAGGTTTTTTTCAATTTGAAAACAACTCTTGTAATGTAATGAAGTTGATAATTCTTATTTGAACTCATCACATTTTTTAATTACATGTACTCTGCAATTTGTGTAACTGGATATAAATATCATTAATGCACTTTTCTAATCGGTGTTAAAGCTCATAGTTGATGAAGCATTGAAGAAAAACACTCTCACACAATTCCAAATAGCATCACCATCATTTGTTCCAATGATTTGATAATGTTATTGAAACATTTAGAAATTGCTAAATAGAAGATCAATAGTTAAACAAAGTTTCTAAACAGGATCAAGTATGTTCTCTTCCCTACACAAAACTCATTTAGTCATATTAAAAAAATAAGCTAATTAAAACTTCCCAAAATAGGAGTTGATAAATCTTATTTTGAGAATAAAACTATGTTAAATCTATTTATGAACTTTATCCTTGTTATAGTCATATTTAAGTAATTCTCTTGAACATTCATTTCATGAAGATCTAATTGATTGTCCCTTGCTTAGTTACCTAACAATTATATTTCAAAGGAAAATAATGTCCTTACTTTTTACATGCACATTTGGCGTATCTCTTATCTATTTTTCGTTTTAACATTGCACCCCTTGATCGAAGAACCAATGAAAGCTCATTATTATCAGCATTATCATCATCATCATCACCTCAGTGCCGCAAAGGCTCCCACCTACAGTGAGGTAAGGAGGTCGGATGTACACAGTCTTTTTTCTGCACTAAAGCACGAAGAGACTGTTTCCGGATGACTATACTAAAGAACCAATGAAGTTCTTTAACTATTATTCTATTCTAGCGATGATGAAGGAAATGTGAATGCTTTGGAATTTCCACTATTAATTTCGTAAGAATTTCAAAGCTAAGCAAACAATGTAATGTTCGTTCTTAGCATCTCTTTCAAATCAATCAAACAAGGTAATTTGCAAAAGTCAAGTATATAGTGTTTTTGCCAAGGACGAGACTTTGGTGTGAGCTTCTATCAATCAAGAGTCTTCCCTATCCATTATTGGGTATCATTTTATTACAATAACATCAACAAAATTTGGTTTATATTAAAAAATTTTAAATAGGATTATATGGTTCTTGTCCCACTGGTTTTGATGGATCTCAATGTTTAAAGGAAGAAATAAAAAACAATAATGAGTCGAGAATATCATTTGAATTCACAGTAGGGTGGAAATATTCAAAGTGGGGTAATAATTTAGTTCTAAACATTAGAAAATTCATTTTAAAAGTATTTAAAAGCGAAAGTCAATAAGTATTCAAATATTGGTAACTATATTTCAAGTTATTGGCTGCATTTAGGGGTATGCACTGGTCCAAAACCGGACCGGACCGGATCGGAACCGGAACCTTAAATTTATAAGGACCGAAGACCGGACCTATAACTAACCGGTCCAGACCGACCCGAACCTGAATTTTCCGGTCCGGTCCAGTTTTGACCCTAATTGACCCGGTTTTTAAAACAAAGACATAATATCATAGACTTGAGTAAGGATCCAATGAGAATATTTCTTAACGTGAGAAATGAGAATGGTTCTGGAGCTTTGGATTTTGTCATTGTACATCAAGTAAAACAGAAATGTGCATATAAAAATTGGAAAATGTGCATTTCAAATGTGCAAAAGTTTACACGTAAACGTGCAAATTAGAATTTTGCATTACTTTAACTATAAATGTGCATTTTCGTGAATGATAAAGTGCATCGTTTTGGAGCGTTCTCATTTCTCACGTTAAGAAGTGTTCTCACCGGAACCGCACCCTCATAGACTTTTATTTCGAACAATAATCTGATGTGCAAATCTGCGTAGTAAATGTTTAATTCATTTATCAATATTAGAATAAAAATGTTTACTTCTCTAGTGCACACTACAAACTAGCAGGCTGTATTTGTAGTCTTGAACTCTTGCAGGCTTCAACTTAAGAATATCATAAAAATATACATTTCTAGTATATGCAGACGGGAGTGCTGAAATGAACCCGAAAGGTTATTAACTTTTGTCCAATTTCTAGTCACCATAATGCTTTCACTTTATGCATTTTTATAACCCGAATCAACCAGAGCTTTTATTTATGATTAAAAAAACACATCTTTTTCCATGCTTCTAACAACTTATGTAGCTTTTATGTTGTTGCTTAGTAACTTCAAAACAGAATCAGTACGATTTTTTATTATTCAAATTGAATACTAAATTAGAGTAAAAATTTATCTAATTAATTAAATGTGAGTGCAAACAGAACCAACAAAAAAATATATAATTCAAACACTTCAAATGTTAGCAACTCAGCAAGTGTACACTACAATTAAAATAATGTAGAACATGTGATAGAATTATAACATGAAGAAAAATAGAAGAAGTAATGTCAAGTCCCTAATTTAATTCGTAAAATAAATGGATTACCGGTTACAAGTCCTATGGAATGAAGTACTATTTTTTTTTTGAAAAGTAATTTAACGGGCCACTGATCCAGACCTGTATTTTTTCGGGTTTGACCCGGACCGGACCGGAACCCGGAATCTTAAAATTTTGAAGACCGAAACACGGACCAGTTAATACCGGTCCGGTCCAATTTAGGTCTAAATTATGGTCCGACCCGGTTAATGCACACCCCTGACTGCATTCACACCATACACATACAATGTTATGTATGGTATGGAAAGAATGGACAAAAAATGTTATATTTAACCTACAACCACCACCTTATTTTATATTCCAATCGAGAAACAGTCAAAAAACTTTTTTTAACATAGATATTTCCATGTTGAATATTAGGAAACAAGTGATGGTGATCAATCTGTATAAGGGAAAAGATTTAGTAAACATGTTGGTTCTTAACTAGAACGGTAAAACAGACTGATAGGGTATTAACTCTTAAAGAGAGGTGAGAGCTAGAGAGAGAAGTGGTTTGTATTAATTATTTTCGAACCCTTTACAAGGCTCCCAAGGGGAGTATTTATAGGGAAAAGTGGGTTGGGCTCCCAAGCATTGGGCTTGGGAGACCCATTACAATATAAGGCCTCTATTGGGCTGATTGCATGAGAAATCTAGTTCTGTGAGTTACTTCTTGCCGATGGAGGCACGGCCGAGGGAGGCACAACCGAGGGAGGACAAGTTTTCTCCTTAGCTTCTGGAGTGTATTCTAGATTGACTCTTCATTGGTCGATGGGGTGCCATCAGGCCGACGGAGGCCCTGCTGGGTGACAGTTGTGCTCCTCTTTGTCTTCTGAGTATGTGGGACATGGGGTCTGGACCCATATACTCCATCACAGACCATGACTCTCAGTATAAATTATGTTAACAATGTCATAAATGAATATAAACATGAACGTACTCTAAAACCCCCGTCAAAACTATGTGGCAACATAGGATAATCAGGATACACCTACAAGTTGAGTTTACGCACATTTGGAAATCCACGGTCAAAAGGGACCGCAAAAAGAATTGTGAAGAGCAAGGCTAACTAGTGAATAAAAACGTAAATGAAATCATAAAATTAACAAAATGCAAATTTGGATAATCAAGGAAAATGATGAGGCAGAGATTTTTTTTTTTGAGAAATTAAATCAATTGAAGGGCTGAGAGTAAAGGGATGGAAACGGCGGCGTGAACAGCTGAGAGAATAGATAGAGGCACATATTTCAAAGTACTTGGATATTAAGGATGTTTTTACTTGGACTGTAATTTGCTGGTCTGGTCTGATCTGGTCTGGTCTGAACTGGTCTGGTCTGGTCTGGTCTGGTTTCTTTGTATTTTTATAACTATCCAAGTCTGATCTGGTCTGGTCTGATCTGAACTGGTCTGGTCTGGTCTGGTCTGGTATGGTCTGATCTGGTCTGGTCTGGTTTGGTCTGGGACGAATTACAGTCCAAGTAAAAACATCCTAACAGAACTCGACCGGAAGACAAAATTTTAAGAATGGGTACGATATGTGAACATTAATGTACAACTCAATAAAGCTGTGGGATTACACCAACACATTTTTATAATATACAAAAAGCTCAAACCCTCACCGACTCCTATAGTTTTTTTTTGTTTTTTATTTGTATTAAGACGCAGTCCTTCCGTGTTTCAAAACTTTGTTTAGTTTAACCGATACATGAAATACAAAGTAATAAAATAAAAATTGTGTGATTGATGTTTGAGTAGAATAGATAAATCATATGAATCACAAATTGATTGATTAAAGAGAAAAGGGTCAAATAAAGCCTTTTACTATTATGAAATAGTCACATAAGGCCATGTACTCAATAAAGTGTCATATAAGTACATCTACTTCTAAAAAGCAATCAAATGAGTCCTAATGACCTATTTAACACCTCTTAATCCCGGTTTCAACGTACCTCTGACCATCTTTTTAGAATACATTATACGGCATATGTTGAATATTTAACTAAGATTGGTTGAAATACAAGTTAAAAATCAACATGTAAGCTAAAATCGGGATTAGGAGGTGTTAAATAAGTCGTTAGGACTCATTTGATTGTTTTATACAAGTAGGGGTACTTATATGACACTTTATTGAGTATATGGCCTTATGTGACTATTTCGTAATAGTAGAAGACCTTATTTGACCCTTTTCTCTTGATTAAAATATTAAGTGACAAAATTTTTGGGACAATAAAAAAGAAAATACGACAAAGTTTTAAGGGAGATATGGAGTATAATAACTTCTACTAGGAATATTAACCAACCTCCTTTTTTGTTAAGTTTACCCTTAATAAAATACTCAACTACCTTACCTTATCTACATTTTATCTTTTCTTTCATACTTTTACACACTTTCTCCTACTTTTTCTACACTATTCACTACTCATACTACTTTACTCTTTATATAATGTGTCCGATCTAACGTAGACTGGTGAACATTAAAATACGGAGGGAGTACTATACATGATGGATCGTTATATTTATTTAACTTTATATATGCAATATTGGTGTCATATGAAAGATAAAAAAAGTTATTAATTTTGATATACTATTTTAGACAAAGCAGTACAAATAAAAAGTTATAAAACTTTGTAAAAAATGAATTACCTACATTTGAAAATAAGTCACAGATGATGGATTGAGCTAATAAAAGACTACGTAAAATGCATTGATATCCGGGTAAAGCTAACATTGTGGTGCATGCACTTAGCCGAAAAGAGCTCATCTAAGGCATTACTCACTAACTTGCAAGCATTGAAGGCTTATTTGGAGGAGAAAGACAAAGAACTACGAAAGGCCCGAGAACGCAAGTTATCGGGGTTCATTGATGATTTGCGAGAGAGATAATGGTTTCTTGTTATTTCTTGATAGAGAACGTGTATAATCGGATGATGAGCTCTGAAAGTCTATTCTTGAGGAGACACATTCATTGGCCTCCACTCGGTGACATGAAAATGCATACATATTTAAAGTAGAGCTAATAGTGGCCTGATATAAAGAGAGATACCTAAATATACCAATCGATGGTATATTTGTTGGCAAATAATGGCAGTACACCAGCACCCTCGAGCCTTCTTAGAGGCACTTTCCATTCATGAGAGAAAATGGGAAAATATGAGCACATTTTTTGTGGTAGGCCTACAACGGATGATAAAGAATTACGATGTAGTTTTGGTTGTGTTTGATAGACTAACAGAGAGTGCACATTTTCTACCTATCAGCATGATTTATTCATCACTTGCGAGGTTAGGCAATATGTATGTGGACAATATTGTGAGACTATGGCCATTGAACCGGATAGACTTGCGGTTCACGTCATGATTTTTGAACGAAGTTTTAAGAGTCTATGGGCACAAAGCAGAGATTTGGTACTTCTTTTCATCTGCAACCGGACTTGCAAATTTAAACGTGTTATTATTATCATGAAAGATATGTTGAGGGTTTGTTCTTTATAGTTCCAAGGGAGTTAAGACCGGCACTTAGCCTTTATGTAGTTTTCTCCACTTTTTATACATAAAACTTAAACAATTAGAGTACATTCACCTTTTTGTATAGGTTATATAATGACTACAAAGGACTTTGACTAAAGTTTCTTCTATTACGAGCATCACAGACACAAAAAAGTCTACATCATCCACCAAACATAATTGAGAAATAGTCATCTCATACAATCAAAATATGTATGTAGGAAACAAGTTTTAATGTATATTTCTTTGCGATCTTTTTATAATGATTGAATACAATTAAAGAGAAAATTAAGCTTAACATCACACGATGAAGATTTTCAATGTTGTAGCAGCCTCCCGCTGAATTTATTGTTCATTCATTACCATCTACAAAATCAATAGTTACACCATGAAAGCAAGTAATGAAAGAAAATAGATTAGTAGATCACTATCATTCTAAAGAATTACATTAAGAGGCAGACACTATCCCATAACGAAATTCAATCTAATTTCTAACAATATTTGTATTATACCCAAAAATAGTTTTCTTTGGTATTATACCTAAAAATATTTCAATTATTTCGAATTCGAATTTACACTTTAAAATACAAATCACGAATTGAATTAAAATTATTTCAATTATTTCCTTTACTAGATATCTCAATTAGGATGGGCCTCTCCTAAATTGGTTGAGGCCCACACTGTATGAACCGGCATCATCTTTATTCTTTAGCCGTCAGCCCTGAAAAACTGCTCCGTTCTCTCCTTCTTGCTCAACACACGCTGCGTAGGGAGCTATATAGTCGAGTAAGTTTATGCTAATTTTATCAAGCAATTTAATTTAGTGCAGAGTGTCAACATTTTCGGCGTGTAGCGTAATTGCGCTGTTTAACTAATGAAATTTATTTCCAGCTTACCCCCAAAAGAAATCTGATTGTATGTGAAGAAATTTTGTAAAAATGGCTTTAAATTTGGATCCCTTACCAGCAACTCCAAGAAATCGCGATCCAGCCTGGAAACATTGTCAGATTTATAAAAACGGGGATAAGGTTCAGCTGATGTGTATTTACTGCGGGAAGATATTCAAAGGTGGTGGGATTTTTAGACTTAAAGGACATTTGGCTGGCAGGAAGGGTAACGGCTCAACTTGTTCGAGAGTTGAACCTGATGTTCAGATTTCAATGCAAGAGTGCCTCGATTCTGCCCCAATGAAGGGTAAGAAGCATAAAAGTTCAGAAAAGATAAACACAACCGATGATTCCCTTAGTATTGAATTGTCCCAGTCAAGATCACAAAAACGTGACCCTGCTTGGAAACATTGTGAAATGTATAAAGATGGGGATAAGGTTCGTCTCAAATGTATATACTGTGGAAAGATATTTAAGGGTGGTGGGATTCATAGGCTTAAAGAACATCTTGCTGGTCAGAAGGGCAGTGGCTCTACTTGTTTGAGTGTTCAACCAGATGTTCGGCTTTCAATGTTAGAGAGATTGAATGGTGTTGTATTTAAGAGTAAGAAGAGAAAATTTGCTGACAAGATTGACACTGAAAGTGGGTTGGATGTGGAAGTTGAATTGCTTCCTTTCCCTGATCCTCATGATCAAACTGGTAGTTTATTTGGTAGTCCAGAAGAAGGGAAAAACTGCAAATTGCCAATAACTGTGGTTGCCCCACTTGGTAGTAACCAGGACCAGGCGGGGTCTTCAGGAAGGATAAACAATGATGAAGTCCATATGGCGATAGCTTGTTTCTTGATTGATGCTGGGGTGCCCTTTGATGCTGTAAATTCAGCTTATTTCCAGCCTATGATTGATGCAATTGCTTCCCAAGGATTCGGAGTTGTGGGCCCCTCTTACCATGAACTCCGAAGCTTGATTTTCAACAACTCAGTTCAAGAACTCAGGTATGAAATCAACAAATGCGCTGCCACATGGGAAAGAACTGGCTGTTCTGTTTTGGTTGACGAGTGGACAACAGAGAATGGTCAACTGTTTATAAACTTCTCGGTTAACTGTCCGGATAGGACAATCTTCTTGAGATCTGTGGACATATCTGACATCATTAGATCTGATGATGCTCTTTTTGAATTGCTTAAGGAGGTCGTAGAAGAAGTTGGCGTGAAAAACTTATTGCAGGTTATTACCAGCAGTGAAGAGAGATATTTAGCTGCTGGTAAAAGACTAACTGAAGCTTACCCCACAATTTTTTGGAGTCCTTGTGCTGCACAGTGCATAGATTCTATACTTGAGGATATCAAGAGCCTTGAATGGGTAAATGCAGTACTTGAACAAGCCAAAGCTTTATCAATCTTTATATACAATAACAGTTTTATTCTGAACATGATGAGGCGTTACACTTTAGGAGTTGATTTAGTTGAATTGGGAGTGACTCCTACATCAACTGACTTCTTAACGTTGAAACGAATGGTAAATATGAAACACAATTTACATTCTATGGTTAATTCAGAGGAATGGAGGGAGAATCCATATACAAACAAGAAACTGGAGGGATATGAAGTGTTAGATTTTATCAGCAGTGATTCCTTTTGGTCAGATTGTTCCTTGATTAACCGCTTAGCAGGCCCTCTCTTGAGGCTTTTGAGGATAGTCAGTTGCCCAAAGAAGCCTGCAATGGCATATGTTTGTGCGGGTCTATATGAAGCTAAAGAAACAATAAAGAAAGAGTTTGTTGATGAGTATTTAGTGTACTGGAATATTATAGACAAGAGGTGGGAACAGCTTAGGCACCATCCTTTACATGCTGCTGGATTTTACCTCAATCCGGAGTTGTTCTATAGAACTGGGGAAGATGTGAACCGTCGGATGAGATCACTAGTGTATGATTGTGTGGAGAGGATGATTGATGATCCTAAAGTTCAAGACAAAATTGTGACAGAAACTACTTTCTACCAAAATGCAGATGGAGATTTTGGGCGGGAAATGGCAGTTCGAGCCAGGGAGACTATACTTCCTGGTGAGTACTTGCAGAATTTTTTAATGAAATCTTAGTGGTTCTTATATTTGTACTCCATGCGTTATTATATAACTGTCCATAAGGAAAAACTATATGTTTTGAGATGATAGTCAATGCCGTCATAAATTGACAAAACATCCCCTAATTGATTTCTTGGAAAACTGATTCAGTTTTTGTTTCTCGGGCATGCTATATGGATGGTTGTTTGTGAATAAAAAACCTTTAGGGTTTGTTTGGTTCAGGGACTTCGGAGGAAAGGGAAGGAGATGATTGATTTTTATCTTACTAGTTTATTTCCAGTTGTTAGTTCTAAACTAGAAACAAATTAGTTCAATATTGTTTCTATATCTTCATTTTATTTTCAGACTTTTAAATGCAGAAATTATTAAAAAATAAATATTACCCTCCCGTTCTCTCCCCCATGAAATCCTTGAGCCATGAAAGACCTTAGTCAATGAACAGTTATTTGAGAACGGAGAGTCACTAAACTTTATCTTCACCATAGTAATCGTTTGGTGGGCGCTTTGGGAATGAAAGTTATTTGTTATTTGGTGTCTCTTCTTTTCATTTTGGATATTACAAAATGACCATGGTGATATTTGTCTTTCAAAAGAATGATCCATTTATGCTATGTTGAACCTTATGTACAAGTGGGTATACACAAAATTTATATTTTTTTTGAGAGTATACACAAAATTTATATGATATACTCCTAATGAATTTTTAATAGGATGGTGGGGTATAATCTTTCCTGGCACTTGAGGATTTAGTCTTATTGAAAACATCATGGTTTAATGCAACCAGTGCCTATAAGCGAGCTTAAAAAACACTTACTCATGCACTTTAATCACAGGTGAGTGGTGGTCAGCATATGGTGGGGGTTGCCCAAATTTGGCTCACTTTGCCACCCGGATTGTCAATCAAACATGTAGTTTGATAAGTGGCAAGCCAAACAGAGTTCGTTCAGAGTGGATGAGCAGAAAAATGAACTGTGTAGAGCACGAGAGGCTCAAAGACCTTATCTTTGTACGATCTAATTTACGCATGAGGTAAATATCAGTTATTGAATATGCCTTCCTTTCAAGAGCCCATTTCATAACACCTGAAATGGCTAAAGTTGCCGAATCTGCTGAATTTTCTATGAAAGAATTAATTAGAAAATAATTTTTACGTAATCTTAAGAAAATATAAAAAAGTTGAAGGCCGAAATGACATTTTCTTTAATCCTAGCCAAAACAATATCTCTTGGACTACTTTTTATCATCTCAAGCTAATCCAGTGAGCTCAGGAAAATAAGTTCGCGTTTGATGACAAATCTAGCAGATAAGACAAGATAACAGGTGATCAAACGGGCTCAAATTCTTTCAAAGGTGTAATAAGTAGGGAAAAGTTATGTTCTCTCTTTTGTTGTTGACTAATTTTTATTGTAGAAGACACGTGAATAGAGAACAGAATCAGTGGGACCCCATTGCATTTCAAAATATAGCTCTTGCTGGGGACTGGGTTTCAGGGAAAGAGGTACTATACTCAAAGGACATGTGCTATTCGGATTGGACTGTTGTTGATGCGCCTTTAGGCAATGGAATGCTCTCAGGTCCTGCAATTGGTGATGATAAACCAGTGGGTTCAGGTAAATGCATTTGTTCACCCTAAAAAGAGAAAGACCAATAAATTGGGTCAAAGGCTAATTTCATCTTTAATGCTTCTCAGGTTTCAATGATTGCGAAATTTGGGGCTTCTGACGGGTAAAGAATTTTGAGGAAGAAGGTGAGGGAACATTATAAACCTGACAGAAAAAGCTTTCAACCATGTAGTTTAATCAGTGGCAAGCCAAATGTGACTCTTATAATAGATAGTTGTTCTGGAGGACTGTAGATGTGTTTGATGGCCTGACATTGTTAGAGGTGGGGAAACATAATGTAGTTCTCTTTCCTCCATTTGCCAGGTCCATTCTTCTGTATAGCAACGATGAGGCCTAACATTTGACGGTCGTAATGCTTATTTTTTCAGTGACCGCAAGTCGGCAACAAAAGTCATTGATAGATTTGAGTAAGCAATTTAAATTAGTTTCGGCAGAAGCAGTGGTCAGTTTGGCGGTGATATTGCAGAAGTCAATGGTGCAGCTTATAGTTATGGCTGCATCTAACCTCAGCATGGCGGCAATGGTCAGCAGTATGGTTTTGTTTACAGAATTTAGTGTTGCCGCGAAGGTGGTCAGTATCGGTATAGCAATATGACCAAGGCCAAGTTGGTGTTCTAGCGGCAGTTTAATCATTCCATTTTCTTCTTTCTAAAATAATCCGCAACACTCCTTTTTTATTAACCCTTCGTATTTTATGAATTAATAATTCATTTTTTTTATCAAAATAATGTTAAATAAAAATTATTTATAGAATTAGTGTTGGGTTGAAACTATTTACCAAAATACTATTAGGTCAAATCATAGTCAATGAGAATCGTTATTCCATTTGGCGACTTACGTACGAGGAATACTGGAATAGTCGAAGTAACACAGCTGCACATAAGAATTAAGAAGTGGAGGAGACAATAGTTCGTGGGGCTCAGAATATAAAAACTGCCAAGCTATAATTTTTTCATTTTTATTTTAATTTTTATAAAATATATAACAAAATTCATAAATTTTTATGATCTTTCATATGTCATCAATATTGTATATGTAAAACTTAAAATACTTTTAAAGTTAATTTAATAACATGTCTTTTTCAACCTCTATATGGATTATTCCTTATTAAATAAAGAAATAGTTTCTGATATATGACTATAAAAATGTCACTTATTAACTTTAATTGACTATAATTATATTTAAATTTTATATTAAAGTCACTTTGAAAGTATAATCCTATTCAATTTAGTCACATTTTGGTGGACACTATTTATTCTAGTAATCTTTTAGTAAAATTCTTACATAAAAGAGAAATATTAAATAATTGAGAAAATTACCATTAATGTTAGTGAAACTAATGTATTTTCCTAGGACATGATTACTAATGTTTTTTACTAGAATGATATCATTCACCTATGCATTAATTAATATGACAGTGTTATCTAGAAATGCTTTATACTAATATAAATTGTCATAATTTTCTCTTCTTTGCACAAACTTCAGTCACACGATTTTTACTATTCTTATTTCTCACTTAATTCAAAAAGTGTAAAGTCCATTGGGACAAAGGTAGTATGTGTTTTAATCAACAAAAGTATTTAAAAAAAATTGAAGAGCCGAAATTAAACCGAAGAAATCATGAATTTATATTGATAATATTACCCGAAATAGGACTAATTACTGTCATGTTTTGGAAGTACCAGACTTCAAACATGACAGTATTTTCTAAACTTGACAGTAATTACTCCTATTTTGGGAATAAAAACATGACAGTCCTATTTTGGAATTTTCAAACTGTTCTAGTCCCATTTCGGAAACTTTCCCATTTATATTTTGAAAGATCAAATCGAATTGAACATTTTACATTGGTTTGACATTTGATTTTAGGTCAAAAGCGAAATGTTTGAACTGAACTCACCCCTATACTCTGGGTGAAAACCTCAAATTTGGGGTTTTCAATTTTCACCCATAAGGTTGCGGTTAGCTTTAATATAGTATTTTCAAAAGAGTAGTATTGACATCTTGATAAAGAAAATGTTATAAAAATGACATCATTTTGAAATCAATTTTCAGTCAATGGTATTCAATGGAAAAATAAGAATAATAATCATGGAATTTTCGAATTCCAAATAAATAAAATATAAGCCCATAGATATCAACATTAATTAGAAAAACATAGTTCAAAAAACATAAATAATTGGAAAATCACTTATTTATTAATGAATGATCAAAATAAAAGAATTGAGATAACTAAGGACACAATGAGATGAGACGTAGAACTGAAAGATTTCAGAAGAACATAACAATTCCGTAACCCCACAACTACATAGATTTTTCTATCAAAACATAGAAGCTCAGGCTACTAAACTAATAATAAAGACTAGAAAAAGTATTACAACTTCTCTACAATATAAAACAAACATTCGAATCGATTTCATTATCTTCCAACAACAAAGTAACATGAAATCTAGTTTCTTCAAGAATATGACAAACAACGAAGCCAAAGATGACAAAAAGAGAAGAAGAATATTGACAATTACCTACAACAGATATGGTTGGAGTCGATCGGGCCACCCGGCCCATGGACCGGCCTGGCCCGTTACTGTGCGGGACCGGGACCCACCCGGTTCTCAGGTCCGGGTCGGGCCTAGGCCCGAGGGGTAGGGCGGGTCCGGGCTCGGGTCTCAAATTTGGTGAACCGGCCCGGCCGGACCCGGGCTCGAGCCAAATTGAATTATTTTTATTTTATTTTTCATTTTTGGGGTTCCACCCGGGTTGGGCTTGATGGGTAGGATGGGTAGGATGGGTTTGGGGGGTTTGGGAGGGTGGGGGGTGGGGGTTAGGAAAGCAAAAAAAAAACCGGAGGCCCGGCCCGCCCCGGCCCGGACCCGGACCGGACCCGGGGGCTACCCGGGCCGGTCCCGGGTCCACCATTCCTGAACCCCGGCCCGCCCGGGCCTAGGCCCGACCCGGCCCGGACCCGAGTCCACCCCTAACAAGAAATGATCATGTTGTTGCCACTGCTCGAAATTCTCTAGAGAAATCGCATTTCAGCCAAATTGAGTTCTCTTCAGAGATGAGAGATATGGAGGAACGACGCCGCAACAAAATTGTTGGTGCTACCTATGATTGATTGAAGAGCGGGAACAATCGAGAAGGAGGGGGAGAGAGATGGAAGCATATGATTGATTAGAGTGAGAAACGGAAGAGAGGAGAGAGATGGAGCAGTAGACGACCCAAAACTAATATATTAATTAGGGCTACAATATTAAATTACTCCATATAACAAAGATAAGAGACTGACTAGGCTCCTTTTTCGTGAATATAAGACATGAGTATATATTTAGACACTTTTATAACATTTTATCAACAATTTCTTTAAATTTAATTAATATAAAAACAACCGATAAATATGAATTGACATAGAAAAAACATTTTTAATGAGATAATTTCTCAAACATTTTAGATAATGGGTGCGTTGGTAAACGACATTTCAGTCGAAAAATGGCGATTTGACTACTTTAGCGTTTTCAATAAGTGAAAAAGTTGTTTGATAAATAGTTGTTCGGCACCAGCGTTTTTGGACGGAAACGTTGAAATGAAAATGCTGCTAATAGGAGAGTTTTGGATTGGCGTTTTAAAAATGACGTTTTCTACTAATTTTATGGCCAAACATCTAAATTACCAAACATTTTCTGACAATCTGCCAATTTATTCGGCTAGTCAAATCCAATTTATTCGGCTAGTCAAATCCTTTGACCAAATCCGCTATTGACAACTCGCTAACATAATCCGTCATCCGCTAACAACTAACCAATGAATGCCAAACACGCCCTTTCATTTTATCAAAACAACTTTCTTTTTATTAAAGAAACCGAAACCAAATGGTACCAACAAGTATGAGAGTATGATTTGGGGAACTGTTTAGAGGTGAGATTTTTATTATTATTGTACTTAAACAAAATATCCGCATTTAATGGAAAACATAATTGGCGTTATTTATGAACTTGGCCCAAGTTAAAAATGTACTCCTATAAAAGACTTGAATTAAGTTTATTCACCCGACGGGTAGCTCAGTTGGTCGAGTGGTGGGAGATTTGGAACAATGGACCAAGGTTCGAATCTCCGCAGCGACCGAGTGGAGGTCACAGAACTTGAAATAAGGTTGGGCCTCTAGTGCGCACGGATGTATGAGTCTACTACCATTCTGCTGACTGAGTCACCGTGACTAACCTCCCCACCATCCTGTCGGATCGGGGTGGGGGCTTCTAGGGCGGGAGATTCCACCTTTGGAACAGTGAATTAAGTTTATTCAAGGAACCTTATCACTCCAGCTCCGGGCACCACTTGGATGAATCTTTAATTTAGACAAGGTCTGTGACATGGTTTCTAAGAAAGTACCGGTCATAGAATAGCATTTGACTTGAGGAGATGCGACTTGTTTTATTGAATAAATGAACTCAAAATCAGAGAGTGGGCCGCCAAGATAGACTTGAAAAATAAAGAGATTCAAATGCACTTAAGATCAGATATTGGCCTACCAAAATACTGACTGACAAGTGGTCGCGACCATAAATATACAGCTGAACCTATCATACTCCCTATTTTAGATTAGATTACATAAAGTAAACGCTTAATTATAAGTTCTAATCCATCAATTAATCCATCTGCATATAGGATGTTGCATCAAAGGCAAAAGAAGAAGAGAAAAATAAAAACACAACTCCATAATAACAATCGGACAAAAGGAGTAACATTTTACAAATGAAGAACCAAAAAAGACTAAACCTCAGAAAAGAAATATAATAAAGAGGGGGATTCACAAAAGTTTACAGGGGAATGACAACAAGAAAATGTACGTTGTTGAGCTTCATCAATCCCTGCTTACATTTTGAGCAAGATGCAGGACTGACTGACTGACTGATCGGAGGGGCGAGGTTAGCGGCCGATCTCTCTCCCAGTCCTATTGATTGATTAGTAAGAGGGCGGAGGAGGGCGGGGAGGAGGTGGCCAATGGGCTTCATGGGGGATGTGCAACAAGTTGGGTGGCAAGTTGTATAAAGAATCAACCAACCCGTGAGAATGTGGCGCTGATGATGACGACACCGTCTCAACTACTCCTAATGGCACGCCACCTTCATCCACCGCCTGCCGCAGCTCTTCATCCTCCAAAGGAAGCCTTTGGTAGGCGGCGTTCATGTAGGTGGCGGCAATCACCACCACCGGCCCAGAGGCCACCAGTGCACCGATCACGTTCCCACCCAAAACTTGCCCCTGCCCGCCCGCCAGGTAAACCGTAAGTCCGGTCGTCCTTAGGGGCGACGGGGATGGCAAAAAAGCCCCCGACAAGGACAGAATATCAAACCTCCCACGTAGGGTGACCGCTCCGTCAGGAGAGGTTGGTTGCCGGAGAGTGACGTCAGCCACCACGCCGGTGCCGCTCAGGACCGACACGCCGCGGTGGCAGCGTTGGGCGAAGCCCGAGATGCAGTCAACTATATCATTTCCGCTGCTAATCTCCAAGACATGGCTATGAAGGGAATTAGGGCTTTCCTTGGTGATCACAATTGGGGGTTTGGGTTTGTTCTTTGACCCAGGAGGCCGCCCCCTTGGGCGGCGACCGGAGCTGCTGGGTTCAGAAATCACAAGGGCCCCAGGATCAGTCGGGTTCATCATCTGCCCTTCATTCCCATCACTGCTGGTATCAGCCATGAAATCCTGCTCCCTTCTCTTCTCTTCTTCTTCTTCCTCCTCACCACTGTTTCTCATCAGATGCAATTCTGGATCTCCTCCACCTGACCCCCTCATCTCATTCATCCCCACCACATTTCCAGTCCACCACCTATTAGCCATATACAGCTGCTGATCGCTTCTTTTTCTTCACACCTGACCAAAATGTCCTTTTTTTATACTTCGATAAAGATTCTCTCCAGAAACAAGCAGCTTCTGAACTCTCCACAAGTAACGTTTCATCAAACTAAATTACACATTCACCCTACAAGCCTCGATCTCCAAGTTTTCTTGGAACTTCCCTAGAAAACCAATTCAACAAGCAGAGAACAAAAATTTCAACTCTAAACAGTTCCCCAAATCATACTCGATTAAACCCACAAGCTAAAGCAAACCCTATTGCCAGGATTTTCTCAGAAACCAGGGGGTGGTGGGGTGGGGTGGGGTGGGAAGTACAAATCTTTATATACGGGAAGCTTTTTATCATGAATAGGAAAGTAATCAAGACCCCATTGAAGGGACAAAAGTTGAATCAGAGATCTGAGGGCAAACCATTCATGAAACCTTTTCCAATTACAGAAATCCCAGCTTATGAAACTTCATGTCATCACAGTTCAAAAACAAAAACCTCAACTACCACCTGACCGTGAAAATGAGCTGTGTATATGTGAATAAAACTCTACTCTCGTAGATCTTCTGCGCAAGAGAGTAGTATGAAAACAGTAGGAAGAGATGGGTAAGTAATAGTAGCAGTACCTATATCAATCAGATCAGATTCAGTTGGTACGGGCTGTGGTTTTGTGGGTCAGGCTCGTTTTTATACCCATTTGAGGGTCTCCTTTCCTTTTTCTCTCTCGCTTTTTTTCGAGCAGGTTGTGTACGAGCACGACATTTAACTAGACATTGAACCATTGATGATGAGGTCCGGGACAAGCTAAGCTTGGGGTCATGTTCTCGTAATTCGTAAGCGGGTTTTTCGGTGTCAGAGTTTAGTCGTCTGCCGTTCGTTTTTTCTACGACTTATCGGACACATGTCTCTCGGTCTAAATCCTCACCATGCACGTATAATCACTTTGACTAAGATTATTGAATACGTGCTCTCTCGAATCCGTTGTACCCGCAATTTATACCGTGCGCCCGGTTACAAAACGACGTAGCATGCGGTCATTTCATGCAGTGACTTCATTTTATTATTTTTTATTTCTTTTATTGTTAAAAATTGTACTCCCTCCGTTCCTAAATAAATTTTCAACTTTCATTTTTCGTCTGTTCCAATTAAAACTTCTACTTTCCCTTTTTGGTAAAGAATTTGTGGTTCACAACATTTCTTACACATTTCTTTCCTCTGCACAACTCTCCACCACATAATACCCACTATCTTAAACTGTGTGCCCAACCCATTTGGAAGTTTTATTAGGAACGGAGGGAGTAATAAATTTTTTATATTTGATATCTGATTTTTATAAATTTTATATCAAATTTTTTTATTTTTCATGATCTATCAAATGAGACCAATATTGCTTATGTAATTTTAATAAATTATTTTGAAGTTACATTTGATAATATATCATGAGGTTACATCTTCTTCTGCGCGAGTTACATCTTATTGTATGCGAGTTACATCTTATTGTACGCGAGCTACATCTTAATGTATGTGAGTTACACCACGAAATAAACCTCTGCTATATCATTTTTATAGCCTTAATATTAAACATAAAACATATTCACTATTTAAAAAAAGTAATTAAGCTATTAGGATCAATTTTTTCATTTTTTCATTGAAATCAATGTTTATGACATATATATTATTCTCAAACACACACAAAAAAAATTGTTTAATTTTTCAACAAGTTACATTATGTATACATCTAAGTTATATTTGCCATCAACACGAGTTACATTTGTAATAACATGAGTTACATTAAAAAATCAACCCCTGTTATTGAAACAAAAAAAATATCTTTTTTAAATAATTAATTTCGTAAAGTTACATATTTTTACACTTAAAGTTACATATTTATACACGTGAGTTACATATTTATACACACGAGTTGCATTTGACCTGTCTGAACGCGAGTTACATATATTTTTACGTAAAGTTACATATTTTTACACGTAGAATTACATATTTATACACATGAGTTGCATTTGGCCTGACTGAACGTGAGTTACATATTTTAACACATAAAGTTACATTACACGCAAATGTTAATATGTTAAAATTACACAGGCAATATTGGTCTCATTTGAAAGCTCATGAAAAATAAAAAAAAATTGATATAAATTTTTTAAAAATCGGATCAAAAATAAAAAAATTTATAACAATTTTAAGAAAAGGAGAAATAAAAAATAACAAAGGGTGCATGATGCTCACCATGCACCGGTTCCACGGTATAAGCACTGGTTATACCTCTATCAACTTTCTTTTTTTTATTTATTCTAGAAAAAATTGAAAATAATAATCTCAAGTTTCCAACTATTGCCGGTCCGCTAACAATAATCCAAACTATTGATTATTTTTGTATAATCTCAACTATATGGACCGTCTGTTAATAATGGTCCATGACCGCATGATACCTGCTATAACAAGTGAATTTTTAATAGAAATTAAGCGTAAAAATTAAAATTTGAGATTATTTATAGGGATTACTTGTTATACGGAGTATCTCTTTAGAAAATATAGGAATATATTTATAGTCGGTCACGTTGGACCATTATTGGTGGAAGGTCCCTAAAGTTGGGATTATTCTGAAATAATCGATAGTTTAGATTATTATGAGCGGACCGCCAATAGTTGGGATTATTACAATCAATTTTTCCTTTATTCTATTAATTTTTCCAATTTCCATTTTAAATAAAGAATTATGAATCCCTTTAAATATGTTTTTAATCCCAGCAAATATAATATATTTTGTTTTGCATTCCTGAAAGATTATTTTTTTGTTTTTCATTCCTGAAATTTATATTGTTATTCTTTTTAGTTTGATGGAGTTTAATTCCAACTACGAGAGCTAATCTACGAGAGCAGAGTAATTTAGGCAGCGTAAGACAGTTATATTATTCAAATGGCGGATCCCTTTTAGGGTAAATATAGGAAGAATTTATCGTCCCGGATCTACAGTAGCCTAAGGAGATAAAACCGATACATTTAATACATTTAGTTATGATAGGGCTCTTGTAGCATCTCCGATTATTTCACAATCATTACTTCTTTAGGTTCGCATTTCTTCTTTTAGTTTTTTCCCGCTGCCAGATAGCTATGCACAATGGAATCCCGCCCAAGCTCGAGGTCTGCTGTCCAAGACTGGCCCGGTTGTGTGTTTCTCTCGCGGGTCGCAGTCTCTGTTAGGCCCTATGGCTATTATTAATTAATCCTGATTAATTGGCTTGGTTCGATGTCCCATGTCATGGGATTCATTTAATTTATTCTTGGATCATCGCTGTGATCCATGATATCATAATGAGCCCCCTACTCTCTAAAATAAACCAGATTGATTTTAGAAGAGGAAGTGTTATAACTGAAGCAAGAAAGATGATAAAACAGGGAAAATGGGCAGATGAAAAGAAGTGTTTATATGGATCTTGAGGATAAACAAATTAGAGAACTTTTCATGCATTGCTATTTAGGTGTGGTAGGTGGTGCTGCCGGTGGCTACATAAGTCAAGTCTGACGGCTACAGATGCAAGGCATATTCTAACAAATTTCCACTTTGACTTGAATCCTCTCGCAAAAAAAAAACAAATGTACCAGATGTGCCATAATAATGCCAGATGTACCAGAAAAAACTCTTCTGCCTCGGATTTTGCCCTAAGAGGGCAATCAACAACTCCGAACATTTAGCAAGTTCAAACAATGTTGAAACTTGCTATGTGGAACCGATTTGGTGAGCATATCAGCTGTATTATTAGCAATTACCACTTTGCTCACCTTGATTTTCTTCTCACGAGCTAGTGCTGAGGAGAATGAGTACATGTCTCGAGTTCCCTATGCTAGTGCAGTAGAAAGGTTGATGTATGTAATAGTCTGCACTATACTGATCTTGCACAATCTATCAGTGTTGCTAGTAGGTTTATGGGTGATCCAGGCAAGAAGCATTGGCAAGCTATGAAGAGATTTTTTCGGTACTTAAAAGGTACGTCTGGTGTTGGACTCATTTATGAAGGTGATACATAGTGTTTGGTGCCGGATTTTCAGACTCTGATTATGCTGAATATGTTGACAGTATAAGATCTATGTCTGGTTATGCTTTCACTCTGGGTGGTTCAATTGACAGTTGGAAAGCAACTCTGCAACCTACAGTGGCTTTGTCTACTACAGAAGCAGTCAAGCAAAGTACATGGCATTGACAGAAGCTGCAAAAGAAGGAATCTGGTTGAAAGCTTTGGTCAGTGATTTGGGTCTACATCATGATCAGGCTGCAGTGTATTGTGACAGGCTCAGTGCAATCTCTCTAGCCAATCTGTGGTTGTTGAACTTCCTGTTGTGGTTCACTCTATTCTTGAGTGACTCCCTGCTCCACCTATTTCTCAACACCACCACTTTCTGATACAACAGTAGGCTTCGTTGCAGAGTTAAACATAGAATTTTCATCAAAGGCTACATTTCTACTCAGTATAACCCTATCTTCAGATGGAGACCAGATTGTATAACCTTTAACCCCTTCCCCATCGCCTACGAATACTCCCTTTTTAGCTCGTGGCTCCAATTTACCCTCATTTACATGATAATAAACAGTACAACAAAAACTCTTAAATCGGAGTAATCAACAGACTTACCAGGCCATTTCTCAATAGGAGTTTTGAGATGAATGCATCTAGCGCTCTCCAGAAGTGTCTGATTCATACTTTCTACTACACCATTTTGGTATGGTGTATCCCCAACTGTATGATGCCTAGAAATCCCCTCTTTCTTGAAAAAATCATTAAACTTAGACGAGTAAAATTCCAAGCCATTATCAGTTCACAACCTCTTGATCTTCTTCCCCGTTTGATTTTTCACTAGCGCCTTCCACTGCCTGAAAATCTTAAAGGCTTCCCTTTTATGCTCTGTTGCCTCCTGAATAATATTTAGGAGGTGTTCATTTGTAATACCAAACCAAACCGAAATTCCGGTTTACCAAAATTTCGGTTTTGAACATCCCCGTACCGAATACCGAACCGAACTAAATTGGATTGGTTCGGTAAAAAAAATTCGGTTTGGTAATCCGTAAAACCGAAATACCAAATAGGTATTCAATGTTTATATATAAATATTTGAATATATTAGATTTAAATGTATTATATTAAATATAAATAATTAAATATATTATATATAAATATGTAATACATGCCGAAATATATATACATATACCAATATTAATATATTCCGGGCCACAATATATAAATATATTATATATTGAATATATATTATTTTATTTATTTTGTTATTCGGTACATACCGAAAACCATATTTTTTATACATACCGAACCGAATACGGATTTTTCAAAATTACACATATCGATTACCGAATCGAAATTTTGGTTCGGTATTTGGATGTACCAAAATTTCGGTATCGGATTGGTTCGGTCGGTTTACCGAATTGTGACACCCCTACTCCTGATGTGGGGGTGTTGTCCTAACGGATTACATTCCTAATATGCGTATGTAATTTGTTTTTTAAGTGGGCCTTGGTATTTCGTTCCTTGTATCTTTTTTGGGCTTTGGTGTACTGTGTTCTTTTTGTGGTATTTAGTAAAATGTATTTTAAGAAAGTATGCCTTCGTACGAGAGGTTTAGGCCTAATCCCTCTCTCGGTGCTGTATATTATTTCCTTTTTATTTTAATAAAATTCGTTAAATGTTCCCCTACATTCTATCGGGTTTTAAGAAAAATATGAAGCACAATGTTTGTAAATAATCTATTTATATGACTTCCAAATATAATTTTAAATTGAAATTTTGTATACATCATCTACATTTTGTGAAGAACATGTTAACATAAATTCATCAAAAAATTCAACTCAAAAAATATATGGTAAGCCGCACCTCACCAGATTAGTCCTCCAATTTTAATCTCCGGTAATACGTATGACTTGGTGAGTTTTCAAGCCCTAATCTAACCATTTCCCCGGCCCAAGCAGCGTCCCAACGCAGCGAACCATTTACAAACGGAGCCCAGCGCAGAAGTGCTAAACGCTCACAGGCCATTCTCACTGGAACGCTTGGCCACCTCCCTGGCAGTGCCCATTCTCAGTGGACCCGAGGCCTCCGATTGCGATTTTTCACAGTTTCTAGAATCCCAGATTCGCAGCCCCTTCGCCCCCTGACCTTCAATTCAGTGCTTCCTGGTATTCTGCTAATCTGATATTTAACTCTTAAAATGATTATTCCAGATCAGCTTAATGGTTGAATGGCTCAGAGAATCATAGTTGTTGATTGTTTTGGGTTGATTAGTGTGTGTGTGTGTTGATGATAAGTTAGATTTCTTGCTTAATTCATTCGAGTTGTGTCATAATGATTTTGTTGTTTTGTAGTTTCTAATTAAGTGATTAGTTGATTAATTCATGTTTGTTGATTTGTTGAACTTTAAGTGATTATTATTGATTTTTTGAATTTCTTCATGTAATTAAATTTGGAATTTGTGTTAATGTTATACTACTAATTAATTGATTTTAGTATTTGATTTTACAAAATTTCGAATTATTATTAAATTTATAAACTTAATTAATTTTAAGGTGTAATTAATTGGCTGAATCTGGATGGGAGAAAGAAAAAAGAGCAGAAGATTAGAGAAAGCGGCCTTAGTGAAAAGGTTCAGTGGAAAAAAATGTTTATTTGAAGAAGTCAGATTAAATCCTGAATGTTCTCATCAAGATGATGCATTACCGACTCTACAATCAATTTCTTCTTTGAATGAGAATGATAGACTGGGGGAAGAGATGAATGGTTTAGCTGTCGAAAATGAAACGGTTCAGAATGTTTTTTTTAATATTTTAAAACCGTGATTCTACAGTTCTACTATGTTTAATTTAACAGATTGAAGCCTTTTTATATTATAAAGATATTGAATTATTATTACCCATGTTAGTTCAGGCAAAAAAGAGTTTTACAATTTCTTTAGATTAAGCCCATTTTAAATTCTCCTCCCCTAGGCCTTCAAACAGACAGGACCGGCCCTGCACTCAAGCTTACAGCCCGTCTATCTCTGTCAACGGGGAAGTCCTCTACTGCGCACGCCTCCCATGGCTCTCCGTCTGCTGCAGCTTTCAGGCCCGGCGCCTGTAGCTGACCATCTGCTAGGCCTCAAACTATAAATCTTCGACTCAGTAGGTATTGTTCGACAACCCCAAAACTTCAAACTTCTTAGGCCTCTAACTTCTATTTAAATCTTCACTTAAAACTACCTATATCTTTTTTGTTCATCTGCTGTTTCACGTGCTTGCTGCGATGATGCCTAGCTGCTGCATTAGTTTTACATAGTTTAGTTTTTAATTCGTAATTTTTGACTGTAATTTAGTAATTGGTTTACATAGTACTTATTAAAAATTATTTTATGTTTGTCATGCCTTAATCTGAACTCTCTGAGCCCATCTTCATCACCATTAAGAATCATTTTGGTTACATTAAACATGCTTGGTACCTAAACAGAACCTGGGAAAACAGATTTTACTGTACAACAACATCCAAGCCTTAGTCCCAAAAGATATTGGGGTCGGCTAACATGAATCGATACATGATATCACAACCAAAAGGAAAAGAAGGAATAAAGATAAAAAAGATAAGCTATTATGAAAAGAGATTTTACTGTGAATTCAAAAAATTCAAATTTTGCTTATCATTATTATAATGAATGTGTAGAACTAATAAAATTTACCTTGATATTTATTGGCAATACAACATTGTAAAATGATGATGATTGGTTCAGGGTTATTCTCTTTGTATGTCAAGAACTGTTCTAGCATGCTCCCCACAGTGTACAGGAAATTTTCTTTCTGCTAGAAAATAATGAAGGTCAAGGTTTTTTACATGGTAAATTTGTATAAAGGTTACTAACTCGGTAACTCTCAGCAAGTCCAATCTCCATAAACTTTGATGAGTGTTTGTTTTTTATCACCGTTCTAGGACTTCTTTCCCACAAATTTAGAAATGATATCTGCCTATCTCGATTAATATTGTTGCTCTGAGTGACTCTCACATTATATTGTTGTTCCTGCAGGCCCTGATCCGCAACTTGTGTTTCTCTCGAGAGAGATTGTGGCCGTATGAACAGGTGAATTGTGGAGAGAAATGAAGGGGATGGGAAATGGGGATCTGTTCAAATCGACGACACTGATAAAAGTTGCGGCCTTGACATTCTTAGCAGTCACATTCTTCTACTTCGGCAAGCACTGGTCTGGCGGCCAGCAACAACCGCTCGTTTTCTTTAATTCCCGCCAAGATACTCTTCCTTCCACTGCTTCTAATGCAGGTGCAACCGTTTCGCTCTCCCGTAATGTCAACAAAACATTTGATTTGTCGTCTGTCCTAAACGACACAGTTTCAAGAAGCACTCAGCAACCCAAAGAAGAAGAGCAACAGGAACAGAAGCCGGATGCATCTCCGCCTCCTCCACTTCCACTACCTCCACCACCTCCTTCGTTTCAGAGAATGGGAGTGGTGGACGAGAACGGAGTCATGATGGAAAATTTTGAGGTGGGACTGTTTGATGCTGATGTAGTAGATAATTGGGCTCAAGGGAATGAGACGGATGAAGAGGAAGCAGAGGAAGGTAGGAGTATTAGGGTTAGTAAGTTCGTATTGTGTTCGAATAGCTTCAGGGAATACATACCTTGCTTAGACAATGTTGAGGCTATTAAGAAATTAAAATCAACTGAGAAAGGGGAAAAGTTTGAACGCCATTGTCCTGACAAAGACAAGGCGTTGAATTGCTTGGTTCCTGCCCCTAGAGGTTACCGAACACCAATTTCATGGCCTAGAAGTCGTGATGAGGTATAACATTTTTGCCTAATCATAGCATTTTTCTTGTAGCATACTAAGAAAATGATATTTACTGTGTTCTTGAGAAGATACATTATTGAAGAAACCAATTCTTCAAGAATTACTTTTGATGATACATTTGTACTTGTGTGCTACAATGCAGGTTTGGTTCAGCAATGTTCCACATGCTCGCTTAGTTGAAGATAAAGGAGGCCAAAATTGGATAACAATAGACAAGGATAAGTTCAAGTTTCCTGGAGGTGGCACTCAATTCATTCACGGGGCAGATCAGTACTTAAATCAGATTGAGGAGGTGATTTTTTCCTCTTCATTTTCTTTTTGTAGTTTCAGAAACATAATGATCTATCCATCTCAAAATAAAAATAAAAATAAAAAACCTTGCTTTAAACTTCTTGTCCAAAAAGAGTCCTATTTTATCAAATGTAGCTAATGTTTCATGTAAGAACTTGAAAGAGTCACAAGCGAGTTACATATCATAAGAACTTGAAATGACAGAAATTTTTGAAAATTTGCGTACAATTAATATTTATGATCCTTGTGCCTTACCAAAATAAAAAAAACACTACTTCATATAAGAAGGATTACAACTCTTGCAAACCATTAATCATAATTATATTTTGAATGTTTTTGTTGGTTTCTACAAATTTAACTTGTTCAGGAACCTTTTTTTTAATACATTAAAAGTAATGGAATTCGGCTTCTTTTGTTTAAATATGACTATTTTTAAATTTAAGCGTCCAAAGCAGAATCTTTATTGAAATGGAGGAAGCTGTATCTTGACCGTCCTTTTTTTGGGGTGGGGTGCAGAATTGAGGTAGTATTCAAGATTATTAACATTTTATATATGATCTGTTTGCTAGATGGTGCCTGAAATTGCATTTGGCCGCCATACACGTGTCGCTTTGGATATTGGCTGTGGTGTTGCAAGCTTTGGTGCATATCTTTTATCACGCAATGTTCTCACCCTCTCAATCGCTCCAAAAGATGTCCATGAAAATCAGATTCAGTTTGCACTTGAGCGGGGGGTACCTGCCATGGTGGCTGCTTTTGCAACAAGGCGTCTATTATATCCCAGTCAGGCATTTGAGTTAATTCATTGTTCAAGGTGCAGGATTAATTGGACTCGCGATGGTAGGTTTCTATGTTACACCTTTCTTCATCTAATCTTAGGTAGTTCCCGAGTTATATAATTATATACTACGTATAATACAGAGAACAGTTATGAGAAGCAATATATGGTAGTGTATATAATATTTATAATTTGATATGCTCAAATCCTCAAATGAGAAAATTAATATGGTAGTGCATATAATACTTATTAATACACTCTGTAACACAAGATGCTCAAGTCCTCAAATGAGAATTTGTTTACCGTCTTGTCCTGTTCTTTTTTACTGTTATACTAGTCAATAGATTGGATACAATTATTATTGTAACTAATCGTTCATGTGCTGTGTTTTTTATGAAGATGGTATTTTGTTACTTGAGGTCAACCGGATGCTTCGTGCAGGAGGCTATTTTGTTTGGGCTGCGCAGCCGGTTTACAAACATGAACCAAACTTAGAAGAGCAATGGGAAGGTAAACTGCTTTGTTTATCTGGTCTTCTCATTTTGGCTTCCTTTGAATTTTCGCTGCTTCCATGCTCTTTCTTAGATAACCTGCTTCGTTCTATATTTTATAGCTGTGTGAAAATATCAATATTATTAATGAACAACAATAAAAAAGTGAATTTTGACATTGATATTTTTTGGGTGTGCCCAGAGATGGTTAATCTCACAAACAATCTTTGCTGGAGACTTGTAAAGAAGGAGGGTTATATTGCAATATGGCAGAAGCCCTTAAACAACAGCTGCTATTTAAACCGAGTGCAAGGGACCCATCCACCATTATGTGAACCCGATGATGATCCAGACAATGTCTGGTATGCAAACACGCGTCCGTCTACTACCAATTTCATAATGCTTACTCAACATTCTGTTTTTGCATTATCATTAAGTAGTATGCATATACGTCTAGGTATGCTGATATGAAAGCTTGCATAACACATCTGCCAGAGAATGGATATGGTGCAAATGTCACGAATTGGCCAGCACGTCTTAAAGATCCCCCAGACAGGCTGCAAAGCATAAAATTTGATGCTTATATATCAAGAAAAGAGCTTTTCAGGGCAGAACTGAAATACTGGGTTGAAATAATTGAGGGCTATGTCCGTGCAATGCATTGGAAGAAATTCAAACTTAGGAATGTGTTAGACATGAGAGCTGGTTTTGGTGGGTGGGTAATTTATTGATTTTCTTCCCCCATTCTTTAATCGTTCCCTATTTTATTCTGCTGAGACTTATTGTGCTTTCAACAGATTTGCTGCTGCATTGATTGATTCCAACTTTGATTGTTGGGTTCTGAATGTGGTTCCAGTGAGTGGGCCAAACACTTTACCCGTTATATATGACCGTGGACTTATAGGCGTTTTGCATGATTGGTAAGCGGAGGCCAGACCTCTTATTTTGAGTAGATGATAGATGCCTTTAGTGCTCTACAACATTTATAACAAGTTTGTAGTGTCTTTCAGGTGTGAACCATTTGATACATACCCAAGAACATACGATTTCTTGCATGCTAATGGGCTCTTTTCCATTGAGCGAAAAAGGTATTTTTACTTTGTCACAGGAAGAAAAGTTATTCGTGGAAATTTTTTCTTCGAAATAACTGTTTTTCTTCAACATACATTTTCCAAAAGAAAATGAAGTTTTATCAATCAAACAGTTCCTGCTGTTCCAAACAAGACAAAAGAGATGCCACTTTGCAGTGTTTCACATATACTTAGTATTATGGAATTGTTAAAAGATATGGATAAAAGAGTGTGTAGCATAAATTATCCCTCATTCAATGTAGCATTTGCAGGTCAAGAATTCAGGAAGTTATGCCATTTTAGTTAAGTATTCAAGCATAAAGTAAAATAAAGTAGTGAACGCTATCTTGAAATATACAGTAGTAACCCAAGTAGCATGGAACAAGAAGCGGGAAACACCGGAATCGCCATTTACAAAAATACAGGAAACGAAACGTGGGGGAAACGTGTAAATAAAAAAATATAGGGATTATTTTATAAATAAATAGATATATATACATATATATCTATATGTGTGTGTGTCAGTGTATGTGTGTGCATACAGAGAGTACATTATAGAGACATTTAACCCATAGGAATATCAACTTACACCTTAGATATTAAAGTAGCAAATCCAGAACTCCCTTATTACTTGCTCCGTATACATTTAAAAATTTAAAATAATTAATACGGAGTAATTAATTAGGGAGCATTTCCATCATTTGCAATGGAGCCAAAGACTCACTATTTTTTAGCTTGGGAATATGATGGAATAAAAAAAATGTCTCACTTAACTGGCTGCATTTCTTTGTCATGAAGCTAGTCAGTTCATGCAATTTTACTACGGATCATCCGGAAATAGTCTCTATGTGCTTTAATACAGGGGTAAGATTGCGTACATCTAACCCCCTGAAGGGGGAGCCTTTGTGGCACTGGGGTAATGATGATAATGAATTAATTAGGAGAGAGCCGGACATCATCACTAAACTCACCTAGATAAGTCTCCACTCTCCAGCAGTACTCACACTGTCGTACGGTTTATTTGCAACCCCAAAGCCAACCCTCCGACTCAGGAGATCTCTGCTTTCGAGAAACCAAACAAGACGCAAAGTACTCAGAGATGGCCAGCTTGAAATGGCAGCGAATAATACAGTTTCCGCTGAAGACGATGTGCGCAGATGCTAAGAAAATGTTCACTGAAGGCGGCTGGATGAAGACCACACATACATTTTTGGAATCCTAAATTTTAAATTCTATAGATTTTATTTTTGGAAATGCATTTCCAAACTTTCAAAAATTCAGAAACGGGCTCGACACGCTTTTTGGGCGTTTGGAAACTGCACTATGTTTCATATATGGGGAAACGCAGGCCCCTGCATGTTTCCGTTTGTTCTAGGTAGCAACTAAATTAGGTGAAATGAAAATTGAAAAAAGTAACATACATTTTGTAAGAAAGTAAAAATATGATGGATCAAGTGCATCCAGATTTCCCTGAATCTGATGCCATCTTGTTTTGTGTTCTCATTATTATCAGATGCAACATATCAACAATCATGCTAGAGATGGATCGAATATTGAGGCCTGGTGGGCGAGCATATATCCGCGACTCTGTGGCAGTTATGGATGAACTTGAGGAGGTTGGCAAAGCAATGGGCTGGCATGTTACATTACGTGACACATCAGAAGGCCCTCATGCAAACTACAGGATCTTGACATGTGAAAAACGCCTCCTGCGATCCTGAAGTAGATTGCAGTAAAGCATAATGGTTATTAGTTATTAGTCATTGGGACAATTACTGTATTGAAGAAGTATAAAGAAACTAACCATCCAACCCCTATTACCAATTTCTTTCTCATTGATTACTAGGTCGTCAACTGTGGTTTTCATGTTCATGTGCTGCATTTGCATTGCCTGCCTGCATCAACATTCCATCCTTGTAATCGTTTTACATTGATTTTTTAGTGGAACGTGTAAAGAATCTAAAAGTTATGTCTTGAATTCTTTTCTGTATGTAGTTATCTAAGCCAAAAAATGGCCAAAATTTAGGATAAATTCATTCCATAAAGGTTAGAAAAATCATGGGCAGACATCAGTGTTTACATGAATAAATGTTTTTCGGTAATACTCCAATGTTTATGTAAAGATTTCGTCATACTGTCATAGATTGAAGTAATAATCATTTAGATTCTCACTACATTGGGTTAGGCCGTTAGGGGTGGAGTTGGCCGGGCCGGGTGGGCTTTGGGTCAAAATTTATCATGCTCCGTTTGTACCTGTATTGGAACTGGTCTGGTCCCAGGTCGTGTTGGGTATTTGTCAATTTTTTTGGAATAATTCTACAAGTGCTAGAAGGAAAAAAAACAATTGTATATTTATTTGAAATATGAAGTACAATTAAAATTAAGAATAACTTAAAGCATTAAATACATTTGGTAAAAAACAGTTGGAATCTTCGTCAGCGTCGGTTGTTATTTCCTCCATCAAATGGTGATCGGGGGTGATGCAAACTTTTTGAGTGTTATGTCGGGCCTTCAACCAATTGTGGAAGCAAATGAGCGTTTCAATAGATTGTGCGCTCAATCTTGTTCTATAATCCGTTAGGACGTTGTTGGTTGTGCTAAATTCTTGTTCCACGGCTATTGTAGACACCAACATTGATAGCACTTGCTTCGCCATCTTCGGTAAAATCAGGAACATTCCTTCTTTGTCCTTTCATGACATATAACGTCAAAGTTATTCCCTTCTTCATACTCAATAGGAAGCCTTAGGTATAAAGAAACCTCTTTAATTGAACTTTATGCAACAGAGGAAGTTGATTTATTTATTTTCATAAGATTATCAAATGTAGTTTTGGAAAATGCTTTTCGTTTAGATGAAGTAGTTGGTTTTGGGGGATGGGGTGCGTTACCATAATATGCATGAAACTCATTAAATAGTTGATGAAATAAGTTACTAACCTCGTTGTATTGCTCTTTAGGATCTATGAGCTTCTTCATACATAAGTATAGGGGTGGCCGGGTGGGATCGGTCCGGTCTGAGTCGGGTTTTTGCTAAACCCGGAAATTACCCGGAAGGTCTCGGGTTATGAAAATTAAGGACCGGAACAAAGCCCATTGTATTCGATCCGAGTCGGGTTTTTTATAGACCGGGTTCGGTCCGGGTTCGGCTTGGGCCAGTTAAAGCTAGGGATGGACTCGGGACCGGCCCGGGACCGGTACTGTTCCGGCCCGGCCCGACCCGGTGGCCCGGTCAGTGACCGGTCCGGGTAGGCCCGGCCCGTGGGTTTTCCGGTCCGGGCTCGGGTCACCCAAAATAAGGCCCGACCCGGCCGGGCTCGGGCCCGCTTCGGGCCAAAAACTATTTTTTTTTCATTTTTTTTTTTAAATTTTCGGTTTGGGCTGGGTATTTTGGGCCATTTGGGGTGGTTTGGGGGGTTGGGGGTGAGAGGGGGGTTAATTAGGAAGAGGAAAACAAAAAAAAAATATAATTGGCCCGGCCCGGCCCGGCCCGGCCCGGACCCGGACCGGACCCGGTGGTTACCCGGGCCGGTCCCGGGTCCACCATTTCTGACCCGCCGGCCCGCCCGGGCCTAGGCCCGACCCGGACCCATCCCGGACCCGAGTCCATCCCTAGTTAAAGCCTGAATGTGAAATCATATCATTGTCTTTTTATATTTTAAAACCTATTTTTAAATAAAACTAATAACACAAGCCGCAAATAATAACACATATAGTAGTCTCCAAAATCACCAACAATTTAAATCCAAAGAAGATAATTATCTTAATATTTTGTTTAAGATGCATATAAATAAATAATACAGGTTTTCTAAAAAAAATTACGGAATAAAACTTATGGATAAAAAAGTGACTAAATTGACTACTACGTATAATAAATATATTTCCATGGTCATTATGGTAAACAAATTGAACATATTTTTAGTCACTAAAAGTTACTAGGTCATATTTTCATCCACCATGATTATAATCATATATTAGGAATTATTTGTATATTATATTTGTATAATATATTGATTTTTTTATCAAAGCTAATTATTTCGGGTTTTTATCGGTCCGGGCCGGGTTATAGATTTTAGGGCCCGCTTATGAGCCCGAATTTTTGGGTTCGGTCCGGTTTTTTTATTCGGACCGGTTAAATAGAAAAAACCCGGACCGGGAATATCATTCGGGCCGGGCTAGGGTCGGTTTCCGGGTTCCGATTCGGTTTTTCCCACCCCTACATAAGTAATGGACCGAAAAAGAAAGTATAATAGTACTCTATACAATTTTGATAAACAGTAAGTTTGAAACGAGGATCAAGAACAAATGCAATATCATATATTGGCGGAATATATGTATAATATTTTAAAAACTTTTCTTTCATAAAATCACAAAAATAATGAACGTAAAGGGCAGTTTCAAATTCAGCAAAAGCACTAGTGAGATTAACAGGTTCAACAAAAAATTGATTTGCCGTAGGTTTATAAACATGACTAAAAGTTAGAGTTGCGGTATTAAAAAAACCAAAACTTCGCAAATATTTTCCACAGTGTCGATCCCAACCGGATTTATAATATAGTTTGCAACTTCTTTTAAAAATGCAAGAAAATGGATTTTATATCTAAGAAGTACAGTAATTAAATTATAAGTACTATTCCCGTGAATAGACAAATATTTAGGAAATGCACAATAATTAAAACTTCTAGCCCTCAAATATTGACGTCATTGCTTTTTAAGTTAAATTATTACCTCAAATAAGTCTAATATCCCTTTCACGTTCTCCATAACATCTCCTAACGTGGTCAAACCGTCTTTTACACATAAATTGAGAATATGACACGGGCAACACTGATGAAAAAACCTATCCATAAAAGTAGAAAATCAGACAATTCACGCAATCTAGGTACAACAACAGTATTATTGCTAGCATTATCAAAACCAATAGTAAACACTTTATCAATCAAATTATATTCAGTTAAAACACGTTCAATCAGAATATAAATATTATCACCAGTGTATCGGTAATAAATTCACGAAAAGTGATAACACGTTTATGTATTTTCCAATCATCATAAATATAATGTGTAGTCACATACTCACACTCAAATAATACAAATGATAGAAGTATCCTCACATATATCACTACAAATACTAATACATCCATCAAAGTTCGTGAAAAACATTTTTAATCTATCCTTTTCCAAAACATATTGCCTTGTAACTTCTTTTTAACGGTTATGCGACTGTAGTTTCTAAATTGAGGATTTAAAGAACCTTGAGCATAATCTTTTAAAGCAAGACTTTTTCATGAAAAATAAAAGACAAATTGTCTTCACAAATTAGTTCAAACAAAGCAATTAAAGGTTTTGCATCATCATAAACGAAATTACCATAGGGTTGATTATTTGCAAATCTTGATATTTGTGTCTGTGTCCCCTTGCCTATGATTTTCACCCACTCCACGGGTGATGACCCTTCAAATGCCTATGACCGTTGCCATATTCTTGTGAAATCCCCAAGCTAATATCTTTGTTACAATCTTTACAAGTGCATACCACTTGCCGTCTTCATGCTTCTTCCACTTCTTATAATTAAATTTCATAAGAAGAGATTCACTTTATTTACCGAGTTGGGATGAACCGGCGCCTTGTTCCTCCTCCTCCTCCTCCTCCTCATTGGGGATTTGCTCATCGGCTTGTTCCTCCTCATCCTCATCCTCGAGCTCTTGATCAATCTCGGGAATGTCTTCTTGTTGGTAAAACCGCTCATCCCCTTGGGCCAATAGTTGAGCTAGTTGCTCCTCCGACATCCCATCTCTCCGATCGTAAGTCGTCTTAAAATCATCTCGGCTTTGAGAAGAAGACCGACATGTCATTTACCTTTGCCTCGCGAAGTAGGATGGTTCTTCGCAATCTCCTTATTTCTATTGCGTTGGAGGTTACATAAATCTACAAAATGTCTACCCCTCCATCTCAAAATGTAAAAAAAAAAATTGTATCAAATATTTAAATGTGAGTACAATTTAAATGCAACTAATATAAAAATGTATGTAAAATGTGAGTTTAATATTACATTGTGAGTTCAAATTTATACTTCCTCCGTTCTTAAATAAATGCAACGGTCAACATTTGACACTTGCCGAGACACAACTTTGACCATTAGTATAAATGATTTTGTATTAGTAAAAAAATTAAAAAAAATTAGATTATGAAAATTTACAATGAGACAAGTTTAACAATTTTTTTTTCATAAAATAATATTATTACATTAATAAATAAAACGTAGTCAAAGTAGAACATGTGAATAGTGTAAAAGTCAAAGTGTTGCATTTATTTAAGAACGGAGGTAGTATGTTACTAATATAAAATTGTAACTAAAATGTGACTTTAAAATTAAAATGTGATTTTCATATGAAATTATAACTAAACTGTAACTTTAATATTAAAAATGTGACAAGTATACAACTCTAACAAATATTTAATTGTGAGTACAAATAAAATGAAATTAATATTTATATGTAACTAAAATCTGAGTTTAATATTAAATTGTGATTTTAATAATAAAATGCAACTAATATTTTAATGCAAGTACAATGTGACTTAATTATTAAAATGTGACAAGTATATTAAATGCAATTATAATGCAACTACTTTAATCTAACAACTTTAATATGATTAATATTAATATCAAACAAATATGGTTAATTAATATGATAATGTGACAAGTATAGTAAATTTAACTAAATTGCCACTACTTTAGTAGTTGAATCTAACAAATTTTATATGGTTAATATTAATATCTAACAAATATGGTTAATAAATATGATAATGTGAAACGTATAGTTAAATAAACTAAATTGCAACTACTTTAATAGTTTAATCTAACAACTTTTATATTGTTAATATTAATATCTAACAAATATGGTTAATTAATATGATAGTGTGACAAGTATAGTAGAATTAACTAAAATGTAACTACTTTAATCTAACAACTTTAATATGGTTAATATTAATATCTAACAAATTTGGTTAATTGATATGATAATGTAACAAGTATAGTAAATGCAATTTAAATGCAACTACTATTAACCATTTCAAATGTAACTAAAATGATAATAATATAATTTGAGAATGTAACAAATAATATAAAATGAGAATGTAACAAATATTAAAGTTGACAAAATGAAAATGAAAGAAAATGAAACTGTAACTAGTATTAATAGGATAAATTTCACTAATATTAATGAAAATGTAACTAATAGGATAATAATTAATGGGAGGGGGTAACTAATAGGTACAAACTATAAATTATACTTTAATTAACGAATATGTAATGTAATGTTAATAGTATATAATATATAAGTATACTACTATAAGATGATTAGTACACTTATATTTATTTCTTTAGTATATATAGTTAATATATAAGTAGATATAATATATGTAAATATAAGTAGATAATAAGTATATATTAAGTATAAAAGTGGATATAATATACGGAGTATGTAAATATAAGTAGACAATAAGTATATAAGTAGATATAATAGTTGTATAACTAATTTAAATAGATATAATATATATTAATAGGTGTAGAGAAAATTGGAGAAGATGAAGATGATTAGAGAGTATTAGAGAGTAGGAAGAATAGGTGTAGAAAAATGTTTAGAAAATATATGTATTTATAGTTTTTTTATCCCCCAAACCCCTCAACCTGCCGCCCCCCAACGGCTCTATAGCCGTTGGCAACGGTAGCAACCAGCCCAAAAGCCCCAAAAGATTTAAAGCCAGTTTTTTTTTTGAGTTGTTGACCGTCAGGCCCGGATCAGGCCCGGCCGGGCCGGTCCACTAAAACAAGAGCCCAATGCTCGCCTGCTTCTTTCACTGGGCCGGGTACCGGTCCCGGCCAACCGGGTCAGGCCTGGCCTAAACAATGACAGGCCAGACTGGGCAGCGAGTTGGGTAGGCCTGTCCCAGTCCATCCCTACATTGGGTAAGCCTAAGACTTGTTTCTAATAGAACAGCACACGCATAAAGGGGAAAAAGAAACATCCAGTCCACTAGGGGAGAGTATCAAGTATGGACTCGAGCAGTGTTTGCAAAAGTTTAAAAAATACTCAATAATTAACTGCTTTGGCTCATGTTTTTACTTAGACTGTAATTTGCTGATCTGGTATGGTCTGGTCTGGTCTGTATTGGTCTGGTCTATTTTGGTCTGATCTGGTCTGGTCTGATCTGGAATTTTATTTTTCATATTTTTTGCATAAAGATTTTATTTTATATATATATATATATATTATAATCCATAAATAATTTTATTTTATTCATTTATAATTACAAATAATAATAACAATAACAACAACAACAACAACAACAACAATAATAATAATAATAAAACCAACAACAACAACAACAACAACAATAAGATTGTTTTTACTTGGACTGTAATTCGTCCCAGACCAGACCAGACCAAAACAGACCAGACCAGAACAGATCAGACCAGACCAGCAAATTATAGTTCAAGTAAAAACATCCTAATAATAATAATAATAATAAGGGGTGTGCACTATCCGGTTTAAACCGGAAAACCGAACCGGACCGGACCGGAAAAACCGGAACCGGATCGAACCGGAATGATATCCGGTTCGGTTCGGTACGGTTCGGTCCGATTTGAACTGGTGCACACCCCTAATAATAATAATAATAATAATAATAATAATAATAATAATGATGATGATGATAATAATAATAATAATAATAATAATAATAATAATAATAATAATACTCCGTAATAATAATAATAATAATAATAATAATAATAATAATAATAATAATAATAATAATAATAATAATAATTAGGGGTGTGCACTATCCATTTTAAACCGGAAAACCAGACCAGACCGGACCGGAGAAACCGGAACCGGATCGAACCGGAATGATATCCGGACCGATTCGGTACGATCCGGTCCGGTTTTGAACCGGTGCACACCTATAATAATAATAATAATAATAATAATAATAATAATAATAATAATAATAATAATAATAATAATAATAATAATAATAATAATAATAATAATAATAATAATAAAATAAGGTCTGGTCTGATCTGGTCTGGTCTGGTCTGGTCTATTTTAGTCTGGTCTGGTATGGGAAAAATTACAGTCCAAGTAAAAACAACCTAAGTCAGCTAAAAGTAGTATGTTTTAATAAGAAAATTTTTTGCTTAATTTAAGCTAAAAGTTTCAAGTTGGGATACACATGTTTTTATCTACGTTTTTTTGTACATAAACCCAACTTTTAGGATAATTTTATTCGTAAAGATATTAATGAATCAAAAAGTACCCTTCATTCCAAGCATTATTTGAGCTGTCGCCGGTTTGCAAGAATCCTCTTTGTACAAGGACCGCCTCTGATGTGCGCCACTGTCACTCTATTATGTTCTGAATTTTAAATTGGAGTGTATTTTAAATGTGATTCAATTTAAATGTGAAGAATGAAGATGATTTTTCTATTATATATAACCCCCAAGTAAAACAAATAAAAATGTATAGATAGGAACTCCATGTCTCCTCGAAGTAAAAATGTAGTCAATTAATAAAAATGAAAAATATAATATATGATCAAACACATACATGGGTGGTTACCATACTTAACTAATTCCTTATTGATAGTGCCGTTACCACTCATGGAGCATTAGTGCATGACATTAAGATGTTAGATTAGAAATAAAAATAGTGGAGTCATATATTAGGAAAGATATACGTAGTATTGTTTTAGTAATATTAATAATTTTATGAAAATCGCAAAGTTTGTTAGTATGACATAACAACATATTTCATTGAGCATCAAACCTCATCTATTGAAATGATAGAGCATATAACCTCATCTATTAGAATGAAAATCGCAATTTCTGTTAAATGAGCATTAATGAACTTTTAATGTGCATTGGATCTATTATGATTTATGAGCATTACAACACTTTCGATGAACATCATACTTATTAGGAACCTACCAATATATAATAAAATTATAAATATATTTATATAAATTAATAGTATGATTCCTAGATCAAAATAAGTACTTCAAAAATATGAATTAGTCTTTAAATATGGTAATAATGAGCAAAAGCAAAGAATAGTTAATATTATAATTACTATTAATAAACGATTGTAGTATGGAGTATGAAATACGTAGGATAAGTAAGATAAAAGAACGGATTTGGTCATGAAGGCAAGTTGGCGAGATGGTTGGAAGGCTGTATATTGAGAAGCTGTTCTCTTCGTATTAATCTTATTACTTATTCCTTATTCTTATTTTATTCAGATCAGATCAGATCAGATCAGAAAGATTCAGATCAGATCAGATCAGAAAGATTCAGATCAGATCAGATCAGAAGCATTCAGATCAAATCAGAAGCATTCAGATCAGATCAGAAGCATTCAGATCAGATCAGAAGCATTCAGATCAGATCAGAAGCATTCAGATCAGATCAGATTAGTTCAGAAATTATTATTACTGTTATTATTACTATTATATAATATTATATATTACTGTTATGTTTTACGGAGTAATTTTTAGTATTGATTTTTTAATAAATGCTAAAATTGAGTACTCTGTACCAATCCATCTAATCTAAATATATAATACTGTCACCATTTGATCGAGAAGAATGAATTGAAGTACAAACATTTATTCAATATCAACTTGCGATTATGGTATCAACTTTCGCACTGCACAACTTTATCCGTCTTTACGAGTTGGATATTCCAATTTCAAGTGCAATCAAATATTTTTATTATTATTAAAAAGGTTATTAATATCACTACTTATTATTATTATTATTATTATTATTATTATTATTATTATTATTACTACTACTACTACTACTATTGTTATTATTATAATTATTATTATTGTTACGGACTATTATTTTTATTATACTTATTAAATAATAATAATAGTTATTATTACTATTATAATTAATATTGATGTTATTATTATTATTGTTATTGTTATTGTTATTATTCTTATTATTATATACCAATTTAGAAAGTTAAGATCAGATCAGAAGGATTCAGATCAGATCAGAAACATTCAGATCAGATTAGAAACATTCAGATCAGATCAGAAACATTCAGATCAGACCAGACAGATTCAGATCAGAAACATTCAGATCAGATCAGACAGATTCAGATCAGATCAGAAAGATTCAGATCAGATCATATCAGATCAGAAAAATTCAGATCAGATCAGATCAGAACTTAAAAAATTCAGATCAGAAACATTCAGGTCTAGGGATTGAATCTCCCATTGATGATTCTCTTGATAAAATTACCCTATCTACATTTATAAATAAAAACTAAAAAGCATGACATTTTTGGATTCAATCACAAGTAATATATTGTCATCTAGATAATTGTTCAAAAAAAAATCATTTGGATAATGTTAGTGTAAAAAACATAAACAAACAACATTTTCAAATCGGAAAACATGACATACATTGCCATTTTGAAGGGTATTGAGATAAAATGTACGAAGTAGTTAATCTCTAATCAATGTAAAAAACGTAAAAAGATAAACTCAATATTATAAAAAATTTGACCGAAATCAATAAAAAAATTAAAAATGAAGAACATAGAATCAAATTTGTAAAAAAATGAATGATATAGAAGTATAGAACAGAGGAGGAAGCAACAAGTTGCAGACCCGTCATTGTTTGAAAAATCACAGCAAGAATGATGCAGAGAAGGAGACGCAACATAAATGGTTTAGCGTCAGAGCAGATTATGTGAAATCATATTTAGAGAATGAATTATGAAACTCATATTTCAAAACTTCCTCTTTGTTTTAGTACAATTTCTTTTATTTATTCTGTATATTTTAGATTTTTCATTTTTATAAAATTGAAAGTTACAGACTAACACATTTCTCTGAAAGCTTCCAGATCTCTCCAAGCAAACAGATATAAAGAACACTTCCAAGTTCCAGTGCAAACACAATATCTATGTACAAACCCAAAGCCACAGACGCACACCACACTAAAAGCCAGAGATCCGATCTGCATTTTGTCTATTAAATTGTGGGTTCTGAACACATGGAGCCTTGGCAGGTCTTGGATTTACACTGGTTGCTTGTCCTTCAAATCGGCCTACTAAGGATGGCTGAATAACTGGCTGAACACGGCCCTGGGTAGCACCATAAACCTGCCCATATGCACACATTAGATTGCCTAGCTGCCCATTCTGCCACCGATATTCGAACTGAGGCTGCAAGCTTATACTATAGTTGCTATGGCTTCCGGTATGGGATGCACCAAGAAAACTTGACACTTGCGGGCCCACAAAAGAAGAAACGAGCAAGCTTGGATCTTGATTGGGAGACAAAAGCAGATTGTAGGTTTCCTGGAAAGTCTCTGTTATCCTTCTGAGTTGTTTGCTGTTTACACTCCTTGCTGCATTCACTGGCTGTTCAAAAGGGTCTTCAATCTGTTAACCAGAATTTCAACTGATTCAGAAGCATATTGGGCCACTTGAAGATCTACACCTAGGCTCTATTTGTAAAAGATGGATATGGTGAGAGGCGATTACAATTAGCGGATAGTTATTAGGTAACCATCTCATGTTGACTTTAATGTCCTCCCACCGCCCAGTGTATGGATTAATCCCTTGCTTAGTGGCCCTTGAGCTTAAGTCGCAGAACTGTAGCATCAATAAAGGTTACCATTGTGGTGACGGTCAAAAACACAAAACTTTCTTAACGTGATAAAGAAGTCATCATATACCTTGGCAAGGAATGAGATGAAAAGACCAGATAGAGAACTCTGGTTATGAACTCTGGACCAATTATGCATGAACCGGTTAATATTGAATGCACATATTTCCTCTATATTCTTCTCTGCAATGAACCTCACACCTGCAAAAGAGATTTCCCAAAAAGATATGCATATTGAGCTATAATGCTCTAAGACTCTAATGAGTAATACAGAGATTTAAAAAGGTAAGATCTATTGCATAACTGACTAGAAGAACTCATGACCTCATAAAGGCATCCAATTTACTACACTTCACGGTAAAATGACATTCTTAATAGGAAAAGATGAATAAACCCCTACAATCGAACTGTTTGATGTGGAGCACCTTTAAGATCATCCGAAATATTTCCGGGGTAAATCTCCTTCAGTGGAGGTAAAATCGGAGGCACGCATGTCTGCACAAAAATATGGTACAGTTAGATCAACCTGACAACTTGCAGGAATTATTTCACTGAATGCAAGTAAAACAAAAATCACCTGAAAATGGAAGATGACGAGCAAGCTGAGAGAATATGAGTTCAGAGTTCCACATTTTGAGTCATTGATATTATGCGCCTTTGCCCATTCTTTGACCTTTCAGAAGACAAGGGTTTTAAAACTCTTACACAAAGAGGTAAGGTAAATCTATTAAAGCCGTAATGGAAAATGTTATGTAATGTAATCAAATGCATTTGTGATAAAAAATTGTGCTGAAATATTTGATTCATTACATTTCAGTATGGGTTGGTCATACCAATAAAACCATGTCACGAAACCGACCATCGATCAAGTTGATCCAGTACATCAATTTTGACTTCATTTGACCAACCCAATTACTTATTGATAAATCGAAGCAGATGTTGTGCTTTCCATGAAACATCAGAATGGGGACTCTTGCGTTTCTTATTAATTTAAAACTATGGTAGCCACCTGCAAGATGAAACAATGCTCACAATCAGCTCTTTTTTGCTTCAAAAGATATAAAAAATCATTTCGTGGAGGTAAAAGTCAGATTAGTTTCCCAGAAACCGAGCCAAGAATAACATACACCACCCTCTGTTCCTTATTATCTGTGCTTTTATAAAATCTATGCACATTTAATATGTTTCTTCCAAATCCTTCCGTTATTAAATTATGAAAAAAGAATAAGAGGGAATATTAAGTAATTATACTCCACCTAAATGAGGGTATTTTAGGAAAGTTTAAAATATTTTGATTAACTTACCACTACAGACGTTTTCTCAAACTCAGTGTTTTGGACAAAGGAGACAGATAAATAGATAGTCATACAAATAGCGTATATACCTCTACTTCTCAATGCTTTTAGTACATCTCTAAGTAATTTTTGCTTCTCCATCTTAGTAGTAGCAGAAGCATTGCCCCCCAACTCAATACATAAGTCAAGATCTCCCCATTTTGTGAAGTGATCCGACACAAAGGATCCATATGCTTCCACTGTTGCACCTGTTTGCTTCCACATTACATGCAAAAGCAAACAATATTGTAAATAAATTTAAAAAGTTAACACATAAAGACACACAGAAACAAATAGAAAGAGATATGCATGTTTTACTAACTATCAAATACTACCCCTAAGACTTTGAATGGTTTGAACAATAGTTTGAAGTTCGTTGATGCCTTGAAATCTCTTAGACCAGTCCTCTTTTGAGGGATTGATTGTGCAAAGAACTTTGCGTAGAGTAACGTCCAACAAACCATTCCCATTCATTTTAAGCGCTGAAAAAAGACAACTTTGTCAAATCTCAAATGTAAGAATAAAATTATCCACACCAAGAGTTGGGTATGTAATTCAAAGCAAGGAGATTTAAGTCATTTAACCTTTGCTCATATGCTCTAGATAAGTAGTTAAGTACATATACCAAGTACCAACCGAAAAAACACCTGGAATCAGAGAACACTTGTGCTACTATTCTACTGCCCAAAAACCCGAAATGAAGAGAAGAAGATCTCAAGATAATATGTTTTAGTCTATTACAAATATTATTTGAATATTTCTATAAATATAATTAATATAATAATTGCAGAGCTTTGGAGGACAAAAAAATGACTTTGGTATGGATTTCGATGCTGCATGATCTCTTTACTTCTCAACCCATCATGGGTACATACACACACAAAGTATATGTCTTAAGGGCCTTGGTACAAGATCTAGTCCAAGGTCGATGATTCTGAGCACGAGAAAAATATGAATCTATGGTGCCTTAAATATTAATCGACTCCCGCCCTCGGCAAGGTGTTTGTCGCAGGTTCCACCGTGCGCCAAATAAAAATTAATATTCTAAAGCTAATCTCATTATTCCAACTGATAAGCCTCAAATAGGCAAAAGACAAGTTTCCTAAAACAATAATAGGAAAGAAGTAATAAAGAAGCTCCTAAACTAGTATAAGGAAACCTGAATAAATAAACTAGTATTAGACTCAAAAAGTAGGAAACTGATTTAATTAATTAAAATAGACTCAAAGTAGGAAACTGATTTAATTAATTAAAATTTTGAGGACCACTCAAGCTGGTCCCTTCTTTGACCGCCTCTGGTAGACTCTGCCAAATCGACCCATATCATCACCCCCCCCCCCCCCCCCCCCCCCGGACAACGAGCTTGTCCTCACGATCGAAATTGAGAAAATTCTCACGGAAGGAATCCAATGTTTCCCATGTAGCCTCTTCCAGTAGCTGTCCAGCCTAGTGGACAAGGAGTTCCCAACTACCCTGATATGGACGAACCTTCAAAATGGACAGAGGGCGGAGTGGGGGTGGCAGGTTGTTCAGTTCTGGTATGGTTCCCATCATTGCAGGTGTGTCCCCTCTGTGCGGCTTGAGTAGAGACATGAAAGACGTCATGAGTTTTGCTCGATGGAGGAAGTATCAGGCGATAGGCAGCTTGCCCTAGCTTCCTTTATCTGAAAGGGATAAAAAAACTTGGGTGAAAGCTTGTGAGTCTGCCTGATGAGTGACAATTGGCGATGTGGATGAATTCGGAGACAAAACCAATCACCTGGAGTGAATGACAAGTCCTGGTGGCCCTTATCGTATTGAAATTTCATGCATTCCTCAGCTTGGAGCAATCTGCTCTTGGCTGTGGTGAGGATGGAGTCGCGGTCAATGAGTGCTTGGTCCACTGCCTCGAGCTTGGCAGTGCCGAGCGTGAAAGAAAGTAGCTTGGGTGGGTCACGACCATACACTAACCTGAAAGGAGTATCACCTAAAGATGTATGGAAAGAGGTGTTGTAGCAATACTCCGTCCATGGAAGCCAATGAACCTAATCTCGGGAACAGTCGCCGGTGGTACAATAGAGGAACATTTCCAAGGTGCAGTTCACCACCTCAGTCTGACCATCTGTTTGAGGGTGGTAGGCTGAAGAAAATCGAAGTTGGGATCCACAAAGACGGAATAACTCATGCCAGAAGGAACTCACAAAAACTTTATCACGGCCAGAGACGATTGATTCTGGAAGGCCATGGAGGCGGAAAATTTCAGAGAAGAAGACTGCTGCCACAGAAACAGCCGTAAACGGATGTGCTGGTGCAATGAAATGAGCACCCTTAGATAATCGATCAACAGCCACAAAAACAACAGATTTTCCCCAAACCTTGGGCAATCCTTCGATGAGATTCATAGATATATCTGCCCAAATGTGATGAGGAATGGGCAGGGGCTGCAACAAACCTGCAGGCTGGAGGTTCAGCATATGTGTTGTAGACACACTTGGCAATCCCGTACATGGTCAGTGATGGTCTTTTTCATGCCAGGGCAATAAAATTCGCGACGCACCCTCTGTAACGTCTTAGCACTACTTTCATGGGCCATGGAGTGGAACAAATTGACTATAGTTGGAACTGCAGCAAAAGATGGCAGTAAGTACACTTTGTATTGGAAAAACAGCAAGGCACCTTCGTCAAGCTGGCGTCGAAGAGCTCCAATTTCTGACAAGGCAACTTGTTCCTTAAGGATATCCTCAAGCTGTCAAGCAATGTTGTATAATGAATGGACAACGCTACTAGGTGAGGCTGAGACTCATCACGGCGAGATAAGGCATCTGCAACCGTGTTGTACCGACCGGGTTTCTACCCGGAAATTATACCCCATCAACTTACTGAGCCAATGTTGTTGGGGAGAAGTCGTTAAGCGTTGCTCCAGTAAGTGTTTCAAGCTAGAATGATCGGTATGAATTAAAAATTCTTGCCCCCCGAGGTACGATCACCAATAGGTTACTGCCTTGGCCAACCCAGTCAATTCCCGCTTGTATGCGGCTAATTTGATGCGACTGTGTGCTATCTTGCGGCTGAAATACATGACGGGATGACCCTCTTGTTGCAAAACTGCCCCAAAGCCACTCCCTGAGGCAACACATTCAATGAAAAATGGAATTGCAAAATTGGGCAGTTGAAGTACAGGAGCTGTGGCTAAGCAATGTTTAAGTGTGTTAAAGGTACCAGTGGCCTCCTCGGTCCAATGGAATGAATGTTTCTTTAAGAGTTGCGTGAGTGGCAAGGCAACCTCCCCATAATTTTGATAAATTTACGGTAGTAGCCAGCCAGGCCAGGCCTAGAAACCCACGCAAGGCTGTTAGAGTCCCTGGCAGAGGCGAGTCTTGGATGGCTTTAACTTTCTCCTGGTCAACCTTGACACCTTTTTCGTGAATGATGTGACCCAAATACTGCACACTATCAGTTCCAAAATAGCATTTGGAGCGTTTAAGAAATAGCCCATGTGCTCGGAGGATATCAAAAACTAGGCAGACATGACGGATATGCTCCACCAAGCTCTTACTATAGATTAAGATATCATCGAAGAAGACCAAAACAAACTTCCAAAGATAAGGGCCAAAGATGTGATTCATGAGGCTTTGGAAGGTGGATGGGGCGTTAGTGAGGCCAAAAGTCATGACCAAGAACTCAAAATGACCATGGTGTGTTCGGAAAGCTATTTTGGGAAGGTCCCCCTCTTAGGCCACTCGAATCTGGTGGGGGGCAGACCGGAGATCCAACTTCATAAAAACTTTTGCCCCATGGAGTTCATCCAACAATTCATCGATCACCGGAATTGGGTATTTATCCTTCACTGTTTTACTGTTCAACTCTCTGTAGTCGACACAGAAACGCCACGAGTCATCATGCTTCTTAACCAAGAGCACTGGAGAAGAGAATGATGAATGACTAGGTTGAATGATCCCTTGTTCCAACATCGCGGCGCATTGTCGCTCAATCTCACCCTTTTGGAAGTATGGATAACGGTAGGGGCATAACACAACAGGACCACAACCAGGAACTAAAGTAATGCTATGATCGCATGGTCGTGGTGGTGGCAGACCGCGCGGTTCTCGGAATAAATCCTGGAAGCTGCAGAGAATGCCTTCTATGGGTGAATGTTCACGTGAAGTGGGAAGTGTCATGTTTGTTGGTTTGCAGTAGGTCGTTGGTTTGCCCTGCCATATGACGGTTGCACCCATCCAACGGAATTGCATAGACAGATTGTGAAAATTCCATACGATTGCGCCTAAGCCTCGTAACCGATGGACCCCCAAAATGATATCAAAACCAGTCATTGGAAGAACATAAAAATCAGCATGGAAGGGAACTCCCAAAACCTCAAAAGTTAATTGAGGACAGCTACCTAAAATAGGGACCTTTTCGCCATATGCCACCACCACAAATAAAGAATTGTCCGTGGAGGAACTGTACTCGAGTCCTTGAGCCAATCGTGCATGCACAAAATTATGTGTGCTCCCAGAGTCGACTAGAATCAGAACTGGTTTACCTCGTGTAGGTTTGAAGAATTAATCTTCCTTGTATATTATTGAGCCATCCGGCAATGATATATATACAAGTTTACAGATAAACTAAAGTTGTTACAGATCCTAAATATTAGGATCTATCTATTCTTATCTACACTGCGAGCTAATCTAAGAATTAGAGACCTAAATCAACTCTAATTCCTATCTATACAGTTCCGGATGTACACATAATAAAATAACATGTATATGCTACATTTTTCTACACTCCCCCTCAAGTTGGTAAGTATATATCATACATTCCCAACTTGCTTATAAGAAATTCAAACACTGGTTTAAACAGCCCCTTTGTAAAGATATCAGCTGTTTGTTCTTTAGTAGATATGAATGGTGTGCACACAATTCCAGCTTCAATCTTCTCTTTGATAAAATGCCTGTCCACCTCAATGTGTTTAGTACGATCATGTAGCACAGGATTGTGAGCAATATTAATGGCTGCTTTATTGTCACAATATAACTTCATAGGTAGGTCCATTTCCATATTCAACTCTGTCATCATTCTCTTGATCCAAAGTAGTTCACAGATTCCATTAGCCATAGATCTAAATTCAGATTCTGCACTACTTCTGGCAACAACATTCTGCTTCTTACTCCTCCAAGTCACCAGATTCCCCCATACATAAGTACAATACCCAGATGTAGACCTTCTATCAGTTATTGAACCAGCATAATCTGCATCTGTAAAGGCTTCTACACTTCTATTGTCACTTCTTTTAAAAAATAATCCTTTCCCTGGACAGCTTTTCAAATATCTTAGGATCCTGTAGGTAGCATCTAGATGTTCCTGGAATGGATTATGCATGAACTGACTAACCATACTGACTGCAAAGGCAATATCTGGCCTTGTATGTGCCAGATAAATCAACCTTCCCACCAATCTTTGATATTGGTGAATATTAACTGGTACTCCTTCCTTGACATTTCCTAACTTTTGATTAGGGTCAATTGGAGTATCTATTGGTCTGCAGGCACTCATACCTGTTTCATGAAGTAGGTCTAGTACATACTTCCTCTGGGATACCACAATTCCCTTCTTTGATCTGGCTATCTCCATGCCAAGAAAATACTTCAATTCTCCCGGGTCTTTGATTTCAAATTCCTGAGCAAGCTTCTTCTTCAGGTCTTCAATCTCTTCACAATAGTTTCCTGTGAGAATTATATCATCCACATAAACAATTAGTACTGCAATTTCCCCCTTAATGGAGAATTTCATGAATAGTGTATGGTCTGCTTGGACTTGCTTGAATCCCTGCTTCTTTATGAATTGAGTAAACCTTTCAAACCAAGCCCTTGGGGACTGTTTAAGTCCATATAAGGCTTTCTCCAGCTTGCACACCTTTGAGCCATATTGTTCCTCAAACCCAGGAGGGGGGCTCATGTATACTTCCTCTTCAAGCTTCCCATTTAGGAAAGCATTCTTCACATCTAACTGTTGAAGAGGCCAGTCTAGGTTAGTAGCTAGAGATAGTAGGATCCTTATAGTATTTAATTTTGCAACTGGAGCAAAAGTTTCAGTATAATCTATGTCATAGGTTTGTGTGTATCCTTTGGCAACCAACCTGGCCTTATATCTTTCAAGTGTACCATCTGCCTTGAATTTAGGGGTAAACACCCATTTGCATCCAACCCTTGGTTTGTTTTTGGGTACCTCTACAGTCTGCCATGTCTGATTCTTTTCAAGGGCATTCATTTCTTCTAAAACAGCCTTCTTCCACTCAGGTATAGATAGGGCTTCCTGTATGGTTAAGGGAATAGAAACAGTGGAAAGGCTAGAGGTAAAGGCTGCAAATGATGTAGATAACTGAGAATAGGACAGATAGTTTGAGATAGGGTATTTAACACATGACCTTTTTTCTTTTCTGAGAGCAATGGGTAGATTTAGATCACTGAAATTATTACCTTTGTCATTTTCTGGCATTGAGTCAGATTCATGGACAGTGGCAGGATCAGGGATGTCCTCTATTCTGTGATTTGGAACTCTCCTTTCATAAACCTTGCCAAAAAACTTACTTGTCTGCTGTTCATCATCTTTCCTTGTTTCAGAAAAAAAAAAATCATTTTCTTTTGACTCTTGACTATTTTCTAGTGCATCTAACTGTCTATTATATTGTGCATCTAGATTAATGTCAAGAGATTCTAGTTTTTCATGGATATGTGACACATTATTACCATCTTCATTAGGAATCTCCCCTTGAAGATGAGTACCAAAAAAAGGTTGATCTTCTACAAAAACAGTGTTCATAGTTATAAACATCTTTTTTGTTATAGGGTCAAAACATTTATAGCCTTTCTGAGTTGAAGATAGTCCTAAGAAAACACATTTTTTCCCTCTAGGGTCAAATTTACTTGCAGTTCTGTCAGGATTGGTAATAAAAACTGTGCACCCAAAAATTTTTATGGGAAGAGAATTAATTAGTCTAGTTTCAGGAAAACTAGCTTGAAGAGTATCAATAGGAGTTTTGAATCCTAGAGTTTTTGATGGCATCCTATTAATTAGATAGGTAGCATGTAAAACAGCTTCTCCCCATAAATATTTTGGAATTTTAGCAGAAAACATAATTGCACGAGTGACTTCAAGTAAATGTCTATTTTTCCTCTCAGCTATTCCATTCTGAGCAGGTGTATTTACACAGGAACTTTGATGAATAATCCCTTTTTCAGCAAAAAAATTATTTAACTTCTTAGAAAAGTACTCAAGACCATTATCACTTCTCACAATTTTGATATTAGTGTTGATTTGAGTTTGGATCATTGAGTAAAATTTTTTGAACACTTCTTCAATCTCAGATTTTTCTTTAAGTAAAAACACCCATGTGACCCGTGTGTGATCATCTATGATAGTTACAAATCACCTTTTTCCTTTCAGAGTTGAAACTCTAGATGCACCCCAGATATCACTGTGTACAATAGTAAAAGGACTAGTTGGTTTGTAACTATGAGGGATGTAAGAACTCCTATGATGTTTGGCAAGTGCACACATATCACAATGAAATGATGAAGGATTTTTATTAAGAAATAACTTAGGAAACAACATTTTCAGATAAGAAAAACTTGGGTGACCTAATCTATAGTGCATTAAATACACCTCATTATTACAAGGAAAGAAAACAGTTTGCAAACAAGTTTTTTCTTGACCTTGTTTATTCAATTGTGTTCCTTCATCAAAAGTATAGAGACCATCCTCCTCTCTAGCACTGCCAATGCCAATCATCTTCCCTGATGCCAGATCCTGAAAAATGTAATAAGAGGGAAAAAATTTTACACAACACTGAAGATCTTTAGTAATTTTGCTAATAGAGATAAGATTGCAGGAAAGTTTTGGAACATGTAAGACTTTGGAAAGGTTAATGGATGAGGAAATTTTAATATTTCCCATCCCTGCTATGGCTGAAAAAGAGCCATCTGCAACTCTAACTTTCTTATCTCCTGCACAAGGTTGATAAGAAGAAAAAAACTTTGGAATGTAGGTCATGTGGTCTGTTGCACCTGAGTCAATGACCCAGGTGTTTTTAGGTTTTTCAGAACAAAAATATGATGTTATTTTACCATTTTGGGCAAAAGAAGGTAGGGTTTTCTTGGTTGGAGATTTTCTGGGTGGGTATGAATTTGAGTAGGTACTCTATCTGTGCCTGAGTGAATGGTAGCTGTTTAGATTCAACTCCTGCCTCTTGTTGAGTCTCAGTCACAGTAGTTTGTAGGGCCCTTTCTACTTTCTTCTTCCCAGCTCCTGGTGGTTTTCCATGGAGTTTCCAGCATGTATCCCTTGTGTGCCACAGTTTCTTGCAGTGATCACACCAAAGTTTTTTCTTGTTGTCATCACTTCTGGCCACCAAAGCTGAAGATTCCCCAGGTTCCTCATTAGGTACTGGAGTGTTGTACATGACCCTCCTCCTGCTATCTTCCAACCTGATCTCAGAGAAGACCTCTCTGATTGAGGCCAAGGGTTTCTTCCCCAGTATTCTGCCTTTTACTTCATCTAGGTCTCTATTCATTCCTGCTAGGAACATATAGACTCTGTCATTTTCCTCTCTCTTCTTGTGTCTTGCCAGATCCTTGGCACTTTCCCAGTCTTCAGCATCATAGCATTGATCCAATTCTTGCCATAGAGATACCATCTCATTATAGTATGAGATGACATCTCTATTTCCTTGTTTGGACTGCCACAACCTAGTTTTTTATTCATAGATCTGAGAAGAATTCTCAAGATCTGAGTAGGTTTCTTTGATTGAATCCCATACCTCTTTTGCAGTTCTCATGAACATGTGAGGTTTGGCAATTGATGCATCCATTGAACTGAGAAGCCAGGCTGTTACCAAAGAGTTCTCTGACCTCCAGACATTGTAGCCATCTTCACCATTCTTCTTCTCCTCTACTTCACCTGTTATGTATCCCAGTTTTCCTCTTCCATCTATTGCCAGTTTGACAGACTGTGACCACTCTAGGTAGTTGGTTCCATTCAATCTATGTCCCGTAATGAGCATAGATGAATTAACCGAGGCCTTATAATTTGTCATTTGGCTAATTTGGGGGTTAGGATGATGGGTTTGTGAGTGGGTGGAGGAATCAGAGTGTTCAGTGTCCACCATTATGGTGTTTTAAACAACAAAGCTCTGATACCATGTAGGTTTGAAGAATTAATCTTCCTTGTATATTATTGAGCCATCCGGCAATGATATATATACAAGTTTACAGATAAACTAAAGTTGTTACAGATCCTAAATATTAGGATCTATCTATTCTTATCTACACTGCGAGCTAATCTAAGAATTAGAGACCTAAATCAACTCTAATTCCTATCTATACAGTTCCGGATGTACACATAATAAAATAACATGTATATGCTACATTTTTCTACACCTCGCAAGGAAGCTGTAATTTGCATTGTTGTGGGTGAACTGGAACCTGACATGGCATTGAGGGACAGGGCAAAGTCAGAATCTATTGTTTCATCGCCTTCGTCATCCCAGATTTCTAATGCAAAAAGCTGCTTGCAGCAATGAAAGCGAACATAACGTTCATCACAATGATAGCAAAGACCTTTGGCTTGGTGACTGGCTGCCTCTGCTCTGGAAATCCGACGACGCCAAGCGGAGGCTGCTGTGGTTCCTCAACGGTCTGCCTTGGATTTGAAGCAATGAGATTGGTTTGGGATGCGATGGGTAGATGGGATTGTCTTGGTTGAGGTCATGTGGCTGGAAATAGTGCCGCAGATTGTTGTTTGCGCTCAATCTGCCTGGCCAGATTCATGGCAACGTCCAAGCTTCCCGGAGCCTGAAACTCCAATTCCAAATGGATTTCCTGACGAAGGCCTGCCAAGAATGCGTTGACTTCAAATTGACTGGGAAATCCGTCCACACGCGCCAACAGTTGCTGAAACAAACTGATATATTCCCCTACTGTCCCCGTTTGTTTGAGTGGAAAAAGATCTCCCGAAGGGTTGGTGTTTACCGTTTGTTTGAGTTGAAAAAGATCTCCCGAAGGGTTGGTGCTTAAAGGCGGTCCAAAACAAAGGAGACAACTTTCAGAAAAGGTGTTCCAGGATATACCTGCACGCAGTTTATCTGCCCAGAGTTGAGCATCGCCTGTCATGTGAAAAGTAGCTAATCCGACACGTGTGATGGGGGCTGTCTGTTGATGTGAAAAAAACGTTCACAACACCTCAGCCAGCTTAGTGGGTCACTTGTACCATCATAGGTAGGAAAATCAAGTTTGGAATAGCGGGGCACAATGTTATTCTCGCTACTGACTCGACGGTGGTGTTCCTTAAACTCCCTATTATCACCCTGGGATCCGGAGGGGCTGTTGCTGTTGGAATCCGTCTGTGGACCTGCAGCTTTACTAGTCAGGGCGGCAAGTTGTGTGGAAAAAGATGTCACGAGATCTGTAATTTTTGCCTCAAGCGACCCTTGTCGCTGGTTAATATCTGCCATGAAGGTTTTGAGTGTCTCTGTGGTGACGCGATCGTTCCCCATCGTCCTGGATACTGATACCAAATTGTTAAGGGCATTGGTACAAGATCTAGTCTAAGGTCGATGATTCTGAGAAGAACGAGAAAAATATGAATCTATGGTGCCTAAAATATTAATCATCTCCCGCCCTCGGCAAGGAGTTTGTCGCAGGTTCCGCCGTGCGCCAAATAAAAATTAATATTCCAAAGCTAATCTCATTATTCCAACCGATAAGCCTTAATAGGAAAAAGGCAAGTTTCCTAAAACAATAATAGGAAAGAAGTACTACCTCCGTCCCTTAAAACTTTGCCAAAGTTGACCGGCGCGGAGAATAATAAAGTAAAAACTGTGTGGTTGAGGTTTGTGCAGAGGAGAGAGAAATAACAGAAACAACAAAATAAATGATTAAAAGGGAAAGTGGCAAAGTTTTTTGGGACGTAATAAAGAAGCTCCTAAACTAGAATAAGCAAACCTGAATAAATAAACTAGTATTAGACTCAACGTACGAAACAGATTTAATTAATTAAAATAGACTCAAAGTACGAAACAGGTTTAATTAATCAAAATAGACTCAAAGTAGGAAACTGATTTAATTAATTAAAATACTGAGGACCACTCAAGCTGGTCCCTTCTTTGACTGCCTTTGATAGACTCTGCCAAATCGACCAATATCAATATGATAGAGAACATGGTACCCTTAACCAACAAAGAAGATGATTCCTACCATTGTCAGGCTGGGTAAATTTAGATACCAGCTTCAGAGTCATTAAGTCATTTTTAATATGCTTAAACTCGGAGTTTCACTACAGTTTCTTAATGAGAGTTGTAGGCCAGTGAGTTATCTTGCAACACCAGATTGGACCGTATCCATAGGATCATATGATTCATAATATCATATTAGACCGAGGATACGACCAAAGAAGTAAACTTGTCAACAGACTGCTGCTGGAATGCCTTTTGATAAAGAAATTACCCTAAATAGGATAAAAACGTTTGTGAGTTCTAAGAGTACTGTGTTTTTATTCCCTAAACAGAATTGTTTATTGCCAAGTTTAGAAAATAATAATACCAAAACATAATACTTTTATTTTGAAATTTCCAAATGTTTTACTCCTATTTCGAGAATTTTTCCTTTTTGAAAACTTTGCTTTCCCAATCGTTGTCGGATCAGATTAGCTTTCCTATTTTTGTGCGAAAAAATCCCAAGTTCTATGACTTTATAAATTCGTTAATACCGAGTATATGATATACTCATCTTCTTAAAACAATTTTTAAATACCAAATCCTTGTGCTGCCAAAGTGTTATTCCACAACATAATACTACATAAATTAATAGTAAAACTATACTAATAATTATTGTTATTATTACATTGCCCGTAGTGGAATAGTAAGATTCAAATCAGAGCAAGAGAAAATTATGAAGGCAGAGTGTGTGAATGTGTGATGAAATCATATGAAGAAGATTCGTAGATTAGTTGACAAAGGCATGAAAGTTAAAAGGTAAGATAGTACCATAAATATTTGTTGTCGCCTCGCGGGCGGATTCAAAATCTGATCTGATAGCAGAAAAGAGAAAACCGACCAGCGTTTTAGGGGGTTCAAATTCAACTCGAAGAAGGTATTAATTAAGACGAGGAAGACAACCACGAATAAGAATAAGGGGTGGGCAAAAATGCACATAGATGCGGAACCGAACGGGTATGGTACGGGGGTTCTAAAGGGATCTCGAATTTTTTATTTCAGAGATGTTTATGGGTTCTAAACAATGTCTTCACCGATTCACATAAAATAATAACAATGTTCTAAACACTGAAGTATGATTTAATTATTTAAATTTATATTATCTTCCGTATCTCATTAATTGCAACATTGGAATATATACACTATTCATGTAATTTACTTTGACTACATTTTATTTATTAATGTATGTGAATTATTATTTTTGAAAAATGTTGTTAAATTCGTCTCATTACTAAATTTTATTTTATTTTTACTAATACATAATTAAATATAATGACGATCAAAGTTGTGCGTTGGCAAACGTAAAATGTTGACTGTTGAAACTAAAAAGAGACGGAGGAAGTACAGTGCCTATACCGTACGACCGGTATACGGTGAGCACCGTATACCGGTATACGGATTTATATTTTTTTTTCCTTTTGTTTTAAAAAAATGGTAATAACTTTTTTATTTTTGATCCGATTTTTATAAAATTTATATCAACATTTTTTATTTTTCATGATCTTTCAAATGAGACCAATATTGTCTATGTAATTTTAACATATTAACATTTGCGTGTAAAATATGTAACTTTACGTGTTAAAATATGTAACTCACGTTCAGTCATGCCAAATGCAACTCCTGTGTATAAATATGTATCTCTACGTGTAACAATATGTAACTTTACGTTAAAAAAATATGTAACTCGCGTTCAGACAAGTCAAATGCAACTCGTGTGTATAAATATGTAACTCGCGTGTATAAATATGTAACTTTACGTGTAAAAATATGTAACTTTACGTGTAAATATATGTAAGTCACGTTCAGGCATGTCAAATGCAACTCGTGTTTATATATATGTAACTCGTGTGTATAAATATGTAACTTTACGTGTAAAAATATGTAACTTTACGTGTAAATATATGTAAGTCGCGTTCAGGCATGTCAAATGCAACTCGCTTTTAAAAAGATGTAACTTGCTTATAAAAAGATGTAACTTGCTTATAAAAAGATGTAACTTGTTCATAAAAAGATGTAACTCAATGTATTATCAAATGTAACTGAGGCCACTGATCCACTCCCAAACAGATTCAATCTTCTATTTCACAAACCTATCATCTCCCAAACAGATTTGATTTTCCTTAAAATCCAATACTCATTAATATAATAGTTCGATAATTTCTTAACATTACATAAGCAATATTGGTCTCATTTGAAAGATCATGAAAAATAAAAAATGTTGATATAAATTTTATAAAAATCGGATCAAAAATAAGAAAGTTATCATCATTTTTAAACAACAAAAGCAAAAAAAAACAGGGAAGCTGCGTCGTTTTGCAACCGGGCGCATCATCCTCATGGTGCGCCGGTTGCACGGTATAATTTGCGGAGGAAGTATTTATTACTTTGACTAGTGCTTTCACACTTTCACATCCTTTGATAGTTCATAGGAAGCCTGGAACTAGACCGATCTATGGTTTAGTTATTTAAATTTGTACTATTATAGTTTATCTAAAATTTACTAATTATGTAATACTACCTCCGTTCCAAAAAGATTGATATATTTTGACTTTTCTTGGTCAATGGTAGTAAAGTTTAGACAATGATTTTAGGTATTATATTTGTTTGTAATTTATAAATTTTAAAGTTTTATGTAAGATTTTTTAATAAAGAATATGTTCATATAATTATCATATTTTAAATAATTTTGTATTCAAAGATATCATTGGTCAAACTTAACCATCATTGACCAAGAAAAGTCAAATGTATCAATCTTTTTGGGACTTAGGGAGTATTAATTTGGAGTTTGCAACTTTGAAGAGATTTTAATGTAGTTTTTGAATATGTAAATTTTAATTGTTAAAAATTGAATTAATTAACATTGGTTGACAAAAAATATAAACTATGCATATCAATTTGGGAGGAGTATGCAAATTGATAAATTGTCTGAATTTTTGGAGGATGGCTAAACTTTAAATTTCCCTTAAACACTTGGAAAAAGTGGCATTGTTTGGTATTAGTATGACATGGTATCGTCCCGTTTGAAAATGGAACCGTACTGAACGTGTTTAGGTCTAAGACCGAACCGAACCGTTTGAATAGTCACGGTACAGGTACGGGTTCAACCAAATATTGGACCGGATCGGACCGCGTCCACCCCTAAATAAGATATGAAATGACATCACTATAGTCCTTATTATACTCGTAAATTCTCAGTAGAATCCTAGTAGTAAGAGAATAGATCTAATGATTACTCTATTAAAGTTCATTTAACAAAAACCACGATTTTCATTGAATTTAAAAAATGTCACCAGCTATACGTTTCACCACACAGTCGACTGAAGGTAATTGAGAGACTCGAGTTTTTGGAGGGGTTTTTATGATGTGGAGGGGCTTTTAGTTTGAAAATGTAACTATTTTAAAAGATTATTTACAAAAAAACTGATATCAAATATCAAATCTTTGATTATTTAAAATTATTATCAATTTTTAATAAATATATTTAATTCAATCATGACTTTTAGTTTGGAATGACTAAAATACATCTTTGGAAATACTAAGAAGTTCCATAAAAACTCCGATAAATTTGATCAGAAGTTGATAAACATTGATATTATTAAAAGAAAATTGTGTCAATGACATGACAATGGTAAACCATAAAAACCCGTAAATTTGAAGAGCATAGATGGAGAAGCTCTTAGCGTGGGCAAGTCCTCTCTTCATCAAAACAACGTGCACGGTACACATGTGACATTAAAAAGATAAACATATAAATATTAGTAAGCAACATATTACTATTTATTTGAATGACTTTATATATTTTTATACGTTTTTCTGCATAATGTCAAGAAAAGTGTCTAGGGGTAGACATTGTGATAAACATTGTTGACAAAAGTTACCAAAATTATACTCCATAGAAAGAAAGAGAGACAAATAATATCATTGATTTGTTTATGTGTCTATCGCTCTCATATCATATGTGTTCTGTGCTTATTTTTGAATTTGAAATACTTTTAATTATAGTGATTTAAATAATTTAATTTTTAATTTTTGAATTCATGTCAAGTTATTCAACCACACCAAAACGTGCACGGATCTGCCAATTGATTGTTTCATTTTTGTGTCTCCATTGTTGTTTCAAAACGGTAAACGTGAAAAATAAATTAAATACACCATGGAAAAAAATGATTGTCTCATAATCACTAAGTTGGATGAGCATTTTTTAGAAGTCAAGGTTATCACTGGAAGAAGCATGACTGAACACTTTCTCATTCCAAGATTATCACTAATCCTTCATATGTGAGACTTCCATTCAAATTTCAGGGGAGACGATTTCCAATAATGGTTGCTTATGTGATGAAAGTCAAGGCCAATCTCTCTCTCTCTCTCTCTCTCTCTCTCTCTCTCTCATGTGGAGTTGTTGTTGAAGAACCCAATTTTCTCTCATGGTCAGCTTTATGTTGCGGTTTCTAGAGTTACCAATAGAAAAGGGCCGAAAATTTCATTGGTAATTTGTGATGAACAAAGCACAACACAAACTAGCAATGTTGTCTACAAAAGGTTTTTCAAGATTTGTAGATATAATGTGTGTTATTCCACTTTAGTTCTTTAATGGACAATTGCCTTCTAATTATCTGCATTGTCTTTTTGAGAATATTTCTTTAATTATCTGCATTTTAAATTTTTTGTTGATGCACGGGTGAGATACCATTAGTGAAAAAAAAGAAAAGAAAAGAACCCGCATGAGTATCTCAGTTGGTTGAGTGGTAGAAAACTTGCAATTGAAAGAATGATCAAGGATCGAAACCCGAGCGGTCTTGTGGATGTTACAACTCCTGCTTGCTAGGCTGGACCCCTGGTGCGCACGAGTACAAGATTTACCATCATTGAGCCATCGTGACGTACAACCTCCCAAAAGTTTTGTCTGATCAAGACGTGGGGCCCTTGGGATTGGGGGTGATGGAGTACGTATATGGCCCAGGAACCCCCGCCCCACATACTTCCACTACAATAATCAGGCCCAACAGGCCCAGATGGGCCAAGCCTGGCAAAACAAGACTCCAGGCGGCCCATGATACGCAATGTATGCCTTCGGACCCATGCCTGAAGGCTGTGCATTCATGAGATCAAGTCCAGAAACATCACAGGGGAACAAGGCTTGAAATTCAGGCCTTTGGCAAATATAGCCTTCGGCACATAATTCAGGCGCTCTTCTCGACAAGATCTGCTCTCCCACATGCGCTGAATCATCAGGTCAAGTACAACATCATGTCCAACCACCGCATTTAATGCGGTACACATGCGAGTGCCGGTGCCACCCCGGTTGAGGTGACCCTCGGCCGTCAGATGTTAGACATGTGTCCCCGCCTAGCATTTATGTCTGCTATAAATAACAGCCTATTTTCCCATTGTAAACCACCACGACACAACATTCTATATTCGAATACATACTCTCTCTCTTACTTATTGCTTTGATTTCTCTCTAAGTTATTCCCCGTAATAACCCTTCGGATAAGCTACTCCTCGGGTACACTATCCATCATTTGGCGCTTTCATTGAGAGCTCGAACAATCAAGTAAGAAACCCTCCCCTTCAAAAGACGAAAACCCCCATCGAAATGGGAAGAACCACTCGTGCCTTGTCCAAGACCATTGAAGACAACAACCTGGCCCTCGGCGAGGTCGACACCACCGGTGCCTCCAACAGGGCTCCTGAGGGCGAAGTCATCGTCGGGTTAGAACAGACTGCCGTCGACCTACATCTCCAACTCCAGAAGAATGCCCCCGATGCCCGCCTAGGTTAGCCCCCCGGTCCTAACTATCGACGTGCAGTCGGCTTTTTCAACCTTCATCCACACTCTCACTCATAATCCAGGCGCCCTCGGTGCGCTTGTGCCACCGCAGGCCCACGTGGGGGAGAATATCATTCCTCTCCCACCACTGCCCCCCCCCCCCTTCGTGTGCCCGGTTCCAAGGACCGGAAACGACGAAGGGGTCGTTGCTCAGGACACCGCCTCCCAAGAAGTCCAGTCCCGGGACCAGCGCGGTGCGAACAGAGATAGGCCCCGGACCTCCGCCCTCGAGAGGCTCGGGGGAGTGCAAGATCGCCGAGGGGTCTAAAACCGCCTCGGTGGTAAGGCAATCCAAAGACCTCAAGAGAGCGGAGGATCCGTCTCGAGGGCAGACGAGAGGCATCCCCCTCAAGACAAGGGCAAGGGACCGCTCCATTTCCACCGGCACCCAGGCCACCAAACCGATGACTGCCATCAGCTGAAGACGGCCATCAAGAGGCTAATACAGGCGGGTCATTTGTCCCAGTTCGTCAGGGGTTCCCCCCACCACGACCCCCCTAAGAAAAGGGAGATCGGGAACCTCAGCGAAGAAGAAGGGTACAACCAGTGCCAAGAGAAGAAGCACCACATCCACATGATCACCGATGGCAACACGGGGGGGGGGGGGGGGACTCCACCAGCCAAAGGAAGAAGTGGGCGCAATCCCTTTACGTGGGGGAAGTCACTCATATGCCCCCCATAAAGCGGTTGAGGGAGGAGCCCATTGTATTCACCAACGCCAATCTCCCCCCGGTTTCCTTCCCTCACAGGGATGCACTGGTGATCCAAAGTGAGATCAATGACACCATCATCCACAGAACTTATGTTGACACGAACAGCTCTGTCAACGTAATGTACCTCAGCATGTTCAAGGAGCTGCATCTGGAAATGGAATCCCTTCGGCCCATCCAGACCCCTCTATCCGGCTTCACCGGAGACACCATAGATTCCGAGGGAATAATATCCCTCCCAGTACTCTTCGGCGACGAGCTCCATAGGGTCAAGCTCGAAGTGGAGTTTGTCTTCGTCAACATGGACTGCGCCCACAACATCATCCTCGGCCGGCCTGCCCTCGAGGACCTGGAGGCAATCATCTCCATGAAGCACCTGTGCCTTAAGTTCCCAGCCGAAGGGGGAATCGGGTACTCGAAGGGAAACCAGAAGCTCTCACGTGCCTGCTACCTCCAAATAACAAAAAGGATTAGTAAGGCTGAGTTCCGTGTAGACACCATCACCGGAACAGTAGAAGAAGAAGAGAAGAGGTCGAGGGCGGAACCAGCTGAAGAAGTGGAATACTTTGTGCTCGATCCGGCCAAGCCGGAGAGCGTCGTGAAGATTGGAGCCAAGCTCCCCGAAGACTTGAAGACCACCATAACCGCTGCCCTCCGCGCCTATGCCATCGTCTTTGCATGGGGACCGGAGGACATGCCTGGAATTAGCCGAATGGTAATCACTCATCGCCTGGCGGTTGGCCCTTCCTCAAAACCTATGCAGCAGAGAAGGAGACCCCTCTCAGCCAAAAAGAGGAACTTTGTAAAGAAGGAGGTCACTATGCCCCTCTCCATCAAGCACATCAAGGAGGTAAAATACCCTTCATGGTTGGCTAACGTGGTCCTTGCTAAAAAACCACCCACTTTCCGCATGTGTGTTGATTACATGGACCTGAATAAGGCATGCCCTATGGATCCTTTCCCTCTACCAAACATTGACCAGCTGGTGGATGAAACGGAGGGCTGTGAAATCATGTCATTCCTCGACGCCTTCCGTGGATATCATCAGATCTACATGCACGAGGAAGACGCGGAAAAAACAGCCTTCATGACTCCCGAAGGCATCTTCTGTTATCTTGTGATGGCCTTCGACCTAAAGAATTTGGGCGCCACTTACACCCGGATGGTGGCCAGAGTCTTTCAATCCGTCCTAGGGCGCACCATGGAGGCTTATGTCAAACCATGCTGATGACCTCTGGGAGATCTTTGCCATCATGCAGAAGTTTATCCTTCAGCTAAACCCAAAGAAATGCACCTTCGGCGTGCAAAGGAGGGAAGTTCTTGGGCTACATGGTGAGCCGAAGGGGTATTGAAGCCAACCCCGAGAAAATCCAGGCCATCATCAACATGGAGCCTCCACGCAACGTAAAAGAAGTTCAGAGGCTAACGGGCCGCTTGGCAGCCCTCAACCGCTTCCTATCCAAATCAGTAGAGAAGGTCCTTCCCTTCTTCCAAGTAATGAGAAAGACAGTCGGCTTCCAATGGACATCGGAGTGCCAAGAAGCCTTTGAAGAACCGAAACAATATCTATCTTCACCACATGTGCTCTCCAAGCCCAAGGTGGGGGAAACGTTATATCTTTATCTCGGCGTTAGCCCTGTGGCCATCAGCTCAGTTTTAATCCGGGAGGAAGACGACATTCAACATGCCATCTTCTATGTCAGCAAGACCCTCAGGGAGGCAGAGCTCAGGTATTCTCCCGTGGAGAAGACGGTAGTAGCTATTGTTTGGACCGTCAAGAAGCTAAGCCATTACTTCCAAGCCCATCCGGTCCAGGTCCTCACACACCAACCCCTCGGTGCATTGATGAGGAGCCCCACCAGCTCCTCCTGAATGGTGAAATGGGCTATCTTCCTTAGCCAATACAACATAGACATCCGTCCGAGACCCGCCATCAAGGGCCAAGCCCTAGCGGACTTCGTAACGGAATGCACGACAAGATCTGCGGTGGACGAGGAGCCCCCGGCACCCCTGGATGAATGGTGGATTCTCTACACAGACGGCTCCTTGGCCACCAAAGCATGCAGGGGAGGCGTCGTCCTCATCACACCCGAAGTTTTCCGCGCCTACTACGCCATCCGCTTCTCCTTCAAAGTTTCCAACAATGAAGCGGAGTATGAGGCCTTCCTCTGTGGCCTTCGACTAGTAGCCAACCTCAAGGCCAGGATGATCTACGTAAAGTGTGATTCTAAGCTAGTAGTTGGCCAGATCTCTGGCGAGTATGAGGCGAAGGAAGGAAGAATGAAGCAATACAGGGAAACGGCCAAGGAATTACTCAAAGTATTTGAGGCTCACTCCATCACTCAAATACTGAGGGTTCAAAATTCTGAGGCCGACATCTTATCCAAACTCTCGAATGAGTCTCCGAAACACCTCTCAAAGATTGCGAGGATAGAGGAACTCAGCCTCTCAAGCATACACGCTAGCCTCATCATGGACATACAACAGAGACCGGAAGACTGGATCTTGTTGGTCCCGGTTATACTGGATACAGTCTAGAGGGGGGGTGAATAGACTGTATTGGTTTTTAGCTTTTTAAACTAAGTACCAGATTTACAGAATAGCCTGTTCTGTTGGAAGAACAGACTGGCAGCGAATGGGGTTCTGGTAGGGAGTTCTGTTAGCCTCAGAGAAGCAATAGGCAGTAGGCCTTCTGTTAACTCGTAGAACAAGTTCTGCTGAACACAGATACCTAGTCCAAGGAGTTATACAGTTCTAACTAAGTGCAAGTATTAAAAGCAGTAAGTAAACGACACCAGGGATTTTTATAGTGGTTCAAGGAACAACTCGTTCCTCTAAACCACTGTTCCACTAAGCTGTAAAAACTGCCGTTTACAAAGCCTTAGTCCTAGAACTTAAGAAGCACTCCACGTCTTCTTCAAGCCTAGATGTGTCCTGGGATGCACTGCCTGGCTTCCTCTAACACTGGTCCTTTCACTGAGTTTCCTTGAAGTATCACCACTTCACTACTCCAGTTATTTGGACGTCCTTCTTGTAGCAAGAAGAGTTTCTGTTGAAACTGGGGTTCCTCCAACTAGCTTCGTTACAAAAGATTTGTATGTGATGAGCTTGAAGAGTTGAAGAACACTTGGAACTTTGCTTGAGTTGGAAAGAGTAATTTTCCAACTTCTGCCTTCTCTTGTAGAAGATAATGAGTTTGAATCTCAAGGAGGCTTTTTGCTTTTCAGAGTTTGAGTATCTTGCTTTCGGTCAGCAAAGTTGTAGCAAAGTTGTGGCTTCGTTGTCCGGTTGTTCTTCGTAGTGTATCTTTTATACTGAGGTTGTCTTCCCGTTGGAGGAGTAGGAGGACAACTGCATTTAATGCGCGATCAGTTGACTTGACTAGTAGAGCCCGATAAAGTTGGCGGGTTACTATTTTGGGATAAAGTATTCCTGACATTGCGGCCAATCATCTGCAATTACTCTACGTAGCATGGGGTGCATTAAATGAGCATTTAATGCATGCACTGTAGCTTTTCCGTTTCATACTCCTAGCCGTTGAAGGAATCTTTTAGTTGACTTCCCGGTTCTTTGAAAATCTTCTAAGTGTCAGACCTTCTGGTGTCTATGTCTGGAAGTAGAACAGAGGAGGTCTGGAGCACTTCTGTTGGGAGTAGCCAACAGAGACCCAGAAGGGTTTCTGTCAGAGTCAAGACTAACAGAGATTCTGAGGACTTCTGTTCTGGAGCAGAGAACCAAAGGTCCTCTGTTTCAATAATGCCTTAAGAGGCACTTCTGCTCTTGAAGTCCTTCTGTTCTTGAAGTCCTTCTGCTCTTGAAGGTCTTCTGTCAAGTCGAATACTTCTAAGAATTTTACAAAGGAAAATTCTAATACATAATTTCTAAAGGGGTACTTCTAAAGTCCTAATTAATCTAGCATCATCAAAATCTAATTACAATTATTCCTTACAATTTCCCCCTTTTTGATGATGCCAAAACCCTTTAACTATTTCCAGAGAAGTGCCTTCACCATCAAAAAAGATTAAGTTTAAAAACTTCCATTAAAATCTTGGTGGGCAACTTGGCATAGGAAAATAGTAAGAGTACGATACATTCAGATAGCAGAGTATAACAGAAATAAACAAACACAAACAGAAGGCAAAAAGACAGGAATTTGAGGAAAAGCACTTCAAAGTAAGAAGGCAGAGATGTGATTTTATTAGATAGGTTTTACAGAGTTTAAACCTTACACATTCTCCAGATTAGCTGCCTGTAGAGCTTCTTCCTCTAGTCTTTGAAGCCTGAGCAGTTCTTCATTTATTTCAGCTCTGATTTTGAACAGATTGCCAGACCTTTGATAAGATGCCCATATTGGAGAAAGCTTACAGTCCAAATAGTTGAGGACATCTTCATGTATGGTCTTTCCTGGGACAATGTTCTTCTTGTACCATTCTTCTGCTTCTTCAAGAGATCCTCCATACCTAACTCTGACAACACCATGTTTGTCCAGATAGAGGTGCTGTTGTTGGGTAGGAGTCATTTTAGCCTTCATCTCTTCAAATTGAGCTCTGTCAATGTTCTGAGAGCCACCCAATCTCCACTCAGTGAAGTTGAACACTTTCTTCTTCTTGGTGCTCTTCTTTACTGGAGATGGGGGTCTAGGTATGCCTGCTGCTCTCTTCTTTTGTAGGGCAGCTTCAAAATAGGGAGCCGGATCTACTGCAGGCTCACCAGAGGAGGGTGCTCTGGTGGGAGTTCTGTGAGACCTAGGCCTGGTCTGTTGAGGGTCCTCTTCCCCCTTTTTGGCATCATTCAAGTCTTCTAACATAAGACTGATCTTCTGGAATTCTGAGGCTTGGGTTGAGGCTATCTGTTCCAGGGCCTCTGGTAGAGTCTGGGTGACAGAGGTAAGGCCTTCAATGAGACCTTGCTGCTTCTGTATGGCAGAGAAGATGTCCTTATTACTGGCTTTTAAGAGAACCATCTTCTGGTATCTCTCTTTGTCTTGGGCAAATAGAGTCCTGGCTTGATCACGATGGACTTTGCACAGTTCCTCTATGTCCAGTAGCTGTTCTTTTGTCTTTGTATCAGCCCATTGAAGTTCATCAATATTGGAGGAGATTGTTTCAATAGCTTTTCCCTGAGCTATCAGAGTCTGATGAAATGTAAAGAGGGTCTTATGAATGCTTTCCACTTCTGTTGACAGGACATCTGTTCTTGCAGAGGAGGAGGCGATGAAGTTGTTGAGTGTCCCAGTGAGGTTCTCAAAACGGTCAGAGATGAACTGCATACCTGAATTTAGATTGTCATTCACATGAGCAAGATGCCCATAGTGTTTGTCATTGATCTCAATCAGTTTGTTCATGCGTTGGAGGATCTGTCCTCCAAATTCTTCAGCAGATTCAACAAACTTGTTGAAGGGGACGTTGTTCTGTTGTCCATCAGCTTGAGGCATCTCTAGACCTCTTCCCTTAGGCAAGGGATGATGCTCTTGGATAGATGACAGAGATTGAACAAGCTGTTCATGTTCCAGTTGAGTCAGAGGAGGGGTCTTCTGTCTCTTGGAGGTGGCCTTGTAGGATTTGCTGATCATGAATCCATCCATGTCAGAGGAAATCTCATAAGGAGAGTAGATAGGTTTTCTGTTGCGAACTACCTTCTTTTTCTTTCTCAGAGAGGGATTGGGGGCAACAGAGTCCCTAGAATACCCTTTGGGTGCAGAGATGGGAGAGACGGTTGTAGGATCTGAGTCTCTGAGAAACCATACAGGTTTAAGGTTCTCTGCAGGTTGTTGTGGAGGTGAAGATTCTGGAGGAGGAGATTGATGATCAGTTTCAGAGGATGAGGAGGAGATCTGTTGGGGTGAGGGGTTCTGGTGCTGGGGTGAAGAGTGCACAGGTGAGGCATTCTGTTGAGGGGGAGATGGTGGAGGTGAAGGTGAGCGGTTTCTGTAGGGAACAATTGCTCTGCAGGGTGATGCAGTTTCCTGTTTGGGTGATTGAGGAGGGGTGGGGGTTTTCTGTTCAGGAGATTTAGGTTGAGGGTGTTCTGGTGGAGGGGTTTCTGTGCTGGTGGTAGGTGAGGGAATATGTGGTTCTGTTGGGATAATAACAGAAGGGGTTGGAGAGTTTACCTCAATGATGTTATCCACGAGCAAGGAAGTCCTCCACTCCTTGATATGCTCCATCATAGCTTGTCCTTCTGACTTGAGTACAGAGGACTCTCCTGGGTTGAAGTTGGGTTGTACAGAGTCAGTTGCCATCTTGGTGAACAGCCATTCTTCAAAGGCTGCAATTTCTCCATCTTCTAGAGGTTTGACAGCTTCCTCCGAGGGTGAAGAAATAAGAATAGCCTTTCCCTTGTAGCTTGCCTTCTTCTTCTCAAGGACAGAGTGAAGAAAGTTGAGGGCAAAGCACTTTGAGACATCATCAGTCCCAACCCAATTCAGGATGACTTCTTCTTCTGCCTCATAGTGATCAAAAAACTGAATAATTTTGTGGAGGGGCCCCATTCTCCATCTTCTCCATTCAAGGACCCGGGTAAACTGTCTGTCAAGCAAGGACAGATACCCATCTTTGACAGGACTAGGGTGCTCTGGTGGAGTTGGCACCCTGTTCTGTTCAGGAGATGCAGCAGAGGTGGGGATCTCTGGTTCCCCCTGAGTGTCTGCCACTCCCTCAGATTCAGAAACCACAGGTTTAGCAACCTTCTTCTTGGGTTTGGTGGTCCTCTTCCTCTTCTGTCCGGCCTTAGGGGGGCAACAGGTGCTTCCCCTTCGGTCTTCTTCTTCTTCTTCTCGGTAGAAGGGGCTACAGAGAGAGGTTTCTGTACCTTCTCTCCTTGTTGTCTTTTAGCCTCAAGTTGAAACTGTCTCTTCAGTTCTGCCTTTATGGCTTTTTCCCTATTTGGAGAGGCAGTCAGGAAGATTACCTTGGTGTGATCCAAAGCTGAAGCCTTCCTCAAGTTTACCCCTTGTTTGAGGAGCACTTCTGAAATGAGCAGTCCATGCCCTAGCTTCCCAGAATAGAGGCTAGTCTTTGGGTTCTTCTTCTTGATTACTTCAATCAGGGACTTCACCATGACTTGTCCCCAATTGATGTTTACCCCATGATGCACTGCATACAGGGCCTTAGCATTGGCAGTTGTGACATCATCTGTGGAGGTGTACTTGCACCATAAACATTTGTGGAAGATGTTTATGAGCAGCTCAAATTCCTTCTTGAGCAAGTTCTTCTTGATGTTGACCTTCTCTACCTCTGCTCCTTTTCTGCAGAACTTCTTCTTGAATTCTGGCAGAGGGATGTCAGTATCCTCCAAATCAAGTAGAGAGGCCCTGTCTTCCTCTAGTTGGATATTGAAGATGTTGTTGATGACGTCAGCATCAATCAAAACTTCTTCTCCTTGGACGACGGAGGAGATGGTTTCATCCTTGAAGGATGCGTTGAGATAGAACTCAACTGTGTCAATGTTGCTGTAGGCCTCATAATCATGAGTGATGACCTTGCTCAGTTGACATTGTGACAGTCCGTCAACAATGGAGGTCATCCTCTCCTTATTCTCTGCGAACCTGGGCAGTACTTCCAGTTCGCATCTCATCCCTGTCAGTACATTCTTCAGGAGAGTTGCCTTTTGTTCCTTTGAAAGATCGGAGAAGCTCAAGAAAGCCATGGAGTTTATTGCGGTTAGAAGATTTCTGAGAGATAAGAGTTCAAAAGCTTGAAAGTTATGAGAGCAGTAACGGTTTAGGTTTGCGAAAGGGGGTTTTATGGATACGGGTTAGAGGACGTTTGAGATAATTTACGGTTCCAAGGTACCTATAAATGTAAAAAGGGGCGCAGTAAATATAATGCGGCTGGATACCGTTTTAAGGGTAAAAGGGTAAAAGACCTTTAATAATTTACTAGGTCACCCGGTTTACAGGATTTTCAAAGTCCACCACCTTTTGTTAGATAAGAGAGGGTCTTCTGTAGAAAGGGTTTCTGTTGCATAGGTGTTCTGCCAGGGTAGAGAACAGAAGGGGGTTGACAGAAGGGGTTAACAGAAGGGGTTCTGCTACAGGAATTCTGTCAACAGCAAATGAGCAACAGAGGGCCTTCCTTTTCAACTTTCCCTTGGAATCTCATCCATCATTCCCAATTCCTCTCTCAGTTTGTTGAACCTAGCCTCAGGGAGAGGCTTTGTCAGGATATCTGCAAGCTGGTCTTCTGTTGGCACATGTTCCATGCAGATGTGCTTCTTCTCCACATGATCTCTGATGAAGTGATGTCTGATCTCAATATGCTTTGTCCTGGAATGAAGAACTGGATTCTGAGTGATAGCAATAGCACTGGTGTTGTCACACAGCAGCTTGATCTCCTTTGCTTGAATTCCATAGTCCTTCAGTTGTTGCTTCATCCAGAGTAGCTGAGCACAGCAACTCCCAGCTGCAATGTACTCTGCCTAAGCTGTACTAGTTGAGATGGAGTTCCGCTTCTTGCTAAACCAGGAAACAAGCCTTCCTCCTAGCAATTGACAGTGACCATAGGTGCTCTTTCTGTCTAGTCTGCAACCTGCAAAATCTGAGTCAGAATAACCAATTAGTTCAAAGTTACCTCCCTTGGGGTACCATAGGCCTGCATTTGGATTTCCTTTGATGTATCTGATGATTCTCTTTGCAGCACTTAAATGGCTTTCCTTGGGCTTTGATTGGTATCTGGAACAGATTCCAACAGAGAATGAGATGTCTGGTCTGCTTGCAGTTAGATACAACAGGGATCCTATGATTCCTCTATATGTTGTTGCATCTACATCCTTTCCTTCATCATCTGGACCAATTCCTTGTGAAGTGTTCATGAGAATCTTCACTGATGATTTGCCTTCCACTCCAAACTTCTTGATTAGATCTCTGGTGTACTTCCCTTGATTGATAAAGATCTCTTCTGGAACTTGTTTGACTTGAAGTCCTAGGAAGTAACTGAGTTCTCCCATCATACTCATTTCAAATTGACTCTGCATCACTTGAGAAAATTTCTTGCACAGTTCTGGATTAGTACTACCAGATATAATGTCATCAACATATATTTGTACTAACAGAATATGATTAGTAACAGAGATTTGAAATAGAGTTTTGTCAACCTTTCCTTTAGTAAACCCATGGTTCACTAGGAAAAGGGACAATGTGTCATACCAGGCTCTGGGAGCTTGCTTAAGACCATAGAGGGCCTTTTTAAGCTTGTAGACACAAGAAGATTGAGTAGGAATGACAAAACCTGGTGGTTGTTCCACATAAATTTCTTCTTCAAGATCTCCATTCAGAAATGCACTCTTGACATCCATCTGGTAGACCTTGATGTTGTTGTAGGCAGCATAGGCTAGAAAGATTCTGATGGCTTCAAGTCTGGCAACTGGTGCAAAAGTCTCATCAAAATCTATTCCTTCTTCTTGACAATATCCTTTAGCTACTAGCCTTGCTTTGTTCCTTACAATGTTGCCATCTTCATCTGCTTTGTTCTTGAAATACCCATTTGGTTCCGATGACATTCTGGTGTTTTGGCCTAGGAACAAGTTCCCATACTTTGTTCCTTTCAAACTGAGTGAGCTCTTCTTGCATAGCATTGATCCAATCTGAGTCTGCAAGAGCTTCTTCAACTGTCATAGGTTCCATCTGAGATATATAGCAGGCAAGCATTGCTTCTCTCCTTGATGTGGATCTGGTTTGAACTCCACTTCTGATTTGACCAATCACTTGGTTAGGAGGATGATCTCTTAACCATGTTAGGTCTGGTTCTGTCAGCTGCTGTCTTGGTCTCTCTGGTTCCTCATCTTCAGAGTCTTCATCTTCATTCAACAGAAGGGGGTTTGGTGCAGGTGTTGCAAATGCAGGGTTGTCTGCCACCTCTTCTGTTGGTTCTGGTGTTCTTTCTTCTATGCTGACTTCCTTGAGAATCTCTGTTACCTCTTTAACAGAGATACTTTCATCAAACTTCACATGTATGGATTCTTCAACATGTATGTTCTTCTGTTGAGTACTCTATAAGCGTTACTGGTGTTTGAATAGCCTATAAAGACTCCTTCATCAGCCTTTTCTTGAAATACCTTCAGATGCTCCTTTCCATTGTTGAGAATGTAGCACTTGCATCCAAATACATGAAAGTAGCTGATGTTGGGTTTTCTTCCCTTCCAGAGTTCATAAGGGGTCTTCTGGTGATTCTTGTTGATCATGCTTCTGTTCTGAGTATAGCATGCAGTGTTGATTGCTTCAGCCCAATATCTCATAGGCAATCCAGATTCTGCAATCATTGTTCTTGCAGCTTCTTTTAAAGTTCTGTTCCTTCTTTCTTCTACGCCATTCTGTTGAGGGGTTCTGGCGGCAGAAAGTTGATGAAAAGTTCCATTCTGATCACAGAAGTCCTTTATGACTTGGTTGACAAATTCAGTTCCTCTGTCTGATCTGATTGTCTTCACTTTTAAGTTCTTCTCAGTCTGAAGTTGCTTTAACAGAGATGGCAACTTCTGAAGAGTTTCATTTTTCTTTGTCAGAAAAACAGTCCATGTGTATCTGGAGTAGTCATCAACCATGACTAGGGTGTATTTCTTGCCACCAACGCTTGGAGTCTCAACAGGTCCAAATAAATCCATGTGAATCAGATTTAGAGGACTTGTAGAAAGATCTCTAGCAATGGGTTTGAAGGAATTCTTCACTTGTTTGCCTTTCTGACATGCACCGCAGAGGGTCTCCTTCTTGTATACAATGTCTGGTAGCCCTTCTACAATGTGTTCTCTGGCCAGTTTGTTGATTGTTTTGAAATTCAAATGGTTGAGCTTTTTGTGCCAGTCCCAGCTCACTTTTGAATCTCCTTTGGCTATCAGGCAAACTCCATCTTTTGCAGTGTTCCAATAAACTACATAGATGTTCTTCTTCCTTGATGCTGTAAGAACCACTTCCTTTGTTGTCTCATGCTTCACATAGCAGAAGTCCTTTGTGAATTCAACAGTGTAGCCTTTGTCACAGAATTGGCTAGCACTTAGCAAGTTGAACTTCAATCCTTTGACATAAGAGACATCATCAATGATTATCTGGTCCTTGATCAGCTTTCCTCTTCCTTTTGTTTGACCTTCTTTGTCATTACCTCCAAAAGTAACTCTAGGTCCTTTGCATTTCTGGAACTCTGTTAGGCAACTTCTGTCACCTGTCATGTGCCTGGAGCATCCACTATCAATAAACCATTCTTGTTCAGAGATGGCTCCAGCACACAGTTCCTGCAAGATCAAAAGAAAGGTTTAGGTACCCAAGCAATGCTGGGTCCTGGGGGGTCATGGAGTCTGGGTAGTTGGTACCATTTTGGTCTCATCAAGTGAAACCTTGGTGGGTGGTACCCATTGTCCACATGGTAGTTATAGTAAACCGAAGTGTGATTCACTTTGGGCAGATGCTTGTGAGGGTCATGCTTCCTGTTTACATACTTTTGCATAGCTTTCTTTGTTGGAAAGAAGTCCCATATACTATCAAGAGCAGAGGGACGGTTAACCTTGGGCTTCTGAAGTTGACCAGCCAACCTCTTCTGCCTGAAGTTAACTCTCTCTTGATATATTCCCTTCTGGTGATCATTTCTGGCACGATTGACATGAGGTTGTATTTCAATGAATGGTCTTTTATTTTTGTTATTTTGAAAACCTTTTCTGTTGTTAGGTTTTCTGCCAGGTTCATTATTTTTCAAAAAGGGTTTCTGTTGAACCTTTATCTTACCCTTTTCTGGTCTGACTTCCTCATGAACAACCTTGGTGCCAGATACACCAGCTTGACAGATGGGGCTAGAAATCAGTGGCTCTATGACCTTATCTGCCTTAGCAACTCTGGTGCTAGGCATTACAGAAGGCTCACCTGATTCTGTTGAGCCATAACCAAGACCAAAACCAGTGCCAATCTGTTGATCAAGCACAATCTTTTCCATGGAAGACTGGGCCTTCTGGTAAGCTTTGTACTTAATCTCGAGAGGCTCTATTTCTCTTATTCTTTAAGAAGGGAAACATTTTCAGTATCCAGTTGATCTCTTTCCTCAATTAGAAGATTGATTTTGATCTCAACCTCCTTCTTTAAGTCAAGAATTTCTGCTTTTAACTTACTGTTTTCTTCTGTTACAGAAGAATAAGTGGCTTGTATGGCCTTAAACTCTTCCCAAAATTCTGACATTGAATCAGAATCAAAAGCTAAGCCTACCGAAGAAAAACTAGATTCAGAAGTAGAGGTTACCTCATCATCAGAATGAGCCATCAGGCAAAGGTCTTCTGTCTCAGTATCCAGGCAACAGAAGGCCTCATCAGAATCTGAGTCAGAACTGGATTCTGTTTCTGACAGAGGATCTTTCTCCAGCTGTTCTGTCACAAGTGCCTTTCTTCTTCTGGAGTTGTCCTTGTACTTCTTCTTTTCTCCATCCTGTCCTTGCTTCTTGGACACTCTAGGATGGGGACAATCAGCCTTGAAGTGACCAGGTTGTCTGCAGTTGTAACAGAGAAGCTCTCCACTGGTTTCTGTTGATTTGACCTTCTGGTATGGCTTTCTGTTGAAAGATGGACTCCTTCCATCTTTGGGATTCTTCATAAACGTTTTGAATCTCCTGGCAAAGGCAGCCATATATTCATCAGATAAAAGTACTGAAGGGTCAAAATCATTTACCTTAGATGTGCTGGCAGTGAGGGCTGTAGTGGTCCTCTCTTCTGGTACATCTTCCTTCTCTTCAATCATTTCAAACTCATGAGCTTTGAGATCTGAAATGAGCTTATCAGTGGGATAAGTCTTTACATCCTTGCTGGCTTGGACATCAACTACCTTCATCTTCCATGCTGAGGGCAGTCCCCTCAACACCTTCAGGTTGATCTCCTTGGTTGTGAGATCCTTGCCAAGTTCAGAGATCTCACCAGTGAGAGTGAGGAGCCTGTCATACATCTTGGAGATGCTTTCACCAGGGAGAAGTTTGAAGTCATCAAACTTCTTGTTGGCTATGGTTAGTTTGTTGTCCTTCTCTTGCTCATCACCAGCTCCAATGAGCTCAAGAGTATCCCAGATTTCCTTAGCAGTCTTGCACTTCTTGATTCTGTTGAAGTACCTATCATCAATGGACTTGTAGAGGATGTCCTTGGCAATATTGTTGTTGGTCCCGGTTAAACTGGATACAGTCTAGAGGGGGGGGTGAATAGACTGTATTGGTTTTTAGCTTTTTAAACTAAGTACCAGATTTACAGAATAGCCTGTTCTGTTGGAAGAACAGACTGGCAGCGGATGGGGTTCTGGTAGGGAGTTCTGTTAGCCTCAGAGAAGCAAAGGCAGAAGGCCTTCTGTTAACTCGTAGAACAAGTTCTGCTGAACACAGATACCAAGTCCAAGGAGTTATACAGTTCTATCTAAGTGCAAGTATTAAAAGCAGTAAGTAAACGACACCAGGGATTTTTATAGTGGTTCAAGGAACAACTCGTTCCTCTAATCCACTGTTCCACTAAGCTGTAAAAACTGCCGTTTACAAAGCTTTAGTCCTAGCACTTAAGAAGCACTCCACGTCTTCTTCAAGCCTAGATGTGTCCTGGGATGCACTGCCTGGCTTCCTTTAACACTGGTCCTTTCACTGAGTTTCCTTGAAGTATCACCACTTCACTACTCCAGTTATTTGGACGTCCTTCTTGTAGCAAGAAGAGTTTCTGTTGAAACTGAGGTTCCTCCAACTAGCTTCGTTACAAAAGATTTGTATGTTATGAGCTTGAAGAGTTGAAGAACACTTGGAACTTTGCTTGAGTTGGAAAGAGTAATTTTCTAACTTCTGCCTTCTCTTGTAGAAGATAATGAGTTTGAATCTCAAGGAGGCTTTTGCTTTTTAGAGTTTGGATATCTTGCTTGTGGTTAGCAAAAGTTGCAATGTAATCTTGGCAAAGTTATCCGGTTGTTCTTCGTAGTGTATCTTTTATACTGAGGTTGTCTTCCCGTTGGAGGAGTAGGAGGACAACTGCATTAAATGAGCGATCAGTTGACTTGACTAGTAGAGCCCGGTAAAGTTGACGGGTTACTATTTTGGGATAAAGTATTCCTGACATTCCGGCCAATCATCTGCAATTACTCTACGTAGCATGGGGTGTATTAAATGAGCATTTAATGCATGCACTGTAGCTTTTCCGTTTCATACTCCTAGCCGTTGAAGGAATCTTTTAGTTGACTTCCCGGTTCTTTGAAAATCTTCTAAGTGTCAGACCTTCTGGTGTCTATGTCTGAGAGTAGAACAGAGGAGGTCTGGAGCACTTCTGTAGGGAGTATCCAACAGAGACCCAAAAGGGTTTCTGTCAGAGTCAAGACTAACAGAGATCCTGAGGACTTCTGTTCTGGAGCAGAGAACCAAAGGTCCTCTGTTTCAATAAAGCCTTAAGAGGCACTTCTGCTCTTGAAGCTCTTATGTTCTTGAAGCCCTTCTGCTCTTGAAGGTCTTTTGTCAAGTCGAATACATCTAAGAACTTTACAAAGGAAAATTTTAATACATAATTTCTAAAGGGGTACTCTAAAGTCCTAATTAATCTAGCATCATCAAAATCTAATTACAATTATTCCTTACAATTTCCCCCTTTTTGATGATGCCAAAACCCTTTAACTATTTCCAGAGAAGTGCCTTCACCATAAAAAATAAGTTTAAAAACTTCCATTAAAATCTTGGTGGGCAACTTGGCATAGGAAAATAGTAAGAGTACGATACATTCAGATAGCAGAAACAGAAGGCAAAAAGACAAGAATTTGAGGAAAAGCACTTCAAAGTAAGAAGGCAGAGATGTGATTTTATTAGATAGGTTTTACAGAGTTTAAACCTTACACATTCTCCAGATTAGCTGCCTGTAGAGCTTCTTCCTCTAGTCTTTGAAGCCTGAGCAGTTCTTCATTTATTTCAGCTCGGATTTTGAACAGATTGCCAGACCTTTGATAAGATGCCCATATTGGAGAAAGCTTGCAGTCCAAGTAGTTGAGGACACCTTCATGTATGGTCTTTCCTGGGACAATGTTCTTCTTGTACCATTCTTCTGCTTCTTCAAGAGATCCTCCATACCTAACTCTGACAACACCATCTTTGTCCAAATAGAGGTGCTGTTGTTGGGTAGGAGTCATTTTTGCTTTCATCTCTTCAAATTGAGCTCTGTCAATTTGCTGAGAACCACCCAATCTCCACTCTGTGAAGTTGAGAACTTTCTTCTTTTTGGTGCTCTTCTTTACTGGAGATGGGGGTTTGGGTATGCCTGCTGCTCTCTTCTTTTGTAAGGCAGCCTCAAAATAGGGAGCCGGATCTACTGCAGGCTCACCAGAGGAGGGTGCTCTGGTAGGAGTTCTGTGAGTCCTAGGCCTGGTCTGTTGAGGGTCCTCTTCCCCCTTTTTGGCATCATGCAGATCTTCAATCATAAGACTGATCTTCTGGAATTCTGAGGCCTGGGTTGAGGCTATCTGCTCCAGGGCCTCTGGTAGTGTCTGGGTGACAGAGGTAAGGCCTTCAATGAGACCTTGCTGCTTCTGGATTGCAGAGAAGATGTCCTTGTTATTGGCTTCAAGGAGCACCATCTTCTGATATCGGTCTCTGTCAGTAGATAGGAGGGCTTGAGCCTGTTCTTGATGAGCTCTGCACAGTTGCTCAATAGAGGTCAGTTGCCTCTCTGTTCTGGCATCAGATTTCTTCAGAGCCTCAAGATGCTCTGAGATATTGTGGATTGCCTGTCCTTGACTCAGGAGAGTCTGTTGAAAGATAGAGAGGGTGTTGTGGATGCCTACCACTTCTGTTGACAGGACCTCTGTTCTGGCAGAGGAGGAGGCGATGAAGTTGTTGAGTGTCCCAGTGAGGTTCTCAAAACGGTCAGAGATGAACTGCATACCTGAATTCAGATTGTCATTCACATGAGCAAGATGCCCATAGTGTTTATCATTTATCTCTATCAGCTTGTTCAAGCCTTGGAGGATCTGTCCTCCAAATTCTTCTGCAGATTCAACAAATTTATTGAAGGGAATGTCATTCTGTTATCCATCTGCTTGAGGCATCTCTAGACCTCTTCCCCTAGGTAGTGGGTGATGTTCTTGGACAGATGACAGAGATTGAACAAGCTGTTCATGTTCCAGTTGAGTCAGAGGGGGGGTCTTCTGTCTCTTGGATGTGGCCTTGTAGGATTTGCTGATCATGAATCCATCCATGTCAGAGGAAATCTCATAAGGAGAGTAGATAGGTTTTCTGTTGCGAACTACTTTCTTCTTCTTTCTCAGAGAGGGATTGGGGGCAACAGAGTCCCTAGAATACCCTTTGGGTGCAGAGATGGGGGAGACAGTTGTAGGATCAGAATCCCTGAGAAACCATAAGGGTTTAAGGTTTTCTGCAGGTTGTTGTGGGGGTGAAGATTCTGGAGGAGGAGATTGATGATCAGATTCAGAGGATGAAGAGGAGATCTGTTGGGGTGAGGGGTTCTGGTGCTGAGGTGAGGAGTGAATAGGTGAGACATTCTGTTGAGTGGGAGATGGAGGAGGTGAGGGTGAACGGTTTTTGAAGAGAACAATTGCTCTGCAGGGAAATGCAATTTTCTGTTTGGGTGATTGAGGAGGGGTGGGGGTTTCTGTGCTGGTGGAGGGGTTTCTGTGCTGGTGGAAGGTGAGGGAAAATGTGGTTCTGTTGGGATAATAGCAGAAGGGGTTGGAGAGTTTACCTCAATGATGTTATCCACGAGCAAGGAAGTCCTCCACTCCTTGATATGCTCCATCATAGCTTGTCCTTCTGATTTGAGTACAGAGGACTCTCCTGGGTTGAAGTTGGGCTGTACAGAGTCAGTTGCCATCTTGGTGAACAGCCATTCTTCAAAGGCTTCAATTTCTCCATCTTCTAGAGGTTTGACAGTTTCCTCCGAGGGTGAAGAAATGAGAATAGCCTTTCCCTTGTAGCTTGCCTTCTTCTTCTCAAGGACAGAGTGAAGAAAGTTGAGGGCAAAGCACTTTGAGACATCATCAGTCCCAACCCAGTTCAGGATGGCTTCTTCTTCTTCCTCATAGTGGTCAAAAAACTGAATTATTTTGTGGAGGGGTCCCATTCTCCATCTTCTCCATTCAAGGACCCGGGTAAACTGTCTGTCAAGCAAGGACAGATACCCATCTTTGACAGGACTAGGGTGCTCTGGTGGAGTTGGCACCCTGTTCTGTTCAGGAGATGCAGCAGAGGTGGGGATCTCTGGTTCCCCCTGAGAGTCTGCCACTCCCTCAGATACTGAAGCCACAGGTTTAGCAACCTTCTTCTTGGGTTTGGTGGTCCTCTTCCTCTTCTGTCCGGCCTTAGGGGGGGCAACATGTGCTTCCCCTTCGGTCTTCTTCTTCTTCTTCTTCTTCTTCTTCTTCTTCTCAGCAGAAGGGGCTACAGAGAGAGGTTTCTGTACCTTCTCTCCCTGTTGTCTCTTAGCCTCAAGTTGGAGCTGTCTCCTCAGCTCTGCCTTTATGGCTTTTTCCCTATTGGGAGAGGCAGTCAGGAAAATTACCTTGTTGTGATCCAAAGCTGAAGCCTTCCTCAAGCTTACCCCTTGTTTGATGAGCACTTCTGAAATGAGCAGTCCATGCCCTAGCTTCCCAGAATAGAGGCTAGTCTTTGGATTCTTCTTCTTGATCACTTCAATCAGGGACTTCACCATGATTTGTCCCCAATTGATGTTCACCCCATGATGTACTGCATACAGGGCCTTTGCATTGGCCGTTGTAACATCATCAGTGGAGGTGTACTTGCACCATAAACATTTGTGAAAAATTTTTATAAGTAGCTCAAATTCCCTCTTGAGCAGGTGCTTCTTGATGTTGACCTTCTCAACTTCTTCCCCTTTTCTGCAGAACTTCTTCTTGAATTCTGGCAGAGGGATGTCAATATCCTCCAAGTCAAGTAGAGAGTCCCTTCCTTCCTTTCGCTGAATGTTGAAGATGTTGTTGATGACGTCAGCATCAACCACCACCTTTTCTCCTTGGACGACGGAGGAGATGACTTCATCCTTGAAGGATGCGTTGAGATAGAACTCAACAGTGTCCACGTTGCTGTAGGCTTCATAATCATGAGAGATGACCTTGCTCAGTTGACATTGTGACAGTCCGTCAACAATGGAGGTCATCCTCTCCTTTTTCTCTGCGAACCTGGGTAGTACTTCCAGTTCACATCTCAGGCCAGTCAAGACATTCTTGAGAAGTGTTGCCTTTTGTTCCTTTGAAAGATCGGAGAAGCTCAAGAAGGCCATGGAGTTTACTGCGGTTGGAAAATTTTTGAGAGATAAGAGTTCAAAAGCTTGAGAGTTATGAGAGCAGTAACGGTTTAGGTTTGCGAAAGAGGGTTTTATGGATATGGGTTAGTGGACGTTTGAGATAATTTACGGTTCCAAGATACCAATAAATGTAAAAAGGGGTGCAGTAAATAAACGGGGGCGCAGTAAATTTTATACGGCTTGATACCGTTTTAAGGGTAAAAGGGTAAAAGACCTTTAATAATTTACTAGGTCACCCGGTTTATAAGATTTTCTTTTCTATGTCCACCACCTTCTGTTTGACAAGAGAGGGTCTTTTAGTAAGAAGGGGGGAGTTCTGTTGCTGAGGTGTTCTGCCAGGATAGGGAACAGAAGAGGTTGACAGAAGGGGTTAACAGAAGGGGTTCTGCAAAAGGTGTTCTGTTAACAGGAATTCAGCAACAGAGGGCCTTTCTTTTTAACTTTCCCTTGGAATCTCATCCATCATTCCCAATTCCTCTCTCAGCTTGTTGAACCTAGCCTCAGGAAGAGGCTTTGTCAGGATATCTGCAAGCTGGTCTTCTGTTGGCACATGTTCCATGCAGATGTGCTTCTTCTCCACATGATCTCTGATGAAGTGATGTCTGATCTCAATATGCTTTGTTCTGGAATGAAGAACTGGATTCTGAGTAATAGCAATGGCATTGGTGTTGTCACACAACAGCTTGATCTCCTTTGCTTGAATTCCATAGTCCTTCAGTTGTTGCTTCATCCAGAGTAGCTGAGCACAGCAACTCCCAGCTGCAATGTACTCTGCCTCAGCTGTACTTGTTGAGATGGAGTTCTGCTTCTTGCTAAACCAGGAAACAAGCCTTCCTCCTAGCAATTGGAAGTGACCAGAAGTGCTCTTTCTGTCTAGTCTGCAACCTGCAAAATCTGAGTCAGAATAACCAATTAGTTCAAAGTTACCTCCCTTTGGATACCATAGGCCTGCATTTGGATTCCCTTTGATGTATCTGATGATTCTCTTTGCAACACTTAGATGGCTTTCCTTGGGCTTTGATTGGTATCTGGCACAGATTCCAACAGAGAATGAGATGTCTGGTCTGCTTGCAGTTAGATACAACAGAGATCCTATGATTCCTCTGTATGTTGTTGCATCTACATCCTTTCCTTCATCATCTGGACCAATCCCTTGTGAAGTGTTCATGGGAATCTTCACTGATGATTTGCCTTCCACTCCAAACTTCTTGATTAGATCTCTGGTGTACTTCCCTTGATTGATAAAGATCCCTTCTGGAACTTGTTTGACTTGAAGTCCTAGGAAGTAACTGAGTTCTCCCATCATACTCATTTCAAATTGACTCTGCATCACTTGAGAAAATTTCTTGCACAGTTCTGGATTAGTACTACCAAATATAATGTCATCAACATATATTTGTACTAACAGAATATGATTAGCAACAGAGATTGGAAATAGAGTTTTGTCAACCTTTCCTTTAGTAAACCCATGGTTTACTAGGAAAAGGGACAATGTGTCATACCAGGCTCTGGGAGCTTGCTTAAGACCATAGAGGGCCTTTTTAAGCTTGTAGACACAAGAAGATTGAGTAGGAATAACAAAACCTGGTGGTTGTTCCACATAAACTTCTTCTTCAAGATCTCCATTCAGAAATGCACTCTTGACATCCATCTGGTAGACCTTGATGTTGTTGTAGGCAGCATAGGCTAGAAAGATTCTGATGGCTTCAAGTCTGGCAACTGGTGCAAAAGTCTCATCAAAATCTATTCCTTCTTCTTGACAATATCCTTTAGCTACTAGCCTTGCTTTGTTCCTTACAATGTTGCCGTCTTCATCTGCTTTGTTCTTGAATACCCATTTGGTTCCAATGACATTCTGGTGCTTTGGCCTAGGAACAAGTTCCCACACCTTGTTCCTTTCAAACTGAGTGAGCTCTTCTTTCATAGCATTGATCCAATCTGAGTCTGCAAGAGCTTCTTCAACTGTCAAAGGTTCCATCTGATATATATAGCAGGCAAGCATTGCTTCTCTCCTTGATGTGGATCTGGTTTGAACTCCACTTCTGATTTGACCAATCACTTGGTTAGGAGGATGGTCTCTTAACCATGTTAGGTCTGGTTCTGTCAGCTGTTGTCTTGGTCTCTCTGGTTCCTCATCTTCAGAGTCTTCATCTTCATTCAACAGAAGGGGGTTTGGTGCAGGTGTTGGAAATGCAGGGTTGTCTGCTACCTCTTCTGTTGGTTCTGGTGTTCTGTCTTCTATGCTGACTTCCTTGAGAATTTCTGTTACCTCTTTAACAGAGGTGCTTTCATCAAACTTCACATGTATGGATTCTTCAACATGTAGGGTCCTTCTGTTGAGTACTCTATAGGCTTTACTGGTGCTTGAATAGCCTATAAAGACTCCTTCATCAGCTTTTTCTTGAAATACTTTCAGATGCTCCTTTCCATTGTTAAGAATGTAGCACTTGCATCCAAATACATGAAAGTAGCTGATGTTCGGCTTTCTTCCCTTCCAGAGTTCATAAGGGGTCTTCTGGTGATTCTTGTTGATCATGCTTCTGTTCTGAGTATAACATGCAGTGTTGATTGCTTCAGCCCAATATCTCATAGGCAATCCAGATTCTGCAATCATTGTTCTTGCAGCTTATTTTAAAGTTCTGTTCCTTCTTTCTGCTACGCCATTCTGTTGAGGGGTTCTGGCGGCAGAAAGTTGATGAAAAGTTCCATTCTGATCACAGAAGTCCTTTATGACTTGGTTGACAAATTCAGTTCCTCTGTCTGATCTGATTGTCTTCACTTTTAAGTTCTTCTCAGTCTGAAGTTGCTTTAACAGAGATGGCAACTTCTGAAGAGTTTCATTTTTCTTTGTCAGAAAAACAGTCCATGTGTATCTGGAGTAGTCATCAACCATGACTAGGGTGTATTTCTTGCCACCAACGCTTGGAGTCTCAACAGGTCCAAATAAATCCATGTGAATCAGATTTAGAAGACTTGTAGAAAGATCACCAGCAATGGGTTTGAAGGAATTCTTCACTTGTTTGCCTTTCTGACATGCACTGCAGAGGGTCTCCTTCTTGTACACGATGTCTGGTAGCCCTTCTACAATGTGTTCTCTGGCCAGTTTGTTGATTGTCTTGAAATTCAAATGGTTGAGCTTTTTGTGCCAGTCCCAGCTCAGTTTTGAATCTCCCTTGGCTATCAGGCAAACTCCATCTTTTGCAGTGTTCCAATCAACTACATAGATGTTCTTCTTCCTTGATGCTGTAAGAACCACTTCCTTTGTTGTCTCATGCTTCACATAGCAGAAGTCCTTTGTGAATTCAACAGTGTAGCCTTTGTCACAGAATTGGCTAGCACTTAGCAAGTTGAACTTCAGTCCTTTGACATATGAGACATCATCAATGATTATCTGGTTCTTGATCAGCTTTCCTCTTCCTTTTGTTTGACCTTCTTTGTCATTACCTCCAAAGGTAACTCTAGGTCCTTTGCATTTCTGGAACTCTGTTAGGCAACCTCTGTCACCTGTCATGTGCCTGGAGCATCCACTATCAATAAACCATTCTTGTTCAGAGATGGCTCCAGCACACAGTTCCTGCAAGATCAAAAGAAAGGTTTAGGTACCCAAGCAATGCTGGGTCCTGGGGGGTCATGGAGTCTGGGTAGTTGGTACCATTTTGGTCTCATCAAGTGAAACCTTGGTGGGTGGTACCCATTGTCCACCTGGTAGTTATAGTAAACTGAAGTGTGATTCACTTTGGGCAGATGCTTGTGAGGGTCATGCTTCCTGTTTACATATTTTTGCATAGCTTTCTTTGTTGGAAAGAAGTCCCATATACTATCAAGAGCAGAGGGACGGTTAACCTTGGGCTTCTGAAGTTGACCAGCCAACCTTTTCTGTTGTTAGGTTTTCTGCCAGGTTCATTATTTTTCAAAAAGGGTTTCTGTTGAACCTTTATCTTACCCTTTTCTGGTCTGACTTCCTCATGAACAACCTTGGTGCCAGATACACCAGCTTGACAGATGGGGTTAGAAATCAGTGGCTCTATGTCCTTGTCTGCCTTAGCAACTCTGGTGCTAGGCATTACAGAAGGCTCACCTGATTCTGTTGAGCCATAACCAAGACCAAAACCAGTGCCAATCTGTTGATCAAGCACAATCTTTTCCATGGAAGACTGGGCCTTCTGGTAAGCTTTGTACTTAATCTCGAGAGGCTCTATTTCTCTTATTCTCTTAAGAAGAGAAACATTTTCAGTCTCCAGTTGATCTCTTTCCTCAATTAGAAGATTGATTTTGATCTCAACCTCCTTCTTTAAGTCAAGAATTTCAGCTTTCAACTTACTGTTTTCTTCTGTTACAGAAGAATAAGTGGCTTGTATGGCCTTAAACTCTTCCCAAAATTCTGACATTGAATCAGAATCAAAAGCTAAGCCTACCGAAGAAAAACTAGATTCAGAAGTAGAGGTTACCTCATCATCAGAATGAGCCATCAGGCAAAGGTCTTCTGTCTCAGTATCCAGGCAACAGAAGGCCTCATCAGAATCTGAGTCAGAACTGGATTCTGTTTCTGACAGAGGGTCTTTCTCCAGCTGTTCTGTCACAAGTGCCTTTCTTCTTCTGGAGTTGTCCTCGTACTTCTTCTTTTCTCCATCCTGTCCTTGCTTCTTGGACACTCTAGGATGGGGACAGTCAGCCTTGAAGTGGCCAGGTTGTCTGCAGTTGTAACAGAGAAGCTCTCCACTGCTTTCTGTTGATTTGACCTTCTGGTATGGCTTTCTGTTGAAAGATGGACTCCTTCCATCTTTGGTATTCTTCATAAACTTTTTGAATCTCCTGGCAAAGGCAGCCATATATTCATCAGATAAAAGTACTGAAGGGTCAAAATCATTTACCTTAGATGTACTGGCAGTGAGGGCTGTAGTGGTCCTCTCTTCTGGTACATCTTCCTTCTCTTCAATCATTTCAAACTCATGAGCTTTGAGATCTGAAATGAGCTTATCAGTGGGATAAGTCTTTACATCCTTGCTGGCTTGGACAGCAACTACCTTCATCTTCCATGCTGAGGGCAGTCCCCTCAACACCTTCAGATTGATCTCCTTGGTTGTGAGATCCTTGCCAAGCTCAGAGATCTCTCCAGTGAGAGTGAGGAGCCTGTCATACATCTTGGAGATGCTTTCACCAGGGAGAAGTTTGAAGTCATCAAACTTCTTGTTGGCTATGGTTAGTTTGTTGTCCTTCTCTTGCTCATCACCAGCTCCAATGAGCTCAAGAGTATCCCAGATCTCCTTAGCAGTGTTGCACTTCTTGATTCTGTTGAAGTACCTATCATCAATGGACTTGTAGAGGATGTCCTTGGCAATATTGTCTAGGTTGTACTTTCTCCTCTCTTCAGTGGTCCATTCTAACTTGGCTTTGCTGATCATCTGGGGTCTGGTGTTGTCTATGGCATGTTCAGGATTGACCTTCTGGAAGCTAGTGAAGGGGCCAATATCTAGAACTTCCCACATCTCATCATGCAGGGCACATAGATGTGCTTTCATCCGGATCCTCCAGTCATCAAACTTAAGATCTGAAAACATAAGGTTCTTGGATAAGGAGTGATCCATTATATCAGATAGAAATGAGGTAAAACAGAAAAACAAGTGGATCTTTGTTCAACAAATAACCTAAGAGATTATTAGAACAAGGAGGCTCTGATACCACTTGTTGGTCCCGGTTAAACTGGATACAGTCTAGAGGGGGGGGGTGAATAGACTGTATTGGTTTTTAGCTTTTTAAACTAAGTACCAGATTTACAGAATAGCCTGTTCTGTTGGAAGAACAGACTGGCAGCGGATGGGGTTCTGGTAGGGAGTTCTGTTAGCCTCAGAGAAGCAAAGGCAGAAGGCCTTCTGTTAACTCGTAGAACAAGTTCTGCTGAACACAGATACCAAGTCCAAGGAGTTATACAGTTCTATCTAAGTGCAAGTATTAAAAGCAGTAAGTAAACGACACCAGGGATTTTTATAGTGGTTCAAGGAACAACTCGTTCCTCTAATCCACTGTTCCACTAAGCTGTAAAAACTGCCGTTTACAAAGCTTTAGTCCTAGCACTTAAGAAGCACTCCACGTCTTCTTCAAGCCTAGATGTGTCCTGGGATGCACTGCCTGGCTTCCTTTAACACTGGTCCTTTCACTGAGTTTCCTTGAAGTATCACCACTTCACTACTCCAGTTATTTGGACGTCCTTCTTGTAGCAAGAAGAGTTTCTGTTGAAACTGAGGTTCCTCCAACTAGCTTCGTTACAAAAGATTTGTATGTTATGAGCTTGAAGAGTTGAAGAACACTTGGAACTTTGCTTGAGTTGGAAAGAGTAATTTTCCAACTTCTGCCTTCTCTTGTAGAAGATAATGAGTTTGAATCTCAAGGAGGCTTTTGCTTTTCAGAGTTTGGATATCTTGCTTGTGGTTAGCAAAAGTTGCAATGTAATCTTGGCAAAGTTATCCGGTTGTTCTTCGTAGTGTATCTTTTATACTGAGGTTGTCTTCCCGTTGGAGGAGTAGGAGGACAACTGCATTAAATGAGCGATCAGTTGACTTGACTAGTAGAGCCCGGTAAAGTTGGCGGGTTACTATTTTGGGATAAAGTATTCCTGACATTCCGGCCAATCATCTGCAATTACTCTACGTAGCATGGGGTGCATTAAATGAGCATTTAATGCATGCACTGTAGCTTTTCCGTTTCATACTCCTAGCCGTTGAAGGAATCTTTTAGTTGACTTCCCGGTTCTTTGAAAATCTTCTAAGTGTCAGACCTTCTGGTGTCTATGTCTGAGAGTAGAACAGAGGAGGTCTGGAGCACTTCTGTTGGGAGTATCCAACAGAGACCCAAAAGGGTTTCTGTCAGAGTCAAGACTAACAGAGATCCTGAGGACTTCTGTTCTGGAGCAGAGAACCAAAGGTCCTCTGTTTCAATAAAGCCTTAAGAGGCACTTCTGCTCTTGAAGCTCTTCTGTTCTTGAAGCCCTTCTGCTCTTGAATGTCTTCTGTCAAGTCGAATACATCTAAGAACTTTACAAAGGAAAATTTTAATACATAATTTCTAAAGGGGTACTCTAAAGTCCTAATTAATCTAGCATCATCAAAATCTAATTACAATTATTCCTTACAATTGTCTAGGTTGTACTTTCTCCTCTCTTCAGTGGTCCATTCTGACTTGGCTTTGCTGATCATCTGGGGTCTGGTGTTGTCTATGGCATGTTCAGGATTGACCTTCTGGAAGCTTGTGAAGGGGCCAATATCTAGAACTTCCCACATCTCATCATGCAGGGCACAGAGATGTGCTTTCATCCAGATCCTCCAGTCATCAAACTTAAGATCTGAAAACATAAGATTCTTGGACAAGGAGTGATCCATTATATCAGATAGAAATGAGGTAAAACAGAAAAACAAGTGGATCTTTGTTCAACAAATAACCTAAGAGATTATTAGAACAAGGAGGCTCTGATACCACTTGTTGGTCCCGGTTATACTGGATACAGTCTAGAGGGGGGGGGGGGGGGTGAATAAACTGTATTGGTTTTTAGCTTTTTAAACTAAGTACCAGATTTACAGAATAGCCTGTTCTGTTGGAAGAACAGACTGGCAGCGGATGGGGTTCTGGTAGGGAGTTCTGTTTGCCTCAGAGTAGCAATAGGCAGTAGGCCTTCTGTTAACTCGTAGAGCAAGTTCTGCTGAACACAGATACCTAGTCCAAGGAGTTATACAGTTCTAACTAAGTGCAAGTATTAAAAGCAGTAAGTAAACGACACCAGGGATTTTTATAGTGGTTCAAGGAACAACTCGTTCCTCTAATCCACTGTTCCACTAAGCTGTAAAAACTGCCGTTTACAAAGCCTTAGTCCTAGAACTTAAGAAGCACTCCACGTCTTCTTCAAGCCTAGATGTGTCCTGGGATGCACTGCCTGGCTTCCTCTAACACTGGTCCTTTCACTGAGTTTCCTTGAAGTATCACCACTTCACTACTCCAGTTATTTGGACGTCCTTCTTGTAGCAAGAAGAGTTTCTGTTGAAACTGGGGTTCCTCCAACTAGCTTCGTTACAAAAGATTTGTATGTGATGAGCTTGAAGAGTTGAAAAACACTTGGAACTTTGCTTGAGTTGGAAAGAGTAATTTTCCAACTTCTGCCTTCTCTTGTAGAAGATAATGAGTTTGAATCTCAAGGAGGCTTTTTGCTTTTCAGAGTTTGAGTATCTTGCTTGCGGTTAGCAAAGTTGTAGCAAAGTTGTGGCTTCGTTGTCCGGTTGTTCTTCGTAGTGTATCTTTTATACTGAGGTTGTCTTCCCGTTGGAGGAGTAGGAGGACAACTGCATTTAATGCGCGATCAGTTGACTTGACTAGTAGAGCCCGATAAAGTTGGCGGGTTACTATTTTGGGATAAAGTATTCCTGACATTGCGGCCAATCATCTGCAATTACTCTACGTAGCATGGGGTGCATTAAATGAGCATTTAATGCATGCACTGTAGCTTTTCCGTTTCATACTCCTAGCCGTTGAAGGAATCTTTTAGTTGACTTCCCGGTTCTTTGAAAATCTTCTAAGTGTCAGACCTTCTGGTGTCTATGTCTGGAAGTAGAACAGAGGAGGTCTGGAGCACTTCTGTTGGGAGTAGCCAACAGAGACCCAGAAGGGTTTCTGTCAGAGTCAAGACTAACAGAGATCCTGAGGACTTCTGTTCTGGAGCAGAGAACCAAAGGTCCTCTGTTTCAATAATGCCTTAAGAGGCACTTCTGCTCTTGAAGTCCTTCTGTTCTTGAAGTCCTTCTGCTCTTGAAGGTCTTCTGTCAAGTCGAATACTTCTAAGAATTTTACAAAGGAAAATTCGAATACATAATTTCTAAAGGGGTACTCTAAAGTCCTAATTAATCTAGCATCATCAAAATCTAATTACAATTATTCCTTACAGATCTCAACTGCCCAGGGACGAAGCCCGCGCCAAACTAGCAAAGCTGAGGGCTCCCAACTATACCCTCAAAACGGAAGGCTTTACAAACGATCCTATAACGGCACGCTACTCTGGTGCCTCCATCAGGATGAAACTGAAGTTACAATGGAGGAAGTGCACAGTGGCACTTGCTCAGCTCACCAGGGACCCTTTTCTATGTCCCGAAAGCTTATAGTCCAAGGCTACTTCTGGCCTACGATGGCCCGAGATTGTGCAAATCTCGCCCGAAGGTGCGTCGCCTGTCAACACTTTCAGAAGGCTCCCAGAAGGCTAGCGGTTAACTACGCCCCTGTCAGCATAGCCATACCCTTCTCCAGATGGGGCATAGACCTAGTAGGCCCACTGCCGAGGGGTACCTCCAACAACAGGTACATTATCGTGGCCATAGACTACTTCACCAAATGGGTGGAGGCGGAGCCCCTCGCTAGCATTACCGAGGCTAGGTGCCGCCATTTTGTTCTCAAAAACATCCTCACAAGGTTCGGGGTTCCCCAACAAATCATCTCCGACAATGGAACTCGGTTTGAGGCAGCCTCTTTCTGCGCCCTCCTGGAGGCATGGGGCATCAAGCAAACCTTTTCCTCTGTAGCCTACCCTCAAGGCAACGGCCAAGTCAAGAACGCCAACCGCACAATACTGGAAGGCTTAAAAAAGAAACTGGAGGCCGAAGGGGGAGGCTGGGTCGAAGAACTTCACAATATCCTGTGGGCCTATCGTACCACCCCTCAGAGGGCAACAGGCGAGACCCCCTTCGCTCTATGCTATGGATTTGAAGAAAAGGCGCCCACAGAGGTCACCTTCCCCATGAGGTGGGTGCATCAGTATGAAGCTGAGAGCAATGAGATAAACACGGCCCTCGACCTCCATCTAATCTCAGAACGAAGGAAACGAGCCTTCCTAAGGGCTGAGAACTACATGGGCCAGGTGAAGGGCTATATTGATTCAAAAGTTCGTTCCCGAGAGTTTCAAGTGGGGAACTACGTCTTGCGAAGAAGGGAAGCCAGCCAACCAATCGAAGGAGGAAAACTGGTGCCTAAGTTCGAAGGCCCCTACATTGTGACCGCCATCATCAAGCCGGGGACTTACAAATTGCAACGCCCCGATGGGACCGAGGTTCCCAGACATTGGAATGTCCACCACCTAGTCAAATTCTATCAGTAACATATGAGTGGCCAAGCCCTCATACTCCGCAAATGTACGTTGTTTTACGGCCCAAGGTCCCCTATTTCCAAGAAGAATAAACATGTGTTGAAACACAAAGTACCAAGTATGAATCACATACGAGAGGCCAAGCCCTCATACACACCTCTCAGCCCAAGGCCACCGTTCTTAAGAAGAAACGTTTGCTCTATCACGTGTACAAAACCCCTGGTACCAAGTACCAATGAATCACCTACAAGACAACTGTACCTACGAACAAGAAACACCAAGTGTTTCCAAGCTATAATGAAGCCCTCAGTACCAAGTACTAGCGATGGCCTCATCGGTCAAAAAACACCAAGTGTTTTACGCCACCCCACACTTCATACATATTCACTCCCAAAAAAACCCGAAGGGGCCACCTACCGGTCCTGGAGGTACCAAGTGCCGCCGGCCATTTGAAACTAATATGCAAATAAAACCCTTCCTTGAAACGCTTTCCGAGCCATTACCCCAAGGGAATGTCAGGCAACAGACTATGTCCCAGGCCCAGGATCCGACTTTCACAAACGAAACGCTTCCCGCATTATCCCCCAAGGGTAAGCAGGCAACAGACTATGTCTCGGGCTGACGTAACGACTTTCAAAACCGAGACGCTTTCCACGCCATCCCCCAAGGGGAGGCAAGCAACAGACCATGTCTCGGGCCGAGGAAATGACTCTCAAACCCCTCGGAACCCGGAAGGTTAACACCGAGGGGGGAGCCAACGGTTTATACTGTTGCCTCCCGACAGGCCAAGCCTTAACAAGAAACCAAGTTTCTTGAAGCCTTCCCTTCACTATCCAAAAAAAAATGGGGTGAAGGGGAGTAGACTCAACGAGCAATCAATGAGTAAAAGTATTACAGTCCACAACGGAACACCCTTCGACATCTAACAAGAAGGTCTCTTTCAAAGCAATCCAGCTACTACCAAAAGCTCCCCCGGGGAACACCCCTGAAGTTCATCTTTGATTTTGGCCCTTATTCCGAAGGCTCCTATCCAATAAGGCCAAATTTGGCTAAGTCCACAATACTACAGCTCCGACATTACCAAGGGCGTCTACTCTCGGACATGAGGTAAAATTTCCCAAGTCCACATTTTGGTGGCCAATACCGAAGGCTTCGATACCACACCCGCCGGCATCTCAGAAAAGCCGAGGGCACCTGTTGTATAACTTTGGGCTAGAACATGTAAGTCTACACTTTGGAACCCAACACCGAGGGCACCTACTTTTGCATATTGGGTTAAAATTCGGCTAGTCCACATTCCTAAAGCCTTCGGCCATACTATTAGCATCAAGGGCTACTATCTTATAAGTGGATCACAGATATACTAACTCCACATTCCTATAGAAGGCTACTAGCTGTAGACTTATTGAATTTTTTTCTAAGTCCACGACTTAGAAGGCCCCTTGAAAGATAGGCAATACCGAAGGACATGTCACTAAATATTTTCACGAGGGGCATGTTCTCATCCCTTATGAGTCTAGATGAGGGTTTAACCGCACTGGGAACTCAGCATGCCAAAGGCTAGATGGGCTAGCTCTTCCTCAAATCTTATATTACCCGACGGCCCTACCATATTTTACTAAGGGATGAGAGTGTCTACAACCGGCTATGAACCGAGGGCAAGTTCATGACATTGCCCAAAAAAAGGCTAAGTCCACAACACCAGACCCCCCCGGGTGCATGATGAAGGGCTAGCCGTTTCATACAGCTAAAGGAATACTTTAAACGAGGGACCAGTGGTAAAACATCACTTAAAAAAATTCCCTAAGTCCTAAATATTTGGCCCTCGGTCGACTCGTGATGCACGCATACATTCATAAAACCATACACATACATGGAAACCAAGAAAGACGAAGACATCCATTCATACATTCACCAAAAGAAGAAACAATGTTAAGTGTTTGTTACATACTGGCCGAAGCCGAAAGCTCATAAAAAGTTACTACAAACATTGTTCAGAAAAATTCTAAGTACAAATCATTCAGTAGCACCCCCTTCAGCAGGCTTCGAAGTAAAATCCTCCCCGGCCTCTTCCTCACCATCCTGGCCCTCTCGCATCAGCTCGGAATCCTCAAGATCTTTCCTCTCAACATCTGGAGGGAGGGGAACTCGGACGTCTGGCTGAAGGGGGGAAGGCCGTAGGCTGCACGATCAAACTCCTTCAAGTCCACCTCGTGATGTCGGGCAAGCCTCCGGTAAACAAGGGCTTGAGTAAAGAACTCACCCCTGTCATAATAATCCTTACCCTTCCAGGCCAAACATTCAGCACCGGGGCCACCGCACCACCCATCAACAGAGGCTTCCACAACCGAGGCCAACCACTGTTTTCGCTCCTCGGCCTTCCTACCCTAAGCAATGAAGGCGGCAACAGCATCCTCCCGAGCCTGGGAGACAGTGTAACACCCTGCCCCATAGGGCCCAAGGTAGTTACTTCTGACCTCTCCGGACCTCTAGTACTATCCTCACAAACCGCCACTAGCCTTTTCCGCGCAATTTTTCCTCACTCGTGCGCGCCCTGAGAAACTTCCCAGGGGGTCACCCATCCCAAGACTACTCTCGTGCAAGCACGCTTAACATTGGAGTTCTTGGCTAATGAGCTCCCTTAAAAGGAGATGCACCTTGTTGGTATGAGTAGTACTATTAATCCACTTAAATTAAATTCGGGTATTACAATCACCCCCACTTAGGATCGCAACATCCTTGATGCGCCCTTAAACCAATCTAAATCAAACCCCATAATATTGCCCCGCTAAGTGCCCACCCGATATCCAACGGGTCAGCACACTATCGCAGGGTTGCTCTGATACCACCTGTAACACCCCGCCCCATAGGGCCCGAGGTAGTTACTTCTGACCTCTCCGGACCTCTAGTACTGTCCTCACAAACCGCCACTAGCCTTTTCCGCGCACTTTGTCCTCACTCGTGCGCGCCCTGAGAAACTTCCCAGGGGGTCACCCATCCCAAGACTACTCCCGTGCAAGCACGCTTAACTTTGGAGTTCTTGTCTAATGAGCTCCCTTAAAAGGAGATACACCTTGTTCATATGAGTAGTACTATTAATCTGCTTAAATTAAATCCGGGTATTACAGACAGCCTCTCCCTTGGCTGCATCGGCTTCATCAGCAGCTTTCTTGGCGGCTTCGGCATCAGCCTTTTCAGCCTCGACCTTTCCCTCAGCCCTGGCCTCTGCTCTGGCAGCCTCCAACTTCTGCTCCGCCGCCTCGGTAGACTGCCGAAGGCTCTCCTCCAGCCTCACCATCTCCCTCACAGTGGCGACGTTGTCTATGACGAGCTTCTTCAAAGTCTCGTCCTGTTGCGCCTTTTGGAGGCGCAACTCTTCCACCCTCCGGATCAGCTCGCTGAGGCTGATGCAATCCTGTTGGAAAACAAACAAAAGGTGAGAGTTAGACTACTATGCAAACTACGCTAAGGCAAACCGACCAAGGAAACAAAGACAGGGGGGATCTTACAGTAAGAGAAGCCCTGAGGATCTTGGACTCGAGGGCGTCATCCTCAAGCCGACTTAGGTCTGCCTTATCCAGTTGAGGGGTAGCACCCCTCAGGAACTCCTTCGGGTCCACAGTGCCATGCACGATGGCAGTCCCCTTTATAAGGGAGAACTGTATATTCTCTTGAGGCAAGGCCCCTCACCCATCTGTTCCGAGGGGCACGGAAGGGGTCACCGCCGTCACTACCGAGGGCTTGGACGAGGAGTGCTCCTCAACGATCACGACGGGGGTAGCTCTCTTCCCGACATCCCCCTTCTTTGGCTTCTTCCCGGCGGGGGCCACGACTTTCCCGCCGCCTTCCTTTTTGCAGCTTCGGCCTGGGTGCCTCCGGCCTCGACCTCATCAAGGGTAGCAGGAACTGCCGAGGAGGGCTCACCATCCCTCTTGAAGAATTGATCGACGGGTTTTTGAGTCCCCGTCTCCTTCTTCTTTGGCTCTATGGTAAACTTCTTCTTGAGACCAGCGAAGGACTTCACGACCATATTAGCACCTGCAAGATGACAAGAATAATTAGACCAAGGGGATCGCTTACAAGAGCAGAAGAAACGATGCAAAATTTTTCCCTAAGTACGACAAAACAGAGCCTTCGGGAACTACCTCCTGTGCTCTCGAAGGCTCGATCGAGAAGGGAATATTTCTCGTCCTTTCCCCCCAGAAAACGGTAGCCCCAGTAGCCCAAACTGTACAGGTCATGCGGGAGCGTGGAACCCTTGATGGTCGCCAGCTTAGAGGACCCCTTCGGGAAAGCACATATCTTTTTCCCGTCTTTCTCGAGGGCAGCACTCTCCACCTTCGGATGTCGCCTGAAGTGGATAGCCACAGTCACCCGACAACGCTCTCTCCTCCTCCTCTTCCTCGGCCGTATGAACAATGATGGCCAGTTCCTCATCCTCAATGACTTGCTCAAATTCTTCGGCCTCGACCTCGGCTACAAGGTCCTTTTGCACCTCCTGTGCTACGGCAGAATCGTCCTGGGATGAGGCCTCCTCACTAGCTGACCTCTCATCCGACCAAGTCTCGGATTGCACCGAGGGCTCTCCGGAGATATCCTGTGAATCGCTGGCAGACGACATCCTTCAGGAGTATGGAAGAATGGAGTTGGGGAAAGGAAAAAGATTCTAGGGAACTAACACTAAATCTAAGGCGTGCGAAGCAAAATATGCGAGAATTACCAAGAACGGAGGAAGAACTGACCTCGGAAGTAAGGGTTTGATTGAATAAGGTTGCTTATCTCTCTAGAAATTTTGGCAGAGCTTCGCTTTCAACACGAATTGCACAGAGGAAATGGATCCGGCCTTGGGGTATTTATAGTCTCCCCAACTGCGGTTAAGACTTGGGTTTGGGACTCAGGTTAAAAGCCCATCATTACGAACCATCGCACCAGCCAACCGGTGACACCCGCCTGAAGCAAGCCAACCAGAACACGCCATGTGGATGCCTTCTCCAACAGTCATATCCCAACGGCTATTTTTGAAATGCTGAGGGGGCCTCAGCTGACAGCCTTCGAACAACAACAGAGCAAACCCTCGACTACTACATTCAAACCCCTTCATCAAGGGTTAGCCCTCGACAAAGAGGGGGGACCCCCCCGACCAACACCGGAATGATCACTTGCATTCATCCACAACGGTAACGCCCCCAGATCATCAACGGCCTTCGGTCACAAGCGGCCTTCACCCTCTCAATATGGCCTCCCTCGGGTCACAAACAGCCCTCGGTCTATCACTCAAATTCTCTGCGGATCACGAGTGCCCCCCGGCTCAGCATAATCCTCCATCACAGGCCGAAGGGCCCACCCCTCTTGCTCCATTTTGGGGGGCATCCGGTGTACTCTTTTTCCCTCATTAGGATTTTTCCCACAGGGTTTTTCCTAATGAGGTTTTTAATGAGGCATCTCCCCAAAATGAAGCAAAAGGCGTCAGCCCTCGGCTCCCTGTGAAGACATGCACTATCCTACTCCTTTTCACCCCATTACATGTGCCTCAAGGAGTGGGGGACCGGGGAACCCCTTCGGGAAAATCACCAAAAGTTAAAAGCTGTCTCAAATCATCAAAAAAAGACTTCTGTCCCAAAATGTGGGGGACTGAGGGACTGCCCTCGGTAAAACACGCAAACACAAATCTCTCACAACTTTACCAACTACAACGAAGCGGCAGCCAACACCAGAGAACAAATAACCAATGGAAGGAAACCCCCGCAGCGAGGCCTCCGACAGGACAACCACAATTACTCCTTTTCCCTCAAATACCTTTCGGCAAAAGGAGTGAGGGACTCCTGATGGAGTATATGGCCCAAGAACCCCCGGACCACATACTTTCACCACAACAATCAGGCCCAACAGGCCCAGATGGGCCAAGCCCAGCAAAACAAGACTCCAGGCGGCCCATGATACGTAATGTGTGCCTTCGGCCCCATGCCCTAAGGCTGTGCATTCATGAGATCAAGTATAGGAACATCACAGGGGAACAAGGCTTGAAATACAGGCCTTCGGCAAATACAGCCTTCGGCACATAATGCCCCCGGTATATGGAGCCTTCGGCCCCAGTACAATCAGCCGAACGCACTCTTCTCGACAAGATATGCTCTCTGACATGCGCTGAATCACCAAGTCAAGTACAACGTCGCGTCCAACCACCACATTTAATGCGGTGCACATGCGAGTGCCGGTGCCACCCCGATTGAGGTGACCCTCGGCCGTCAGATGTTTGACACGTGTCCCCGCCTAGCATTTATGATTGCTATAAATAACATCCTATTTTCCCCGTCAAAATGTGTACAACGAGCATTTCGGCAAAGTGAAAAGGTTCCTGCCACAACTTGAAGTGAAAATGTTCCTGTCAATAGCTTTTGACGACTGCCAAAGTCCTTTATCTAACGTCAAGGTTGTCTTCTCTGTTCCAGTTGTATCTCTGGACCTCATTTCTCAACAGCCCACAATCTGCCATGTGTCGTTCGTGAGTGGAAGAGGTCCTCCAGAGTCGTCCCCAACCCTGCTGGTCGTCAGAACTATTTTTATTTTGCAAAAAAATAAAACCTCCTTCGAAAACAACTTCACATTTAGCAAAACAAATCAAATATGTAGTTTAAAAGGACCAAGTCATACACCACAAAAATAATACACAATGACTACAATACAAAACATGGTTTTATGGCAAATTTATCACTACTGTATAGTTTAAAACAAATTATCGCAACGTATATGGTGACGACATCACGGACTTCAGCTATGTCATCACTTGACAAAGGCCCGTCTACTTTGATGCTCTCATAAACCTAAAATATTAAAAAATTACATAAACCTAAAATATTAAAAATTTAAAATTACACCATGTTTATAAATGTATAACTAACATAGCAAAATAAATTAAAATGATTGGAAAATTAGTAATGATATTTACTTGCTCCATATCTTGACCACTAGTGATATACTTAATGGCGTTGTATATGAATTTCATCACGTTGAATCCACACTCCAAACCGCCTGTTTGTTTTTCACACTAATACATATACATATTGACATTTTATACACATTAGCATCAATCTACACTCCAAACCGCTTGTTGGGTTAATGGCCCGATAAGGGCCATCCCATCAACCCTCAAGGACCTCCTACGAGCATCCCCAAAAGGCCCACAAGGACCTCCTACGAACGTCCTGTAGAAGGCCCATGACGATGGGTTACCTGATTGGTGGTTCGGGGAGAGTTTCGTCCTGAATAGGGTCAAGGGGACGTACGTAGTCTACTGTCAGCAGGTACCATGGCCCAAGAATAACTCAAGCTTATGTACCAAGGGGCAGGGGACATACGTAGTCCACCATTAGCGGGTACCCTGGCCCAAGGGTAGCTCAAGCTTACGTACCTAAGGGCAGGGGACGTACGTAGTCTACCAGCAACAGGTACCTTGGCCCAGGTGCATGGGGACGGACGTCCCCATCCTCTGATAGGATACCAAGGGTCCAGCAGGAAACGGGAGGCAAGCGCATGGGGACGAACGTCCCCATCCATTGGCGGGAAACCAAGATCCTGGCGGGAAGCGCATTTAATGTAGAAGATTTGGTGGTTAGGATCGAGCCGTCCACAGCCAGCCACGTCAACACACCCAACCACCCATTGACAGTATAAATAGTAGCATTTATTTCACTATAAAGGGTTCGCAATTTAGCACTCTAGCACCCTAGTAGTTGTATCAGCTCGTAGCATAGCCTTGTGCGTTCGACCTCTCGGCTTGTAATCAATCCAGCGTAATAAACACTGTTTATTGGGCTTTTTCCTTGCTTGTTCTTCATCTAACTTGTAAACCATCCACTCGAGACCCTTAGATTACGTGTTGGGCCTACAGGTTGAAGGAATAAACCCCAACACTGGCGCCGTCTGTGGGAAACTGATCAAAAAGTTATTTCAAACCAAGCTCTCAGCTAAAAACCATTCCAAAGACAACCAAAAAACAAGTAAGATGGCAGCAAACAACGCAGGGAACTCCCAGGATCTCTCTTCACGGCTAGCTCACAGCAGGAGAAGCCACAACCAGGCGACAATGGCCCAATCCAACAGCGTGTGGTCTCACGGGGATTTCGGGGTGCTCACCGACTTGATTCCCCGTGAGGTTTGCCGGGACCCGAACGCCCTGAGGGAGATAGGAGACACCATCCGCCATTTGGCGGACGAATGGGAGGCGGAAGGCGTGTATTCCGCTAACACAGAACGAACACCGTTTTCCCCCATCCGTTCCACGCAGACCGCTCCACGAGCGTACGAGTGAGAATGACGATTCTCGCGCATCGGTCCATACTAGGATCATGAGGAATGCCCACTCTACGGATATGGGGGGCGCTGGGGGAGCCGGACCCTTCAGAGAAGCACAACGTCACACGGTTCAAGACCGCACTCTAGTGATGCCCTGTAACGAACATGCTGCCAGGGAACACACCCCCGTGATGGAAGGCATGAGGCAGGAGGCCCGAGTCATCTATGGGCAGCATAACTTCGGAACCATGCAGAGGGCTGATGCCTTAGCCCCAGTAAACCCCGCACCTATTATCACCGACTCCCGGGACGTTATGCTCTTAGATATGCAAAGGTAGATTGACGAGTTGAACAGACAGACGGAGGCTAGTCCGGCCCAACCAAGGGTATCTTTATCTTCTCCTTTCTCGGTCAGGATCATGGCGGTGGAAATTCTAAGGGACATCAGACCCCCTGCGGCACTGATTTACAACGGGGCTGGGGACCCCAAGGCTCATTTGATTTCCTTCCAAGGAACACTTTCCATGCTGGGAGCGTCCGATGAGGCCATCTGTAGGTTGTTTTTTAGCACCCTCAGAGGGCCAGCGTAGGAATGGTTCGGGCAGCTCAGGCCTTGGTCCATCGATGGTTTTGAACAACTGTCCAAGCAATTCATGGCACAGTTCGCCTCCATCTCTACACTGAAGAAACATTTCAGCTGGCTGACGAACGTCCGCCAAAATAAGGGATAAACCTTATCCGCGTTTCTCATCAGGTGGAGGGATGAAACTCTGAAGGCGGAGGACCTCCCGGGGGACACCAACATTACCCTCTTCACCATCGCGCTCACAACCAGGTATCTTTACCGGGATCTGAGGAGGAACCCTGTAAATAATTACGTCGAGGTGCTGGCTAGGGCACAAAAATGTGCTGCAATCAAGGAGGAAATTGCTCAGCGGGATGGGGTTATGACCCCCGCACCGCGCAAGGTGGTGCACCGATTGGGTCCTGGGCCTAAGGACTCTCCAGCACCAAAGAAGAAAAAGGTGATCGGCGGTTACGTTCCTTCGGGCGCGCAGGAACGCTCTGGGGACGAACGTCGCAGGGGTATGATCGGCTTAAACTTGCAAGTGTACAAGTGCCAATGTAGTAATAAAAACCGGTAAAAATACCGAGTCGAACACAAGGAAACGTTGTTTATATGATTCAAATTCGGAAAAATTTTTAGTAACAGACTTAGCAAAAGAGTAGAAATTTTTAGTTTTCAAGAGATAATAAAAGCAACCAAGGCTTCGGGATTACTTTAAACGGCGCCTAGTAATGAATATATGTTCTTTCACCAATTCTTATGAGTGGAATGTCACTAAAGTATCTAAACTCATTTTACGGCAGTGAGATTGTGATTAATTCTACGTGTGAATCCCGTCACGGTTCACATTCATCTAAAATTAACCCCATTGAAGATTAGGACATTATAAAAACCACCATATTCAATTGAGGTATATTTCTATCCACAATTAGAATATGTCTAACCTTTAAGTGCACAGTTTATAACTCAACGTTAATTGCTCAAATAAACCCAACGATATAATCATACGTTGTACACCATAGTCATACACATTAAAATATAAAGGAAAGATCATAATAATTTGGTTGAGAACATACATCAAACACCTAGAGTGCGTAAAGTTTCATCCCTAACCTTGGTTATGGAAAATTAGCTAGAACAATTCATAATGAAATTACAAGTATTGAAATGATAAAATATAATGAAATACATAAGAAATTGATACCACAACTCCAAATTTATGGTGGACAATGTTTTCCCCAATTGAAGAACTTCTCCCAAGACCAAGAGGTTTCTCTTGAGATGCCAAAGTAGAAGTGTAGTGTGTAGAAGATAGAATATCCTGTTGAGAGGGCTTCAATCTACTTAAATATGGAGTCTTCAACGGCCATTTTCGGACAAGGAAGCAAGCTCCTTAATGGGATTTGGTGTTTTCCCCGAATGATTGTGATGACCGTTGCTAATATAACATTTCACAGATGAAAGCCGGGCGCTTTTTGTGAAAGCTGGGTGGATTTTGGCTTTTAAAAACGTTGACTTCGCTCAAGGGGATGAAAGCTGGGCGGCTTCCGCCAAAAGTCGGGCAGATTTTGGCTTGATTTATTGAAATAATTCTACGGCGCCCAACGCCGGGCGCCTTTCATGAAAGCCGGGCGGATTTCATCTTGTTTTTCTCCGGATGCTGTCTTTCAGCTTTGGATGGCAACTGACTGGCTGGTTGGTGAAAACCGGCAGGCATTGGTGGAAGTCGGGTGGTTTTCACTCCTTTGTGCATTTTTCTTCTTTTCTTTTGTTCTTCGGGACGCGTTTGGTTGACCTTCTCTTGTCGGGGTTCTTCGTGTGTATTCTATCATCCTCGTGTTTGGTCCAATCATCAATAAAAGTATTTCTTGCAAAATGAGGCATATGTGTGAGAGTTTTATTCTTTTAAGTATAAAAACGTTTATAAATTATTGTATAAAATACGTTAATAAAACGCTTATCAAATACCCCCACACTTGAGCTTATGCTTGTCCTCAAGCAAATTTTGAAAACTCTTTGTTTGATGTATTAAAACCTTTTGAAAATTTGTATTCTTTTGAAAAAGGTTTTGGAGGACAAGGAGTTTTGCTAAAATATTTGAAAAAAAAATGGACCAAAAGTGAACAAATTAAGGGGAAAAATTCCTGCAATTTAGAAGTTTAAATACCACTCCCCACACTTATTTCACATTGTCTCAATGTGGATCATCAAAGAGCAATTTAAACAAAGCAATAAGCACATAGCACATTAGGGGCACATTAGTAACAAAAAGGCGATGAGCAATATTAGAAAAATATCCAAGTTTAAACATTTGATACACTTCCCTTTTTGTTCAACCTACTCATCACTTTAATATCCATCTCCTCGGGGAGGGAAATAAAAGTTTGGATCATACGGTGGTGGTGGCGGTAGGTTGAAGTACCTCCCTATTTCTTTACAATAATGGCTCATGCTCCAAAGATGACCTCCCATTCCTTGAATAGCATGACGTTGATCTCTCAAGTCCCGTCTATGCACCGCAAGCTCCATGCGGATTTGACCGAATTGTGCGGACAAATAATCCATGTCATATCCTTCTTGCGGGGGTGCATTGGGCTCTTCTCCTTTATGTTCCATGCCTTGACCTTGGGGTTGTCCTCCTTGGCCTTCTTCACCATCTAACATGTCCTCCTCATTCACCTCCTCCACGATCCGATGATAGCCGGCTACACATCTCCAAAGCGCTCCAGGTGTAGCTTGAGAGTAACGGAGATGCCTCATAGAATCATCATAAAGAACGGAGTGTGTCTCCCGCTCTTCTTCCCCTCTAAGGCTAACATTAAAATGTCGAAAAATGTTAGAAAGTAAGATAGGGAAAACAAATGTCTTATCTTGATTGTTGCTCAAGACGACATTCCAAAGTTGCTTAATGATGATGCCCGAGAGAGTGATCCCCTCTACGTCCTTAAGCCCATGGTGCATCTTATATGCAAAATAGAGGTCGGCACTTCTAATTTTGTTGTGGCCGTGTGCTCTTGGCATCACATTTAACGATTAGAGATAGCAAAGGAGACGTGCTCGGATGTGTGGTTGCCCAAAGTTCCGGGCAAATAGTTGTCCACCAAGGCCAAAATATTGATCCACTGTGGTTGGATGATAGTACGGATCACTCCCAATTGCTCCGGCTACAGAGAGAGCGAATGGGCGGCCAAGTCTGGTGATCTCGATAGGTACCCCTTTGACTCGGCTCGTGATGCTCTTCTTTGCACCCCCATCTGTTTCAACATTAGCGTAGAACTCTTTGACTAGTTCGGGGTAGTAGGGCCCGCGAAGTTGGAGTATGGGTGCCCACCGAATCCTAGCAAACGCCTCGGTCAACACGAATTCTTGGTCGATAGCCGGCGAGACTGTCTTTTCAATCACAAAATCATTGTCCCGGGACTCTAGGTAGCGCTCATAGCTCCTTGTGCTAACAAAACGGTTGGGCGGCAAGATCGTGGTTGAGGGAGCGGGGGCTTTGTTGTTCCTAGCCCGCTTTGGGTTGCTTGGACCAGCCTCAGCGCTCAGAGATTTCCCCCTTGAAGCCATTGTTCCTACAAACTCAAAAACTTCTAGTCAATTTCTCAATAAAATTTGACACCAATTCCCCTAAAAATTGACTATAATCTCAAATTAGGACAACAAGGGACAATATACTCACAACCTCATTCATCAACAAGTAATCACATGATTTTGATTCAAATTCCCCAAATTTTGAACAAAGAATTTGAACCCTAACCCCCCAATTTCAACCAAATAGCAAAAATTTCAAAATTTTTGAAAATAACTACTTGGAAAGGGTATAAAATGGTTCAAATAAGCATAATAGGCAACAAGAATAGGATATCAATCAACAAATTTGGCCTAAAAGCTTTCAATTTTCAAAAATCCTAAAATTTGAAATATGCAAGAACAACCAAATCTAACGATTAATTGATGAAAAAGCTATGAAATAAGGATTAAGGAGTGAAGATGAGTGGATATTACTTGATTTGAGCTTGAGTTTTGAGAAGAAAAGAGAAGAATCGGGTGCTATGCTCCTGGTCGTTCGAACGTCGGCCGGTGTTTGCAAAAGGTGTGCGTGTGTTTGTGTTTTAGAGGAAAGGGATTTAAAACCCTCAAAGACGTAAGCCGGGCGGCTTACACGAGACCCGGGCGGGTTTCGATTTACTTTAATACGGAATAAACTACGGCGCCCAATGTCGGGCGCCTTTTGCAGATGCCGGGCGGCATGCGTGAGCGAGAAAAATACCTGAGCCTTTTTAATTGAAACCCGGGCAGTTTCTGTATAGTCCGGGCACGGTTCGAGGGTTATGCCTGTTTCATCATTTTTTTTCGAAATTTGTGTTGTCTTACCCATTTTTGTTCCAAGCCTTTCCCCCTACACTTGAATTGCATTGTCCACAAGCAATAGGAGTATAAAACAAAAATTAAAGATAAACATGTAAATAAAAAAAGGATATGAATTGGGTTGGCTCCCAATAAGCGCCTTCTTTAACGTCGTTGGTCGGATGTTCTTCGTGATCAATCCTCCAAATTACAAGAGATGGTGGCGGAGGTGTTGTGGTGTTCCATGTAGAGCTTCAAACGATGGCCATTCACAACAAAGGGTTCATTATTACCTTGTTGGATCATCATTGTTCCATATGGCCGGACCTCGGTGATGGTGAATGGTCCCGACCAACGGGACTTCAATTTTCCGGGAAACAACCGGAGTCTTGAATTGAAAAGGAGCACTTTCTGCCCAACTTGGAATTCCCTCCGACAAATGTTCTTGTCATGCCACGCTTTTGCTTTCTCCTTATATATGCGGGAGTTTTCATAAGCTTCCCTCCGAAGTTCATCTAACTCATCAAGATGTAGAAATCTTCTTTTCTTTGCAAGTGTTGGATCAAAGTTGAGTTGTGAAATAGCCCAACGTGATTTGTATTCAAGCTCCACGGGAAGATGACATGGTTTCCCGAATACAAGCCTATAAGGAGACATACCAAGAGGCGTTTTGAAAGCCGTTCGATATGCCCATAAGGCATCATCAAGTTTCAAAGACCAATCCTTCCTAGAAGAGTTGACCGTCTTCTCAAGTATAGATTTGATTTCCCTGTTAGAGACCTCTACTTGACCATTTGTTTGAGGATGGTAAGTAGCTCCGCTTTTGAAGAGACACCCATATTTCTTTAGAAGGCCGATGAAGTGAGCATTTTTGAAATGGGTGCCATTGTCAGTAATAATAGTTCTTGGAACCCCAAACCTTGAAAATATGTTTTTCTTCACAAAATCTACCACCGATTTGGCGGTATTATCCGGCAAGGCTATGGCTTCTACCCACTTGGAGACGTAATCAACCGCTACAAGAATGTACTCCTTCCCATGAGAGTTGGGAAATGGTCCCATAAAGTCAATCCCCCAAACATCAAAGATTTCTACCACAAGAATCATGTTTTGTGGCATTTCATTCTTCCGGCTCAAATTACCGGTTCGTTGACAACGATCACAAGCTTAAACATAGCTTCTAGCATCTTTGAATAATGTAGGCCAGAAAAAACCACATTGAAGTACCTTAGCGGCTGTCCGGTCGGGGCCGTGATGACCTCCACAAGGGAGATTGTGACAATGCTCAAGGATAGGTAGCATTTCTTCATTTGGAACACATCTCTGGATGATACCATCGGCACAAATGCACAATGCTTGAAAAGATAAGGTTCATCCCAATAATAGTGCTTGACATCATTCAAGAATTTCTTCCTTTGGTGGAAAGTGAACTCTTGAGGGAGAATTTCTTTGGCAAGATAATTCACGAAATCCGTGAACCAAGGTAATGACCCTCCACTAATCGCCATGATTTGTTCATAAGGGTAATCATCATGAATGACTTCCTTGTTGGTTGTGGCATTAGCTTCAAGACGGGAAAGGTGATCCGCAACAAGATTCTCACTCCCCTTTTTATCTCTAATCTCAAGATCAAATTCTTGGAGTAACAAGACCCAACGAATTAATCTTGGGTTTTCATCCTTTTTGCTCATAAGATACCGGATGGCGGAGTGATCGGTATAGACGATCATCTTTTGTCCAATGAGGTATGACCGAAATTTATCAAAGGCATAAATAACGGCTAAGAATTCTTTCTCGGTAAAGGCAGAATTTAACTCCGCATCATGGAGTAGTATAGAGGCATAATAGATGACATGAAGTTTCTTGTCCTTCCTTTGTCCAAGGACAACCCCAATTGTATGATCACTAGCATCACACATTAGTTCAAAGGGTAGAGACCAATCTGGTGAGATAATAATTGGAGCCGTAGTAAGAGCCTTCTTGAGAGTGTTGAAAGCTTGTAGACATTGTGGAGTGAGATCAAAATGAGCATCTTTGGCAAGTAAATCACAAAGTGGCTTTGCAATTTTTGAAAAATCCTTGATAAATCATCGGTAGAAACCGGCATGCCCCAAGAAACTCTAGATGGCCTTCACCGAGTGAGGTGGAGGCAATTTCTCAATAACTTCCACTTTGTCTTGATCAACTGGAATGCCTTGAGGGGAAATTTTGTGTCCCAAGACTATTCCTTCGGTAACCATAAAATGACATTTCTTCCAATTGAGAGCTAAGAGTGTTTCCTTGCATTTTATCAAAACATTTTCAAGATGGTGAAGGGAAGCATCAAAAGAATCTCCAAAAACAGAAAAGTCATCCATAAAGACTTCCATGAAATCCCCTACCATGTCGGAAAAAATGGCCATAACACATCTTTGAAAGGTTCCCGGAGCATTGCAAAGACCAAATGGCATTCTTCTATAAGCAAAAGTGCCAAAGGGACAAGTAAATGTGGTCTTCTCTTGGTCTTCGGGTGAGATAGCTATTTGAAAATAGCCAGAAAATCCATCCAAGAAGCAATAGAATTCATGACCCGCAACACGTTCAAGCATTTCATCCATGAATGGAAGAGGAAAATGGTCCTTCCTTGTGCCGATGTTCAACTTCCGGTATTCAATGCACATCCTCCATCCGGTGACCATTCTAGTAGGAATTAATTCATTCTTACTATTAGCCACAACGGTAATTCCTCGTTTCTTAGGAACCACTTGTACGGGACTCACAAAGTTGCTATCCAAAATAGGATAAATAATACCATAATAAAGGAGTTTGAGAACCTCCTCCTTGACCACCTCCTTCATGTTGGGATTCAATCTTCTTTGATGTTCAATGGCAGGTTTATGATTTTCCTCCATGAGGATTCGGTGCATGCAAAGAGAAGGGCTAATTCCTTTAATGTCCGCCAAGGAACAAGCAATAGAGGACTTGTGAGCTCTTAAAGTTCTCAATAATTTTTCTTCTTGCAAAGGTGAGTGTAGAAGAAATTACTGCCGGGTAAGTAGAATCATCTCCAAGAAATGCATATTTGAGATGAGCCGGGAGAGGTTTTAGAGTAGGCTTTGGGGCAACTTCACATGGGGATTTTTGGCTAGATTTCCTAGCACCAAGTTCTTCAAATTTTGGCCGGAATTTGGTGTAGGAACCTCCGGTTTGAAGGTACATCACTTCCTTAAAAAATGCAGGAATTTCTTCATCTTCGGTGCATCCTAGCAAGATGCATGCTTCAAGAGGATCTTCATGTATCTCCCTCTCAAAAACTTGTGTTAAAGTATCAAAAATATTGATACTAAAACATGTAGAATCATCATGGTGCTTCTTCAAGGAATCCCAAACATGGAATTCTTGCTCTTCCTCTCCAACACGAAATTTCACAACACCATTCTTTACATCAATAAGTGCAGCGGCCGGGGCCAAGAATGACCTTCCAAGAATCACCGGAATTTCCATTTCCTGCATCTCTAGCACAAGAAAATCCACCAGAAAATAAAATTTTCCAACCTTCACAAGAACATCCTCCATTACTCCAATAGGATAACGAATGGTTCTATCCGCCAATTGTAGATCTATAGTTGTGGGTTGAAGCTCCCCCACACCTAGTTTCCTGAATAGAGAATGTGGCATAAGATTAATGCTAGCTCCAAGATCACATAGGGATTTTACCTCCCCTAAGCTTCCAATAGAACAAGGAAAGGTAAAACTCCCGGGATCCTTCAATTTTAGAGGGAATTTATTTTGAAGAATAGCACTACACTCCTCCGTGAGTGCTATGGTTGCAAAATTCGCCAACTTCTTCTTGTTGCTAAGAATATTCTTTAGAAATTTTGCATAAGAGGGAATTTCCGCAATAGCCTCGGCAAAGGGGATATTTATGCTCAACTTGGTGAAGATGTCTAGGAACTTTTTGTATTGCTTGTCATCATCTTTGTTTCTCAACCTTTGTGGGTAAGGATTTGGGGGGACATAAGCCGTCATGGATGGTGGTGGTGAGACATGCTCCTCTACCTCTTCATCTCTTTGTTTCTCCTTGGGTTCTTCTTGAATTGTTGGCCCCTCGATTTGTTTACCACTTCTCAAAGTGATAGCCCTAACATTCTCCCTTGGGTTGACTTCCGTTGTAGTAGGAAATCTACCATGCTCCCTAGTAGTTCTCTCTTGAGCAAGTTGACCAATTTTCACTTCGAAGTTATGAATAGAGGACTTGGTATATTGCTCAATGTTGTCCATGCGTTGATTTAGCTTCCGGTTTTGATCTTCAAACCACATGTCAAGTTTGGTAAATTGATTGTGGAGATTCCCAATGGATGCCTCCATTCTACTATGATTTTCTTCATTTTGGGTTTTGATGCTAGCTACATTTTTGTGAGAAGCTTCATCATCTCCTCCATAGTAGATTCTTGTGATTGCCCAAATTTGGGAGCTCCGGGTTGAGAGTTTGAATAACTCCCTTGTGGCTTCCAATTGTTTCCTTGGTTGTACCGTTGTTGATTGTTGTTGGAAATATTATTTCCTCCTTGATTTGCCAGGTTACCATAGGAATTCATGTAACTAACATCCTCAAGGTGTTGAGAGGAGTTACCTTCCACATTGGGGATGCTTTCCACATTGGCCACTTGTTTGGCCCCTCCAATAATAACTTGTAAAGCCGTATGAATTGATGCTTGTAGATTTTGTTGAATTTTAGTTTGAAATTCTTCAAACTTCTTGTCAAGTTCATGAGTGAAAAATTTCATTCACTCCCGTTACCTTGATGTCCCCTCCTTGAAGTTGAGGATTTGAGGCAATGGACTCGAGAATCCTCAAAGCTTCCGTCTCAGATTTGTTGCCAATCTATGCCTCCGCTCGGTTGTCTACAATATCTCAACAAGATGAGTTCAAGCCATTGTAAAAAGTGTCTATTTGAAGGTCAAGAGGAATACAATGATGTGGGCATTCCTTCAACAAGGATTTGAAACGTCTCCATGCGTCTGGAAAAAGCTCTCCAACTTGTTGTTTAAAGTTGAAGATTCTTTGCCTTAGCTCTTGGGTCATTGTTAGTGTGTAGTACTTGGAGATGAAGACATTGTAGATACCTTCCCAAGTAGTGTAGGATGTCGGTGCTTGCTCTAGGAACCACCCTCTTGCCGCTCCCTTTAAGGTGTTAGGGAAAATTTGAGCCTAAGATCACCTTCATTTAGTCCATTTCTTGGAATGTCTTGAATGAACCAATAAAATTCAATGATGAAATTTAATGGATTCTCCCCCGGTTGTCCATAGAAGTGCGGCATAGCGTTGAAGTAGCTATTCCGTAACTCATAGTCTCATGCCGCCTCGCTAAGCACGATGCAAGGAGTGGTTGCAATGACGGGCCTCTTCCTTTCATTGAGTGTAGGAAGTGCGGGAAGCATTGTTGGTACTTTTGCTTCCTTTCGGTTCCTTCTACAAGCTCTCTCGATCTCAAGATTGATAGGTTCAAGGTTTGTAGACCCTTGACTTCTCTATAGCATGCACATCAAAAGCTTGTCTACACAATAAAATTAAAAACAAGAACAAGTGAAACGTAAAGGGAAAATTCAGGAATTTTTTTGAATCGTATAAAACAAGGCTGTTTCCCTGACAACGGCGCCAAAAACTTGATCGGCTTAAACTTGTAAGTGTACAAGTGCCAATGTAGTAATAAAAACTGGTAAAAATACCGAGTCGAACACAAGGAAACGCTGTTTATATGATTCAAGTTCAGAAAAAGTTTTAGTAAAAGACTTAGCAAAAGAGTAGAGATTTTTAGTTTTCAAGAGATAATAAAAGCAACCAAGGGTTCGGGATTACTCCTAAACGACTCCTAGTAATGAATATATGTTCTTTCACCAATTCTTATGAGTGGAATGTCACTAAAGTATTATAACTCCTGTTACGGCAGCGAGATTGTAATTAATTCTACGTGTGAATCCTGTCACGGTTCACATTCATCTAAAATTAACCCCATTGAAGATTAGGACATTATAAAAACCACTATATTCAATTGAGGTATATTTCTATCCACAATTAGAATATGTCTAACCTTTAAGTGCACGGTTTATAACTCAACGTTAATTGCTCAAATAAACCCAATGATATAATCATATGTTGTACACCGTAGTCATACACATTAAAATATAAAGTAAAGCTCATAACAATTTGGTTGAGAACATACATCAAACACCTAGAGTGCGTAAAGTTTCATCCCTAACCTTGGCTATGGAAAATTAGCTAGAACAATTCATAATGAAATTACAAGTATTGAAATGATAAAATATAATGAAATACATAAGAAATTGATACCACAACTCCAAAGCTATGGTGGACAATGCTTTACCCAATTGAAGAACTTCTCCCAAGACCAAGAGGTTGCTCTTGAGATGCCAAAGTAGAAGTGTAGTGTGTAGAATATGGAATATCCTGTTCAGAGGGCTTCAATCTACTTAAATATGGAGTCTTCAACGGCCATTTTCGGACAAGGATGCAAGCTCCTTAATGGGATTTGGTGTTTTTCCTGAATGATTGTGATGACCGTTGCTAATATAGCGTTTCACAGACAAAAGCCTGGTGCTTTTTGTGAAAGCCGGGCGGCTTTTGGTTTTTAAAAACGTTGAGTTCGCAACAGGGGCTGAAAGTCGGGCAGGTTCCGCCAAAAGCCGGGCGGCTTTTGGCTTGATTTATTGAAATAATTCTACGGCGCCCAATGCCGGGCACCTTTCATGAAAGCCGGGCGGCTTTCGTCTTGTTTTTCTCCGGATGCTGACTTTCAACTTTGGATGGCAACTGGCTGGCTGGCTGGTGAAAACCGGCCGCATTGGTGAAAGTCGGGCGGTTTTCACTCCTTTGTGCATTTTTCTTCTTTTCTTTTGTTCTTCGGGATGCGTTTGGTTGACCTTCTCTTGTCGGGATTCTTCGTGTGTATTCTATCATCCTCGTGTTTGGTCCAATCGTCAATAAAAGTATTTCTTGCAAAATGAGGCATATGTGTGAGAGTTTTATTCTTTTAAGTATAAAAGCGTTTATAAATTGTTGTATAATATACGTTAATAAAACGCTTATCAGGAAACCGCGTACGCTCCTTTGGCCTACCCCATAATCCAAATCTTTGGGACCATCAAGGACAAGGGGCTGCTCGGGGAACCTGTACCTAGCAAGGGGCAGATAATGGGACTCGACAGGGAGGCCTACTGTGAGTATCACTGAAAGCTTAGACACCATACCGATGACTGACACAGTCTTAAGTATGCCATCAAGAAACTCATCGAGAGGGGATATCTCGGGGAGTTCATCGCAAGGGCATCCCCCCAGGGTCATTCACAGTCTCACAAAAAGCCCTTCAGCTGGCGCCAGGGCGATCGGCGGGAAGCTGAGGTCAAGGATGTGGACTTCCGCCATAGTGATAAGCGACCTGAAGCGTCTTCTCGGGCCGAGCCTATTGTGTTAGGGCTGACAGACTTACCACAATCACCTGACCCCCCTGCGGAAGCCCTTGGCCAGATTCACCGGTCACAGCATTGATGTCGAAGGAACAATTGTCCTTCCGGTGGAAATTGGGGACGGCGAACACTGTGCAGCGATCCCCATGAGGTTTTTTGTTGTGAGACTGAAATGTGCCCACAACGCCATATTGGAAAGACCAGGGCTGGAAGACCTGGAAGCCATCTGCTCCGTACGACATTCCTGCATTAAGTTCCCCACAGAGACGGGTGTAGCCTAATGACCGTCATGTTTTTGACAATATTAAACTTTAGACTTGACAATGTTTATCAAATTTGACACCAATTACTCATATTTAAAATAAATAAATATATAACAACACTATTTTGAAAATTTAAGTGCCTGTTTATTAAAGTGAAGAGCGGTCGATCGTCTCCCTTGAATAAGGGTTCCAGTTTTTGTCATCTTGTGTGCGGTGTTTAGATTTAGTCGTCCTTTGGAGCGACGATTAGGTTAGCAAAGAAAGAATTGTTCACAGGAATATCGCTAGGCATGCTGTGGGGGCCGATGGAGAAGGAGTTGCGGGAGCCAAGGGAGGGAGAAAGGGAGGCGTCCAAAGGGGCTGAAATTGTGGGGCAGACGGAGGTTGCGCGTAAGGGAATCAATCGAGCGACGGGCGGGAGCTGTGCATTGTTCGTGTCAACAATCATAGCGATGGCCCGACCTCTGCCTGAACCACCGCCAGGAGATGAACGAGGTGCTAGGGTTCAAGATAATTGTTTTGCTTATTTAGTTTTTTTAGTGTTTCGTTATCCTCCTACTAGCTTTTATTATTTTATCATTTGTTTTCTTATTATCGTCTATATTGTTAGGTTTGTCAGTTTGTTTGGGAATTTAGCCTCCTTTTATGTCATTGGGTATGTTTGGATCTATGGGAACGGAAATGGTTGTGTCAAGCCCGATGCATGGTTAGCGATTCGTGTTGCTCTTTCAGGGGTGACCGTCTCTAAGTCTCATCATAGGGTTTACAATCGTAGTTGTTGGAGTTTAGTTGGTGATAGATGTAAGGAATAATTGTAATTAGATTTTGATGATGCTATATTAATTAGGACTTTAAAGTACCCCTTTAGAAATTATGTATTAGAATTTTCTTTTGTAAAGCTCTTAGCATAATCGACTACCAGAAGGCCTCTCTACCAGAAGACCTCCTGACAGGAGATTTTGGTTCTCTGTCTAGGAACAGAAAACCTCAGGGTCCCTGCTACCTTTTAGTTTGACAGAAACCCTCTTGGTTCTCTGTAAGCTACTATCAACAGAAGTGCTCAAGACCTTCTCTGTTCAGTTCTCTGCTAAAGACACCAGAAGGCCTGACACTTAGAAGAATTCCACAGAACCGGGAAGTCAACTAAAAGATTCCTTCAACGGCTAGGAGTATGAAACGGAAAAGCTACAGTGCTAGCATTAAATGCTCATTTAATGCTCCCCATGCTCCGTGGAGTAATTGCTGATGATTGGCCGCAATGTCAGGATTACTTTATCCCAAAATAGTAACCCGCCAACTTTACCGGGTCCTACTGGTCAAGTCAACTGCTCGCGCATTAAATGCAGTTGTCCTCCTACTCCTCCAACGGGAAGACAACCTCAGTATAAAAGATACGCTACGAAGAACAAACGGATAACTTTGCAACTTTTGCTACACATTGCTACAACACTTCATACAAGATATTCAAATTCTGAAAAGCAAAAAACCTTCTTGAGATTAACACTTCATCATCTTCTACAAGAGAAGGCAGAAGTTGGAAAAATACTTTTTCCAACTCAAGCAAAGTTCCAAGTGTTCTTCAACTCTTCAAGCTCATCACATACAAATCTTTTGTAACGAAGCTAGTTGGAGGAACCCCAGTTTCAACAGAAACTCTTCTTGCTACAAGAAGGACGTCCAAGTAACTGGAGTAGTGAAGTGGTGATACTTCAAGGAAACTCAGTGAAAGGACCAGTCTTAAAGGAAGCCAGGCAGTGCATCCCAGGAGACATCTAGACTTGAAGAACACGTGGAGAGCTTCTTAAGTGCTAGGACTAAGGCTTTGTAAACGGAAGTTTTTACAGCTTAGTGGAACAGTGGACTAGAGGAACAAGTTGTTCCTTGAACCACTATAAAAATCCCTGGTGTCGTTTACTTACTGCTTTAATATTTGCACTTAGATAGAATTGTCTAACTCCTTGGACTTGGTATCTGTGTTCAGCAGAACTTGTTCTACGAGTTAACAGAAGGCCTACTGCCTTTGCTTCTCTGAGGCTAAATCAACAGAACTCCCTACCAGAACCCCATCCGCTGCCAGTCTGTTCTGTCAACAGAACAGGCTATTCTGTAAAATCTGGTACTTAGTTTAAAAAGCTAAAAACCAATACAGTCTATTCACCCCCCCTCTAGACTGTATCCAGTATAACCGGGACCAACAATAGATTTGTTTTTCTTTTGACTGATGTGATGATCCTGAAACTTATGATATGAATAGAGGCAAGTTTCCGTTCAAAAAAATGCATGTTTATTAACTTAGATATTTCCAGTTTTCTTTTCTGTTTTACGTTCTCATATTTTCTGTTTTCATTTTCCAGTCTTTCTATCTTTAAGTTTCTATTTTCATTTTTTAGTTTTCCATTTTCATATCTAAAAACATGTTCATCAAATTTTTTCGTCATGTCCTGTGAGCGACCAGAAGACCAAAAGTAAGGCTCCAGTTCGAAATCGAACCAAGTAAACCCCAAGTACGGTCCGACCGATCCCGGTCGATCTCAACGGTTAGTTTAACTAATGCTTTTCCCATTTTCGTATTGGTTGACAACTCAACGATTCTTTTAAAACTCTTCACTTAAAAACTGGTTTCAAAACGTGTAGGAGTGGCCCGTACGGACCCACACACAGCAAGGGCCTGCTACAAGGAGGCTGTGAAGAAGATGACCGAGCGGGACATGAGGGTCAATAGCATTGCTGAGACTGCTCGGCGGGAGGATGCCATATCCCGACCAGAGGCGACGACGCTACCGGAGGAGGTGGAACTGGATGATCCTACCGACTGGAAGGTATCCGTTGGGGCTGGTCTGGAGCCCGAGATCCGGGAGGGTGTGATCTTGGTCCTCCGGAAGGTCAAAATCTTGTTTGCCAGGGGACCGGAGGACATGCCTGGGATTGACCCGGAAATTATATGCCATAAGCTGGTCGTCCTTCCGGATGCCAAGCCAGTACAACAAAAGAAGAGATACATGGCGGTCGAATGGAGGGATTTCATTAAGGTGGAGGTCACCACCTTACTCAGCATACACCACATCCGGCTGATCATGCACGTGGAGTGGCTATCCAATGTTGTTTTGGCACCCAAAGGGCCCACTTGGCGGATGTGCGTCGACTACTCAGACCTCAACAAGGCATGCCCAATGGATCCTTATCCCGTGTCGAGGATAGACCTATTAGTGGATAAAACTGCAGGATGTGAGCTGCTCAGTTTCATGGATGCTTTCAGAGGGTATCATCAAGTATTCATGCATCCGGACAACACTGAGAAGACTGCATTTGACACATCGGACGGAGTGTACTGCTACATTGTCATGCCGTTCGGCTTAAGGAACGCAATGGCAACCTTCCAGAGGATGATCAGGATATTATTCAAGGAAGTCCTTGGGAAAATCATGGAGGCTTACGTGGATGATATCCTAATCAAAAGCAAGAAGGAGAACCACATCCAGGACATGGAGAAGGTCTTCACAATCATGGAAGGGGCCAACATGAGGCTGAACCCAAAGAAGTGCGCCTTTGCTGTCAAAGGGGGGGGGGGGGAATTCCTCGGTTACATGATGAGTAAACGGGGAATTGAACCTAATCCGGAGAAGGTAAAGGCCATCATGGACATGGAGGCACCAAAGAACATGAAGGATGTACAAAGGCTTATCGGGCGTCTAGCAGCTCTGAGCCGATTCATGTCGAAGCTGGCAGATCAGGCAATTCCCTTTTTTCAAATCATGAAGAAGGCGAACCCTTTTGAGTGGACCCCGGAGTGTCAGGCAACTTTTGAAGATTTTAAGATATACCTCTCCTCGCCGCTCGTCCTCACCAAGGCGGACCCAGAGGAGCAGTTGTACATGTATCTGGCCGTGGCCGACCTGGTGGTAAGCTCTGTTCTGCTGAAAGAAGAAGAGGGCGTTCAGAGACCGATATACTTTGTGAGCAAGGCGCTAAACGGCCCGGAGACCAGATATACACTGATGGAGAAGACGATCCTCGCCTTGATTGCGTCGATCAAGCGCTTGACACCGTACTTCCAAACACACCCGGTGACAGTGTTCACCACTCAGCCCCTCGCCACCATCCTCAGGAATCTGATGGCAAGTGGAAGGATTACCAAGTGGTCCCTGATGATCGGGCAGTACAATGTGGAATTCAAGCCAAGGCCAACGATCAAAGGGCAAGCACTGGCAGACTTCATCGTCGAGTGCACAGCATGCACGGAGGACGGGAAGCATGGCAACGATGATTTTGACAATTGGTGGGAGATGTACATTGATGGGGCAGCAAGTGCGAAGGGGTGTGGGGGTGCGGTCGTCACCTCACCCGAAGTCTTCAAGGCCTATTACTCCATAAAGTTTGATTTCAAGGTTACCAACAACGAGGCTGAGTATGAGGCGCTTATTGCAGGTCTGAGATATGCAAAGGCCCTCGGCGCAGCTCGTCTGAAGGTACGGATGGATAGCCAGCTGGTGGTCACATAGATGAATGGTACAACAGAAACTCGGGAGGAGCGGATGAAGGCTTACAAAGAACTAGTAGAGGAGCAAACTGCGCAGTTTGAGCGGGTGATCATCGACCTGGTACCACAAGTACAGAATGTCTAGGCCGATATCCTATCCAAGCTAGGCAGTCCTCTATCCGGGGATCAGGCGATGCTCGTCCCCGGGCACATCAGGGGCTTCACCAGGTAGAAAGTACTCCTCCGCCCGGCAACGGAAACAATCCAGGTACACGCTGTTTCTTTTGCAGATACTGGTTGGGTGAAGGAGGTAACCGATTATCTCAAGGATGGAACCCTTCCTCTTTATAAAGATGGATGAACCTCCGGAAGGGTCCCATGGATAAAGAGACGAGCTCCGTGCTTCGAACTTATCAATGGGGAATTATACAAGAAGATGTTCGGCGGTCCGTACCTCAGATGCCTACCGCCGGACCTAGCTGCAGCAGTCATGGAGGAAATTCACGAAGGAATATGCTCTAGCCACCAGGGGCCGCGGACATTAGGAAGGAAGATCATCCTGCAGGGGTAATATTGGCCGACCATCCAACGAGACTGCTTCAACCACACCTAGAAATGTGCAGTATGCCAGCAGTATGCACCCATGTCGGGGAGGTCGGCTAGTTTCTATACCCCGATGACCGTCACTTTACCTTTTGCGAGATGGGGGGATAGATTTACTAGGACCCTTACCCAGGGCGACCAGTGGCAATAAGTTCATAATTGTCGCCATCGACTATTTTACCAAGTGGGTGGAGGCCGAACCCTTGAAGAATATCACAGAACTCCAGTGCCAGCGTTTCGTCTGGCAGAACATCTTATGCCGCTTCGGTATCCCCGAGCAGATCATTACAGACAACGACCGGCAGTTTGTCGGCAAGGGTGTCAAAGCATACCTAGCCAACTGGGGCATCAGACACTCCAAGGCTTCGGTTGCATACCCGCAGGCCAACGGTCAGGTGGAAAACATGAACCGGACCATCATGGATAGTATTAAGAAAAAATTGGAAGACTATTCCTTAACCTGGCCGGAGCAGCTAAATTACATCTTGTGGACGTACAGGACAACCCCGAGGACAGCGACCGGGGAAACTCCTTTTGCCCTGACGTAAGGCTTCCAGGCCAAAGTTGCCACCGAGGTACTCGTACCTACACACCGGACATTACATTTCCACCTAGAATGGAATGAGGAGAACCTACGGGCTGAACTGCACTTCATAGAGGAAAGGAGGGATCTAGCCGCCCGACGCATGGAGGAATACCATCGGGCCACCGAGAGATATTTCAACAAAGCAGTCAAGGTCAGGGAGATCAAGGTCGGGGACCTGGTGCTGCGAAAGCGAGAGAAGAGTAAACCGCTTGAAGGCGGTAAAATGGCAGGCAGTGCATCCCAGGAGACATCTAGACTTGAAGAAGACGTGGAGAGCTTCTTAAGTGCTAGGACTAAGGCTTTGTAAACGGAAGTTTTTACAGCTTAGTGGAACAGTGGACTAGAGGAACAAGTTGTTCCTTGAACCACTATAAAAATCCCTGGTGTCGTTTACTTACTGCTTTAATATTTGCACTTAGATAAAATTGTCTAACTCCTTGGACTTGGTATCTGTGTTCAGCAGAACTTGTTCTACGAGTTAACAGAAGGTCTACTGCCTTTGCTTCTCTGAGGCTAAATCAACAGAACTCCCTACCAGAACCCCATCCGCTGCCAGTCTGTTCTGTCAACAGAACAGGCTATTCTGTAAAATCTGGTACTTAGTTTAAAAAGCTAAAAACCAATACAGTCTATTCACCCCCCCTCTAGACTGTATCCAGTATAACCGGGACCAACAAGTGGTATCAGAGCCTCCTTGTTCTAATAATCTCTTAGGTTATTTGCTGAACAAAGATCCACTTGTTTTTCTGTTTGACGTCATTTCTATCTGATATAATGGATCACTCCTTGTCCAAGAATCTTATGTTTTCAGATCTTAAGTTTGATGACTGGAGGATCCGGATGAAAGCACATCTCTGTGCCCTGCATGATGAGATGTGGGAAGTTCTAGACATTGGCCCCTTCACAAGCTTCCAGAAGGTCAATCCTGAGCATGCTATAGACAACACCAGACCCCAGATGATCAGTAAAGCCAAGTCAGAATGGACCACTGAAGAGAGGAGAAAGTACAACCTAGACAATATTGCTAAGGACATCCTCTACAAGTCCATTGATGATAGGTACTTCAACAGAATCAAGAAGTGCAAGACTGCTAAGGAAATCTGGGATACTCTTGAGCTCATTGGAGCTGGTGATGAGCAAGAGAAGGACAACAAACTGACCATAGCCAACAAGAAGTTTGATGACTTCAAACTTCTCCCTGGTGAAAGCATATCCAAGATGTATGACAGGCTCCTCACTCTCACTGGACAGATCTCTGAGCTTGGTAAGGAACTCACCACCAAAGAGATCAACCTGAAGGTGTTGAGGGGACTGCCCTCAGCATGGAAAATGAAGGTAGTTGCTGTCCAAGCCAGCAAGGATGTGAAGACTTATCCCACTGATAAGCTCATTTCAGATCTCAAAGCTCATGAGTTTGAAATGACTGAAGAAAAGGAAGATGTACCAGAAGAGAGGACCACTACAGCCCTCACTGCCAGCACATCAAAGGTATATGATTTTGACCCTTCAATACTCTTATCTGACGAATATATGGCTGCCTTTGCCAGGAGATTCAAAAAGTTCATGAAGAATCCCAAAGATGGAAGGAGTCCATCTTTCAACAGAAAGCCATACCAGAAGGTCAAAACAACAGAAAGCAGTGGAGAGCTTCTCTGTGACAACTGCAGACAACCAGGTCACTTCAAGGCTGATTGTCCCCATCCTAGAGTGTCCAAGAAGCAAGGACAGGATGGAGAAAAGAAGAAGTACGAGGACAACTCCAGAAGGAGAACGGCACTTGTGACAGAACAGCTAGAGAAAGACCCTCTGTCAGAAACAGAATCCAGTTCTGACTCAGATTCTGATGAGGCCTTCTGTTGCCTTGATACTGAGACAGAAGACCTTTGCCTCATGGCTCATTCTGATGATGAGGTAACCTCTACTTCTGAATCTAGTTTTTCTTCGGTAGGCTTAGCTTTTGATTCTGATTCAATGTCAGAATTTTGGGAAGAGTTTAAGGCCGTACAAGCCACTTATTCTTCTGTAACAGAAGAAAACAGTAAGTTAAAAGCTGACATTCTTGACTTAAAGAAGGAGGTTGAGATCAAAATCAATCTTCTAATTAAGGAAAGAGATCAACTGGAGACTGAAAATGTTTCTCTTCTCAAGAGAATAAGAGAAATAGAGCCTCTCGAGATTAAGTACAAAGCTTACCAGAAGGCCCAGTCTTCCATGGAAAAGATTGTGCTTGATCAACAGATTGGCACTGGTTTTGGTCTTGGTTATGGCTCAACAGAATCAGGTGAGCCTTCTGTAATGCCTAGCACCAGAGTTGCTAAGGCAGATAAGGTCATAGAGCCAATGATTTCTAGCCCCATCTGTCAAGTTGGTGTATCTGGCACCAAGGTTGTTCATGAGGAAGTCAGACCAGAAAAGGGAAAGATAAAGGTTCAACAGAAACCCTTTTTGAAAAATAATGAACCTGGCAGAAAACCTAACAACAGAAAAGGTTTTCAAGATAACAAAAATAAAAGACCATTCATTGACAGACAACCTCGTGTCAATCGTGCCAGAAATGATCACCAGAAGGGCAAATATCAAGAGAGAGTTAACTTCAGGCAGAAGAGGTTGGCTGGTCAACTTCAGAAGCCCAAGGTTAACCGTCCCTCTGCTCTTGATAGTATATGGGACTTCTTTCCAACAAAAAGGGCTATGCAAAAGTATGTAAACAGGAAGCATGACCCTCACAAGCATCTGCCCAAAGTGAATCACACTTGAGTTTACTATAACTACCAGGTGGACAATGGGTACCACCCACCAAGGTTTCACTTGATGAGACCAAAATGGTACCAACTACCCAGACTCCATGACCCCCCAGGACCCAGCATTGCTTGGGTACCTAAATCTTTCTTTTGATCTTGCAGGAACTGTGTGCTGGAGCCATCTCTGAACAAGAATGGTTTATTGATAGTGGATGCTCCAGGCACATGACAGGTGACATAAGTTGTCTAACTGAGTTCCAGAAATGCAAAGGACCTAGAGTTACCTTTGGAGGTAATGACAAAGAAGGTCAAACAAAAGGAAGAGGAAAGCTGATCAGGAACCAGATAGTCATTGATGATGTCTCATATGTCAAAGGACTGAAGTTCAACTTGCTGAGTGCTAGCCAATTCTGTGACAAAGGCTACACTGTTGAATTCACAAAGGACTTCTGCTATGTGAAGCATGAGACAACAAAGGAAGTGGTTCTTACAGCATCAAGGAAGAAGAACATCTATGTAGTTGATTGGAACACTGCAAAAGATGGAGTTTGCCTGATAGCCAAAGGAGATTCAAAACTGAGCTGGGACTGGCACAAAAAGCTCAACCATTTGAATTTCAAGACAATCAACAAACTGGCCAGAGAACACATTGTAGAAGGGCTACCAGACATTGTGTACAAGAAGGAGACCCTCTGCAGTGCATGTCAGAAAGGCAAACAAGTGAAGAATTCCTTCAAACCCATTGCTGGAGATCTTTCTACAAGCCCTCTAAATCTGATTCACATGGATTTATTTGGACCTGTTGAGACTCCAAGCGTTGGTGGCAAGAAATATACCCTAGTCATGGTTGATGACTATTCCAGATATACATGGACTATTTTTCTATCAAAGAAAAATGAAACTCTTCAGAAGTTGCCATCTCTGTTAAAGCAACTTCAGACTGAGAAGAATTTGAAAGTGAAGACAATCAGATCAGACAGAGGAACTGAATTTGTCAACCAAGTCATAAAGGACTTCTGTGATCAGAATGGGACTTTTCATCAACTTTCTGCCGCCAGAACCCCTCAACAGAATGGCGTAGCAGAAAGAAGGAACAGAACTTTAAAAGAAGCAGCAAGAACAATGATTGCAGAATCTGGATTGCTTATGAGATATTGGGCTGAAGCAATCAACACTGCATGCTATACTCAGAATAGAAGCATGATCAACAAGAATCACCAGAAGACCCCTTATGAACTCTGGAAGGGAAGAAAACCAAACATCAGCTACTTTCATGTATTTGGATGCAAGTGCTACATTCTTAACAATGGAAAGGAGCATCTGAAAGTATTTCAAGAAAAGGCTGATGAAGGAGTCTTTATAGGCTATTCAAACACCAGTAAAGCCTATAGAGTACTCAACAGAAGGACTCTACATGTTGAAGAATCTATACATGTGAAGTTTGATGAAAGCACCTCTGTTAAAGAGGTAACGGAGATTCTCAAGGAAGTCAGCATAGAAGACAGAACACCAGTACCAACAGAAGAGGTGGCAGACAACCCTGCATTTCCAACACCTGCACCAAACCCCCTTCTGTTGAATGAAGATGAAGACTCTGAAGATGAGGAACAAGAGAGACCAAGACAGCAGCTGACAGAACCTGACCTAACATGGTTAAGAGATCATCCTCCTAACCAAGTGATTGGTCAAATCAGAAGTGGAGTTCAAACCAGATCCATATCTAGAAGAGAAGCATTGCTTGCCTGCTATATATCTCAGATGGAACCTATGACAGTTGAAGAAGCTCTCGCAGACTCAGATTGGATCAATGCTATGCAAGAAGAGCTTACTCAGTTTGAAAGGAACAAAGTATGGGAACTTGTCCCTAGGCCAAAGCACCAGAATGTCATTGGAACCAAATGGGTATTCAAGAACAAAGCAGATGAAGATGGCAACATTGTAAGGAATAAAGCAAGGCTGGTAACTAAAGGATATTGTCAAGAAGAAGGAATTGATTTTGATGAAACCTTTGCACCAGTTGCCAGACTTGAAGCCATCAGATTCTTTCTAGCATATGCTGCCTTCAACAACATCAAGGTCTACCAGATGGATGTCAAGAGTGCATTTCTAAATGGAGATCTTGAAGAGGAAATTTATGTAGAACAACCACCAGGTTTTGTCATTCCTACTCAATCTTCTTGTGTCTACAAGCTTAAAAAGGCCCTCTATGGTCTTAAGCAAGCTCCCAGAGCCTGGTATGACACATTGTCCCTTTTCCTGGTGAACCATGGGTTTACTAAAGGAAAGGTTGACAAAACTCTATTTCAAATCTCTGTTGCTAATCATATTCTGCTAGTACAAATATATGTTGATGACATTATATTTGGTAGTACTAATCCAGAACTGTGCAAGAAATTTTCTCAAGTAATGCAGAGTCAATTTGAAATGAGTATGATGGGAGAACTCAGTTACTTCCTAGGACTTCAAGTCAAACAAGTTCCAGAAGGGATCTTTATCAATCAAGGGAAGTACACCAGAGATCTAATCAAAAAGTTTGGAGTGGAAGGCAAATCATCAGTGAAGATTCCCATGAACACTTCACAAGGAATTGGTCCAGATGATGAAGGAAAGGATGTAGATGCAACAACATATAGAGGAATCATAGGATCTCTGTTGTATCTAACTGCAAGTAGACCAGACATCTCATTCTCTGTTGGAATCTGTGCCAGATATCAATCAAAGCCCAAGGAAAGCCATCTAAGTGCTGCAAAGAGAATCATCAGATACATCAAAGGAAATCCAAATGCAGGCCTATGGTATCCAAATGAAGGTAACTTTGAACTAATTGGTTATTCTGACTCAGATTTCGCAGGTTGCAGACTAGACAGAAAGAGCACCTCTGGTCACTGCCAATTGCTAGGAGGAAGGCTTGTTTCCTGGTTTAGCAAAAAGCAGAACTCCATCTCAACAAGTACAGCTGAGGCTGAATACATTGCAGCTGGGAGTTGCTGTGCTCAGCTACTCTGGATGAAGAAACAACTGAAGGACTATGGAATTCAAGCAAAGGAGATCAAGCTGTTGTGTGACAACACCAGTGCCATTGCTATCACTCAGAACCCAGTTCTTCATTCAAGGACAAAGCACATTGAGATCAGACATCACTTCATCAGAGATCATGTTGAAAAGAAGCACATCTGCATGGAACATGTGCCAACAGAAGACCAGCTTGCAGATATCCTGACAAAGCCTCTTCCTGAGGCTAGGTTCAACAAACTGAGAGAGGAATTGGGAATGATGGATGAGATTCCAAGGGAAAGCTGAAAAGGAAGGCCCTCTGTTGCTCAATTGCTGTTAACAGAATACCTGTTGCAGAACTCCTTCTGTTAACCCCCTCTCCTAACCTCCTCTGTTCCCTACCCTGGCAGAACACCTCAGCAACAGAACCCCCCCCCCCCTCTACAGAAAGCCTCCTCTTATGTCTATCAGAAGGTTGTGGACTTAGAAAATTTCTGAAAACCGGGTGACCTAGTAAATTATTAAAGGTCTTTTACCCTTTTACCCTTAAAACGGTATCCAGCCGCATAATATTTACTGTGCCCCTTTTTACATTTATTGGTATCTTGGAACCGTAAATAATTCCAAGCGCCCACTAACCCAAACCCATAAATTCCCCTTTCGCAAACCTAAACCGTTACTGTGTTCATTACTCTCAAACTCTCAAACCTCCATAGCTCTCAAGCTCTCTGCAATTTGTCTCTGCTCAAATGGCCTTCATCAACATTAACGACCTCACCAAGGAGGAAATCAACACTTTAGTTTCAAACATCTACACAGGGATGAACTGCGACCTCTCCGCACTCCCTGAACTCGCTGCAAACCAAGAAACGATGATGAAAATCATCAAGGGAATGGAAGACTCTCAACTGAACAAAGTGGTAGGATATCACTTTGAGTTCTACAGTACAAGAGACGTAGCGGAGTTTTATCTCAACGCTACATACGAAGGGGAGACCATTCGGTCAAATGTCAACGGGGAGAACATAACCCTCACCCTGAAGATCTCAACGCCCTGTTTGGCGTAGTGGAGGACCCTCAGGAAGAAGAAACTGAAGGTTTCTTAACTCTGGACAGTGTCAAGGTCACTGTGGACAACTTTGTCCAACTCTACTGCCGACATGAAGTGGGTAGAGTTCCAAAGCTGTACATGAAGAAGAACCTACTTCTGGAGCAAGAGCACCTCCACAGATGACATGAACGTACTGAATGCAAAGGCTGTCTTTGCAGTTCATCATGGGATGAACATCAACTGGGGACAGGTAATTGTCAAATCCCTTGTTGAATTCATCAAGAAGAAAGACAAGGAGACCGGTCTGTTCAAAACCCCCATGGGTTATGGTCTCTTAATCTCTGAAACCTTGCTCAAGGCAAGGATAGGGCTGAGAAACCTTATTGAGGCAGACTACACCAAGTTGCTCTTCCTCAACACTTCAAATGACAGGAAGGTTGCTCTCAAGGCAGAGCAGAAAAGGCTCAGAACCCTTGAGTTCAACAGAGAAAGGCAACAACAGAAGGTTGTTCAGCCAAAGAAAGTCACAAAGAAGCAACAGAAACCTCCTACCCCTTCTGATTCTGAAGAAGAAATGCCTTTGGTGAAGAAGGTGGTCAAGAAGGTTCCCAAGAAGAAGACCACACCTGTCAAAGTCCACAAGATGGTGGCAAAGAAATATGTCCTAAAGAGAAAGGCACCTTCACCTATCTCTACAGAAAGCACCCCCTCTGCCTCCCCCATTGAAAAGAAGGCCAAGATTCTGACACCTACAACACAGGAGAAGCTGGAGGACTCTGTCACCTCTACCCCAACCAACAAAAATGCTTGGCAAGGCAAGAGGATTGTCTTTGAATCAAGTGATTCAGAAGAAGAAGTAGTGGTGCAGAATGCCACTACTCAGGGGGAACCACATTCTTCTCCTCCTGCCTCTGCAAATGATCAACCTCTGGTGGTTTCTTCACCAGAACACCAAGAAGATAGCAGAATTTCAAGCCCTGCAGAACCCCTACTGAACAACTACTCCACCCATGATAGGGAATTCATCAGGGTTCTGGCATGGAGAAAGTGGAGAGTGGGACCTCTCACTGAGCTCCTTAAGAACTTGTCTTACTTCATCTCTGAGGAAGATGAAGTACTCAGATGGGCTGACACAGAAGATGTGGAGCAATGCCTGAACAAGGACTTTCTTCTTTCTGTCCTACAGAAGAAGAAGGAGAAACTTCAAGGAAAAGCACCTCTGTTCAGAAAATCACCAGAAGACCATGTCAAAGCTCTTCAAAAACATGAGTTAGATGACTTTGATGCTTGGCTGGTTGAGAAGAAGAGGAAGGAATCAATGATGAAATTTCGACACAATGCACATGGAGAAGGTGAACCCTCCACTGCAAATGACCTACCCTTGGTCATGGAGAAGCTCATCAAAGAATGGAGGGAATCTCTGTTCACTGAGACCATACTAGAGGTAATTCCCACAATCATTCCCTCTCCCCCTCCCTCTCCTAAAATCACTTCACCCCAACCTCAACAGAAATCCCCCTCACCCCCACAGAAAACCATCTCTAAACAGAACACCTCCTCACCTCATCAGAAACCCTCTTCTCCACAGAAAACCCCTACACCCCAGAAATCCTCAAACTCCAAATCCCCACCTCTTTCACCCTGCAAACCGTTCTCTCCTCCAAAGAACAGATCCCCATCCCCACCCCCATCCTCTCATAGACAAATTGTCCTATACCAACACCAACATATCATCTCTTCAACACCACCACCTCAACAGAAATCCCCTTCACCTACCAAGTCTGAACATGGAGCAACTCCACAAGACTCTCTTCCACCACAACAACCTGCAGCTCAACACAAACCTGAATGGTTTCTTAGGGATTCTGATCCTACAACCATATCCCCTATCTCTGCACCAAAAGGGTATTCTAGGCACTTTATTGCCCCCAATCCCTCCCTAAGGAAGAAGAAGAAGGTTGTCAGAAACAGGATAGCAATCTGCTCTTCTGAGGACTCCTCTGACATGAATGGATTCATGATCAGCAAGTCCTACAAAGCTACTTCGAAGAAGCAGAAGACCCCACCTCTGACTCAGCTTGAGTATGAACTTCGTGTTGAATCTCTCACTTCTGTCCAAGAACATCAACCCTTGCCTAAGGGAAAAGGTCTACACATGCCTCCATCTGCTGGACAAGAGAACCAAATTCCTTTCAACAAATTCGTTGAAGCAGGTGAAGACTTTGGTGGCCAACTCCTCCATGGCATGAACAAGTTGATACAGGTCAATGACAAGCACTATGGGCATCTTGCTCATGTGAATGATAATCTCAACTCTGGGATGCAGTTTATTTCAGATCGCTTTGAGAAACTGACAACATCTCTCAACGACTTCATGACCTCCTCAACTGCAAAAACAGATGCGCTGACAACAGAAGTGGAAAGTATTCATAAGACCCTCTTCACATTTCATCAGACTCTGATAGCTCAGGGAAAAGCTATTGAAACAATCTCCTCAAATATTGATGAACTTCAATGGGCTGATACAAAGACAAAGGAACAGCTACTGGACATAGAGGAACTGTGCAAAGTCCATCGTGATCAAGCCAGGACTCTATTTGCCCAAGACAAAGAGAGATACCAGAAGATGGTTCTCTTAGAAGCCAGCAATAAAGATATTCTGTCTGCACTTCAGAAGCAACATGGGCTTATTGAAGGTCTCACATCTGTGACTCAGACCTTACCAGAAACCCTGGAACAGATTGCCTCTACTCAGGCCTCAGAATTCCAGAAGCTCTCCCTTCTGCTTGGTGATCTAGATGATGCCAAAAAGGGGGAAGAAGGCCCTCATCTATCAAAACCCAGGACCACCAGAACCTCAACATCTGCTGAACCAAGTGTGGATCCCACACCTTACTTTGAAGCTGCCCTTCAGAAGAAAAGGCTAGCTGGTATCCCTAGACCTCCATCCCCACTGAAGAAAGGATCTAAGAAGAAGAAAGCTTTAAGCTTTAAAGAATGGAGACTGGGAGGTTCTCAGGTGATGACTTCCATACAATTTGATGAAATGAAGCAGAAAATGACCTCCACTCAACAACAGAATGTGTATTTAGACCATGATGGTCATGTGAAGGTCGCATGGTGGATCTCTGGAAGAAGCAGAATTCTGGTTTCACAACAGTATAGTACCAGGAAAAGATATCCATGAAGGTGTTCTTAATTACTTAGACTGCAAACTCTCACCTGTCTGGGCCTCTTACCAAAGAACTGGAAATCTGGCTGGAATCGGAAAAGAGGTGAATGCAGAATTAAAGAGATTACAAGGACTAGATGAACAAGCAAGAGCTGAAGCAACAAAAGCAATTATGTAATCTTGTAATCCACCTTAATAAAAGAACATCTCTGCCTCACACTTTGTAAGGCAATTCCTCAATCTTTGGCTTTTCCTTACTTTTTGTTTGTGTTTGCTTGTTTGCTTTTTGATATTTTATATGCTATCTGAATGTACCGCACTCTTACTATTTTCCTATGCCAAGTTGCCCACCAAGATTTTAATGGAAGTTTTTAAACTTAATCTTTCTTTATGGTGAAGGCACTTCTCTGGAAATAGTTAAACGGTTTTGGCATCATCAAAAAGGGGGAAATTGTAAGGAATAATTGTAATTAGATTTTGATGATGCTATATTAATTAGGACTTTAAAGTACCCCTTTAGAAATTATGTATTAGAATTTTCTTTTGTAAAGCTCTTAGCATAATCGACTACCAGAAGGCCTCTCTACCAGAAGACCTCCTGATAGGAGATTTTGGTTCTCTGTCTAGGAACAGAAAACCTCAGGGTCCCTGCTACCTTTTAGTTTGACAGAAACCCTCTTGGTTCTCTGTAAGCTACTATCAACAGAAGTGCTCAAGACCTTCTCTATTCAGTTCTCTGCTAAAGACACCAGAAGGCCTGACACTTAGAAGAATTCCACAGAACCGGGAAGTCAACTAAAAGATTCCTTCAACGGCTAGGAGTATGAAACGGAAAAGCTACAGTGCTAGCATTAAATGCTCATTTAATGCTCCCCATGCTCCGTGGAGTAATTGCAGATGATTGGCCGCAATGTCAGGATTACTTTATCCCAAAATAGTAACCCGCCAACTTTACCGGGTCCTACTGGTCAAGTCAACTGCTCGCGCATTAAATGCAGTTGTCCTCCTACTCCTCCAACGGGAAGACAACCTCAGTATAAAAGATACGCTACGAAGAACAAACGGATAACTTTGCAACTTTTGCTACACATTGCTACAACACTTCATACAAGATATTCAAATTCTGAAAAGCAAAAAACCTTCTTGAGATTAACACTTCATCATCTTCTACAAGAGAAGGCAGAAGTTGGAAAAATACTTTTTCCAACTCAAGCAAAGTTCCAAGTGTTCTTCAACTCTTCAAGCTCATCACATACAAATCTTTTGTAACGAAGCTAGTTGGAGGAACCCCAGTTTCAACAGAAACTCTTCTTGCTACAAGAAGGACGTCCAAGTAACTGGAGTAGTGAAGTGGTGATACTTCAAGGAAACTCAGTGAAAGGACCAGTCTTAAAGGAAGCCAGGCAGTGCATCCCAGGAGACATCTAGACTTGAAGAAGACGTGGAGAGCTTCTTAAGTGCTAGGACTAAGGCTTTGTAAACGGAAGTTTTTACAGCTTAGTGGAACAGTGGACTAGAGGAACAAGTTGTTCCTTGAACCACTATAAAAATCCCTGGTGTCGTTTACTTACTGCTTTAATATTTGCACTTAGATAGAATTGTCTAACTCCTTGGACTTGGTATCTGTGTTCAGCAGAACTTGTTCTACGAGTTAACAGAAGGCCTACTGCCTTTGCTTCTCTGAGGCTAAATCAACAGAACTCCCTACCAGAACCCCATCCGCTGCCAGTCTGTTCTGTCAACAGAACAGGCTATTCTGTAAAATCTGGTACTTAGTTTAAAAAGCTAAAAACCAATACAGTCTATTCACCCCCCCTCTAGACTGTATCCAGTATAACCGGGACCAACAATAGATTTGTTTTTCTTTTGACTGATGTGATGATCCTGAAACTTATGATATGAATAAAGGCAAGTTTCCGTTCAAAAAAATGCATGTTTATTAACTTAGATATTTCCAGTTTTCTTTTCTGTTTTACGTTCTCATATTTTCTGTTTTCATTTTCCAGTCTTTCTATCTTTAAGTTTCTATTTTCATTTTTTAGTTTTCCATTTTCATATCTAAAAACATGTTCATCAAATTTTTTCGTCATGTCCTGTGAGCGACCAGAAGACCAAAAGTAAGGCTCCAGTTCGAAATCGAACCAAGTAAACCCCAAGTACGGTCCGACCGATCCCGGTCGATCTCAACGGTTAGTTTAACTAATGCTTTTCCCATTTTCGTATTGGTTGACAACTCAACGATTCTTTTAAAACTCTTCACTTAAAAACTGGTTTCAAAACGTGTAGGAGTGGCCCGTACGGACCCACACACAGCAAGGGCCTGCTACAAGGAGGCTGTGAAGAAGATGACCGAGCGGGACATGAGGGTCAATAGCATTGCTGAGACTGCTCGGCGGGAGGATGCCATATCCCGACCAGAGGCGACGACGCTACCGGAGGAGGTGGAACTGGATGATCCTACCGACTGGAAGGTATCCGTTGGGGCTGGTCTGGAGCCCGAGATCCGGGAGGGTGTGATCTTGGTCCTCCGGAAGGTCAAAATCTTGTTTGCCAGGGGACCGGAGGACATGCCTGGGATTGACCCGGAAATTATATGCCATAAGCTGGTCGTCCTTCCGGATGCCAAGCCAGTACAACAAAAGAAGAGATACATGGCGGTCGAATGGAGGGATTTCATTAAGGTGGAGGTCACCACCTTACTCAGCATACACCACATCCGGCTGATCATGCACGTGGAGTGGCTATCCAATGTTGTTTTGGCACCCAAAGGGCCCACTTGGCGGATGTGCGTCGACTACTCAGACCTCAACAAGGCATGCCCAATGGATCCTTATCCCGTGTCGAGGATAGACCTATTAGTGGATAAAACTGCAGGATGTGAGCTGCTCAGTTTCATGGATGCTTTCAGAGGGTATCATCAAGTATTCATGCATCCGGACAACACTGAGAAGACTGCATTTGACACATCGGACGGGGTGTACTGCTACATTGTCATGCCGTTCGGCTTAAGGAACGCAATGGCAACCTTCCAGAGGATGATCAGGATATTATTCAAGGAAGTCCTTGGGAAAATCATGGAGGCTTACGTGGATGATATCCTAATCAAAAGCAAGAAGGAGAACCACATCCAGGACATGGAGAAGGTCTTCACAATCATGGAAGGGGCCAACATGAGGCTGAACCCAAAGAAGTGCGCCTTTGCTGTCAAAGGGGGGGGGGGGGGAATTCCTCGGTTACATGATGAGTAAACGGGGAATTGAACCTAATCCGGAGAAGGTAAAGGCCATCATGGACATGGAGGCACCAAAGAACATGAAGGATGTACAAAGGCTTATCGGGCGTCTAGCAGCTCTGAGCCGATTCATGTCGAAGCTGGCAGATCAGGCAATTCCCTTTTTTCAAATCATGAAGAAGGCGAACCCTTTTGAGTGGACCCCGGAGTGTCAGGCAACTTTTGAAGATTTTAAGATATACCTCTCCTCGCCGCTCGTCCTCACCAAGGCGGACCCAGAGGAGCAGTTGTACATGTATCTGGCCGTGGCCGACCTGGTGGTAAGCTCTGTTCTGCTGAAAGAAGAAGAGGGCGTTCAGAGACCGATATACTTTGTGAGCAAGGCGCTAAACGGCCCGGAGACCAGATATACACTGATGGAGAAGATGATCCTCGCCTTGATTGCGTCGATCAAGCGCTTGACACCGTACTTCCAAACACACCCGGTGACAGTGTTCACCACTCAGCCCCTCGCCACCATCCTCAGGAATCTGATGGCAAGTGGAAGGATTACCAAGTGGTCCCTGATGATCGGGCAGTACAATGTGGAATTCAAGCCAAGGCCAACGATCAAAGGGCAAGCACTGGCAGACTTCATCGTCGAGTGCACAGCATGCACGGAGGACGGGAAGCATGGCAACGATGATTTTGACAATTGGTGGGAGATGTACATTGATGGGGCAGCAAGTGCGAAGGGGTGTGGGGGTGCGGTCGTCACCTCACCCGAAGTCTTCAAGGCCTATTACTCCATAAAGTTTGATTTCAAGGTTACCAACAACGAGGCTGAGTATGAGGCGCTTATTGCAGGTCTGAGATATGCAAAGGCCCTCGGCGCAGCTCGTCTGAAGGTACGGATGGATAGCCAGCTGGTGGTCACATAGATGAATGGTACAACAGAAACTCGGGAGGAGCGGATGAAGGCTTACAAAGAACTAGTAGAGGAGCAAACTGCGCAGTTTGAGCGGGTGATCATCGACCTGGTACCACAAGTACAGAATGTCTAGGCCGATATCCTATCCAAGCTAGGCAGTCCTCTATCCGGGGATCAAGCGATGCTCGTCCCCGGGCACATCAGGGGCTTCACCAGGTAGAAAGTACTCCTCCGCCCGGCAACGGAAACAATCCAGGTACACGCTGTTTCTTTTGCAGATACTGGTTGGGTGAAGGAGGTAACCGATTATCTCAAGGATGGAACCCTTCCTCTTTATAAAGATGGATGAACCTCCGGAAGGGTCCCATGGATAAAGAGACGAGCTCCGTGCTTCGAACTTATCAATGGGGAATTATACAAGAAGATGTTCGGCGGTCCGTACCTCAGATGCCTACCGCCGGACCTAGCTGCAGCAGTCATGGAGGAAATTCACGAAGGAATATGCTCTAGCCACCAGGGGCCGCGGACATTAGGAAGGAAGATCATCCTGCAGGGGTAATATTGGCCGACCATCCAACGAGACTGCTTCAACCACACCTAGAAATGTGCAGTATGCCAGCAGTATGCACCCATGTCGGGGAGGTCGGCTAGTTTCTATACCCCGATGACCGTCACTTTACCTTTTGCGAGATGGGGGATAGATTTACTAGGACCCTTACCCAGGGCGACCAGTGGCAATAAGTTCATAATTGTCGCCATCGACTATTTTACCAAGTGGGTGGAGGCCGAACCCTTGAAGAATATCACAGAACTCCAGTGCCAGCGTTTCGTCTGGCAGAACATCTTATGCCGCTTCGGTATCCCCGAGCAGATCATTACAGACAACGACCGGCAGTTTGTCGGCAAGGGTGTCAAAGCATACCTAGCCAACTGGGGCATCAGACACTCCAAGGCTTCGGTTGCATACCCGCAGGCCAACGGTCAGGTGGAAAACATGAACCGGACCATCATGGATAGTATTAAGAAAAAATTGGAAGACTATTCCTTAACCTGGCCGGAGCAGCTAAATTACATCTTGTGGACGTACAGGACAACCCCGAGGACAGCGACCGGGGAAACTCCTTTTGCCCTGACGTAAGGCTTCCAGGCCAAAGTTGCCACCGAGGTACTCGTACCTACACACCGGACATTACATTTCCACCTAGAATGGAATGAGGAGAACCTACGGGCTGAACTGCACTTCATAGAGGAAAGGAGGGATCTAGCCGCCCGACGCATGGAGGAATACCATCGGGCCACCGAGAGATATTTCAACAAAGCAGTCAAGGTCAGGGAGATCAAGGTCGGGGACCTGGTGCTGCGAAAGCGAGAGAAGAGTAAACCGCTTGAAGGCGGTAAAATGGCCAAAAACTGGGAGGGGCCGTACAGGGTCTACAAGAAGATGGCTTCAGCGGGGACGTTCCTCCTGCAAACCATGGAGGGACGTCCGACTGGCATGTGGAACATCGAACATCTGAGGAAATTCTATCAATAAAATCACTCAAATTCCTTCCACCCAAAAGGGGGGGAGGGGGAGACATAACTCCCATAGAAGGGGAATCCCCAAAGGGGATAAACCCGTTTCCCATCACAATCGCGACCTAGCTTAGCTCAACTCAGGATCCAAAGGACCGGACTAAAGGGTGGGTAAGACGAACGGATGGAGGAACGAAAAGATGGGGAATCTCCAAAGGGGATAAACCCGTTTCTCATCACAATTGCGGCCTAGCTCAGCTCAGGATCCAAAGGACCGGGGCCAAGGGCGGGTAAGACGAGCGGATGGCGAAACAAAGATAAGCCCAAAAAATAAAAAAAAAAATAAAAAAATAATATATATGGGTCGGGGAATCCCCAAAGGGAACAAACCCATTCCTCATCGACTACGTTGACTTAGCTCAGCTCAGGATCCAAAGGGCCGGACTAAAAGGGCGGGTACGACGAGCGGATGAAGAACAAAAATAAAAGAATCCCAAGAGGATCAAACAAAAGAATCCCAATAGGATCAAACAAAAGAATCCCAAGAGGATCAAACAAAAGAATCCCAAGAGGATCAAACAAAAGAATCTCAAGAGGATCAAACAAAAGAATCCCAAGAGGAACAAACAAAAGAATCCCAAGAGGATCAAACAAAAGAATACCAAGAGGATCAAACAAAAGAATCCCAAGAGGATCAAACCGCTCCTCGCCGACTACATTGACTTAACCCAGCTCAGGATCCAAAGGACCAGGCTAAAAGGGCGGGTACGACAAGAGGATGATGAACAAAAATAAAAGAATCCCAAGAGGATCAAACCGTTCCTCACTGACTGTAAGGAATATTTGTAATTAGATTTTGATGATGCTATATTAATTAGGACTTTAAAGTACCCCTTTTAGAAATTATGTATTAGAATTTTCCTTTGTAAAGTTCTTAGCTTAATCGACTACCAGAAGGCCTCCACACCAGAAGACCTCCTGACAGAAGATCTTTAGTTCTCTACCGAGGAACAGAAAACCTCAGGGTCTCTGTTAGCCTTTTCCTTGACAGAAACCCTCCTGGTTCTCTGTAAGCTATTATCAACAGAAGTGCTCAAGACCTTCTCTGATCAGTTCTCTGCTAAAGCCACCAGAAGGCCTGACACTTGGAAGAAATCCACAAAGCCGGGAAATCAACTGAAAGATTCCTTCAACGGCTAGGAGTATTGAATGGAAAAGCTACAGTACGCGCATTAAATGCTCATTTAATGCTCCCCATGCTCCGTGGAGTAATTGCAGATGATTGGCCGCAATGTCAGGATTACTTTATCCCAAAATAGTAACCCGCCAACTTTACCGGGTCCTACTGGTCAAGTCAACTGCTCGCGCATTAAATGCAGTTGTCCTCCTTCACCTCCAACAGGAAGACAATCCTCAGTATAAAAGATACACTTCGAAGAACAACCGGATAACTTTTTCTCTACTAACTTTGCCAACTTCATCACATTCTTTGCAAGAAAAACAAATTCAAATTATTCAAGGCAAAAAGGTCCTCTTGAGATTCAAACTCTTCATCCTCAACAAGAGAGACACAAGTTGGAAAGAATATAACTTCATATCATTCAACAAGAGCATGGTTCCATCAGTTCTTCAACAACTTCAAGCACTTCATCTACAAATCTTTTGTAACGAAGCAAGTTGGAGGAACCCCTGTTTCAACAGAAACTCTTCTTATTACAAGAAGGACGTCCAAGTAACTGGAGTAAGTGAAGTGGTGATACTTCCGGGAAGCTCAGTGAAAGGACCAGTCTTAAAGGAAGCCAGGCAGTGCATCCCAGGAGACATCTAGACTTGAAGAAGACGTGAAGAGCTTCTTAAGTGCTAGGACTAAGGCGTTGTAAACGGTCGTTTTTACAAGCTTAGTGGAACAGTGGATTAGAGGAACGAGTTGTTCCTTGAACCACTATAAAAATCCCTGGTGTCATTTACTTACTGCTTTAAATATTTGCACTTTGATAGAACTGTCTAACTCCTTAGACTTGGTATCTCTGTTCAGCAGAACTTTTCTTACGAGTTAACAGAAGGCCTACTGCCTTTGCTTTTCTGAGGCTAAATCAACAGAACCCCCTACCAGAACCCCATCCGCTGCCAGTCTGTTCTGTCAACAGAACAAGCTATTCTGTAAAATCTGGTACTTAGTTTAAAAAACTAAAAACCAATACAGTCTATTCACCCCCCCTCTAGACTGTATCCAGTACAACCGGGACCAACAAGTGGTATCAGAGCCTCCTTGTTCTAATAATCTCTTAGGTTATTTGCTGAACAAATCTCCACTTGTTTTTCTGTTTGACCTCATTTTTATCTGATATAATGGATCACTCCTTGTCCAAGAATCTTATGTTCTCAGATCTTAAGTTTGATGACTGGAGGATACGGATGAAAGCACATCTCTGTGCCCTGCATGATGAGATGTGGGAAGTTCTTGATATTGGCCCTTTCACAAGCTTCCAGAAGGTCAATCCTGAGCATGCCATTGACAACACCAGACCCCAGATGATCAGTAAAGCCAAGTCAGAATGGACCACTGAAGAGAGAAGAAAATACAACCTGGACAATATTGCTAAGGACATCCTCTACAAGTCCATTGATGATAGGTACTTCAACAGAATAAAGAAGTGCAAAACTGCAAAGGAAATCTGGGATACTCTTGAGCTCATTGGAGCTGGTGATGAGCAAGAGAAGGACAACAAGCTGACTATAGCCAACAAGAAGTTTGATGACTTCAAACTTCTCCCTGGTGAAAGCATCTCCAAGATGTATGACAGGCTCCTCACTCTCACTGGAGAAATCTCTGAGCTTGGCAAGGAACTCACCACCAAAGAGATCAACCTGAAGGTGTTGAGGGGACTGCCCTCATCATGGAAGATGAAGGTGGTTGCTGTCCAAGCCAACAAGGATGTAAAGACTTATCCCACTGATAAGCTCATTTCAGATCTCAAAGCTCATGAGTTTGAAATGATTGAAGAAAAGGAAGATGTACCAGAAGAGAGGACCACTACAGCTCTCACTGCCAGCACATCAAAGGTAAATGATTTTGACCCTTCAGTACTTTTATCTGACGAATATATGGCTGCCTTTGCCAGGAGATTCAAAAAGTTTATGAAGAATCCCAAAGATGGAAGGAGTCCATCTTTCAACAGAAAGCCATATAAGAAGGTCAAAACAACAGAAAGCAGTGGTGAGCTTCTCTGTTACAAATGCAGACAACCTGGTCACTTCAAGGTTGATTGTCCTCATCCAAGGGTATCCAAGAAACAAGGACATGATGGATAAAAGAAGAAGTATGAAGACAACTCCAGAAGGAGAAAAGCACTTGTGACAGAATAACTAGAGAAAAACCCTCTGTCAGAAACAGAATCCAGTTCTGACTCAGATTCTGATGAGGCATTCTGTTGCCTAGATACAGAGACAGAAGACCTATGCCTCATGGCTCATTCTGATGATGAGGTAACCTCTACTTCTGAATCTAGTTTTTCTTCGGTAGGCTTAGCTTTTGATTCTGATTCAATGTCAGAATTTTGGGAAGAGTTTAAGGCCATACAAGCCACTTATTCCTCTGTAACAGAAGAAAACAGTAAGTTAAAAGCTGAGATTCTTGACTTAAAAAAGGAGGTTGAGATCAAAATCAATCTTCTAATTAAGGAAAGAGATCAACTGGAGACTGAAAATGTTTCTCTTCTCAAGAGAATAAGAGAAATAGAGCCTCTCGAGATTAAGTACAAAGCTTACCAGAAGGCCCAGTCTTCCATGGAAAAGATTGTACTTGATCAACAGATTGGCACTGGTTTTGGTCTTGGTTATGGCTCAACAGAATCAGGTAAGCCTTCTGTAATGCCTAGCACCAGTGTTGCTAAGGCAGATAAGGTCATAGTGCCACTGATTTCTAGCCCCATTTGTCAAGCTGGTGTATCTGGCACCAAGGTTGTTCATGAGGAAGTCAGACCAGAAAAGGGAAAGATAAAGGTTCAACAGAAACCCTTTTTGAAAAATAATGAACCTGGCAGAAAACCTAACAACAGAAAAGGTTTTCAAGATAACAAAAATAAGAGACCATTCATTGACAAACAACCTCATGTCAATCGTGCCAGAAATGATCACCAGAAGGGCAAATATCAAGAGAGAGTTAACTTTAGGCAGAAGAGGTTGGCTGGTAAACTTCAGAAGCCCAAAGCTAACCGTCCCTCTGCTCTTGATAGTATATGGGACTTCTTTCCAACAAAGAAAGCTATGCAAAAGTATGTAAACAGGAAGCATGACCCTCACAAGCATCTGCCCAAAGTGAATCACACTTCAGTTTACTATAACTACCAGGTGGACAGTGGGTACCACCCACCAAGGTTTCACTTGATGAGACCAAAATGGTACCAACTACCCAGACTCCATGACCCCCCAGGACCCAGCATTGCTTGGGTACCTAAACCTTCCTTTTAATCTTGCAGGAACTGAGTGCTGGAGCTATCTCTGAACAAGAATGGTTTATTGATAGTGGATGCTCCAGGCACATGACAGGTGACAGAAGTTGCCTAACTGAGTTCCAGAAATGCAAAGGACCTAGAGTTACCTTTGGAGGTAATGACAAAGAAGGTCAAACAAAAGGAAGAGGAAAGCTGATCAGGAACCAGATAATCATTGATGATGTCTCTTATGTCAAAGGACTGAAGTTCAACTTGCTAAGTGCTAGCCAATTCTGTGACAAAGGCTACACTGTTGAATTCACAGAGGACTTCTGTTATGTGAAGCATGAGACAACAAAGGAAGTGGTTCTTACAGCATCAAGAAAGAAGAACATCTATGAAGTTGATTGGAACACAGCAAAGGATGGAGTTTGCCTGATAGCCAAAGGAGATTCAAAACTGAGCTGGGACTGGCACAAAAAGCTCAACCATTTGAATTTCAAGACAATCAACAAACTGGCCAGAGAACACATTGTAGAAGGGCTACCAGACATTGTGTACAAGAAGGAGACCCTCTGCAGTGCATGTCAGAAGGGCAAACAAGTGAAGAATTCCTTCAAACCCATTGCTGGAGATCTTTCTACAAGTCCTCTAAATCTGATTCACATGGATTTATTTGGACCTGTTGAGACTCCAAGCGTTGGTGGAAAGAAATATACCTTAGTCATGGTTGATGACTATTCCAGATATACATGGACTATCTTTCTATCAAAGAAGAATGAAACTCTTCAGAAGTTGCCATCTCTGTTAAAGCAACTTCAGACTGAGAAGAACTTGAAAGTGAAGACAATCAGGTCAGACAGAGGAACTGAATTTGTCAACCAAGTCATAAAAGACTTCTGTGATCAGAATGGGACTTTTCATCAACTCTCTGCCGCCAGAACCCCTCAACAGAATGGCGTAGCAGAAAGAAGGAACATAACCTTAAAAGAAGCTGCAAGAACAATGATTGCAGAATCTGGACTACCTATGAGATATTGGGCTGAAGCAATCAACACTGCATGCTATACTCAGAACAGAAGCATGATCAACAAGAATCACCAGAAGACCCCTTATGAACTCTGGAAAGGAAGAAAACCAAACATCAGCTACTTTCATGTATTTGGATGCAAGTGCTACATTCTTAACAATGGAAAGGAGCATCTGAAAGTATTTCAAGAAAAGGCTGATGAAGGAGTCTTTATAGGCTATTCAAACACCAGTAAAGCCTATAGAGTACTCAACAGAAGGACTCTACATGTTGAAGAATCTATACATGTGAAGTTTGATGAAAGCACCTCTGTTAAAGAGGTAACGGAGATTCTCAAGGAAGTCAGCATAGAAGACAGAACACCAGTACCAACAGAAGAGGTGGCAGACAACCCTGCATTTCCAACACCTGCACCAAACCCCCTTCTGTTGAATGAAGATGAAGACTCTGAAGATGAGGAACAAGAGAGACCAAGACAGCAGCTGACAGAACCTGACCTAACATGGTTAAGAGATCATCCTCCTAACCAAGTGATTGGTCAAATCAGAAGTGGAGTTCAAACCAGATCCATATCTAGAAGAGAAGCATTGCTTGCCTGCTATATATCTCAGATGGAACCTATGACAGTTGAAGAAGCTCTCGCAGACTCAGATTGGATCAATGCTATGCAAGAAGAGCTTACTCAGTTTGAAAGGAACAAAGTATGGGAACTTGTCCCTAGGCCAAAGCACCAGAATGTCATTGGAACCAAATGGGTATTCAAGAACAAAGCAGATGAAGATGGCAACATTGTAAGGAATAAAGCAAGGCTGGTAACTAAAGGATATTGTCAAGAAGAAGGAATTGATTTTGATGAAACCTTTGCACCAGTTGCCAGACTTGAAGCCATCAGATTCTTTCTAGCATATGCTGCCTTCAACAACATCAAGGTCTACCAGATGGATGTCAAGAGTGCATTTCTAAATGGAGATCTTGAAGAGGAAATTTATGTAGAACAACCACCAGGTTTTGTCATTCCTACTCAATCTTCTTGTGTCTACAAGCTTAAAAAGGCCCTCTATGGTCTTAAGCAAGCTCCCAGAGCCTGGTATGACACATTGTCCCTTTTCCTGGTGAACCATGGGTTTACTAAAGGAAAGGTTGACAAAACTCTATTTCAAATCTCTGTTGCTAATCATATTCTGCTAGTACAAATATATGTTGATGACACCAGAACCAACAGAAGAGGTAGCAGACAACCCTGCATTTCCAACACCTGCACCAAACCCCCTTCTGTTGAATGAAGATGAAGACTCTGAAGATGAGGAACCAGAGAGACCAAGACAGCAGCTGACAGAACCTGACCTAACATGGTTAAGAGATCATCCCCCTAACCAAGTGATTGGTCAAATCAGAAGTGGAGTTCAAACCAGATCCACATCAAGAAGAGAAGCAATGCTTGCCTGCTACATATCTCAAATGGAACCTATGACTGTTGAAGAAGCTCTTGCAGACTCAGATTGGATCAATGCTATGCAAGAAGAGCTTACTCAGTTTGAAAGAAACAAAGTATGGGAACTTGTTCCTAGGCCAAAGCACCAGAATGTCATTGGAACCAAATGGGTATTCAAGAACAAGGCTGATGAAGATGGCAACATTGTAAGGAATAAAGCAAGGCTGGTAGCAAAAGGTTATTGCCAAGAAGAAGGAATTGATTTTGATGAGACTTTTGAACCAGTTGCCAGACTTGAAGCCATCAGAATTTTTCTAGCTTATGCTGCTTACAACAACATCAAGGTCTACCAGATGGATGTCAAGAGTGCATTTCTAAATGGAGATCTTGAAGAAGAAGTTTATGTGGAACAACCACCAGGTTTTGTCATTCCAACTCACTCCTCTTGTGTCTACAAGCTTAAAAAGGCCCTCTATGGTCTTAAGCAAGCTCCCAGAGCATGGTATGACACATTGTCCCTTTTCCTAGTGAACCATGGGTTTACTAAAGGAAAGGTTAACAAAACTCTATTTCAAATCTCTGTTGCTAATCATATTCTGTTAGTACAAATATATGTTGATGATATTATATTTGGTAGTACTAATCCAGAACTATGCAAGAAATTTTCTCAAGTGATGCAGAGTCAATTTGAAATGAGTATGATGGGAGAACTCAGTTACTTCCTAGGTCTTCAAGTGAAACAAATTCCAGAAGGAATCTTCATCAACCAAGGAAAGTACACCAGAGATCTAATCAAGAAGTTTGGAGTGGAAGGCAAATCATCAGTGAAGATTCCCATGAACACTTCACAAGGAATTGGTCCAGATGATGAAGGAAAGGATGTAGATGCTACAATTTACAGAGGAATCATATGATATCTGTTGTATCTTACTGCAAGCAGACCAGACATCTCATTCTCTGTTGGAATCTGTGCCAGATACCAATCAAAGCCCAAGGAAAGCCATCTAAGTGCTGCAAAGAGAATCATCAGATACATCAAAGGAAATCCAAATGCAGGCCTATGGTATCCAAAGGGAGGTAACTTTGAACTAATTGGTTACTCTGACTCAGATTTTGCAGGTTGCAGATTGGACAGGAAGAGCACCTCTGGTCATTGCCAATTGCTAGGAGGAAGGCTTGTTTCCTGGTTTAGCAAAAAGCAGAACTCAATCTCAACAAGTACAGCTGAAGCTGAGTACATTGCAGCTGGGAGTTGCTGTGCTCAGTTATTCTGGATGAAGCAACAGTTGAAGGACTATGGGATTCAAGCTAAGGAGATCAAGTTGTTGTGTGACAACACCAGTGCCATTGCTATCTCTCAGAATCCAGTTCTTCATTCCAGGACAAAGCACATTGAGATCAGACATCACTTCATCAGAGATCATGTTGAGAAGAAGCACATATGCATGGAGCATGTGCCAACAGAAGACCAGCTAGCAGATATTCTGACAAAGCCTCTTCCTGAGGCTAGGTTCAACAAACTGAGAGAGGATTTGGGAATGATGGATGAAATTCCAAGGGAAAGTTGAAAAGGAAGGCCCTCTGTTGCTAAATTTCTGTTAACAGAATACCTATCGCAGAACCCCTTCTGTTAACCCCTTCTGTTCTCTACCCTGACAGAACACCTCAGCAACAGAAACCCTTTCTACAGAAAACTTCTTCTTATGTCTAACAGAAGGTTGTGGACTTAGAAAAATCTGAAAACCGGGTGACCTAGTAAATTATTAAAGGTCTTTTACTCTTTTACCCTTAAAACGGTATCCAGCCGCAAAGTATTTACTGCTCCCCTTTTTTCATTTCTTCGTACCTTGGAACCGTAAATTATCTCAAACGTCCACTATCCCAAAACCCATAAATTCCCCTTTCGCAAACCTAAACCGTTACTGCTTTCATTACTCTCAAACTCTCAAACCTCCATATCTCTCAAGCTCTCTGCAATATTTCTCTGATCAAATGGCCTTCATCAACATTAATGACCTCACCAAGGAAGAAATCAACACCCTGGTTTCAAACATCTACACTGGGATGAACTGCGACCTCTCCGCACTCCCTGAACTCGCTGCAAATCATGAAACGATGATGAAAATCATCAAGGGAATGGAGGACTCACAACTGAACAAGGTAGTGGGATATCACTTTGAGTCCTACAGCACGAGGGACGTAGCAGAGTTTTATCTCAACGCTACATACGAAGGGGAGACCATTCAGTCAAATGTCAATGGTGAGAACATTACCCTCACTCCTGAAGATCTCAACGCCCTCTTCGGCGTAGTGGAGGACCCTAAAGAAGAAGAAACTGAAGGTTTCTTAACTCTGGACAGTGTCAAGGTCACTGTGGACAACTTTGTCCAACTCTACTGCCGCCCTGAAGTGGGTAGAGTTCCCAAACTATACATGAAGAAGAACCTACTTCTGAGCGACTATGAGAAGCTGGTGAACATTCTTCACAGGTGTGTCTGGAGCAAGAGCACCTCCACCGATGACATGAATGTACTCAATGCAAAAGCTGTCTTTGCAGTTCATCATGGGATGAACATCAACTGGGGACAGGTAATTGTCAAACCCCTTGTTGAATTCATCAAAAAGAAAGACAAAGAGACTGGACTGTTCAAAACCCCCATGGGTTATGGTCTCTTAATCTCTGAAACCTTGCTCAAGGCAAGGATAGGGCTGAGAAATCCTACTGAGGCAGACTACACCAAGTTGCTCTTTCTCAACACCTCCAATGACAGGAAGATTGCTCTCAAGGCAGAGCAGAAAAGGCTCAGAACTCTTGAGTTCAACAGAGAAAGGCAACAACAGAAGGTTGTTCAGCCAAAGAAAGTCACCAAGAAGCAACAGAAACCCTCTACTCCTTCTGATTCTGAAGAAGAAATGCCTTTGGTGAAGAAGGTGGTCAAGAAGGTTCCCAAAAAGAAGACCACACTTGTCAAAGTCCACAAGCTGGTGGCAAAGAAATCTGTTCTAAAGATAAAGGCGCCTTCCCCTATCTCTACAGAAAGCACCCCCTCTGCTGCACCAGTTGCAAAGAAGGCAAAGATTCTGACACCTGCAGCACAAGAGAAGCTGGAGGATTCTGTCACCTCTGCCCCAGCCAACAGAAATGCTTGGCAAGGCAAGAGGATTGTCTTTGAGTCTAGTGACTCAGAAGAAGAGGTAGTGGTGCAGGATGCCACTACTCAGGGGAACCACACTTCTCTCCTCCTACTTCTACAAATGATCAACCTCCGGTGGTTTCTTCACCAGAACACCAAGAAGATGACAGAATTTCAAACTCTGCAGAACCCCTACTGAACAACTTCTCTGCCCTAGATAGGGAATTCATCAGGGTTCTGGCATGGAGAAAGTGGAGAGTGGGACCTCTCACTGAGCTACTGAAGAACTTGTCCCACTTCATCTCTGAGGAAGATGAAGTACTCCGATGGGCTGACACAGAAGATGTGGAACAATGCCTGGATAAAGACTTCCTTCTTTCTGTCCTACAGAAAAAGAAGGAGAAACACCAAGGAAAGGCTCCTCTGTTCAAAGATTCACCAGAAGACCATGTAAAGGCTCTTCAAGAGCATGAGTTGGATGATTTTGATGCTTGGTTGGTTGAGAAGAAGAGGAAAGAATCAATGATCAAGTTTCGACACTGTGCACATGGAGAAGGTGAACCCTCCACTGCAAATGACCTACCCTTGGTCATGGAGAAGCTTATCAAAGAATGGAGGGATTCTCTGTTCACAGAAACTGTACTAGAGGTAATTCCCACAACCATTCCTTCTCCCCCTCCCTCTCCTAAAATCACTTCACCTCAACCCCAACAGAAATCCCCCTCACCCTCACAGAAAACCATCTCCAGACAGAACACCTCCTCACCTCATCAGAAACCCTCCTCTGCACAGAAAACCCCTACACCCCATAAACCCTCAATCTCCAAATCTCCATCTCTTTCACCCTGCAAACCGTTCTCTCCTCCAAAGAACAGATCCCCATCCCCTCCCCCATCCCCTCACAGACAAATTGTCCAATACCAACCCCAACAGATCATTTCTTCATCACCACCACCTCAACAGAAATCCCCTTCACCTACCAAGTCTGAACATGCAGAAACTCCACAAGACTCCCATCCACCACACCAACCTGCTGCTCTGCTGAAACCTGAATGGTTTCTTAGAGATTCTGATCCTACAACCATCTCTCCCATCTCTGCACCACAAGGGTATTCTAGGCACTCTACTGCCCCCAATCCCTCCCTCAGGAAGAAGAAGAAGGTGATCAGAAACAGAATACCAATCTATTCCTCTTATGAAGATTCTTCTGACATGGATGGATTCATGATCAGCAAATCCTACAAAGCCACTTCAAAGAGACAGAAGACCCCTCCTCTGACTCAACTTGAACATGAACTCATTGTTGAATCTCTCTCCTCTGTCCAAGAACATCACCCTTTGCCTAAGGGAAGAGGTCTAGAGATGCCTCCATCTGATGGACAAGAGAACCAGATCCCCTTCAACAAGTTCGTTGAAGCAGCAGAAGATTTTGGTGGACAACTCCTCCATGGCATGAACAAGTTGATACAGATCAATGATAAACATTATGGGCACCTTGCTCATGTGAATGATAATCTCAACTCTGGGATGCAGTTTATCTCAGATCGCTTTGAGAATCTCACAACATCTCTGAACAACTTCATGACTTCCTCAACTTCCAGAACAGATGCACTGTCAACAGAAGTGGCAGGTATCCACAAAACCCTCTCTGTCTTTCAACCGACACTCCTAAATCAAGGACAGGCAATCAACTCTATCTCAGAGAATCTTGAGGCTCTGAAGAAATCTGATGCCAGAACTGAGAGGCAACTGACCTCCATTGAAGAAATGTGCAGAGCTCACCAAGATCAAGCTCAACTTCTCCTCTCTGTTGACAAAGACAGATATAAAAAGATGGTACTGCTTGAAGCCAACAACAAGGACATCTTCTCTGCCATTCAGAAGCAGCAAGGTCTCATAGAAGGCCTCACATCTGTGACTCAAACCTTACCAGAAACCCTGGAACAGATTGCCTCTACTCAGGCCACAGAATTCCAGAATCTCTCCCTTCTGCTTGGTGATCTCGATGATGCCAAAAAGGGGGAAGAAGGCCCTCATCTTAGGAAACCCAGGACCACCAGAACCTCATCATCTGCTGAACCAACTGTGGATCCCACACCTTACTTTGAAGCTGCCCTTCAGAAGAAAAGGCTAGCAGGTATCCCTAGACCTCCATCCCCACTGAAGAAAGGATCTAAGAAGAAGAAAGCTCTAAGCTTCAAAGAATGGAGACTGGGAGGATCTCAGGTAATGTATGCTACACAATTTGAGGAAATGAAGCAGAAGATGACCTCTATACAGCAACAGAATCTTTATTTGGACCCTGATGGCCATGTGAAGGTTAGACATGGTGGATCTCTGGAGGAAGCAGAATTATGGTTTCACAACAGTATTGTACCAGGAAAAGATATTCATAAAGGTGTTCTTAACTACTTAGACTGCAAACTCTCACCCGTCTGGGCTTCTTATCAAAGAACTGGAAATCTGGCTGGAATCAGAAAAGAGGTGAATGCAGAGCTAAAGAGACTACAAGGACTGGATGAACAAGCAAGAGTTGAAGCTGCAAAGGCTATTATGTAATCAGATACTCTTGTAATCCACCTTAATAAAAGAACATCTCTGCCTCACACTTTGTAAGGCAATTCCTCAATCTCTGTCTTTTCTTTAATTTCTGTTTGTGCTTGCTTGTTTGCTTTTGAAATATTATCTGCTATCTGATTGTACTGCACTCTTACTATTTTCCTATGCCAAGTTTCCCACCAAGATTTTAATGAAAAGTTTCAAACTTCTTTATGGTGAAGGCACTTCTCTGGAAATAGTTAAAGGGTTTTGGCATCATCAAAAAGGGGGAAATTGTAAGGAATATTTGTAATTAGATTTTGATGATGCTATATTAATTAGGACTTTAAAGTACCCCTTTTAGAAATTATGTATTAGAATTTTCCTTTGTAAAGTTCTTAGCTTAATCGACTACCAGAAGGCCTCCACACCAGAAGACCTCCTGACAGAAGATCTTTAGTTCTCTACCGAGGAACAGAAAACCTCAGGGTCTCTGTTAGCCTTTTCCTTGACAGAAACCCTCCTGGTTCTCTGTAAGCTATTATCAACAGAAGTGCTCAAGACCTTCTCTGATCAGTTCTCTGCTAAAGCCACCAGAAGGCCTGACACTTGGAAGAAATCCACAAAGCCGGGAAATCAACTGAAAGATTCCTTCAACGGCTAGGAGTATTGAACGGAAAAGCTACAGTACGCGCATTAAATGCTCATTTAATGCTCCCCATGCTCCGTGGAGTAATTGCAGATGATTGGCCGCAATGTCAGGATTACTTTATCCCAAAATAGTAACCCGCCAACTTTACCGGGTCCTACTGGTCAAGTCAACTGCTCGCGCATTAAATGCAGTTGTCCTCCTTCACCTCCAACGGGAAGACAATCCTCAGTATAAAAGATACACTTCGAAGAACAACCGGATAACTTTTGCTCTACTAACTTTGCCAACTTCATCACATATTTCGCAAGAAAAACACATTCAAATTATTCAAGGCAAAAAGGTCCTCTTGAGATTCAAACTCTTCATCCTCAACAAGAGAGACACAAGTTGGAAAGAATATAACTTCATATCATTCAACAAGAGCAAGGTTCCATCAGTTCTTCAACAACTTCAAGCACTTCATCTACAAATCTTTTGTAACGAAGCAAGTTGGAGGAACCCCTGTTTCAACAGAAACTCTTCTTATTACAAGAAGGACGTCCAAGTAACTGGAGTAAGTGAAGTGGTGATACTTCCGGGAAGCTCAGTGAAAGGACCAGTCTTAAAGGAAGCCAGGCAGTGCATCCCAGGAGACATCTAGACTTGAAGAAGACGTGAAGAGCTTCTTAAGTGCTAGGACTAAGGCGTTGTAAACGGTCGTTTTTACAAGCTTAGTGGAACAGTGGATTAGAGGAACGAGTTGTTCCTTGAACCACTATAAAAATCCCTTGTGTCATTTACTTACTGCTTTAAATATTTGCACTTAGATAGAACTGTCTAACTCCTTAGACTTGGTATCTGTGTTCAGCGGAACTTGTCTTACGAGTTAACAGAAGGCCTACTGCCTTTGCTTTTCTGAGGCTAAATCAACAGAACCCCCTACCAGAACCCCATCCGCTGCCAGTCTGTTCTGTCAACAGAACAGGCTATTCTGTAAAATCTGGTACTTAGTTTAAAAAACTAAAAACCAATACAGTCTATTCACCCCCCCCCCTCTAGACTGTATCCAGTACAACCGGGACCAACACTGACTACGTTGACTTAGCCCAGCTCAGGATCCAAAGGACCGGGCTAGAAGGGCGGGTATGACGAGCGGATGATGGACAAAAACAAAAGAACTCCAAGAGGATCAAGCTGTTCTTCGCGAACTATGCAGGCTTAGCCCAGCTCGGGACAAAAAACACAAGAATCCTAAAAGGCAAGTACGACGAGCGGAGGAGGAAGATAAGATAATACCTAAAGGATGAAGCATTATCTTTTAATCATCGGCTCTACCGGCCGGAAAAATACAATGCCTTATTTATCGGCTCTACCGGCCGGAAAATTACATATCATACACGAGTTCGGAGTAAAATCAGAATGCAAACAATGAAAGTTGTCATGTTCTATTGCCCGGATGAGGGAGCAGGCCCTGGCCTCTACAAGTCTCACCAGGATCTGGCCAGAAGGATTGTTCATGGAGGGATGATTAGGGAGCAGTTAATTGAGTTCAGAAGGCCAACGAGGTTGCAGAACTTGACAAACTCCCCCAGCTAAAAAGAAGGGCCGCCCGTCTCCTTACCTTTCCCCTGAGATTGCTTCCGAAGAAGTTTCAAAGCCCCCTCATAAGTCTCGACAAACGAGGCATTGAGTCCGGCAACTTCAGGCTCAAAGGGGGAAGGAAAGTGACGCTCAGGAACCGGGAGGTTGCCCTCCACGAGGCTGATCATCCCTTTGGCATAAGAGTCATCGGCAAGCTCCTCAAGGAACTCCTGACCTGTAGAGGTCTTCCGTATCAATGCTACGCCATCCCGCAACACATCAGGACAGGACGCCAGATACTCCCCAATGTGCCGGGCAAGATGTCTCTTCGCACAGACGTTCAAAACATCAATATAGGCCCTAGACTTTTGGAACTCGATGGATCCGGCGTTCCTTATCCGGGAAACGTCGGCCTCAAAAATAGGAACGACCCCTTCTATGCCAATCTGGCGAAGCTGCACGTCGGCTTTCTCCACGGCGGCTATCTTGGCATGAAGCAGTTGCAACTCCTCGGCCTGCTTCCGGATCATCTCATGGAAAGAGACACTCTCTTTGGCAAGGCCAAGGGCGACATTCAACTCTAGCCGCATCTTGCTCAGACGCTCCTTGGTTGTCTTCACAAGGCAACCAGCTGCATCTGTGTGACCACCAGCTGGCTATCCATTCGTACCTTCAGACGAGCTACGCCGAGGGCCTTTGCGTATCTCAGACCTGCAATAAGCGCCTCATACTCAGCCTCGTTGTTGGTAACCTTGAGCATCCGCTAGAGTATGTAGATTAAAATCAGGTACAGGAACAGAAAGTGTGGCATTCTCATATTGGTTCACAATCGTGTCCACACTCACCTTCAAATAACCTTCCAAAATCATCATGTTATGACATTGTACACCAACTCCAGATGGATATGTTGTGCCACTTGCTATCTCAAATAATTGTCGAGAACCAAAATCATTTAAAAACAAACGACATGCCCTCGGACCCTACAAATTATTTTCCAAATAAATATTCTAAGGCATACAACTTCAAACTTATAAAGAAATGTAATTCAAAAACTAGAAATATAACTGTAACTCATCATTTGAAAATGTTTGTGGGATTAGAATAAGGGAAAATTCTATAGTACCACTTAGAGAATGATGCCACATCAATACCCTAGTCGTATTTCAATAATAATTTCTATTATTTACATTTTAGTCCCAATAAATTGTAAGTTAAGTTTCTCTTGTAATTTCAAACTTGTAATTGATAAAATTGGGAAGTGTTCCCGGAACTCCCCCACCTCGTGTGGTTGCTTCGGGACAAAAAAATGCAAGTTAAGTTTTCTACTACTAAAATAATTGTGTGAAGAATAAACTCCCCCACCTCGAGTTTTTCTTTTTCTTTTTTAGAGTACTCCGTAGTAATATACGGAGTATTTCTTTTTCTTTCTTAAATTACAAATACAAGAAATATTGTGATGTGGAAACTTGTTATAATTTGATTGGTTGAAAAAATTGAATGTATCGAAACACACTAATTATAAGGTGCACCGTAGATGAACCCTTAACATAGGCTCTTTTTCAATCCCAAAGAACACCAAGGATACAAAGTATGAAGGAAAACACTGAGATAAATTAAACCCAACAGTGAAGTACTTCAAGGAAATGGTATAACATTTCGAAGCTTAACAACACAAATTTTTGCATTTTAAATGGCCAGCAACTTGAATATACACTCATAGCTAAACAACATTTAACTAACTTAGTATATACTTAGGGGGGAGGTTGAACCAAGTTATCATACCATTAAAGGACCTTATAGCTCAAATATGCAGGTTATTTAGGTTATGACTCTGTAGTATAAACCGGAGCTAAAAGAATTCGATATCCATATTAAGCACATAAAATATATAAAAGTAGGATACATACATATTACATGAGTGCCCAAAAGCTCTTATAGCTTGATATGAAGATTGCCAGAAGGATTTTCCAGAAATACTTTATAGGGAAATTCATTGCAAATGGAATTGTGCTCAACGGAAGGTTATTGAGACTAATATTTAGATAGGCAGTAAAATCAATTGAAGAAAAACAAGTTCACAAATGCCAAAGATGTCTACTTGGAGTAGAGTGTCGAGCAACAGAAGATTAAAGGGGGAACAATTAAAATTGTGAAAGGTTCTTGAGTTTCTATAACTTCCGCTGCTTAGGAGATGGAAAACTCTAATCGATAGTCGATACGATCAAACTTGAATTGAATATTCAGTAAAGTGTTTAAATGCATTCATCATAAACCGCGAAATTAATGTCTCATCATGCTTGTGTATGAGCGGAACGGAGTGAGTTCTTAGCCCTAGCCAAATCAATCTGGGTTGAATGTGAAGAATCTAAAGGGAGAAGAAGATGTGGATTGTGTGGGCGAGATTGTTCTGCAAGAACCGTTCAAGGGAGAAAAGAAGAGAAAATACCCAAATACATACCTCCAAAACTATGATGTTACACCAACAAATTTTCTATACCTAAAATGACCTTACTCTCATTGGTGTTTATAATTTTTTAAAGATTAAAAGGAGAACTATCAAATAAGCCCTCGAACTTTCATAAAAAGTGCAAATAAGCCCATTTATAGGATGTTTTGTCCGGACATCGCCATTTGGGGCGGTTTCTGGTGGAATTTTTTGATGAAATTGTTTGAACATCTTCTTCATTAAGTCTAGTTTACCCATACCAAATTTCAGCTAAAAATTTAATCAGGAAGGCAGTCAAATGATTTTCTGAAATATATTGCGCTATCTAACTGCGCAGTTATCTTCAAAAAATCATTTGACTGCCTTTCTGATTGAATTTTTAGCTGAAATTTGGTATGAGTAAACTAGACTTAATTAAGAAGATGATAAAAAACTTTCATAAAATAATTCCATCGGAAACCGCCCCAAATGGCGACGGCCGTACAGAGCTTCCTATAAAAGGGCTTATTTGCACTTTTTATGAAAGTTCGAGGACTTATTTGATAGTTCGAGGGATTAAAATACAAACTTGCAGCCTACTCACTCACTCACACACAGACGCGCACACACATTGAAAATAATTCTCTTTGTTTCAATCAATTTTTACTTTTTAAGCACCAAATGAATAAAGCAATACTAACATATAAATAAATTCACATAAAATAACCAACTACCCAAAAAACTACTCCATGTAATCATTAAAACGTTAACATCAACTCCATCTACTGAAAAATCTCATTTAGACATATTTACAAACACCTAGTATGTATCAAAGAAGTTCCAACATACATGTTGTTTGTTTAAATGATAATGACATTTACAAAGAAGCTCTAAAGAAGCATTCATATTATTTGTAACCACACTTTATCTGAAATCTTGCACTATTCACTAATGGAGGGGTCAACTGTAGTAGTATGTTTTGAGAAAGAATCTGCAACAATAACCTGCTATTTTCGTTTTGAGAAATAATCTGCCTAGATGCATAAAAATTTGCCTTATCTGCTAAAAAATGAATGAAAGAATGTTATGCCTAGATGCAAAACATTCTGAATTTTGCTAAAAAATCTTCCTAACGTGTAAGAATAAGTTTCTAAATATGAAGATTAGCAGACAAACCTGCCTAAAATGCATATGAGCCGCCAACATAGAAGCTTAAATTAGTCTCTAAAAGGCGGAAAACTAAAAATGATACTAACAGAGCATTTAATGAAATCAAGTAAGAAACGGGGTTGGACAGGCTGTTCATCTGGCACTACCACTAATATACTTCTTTAGCATATAGCCTGAGGCCATGATGTCAATGATAATATTTAAGAAGCATGTGCCAAGTTTACTATCCCAATTGTTTTTTCACTTCCAAATGAAAACTGATACATACCCGACATTGATGAAGAGCTCGAGGATAACGACGCCGAAGAGGATCAAAGCAACTATGGAACCTCCGACGATGGAACCCCGACGATGGTAGTTATATTACAATAATACTTACATTTTCTTATAAAAATCCCATTTTATTTGTATCAACCAATAAGTATTTGTTACAAATTACTTACATTTTAGTTACATTAAAATCACATTTTAAGATGGAACGAGATAGACTTTCTGTAGATATGGGTAATCTTCAACGCAAGCGAAAGAAGAAGATTGGGAAGAACCATCCTCATTTGCGAGGCAAGGGTAAAGGACGTGTCGGTCTTCTTCTCAAAGCCGATATGATTTTGACACGAGTTACAACCGGAGAGATGCGATGTCCGATTAGCAACTGGCTCATCTGTTGAACCAAGGGCATGAACAGTTTTACCAACAACAAGACATTCCCGAGATTGATGAAGAGCTCGAGGATGATGACGCTGAAGAGGATCAAGGTGACTATGGAACCCTCGATGATGGTAGTCAAGGAACCCCCGATGATACAACCTCCGACGAGGATGAGGCTGGTTCATCCCATCCCGGTAAGAAAGTTGAATCTCTCCTTATGAAAAATAATTATAAAAAGTGGAAGGACCCGGCAACCGAGAAGTGGTACACAACTTGCAATCATTGTAAGAAAGATATTAGCTTGGGATTTCACAAGGACACGGTGACGCCGATAGGCATATTAAGGCCCGTCACCCCGTGGAGTATGCGAAATTAAAAGGAAAGCGGAAGCAAACTCAAATATCGAGGTTTGCAAATGGCCAACCCTGTGGTAATTTCTCCTATGATGATTCCAAACATTTAGTTATGTTTGAATTAATTGTTGAAGAAAAATTGTCTTTTATTTTTTCTGAAAGTCTTGTTTTAAAAGCTTATGCTCAAAAATCTTTAAATCCTCAATTTAGAAACTATAGTCGCAAAACTATTAAAAAAGAAGTTATAAGGTATGTTTTGGAAAAGGAGAGATTACAAATGTTTTTTACAAACTTTGATGGGTGTGTTAGTATTTGTAATGAAATAATGATATATGGTAGGATACTTATCATTATTTATATTATTTGGGTGTGACTACACATTATATTGATGATGATTGGGAAATGCATAAACGTGTTTTTGCTTTTCGTGAATTTAATGACCGATGCACCGCTGATATTATTTATATTTTCATTGAACGTATTTTAATTGAGTATAATTTGATTGATAAGGTATTTTAATACCTAGATTGCGTGAATTGTGTGGTCCTACTTTGAAGAATTTGTTTTTTCATCAACGTTGTGCATGTTTTATTCTCAATTTATGTGTAAAAGACAGGCTAGCCGCGTTAGGAGATGATATGGAGATAGTGAAGGGGGAATTAGACTTATTTGGGCTACTAATCCACTTAAAATGCAATGGCGTCAATATTTGAAGGATAGACGTGTGAAATATTGTGTTTTTCCTAAAGATTTATCTATTCGCTGGAATAGTGATTATAACTTAATTGATGTACTTATTAGATTTAAAGACCATTTTCCTGCTTTTTTAAAATAATATGCTAACTATACTATAAATCCGACTAACATCGACATTATGCAAAAAATTGTCAATGTTTTGGTATATATTAATAATGCAACTAAACTTTTAGTCATGTTTATAAATCTATCGCAAACCAATTTTATGTTGAAGCTGTTAATCTCGTCGGTGCTTTTTGTGAATTTTTCGATGCTCCTTACATTCATCGTTTAAACCAATTTTATGTTGAAGTTGTTAATCTCGCCAGTGCTTTTTGTGAATTTTCTGATGCTCCTTACATTCATCGTTTTTGTTCTTTCATCCCAGAAAAGTTTTTAAAATATTATTATTCACATATTTCGCTTATATATGAGGTTACCGTACCTAGTGGGAGGTCTCGATTTCGAATCCCGCTAGGCACACAAAGGGTTTGAAACTCAATGGAGTGAGTTTAAGCCCTAATTACTCCAGGCCCCCTCCCCCAGACCACCCCTGGAGTAAAAAAATGATATTACATTTATTCTTGATACTCGTTTCAAACTTAATGCTTTTCAAAGTTGTTTACAGTACTATTATGCTTCTTTTTTTTGTCCATTTCCTATGTACGAAGTTAAGCCCATAGATCCAAAAAACAATACAACGAGATTAGTAACTTATTTCATCAATTATATAATGAATTTCATGTACAATATGTTAACGCACTCTCCCCCCCCCCCCCCCCCCCCCCCCCCCGACACGAACATCTTCTTCATCTACAGTAACACCGTTTTTGAAATCTACAGTTGACAAACTTATGAAAAGAAGTAAATCAATTGCCACTGTCGCACAAAGCTCAATTATCGAGCTTTCTTTATATCTAACATTTCATGTTGACTATGAAGACGGGGATGGCTGTTATGTTCTGCAGTGATGGAAGGACAAAGAGAGAACGTTCCCGATTTTATAAAAAATGGCTAAGCAAATGATAGCAATGTTGATATCAACCGTTGCCGTGGAATTTAGCACAGTCGTCAACGTCCTAACAGATTATAGAACGAAATTGAGCGCAAAATCTCTTGAGATGTTTGTTTGCTTCCACAATTGATTGAAAGCCCAACGTAAATTCCTACAGTGGCGGAGATTCCGATTGATTTTTAGGAATTGTATTTAGTGCTTCAAATTTAATAAATTTTCAATTGTAGTTCATATTTGTAGCAATTTTCAGTTGAGATAACTTTAAACTAAATTATCAAAAAAAAAAAAAACCTGACCAACCCGACCCGAGACCTGGCCCAACCCAATCCCGCTACCAACCCGGGTCTGTACCAGGCCCTCATTCCTAAAACCCTGTCCTGTCCCAGCAAGTCCCGGAGCCTGACCCAATCCATGCCTATTTATTATTATGAAAATTCAAGGTCGTTGTAGGTATGCAAAGTTAATTTTTTAATGTAATCTATACCTATATTTATTGTAGTGAATCTAGTGATGAAGTTTATGTTGACAATTAGGGATGGACTCGGGTCCGGGCCAGGTCCAGGTCGGGCCTAGGCCCGGGCGGGCCGGCGGTTCAGAAGTGGTGGACCCGGGACCGGCCCGGGTAACCACCGGGTCCGGTCCGGGCCCATTATCAATTTTTTTTCCTCTTCCTAATTAACCCCCCTCCCACCCCCAACCCCCCAAACCACCCCAAATGACCCAAAATACCCAGCCCAACCCGAAAATTTAAAAAAATTGAAAAAAAAATAGTTTTGGCCCGAACCGGGCCCGAGCCCGGCCGGGTCAAGCCTTGTTTTGGGTGACCCGAGCCCGGACCAGAAAACCCACGGGTTGGGCCTACCCGGACCAGTCATTGACCGGGACACCGGGTCGAGCCGGGCCGGAACAGTACCGGTCCCGGGCCGGTTCAGGATCGGGCCACCCGGCCCGAGTCCATCAATATTGACAATGTTCTACTTTTTTATTTTGATATAAGGAAAGTTCTTGAAATAAGACTAAAAAGTTTTGAAATAGTTACATTATTTACTATCATTAATTACAATGTTTTCAATAACGATAGTAATATCCCTATTTTGAGAAGAAAAACATAATGATACTATTAAGGAATTTCAAAACATGATCACTAACAGTTTCAAATAGGGGTGGACTCGGGTCCGGGCCGGATCCGGGTCAGGCCTAGGCCCGGGCAGGCCGGCGGGTCAGAAATGGTGGACCCGAGACCAGCCCGGGTAACCACCGGGTCAGAGTGTCAGACCGTCAGAGACTCAAGTAAGGCTTTTTTGTTAAACTAATTTTTTCACTAATACTACTTTCGTTCTCTTTTAATCGCAACATTGATTGAACTTTTTACACTATTCACAAATTCTACTTTGATGATATTTTATTTATAAGTGTATTATAAATTAAATTTTAAAAAATATTGCTAAATTCTTCTCTTAGATTTCCAAAAAATCTGATTTTTTTTGTTTTTTAGTAATAAGGCATGAAAGATATTAATGGTCAAACTTGTGCGTCAGCAAATGTGAAAAGTGAACAGTTGAAATTGAAAAAAAACAGAGTACATAATTACTAGCAAGCGAGAGTGACAAAAAACTGATGTTAATAATAAAAGTATTTAATTAGAACCCAGATGTAAATTTACCACAACACTACTTTTAGAACCTCACTCATGTCCATTGCCCACATAGCAAGTCTGCCAGTTGTGGGAGATCATTTAGAATAAAAACTCTTCAATGACAGAAACATCAACATGCAATAGAGTTGGAAACGTTTAAAAGAACAAAATTCTCCTGGCACGCATCATCTTAGAAGTAAGAATGCAGGGACAAAGTAGTAAGAAACACATGATCCATAATATCATATAAGGTAAGCACACAGCTCCAACGTTTGATAGACCTACATAACTGGAACTTCAATATCAGTGGTTGGCACTACTGCCATTGTGGGAGCATGAGGCTTTGGGGTGATTTCTTCCTCATTCTTAAGAGGATGAATAGTGACAAGATCTGGAAGTGGACACTTTGGCCCAGTCTTTCCCTCAGGGTCGTGCCCAAGCATGATCTTTACCTTTATGCCCAAAACTCCCTGCGATGATGATAATGATTATAATAAGATTCACAACAACGTTTAATAATATTCCAAGATCAAGACACTTAAGAACATTTTAATTAGTTTTTTAACAAACTAGGTAAACTTTTAGCAAGGTTTGGCACAGATACACCTTTGCAAGGTCTGTGAACATGATATGAATTATAAGTTCTACTTATACACCTGCTGTCCCATTTGATGTCATAAGCATAATACTATAAGGGCTTTTTACATGAATATTACTAATTTAGAGCTAATTTCCAAAAAATGTGACCACTTTTGAAAAAAACATAGTTCTGCACAGATTTTTATGTCACTGGAATTTTTTATGTCACTGATTTTATGTCACTTTTGAATGTCACTGCCAGTTTTCATGTCACTTTAATATGTCATTCCGCCGTCAAATGTGTCACTGTGCCGCCGTCAAACGCGTCACTTTGCCGCCGTCAAACATGTCACTGTGCCCTTAATGATCTCCGCTCCAACCTCTGACCACAACCACAGTGACATTTCCACCGACAGTGTCATTGTAACCGCCGGTGTCACTATGATTGCTGCAAACGTAAATTTCAACCAAATTTGGCCACCACACTAACAACACCGCCATTGCCGCCTTCTCAACCCCCATACCCACCCCTCCCCATCCCACTAGCCCCCTCCCCAGCCGACCACTGTCCAATGACCAAGTGTACCCAACCGCCGCCCCACCCTGATTTGACTACCCAGCCCCCTCCTAGGCTCCTAGCCCCAGGTAACCTCCTGGCCTCTCCGTCACTGCCAATCAGACAGATATTGCACCGCCGATGCTCCGCCGCCGACCAACTCCGCCCTCTCCAGCCACCCTATTGTTGCCGCACACCAACTCCCACCAACGTAATCAGCCCCAATCCACCCCTCCCAACCCCACCTTTGACAGCCTAACCCAACTCCGACCAACGTAATCAGACCCAATCCACCCCTCCCAACCCCACCTTTGACAGCCTAACCCAACCCCGACCACCGACCCTAGCCGCCGCCCCTAGATCTGGTCGCTTGCTGGTCGCCATATCAGATCTGGAGTTCGATGATGCGAAGAGGCAGACAATGATAGAGTGGTGAGACAAGGTGGAGAGGCGCCATTTGAGCTCGTCGTAATAGGCTGTCAAATCCGTGTTCTTCATCGGATGAAAAAGCTTTTCGCTGGATCTACGAGAATCTTGCGCCGGATAGACGAGCCTTGCTGCCGGATCGATGAGCCTTGCTGCCGGATCGATAAAGTTCGTGGAGGTGATGGTTCTTCTACAGAAATTCACCGTTGTGGAGCCGCCCCGGAAGTGTTGGTTCTTCTGCAGAAATTCGCCGTTGTGGAGCCGCGGTGGAGGTGCTAGTTGATCTGCAAAAATCGTCACCTTTGAGGTGCTATACGAAGACAACAAATGCGAGGGAGAAGACTGCCATATGCGATGGAGAAGACTGCCGAGTGAGAGATGAGAGAAATTGTAAGTCACATTTGTGTGAAGTCTTAAAAAGGTCATATTTTAGTCTATGGAAACCCTATAGGTAATATTCATGCCATTATATCATACTATAATGACTTCATTTAACCATAGGTGCAACTGCTCCATAAAACTTGAATAATTAAATAGGAAATCAAAAGTTCTTTTGTAACTTATATAATTCTAAACTCAACATTTCCCAATCCAAAATTTTGACCATTTACATATATAATTGACTACTCCGTATTATTTAAAAGTCTAACAGATTGATATTTTAAAATTTCTTATTGAGACAACTTTAATAAGTAAGGTGCGGTTAAAGAGATTAGTAAAAAGGTCAAACTATTAGAAATAATAATGTACAAAGGTAGCATACACAAGTGGGACATGATTATTTGTTTCTAAAAAATATCAAGAAATTAACTAAAGTAAGATGATGCAGTTTGACACAGTTGTCATCTATGCAAAGTCAAAAGGAGAGAGGGGCTACTCTCTGATTAGGTGTTTATTTAACTGAACAGTGCGTCTTTGTAACTTCCAAATAAAATTCATGCAATGTTCATTTAATCAAACAAGCTACCTATCATGACACTCTAATTTCAGGAAAGAAGTAGTATTTTTTGCTTAGGTGTTTATTTAAATGCACCATATTTATCTTTGGAACTTCTGGATAAAGTTCACACATGATGCTCATTCAACCAAACAAAACTCTTTTAACATAATATAAAGAGTGAGGAAAGGATGGCAGACCTGTCTCATTAGAATGTGTCTCACAGCAGTGTCGATGTATTCCTTCACAGGTTGACCCGAAGAAATCATGTAACCATCTTTGAACTTCATAGATTTAGCACGCTGTGCTCTCAGCTTTCCACTGACAATTACCTTAAAAAACGAAAAGAATTTTACCACACTCTTTCAAGATGAAATCAAATTAGTATATCCAAAATAAATACCTCACAACCCTTTGCTCCGCTTTCCATAACAAATCGCAGGACACCATAGCATGCCCTAAACAAATAACATAAAAACAATCAAAGTCATTCATAAATAAATAATGTGCTTATTATGAATTTCAAGACGTGTTGATATCCAAACAGACTTGTTAGCTTATAATGATACATAAGGCAACTCCTGATTCAGTCATGTAGGAGCTGAAACACTGTGCTCATCTTCCGACACAAGATCAGTATGTAAAGCGACCAATTTGCTTTATAGACGACTATTGTAAAGGTATAAAACATATCTGCAAGCTATTGCTTACAAACCACATGGATTCTAGAGTTAAAAGAATGCAAAATAGGAAGTTATGTTTCCTAGCTAAACTTGAGGTGCATGCAGAAATACAGCATCACTTGATTAGCAGGGAGGTTTGTTAAACAGTTTTTCTAGTCATCATCCGACACAAAAATGATATTAGAAAAATCAATTTGCTTTGTTGATGACATAAATTGAAGTTCACAAATGACTACTGCATTCATCACTTTCTAGTTCGTCAATCCATGTTTGGTTAACAACCAACAAATTCATACTGAATAGGTAAGTAAACAAAACTCAATGCACATAGCTCAATGAGCTTTACCTCCTAACAGCAAGACCGCCAAGAAGTTTGTAACGGAGGGACTCCGCTTGAGCAATGGCACAAAGACCCCTATCTTGCACCTTTTCGGCATACAGCTCCACAGTGTTCTCCTCAAACTTGAACCGTTTCTGGACCAGTGATGTCAGTTCCCTAATTCTCCTTCCTTTCTCACCTATGGATAATTAATTGAGAATCAATAAGTGTATCAAACACCTGCTAAGCAAAAGTATTAGTGTTCCACACAAAAAACGCTAGCCACCAAGAGAGTAACCTACTTGTAATTTGTCTACTTGAAAAATCAGAGCTTTGTTTTTACATGATGAATGTATATTACATCTTAGAGTTAAAATTTCATTAATATTCAACAGTAGGGAATTGGAACACTTCTAAAAATCCACTCATTCACATAGGATGTAAAATAGCCCGTTAATAAAAATATACTCTATATAAGACATAACTGGAGTAACAAACATGTTATGACAATTGGATTCTCTACCATATTATAAGAGGGAATTTTGCCAAGGGTTTAATGGTCATAAAAAATGTGTTGGTGTCAAACTGTGTCAAAGATTGTGAAACGGAGGAAGTATATGTTAGTATTGTTATATTCATTTGGTGCTTAAAAAGTAAAAATTAATTGAAACAAAGAGAATTACTTTCAATGTGTGTGTGTGGGTCTGTGTGTGAGTGAGTAGACTGCATGTTTGTATTTTAATCTTTAAAAATTTATAAACACCAATGAGAGTAAGGTCATTTTAGGTATAGAAAATTTGTTGGTGTAACATCATAGTTTTGGAGGTATGTACCCAAAGCTTCTGTCTGTGTATTTGCTCTTCTTTTCTCCCTTGAACGGTTCTTGCAGTTAACAGTCTCACCCACACAATCCACCTCTTTTTCTCCCTTTAGATTCTTCACATTCAACCCAGATTGATTTGGCTAGGGCTAAGAACTCACTCCGTTCCGCTCATACACAAGCCCGACGCGAGCATCACTGTAAGTATTCTGTTCATCTTCTTTCAATCATCTCAGTTATTAGTTTCGTTTTTCCTTCATCTTCTCCCCAGCCTCTGAGGCATTAATTTCGCGGTTTATGATGATTGCATTTAAACACTTTACTAAATATTCAATTCAAGCTTGATCGTATCGACTATCGATTAGAGTTTTCCATCTCCTAAGCAGCGGAAGTTATAGCAACTCAAGAACCTTTCACAATTTTAATTGTTCCCCCTTTAATCTTCTGTTGCTCGACACCCTACTCCAAGTAGACGTCTTTGGCATTTGTGAACTTGTTTTTCTTCAATTAATTTTACTGCCTATCTAAATATTAGTCTCAATTACCTTTTGTTGAGCACAATTCCATTTGCAATGAATTTCCCTATAAAGTATTTCTGGAAAATCCTTCTGGCAATCTTCATATCAAGCTATAAGAGCTTTTGGGCACTCATGTAATATGTATGTATCCTACTTTTATATATTTTATATTTTATGTGCTTAATATGGATGTCGAATTCTTTTAGCTCCGGTTTATACTACAGAGTCATAACCTAAATAACCTGCATATTTGAGCTATAAGGTCCTTTAATGGTAGGATACCTTGGTTCACCCCCACCCCCCCAAGTATATACTAAGGTAGTTAAATGTTGTTTAGCTATGAGTGTGTATTCAAGTTGCTGGCCATTTAAAATGCATAAAAATTGTGTTGTTAAGCTTCGAAATGTTATACCATTTCTTGAAGTACTTCACTGTTGGGTTTAATTTATCTCAGTGTTTTCCTTCCTACTTTCTAACCTTGGTGTTCCTTGGGATTGAAACAGATCCTATGTTAAGGGTTCATCTACGGTGCACGGTGCACCCTATAATTAGTGTGTTTCGATACATTCAATTTTTTCAACCAATCAAATTATAACAAGTTTCCACATCACAATCATACTTGTCACGGCGGTAAGTCGAGTCGCGGCGCCAGCCGACCGCCATATTGCCTAGGCGATAAGGCGCCCGCCTAGGCGACAATTAGGCGGATAGTCGCCTATATATGTATAATATAAAATATATTATATATATAATTATATATATGATTATATATTATGTATAATATATAATACATTGATGGTTTAATAGTTTATTATAAAACTAATACGAGCATATCAGTATATATCACCATTCACCAGTTCTGCACTTTATTATATAGCATATAATAAATAATAAATGAATGGTTTTATAGTTTATTATTAAACTAATAGTCTAATACGAGCACATCAAGATATCACCGGTATAATAAATTAATGGTTTAATAGTCTATATCACCATGTTCACCGTTTTATATAATACGCAGTATAGAAGTATTGTAGTATATATACGCATATATTGATACCACTTAATTAATTAAAATATTAAAAAACTAAATCCACTACATCGCTACACAAGAAGCCAATAAGAGATCGGTGGACCTATTTCAGGTCGTCTGCTTCAAGCCTTCAACGACGGACCGGGGATGGCGACTGGAGAGACCGGCGACTTCTTCTGCTTCCTCAAGTTCTACGGTTCGTCTGGTCCTGTGAGTTGTTCTCTACGACTCTGCTTCTTAAGTTAGATTTGGGCTTTGTTTCTAATTAATTAAAAGCTTAAATCCTTAATTAAATGAGTTTACTAAAAAACTAAACCTTAATTTACTCATTTTTGGGCCTGCGGAACGCGGACGGCTTTTCGACTGGGCAAAAGTAGGCGGCGACTTGTGGCCAACTTCACGCCTGGACGACGCCAACCTCGACTATTCTTCTTCCGGCGAGGCGAGCTTACCTGGCGAGCACTCTCCAGCGCCTGGACGCCTAGTCGGCGCCTAGGCGACGCCTAGGCGACGCCGTGACAAGCATGATCACAATACTTGTATTTCTTATATTTGTAATTTAAGAGAATAAAAGAAATAGTCCGTATATTACGACGGAGTACTATAAAAAAGAAAAAGAAAAACTTGAGGCGATGTGGCAGAAGATCAAAAAAGAGGTTTGTCCTTTCACTGAAATCCTTTAATATTGCGTCATGCAATTTGGATGAAAAGCGGCAGCGCAGTGAATACTTACCTGTTATTTGATCTTGGGGAGATAAAAACACTGGACTAGTGTAAAAATTGAACGGTAGACATTTTGATCCTTTTGGATCCAATCGAAAGGTCTGGTACGATGTAATCGTATCATTGTTTTTGTTTATTCTTCACACAGTTATTTTAGTAGTAGAAAACTTAACTTGCATTTTTTTTCCCGAAGCAACCACACGAGGTGGGGGATTGCCGGGAACACTTCCCAATTTTATTAATTAAAAGTTTGAATCTACAAGAGAAACTTAACTTACAATTTATTGGGACTAAAATGTAAATAATAGAAATTATTATTGAAGTACGACTAGGGTAGTGATGTGGCATCATTCTCTAAGAGGTACTGTAGAATTTTGCCTTATGCTAATTTTTGGATATATATGCATATATAAGAACTAATAAGTTGACAAAGACAATAGTAGTTTTGTGACTCCAAATAAGTTATAACGGTCAGAGTGAAAGCTAAAGAAAGAGCTCTTAGTATTAAGAGAGTTGTCTTCCACTTAGTTACTTCGGAGTTCCCATTCATGAAGTTATTACTAGGCTCTCTCGCTGTGAAGTGCTCCTTGATAAATTTGATAGTAAACTCTCAGCCTGGAGAGAGAGAAAATGTCCCAATGGGGTGATAAGAATGGAAGGGATAACTACCACTGGGCAAACATGAAGACACTGTGTAAATCCAAAAATGAAGGGAGGTTGGCATTAGGTCACTGTCTCAACTGGAATGAGCATATGATTTTAAGTTATGGTGGATATTTTAGCAGAATGAGACATTCTGGTCTAAATATAAGACATTGGATATCAAACCTACCGACTCATATATATGGAAAGATCTGTAACATTCACCAAAAAAGGACTTGACAACGGTGAAAGAGAGGCTGGCGGTAGCCTCATTTGGAAACACACTCAGAACTGAGAATTCACTATAGCTTCCTTATATAAGAATATTGAGGTTTCAACATGAACATCATGAAATTCATGGCCTGACTCAGAACAGAGAATTTGCATGCTATTTGTATCTTTGTTTTTATCGCAGATCTTAGACTAAATCATATCGTGCATTGTTGCTCTTTTATAGCTAAAATTTGGATATATTTCTCTATTGTTTTGGATGTTGATTGGCAGGTGGACAGCTCTTTCAAACAAAGTTTTTTCATATGCCGGCTTGTTGCTAAAAGCGACTCCCTGAAAGGTCAATATATCGCAGTTCTTCCAGGTGTTATAGGCTGGTACATTTGGAAGACATATTGCAAAGCTCAGTTGACTAATTAAAAATATGCAGCTAAGATAGTTATCAAACAAATAACATCTCCCAAGGTACATTGGGTTTTGGGTATGAAGGATAAAATATCGTCCTTCAAACAGAGCAAGTTGAAAGCAAGTGGACTGATGTCAAGCACAGTATTGCCATTTACAAAATGCAAAGTAATCATTCCCTAGACAAGCTATAGCAGGTCCAACCATAAGGAACCACGTAAGCCATTTCTAGGAAGCAACCAACTTTCCCATGCAAGATGAGTCATCGGTGCATTCTAACACACAATTATTAAATCGCTATGATAGTGCGCGGGAAGGGGTTACACTAAAGTTGAAGTAGAAGTTAGCGTGAGACTGATTTAACAGGCTATTCTTTACTATCCTTTTCTTTGTATGCTTTCTTTGATGCCATGTTTCCCCCACTTCTTTGTATCCCTTTCTTTGTACGTTTTCTGTTTTATATTTAAACACTAAATTGAATAATCAATGAAGTGTTTACGCCCTTCACCTTAACAAGTCATTCCAAAACCCTAAATGAATTGATTCCCTAATATGTGTTCATTAGGGGGGGGCTGTTATGGGAGCACCTTTTGTTTATTTCATCAGATTAAATCATACTCACAGCCACCGAATTGATATGCACACATTTGGCGCACTCAAATGGCGCACTCAAATGAACTTCAGGTTAATAAATAAAAAATATGAATTTTCTTTCAATTACTTTTGCGATCTGTTTTCTTTTCCTTCAATACTTATTTCACTATACGTAGTAGTGGGTGTGTTACTGATAAGTGAATCACGTATTAAATTTAAATTTTGCATTTTAAAGTTGTATTCATATTACTCCTATATTCACTCAATCTAATATGATGAATTTCTATGTCTACAATGGCCTTGGGCATTTACACGAACGCGCATCGGGCGTTGAAAACTAGTATGTTATTATACACACAAGATGGAGAAACAGAATAACATTATCAAATTTCCACATTAGGGATTTGTCTCGCAAACAAGTAGAAAGTCAAACTAACATTGATTCTTCAATATACAAAGAGTAAGATGGAACCAACACAAATAAAAAAAACCAAATCAAACTTATAGAATACATGAGCAATGAAATCTTTTTAGTGATTCAAAATCTAGGGTCTTTTAGTCTAATAGAACAAATCAACGATTTTAATATTGTATCTAACAGAGTCAGGGAGAGAATTACCGAGAACATTCTGAGTACGAGTGGCGCGTATAATGATCTCTGTCCTGACGGGAGTGACTCTGACCTCGACTCCGGAGTATCCATCCTCAGCAAGCTCTCGCGTCAAAACCTCATTAAGTTCCGCGAAGAAAACTCCATCGGCGACAAACTGCAATATCAATGAAAAACAACTTTGTCTGAGCATATGTAAAACATACACGTACCATGCCGTTAGATTTAGACTTGCATATAACTAACCTTTCGCTTCTTGCTCATCTGAGTAGCCATTTTTGGATGATTTAAAGGGATGGAAAACTCAGAAAGGCGGAGTCTTTCAGAGAGGGTATGAAGCTCTTCGTCAGACGTTGCTGCAGGATTGGTATGGGTATTAGTGTTAGTAGAGTAATTGGGCTTTCGTCGAAGTAAGTTCAGCCCGTCTCTGGGCAAGTGCGGGTCAACCGGTCAACTAGGGATGTTTTTAGAGATATTTTTACAAGTCTATCTATATCTTTTATCTTTTATTATACAAAAGAATGAGGAAAACCGTACAGTGTTCCCGCCCAAACACTGTACAGTAACGGGTCGGGTCGAGTAGAAGTGGGTGCAGTGACGGGGTCGGGTTTCTTAAATGGGTTAGATTGCTTTGTTGAGAAAATAGTACAGTTCATTTATTGCTCAATAAATTTTGAAGTCATGCGGATGAAGGGCATTAAATGTAGATCTATTCAAAATATTGTTAAATATTGGTTCGCTGGATATCAGGTACGAGTGAACAGTGACTTTTGTAAATCGTACAGTCACATTTATTGCATGTTGCTTCAATTGTTTAAATGTAGACCTTTTACACGGATATTAGGCGCTATTGTCCAAAGGTATAACATGAGTAAATGCAAAATGAACTGTTCGAATGAGCTGTATATTGGATTGTGTACGAATGTGAATTTATTGTGTTGTCTATTCAACAATCATGTCGATCATTAATTAAAATTTAAAAACGCTGAATACTTTTGTCCATTGGGCAACTTCTCATACATTCTAAAAGCAGTTCAAAATTTGTAGTATAAATATGTTCAACTTAAATCAGTTTGGGACCTCAAAGCAAAACAAGTCATTGCATTAGCACTGGAAGCGAGAGATGTATTGGCCTTTGAAGTTGGTACCTATTTTAGGATGGGAGACACTAGCAGAAATTTTCTATAATGAACAGGTATATCGTGTGCTGAAAACACTTATGAAAATTATACAGATATAATTTATGTGTTCTTTGTAGTGTTTACCTGACAAAAAAAATAGCAGGAAGCATGTATTAATGATCTAATGAGTAATTACTGCTGAATAACACAATGGTGAGACACAACTCTATAATTAATTCTTATAAATCCTAATCTTTTGTATGCTTTCTAACAATGGATAAATACATGTCATTGGTAAGACAGCAGGAAATGTTTCTCATACACATACTCAATGGCAAAAACAAAAGGTCCAAACTAGGACCATTTTAGAAATTGGCTTTAAATTCCTTAGGGTTTCAAAATTAAAATATTTTGAATCGTATATATAAATGGTAAAAAAATGAAATCTTTTAAGCAAATAAATCTCAATACATTTCAGTTTAAATTCTAAACTTCAAATATTTTATTCTTTACAAAAAATAAAAACAACTAATAATTCATGTTGTTAAGTTTAAAAAAAACTCGAACTCGTCAATGTTTTTAGAACCAATCAGTCTTTGATGGCTTGTAAATGCAAAGTAAAATCTGAAAAATTAAAAGATGAGGATAATACCTGAGATTTTAGTTGTGCCTTAATAGGTCCCTGCAATCCATGATCTAAACTAATTAACTATTACAATTCCCTTGTGAATAATACATATGATGGCACACAATATTTAGGTCGAAGACGCTACAAATAAACATTTTCTCAATCGGACTATAATGATTTAAAAATATAATAGAGCCTGGAGGATTAGAGCTGCGACAAAGAGGTAATAATGTGTTAGAACATAGCTAGGTTTGTATCACATTAAAAACAATCATTTTTTCTTGAGCCCCTTTATTTTTGGAAAATAACAAATGCTTGAATAGAAATTATCCACTTTAATATGTTTAACTGATCAAACTGTTCTCTAGAGCATTGTATACTTCCATATCAGGTCGATATTCATATAAGAGTTACAACTTATATTAGATAAATTATTAGATAAGTTACAAATTGCAAAAACATGAATGTGAGCTCAAATGCAACCAGTCAATCTTGAAGTGCCTTAAAGAATGAAGGTAACTAGTAAGTAAAAAGGCAAGTTAAAAACAGGGTAAATTAAGTCCAAACAAAAATTGGAATTTTAAGTAAAACAACTTTTGTACTTCATAGTACTCTAATAAGATCAAGGTAGTCAAAGTCGTGAGGCGCACTTAAGGCGCTAGAGTACTTGTATCGCCTGAGGCACAAGGCGCAAAAAAGCGCTCGCCTGACTAGGGTCAAGCGCACTATTTAGTCAATATTATGTATACTATTCTAGATTGATCACATATGACATATTCAATATCATATTGAACTAAATGCATAAAAAAGTCATGTTTCTAAAAAATAAAGTCATGATTCACCAAAATAAAGTCATGGTTTAAAAAAACAAAACACCAAGCGGGGTCTGTCTTTTTTTCCAATTTTACTACTAGAAGAACACAAATTATAGTGTATGAAACTATTAACTGAGTTAGATTATATGAAGTTTTTATACAGTTAAAGTATGAGATGATAATAGGAAGATATAGATTTATAGACTCTAATAGGATGAAATAATATAGAGTACTGTGAAATATATCATCATAAAGCTCAGCTTACGTACAGCTTACGTGTAAAAGCTAATGTAATACCGTTAGAAGTTAGTTACACATTACTGTATATATACTGATTCATGTTGACCGAACAGCAGTAGCTCCTATTGTAAAAGTAAACCTCCATTAATGGATATCTTGATTCTCCTTCTTCATCCTTTGTAATAGTTCTAGTTTCAAGATGGTCTCAGAGCTAGTAGTCAAGTACATATAATATGTTTGAGTTGTATAGAATATATTAGAAGCAAAAAAGAACTATAAATTATGCAAAGATGACTGGAACTGATAAAAGTAAAGAAAGAAGGTAGACTGAAAGAACAAAATGAAAGTATCACGAAGAAGATGACAAGATAAATGAAAAATACAAGCTGAAAAAGAAGAAAGAACATTGGAAGATGAAGAAGAAGACACCTTATGGGTTTCTGGCTTCTATGGCTTCGTTGAATGTGTTTTAGCGTTGAGCATGTTGCGCAAGACTTTTCCCACGACTAAGAAGGGTTTAATATTGGTTTAAGTTGTTTTTACCTATTATTTGGATGGGCTAAATCTTATTATTAGTATGGGCTTATTATTTAAAATAAGATCAAACAAAAAAAAACAGGCCAATAAACCTTGCCCAGTCCAGGCGACTTAAGCGTGCGCTTTTCTCGCTTCGGCGCTTCTGCGCTTTATGCGCCTAAGCTGCGCCTGAGAAAGGAGGGTGCGCCTGGTCATCTTTCAAGCGTTGGACCTCTATTGCGCTGCCTGGTGCGCTTAAGCGCTGAGGCGCTCGACTTTGACTGCCTTGAATAAGATAAATCAAATTTCAAAGAAGAAATCATTTTTAATATTTAAACATATATATTAATTGAGCTCGATTGATATTTGGTCTTATATATCGAGATCTTAGTAAATATCATTTGCATATAACCAAGGATATAAGCAGACCTTCTTGCATTTTGAAATATAATGACATTAATAGGTATTAATTTGAAACCATATTTTAAATCGGCTTTAAACTAAAACAGTATATATACATTTAACTTAAATATTTATTTATGCAATAAGATACATCTATTATTGGGCCTTGAGAACACGTTAAATTACATCATTTTGTTATTAAAACGTGGAAAGAATGAACTGATATATACCAAAAATAGGAAGTGTAGTTGGAAAATTAGATTCCTAAGGTGCAACTAAGTAAAGATGGCCATATTATTATAATTTTTCTGAAAGTAGTAGACCAACCATTAGCAGAGCTTACTAACCATTCTTTATTGAATTATAGACCACATTTGCCATCTTCACTACATAAAGGAACTATGCATAAATAAGCAAATCAGAAAATCATTTAGGATCTCAAAACACAATATCCAACAACCATCTCTCACAGGAACTCAAATTTGAAGCCCTGGTCTAAGGACTTTCATCTCCAAGTAAAGAACATTGGCTTGAGAAGGGCTTTAGGTTTTTATGCCAAGGAGGCTACCAGATCAGGAAGATCCAAAAGCCACTGAGGTGGATGGCTGAACAGTCCCATTGTTAAGGCTCATAAAAACCCGTTAACACACCAAGGTTTAATACCCATTTGGGGCTACAATACCCATTTAGTAGAAGGACATGTATTGCTCAATATTGCAGAAGTGTTGGAAATGATCAAAACGATGCTCTAAACAGTTTGAATTGACTCATAACTAAAAATGAGTATAGAAATACTTTTTGTGTCTTTATCTTTCTATACTATTAAATAAATCAAAACCATGTTTTAAGGTTGTTCAATATGTGTGTTTTTGAAAAATATATATGAATATGATATAGATATGGAATTTGTACTATGCTTACTTAGTATATATATACACACACGTATAAAGAATTGAAAACAGATTATAAATATCACTGGAAAACTGTTAAATTATATAGTTATTCATATTATTTATTCAATACTATAAAAATAAATAGTAAATTTAGAGTATAGTTGTAATATATAAATACAAGTATATATCTACTGAGATATATTTTGGAAAATAGTTTACATAATTGTTATTCAGATTTGTTTACAATGAAGACAAATTCTACTTAGCACCTAACAGAATGCAGCAGCGAGGGACAACCCGCCCATACAGCCAGTGGGGAGGATGACATTTTTATGTATTTAAAAAATCTTCAAGTTCAGGCATGAAAAGCAGTTCACAGTAACGAAAAATTTAGATGTTTCAAATGAATACACAAATTAGAAAAACTAATACAGAGACATTGTAATTTATAGATTTAGATATTTATACCAAAAATTGAGTGGTGAATAATACCATAATCGTTCTCAAGAGTCAGCCTAATACGGGAACACGCAGGTAGTATGCCGGCTAAGATGAGTCTCCGTTGGAGGAGTCAGACTCATCCGCGAAGACGCCGTCAATTAGCTTATCATTGAAATTAATGGGTGACTCTCGCATGTAATTGGAATAATTGAGATAAAAATGAACATAGAGTTGATTGAGATTTATCGGATCAACTTGATGAATCTCTGGCACAGACAAAGAGAGGGACGAATGTAAGAAGGAAGGTTAGAGCATCAATTTTAGGCTTGGGCGAATCTGATGGAGGAAGGAGGCGGCTATGTGTGTTGGTCGGGTAGTGAGGTTGTATACTTAGGGTTGAAGAAAAGATTGGGTTGGATTCAAATTTGGGCTTAGTGGTTCCGAAATTGCGCAAGATTGGATCCTACATTGAATGACTTTTATTCATTTAACTTTAAAATTTGAATATATATTTAATTTTTATTACATTTTATTTCATAAGTGGTACTCGTATATGTTAAATGGGATGGTTGTGTTTAAACAGTTGTGCTGGTTTTGTTCTAAATAATAATTGGGCTAGGTTTGATTCAAATTTTAATTGGATTTCTTTCTATCACACCATATAATATTATATCATACCTTATAATATTATATTTGTTGGTATCAATAGTTTTACTTTCTTAAATGTTACTCCCTTCGTGATTACAATCAATATGCGGACGGTCTAGCCTTGTGCTAGGGTTAGTTTGGCGGTCGATGGCCGGTGTCCCTACCAGTGAGTGCAATCTGGACGATGGTCTTGCTCTGGGGGTTGTCGCCGGAGCTTGAGATTGTTTAGTCGAGGTTGGTTATGTGGAAGGCTTTCATCGCTTGGGGCTTGAACGCGATCGGAGGGCGGGATCTATCCTCAGGCGGGTTCTGAATCATCGGTGGGCAGAGGAAGAATCCGGAAACAGAGCTGCTTCGAAGTTGGCCTTGAGAAGACGGAAGACTCACCCCAAGTGCGGTAAGTCGCTACAGGTAGTTAAAGGAGTTTTGCTGGATTGAGGTTGGGGCATTGAAGGAAGCAGTGATTGGACCGAATTGGGAGTTTCGGTGCAAATGGCTTTCAGAGATTTTGAAGGTGACCGTGGATCTGCAAAGGCTAGGGTTGCAAGCCCTGAGTCTCCTATGATTGGTTTGGCTATGCTGGCTGTGATGATGATTGAGATGGAAGTTGTACCAGCTGTCGTTGATCAAGGTGGAACGCTGGCGGTAGGAGCCCTAGTTAAATGAGGTGAATTTGGGCTTCAATCGGCGTGGTTGTTCTGGCCGCCTCAGGCGGTGGGGGAAGAAGATGAGATGTGGATGATTCGTCCCCCTCCTGAACCGCTGCCGCAAAGGAATTGCGCGACTAAGACCCGAAAGATGGTGACACGGCTGCTTTTTATTTATTTTTGCTATGTCCTATTTGATAATCTTTATTTTGGATTTGTTTAGGGCATATAATAAGGGTGGTAGGTTCTTATTTTGGTTTACTTTAAGTTTATAGATTTTTGTTTAGAGGCAATAAGGCTGCTTGAACCGTTAATAGCCTCAAAGCTCTTACATTTTCAGCGATTAGTCTCGCTCCTGTTGGGGTAGATTATTCTATGTCTGATGAAAAAGTGAGAGGGCCGGTGGGCTTCTGGTTATGTTTGTTTAGAGGGAGGTTAGTATCGGGGGATTACGTTTATGTTTTGCAACTTCTCCTGGATGTACTGCGAGTTTTTGATTTAACATAATATACCAGTGTCCTTTCAAAAAAAATATTATATTTGTTGGTTAAATGTGATTAAGTAATATATTTAGAGTGTGATAATACACACATATGAATTATATCAAAACTCCAAGTTTCAAAAACGCAATTTCCCTTCATTACCGTTTTTATGTGATGACTATAAAAAAAGTGAAGACCCATTTTTGTAGTATGTTAGACCCTTACAAAAAAACCGGTATTTATTCCTTTTTATTCCTTCATATCAATTATGATTCGTAACTATCTTTTCCTTAATTGCAATTTATTGTGTGCATTATATTTATACTCTATAGATTCATTTACACATTAACTAATAATGCTAACAAATAATATGCTATAACTATTGCATAATTTATGTCCCGTGCATCGCACGGCTGAAAATCTAGTACAAACCAAAGTGAAAGAATGACCAAATTTCCCGCTCAAAAACGTCACAATCAAGGGGTAAAAAATGATTTTGCAACTGAAACTTTGTAAAGTTTGGATCGTTAGACAAAAAAAACTCTTTTCTAATATCTATTTATTGAGAAAGCTTTGGGGGTTGGGCCTAACATTGCACATGTAAATTTAAAAGTACAAAACATCAAATCAATGTTCAAATGTTGGATTGCAATAATTTTTTTAAATTAAAATAACTTTTTCATTCGTGCTCTATTATTTTTCAAAAATTGTATCAAATTAAGTAATTTTTTTTTGAGTTTCCATATGACACCAATATTGAATATGTAAAAAAGTATTAAATATTATTAGAAATAGGTAATCAAAAAAGGTTTATGGTACACCAAAACCCAATGTTTATACTTAGCGGCAAACATAGGGGTGCTTGGTTAGCATCCTATAAGCGGTAATAAATAATTATTGCAATGTAACAACACCGATAATAAATACCATCATGAATATAGTTGCTATTTTATAATGTTATTTTAGAAATTACTAAAAATAATCATATTTAACATATCAATACTACTGTTGGGATATTAGGGTCTGACCCAATATACCGGCGCAGAATCTCCCTAAGGCCCAAGAGCGAGGCCAACCCCAATGTGGAGCAAGGAGATTCCGAACGAGATCTGAGCAACTGAAGAAGATGCCCGTTCGGCACATACCGAACGGGATTTAGTCATCACTTGGCAGATAATCAGTATCCTTCTTGACTGATGGCTTGGTGGGTCCCAGAACCGATCAGGGATCCGTAAAAGTGGCAGGCTGCATTTAATGTTAGAGTATGAGGGTCACAGGTGGGAGCATGGGTGCACAAGTGGCACCAAAAGCACCCAATCATATTCGGCCACCTCATCCTCCCACCTAATCATGCTTAGTATAAATATCATCAATTATTTCATTAGAGGGGGTAGCATTTGTTTACTCACAAGTATTATACTTCATTCTAGCTCTTGTATTAGACTATGGACCATAACTCCCATTCGGCCATTTCTCTGCAATCACGCTTGTCACACTAATACAACTAGAGTTGTTGGGTGTTTTACATTAGTTGTTAGTCTTTACTTAAACACTTTCTCTTATTGTTAATCCTTCATATCCAAAGGTTGGTGTTGGGCCTTTGGATCCATCAGGACTTAAACACAACATTGGCGCCGTTTGTGGGAAACTTGAACGAAAATCCTAACTAAAATACAAAAGTCAGCATGGTCAGAATCACCTCTGAGCGCACCTATGACGTATCCGGAGAGCAGGGAGGCAGCAGAACTTTGAGAACATGGACCGCTGAGAGTCAAACCAGCAGCGGATGGACCCCGAGAACTAGTGGGGATCTGACTCACTTGATTCCTGAAGCAGCCAGAAGGGACCCCCGGTTGATGAGGAGCTTGGCGGATGCCATTCGTCGGATGGCGGATGAGCGTGACGGTGAACACTAACCCTAAACCCTAAACCATAAATCCTAAACCCTAAACCTAAACCCCCTGCATTTGTATTCTTTAAACTGACACTGCAATATGCTTCAGTAATCTCATTTTATGTAGTTACATGTTTTCAGATAGAGGTGTATTTGTTTTAAAGGAGGAATTCACACGCTTTACGCTAAAGATGGATGTTCCGGAAGTTGTTCTTTCACAAGCACATGGCCAAGCAAGACCCATCACTGATTTTCTGCATGAGAATGGTAAATATTTATTTCTCTTTGAATATGGAGTTTTTGTTTATGAGTGGAATTCCACATAATAGAAATGCATTTTTAGTTGATTTTACTATACTTGTCACATTATCGTATTAGTTACTTACTAATATTAATCATACTACATTTGTTAGATTAAAATATAAAAGTAGTTGCATTTTTTGTTAATTTTACTACACCTGTTTGATTAAAATATAAAAGTAGTTGTAATTTTAGTTAATTAAAATATAAAAGTAGTTACATTTTTAGTTAATTTTAATACACTTGTTAGATTAAACTATTAAACTAATTGGAATTTTAGTTAATTAAACTATTAAACTAGTTGGAATTTTAGTTAATTAAACTATTAAACTAATTGGAATTTTAGTTAATTAAACTATTAAACTGGTTGGAATTTTAGTTAATTTTACCTTGTTAGATTAAACTATTAAACTAGTTAGAATTTTAGTTAATTAAACTATTAAACTAGTTGGAATTTTAGTTAATTTTACTACACTTGTTAGAGTAAACTGTTAAACTAGTTAGAATTTTAGTTAATTAAACTATTAAACTCGTTGAAATTTTATTTAATTTTACTACACTTGTTAGATTAAACTATTAAACTAGTAAAAATTTAGTTAATTTTAGTAGTCACGTTTTAATATAAAAGTGACATTGTAATTATATTACAATAATACTTACATTTTATTATAAAAGTCACCTTTTATTTGTACTAACCCATAAGTGTTTGTTACAAATTACTTACATTTTAGTTACATTAAAATCACATTTTAAGATAGAACGAGGTAGATATTATGTAGATATGGGTAACCTCTAACACAGCATAGCATATATTGACAATCCCAGTATAATTTCTAGATTTTTGACTTGTGACAATAACAAAATCGTCATAATTAAGTGACTTATATACTATCATATTTATAAAGATTCGTCATTAATTAGAATTACTTTAGTTACAATTTTTTCTGTCACTTATAAACTTTTTGTGATGACGATATATCCACTACTAGAAAATTGCTCTATAGTGACATTAAGTTAGTGTTACTAAAATTTTTAATGACACTTAATATATGTCATAAAAAGTCGGAAATTGTGACACCAAATTTGATGTCATTGATAAAGTGTCAGCGATTTATGACAATGTAGTATCATAAAATATTATGATAAAACAATATCACTATAAATTAAGACATGATAGTATCAACTTAATAAATCTTACTTTAGTATCACACATTCTTGATTCTACACACACGCATATGTACTTCTTAGGTTAGGTAACAAATAAAAATTACAATGTATGAAAAATAAAAAGTGCTTTAGTGAGAAGAATTAACATTTTAAATCCAAATTGTCACATCGTCATGTGTTAACATTACAAAACTAATCAAATCTAAAATAAAATAATTTGAACCGTCAATATTCTATAACTAAATGAGCTCCATCTGTAATTAAATTCGTTGATAGTCTTCAACACAAGTACACCTTGTTTCCTTCTTGTTGTGTTTGATTAATATACTCCTCTTGTTTTCTCCTCTTGATCCCTTGGCCTCCTGCAAACAAAGTAAATAAAATAGCATAAGAACAATTGGCAAGTGGAAAATCATCTACAAAAGTATAATGATTCAAAATAGTATATCCAAAGTAAAAATTGATATCAAAGAAGCTAGTCATCTTAGTGTTGATGTGATATAAGTTGAGGTCCTCTGAGTACAAGTATTCATTCTCTTAGAAAAGCTGATGTGTGCACTTACGGTTCATAGAAATGAATCGACAAGTAGCTAATCAAAAGAAAAACTTTAAGAAAAGGAATACCGTTTTTCATTAACATCAGTCAATAATTGCAGCATAAACTTGAAATATGTAAGTTTACATAAGAGATAATTATACAATGAGAGTCAATAATTAAAGGCTCATTCTTTAATTTATTAGATTTCAACAACGTGGAAGATCTTATCCAAGAAATTTCTCACCAAACTTTTGAAGCAATTGCAGAAAGTAAGATAAAATACTCCTCTATGCGAAAATGAAGCCAATCTTAAGCTAACTTGAATATTTTAGCCTTTAAAGTCCTAGAATTAACTGAAGGAGAGGGTTAGGAAGATATGTGCAGCCCATTTGAGACTGCTACCTAAACTTCACAAAGAGAACAATAGGAATAGAGAACAACAGAAATGTATAATTAGTCAAACAGCCCCATCCTTCTATTTAAAATTACTCATTTGGACATTTAGACTCCTCGTCTTAATATTTACTCCATGCTTCATAGGTCTTAATGTTATTGCTAAGTTATTAAGCCGAAGAAGATAAGATCGTAAACATGAAGCTCATAACACTTGACACAAACATACTGAATAAAGAAGGCACACGTGTTTTAATTAAATTCAATTAATTAGTTTAACTACACAAAAGTAAATAATAAATTTATGATAATTCTAATTCAAGAAGAATCTGCCCACAAAGATTGAGAAACTACCTTTTAATGAAAGAGATAAAATTGGAATAGAAAAACTAATCCTGAAATCTCACTAAGGGTGAATTAATTAAAAAGGGTATATAGCTTTGGTTAAGGTGTATCGTTTTCTTGAAATGTACTTAAAAGATATGTAATTTGACTTGAAAACAGTTACAAAAAAATCACATTTTATTTCACTTTTCACAAAAAAATTATCATAAATTTTCACTTCTTATTACCTTTCCATATGACATCGATATTGCACATTAAGGTTTTAAAAAATATGAAGTTTCTTTTAAGCCTAATTTTTTTTCTTAAGTAAATCCAAGTGCTAAATTTAAGATCTCATAATTGAAATAGTTTTCTTTACATCTTTTAGTTCTTTGTTTTAAGTGTGTTGGAAGTAACATCAAAAAATTAAACTGCACACATACGTCACATAGTTCGCGGAACGTTTTCTGTATGGGAACGAGAATCGGGAACACTGTTCGCTAGGCCTAGCGTATCCTGGGGCGTACCGTAGTAGGGGGGCTGTAGCCCCCGATGAAAAATAGTTTTTTTCATTATATATATATATATATATATATATGAAAAATAAAATTACATGAAATAATTTTAATTAAATATTTACTACAGTTACGAAATGAAAGAAATAAAAAAATATAGATTATAAGTTAAAAAGTAATATATAATTTAAATGAATCTATTTACTATGAATGAATGATTGTGTATTCTCTTAAACAAAAAAGTGAAAATTTGAGGGCAAGTCTAATTTCTCTTAAACAAAATGACACGTAGTCTAATACTCTACACTCTCTATGTAAATAAAATGAGGCAATTTTCATAAGCTTTTGACTCAAGGAAGTTTTTTTTTACTCCAGAGGGGGGTCTGGGGGGAGGGATGGGGGGGGCTGGAGTAATCAGAGCTGAAACTGACTCCATTGAGTTTCAAACCCTTATGTGCCTAGCGGGTTTCGATCTCGAGACCTCCCACTAGGCACGGTAACCTCACAACCAGCTGAGCTGGAATGCTTGGTTTTTGACTCAGAAGCTTATAATATACTACGTACTACACGTGTCCCGTTGGAAGGTACATAGCGAGACGACACGGTTATTTAGACAATAATTAAATAAATTACTTTGAGTATATTTTGAGAAATAATTTTAATAAGTATATATTATAATGTAGTTAGTATTGATAACTGTGATGTTATAAATATATTGTTTTTAATATTTAATGATTAATTTGTCACTTAAGATTGTTAATTATTTCCTAAAATGGAAATGAGTGTTGGAAAAACGTGTTAAAAATTGCATTAAATGGTCATTTTAGGGCAATTATTTGAGTGGGGTCCACTTCCGATCTGGGTCGGGTCAAAGTGGTTTCGGATTGTCCTTGTTAAGGGCTACAATTCGATATATGGTACGCTCAAAACGGATAACGGGTGAATGAGAAATTGATTCTCGAAGTTCGCTCGTTGAAATGGAAAAACTAGGAAAATGATGAGTTTCTAGTGTGTTTTATCCCACACTGAAAAACTCAAGGGATTTTCACCCCCTTATAAAGGGAAGCCTCTTTTAAGGAGTTAAGATTCCTAAAGGGAAAGGCTCTCTCTTACGCACAGGGGGGGGTGCCGATCAAATCCCGAAACGGAGAAGAAAAACCGCGACTCGTGTGCGCGTCCGACCTGCGGACACGAATGCCGTCCAAAAATCTATCTCTCAAGAGATACGGTTAATTTTTGTTTTCTTCCCGAAACGTTTATTTTTTCCCATAAGTGCACTTCTTCCGTTACAACAATTAATGCCCAACGTTCTTCTCTTTTAATGCTGCGTTAAATGGACAGTATATGGACGATTCAATGCTCAATGGACTGCTCATTGATGTCCAACGTTCAGGTCCATTAACACTACATTTAACACACAACAAATCCTCCTATAAATAGCTGGCACGTGCTTTGCAACAACATACAACTTTTACACGTTTACAACCAACCATACGTACACACGTTTTAGCTCTGAAAAACACCTGCAGCTCTCCGAAAAATTTCTAAGTGTTCTTCCTTGGTTCCCGTTCGCCGGAACTCTCATTTGTGTGCTCAAACGTTAGTTCGTTAGCCACTGTATCCTGGGAAACGGTCGTTGCAACGCTCCTAGCACCGTAGGAGGCGACGACTACGTTTTAAAGACATCATGCGTAGCACGAGCTCTGGCTAAACTCTGTCCCATCTCTTTTTCTATTTTTCTTTGGCTATTTAATTAATTAATTAATTATTTTTATTAATTAATATTTCTTCGTTTTTTCGAGACACATCCAACAATGAGAACCTTTATATGGGACGTCCAAAAAAGGAATGTGAGAACCTTCTAATGGGACGAAGGGAGTAGAAATTTATCTCTTTGGAGGAATGGGAGACACAACTTTAAGGCATTAACTTTACTCTTTTGTAAAAAATATATTTGTCTCTTCTTTTAGATTTTTATGTTTACTGTGTACTATTTTAGTGATTCATTTTGTATACTATGGGGCAGTATATAAAAAGGTTTATAATAATGAACTTCTACGATGATTTTGTTTTAACTACAGCGAGGAGTGTATCCATTGTACGTGGAGGCAGTGGGGACACAATTGCTCTCCTCAATCCCAACCCCATCCCTATATATATATAACCTAAAATTTTATAGGAAGTTGCTCAAAAATATACCCAACAAATATGATCGCGATTATGAACCTAGCTCTAAAATTTTATAGGAAGTTGCTCAAAAATTAACTCCTATATATATCACCAACATAACAATCAAATGACTAAAAGTGACAAACTCTAAAAAATTAGACGAAATGAAACCATATTCAACTTCAACGATCATAAAAGGGAAACTATCAAATAGACCCTTCTAGTCTATCAAAAACGTCAATTAAGTTCTCTATGAAATTACTCAATTAAACCCCTCAATTATAAAAAGATCCAATTTAACTTTCTAGTAGGTCACCACAAGTTAGTTAGGTGGTGACTTTGATGAGGGAAGGTTGACGTGGCCTACTTTTTTCCGGGCTGGACGTTCACCATCACACCTTCGTGGACTCTCTTACCTGGTCTTTGTCGATTATCTTCTCCAATGTACATCTCTTTTTTCAAGCAACATGTTTTTAAAAATTACACAGAAGCAGTATAAGCTTGAGGAAAAGAAGTCTACAAAGTTGTTGAAGAGTGCAATTTATGCTAGCCCGTTCTCATTCTTTTGTCTAAGGCTTTGTTTGCAAAGTGTTTTTCAACTTTTTAAAGTGATTTTGGAAAAAGTGTTTAATAGTACAAGTTGGTAGTGTTTGAGAAAAAAATGATTTTGAAAACTTAAAGTTGGTAGTGTTTGGTAAAATAAATGCTTTTTGTGTAATAGAAAAGTAAAAAGTAGCTTCTAGCTTTTAGCTTTTAAGTATTAATTTAAGTAGAAGTTGTCACTTGAAAACACTCTTTTAGTCTTTTTAAGCCAAAAGCTGGGAAACTCTTTTTTAAGCTTGGTTGGTTCTTGCTTCTCTTCTCTAAACCACACTGCGCAGATTCGTCCACAAACCTATCCATCTCCTTTTTTTGCCCCAACCGGAGGAATACATCTGTCACCAACATGCCTCGCCAGCATGATGACCGGAAGACACGTGGATGCCGACTGTAAGTTGTCGCCGTCAGCCTCAACTTTGCGACCGACATAGGGATGGTTTCCGCCTACCGACGAGGAGCTGTCTGATCATAGATGGTGAACTTCAATCACTGAAGCCTCAAACCAACGACGACCTCAGAGGAGCCACCGGCTTGGGAGCTCGTCGCAGTCATGGGGTATCGCCGTCGACCTACGGTTTCAACTGCCAGATTGCGCCATTTGGATTCTATTGAGATCTACGTCCTTCCCTAAATACCGCCTAATGTATCTCAAACTTCTTCAACTCTAGGGATATGGGTTTCTATTCCGAAACATATTTCTTCGAACAATGTGGCGGATGAACAATGGCAGATGTATAAATGTATAAATGTGTGTGTGTGTATAGATAAGAGATTAAATACAACTCATTCTTAAAATACTAACCTACAAACTCAATAATATGCGACACTTTGAACTTCAATATGCAATACAAATAATATGCAACACTTTGAACTTTAATATGCAATACAAATAATGTAAAGATGCACAGTTTATGACAGTTTGTAGGTTAGCATGGAAGGATTAGTTTGTATATGATCTAATAACCTTGTGATTACCTGGTGGTGACCTGCTAAAAAGCTCAATTGAGTGATTTCCTAGTTCAAGGGTTTAATTGAGTGATTCATACTACGAGGACTTAATTGCCACTTTTGATATACTAGAGCAGTCTATTTGACAGTTTTCCCGTCATAAAATAAACATAAAACAAACATCTACTACACCAGACCAATTCAGACATAAGCATACCAGATAATAAAATTTCAATGCAACTAAAAAACATACTTCCTCCGTCCCAAAAATACTTCCTAATTTGACTTGGCATACCTATTAAGAAAGTGAGAATAAAGTGGAAATGTATAGTTGTGTTTGAATAAGAAAAAGGTAAATGAATGTTAGCCACACAAACCTTTTTAAAAAGGAAAATGCGAAGAATTTTTTGGGGCATTCCAAAATGACAAGTGAGAAGAATTTTTTGAACGGAGGTAGTACTATCCTTCGTTCTTTAATTCTTGCAACAGTTGGAATTTCACGTTTGCCGACATATAACTTTGATTGTAATTATATTTAATTATGTATTAGTAAACATTAAAAAAAATTGATATTTTGGAAATTCACATTGATAGGAATTTAATAACATTTATACGTAATAATTTGATTATGTATATTAGTAGAAAATCATAGGCAAAATAAGATCTGTGAATAGTACAAAAATCACAATGTTACAAGAATTAAAGAACGAAAAAGTATTAAATATGAACCCAAAATAGATACAAACTATTCAACTCCTTTTGTATTATTTTTTTTGAACCGTCCCAAAATTAGGGATGGACTCAGGCCGGGTGGCCCGACCCGGAACCGGCCCGGGACCGGTACTGTTCCGGCCCGGCCCGACCCGGTGGCCCGGTCAGTGACCGGTCCGGGTAGGCCCGGCCCATGGGTTTTCCGGTCCGGGCTCGGGTCACCCAAAACAAGGCCCGACCCGGCAGGGCCCGGTTCGGGCCAAAACCTATTTTTTTTCAATTTTTTTTAAATTTTCGGGTTGGGCCGAGTATTTTGGGCCATTTGGGGTGGTTTGGGGGTTGGGGGTGGGAGGGGGGTTAATTAGGAAGAGGAAAACAAAACAAAAAATTGATAATGGGCCCAGCCCGGCCGGGCCCGAACCCGGACCCGGTGGTTACCCAGGCCGTTACCGGGTCCACCATTTCTGAACTGCCGGCCCGCCCGGGCCTAGGCCCGACCCGGACCCGAGTCCATCCCTACCCAAAATAAATGTGTTACCTTTAGGAAAAACATAAATAGTACTCCGTATATAGTATAGAATTTATATCATTTCACTTTATTCAATTAAAACCTCAACCACAATTTTTACTTTCTCAACTACTTTATTACTAATTTTGTCATATCAAAATAAGACACCTATTTCAGACCCGAGAGGATAGTATATAACAAGATACATATGGGATCATGGAGATGTAGCAGAATAAATAGGACCTCTAAAAGTATAAAACATCAAAATGTTAATCCATTCAGCTTGTGAAGACAACAGATCCAAAAAGCCACATGAAAACAAAGAGAATGCAAAAAACTTAATATAAACTCAAGCCACATGAACAAAGAGCTTGTAAAAACTTAGTTTGCTCTGGGGGTGGCCCACTCGACACGAAGAATAAGGTTATCATACCCATAACCATTGAGTTTGTTGATAGCCTTCTGAGCATCTTCTTTATTCACAAAATTAACGAACCCAAACCCTCTGCTCACCCCCGTCTTCTGGTCCATAGCAACGTAAGTCCTAGTCACCGCACCAAATGGTCTGAAGAGCTCATTCAAGTCGGGTTCCCTTGTGTCCTCAGAGAGGTTGGTCACCCGGACAGAGTTCTCATCATTCCTGCGCCTCATATCTGCCCCGGTGGGTCTCTCTACACCCTGTCTAAAAATTGGTGGAACATAAGCTCCCTTAGTGGAACCGGGCCCAGCGTCAGAGGTCAGTGGTTTTTCAACAAAGGAGTCTGTTTGCGGGACAAGATCCTTGTAAGGGCATTTGGATGTCCAGTGATCACCCTTCTTGCCACAGGCGCGGCAAACCATGAGAACTGCACCTGGTTTGTTAAGGCCAGACAATGCATCAGCAGCCTTTGTTTCTTCAGCTTTGGAGCCTGTCATTAAAACCAGGATATCATTATGGAAGTGCTAACAATCTAATTTTTTTGGTATGATCCCTTCGTTAGGTAGTGGTTTAGATTTGGAAGATGAAGCAGCTGCTTATTCATTGCATACTTTTCTGAGGGCAGAAGTCGAGAGAAGTTGAGAAAAACCATGCATCCTTGTAGTGGTTATGAATATAGGGTTTTTACAGGTCATATTATTTACACCATTCTAAAAAGCTGTATGGATATTTAGGGGAAAAATGAAAATACTGTATATCAATATAAAAAATTAGACAACTGAGTGTCCTTGTAACCATATAAAAGATATGATACTCATTGGTTATGAGTAACCTGAAAGAAGCAGCGAGATTCACGATGAACTACAACCCGACCAAAACAATGAAAAAGCATCCAAGAGCAAGGGAGTGGAAGGTTAAAAGAAAGTATCTTTACTCCTGGGCTCCAGACCAAATTAATGCAATAACCTTCAACAGCATTTAAAAAGTAAATGTTCCAGCTAGACACTGAATAGTTTTTTATTAGTATAATCAGATGGACTATATATTAAACTGACTTGGAAATCTAGATGCTGAATTCTAATCGTTTGATAAAATCATGGTTCAAAAGTTTTAAAATTGCTAAATACTCCGTATATCTTATGAAAACCCCCCTTTTTTAGCTCGGACATCAAATTCTTTTGGGACTAAGGCTCTTGGACGTTGTTGTATGTATACTGTTTAAAGCAAATCAAAATCAATTGAGCCAGAAAATTACTATTGAAACAACATAAAAATACACGTTTTGTTCCTGGGATACTCGGAAAAGCATATCATCGATAGCTAACATATAGATGGGCAGCAACCTGCCAAGTATATGTACGCACATTTACATGAGTGTGTCTGCGTGTCCAGACATGAATGAATATATATGATAATGTTAGTAGATAGATATCGATTACCGGGGGCTCTGTGCCTCTCAATTGAGATCTCTTCAGTGGAAACCATGGTGAGCCTGCTCCCGACGTCCTCGCGGACAGCATCACCGAATTTGGGCCATGACCGGCGCTCTATTGCCCGTTTACTGAGTCGAGCCTTAGCAAGCTTCCGTACGCGGGTCGTGGTGGTTATTTTAACCTTATTTCCTTCTTCGTTAAACTTGTACTCTATAACTTTCTTAATACCGTTCTCATCGGGACCAAAGATCTGCTTCGGCGGGAGGAGAAAATCTAGATCTTCGGAATCGTCTTCATCGATCTCTCCCCATTTGAAATTGTTCGCCGGTATTGAAGCAGAACTAGGTCGATCGGCCATAACTGATGTTCGCGATTCTGCTGGGTCGGATACAGGATAGAGACGACTTGTAGGGTTTTCAATGCTTGTCACCGTATTATGTCTTTGAGCTGCCTCCGGCAAGTCTAGAGTACAATTATGGACTTGAAACTAAAAGGGCTTTCAAATTTACTAACTTATTTCAATAGGGCCTGTATGTAAAAAGCAATTGGGCTTGTTATTTATCACGGACTACTTCATCTTTCTCAATTTTAAAAGAGACAATTTGACTTTACACCCCATATTTCGGGTTATATTTGACTTTGCACCATATTTTTAAAATCATTAATCTATGCACCTCATCAACCAAAAATTGTGAAGGAATGAGGTGCAAAATCAAATGATTTTATAGTGAGTTGGGTGTACACATTAATGATTTTAAAAATAGGGTGCAAACTCAACTATCACCTAAAACATGAGGTGCAAAGTTAAATTCTCCCATTTTAAAAAGTGGAAATCACCTGTAGTTCACTTTTGTGTTTCAATATCTTCCAATTATTTTTCTTTTTCATTTTTAACTTTTGTATTTTTAATTATGTTTTACTTATTGGGAAAATGGAAACTAATAATCCAACCTTTTAGCGGTCTTCTTACATCAGTCCCACCTTTTGATTATTCATGAATAATCCAACCTTTACACTCCATCTTCATTCACTGGTCTCTGGCCGGTTTATGACCTGTTATTCCAAGTTATTTTCTTATCTTTGCAAAACATTATGTGATCATAAGGTGGAATTATGACATAACGTTTTACAAAGATAAGAAAATAAATTGGAATAACAGATCATAAATCGGTCAGGGACCAGTGAATGAAGATAGGGTGAAAAGGTCGAATTATTCATGAATAATCAAAAGGTGAGACTATTGTAAGAAACCCTCTAAAAGGTTGGATTATTAGTTTCCATTTTCCCTTATTTATTTATTTAGAGTATAACCTCTTCGATAGGTAGAACCGTAGAATAGTACTCATAGTCTCTTATTCTAGAGAGCCAACGATGAGTTTCAAAGAAGGAATTCCCTAATCCCTAATCTCGTATACCAGATTCTCTAATCTTGTTTCTCGTCACCTGATCATAGGAACAATTTGGGAGAGTAGTTGGAAGACTGCCCGGAGAGCCAACGAAGAGTTTCAGTTGGTTCAGATCGAAGCAATCTAGGTAGGAGGAGATGATTTTGGGCGCTGCTATATCAACCTTCAGATTTACCGATTTCAATTCGGAGATGGAGCGGAGGTTCCGTGCATCTCCGTCATCCAACTGTCGCAGGTGGTGGAATTCATCTCCTTCTTCTCCACCGAACATCGATGTAAGTGGTTACACAGGCATCTACCTAAAGCATCTTCTCAATATCTTCTCAAGTAAAATCTCTCACTAGTTTATTTCAATATAATAGGCACACGACATTCTAATTCGCTGGGAGACAGTTTAGCACAGAAAGAGGCCATAAACCTTGGTGCTTTATCGCTCTTCGTTTTCACTTCTATCGCTAGAGTTTTTCGGTTTCTCTCCTCATTCCTTCTTCGCCATGAGTGATGCCGAAGACGGTCTGGATTTGTCTGATCTCCATGTTGCTTTGAATTCAAATGATAGAGCTGATTTTGTCAGTGCTCTAAAAAATAAGGTTCTGAATCTTACTGGAAATACTCAGTTTTGCTCGAGAACTTGTCTCCAATTGTAAGAAAGCGTACTGATATGTGATATCCTTAGAGAGGTTCAGGCTCAACATGATGAGCTGGAAGTGAAGTTCAATGAAGAGAGGGCAACACTAGAAGCTAAGTACCAGAAACTTTATCAACCACTATATTCAAAGAGATGAAATTATGAATGGAGTTGTTGATGTTGAAGGGGATGAATCTGAAATGCTTCCAGTAGATGGAGGAAAAAGAGTCTCTGTCTGAAGAGACTCGTAATGAAGGGACTCGTAATTTTTTAGAGACATCAAGTGGTCCCGAGTTGACGAAGTGAAGGGATTTAAGCTTGAGTTTTGCTTTGACAACAACCTCTTTTTTAAGAATTCTATTTTGACTGAAGTATATCACATATTGATGAAGATGAACCAATTTTAGAGAAATCAATTGGGACTGAGATAGAAGATATCCTGGGAACTCCTTGACGCAGAAGATAGTGAAGAAGAAGCCTAAGAAGGGAGCTAAGAAAGCAAAATCTATCACTAAAACATAAAAGTGTGTCAGTTTCACAACTTCTTTTTGTCCACCTCAAGTTCCAGAGGCTGCAGAGGAGCTCAAAAATTTGATGGAGCACGACTATGAAATCGGGTCAACTATTTGAGACAAAATCATTCCACATGTTGTATTATGTTGCATCGCGTTTCTTTTGGTTGCATCGTGTTGCTTTCTTTGTTTCTTTTTGTTGAATTGTGTCACATTTTGCGGTGTAGTGTTGTTTTTGTTGTTTAAAGTTGATTCCACAATAAACCCACTGTTTAGTGCACGTATTATCCCTGCCAATTTATCTTTAAACCTTTTGCTAGTATGCAAAGAAATTGTTATTATCGATGCAGTTGTAATAATGTGAAAAAACAGATTGAATTGTTTATCACAATACTTTTATATGTTTTTTTGTTGCTTTTTGTTTCTTTAGTATGTTGCTTTTTGTTGTATCGTGTTGCTTTCTGTTGTATTGTGTTGTTTTTTGTTAATCGTGTATCAACTTTTATGTTGATTTTTATTTGTGTTATTTATTTAGGTTTCTATTTCTTTTTCTTCTTTGGAGTAAAGAACCAATACACACACACAAAACACACATATATCAAAGTGAATATATGAAAATTAACCACAAGAATTGTGAATAAACAATAAGAAACAAAATTTGCAAATATATCAACAAAATGAAACGCAAAGAAACCATGTGTAATAAAAATAATGATAAAATAGCCTTTATATGATACATCCTTTGTCCCTCTGACTTTGTCCCGTTTTACCTTTTTTCGTCTGTCTCATTAACTTTGTCTCATATCATATTTGGTAATATTTGGGTGACTACAATTCATTCTTACTTTATTCACAATTTATCAATTTAATATTGCACATACAAATCTACTTTTTCTTAAAACTCCCACCACACCCCTTTGTCCCAAAAACAGGGGGATGAATGTAGTAATTAATTTTTAACTATTTCTAAAACCAAATAACAATCTTCACATTTTCTTAAGTCTTTTATTTTTATATTTCTTAAACTTCTTCAGTGTTAAATTCTTGGTTGCTTTAGACCTTTAAATTTTTAATATCTATTTTGATTTTAATAAATTATTTGTTTTTGAAAGTTTGGGATTTTTACAATTTTTTATATTTCATTTCAATTTTACAATGTTTTAACTTTACATTTATACGAGTACTTTTTATTTTTATTAAGTTTTAATTTTTTTTGACAGGTTTGTATTTTTACATATAGATAGTACCTAGTTTTAAAAAATCGTTATATGTAAAAAAAAATCATTTTTTAATGTTTTCATACGTCTTTTAACTTTTTTAATTTTTTTGCAATTTAATATTTACTTTTGCATTTCTAAAATTTTCTACATGTTTTTACACTTCACTGATTGATTTTGTAAATTTAGTTTACATGTTTTTTCTTTATGTTTTTTAGTTTTTTATTTATACATTTTGACTTTGAGTTTTTTTTATAATTTAATACTACTTTTGATTGTTCTCATGTTTTTATTACTTTTTGATAAATCTTTACATTTTTGTTTTCTAGCTTTGATTTTAAAAAAAATCATCACATTCTATTAGCCTATTAGCTTATAAGGAAGAGTATGGCTATATACGTGTAATTCCATTCCGCGGTACATGTTCCTCATCAAAGTAAAGGAACTGCTTGATAAATGGCAAATGTTGGACGGTTTTACACAAAAGTTAATGAGCTACTTATGAAAGAAACTTTGAAAGGTGAATAAGTGATACTCCACCGTAGTATTATTTTCACTACTGAGACTATTTTTGATAATTTCCCTTTAAAAATGAGAAAATCATCCAAAATAACACTCTTTCATACAATTTTGACTGAAATAAGACTTAAGTAACTTGTTTACTTCCGGAGGCCTCAACCGTGCCTATTTTAGGAAACTCAATCCTATGTTACCAAAAATACCCATGAGAATTTATTAATAGATTTTCCCTTCCCTTTTACTCGTTGTTCTCGGCTGACAACTTAACCGTCAAACTACGTCCTAAAACGCAATACTACACTTAATCTTCTTCTGCAAGTTTTGGTCTCGACTTTGGCTCTAGACTTTGCATCAATAACTTTTCATCAATAATTCAAACTCAAATCTCCAACAATTTTGACTCAGAATCGTTATTCGGATTGGAGTTCGCTGCATAATTCCTATTGAGAATTTCTGGACCGTTCCTTCAACGATTTCGTGTTGCAAGTTTGCATGTTATGTGTTTTTATTACGGTTTTGAGTTCATTGTCTTGTGAATGTAGTTGTTTATGAAGTTTGTGGTTGAAGTATTCTTCACTTTAACATTAATTATGTATTCCTTTGAATTATGTCTATTACACTTCAAAATTTGTCTACGTTTTACCACTTACATATGATAAACTTCGAAATTCTTCTGCAACAATGACTTTTGAACTTCATGGTGCAGTCTCAGTTTATCGATTAGTTGTTTTGTGTATTCTTCTTGTAACCCTCTCTTTAGTTTGTACTAATATGTTGTTGTTGCTTCTCTCATTAGTTGTATTTTTATTTATTTGTTCACACAATACACACTCACATCTGTTTTGCTGATTATTTTGCCGCAACAATGGCTTTGGACATTATTTTTTTAATTTAATTTTTTTAGAATTAATTTTATTAAATAAGAAAACAATACAAGGTAGGGGGGACATTAAGTCAAAACCTACCGAATCAAACAACGTACGGATAACTAATCGCATCAAATTTTACAATGCCCATGAATTTATTATAACTGTCCGGGCTACTATCAAAGTTATTAGTGTTAGTCGCTACATAATGAGCTGCCCTATTACATGATTTTTTAATATAAGAATACATGAAGGTTGTGATTTTGAAATATCTCTTGGTACGCGTTGAGATTGACAATTATTGCTTTCCAACATGGTCGGTCAATTCCCTTTAGAACCTGGATTACCTGTAAAATGTCACATTGCATAATGGCAGTAGTGCAGATTTTTTCTTAAAGAGACTATTCAGTTTGATCATAATAATTAGAGATATTATCAAAGTTTTGGTGAGTGTTGGAGTTGTAGCAGATGGTATGACCATGATTATCCCGAATAAGGAGACCAGAAATGATGCCACCTTCCATGGTTTTGCCAATTGCAAAGTTGATCTTGATATTATTTAGAGGGGGTTTGGTCCAACTAACAACCCGGTTCGAAGGCATAGAGGTATGGGGCTTAGGTTTAACACAAGTAGGGGTAAGAATAGGCCAGGCGGCCTGAGGCCTGGCCTGGCCTGTTTAGTAAACAAATCAGGCTTGGGCTTTTTTAAATATTCGTTTATATTAATAGGCCAGGCTTAGCCCGATTTTAAAGCCTATTTGGCCTGACAGGCCGGCCTGTTTACACTTATGGATTAGTATATATTTATACATACTACGTATTTGATACCTATTGGTTTACTAACCCTTTAAAATTGAATTCCCACTAGCCCACCACTTTTATAATGTTAAAGCATACATTAATTCTTCGTACATAGAACACATAGCCTGGAAGCTTCGAGTCTTCAACCATGACTGCTCGTATTTACTTTCCATCTTTTATATTGAAATTTCTTTTATATTGACTTTCTTTTATATTGAAATTTTAATTTAAAGTTTGGTTGAGTTTTGGATTGTTATGGTTGAGTTTTGCATTGAATTTCTTTTAGTGTGCAGGTTGCCTTTATGTCATTGGTTTCTCCTTTAATTCACTTTAATTCACTTCATACTCTGTATTATTATTATTATTGTTTTATTGTCTCTGTTCAACAATAAAATCAAGATTTTATGCATATGGGAAATTGATACCAGTTTTTACATACTTCAAAGAGTTTAGGATGGATGCAGCTAGAATTTTTATGGCCTAGAATCCTGGATACCAGTTTGGTTGGCTATGTCTTTACTTGGTTAACAGGCTCGTTAAAAGGCTTCAGACCAGGCCAGGCTTTCTAGCAGGCCAGGCTTAGGCCAAAAATTAGGCCTAAAACAGGAAAAAGGTCAGGCTTGGGCCTACACTTTTTAAAACAGGCCCGGCCTGTTTAGGTGAAAGCCTGGCCTAGCCTGACCTGTTTCCACCCCTAAACACAAGTAATATTCGGGATTGGGAGATTAATGGCATTAGTAACAATAGGTTTGGCGCTACTGACATCCCGAATTTCCCTATTGATATAATCAATAGCCTCATAAATTTGAGTAATTTTATCATCATAGATGTACTCATTTCTTCTTTTCCAAATGGTCTAACAAATATAAATAGCAACCTGACTTTGAAGGTTTTGAAACTCATCATGGGCACTAAACCAACTAAGTAAAAAAAAATTGAGAAGCTCCCAATGGCTCCCTATTTTAAATAAGTTACCGAAATGGGACCATAGTTTTTTGCTGAAATCACGGGAGACATAACACTATAACAGTGATCCAAAGTATCATAATTGTTAAGAAAGGGGCATTTGTAGGGGCGTTTAATGCAAAACCGGTGTAAAGTTTCTTGAAAAGGTTGCATTTTAATTATGACCTTCCACATGAAGAAAGAGATTTTGGTCGGGCTTTTGACATTATATATATTGTAATCACACAGTTACATATTCATATCAATATATTATGTAGTGAGTTATTGTAACATCGTCCCCAAGTATATTTATTTATATCAAATTATGTATTGAATTGAACCTTGAGAAATGATAAATGAATTTATGTTGTAAATTTTTGTTATTACTTTTACGCGGATAGTAAAATGCACATGACGCCCACACCAAGAGCGAGACCACATATTATATTCATCTTGGTCTAGATAATATTTATGTGATTGTATAAATCCCTGATGGACCATAGAAACAACATTCGGCCGATTGATCAAACAAGGCTCATATGCTAGTGTTGGTAAATTGCCGGATAACATCTCATAATAAATTCGGAGGACTAACAAATTAAAGTTGGGTAATATATATTCATCCGGGAGACTCACATTAATGGGGATAATGATATATATTTTATTTGATCCATTATAACAAAATCTTATTAAAAGTTTAAAACAGTATGTAAAATACAACTCTTGGGACCGAAAACACACCTTGGAACTTAAAGGGATGACCTCCCGCATGAGTGGGGGCCACTCCACGAAATTATACACTCAAAATTTGACTTGGGAACTGGGAACATGGGAGTGAGTCCTAGGGGTGTATGAGGAGATGGGAGAGACACACATGAAAGGTAAAGGGACCCCACTCCATATTATTTTTTATATGTGTTGACAAAGAAACCATCCTCTCACTCACCCACCACAATCCTTTCAACCAAATCACTCAAGGAAGAGAGGATGTCTGAAAATTCATTTCCTCATTGTTAGAAACAAGCTCAAGAAAGGAGAAGGCCCAAGGAGGAAGACAATGGTAGAAAAGTGAGGAAAAAACTTGAGGAATCAAGGTTAGGATCTTAGTATCACCTTTTCTTCTTTCATGTAATCTCATATGACTAAATAAGTCATATGAAGGACCACTAGGATTGTTCTACATATTTAGAGGTGTAGAGTGAGAGGTCCGAAGGTGGTTCTATGTCCAAGAACAGACTTAGAAGCCAAAGGTAACCGATTCGCCAGAAAATGGCCTTTTGAAGGTTATTCATGTTAATATGGATTTCGAGATTATGAAACCTAGTTAGGGACTTTTCTAAGGTGTTTCTATAATTGTCAAGAAGTTGAGGATTGGTCCGAGGTATCGCCAGAGTTTTCCGTAGTTCGTCGGAGTTTCACCGGGGCCAACCAGAGAGTGTAGAACTTCTTAAAGCTCATTTCAGGTGAGTCAACGACTTAATGTCTTATAACTACTGGGTTAAGTATGAGATTACCTAAGGAAATGTTATATGTATTCATGATGATGTTTAAAAGTGTTTAAACGTGTGATTAGCAATGTGATTGAGTTTATATGATGTAAACTAGTATAATATGCATGTAAATGAGCTAAAATGCATATAAAAAACATATGTGATGTTTTGAATGACCATAAAGGTATATATTGATTTTTTATGACTTAATACAAATTGTGGTTAAGTTTCATAAAGATTGAAGTTGATTCGGTTAGTCAACGAGACATGGACCACGTATGCGATGCTTGACAAGCGCCGGTTCGGGGAAATTCGGCGCTAGTTTACTCTTGGCATTCCGGTTTACATATATTATAAAGGGGACCGGCGCTATTGAGGACCAAACCCGGCACCGGTTTGGCTTTGGCATTTGAGTCCCATTTTTTGTTTAAATGGGAATCGACGCCCGTTATAGCTAGGATCATCAACGGTCTTGTTGTATGTGTTCTATATGCATGGTTTTGCATGGATTGTTTTGTTTATATGTTAAGGCTTAAACTAGTCTTTATTAATGTTATGATGTGGACCATAGTTGGGTAAGGTATACGGTAGATCATAGGTTTGCGTGGAGTACCCTGGGGTTGTGCGATGTCCTTAAAACTCATAGGATTGAGTGGAGTACCCTAGGGTCGAGCAGTGTCCTTAAAACTCGAATACTAGGGGTGGAGTGCTAAGGGCCGGGCGGTGTCCTAAAACTCAACGGTTGGGAGGATTCCTAGGGATGGGCGGTATCCTTAAATCTTGTAATTACCGAGAGAGTGGCCCAATGGCTGAGTAAGGCTAACAACACGCAATGATGTAATGAATCCTAGGTTATAGTGGGAGAGCTAAATACCGGATTGGATATGGGGACGTGAAAAGTCAAGGACCAAGTCCACCGTGATTTTATTGATTTAAGCAAATGACCTACAAGTCGAGTACATATTTTCCAAGCGTATGTGTGACACCGCACCCGAACGTCCTTGAAATTCAAATTAAATTTCAAAGTTTATGTATTGAATTTCCCTATTATTGAACAATTGTAAAACGATTAATGTTTTACGTGATGCATGATTAATCATATTACTGTTTGGGCTCGTATAATAGTATTGGGCTTACAAATATGTAATTGCGCATTCTTATTAGATATAAGAGCCCAACACTGTGTAAATAAGGATACATAACATTTCGATGCAAAATAAGAATGGTCGGGCAGCCCAAATGTTATTTTGGGTCTAACCTGCTAAAAATAGTAAGTATTCAAGAATGGCGTCTTAGGCCCACTCAAGGATGGTCCATACGGATTGTAGCCTAAGAATACAAATTCTAATGTCATAAATAAGTGATAGGATGCTTTGAGAAGAATACAAATGCCTATGGTCCCATCTTTGACATTATTGAGCTAAATAACGGGAGTATGTTTTTCTTCTATAATATTCATCATGTAAATTATTGGGATGATCCTACACATATTTGAGATCAAAAATATGATGTAGGGAGTTGACTTGGTCTATATAAATTAGAATAAGTACAAAAAGACATCTTATGACAAAGGATGAAATATAGGACCCATCTTTCCATTTTGGAAGTATATGGTGGTTATGTTGGACCCCAAATGGATTGGAATAATTTGGGAACCATCCCACATGAGTTATGTACTTTTAAGACAAGGAAAATTATCTGATTTGAGAGGGGAGGGGCGGACATAATAATGTATGGACTCAATCATTGCAAAAATAACAAAAAGGGAGGTCAACCCCATGTTTGATTGCAATCAAACACCTTAGCTCTTCCTTTGTGAACCACATGCTTAGCTAGCACGATTGGAGACTATTATACAATCTCAAACCCACCAAATTCTAGCACCAAAGATAAGGGAGGAAAGAGGAGCACACAACTCAAGAAAAGAAGAGAAAAGGAAGCTGGCCGCAAGGGTACTTTTCCAGTTTGTGGAGCTCACTGTTTGATTCATATCTAGAGCTACACTCATCCAAAAAGGCCGTGTTAGGTGTCTACAGAAATCTCTCAAGATAAGGAATTCACATACGTGCGGTTTTCAGAAAACGGAGCAGTTTAAGGCCTCCAAAGCATCGAAGGAAAACGATACCTCGCAGATTATGTTTTTGTATTCAAAGTAAGTTTGAATCCAAAACTCCCCTTTCTTATGTCTAAATCATATAAATGATTGAGGAACTATTATAAACTATTTCGAGTGTATAAAATGTTATTATAAGGTTACTTTATTTGTTGTAAAGGTTAGATACTAACCTAGAACAAACCTTGAAAGGTTAGGAAACGATTTCGCCGGAAAACACCCATTCTAGGGGCTGTTTTTGTATCATTGGTTAGAAGTTGAGCTAGCACCTTGAGGAAGCTGTCTAACACTCATTTCTAAGAAAAGAATCAGTTATCAAACTTCCTTGGCCGAAGATTTGAGCATTGGATTGAGAAGGAAAGGTTTAAAGCTCATTTGAGGTGAGGATCGACATCTAGTTGCTTACAACTTGTAGGTAAAGCATGAGATTACCTAAATGTCTAAATAATGTTTTCATGAATTATGATGATTGATTATTGATGAAATATTGATATATTTGATAAGGAAGGAAATCGGAAATGATTTGAAATCATATTGATAAAAATGGAGTTAAATGAACTATTAATGAGTTATTATGTAAAATAGGCATTTTTGTTCATGTTTGAAATGTGTAGATACATAAATGAATATTTATGTATTACATTGGATGCTTAAGTTGCTTCTACATATCTAAAATTATGTAGGGATTTACAAATGGAATATTTGATTGATAGGAATAATCTTAATAGTATTGAAATACTAGTTAATGATTGTTTGTAATTGTTAAGGAATTAAATCTAAGGATTTGATTGTAAGTGATGTACTTGAATGTGATTCAAGTGACTAAATTGATTTAGTATGAAACTAAGATCATGTTATGGGAAGTCCTTAAGGATGTCCCAAAATAGATTATTGATATCTCAATTCTAGGCATAGGTTTGCTTAGGAGTTGAGTCTATGCCATGGCACGATGATGTACTTGAGTTGGACTCTAGAATTGTATGGGTAGACAAGGGGTTGTGATTGATGACATGCATGGTGATGTACTTGAGTTGGACTCTAGAAATGCATGGAAGATTGGTTGTAGCCTATGATGTGCATGGTGATGTACTTGAGTTGGACTCTAGAAATGCACGTTGGAGTAATTGACTTGTGACATATGGTTTGCATGGTGATGTACTTGAGTCGGACTCTAGAAATGCAAACATATGTGCTAGGGTTAGACCCTAGAAATTATCGTGACTGGTAGTCACGGGGTATTGGGTTGATGTTTTGTAAACAAACTCGGGCCTACGGGTCGACTACTTGACTTTATATAAAGTAAGTACATTTTGAAAAGGAGTAACTTGGGGGTTACAACCTAGATTATATTATCACCCTATTTGATTGTCTTGTGTTTGAAATACTTGTTGTATATCTATTAGATGTCATCCACGGACGTCCCACCACCATTTCAGGTTGAGGCTAGAGCTTGCTTCATTTGCTTGTTGCTCGAGTGATCATCTAGGAGGGAAGACTTGGTTCGTGTTTCCTCCATTCTGTTTTTGAACATTAATAAACATGCTTATGAATATTTTACTTTAGAGCCTGCGTGCTCATGTTTTCCACGTGTGGCATTTGTTTTCAAAATATGTTTTTCGTTGCGTATTGAATTGCTTATTATGTTTGTTTATGGATGACTTATGTGTGAATGATATCCGAGACGCCTTATATAATATGGATGTGTTTGACTGCGGTTGACTATTCGTATTGTACGGCAGGTTTTTGACGTGTCCGGGTAGGTCCGGGGCGTGACAATTTAATTGGTTTCAGAGACAGGTTCATAAACTTCATAATGAACTCTCCAAATTGTCTTTTTTCAAAATGATTTTTGAAAACCATGAGCATAGGAAATGTTTTGTACTTAAGAACTTTTTGTGTTTGAGTTGCAGACCTCTAATTGTTAAGATGGCGCCCTTAATGATCTGTATGGCGGTGACTTGGCTCAAGAGATGTCTTAAGTGCCTATTTGTCAGTTGACATTTGAAACGAGTCTAATGACTCATCCTAAATATTTCTTTCAGCAATGGGGTGCGATGATAGAATTAGGGAAAAGGAGAACTCGGGAGGGTTTGCACCACGTAGAACCGGGCATGCCAACCGAGAATAGTCCTTAGTACCAAAGGTTCACAAATTTATAGAAGCTCAAATCGTGAGTGATGGTCGTGATAAGACCAAGGAAAAGCCACCTTGTTGGGGAAAAACTGAACCATCTAGGGCTTCGGGTGACGAAGTGGATAATTTGAGTGATGAAGACCTTGATAGTGCACCCATAGAACAAATGGGCATGCTCATAGATTGGCTTCAGTGTGAACATATGAGGCTTATACAAAAACGCCAAGCTAAGCAAGCTAAGGACGTACCATTATGAAGGAAAAGGAAATGGGGAGACAACGACCCCCAAGAGCATTCTAAGAGGACGAACATTGGGGGTGACAAAACCTTCAGGGCACGCGCACTACCCCTTGGGTGGGGTCGAGACACGGGTGGTCAGAACTCGAGGTCACGGGGTTCGAGGGTACCCAAATGCAGCAATTGCAATAAGAATCACCCGGGTAAGTGTTGGAACCCTCCTAGATGTTACCAATGTTGGGAGGTGGTGCATATAAAGGTAGCATGTCCACAACTCAGGCAAAACGAACACTCAAGGGTTGATGGTGGAACCTCGGGAAGCAAGAACCAAACAGAAACGTCACATTCAAGCACGGGAAAAGGAAGGAGTCAAGCGAGAGTCTATGCGATTACGGAGGCGGATGCTCGACCGAAACCGGATTCCGTTACAGGTAATATCTCATAAGGATGTGGTATTCTAGCCTTACTTAATATGTATATGTTCTGGGGGTTGAGGCCCAATCACCATGGGGTCAAAAATCGGGCTTAAATGGCTATTAAAGAAGGAACCCGATCGGGTATACATGTTACTCGCTCGAGTGTCTTTAAAAATGAGTTTTTTGAGACACTGCCTCAAAAACCCGATCGGGTATGGGTGACACCCGATCGGGTATGTCAAAAATGTGATTTTTTACACACACTATCTAAGAAACCCGATCGGGTAGGAGTGATACCCGACCGGGTAGCTCTCAGTGCCACAACTTAAGGCAGGCTGCCAAAATGACCCGATCGGGTATCGCCGTAAAACCCGACCGATTACACTTCGATTTGTTTGTCTAATGAAAACGATTTCTTCATGAAAGTTGTAGATCTTTTCATTGCCTAAATGATGGAATTTGAAGCGAATGATTTAATTAAGTATGTGAAGAGATGATCAAAACGGTGAGACGGTGTCAGTTTATGTCTCAACTGCGAACGTCTACCATCATTGAGTAATATGTCCACTCTAAGGACATAATTTCGAATCATGTTCTTCATAGGAGTTGTTGATATGTTATGGCTAGATATAAAGGAACTCTCATGAGTACTTTTTGGACCATCACTCTCATGAGTATGGCTAGATATACCGCCATATCGAATGGCACCCGCAGAACTTAACGAGTTGAAAACCCAATTGCATGAGCTTTTGGATAACGGTTTCATTAGGCCGAGCTACTCCCCGTGGGGAGATCCAGTACTATTTGTGAAAACGAAAGATGGAACTTGATGAACCGAGTATTCCACAAGTACTTGGATCAGTTTGTGATCGTGTTCATAGATGACATCTTGATTTACTCAAAGAATGAAGAAGAGCATGAGAGGCACTTGCTTCTAGTTCTTGAAACACCATGAGAGAAGCAGCTCTATGCCAAATTCTCTAAGTGTGAGTTTTGGCTTAAGGAGATTGGCTTTCTTGGGCACGTGGTTTCTGAGTTAGGCATTGCCGTAGACAACAAGAAGATCGAAGCTGTCACAGAATGGGAAAGGCCTGAGAACGTGAATGAGATTCGTAGCTTCCTTAGACTGGCAGGGTACTATAGAAAGTTCGTGGAGAAGTTCTCAGTTTTGGCATCACCATTGACGAAGCTCACTCGAAAAGGGGCTAAGTTCGTATGGGATGACCAATGTGAGAAGGGATTCCTAGAACTAAAGAAGAGGTTAACCGAGGCATCAGTATTCGCCTTACCAAAACAAGGTATGGGGTACGATGTCTATAGTGATGGAAGCATTCAGGGGCTCAGATGTGTGTTGATGCAGATGGGGAAGGTAATTGCTTATGTTTCACGACAGTTGAAGAAACATGAAGTAAATTATCCTACTCATGACTTAGAATTGGGGGCAGTGATGTTTGCACTGAAGATATGGAGGCATTATCTCTATGGAGAGATGTGTCACACATACACTGACCACAAGAGCTTGAAGTACGTGTTTACTCAGAAAGAGTTAAACATGAGACAACGACGGTGGATGGAGTTAATAAAGGACTACCACCTAGTGATTGAGTACCATCCGGGTAAAGCAAATGTAATGGTCGATGCCCTTAGTCGGAAGAGCTCGTCAGGGGCATTGATAACCAACTTGATAACATTGAGAGCTCAGTTGGAACTATCTACCGATGGCGCCTTATTGGCAAGGTTTGACATGAGACCTACATTACTTGATGAGATCAAGAAAGGGCAAGAAACTGATGAAGAGCTTATAAAGGTCCGAGAACACATGCTAGTGGAACCGATTGAAGATTTTAGGGAGAGAGACGATGGTCTCCTACTATTTCATGACCGAGTGTGTGTACCATCGGATGATGAGATCCGAAAGTCCATTCTGGAGGAGGCTCACTCATCGGCGTATGCTCTGCACCCGGGAGGCACGAAGATGTACATGGATTTGAAAGAAAGCTACTGGTGGTCTGGGATGAAAAGATAAATAACAGAGTACTTCAGTCGGTGCCTTACTTGTTAGCAAGTCAAGGTAGAACATCAGCATCCAGCGGGCTTATTGCAGCCACTTTCCATCCCTGAATGGAAGTGGGAACATGTGACTATGAATTTCGTGGTAGGCTTACCATGGACGATCAGGAACTATGACGCAGTTTGGGTTGTTGTTGATAGGCTCATGAAGATTGTACACTTTGTACCTATCAACACCACCTACCCACTCAAGAGGTTAGCCAAATTGTATACGGACGAGATCGTGAGGTTACATGGTGTTCTAGTGACCATCATATCCAATAGAGACCCACGATTCACATCACATTTTTGGCAAAAGTTTCAAAAGTCTATGGGAACGAGGTTGAAGTTCAGTACTGCTTTCCATCCACAGACGGATGGGCAGTCTGAAAGGGTTATACAGATCTTAGAAGATATGCTGAGGGCTTGTGCGTTAGAGTTTCAAGGAAGTTGGGACAATCACTTAACACTCGTGGAGTTTGTCTATAACAACAGTAATCAGGCAAGTATCAACATGCCTCCATACGAAGCATTATATGGGAGGAGGTGTTGTACATCGTTATGCTGGGATGAGGTTGGCATGGCCAAACTCGAGGGTACCGAGTTGGTTGAGATCACCAAGTCAAAGGTGAAGTTGATTCGAGAGAGACTCAAAATGGCTCAGGATAGATAGAAGAGTTATGCAGATAAGCGTCGGAGAACCTTAGAGTTTAAGGTTGATGAGGAGGTATTCTTGAAAGTTTCTCCTTGGAAAGGGATCATTCGATTCCAAAGCCGAGGGAAGCTTAATCCACGCTACATAGGGCTATTCAGAATTCTAGAGAGAATTGAGGCCGTGGCATATCATCTACAGTTGACTCCTGAGCTAGAAAAGATACATAACGTATTCCATATATCTATGCTTAAGAAGTACATACATGATCCTTCTCACGTATTGGAAAAGCTGCCCGTGGAGGTACGCGAGGATTTGAACTATACCGTACAACCGGTCAAGACCACCGATAGAAATGTAAAGAAATTGAGGAGTAAAGAAGTTCCAATGGTTAAAGTCCTTTGGAAAAGTGATCGAGTTGAAGAAGAGACTTGGGAAACGGAAGCTTTGATGAGGGAGCAACACACTTTCCTATTTGAGTAGCATTGTGAATTTCGGGGACGAAATTCCTGTAAAGGGGGGGGGGGGGGGGGGGGGTGAACTTGTGACACCGCACCCGAACGTCCTTGAAATTCAAATTAAATTTCAAAGTTTATGTATCGAATTTCCCTATTATTGAACAATTGTAAAATGATTAATGTTTTACGTGATGCATGATTAATCATATTACTGTTTGGGCTCGTATAATAGTAATGGGCTTACAAATATGTAATTGTGCATTCTTATTAGATATAAGAGCCCAACACTGTGTAAATAAGGATACATAACATTTCGATGCAAAATAAGAACGGTCGGGCAACCCAAATATTATTTTGGGGCTAACCTGCTAAAAATAGTAAGTATTCAAGAATGGCGTCCTAGGCCCACTCGAGGATGGTACATATGGCTTGTAGCCCAAGAATACAAATTCTAATGTCATAAATAAGTGATAGGATGCTTTGAGAAGAATACAAATGCCTATGGTCCCATCTTTGACATTATTGAGCTAAAAAATGGGAGTAGGTTTTTCTTCTATAATGTTCATCATGTAAATTATTGGGATGATCCTACACATATTTGAGATCAAAAATATGACGTAGAAAGTTGACTTGGTCTATATGAATTAGAATGAGTACAAAAAGACATCTTATGACAAAGGATGAAACATAAGACCCATCTTTCCATTTTGGAAGTATATGGTGGTTATGTTGGACCCCAAATGGATTGGAATCATTTGGGAACCATCCCACATGAGTTATGTACCTGTAAGACAAGGAAAATTATCTGATTTGAAAGAGTAGGGGCGGACATAATAATGTATGGGCTCAAACATTGCAAAAATAACAAAAAGGGAGGTCCACCCCAAGTTTGATTGCAATCAAACACCTTACCTCTTCCTTTGTGAACCACATGCTTAGCTAGCACAATTGGAGACTATTAGACTCTCTCTCAAACACCCCAAATTCGAGCACCAAAGATAAAGGAGGAAAGAAGATCCACAGAACTCAAGAAAAGAAGAGAAAAAGGAAGCTGGCCGCAGGGGTACTTTTCTAGTTCGAGGAGCTCACTGTTTGATCCATATCTAGAGCTACACTCATCCAAAAAGGTCGTGTGAGGTGTCTACAGAAATATCTCAAGATAAGGAATCCACATACGCGCGGTTTTCAATAAATGGATCAGTTTAAGGCCTCCAAAGCATCGAAGGAAAACGATACCTCGCAGATTACGTTTTTGTATTCAAAGTAAGTTTGAATCCAAAACTCCCCTTTCTATTGTCTAAATCATATAAATGATTGAGGAACTATTATACACTATTTCAAGTGTATAAAATGTTATTATAAGGTTACTTTATTTGTTTTAAAGGTTAGATACTAACCTAGAGCAATCCTTGAAAGGTTAGGAAACGATTTAGCCAGAAAACACTTATTCTAGGGGCTGTTTTTGTATCATTGGTTAGGAGTTGAGCTAGCACCTTGAGGAAGCTGTCTAACACTAATTTCAAAGCAAGGAATCAGTTCTCAAACTTCCTTGGCCGAAGCTTTGAGCATTGGATTGAGAAGGAAAGGTTTAAAGCTCATTTGAGGTGAGGATCGACATCTAGTTGCTTACAACTTGTAGGTTAAGCATGAGATTACCTAAATGTCTAAATCATGTTTTCATTAATTATGATGATTGATTATTGATGAAATATTGATATATTTGATAAGGAAGGAAAATCGGAAATGATTTGAAATCATATTGATAAAAATGGAGTTAAATGAACTATTAATGAGCTATTATGTAAAATAGGCATTTTTGTTCATGTGTGAAATGTGTAGATACATAAATGAATACTTCCTCCGTTCTTAAATAAATGAAGCGGTCAACATTTCACACTTGCCGAGACACAACTTTGACCATTAATATAAATGATTTTGTATTGGTAAAAAAATTAAAAAAATTAGATTATGAAAATTTACAATGAGACAAGTTTAACAATTTTTTTTTCATAAAATAATATTATTACATTAATAAATAAAACGTAGTCAAATTAGAACATGTGAATAGTGTAAAAGTCAGAGTGTTGCACTTATTTAAGAACGGAGGTAGTATTTATGTATGACATTGGATGCTTAAGTTGCTTCTACATATCTATAAATATGTAGGGATTTACAAATGGAATATTTGATTGATAGGAATAATTTTAATAGCATTGAAATACTAGTTAATGATTGTTTGTAATTGTTAAGGAATTAAATCTAAGGATTTGATTGTAAGTGATGTACATGAATGTGATTCAAGTGACTAAATTGATTTAGTATGAAGCTAAGATCATGTTATGGGCAGTCCTTAAGGATGTCCCAAAATAGATTATTGATATCTCAATTCTAGGTATAGGTTTGCTTAGGGGTTGAGTCTATGCCACGGCATAGTGATGTACTTGAGTTGGAATCTAGAAGTGCATGAGTAGACAAGGGGTTGTGATTGATGACATGCATGGTGATGTACTTGAGTTGGACTCTAGGAATGCATGGGAGATTGAAGGTTGTAGCCTATGATGTGCATGGTGATGTACTTGAGTTGGACTCTAGAAATGCACGGTGGAGTAATTGACTTGTGACATATGGTTTGCATGGTGATGTACTTGAGTCGGACTCTAGAAATGCAAACATATGTGCTAGGGTTAGACCCTAGAAATTGTCGTGACTGGTAGTCACAGGGTATTGGGTTGATGATTTGTAAACAAACTCGGGCCTACGGGTCGACTACTTGACTTTATATACTTTATATAAAGTAAGTACATTTTGAAAAGGGGTAACTTGGGGGTTACGGCCTAGATTATATTATCACCATATTTGAGGGTCTTGTGTTTGAAATACTTGTTTTATATCTATTAGATGCCATCCACACCAGTACTTTATAGCCCTATAGAGTATTGACCCCCTTTCGAGGGGCGTCCCACCACCATTTCAGATTGAGGCTAGAGCTTGCTTCCTGTGCTCATTGCTCGAGTGATCATCTAGGAGGGAAGACTTGGTTCGTTCTTCCTCCATTCTGTTTTTGAACATTAATAAACATGCTCATGGATATTTTACTATATAGCCTGCGTGCTCATGTTTGCCACGTGTGGCATTTGTTTTCAAAATATGTTTTCTGCTCCGTATTGAATTGCTTATTATGTTTGTTTATGGATGACTTATGTGTGAATGATATTCGAGACGCCTTGTATAGAATGGATGTGTTTGACTACGGTTGACTATTCGTATTGTACGACGGGTTGTTGACGTGTCCGGGTAGGTCCGAGGCGTGACAGTATATGTATTCAATGACTTGGGGTGTATGGAAATATACCCCATCAGCGAGATTTACTTGCTAATTCATCAAATGTATCTGGTTTAACACCTTCGAGTATATGTTCCAATTCACAATGCATTCCCTCAATACAGATATCGATATCAGAGCTTATAGAGTTTTGATCTGTGCAGCTAAGCGTGAGATATTCCAACGTTCTATTTGAGCTATCACGAGCTCATCTTTCCATTGACGAGTAGTCATCAATTCGAGCAAACTCACCACCATTCTTGTTTTGTAGAAACGATTTAAGAAATCACGTTCCATGTCTTGCTAGTTGTCAATGGAATTGGGATCCAAGTCACAAACTGCTTTACTAGATGATCCTCACATGTGCCCACGTTGTTGCAAATCTTCACAAAATGGGCAACATTCCGTCTCAGGTTCTCCCTCCCATCAAATTGGATGAATTATGGCGGCCGCTACCCTACAAGAATCTTTAAGTCTTCAATCCTTTGGGTGTATGGCTTAACGTAAGAATACATTGCTTGACTACCTTCAATCTTCTCCTTTATGCATAATTCCCATTATGAAATCCTTTAGTTGATCGATTGGAATCATGCCACCAACGGTGGAGATGTTTTTCTCTGAATTCTCGTGGTGACTGGTGAGAATCATTACATTCATGAACTTCAACCTCTTTTTCTTCAACACGACTTGTTTCGCCTTTTAAACTTTCTATTTTGTTGTTCAGTTCACTCAACTTTTGGTCTTTAGCTTGCATGAGTGTAGTCATCCCATCAATGACCTTTGCTAGATGATCAATTTGTTCCTCCATGGATGTGATGCTTGTTTTCATAGTGAGCATCACAATGTAAACATTAGACCACTATGAAGTGGTTCTTCGTGAAGGAGTTGATGGAGGAGCGGAGTCTGATCCAGATGATGAACTCTCACTGCTACTTGTCCCCTTCGGAGAAGTGACTTCACGTATGGGTGAAGAAAGCTTTTGATTCGTTTCTTATGCGATCCTAACTCCATCCATCGCATTGGGAGTAGTTTTCGAAGAAGATTGCGCTACTATGATTCTCGATCGGTTCCTGGTGATAGGGTCTTGCATATCTTGACTATAACTGGATGATGCTCTAGAATTCAAAGTGAACACGAGCTTGATTGATGCCATTTGTTCACTTTCTTGATCAAAATTGAAGAGATGAGAGGTAGAGTTGTCCCACCGGATGGGCCAAAAATTTGTGAGACAAATTTTAAGTGTTTACTTAAAAATTGTTCGCAAATAGAATATATGAGAAATATCGGGTTCAATCTCTAAATATGAATCCTCCGATTCTTCACTTGCAATTTGAAATGAATATAATTAAAGAATTTATCTCGAAATTTAATCTTTAAAAGTTTTCAAATATATGAACATTCTTTGGATCTTCAATCCTTTTTCTCGAGATATTTGAATCTTCGTTCTTCAGATCTTTGAATCCTCGAACCTTTGTTCTTTGGATCTTGAAATCTTAAAAATTAAACTTTGTTCTCTATATCTTCAAATCTTCAAAAGCTCGGTCCTTTGATTTTTTGAATGTTATTGAATGTAGAATTCAGCTTGAAGGACATCCGGTCTTCAAATAGCTTGATCTTCGACAAAAGGGCCGTTTTATGTCTTAATCTTCTGGTAAAGGGCTTCCTGGGATATATGGCTAGGTATTCAATTGAATCTAGATTCAGTATTAATACGAATATATTCAAATCTCCGAAGACTTGTTCTTCATATATTCAAATTTTCGTTCTTCAAATTTTTGAATCTTCAAGATTTCGTTCTTCAGATCTTCGGATGTTCATAAGATTGTGTACTTATTTTATCAAGAATGGACGAAATCAGAAATGATTATTAATTTATTCTTACTAAAATTTGTGGATTAATCTTTTCATCTTCTTCGTAATTCAGTCTCTCGGGAAATTCTTTAGAGCTTCTTTGGAGCGCTTCTTCATCTCAAAGTTCTTTCCTCTTTCTTCTAAAAAAATGGTGTCATTTATAGATTCAAGCTTTAACTTTAAAAAAAATTCGTGTGAACAATACCATTACATTTGTCTCGATTTTTTTCATGATGTAAATCACCTGTATTGATATGTAACTCACGCTATTATGAAATATAAATTCAGTATATTCAAATGTAACTCACGCGCTGGAATATGTAACTTGTTTTAATCTCTCAACTTGTTATGGTTTTTATAAAAGTTATTTTTTATAAAAAACATTTTATAGTTTTATTTCTATAAAAATGATTTTTATAAAAATAATTTTTCTTTTAATAGCAGGAGTTTATTTTTTGTGTAAGCAGAGGAAAGTTGACATGTAACTCACGTTAAAAAATATGTAATTTCAGACAAATGAAAATGTAAATCCTTTTAATAAAAATGTAACTTTTCTTAGATACTCATGGATGCCTATCCCCTGCAGAAACTTGAACAAATCACTGAGTTCCATGGATGCCTATCCCCTATAGAAACCAAATCCCATCTTTAAGAGCTCTAAGGTCAGATCCTCATCTCGTTGAGATTGAAGGAGACCGTGTTGCCAGAACCTCGTTGGATTTGAAACCCCATCTAGAGGTACAAGAAAATCTTGAAGCTTGGTGAACTGAGATGAAAAAACTATCAACCAAAACAAACTACGAACAAGAAAAAGAATCCAACCCAAAAAAAGAACAGGAAGTTGTCAGATGCCTAGCAGCCACCGATGATGAGCCTAAGATATTTTGGAGAGAAGTTCAAGAATTGGGTGTGACCTTTCAAAGCGGAAGAGGATAAACTGATTTTTATTAATCAAAATGGCACCGTTTGGGATCGGCACACCATGCGTAAGGTGGGCCGATCTCACAGTATAATTGCATTCACACGACCACACCTACCCCTAGTTCTTCCTTCTAAAACTAAGAGTCTTACTTGTGGTGAATAATGGTGAAAAGATGAAAAATTAGATGAAAACTTAAAAATCAAGAAACATTGGGAAAAAAAATAAAAATGTGTATTTATATTGTTTATAACTCAAAAAGTAAAATAAGAAAATTATCAAGTTTTTAATTGAAATGATTTTAGTCTCAGACCAGATGAAATTAGATTTAAACAAACTAAATTAGACTAGATAAGATCAGACTTCAAAAGTCGTAATAGACACATAGAACTGACATCTTCTAGGCTTCCATACCAGACCGACTCAATTCAAATCAAATCTTATTAAACTTAAATTAAATGGACCATATTAGAAAATTTCAGTCCATCTAAAATCGTCTTTGATGTTTAACAGGAGAATGAACCCATATATCCCCATATATTAGGAACAATATATACATCAACATTCTATACTAACATTTAAATTAAAAAATTATACCTATCCGTTCCGTTTTACTTGTCTTACTTTCCTTTTTGGATTGTCCCAAAATAAGAGTCATATTTTTCTTTTTTAGGAAAAATATGTGCTCCACAATATTTCACTTTATTATACTTAAATCTCAACCATAACTTTTATTTTTTCAATTAATTAATTAATAATTGTGGCAAACCGAAATAAGAAACATAAAACGGGACATAAGTAATAATTAGTATGCCATTGAACTATGTATCAGCCCTGGTGGAGTATATGGCCCAGCCCCCCCGGCCCACATAATTCCACTACTGCAATCAGTCCCAACAGGCCCAAATGGGCCAAACCCAGCTAAATGAAGCTCTAAGCAGCCCACGACACGCAAAGGGGTGCCTTCGGCCCGATGACCGAAGGCTCCTGTTGGCAGAATCGAACCCAGAAACATCACAGGAGAACAAGGCTGAAAACCAAGCCTTCAGCACCCACAGCCCTCGGCACATAGAGGCCCCCGACCCATGGGGCCTTCGGCATAGTAGGTACATGCCGAAGGTATCTTCCTCGACAGAATCTCCTCTCCACATGCGCTGGGTCACCGTACCAAGTACAAACGTCGCATCCAACCACCGCATTTAATGTGGCCACATGCAAGTGTCAGTGCCACCCCGATTGAGGTGACCCTCAACCGTTAGATTGTTGACACGTGTACCCTCATCGCATTTATTGCTGCTATAAATAGCAGCCCATTTCCTCATTGTAAGACACGCTGAATTCATATCGAATATACTCTCTCTCTCTCTTACTTATTTACTCTGACTTCTCTCTAAGTTATTCACGCAATAACCCCTCGGATAAGCTACCCCCGGGTACTCTATCCATCATTTGGTGCTCTGGTTGAGAGTTCGAACAATCAATTAAGAAACCCTCCCTTTCAGCTCAAAACACCTACCAAAATGAGGGGAACCACTCGTGCCTAGTCGAAGACCCTGGAGGACAACAACCTGGCCCTCGGCGAGGTCGACGCCCCCGGAGCCTCCAACAAGGCTCCCGAGGGCGGAGTCATCGCTGGGTTGGAACAGGCTGCTGTTTACCTGCGCCTTCAGCTCCAGCAAAATGCTCCTCATGCCCGCCTTGGCATCGAAACCCGAAGGAGGGACCGGAGCGAAAATCAAGTGAGCCCTCCGGTCCTCACTATTGATGTACAGTCGGCATTTTCTACCTTCATCCAAACACTCACCCAGAATCCAGGTGCCTTCGGCACGTTGGTACCACTTCAGCCGCAGGTTGGGGAGAACGTCATTCCTCCACCACCTCCACCCCCCTTCGTGAACCCTATCCTTCGGCTAGGGAACAACGAAGGGGTCATGGCCCAAGACACCTGTAACACCCCCATTTTCCCCAACCAAAAATACATTTAAATAATGATTTATTCAAAGGAATTATCAACTTTATTTGAAAACATCAGAGATACAACGGAAGTCTTAATAGGGAAATGGGTGTTACCGCCACACTCGGTTCTCACATAACCGAATGCACAGGCTAAACCACCATCCAAAAATAATCCAAGTATTTAAGTACTGAAAATTTCAAAAATAATTTAAATGTCTGCATGTTCTCAAACTGAAATAAACAATAACTAGGTGATTATAAATACTAAACTACGTGATCTAACGCAGCTCTCATCATCATGCATAACCTTCATCACCTGCACAATTAAAGTGCAGAAAACAAACAAAGCAAAGGAAACAAAAATTAGCTTTTTAGCTAAGTAAGGCCGACCCAACCCCGTAAAATAATCACGTTTGGTGAAAATAGTTTTTCATATAATACTATATAAAAATGACACACTCCACCAAAATACTTTTCTCTTTGATTTTTCTTAAAATCACTTCTTTACTAAAATCCTCAACTTCTCTTGGAAAATCTCTTAGTAATTCTTCTCTTTAAACTTCTTAAGAAAATCACTTTTCTCTAACTTCCTAGTAATTTAGAAGGACGGTGCTCAACCTTTCGACTGAGCCCGGTGGACCGTGGTTACGGACGGCCACCCCGAACAAGTGTCGGTACCACAACTGCTCTTGCGGAAACGAAACGACTACCTTAAGTGTGCACACCCCCTAAAAGGGATTCCAAGCCCTCCGAGTAGTAAGTCATCCCGAGTGGCCGGAACCCAACCACCCCAACTCTAAAATTCTTGAATGATTAGGGACTACTACTATAACTTCTTCTTAAAAGGGATCATAGATCCAAACTTAAACTGTACTTCTTAATAGTAGTAGCTCTAATCACCCTCCACATTTATCCGGATGTGGAAAAACCGACACCTCGGATTACTCCCGAGATGCTCACTTCTTATAAAAATGTAAATTTTATCTTCAATTAAATAATACTTCAAAAATACTTCTCAATCTCTCTAAATAATCTCAAAGGTATTTAAAAATATTTAATACCCCAAAAAGTACTCTTAATTTATATTTCTCAACTACCATATATATAATATCTCTTCAAAATCACATACACAAAATTCACAATTCACACTTAATCACATAATGCATAATATGCATATAATACGAGGAAACAATTTTTGGATTGGCAGAGAAACTTACAATTTAGGGTTTATCCAAAACTAGTTCCAAAATAGTATTTAATACCATATTCAAAATAATCCAATAAGGATATTTATAACTCCAGAATATATATGTAAATTTTCATACCAAATTATACATTTAAAAATATATAATTCATCCCAAAAGATTTGATCTCACAACACTTTCCAAAAAGAGGGTTTAACCCAAACAACCACTTCCCAAAAGTAGCATTTACTACTACCACCAAAATAATCAAATTGGAGTCTTCTAAACCCATAATATATTTTCAATATAACCAGTTATAATAGTCTCAAATCATTCTTCAACTCATACCAAAACAATCACCAAAAGTTTCCAATCCCAAAAGAACAATCATCAAAAATCACAATTTTAGCCATGATAAACTGATTTGATAAATTCACCAAAACTCACACGTTCATAAATTCCCAGAAAAGCATACATCATCATACTCATACTATTATAGCCGAATTATCCATAAAATATCAGAAAGAAACTCAAATCATAGCACAAACCCTAGTTTATACAATATAGGGGCAAAATAGTAATTTTGGTTGCAATAGTCCTTACCTCGAGGCTAGCAACGAATCCTAAACGTCAAATCTAGTTTGATGGATCATTCTCACGTACCTAGGAAGTGATAGGTTCGAAGGATCTCAATTTAATAGAAAGAAATTTAGGAAACGGATGAACGACGCGAATTAGGCAACAAACGCACTTACCGGAATATTGGATTGTTTGATCTCATCATTGGCATAAAATTTCGTGCTGGATACGTTAATATTGAAGAGCTGGAAGGGATAGAGCTTAAAAAGGCGGTCCTAGGGTTTTTGGAATGAGGAAAATCGGATTAGGGATGTATTTATAGTGAATTTCCGAAGTTTGAGTTGCATTAGGATACAACAGGAACGCACGCGTGCGTACCTTCCACGCACGCCGTGCGTGACCCCCAGACGCCCCAAACCTTAGTTTTTGCCCCGTTTCTTCCCCATTTGGACCTCCCCTTTGTCCCAAACACTAAACCAAACATAATAAACGACCTAAAGACCGTGTAAACAATATGAAACACAATTTTAATTATTTCTCAAATTCTCTCAAATTTTCGGGGTATTACATTCTCCCCCCCTTAAAGGACGCTTCGTCCCCGAAGCTCAAGTCAAAAAACAGTCGAGATGAAACAGTGAAGGAAATACCTTATCAAAAGGGCTCTAGATATAGAATACTAAGAGTTTACTTACCTCAACCACGTTCCTATGGGTTGCCATAGTTCTTACAAAAGAAAGACGCAAAGTTCAGAATACTATGGCTCTCCTGCAGACGGTCCTCTGTACCGGCAACTTCTCCAGGAGCCTTATTGTCGAGCCTCCACGCGACTATATAAAAGCCCTCCAGCGGGGAGACCGATACGCGAAGGCCGAGGAGGTGGAGAGGTCCCATCGAAACCCTGAACAACAATGCCCCAGGCAGGATGACAGGAACAACTGGGGGCCGGGGGCTCCATTCCATCAATCCAAAGGCCCGGCCCCCTCGGGTGATCGCCCCCGGCATGGCCAAGCCAAACCCTGGGGAGTTTACGAAAACAACCAGAAGGCCTGGGCGCAGCCTGTTCTCTTGGAGCACCCTCGAACACCTCTGACACACCCCGTCAGCATCATCCTCGATTTCGCCGAGGAGAGGGGTCTTGTGGAGCGAGATTCTCGCGCCCCCCGGAGGTATATGCCGTCAACCCCAATGAACCTTACTGCCATTTTCATCGCCACCAAGGGCATAGAACCGACGACTGCCATCAGCTGAAGACAGCCATCGAGAGGTTGGTACAGGCGAGACACCTGTCCCAATTTGTCAGGGCCCCCTAGCATCACGGCCCCCCCGTGAGGGCCACAGGCGAAGGCAAACGCCTAGATCAATCCGAACACTATCCCCCTCGGTGACCCGAACGACAAGAAGAGGGAGATCGGGAACCTTGATGAGGAAGAAGGGTATAACAAGTGCCAAGAGAAGAAGCGCCACATCCACATGATCACTGGCGGCAACACGGGGGGAGACTCCACTAGTCAAAGGAAGAGATTGGCACAGGCCCTTTACGTAGGGGAGGTCACTCATATGCCCCCCGTAAAGCGGTTAAGAGAGGAGCCCATCATGTTTACCAACGCCGATCTCCCCCCGGCTTCCTCCCCTCACAGGGATGCGCTAGTGATCCAGAGCGAGATCAATAATACCATTGTCCACAGAACTTACGTTGACACGGGCAGCTCTGTCAACGTAATGTACCTTAGCACATTCAAGGAGCTGCTCCTGGAGAGGGAATCCCTTCGGCCTATCCGAACCCCTCTGTCAGGCTTCACCGGAGATACAATAGATTCCGATGGGGTGATAACCCTCCCGGTACTCTTCGGTGACGGGCTCCATAGGGCCAAGCTCAAAGTGGAGTTCGTCGTCGTCAACATCGACTGTGCCCACAACATCGTCCTCGAAGATTTGGAGGCTGTCATCTCCATGAGGCACCTATGCCTCAAATTCCCAGTTGAAGGGGGCATTGGGTACTCTAGGGGGAACCAAAAGCTCGCGCGCACCTGCTACCTCCAGATAACGAAGAAGGTTAGTAAAACCGAGTTCCGTGTGGACACCATCACCGGGGGCGGAACCAGCCGAGGATGTAGAAGACTTTGCGCTCGATCCGGCAAGGCCAGAGAGAGTCGTGAAGATTGGAGCCAAGCTCCCCGAAGATTTGAAGACCGGCATCACGGATGCCCTCCGCGCCTACTCCATTGTTTTTGCATGGGGGCCGGAGGACATGCCGGCAATCAGCCGAAGGGTGATCACTCACTGCCTGGCGGTGGACCCTTCATCCAAACCTGTGCAGCAAAGAAGGAGACCCCTCTCAGCCGAGAGGAGGGATTTTGTAAAGAAGGAGATTACCATGTTACTCTCCATCAGACACATCAAGCAGGTAAAGTACCCCTCATGGTTGGCTAACGTAGTCCTCGCGCAAAAGCCACCCTCCTTCCGCATGTGCGTAGATTACACTGATTTGAATAAGGCGTGCCCCATGGACCCTTTCCCGCTGCCAAACATTGTTCAACTAGTAGATGAAACAACGGGCTGTGAGATTATGTCATTCCTCGATGCCTTCTGTGGATATCACCACATCTTCACGCACGAGGAAGACGCTGAAAAAACATCCTTCATGACTCCTGAAGGCATCTTCTGCTATCTGGTGATAGGGGAGAGCAAACCCGACCCTACTCGATTGACCCGATCGGATATATCCGATTTTTTTGTTGGGGTTGGAAAACCCGACCAGAAATACCCAAACCCGATCCGATTCTTGCAACCCGAGACTTAAGCGGGTAGCGGGTAGGGTTACCAATTATGCTACCCGACCCGCCCGAAAAACCGAACTAGCGTAGTATATATACTACTTTGAATTATTATGCATGTTCAAATATCTCAATTATTGTATGCCAATTACCATATTATGTATGTTCAAATATTCCAATTACCGTATTTGTACAACCATAACTTTGAATGTTGTATTGTTATGACTTTGAATGATATTTTGACCAATTATCATTTTTTATCACAATATCAAATATGTCAATCACCGTATATTATTATTTTACATGTTCAAATATGTCGATTACCGTATTTATACAACTATTACTTTGAATTTTATACTAGTATAAATTTGAATGATATTTTTACCAATTACCATTTTATTTATCACAATTTCAACAATAATAAATTAAAAATCCGAATGAACCCGAAAACTGTATCAACCCGACCGCAACCCGAATGTCTTCAACCCAAAAAACCCGATAAATTATTTGATAGAGTAGGGTTTGAAATTACCAATCTGATACCCGAACGGGTTTACCATTTTTGAACCCGACCCACCCGAACCCGACCCGTGCTCTGCCCTATCTGGTGATGGCCTTCGGCTTAAAAAATTCGGGTGCCACCTACACCCGGATGGTGGCTAGGGTCTTTCAAGCTGTTCTGGGGCGCACTATAGAGGCCTATGTGGACGATATGATCGTCAAGAGCAAACAATTGACAAGCCATGCTGACGACCTCCGGGAGATCTTTGCCATCATGCAAAAATTCAACCTTCGGCTAAACCCGAAGAAATGCACCTTCGGCGTGCAAGGAGGCAAGTTTTTGGGCTACATGGTAAGCCGAAGGGGTATTGAGGCCAACCCCGAGAAAATCCAGGCCATCATCAACATGGAGCCCCCACGCAACGTGAAGGAAGTCTAAAGGCTAACAGGCCGCCTGGCAGCCCTAAACCGCTTCCTATCCAAATCAGCGGAGAAATCCCTTCCCTTCTTCCAGATCATGAGGAAAACCGCCGGTTTCCAGTGGACATCAGAATGTCAGGAAGCCTTTGAGGAATTAAAAAGGTACCTGTCCTCACCCCCCGTGCTCTCCAAACCCAAGGAGGGGGGAACTTTGTATCTTTACCTCAGCGTTAGCCCTGCTACCATCAGCTCAGTGCTCATCCGGGAGGAAGACGACATCCAACATGCCATCTTCTATGTTAGCAAGACTCTCAGGGAGGCAGAACTCAGATATTCTCCCGTGAAAAAGACGGTGCTAGACATCGTTTGGACCATCAAGAATCTGGGCCATTACTTCCAAGCATAGTTAGTTCAATACGGTACGGCAATTAAACGTGGTTTAATACGTACATGTTTTATTCGGTAACTTGAACAAAAATACGGTCAAAAATTCGGCAAAAAAATACGTTGACTTTTATAAAACGTATAAATACGTATACGTGTATAATACGACATCTCTTAGAAAAATTCGGATTAAAAATACGGGTCTTATTTTGAATGATTGAATTATTGTACTAGTTTTTAGAGCATAAAAAACATATAGTACATAAAAGATAATCAACATACAAACATTCAAATATAATATCTCATTACTCCATCAAAAAATGCATTCATAATAGCATAAGTTCATAACAAAAAAGAAACAATGATTAAGTTCAAAATAACATTTAAATTATATACTTCATAAAATAACATCGGATTATAATAAAAAAAAATAAGAGTGTACATATATTGAAGTAGCAAATCACATAACTACATAAAAGAATAATTCATAATTGCATAAGTCGATGACAAAAGTAAAAAATAGTACAGAGTAATTAAGTCCAAAACATAATTTTGCAAAGTAATGTCAGAAAATAAGGCATAATAACGATAGAATGAGGCCAAGTTAACATCATCATCATCTTTATATGATCATCAAATAACACTCAAGTTAAACTCATCATTTTCACCTATATGACGGATGTCATGAGAAAGTTGTATGACCGGTGTTGAATATGTTGTTTTGTTGATGACTAACCATGTAGGTGGAATGGCGGACAGAACTGCTCTCAGTTCCATTAGGAACGAGAATTGGAACTATACTTAGTTCTGATCTATATGACTGATTGTTGTGCATAATGAATAAATTAATATGCACCTACATGATAATACCTCATCTACATGCCTAGATTGATCATGCATATTCCTAGTATACGTGGCACAATTTATATATCTTTCCGTATACGACTAAGCACTCACCTCTATGAGTTGGCCTATATAGCTTATGGAAAGAATCATTATTTATGCTACGTAAATATCCTGCACAAATTGACCGTAGCATATTTAGATCCACTGAGTAAATATTTCCTCATCACTTAATGTTAAAAAGTCATAAATTTTGGAAAGTATCTTGGGTTGCATGATCTGTAGCATCTTATTTGAATATCTTACTTATATGATCGTTACATATTCAAACTTGTTAAAGAGGACTAATCATTGATTATATAAATATGTTGTTGCTACATAATGTTCGTTGGCTGCTTATATTAGGAGAATAAAATATTCTCCTTATATGTGATACGTAATATTCTCCATATCTGTTTTGTTATTGAGTGAATTACTCATAATATACTTCCATATATATGGTTGACCGAGGATCACCATAATTGAGAGCCGGAAGATCTTTTGAATAAAAGGAAAGGAGAGGCTACGGATGCTATATATATTGGACTGAAGACCAGACGAAAGAGGCGTGCTTGACCGAGCTTCTATTGAGAAATATACACGAGAATATTCACTAAGTCCAAGGCACCTGAACCTGCTCACGGAGTTCCAGACAGAGTTTCTTTTTCCCTTCTTCATATTGTAATTGGGTTTTTGAGGATTGGCTAAGTGTAGCATCCTCGGGTTGGTTAGTGTGTTGTGAGAGCTTTGTTGTAAAGCTGAGAGGCTCTCTACCCACAAGGTAGAGATGCATAACTCTTCCTAGAGAGGATAGAGTTGGGGTGGCTCAAGGGTAGACTAGGAGAGTTTCCCTTGTAATCATTCAAAGGCTTTTTAGTGGAGTTGTTCAAATTCCTCCGAGGGAGGTCGAGGTTTTTTAATCCCTTTGAGCCAAGGGATTTTTCCTTGTTAAATCCTTGTGCACTTTACTATTTCGTAATTCCCTGGACCCCACACTAGAACTGTGCGAAAAACTGTCACGGTTCCACACACACACAATTCACCCCCCCCCCTCTTGTGTTGCTAACCGTTTCATCAATTGGTATCAGAGCCGGTCTTCACCACAGAAAGGTTAAAACCTTGGGAAGAGATCCGGCAGCATGAATACGGTTGAACGATTGGAGGAAGGATACTCGACTCAACGACCACCGTTGTTCAACGGCAAATTTTATCAATTTTGGAAGAGTCGAATGGAGAACTTCATCAAGGCTGAGAACTACCAGGTATGGAACGTAATTGAAGTAGGCGATAACATCATTACAAAAGAAGATGCCGAAGGTATGGTTATCCCTAAACCCAAATCTGAATATACCTCTGATGATTATTGTAAACTCGAGCATAATGCTCAAGCATTGAAATATTTGATTTGTGGACTTGGTCCGGCTGAGCACAACCGTGTTCTTGGATGCAAATCCGCAAAACAAATGTGGGATCTACTTGAGATTACGCATGAGGGTACCTCGCGTGTAAAAAGATCCAAAATTGACATATTTATGCGTAATTACGAATTATTCGTGATGAAGCCTAAAGAATCAATTAGGGATATGATTACACGTTTTACTAATATTATCAATGAGCTCTCAGCACTTGGAAAAGATATTACTGTAGAAGATCAGGTGAGAAAAGTTATGAGAAGCCTACCATCCACATGGAAGCCTAAAACTACAGCAATAGAAGAAGCTAAAGATCTCTCTACCATGACGCTAGAAGACTTGACCGGCTCACTCATGACATATGAGCTAGGCCTACAAGAAGAACAAGATGCAGAAAATTTGAGAAAAGAGCGAGGAATAGCTCTCAAGGCTCGAGAAGAAGAAGAAGAATCCGGAAGTGAATCGGAAGATGAGATGAGCATGTTCGCCAAGCAATTCGGAAAGATGTACCGTAAATTCAAAGGCAACCGAAATAAACAAGGTAAAAAGGGTTTCCAATCTTTTAATAACCAAGGTTGTTTCGTTTGTGGTTCCTTTGAGCACAGGGCAAAAGATTGTCCTCAAAAGAAAAATGATAGAACCTACGACAAGAACAAGACCAGTTCCCATCGGAGGTCCGGTGAAGATAAAGGATTCAACAGAGACCTCAAAAAGGCAATGATGGCAGCCTGGGGAGACTCATCCGATGATGAAGAAGAAGAAGAAGAAAAGGGCCTAAATCATGCTGGATTGTGCCTCATGGCTAATTCCGATGTAGAATCCGACCAAGAGAATTTCGAGGTAAATTTGGAGAGCTTTCTTTCTAAATTTGATTCCCTCTCTAAAGGCAAGGTCCGAAAGATTTTCAAAAGATTAACAATCGAACTAAATCAAAGTCTTTCTGAAAATGATAATCTTAAATCACAAATCACCGAACTTGAGTCTAAACTCGAGGAAGCCACTAGAGCCAAGATAAGGCTGGAAACAAAAGTGGGAGAGTTAATAGATGAAAGGCTCAAGTATAGTGAAGTGGTTTTGGAACAAGATAACCTCATTTGCTCACTTAAGCTCGATAATATGAATAAACAAGTTAATGACGAAGAAAAACTTCTAAGAAAAATTCTGGACATTGCCTTGCTCATAAATCATCTCAATCGCCTTGAGGACGAGAGACAGGATTTTAAAAACAAACCGGAATACCAACCATATAGTACCAAGGTAAGAACCAGGTCTAGACAGCATTCTAGAACTGGACCCTCTCGGTACAAAAGAAAGGATAACGAGACTGCTGGTCTCGGATACATTCCAAGAAATTCTCAAACAAATCAAAAATCGAGTTTTCAGAACCAACCCTTTTATGGTAATAGAACTAGAGAACAAACCAGTTCTAGACCATACCATAGACAACCTAGAACTGGACCAACCTGGTTCGACAAGCTGGTTCAAAGGCACAAAACAGGTTATGGTCAAACACCTAACCAAGGATTTTATAAAAGGGGCAAAGATCATTTCGGAAATCGGAAAACCAAATATGTTGATACATATGACAGCCGGATCTGCGGATATTGTGGCAAAGACGGACATCTTATGTATCAATGTCACTCTCGACAACAGGCCTTAGAGAGAAGCATGAATTTCAGTAAATATTCCTCAAACCAATATAAAATGGAACCCAAGCAGGTCTGGGTTCCACGCACTAAACCTTAATCCTGGAACAGCGCCGAGTGAGGGGGAACAATCACTGGTTCCTTGACAGTGGTTGTTCTAAACACATGACCGGAGATAAATCTTTGTTCCTCTCACTGCGGCCATTTAGTGGTGGAAAGGTGACATTTGGAGACAACAGCAAAGGAGAAATCATTGCTGTGGGAAAAATTGGAAAGTCACCCGACCATGCAATAGACAATGTTTTCCTAGTCAAAGGTCTAAAGTTTAATCTACTTAGCATTTCTCAGTTTTGCGATCGAGGTAACAGTGTAGTTTTTGATCATAATGTATACCGCATTGTCAATAACGAATCTCAGCAAGTCATACTAGAAGGCAAGAGACTTGAAAATACATACAAAGTTGATCTCGATTTATTGCCAAGTATAAGTTTGACCTGCCTAAGCGTTATTGACAATGATCCCCTACTCTGGCATAAAAGATTGGGCCACGCTAGCTTTTCGTTAATCAATAAACTCAAAAATAATGAATTGGTAGTCGGGCTACCTAAAATCAAATATTCCCTTGATCATATTTGCTCTGCCTGTGCCACTGGAAAACAATCTCGATCATCTTTTAAGACAAAGAATTTTGTGAGCACAAGCAAGCCCATTGAACTAATTCATATGGATTTGTGTGGCCCAATGTCAGTCCGAAGTCGGGGAAACAAAGAATATGTGTTAATTATTGTTGATGACTTTTCACGATTTACATGGACTATCTTTCTTGCAAGTAAGAAAGATACGTTTAATGAGTTTGTTGTTTTTGTAAGGAAAATTGAGCATCAAACAGGGTTGCACCTAATCAAAATTCGATCCGATCATGGAACCGAGTTTGACAACTCACTATTTGAGGAATTCTGCAAAGAACGAGGGATAGACCACAACTTCTCCGCTCCTAGAACTCCTCAACAAAATGGGGTAGTAGAACGGAAGAATAGGACACTGGAGGATATGACTAGAACAATGCTGATTTCTAGTGGTCTGGCAAGAAACTTCTGGGCAGAAGCACTTAACACAGCGTGCTACATAATTAACCGAGCTATGATCCGGCCACTCCTAGGAAAGACACCCTACGAACTACTCAAAGGAAGAAAACCAAACATCAGTCATCTAAGAACATTTGGATGCAAATGTTTCGTCCACAATAATGGGAAGGACAATATTGGCAAATTCGATGCAAGAAGTGACGAGGCAATCTTTCTCGGATATTCCACTCACAGCAAAGCTTACAAAGTTCTAAATAAACGAACTCAATGTGTGGAAGAAAGCATCCATATAATCTTTGATGAAGCCCTTTCATTAAAACCGAGGCAAGATGATGAAGGAGACATAGGAATTCTTCGCAAGGGAAATCATTCTTATAAAAACATTGAAACAAGCCATAACCAAACTGAGGAATCACTGGACAATGAACAAAACGAACCTAGAACTGAAGAAGGACCCGGACTGACCACGACTAATCCAAGTGAAGAACCAGCTGGTCCAGGTCCAGATACCTTATACGAGTTTGTGGATCAACCCAACGCTCCAAGAGGATGGAAACATCATCGATCACATCCCCTGGATAACCTCTTAACAGATCTAAATCAGGGAGTAACAACAAGATCCAAATTAAGAAACTTCTGTACTTTCTTTGCTTACTTATCACTTATAGAACCGGAGAACCATGAAGTGGCTCTCTCCGATATTGACTGGGTTCTAGCTATGCAGGAAGAACTAAATCAATTTGAAAGAAACAAGGTATGGCATCTAGAACCAAGACCCGAGAATAAAACCGTGATTGGTCTCAAATGGGTATTTAAAAATAAGCTTGATGAGCATGGACAGGTCACCAGAAATAAGGCAAAGCTAGTCGTCAAGGGCTATAATCAACAAGAAGGAATAGATTTCAATGAAACATTCGCACCGGTGGCAAGGCTAGAAGCAATCCGGATGCTCATAGCGTTTGCAGCTCATATGGGTTTCACCCTCCACCAAATGGATGTCAAGACAGCATTTTTGAATGGTTATCTTAAGGAAGAGGTATACGTTGAACAACCACCGGGGTTTGAAAATCCAGATTTACCTAATCACGTTTTCAAACTAGATAAAGCACTATATGGGCTCAAGCAAGCACCACGTGCTTGGTATGAACGTCTATCTAAATTTCTTTTGGAAAATGGTTTTGAAAGAGGAAAAATCGATAAAACACTTTTTCTAAAAATAAAAGATCAATCCCTCTTGGTTGTTCAAATTTATGTAGATGACATTATATTTGGTGCTACTAACGACTCACTTTGTGATGAATTTTCCTCTCTTATGAGCTCCGAGTTCGAGATGAGTATGATGGGTGAACTAAATTATTTCCTTGGTCTCCAAATCAAACAATCAAGTAAAGGAACTCAAATATCTCAACAAAAGTATCTCAAGGAGCTTCTCAAGAAGTATGGAGCAAGTGAAGGCAAAACAATGACAACACCAATGGGAACAAATGACAGACTGGATGCAGACGAAGCAGAAACCAGCATAGACCAAAAGAAATACCGAGGAATGATTGGATCTCTACTATACCTAACTGCCAGTAGACCCGACATAGTTTTCAGCATAGGTCTATGTGCCCGGTTCCAGGCAAATCCCAAGGAATCTCACCTCAAAGCAGTCAAGAGGATACTCAAATATCTCAAAGGAACTATGAATCTGTGTTTATGGTATCCACGAAATGAGGATTTTAATCTTATTGCATATTCAGATTCTGATTTTGCAGGTGATTTATTAAACAGAAAAAGCACATCTGGAACGGCTCACTTCCTAGGTCCCTGCCTGGTTTCATGGAGCTCTAAAAAACAGAACTCAGTTGCTCTTTCAACAGCCGAAGCCGAATACGTAGCAGCCGCATCGTGTTGTTCACAATCCTTGTGGATCATGCAACAAGTAAGCGACTACGGGATCATCCTAAATTGCACACCAATTCTATGTGACAATACTAGCGCAATTAGCATCTCAAAGGATCCAGTCATGCATTCACGAACAAAACACATCCACATCCGGCATCACTTTCTGAGAGATTGCGTGGAAAAGGGGCTAATCAAGGTAGAATATTGCAACACTGACAAGCAAATTGCCGACATCTTTACAAAACCCTTGGGAAGAGAAAGGTTTGAATTAATTCGACTTGAACTTGGTCTCATCAATGCTTAAAACTATTTCATAAAATTTCTTTTTAACAACTTAAGAAGGAAATCTTTATTTTTTTTTGTTTTTAAACTGTCAGTTTTCTTTGGGGGACGTAACTGCCACACAACCGGCCACTTCCTATTTGGAAGGAAATCATTAAAAAAAATTTTGGGAAGTGGGAAAGTATCTCGTATACCAACACGCCGCCCACTTCCATATTACAAACCTTCCATAACCGCCTCCCTCTTTTCCTTCTTAAAACCACCATGGTCAAAACCAGAGGCTACGCCCCTCCCACTGCTCCTCGTCGTTCTAACCGGAAAAAGGGCGTAAAACCACCCCCACCTTCATCACCTACCCCGATTGAACTCGACGCCTCACCTCCTTCGACCATGCACTCCGAATCTGGTGACTCCCTACCACGATTCCCGGCGTCCTCTCAGGGGGAACCAGATAAAAACTCTCCATCACCAATTAAACCTCTCAAACGAAAACCAACCACTCGCGACGGAAAGGTACTGCCCCAAAAATACACCCGGAAAAGAGCAATCGCTGAGGGAATCATCTCCGACAAGGACTCCACCCAAAAATATCCAAGAATGGGGAGGGTAGCCGAGGAAGACGCCGCACGACTCAAGGAGGAATATCTCTCCCGGGGAATAGTTAAGGTACTTTCCATCTCCTATGGTGATATTACTCAAAAAACCTCTGATTTTACTGAGCTTATTTCGTTCCAAAAATGGGAGACCTTGTTTGATTCCAAGAATTGCCCCTCTGTGTTTCCTGAACTCATCTCTGAGTTTTTGGCTAATCTTATTATCAAAGACAGTTTCTTATCTTCTAAGGTACAAGGCACAAAAATTCTATTAAGTGTGAGTGATCTAGGTCAAATATTGGGTGTTCCATGTACTGGTGTATGCCAATATAACAAAACCGAGTGGCCCCTAACCAACACCTCTCAAACAGTTGCACTGGAATACTTTAACCCAACCATTTCCGAATCCTCTCTCCATGTTGCGAGCCTTGCCCCAATTCCCAAACTACTGTTTTACTTTGTTCATCACAACTTGACTCCTAGGCTAGAAGGGCGATTCACACCCTCTAGAATTGAACTGGCATATATGTACCTTTAAGCCAACAAAGTTCCTATCAACCTTCCTGGATTGATGATGGCCCATCTCAGTTCTATCATCAGTTCCTCATCCCGAAGGATTGGGATTCCATATGCCCCGCTACTTACCAAAATATTTCTCTCTAAGGGCATTACTCTAGACAAATTCTCCTCTGCAGAAGCTTACAAAATCCTGGATAAGAGATGTCTCAGCAATCTAGGCCTAATCATATCCAATTCTCACCTTCTTCCTAAACCAACAGATCCCTCTTCTTCAGAATAAAAACCCAGACCAAAACCAACTCCAGTTCCTTCCATCGACCCAATGATGGTGGTACCCCCAATCACAGACCGCATAGATCTCCTATAACGTTACCTTCAACACCAATTCGCTTCCCTTTCAGACTCCATCTCTGCATTGGCAAAAAAGGTGGACACACTGGCTGATACAACCAATGCTATTCGGAATGATTTCCAGTCCTTCAAACAGGAAGTGGCAGAGCGGTTCTGTGAATCTGGCTCGACAAATCGCAGGATAATTTATTCTTCTGAGGATGATTAAACATTTCTTTTCTGGGGGAGGGTTCTTGCTACATTAACATCTTAACAAGCTGTCCTACTTTGGAGTTTTACTTTGCACTGTTTTGGTTATTTTCTGTTTCCTTTTGGTTGATGCCAAAAGGGAGAAATAATCAGGTGCCTGCTTATTTTGCTACATAAAAACATCGACTGTTACTAATCCGCAGGGACACCTTTATTATGGCACCTAATGTTTGTCATCAACAAAAAGGGGGAATTTGTTGAATATGTTGTTTTGTTGATGACTAACCATGTAGGTGGAATGGCGGACAGAACTGCTCTCAGTTCCATTAGGAACGAGAATTGGAACTATACTTAGTTCTGATCTATATGACTGATTGTTGTGCATAATGAATAAATTAATATGTACCTGCATGATAATACCTCATCTACATGCCTAGATTGATCATGCATATTCCTAGTATACGTGGCACAATTTATATATCTTTCCGTATACGACTAAGCACTCACCTCTATGAGTTGGCCTATATAGCTTATGGAAAGAATCATTATTTATGCTACGTAAATATCCTGCACAAATTGACCGTAGCATATTTAGATCCACTGAGTAAATATTTCCTCATCACTTAATGTTAAAAAGTCATAAATTTTGGAAAGTATCTTGGGTTGCATGATCTGTAGCATCTTATTTGAATATCTTACTTATATGATCGTTACATATTCAAACTTGTTAAAGAGGACTAATCATTGATTATATAAATATGTTGTTGCTACATAATGTTCGTTGGCTGCTTATATTAGGAGAATAAAATATTCTCCTTATATGTGATACGTAATATTCTCCATATCTGTTTTGTTATTGAGTGAATTACTCATAATATACTTCCATATATATGGTTGACCGAGGATCACCATAATTGAGAGCCGGAAGATCTTTTGAATAAAAGGAAAGGAGAGGCTACGGATGCTATATATATTGGACTGAAGACCAGACGAAAGAGGCGTGCTTGACCGAGCTTCTATTGAGAAATATACACGAGAATATTCACTAAGTCCAAGGCACCTGAACCTGCTCACGGAGTTCCAGACAGAGTTTCTTTTTCCCTTCTTCATATTGTAATTGGGTTTTTGAGGATTGGCTAAGTGTAGCATCCTCGGGTTGGTTAGTGTGTTGTGAGAGCTTTGTTGTAAAGCTGAGAGGCTCTCTACCCACAAGGTAGAGATGCATAACTCTTCCTAGAGAGGATAGAGTTGGGGTGGCTCAAGGGTAGACTAGGAGAGTTTCCCTTGTAATCATTCAAAGGCTTTTTAGTGGAGTTGTTCAAATTCCTCCGAGGGAGGTCGAGGTTTTTTAATCCCTTTGAGCCAAGGGATTTTTCCTCGTTAAATCCTTGTGCACTTTACTATTTCGTAATTCCCTGGACCCCACACTAGAACTGTGCGAAAAACTGTCACGGTTCCACACACACACAATTCACCCCCCCCCCTCTTGTGTTGCTAACCGTTTCATCAACCGGTACACTTGTTATTCTCTATGTGTACAAGTTTATACTAAAAAATGTCAGGTTTAATTTTAGATATGCTTGTTTGGAAAAGAACATCACAAATCTAATACGTAGTAGTATTTTAGATTTTAGTCTTTTAGGATGCTAACTTTAGTCGTCATGCAATTAATTTTAGTATTTAACGATTGTATATTTTGTATTGTAACAATACAAAAACACGGGGTCATGGGGATTAAGTTTTCTTTTTTGCTTTTAAACTATTGTTGCTCTCCTATTCATTTGATGTATTCATTCAAGTGATCAAATGATGGTTTTATTTTTTGTAAAATACGGGAAATATACGTTTTATACGGGAAGTGGAAGTTTTTTTCCTTTTTAAACGGACCGACATTATTTTTCGTTTTAAACGCATTTTTTTGCTCAAAAAAACGGTACGTGTTTAAAACGCGTTTTCAACGCAAAAAAGCTAACTAGGCTTGCAAGCCCATCCGGTCCAGGTCCTCACACACCAACCCATCGACGCTTTGATGAGGAGCCCCACCAGCTCCTCCCGGATGGTAAAATGGGCTATCTTCCTTAGCTAGTACAACATTGACATCCGTCCGAGGCCTGCCATAAAGGGCCAAGCCCTGGCGGACTTCGTGACGGAATGCACAACAAGATTAGCGGTGCATGAGGAGCTCTCGGCACCCTCCGATGAATGGTGGACCCTCTATACTGATGGCTCCTCTGCTACCAAAGCATGCGGAGGAGGGGTAGATCTCATTACGCCCGAAGGCTTACGCGCCTACTATGCCATCCGCTTCTCCTTCAAAGTCTCCAACAACGAAGCAGAGTATGAGGCCCTCCTCTGTGGCCTTCGGCTGGCAGCTAACATAAAGGCCAGACAGATCCATGTGAAGTGCGACTCCAAGTTAGTCGTCGACCAAATTTCAGGGGAATATGAGGCCAAGGAAGGAAGAATGAAACAATATAAGGAAGCGGCCAAGGAGTTGCTTAAGGTATTTGAGGCCCATTCTCTCACTCAAATACCGAGGGCTCAAAACTCTGAGGCCGACATTTTATCAAAGCTCTCGGATGAGTCACTAGAGCACCTCTCGAAGATTGCGAGAATTGAGGAACTCAGCCTCTCAAGCATACACGCCAGCCCCGTCATGAACATACAACAAAGGGCCGAGGACGGGATCTCAGATATCATCAATTTCATCTCCACATGGCAACTGCCCGAGGATGAGACCCGTGCGAAATTAGCAAAGCTAAGGGCTCCCAGCTACACCATCGAGGATAGAAATCTCTACAAAACGATCTTACAACGACACACTACTCCACTGCCTGCATCAAGATGAAGCCGAAGTTGCAATGGAGGAAGTGCACATTGGCACTTGCTCAGCTCACCAGGGACCCTTCTCCATGTCCCGAAAGCTCATAGTCCAAGGCTACTTCTGGGACACAATGGCCCGAGATTGCGTGGATCTCGCCTGAAGGTGAGCGGCCTGCCAACACTTTCAGAAGGCTCCCGGCAGGCCAGCAGTCAACTATGCCCCCATCAGCACATCGATACCCTTCTCCAGATGGGGTTTTGACCTTGTAGGCCCACTGCCGAGGGGTACCTTCAACAACAGGTACATCATTGTGGTCATCGACTACTTCACCAAATGGGTGGAAGCTGAGCCCCTCGCTAGCATTACCGAGGCCAGGTGCTGCCACTTCGTCCTCAAGAACATCCTCACGAGGTTTGGCGTCCCCCAGCAAATCATCTCCAACAACGGAACTCAATTTGAGGCATCCCCCTTCTGTGCCCTCCTAGAGGAGTGGGGCCTCAAACACACTTTCTCATCCGTTGCCTACCCTCAGGGCAACGGCCAGGCGGAAAATGCTAACCGCACTTTGCTGGAGGGATTAAAAAGAAACTGGAAGCCGAAGGGGGAGGCTGGGTAGAAGAACTCCACAACATCTTATGGGCCTACCGCACCACCTCGAGGAGGGCAACCGGCGAAACACCCTTCTCCTTGTGTTATGGGTTCGAAGCTAAAGCACCCACGGAGGTAACTTTACCAACCCGAAGGGTAAACCAATACAAGCCTGACGTCAACGACGCCAACATGGCCCTCGACCTTCATCTCATCTCGGAACGTCGAGAGCAAGCTTTCATGCGAGTGGAGAACTACCGAAGACAAGTAAAAGGCTACATCGACGCCAAGGTCCGTTCCCGAGAATTTCAGGTGGGGGACTACGTCCTCCGAAGAAGGGAAGCCAGTCAACCAACCGAGGGCGGCAAGATGGCACCAAAGTTCGAGGGCCCCTACATCATTACAGCCATCATCAAACCAGGGACTTACAAACTAAAATACCCCAATGGGACCGAGGTCCCTAGACATTGGAATGTACACCACCTCGTGAAATTTTATCAGTGACATTAGAGCGGCCAAGCCCTCATGACTCTCGAATGTATTACCCAAACGGCCCAAGACCCCCTATTTTCAAGAATAAACACATGTTGAAGACACCAAGTACAAGGAACAAAATGCTTGTGAGAGGCCAAGCCTTCATACAAGCTCCTTGCCCAAGGCCTTATCACAAATAAGTCCCCCTTGACACCAAGTGCCGAGGGTGGACACTCCAATCTACTACGGCGATAAAAATATAGGCACCAAGTCTTTTTAAAGATGACACCTCGGTACCAAGTACCAGGGGCAATGTATGAGGGATAACACCAAGTGTTAAACATGAAGCCGTACCCCTCGAGGATGCAACTACACCGAAGGCACCAAGTGCCCCCGGCCATTTGCAACTAATATGCAAATAAAACCCTTCCCTGAAACGCTTTCCGCGCTGTTTCCTCAAGGGAATGGAAGGCAACAGACTATGTCCCGGGCCGAGGATTCGACTTTCAAAAACGAAACGTATCATGCACCATTACCCCGAGGGAATGGCAGGCAACAGACTATGTCTCGGGCTGAGGGAACGACTTTCAAAACTGAGGCTTTTCCGTGCTATCCCCCAAGGGGAGGCAGGCAACAGACTATATCTCGGGCTAAGGAAACGACCCTCGATCCCCTCGGAACCCAGAAGGTTAATCTCGAGGGGGGAGCCAACAACTTATACCGTTGCCTCCCGCACAGGCCAAGCCTTACCAAGAAACCAAGTTTCTTGAGGCCTTCCCTTCATTATCTCAAAAAAAGGGAGGGGGAGGGGAGTAGACTCAACGAGCAGTCAATGAGTACATATTTTGACAGATTTTACGACGGAACAACCTTCGGCAGCCAACACAAAGATTGCCTTCAAATCTAACTGTTATTCAACAATATTGCCTAAAATGGGCTAAGTCCACAATCTGGTTGCCTCCGGAACCAGCCAATACCGAGGGCTTCCACGCACAATGGGCTCTAATCCTACAAATGGTTTGAATCGGTTAAAGTCCAAGCTACAACAGCCTCTGGAATTTCGACAAACAGATGGTTGGGCTACAGAATTTCCCAAGTCCACACTTTGGAAATCCACAAAAGCCGAAGGCTCATATGCCCAACAAAGATCGATGGCACCTACTGTACATTATCGGAGGCAAGTGCTCACAGACATGATCTCAAATTTCCTAAGTCCACACTCCAATAGCCTCCAACACTGCAATCAACTCCGGAGGCTCCCTTCCGACAAGTGGGTCAAAGATCAACAAACCCCACATTGCTACCGAGGGCTACTAGTGGCAAACTTAAATGGAAAATTTTCTAAACCCATGAGTCAAGGCCCCCCCCGCATCACCGAGCTAAGGGAAACTTTGCCTAAGACTACTACGAACCGAGGGCATGTTCACGACATTACCCAAAAATTTGGCCAAGTCCACAACACCAGTTCCCCCAGGGGGCATATGACAGAGGCTAACTACTTCACCCAACTAAAGGGAGTTTTCAGCCGAGGACCTAGTAGCAAAACACCACTTAGTGTGGTTTCTAAGTCCCAAATCGTAGGCCCTCGGTCAGCTCTTGGCATTCATACGAGACAAAGTACAACCAAATAGGAACATCAACCGAGGGCCCAAAGGTGAACAATGCTTGGAAAATTTTCCAAGTCCATGAAATAAGGGCCCCCGACACCACAGCGCTTTGCTAAGGAGAGTTCAACCGAGGGCCTAGTGACATACATCGCTTAGAAAATTTTCTAAGTTCTGAATGCTTGGTCCTCGGTCCATTCAAGGTGCAGACATACATTCATGAGAAGAAAGCTAAAAAAGAAAACGAGGGCATTGACAAAGCATTCATTCATCAAAAAAAGGAAGGCATTCATTCATAGGAAATATAAATTGTCATACATGAAAGGACGAAGCCGAAAGCAGGAGAAATAAATCACAACATGGCGTTCAAAATTGTTTATACATCACAGAGAAGGATTACAAATATTATCAAGCATCAGCAGCGCCCCCTTCGGCAGGCTTCGAGGAGACGTCCCCCAGCCTCTTCATCCACACTTGCCACCTCCCCCATTAGCTCCGAATCCTCTAGGTCCATGGTCTCTTCGTCCGCAGGGAGGGGGACTCTAACATCCGGCTGCAGGGGAGGAAGGCCATATGCCACCGGGTCGAACTGCGCCGGGTCAATCTTGAGATGCCTGGCTAGCCTTTGGTAGATGAGCTTCTGAGTGAAAAACTCACCACCATCGTAATAATCTTTGCCCTTTCGGGCCTGCCATTCAGCACCGGGACCCCCACCCCAGTCATCAACAGTGGACTCCACCACCGAAGCCAGCCATTGCTTCCGATTATCAGCTTTCCACCCCCCGTTGACAAAGGAAGAGATGGCATCCTTCTCAGCTTGGAGGACTGCCTCCTTCCTGGCCTCCTCAGCCCTCTTGGCGGCTACCTTGGCGGCCTCGGCTGCAATCTTCTCAGCATCAGCCTTGCCCTCGGCCCTAGCCACCACCTTGGAGTTATCAAGGATTTTTTGGAATGCCTCCTTCTCGAGCCGGAAGGCCTTCTCAGCTTCCTCGAGCTTCCTCCTAAGGGTGGCATTCTCATCGACCTTCTTCCGGAGGGCCTCGTCTGCCTAGACCTTCGCGATCCTCAGCTGCTCCACCCTTCGGGCTTGCTCAGAGGCAGCCAAGGCAGCCTACAAACAAACAAAGATCAAAGGAGTTAAGCATCTACGCACATAACCGAGGGCTCTATCATGGTCCTTGAGAAATTTAAGGATAACTCACCATGGTGTTGTAGGTGGCGACTTTGTAGTCCAGTATGTCATCCCCCATGTTGGCCAGCGTGGACCTGTCCTTTGAGGACATCACCCCCCTCATGAACCCGACGGGGTGCAGAGTGCCATGCATAATGGCAGCCCCCGCCTTGATGGGAAACTGGTCAATCTCGACGGGCGGGAGGTGCTCCTCACTAGCAGGAGATCGACGAAGGGTATTGTTGGCCGGAAGCTTGGAAGGGGAGTGGTCCTCCACGATCACGAGGGGGGCATCCTTCTTTTTCTCGGCGTCCCCCTTTTTCCTCTTCTCCGGGGACGCGACGCTTTTCCCGACCCTCTTTCTTTTCAGCTCCAAGGCCTGGGAGCTTTCGGCCGCATCATCAACACCAGCAGCGATTGCCCCCGGAGGATCTTCGACCCTCGGGAAGAACTCGTCCACTGGCCTCTGCTCGGAGGGCCCCTCCTCCTTCTTCTTGGGCTCCTTAGCCAATTTTTTCTTCAGAGCAGCAAAGTTAGTGACATCCATGGCTGGACCTGCGAAGGAAGAGAAAGATACGTGAGTCAATATTACAAGAAAATAGGAAAATTTTCTAAGTACAAAAGTGAATGGCCCTCGGCAAAAACCTTCGGCACTTTGGTAGGCCAGATCAATCTCCGGATGCTTTTCTCCCTTCTCACCCATCAGCCGGAACCGCCAAAAACGTAGCAGGTAAAGTTCATCCAAGAGGGTGGCACTCTTGATGGATGTAACCTTGTCAGACCCCTCGGGCTTGGTCGTGAGATTCTTCCCGTCCTTTTCAAGAGCGGCATTCCCCACCTTCAGATGCCTCCGGAAATGATTGTGTAGGGGCTTCGGGAGAGTTTTCTCCGGTAGCCTGACATAGCAAAACCAGTCCTTCCACCCTTTGTGAGATGAGGGCACATCCGAGAAAAGCCTCCACGCCGGCGCCTGCTGAAGGTTGGCAAAACCCTCACTATTAGCGGCCCCCCGGCACAGATTAAAGGACAAGAAGAATTGATCAAGAGAAGGATTCACCCCCCAGCTTCGGCACAGCGACAGGAACCCGGATATGTAGGAGTGGCTGTTGGGGGTCAACTGACAGGGGGCCAGCCCCACAAACCTAGGGTACTCTAATAGGAATGGGTGGAGCGGGAACCGAAGGCCAAGCTCCACGGAAAGAATGTGGACTGAGAAACAACCCTCGGGGGGGGGGGTTGGATAGTAAATCCTCGGGGTCAGGTTCCACCACTTGTGCTGAAGGCCCCACGAGGAATTGAATTGCCTCGTAGTCAGTGCTCCTCACCTTCGTCCTCAGATCAAGCGCAGCGGTATTCAAGTAGGAGTGCCCTTCGGGGATACCTACCGGATGCCTAGCATCCACGGTAGCTTGCTTCTTTTTGGGGACTACCCCCAACTTCTTTTTCCCCGAAGCAACCCGCAATGACTTAGGGTTGAGGGGCCGAGAGCTTTCGGCCTCGACATCATTTCGGGGAGGCGGAACAGCAACGGTGACTTTCATCCTCTCCTTCTCCTCCTCTTCCTCGACAACTTGGACAGCGAGGGCCAGCTCCTCGTCCTCGTTTACCCGTTCGAAGTCTTTGGCCTGTAGTTCGACCCGGAGGCTGTCTTGCACCTTCTCGGCTACGAGTGAATCGTTGTTGATCGAAAGCTGCTCGCTGGAGGACTCCATGTCCGAAATGCTCTCAGGGTGCACCGAGGGCTCTCCCGATATGTCTTGTGAGTCGCTCCCGGAAGACATACTATCAGAAAAATCCTAAAGGCTTTAACACCAGACCTCAAGGGAAGCAAGCAAAAGATGCTAAGCAAACGAAGAATGGGGGAAGAACTGACCTCGAAAGTGGGTTTTTGATCGGGGATACTTGTTTCTCTCTCTAGAAATATTTCGCCAGAGCTTCGCTACAACAAGAATGCATAAAGGAGAATGGGGTTAGGTCTGGGGATTTGTAGGCTCCCCACTTCGGGCCTGGGCCAAGAATTGGGCCCCAAATTGCAAAAACCATCATTACAGACCGTTGCCTCAGCCAACCGGTGACACCCGCTCGAGACAGCCAACGGGAGCATGCCATGTGGACCCCACTTGCAACGGTCATATTCCAACGGTTATATCTCCGAACGACCATATCCCAACGGCTATATTTCAAATGGTCACCTAGCAACGATGTCTTCAGCTGGCACCCTTCGGGCAAAACAACAAACATAATCAGCTCTCAGTGTAAGATCAGGGAACCCCTCGGGAACCCGGTGTACAAATATGTGTACGAATAGTTTTTTCCTTGAAATACATCAGACGGAGAGATGACCGAGAGCTCTAAACCTAAGACGGCGGCGGTTCCGTCGCTGGAACAACCTCCTCCAGCGGCGGCGAATGTGTGGAATGGGAACAAAAGATCGTTTGTTTCGGTCTTGTTGAATCAAGAAGACACTACTATCTCAGCAATGAAATCTCGTTTCAAAGGTATGCTTGCAGTGTCGTTCTCAGAAGATGATATTCAAGTTCTAGCTAACAAACATAGGCGATCTTTGGTGGGTTATTTCTTTAAAGGAATGCCTCATATGTCTACTTTACGTAAATCGTTTGAGATCATTGGATTTAAAGGGGGTTTTCATTTGGGTTTATTGGAGAAAAAGCATGTTTTGATAAGGTTTAATCTTGAAGGATATTACATCCGATGTTGGAATCGCCAGACATGGGATATTTATGGTAGCGAGATGAGAGTCACTAAATGGTCTCCTGAATTTAGGCCTAATGTTGAGTCACCAATTGTTCCGGTTTGGCAGACATTAGAGGGATTGCCTATCCACCTTCATGACAAACGAGCAATGTTTGAAATTGCAGGCTTGATAGGCAGGCCTCTTAAGCTGGATATTGCTACAACTACATTGGCTAGGCCTTCTCAGGCTCGGGTATGCGTGGAGTTGGACTTAACCAAAGACATGCCTAATAAGGTTTGGATCCAAACTCGGAAATCTGGGTTCTCTCAGCAAATAATTTATGAAAATAGGCCTCTTTATTGCCTATCTTGTCTCCATTTGGGGCATGAGTCCAACAAATGCCCTAAGAAGAGGATTGAAGGGAATGTAGGACAGCCTGTCAATATCAACCCTAAGGGTCCTACTTGGGTGTCTAAAGGCCAGAACGCAATCAAGGTCACACAAGAAGAAAAGCAAGTTACAGAACAGATTACATCAGGCAATACTATAAAACAAATTACATCAGGGGAACCTATTTATAAAGGAAAAGCCATTGTTGTTTTTCAACCACAATCAACTTCCCAGAATTTGCCATCCACTTCACAGAGTAGACCACCAACTTCACATGCAAAGGAGGACTCAGATTCTGACATTGAGGAGGTCTTCCATGAATTGCCTCCTAAAACAGGTAAGATCACTACAAGTAATACAACTAAGGCTAATTCAGATAATCTGCTTACTAGTGATATACCTGGGGATTCATCCTTCAAGCTTGGTGAGGCTATAAGAGATGATTTTTCAGTCTTTCATATGGGCAAATACAGTGAGTTTGATCCTGAACTGGCAACCAAAGAGTATGGGTCAGATTCAAAGGCTCCACACAAGCAAGTTGATAAAGATGAATGGTTAATCAATCATTATGATCTTTCCAAAAAAGTAGAAAATATGATAAAATACAGCAAATTTAAGGAGGGGATTCTGAGTTGCTATCATCATTAGTTCAAGCCACATCTAATAAACAGGCACAAGTTGAGGAAGAAGGAGAATTTATCAAAGTGGGGAGAAGGAGAAAACAAAAGAAAATAATTCACCAAACACCAGGAATGACCACAAGGAATGCTGCCAGGAGGCAAACACATACTTCTGCTCAATCCTTCCAATGAATGGTCTCATATGGAATGTGAGAGGTCTGGCTTCCTCCAGGCCAAGACTGTCTCAATCAATTCATAAATGGAGGATTCATTTTCTTATTGCTATTGAGCCATTGGTTGATTCATCTAAAGCAAATTACTTTAAAATGGATTTTGGTTTTTCTGATGTGATTTTTAATCCTGTGAACAAGGTCTGGATATTCTGGGATTCCAGCTTTATTAGCTTCTCATATTTTACTTGGGACAATCAACTTACACATTTCAAGTTTACTTGTGCATCCAATACTGGTTGGATTACTGTCATTTATGCAAGGCACACTCAAATGGAAAGAAGGGAGTTGTGGAATCATCTTAATCACACAGCTGATAATGTACAAGGTGCATGGCTAGTGGGGGGAGACTTCAATACTATTTTGAATAATTCTAAACACAAGGGGGGCTCTATTCCTAATCAGGTAGATATGTTGGATTTTAAGGACTGCATTTCAACCTGTAATCTTATTAACATGCCATATTCAGGCTGCAAATACACTTGGACTGGAGTCAGGTCAAGAGGCAGATTCTGGAGAAGGTTAGATAGGTGCCTGGCCAATGATGATTTTCTAGATTTGTTTGATCAGATTATTCTAACAAATCTCAATCAGGCTCCTTCTGATCACTGCCCTATTTTATTACAATGTAGTAACCATGTTCAATCGGGGCCTAAGCCTTTTAGGTTCCAAAATATGTGGTTGACACATAAATCTTTTTTAAGCACAGTCTCTAAAAGTTGGAATGAAACTTTTTCTGTTGGAGGTTTTCATGGTCTGGTCATTAAGCTCCAGAGGCTCAAAAAAGATTTGAAACAATGGAATAAGGAGATCTTTGGAAATATTTTTGATGCTATCAAATTTGCTGAGGAGGAGGTTTCAAAAGCAGAACAAACATATGCTAATAATGTTACATAAGAGAATAGAGAAGACTGGCAGCTTAAAAAAGCCATGCTCGTGGGAAAGTACAAGTCGGAAAGGAAGTTTTGGAAACAAAAAGCACATGTAAAATGGCTGAAAGATGGTGATAGTAACTCACATTAATTTCATTCCCTAGTTAAAATAAGAAGAAGAAAACAGGTCATACATACTATTAAAAGCTCAGATGGAAGGATGCTAACTACTTTACCTGAGATTGGGAAAGAGGCAGCTTAGTTTTTCTCAGATTTATATGCTGTTGAACCTGAAATTTCTGTTAATAACCTCCTGGTGCATATTCCTGAAATCATCAATCAAAATGACAATGAATTTCTAACTGCATTACCAACTGAGGATGAAATAAAAGATGCAGTATGGGATTTAAATCAAAATGGAGTTCTAGGTCCTGATGGTTTCACTGTGAAATTTTACAAAAAATGTTGGCATATTATGGGGGCTGATGTTGTGAAAGCTGTGTAGGAATATTTTTTTGGGTATACCACCACCCAAAGGTTTTTCCAGCTCTTTCATTGTACATATCCCCAAAAAAGATAGCCCTGAGACCTTCTCTGATTTCAGACCAATATGCTTATCTAATTTCACTAGTAAGATTTGCTCTAAAGTCATGGCTTCTAGACTAGTTAGTATTCTGCCTAAAATCATTTCTCCTGAGCAGGCAAGGTTTGTTAAGGGAAGTGATATTTTTGAACAGATATTGATTGCTCAAGAGTTAATTCACTCTATTGATAAGAATGTCAGAGGGTCAAATGTGGTGGTCAAATTGGATATGGCTAAAGCCTTTGATAAACTCTCTTGGAAATATCTTTTTGAGGTTTTGGCTAAGTTTGGTTTTTCAGACAAATTTATTGCTCTGATTAGAGCCAACCTTCAATCCACCTATTTATCTATCATTATAAATGGAAGTCCTCAAGGTTTCTTTCAACCAAAAATGAGAGTTAAGCGAGGGGATCCTATTTCTCCATTTCTTTTCATCATTGCATCTGAAGGTTTTTCTAGAGGTCTTAAAGCTAAGATGGAGAATGATGATATCAAACCTTACTGACAGGGTCCTAAGGGTTATCCAATCAGTCATCTTGGGTTTGCAGATGATCTATTGATATTCATTAATGGTGATCCTAGATCCTTAGTGAAGTTTAATGCTTTTGTTAAAGACTACCAAGCTGCCTCAGGTCAGACAGTTAACTTTGATAAAAGTAATTTTGTTTGTGGTAAAAAAGCTACTTACAGAAGTTCAGTGATCCATAACATTCTGGGGATGAAGAGATTTTATCTTCCATTGAAGTATCTTGGGGCCATCCTGCATAAAGGAGCAAATAAGTTTCAGTACTGCTCACAGTTACTAAAGCACTTTGACTCTAAATTATCTTCCTGGAAGCAGAGGGTTCTATCACAAGGAGGAAGACTGGTTTTGATTAAATATGTTCTTAGCACTATTCCTAACCACATCTTAGCCACTGATAAGCTACCAAAAAAGTGATTTCTGCCTTAGATAAGAAAATGGCTAGCTTCTTCTGGGGTTCTGCAGGAACCAGGAAAAAAGTGCATAGGAAAAAATGATCTACTCTGTGTTATCCTACTGATGAAGGTGGCCTGGAGATTAGAGCCATTTCTGATATGGATAAAGCTTTTTCTTCAAAGCTTTGGTGGAAATGGAAGAATACTAGCTCCCTTTGGTGTGACTTTATGAAGGCTAAGTACCCTAGGGGAGGTGATATGAGGCCTAAGGTAACTGATTGTAGTGTTTGGAAAAGAATTTGTGAGGTCAATGATATTGCTTCTCACTTTTGCTCCATTAATGAGGCTGGAAATGTAGTCTGGGACCCTGGGATCAATGGCTCCTTCTCTCTTTCTTCTCCATATAATGAAATCAGAGAATGCAGTTGCGTTCTCCAAAAATTTTAATAAATAAAAAAATATATAGATATTCATGAAGTTGATCTTATATAGTTATTAACCACATAATATATTAAGAACATTTTAATAATACAAGTGGCATTTGATAAATTCCACACGGTGAGTTTATAGTCACACCTAAATACACTAGGAACTAAATAGCCAAAAACATACTCCCCCCGTTTCTGAAACAAGTTCCACCTTTCCTTTTCGGGTAGATTCAAAATTAAGTTCCACTTTCAAACATTTCCTTATTTGACAAATTATCTACATCAAAACAATGACAAACAGTGTCAAACAGTGTTCAAACAGTTTCAAACAGTGTTCAGACAGTTTCAAGCAGTGTTCAAACAGTGCCAAACAGTGCACTCCACAGTAAAGTCAAATTTATTTTCTTAATATGTGTGAAGTCAAATGTGGAACTTGTTTAAGAAACGGAGGGAGTATATTATTACTAATAATAAATAGAAGTAAATAGCAATAAGGAAGGGAAAAAGTAACAGATCAATAATAACATGCGAACCAAGACTGCAATACCAAACGGCTGAAGCATTTTCAATATTTTAAATGGCCCGAAGGATTGGCTCACTCAAGAAACCCTAGTCTAGAATTTTCCAGGCGTGTGTGTGCGCGCGTATATGTGTGTGTGTATATATATATATATATATATATATATATATATACGTAAGCGAACGGCGGCCTACCATGCAAACGAACATAACGACGCCTTACGCACTAAAACCTGCGCTACTATACTATATATGGAGCACATCGCCGGACTCCGTCGCGACGAGAACAGAGAGATCGTCGTCGCCGGAGGAGTGATACGAAATTTGCCGGAGGTGCTGAAACAAGACCAAACTGCTGCCGTCGAACAGTACCGTTGCCTAACATCAACCGATGCTGGGGAGAAGATTGCCTCGAGGGGGGTTAGCAGTGCCAAAGGAGGCAGAGCACCACCTGTGAAGACGGAAGGTCAATCGGTATGACTAACTACTCGGAGAAGAGAGTACCGCCAAAGTGAAGAGCCACCGGTGCTGGATTGCTTCGCCGCCGGAGGTCAATCGTTGTGTAGCCGGACCACTTTTACCATCTACAGGAATTGCCAGAGGGCAACGCCGTACTGCTGCGCTACCAGACTGCCCGTTTGTGAAGACGGGTGAAAAGAGGTCTAACTAGTCGTTCCGTCCCTGCCTCGCCTGCAGAAGCGCCGGTGAAGGATCAAACTACAACGTCGGGAAGTGATCGCCGGGACCAGTTGCTAACCAAACTCCGTCTCGACGCTGCCGCAGGAAGAGCGACCCGGAGGGACATCGCCGACGTTGAACTCTGCGCACGTCGGTTAAGTTTCAACAAGACGGTGATTGTATGTAAGTCTCATACTCCGTAATACGTTTATTGTTGGGCTGCTGAACCGTGAAGTAGCTTATTCATTGGACCATATAATCTGAAATTGAACGGGCTGAGCTACAAGACGGCTTAACTTATATATACACTATTCATGTACATTATTCTTACTTTGACTACATTTTATTTATTAATGTAAGTGAATTATTATTTTTTGAAAAATATTGTTAAATTCGTCTCATTACTAAGTTTTATAATCTGATTTTTATTTTATTTTACTAATACAGAATTAAATATAAGGGAAAATGGGCAAATAAGGCCACGTACTAACAAAAAAAGGTCAAATAAGGTCTTATTAATGAGACTCTGTCCGGCCTTCGCCATTTGGGGTGGTCTCGGTGGAATTTTTTGATTAATTTTTTTTATCATCTTATTCATTAAGTCTAGTTTGCTCATACCAAATTTCAGATAAAAATTTAATCGAGAAGGCATTCAAATGAATTCTTGAAGATAACTGCGTTTTTAACTGCGCAATTATCTTCAAGAATTCATTTGAATGGCTTCCCGATTGAAGTTTTAGCTTAAATTTGGTATGACTAAACTAGACTTACTGAATAAGATGCTCAAAAAATTTCATCAAAAAATTCAACCTAGAACCAACCCAAATGGCGAAGGCCGGACAGAGTCTCATAAATAAGGCCTTATTTGACCTTTTTTTGTTAGTATGTGGCTTTATTTGCCCCTTTTCCCTTAAATATAATGACGGTCAAAGTTGTGCGTTGGCAAACGTGAAATGTTGAACGTTGCAACTAAAAAGAGATGGAGGAACTAATAATTACTAGTATAATATATCAATCGACTAAACTATTGTGGAATAAAAGGATCCTAAAGAGTGAGAATTCATAAGGGTGAAAGACTTTAACTATTACTTGATATTGATTTAAGAATTTTAATATTCTAGAAGAGGAAATTTGGAGAAGATCGAGATAGAAGCTTTGGTTATGAATTTTCGCGATTTGAGGTAAGTTTCACGTCAACCAAAATTATACTTTTCCTCGTAAGTCATTTTTGAAATTATTTGAGTATTTTTTTTTTGAGATTTCTAGAATTTACATTGAGTATTTGGAATTTCTTATGGATTGTTATTGAGAATTATATTTGAGATTTGAGTATTGGATATTGGATGATATTTTTGAGTATTTGAGATATCTTATGAATTGTTATTGGATTATATTTATGAAGTATTTGGCTCTTTTATGAAATTTTAAATGTATGGTGCATTTGAGTGTAGTTTGTTGGAGTTAATATTTTACATTGTGGATGATTTTGTGGAGTTTGGATTTCATATTCGTTTTGATTGAGATTAAATTATGATTTTGTGAGGACCCGGAGAAATTCGTGGTGTCGGTTTGCCACATCCGGATAAATGTGGAATATTTGGTGAGTGGTAATGGCTATAAGTCTAAATCCACCAGGGGTACTTCTCAAAAGCGGAGTATCCCAGCTTAATTGTAGTGTAGTTGGTAGAAAAATCCCGACTACTCGGGCTTCTTACTACCCGGAGGGCTTAGAATCCCTTTTAGGGGGTGTGCACACTTAAGGTAGGAGTTCGGCTTCCACTGGACTTTGATGAGATTGGTTTTGAGGCTTTGAGGTGATTGAGATTATTTGATTGACTTGATTTGGACTTGAGTTGAATATTATTTGATTGGATTGGATTTGAGGTGTAATTGAATTATTGGATTGATTGGAATTGTTGGATTATTGGATTGGATTATATTTGGATTGAATTTGAGTTGGCTTGAGTTATTAAAGTATTGTGGGTTTTTAGAGTATAAATACTTTTGGATTTGATTTGGTTTGATTGTATTGAATATCGTTTATAATTATTTATATGTATTTTGAGATGAATATTTGATGTTTAATTTTTGGTTTGGAATAATTGTGATCATATTTGATGGTTTATGTATATTGTTATTTTGGAATTATTATGGTTTTGAAATATGTACTTATATTTGAAATATTGATACTATGCATAATTTGAAAACATGTTGTTTGGAATTATAAGAATATTTTATAAATGTTGTTTTACTTATGATTTATAAAGTATTTCGAAAACATATTTTTTTTTACGAAATGTTTTACAAATATATATTCATATTATTTATTTTTATTTTTTTGGGGTTAGGTGGAACTTACTTAGCATTGTTGCTAATGTTTGTTTCTTTTATTTTTCTTTCTGTACTTGATTTTGTACAGGTGTTGAGTTGATCCGGTTGAAGTTGATTTCAAGAGAGCTTCCGCTAGAACATCAAATTAGTAAATAATTGTAATTACATTGTTTTAGCATCTTAAATTAGTGAACATTTATTTTAGAAGTTTAATTATTTTGAGTTAGATTGTTTTAGCCTGTGCACTCGGTTAGGTTAGAACCAAGTGTGGCGGTAACGCCCCTATTTTCCTTTTGATTTTCCGCTGCACAATTCTGATGTTTTCAAATAAAGTTAATCAATAATGTTTTATTTAAAGATATTTTTGGGTGGAAAATTTGGGGGTGTTAGAGTAACCTTTTCAAATAAGCATATTTGGAACAAACATCAACATATGACAGTCAAGCTGTTCATGTGGAAGCTTTTGAATGACTGTCTCTCTTTTCCAGAAAACTTAAGCATGTTTCAGGTTACCTTACAACCTTCCAAGTGTTCATTTTGTAAATATCATGGCGAAGAAATTAACCATATATTCTTTGGATGCTCCTACACAAGGAAAATATGGTGCTATTTCAATGGATTATTTGGCATTTCTATACCTTCGTTTCCTTCCATAAGACAGGTACTTATTTTTTGGTGCATTGAGGCTGGTTCTAAAAAGTTATCAGACATTTTTAGGCATAATCTACCAGGTATCATCTGTTGGCACTTATGGAAGACTTTTTCTTCCTATATTTGGGGTTCGAATCCTATTCCCAGTTCAGAACATCTTATTACCCAATTTAAATATTATACTCAACGTTGGCCCTGTTCATTAGCTAAAATAAAACCTAAACTGATTGAGGATTTTCTAATTCGAGATCAGTTGATTTTAAGAAATTTCAGCTTCCTTCCTTCAGGAATTCAGGTCATCAGATGGAACAGACCTAGCAAAGCCTACAAATTAAACGACGATGCAGCTTTCTTACCTGGTTTGGTTCAGGGAGGAGCCATTCTGAGGAATCGTTTAGGTGAACTGATCTTCGCGATGTCCTTCAAGGTCCAGGCAGATTCATGTAACGAAGCGGAATTGACGGCTTTAATCCAAGCTTCTGAAATGGTAATGGCGGATGGGTTTGTTGACGTTCAAGTGGAGACTGATGTTGTCCGTTCATTATCAATGTTGAATGACGAGGAAGGGAATGGGCCTGCTCATTTGTAAGCAGCTCATCAGATTCATACGGCCCAAAGTGTTCGGTTTGATCAAGTTAATTGACTACCACATTTGGTGAAAGCCGGTTATTATGCTGATTTTATTGGGATTCCTAGTTTACGGTTATAATTGTTGTATTTTTTGGGTGAGGTCTAGCCCCCCGATGTCCGAAGGTTCCTGTTGGCAGAATCGAACCCAGAAACATCACAGGAGAACAAGGCTGAAAACCAAGCCTTCAGCACCAACAGCCCTCGGCACATAGAGCCCCCGACCCATGGGGCCTTCGGCATAGTAGGTACATGCCGAAGGCATCTTCATCGACAGAATCTCCTATCCACATGCGTTGGGTCGCCGTACCAAGTACAAACGTCGCATCAAACCGCCGCATTTAATGCGGCCACATGCAAGTGCCAGTGCCACCCCGATTGAGGTGACCCATCAACCGTTAGATTGTTCACACGTGTACCCTCATCACATTTATTGCTGCTATAAATAGCAGCCCATTTCCTCATTGTAAGACACGTTGAATTCATATCGAATACACACACTCTCTCTCTCTCTTACTTATTTGCTCTGACTTCCCTCTAAGTTATTCCCGCAATAACCCCTCGGATAAGCAACCCCCCTGGGTACACTATCCATCAAGCCCCTTATATCCAGTTTTTGAGGGTACATAATACGTAATAGGGGTGGGCACGGTCCGTGTCGGTCCGGGTAATCGATGAATTTTCAAGAACTGTTGGTTCCATTTAACGGGTAGGTTAAATCCGGGTATACTAACAACTTTCGAAATATGAACCAAACCTTACTGCTCCATTTGAAATGGGCCGGTTCAGTCTGTGTTCTCGGATCCTATTTTTTAATAAAAAGTACCACTACACTAAAAATATACCTAGTAGGTAATAACATTATCAAACTAATTAAGTATCAATGTCATCATAATTGTGACACCGCACCTGAACGTCCTTGAAATTCAAATTAAATTTCAAAGCTTATGTATTGAATTTCCCTATTATCGAACAATTGTAAAACGATTAAAGTTTTACGTAATATGTGATTAAGCATATTACTGTTTGGGCTCATATAATAGTGATGGACTTTCAAATAATTAATTGGGACATCTTATTGATATCGAACCCCAACATTCCTAAATAAAGATATATAACCCCTCGATATAAAGTAAGAATGGTCGGGCAGCCCAAATGTTATTTTGGGCCTAACCTGCTTAAAATAGCAGTTATTCAAGAATGACGCCCTAGACCCACTGGAGTGTAACCCACATGGCTAGTAGCCCATCAATAAGAGTACTAATGTCATAAATGAGTGATAGAATGATTGGAGAAGAATACAAATGTCTATGGTCTCATCTTTGGCATTATTAGGCTAAATAATGGGAGTAGGGTTCTCTTTCATAATTATACATCACATAAATTATTGGGACTATCCTACACATATTATAGATCAATAATATGATGTAGAAGGTTGACTTGATCTAAATAAATTTAGGTGAGTACAAAAAGTACATCTTATGACAAAAGATAAAAACAATAGGACCCATCTTTCCACTTTTGGAAGTATTGGTGAATATTTTGCTCCCAAATTAAATATAGGACATAAGAGTGCGCTCACCCCTTTCTGGAACCTACAAAACAAGGAGAATAAGTTAGAACACATAAATGGGGCGGATCTATTGAGTTGAGAGCCCAAACTATACAAAAAGAAATAAATGAGGAGGACCACCCCATGGTTGATTGCAATCAAACACCCTACCATTTCTTTTTGTGAACCACATGCTTAGATATCATTTGAGAGCTCCTAAACACCTCCCCCTCACCCCCCATTCGAACTTAAAGAGATAAGAAAGAAGGGAGAGCCTCACACTCAAAAGAGAGAGATAAGGGAGCTGGCCGCAGGGATAATCTCCGGTTCGTGGAGCTCACTGTTTGGTTCGTATCTTGAGAAATACTCATCCAAAAAGGGAGTGCAAGGTGTCCACTGAAATCTCTCAAGAAGAGGAATCTATAGACGTGCGCTTTGAAGAAAACGGAGCAGCTTAAGACCTCCAAATCATCCAAATAAAACGCAACCTGGCAGAATACGTTTTTGTATTCAAAGTAAGTTTGAATCCAAAACCTTCATCTCTATTGTCTTACTCATATAAATGATTGAAGAACTATTATACACTGGTTGAATTGTATAAAATGTTATTATAAAGTGACTTTAATTGCTGGAAAGGTTAGATACTAACCTAGACAAAACCTTGAAAGATTAGGGAACGAATTTGCCGGAAAACACCCGTTCTAGGGATTGTTTTCGTGTCTTCAGTTAGGAGTTGAGATAGCACCTTGAGGAGGCTGTCTAACACTCATTCATAAACAAGGAATAAATTCTCAAACTCCCTTGGCCGAAGCTTGAGCATTGGGTTGAGAAGGAATAATTTAAAGCTCATTTGAGGTGAGAATCGACATCTAGTTGCTTACAATTGGTAGGTTAAGCATGAGATTACCTAAATGTCTAAATCATGTTTTTCATGGATTATAATGACTTATTTTTGATAAAATATCGATATATTAGATAAGTAATAAAATTGGAAATATTTTGGAATCATGTTGATAAAAATGGAGTTAAATGATCTATTGTGTGAAATAAGCATTTTTACTCATGTGTGAATTGTGTAGATGCATAAATGATTAATTATGTATTACATTGGATGATTAAGTTTCTGCTACATATCTCTAAATATGTAGGAATTTACAAATGGAATATATGATTGATAGGAATAATCTTAATAGTATTGAAATACTAATTAATGATTGTTTGTAATTGTTAAGGTATTAAATCTAAAGATTTGATTGTAATTGATGTACTTGGTTGAAATTAAAGTGACTAAATTGATGTAATATGATGCTAAGATCATGATTGGGCAGTCCGTAAGGATGTCCCAAAATAGATTATTGATATTTCAATTCTAGGCGTAGCGAGTGCTTAGAAATTGGGGTCTATGCCAATGTAAGGAGATGCACTTGAGCCCAAAGCTCTAGAATTGCATTGGGTAGACATAAGGTTTGGGTTCAACCCATGTAAGGAGATGCACTTGAGCCGAGCTCTAGAATTGCATGGGTGAACATGACGTCGGAAATTGATGATGCGATATAAGGTTTGGAACCTATGGTCAAATCTATGTCAATGTAAGGAGATGTACTTGAGCCCGAGCTCTAGAATTGCATTGGGTAGATAAAATGTGGACACATTAGGGTTGGACCCTATGTATTGTTGTGACTAGGGGTCACGAGATTTGGGTTATGTTTTGTAAACAAACCTTGGGCCTACGGGCCGACTACTTGACTTTATATATAAAGTAAGTATATTTTGAAGGGATAAGGCTCAAATTGGACACTATGGTTTCATCAGAATCTCATATTGGACACTAAGGTTTCAAATGGATCAAATTAGACACTATGGTTTCATATATATCTCATATTGGACACTAAAGTTTCATATTTCATAGTTTTTGGACACTCACTTATATTGGATAAAGATCAAATTGGACACTCAATTATATTGAATTATGAAACTTTAGTGTCCAATATGAGATACATATGAAACCATAGTGTCTAATTTGGTCAATTTGAAACCTTAATGTCCAATATGAGATTCTGATGAAACCATAGTGTCCAATTTGAGTCTTATCCCTATTTTGAAAAGGGGTAACTTGGGGTTACAGCCTAGATTATATTATCACCCTATTTGAGGGTCTTGTGTTTGAAATACTTGTTTTATATCTATTAGATGCCATCCACACCAGTACTTTATAGCTGTATAGAGTACTGACCCCCTTTCGGGGGGCGTCCCACCACCATTTCAGGTTGAGGCTAGAGCTTGTTACCTGTGCTCGTTGCTCGGGCGATCACCTTGGAGTGAAGACTTGGTTCGTGCTTCCTCCATTCTATTTTGAACATTTATAAAAATGCTCATGGATATTTTCATTATAGAGTCTGCGTGCTCATGTTTGCCCCGTGTGGCATTTGTTTTCAAACTATGTTTTCCATTGCGTATTGGTTTACTTATTATGTATGTTTATGGATGACTTATGTGTGAATGATATTCGAGACGCCTTGTATAATATGGATGTGTTAGACTGCGATTGAGTATTCGTATTGTACGACGGGTTGTTGACGTGTCCGGATAGGTCCGAGGTGTAACAATTTAATTGGTATCAGAGCCTTAGTCCATAAACTTCATAATGAAGACTCAAAATTCTCTTTTTCCAAATGATTTTGAAACCATGAACATAAATGTTTTGTACTTATAGAACTTTTGGTACTTGAGTTGCAAGGTCTCTAATTGTTAAGATGGTACCCTTAGCAATTGGTATGGCGGCAATGTGAGCCAAGTAGTGTCTTAAGTACCTATCCGTCAATTGACATTTGATGTGAGTCTAATGACTCTTTCCAAAATTTCTTTCAGAAATGGATGGTGGTGGTAAGGTTACGAGAAGGATCCTGATGGGCCGTGCACCGGTGGCGACCGGACAGGGAAGTCGTGGGGCCTCTAGAGTGTCTAGAGGGGTGAGCCGTGGAGGCCGATCACAGACCGTGAGCGACGATCATGTTGACACCGAGGGTGAAACCTACTGGTCCTATGAGGACTTGACTTACCAACCAGAGACCGAGCCGGTTGAGACCCCTTACGAAGGGGACGACGATGATGTGAGCGATGAAGAGGGGGAGAATGACTCCCTAGTAAGAATTGAGGCGCTGCTCCAGCAATACCAACGGGAGCACGAGGAAAGGAGGGAACGCCGAGGGCGCCGAGGAGGGCAACTTTCGGGTGGGGCTTCAGGAGGAAGAAGCCATGGTGACTCTAGGGCCCACATTGAACCACATGGGGGCCAGGGTGATGGAGGTCCAATCATAAGGATCTCAAAATTTCTCAAGGAGGCGAGAGACTTAGGGTGCAAACCCTTCAACGGAACAGGTGATGTAACACTTGAGATTTAATTTAAAGGGATTAATAGTACTACTCATACCAACAAGATGCATCTCCTTTTAAGGGAGCTCATCACCAAGAACTCCAAAGTTAAGCGTGCTTGCACGGGAGTAGTCTTGGGATGGGTGACCCCCTGGGAAGTTTCTCAGGGTGCGCACGAGTGAGGACAAAGTGCGCGGAAAAGGCTAGTGGAGGTTTGTGAAGACAGTACTAGAGGTCAGAAGTAACTACCTCGGGGCCTACGGGGCCGGGGTGTTACAAATGGTATCAGAGCCACCCTACGACAGTGTGTTAACCTGTTGGATATCGGGCGGGCACTTAGCGGGGCAAGATTCTGGGGTTTGATTGAGAGTGGTTTAAGGGCGCAACGAGGACGTTGCGATCCTAAGTGGGGGTGATTGTAATACCCGAGATTAATTTAAGAGGATTAATAGTACTACTCATACCAACAGAGGTGCATCTCCTTTTAAGGGAGCTCATCACCCAAGAACTCCAAAGTTAAACGTGCTTGCACGGGAGTAGTCTTGGGATGGGTGACCCCCTGGGAAGTTTCTCAGGGCGCGCATGAGTGAGGACAAAGTGCGCGGTAAAGGCTCGTGGTGGTTTGTGGGGATAGTACTATTGGTCTGGAGTAACTACCTCGGGTCTTGTGGGGCCGGGGTGTTACAAATGATTTGTAACACCCCGGCCCCACCGGACCCGAGGTGTTACAAATGGTATCAGAGCAACCCTGCGACAGTGTGCTGATCCGTTGGATATCGGGCGGGCACTTAGCAGGGGAAAAGATTTTGGGATATGATTGAGATTGGTTTATGGGCGCAACGAGGACGTTGCGTTCCTAAGTGGGGGTGATTGTAACACTTGAGATTTAATTTAAAGGGATTAATAGTACTACTCATACCAACAAGATGCATCTCCTTTTAAGGGAGCTCATCACCAAGAACTCCAAAGTTAAACGTGCTTGCACGGGAGTAGTCTTGGGATGGGTGACCCCCCTGGGAAGTTTCTCAGGGTGCGCACGAGTGAAGACAAAGTGCGCGGAAAAGGCTAGTGGAGGTTTGTGAGGACAGTACTAGAGGTCAGAAGTAACTACCTCGGGGCCTACGGGGCCGGGGTGTTACAGGTGACATCTCGGTCACCGCTGAATAGATCAAGAGGTTGAACGAAGCAGTCCTTGATATGAAACTCACCCTCGAGTTTAAGCTAAGGGTGGCGGTGAGATTGCTTGAAGGGATGGCGTCCACATGGTGGGACGGGGCCAAGGGCAAGTATGGTAGGACCGTGACTTAGGAGAATTTCCGACAGGAATTCTTTGCCCAATACAACCCTGATTTTGAGGTGAACGCTAAGAGAAGAGAGTATACCCTCCTAACCCAAGGTGGCAAAATGACGGTGAGGCAACTTGAACACAAATTCAGGGATCTCGCAGAGTTCATACCGGAGTATGTCTGTGACGAGAATCGAATGGTTAATCACTTCTGGGATGCCTTAGACTTGGAGGTGCGTGAGAGGGCAACACAGTTGCCTAACATGAGCTTTATCCAAGTAGTCGAGCAGGGGTTGAAAGGAGAGAAGGAATGGGAAGAAAGAAAGTTGAAAAACGCCGAGGAGGCGAAAAGAGAAAGTGAGAAAACCATGGAACTCAAGGTCCTAACAAAAAGGGGAATCATGGAGGAGGAGAATCCTTTCGGGCACCCCCACTGCCATCTAGGGGAAGCCAAGGCCCGGGCGGGCAATCACAAGCCTCGGGGGTGACTCGTTCCAGAAATTGCAAGAGGAACCACCCGGGAAAATGTCGTGAGCCTCCTAGATGCTACCAATGCGGGAGCACCGGGCACATGAAGATGAGTTGCCCACAACTGGGTGGAGCAAGGGAATCGGGACCAAGTAGTGGTACTACCGGGACACGGAATCAGGCCGGGGCTTCCCACGCGTCCAGGGAGAAAGGGGGAGCAAGCGTGAGCAACGCGCCATCCGTGAATCAAAGAAGGACACAAGCCAGAGTCTATGCAATGATGGAGGCGGACGCTCAAGCTAACCCAGATTCTGTCGCAGGTAATACATAAATTTTGAATGTTTTTAGGATTATATGGGTAAGGGAAGTTGTGGGGGTTGAGTACGGGCCATCCCGGGGGCGAATATGGAGGTTTCGCACGGAATGGGCAAAAATTTTCCCACGCACGGCCGGACGCACGCGTGCGTTCCTTCGTGCGTGGGAGGCAGTGGGATTTTGAAGAAAAAGAAAAGGGTAGAATTTTCCCATGCACGGCTGGACGCACACATGCGTACCTCCGTGCGTGGGTTGCAGTGGGCTTTCGAATGGAAACTGCTCCACGCACGGCCGTGCGTCACCCTGTGCGTACCTCCGTGCGTCCCCCATGCATGGAGGGCAGTAGCCCCAGGTGGAAATCCGAAGCCACACATGCGTGTGTCACCCCACGCACGCCGTGCGTGGCACCCAGGCTGCCCACCGTCAATTGTTTTGCACCGATTTGCGACGTTAAGACCTCTCCTTGATCTCAAACATGTGTATGAACATAATAAACCTCTATAAATGTATATAGATGGTAGGAAGGCATCTTACATGACTTATAAATGTAGGAACACTATAGATTAATGGGAAGGATGCACGAATCCTTAGATAAAAGAGTTAGAGGTATGCAAATTCGATCGCATATGACTCAAGTATGTATCTACTCTACTTCATGATATTTTATGAAACAAATAATAATACTTCTCAAATCTTAAGTATAACGATCAAAACAACAACATCCAAGCCTTAGTCCCAAAAGATATTGAGGTTGGCTGAGTATAACGATCAAAAGTGAGTATGAAAATATAATACTGCGATATTTAGATATATTTCCCAAATTCGAACGCATATAACTCCAGTATGTATATATATTTATATTTATATATAGTAGAGCAAATGGAGTGTTTGTCCCAATATCATCCAACAATCATACAAAGCTTTGATTCAATACCAACAAAGATTTAGAAATACAAAATAAGGTATTGAAATAGCAACTTGCGGGTCTCTCTCGCTAGAATGATATGTGTTGATTGATTATGCGAGGCTTAGGGTTTTCTTAAGTTAGCATCCTTTTATACATAAGGATGTCTAACTTAAGGCTTACAAGTGGGCTATATGGCTTGAAGTATATTTGTGGCCCATATTACACATTTAATTAATAACTACACGAATACAAAGATATTTAATTAGATTGGACACCATAAAATATTCCAGTTCGTATATCCTACACCCGGGTGTACGGGTGGGAACCGTACATCCGGGTCTATTTGTAATTTAATTGAAGCTTCAGCCCAATTTTAATAAAGTTTAATGAATTTGATGAAGGCCCAATTAATTAAGAACGACAACCCATTTAATTGATACAGTCTAATTTTTTCGGTGGCATTTTTGTGAATTAAGCGAAAAATCACGGCTAACGCTAAATGAACAATAATGTACTTTTAGTGAGCATCTAACCTATTTTATTGAGTATTAGGAGACTAATAATGAGTATCACGATCTTTGCTTCATATCTTCTGATTCTTTTTCTTTTTCTTATTTTTTCTTTTATATAAACTTATTGAATTATATCTATAATCCACTCTTATTAATTTCAATATGTGAGTCTAATGTAATATGATACTTTTGAAATATACATTGATATGACATTGTAAAAATGAGCATAACATGAGTACCAAATGAGCATACATAACTTACAAAGTGCACATTAATGTGAAAATTGTTAGGTTTGTTAGATGAACATCATGACATTTTAACTGAGCATCAAACCTCCACTATTGAGATGAAAATCACTACTTCTGGAGGATGAGTAATAATGAACTTGTAATGAGCACCAAACCTATTCTGTTGAGCATCAAACCTCCTCTATTGAGATCAATGAACATTAATGATTTTTTAATGAGCATCAGACCTATAAAAATGAGCATTCGTAACTTACAAGATGATCATTGATATGAAAATGGTATGTTTTGTTTGGTGAACATCAAGATATTTTCAGTGAGCATCGAACCGCAGATTATACCGTGGGATCAGCCCACCGTGCGCACGGTGTGCCGATCCCTAAACGGCACAGTTTTAATTAAAAAACTCAACTTCTTCCTTCCCAACTATTAGATAGGCCGTTCCTCCCCTCACAAATTCGATTTGGAGACATATAAAACATCGCAAGACCTCATTGGATCCGGATTTGTGCAGAGCAGTCCCCTACCAATTCAAATGGGTTTTTCTCTGTGCGCTTCTTTGAATCGTTAATTGACACCCCCCACCATGAAGAGAAAGCTCTAAATCTGTTGAAGAAGCTCTCTGTATATGTTTTGCTGCTTGTAAAAACGACTCTATGTCTCTGCTTGCTTTGAATCTAAATCTATAATAATGCTCTTTGATTTTTTGGAAAGAATCGGGGAAGGGAAGTGTGCTCTTTTATATATACTTCGTATATAAAAGAATTGGGTATTTATCTTCATCTTCATTGTGTTTATGTTGATGGATGGAGTAATTGGTTTATATGTATATTGATTAATAAATGTAGTTACATCTCTGTAAATGCGTTTTACATATAAATAGGCTAAAATTACATTTTCCAAGTTACATCTAACCTGTTTTCAAGTTACATTTCAATTTAAACATTTTACATTTTAATGAGTTACATTTGAATGAATGTAATTTACATTTTTATTAATCTGAAGTTACATGTTTTTTCAAACGATTTACATTTCATATAATTGTGGGAGCAGAGTGCTCACCCTGCACCGCTCCCACGGTATAACAACTAGCATCGAAACTCCGTTATTGGGTACTAGAATCATGAAATTGAGTATCGTGATTTGTGGTCTCGTGTCTATAATCAAATTCTATGCGAATCTAATGTAATATGAGACTTTTGAAATATGTATGGATAAACATTTTAAAATGAGCATAACAAAAGTACTAAATGGAAATACATAACTTACAAAATGAGTTTTCAAAAGTTAAAATGTTCATTTGTATATATTTATTCTTTTTAGACGCTATAATTATTTGAGTTTAAAATAAAGAAAAAAAGGAAAAAGACAAAAAAGTAAACTAACTAAAGTAAATTAACTAAAGTAAAAGTAACGAAAAAGTAAAATAAAAGAAACGAAAAGAAAAAAAGAAAGAAGAGAAAAAATGTAACGAAAAAATAAAATAAAAAAGACAAAACAAATATAAAACGAACTAGGATGACGGGATGGAGGCTAAAAAATGAAAAAGAATGATGGCTGAAATAAATAAAAGCAACGAGGAGTGAAGGAATGAGGATGACGGTATAAGAAGAATCAAGAAAAGCATGGATGAGAGAATCAGCCTGCCACGTCATTTAAAAACCGGATGGACATGTATACCCGAGTGTATAGTATAATTTGTCTAAAATATTCCCTACATGGAGTATTACAATATTTGGATAATGTTTTTAATTGGATTAGATTGAGTCCCAATTCCCACATCACATCAAACCAAATCAGATCTAATTTAAGCGCATCAAATTAGATTAAACATCGTAAACGGTTGTTCATATTAATACTAATTCATATTTAGTAGTTGTGTTATCACATACTAATAAAAGGAAGAAATTCCACTTATGGTCCTTCGAGTTTTGCATCAATTCCACAATTCGTCCTCGTCTTTCATTTTATCCATTTTTGGTACCTGACTATTGTTTTCTTGACTATATATAGTCCTTTTTCAATAGTAAAAATGCTCAGAAATGGACCACAAATGGTCAAGAAAATAATAGTCAAGTACCAAAAATGGATAAAGTGAAAGACGAGGACTAAATATGGAAATGACACAAAACTCGGAGGACCTAAAGTGGAATTAATTCCTAATAAAAGGGACAAGACTTTTGTTGGTTTTGGCACTAAGAGAATTTTCTTCTACGGGTATAAGAAATAATAAAGGTGCTTAGATTTTACTAATAAAAAACAATTATTGATGAATGCAGTGACTTAAAATAACTAATACTATCTCCGTCCTGCTATGATTGTCTCATTTTACCTTATCAATTCGTCCTACTAAGATTGTCTCATACAAAATTTAGTAAAATTTATGTAACCCTAAATCATTTTTACTTTATTCTTACTTTATTATTACTTTGTTAATTATTAATTTGTGAGTCACTCCTCTTGTCCATGGTTAAGAGTAATAATACTCCCTAATGCTTAGTAAAAGAAAAAACATAATTCGAGTACAAATATAAAACCCCTCACCGCCAATCAAACATTGCCGATGACGCCAACAGCATAATAAGATCATCTTTCCTATGGTCCTACGGAGATGAAGAAATTCAGACTGGGAGATGAACAAATTAAGAATGGGAATCTGGGATGCTGAAGTGCTGAACCGCCTGAACGAATTGAAGTCAACTCCCGCCTTCTAGCCACTCCCGTCGTTCGCCGTCTCGCCGTGTCCGATTTCCTGGGAGTCTGTCGAAAAAGGAGGGAAATTTCTCTATTTAGCCGGCCCTGACCCTAGTTGACTCGTCCTAAACTCGCCCTCATACATTTGATCCACCCGTGGTTTAAGGTGAATTGTGACTTACCTCGTCTTTTTCTCTCTCTTCATATTCTGCATTGGGATCTGATTATTAATCGTTGTGTGAATTGGGAGTTCTGTTTCCATGTTTTTTCTTCTGATCTTTTCTTTATTCCATTCGTTATAATTGTTGGTCTGAGTTTAGCAATGTAGATTCGGTTTTGCTCTGGGTTTTCTGATTGTGTTATTCTATTTATAGGTCATATTCATGTCATACTTTGCGTATACCATTGGATCTGGTGCTACATTGCTTGTTTGATTGATATTTCCATTCAATTTTGGATTTTGTTTCCTTACAATAGGCAGTGATTTATTCTCTTTTCAAACTGTTACACACTGCTCTCATGAATCCATCGTATTTTGTGGAATTAGTGTGTTCTTTTTCTCTAAGGATCTGGATTTTTTTTTAAAGTTCATTCATTTAATTTGGTAAATGGTTTATACTTTGACAACTGTGGATGTTGGATGAAGGTTCTAATCTAGCAGCCTTCACTCTCTACTTTTATATTCAGGAAGCTAATCTGCAATGCATATCTTTTTAATATTTTCTACCTTTCCTTGGTTTTCTACCTTAGAGCAATTTCTATAGCTGAAGAAGCATTTTTGAGTTCTGTGTGGAATTGGGATCTCCTTTACTGCAACTCCTCTTCTACATCTAGTTTATATGACTTAATTTTCTAATAAAATCAGATAGACTCGCAGTAACTTCTAAATTCAATTTTTAGCCAAATCATTATTCATTGGGTTTATGACTTGACACTGAAGCTTCATCCAGTCACAGTTCCCATTAAAAGCTTCCGACGTGCGGAATAGCTGGAATTTGAACTTTAGGGGTGTTTCTGTTTCAATCCATTGTAATATATTTCTTTTTTTATAACTTTTCCATGCAACCGCATACTCGTGTCAATCTCAAATAATACGTGCCGTGTTACACCGTCTTTTTTCCATTTCATCAAGTGAATATGAACCGTTGATCATCATCTCTCACTTACAGATGTCTATACATAGTTTTATAGTTGTACACGTTTCTTTCCTATGCGCTAGTATAAATACGGATGAAGTTTGTCGATTTTAATATGTGCATGTTATTTCCTTTTTGAATAATAAATAAATTCTATTTCCAGAAGCATCTCATTCTCGGTATGAAGGCCCTCATTCTTGTTGGTGGATTTGGCACTCGTCTGAGGCCATTGACCCTCAGTGTCCCTAAGCCGCTTGTTGAATTTGCCAACAAACCTATGATTTTGCATCAGGTATTTTTCTTGAAGAATTCTATTTTTTTAAATATTTACCTTTGCTTATATTTTCAAATTGTAATCCTCATTTTATCAAATTGTAATTCTCATTTGCTTATTTTTCTCAATTTGATGTTCAGATTGAGGCGCTTAAAGATGTTGGAGTGACTGAAGTGGTTCTGGCTATTAACTACCAGCCTGAGGTTGACTACATATGTAATCTGTCAATTCATATAACTCCGTTTGGTAACCTTACCTGACTTATTCTATATGATAAGTAGTTTTTGAAATGAAATCAATTATTCTACAGTTTTTTCATGATTCTCTGTTGAAATGGAAGTTTCCAAACGCTTTCCCTTTCAGATAATTCAACAAATTCAGTCATACTCAACTCAATAACCGTTACCAAGCAGGCCCTTTATGTATATCTATTTTTATTCAACAAGAAGGGCAACTTTATATGCAGGTGATGCTGAATTTCTTGAAAGATTTTGAATCAAAGCTTGGTATCAAGATTACCTGTTCGCAAGAGACTGAACCGCTTGGGACCGCGGGTCCCCTTGCCCTGGCCAGGGACAAATTGTTAGATGAGTCCGGTGAGCCATTTTTCGTTCTCAACAGTGATGTCATCAGTGAGTATCCTTTCAAGGAGATGATTGAATTTCACAAGGCGCATGGAGGTGAGGCTTCGCTACTTGTAACCAAGGTAAGTAAGCCTCCAAACTCCTATCCTTGAAAATTTTGGTAGCATTAAGGCTGTGTTTGATTCCAGGAAATGAGTTTTTTGTGTGTTTTTGTAGGAAAGGTCTTCCTGGGAAAATAAGTTTTTCTGCACTACATATATAATTGTTTTTGACCCACAAAAATGGAAATTGTAGAACTGTTTCATCGCAATTACATTGACTTCCCGTTTCAAAACACAGAGTCTTTTTTTCACAAAACTCAAAGAATCAATTTTTTTTTTTGCTTCAGCAAAACAATTTCCAGTATTCTTTTCCTTAAAACAAAGTGAGCACAAATTTAAATTGTCATTGTTTATATAGGTTGATGAACCTTCAAAGTATGGTGTTGTGATCATGGATAACTCGACCGGGAATGTGGAGAGATTCGTGGAGAAGCCAAAAACATTTGTTGGTAATAAGATCAATGCTGGGATTTATCTGCTTAACCCTTCAGTCTTGGACCGAATTGAATTAAAACCCACTTCCATTGAGAAAGAGGTATTCCCAAAAATCGCAGCAGAGAAAAAGCTCTATGCCATGGTCCTTCCGGGCTTCTGGATGGACATCGGGCAACCAAAGGATTACATCACTGGGCTGAGACTTTACTTGGACTCTCTGAGGAAGAAATCATCACCCAAACTGGCTTCTGGACCCCACATTCTCGGGAACGTGATTGTGGACGAGACTGCCAAAGTTGGGGAGGGATGCCTGATCGGACCAGATGTTGCAATTGGGCCAGGCTGCACAATCGAGTCGGGGGTCAGGCTATCCCGCTGCACTGTCATGCGTGGTGTCCGCATCAAGAAGCATGCTTGCATTTCCAGCAGCATAATCGGTTGGCACTCCACGGTCGGGCAGTGGGCCCGTGTGGAGAACATGACTATTCTTGGGGAGGATGTTCATGTGTGTGATGAGATATACAGTAACGGGGGCGTGGTTCTGCCACACAAAGAGATCAAATCAAGCATACTGAAGCCAGAAATAGTTATGTGAGTAATAGGGAGTCTCCCTGGGAACTTGTCTGTTCTTGGTCTGTCATGTGGCTGTTCTCTTCTGTCTTTTTTTTCAATGTAATTCCCGTCCCATGCTGATTGCTTTCGTTCTTCAAAGTGTAAAAGTTCAATCTGTCAGTTTGAATTTGGGTGTCTATAAAGCTTTATTATAGGCTTGGTGTCTCCGGCTAAAGCTTGAAACATGATTGCACCACTATAAATGGTGGAATCTGCATTGTACATACAATGGTATTTTTTTTTTTGAGTGCAAAATAAATAAATCATTATTATAGTGCTTGATCTCTTTATCTTGAGTTTCAGGTTGATTCTTGTAAATGTTTATTTTTTGCTGTAGCTATTTTCAGTCATTGACTTCAAAATAGATAAGCATTTTAGCTTCTAACCTTGAAAAACCAGTCAAAAGGGTTACGCCGTGTCATTCATTAGACACCAAGTTGGCCCTTCGGAATATTCTAATATGTCAGGGGTTTTTATTACTCCCTCCGTACTAAAAAAGGAAAAAAATCTGAAGGAATTGTACAGCCGGCTGTACCTTGCAATTCAATTCCAGTGCTTATACCGTGGTATTCTTGTTAATAATTTTTTTATTTTTGATCCGATTTTTATAAAATTTATACCAATTTTTTTTTTCATGATCTTTCAAATGAGACCAATATTGCCTATGTAATTTTAATTTTTTACATTCATACATTTTTTTGTAATATATTTTTATATGCATACACTTTTTCTATAATATATTTTTTTAATCACTTTTATATGTTTTAGAGGTTTTTAAGATATTGAGTTTGTTTATTTTGTTTCTAGCTTGGAGTTACATTTGATAATATACGAAATTATATCATCTTATACTCCACTTACAAGTTATTATGTGTGAGTTACATCTTATTATGTGTGAGTTACATCTTGCTATACACGAGTTACATACTTTTATGCGAGAGTTACATGTAATTATGTGTGAGTTACATCTTGTTATGTGTGAGTTACATCTTGTTATACACGAGTTATATACTTTTATGCGCGAGTTACATGTAATTATGTGTGAGTTATATCTAATTATTTGTGATTTTTTACTTATCTTTATCTTGAACTAATTCAATTATAACTGAATTAATTTTTTTCTTTGCCAATTTAATACAAAATTTTATTAATCCACATAAAATAAGTATATTGTATTTCATATTCATACACTATTTTTCAAATGATAAAAATGAAAGATGTAGCAGGGGTTTATTTCATGGTGTAACTCACATACATTAAGATGTAACTCGTGTATATTAAGATGTAACTCGTGTACAATAAGATGTAACTCGCGCAGAAGAAGATGTAACTTCATGATATATTATCAAATGTAACTTCAAAATAATTTGTTAAAATTACATAAGCAATATTGGTCTCATTTGATAGATCATGAAAAGTAAAAAAAAATTGATATAAAATTTATAAAAAACGGATATCAAATAAAAAAGTTATTACAATTTTTAACAATAAAAAAAATAATGAATGTTGCGTCGTTTTGGGATCAGGCGCACCATCCTCATGATGCGCCGATCCCAGGGTATAAATTGCGATTCAATTCTAATCTGAATTGAATTGCAAACTTTGACCGGTACAAGAATTAAGGAATTGCAATAAATGATGCTTACTTTTTACACTTTTGTCCATCTTTCTAAAAGTAGATGTCTTTAAGTTAATGGAAAAAAAGTAAAAGTAAGGGTAAATTTGTCACTTTATTCTTATTTACATACCTAAAATAGAAGGTGGAAACCCATTTTAGGACAACCAAAACAGGAAATTTTGCAAAACAAATTGGGACGGAGGGAGTATGATACTCTCTCCGTCCCATTGTACTTTACCAACATTCCTTTTTTGGTTGTCCCGAAAAACTTTGTCACTTTCATATTAAAACAATTAATTTGTGGTTCTGCACATTTCTCTCATCTGCACAAATTTCAACCACACAGTTTTTATTATTCTTATTTCTCACCTACTTTGCATTTGGCAAAGTCCATCGGGACGGAGGTAGTAGTAAAAATTGGATAGGTAGTTGATCGAGACAAGTGGATAGGGTCACAAGTCACTGGTATCGTACAACCGGCTGTACCGTGCGCACGGTAAAACCAGCCTTTTAGTTCGCATATCCAGCGCTAGCTTCCATCGTAGATTGATGTTCGCATTTCGGTCGTTCACACTTCGCTCGCACTTGCCGAAGCTCGCACTCCACTCTTCGCCAGAAGCTCTTTGCTCGTCGTCGCTCACAAATGACTCGCCAGACTCCCTACTAAACGCAACACCTCAGACTTTCAACGCAGCACCTCAGACTCTAGATTGGGTAGATGGCGGCTCTAATGAGATGTATAGGGCTAGTTGGAATCTTTCTTGTTTTGAACTCTTTTCCTTTTTTCCTTTTTAGGTTTGATGAGTTTGGTAACTTGTTTGGTTGCAACTTAGGAGAATCCTAAGTTATACGTATTTGTACAGGTATGGGCATACACAAAAGAAATTCTGAGCATAGTACACATTTTAAATGAGTTCTTTGATTTTTTTTGAATACTTATTTCGTAATTTATGTATACTCATGTGATATTAGTGCAATACTTGTTTTAAAATGTCATATTTATGCATATTTCTAAAGTACAATAGTACAAGAGGAGTCTAATTCGTTGCTAAGGAATCATTGTTGCTATTGATCTCAAATGAGCTTTATATTAAACTCAAATGAGTATATGTCTAAACAAAATGAACACACAAATTGATATTGAGCACATTAGAAATAAGTTTTATTTTGAACTCAAATGAGTATAACTCCCAAAATGAATGAGCACGCACAAATGAGCTTTTAATATTTTGATACTCATTTTATAAGTTATGTATGTTCATTTGGTACTGTTTTATGCTCATTTTAAAAGATTGCACATGTTAAACATATCATGATCCATTAGATTCACATATTGAAATTAAATGAAATTGATTATAGACATAATTTAAGACTTTAATAAACGAAAAAGTAATTATAAACAGAATGTGATATGTGAGGAATGAAGCAGATATCACTAATGCTCACCGTTAGGATCCTAATACTCAAAAGAATAGGCTCGGTACTCATCAAAATTGATTTAATGCTCATTTAAGAGGATCGATAATTTTCACCAAAATTACAAGTTTGTCACCGACTGTACGGCCGACACCGTACAGCCGGTTGTACCATATACGAATTCCAAGTCAGTACGACAAGGTTGGTTGCAACTAGGCTGTGAAAAACGGTTTAGTTTAACAAAACCAAACTGAAATTGATACTTTGGTTTGGTTTGAGATTACTTCAGTAAATTGTTTGGTAACAATTTGTCCAAATCAAATGGTTTGGTTTGGTTTGATTTTAAATCAAAAAATAAATTGTAACCGAGCTGAACTACTCGTAAAATTTATAAAAATACTTTGTATTTGTCTTTAGTTTTCATCTTTAGGATATAAATGAATAACTTAGATATGAAAAATACATGTTTAGCAAATACGGAGTGTCATTTTCACTTTTACACATTTCATACATTCATCAAGGCAAAGTTAGCTAATAAGCATACTTGTATTTGTTATATTTTGTACTCTTCCTGTATGAAAAGATGTTTGACGATAACAATAGCACATTCCATTTATATCAATTTCAATTAAAATAGAGTACACTATACATTTTACATGATCTATTTGAATAAAATTATGAATTTTACAACTATTTTACTATCGACTCATTTAGTTTTATGCAAATATTTTATGTGATATTATAAATGTTAATCAACTATAAATTTATTGTTTGTGAGAGGTTAATCTTATTTGTAGTGATTCAAAAAATGCTAGACTTTTAATGTCATTAGTCTTAGTAAGATAAATTAGGCGTTAATTGTTGGAAAAATGTGTTAAAAATTGCATTAAATGGTCATTTTGGGGCAATTATTTGAGTGGGTTCCACTTCCGATTTGGGTCGGGTCAAAGTGGTTTCGGATTGTCCTTGTTAAGGGATACAATTCGATATATGGTACGCTCAAAACGGATAACGGGTGAATGAGAAATTGATTCTCGAAGTTCGCTCGTTGAAATGGAAAAACTGGGAAAATGATGAGTTTCTAGTGTGTTTTATCCCACACCGAAAAACTCAAGGGATTTTCACCCCCTTATAAAGGGAAGCCTCTTTTAAGGAGTTAAGATTCCTAAAGGGAAAGACTCTCTTTTACGCGCAGGGGGGGGGGGTGCCAATCAAATGCCGTCCAAAAATCTATCTCTCAGGAGATACGGTTAATTTTTGTTTTCAGGTCCATTAACACCCCATTTAACACACAACAAATCCTCCTATAAATAGCTGGCAGGTGCTTTGCAACAGACACACGGTTTGACAACGCACAACATTTTCCTCACGTTTTCTTGAGCTAAAAACTCTTCCAGCTACTCCCGAAATTCCTTCTGTGTTCATACTTGGTTCTCCTTCGCTGGAACTCTTGTTTGTGTGCTCAAACATTAGTTCGTAGTCATCGTATCCTGGGAAACCATTGTTGCAACGTTCCTAGCACCGTGGGAGGCAACAAATACGTTTTAAGGAAATCGTGCGTAACACGAGCTTTGGCTAATTCTGCTTCATCTCCTTTCTTGTTTTTCTCTAGTCATTTTATTTAATTAATTTATTTTAATTAATTTTCTTTATTTTCTGAAACACACCCAACAATCTTAAAACGTATTTCTTGATTGTTCTACTGAGGTAAACAATCTTAAATCGTAGTTTGTCACTTTGGTGAACGAACTTAATTTTTGTGTTTTCGGAAAAAACGTCAAAGAACGAAAATGACTTCTCAAGAAAATGAGATTGGTGTTGGGCAGAATGTTCTGAACGACAATCACTCTGAAAGCGGAGCACCGGTGAACAATAGTTCACAACGCGGTGCATCTGCTTTGGCCAACCAAAGGGCTATCCCTATGGTGACCGTGCCAAGCAACTCTGTGGAGAAACCCGAGAAATTCAACGGGTTAAACTTCAAGAGGTGGCAGCAAAAGATGCTATTTTACCTCACTACTCTCGGTCTTGCTAGATTCTTGACCGAAGATGCGCCGGTAGCAACCGGGGGTGAGGTGGATGCGCAATCTTTCAACGCGGTTGAGGCATGGAAGCATTCAGACTTCCTTTGCCGAAACTATGTGTTGAACGGGCTGCATGATGCTTTGTACGACGTATATAGCAAACTAGCTACGGCTAAGGAGCTATGGAATGCTTTGGACCACAAATATAAAAGCGAGGATGCCGGCACAAAGAAATTTGTTGTTGGTAGATTCCTTGACTTTAAAATGGTGGATTCGAAGACGGTCTTGAGTCAAGTTGAGGAGATGCAAATGATCTTCAACGAAATTCGAGATGAAGGAATGACGGTTAGTGAGTCATTCCAAGTGGCGTCAATTATTCACTTATTGCCGCCGGCTTGGAAGGATTTCAAGAACTACCTTAAGCATAAGCGAAAGGAAATGAACCTGGAGCAATTGATCCTCCGTCTGCGGATTGAAGAGGATAACCGGAAGAACGATGGGAAACTCCCAATTGTTCATGGCGCCAAGGCCAACGTGGTGGAGCATGCTAAAGGCTCCAAAAATAAAAATAATGGGAAGAGCAAGCTCGGTCCCAAGGGAGGCGTTTCCAAGACAAAGTTCAACAGGAAAATGCTTCAATTGCAACAAGAATGGACACAAATCCTCGGATTGCAAGGCACCAAGGAAGAAGAAAGATTCTCACGTGAACTTGGTGCAAGGTGGGCAAAAGGATGAAGACATCATCCTTGCGGCTGTGGTGACCGAGGTCAACCTCGTTGGATCCAATTCCAAGGAGTGGTTCGTGGACACCGGTGCTACCCGGCATATTTGCTCAAACCGGGAGCTATTCACGACCTTTGAGCCATCAAATGGTGAAAAGGTGTGGATGGGAAATTCTGCTCATTCTGCGGTGGAAGGCGTGGGCAAAGTGGTCCTGAAGATGACTTCGGGCAAGGAGCTGACTCTTAACCAAGTGTTGTTCGTTCCGGAGATACGCAAAAACCTGATTTCCGGTTCGTTGTTGAACAGGCATGGCTTCCGCATGGTTTTTGAGTCGGACAAATTAGTTTTGTCTAAATCGGGAATGTATGTGGGAAAGGGGTATACATGTGATGGGCTGTTTAAGCTCAATGTAATGACTATTATTAATAATAATAATAAAATCCCTTCTGCTTACTTGCTTGAGTCTTCCAATGTGTGGCATGGTAGACTAGGACATGTTAATTTTAATTCTATACGTAGATTAATTAACATGGAGCACATTCCTAAATTCACAATTGATGTGAAGCACAAATGTGAAGTTTGTGTAGAGGCAAAACTAACGAAAACGTCTTTCAAATCGGTTGAAAGAAAAACGGAACCACTTGAATTAATTCATAGTGACGTTTGTGATTTTAAATCAATACAAACACGTGGCGGTAATAAATATTTTATTACCTTTATCGACGATAGCACTCGCTATAGCTACGTTTATTTATTAAAAAATAAACACGAAGCAATCGATAAATTCATTCTTTATAAGAATGAAGTGGAAAACCAACTTAATCGACGGATTAAGACGGTTAGGAGTGATCGAGGTGGTGAGTATGAAGCACCAATTGGTGACTTTTGCGCTAGTGTGGGTATAGTACACGAACGTACCGCATCCTATTCACCTCAATCAAACGGTGTTGCCGAACGAAAGAATCGCACATGAGCCACGGACTTATACGGAAGCCGTGACGTCTACTGAAGGTCCTATGTGGAAAGAAGCCATCAAAAGTGAGGTGGATTCTATCCTTAAAAATCACACATGGGAATTGGTTGATCTTCCTCCGGGAAATAAACCTTTGGGATCCAAGTGGATTTTTAAACGGAAAATGAAACCGGACGATTCCATCGATAAGTACAAGGCCAGACTTGTAATCAAAGGATACAAGCAACGTGAGGGCCATGATTACTTTGACACGTATTCTCCCGTGACGAGAATAAATTCCATTAGGATGATTCTAGCGATTGCCGCTTTGCGGAAATTGGAAGTTCATCAAATGGACGTAAAAACCGCTTTTCTAAATGGCGATATAGACGAAGAAATCTATATGGAACAGCCCGAGGGCTTTCGTGTTCCAGGCCAAGAAAGGAAAGTGTGTAAATTAATTAAATCATTGTATGGATTGAAACAAGCCCCTAAACAGTGGCACGAAAAGTTCGATCATGCAATGTTAATTAATGGGTTTAAAATAAACGAAAGTGACAAATGCGTCTATGTGAAGAGCACGGTAGACGGCTATGTCATTTTATGTTTATACGTGGATGATATACTCATCGTGGGTAGCAATAATCTAATGATTAATTCTACCAAAAGCATGTTAAATTCTAAATTTGACATGAAGGATATGAGGCTGGCCGATTTAATCCTTGGGATTAAAATAATTAGAGGACCTGACGGTCTAACGCTAAGCCAATCCCATTACGTTGATAAAATCCTTACTAAATTTAATAAGGATGATTATCAAGAGGCAAGGACGCCATTAGATAAAAACACTCATCTTACCAAAAATCGTGGAGAGTGTATTTCTCAAGTAGAATACGCTAGGATTATTGGAAGTTTGATGTATCTAATGAGTTGTACCAGGCCTGATATTGCCTTTGTGGTTAGTAAGCTAAGTAGATATACTAGCAACCCCGATGCTGAACACTGGAAGGCAATAGTAAGGGTTTTGAGGTATTTACCTAAAACCCAAAACCTTGGACTGCACTATGGAAGATATCCAGCTGTACTTGAAGGGTATAGCGACGCTAGTTGGATATCCGACATAAAGGACTCTAAGTCCACAAGTGGATATGTTTTCACTTTGGGAGGTGCAGCCGTGTCGTGGAAATCCTCGAAACAAACGTTAATAGCTAGATCCACGATGGAATCTGAGCTAATAGCCTTGGATAAGTGCACTGAAGAGGCTGAATGGCTACGCCATTTTCTCGAGGATATTCCAAGTTGGGAGAAGCCTATCCCTCCAATATGCATACATTGCGATTGTCAAGCTGCAATTGGAAGGGCACAGAGCAATCTCTACAATGGTAAGTCTAGACACGTTCGTCGTAGACATAACACCATTAAACAACTCCTCACAACGGGTGTTATCACTGTTGACTACGTGAAGTCAAAGGATAACATAGCGGATCCGCTAACCAAGGCATTGGATAGAGAATTGTTGGAGAAGTTGTCACGAGGAATGGGACTAAAGCCCGTGAATTGAAAAGTTCTATAGTGGATACCCAACCTAGTTGGTCCTAGGTTCAAAAGGGACAACTAAATTATAGAGCGAAGGATGGTCACTGTGGGGGTCCTGGACTCCTACCCACTCCTCGTTAAAACAATGACTCCCGCACGAGGTTAGCAAAAAACGTTTGCTTTAATGATTCTAAAATGTTGATCTACTCGATAACATTGGAAGAGTATGCGGGATACTCGTGAAAGAATCACCTATGTGAGAGAGAAGAGGGCCGCTTCAAAGGAGAACTGTAAAGGCTCAGTTCTTTTGAAACTCTTGCAGAACCAGGACGGTAACCCATGGACAAAACGGGCACACCCATGAGAACGGAACAAAGTTGGAAGGTTCTTGTGTAAAGATAAGTCAATGTTTACACGACGGCAGTATAGTTCAAGGACATCGAGTCTACTAGACAGCCAGTAAATAAACGTGTCTTTACAACGGAAGGTTCAAAGGATAAAACCTACCTCTCCGTATGCAAGGATCATCCGGTGAACACAACGTGTCCTCCTATCTTCGTGTCTTTTTAAGTCTCGAAAATCAATTTTCATTCATGTGGGGGATTGTTGGAAAAATGTGTTAAAAATTGCATTAAATGGTCATTTTGGGGCAATTATTTGAGTGGGGTCAACTTCCGATTTGGGTCGGGTCAAAGTGGTTTCGGATTGTCCTTGTTAAGGGCTACAATTCGATATATGGTACGCTCAAAACGGATAACGGGTGAATGAGAAATTGATTCTCGAAGTTCGCTCGTTGAAATGGAAAAACTGGGAAAATGATGAGTTTCTAGTGTGTTTTATCCCACACCGAAAAACTCAAGGGATTTTCACCCCCTTATAAAGGGAAGCCTCTTTTAAGGAGTTAAGATTCCTAAAGGGAAAGGCTCTCTCTTACGCGCAGGGGGGGGGGGGGGTGCCGATCAAATCCCGAAACGGAGAAGAAAAACCGCGACTCGTGTTACAACAATTCATGCCCAACGTTCTTCTCTTTTAATGCTGCGTTAAATGGACAGTTTATGGACGATTCAATGCCCAACGGACTGGTCATTGATGTCCAACGTTCAGGTCCATTAACACCCCATTTAACACACAACAAATCCTTCTACAAATAGCTGGCAGGTGCTTTGCAACAGACACACGGTTTCACAACGCACAACATTTTCCTCACTTTTTCTTGAGCTAAAAACTCTTCCAGCTACTCCCGAAATTCCTTCTGTGTTCATACTTGGTTCTCCTTCGCTGGAACTCTTGTTTGTGTGCTCAAACATTACTTCGTAGTCATCGTATCCTGGGAAACGATTGTTGCAACGCTCCTAGCACCGTGGGAGGCAACAAATACGTTTTAAGGAAATCGTGCGTAGCACGAGCTTTGGCTAATTCTGCTTCATCTCCTTTCTTGTTTTTCTCTAGTCATTTTATTTAATTAATTAATTTTAATTAATTTTCTTTATTTTCCGAAACACACCCAACATTAATTTATACGCAGTAATATTTGATTACTTCTTTTTGTATCTTTTATTTCCATTCACATTTTATTTAAATAATAAATACAAGAAGATGAGATGGACTACAATTTGCAATTTCTATTTTTAAACATGGAACTCTATATATTTACATTATAGAGTTTTTTTCTGAATTAATGCGGATTATTTAATTATTTACCAAAATAATGGCCAGTTAAAACTTATTACCGATATACTGCTGGGCTTAACCCGGGTTGGGGAAAGTCGCCAAACCGGATGGCAACTTATATGTCGCCAAACCGTTTGGCGACTTTCCTCTCAAAATAAGTAAACTCACAAATCAGATACAAACCATAACAAATCACATACAAAACAGAACAGAATTATAATGATACACACCAACACACTTGCTCACAAACACAGTATAAAAACACAGTACAGACATCCAATATGCATAACCAAATGAATAAGTACTAATAACATAATATCCAATAGTTTGCAGGTGGAAATACGTAAAAAAGTAAAGTGTATCTACAACATTCGGTGTACATGAATAAGTCCAATAATAGAGACAAACTACAAGTTTTCATGGTCTTCTTGATCGTCTTGGTTATGGAGATGTGTCTGTTGACACGTACGCCTACGCCGCTGCCGTGGTTGAAGAACAACTCTGTCACGCTGAGTCTGGGATGTAGAAGTCGATGCTGCAGTGGATGTCGATGCCATAGAATCCTGAGAGGGGTTCATATGTATAAGATGACCATAGTCCACTCACCCCAACGCATCTGAACACGAGGAAGCAATGTCCGTCAGTACCTGGTCGTACCCGTACACGTCATGCGTATCACTCACTGTGACAGTCGCTCGCTCATGTATACGCTGCAAAGCCCGTGTCTGAAATGTGAAACATGAATTATAATTATTTTGAAATAAATAAAAATGTTAAATAAAGAACATGAATTACTTTAGTAATTAGTAGCACACTCACTGTTAAGTGCAAAGCCATGGAACGAGATTGATAATGGTGAGTAGGGAGTCTGAAAGAAAGAGAGACAAACAACCGCATGATGCTGTAGTACCATCTCATGTAGTCTACAGAAACAGATGAGAGTAATGCCGGTGTCCCAGTCATAACAACCTCCGCTCGCCTCTCTCATATAGTCACGTATCGGACATGTATGAGCGACCAATCCTCTGTATGCTTTCCAGGCCTATCCACCTTATGAAGATCTACACATGTGTCGTCAACTGCTGGAATGACCTGCTCGTAGCCAAACTGTCGCAGTACAAGATCAAGTAAATGAAGCTCAACAATGTCAAAACATATCAACGACACACGTGCTCGTCATGTATCATAATGCTCTCGTCTTGTCGGGGGAAACTCCTCTAACATCTGAGCTGTATATGGCATCAATGTAATGTGTTTCATAAGGATAAAAAATTAGTCTTAAAATCAACCAACTCTTTCATGTGGTCTTTCACACCATCTGAACCTCATTTCCACTCTTGTCAGCAAAAATGGAAGCTCCCATCAGCATCAAAATGTATGCTCGTGCATGCTGCTGAATCATCACATCATCTACGTCCGAATGAAGAACAACGAAATGCTCCCTCAACCATGACATCTTCAGAGATGACCCGTGAATGTCTGTTCGGAGAAGGGGGCGAACACCCAACAATCGCTCAACATCCTCAACCCATGGTCAACATGCAGTACCTATAATTGCTATCCCCTGGACCTGTAACCCAGTCAATACATCCAGTGTAAGTCTGTCAATAAGCACGGTCGGGAATGAGTTTAAAACTCTTTGATATGAAGCGGCGTATTGGGAAGATGAGAAAAAAGGATCCACAAAAGTATGATAAGACAAACTACTTTGTCTACACATTGCTAATACATGTGAGCACAGAATCTAATATATTTTCACCTTCTTACAGGTACAAGTACGCTTCTGCAAATTAACCATTTGCTTTTTCCCACCCTTTCCCAACGTTCGGCCGCCACATCTCGTTTCCACTTGGTATAGCCCTCGACCTATATCAAATGGAGTGACAGTGTGGTGTTTCGCCTTGTCCTTAATCTTCTCAATGATATGTGTTATGTGTCGCGAGTACTCATGGCCTTCTGTCACTCTTCTTTTACTACTTTCACGTTTATTCACAAAATATGCATTGACGCGGTAAAAGGAAACCTGAACCAAAGCTTTGATGGACAAATATCGGGCACTTTTCATCACACTATTGAAAACCTCAGCCATATTAGAAGTTATGGTATCGTATCTGTACCCCCCCCCCCCCATCATTGTGTAATGACCACATTTCCAAGGGAATGTTCCCCAGAAATTGTCGTGCCTTCACCCGCATTTCGCCTATCTTGTTGAACCTACACCATCAAACTTTTTTTTCCTGATGTTGTCGTGCGGTCCACACAAATAGATTTTTCATGTGAATGTCTTTAAAATGGGTGCGCACATTCGATGCAAGATGGCGCATATATAGCCTATGGTGCGCAAACGGCTCCTCCGAACTACTCCCCATCTCCTTCATTGCCTTTATAATACCCGGATATCGATCAGAAATGACACATAATTCCCTTCTAGTTACAAACGACCTAATGAATGCCATAAACCATGGCCAACTACCCCCATTCTCTGATTCACGTACTGCAAAGGCCACATGAAAGAGTTAGTTGTTTGAATCGCTACCCATAGTCTTAAAATTAATCTTAAAATCAACAAGGCCCCCCTGCTTCCTCAAATAATTTCCCTCCCCAATGACACACTATTGAGAAGTGGGAGAAATTCATATTCTAATAACAATACATGATGATAATTGATTAGTAGATATTAGTATACACACTTTATACACCCAAATTCAACATGTCATAGACATAACAACGTATTTAAAAACTCTCATATTTAAGAAAATCCTATTAGATATACCACAATAAAAAATACCACACTTAACAAAATCAAAATATTACATATTTCAAAAAAACTCAAAATAATACATTAAAATTCACATTACACAACAAATCCACAACAAAATCAAAATAATACATTTAATTCAACATTAAAATTCAACATTTCATACATATCCACATTTCACAACAAATCAATTCACAAATCAATTCGAAATTAATACATTCTAAACCCTAACTTGAAATATGAGATGAAATGGGGTTGATTTACCTAGAGGAAAGAGTGTTGAAGAAGATGGAGGTGGAGTATCCTTGGCAAGGTGGAGGGTCGTCGTCGTTGATGTACTCGTTGGAGTTGGAGCTGCTGCTTCGAAATCGCAGAAGTTTGGGGCTGCTACTAAATTCCATTCTGTCTGCAGAAGGTTGGGCGACCGGTATGTTTTAAAGGGAGATTCTCCAAACGGTTATAAGTCGCCAAACGGTTTGGCGACTTTCCCCAACCAGGGTTAACCCAACAATAGATTGGTAAATACTTTTAACTGGACATTATTTCGGTAATTAGTTATTTAATCCGCATTAATTTGAAAAAAAACTCTATATTTTATACTCCCTCCGTCTCTTATAACTTTGCCAACTTTTCTTTTTTGGATGTCCCATTAACTTTGCCACTTTCCCTTTTAAGTAAAGAATTTGTGGTTTCAGTTAATTCTCTCTCCTCTGCACAAACCTCAACCACACACCTTTTACTTTATTAATCTCTGTGCCGGTCAAACTTGGCAAAGTTATTAGGGACGGAGGGAGTACTACGTATAAGAAAGCAAATAGCTCTTCCAAAGACCATTTTACCTTCTTTAAAGCTTATGCGCTCTTCTCTCCACAATTCTCTCCTTTACTCTACAAATGCCATGTGGCAACCTCAAGGACTATTACGCAAAATAAATTGGCATCAATTCATGGGGCCCATTGTATTAAAAAATACCATTTTCTTTGAAGTATTATAACTTCTTCATTTTTTCTCTAATTTTTATAAAAAATAAATCAAAAATTCAAAATTTTTTACGATCTTTCATATGACACCAATATTGCATATAAAAAATTAAAAAAAAAACTGAAGATTTATTAAACAACCTTCCTATTTTCCAACCTCGATACGGAGCATTCTGTATTAAACAAATAAATAATTCCTAATATATGACAAAAATAAAAATAACGGATAAAAATATGACTTATTAATTTTTAGTGACTATAATTATGTTTAAAATTATATCAAAGTGACACTAAGAAAAAACCTCTGAAATAAACATTTGTGACATATATTTTAAAATACAATTTCTTCGTAACTAAGGAAATTGAGCAAAAACGTCACCAACTTCGGTAGTTTCGGGCAATTTCAATGTTACCAAACAGACCGGCCTAAATAACATTTCAAATGAAGAAGATATCCAATATATGCGATTCAACAAATTCAGTTATTTATCTATTTATATATAAGAAAAGAATAGTTTCATCAAACCTTGACATAGCTTATTATATTCGACATTAAATAAATAAATAATTTCTAATATATGAACAAAATGAGAACAATATAAAGTGTTATAATATTCACATACTTTACTTTCACTACATTTATTTATTAATGTATTGGAAATTTAATTTTTAGCCTTATCAGTTTAAAAGTATTTATACTCCATTAATATAACATTCTTTTCTGTCAAATATTCTATAATAGTATATTATATAATATACTTTATATCAGTGTCTTCGCATTATTAAAACTTATCTCCTTATGGGACGGAAGTAATGTTTATTTGAAAAATCTATGCTTTTGTGGAGTATTAAATACTCTGTATCATATAATATTCTCTAGGAAATTAACTGAATGTTACTTGGTGCAGTTGCATAATTTATAGTTGGAAAAAAGTGGATGGAGTTCTGAAACGCAAATTAAATTCTTCATATGCAAATGTGACAAATATAATTAGGAGTCTACTCTAAACACGTCCCTTTCTTACTGGGAAATTAAATTGCCATTATAGGTGAATCATTACACATACTTTATTCTAAAAACGTCACTAATAATTGCACGGGGAATTGAGGGGGAGAATTTGCTCTCTCATATTAGTGCTTTTAGGTATTAGAAGTTAAGTTTTCTAAAAATTAAGTGAAATAACTTTCTCTCTCATATGTAGTTCTTTTAAGTATAAGATAAGATAATTGAGCTAACAATTGAACGAGATAATTACTCTCTCATTTGTATTGCTTTTAGGTATAAAAAATAAGAAGATAAACTTGCTAACAATTGAGTAGAAGAATTCTCTCTCATTTGTAGTTCTTTTTAGTACTCCCTCCGGTCCCAAATGAAATTCACACTTTGACTTCACACAAATTAAGGAAAAAAATTTGACTTTACTGTAAAGTACACTGTTGTGACACTGTTTGACACTGTTTGACACTGTTTTGCACTATTTTGCACTGTTTTGATGTAGATAATTTGCAAATAAGGAAGGGAGAAGAAGTGTGAAGTTTATTTTGGACCTACCCAAAAAGGAAAGTGTGAATTTCATTTGGGACCGGATGGAGTATAAGGTAAGATAAGTCGGCTAACAATTGAGCGGGATAATTTTTTCTCTCATATGTGGTGCTTTTAGATATGATATTTTAGATATAAGAAATATTAAACCATAAGTCGTCTAACAATTGAGCGAGATCTCTCTCTCATAAGCAATGCTTTTAGAGATAAGATAATCCAACTAACAATTGAGAGTCGAGGGAGGATTTTATCTATCATATATAGTGCTTTTAGGTGTAAGACAAGTCTGCCAACAATTGAGCGGGAGATTTTTTCAATCATATGTAGTGCCTTTAGATGTAAGATTTTAGATATAAGAAAGATTAAGCCATAAGCTGTCTAACAATTGAGTGAGAGATGTCTATCTCTCATAATATAAATAGTGCTTTTAGGTATAAGATAATCCAGCTAACAATTGAGAGGGGGGATTTTCTTTATCATATATAATGCTTTTAGCTATTTGAAGATACACTTGCTAACATATAAGATAAGCCGACTAACACTTGTCTTAGAGAATTTTCTCTATCATATGTAGTGCTTTTAGCTATTTGAAGATACACTTGCTAACAATTTCATATAGTTCTTTTAAGTATAAGATATGCCCACTAACAATTGAGCGGGAGAGCTATCTCTGTAATATGTAAGGTTTAGGTATAAGGAAATAATCTTGCTCATAGTTGAACGGTAGAATTTTCTCTCTCATGTAGTGCTTTTAGATATTAGAAGATACGCTGCTAACAATTGAGCGAGAGAATTTTCTCTCTCATATATAGTGCTTTTAGGTATTAGATAAGACGACTAACCATTGAGCGGGATAATTTTCTCTCTCATATGTAGTGCTCTTACACATAAGAAACTAAGATGATAAGTTTGCTTGCGCTAACAATTGAGTGAGAGAAATTTCTCTCATATGTAGTTGTTTTTAAGTATAAGACAATGCGGTTAACAATTGAGCACACAGATTTTCTCTCCCATATGTAATGCTTTTCGATATAACACAAGCCGACTAACAATTGAACGAGAGAATTTTCTCTCATATGCGGTGTTTTTTATATAACAAGATAAACTTGCTAATTATTGAGCGAGAAATTTTCTCTCACATATGTAGTTAGGGGTGGTTCGGTATGGTATACCGAATATTTTCTCTCATACCTTTACCGTACCAAAACTTTCGGTATGCAAAATTTATATACCGTTACCTTACCGAAGTTTCGGTATACCGCATTTCGGTATACCGAAGTTTCGGTATACCGCATTTCGGTATACCGAAGTTTCGGTATACCGCATTTCGGTATACCGAAGTTTCGGTTTGGTAACGGTACAGTATCGGTAAATTATCATGCATGTCTCCCAATACAACAAATTATCATAGACTAACGAAATATGCTAAATCGGTGATACTAGTGACATATTTATTCCATTATTAAAATTTTACAAATATAATTAATTATCTATTTATGTCATAATCAATATTGAACAATAATTATTATTAGTATATTTAAGCAGTTCAACATGCCACGTATTAAAAAACAACACATTCTCCTAAAATAACTTGAACGATATAGATATAATTAAATCAATAGTGATCTCTAACAATAATAAATAAAATTATTCAAACAACATGGATATAAAATAATTTATTCCTAATACTACCTCTGTCCCAAAATGTTTAGCCAAATCTCAAAATTTGGACCATGGTTTTGATTAGTATAATATTATGAAAGTTATAAATTTTATACTTTTATGAAAGTACTTTTAACAAAGAATATTTTCATATACTTTTTATATTAAAAATAATTTCCAATAAATATATATTAATCGTCAAAGTTTTGGATTTGACTAATCATTTTGGGATGGAGGTAGTATGATATTGTGCAATTAGTCATTTTTATAATTTTTAAAAAAATGAATAAGACTTTTGGACAAAGTTGTGTGCCTCGACTCGTGGAATCCCTATGTAGATACACTCGTCACATAAGTGTATCTCTCTCCACTCATCAGCTACTCAGCGACTCGGTCATCGCAACTCGCAAGCTCTTGGAACAAGATGAACTTGTTTTTGGACATTAGTACATTACTAATTAGTCATTAGAGATTTGTAACCAACGTAAGTATTAATTTTGGGCTTCATAATTGTAATGGAGTTTTACAATACTCTAGAATTAAAAGTAATAATTGTTAGGTAGGTAGTCGGTAGGATATTATACCGGTATACCGCGGTATTTGAAAACATGTACCGAAATAAATCGGTATGGTATGATACCGTACCGAAAATGACGGTATACCAATATTACGGTAATTTTTTATATTTTTCGGTACGGTAAGTGCGGTATATCGATTTTCCGATATTTTTGCTCACCCCTATATATAGTGCTTTCAGGTATTAGAAGATAAGCTTGCTAACAACTGAGCAGAGAAATTCTCATATATGTTGTTTATTAAGTGTAAGATAAGCCGGATAACAATTAAGCACTAGAAATTTCTCTCTCATACACAATGATGTTAGGTATAACATAAACTGGCTAAGAATTGAGCATTATATATAATTTTCTCTCTCTTATGTTAGCACTAATTTAAATAATGAGTAACAAATTCTTATTTATTTAACTAAAAAGCACTGCAAATGAGAGAGAAAATTCTCCTACTCAATTGTTAGCAAGTTTATCTTCTTAGCTTATTATCTTCTAATATGTAAGGGTTTAGGTATAAGGAGATAATCTTGCTCATAGTTGAACGGGAGAATTTTCTCTCTCATGTAGTGCTTTTAGATATTAGAAGATACGCTGCTAACAATTGAGCGAGAGATTTTTTTTCTCATATATAGTGCTTTTAGGTATTAGATAACACGCCTACAATTGAGCGAGATAACTTTCTCTCATATGTATTGCTCTTGCACATTAGAAACTAAGACGATAAATTTGCTAATAATTGAGTGAGAGAAATTTCTCTCATATGTAGTTCTTTTTAAGTATAAGATAATGCGGTTAACAATTGAGCACACAAATGTACGTTCTCTCCCATAGTAATGCTTTTCGATATAACACAAGTGGACTAACAATATAATTGAACGAGAGAATTTTCTCTCATATGCAGTGTTTTTTATATAACATGATAAACTTGCTAATTATTGAGCGGAAGAATTTTCTTTCACATATGTGGTGCTTTTAGGTATCAGAAGATAAACTTGCTTACAACTGAGCAGAGAAATTCTCATATATGTTGTTTATTAAGTGTAAGATAAGCCGGATAATAATTATGCAGTAGAAATTTCTCTCTCATACATAATGTTGTTAGGTATAAGATAAACTGGCTAAGAATTGATCATTACGGAGTATACTTTTCTCTCTCTCTTATGTTAGCACTAATTTAAATAATGAGTAGCAAGTTCTTATTTAACTAATACGTAAGAAATATTCATTAATTTTAATATTTATTGTTTTCACTGAAACTTTATGTCACTCACTTATTGTACTCACTTTTTTAGAATAGTATTTAATTTTAAATTTAATTTAATCATGAAAATTAATAAGTTGCAAATTTTAATGAGTGTTGTCACTTAATTTTTCCTTATATACTCGATCTTCATTGAATATGTATTGTATGAATTTATACTTTATGGTATTAGATTATTGTACTCTTATTTTTCGAAAATGTTGAATCCTACAAAGTTATTTGGGAAATTACCAAAAATATGAGTAAATGAGATTTGGAATTCCAAAATAGGACTACTATGTTTTTCTTCCCGAAATAGGAGTTGTTACTACCAAATATGAAAAATAATGTCATAATTGAAAAATACTGTCATTAATTATAATTAATATTGTCGTGTTAAATGCACTGTATTGCAACTATTTGGCAGTCACACCTAGCACAAGATGACAGTAAATACTTTATACTGCCATGTTAGTCCTATTTCGGGAATAAAAACATAGTAGTCCTATTTGGGAATTCCAAACTCCATTTACTACTATTTCGGGAAATCTCCGGAATGAAAATTTTATAATTACTTATTGTAATAAAAAATACAAATGAGTTTATGTATAGTTTGATTATTTGTGGAGGCACCATGAATTAATAATAAATCCTGGAAAAATAAAATAATAATAAACAAAAAATACTCCGCAACAATTAAAAATCTTTCCCACATAAAAATGTAGTTGGCTTGTATATTTATATTTATTTTTTACTTTTTTAAATTTCTTATATTTTATTATTATTATTTAAAAATCGTATAAAGCATGACAAGGGAAATGGTTGAATAGGAAAAGTTAGTCCTACATTGGAAATTTAAACTTTAAAATTTATACTAGCTTTTGGTCGCGCAAGGCACGATAGTCATTGCCCAATTTCAAGAAAATTAAAGGATTATTTAAGTCTGTTGGTAGATATTTATTTTGTGTACTTTATAACTATTAAAGTTTGGTTTGGTCTCATATGGTCTATTCTGGCATGATCTGTTTAAGTCTAGTCTACTTTGGGATTGAAACCAAGTAAGAACGTTTTTAGTTGAATTGATTTCAGTCCAGATCAGGCTAGACCAGAACATAGTTAAATAGAACACATCAAATTTTGACAGTTGTCCGATACACAGAGATCATACATCTACCAAACTTTTAGTCCGAGTAAAAATATCTAAGTCACTCTTGCTTGAACGTGATGTATAGATAACTTTGCAATGCATTTAGACCACTACGTCATGACAAAACTAAAAAGTAAAAACCAAATAAAGCACATAACAAACGCCACTTTCAATTTTAAATAAATACTCTGTACTACAAAATTCTTAAATTTTAAGTGAACATATTACATATACTACTAATCTCATTCTTTAATTCATGTCCCATTTTGGGCAAATTTTTCTATATACTTTAGATATTCTTTGTAGACATGGCTATCTTACTTCTAAACCTTTTACTACACCTGTGGACTCAAAAATAAAATCTCTCAAAATGTGGGCAATCCCCTCCTTGACCCTAAAGTTTATAGAACTTTTATTGGTGAACTTTTATACCTAAAAGTAACTAACCTAATACTATCCATTACATATAGTGTTTATTATTTAAACTCTTGATCAATTTCTTTCTAAACCAACTAATTATATTCACTCGGCATGGACTTCTTTGTTATGCAAATTCAGATTTTAAATTCAAAGGTTATAGTCATTCTGACTCTGAAGGTTGTATAGACTTCTGAAGAAGTGTTACAGGTTTGACTCTGGTTTCTTGGAAATTTAAAAAAAATATGATAAGTAGATCTGTAACCAGATCAGAATCTAGGGGTATTGCTAATGTTGTTTGTGAAGCCCAATGATTGTATTTTTTACTAAAAGATTTTAATCTGATGAACAGTTTTCTCATTACACTTTACAGAGATCATTAATCCACTTATCACTTGGCACATAATCATGCTTAACATCAAAGGACTAAACATATTGAACTTGATCGTCATCTTATTAGAGAGAAAATTCTTAATAATTTATTTATCTTCTTCCCAGTATGAACAACTTTCAACTTGCGGACTCCACTCTTTGAAGACTTCACTTACAAGATGAACATGATAGATATATATGCCCATCATCAAGAGTTTCAAGGACTCCAAATAAAAGAAATCAAGAAATAGGACCAAACCGACCAAGTAAACAATAATGTTATAAATAGTACTCCCTCCGTCCCTCTTATATTGTCCCGTTTTACCTTTTCGGGAAGCCCCACTAAAATTGTCTCATACCATATTTCGTAAAGTTTGTGTGGATCTAAATCATTCTTACTTTATTCTTACTTTATCAATTACTATCAACCACACAACCCCACTTTTCTTAATAATCGTGTCACTCTCTTCCGACCCAATATAAGAGGGACGGAGGTAGTACCAAGCAAAAAATAATGTTATAAATAGTACGTAGTAAAATAGTATATATTCATACTTTTACTTCTCTGTTAATACGGAGTATATAGGAAAAGCCTTTATTGAAAATCACTTTATTTAAACTTTTTCCATCATTGGCAATGAAACCAAAAACTCATTATTTTTTGGCTTGGAAATATGATGAAACATAACAAAATGGCTCACTAAACTATTTGTGCTTCTTTGTTATGAAGTAGTAATCAGCCCATACAATTTTTGACGCGATTTTCACTAAGGTCATCGGAAATAGTCTTTTTGTTCTTTAGTATACGGGTAAGGCTGCGTACATCTGGGGGCCCTTACCCCACCGTAGGTGGCAGCCTTTGCGACACTGGAGTGATGATAATGATGATTCAACTCTTATATTCTTCTTCTTCCAAGAACTTAATCTTTACAATTCTCAAATCTCAACCATCTCATACACAATATCTAGATAAAAAATTGCGCTTGACATTGTAAAAAAGGAAAAAACGCAATATATTGATCAAAGAAAAAGAAACTCTAGTAATTAACTTTTGTCTCTATTCCTCTCCTGTGAATCTGTGATGTATGTGTTCACACTTTTGCATTAGAGATGCTTTAGAGTATAAGGTGTGTTGTGAGTTGGGCCTGCACAACCAGAATGTTCTTGAGTCATTGGAGTGCCCCAAACAAGTTCTCTAAGCAAAGAGCAACCAAAGCAAACAAGGAAAATGCGTCTTCAAAATCTTATCGGCCCGCTCAATTGGTATGGAAAACATGCTTTGGGAATTGGGTCTGCCCAACCAGAATCGAATTGCATCCCTATTAAGCTATACTACCTTGGTACTTTAACAGCCATCTTGCTCCACCAAGAACAATCACCAATTATATGATATGGAATTATTTTCCACATTTTCCCGAGTGGGAAACGCCTTTGAATTGCGAAGACATGAGTCCTGCGGAGTTTCCAGGATACAAAACTCCGTTTGTCAGGTCAGAAAAGGGAAACATATATACTATACTGTCAAAAACTTCATAAAATAAGTTAATGTCTATACATTGTTACCGAAATGCATGTAGTATAATATATATTCAGATTCAGCTAGAACAATAAAAAATGGTTTGATAACTGATGCAAAGAGAGATAGGAATCACTACATAGTGCATGAATCATTCTAATGCTGAGATGCAGCACTAGCAACGAGCAAGAACATGACGTACGAAGAGAGGGCGAGAAGAAACCAGGCGAAGAATGCCATAGCTATTGATATTTGAAACATGGTGCACGACAGCTTTTCCATTCTTTGGCAGATGCTTGTGTCCCTGTCGAACAAGATTGCCACTCCAGCTGATGCGCATGCTGCTGCCAGCGATAGTGTCGTTGTCACCTGCATGTATTGTGTAACACCACTTTAAGTGCAAACCCGGCCAATCCATCTGGTAAGGATAATTTTTCTTTGAAAATGCTGAATTTTTTAAATATGTTTTTTCTTTAAATTTAATTATAGAAACCAATACTAATGTTTTTAGATAAATTAAAATAATAATGCCTACAATGAAGGTCAAAATGTCATTTACCTTCATAAATAAATACAAACTTCATCATGACCTTTTTCATTACCAGCAGAATTAAGTTAGTGTTATGTAGAAAAGGTGGTCTACCAAACAAACACTAAGTACTTGTTCGGTATCACTTCTAACTTTCCAGTTTTTTGCTTTATGATATCATGGATCGATTCATGTTAGCCGACCCAAAAATCTTTTGGGAATAAGGCTTGGATGTTGTTGTTGGCTGTATGATTTTCAGAGTTAGTTCATATATGATGTAGGTGGTGTAATGAATAAAATAAGTAGTCTTACTCATAAGAATCGTGTACATTTGAAACCACTTCTTATCATTTTCATAATCTTGTTTTAGTTTGGGAAAAAAAACATTAAAACGAATATGATTGGTGGGCCTAAAATCATTTTCTAATCTTGTCTTAAAACTTGTTTAATCTGCTAATTGGCCTTCCACAGTTAGGATCCAGTCTAGTAATGAGTACGTATTCAGGTCAAACACATACACTCTGATCTACGAATATGAGTGGATGTTTTTTCTTTAACTTTGTTGACTTAGAGTTAATTCACATGTTCTTTGTCGTAGGAAAAATGCTGTCTACTTAATCTTAAAACAACTTAACAAGCCCTTGCATGTTTTTTGAGGAAAAATACAGCTAAGGAGTCTCTTGATATTCCAACATGAGTTAACTTTGAATAGCTAAGGCTCCATTTGATTGTAGGAAAAACTTAAATTGTTGTCAAAAATATTTTCTATGCAAAATGTTTTCCTAAAAAATAGGTTGCTGTATTTACAAAAGTAATGTTTGGCAATTGGCATGCATAAATGGGTGAAACAGTTGTTTTACTATTTAAAGCTGGGAAGTCATTTTCTGCTAAAACCTTTACCGTAAATATCTTTTCCTGTACCAAATAAGGGAGAATCCAGAAAATACTTGCCTGGAAACAAACGGAGCCTAAAACTACTTCACTAAACCTGTAATGCTTGAGTTTCTAGCAGATGAAAGATTACAAGAAAACACGTCAACCCGTAGTTCTATACCCCTTGTTTGGATGGGGGGGTATTGAGGGGCGATATATTTTTATTAATTCAATCTTACATTAGTTGGTTGGATGGGAGGTGAAAACGAGAACTTATGAAGAAATACATGATTTTACTATGGAGATAGTTATGTTCTGAATCTTCTGATCTAATAGTAATAACTAACAACAGGTGATAGAAAATTAGTTAAACCACTACTAACCCTCCCCTCCAAATCCCTGAACAAAATGAGGTATAGAGTAATAAGAGCCTACAACTAATCCCCCTCCCTTCAAATTAGCTGTTGACATGTCATTTTGAATGCCATTCTTAACCTCAGAAAATAAACATTAAGAAGCAAATGAATTACAAGAGCAGGAAGAGTACGTACCCAATCACCAACAACGAACAGGCTCAGTAAAACATGATTTTGCATATCTCTTTTCAACCACAAAGCATGAATATCAAGACACGCAAGTGCAAAGCTCCATAACACTTGAAGCCCCATTGAAGCAATCAAATAGCTGATCCAAATAGCAAGCACAACTCCATAAGAAAAATAATCAAAATGAGATTTCAAAGCAAATACCTATTATCTAGGGGGGGGGGGGGGGGGTTACATAAAAGTCATCTTAATTGTTTTCAACCTTTAGATTGTGTGCTTTACGGCATAAACATATCTACATGAGTGTGCAAAAAAAAGATATGGAAATGGAAAAATAAGTGGTGGGAGTGTGGGACCCTTCCCTGGACTATCACCTTACGTGGATGCCAATGTGCACCGGGCTGCCCCTTTTTTACACGGAAAAATAATTTAAATATCCCAAACTTTGAAGTGGTGTGAGATAAGCACCCCAAACGTGCACATGTAATATATATACCCCAAACTTTATATAAAAAAATATGTTAGCACCATGATCATATGTTTTTTTCACAAATATAATTTATGGTGTTAAATGCGTAGTGTAGAATACAAAAAACATTTATGAGGATGCAATTAAAAATAAATTGTACCGGATGTAATATTATTTATTTCGCAAATGAAATTTTAGAATGTTAATTGCATCCTAACAAAGCTTAGAGTATTTAAAATTATGTAATTATTCCAATAAATTTATATTTGTAAGAAAAACACAATCATGGTGTGAAAAAAACTTTTCAAACCCCATCAAAGTTTGGGGTAATTATATTATTTTTCCCTTTTTTATAAGCATGATTTGAAGTAAAAGCACAGATATCACAATGAACTCTAACTCCCAACATATCTATACACTAAGTAGCAAGTAGTTAAATCGGTACTCAGCGGCTACTTGGTTGGGGCCGAGTAGTGAGTAGAACCGATTTCTCGATGGTGTACGGGAAACCATTTTTAAAATATATGCAACAAAACTGTAGTAATATTAGTCTAGTAAGTCTTACATGTATAAAGCAAAATATAATAATCTACATTAACTAGCATATATCCTAAACATTTAAAGAAGATCCATTATTAAACCAATCCTAGTTTTTAACTTATATCCTCAATTAATCCTCAAAAGAATTTCCAGGATAATTGATTACAACAAATTACTTCTGCACCACACACATTCTTAGCAATAAGTAGGTGAAGATGAAGTGAAGAAGACCACAAAGAACTCACCAAGACACAAAGCCACCACATTAGTCGAATATTTTGTAATCTTCCTTTTTCCTTTAATGAAAAAAGACTACTTTTATTTCAAATCACATAGTATCCGCATCTTTAATTTCATAATTCAGATTTCACACAAAAACCATTTAAGTATGATGAGTTACTTGGCGCGTAAAAAGACTCACCAAGTCGTGAATATTCCCAAGAACTAAGCAATGAACCCAGGATTATGGAAAGAAACTAACAGCTAAACTACACGGTATGCATATGTTCAAGTAGAAAGTGTATTTGAAAGGACACCATAGGGAAGTGTCAAAACCAAACTATAAAATTTGAACAAAGAATATCGAGATCACAAGAAATAGTACAAGAAGTTACCAAGAAACATACCTTTTGAATTCAGAGTGATCTACATAAAGAAGTTATTTAGCAAAAACATAAGTACTCCCTTCTTTCTGATTTAACTTTCGCTTGACAGAGAAAAAAGACACTGCCTCAATACTTATTGTCACTTCAGAACATCAAGAGAGCAATACTGCAACCGTAACTCTTACCCATCCACAAATGTTAAATAGTGCTTTAAATCATTAGTAGGAGTATTATAGTCATATTTTAGTATTTTTAACATCGCTTGGGAAAACTTTCTTTCTTTCTTAATATGTGCGCAAATCAATGTAGTTAAGATCGCGAGTTGACTGGCAAGATCACGTGATCTTACGAGTGGAGTAGTGTGAAACGGTCTGGATTGTGCTCCTAATCGAGAAAAATGGCCATCTACCGAGACCCAAACTCTGCTGACATGAATCAGGCATGCTGTGTTAGGTCATCAATGCAGGTCGAAGAAAGAATGGAAAAAACTTACGTAGCATAAGAGACTCAGCCTATAAAATCATTCACAATTCATTCTCTTCAAGCCAGAGCAACTCAACGTCTCTATAAAGAAATAGCCTCATATAGCTTTCTATTCGAGTTCTTCTCGGAAATGGAGTTCATGATAATTTTAGTGCTCAACTGCTCACTCCTTTTCTCTTCGAAAGACCAACAAGATTCTCAATCACCTCTAGCCTATGTTGCACAGAAACGCGGTAAGCATGGGAAAACATGAAATGGGAAATGCCACGTTTTAATGGAGAAGTGAGTGTTTGGAGAGTATCTAAAGAGTTTCTAAAACAGGAACACACTTTTTCCTACTAGACCCAGTGCATATGATTTGTACTCTCATAGATGATCCACCTTTCGTTAGAATTCAGAGAGGCAATCCCAGCCACGGGCCTATATCCCCATTCTGACCATGGGCGAGATTATTTCATCCTACTTGACTTGTAAGATCGATCGCACAATACTGAATTGTGAATGACTCGAGACCTTAAAAACATTGTTCTAGAGTCAACTTGGCCCAGTTATTCAAAGTATTCAGGGTACAGAGCTTATCTTGGCAATAAAACAACTTATCTTCCGACTAAATATGAAGTGGCCATAAAATCCCCAATTCTCTCGTTTCAATCAGAGGTAGCAACATTGAAAATACATGTTCAGTGGTTTGATTTTTATTGTGATATTGCAATATAATTACATGAATAACATCGAATCAAACAGCCCATATTAAAATCTGATACTAAATAAGTGATAGTCATAAGGAATGGTAGGAGAAAATTAAGAAAAGAAGGAAATTAGAACAAGGAAAGTATCAGTAGGAGAATGTAGTACCAGAAAGCAGTGGCAGCAGAGAAACCAGAAGCAGAAGCCATAACAGCAATAGACACAGCAGCGAACCCACACTGCCCTATCCTCAGAAACAGCCCACTCACCGTCCCCGGGCTCCCAAATAGAACCATCATACTCTCTCTTTATACTCAGTATTATTCTATTATTATAATGCTCCCTAGTATCTATATTGTACCAAGATTGAATCTTTCTTGAGAAGGTGCTCTTTCTCCGGGAAGACGAACAGAAAGGTGATATCTTTCTTCAGATCATTCTCATGAGATGCTACTACTGCACTGGGATTTCGACAGCAAGAACACAAAACACAAACCCTAAATTACCATGAACATAAACAAGACAAGATCATCTGACTAGTTTACTAATCCGTACTATCTGATTATCAGTACGCCTATGTTATACGAGTACTTGTTCTGCACCACATGTGTGAGGAATGAGGATCAATAAACCAGAATTCCGATTAAAGCTAGCTTATACAGAGAATGTCACTAAAATCCAGAATTCGATGCGAATAAAGTACTCTGAGATCAGGTGTAAGAACACAGGTATCATTTATTTTGTAAAGTGTCATTTTGGTCCACATCTTAACAGAAAAGTGACGGAAATAGAGGAGTGGTGGACACTTTCCATTATCCTACCATTTGCTTTTACTCCCTCCCTCCAAAATTGAGGATCATATATTTTTTGGGTTCAATGTTAAGAAGTGGATATAATGACTCATGTAATCATACATTATTACACTTTTCATTCTTTTATTTTTATTGTTCATAAAAAGGAGTATAAACGGTAATCTACTTTAATTTTTTAATACTACGTAAAATGAAAACATCATTTTGAAACAATCCAAATACTCCCTCCGGTTTCAAAAGTTCTTGACACTTTGATTTCACATTTTTTAAGGAAATAAACATTGTTTGACACTGTTTGCCACTGTTTTGTATAGATTATTTGCCAAATAAGGCAAATAAGGAAGTGTAAAAATCTTTCTGGTACTGCTAAAAATGGAAAGTGTAAAGATCTTTCATAACCGGAGGGAGTAGAAAATAGGGAAGCATCATTACGAAGGAATTATTGTATTGATAGTTTAAGTGCTACTCCTGCAATACTATTTTCAAGTTACCCAGATCAATTTGATTCTTCTTTGAATTTATTTAACGTATACTTGAATTCAACTCGACCAAATCAAATTAAACTCAAATTATATACAAATTGGATTCGAAATGCTCGCAAGCTACTTGTATTTCGGATAATATTGATTTCGGAGTATATCCATAGAACAGGTTCATGCATTAAAATCATACTTATCTTTTACTAAAAATATACTAGCTCCGTTTTTAAATAAATGTAACATGTGAAATTTGCACTATTCACATGTTCTAACTTGACTACGTTTTATTTATTAATGTATTAATAATGTATTTTAAAAAATGTATTATTAAATTTGTTTCATCCTAAATTTTTAAAATCCGAATGTTTAATTTACTAAAAGAGAAATAAAATATTAATGGTCAAAGTTAAACATTGGCAAACATAAAAAGTTGACTGTGGCATCTATTTATGAATGGAGGTAGTATTAAATATTCACATAGAATTTGGTTCAAATGAGAGCATGATCTAATTAAGAAGAGAAATGAGAATGATTGAGCGTTTGAATTGAGTATAGTGCACTCATGATGTGAAATAGAAATATGCACTATCATAAACTAGAAAATGTGCCTTTGGACGGTGCATTATTTTAACCACAAAGCACACATTTGAACATTGCATTGTTTTAAGGGAAAAATCCTACATATGAGTAAAAGTTGTTAAAATTCCCAAAATATGACTAGACTTGTTTTTAGTCATTCATATGACTAAAAAGTCAAACAAAATCCTGCCCCCACAACAAATAACATGGCCGGACGTAGCTCCTCCCATAATAAATATCATGGGCATGCATGTGTACTAGTTAGAGTTTGCGAAAATAAACATTGAAGTCATACTATCCTCTGTATTAATATATAGACAATATTCATATACTTTACTTTGGCTACATTTTATTTATTGATGTATGTGAATTATTTTTTTGAAAAATATTGTTAAATTCATCTCATTACTAAGTTTTATAATCTGACTTTTATTTTATTTTTACTAATACATAATTAAATATAATGGCGGTCAAAGTTGTGCATTGGCAAACGTGAAATGTTGACTGTTGCAACTAAAAAGAGACGGATGAAGTATTATATATAGGAAAGTTAATCACTATTAGTCATATGAAGGATAAATTTCTCTTGGTCCAAAAGGTGGAATCTCCCACCCCAAGAGCCCCCATACCCCGACCCGACAAGATTTTTGGGAGGATGTTAATCACGGTGACTCAGTCGGCCCAATGATGGCAGGCCTTTTCCCCGTGCGCACCAGAGGCCCAGCCTTATTTCAGGTTCTGTGACCTCCACACGGCCGCTGCGGATTTCGAACCTTGGTCACTTGGTCCAAATTTCCCACCACTGAACCAACTGAGCTACCCGTGCGGGTAGGATAAATTTCTCTTATTTTACCTATAAATGCTCACCTCTGTAAACCCTAGTGTGCATCATTTTAGAGCGTTTTCATTTCTCACGAGAAGAAATACTCCCACCGGAATCAGACTCTACTCATGTATTGCTTAACGTTTTAAACAATTCTCTAAAAGTGCTATGTGGACTTTAGGCATTCTCAAACCACGTTCAAGCAGATTTAAATAAGATTAAGGGTGTTTGAAATTGTTTCTTCATTTGCTTCTATTTTAAAAGCAGAAGTAAAATAACAATCAATTTTTCAGAAGTTGATCTCCTCCAACTTCTAAAAAAAACTGCTTCGAAAGGCATTTTGGAGCACTCAGAAGTATTTATCCACTTTCACCCAAACATTCCAATATATACTTCTGCTCCCTGAAGAAGCAGAAGCAAAGTATATCCAAACACCCCTAAGCGAACTTAGTCCATCTTAAATTTAAATATATCATAGACGCCTAGACAACAAAGAATTTTAAACAGTGTTTTAAGTTTAAAAATTTATTAATGCTTGCAAATATGTGTTTAAACGTAGATTAAATTAAACTCTTTATTTTCAAATAAATTTTCTATTTATGGTTGTATTTTTTTCTTCCAAGAAGCGGTCGTGTCTAGGGTTTCCTAGGAGTCTTCCGGCGGCGTGGCTAGTCTGGCGAAGGAGATTTGTGGGCGATAATCTGTGCCAGCGATCGGGGGGTGTGGCTCGCTTGACGAAGGAGAACTTTGGGTGATTGATCGCAGGTCAGTAGAGCAACAATGAGTGTGTTGAGTTGGAACTGCATGGGGCTAGACAATCCGGCTACGATTCAGTGCTTAGCAGATTTAATCCAATGTCACCGCCCGTCAATTGTGTTCCTGATGGAAACAAAGGTCCGCTACTTACGGGCGAAGGATATTCTACGAAATCAGGGCTTCAATGAGGCATTCGGCGTTGACAGTGAAGGGACGAGCGGCGGTCTGGTGCTCGGTTGGAGGGAGATGTCGAAGTGAACATAGTGCAGGGAGGAAAAACGCTTATTGATTGCCATGTTAAATTGCAGGTTAATGAGGTACCTCAGAGATTAACCAGTTATTATGGCTTCCCAGAAACAAGACGGAGGAGAGACGCATGGGCTTTGATGGAGGAACTGGCGATGGGGGAGCAGTGGGTCATGGATGATGATTGGGGATTTCAACGATATCTTGTTTAATTCGGACAAGAAGGGTCGTATCCCCCATCCCCCGTGGCGGATCCGGGGTTTTCAGGAGGCTGTCCATTCTTGCGGCTTGAGGGATTTTCCATTCTCCGGGTATCAATGGACGTGGGATCGAGGTAAGGGCACAAATTACTGGGTGGAGGAAAAGTTGGACCGTATTCTTGTCAAGGATATGTGGTGGGACACATTTATGGAAGGCCAGGCAAGCTCTGTAGAAGCATCGGCCAGTGATCATATGGCTCTTGTGATGAAGGTTAGAGTTACTATCCCAAACAATAGGAAGAAGAGGTTTAAATTCGAAAACAATTAGATAAAGGAAAAAGAATGCAGGCTGGTAGTCTCTAATAGTTGGGGGCAGCAGCCACCATGGCTATTAGTGAAAGAATTTTTTTTTTTTTGTGGGGATGCTCTTCTGAGGTGGGATAGGGGCAGAAAAAGGGGATTCCGACATCACATTATGGCCTGTAAAAAGCGGTCGCGATGGTTACGTGGGAAGGAGGATCGTACTAGTGCTATGGAATTTCTGAGAGTTCGGACGGTGCTTCAAATCCTGCTGGAAAAGGAGAATGTATTCCGGAAGCAGAGAGCTAAAGAATTCTAGCTGAGGGAAGGGGATATATATTCTCGGTTTTTCCATAACGCAGTCAAACAGCGCAAAAGGAGAAATAAATTACCTGGCCTTCGGAAGGCAGATTGGGTGTGGTGCACGGACAGGGTCGAGCTGGGAAATATGATCACAGACTATTTTTTGTCTTAGTTTCAGGTATCGGAGCGGACCCGGGTGACGGAAATTTGCGGGGAATTTACACGAGTGACTGAGGCCCAAAAGAATGTTCTAGTGCAGCCAATCAGCCCGGAGGAGGTTAAAGCGACGGTCTTTGATATGCACCCGAAGAGGTCACCAGGATCAGATGGTACGAACCCGGCTTTCTTTCAAACTTACTGGGATATTGTAGGCCCAGAAATATCGGGTTTGTAAGCTAATATGTTTGAGTCAGGTAAATTAGCTGATAATATCAACATCACTAATATTGTCCTGATTCCCAAAAAAGATAAACCTGAATGTATGGGAGACTGGCGTCCCATAGCGTTGTGCAACGTGGTGTATAAAATTTTTTCGAAAGTCCTGGCGAATAGGTTGAAGGGGTTGCTTGATAAATTGGTTGGGGAGTGCCAAAGTGCTTTTATTCCAGAAAGATCTATCATTGATAACATCATTGTGGTTTTTGAAACCCAACACTACCCGAAGCGCAAAAATTATGGGGAAGAGGGGTTTGTAGCCCTCAAATTAATATGAGTAAGGCCTATGACAGACCCTCAATCTCCCTACCTCTTTATTCTGGTTGCGAAGGGTCTGAGCGCTCTAATAAGGCTGGTCTAGAAACGAGGAGATTTGCATGGGGTGGCAGTCTGTAAGAAGCTCCACGAGTGTCCCACCTCTTCTTCGCAGATGATAGTTTCGTGTTCTTTAAAGCTAATACTAATGAGTGTAATGCGGTGAAGGAAATTTTTAAGGAGTATGAGAAGAACTCTGGGCAGGCGGTTAACTTCACCAAGTCCACTATGACGTCCCAACATTAAGGAGGAATTTAAAAATTACAGGTGTTGTAATTTTTTTGGTGTTTTGCAGGACGCGGGCCATCAGCGTTACCTTGGATTGCCGAGCCTAGTTGGAAGGGGAAAATCAGCTATTCTTGGTTTTCTTCGAGATAGGATTGTCCAGAGAATTAAAAGCTGGAACAATCGATTTTTATCTCGAGCAGGTAGAGCGGTGCTGCTTCGGAATGTAGTGCAAGCAATGCGCACATACGCGATGCATGTCTTTTTGCTCCCTAGGGATTTATGCGACGAGATTGAAAAACTTATGAACGGATTTTGGTGGAAAGGCACAAAATTCGAGCAGAGAGGAATCAGGTGAAGAAGGTGGGAGCTTTTATGTAAGCCGAAGGGGCTTGGCGGGCTGGGTTTTAGAAAGCTGAAGGAATTTAATCTTGCTATGTTGGCTAAACAAGGTTGGCGGCTTCTATCTTCGCCCGGAAATCTGATGGGGCGTGTTCTAAACCACCCGGGATAGTGAATATGAATGTTGCGGCATTGAGAGATAGTATGGGCAGAAATTGGAATACGGACAGAATAGGAGCTATTTTTAATGAGGAGGAAAGAAAGATTATTTCCAGTATTCCATTCATGATATGGAGGATAGTCTCTGGTGGAGCAAAGAAAATAATGGTAATTTTTCTGTTAAGAGTTGTTACAGAACACTGATGCATGGAGTGGGAGACGGGGCATGGGCAGGCTGGAAAGATTTTTTTTGGAAAAGCAGATTTTATTGATGACAAAAAAGTAGTACAATGCGAGAAAACAATATAGAAATACAAAAAAAGGAAACAAAATTGTAAAATTAAGCCCAAGGGAAATCTCTGGTCTGAGATCTTGTACTCATGTTGTGTCGTCTCTTATTCTTCTGAGATTTCCTGTAAATCCTTAGTTGCGTGTTCAGGTTTTTTGTTGGTATACAGTTTTCCGAGTTAACGAAGCTAGCTTTGCGACAAATCGCTTTGTTGAATTTGGATCTCCTGATTTCATCCTGATTAGAAATAGGAGGGCGACGATCACTTTCGGTTGCATGTCCCAAAAATTCATCTGAGAAGAACGAGTCATTGGAATGATCGAAATCGTCGGAGGCGTCCAAGTAAGCTTGTTTCAATGACAGTTGGGGTTGTCTGTCAGGAGAGTGGACTTGTTGATTCTCGGTACATGATTCCTGGATTTGGGAATTAAAGATCAATTTAGAGATTGATGGATATTCCTCGACTTCGAAACTGTGACTGCGATGCTGAAGGGAAATAGAGTCGTCCTGCAAAGAATTTATCAACCCTACAAAATTTTGCAGACGAAATCGTGATAAGACCAAATTTTTTGCGTTGCTTGCAATTTGCACTGGAAAAATCCGAAAGGCACTGGGTGATTTGGGGACCTAAGTCTAATTGGAAATTAATCTTGCTCAGCAATTTATCTTTGATTTCCAGAATGGTAATTTCTTTATTATCTTTGATTTCCAGGCTGGAAAGATTTATGGGATCTAAAAATTCCACCTAAAATAAAATATTTTGTATGGCAAGTTCTGGATGGTTCTCTCCCATCACTAGCGAACCTGGAGCGCAAAGGGGTGCCGGTTCAAACTATGTGAAATTTGTATGCAGGAACCGGAAACATCGGAGCATGCGTTGAGCTCTTGCCCGAAGGCTAAGGAGGTATGGATGGAAGCGGGAGTGAATATCGGCGGAGGGGAGGATTCACTAGAGACCTGGATTCAAAGCATGCTAACCGGGCCGGACAAAGAAAAAAGACGTAAAATAGCCATGCTGGTTTGGGGTCTGTGAAAGCGTCGTAATTCTTTTGTTTGGGAGGAGGAATGGCAGAGTGCGGCTAGCGTTATTAACTGTTGCGCAAGTATGCAATAGGCATGGAATGAGGCGCAACAGGTGGTGGGGAAGCCGAGTGGTAATATGAGAAGCATGGTCTCGAAATGGAAGCGGCCTGATCTGGGAGGCATAAAAATTAATGTGGATGCATCGGTAGACACTGGACAAGGAATAAGAGCACGGGGTTGGCTTGCTAGGAATGATCAAGGTGAGTTTGTGAAGGCAGGGGGAGCTTCATGCAAAGCAGAATGGACCCCGACGGAAACTGAAGCGGTGGGGATTCGCGAAGCCATTAAAGCTTCTATCGATGAGAAGTTGAGAACTGGGAAAATGTGGAAATCGAATCTGATGCACAGGTAATTTAGAGGTGGACTCGGGCCGGGCCGGGTCCGGGTCGGGCCTAGGCCCGAGCGGGCCGGCGGTTGTGGATAGGTGGGCCCGTGACTGGCCCGGGTAGCCACCGGGTCCGGCCCGGATCCGGGCAGGGTAGCCACCGAGTCCGGTCCGGGCCAGGTAGCCACCGGGTCCAGTCCGGGTTCGGGCGGGGCCTCGGTTTTGGTTTTTTTTTTTTTTGCTTACCTACCTATCCCTGACCCCCCCCCCCTCACCCACCTCACCCCTCCTAAACATCAAGCTCAACCCGGGTGGAGCCCAAAAAAATGAAAAAAAAAATCAATTTGGCCCGAACCGGGCCCGACCTCCTTTTTACCCACCCGAGCCCGCCCTGCTTTAGATAAATAACCGTGCCTTAGACCGATTTTGGGCCCGAAGAACCGGGCCGGGCCGGTTCCCGGACCGGGTGGCCCAAACCGAGTCCAAGCCTAAGGTAATTGTTCGAGGAATTTGTGACGATGGGGGACGCTCCTATCTGATCACAGATGATATCCGATATTTACTTCAGACTAAGAGAAATTATGAGATCTCTTTTTGTAAACGATCTGCGAATCATGCCTTCCTTCTAATGCATGTTACTATCTCAGATCTTTTTTATAGCTATTCCACGTTAACAAATTGTATTGTAAGCCAGGTGGCATTATAGGAGTGGGTCCGGCCCGGAACCGGACCGGCCCGCTACTGTGCGGGCCCGGACCGGCCCGCTACTGTGCGGGCCCGGACCGGCCCGCTACTGTGCGGGCCCGGACCGGCCCGCTACTGTGCGGGCCCGGACCGGCCCGGTGAACCGGTTGGTGCCTGGTTCAGGCCACCCAGCCCGGTGAGGTAGGTGGGCCGGGCCCGGGCCTCCTAAATCGTGAACCGGCCCGGCCGGTTCTGGCCCGGTTCGGGCCAATTTTTTTTCTTTTTTTTTTTTGATTTTTTTTTAAGTTTTTGGGTTGGGTCGGGTATGATGGGCCATTTGAGGTGGTTTGGGGGTGAGGGGGGAGGGTTGGGGGTTAATTAGGAAAAGCCAAAAAAAAAATATAAGAACCGAGGCCACTTCATGAGAATAGAGAAATACGAAGTACAAAATAAGACGATTAAATGGAAAAGAAATGAAAAAAGATGTGGATATCCCATAAGCACCAATAACACATGTGAATGGGAAAATGATCAAGATTTGGTAACAGTAAAGCATTTCTTACAGCTCTGGATGGAGAATAATTCCACATAAAGTAGTCAAAGTACTTGTCACTTGCAATGCAGATTGCAGACGATTGTAGGAAAATACTTTCTTCAACCCGATCAGTTTTCGTATTACAATGATGTTTAATCAAATCAGTCCCTCAAAGACCACGAACTCAAGAAGCATGTCGTCGAAGCGCATAAACCCTTTAAAACATGATAAATTTCTCTAGACTATAATTAACGCCGCAAGTGAATCTATAACTATGCAAACTGCTGAAAATAGTTATTGTTCCAGAAATGGTCTAGTGGCAAATTAAGGGCTATGGGAAGAACCACATCTTGATGAAGATCGCGAGACCCATTTGGAGAACAAAAGCAGCAAGCAGCACTATAGAAAGTTCATTTGGTTGCTGTATGTGGCGGTTCTTAATATTTAATGCAACAAAGGCAGCTGATACACCCCCGGCTACCAACATGATCACCCACTTTAGAAATTCCACAGGGATCATCAACAAAAACTGCAATATATATTATACAAAATAAATGGACGCCCGTATTTGTACCTTGATGTAACAGTTATGTAACATTGAAATCCCTTTTAAAATGGTAGTTTGGAAAATATGAATACAAACAAGTTCAGGTTAGGCCTCCTGGTATACATTATGATGAGGATGAAATCTGCATCGGTTTCAAATCCCGAAATTTCAAAGTTGATCAATTTTCATCAATTCTTATACATCCCTTTGTATCAAACTGTAACTCTGTAAGCTTCTTGTTTGGTTGGAGGGCTTTGGAGGGAAAGTGGAGAGAGAAGCTATAGACTCCTACAAATTCCTCTTATCTCAAACCCCCAACTTTATGCACTTCAGAGTTTTATTTTTCTAAATTTCTTAGTAGTCTTTCTTTTATCAAAATTGTTCTACATTATTATTATCGTTGTTATACTGTTATACATATAGGCTATTATATCTCTAATTACAGAAAAAATTATATGAAATCCAAAATTGTTGTATATTTTCTAAATTATAATTTCTCCTCCATTGAGCAAAACAAAACATCTTTTTAAACTCCCTCTCCCAAATCAATCTCTTGAATATTTAAAGAAGATACTACACAAACAATGCTTAAACCACTCCTATTTCTTCTCTTTTTTTAAGAAAATTCGGAAAATAGTAACATAACATAGCACATTTCCTCAAATAGGAGTTTCATTGTTTTCTTCTTAAAATAGGACATATTCTCTCCTATTTTAGAAATTTATTATTGTTTTATTCTTTTAATAAGACTATATAAGTCCTATTTTGTGAATAAAACATTCTTAGTCCTAAGTTTGAACTTTATCCAGGTTTCACTGTTATTTTGAACAATTTATTTTCTTTTTTTTATGAATAAAAACAATGCATACTTAGCCCTAAAAGGCATAAATTAGTGTGAAAACAGTATATTCCATTATACGATAGTATAACCTTTATTGTTGCCAGAGTTCATTATCAATGGAGCGCAGATAATGATAAAAATATAATAGACTTACCGAAGTGGGAATGAAAATGAATAAGGAGTATCCCCACAAGCACCAAAAACGTACCAAGCTAGCATTTGAACCAAGATACTGAAGCAAGAAGTAAAACCCTAGTGGAACAATAAGTAAATAACCATATATTGAGCATGCTGCTACATTCACATAGCTGACGTCGAAGGTCCAAGATGTACTAGTTTCACTTCTTTTGTGCATCACATATGTGGCACAGTTTCCAAAGGAGGAAATGACAAATACCAATGTTGTTGCAATCCAGATTAGACCGTAGCTGAAATATGAATGCAAAATGGAATTCAAATGAATTGTGTATATCATATTTAGATACAAGCCGTGCAAGAATTTTGAACTTACAGATCAGGGTTAGCATCAATCATGCTGAAAAAATCTCCATTTGTAGGATTTAAAGAGCTCATCAATCTGTTCAAGACGACATCTGTATCTACATTAAAATATTGAGCATATGATGAGATTCTTAGTACTCCTTTCCAGTTGTTTGTTGTTTGTTGCTCATCCCCTCCTGCATGAGATATTCAGGTTTAGATTCCAAGCTGAAAACTTGATGTCCGGAAATTCAAATACTGAACAGATGATGGCAATGGGACAAAGGGCTGAATGCAAGAGGTTACTTAGGACTGAGCAGTCCTACCCTAATAAATTCATTTTAAAAACCTCTAATAGGATTTGGAACGGATAAGAGAAATTATATAAGGTTTGAAATTAGGGTGGTAGGTATCCTCTTCTCTTAACCCAGCACAAATTTAATTAATAACGCCTAAAGTAATTATACTAAACTACTTCACTCTTAAGAATAAACAGTCAACTAGTGATTCAGACTTATTTATGGAGTTTTGAACTTCCGTTTTGCAATAAGATCAATAAGTGATCCTTTCTTATTGAAAATACCTAGCTATTTTGGGTTCTAATATGGAACAGGTTCAAATGGGTATCTGGAAAATGTGACAAGAAACATTGAAGGGGCCAAACTCGGGTACTTCTGGGCGAGATAGGGATCATCATCATCATCATTACCCCAGTGCCCCAAAGGCTACCTACGGTGGGGTAAGGGGGGTCGGATGTACGCAGTTTTACCCCTGTGCTAAAGCACAGAGAGACTACTTTTGGGCGAGATAGGGATCTATGATCAACTAAATGGGCCAAGAATGAATTTGGGAATACATATGATAAATGGGGAGGGTATCCTACTGTCAACATCTCATTATTGAATAATATGCTCGTCAACACTTGTGAAAAAGAAAGATCCCTCACTTAGATGAATGAGTTGGGTCACATAATAGCAGGACATAAATATGTTTGGAAAACACATCACCATGATAAAACCAAATTTGAGGGTGGGGGGGTCTAAGTCGACTGACTGAATTCAGTGAATATGTTCAAGAACCTAAGCATTAAACTTTTAAAGTGTTAGTGTACTCGGTGCAAAGCTCAAGCACAGTTTCTTTTGCAAAGAGGGGGATTTTAACCATGGACCTACAGACACAAGCCAGCCCCCTGAGAATTTGAGCCAGAAGCTACCCTTTTTAATAATCCATTTGTCCCATAATGTCCTTACTTGCTTTAGCATGTGGACTATGAAATTGAAATTCTATAATTAAGATTTACTTAGAAATAAAATAAACAATATCTACCACACAATTCATTCCTCAAAATAAAATACAAGGATTTTTTGGACAATCAAAAAGAGAAAGTTAGAGGAACATTATAGGACGGAGAAATAGTGAAGAATCCAACACCTTTGTTCATAAATGTGTCTCCCTCTACCTCACCTTGTGCTCTCCCATGATTACTAAATGTAAATTTACTTTCAAGATATGGCATTCACTTGATTATTACTCATCACTTGATTGTGTTATCGATAGAAGAGGACACAAGGGACCTCCAAAAAGTAAACCAAAATAACATAATGAGACCAAAAACAAAATACAACTTATGTGGAAACTGGATTAGGGCAAAAAAGTCACAGCAATACGTATCTGGTCTGCAATTATGGGAAGTCAAGTGACGCATGCCTAAGATGTTATCTTTTAACCCATTTAGTTCTCAACTTCATTTCATTTGTGATATGTTATATAAGTACAAGCCTTGATGTATGCAGTTAACACTTTAGCAGGTTAACAATAGGATTAACGCCTTTAATTTCTTTCCTTTATCCAAGTGCTAGTTAGAGTATTTCTACTGCTTTAAAATGACCTGCTAACCTAAAATTAATATTTGGGTCTGCAGTAATTTCAGTGAGCACTTAATCATGCTATCAATTTAAGTGATGCATACCACTTGAACCTCCAACATTTTGATAACCCTGGCCAGCATTCCCACCACTATCTGGAGGAAATATCTGTAAATTCGCTTCAGGTACTGTAAAACATTTAAGGGAATAAATTAACAAGTGTCTGTTAATAGAAATTATCAAAACAGAACAGAAAGACATTTCCAGTCCCAAGTAGTCCCAACTCCAAACATACCATTGTGTTTGTTGTTAGTTTTTTCTTCAGTGATAACAGCCTGCGTGAGATAAAAAAACATCAAAATATGCGAACTATAAACAGCTGCAAACTGAGCAATCATTTTTAATTTTTCTTATAGAGCACATAATTAAAAACCTCCTAACCTAATCTTGATCAATGCTAGCATTTACTTTCAAATTGGAAACAGAATGTTGTGTTATTTCCTGACAATATCACCCATACTCTTGTCATTTCAAGATGCCCAGTGCAAAATAAAATACAAGACAAGTTACATACCGAATACATTTCAGTATTTCACATAATAAGTTCAAATTCATAAATGAAATATTTCATCATCATCATCATAAATGAAATATGGAATTCAAAATTCAGAATTAGATAGATTATATTAAAACAAAATAATCATGAGCTCAACTCATACTAAACTGAAAATTACCATGTATCATGAAACCATATTTGTACAATACAAGTTTCAACAAAAGGTCAGCCTAGAACAACTCCACCGATCCAAACTACTAAAAATATAAGCATTATGCTACATTTATTCATTACTATCTTTTTGAGTGGTCAAGCAGGCTAACACTCGAGATTAACCCAGTGGTGGAGCCACTAGTGGACCATAGCTCCCCCAGATCTTTTATACTTACTAGCATATGTATTATTCTATACTACACACAGTATATAATATAATACTATATACGACGTATTATGTATACTCAGAATCACAAGTTTATTGGGCCACTCAAAATTTAAAGAAAAAAAGTACAAGTACTATACGTAGTATTATATTTATATTTTACTAATGCTAAAAATCATTTGATGCCATGATTGGTGGTTTTTGTTCATCTTCAGCATTTAACCTTTATTATTATCTTATGCCATTTCTATATACCCAAGAACAAACCAGAGAAGTCTGTATATCAGATATTTCACACTGACCAGGCCCTGGCAACTACTTCCCAAAAACACATGTCTCCATAATGTAAGACCATGTATAGGGAGATGACGCCGGCCCAGTGCAGAAGCTTAAGGAGAGCTGGCGAATGAAAACCAGGTTAATGGTAACCATAACTATAACGGTCCAAAGGTAGCGAAATTCCTTCTAGGATAAGTTTCAACCGGCACGAAAGGCCAACTTCAACCAAGCTAGTAATGGCCTAATGGGTTACTGGAGTTTGTTTATGGTTATCAATTTATCACTTTGAAGGATTTGGTTGGAATCTCTAGTTGTGAACTTGTGATCACAATCAATTTTAAAATTTCAAACAATGCAGTGGCTATAATAATTTGTCACTCTTGTCTTTTAAAAATATTAGTAATATTTGATGACTAAATAACTTGTTCTCCAGTTCCGAGTTTGTCCTTTTTTGGTATTGTTAAAGCTCAAACCTTTATAAGCAACAATAACAAACTCCATATAAGAACGTATTTCCCTGTCTATTGAAATTTGTTCTTTTCTATGTGATTTTTATAGTGACAAAGATTAGAACATGTTATTTGTATTTTTAATTTTATTTCCCTGTCTATTGAAATTTGTTCTTTTCCACTCAGAAAACAAATCCCATCCTCTTCTTCCGAGAGAGCAAACGTCTAACGGTCTAACAATAAGCGTCTCATTTCAATGATCAGAAATTAATCCAAAATACAATAAATACCGCAACAACAGTTAAAAAGATTCAACTTAGACTAAACTTTGATGCTATATCGTTGAAATTTCCTTACATTTCAAGCAATCGCCACGAATTGCAGTGATTTAATGACAAAAAATGCATAGGTTCCGGAGCTAAGCCTTAAAGTTGACTTTAGTTACAATCATATGACGCCTTATTCATGTCAATAAGCGAAGAGTGCTCACCGGGACTGAGCCGAGCAGGTGGCTGCTGGGAAGGTTGCTAAAAGAGTCGTCCATCGTGAAACAGGCGACGAAGATCTACGAAACAAATCAAGATGGCACCTTTTAGCTGGTTCAGATGATCACTCCGTTCCGCAGGATTGATTGCCGATCCAGAGGAAGATGTCGAATTGCTCGACGAAAGAGCCAACTTTGAATGCTTGACGATGAAGCCAACGCTGACGATGGCAGAGACGAAGTGCCAAGTTTTTTTTTTTTTTTTTGTTCTCTAAACTGCGTGCTTTCCATTTTGTGTAGGTCCAAAATAAACTTCACACTTCTTCTTCCTTCCTTATTTGACAAATTATCTACATCAAAACAGTGTCAAACAGTGTCAAACAGTGTCAAACTGTGCCACAACAGTGTGTTCTACAGTAAAGTCAAATTTATTTCCTTAATTTCCTTAATTTTTTACTCTCTTCGTCCCCCAATTAAGTTCACGGTTTGACTTCACACGTATTAAGAAAATAAATTTGACATTACTGTGGAGTGCACTGTTTTGCATTGTTCAAACACTGTTTGACACTGTTTGGCACTGTTTGACACTGTTTTGATGTAGATAATTTGTCAAGTAAGGAAAGTAAGGAAGTGTGAACTTAATTTAGGGACTGCCCAAAAAGAAAAATGGTAACTTAATTGGGAGATGGAGGGAGTATATTTTTCTTTGTAGAAATTACTCAAAATAAGACTAAAAACGTGTGTATATTCCAAAATAGGACTATATTGGTTTTATTCCCAAAATTGGACTAATTATTGTCATGTTTTGGCAGTACTAGACTTTAAACATGACAGTATTTTTTCAAACTTGGCAGTAATTACTCCTATTTTGGAAATAAAAAAATGGCAGTTCTATTTTGGAATTTTCAAACTTTTTTACTCCTATTTAGGGAATTTTCCCTTTTCTTTCTTTACTTTATCCCTGGCCACTTTTTTTTCAATCTTTTTGTTTTTATTTCTTTTCCACCTTTATTTATTCTATTTCTCACTCTATTAGAAAAGTTTTTTTAAATTAACCCTTCCCACCTTTTTATTTATTTTTATCTTTTTCTTTTTCCCGTATTTTTATTTCATTTTACTTTTTAAGTATTTCACTTTTTTGAGGGGAACGTATTTTTATTTCATTTTACGTTTTATGTGTTTCACTTTGTAATCATTCTTTTTCTATAAAGATTTTTTCACACTCTACTTTTGTTATATTTTCACTTTATGAGGCCGTTTTGTAGCACTGTTTTTCGGCTTATCAGGCTTATCAACCAACTTTTTCACCAAACACGAAACTTTTGCTTTCGCGCGCTGAATTGTGTAATAAGCACAAAAAGTAAGGTTGGAGTTACTTTTCTGGCTGTATTGGCCGAAGTTACTGTAGATGACCATTTTAGGTATTTTTACATATAATTTTTTCTTTACTTTATAAATAAAAAGTATTTTAAAAATATTTTTTTCTTAAATCACCAGAATCAGCCAATGCAGCCACTTAAGCCAGAACTTCATAAATTTCAGCAGAATCAGCCAAATCAGCCGATTTTCATGCTACCAAACGGGCTCATATCTTTTTCTCTTGTTACCTTTTTGTTTTTTCTTCTTCCCTCTTTTGTTTCTTCTTGCTATTTTAATTTCACAATCACTATTTTGTTCTCCTTTATGCATAATCATATTCTTCCAAATCCATCTATGAATTCCATCTATGATAAAAAGAAAAAGAATGAAATATAAAGAAAACTAAAACAATTGGGGTAAAGTAAAAAATGACAAATACTCTATACGTGAAGGGTAGATGAGAGGGAAATTAATTGACAATGGGGAAAATTTAAAAGAAAGCTAGAACAACAAATCACAAATAATTAGTCTTACTATATACATGGTCCAATAATGGAATCTCCCACCCCAGGAGCCCCCCATACCCCGACCCGACAGAATTTTTGGGATGATGTTAATCACGGTGACTCAGTCGGCCCAATGATGGTAGGCCTTTTTCCCGTGCGCACCAGAGGCCCAGCCTTATTTCAGATTCTGTGACCTCCACACGGCCGCTGCGGGTTTCGAACCTTGGTCACTTGGTCCAAATTTCCCACCACTGAACCAACTGAGCCGCGGGTGTCTTACTATATACTAAAAGGAATGGAATGTCAAGTGATTTTCCCTCCCAAAAGAGTCACATCATCAAGTACATTGAAGTAGATGAATAATAATGAAAAATAAAAGAAAATAGAGAAAGATGCAATAGTTATAGTCTCATACGGTGCAGGGTGATTGCAGTTAAATGCTTCTTAGTAACTGAAATTAAAAGAAAAATAAAAAAACTTACGAAGCATTTTCTTAAAAAAAATCTTAGTAGATGTAAGATTTTTGCTTCAATCAATCAATATCATCTACCGAAAATATACGAAGTAATACGTAGTATTATAATAATGTTGTATAGTAATATTACAATAATATTTTGGTTAGATCATTACATTATTAGAGTAGACTTTGGAACAATATTTAAAGACGAAATAGTAGATGTAATAAATAGTGTAGAAAAAGTTGGGGAAAAAGTGAAAAGTATATGAAGTAAAAAAAAGTACAACAACCCAATGGAAGAGAAAAATTTTGGGGTCATCTAACATGAATCTATAGATGATATCGCTATCCAATGGAAAAGAATGTCAGGATTATTTTATGGTGTCCAATCTAATTAAATATCTTTGTAGTTGTGTAGTTATTAGTTAAACGTGTAATATGGGCCACAAATGTATATCAGCCCATTAGCTTCTTTGTAATCCATAAGTTAGCCAACTTCTCCTATAAAAGGGGGCTAACTTATGGAAACCCTAAGAATTGAAAAGAATTCGAGGCTTGAGAGTGTGTAGAGGCAAGATAGAGAGATTAGGTTTCTGCTGCTCTCTCGAGGGAGAGTGTTGGTCCCGGTTATACTGGATACAGTCTAGAGGGGGGGTGAATAGACTGTATTGGTAATTAACTTTTTCAAGCTAAGTCCCAGATTTAACAGATTAGCATGTTCTGTTGGCAGAACAGACTGGCAGCGGATGGGGTTCTGGTAGGGGTTCAGTTAGTTTAGCCTCAGAGAAGCAAAAGCAGTAGGCCTTCTGTTAACTCACAAGATAAGTTCTGCTGAACACAGAGACCAAGTCTTTGGAGTTAAACAGTTCAAATAAAAACGATAAATGAATGCAGTAAGTAAATGACACCATGGCTTTTTATAGTGGTTCAAGGAACAACTTGTTCCTCTAGTCCACTGTTCCACTAAGCTTGTAAAAACGACCGTTTACAACGTCTTAGTCCTATCACTTAAGAAGCTCTCCACGTCTTCTTCAACTGTAGATGTCTCCTAGGATGCACTTCCTGGCTTCCTTTAAGATTGGTCCTTTCACTGAGCTTCCCGGAAGTATCACCACTTCACTGCTCCAGGTACTTGGATGTCCTTCTTGTGAAAGAAGAGTTCCTGTTGAAACAGGGGTTCCTCCAACTTGCTTCGTTACAAAAGATTTGTATATGAAGTGCTTGAAGAGTTGAAGAACGACTAGAACTTTGCTTGAGATGGAAGTAAGATTCTTTCCAACGTCTGCCTTCTCTTGTAGAAGATGATGAATATTGAATCTCAAGGAGGCTATGCGTTTTGTAGCTTTTGAATGTTTTTGTATTCGCACTGTTGTAGCAAAGTTATCCGGTTGTTCTTCGTAGTGTATCTTTTATACTGAGGTTGTCTTCCCGTTAGAGGAGAAGGAGGACAACTGCATTAAATGTGCGAGCAGTTGACTTGACCAGTAGGACCCAGCAAAGTTGGCGGGTTACTATTTTGGGATAAAGCAATCCTGACATTGCGGCCAATCATCTGCATTTACTCTACAGAGTACGGGAGGCATTAAATGTGCATTTAATGCGCGTACTGTAGCTTTTCCGTTCAAGACTCCTAACCGTTGAAGGAATATTCAGTTGGTTTACCGGCTTGGTGAAATTCTCTAAGTGTCAGGCCTTCTGGTGTCTTCAGCCGAGAGTCGGTCAGAGAAGGTCTTAAGCACTTCTGTTGGAGAAAGTTATCTCAGACTCTTGAGGTTTCTATTGAAGAAATGTTCAACAGAGAACCAGGAGGGTTTCTTTCCGTGTAAAGGCTAACAGAGACCCAGAGGTCTTCTGTTCTGAAGCAGAGAGCCAAAGGTCTTCTGTTAAAACAAAGCCTATCAAAGGTCTTCTGTCAGGAGGTCTTCTGTTCTGGAGGCCTTCTGCCAGTCGACTATACTAAAGAACTTTTCAAGGAAAATCCTAAAACATAAAATCAAAAGAGGGGTACTCTAGAGTCCTAATTAATATAGCATCATCAAAATCTAATTACAAATATTCCGTACAATTTCCCCCTTTTTGATGATGCCAAATCCCATTAACTATTTCCAGAGAAGTGTCTTCACCATAAAGAGTTAAAGTTTAAAACTTTCATTAAAATCTTGGTGGGCAACTTGGCATAGGAAAATAGTAAGAGTACAGTACAATCAGATAGCAGATAAGAGTAGAAAGAGAGCAAACAATCAATAACAAAAAAAGCAGAGACAGATATGAAGGAATTGCCTTACAAAGTGAGAGGCAGAGATGTTCTTTTATTAAGGATAGTTTACAAGGATATCCGATTACATAATAGCCCTTGCAGCTTCAGCTCTTGCTTGTTCATCCAATCCTTGTAGCCTTTTCAACCCTGCATTCACCTCTTCTCTGATCCCAGTGAGATTTCCATATCTCTGGTAAGAAGCCCAGACGGGTGAGAGCTTGCAGTCTAGGTAGCTAAGGACACCTTCATGAATGTCCTTTCTTGGAAGGATGTTGTTATGTTACCAAAATTCTGCCTCCTCCAGAGATCCACCATGTCTGACCTTTACATGACCATCATTGTCCAAATAAAGGTTCTGTTGGTGTGTAGAGGTCATCTTCTGTTTCATTTCCTCAAATTGGGTTTTGGTCATCACCTGAGATCCTCCCAGTCTCCATCCTTTAAAGCTCAGTGCTTTCTTCTTCTTAGTACCTTTCTTCTGTGGAGATGGAGGTCTAGGGATACCAGCTAGCCTTTTCTTCTGGAGGGCAGCTTCAAAATAAGGAGTGGGATCCACAGCTAGTTCAGCAGATGATGAGGCTCTGGTGGTCCTAGGTTTGGACTGATGAGGATCTTCTTCCCCCTTTTTGGCATCATCGAGATCACCAATCAGTAGGGAGAGTTTCTGGAATTATGTGGCTTGTGTAGAGGCAATCTGTTCAAGGGTTTCTGGCAATGTTTGAGTAACAGATGTGAGGCCTTCAATCAGCCCTTGTTGTTTCTGGATAGCAGAGAGGACATCTTTGTTGCTGGCTTCTAATAGGACCATCTTCTGATAACGTTCTTTGTCTGCAAATAGAAGAAGATGTCCTTGAGTAGAATGTTCTTTGCAGAGTGTGTTGAGTTCTTGTAACCTTTCATGAAGTATGGAATCAGATTTCTGAAGAGATGCAACTACCTGGGAAAGAGTTGTAAGAGTGGTATGTTGGGAGTTCAAGGTCTGATTCATGGATGATAGGACTGTCTTGATAGTATCCACTTCAGTAGAGACATCATCAATCTTGAAATTTGATGAAGTCATGAAGTCCTGAAGAACATTTGTCAAAGTAGCAGACATGTGCTTGAAGCCTGATTTAACATTGTCATCCACCTGTGCCAGACCCTCATAATGTTTATCATTGATCATTATGAGCTTGTTCATGCCTTCTAACATTTGTCCTCCAAAGTCTTCTGCTGCAGCTACAAAATCATTGAAGGGTATCTGATCCTCTTGTCCAACAGAATGAGGCAGCTCTAAGCCTCTTCCCTTAGGCAAAGGGTGATGTTCTTGGACAGAGGAGAGGGATTGGACAAGCATTTCATGCTCGAGTTGAGTCAGAGGGGAGGTCTTCTATCTCTTGGAGGTAGCTTGGTTGGACTTGCTGACAATGAAGCCCTCCATTTCAGAGGAGTCCTCGTAGGAGGAGTAAATTGGGATTCTGTTCCGGATCACCTTTTTCTTTATGCGAAAAGAGGGATTGGGGGCAGTAGAATGCCTAGAGTAGCCTTGAGGTGCAGAGATAGGGGAGATAGTTGTAGGATCAGAATCTCTTAGGAACCAGACTGGTTTTAGCTGAGTTGGGGGTTGCTGTGGTGGAAGAAAAGTTTGTTGGGTATCCTGATGCTCAGACTTGTGAGGTGTAGTGGATTTCTGTTGAGATGGTTGAGATGAGAGGATGATCTGTTGAGGTTGGGTTTGAATAACTTGGCATTGAGGAGATGGGGGAGGGGAAGGGGATCTGTTCTTTGAGGGAGTAAACAGTTTGCAGGGTGAAGAATGTTTAGATTTGGGGGTTGGAGATTTTTGGGGAGAGGGGGTCTTCTGTTGAGAGGGGGTTCTCTGTTTAGGTGATGGGGTGTTCTGTAGAGGTGTAAGGGATTTTTGCACAGAGGGGGTTTTGAGAGGTTCGTAGGGAATATGAGTAGAGGGAGAGGGTGATGGAATAGGAATTTCTGATGCAATATTTACAGAGGTGGAGGGGTAGATTACCTCGAATGCAGATTCCTCTGTCGGAGTGGTTCTCCATTCCTGGATTAATTCCATCATTGCTTGACCTTCTGTTTTTGGTACTGAGGGTTCCCCAGGGGTAGAGTAGGGAACTACAGATTCCTTTGCCTTCTTGGCAAACAGCCAGGCTTCAAAGGCTTCAATTTCATCATCTGCAAGAGGTCGGACAGCCTCTTCTGATGGACTGGAGATAAGAACAGCCTTGCCTTTGTAGCTGGCTTTCTTCTTCTCAAGGACAGATTGAAGAAAGTTGAGGGCAAAGCATTTGGCTACATCATCTGTACCCACCCAGTTGAGGACTTCAGCTTCCTCAGACTCATAGTGATCGAAATACGGAATGATCTTCTGTAAAGGTCCCATCCTCCACCTTCTCCAGGTTAGCACACACTCAAATTGCTTGTCCAGGGCTGCTCTGTAGTCAATCTGAAGTTCTCTGTCTGGAGAGGCATTCTGTTGCTCTGGTGATGACATTATCACTTGGTGTTCTTGAGGTATAGAGGTCCCACGTCCCCCCTGAATGGTATCATCTTGCATCATATCTTCAGTCTCAGAGTCACTGGACTCAAAAATGATTTTCTTCCCTTGCCAAAGTAGCTGTTTTGGCAGAGGAGATGATTTAGATTTTTCTGGTTCCCCCTTAGATGCTGGGGTTTCTTGAGGAGTAGGGATTCTGATCTTCTGCTTCTTAGGGATTGGTGTGGCAGAAGGGGTAGGTGAGCTGGAATCAGAAGAGGGTCTCTTTCTCTTGGGATTAGGTTTCTTGGCCAAAACCTTTTTGGCCTTTGTAGGAGCTGCTTTCTTGGTGACTGCTTTCTTTACAACTTTCCTTATCAGGGGTTCTTCCTCAGAACTGCTGGAGGTGTTCTGTTGAGAGGGTCTCTGTTGGAGCTTCTGTCTGTTAAGGTCCAATTTGGCTAACCTTTTGGCTTCAACTCTTATAGCTGCTTCTCTGTTGCTGGTAGTTGACAGAAAGATCACTTTGGAGTGATCTACCAGAATTGGCTTCCTGAGCCCAGTTCCCCGTACCAGAAGTTCAGAGATAAGGAGGGCATGACCTACCTTCCCTGAGTAGATGCCTGTGTCCTTGTTCTTCCTCTTTGCCACCTTGACAAACTCTATCATTGATCTGACAATCACTTGGCCCCAGTTGATGTTTGCCTTGTGCAGCACATCATAGATGGCTTTGGCTTGTGAGATGGTGAATTCATCAGTGGATGTGTATCTGCACCATACACACCTGTGAAGAATGTTCACTAGCAGCTCGATGTCTCTTTTCAGAGAGTGTTTCTTCCCTGTCAGCTTTGGAAGGTTGGAACCTGGTCTGCCATAGTTCATGGCGAATTCCTCAGCAGTGAGGTTAACGTCTTCTAGGTCAAAGAGACCGCTTGATTCATTGACAACCACAATCTTGAAAAGACTATTGATGGCCCCAGCATCAATGGTGACTTTCTCTCCGTTTACAGTGGAGGTGATGACCTCGCCCTCGTAATCAGCGTTGAGATAAAACTCAACCACTTCAATACTGTTGTACTGAGTGTAGTTGTAGGTGATAACCTTGGCCAGTTAGGAGTCGTTGATGCATTCCACAATCCTTTCCATCAGTGTCTCGTCCTCAGCCAGTCTTGGGAGTGCGAAAAGCTCGCATTTCATCCCAGTGAGAACATTATTGGTTAGGGTTTCTTGTTGACCCTTTGAGAGAGCGTTGAAGCTGATAGGAGCCATTAGAGCAGAGAAAGATTTTTGAAAGCTTGAGAGCTATGGAGGTTTGAGAGTTTGAGAGTATTGAGAGCAGTAACGGTTTAGATTTGAGAGACGGGAATATATGGGTTCGGGTTAGTGGACGTTTGAGATTATTGGCGGTTCCGAGGTACCAATAAATGAAAATGGGGGCGCAGTAAATATTTTGCGGCTGTAATACCGTTTTAAGGGTAAAAGGGTAAAAGACCTTTAATAAGTTACTAGGTCACCCGGTTTTTCAAAATATTTCTAAGTCCACAACCTTCTGCTACAGGTAAGGGTTTCTGAGGGTAAGAAGGGGGGTTTATGTTGCTGAGGTGTTCTGTCAGGAACGGAGGTTCTCTGTTCAGGATAGAGAACAGAAGGGGTTCTGCAACAGGTATTCTGTTAGCAGAGAGTCTGCAACAGAAGGTCTTCCTTTTCAACTTTCTCTTGGAATTTCATCCATCATTCCCAATTCCTCTCTTAGTTTGTTGAATCTAGCCTCAACCAGAGGCTTTGTCAGAATATCTGCAAGTTGGTCTTCTGTTGACACATGTTCCATGCATATGTGCTTCTTTTCAACATGATCTCTGATGAAGTGGTGCCTGATCTCAATATGCTTTGTCCTGGAGTGAAGAACTGGATTCTGAGTGATGACAATGGCACTGGTGTTGTCACATAGCAGCTTGATCTCCTTTGCTTGAATGCCATAATCCTTCAATTGTTGCTTCATCCAGAGTAGCTGAGCACAGCAACTCCCAGCTGCATTGTATTCAGCTTCTGTTGTACTGGTTGAGATTGAGTTCTGCTTCTTGCTAAACCAGGAAACAAGCCTTCCTCCTAGTAATTGGCAGTGACCAGAGGTGCTCTTCCTGTCCAATCTGCAACCTGCAAAATCTGAGTCAGAGTAACCAATTAGTTCAAAGTTACCTCCCTTTGGATACCATAGGTCTGCATTTGGATTTCCTTTGATATATCTGATAATTCTCTTTGCAGCACTAAGATGGCTTTCCTTGGGCTTTGATTGGTATCTGGCACAGATTCCAACAGAGAATGAGATATCTGGTCTGCTTGCAGTCAGATACAACAGAGATCCTATGATTCCTCTGTAAGTAGTTGCATCAACATCTTTGCCTTCATCATCCGGGCCAATTCCTTGGGAAGTGTTCATGGGAATCTTCACTGAGGATTTGCCTTCCACTCCAAATTTCTTGATCAGGTCTCTGATGTACTTTCCTTGATTGATAAAGATTCCTTCTGGAACCTGTTTGACTTGTAGTCCTAGGAAGTAGCTAAGTTCTCCCATCATACTCATTTCAAATTGACTCTGCATCACTTGAGAAAATTTCTTGCATAGTTCTGGATTAGTACTACCAAATATAATATCATCAACATATATTTGTACTAACAGAATATGATTGGCAACGGAGATTTGAAATAGAGTTTTGTCAACCTTTCCCTTGGTGAACCCATGGTTCACTAGGAATAGGGACAATGTGTCATACCATGCTCTGGGAGCTTGCTTAAGACCATAAAGGGCCTTTTTAAGCTTGTAGACACAGGAGGAGTGAGTAGGAATGACAAAACCTGGTGGTTGTTCCACATAAACCTCTTCTTCAAGATCTCCATTCAGAAATGCACTCTTGACATCCATCTGGTAGACCTTGATGTTGTTGTAGGCAGCATAGGCTAGAAATATTCTGATGGCTTCCAGTCTGGCAACAGGTGCAAAAGTCTCATCAAAATCTATTCCTTCTTCTTGGTTGTAACCCTTAGCTACCAGCCTTGCTTTATTCCTTACAATGTTGCCATCTTCATCAGCTTTATTCTTGAATACCCATTTTGTTCCAATGACATTCTGGTGCTTTGGCCTAGGAACAAGTTCCCATACTTTGTTCCTTTCAAATTGAGTAAGCTCTTCTTGCATTGAATTGATCCAATCTGAGTCTGCAAGAGCTTCCTCTACAGTCATGGGTTCCATCTGAGATATGTAACAGGCAAGCATTGCTTCTCTCCTTGTTGATGTTGATCTGGTCTGCACACCATTTCTGATATGTCCAATCACTTGGTTAGGAGGATGATCTCTTAACCATGTTAGATCAGGTTCTGTAAGTTGCTGTCTGGGTTTCTCTGGTTCTTCATCTTCTGAATCTTCATCTTCATTCAACAGAAGGGGGTTTGGTGCAGGTGTTGGGAATGCAGGATTATCTGCTACCTCTTCTGTTGGTTCAGGTGTTCTGTCCTCTATGTTGACTTCTTTGAGGGTCTCTGTTATTTCTTTAACAGAGGTGTGTTGGAGATATTTTAATTGTGAATCAAGTTTGTCATAGATTAGCTTTATTATTATTCCGTGTGTTAAATTAGTGCATGTATTAGATAGAATGTGGGCCAAGTGTTAGGCCCATATGAACAGGCTAAAAGCCTTTCTCGCCTAACCTAAACCTCGCCTATAAAAAGGGAGCCGAGGGTTTAGGATTAGGTTAACGTCGTACTTATTCATTATAGCCTTACGCGCATATCTTTTTGTTGTACGAGTTCACGGTCTATCAAAGAGGGTTTTACATTGATTCAATCTGTGTTCATCCTTATGTTTAATCTTCTTTGTTAGATCGTTATTCATTGCTGTTACAGAAACAGGGACTATCAATTGGTATCAGAGCCGATCGAGAGCCGATCAGAAGAACGCCTGCAGAAGACTCTGTTTTTCTTTACGTTGTTCTTACTGTCGATATTTCACTCTGTAATCTTGTTTCTTGTTCAAAAGTTGTAAAAGTTACACCCTTAGAATCGTCGTTTCAAAGCGATCAAGGGGTATACTTCAGATTTCGTTTTACGCATATTCTGTACTTGAGATATTTCGAGTAGCCCTTGTCGACATCTAGGTTTTTAACAGGTTCTGCTATGTTTTTCGAGCTGAAAAGTTTACCTGAGGATCTCGACATTCTACTCTACAGAAAACTACCTTCAGATTTTGCTTATCTGATTTTTACAGTTTGCAGGATTTCGACATTGAGGATTTCGACATCTAGGATTTCGAGATCAAGATTTCGAGTTAAGGTTTCGACATCTGGTCTCGACATTTGATTTCTCAAAATTAAGATTTCGAGTTTTAACTTCTCGACATTTCAAATTTCGAGATCCTCTTCTCAAATTTTGAAATCTCGAGATCCTTAATCTCGAGATCTCTAATCTCGAGCTCAAATCTCGATACCGGGCCTCCTTTATCGAAATCCCAGATCTCGATATTCAGATCTCGACATCTGATTTTTCAACATTCTGCCTCTGAAAATCTTTTGATCAATTATCTCGAACGGTCAGTTTAATACAGCAATGGCCTCAGAATTCAATGCACAAGGGAACAACAGTACCCCTCCTAGTCTCAGGAAGGGAGAATACCAAATGTGGAGGAATCGATTCCTTAATTTCCTTGAGCACAAAGAGAACTCCGCTGCGATGCTTGAATCCTTGCTTGAAGGACCAGCTGAACTCTTGATTTCAGTTGGTGGTGATCCAGAAAACAACCCTCCTATTCTTCCAGAAATAAGGAGGAAAGTGGCATCTGAATACACGGAAGCTGACAAGCTCAGGCTTCGTGGTGATCTCATGGCCAAAAAAAACCTTCTTCAAGTAATCCCCAATGAAGTATACGTTCTCATCGATAGCATGCAAACAGCTAAGGAAATGTGGGATGCCGCTCAGTTGATGTCAACGGGCAATCCAACGGGCAATCCAAGTGAACCCGGTTGTGCTACCCAAGAACAATCACCGCTCCAACAGCAGCAAAGAGTTCCATACATTCCCCCAGGCAAGGACATCCACGATGCACCGGAGGAGGCGGTGATACATGATAAATGGCCAAGACAATGGACATAATGGGATGATTTTCGCAATGAGGCTGAGGTAGATGACATGCAGAGAAATTGGTGGCTAAGAGAGCTAATCAACAAATGTGCTGAAGATATCATCATGCTCGAGGACGATGAACGAAAGGAAGGGGAAAATTATAAGGAATCTCAGAAAACTCTTGAATCCGTCGTTAGACAATCAGTGGGAAGACTTCCCAAGACAGAGAAACCCTGGGATAACGTTCAAATCAAAGCCCCTTTCCAAGAGGAAATCAGAGAGCATATTTGGCGGAGACCAGACAAAGTCAAACCGTTGAATGAACTGAAGCTAAGAGGCCTTACCCATCTAAAAGGAAAGCAGGCTGGAGGTCATCTACATATGCTATTACAAAGGTCAACCGGTACTCAGAGAGAGCTGATGGAACAAGACTTGAAGTCCAACATTCTCCTGATTCATCAAATTCTACAAGTGAAGGCCGAGGATTATCACGGAGTGACATTCTATTCTTACAGGCTTCAACGCACTGACCAAGAGAATGATTTCATCATGCTTAAACCAGACGACATCTATCAAATGTTCATGGCCTATCGATACCTTCTAGTCAGGCAGAGCAAAACATACAGCGAAGGTCTTGCAGCAATCAAGAGATTCATGCTCAGACAGATCAGAGTATATTCTTTCACATGACCTACAGATGGCTATTGAGTGCAACTTGACAAAGACAAACCTTACAAAGCCAAGATTGTATGGTCCAGAACTCGAAGACTTCCCAGCTTACCACATCTTCTTCACACCGCCAGCAGTCACTTACCTCAACCACAAGAACGAAAAACATCTGATGGTGGTCAATGAAATTGAGAAGTACTGTGACGGAACACTGAAGATAATCAAAGAACAGCTTCTAAAGATGAAGGCACAGCTAGAGGAAAATCTTCAGGAGGCATCGTCATATGTTCAAAAGGAACACTCTACAGTAGAGACAATTTTAAAGGCCATCGACGATCGCCTAGAAAAGAGAAATATGCTGAGGCAATACGAGCATGCACTGAATATGAGGAAGCACTACTTCAAGTCACAGAAGCAATAACAAAGTGGCACTTGATCACAAAGGGGGAGATTGTTGGAGATATTTTAATTGTGAATCAAGTTTGTCATAGATTAGCTTTATTATTATTCCTTGTATTAAATTAGTGCATGTATTAGATAGAATGTGGGCCAAGTGTTAGGCCCATATAAACAGGCTAAAAGCCTTTCTCGCCTAACCTAAACCTCGCCTATAAAAAGGGAGCCGAGGGTTTAGGATTAGGTTAACGTCGTACTTATTCATTATAGCCTTACGCGCATATCTTTCTGTTGTACGAGTTCACGGTCTATCAAAGAGGGTTTTACATTGATTCAATCTGTGTTCATCCTTATGTTTAATCTTCTTTGTTAGATCGTTATTCATTGCTGTTATAGAAACAGGGACTATCAAGGTGCTATCATCAAACTTTACATGTATAGATTCTTCAACATGTAGAGTTCTTCTGTTGAGTACTCTATAGACTTTACTGGTGTTTGAATAGCCTATGAATATACCTTCATCAGCTTTCTCTTTAAAGACTTTCAGATGCTCCTTTCCATTGTTAAGAATGTAGCATTTGCATCCAAATACATGAAAGTAACTGATGTTAGGTTTTCTTCCTTTCCAAAGTTCATAAGGGGTCTTCTGGTGATTCTTATTGATCATACTTCTGTTCTGGGTATAGCATGCAGTGTTGATTGCTTCAGCCCAGTATCTCATAGGTAGTCCAGATTCTGCAATCATTGTCCTTGCAACTTCTTTTAATGTTCTGTTCCTCCTTTCTGCCACGTCATTCTGTTGAGGGGTTCTGGCGGCAGAGAGTTGGTGAAAGGTTCCATTTTTATCACAGAAGTCCTTTATGACTTGGTTGACAAATTCAGTTCCTCTGTCAGACCTGATTGTCTTAACCTTCAAATTCTTCTCAGTATGAAGTTGCTTTAACAGAGATGACAACTTCTGAAGAGTTTCATTCTTCTTTGACAGAAAGATAGTCCATGTATATCTGGAGTAGTCATCAACCATGACTAGGGAGTACTTCTTGCCACCAACACTTGGAGTCTCAACAGGTCCAAATAAATCCATGTGAATCAGATTTAAAGGACTTGTGGAAAGATCTCCAGCAATGGGTTTGAAAGAGTTCTTTGGTTGCTTTACCTTTTGGCAGGCACTGCAGAGGGTCTCTTTCTTGTATACTATGTCTGGCAATCCATCAACAATGTGTTCTCTTGCCAGTTTGTTGATTGTTTTGAAGTTCAAATGGCTAAGCTTCTTGTGCCAGTCCCAGCTTAGTTTTGAATCTCCCTTGGCTATCAGGCAAACTCCATCCTTTGCAGTTTTCCAATCAACCACATAGATGTTCTTCTTCCTTGATGCTGTAAGAACCACTTCTTTTGTTGTCTCATGCTTCACATAGCAGAAGTCCTTTGTGAATTCAACAGTGTAGCCTTTGTCACAGAATTGGCTAGCACTTAGCAGGTTGAACTTCAGGCCTTTGACATATGAGACATCATCAATGACTATCTGGTTCTTGATCAGCTTCCCTCTTCCTTTTGTTTGACCTTCTTTGTCATTACCTCCAAAGGTAACTCTGGGTCCTTTGCATCTCTGGAACTCTGTTAGGCAACTTGTGTCACCTGTCATGTGCCTGGAGCATCCACTATCAATAAACCATTCTTGCTCTGAGATAGCTCTAGCACACAGTTCCTGCAAGATCAAAAGAAAGGTTTAGGTACCCAAGCAATGTTGGGTCCTGGGGGGTCATGGAGTTTGGGTAGTTGGTACCATTTAGGTCTCATCAGGTGAAACCTTGGTGGATGGTACCCATTGTCCACCTGGTAGTTATAGTAAACTGAAGTGTGATTCACTTTGGGCAGATGCTTGTGAGGGTCATGCTTCCTGTTTACGTATTTTTGCATAGCTTTCTTTGTTGGAAAGAAGTCCCATATACTATCAAGAGCAGAGGGACGGTTAGCTTTGGGCTTCTGAAGTTGACCAATCAACCTCTTCTGCCTAAAGTTAACTCTTTCTTGATATCTGCCCTTCTGGTGGTCATTTCTGGCATGGTTATCATGAGGTTGTCTGTTAATGAATAGTCTTTTATTTTTGTTATTCTGAAAACCCTTTTTGTTGTTAGGTTTTCTGCCAGGTTCATTATTTTTCAAAAAGGGTTTCTGTTGAACCTTTATCTTCCCTTTTTCTGGTCTGACTTCCTCATGAATAACCTTGGTGCCAGATACACCAGCTTGGCAGATGGGGCTAGAGATCAGTGGCACTATGACCTTGTCTGCCTTAGCAACACTGGTGCTAGGCATTATAGAAGGCTCACCTGATTCTGTTGAGCCATAACCAAGACCAAAACCAACGCCAATTTGTTGATCAAGCAAAATCTTTTCCATGGAAGACTGGGCCTTCTGGTAAGCTTTGTACTTAATCTCAAGAGGCTCAATTTCTCTTATTCTCTTGAGAAGAGAAACATTTTCAGCTTCCAGCTGATCTCTTTCCTTAATTAGAAGATTGGTTTTGATCTCAACCTCCTTTCTTAAGTCAAGAATCTCAGCCTTCAGCTTACTGTTTTCTTCTGTGACAGAGGAACAAGTGGCTTGGATGGCCTTAAACTCTTCCCAAAATTCTGACATTGAATCAGAATCAAAAGCTAAGCCTACCGAAGAAAAACTAGATGCAGAAGTAGAGGTTACCTCATCATCAGAATGAGCCATGAGGCATAGGTCTTCTATCTCAATATCAAGGCAACAGAAGGCCTCATCAGAGTCAGCGTCAGAACTGGATTCTGTCTCAGACAGAGAGTCTTTCTTGAGCTGTTCTGTGATGAGTGCTTTCCTCTTTCTGGTATTGTCTTCATATTTCTTCTTTTCTCCATCATGCCCTTGTCTCTTGGACACTCTTGGATGTGGACACTCTGCCTTGAAATGTCCAGGTTGTCTGCAGTTGTAACAGAGAAGCTCACCACTGCTCTCTGTTGCTTTGACCTTCTGGAAGGGCTTTCTGCTGGATGATGGACTTCTTCCATCTTTGGGATTCTTCATAAACTTCTTGAATCTCCTAGCAAAAGCTGCCATATATTCGTTAGATAAAAGTATTGAGGGGTCAAAATCATTACCTTTGATGTACTGGCTGTGAGGGCTGTGGTGGTCCTCTTTTCTGGCACATCTTCCTTCTCTTCAATCATTTCAAACTCATGAGCTTTGAGATCTGAAATGAGCTTATCAGTGGGATAAGTCTTCACATCCTTGCTGGCTTGGACAGCAACCACCTTCATCTTCCATGCTGAGGGTAATCCTCTCAACACCTTGAGGTTGATCTCCTTGGTGGTAAGTTCCTTGCCAAGCTCAGAGATTTCTCCAGTGAGGGTAAGGAGCCTGTCATACATCTTGGAGATGCTTTCACCAGGAAGGAGCTTGAAGTCATCAAACTTCTTGTTGGCTATAGTCAGCTTGTTATCCTTCTCTTGCTCATCACCAGCTCCAATGAGCTCAAGAGTATCCCAAATTTCCTTGGCAGTCTTGCACTTCTTTATCCTGTTGAAGTATCTATCATCGATGGACTTGTAAAGAATGTCTTTAGCAATGTTGTCCAGATTGTACTTCCTTCTTTCTTCAGTAGTCCACTCAGATTTGGCCTTATTGATCATCTGAGGTCTGGTGTTGTCAATAGCATGCTCTAGGTTGACCTTCTGGAAGCTTGTGAAAGGCCCAATGTCAAGTACTTCCCACATCTCATCATGCAGAGCACAAAGATGTGCCTTCATTCAGATCCTCCAGTCATCAAACTTAAGATCTAAGAACATAAGATTCTTGGAAAGGGAGTGATCCATTATATCAGATTAAAAATGAGGTAAACAGAAAAACAAGTGGATCTTTGTTCAGCAAATAACCTAAGAGATTATTAGAACAAGGAGGCTCTGATACCACTTGTTGGTCCCGGTTTTATTGGATACAGTCTAGAGGGGGGTGAATAGACTGTATTGGTAATTAATTTTTTCAAGCTAAGTCCCAGATTTAACAGATTAGCCTGTTCTGTTGGCAGAACAGACTCGCAACGGATGGGGTTCTGGTAGGGGTTCAGTTAGTTTAGCCTCAGAGAAGCAAAAGCAGTAGGCCTTCTGTTAACTCACAAGACAAGTTCTGCTGAACACAGAGACCAAGTCTTTGGAGTTAAACAGTTCAAATAAAAACGATAAAAGAATGCAGTAAGTAAATGACACCAGGGCTTTTTATAGTGGTTCAAGGAACAACTTGTTCCTCTAGTCCACTGTTCCACTAAGCTTGTAAAAACGACCGTTTACAACGTCTTAGTCCTATCACTTAAGAAGCTCTTCACGTCTTCTTCAAGTGTAGATGTCTCCTGGGATGCACTTCCTGGCTTCCTTTAAGATTGGTCCTTTCACTGAGCTTCCCGGAAGTATCACCACTTCACTGCTCCAGGTACTTGGACGTCCTTCTTGTGAAAGAAGAGTTCCTGTTGAAACAGGGGTTCCTCCAACTTGTTTCGTTACAAAAGATTTGTATATGAAGTGCTTGAAGAGTTGAAGAACGACTAGAACTTTGCTTGAGATGGAAGTAAGATTCTTTCCAACGTCTGCCTTCTCTTGTAGAAGATGATGAATATTGAATCTCAAGGAGGCTATGCGTTTTGTAGCTTTTGAATGTTTTTGTATTCGCACTGTTGTAGCAAAGTTATTCGGTTGTTCTTCGTAGTGTATCTTTTATACTGAGGTTGTCTTCCCGTTGGAGGAGAAGGAGGACAACTGCATTAAATGTGCGAGCAGTTGACTTGACCAGTAGGACCCAGCAAAGTTGGCGGGTTACTATTTTGGGATAAAGCAATCCTGACATTGCGGCCAATCATCTGCATTTACTCTACAGAGTACGGGATGCATTAAATGTGCATTTAATGCGCGTACTGTAGCTTTTCCGTTCAAGACTCTTAGCCGTTGAAGGAATCTTCTGTTGGTTTACCGGCTTGGTGAAATTCTCTAAGTGTCAGGACTTCTGGTGTCTTCAGAAGAGAGTCGGTTAGAGAAGGTCTTGAGCACTTCTGTTGGAGAAAGTTATCAGAGACTCTTGAGGGTTTCTGTTGAAGAAATGTTCAACAGAGAACCAGGAGGGTTTCTGTCCGTGTAAAGGCTAACAGAGACCCAGAGGTATTCTGTTCTGAAGCAGAGAGCCAAAGGTCTTCTGTTAAAACAAAGCCTATCAAATGTCTTCTGTCAGGAGGTCTTCTGTTCTGGAGGCCTTCTGCGAGTCGACTATACTAAAGAACTTTACAAGGAAAATCCTAAAACATAAAATCAAAAGAGGGGTACTCTAGAGTCCTAATTAATATAGCATCATCAAAATCTAATTACAAACATTCCTTACAGAGAGCAGCAGGGTTTTACATGGTATACCAGATTCGTTTCATCTTCTCGGTATCTTTTTTATCTGCTTATGGTTGTTTGATTGTTAGATACTGGGTTTATCAAAGAAAGATAACAAAGATAAAAAGATAAGTTGTGATAAAAAAGATAATATAAAAAGAAATGAATATACATAAAAATTGTAGAATGAAAAAAGATAAAAAAATATATTATATATACAGAAAAAATAAGAGTAATTGACTTTTTTAATATACTACGTATGATGTATTTTTTTAAAATGTTTTCTTTTTAGAGTGCAGAATGTCTAAATGTCATAGTATGTGTAAAAGTTACATGTCAAACAAATAAGGGTGACATTATATTAATATAAACTTTGTATGTATGTAAGCGTCTTTTATAACTTGCTTAATCGCTTTCAAAATACTCCAGCGCTTTCTGGCAAGTTTTTTTTATTCCTGAAATTTTAATAAAATAATTTAGTTAATACCTAATATGTTGAAAGTTCATCTTTCTTGCCCGGTTCATTATGAAAACATTAAATCGCTGAGAGGATCCCCTTGAGTTTCTTGGTCATTTCAATTTTAATAAGAACAATTTCCATATTACAAACTTTAAATAAATTGTTCCTCGTCACTATATTAAATTCCGTTTGTGCCCTTCCCTTTTTTGTTCATGTATTAACAGAGTGACAAACTTCACATGATATTTGGCATATTCAAATATATTTTGTAGGGATATTCACTTTTTATTCTTATTTCGTTAGTATTGTTATTTCATTATTCATAAATATATTGAAAAATGAACGTCCAAATAATAAGGCTCTCGGAAGTTTTCAGTGCTATATCAAAGCTGCCATTTTCGTTAGACATGATTTTCATGGATGAATCGGTAAATCTATTTCACTTAGCTATTCATGATGGGGTTATTTTTCTCAATTTGTTAGTATTGTTATTCTTATTTCTGATTACCTTTTCATTGTTATTGTTTTTGTGAATCTAGGGATAAAATGTTCAACTTAACATCTATTAATCTTATTGGTTACTAAACTTTAAAAACAACTAACCATCACATAATATATATATATATATATATATATATATATATATATATATATATATATATATATATATATATATATATATATATATATATATAGGCGGACATTAGGCTTCACAAAAATTATCCTTTTATAAAATTTAAAACATTTTGTAAATCAGATTATTTTATACATTTTATAGAAATGTTTTTAATTATGAATCATTTAAACTACAAAAATACATTATTTGGAGAATGCTCGGGACCCATTTTTCCAGATTTCATATTAGTACAATATAAATAATACCAAAAACTCAAAAAATTAAGGCAGTAGTAGTTATTTGGGGTCATTTGTTAATGTGTCTTCTTATATTCAAAATAATATATATGTAACATTCCCCCACTTCATGTGACCATTGATATTACCACTCACTATTTATATTTAATGAAATAATATTGAAACTTTTTATATTCCAATCTTGCAATCTGATTAGATACATATACAATTCCCTGCAGAGTATTCTTTTCAACTTCATAACCTACTCCTCAACTATTTTTTCATGCATTTACATGTTTGCAAGAATAATATTCAGAACTCACCAGGAAATACTTTCGTCGCATGACGGATTAGAGCTCCCATCAACGGCTTCAACATGCGAGGTCTGCACGACATCACATGATGAATGTTACAAAATCTAAGAAGTCACAGTCAAACGAAAAGACTCAAGGTTTGTTTCTTTATAAAGTATTAATAAAACTATCATATCACTTTCTGAAATCTGACGTTCATCTTTTTTTTCTATACTATCTTCATGTATTGTATCCACATATATACACACACATATATACATATACATACATATATATATACACACATATATTGATACTGCCATCATTTATTCATAGATGGAAGCTCTAAGGAATATAAAAGTCCACAACAATTTGTCAATGTTGTTGCAAAACTGTGTTAAAATTGCATTAAATGGTCAATTTGGGGCAATATTTTGAGTGGGATACACTTTCGATGTGGGTCGGGTCAAAGTGGTTTCAGATTTTCCTTGTTAAGAGCTACAATTCGATATGTGGTACACTCAAAACGGATAACGGATGAATGAGAAATTGATTCTCGAAGTTCACTCATTGAAATAGAAAAAATTGGAAAAATGATGGATTTCTAGTGGGATTTATCCATACTGGAAAACTCAAGGGATTTTCACCCCCTTATAAAGGGAACCCTCTTTGGTGGAGTTAAGATTCTTAGGTGGAAAGGCTCTCTTCGCGTGCAGGGGGAGTGCTGATCAAATCCCGAAAATAGAGAAGAAAAACCGCGACCTGCGGACACGAATGTCGTCCAAAAATCTATCTTTCAAAGATACGATTTATTTTTTGCTTCTTCCCGTAACTGCCTCAGCTCTCTAGAATTGCATCTGAACTCTTCTGGTCTGTGCGCACTAGAAGAGTTGTTCTATGCGCATCAGAACCAGAAGACGTGTTGTTCCGGTCGCCTCGGAACCAGAAGACATGTTGTTCTGGTCGCGCACCAGAACGGTTCTGAACCGTTACAGAAAAAATGCCCAACGTTCTTATGCCATTAGGCAGCGATTAATGGACAGTTCATGGACGATTCAATGTCCAACGGTCTGGTCATTGATGTCCAACGTTCAGGTCCATTAACTCTCTATTAACACACAACAAATTCTTCCTACAAATAGCTGGCAGGTGTTTTGCAACAAAAAACACGTTCATACACATCCTCACGTACTTTTGAGAGCTAAAACCACCTCCGGTTTCAAGAAATATTCTTTTGTGTTATACCTTTGTTCCCGTTCGTCGGAACGGTCGTTTGTGTGCTCAAACGATTGCTCGCTAGCCACCGTATCCTGGGAAATGATCGTTGCAACGCTCCTAGCACCGTGGGAGGCATGAATACGTTTTAAGGACATCGTGCGTAACATGAGATTTGGCTAATTTTTGTTCCATCTTATTTTCTGTTTTTTCTTTAGCTATTTTGTTAATTTTAATTAATTAATTTCTTCGTTTTTTCCGAGGCACACCCAACAAGTGCAGTGCGAGTGCAAATTTGACTTCAACCACAAATCTATCTTTTCCGGATCTTGATTATAGGAAAGGTATACATATGTTCATCCTCACATCTTATTAGTTTAACAGATATACATAATTGCAAAGGAAGATAAATGTGTTAAAAAATATAGATATTGTTGTGCATATAAAAGTAAGACATGTACTGAAAATTCTTTGTTGTAAAGTATTGAGATTAGGTCCACTCACAATTATGCCCCAACAAATCCCTTTAACTTTCATAATGTTTTAGTTATAAGTAGACCCGGATATTTTTTTTTATAAAAAAAGGTAGGACAATAAACACATATTTGAAGTTATGCAAAAATTCTGACATCATAGCAAAGTGAACACTGCCAAAGCAAAGTCGCAACATTCAAAATATTAATATCTTGATAAACACAATAAAATCTCAAAACATGTCAAAACAATTACTCTAAACAATAGCATTGGCAGCACTGGCAATTCTAGGCCAAAGATCAACACATTCCTTTCCTATAGGCCCTGTAATGGCACTCCCTTTCATTTCTCCTTTTCTCCCACGCAACCATGTCTCCCACGCAAGCAGAAGGCAACCTGTTGAGTCTACCCTTGATTCCCTTCACTGAGATGATATACAAGTTCTTTGCTCTGGTGTTGTCGGCACAGTTCACCGTCGCAGCCACCAGCAGACCGAGCGACATCCGGAACTTGTTTCCGGCGGAACCTCCCCGTTCTCGCTTTGACATTGTGAATCTTCTTCTCTACCGATCCTAAGTAGACCCGGATATTATAGGACGAGTTTTATCTCCACACAACATCGTCAAAGCAGATATGCAAGACATCATAGGATGAATGTTATGAAGGCTAAACGGTTTTGAGCAAATGCCATAACAGGTTCATCTATATATTCAGCACGTTCACACTCTTATTTCAACATTGGGTTCTTTGAAGTTCATATATCATCAAAACACTCTTTTATTTTCAGACAAAGCTCAAAGCCAAATCTTTCATACCCCAAACAAATGTAAGTGTCCTAATCATTTGGCAACCCGTGTATTAAAAAATATGGTGTTACAAATGTAAGTACATATATAGGTACAAAGAGGAGAAAGATATTTAAAAACCAGTCAGTCTTCTTCTTCTCAATCAAGTAAGTAATTAAGGTGATGAATTATTTCATCTCACCTCACCTTACTACCATGTAAAAAAAACAATTTTTTGTGTGTTTTGACTAATTGATTTTGTATGGTGCTTTTATTATTCAATGCAAATTTCATGAAAAGGCCTATGAAATACCCTATTCAAGCTTCAGGGACTATTATCCATGAAAGAACCATTCTTAATGATAATTCAAGCATATATTCTGAAGCTGAAACCAAAGGTATACAATTTAAATATAAAAATATATGGTCTTTGTTATAACATGTGTTTTTAATTAATACTAAAAACGCTAAGTTTAAATAGATTTCTTACACTTTGGGGATCCCAAGTTCATATGTAAACACTGCAATGCAATAGTGTGGTATGAAGAGAGATTCGATAAATCCAAAAAATCAACACAACCAGACAACACTGCAATGCAATAATGTGGTATGAAGAGAGATCCGATCAATCCAAAAAAATCAACACAACCAGACTTCTCAAACTGTTGTATGAAGGGAAAGATCGAACTACCATTCTTATAAAAGCCTCCGCTTCAACTATGTAATTTACATGATGGAATAGATTTAAGGTCAGCCCATTTCAAAGAAAACATAAGAGCTTATAATAGCATATTTTCGTTCACATCTATGGGAGGGAAAATAGACACATCCATCAACAACGGGGGAGGTCCGCCACATGTCATTCTGATTGGAAAAAATTTCCATAGAATGGGTAGCTTGGTGCCATCACATTCCAATGCCCCAAAGATTGCTTAACTTTATATCTATGACACTCATAATGAATGCAATAACAGATTGGCAAATCTTAGGTAAGATTCAATTCTCTAGACTATACAATATTCGTTCTACTTTACGATAAAAACGTGAAATTGTAGTCTCTTATTTTTATCTAGGTCATAAGAAGGTCATGATAAGTTAGACGAGTCATTATGTTCTGATTTGAAAATTATGATTGATCAACACAATGTTCTTACACAATCTTTCTGGATTTTCAGGGATTTCTTTGAACAGGACTAGAGTTCTAATTTTGCATTGAGATTGTATAGAAATAGAAATAAAGATGCATGGACTTATAATCTACCAATAACAGATGAAGTTGCTCACTAATTGTTGGAGACTTATCTTGAGCAATGTAGATTTCAGCAGAGACATAATTGTAAAAAACGGAGAGTTCATTAGGATTCATGATACCCATACTGCCTTTATTTCATTGCAATATCCATTATTATTTCCATATGGACAAGATGGGTATCAAGAACACATTTTGATTCAAGATTGTGAACGGAGGTACAAAGTCGAAAGAGGACCAAAGTCTCACTTAGGGAGTTTATTGCTTACAGAATCCAATATAGGAAATGTGAATTTGGAAATATCATTAATTCAAAAAAATTGTTTCAATTCTTAGTTGATTCATACACCATGATGAGGCACAACGATTGCGGTATATACGACTAAATCAAAGCTCTATTAGAGCATAAGTTCTGAATGGATTACAAGAGGCAGTCACCAGGGGAAACAAATCCTTCTGCAGTGGGTACCGGGATATTCCTACCATCTTCATTTATAGGAGGAAGAAGGTAAATGTTCAACAATTGCTAGGATGCAATGGCAATATGCAAAAAAATTAGGTATCCCGACCTATTCATAACTGTAACATGTAATGCCAATTGGAATGAGATCCAGAGTTTTGTAAAAGAGAGAAATTTAAGGGTAGACGATAGACCGGATATCGCATGCAGTATTTTTAAGATGAAATTGGATGACATGATAAGCAACTTCAAAAAGGGCTCAGTATTGGATAAAGTTGATGCAGGCAAGTAACTCAATCTTTTCTTAATTCTAATTTGCTTTTATATCAAAATGTAATGTTTATATCATTTTAGTTCATATGTGTAAATGCCTTTTTATTTTTTAGGAATGTATACGAGAGAATTTCAAAAGAGAGGTTTGCCACATGCTCATATTTTGTTATGGTTAGATGTGGCAAACAAGTCGATCACAATTGATCATATAGATAACTACATTTCTGCTGAGTTCCCAAATCCTATTTTATATCTGAAATTAAACAAATGAGTTTGTACTTTTTTGGTTCATGGTCCATGAGGTGCAACAAATTTAAAGTCTCCATGCATGTAAGATGGTAAATGCACAATATTTTACCCAAAAAAGTTTCAAAATGCAACAACAATCGGGTGTGGGATTTTCCTAAGAAAAATATTCTCAGGTTTTGGATTTTACCTAAGAAAAATATTCGTAGATTTATCGATGACAAATACCATTGATAAACCCAGTTTCTAACAACCAAACAATCATAAGCAATGAAGAAGAAGCAAATAGAAAGTTATGAGATGAACAAACGAATCTGGTATACCGTGTAGAGTGCCACTGCTCTCCCTTGAGAGAGAGCAGCGGAAAACCTAATCTCTCTATCTCTGCGCCTCTATTCTCTAAAGCCTCAAACCTTAGGGTTTCCATAAGTTAGCCTCCTTTTATAGGAGAAGTTGGCTAACTTATGGATTACAAAGAAGCTAACGGGCTGATACACATTTGTGGCCCGTATTACACGTTTAATTAATAACTACACAAATACAAAGATATTTAACCAGATTGGACACCATTAAAATATTCTCAACAATCTCCCCCTTGGTGTTCAATCGTGTTGAATCAGCATTGTAGCGTGAATATCTTTGTCTTTCAGTGCAGCTCAGCTTCCTTTGTCATTGAGCTTGACTTCTTGAGAAGGCTTTCTGAAGACATCCTTGCAATCTCCCCTTTGATGTCTTCTTGGCAATTTGATCTTTGATGCGGGGGTTAAGGTGTCTTCCTTTGGCTTGCTTGTAAACCTTGCCTTCAAGAAGTTGCTCTTGATCAGCTTGAATGAAGTCGAGTGGTGCCTCTAGAATGATAGTTCTGATGATTTCCAGGCTCACACGGGATTCATCTTCAGTACGTGAGTATCTGACCTTTGTCTCTTCCACAATGTAGTCTTTTTGACTATTTGAAATGAATGCGTTTGAGGAGACCTTGTCGGTGGCACAACAGAAAATGATGGTTGACTTGTGAGCGTAGCTGACCATTTGGAGCTTTTGATAGAGATAGTAGAGAAAGTGTTGGAAGAGAGAAGTGTCTGAGAATGATTTTTGAGAGTTAAACAACATGTGGAACACTCTCCCCCTCATGACGGTCCGATGAATCGGGGCGTCATGTCTTTATTCTTTTATTCTGCGGAAAAAAAAAACAGGAAAAACAAGCATAATGTTGAAATGCAAAAACCGGATACACTGATGTGTTACGTTAACACAACATCAATGTAAACATCGATGTGTGGCCTGTATATAATGATAGAAGCATTATTAAGCTTTAATAGGACTTCCAACCAGTCATTGTGAAGCATCCTAATAGATGTCACTCTGGTTGTTATGGCAAAATCATAAAGATTAGTATTAAGAACTTGTAGCCCCCCCGAGGTGATGTAGACACTCGTTATCATCACTATAGAGATAAACTCTAAAACAATGACCTGAAAATGTTGGTGATTCTTATGTTGCAACAGCATGACTTCCTTCCAATCATTGGTCTACATCTGTAATAGATGATCCATATGGAAGTTCTCGCGGGTCATGAAGACATGCAACTGACTCTAAAAGTGCGTCTCTATCCTAGAAATTTCAAAACATTTGGGAGTGATGTTACTAGACACGACGTGATCAATGAAAGTTCAGTGACATAGGGTTGAGGCCACTATAGTGTTGTAATAATTGGGAGTATTTCAAATGAATAAAAATATTTAATAATATTATTTTATTAATGAATTAGATATTTTTATATATTCTACTAAAGAAAAAATATTATTTTATTCATTGAGTATTTCCAAATAGTACCAGTATATGATCTACTTTTAATATGGGAAATTCCAAACGGTTAGTGCTTTTAAAATCCATTTGATCATTGCACTATGTATACATTCAATTTTGGATTGAGCCTTAAAGTTGTTTTGCTCATGAACGTGCACTAGTCATTATTTTAATGTTAGCTTTTACTTGCACATACGTTCATGTCTCAACGTTATTGTTATTTAACAATACGAACGTTAGTATTAAATACTACTCGTAATCTTTCATCTGCCAGCAACGTTCGGTATTGCATGTATATATATAGTAGCTATGAACAAATACGGAGTAGCATCCCTTCTATTTTTTACTCTGCTGGATTAATAATTTTATACTCTCGTTGTTCTGTTACCGGCGTAAGCCGAAGAGCTCGTTTTATCTGGGGGAAAGGTTTTCGCTAGTCGGAAATACTTTCTTGAGGACAGCGTTCACGCGACTCGAGCTATTTTATTTTCTAACACTTTTTGCAGGTTTATTCGGTCGTATTTTTGACAACATGTAGTCAGTATCACTTGCCTCAGAAGGAGACAATAATGAGAGACACGGTTCCCCGTGAAATATGATTAAACACCTGTCTGTTGGGAGACAAGTGAGTGGTCTTGGATAGGGTTAATCATGCACTATTGGATAAGATGCAGTGACTTCTACCCGGGATCTGATTAAATCAGTCTTGAACCTATGGGGATTGTCCAGAGTATTTGAGTGGCTAGGAGTAAATGTTCAATTGATAGCAGGCAGTTGAGGTAACAGACTTATCATTGATTATTGTTTCATTGCTCACTTGAGCCTTCTGCATCCTAATGCTCATATTGATCACTCACTCACTCGCTCACTCACTTACGCTCGGCTTTGTCCCTTGGGTTGGCTTAGTTGGGTTTATTAAGCCATATGGACATGTTCTCTCATTACTTTCTTGATTTTCTCTCTGTACTCCCCCTCAACTGGAGCACTCGGTATGCTTTGTCATTGTTAGGCACCGGGGAGGATAACATTGAACACTCCCCCTAAAATGTTGCATCCTTTGAGAGATTCCTTGCTTTGTCGGTGTAAGGCGCCAGAAGGAGAAAACTAAAACTCCCTCTCAGGATGTGCAAGGTTTGATTGCTCACAGCTTGTCATACCCGCCATGTATGTGGAGCAATCCGAACAGGTACCACACATGACGGTTTCCCTTAGCTCATCATTTGGAATTTTAGCACGTTTGAGGATCACACAATGTTGATGAGTTAGGGGAGGCTTTAGTAGTTGATTGTTGATTGTTGTAAGATGACCGTTGACACGAGGTTGATTGAATTGTCTACAATTTTCATACCTCTACAATGTAGTTTAGAAAATATTTGACCTTTGGCTTGAATTTGAAAGAATTCGATCATATTTGCGTGAGTTTTGACCTTGACATAGGTGATTTACTAAGTTTGTCGGAAAACGAACATTACGATGTAATCCCTAGAATTCATGTAGATCTTTTCGTTAGCTTTCTTAAAAAAAAGTTCGCTTAAATCGGATTTGAGTTTTTGAGGAATTTTTTCATGTAGTCAAAAGTTATGGCCAAAACAGTGCAGTGTCGCAGAAAATCTCGAAATTTTGAGTTTTTGAGGATTTTTTTCGAAGTTGAGGTTCTCGATGTTGAATATCGAGAACAGGTGGGATTAAGGAAAATTCTTAAGGCAATACCTCGAAATCCTAATCTCAAGTTAAAACCTCGAGATTGTAATCTCGAGTTTGCCTCGAAGAATAATGGCGAAATCCACCTGCAAAACAGAATTTCAAGTTGTTTGGAACATCAAAAACTTTGGAGTTTCGAAAACCTCATAATATCGAAAACTTGCTGTTTGAGAAACATCAGAACATCGAAAACTTCTAAAAACTTTGATAAGCAGAGATTCATTCAGATGTCCTATCATGTAAAGCTTCGATGAACTGCGAAGAATGTCAAGTTTCGAACAATTCTGAGTTTCATGAAACTCCAAACTTTGAAATATTCAAAACATCGAGAAATTCCAAAAATCTCGAAATCTTTCAGAATGTCGAAATCCTAAACATCGAGTTCCCAAAACCGGAAATTCCAAAACTCAAAATTCCAAAACTTGAAATACCAAAATTCGAAATTTCAAAACTCGAAATTTCAAAACTCAAAGTTTCAAAACTCGAAGATTCAAAACTCGAAATTTCAAAACTCGAAATTTCTAAACTCGAAATTTCAAAACTCGAAATTTCAAAAATACGAAGTTTCAAAACTCGAAATTTCAAAACTCGAAATTTCAAAACTCGAAATTTCAAAAACTCGAAATTTCAAAAATCGAAATTTCAAAACTCGAAATTTCAAAACTCGAGTAGTCAAGTTTAGGAATTCGAGACCCTAAATGTTGAGTTCCTGCAAAATGAAAACTTCGAATTTTGAAAATCTAAAAACTGTTCTGAATAGCCCTGAAGGTCGAGATTCCTCCTGTATCTCTTTCAAGTCAAAATCGTTTCTGCAGCCATGTAAAAGCATAAACTTGAGATTTCATGTAGAGTTCTTCGAAATTGAAAATTTGCAGAAATCGAAAACAAAGATATGCTGTAGAATCGTTTTGAAGAGGCGATTCCAACAGTATAATTTTTACAGATTTTCGTTCACAAACAAGATTACAGGAGCAAAACTCTACATTGAAGAAAAAGAGAAGAAAAGCATAGCAGTTCTTCGTTAGATCCAAAAAATCACATATAGATTCAACGTGTTTCACGCCTCGGCTCTGATACCAATTGATAAACCCAGTTTCTAACAATCATACAATCATAAGCAATGAAGAAGAAGCAGATAGAAAGACATGAGATGAACAAATGAATCTGGTATACCGTGTAGAGTGTCGTTGCTCTCCCTCGAGAGAGAGCAGCGGAAAACCTAATCTCTCTATATCTGCGCCTATATTCTCTAAAGCCTCAAATCTTAGGGTTTCCATAAGTTAACCTCCTTTTATAGGAGAAGTTGCCTAACTTATGGATTACAAAGCTAACGGGCTGATACACATTTGTGGCTCGTATTACAAGTTTAATTAATAACTGCACAAATACAAAGACATTTAACCAGATTGGACACCATTAAAATATTCTCAACAACCATGAGCAGGGCTGATAAAGTGTGGGATTCAACTTGGAAACGTTTAACCGATGGTATTGGACATGAAAGAAGGAAGTTTTTGAACATGCCAGTTATTTTTGATTTGTTATACTATGTATTCTTTACAGTGATACATACTAATATCTATTTCTAATAAAAATACTGAAATCGTTATTGTTTGAATTTCCTATTACTTCCAGGTTTGCAGTTGAAAGAAGATGATATAAAAAATCTCACCTTGATCGAAATAGAGAAACTGCTTCAGTCTAATGGGAGATATTTTAAGGAGTTTCCCTAGTTGCCATTCCCACGCATGCTTCAAGAATCTCAATTCAGAAATACACTTATCTCTGATGAATTGAATTACAACAAACATGAGTTACATGAGACCCATCATAGCCTTTTATCTGCCATGACAGACGAGCAACACAATGTTAACAAACAAATCATGGCAACTGTTTCAACTAATTGCGGTGGATTTTTTTTCCTATATGGATTTGGAGGAACTGGAAAGACATTTATATACAGAGGTGTGATGGACAAATTGTTTTGAATGTTGCTTGAAGTGGCATTGCATCTCTACTTTTGCCTGGGGGAAGAATGGCTCATTCTCGGTTTTCTATTCCATTAGCGATCAATGAGTTCTCCAATTGTAATATCAAGCAAGGGACTGAAAAAGAAGAACTGCTCCAAAGTACAAAGCTAATTATTTGGGATGAAGGAACAGAGTATCTTAGTTATGACTCTACATGCCACTCTGATAAAAATTGTGAATTGAAACGAGAGTGGTTTACAACTGAATTTTTGAATGATATCAAATGCTCTGGCCTGCTCAATCATAAATTAATACTCAAAGTTGATGTTCCGTTAATGCTTCTTAGAAATCCAAAATAGGACTCGCATGTTTTTATTCTCTAAATAAGATCAATTACTCCTAAATTTGAGAAAATATTGCTATGTTTAAAGTGTGGTACTGCCAACACATAGTAGTAATTAGTCACATTTCAGAAACACAAACATATTTACTTGTATTTAGGCCAATTTCCCTAAATATTTCAATGTGTGGAGCCTACATAATGTCAAGTGTAGTTATTTAACGTTTTTCTTCCTATTTTATTTCTTTTTGTTAACCAATAATAAAGTGACATATATGTTAGCAATTTGTAATCCTGTTTTACTAAATATAATAATAAGTTTAAATATTTAATGAAAATTGGATTCCTTATATGTGTCACGGCTATTGTGACATTTCCCATAATGCACATTTAAACTCAAATTTTACTATCGATATTATATATCATTGATTTATAGCTCAATTTATACAATAGTTTTATATATGTGCAATTTGGTGTCATATGAAAGATCATAAACTTTTATAATTTTTGATATATTTTTGTTAAATTTGGAGTGATGCACCGAATGAGTTGATTGAATTAAAATGAATAGCAGTGATGCACCGAGTGAATAACAGTGATGCACGAAGTGAAAAACAGTAATGCACCAAGTGAACTTAGACTAAATAAATGATTTAGTAATGGTGATAATGGAATTTTTATTAACCAATAAGAGACTCACACATCATTGATTCATAATTTAGTTTTATCATATAAAAGTAATATTTTTTTTTAATTTTTATATATGCAATATTGGTTGAATATGAGAGATGATAAAACTTATGAATTTTGATACATATCTTATAAAAATTGGAGTAAAAAGAAAAAGGAAAAAAAATCTCCTGCACGTTCTCTAAATAAGTTGGCATGATTAAAGTGAATAACAGTGATGCACCGAGTAAATAATAGTGAAGCACCAAGTGAACTTGAATTAATTAAATGTTATATTAGTAGTCATAATAGAATTTATTAACTAATAAGAAGCAGTCACATTACTGATTTATAACTCAATTTTATTGTACAAAATAATAATATTTTGATTTTTATATATGCAACATTGATAACATATGAAAGATCATAAGAATTTATGAATTTTGATATAACTTTCGTAAATATTGGAGTACAAATAAAAAAGGTATAACACTTTTAAAGAGAGATTTCTCCTTCACTTTCTCCAAATGAGTTGGCGTGATTAATATGAATAGCACTCATGCATCAGGTGATACCACAGATGTACCGAGTGAACTTGGATTAATTAAATGTTTCAGTAGTAATGATAATTTTTTTTATTAACCAATATTTCAATAAGAGACTAACACCTCATTGATTTTTAACCCAAATCTATCTATAAAATAATGTTTTTATTTCATACAGAGTATATGCAATATTTGAATCATATGAAAGATCATAAAAAATTATAAATTTTGATGTGTTTTCTATAAAAATTGGAGTACAAATAAATACAGAGTAATACATTAAAAAAATACTGTTTTTGTCCTTCCCTTTCTTCAGGTGAACAGTGATATATACATGTAGTGAATAACAATGATGAATCAAACCAACCTATATGAATGAAATGTTTTAGTTGTAGTGATAAAAGAATTTTTATAAATCAATAGAATCTTTAATTCAGTTTTGCTATATAAAATACTACTTTTATCCCATTCAAAAGTTCTCGTCCACTATTCTCCGGTCAACCTAAAGTTTTCTTAATCTATTACTTTATATATTCAGGTTTTATCAAATTTGAGTTTTCTTTTGCTACTTTATAAAACTTTTGATGTAGTATCTGAATATGTAAATTTTATTTACTAAAAAATAGAATCTAATTACGGACACGGATCAATTAACTTTATGGTTAGTAAAATATCGTAAATCGTGTGAGAGCCTTTGACCCCTTTCTACGGGACGTAGAGTAAATATTAATTGCACAGTGTTCTTAAACAATTTATTTCACTGCCTTCCGGGTTGAATTTTTAGCTGAAATTTGGTATGGATAAACTAGACTTAATGTAGAACATGTTCAAAAAATTCATCGAAAAATTCGAGCGGGAAGAGCCCCAAAAGCCCTCGACTGGACAGCGTGAGAAGTGAGAAGCTTCACATTTGCTTCTTTCTAATACACTTTTTCGCTAATCTGATGCACTTTTTGCCATGGCAGAAAAGTTCCGATTAATTACGGATATGCCACCGCGTCTAGCATCACTTTTTTTAATATTTTTTGCACTTTCTCGTGCACTTTTTTGCTAATCTGATGCACAGATCTTAAAATGAACGCACCAGATGCATTCTCACTTCTTACGATAAACACTCTTCTCATTTGATCCTTATTCTATATATATATATATATACATATATATGTATGAATATATATATATATATATATGTATATATATATATATATGTATATATATGTATGTATGTATGTATTTATGTATATATATACACATAGGGTCAGGTTCTAATGAGAAGACATCTTAACGTGAGAAGTGAGAAGTTACATATTTACCTGTTTCTGATGCACTTTTTTGCTAATCCGGTGCACTTTTTGCGATGGCAGAAAAGTTCTGATTAATTACGGAAATGCCACCGCATCTAGCATCACTTTTTAAATATTTTTTGCACTTTCCCGTGCACTTAATTGCTAATCTGATGCACAGATCTTAAATTGAACGGACCAGATGCATTCTCACTTCTTACGATAAGCATTCTTCTCATTTGATCCTTATTCTATATACATATTTATATACATACATATATAGGGAAGAGATCAAATAAAAAGAGGTTCTCCCGTGCAAAGTGCGAACAATTGCACTTTTTCTTCACCGCGTTGCACTTTTGCGTGTTTCTATTGCACTTTTTGGCGATGGAAAAAAACTTTGTTTTAATTACGAAATTGCCACCGCGTTTTTGATCAAATTTAGTTCACTTTTGGCTCATTTTGAGCCATTAGATCTCAAAATGAACGCACGAGATTAAATCACACTTTGCATGGGAAGACCTCTTTGTATTTGAACCCTCCCCTACATATATATACACACACACACCCACACCCACCCACACACACATACCCACACCCACCCACACACACACATATATATATAGGAAAATTCTCAGGTCCGAACCTTCGGACCTGAGGCACCGTCCGAACACCGCAGTTCGGGGCGGTTCCTGGTGGAATTTTTTATGCAATTTTTATGGTATGTTCTTCATCAAGTCTAATTTATCCACAAAAAATTTCAGCTCAAAACTCGATCGCGAAGGCCGTCAAATAATATTTGGAAGTTGACTGTGTTTTCCTATGTGTAATTTTGCGCAGTTAACTTACAAAAATTATTTGACGACCTTTCCGATTGAATTTTGAGCTGACATTTTTTTGGAAACCGCCGTTTGGGGCGGTTCCCGGCGGAATTTTTTGATGAATTTTTTTTAGCATGTTCCTCATCAAGTCTAGCTTATCCATACCAAATTTCAGCTCAAACTTCGATCTGGAAGGCAGTCAAATAATTCGTTGAAGTTAACTGCGCCAATTTGGTATGTTTTGATAACATTTTTATGGTATGTTCTTCATCAAGTCTAGTTTATCCATACCAAATTTCAGCTCAAAATTTGATGGGGAAGGCCTTCAAATGATTTTTTGAAATTCACTAAGTCATATTTGTGTTCATTACCTTCGTTTCAGTTATATATTTGTCATTATTTCTTAATTTTATAGTCAGTCGAATATTTAGATTGTATGACAACCTTTTAAGTGGGACGAATGGAGTATGTTTATTTAATTATATTCGAATGTCTATTCTTGTTATTTTCATAATTCTTTTTTCCTTAACATTTAAATTTTTTAAGGTATTTATGCCTATGGATTATTTAAGTTTTTAATGAGTGGATTTCAAAATTTAATGGCAAAATTGATCATTTTTTCTTTAATTTGAAAACAAGTTTCACGAATAACTTGAACATTTTTTAAATTTATTTTTATTGAAGTGATGATAAATATATTTAGATTGCTATTTGAACAGAATTTTTTTCATTTTTGTATTGTATCTACAACCTCTTACGATTAAACCTACTTAAAAATAATTCAATTAGATTTCATTTTATTTATTATTAAGATATTTCATTTTTTGTTTAATTTTTAATTACTTCAGACGTAGGTTGTAATAGATTTATTGTGTTAAGAGAAAACATTTAGAGCCCGTTTGGTAGTACCAAAATCGGCTGATTTGGTTGATTCTGCTGAAATTTGTGAAGTTCTGGTTGAAGTGGTTGTATTGGCTGATTCTGCTGATTTAAGAAAAAATTATTTTTAAAATATATTTTATTAATAAAATAAAGAAAAAATTATATGTAAAAATAGTTAAAATCATCATCTATAGTAACATCAGCCAATACAGCCAGAAAAGTAACTACAACCTTACTTTTTCTGCTTATTACACAATTCAGCACGCGAAAGCAAAAGTTACGTGTTTGGTGAAAAAGTTGACTGATAAGCTTGATAAGCCGAAAACAGTGCTGCCAAACGGCCTCTTAAAGGGCATTGAGGTAATCCACCATATCTGTAATATAAGATATCTTTTAACCAAATAAATTAATGTCACATTCCCTTAACCTTAACCAAACACAAATGGGAATAAAGTGAATACATTCCCGTCAATCTAACATACCCAGCAATCTGAGATTCTCATGGTAATCTGACATTCCTTAAACCAAACGCACCCTATGAGTTTAGAGATTAAAGTTTAAATTCCCAAAAATCCTATTATACCTTTTTTTGTCTTTTCTATGAGTAGTATTTTTTTTATAAAATATAAGAAAAGTAAAAAAATTAAAAATCGTAGAAAATAAATAAAAACTATATAGACCTCAGCCACCTTCCTAAGGGCATCCTCATTGGGAGGATTATTATGAGATTAATTTGGTGACATGGAAGTTTTTTTAGGGAATTATCATTAAGTGACATAGATTATTTAATGAGATTATTTGCTACAATAATCTGGGATCAAAATATGAATCCGGATTATTTTAAGATTATTTGAAAAATATATGTGATAGAGATTAATGCAGGACAGAGAAAAAATAGATTATTTGAAGATGGTGATTGAGAGACATAAACGAATTTTGAGATTATTTTATAATTAATTATATAACAATATTTAAATGGTAAGAATCATAGAAAAAACTGATTATTAGATGTCTAAGGCCAGGCTAAGATGTCTAGGGGTATGTAATACGAGAGTTGTAGTTTATCTGTTTGATCCTTTTCCAGTCTAAAACTTGACGCCTCAACTTCGGGTCTGTTAATTATCACATGATTCCGATGATTCATGTTCGTATGCTTGTGATTGTATGCATTGCGTGTGAATGATCGCTGAAGCTGTTGCAGGTGAAGGTAAATCACCAAAGCCGGTTATGTCACCTTACGATGAAGCAATGAAGGCTCTATTTTCTCTGATAACAAAACGTAGTCGTGCCGATAAGAGCAACAGCGGCGACAGATTTGATATACTATTTGATTACATCAAGGTACAATGCAAATTCTGGGAGAAAATATAATTTTATTCATATGCGCGCACATAAGAAAGTCTTGGTAACATTGTGGTAACATAAGAAAATACAAATCTTGGCGTGTGTGTAAATACACACTACAGGTACTTGAACTGGAGGAACCATTAAAGCAGATGAAGGTTATCCATGTTGCTGGTACCAAGGGAAAGGTGAGACCTTTCCTCTTTATTGTTCCCATTAATATTTCACTTTTTAAAAAAACTCACTTTTGGTACGACAAAAAAAGGAACTCACTTTTGGAAACTGTATTACTGCTAGCATTGAGTTTTGGTTTATTTTCCAGTACTTCAACTTGCTTTGGCTCAGAAAGTATATTTCAATCCAGTTATGGTTATCATTGTAGATACATATTCTTAGTCTTGTTTAGTACAATCTATCTATGATTTCCTTGTAAACTTAAGTATATTAGAACCATGGGAACACATAATGAGTAGGTACCAAGTAGCTAAAGAATAAAAGATGACAGAAGATTTAACATTCATCATTATTGATGACTAAATTTCCAACCTTTTTTGTTTGTTTGTTTTCATTGGTGGTTTATTGATTAATTTATTATATATTTTTTGTATGATGAAGGGTTCAACTTGCACTTTCACAGAGTCTATATTGCGTAGTTGTGGTTACCACACCGGGCTTTTCACATCTCCGCATCTCATTGATGTTCGAGAAAGATTTCAATTAGACGGGTAAGTTTACATGTTTTGCCATTGAGTAAATAGCACCATTTTATGGGATCAATATAAATCGGACATTTGAATGATTTTTCTTTGGGCACTAATGTTTATCCTTTTATCCATGAAATCTATTTTGGTCACCTATGATATCCTTCGAGAGGGTTTTCATTGCTACATGCTTAGTCATTTGTAGTAAACTGGTAATGGATTATTACAACTGAAATTTTATTAAATTTCTCTTTCGAATAGGCGGTGATAGTAAATCCTAGAGACCTTTAATTGTTTCCTTCATTTCCCTTATAACTTTTATACATATTTCTGTAGTCACAAAGCTTTGAATGTTCTCTTCACTCTTCTCCTGTCACTCTGTTCTTTCAGGCAAGACATTTGTGAAGAAAAGTTTTTGGCATATTTCTGGTGGTGCTATGATAGACTTAAGGCATGTAAGATAATGTCTTAGCTATTCATGTATCCCAGTTGCTCTGTAAGTCTGCAGTTGTGAATATACTAGCATTAAGCATGGTTGTGGTCTCTTTTTCTAACCGTTTCTGTTTGATTGTATTTGTGCTTAAGGTTCGTGCAAGTAATTCCACTATAATCTGTTTACAGGATAAGTCCTCAGATGAGCTGCCGATGCCTACATATTTTCGCTTCCTCGCATTGCTTGCCTTCAAGATTTTTTCCGTAGAGCAGGTAACACACAGCATGTTGTCTAGTATAAGTATATCAGTCCTTTGACTGTATTATTATTAAATAATGTCCATGATGCCACCATATTTAAATGGTGGAATTTTGGCCATCAACCATTGCATAACTTGTATTTCCTCAATCTGGATCATATGAAACTGTGCAGGTGGATGTTGCTATATTGGAAGTTGGCTTAGGTGGAAAGTATGATGCAACTAATGTGGTAGGGAGTTGAAAATAATACTATATTTCATGTAGTAGGGATGCATTTGGTCTCTAAAGTTTAGTTACACTGGAGTTATGAGATGTTGTGAATTTGATTGCCTTTCAGGTTGAGAAGCCAGTTGTTTGTGGTATATCTTCACTTGGGTATGACCATATGGAAATTCTAGGTTAGTGCTTCATTATTCCTACCAGGTAACTAGTGTCTTTTATCTGTTTTCTTTTTTCGTGCTCTTGGTACCCTCTTTTATGTAAGCTGAGCCAGGACACAGTTATCTGCCCAAGTTTACCCAAGAGCTGGTAATTCCATTCCCCGATAGGAATCATTTTTGGAAATTGAAATCACAGTTGTCGGAGGAACTTGTTTATGGTTGCATTTTAGCACTTCTATATGGCTATTCTATTTGTGCTGTTGGCAATTACAGCATTTCTCATTAATAGTTTAATCAAATCTATAACTTATTTAGTAACTGGACTTTTGTAGTATTTACATAAAATCTAAAGGAACTGTGAAGCTTATGAAGCTCCTGCAAAGTCTGCAGGCACTAAGATTGTAATTTATGCTTATCTTTTGGTTCTCAATTGTTGATTATAGATTTCCAAGGTGGACATTTTGATACTTTAAATGCACTGAAAACCAATCATTTGAGTTAACAAATACTGTACATGGATGTGCTATAACATTCCAACTTCTTCAGCATAAAATATACTATTTTTTACAAATATAGAATCATACATCCCACTATCTTTGGGGAATGAGGAAGTAACACTCATATTAAAGAAAATGGAATGGTGTGGTTGATATTAAATTTGTAAAGTATGATTGAGTTTGATTCAAACAAATATAACCAAATATAGTATGGGACAAACTCATTTGGACGACTAAAAAAGAAAGATGGCAGTTTGGGCCAAAGATAGTGGGATGGAGGGAGTATTACATATTAGATTATTGGAGTTGAATACATTTTTTATTCTTTTCGTGGGTATCCACTTTCAACATTCTCATTACATAACCTTGGTTGGTCCTTGCCCTAAGTTGCAAGTGCAACCACTGGAACTAAAACTTTACCAAGTATTTCTTTTCTAGGTTCATGGTCAAAAGGCTGGTTGCAAATATCATACTCTAAAATTTGTGATAGCCTCTCTCTTATTATCCTTTTTCTAAACTAACATTGAGCAGGAAATACTCTTGGGCAAATTGCTGGAGAAAAAGCTGGAATCTTCAAGGTTTCTTTGAAGTCATAAATCCTCATTCTTTCCTGTTTTCTACCAATTGTATCTTTTGTCTTCAGTTTTATTTCTTTCTACTTTATTTTTTTTATTTCATTGTGCACCTAATGTGTTTGTTTTCTAATGCAGCTTGGAGTTCCTGCTTTTACTGTGTCCCAACCTGATGAAGCTATGTGTGTGCTGAAAGAAAAGGCTTCTGAATTAGATGTAAGTTTAGATTTGTTTATGCAGTTATGGCTTGTTCACTTTTTAGGATGGATAAAAGATAATGGATAAAGAAACTGATTATTAGTGGAATTAATTCAAACCCAACACCTCATAGGATGATGATAATATATCCTGCAACAAATGCGGATTTGACTAGAGCTTCAACTTTTATAACGGTGCCTTCCCGCTTGACAAGGGATGAATAGTTAGTATATCCCACCCGGTCTATGAAGTAACCAAGGCCTAATATCACAAAGTCAATGTCTCTGATGGCAAATTATTGTTTTTCATGTAAGAGCTTGATGTAATCCTCGTTTTAATTTCTGATCAACTTTTACTTGAACTAATGTAAAAATATTGACTTCCCTATATACAGGTAATTCTTGAAGTGGCAGCCCCATTGGATTCCAGTTTACAGAGCAGCGTTCATCTTGGTCTTAAGGGTGAACACCAATATACAAATGCTGGTCTAGCTGTGGCACTAAGCGCTACTTGGCTTCAGAGAAGTGGCCATGCTGAAGTTCATTACGTAAAAGGGACAGTGAGTTACAATTGAGTGAATTGACAAAAGATATTCCCTCTTTCTTTGTGCTATCTTGCTTATATTGGTGTTGTTGTTGTTATTATTGCTTATATTGCTTATCCATTTTTCCTGGGCTTTCTTGTTTTAAAAGATAATACTCCCTCTGTCCCAAACTAAACTTTATAATTACTATGGATGCATCTTTTTATCTCTAAATTTGTGTTCCAAAATTTGTGCTATTCAGTTTCAGTTTTTCCAATTCATAATTCACTAGAACTTTTAGTATAGTTTCAAAATTATGTAAATTGTACTACCTCCGTTCCTCTAATATTGGGACGGAAGGGAGTGGTGTGATTTTTAAGAAAAGTGGAATTATGTGGTTGATAGTGAGTTGATAAAGTGAGAATAAAGTAAGAATCGATTTGAGCCACTCAAATATTACCAAATATGGTATGCGACAATTTTAGTGCGACAAACAGAAAAGGAGAAATGAGACAATTATATTGGGACGGAGGGAGTAATAACTAGCAACATCGTAAACTGTAAAACGAAGTTTAATATGGGATGTAGGTAGTAATAATATAATTTATATTTGAGCTTCTTGTATGGACATAGGCATCTCTGCCTGAGCAATTTCAGAAAGGCTTGGCAAATGCTACGTTACAAGGAAGGGCTCAAATTGAACCTGATAAGTTTACAGAAAGTGAATGTGAAGGAGATCTTGTTTTCTACTTGGATGGTGCTCATAGTCCTGAAAGCATGGATGTCTGTGGTAAATGGTTTTCTCTTGCCATTAAGGATGAGCAGAGGCAACACAGTTCTTGTGAAACTGAGGCACATGAGACCAGACCTTCACATGAACCAGCAGAGATGGACCATTTCCAGAAGTCAAAGAAAAATTCTACACAGGTATGCTGCTTGTTCATAGATAATTAATGCACAAGGCCTAAAAGGTTTTACCATTGTTGTTCAGGTATATAATACTGAGTATCTAATTAAAAGAGTATATAGTACGCTTATATACATGCATGCATCTTGTTCTCTGAATTCAACCAATGATGATTTTTTATTATTGTCATTCCAACAAGTACAACTTGAGATGCCTTCATTCTTCTACTTTAATAAGTTTGATATAATCAACTGCTGTTTCTTTTGTCAACTGTCTCACGTGTTTCTATATGCTGCCAAACTGAAATTTCCGATAAGTGCAGATTCTGCTGTTTAATTGCATGTCAGTGAGGGATCCTCAGCTGCTCCTTCCCCGTCTGAGGAGTGCTTGTGCAATGCATGGTGAACACTTTAACGTAGTTCTTCATTTTAAACTTAGGCCTCACTAGTTAGCATTAATCGACTCATTCACATATTCTGATCATCATCAGATTATCAGAATAAGTACACCATTGACTTATTTGGTTGCATAGGATTTTACCTAACACTTTTCTTAACTGAAATTTCACGAGACTTAGAGATCCAGCCAATTTGCCAATAAATCTTACCAAATGGGATCTTAAGCTTTCTTGATACTTTTAGAGGTAGGTGTTTAACTTTTTTCTAATTATTATTTAAATTTCCAAGTGTAAACGTTATTTGACTTTCTCCAAAAAACGGAGGTTGCCTCTTTTCTAGCCTTGAAATCTTACATTCATTGGCAGAGCTAATGCTTTATAATATCCTTATAAGCTCCACGGCTCCAATGTGCAGTGGGTTTGAGTGTCTAACAAGCATTGTCTGATAGTCAACATAATTGGGTTCATTTGTAATTGTTTGCTACTATACCATGTAAAAGGGTTGGAATGTTAGCATTTCATTTGGAGCCAACTTCAATAGGATCATTTAGGGATTTATTTTTTCAGGAGTTTACTTTAAGAAGGCATTGTTTGTTCCAAACGAGCCATCATTCACTTACAATGTCGGCACCAGTTCCTTGGACCCTGCTGATAATCAGATTGATATTTCTTGGCAGTTAACTCTTCAAAAATTCTGGGAAAACTTAGTTTCAGAGAAAGGTATATACATCATTGAATATTTAAGTAATTGTATTTAACTATTTATGTTTTTTTCGCATCATCTCTTTGACTAATTAAAATTTAAAAACTCTACTATGTAAATGAAGGATATGAAAACTTCCTCGAATTAGTTTATTCGTTTAATAAATGAAATGGTTTAAATGACTGGATTATTTCTAATGAAATATATAATTTAACACTACCTCCGTCCCACTAACATTGGGACGTAAGAAGGTGGCACGGTTATTAAGAAAAGTGGATTTATGTGGTTGATATTGAATTGATAAAGTAAGAATGATCAAGAGCCACACAAACTTTACAAAATATGGTATGAGACAATCTTAGTGGGATTTCCCAAAAAGGTAAAATGGGACAATCTTAGCGGGACGGAGAGAGTACATTAAGGTGGTTGATAAAAATTTAGTGTTTCCAACATTTCCGGATTCAGCTGAGAGAGTGGCCAAATCGTCAACTTTAGCACCATATATACTCCGTTTCCATAGAAAATTTCATGGTGTATGTTGGTGGACCATGGGTACTAACTAACTTCACAGCTTCACTATAGAATATGGCGATCTACTTACAGGTAAAGAGATGGTGAAAAAGGTGGATCAAATATGTGAAAGGGTTGATACAGAGAAAGGAATCAGATGTTGTGAAAACAGCATCGTGTTTCCGTCACTTCCGGTTGCAATTAATTGGCTCAGGGATAATGTTCGTAAAAACAAGTCGGTCCACTTTCAGGTATGATCTTATCATTATTTATCAATTCATCGTGCCTAGTTGAGGAAATATGCATTTGGTACACAGTGTGGTAAGCTGAAAAAATGGGGCTACCAAATGGCCACCTTGCTTTGCTTAAATAATACCTGTAGTGACAAAAGTTATATCTTTTGAAAAATTAAGTAGATTGAGCCAATCCTCTCAAATAACCCTTCCCAAACAGGTCCCATCATCTCTTCCAAAAAAAAAACAGGTTCCATCATCCTGAAATTATTTTCTTCTTGTTGAGCTGTGAGAATGGAATCCGTTAAGATTATGCATCTGAATTGCAAATAAATCGAGCAATATGTTTTCTGCAGGTCCTTGTAACTGGCTCTTTATACTTTGTGAGTGATGTTCTGAAACTAGTAAAGAAATGAGGTTCTATTCAAGCTTTGGGTTTCTTTGTTTTTCATTGCAACAAGTAATAACGAAAGGGAATATGCAAATTCTGAAAGGAAAAAACACACAACACATACATGATGCTGGTTGGTTTTGCATTTATTCGAGTAATTAATTATTTAATTCTAGGTTGCATTTTTTACATTATAGTGAGTTAGTGACATTCTTATGCGTGGCTAAATAAGTTGTCTGGAATATTTCGTTATTATGTGACCGTTTGGTAAGTGCTTGTTTTAGTCCTATGTATACTTAATTCACGCTTAATGTGAAAACTTATCTCCCTTTTAACGAGCCATTTCATTAATCTACTAGCCATTTTATTGATCTCCCTGAACTGCAAGAGGAGCCATTTTAAAGGGAGATAAAGATCTTAAATGGTGGCAGTAGTGGCCGAAGAATTTAAGGGTCCTTTTACTCATAGAAACATTTTCTGTTTTTCTATAAAAACAAAAACGTTTCTGATTTTTTTCTGAAGTTGGAGAATCACTTTTTTTAGTTTTCCAAAATGGAAATACATAGCGCTACAATGTATATATTTGATCAGGGTAACTTTTTTTAATGTATATATTTTTTCAAGATCTGTGCAACAGTGTATGTTTAATAATATATATGTTTTTAGTGTTTTTTTTGAAGAGGATATCCCCTATATTGATATCATTAGAATCAGAATTGTTACATTGATATCAAAGTGACCAATATTGACTACAATTTTCACCTTCCAACTACTGCTAATAGTCTTAAGATTGGACATAGAGACTATCACCCCTAAAGGTGCAATACGAATTACTAACCACCAGATGGGCTTAATGCAACTATTACTGAACAAATAGAACCACCCCTCGGCCCTCACTAACTATATCAAATCTTGCTAAAACCTCAGTCATCGTAATAAACCTAGTATCATGAACTTTACCAAAAAATAAAATGATAATAACAAAGTTCCTTATTAAAAAACTAAAGCCGAATAAAATGAAATAAAAAAAGATAAACTGATGAATCAGATGACCCATGGCGGCGGTGGGAACCCCAGTCTCATAAATCCTCCATGGTGGCAGTTCAGGAGGGGGGCGGATCATCATTACTTCATCTTCATCCTTCATCGCTTGGATCCCATCCGCAGCTCTTGATGTTGTAACCTCTGTCAGGAAAACTTCGTCCTCATCGTTCCTCTCCATTCTCCCATATGTCTCTACCAGCCATCCAACTTCATTTTGGTCAAGGTTGTCCTCCACCTTCTGTCCTTTCACTTTGTACCTTCTGTCCTTTCACTTTGCTTTGTCGATCTGCACTCTGCTCTAAGCCGTCTGAATTCTGCTGTGCGACCCGTCCAAACACTCCCCGATCAGTCCTGCTTGTCGAACGAATGGAATCGCCGACCCAAAAAACCTTCGCAAACCTAGAGAAACCTAGGTGTGAGCCGTCCGCAATTCTTCATATACTTTTTAGTGTTTTATAACTTAGTTTTTGATATTGTAATTTCATCCCAAAATAAATAAGTTTCTAATACTAACTCTGATCTATACATTATGAAAAAACATGTGACTTTAAAAAAGTTACCCGAATTGAACATGAGCGTAAAATAAAAATATATAAAATTTTGAAAAAGTAACACTTTTTATGTGGTTGTAGCTTTAACTACAACAAAAAATATACTCATATTATTTAACCTAAAAACTATTCGTTTGGTACACTAACTATCCAATTTCTATATCTGAACAATAACGAATGCATGACATTCGATAAATTGTTGCGGATGCAATTTGACATGATTCTAAAGTTTGAGACGTTAAAGTATTATTGGTGTTATGTATTTATTTTCAAGACAATGTAGCCTCTTGTTAAAAAATGTCTCTTATTAAGTCTTGTTTGTGAATTATCATTTATGTATTTTTTTGTCTTATTTCAAATGTTTCAATTACGAGTATTTTATTTTGCATTATACACACATTAATTTTAAAGATGTCAGATAATATTTGTCATTTTTTCACCTTTGGTTCTATAAAGTTTCAATTCGTCAATGTATATACTTACTTTATGCTTTGTAAAAGTGAAATGAAAAACAAAGGAAATTTAGAAAACAAAGATTTGGAAAATGAAAATAAAAAACTAGTGAAATAAGTAAACGGGCCCTAATGTTCTTATTGATAATCGTACTAAGGATTTAGTGCTTTTTTACCCCAACAAAAATATGTTTGGTTCAATATGAATTTTGCTGCTAAAGAAGTCAACTTTCGATAGAAGTTGACAGCCAAGAAGGGTTCGGTACCCGTATTAATGCGTTTACGATAGAAACTGTTAATCTTGTTGGCATGGTTAAAGAATTTGAAAGCGCTCAGTACGTGCATTTTTTTTGTGGCCAAATTAAGTTATGTTTTCAAAATAATATTCACATATTTCCTCTATTGAAACATTTTTAGAGCATTATTATAGTTGCTTCTTAAGTGGTATTTTGCCTTCGTAAGAAGACCATCCCATTGATGTTGTGCAAACATAATATTTCGATGTAAGACATTTATTCCATAAAATATTTAATGGATTTCATGCACGGTATGAAAATGTCCTCTCCTTCCTAAACAAATGCCTTTTTCGTCTAAGGGCTAGTTTAGTTGGGGTCATATATAAATTTAAATTAATTTTTACATTTTAAAGAATTGAAATAAAATGAACATAAAATCTTTATGCTAAAAATAAACTAATCTGAATTAAAACGGGAATCGAACAAATATGAATTGATAATAGACCGATTAAGAGTGAAATATATAAATTGAATATTGTGGAACAATTCGAATACAATCAAGAGCTTGGCTACAGAATATTGAGTATGGTGAACAAAGTTGATCAAAGTGATCGTGCCCTACTAGGATAATTATCAATTCTATTTATTGACTAAAGTATTACTCCTTCCCCAAGTATTGCGCCTAGGGATGGACTCGGGCCGGGTGGCCCGACCCGGAACCGGCCCGGGACCGGTACTGTTCCGGCCCGGCCCGACCCGGTGGCCCGGTCAGTGACCGGTCCGGGTAGGCTCGGCCCGTGGGTTTTCCGGTCCGGGCTCGGGTCACCCAAAACAAGGCCCGATCCGGCCGGGCCCGGGCCCGGTTCGGGCCAAAAACTATTTTTTTTTTCAATTTTTTTAACTTTTCGGGTTGGGCTAGGTAGGGCCATTTGGGGTGGTTTGGGGGGTTGGGGATGAGAGGGGGGTTAATTAGGAAGAGGAAAACAAAAAAAAAATATAATGGGCCCGGCCCGGACCGGACCCGGGCCGGTCCCGGGTCCACCATTTCTGACCCGCCGGCCCGCCCGGGCCTAGGCCTGACCCGGACCCGGCCCGGACTCGGCCCGGACCCGAGTCCATCCATAATTGCGCCTACTTCCGTTTTATCCTCCACGTGCAACTGTTTGTTATCCTACTTGGACTTAGATAGCCTTCTACATTTGTCTTATTTGTCAGCCCAACCGAAGGAGATATTTCCGGCCCAACTGCAAGAAATAGCACCGGCCCAACATAAAATAGTATATAAAAATGCATGGTCTAACTAATTATATAGTTTTTCATAGTCTAAAACCAACAAATTCAGATAAACTAGTAAAATGAAAAATCAATTCGTCCCTCCCTTTACCTCTGAAATCTCCAAACCAAACAAGGCCTAAGGGAACTTGACTTTTTAAAAGCATAATACAAAGTCCATGACACTTTTGATGGGATTTGGATGCTTGCTTGCAAGCTACTGGGCCACAGGAGTTGTGGGAAATGGAGGCTGGGCCTTAATTGGCTTAAACTCCATGGAACATTGCAGTTGGTGGGCAGCCTACTTTGATTTATTTGGACTTTTTGTTTCACTTTACACTAAGCCGGAGCCTGTCCTATGCTAGTTTTGACTTCTAAAATTTCTCTCTCCTTACCACTGCTGCAAGATGGGGGTAGGTGGATATAGTAGATACTATTTTAGGTTACCATGCTAGCTTAGATAGTTCCTTTTGGATACATTTTGATGCATTGTATATGTTATTTTCTGAGTATATATATATTTACATTTTATCCAAATAATAATACTAATAAATTATTATTATTATTATTATTATTATTATTATTATTATTATTATTACTATTAGTCATACTTCAATTTCTAAATGTTTTCCACCTCTGCAGCAAGCTAAGATCAACTTTAATCATGCTTGTGGTCTTCCTTCTACTCAAGATAACACTGTCATTGCCCCACATTCTATGAAAACACTGGCTTTACAATATTTTACTTGTGTAGTTAAAAGTATGGCTTCCAAGTAGAGTTTTTTCCATTTTTGGTCCCCCGACTATTATGTCAATGACACTTTTGGTACTCGACTTCTGATTTTTCCATTTTTAGTCCTCGACTATTGTGCTAGAGACACTTTTAATCCCTGACTTCAAGATTTCCCACATTTGGTCCCTGAGTATTGTCAAATCGACACTTTTAGTCCTCTCATTATGATTTTGACACAATAGGTGGAGGACTAAAAATGTCACTATTATAATAGTTGAAGGACCAAAAGTGTCACATTTATGAAAGTTGAAGAACTAAATATGGAAATTTTCAAAGACGGGTACCGAAAGTGTCTCTAGCGCAATAGTCAAGGACTAAAAATGGAAAAAATCAAAGTCAAGTACCAAAAGTGTCAATGACATAATAGTCGGAGGATTAAAAGTGGAAAAAAACTCCTTCCAAGTATAACATGAGTTGTAGAGACTTGGCTATTTGGAGAAGTAACAAAGTGAAGCATGCTATGGACTTACTTCTTGCTATTCCGGCTGAAGGTTTAGGACAAACTATTAGTCCTAGACAGTTTACTGTAATTCTTGCATATAGGCTTGACATTCCTCTTTTTCAAGATGGCGCTACTTGTTCTTGTTGTCTTGGTAGTATGGATACCTGGGGGGACCATGCTCTTCGTTGCTCCAGCCTGATTGGTCCAAACTTTAGACACAACTTGGTTCGTGACACAGTGGTTGACATTTGTTTTTCGTGCTGGTATAGCTCACGGAATTGAGGCTCCTCTTGGGTTTCTTACACAGCAAGGTGGTGGTGCAAAACTTGCTGATGTTCTCCTCTATGGATGGGATAAGGGTGTTGATACTTGCTTGGATGTTACTATTGTTTCCACTTTTGCAGGAGTTGTTGATCTTGAGCACTTTAAACCTGGGTTAGCTTTAGCTAGAGCCATTGAGAGGAAGCAACATAAGTGTGCTGATATTTGTAAAGCCAGTGGTCACAACTTTGGTACTTTAGGCTTCACTACGTTGGGGGAACTTGGACCGGAATCTATTTTGTTTCTTAAACGTGTTAAGAGCCATATTGCTAGACATGACTCTACTTTAAAAGTTGGCAATTTTCTTTTTATTAGGATAAGTTTAGCCATATAAAAAGGTGTTGGAGCTCAACTTGTTGCTAGGCTCCCTACTTGTTATTTGTAATCTTCAACCTTTCTTATCCTAATAAAATGCCTTTCCATAATAATAATAATAATAATAATAATAATAATAATAATAATAATCCTGATGCCAGCTCACTCCAGGCTTATTTTTCCATTAATGAATTGCATAGTAATATTAAAAAGGCTTTATGTGCTGATAAGTATGGGCTTTTTTATTTTCGTCATTAATTTTTCATCATTGTATTTTCATCTTTTTTATCGGTCTCATTTATTGTATGTTGTTGCAATTTATTGAAGGAAGTTTTGGCCTAGTCCTCTTCCTTATGTACTATCTGCTTATTTAATAAAATTATGGCATATGTCTACCGGCATATGCCCCACTGATTTTGGTGGTTTGCCTTCCGGGATAAAAAAAAAATAATAATAATACAAAGTCTTTCGGAAAAACTAAATTCACACCGACTATTGCACATATCTCAATTGACAAGCTTTCTTTGTACCTAATATTTCTTTGCGAGTGTGAAGAAGGTGTGGAGTTGATGTACTACAATGAAAGAAAGATAAACAAACATTGTTTCCGACATTATTAATAATGGGAAAACAAGTGCTATATATACGTGTCCATATCGACTGTTGTGGTAGAATGAGAATTCAGTGGTGTCGACAATATTCTCGTTGACTATAAGACTCATTTGAGCGTAAGCTTACTTCAAACGCTCGTTTATTTTCGTAATTGGTTAAGCGCCGGAAGGGGCGGTCCTTCAACCAATCGTGGAAGCAAATGAGCGTCTGAAAAGATTACGCGCTCAATCTCGTTCTATAATCAATCAAGACGTTGCCGGCTTCGCTAAACTCTTGTTCCACGACAACTGTTGAAACCAGCATTGACAACACTTGTTTCGTCATTTTTGATAAAATAGAGATCATCCATTCGCGGCTCTTCCAACATTGGAGAATGTCAAACTCCCATCCTTCATCATACTCAATAGGAAATGTTAAATATGAATAAAGCTAGCTCGTTAATCGAGCTTTGTGCAACGGTAGACGTACATTTACTTTTTTCTTCTTCAAAAGATTAGATATTGTAGATTTAAAAAGGCTTTTTCCATTAGATGAAGAAGTGATCAGTTTCGAGGGAGGGAGTACATTACCATTTTCTGCATGAAGTTCATTATACAAATTATGAAATAGATTACTAATCTCGTTCAGTTGGGCTTGAGGGAAGGGGCGTAGCTAGGGGAGGGCAACCCTGGCTCTGGCCCAACCCAAATTTAAAATGTCTATATTTTTAGTGTAAAAAATCTCGTGTAATTTTTTTCCCAAAAATATTCTTTGTACAGGACCAGTCCGGGCCAGTGCCCTGGGTCCGCCCTTGCTTGAGGGTCTATAGGGTGTCGTCGTACATAGAGAAGTCACCATAGAAAGCAGTATAATAGTACTATAAATGTGTTTTATAAGTAGCAAGTTTGAAACGAGAATCAAAGACATGCACCAATAACATATATAGACATAATATTTCAAAAACTTTTCCTTCATGAAATCATAAAAATATGAAACATAAATGATTTCAGAAATTTCTTTGAAAGCACCGACGAGATTAACAACTTCTATAAAAAGTAGGTCACTAGTAGGTGTATAAACATGAGAAAAAGATTGAGTAGCGTTATGAAAATAAACTAAAACGTTGGAAATTTTCTGCATGGTGTCGATCTCAACCGGTTCTATAATATAATTACAAGTTTCTTTCATAAAAGCAGGAAAATGGTTCTTAAATCTCAGATATACAACAATTAAATTATAAGTATCATTCCAACGAATAGACAGATCTTTAGAGATATCACAATACTTCTTAACACATTTAGTTTCAAATAAGCACGTCATTGCATTTTAAGTTGAGTATTATCCCCAAACCGTTTTAATAGCCCCCTTAGCTTTCTCTATCACGTACATTTCCTAATGCGGCTAAGTTGTCTTTCGCACATAAATTAATAACATGACATGCACAACGTTGATGATAAAATCTACCCATCAAAGTAGGCCACACACTTCACACAATCTAGGTACACCAGCAGTATTATTAGTATCATTATCAAAACATATACCAAACACCTTCTGAAGCAAATTATATTCAATATAAATATTATTATCACCGGTGTGTCTTTCATTAAAATCATATGCATTTGCCAATCATCATCACTCCAATGTACAATCTCACACCTATATAATACAAGTGATGATATGTATATTTCCATTTAGCACTTCAAACAGTCACACCCATTAAAATTCGCAAACTTTTAATAATTAATTTTTCCTTTTCCAAAGTATATTGTTTATTGACTTGTTTTTTAATTGTTTTGCGGCTATAATTTCGAAATTGTGGATTTAAAGGACCTTGATCATAAGGACGCAAAGCAAGACTTCAGAAAAAATAAAAGGCAACTTTTCTTTACATATTAATTCAGACATAGCTTTCAAATGTTGCTCATCATTATAAATGAAATTACCAAAGGTTGATCATTTGTAAACTTTGATATTTGTGTTTTCATGCTCTTACCCCTTCAATTTCGCCGCTTCCACAGGGTGTCTCGAGTTCAAGTGCCTTTGGACGGTGTCGTAGCCCCCTGCACAATACTTGTGAACAATGTTTGCAAGTTGCATATCACTTGTTGTCCTGCAGATTCATAGCCTTATCAAAATGATCTACAAAAATAAGATATTTGAGTTTAGAATTCTTTTGTTGTTTGGGTGGTTGGGATGGACCAGTGCTGCCTCCTTCCTTCTCGTCAGGGGTATCGCCACCGACTTGTTCCTTCTCATCCGCCAGCGGCTCCTCCTCCTCCATCCTTTCGTAAATCTCGGGAAGGTTTTCTTGTTGCAAAAATCTCCCTTGGTTTTGCGACAAGAGTTGCGCGGGTTGTTCGTCGCTCATGCAATCTCTATGGTCATAAGTCCCCCCCCCCATCATCACGGTTTTGAGGCAAAGATGTTGCCCCAACGTGTTGTTTACCTTTAGACCGTGAAGAAGGATGACCTCTCGCAATCTCCTTTGCATGGGTGCGTTGGAGATTACCCATATCAAGAGATTTCTTGCCCCTCTCCACGGTGTTAAGATGTAACAACTACTCCCTCCGGTCCCAAATGAAATTCACACTTTGATTTCACACAAATTAAGGAAATAAATTTGACTTTACTGTAGAGTACACTGTTGTGACATTGTTTGACACTGTTTTGCACTGTTTTGCACTGTTTTGATGTAGATAATTTGCCAAATAAGGAAGAGAGAAGAAGTGTGAAGTTTATTTTGGACCTACCCAAAAAGGAAAGTGTGAATTTCATTTGGGACCGGAGGGAGTATTAAAATGTAACAAAAATTAAAATGTGACTAATGTTAAAATGCAACTAATATTTAAATGTGAGTGTTATTAAAATGCAAGTAATATTAAAATGTGACTAATATTAAAATGCAACTAACATTAAAATTTGAATATGCAACTGACGAGTCATAATCACTCCTATGCGGCTGATCCCTAGCTTTCTAAGGTTTTGTTTTTCCGGCGGTGGATCTTTCCACTAGTGTTTGGCAGTTTGATCTTTTTGGTTAGAAAGTGGCAGTAGAGCTAGGCGATTTTCATCCTAGGGTTTTGTGTAGGTATTGGCCCATAAGGCCTTTGCATCCCTTCTCTCTTCGTGTGGGCCTGTTCGCTTGCCTCTTGTTCCGGCCCATGTTGTTTTCTCGTTAGCCTTCTTCTGGAACCCTCTATTAGGGTTCCATGTGATCCTCGGTATTCAGGCCCTCTTCATCTTCTCCTTGACGTTTAGGTCTTCGGTTAGAGAGAGAGTGAGGTTAGAGAGATAGAGAGAGACTCCCAGTGTCTTCTTCTTCTGATCCCTTTGTGTTATTCTCTCTGTGCTTCCCCTTTTCTGACCTTTGGCGTGCGTTGAGATGGCTGGGCTGGGCTGAGTGTGATTGTCCCTTCCGGTGGTGCTTGGTTGTGTGCTGTATAAGCGTGGTCTGAGCTAGAGAGGTGAAAACCTGACAGTGGTATCAGAGCCGGACCTCCTATCGTCCTCGTTACAGCCCGAGAGCTCCTTCGCCACTATCCGCCGCAGATCTCCTTTGAGTGGTACATCGAGAAGCCCATCCACGGGTTCTCGCTCAGGTAAATTGGAGATAAACACCCTAGGCAGCCGAGTGCCTCCGGTATTGTGTGATTTTTGGGTGTTTTTACTCGCTTCATCCCCTTCCCCGCTTTGCTTTTGCTGCTGACCTAGTTGGTCTGGCTGTCAGTTGTAACTGACTACTCCCAGGTGCGTACGCTTTAGCTTTGTGTGTGAAGTTTGGTCTGCATGTGTGTTTTCTGTCTTTACATGTTTAGATCTGTGATTCGTACTAGTTTTGTGTATGCGGGCTTGAGGTTTTGAACTTGTAATCTGTCTCCCTTGTGTGTTTATCTCACCTTTACTATCCTTTGTGCTTGCTTGTTACCCTTGTGAACTGGTTTTTTTTAACCTGTGTGACTCGACACCTGAGGTTAGGACTGACAGGTTCCCTGCCAGTCACTCAAGTGGCCTTCGGATCTGCATGGCCTATCAGCCCGCAGCCGGGTACACTGGTGAACCCTAGCTCCTTGGTTCTCTGTCTCTCTGTGTGCTGTTTTTTCATTGACCTTGTTTTCTGCTACTCATCTTCTGGTGTCTGTTGCTATGTCTGCCAATATGTATGGTATGCTACCTTTTAATGGGAAAACTGATTTTCACATTTGGAAACAAAAGATCAAATGTGTTTTAATCCAGCAAAAGGTTTTCAGAGCTGTAAGTGAACTTTATTTGGATCCTGATGATAGTGTTAAGAAAGCTGAAATGAATGAAACTGCCTGCTCTACTATTTATCTTAACCTATCTGACTCTGTGCTTAGAAAGGTTGGTATTTTAGACTCTGCTAAAAAGTTGTGGGATAAGTTAGATGATCTTTATACTGACACCTCTCTGCCTGGTAAACTGTTTTTGCTTGAAAAGTTCTTTCGGTTTAGGTTAGACCTAACCAAAGACATTGATGAAAACTTGGATTTTTTTAATAAGTTGATCCAGAACATTAAACAATCTGGTGATAAGCATATTGATGATTATACTGATGTTGTGTTGCTTAATGCTATTCCTGACTCTTATAATGATGTTAAATCTGCTATTAAATATGGTAGAGATGATGTCACCCTTGATATTATTGTGAATGGCCTTAAGAGTAAAGATCTTGACCTTAAACATAATAGGAGTATTTCTAGTCAATCCAAGGATTCTGGTGAGGCTATGTTTGAGAGGGGTAGATCTAAGAGTAGGTCTAAGAATCAGAAACAGGATGCCCAAGCTAAAAATAGTAACCAAAATGGTAAGAAGAGGAATAAGTCTAGAAAACGTGTGTGCTACAACTGTGGTAATTCTGGACACTTTATTAAAGATTGTCCCTATCCCAAGAAACCTGAGTAGGCTAGTGTAGCTATAGAGAGAGATGACCTTGGTGAGGTTCTCATGGTGTGTGATCATGTTAATTCTGTTCGGAATACCTTGACTGAGCATGAATGGTTGATTGATTCTGGTTGCACCTATCATATGACTCCTTGGGACTTGTTTTCTAAATATGAGAAATGTGATATGGGCTATGTTTCCTTGGCTGATAATAAGAGATGCAATGTTCTGGGTATAGGTGATATATGTCTTAAGTTTTCTTGTGGCTCTGTGTTTACTCTCAAGAATGTGAGGTATGTCCCTGATTTGTGTCACAACTTGTTATCTGTTGCTGCCTTGGAGGGTAGTGGATTAGAGGGAAAGTGGGGGAATGGTTGTATGAAAATTTTGAAAAATTCTCTGGTGTTGTTTAAAGCTGAGAAGGTGAACAACCTTTATGTGTGTCATGCTAAACCTTACATTGACTCTGTGAATGCTGTGAATGTTGTGCATACTGATAAAACCTTGTTGTGGCATAATAGACTAGGGCATATGAGTAATAAAGGTTTAGGGATCATGCATAAACATGGTTACTTTGGTAAAGACTCTGTGAACTCTTTGACTTTCTGTGAATCATGTGTTCTTGGTAAACAACATAAAGTCCAATTCCCTCTATCCTCTTATCCTAACATGACAAAGTGCTCCTCTGTGCTTGAATATGTGCATGCTGATGTTTGGGGTCCTGTCAGTGTTCCCACACATGGGGGGAAACAGTATTTCTTGTCCTTAATTGATGATTTTTCTAGGAAAGTGTGGGTCTACCTTCTAGAACATAAGTCTGATGTTTGTGAGAAGTTTAAGGCCTGGAAGTTACTTATAGAAAATCAAACTGGACAAAATGTTAAGACCCTTAGGACTGATAATGGCCTAGAGTTCTGTAACCATGAGCTTGACCAACTGTGTGTCACTTCAGGCATTAGGAGACATAAGATCGTTCCCTACACCCCCCAACAGAATGGGGTGGCTGAAAGGATGAATAGAACCCTTCCTGACAAGGTTAGAAGTATGTTGTCTACCTCAGGTTTACCTAAGAAGTTTTGGGGTGAAGCAGTTACCACTGCCACCTATCTGATAAATAGATCTCCCTCTGTTCCCATAGGGGGTCAATGCATTGAAGTTAAGTTTACTGGTGGCCCTCTTCACCTGTCAAATCTTAGGGTCTTTGGGTGTGCCGCCTATGTTCATCAGAAAACTGATAAGTTAGATCCTAAATCCAAAAACGTGTGTTTTCTTGGGGTATCCTGATGGGGTAAAGGGATATAGGCTGTGGGATAGAAGTGTGCCTGGTTTTAAGGTGGTTATAAGTAGGGATGTAATCTTCAATGAGTTTGATTTCCCTTGCTCGCTTAAAACTATTTCTAAGCATGAACCTGAGAGGACACATGTTGAGGTGGAGCCTCAGGTCCCTTCTGTGCCTACTATTCTTTCTGTTATGTATGACACTCCTCCTTTTGTACCTGTCATCCCTTCTGATGTGCATGTTAATACTTCTGGTGATACTGCTACCTCCAGTGAGGTGGAGTTCAATACTCATGATGACCATGTGCATAATGATTCTGTGTCTAGTGGAACCAATGTGTTTGATGATTTTGCTGAGACTGATGATGTTGATTTTCATGACTACTAACTTGTTAGGGATAGGGGTAGAAGAACCATTAAGAGAAAATCTGATACTTTGTCTGACTATGCTTTTACTGCGTGTGCTATATCTGATTTTGCTTTTACTGTGTTTGAGGCCCTAGACCTAAATGAACCTAAGACCTATAGTTAAGCTATAAAGTCCAGAGAGTCTCAGAGATGGCTTGAGGCCATGAAAAGTGAGATGGACTCTCTGAGAGTGAACCATACTTGGACCCTTGTTCCTAGACCCGATGCCAACTCAGTAGTTGAGTGCAAGTGGCTGTTTAAGGTCAAGGAAGAACCGGGTAACAACATTAGGTATAAGGCTAGGCTTGTTGCCAAGGGGTTTACTCAAAATAGGGGGTAGATTATGTAGAAATCTTTGCTCCTGTAGTTAAGTTTACTACTGTTAGAATCATGTTGGCTTTGGTTGCTCACCATGACTGGGAGATGAAACAAATGGATGTCACCACTGCATTTTTGCATGGTGAATTGGATAAGAAAATTTACATGACTCAACCTGAGGGCTTTGTGGATTCCAAGAGGAGTGACCATGTCTGTCTGCTTAGGAAGGCCTTGTATGGCCTGAAGCAATCCCCTAGGTAGTGGAATATTAGGTTTGACAAGTGTATGCAGTCTATGAAATTTGTGAAATCTGTCTGTGATCATTGTCTTTATTTCAAGAATACTAAATCTGTTCCTGTGTTCTTGTTAATCTATGTGGATGACATGTTGATTATAAGCCCTTGTCTTAAATCTATTATATTTGTTCAAAAATGCATTTGTGAGAATTTTGCTATGAAAGATCTTGGTGATGCCAAGAGGATACTTGGGATTAACATTGTTAGAGTCAGGAGCAAGCATACTCTTGTTCTAAATCAGATTTCATATGTTGAGAAGGTTTTGAGTAAGTTTAATATGTCTTTTGCTGCACCTGTGCATGTTCCTCTTGCCTCTCAATTTGTGCTAAGTAAGAATCAGTCTCCTAAGACTGCTTCTGAAATTGAGCTTATGGAGTCTGTTCCTTATTCTAATGCTATAGGTTCTGTGATGTATCTGATGGTTAGTTCTAGACCTGATATTGCCTATGCTGAAAGCGCAGTGCTTGAGAGAATCTGCTCTCACGGTTAGGGAGAGTACCTCGGGTACTCCTCCAATTTTCTTTTGGGAGTATTTTTTGTATCTCCAATTTGTTTGCCAGTTATGTTTTTTGGATATCACTGGTGACCCAGCGATGATGAACCACGTGCTCATGTTACTTTGTGATACCTTGCACCACCAATGATGACCAATAAGGTGGAGAATGTGGAGGTATTGGCCCATAAGACCTTGGCAATCCTTCTCTCCTTGTGTGGGCTTGTTCGCTTGCCTCTTGTTTCGACCCATGTTGTTTTCTCGTTAGCCTTCTTCTGGAACCCTCTATTAGGGTTCCATGTGATCCTCGGTATTTAGGCCCTCTTCGTCTTCTCCTTGACGTTGAGGTCTTCGGTTAGAGAGAGAGTGAGGTTAGAGAGATAGAGAGAGAGAGAGAGAGAGAGAGAGAGAGAGACTCCCAGTCTCTTCTCTTTCCGGTCCCTTTGTGTTATTCTCTCTTTGCTTCCCCTTTTCTGACCTTTGGCGTGCGTTGAGATGGCTAGGCTGGCCTGAGTGTGATTGTCCCTTCCGATGGTGCTTTGTTGTGTGCTGTATGAGCGTGGTCTGAGCTGGAGAGGTGAAAACCTGACAGGTTTGGTGCACGCTGATCGCTCTTCTCCTTCGGCTTGGAGGAGCAATGGCGAAGTAGGTGATTCAAGGATGGTAAGAGATGGCTTTTGACTTAGCTGTGACGTCCAATTTTAGAGTTTCAACAAATCATCCGTGGAGGTCTCTTACATATGTAATTTTTTTTAACGAGGCTCCGCTAGATTGGAGCGACACAGGGAGAGGCTAGGCGTGGCTGAGTGTGCGCTCTACAAATGATTTTTTCCTGGAAACTCTAATTATATGGCCAGAGGTCTGGCTGGCACGGAAGCACCATAAATGGGGAAGCATCATATATGGCTTTCCCTTGGTCTTATGGGTGATGGTTTGCGCCCCCCTGAATCGTTGCTTGGGAGTGAACGAGTGGTTAAGGTTTGGGAGAAAATGTTTCAAGGATGCTACTAAAACGGGACTATGTGGAGCTCCTATCAAAAGTTATTTTCTCTCTTAGCTTACTTTAGTTTTGCGTTTTATTCTGTTGTTTGGTTTCTCGTTAAAGTCTATATTGTTAGGTTTGTCGGGATGATTGGAAATTTAACTTATTATTGTCGTTATAATTATACAAATCTATAGGACCAGTGATAGTTGTGTCAAACCCAACATTATTAGTGATTCGTTTTGCTTTTTCAGGGGGGATTGTTTCTATGTCTAATCGACAGTCGTACTTAATGGAGATTAATTAGTGTCATGTATGATTTTTCTTTATTTGATGTAAAGATCGAAAGTAATGATTTCAATATAGGGCGATTTCATTTGAAAAGAAGTTTGGGAAAATGGAAACTATTAATCCAACCTTTTAGCGGTTTTCTTACAATAGTCTCACCTTATCGTAATTTAGGAATAATCCAATCTTTACACCTCATCTTCATTCGTTGGTCCCTAACCGGTTGATGGTCTGATATTTCAGGTATTTTCATTGCAAATCATAAAATCATAAATCTCACCTTCTACAAGTCTTCTCGAAACGGTCCCATATATGACTTTTATTTTTTCTTCCTAAAAATTTTCTTTCCTTTTTATGTATTCTTATTTGGAAAGTTTTTCTAAAATTACTTTTTATTAATAACCCAGAATAAACCAACAAATGAAAATAAGTATAAAATAAGCCCCCCCAAAAGTTTTTACAAACCTTCCCTAATCTAGTTCATACGGGCCTGCCTGACATATGCCTACGCAACATGACCCGTCATCTTACCAAGACTACATGGAAAAGTTATTGTTGCTTGAGAGTGGTTACTTTATGTAGAATCTTGATAGCGAAAAAGGAAAGTCTAGTTGTGCCATTGCTTGTTTGTGAAGATTTGTTTGAAGATGGTTGTGATAAGTATACCTAATTAAAAAAATTAGAGACAAAGTCGAAGTCAATGGCGGAATATGATCAGATTTAAATAAAGGTGAAAATTGTCAATGGCGGACAACGGGAAGAGAGAAGCGGGCCGAGTGCTGTAAAATAAATAAAGGAAATGAAGGGGAAGCATTCGTTTTGCTTTTCTCCCGGGGAAATTCCAACTGCAAGAACAATAGAATAGTAGGTGTGAAGAAAGAAATTCTTGATTCTTCAGTTTCTCCGATCAAAGCCCCCAACCCAATCCTACGCCGTCCAAAATCCACTCTGCACCCTCGCTCTTTTACATCGCAATCCTCCTCACCAGATTCCCCAATTCATCTTCCTCCCCACAAGCCAAGAATCTCTTTCTTCCCCATAGATTCTCTTTCTACCTCAAAAAGCTTATTAATGATGCCCTTCTTCATCTCCCCCACTCTTTCTCCGTTTCCTTTTATCCCTACTCTTTCTTACCTTCCGTCCCTTACTTCTTTTCATTCTTGGCCGCCATTTTCTTCTTCTTTTTCTTCTATTCCTCCATAGCATTTAGCAATGTCTTCTTCGACTACTGTCAACCACCTATCTCAGCCTTGCATTTATGGTAATTGTCCTAAATCCTAATAAAGTTTAAATCTTTTTGCGATTGGGCACCTACATTTATTCATTTTGGGGCTTGAATGTGTAAAGATTGGATTTTTATTTGGGGGGGTTTAAGCAGGGCATGTTGTTTCTTCATACTCAGAGAAAAAATCAAGCTTTATGAGATGGATGAGTAAGATATTCAAGGGTAGTTCAAGTAGTGGCGGGGTACTTCCTGCTAGGATGCCACCTCAGCCTACAGGAGATGAAACTTCTGTTTTGCGCGCTCCTGTTAGATCATTGGTATTTGCTATGCTCTCTGTTTTTTTAGCTTTTTAAAATCCTGCTCTTCTCTTTCAGTTTTGAGTATATTAGCATAGAATTCTGTTCGGCAGATTTTTTGAGTTGAGAAGTCACATTCTTGTCATTCTTGATTTGCTTTTTCTCTCTTAGGACGAGGTGTAGGGCATGTCAATCTTTAGTTATATCTGCAAGATTAAGGGCTCGTTTCGTAACTAATATATGGCTGTAATTTAATATGATGTAATGGCTGAATGTGCTGGTTTTTCTAGAAGTTAAAGCATACTTTTAAGTTTGTATTCTGCTTAATGTCACAATAACCTGGCTAAAGTCCAGATAATTTTTTCAATGGAGTAATTTGAGTTTGCACCCCATTCTATTGTCGAAATTGGACATTGCACCCCGTTTTTAAAAAAAATTGTTTTTGCACCCCAACCCCTTATGAAAAGATGCAAAAACAAAGATTTTTAAAAACGGGGTGCAAAGTCCAATTTGGACAATAAAATAGGGTGCAAACTCAAATTACCCCTTCTTCTGAACGGGCACTAAGGCTCGGTGGATTGTGGTTAAAAGTTGTTTTCTTTATTTTTATCTTATAGGATGATCGTTGTAGAACCGATAAAGAGGAATTAGACCGTGCTGTTGCACGGCCTCTACCCCAAGATTTGAAAAGACCAAATGGTACATGTTTATGTCGTTTTTCTTTTGCGTTAACATATACACCACTTTATCCTATGTAGTTCTCTTGAAGAGTTTTGATTTGCATGTTTGTCAGGATACAAATGGAAAGAGAAGGATGACCTTATAAAGTCTCTTCATGATGGCCTTAATTCTTCATCATGCCCCCCGTATGCCCCTCCATACGCTGCCCCGAAAGACTATCATCCAAGGAGCAATAGGTAATCTTTACACAAAAGTTCATATAATGCTTCTTAGGCATTTTTTCTGTAATAAGTCATTTTAGAGATGATTCTTTCTGTTCCTTCAGAGTATGTGGTGGCTGCCGCCAGGAAATTGGCCATGGAAACTACTTGGCATGCATTGGGACTTTCTTTCATCCTGAATGCTTTCGTTGTCATGCCTGTCGTTATCCAATCACAGAACACGAGGTATTCTGTTTTCATTTTATTTGTTGTGGTGCAAAAGATAATTACTTTTGTAAAAATCAGTTATTTTGATGCCTCTAGCTCCTTTTCTCACCTATTGATTTCCTTTGTTGATTCAAGTTTTCTCTGTCAGAGAAGAAGACATACCATAAGTTGTGCTTCAAAGAACTCACACATCCTAAATGTGATGTCTGCCATCGATTTGTAAGTATATTACACTTCTGTGTTTTTAGTCCAAAGTTGGGCTATAATGCGTAGTATGTGTAAATCTGAGGCTTTCAAAGATTGAATCCAACCAAATGTCTAGTTGAAGGCATAGCCTTATAACCCCAGCCCTTTCTACTAAAAATATATTACAACAACAACAACATTACCCCGATGCCGCAAAGGCTCCACCTATGGTGGGGTAAGGGGGGGTCGGATGTATGGAGCCTTACCCCTGTACTAAAGCACATAGAGACTATTTCCATAGGATCCATGATGAAAGTCGCGTCGAAAATTGAATGGACTGACTGCTGCTTAGTGAGCCTTTTTGTTTCATTCCATCGTATTCCGAAGCCAAAAAATGGTGAGTCTTTGGCTCCATTGGAAATGATGGAAAAACTAAAAATATATTACAATCTATAATATCATCTTTCATTTAAACCATCTTTTCCCCTAAGTGAGCTAATTCCATTGCTTGATTTTGGAATTATGATCTGCATTAATGTTCTTAGATCCCCACAAATGGTGCTGGCTTGATAGAGTATAGGTGCCACCCGTTTTGGTCTCAGAAGTATTGCCCTTCACATGAGCATGATGCCACTGCACGATGCTGCAGCTGTGAACGCCTAGAGGTAGGATGCACCTTAAGTCTATTTTTGGCAGAACAAGTTCATACATTAGCTGATAACTGACTATCTTGATTACAGCTAATACTTACTTTCTATATTCTCTTTTTATTGCACTTTTACAGTATTTCACTATTCATGTACCTTGCTTTGACCTTTTTTTGTACTATTGCATCAAACATATCATTTTATATATCTCAAACAGAACTAGTTCTAATAAAACTTCGTATATAATGAACTACATCAATGGTCAAAGTGACATACGTGAAAGTCAAATGGCTGCAACTCGAAAAAAGAACAGAGTTTAATATAATTCATACCTGATAAGTTAGCTGATTCATATTCTGTTTGGTAAAACTTTGGTGATAAGCTAGACCAAAAAAAATCAGAAATATAAAAATGACTTAAAAGGTGATTTGAGTACTTTTTAAAATAAAGAGGCTTAAATGTAACCAAATTCATAAAATGTGTTAACTTACTTGAAGAGCTACTCCATTAAACTTATTTGAAAAGCCTTCTTTAAAAAAACCAATATTGTTTGTAATGCTTTTATTTTTCATGAAGTCGTGTGGGATGCAAAATAAATGTTTGTAATGCTTTTATTTTTCATGAAGTCATGGGATGCCAAATATATATCGCTTGAAGATGGGCGAAGGTTATGTTTGGAGTGTATGGAATCTGCCATCATGGATACTGGGGACTGCCAACCGTTGTACCATGCCATTAGAGATTATTACGAAGGCATGAACATGAAGATTGATCAGCAAGTCCCTATGCTTCTTGTTGAAAGACAAGCCCTTAATGAAGCTATAGAAGGGGAGAAACAGGTATACACACCTGTTTCTTCTTCTTCTTCCTTCTTTTTGTTTCTTGTTTTTTTGTGGAAATAAATTGTAACTTGGGGGAAGAAATATATAAATATAGGGGTTCCATCTGTTTCCTGAAACCAGGGGTCTATGCCTATCCGAGGAGCAAACTGTTACCAGTGTATGATTCATAAATTAACTTTACCCATCTATTTTTACGATTTTTTTTAAATCTCGGCTGAGTGATTTTTGTTATTATCATGTAGGTACAAAAAGGGCCAAGAATGGGAGGTCGTGGCATGGTAGGAGTGAGAAAACAGCCACAGAGACTGATCCGAAAAAGTGAGGTTACAGCTATATTAGTTTTATATGGTCTCCCAAGGTAATTCTTGTACTGGTTTCCACTTCTAACATAGAATGGAATGGAGACTTTCAATGTGATCCATCTCATCTTTCATGGTGCAGATTACTCACCGGAGCCATACTAGCACATGAATTAATGCATGCATGGTTACGCCTTAAAGGTACTAAATCTCATTAAGAGGTTGTTTGGGATGTCACATTATTTGCGAATGTTAGATTGGAGGAGATGTGTTTGCTTGAAATAATTGGAATGTAAAATGAATGTGTTTGGTACTTGGTTGGAGGTTATCTTATCTAATGCACTTAAGATGTTTTTACTTGAATTGATTTCAGTTCCAGACCAAACTTAAACAGATCAGACCAGACCACCAGACCAAACTTCGACAGTTATAAAATAGACATAGACTAGACATTTACTAAATCAGACCAGAAAATTTCGGTCAAAGTGGTAGTAAATTTTTACCATTTACTTTCGTAATTTTAACTCTGTTTTCGCTCTTTCCACTTGGGGTGACCAATATTCCAAAAAATGTGAAGTCAAAGTGTAAACTTCATTAAGAACCGGAGGGAGTACTAAATTACTAATAAAATAGTAATTGTATCTGGGACAAAAGGCTTACCACTCGGCTACTCCATATTTACTTGATACTATAACAACATTGGTGTTATTAAATGCTAAATAACTCATTAGCAATTGTATCTGGGACAAAAGGCTTATGTGATTAATGCCAATGGAATCTCCGATAAAGCAAACCAAACATCAAATAAATACATAACAGTCTAAGATGTAGCAAACCAAACCCCCGAAGTGTGTGATACTGAGAGGTTAGACATTATACTCCTTTTGAAATCTGCAGGTTTCCGCAATCTGAAGACTGAAGTGGAGGAAGGAATATGCCAAGTGCTGTCTCACATGTGGCTCGAGTCAGAGGTGATGCCTGGGCTCAGATACATGCCATCAACATCAGCAGGCCCATCCTCATCAACATGGGGCCTATCATCGTCTTCGTCATCTTCGAAGAAAGGTAAAAAGTCTGGGAATGAGAACAAACTGGGAGAGTTCTTTATGCATCAGATAGCTCACGACACTTCGCCTGCATACGGAGAAGGATTCAGAGCAGCTAATGAAGCTGTGAATAAGTATGGTTTGCGAAGTACCTTGAATCACATTTATTTTACTGGAAGTTTTCCCTGTTGATCTAAACCAAACCAAACCAAACTTTGCTATCTCAATCTGTTCTGCTTGAGTCACGTTAAAAGGAACCAACCTCAAATGCTTTCTCTTCAGGGCTGAGTTACAATCATGTGTGAAAAGCCCTATTCGCTCCCCCCTGTTTTTACGGAGGTCCTTTGAGGAATGATACCAGAAAATATACCCAAACACCTCCCCCCCCACCCCCCACCCCCCACCCCAAAAAACACTGTCTGGTATAAAGAGGTTGGCATATTCAACATCAATAAAAGAAAGTGACACTCTTTGCTACTTTGGATTACAAGTCGTTATCTGCATTATATGCACTTTACAAGCAGGAATTCTTGGAATGTTCCCACATTTAGGGAATGTTTCAGAAACCTTTGGGTAACTACTCAAAAAATGTTTTAAATGGTTGATTTCCCTTTGTTAAATGAGCCTTTCCTCCTGTCATATTTAACTCTACAAAGTAAAATGAGACATTTCTTCCTTGTCATGTTTCCATCCATTCCAATTCTGTGGGAGTGGTCTTTGGAGTTGGGCTTGACCAAGTTTTAGGTTTGAAGGGAGAAAAGTTACCCGTTTTATTTTAGAGTTCCGCTTCGTGTACACGCCGGTTACATGTCGATGTACATGTCTGTCAAATTGTTTGTGTACATATAATTTTTTGTGTCACGGACAATTATCTATACACAGACAATGGAAAATTATTTCTTCATAAAGCGCCAGTCAAATTGACCGGTGACGTGTACAAACTGCCGTGTACAAAAGGAATTTTCCTATATTTTATGCTTGTTTTTATTTTTGGCACTTCATCCCATTTTACCCATCTTTATTTGTTTTATCAGCGCCTCACATGAGTCACATGACTCACATCACCCACTTTTCTATCTTTTCCACTTTCCTGAACTCATATGATAGGAAAATTGTGGAAGAAAAATTTGGCTCCATAATTTGGAGTGCAAGTAAGGCAGACTGGCAGAGCCTACTTTTGCCAAAAAAAAAACTAAAAATTGGAAACAAATATCGGTAGGGAAGAAACTACAAATTCGGATATGAAACAGGACATTTCTTCTTCATAAAGGCTCTGAATTTCAAGATCCCAGTTTTTTTAAAATAAACATTTGAGATTTATATACAAATATTCCACGGTCAACAACACATTCAAAATGGACACAAAGGGAGAGGAGTAACACCACTAATGATCGGGGAGAAAAGGCAGAGGAGGGTGTAAATGTGTAATCTCAAATTCTTAATTTTCGATAATGGAAACATAATTAGGGTGAGGGAAATTTTATTTTATGGGTGGGGCATTTTATTATGTTTCCCCGTTAAAAAGGAAGTAACTCCACTATTAAGGAAGAAAGGTGAGACCACTACATTGGAACAAAGGAAGTACCCCAAACAGGTTGTGACTTGTGACCAAAAGCTATCTTAAAGGCTCAAACAAAGATCAATTATAAACTGAAGCGTGTTGCCTTTTTCAACTTGTTTTTCAAACATAGAAGAATCCCATACAATGTCAGCTATCCAAGAATGTGATTAGTACAGCAGAGAACTAGACCTTTTTTATGTAAAGAAACAAAAAAAACGTGAAGAGCAATGCTTACACATTTGAGGCTTCATCACCTTCAACTGTTCTCTCCAGATACTACATACTATATATGCAACAATAAGCTCTCCAGGAAATTAATCATTTGACCAATTCCAATAATGTGATGTGTAATAATAATAAGCCCCCCCCCCCCCCCCCCCCAAGTAAATAAACTATCCCTCGTATTCTATAGGCAGAGGCACATCCTCTTGTTTTCTGGTAAATGACCACCGTCATGAAGATATATTCGACAGAAGCTGCTTCACTTTTTCTGAAGATGTGTTTGAAAGAATATCCTTCACTTTCTCATATGTCATAAAAACAATGCCAATGCTGGGGACAACTTTGTAATATTCTGGAAGGATTCCTCTATATAAACCACGCACCCCTTCTGTGTTGATTATGTGTCGAAGTGTACCAAAGAGACCGTTCTTGTAAACACGGGCTCGACCCCCTGCCCCTTCCAACTGCATTCTTCTCCTCACAAGATCCAGAGGGAATGTCACTAAATAAATTTATACACAGAAAATGAAATTTAGTCTCCAGAAGCAATTTTTTCTATTAGCATGCAAAACAAGGTAACACACATTATCTGTGTCAATTTATACGCTTCCTCAATTCAAGTATGAATATAGTAGTACCTTTTCAAGCACCATCTAAATACTCTAAGGATCAAAGTTGTCATGACAGCTAGGCAACGCGCAGCGCCAGCTTACAGCCTAAGCATTTAGACGCCGGAATAGGCAATAATAACTAGGTGATAATTAGCTAAACTTGATATTTAACATAAGTTATACAATATAATACTCTCTCCGTCACATTATAGCAGTCTTACTTTCCTTTTCGGGTTGTCCCAAAATAAGTTTCACGAAAGAAATATGTGGTCCATAACATTTCATTTTAGGGAAAAGTACGGAAAAGATACTTGTGGTTGGGTTGTTTTCAGATAGGGTCATGTGTTTCATTCTTTATCAAAGTAGTTCATGTGTTTGAATTCCGTTATCACAAGAGGGTCACGCCGTTAAAAACGTTCGAAAAAGATCGTTAAAAGTAACTTTGATTTTCAAAATTGTCCGAAAAATTAAAAGAAAAATACCGAAAGGTGCACCTCGTCAAGATGACCTCCAAACCACCTTCACCTTTGGATTTTTCAGATTTGTTTTGAATTATTTTTTAAAAATGATTTCGCTAATATTACTTTTCCGATGGACTTTCTAGTGATAAGGGTGGCTGAAAACAAAAAAGAAAGATGGCCTAGCAGTCGTCTTATTGAGGCGCACCTTCCGGTATTTTTCTTTCAATTTTTCGGCACTTCTGAAAATTGGAGTTACTTTTAACGGTCTTTTCCAGACGTTTTTAACGGCGTGACCCTCTTGTGATAACGGAATTCAAACACATGAACCACTTTGATAAAGAATGAAACACATCACCCTATCTGAAAACGAGCTCAACCACAAGTACATTTTTCGTACTTTTCCCTTCATTTTATTATACTCAAATCTCAACCACAACTCTTACTTTTTCAACCACTTTATTAATAATTGTGTCAAACCAAAACAAGACGCATGAAATGGGACGGAGGTAGTAATATATTACAAATCAAATTATATATACTATTAAACTTCAAACCAAGAATTCATATTATATAAAAAGTAAAAATCACAAAAACAAGGAAAATGTAAGACAATACCACTAAAAATAACACCAACTAAAAACATGAATAAAAACAGAGGAAGAAGAAACAAACTAAATTGTGGTAAAACCTAATTAAACAAAGAAGGAACTCGAATAAAAACAAATGACTAAGAACATGGAATCCAGCACTAAGGTTAAGTCCATTCAGAGTAACATGGAATCCAGCTATATAATAGCCTTAGTTATAAAAGGCACGAGACGACATGAGGAGTTTTGGGTCAATCTACCGGAGGTGCAAGGCGGGAGGTGAAGGCGCGCGCCTCACGGAACTTAACCTTATAACTTTATTAAAATATAATTATACTACTACATGAAACCCTCTTCCTAGAAAACGATACAACAACATCATAATCATCCAAGCCTTAGTCCCAAAAGAATTTGGGGTCAGCTAACATGAATCGATATACGAAATTGGAGCTAGAAAGATTTTTTAAAAAAAAAAGATAAAAAGATAAGGTAAAGGTAAGATAAAGATACAGGAAAAAAAAGATAAAAAGGACAAAAAAAGATAAGGAAGAAAAAAGGATAAAAAAGAAAAAGAACGTGAGATCAATCCTCCACACTTATATTCTCCCTAAACTTCGCTCTCTAAAAAGTCATACTCTCATCTAACTCAAGAATCCCTAAAAAAGTTCCTAAAAATGGTACCATCACAAAAATACCTTAGGCCATTAAAAAAGCTTATTAAACACCTTAGTAAATTGTTATAAAATAAACTGTTAATAGTAAGTTTAAATAATTAATGGTAATTGTTTTAATTAAGTGTTAAGTAATCAAGTGTTAATAATAATGAACTGTCGTATATAATTGTTATATAATAAACTATAAATAATACACAGCTAATAGTAATTTTTAACAATATTTTATATAATAAACTGTTAATAGTAATTTTTAAACATTTAATAGTAAAAGTTTTAATAAACACTTGTATAAATAATTGTTTATAATAATAAATGGTCATATATAGCTTGTTATATAATAAACATTCGGCTACTATTAGACATTTGGACTATTGGAGGGCTACTGGCTACTGCCTAACAATTAAACAATCAATAGTAATTTTTTAACAAATTGTTATATATGGTAATAAACTATTAATAGTGATTTTTAGACAATTAATAGTTATTTTTATTAAACTTTTATATAATTAATTGTTTATAATAATAAACTGTCATATATAACTGTTATATAATAAACAATAAAATAATACACAGTTAATAGTAATTTTTTATAACTGTCAGTAGCATTTATTAAACAATTAATACTAAATGTTTTAATAAGCTATTATATGATAAATTGTTAATAATAAACTGTCATTTGTAACTGCTCTGTACTCCCAGCGGTTCTCAAACATGTTCTCATTTTCCTTTTTGAGAAGTCTCATATTGAAGTTCACATTTCAAGTTTTGGAAAGTTTTTATTATAAAGTTACCCTTAAACCCTTGCTTTATTTACCTACCTTACACCCACTTCCCCCACTACACCTAATCTACTTTTTGTAAGGATATAATGGGGAAGTCAAACGCAAAAATCTAACTTTCTAAAAAACCGAATAAGTCAAAGTGAGAACTTGTTTGAGAACCCGAGGGAGTAATAAACTATCATAAACATAGTAAAACACAGTTAATATTAATTTTTTATTGAACTGTTAAAAGTAAAAATCTAAACAATCTGATTATGGAAATCATCTTTGTTATTACGAGTATTATTTAAAATAGATAAACTATTGATTGGGATTAGGGTTTAGGGCAGATTGCTATATGGTTGTTGGGGTATATTACCCCGGCCTACTACTATTCAGAGGCCCAAGGCTTCACCCCGGTATGGAGCCCAGTCGGCGAGGCCCATTTAGGCCCCTCGGGCCCATTTAGAGCCATTCAGGCCCCCTCGGCCCACTTGGGGTTGTTTCGGCCCGTTAAGGCCTTTCATGCCCATTAGGCTAGGAAGCCCCCCTCTTCTATAAATAGGAAGCAAGGCTACCATGTAAAGGGACTTTTGGGCTGGCTTCTTCCCTGCTTCTTCTTCCTCTCAAGGGAGTAGCTGGTTAGATAAGCTTACAACCTCCATTAATGGAGGTTCAATATTTGTACTATGTAAATGGTGAGGAGAGTATTAATGAGAAAGAGCGGACTTGGACATTAGCCTAAAAAGTCTCGTGGTTTTCTCCTTTTCGGGTTTCCACGTAAATATCGAGTGTTATACCAAATTATATCTATATCTATTAGTTTATGTTGGACTAAACTCAACAATGGTTATATATTTGTATTTAAATAATTTAAACTATTTGATATTAAAAATTAAAAATAAAAAGAGAAGAAAGAGTAAAAGGAGCAGAAGATAGAGAGGAGCAGAAGATAGCGGAAGCCGGAAGCATAGGGAGCGGCAGAAGATTAGAGAAGAATTAGAGTTTAATATATAATACTTGTGGAATTTCGGGAAGTGAATCGACAAAGGTCTCTCTCAAGAGTAAAGAAAGATGAGCCGATGCCCAACCCAGAGTCGCCAGGCGGACGCCTCCAAAACGCACAGAAAGCGGCAAAAGGTGAGGGATAAAGGCAAGCGCGCCTATTAGTATCTACTGTGCCCGGGACTCTGATGTGATATCCCCTTCGCCTAGCAGTGCCTTGCACGCCTTTTCCCATACATAATACATATGGAATAAGAAAGAGAGAACAGACTAATATTGACGGTTCGACCTAGTTGACTTAAAAGCCGGGTTTCAATGCTCTCCTCTGTTCCACAGGCTACTTCCACACCGCAAAATATTTTATTGAACGTACTGCATGAAACCTAATCGACGTCCCAAGATGCCTAGAAGAGTCCACGCGAATTGACCAAGCATCGCACAACTTCCCACCGCCGGGACACCTGGTCGACGCCGCCATACCAGCCATCCTTAAGGGTACTTTTGCATTTTTGCAGGGTGGTGGATTTTGTGTGGTGCCTGATAGTGGGAACCTGAGCATTTTTCTGTATGTATGTCAGTATGTGTGTATAAGAAGCGAGTCCTAAGAGAAAATTGAGAATATATTTAAGCCTTCAGCCCTTCATCACATAAAAATGGAGGGATTAGATAAGTTTTTCATGAAAAAAAACATGGTGGCTTGTACATGAAAAATGAATATGTTGAACTTTATCTGCTTCAGTTAAAGTTTCAACGTCCACCACCCATGGAACTTTAGTGGACGTTAAAATAGGACGATGGTGCAATCTTTACACGTATGATATGATGCACTTTTCATAGGTGAAGGATGCAGACTAACTTTGAGACCTTGACATGCCAAAATTTTCGCCACATTTTTCATTAAATAATCTCTTGACTCCTTCCTCCACCCCTCTTTTAAGCCCAACAAAGGCTGTTTTCCTCTTTTAACTCCTAATAAATGTCATTTATTCATAGCAAGGTTTATTTCCATTTAATATATTTCATCTGGTAGATATATCAAAAGTGGCATAGTTGTTGTAAACTTGCAACTTGTTTTTTATTCTCAGATCAATACAAGGCCTGCCATAAAAGAACAACTTCTAAGTTCTAACCTTTGAGGTTTAATGTTAATCAGGGAGAAATAATACGTGAAACCTAACCGAGAAGCATACCTCAAAGAGGACGCCTCTCACGTTTTGTTAAACTGCAAATAGATATGGCTCCTGAAAAATAGCCACACCGCAATGGGGAGCCAACTGCATGTTTGGAGAGCCAAGTTATCCAGTATGAGTTTGAAAAATAAGGGTTATTTGATAAAGACAAAAGAAGCAAGTTGTATTTCCTCAGTTCTTACTAATGATCTCATTTGCCTTACTGCCCTTACATACATGGTTGTAACTTTAGCTCTAAGGTTAGATATTAAGTAAGAAGAAGCCTGCACCTCATCCCGCTTCTCTGCATCAAAAGCATTGAAGACAGCTACAGGCATCAACATCTATGTTTCAAAAATACCATAACTGTTTAATTAAAGAATTAATAATAATTTTTTTAAGGACAATTAGGCTGACCTGTTTACCACTTCCTACTAACACATCTCAGAAGGAAGGAAAAGAAATATAAAGGGACTAAATGAATTGTATCAAGCGTTAGGCAGCCTAAACATGGCAGAACCTCAAAATGAGAGTACTACTTAAAATAGAGTGATATTCTTTACTAATTGATACATGTAAGCATGCTTATATTGGAATACACTCCAATCTCGGATTAATGGTCTGATGTATTTTGCTTTGTTCAGTGATAACCAGATTTAGTACCTGATGATGATGCAATTCCTGACATACTGCCACAAGCAAGGCTGACCAAAACAATGGAATCATCTGGCCTGGCATCAATAAAAATTCTTTAGAGCCATTATAGAAAAAGGAACAAAATATGAACAAAAAAATTATATGTCAATCAAATACTTCAGAAACATCTTAGTGCACTCATAGTTGTCATGGTGTATGGTGACAAACATTTTTCCATGGCAATGGCGCATTTATGGCGTCGCCACATGACACAAAATAAATACTAAATGTGTGAACCATAGACACTTTAAATCTATAATTCAACCACCAAAATATGAGTAAAAAAGTTGAATAACCACTTCAAAGTTCAAACCAAAACATGTGAAGAAAAAATAAGTTAAAGAAGTTTAAATAGTTTAAATTAGTCGCATACACACATCATTTGAATACCCTTTTGGACAGATTTTAGACTTTGGCTTTGCATAAGTTGCACAACTGACTGTGGATTTAAGTACGCTGGCATCTTTATATACTTCGTATTAGGGTTTCATTAATATTATGGGCTGAATGTTTAATTAGATCATTAGTAATCAAAACCATATTAACGGGCTGACTGGTTAATTAATGATCAGGTTCAATGGCCAAAAGTAACTAAAATGTTAAATTCTGTTTTAAAAGATGGAGCACATGGCATGGCGATGGCACCAATATGGCGTCGCCACATGTTTAGTCACCACCATGAAGATTTTTTGTGGCGAAGGTCCCTCATGTCATCATATGGCACATGTGACGTGCGCCACATAGCGCCGTCGACAATTATGAGTAGGGCTGGATTTGGTTTGGGAACCGAACCGAAACGTATATAACCGAAACCGAACCGATTTTTCGGTTTCTTAAATTATACTAACCGAAACCGAACCAAACTTGGTCGGGACCCAATTATTCGGAAACCGAATTTTCGGGTCAGTTTTTCGGTTTTGTGAAATAACCGAATTAATGGTATGGCATAGCCGAAAATTAAATATATACTTCATATTTTTGACTATAGAGTAGCCAATAATCAGCCTTAGGCTTTACTAGCCAACTACTCAACTACAAAAGCAAAGGGGGCAGTTATATAACGATATTTAAGGAGTGAATCCTCAATGGTATCCGGTGTGGGAATAAAGTAAGTGACGAAGAAAAATTGAAAACAAATATAAAGAAGTTCGAACAGAAGTAAAAGTGAATAACGAGTACTATGCAGCTGAGGGGATTCGAACTCGGGTGAATAAGAAGGAATGCTTTAACTAACCCACTAAGCTACGGGAGACAGTTGGTCTACCAGGGACACAAATAGTATATGTTACATATACGGTTACTAATTAAATAAAATATTTAAATAATTATTATTTTAAAAAAAGTCGGTTCGGTTCGGTTTGAACCGATTTTAAATCTCATAGAACCGTTTCCGAACCGATTAATATTCGAGTCCCGAGTTTCGGGTCCCATTCAAGTCGGTTCGGTTTCGGTTCGGTTTTTTTGTTGTTCAGTTCGGGTTTTTTCGGTTCGGTTTTCAGTTTTTCGGTTAAAAATGCCATCCCTGATTATGAGTACACTTAAAACCCAGAAACATAACTAAGATGGATAACCTGTGAATCTGCCAATATGTACGTGCAGTGTCATAAACTGAGAAGCTAATTGCCAGATTAGGACCAACACCCTGCAAAATAAATGCAAGGCACAGTCAGGAAACATTAAGGCAAAATCAGCACTTCACAGCAACAGAACAATAGTCCAGTCCACTTCTTGATACAAAAAGAAAAAGAACTAGTCATAAAACAATACCAATAGAGTTGCACCAAGTCCTCTGTAAAGGCCTCTGACCCCTTCTTCCCTTTTAATGGTATGTAATGTGTGCCATATACCTCTGTAGTATACTGTACTTGTCTGCATAACCAATAATGCTTAATGAAGGGTATCTATATAATAAAACATAAGAAATCAAAAAGAGAAAAGCTTTACGGGAGTATATCATATGAAGTCTATTTACCTGTGCTGCAAGACGTGTCCTGACAAGATCAAGAGGATATGTAACAGAAGCAGCAGTTATTCCAGACAAACCACCGCCTACAAGCCGTACACAAAGGTCTGCACTTAGGTTCTCTCCTTGACTTTGAACTCCCAACATAAACTGTAATAACTGTAACATAATTCGAAAAAAACAAAAAGGTTAAAATTTGAAGTAGTGCTCAACAAAACCCATCTAGTCTTTCTGCTATACATTAGTTAAGCAGTTTTTAGGACATGTCTACCAACATTCTTGTAGCGCTCAAATGCATAAAAGCTTATAGAGGAATAAGGAAGCCTGTGAGCAATAGTGACCAAATTTCCCTTCCAGAATGCCCTAAATCCTTCTTCACTAACAATACGGGAAGCCTCTCTCCATATGCAGGCCTTTTTCAAGTGTGCAGCATCTGTGTGCATTCCTTGCACCTATTATATAGGAATATATTCAGTACATTGCGGGGATGGGAAAACCCATCGAAAGGTGAAGGAAATGATGATAAAAACATACTTTCCAAAAAACACATCATTCACAATTTCAGAACACTAAGACAAAGTTTTCTGCTGATTAAAAAAGATTGAATCTCAAAATTTGAGATGCATGTTAAAAAAATCGAACTAGCAAATATCAGTCAAATGAATTCAGACATGATAAAACAAATAAAGAAATATCAACAGACCTTTTGAAAAAAATAACTCGAACGTATACAAGAGAAAATGACATATCACTATAACGTACAGGGAACGGATTCAGTATATGTTGATGAATAAACAAACACAAACTAAAATTAAGAACCTGAAAGAGGATAGTTAGACGAGCAAGGGGCGCCGTACATGTTTTACTCACGGCACCGGCTATGCCCCCTGCAAGAAGCTGCGATACGGTTCCGATCTGGGATTGCTGGCTGTGTCGCTGCTGCTGTTGATGGTGTTTGATCAGTTTGCGAGCGGCGCCACCATCGACTATCACCGCCCCGTGTCCTGTGTTCAGCGCCATCTGTCCTCCGCCGCCTCCTTCCACCGACACGCCGGCCCTCGCCTCTGTCTGCATCTCTAAGCTCTTGGACAGGATGAAACCTTTGCAGCTTATGCACAGCTTTTCCCAGAGCAAATGGCATGCTTGACATGTGATTCCCTCTAAACGACGACGTATGAGTGAGCTACTAATTGATGTGGGTTATACTTCCTCCGTCCCATAAAATTTTTACCACTTTCCTTTTTGTGTCGTCCCAAAAAAAAATTCTCACTTACCATTTTTGTACAATTTGTGTGGTTCACATTCATTTCACTTTTTTCTTACACAACTACAACCACACATTTCCACTTTATTCCACTTTCTTAATCTCCGTGCCAAGTCAAAGTGGGAAGAATTTTCTGAGACGGAGGGAGTAACATTTTTGGATGCCTCTATTAAATGCAAAGCCAAAATGCCTACAATAATAAAAAGTGTTGTGTTGGTATTCTAAAAAATGGAGTTTTGTTTCGAACTAATGTTAATTAATTAATTAATTATGAAAATAATGTTGGAAAAAAGTATTTATCGATCTACTGCTGGGTTTAACCATGGTCAGAAAAAGTCGCACAACGGTTGGGTGACTTATAAGTCGCCAAATGACGTGCACTTGTCGTGAGGTGCACTCAAAATAAATACAATACAACAAATATACGTAGTATATTGAAGTAAGGTTCGTATCCACGGGAAAAGAATACTTTTCTTTTATATGAATAGTAACAAGGGGGGTTTTGATTGGGTAATGAATTTAAAATGTATTTAAACACTAAGTTGAACGACTTATGTGGTTTACTTTAATAGAGATAAGGATTTGGTTTTGCTTTTATTCACTTAATGAAATGTTCGTCGATCCCGGTTATATCTTTAACTATCTTCCTCTCGAATACTCAATCGAGGATTATATCCGGTTCATCGAGGGTAGTTATTAATAACAAGACGCGTTCATTAATAAAACTTACTATCGAGTTAATATAGAACACGTGTCGTATATCAACCCGATAGTAGCAATAAAATCAAGATGAAAACGATTGAGATTGATAACCTCAACACACGCGGTTTATTGGTTTAATCAACATAATTAATCAATGATTGAGATTATTAATCATGAGACGCATGCATTAATAGTCCAAGTTTACTACCGTGAATAAACCGAATTAATAACAAGCGTATTAATCGATCAATTCTCGTAATAATTAATATATGAAACAAAACTAGTTGATCCTTTAATTAATGTTCACAATATTAATATGAAATATGAATATGAATTAATTAATACTCAAGGAAGAATATTAAAGAAGATGAATCCTACTATAGTTAATATCGAGATGTTAACTAATTTTAGTAACACTCCCCAATATTAACATAGAGGAAGAAATAACTATTACTATAACTAATGTCGAGATGTCAACTAATTGTCATCTTAGTAACACTTCCCAACATTGATATAGAAATAGTATTTAAAGGAAAAATTAATATTCAAGGAATAAAATTAAAGAGAATAACTCACAACTTACAAATTCATTAAGCTTCAAAGTAGCAAAACCAAGATGGAAGAGTTTAGTTCCTCATTTGGAGGCTAAACATGATGAAAATATAAAGAAAGAACTATTCTAGACTGAGCTTAGAAGTATATAGGAATTGATGATTTCTTTGGGAAGGAAAGAGGGGGTATTTATAGGCTTTTGGAGCATGCAGGGGTGTGTACCCGATCGGGCATCAAGGGCACCCGATCGGGTATCTTTAGTGACTTCCCGGAAGCTCGAAAAGTGGGACATACCCGATCGGGTATGTCGGTCACCCGATCGGGTATGACACTCGAACGTGATCAAATATCTTCCTGCATGTTGCCTTATCCCGGATCCGATCCGTTTTGATATTTCAACAAGGTACCTGATCGGGTATAGGTCATACCCGACCGGGTACAGACCGAAAAATCAGGATCCTCTATTTCTTTTGTGATTTTGTACCTTCCTTCCACTTTTGGGGTTCGCCAACGGTCCCTTGAGTGATCTTGGACCTGTTTGAGCTCAGAATAAACCTAATCTAAACAAATTACAAATATTTTACAAACTAAATTATTACACGAAAAGTGTGTAATTTCCAAAGTAACAATCAATCAAAACTAGTTAAAACCACAAACATAAACATGAAAATTACACGATTATCACCAAACCGTTAGGCGACGTATAAGTCGCCCAACCGTTGGACGACTTACCCCTTTCAAATGCAAAGAACGGCTAGGATGAATCATTGTTGCTGCATGTATTTTTTGAAGGATCTCGAGCATACAAGCACCACGAGAAACCATGACAAATCTGGTTGTACCACCTTCATGACATATTTGCCCAGCATCCTCATAATAGTTCCTTACCCAATGACACATGATTGGGAAGCTTGAGAAATCCATATTCTAATAACAATTCATTGTCCAACTATCATGAGTACACATCAATATACACAATTTATACACATTCAAATTTTCAATAGAAAAAACTATCAAAATTCTAATATATCCAAAAGTCAAAATTCACAAACAACTCACATTTGAATATGAAAATACCCAAATTTTGATATCTACATTCAAGTCTACATTTCAATACCCAAATTTAGCTACATTCAAATCTACCCAAATGTCAAAATACACTTTAAAATTTACAATCAATTTAAAATCAAATTTCAACATTTCATACATATCCACAGTTCACAACAACTCAATTCACAATCAATTCATAATCTAAAAATTCGAAAATTTTAACATTCAAAACACTAAGTTCAAAATGAGATGAAATGGAATTTGATTTACCTACAAGGAAGAAGAAAGAGTGTTGAAGATGAAGATGGAGGTTTGACGGAGTGAGGTCGCCGGAGATGGAGGTTCGCCGAAGCTGGAAATGGCTCGGTCATCGTTCGTCCTTCGTCCTTCGTCGCTGTGGCTTGGGGGATTTGGGGATTGGGTTTACGTTACGCAATGTTCTGTTTTGTGGCTGGCCGATATTTTTACTTAAGGAAAAGTCGCCCAACGGTTGGGCGACTTATAAGTCGTCAAACCGTTCGGCGACTTATAAGTCGCCTAACCGTTGGACGACTTACCCCGACCATGGTTAACCCAACAGTATATTGGTAAATACTTTTAACCCAACTCTATTTTCATAATTATTTAATTAATTAACATTAATACTGAAAAAAGCTCAAAAATATGAAGTGCAATTGTTTTCTTTTTAACTAATAAAAATAACTAATAAAAATGTTATGGATAAAAGTGTGATTTAGTAACTATTAGTGACTATAATTATGTTCAAAATTTATATCACAGCAACTTACATTTAGTTACAACGATGTAAACCCCCACCCCCCTTCTATAAATAGGAAGCATTGCTTCCATGTAAAAGGATGGATTTTTTGGCTCTTCTCTCCTGGGAGACTTCTCCCCCTCCCCTTACTGTTTTCTTCTTCCTCTTTTGTAGCTAGCAAATGAAGCTCCATTAATGGAGGGTTCAGCCTATGTATTATGTAATGGAATGAGGAGAGAGCATGTTAATGAGAAAGAGCGGGCTTGGACGTTAGCCTAAAAAGTCCCGTGGTTTTCTCCCTTTCCGGATTTCCACGTAAAAATAGCTAGTTTATACACTTTTATATTTATTATTCACTTTTATACCGAATCCATGATCCCTAATATCCGAAGTTATGTTGGGCTTTCGGATCTACGGGACTAACACTCAACATTGGCGCCGTCTGTGGGAAACTGTTCAAAAAGCTACATGTGTTCATAACAGTTCTAAAAATTTTGTGATACAAGAAGACGAACTGATTTCCAGCAAGAAACGAAGAAATTACGGACCCCAGTCAGCTCTGTTTGTTCAAATGACTGCTGCTACACCGAAAGAAAGATGGAAGTTTTGAAATCCTCCACTGAACATGGGAAACCGAAGGAGGATTCTATGGGAACTCCTAGATCCAGATGCAACTAGCGTTGGTGGAAGAAGCAAGAAGAATGACTGGGACCCACCAGCCCACCATCTTGATAAAAGATAAGATTAGCTGTCAACTCTCAGGAACCATGACAAACACCACTTGGTGAGTTGGTGAGGTGACATGTTCATGTTTATCAGTACAAAATAAACAGTCACTCGAACGGGAGTGCCCGAGCTATCCTCCCGAAGGAGTTCATTTACGAACTACAATAACACCTCGGGAGACAGCTTTACGTCTGAAGATAACATAGAGGATATGGTGCTGCACCCGACCGGAATTTCAGAAAGCCATCGCTATATCCTATATTCCTATCTACCGAACGGCAATTCCCGACCAGCATAATAATGTGAGCAAGAGAGCTGATAAGATACGACAGGCCGTCTCACAAGGGTGGGTGTTTAGGTGCCACTGAAGCTGCCCCTCACCTATCCCCACCCAGAGACCCTGACCATAGCTCCCGAACGGCACTTCTCACTCACCGAACATTATCTGTCATTAGAAGCTCCAACCCATCAAGGGTCAAACATGAAGATAGAAATAATCTGGCCACTCGGGATCTTGACCATATGCCAAAGTTCTGATGAACACTTCGCCAGTGTTGGACCTGCCGCTCGGCTCAAACACCTTCACACATCATGCCACCCCTCATAGTCCCAGTGTTGCTTCGACCTCCCGATCTACTCTTTAAATGCCCAATACTGCTTAAGAACGCACGAAATTGGGCAGGGCCAGCCTGATAGGAGCCATCAACATTGAGTCATCGTTCGGAGAACTAGGCCAAGATAAGCAAATCACCGAGGGGTGAGTGGGTGACGAATCCCGTTCGGTCAGAACATGAACCCAGTACCCGCATGCCACCTTTGGTAGCACGAATCCCGTTCGGTCAGAACATAGCAGATAGCTAGGGACGCAGAGCCCTGACCTTTTCGATTCAAGGAGTAAGTCTTGTTCGATCCCCATATCACCACATCAGCCTTGCCTGGGGAAGCCCAAACCGGAAGGGCTCTGAGAATTGCCGCTCGGTCGGGATAACAACTCGCGATCGGCAGGAATGACGCTCAGTCAATTTCGAGTATGCCAATAAAAGGACTTACCGAATGGGAAGTGGCAGTGGGACAGGCCATTGTTTCGCTGGGATACTAAGCCATTTTGGGCCGAGTTGGGGTCCAAGGTCTGACAGCCAGAAGAAGTCGCAGCTCGGTCTCATAAAGAATCTCCCAGATTGGCGGTTGATAGCCTGGGATGACCGGAGCAACTCAAAAGGAAACTTCCCGTACGAGACAAACCGACCACCAGGCAGGCGTCACACCGACCGGCATCCCACCGTCCGGCACCCTCTCGCTCAGTACCTGTATCTTTTCCTGGAATGGTGGACCGACAGTTGACCCTCTGCAAGCAGCATCACCTTTCAGTGGGCCGGAACTCCCTAGAATACCGTCATCGTCTTATACACCGAACAACATACCAATTTAGCATGCGATAAGGGAGCGCAGATTACCGCTCGACCTTTCCATGGCTCACACAGTCCGACCCAATACAACAACGGACGGAGATCATCCTCAACTGATTGCAGTCGTTCGGTCAACGAGGGACGAACGGGAGTGAAGGATAAGGGATTTGATACTGGCCATCCCTAATCACCGGCCAAGTCAACGGTCAGCGGAATTCCTTGCTCATATTCACTGCCGTTCGATCTGCTTGAGCAGATGATTTGCGGCTAGCTGCGAGGGGAAGAGTGATATGATCGACTAAGTGATGGCCTTGTAAAACGACAAGCATATGGGCTGGATCGCCTTTGACGATCAAATTCACCAGGCTAATAACTTGGCCTGGCAGCCGGAACTCAGCCTATTTCAGCTAAGTACCACCATTTTTTCACTTCCGAATTAATTTCAAATAACATTATTGGAAATGTTTGTATCATCATTATTTATTAGGGATTAAAATATCCCGAATTTAATAATGATCGAGCGAAGCTCTGGTGATGACTTCATCGTCATTTAGTTAAATGATTGGTTTAGTGGGCCGACCGGTCAACGTATGATCGGGGTAATAAAGCGATCGGAGTGTTCCCGTAGGGTATCACTCCGGCAACGCGTTTTTATGTGATGAAGTTCTGCTAGGCATCAAGTGCTAATACATTAAAAAAAATTAAATGTTATTAGTTGAATCACCATTATTTAGTAGGGATAAAATGTTCCTGAATTAAACAGTGTCGAGCGAAGAAGCTCCGGTGATGAAATCACTAACGTTTCAATTAAATGCTTGGTTTGACTGGGTGTATCGGTCCACCCCCGATCGGGCCAAATTAATTGGATGAAGCGTCCTCGATGACGTATTTTAAATTATGAGACTATTCATGGTCCCACTTGACAGTAAGTGCCCGAACGGCAGTTGAACCCGGTACGGGGCGAAGTACGTACCTTGATTAGTTAAAACTTTTCAGAGAACGACCCAACCAACCACTAGGTGGTTCCGGTCGTGGACTCTGGCAGTTCGAGAAATAAATCCAGGCCAAGGGTTGTTATTACCTTCTTGGCCGGTAGTCATGAACAAAAAATATAAAAGAAATGTTATACTTGTGTATATATATGCTTGTATATGTTGTTCGGCCGTACGGTCGTATTACTATGCTTATTGTGCAGTGGAATCCGTTCTATATGCTCGAGCTGGGAGATCCATGATGTTGGCATGAAGCGCGGAGACGTTCATGACCGACACAGAAATGAAGATCGAGATTCAGAAAAGGGGATCGAGATTCAGAAATGAAGATCGAGATTCAGAAAAGGGGATCGAGATTCAGAAATGAAGATCGAGATTCAGAAAAGGGGATCGAGATTCAGAAATGAAGATCGAGATTCAGAAATGAAGATCGAGATTCAGAAAAGGGGATCGAGATTCAGAAATGAAGATCGAGATTCAGAAAAGGGGATTGAGATTCAGAAATGAAGATCGAGATTCAGAAAAGGGGATCGAGATTCAGAAATGAAGATCGAGAATTCTGTGTTACCGAGTGATGTTCGGCAACACAGAAAATTTCAGCCCATGGTTAACACGCAGTCTATTCGGATGACCGAATGACGAACGGGTTAACAACATGGAAGGAAAATCATTCTCAGCTAAGAGAGTTTTGACCCTAGAATTATGAACGGATAAAGGGATCAAAACGGCTTGAAGAATCGATGCTCAGAACATCTCAGCCCATGGTTGACACGATCATTCCGGATGACCGAATGATGAACGGGTTAACAACATGGAAGGAAAATCATTCTCAGCTAAGAAAGTTTTGACCCTAGATTTATGAACGGATGAAGGGATCAAAACGGCTTGAAGAATCGATGCTCAGAAAATCGGTGCCCGTGATTAACACGATCATTCTGGATGACCGAATGAGGAACGGGTTAATTCCATGGAAGGAAAATCAATTCTCAGCTAAGGGAGTTTTTGACCCTAGATTTATGAAGGAATAAAGGGATCGAAAACGACTTGAAGAATTGAGGCTCAGAAAATCGGTGCCCGTGGTTAACTCGATCATTCCGGATGACCGAATGACGAACGAGTTAACAGCATGGAAGGAAAGTCATTCTCAGCCAACGGCTTGGAGTTTGACGCTCAGATAGTCTCACCTCAGCGGTTAATATGAGAATCGATTCTGGAAAACCGAATGACGAACATATTAGCAGTTTGGAGGGAGCCATTATTTCAGCAAGAGTTTTGACCCTGTAATTACGCATTTATGAAGGGATCAAAATGGCCTGGAGTTCGAAGGACAGTGATTCTCACCTCAGCTTGTTAACACGTAGAATCATTCTGGATGACCGAATGACGAACGGGTTAACAGCTTGGAGGGAGCTGAGTCGTCAACTTAGCCAAAGTCGACCCTGTAATTACGTACGGGCAAAGGGATCAAAACGGCTTGGAGATGGTGTCAAGACTGTAAGATATGGATTAACCGAGCGACGTTCGGATAAGGTACGGATTGTCGCCCGGGGAATCGGAACTATGGTTTTGAAAAATCTCGCCTCAGTCATAAAACTTGACTTGGAAGCGAGTCGCCCTTTTAGCTATAAGTAAGGAATGATCCAAATTCGGTGATCTTGCTTACAGTTCGAAAAGGGTTACCGCAGACCCCTAATATGGATGATACGAGCCAGAGAGAATAGTTCGGAATGCATCGGAATTATGGGTTTGGAAGGGAGATAGTCTCACCTCAGCTTGTTAACGTGTGGAATCATTCTGGATGACCGAATGACGAACAGGTTAACAGTTTGGAGGGAGCCCCTGTCCCAGCTGAGAGTTTGACCCTGTGATCACGATCAAAACGGCTTGGAGGAATTCACCTCAGCTAAGAGTTTTGAACTCGTGCGTCACGAACGAGAAAAGGGATCAAAACGGGCTCGGGGAAGGTGTCAGAACAATTATGAAGAGATAGCCTCACCTCAGCTTGTTAACGTGTGGAATCATTCTGGATGACCGAATGACGAACGGGTTAACAGTTTGGAGGGAGCCCCTGTCCCAGCTGAGAGTTTGACCCTGTGGTCACGATCAAAACGACTTGGAGGAATTCACCTCAGCTAAGAGTTTTGAACCCGTGCGTCACGAACGGAAAAGGGATCAAAACGGGCTCGGGAAAGGTGTCAGAACAATTATGAAGAGATAGCCTCACCTCAGCTTGTTAACACATGGGATCATTCCGGATGACCGAATGACGAACGGGTTAACAGTTTGGAGGGAGCCCCTGTCCCGGCTGAGAGTTTGACCCTGTGGTCACGATCAAAACGGCTTGGAGGAATTCACCTCAGCTAAGAGTTTTGAACCCGTGCGTCACGAACGGAAAAGGGATCAAAACGGGCTCGGGAAAGGTGTCAGACATAAAGATACGTGAGTCGAGTGAGGTTCGGCCACTTAGAAAGGATTGTGAACAAAAGAAAAAAAAAGAAGCAATGAAGTAACAAGATTGGGGAAAGAATCGAGTTTTGTTCTTCAAACACTACTCGCCGGAAAGTACAAAAGAGATCAAGAGTAATACAACTTGGGCAAGAGATTATGCTACTGAATGATCCCTGATCGGGGAAGATAGAGACTGAAAACTGCCAACCTGCGCCAGATCATCAGAAACTGCTTTCTGTCTTTAGTATGGGTGGCCTGGATCATTGGAACTATGGGATTGGAAGATGGCCAGTCGAGTCCATGTTTGTCGAGTCGAGTCGAGTCAAGTCCATGTTTGTCGAGTCGAGTCGAGTTAAGTCCATGTTTGTCGAGTTGAGTTGAGTTAAGTCCATGTATGTCCAGGTCAGGTCGAGTCGAGTCAGGTCCATTCCTTTCGACTATGGCAATGTAAGGACCATGACAATGACCATGGCATCGTAAGTCCATATCACGGCAAGGGCCACTTTTTATGCAGCACGAACGGGCTCCACAGCATCGTCGTGCCTGGTTCTCGGTCGGGCTCGTCCATCCTTGATCTAGGATGACGACCGCCGCTCTTATGCAGCACGAACGGGCTCCACAGCACCGTCGTGCCTGATTCTCGGTCAGGCTCGTCCATCCTTGATCTAGGATGACGACCGCCGCTCTTATGCAGCACGAACGGGCTCCATAGCACCGTCGTGCCTGATCCTCGGTCGGACTCGTCCATCCTTGATCTAGGATGACGACCGCCGCTTTATGCAGCACGAACGGGCTCCACAGCACCGTCGTGCCTGATTCTCGGTCGGGCTCGTCCATCCTTGATCTAGGATGACGACCGCCGCTTTATGCAGCACGAACGGGCTCCACAGCACCGTCGTGCCTGGTTCTCGGTCGGGCTCGTCCATCCTTGATCTAGGATGACGACCGCCGCTCTTATGCAGCACGAACGGGCTCCACAGCACCGTCGTGTCTGATTCTCGGTCGGGCTCGTCCATCCTTGATCTAGGATGACGACCGCCGCTTTATGCAGCATGAACGGCTGGCTCATCAGCGCCGTCGTGCCTTCTTTTTTATCAGGCTCGTCGATTCCTTAATCTAGGATGGCGAGCGTCACTTATTATGCAACACGAGCGACATGCTCTACAGCGTCGTCGTGCCTAGTGCGGGATTGCACCTCACTTATGGATTATGCATGCCTTGCGCCCAAGATTATTCAAAGACTGATTCAGGGATGGCAGAAAAGGGCGCGAGCAAGAGTATACTTTCTCGAGTAGATTTGCAAGCTCACTACTCAAGAAACTGGGGGACTTGTATTGGGGAATATTATCCCGACCTATCACTGTTCAGAGGCCCAAGTCATCACCCGGTATGAAGCCCGGTCAGCAAGGCCCATTTAGGCCTACCCGGCCCGTCTTCGGCATAACCGGCCCGCTAGGATAGGAATTGGGCCCATTAAGGCCCAACCGGCCTGCTGGCCCATAAGAGTAAACCCCCACCCCCTTCTATAAATAGGAAGCATTGCTTCCATGTAAAAGGATGGATTTTTTGGCTCTTCTCTCCTGGGAGACTTCTCCCCCTCCCCTTACTGTTTTCTTCTTCCTCTTTTGTAGCTAGCAAATGAAGCTCCATTAATGGAGGGTTCAGCCTATGTATTATGTGATGGAATGAGGAGAGGGCATGTTAATGAGAAAGAGCGGGCTTGGACGTTAGCCTAAAAAGTCCCGTGGTTTTCTCCCTTTCCGGGTTTCCACGTAAAAATAGCTAGTTTATACACTTTTATATTTATTATTCACTTTTATACCGAATCCATGATCCCTAATATCCGAAGTTATGTTGGGCTTTCGGGTCTACGGGACTAAAACTCAACGGTATCTATTACTCACTACTCATTCAATATGTTTCATTGTTTATTTATAATGTGCATACACATTTTGAATTATATGACTCATAGCATAACTCTTACGAAGAATAAGATATCAGCCATAATGTATATATCAACGAAGGCATATAATGGTTTTTCAAAATGCGTGTGTCTGTTAAAATTACATATGTGTGACAGAGCAAGTAATGCTTTTTTATTCCACTAAATTATCATTTATATCTTATATCCTTGTCTGCAGTAATATCACCGACTTACTATGATGGTCCTATTTATTTATGGCAGCTAGTTATAATCTATCTATTATTAATATATTGTTATTCTTATTATATTCTAATTATATTATTAGTATTACACGTAGTATGATATTGTTAATATATATTATTATAGATTGTTCTTCTTCTTCTTCTTATTTATATTATTATTATTATTATTATATTATATTATATTATATTATATTATATTATATTATATTATATTATTATTATTATATTATTATTATTATTATTATCATTGTTGTTATTATTGTTATTATTATTGTTATTACTATTGTTATTACTGTTATTATTATTATTATTATTATTATTGTTGTTGTTGTTGTTGTTGTTATTATTATTATTATTATTATTACCACTATTCTTGATGTTGTTATTTCTACTATAATTATTAATACTCTAACTGTAGTCATTATTATTATATTAATATCAATAATAATTTGCTTTACCACTTATTTTAATTAACCATATATTAATGGGAAATGGAATTTAATAATCTGACCTTTGCACGGTCTTCATTTAACGGTCCGTCTTATTGAAAATCCATTAAAAATCCCAGCTTTGCCTATCATATTCCCTAATCAATCCGGACCTGAGATTTACCGGATGCAGCACATTTTATATTTATAACTACCGGTAACCTTAATTTATTGCCCGACCCATCTACCTCCTCGTTGCCAGACAGATCCTCCTCCCTCTTCGCTTGGTTGGTCTTCCTTCTCCCCAATATTTCTCACGTCGTTCTTGACCTAGCTATCTTCCTTCATCGTCTTCTTAACTGATTTCCTTCTGATTTTTTTCCTGTGTGTATGTTGGCAGGGAAAATGAAGCCACATGCTTTTGGATCCTCATCGACAACATGTAGTAAAGGTGTAGATTCAACAATTAACTGTCACCACAATATAAAATCTGTTTTGAGAGTTCTTAAAAATGGGTTGAATGTGGGAAGGAAGTTTCATGAGTGCTCTTTATGGCCAGTAAGTTTTCATTATGACTGTGTAGATGAAATTAAAGAGGAGGAAGAATTAGGATTTAAATCCAGTGTTTGTTTGGTGATTGTTTAGCTAGAAATTGACCTTGTTCTTTGTGTGCATCACGATGAAAACTGTCATTTCTTCATATGGGAACATAGTATACAAACACATTCATTAGTTGCTTTTGAAAATGGCAACATATCAGAGAAGCCGAGAATGAGAACTGACCTATTAATCACAAGCCGAAAATGGCAACATATCACCTTGTTCTTTGTGCGCATCACCTATTAATCGTCCTCCTCTAGAGCCTCTACCTCCTTTAATCACCATCCCCCTCTTTCCTATCCTATTAGGTTGTGTTGTGGCACTAAGATGTGTAGGTGACAATGTTGTTGATGATGAAGGTTGTGTAGCTTTTCCATCATTCCTTGGCCGACCCCTAACTTTCTTAACTTGAGGTTCTTGGACCACATTTGCATCTCTATTTGGACACCTCTGCTTGTTATGACCTTTGGTGTGACAAATGCTACAAGTAATTTCCATACCATGTTTAGTCAGCTTCCCACTCTTCTTAGGATCTTCAAATGGGTCTTTTTTCCTATTCACTCTTGGTCTGTCATGCCCTATTTTAATAGGAGGATATAAAGGACACTCTATCCTCCTCCGGTGCCTCTCACATGCATAAGGGGGTATAGACCCTGCATATGCTCTTAAATACACCTCCCTCTTATAACATCCTTCTACATAGTCCTCTCGTTCATGATGAAGGAAAAAGATGCAAGCTATATGGCATGACAACATGGTATACCTGACATATCCCATCGTCTACACGGTATACCTGACAACATGGTATACCTAACATATCCCATCGTCTACAAGTTAGGGACCTGTCCAAGGTGTTCCTAGTGTTCTCAAGGAGTTGAGAAGTGGTCGGAAAAGTCACATAAGCTCGCCGGATATTCGCATGAGGTCAATCGAAGAGGCCAGTGCTTCATAAGCTTCATTTAAGGTGAGATGACAACTTTATGACTTATAACTTTTGGTTTAAGAGTGAGAGTACCTAAGGTAATAAAAAATGTGTTTTATGAAATGATTAAATGCATCTATGTGTGTGTTATGCCATGATTTAGTATGAGTGTTGCTGAAGAGTATGCTAATTGTGCTCGATTAGGATAAAATATGATCATATAATATGCATGTATGATGTTCTAGGGGTCCAAAATGGGTTTTTAAGATTAAGAATGACTTGTTGTACAAGTGTATAAAATTTTGTGGCAATCGGATTTCGTTTGAGCAGTCAAACGGGCATTGACCACTAGGTCAAAGCTCTCACCCAATCGAGTATGGGTGATACCCGACCGGGTATCACTCAAAAGTGAGTTTTCAAATCCACTGTCCAAAAGACCCAATCAGGTATATGGAGGGGTACCGGATCGAGTATCACTCCAAAGTGAGATTTGACCCACTATAGGAAAGATTCGCTCGGGTATGGATGGGTACCCGACCAGGTATACATGTTAAACACCTCATATGAGGGTTTTTGGGTAGCCTAATGTGGACCGTTCGTATTAAACCTGTCCATGATGGGTAATTGGGGTGTAATTAGTGACTATAGGGCTAAGTATTGTCTATAGATGAACGAATGAAATGGTAACCATATCCAGGTTAGGATTGTGGTAGGAAAGGTTGGGGTAGAGCATCCTTGGGTGGTAAATGACCCTTAATACTCCTAGTTGGGGTGAGTACCATTGGATGGTAAATGACCCTAAATACTCCACGTTGGGGTAGAGTACCCTTGGGCGATAAATGATCCTAAATATTGCAGGTTGGGGCAGAGTACCCTTGGACAGTAAATGATCATAAGTACTCCAGATTGCGGTAGAGTACCCTTGAGTGCTAAATGATCCTAGATACTCCAGGTTGGGGTGAGTGACCTTGGGGCGGCAAAATGACCCTTAACACTCCATGGAATATACGGATGTAGGAAATAGATTGCGGGCTAGACATTCGTGGGGAGTATGGGAAAGGTTGAGCAAATCTTAATTTCTCTAAATGTTTAATAAGGAAAATGACCTATGGGTCGGTTATATTACAAGTATATATGGTATGTATCATCTTGTGGATGTGGGTAATAGTGGTTACACTTATAAGTATACGGATCACCCTATTTTTGATAAACAATTTGATCAAAAGAGGACGACCTAAACAATTCAAAGAAACATCACCAACATGTCAAACGTGGATTGAGTATCATTAGCAATACTAACACAAGTGGGACCATAATGCATAATCTTATTAACTTGTATACCTTCATAGGAAATCATATGAGTAGATTCTCCAAAGTCAGTGTACCATATAGCTTCATCCACCTTTACGGTGGAAGAAACGAGTGCTGGTGCAGAGTTATGAGAAAACCGAATGGAGAAACAAATTTGGCAAATAGTGGGTGGGGGCCAGGTATGGACCTAAGAAATCCCTCATCAGATGGAAAGTCTGATTAATACCTAAAGTGCGTGGTTTAGCACGCGTCCTTGCATCCCCTGTCGAGCCATGCCCGTCGGTGTGCAGGAGTTGACCAATCATGTAATAAGAAGAAGACTGAGATGATGGCCAGAAAAGTGATCATGTACGGTCGAGCTTCTAACATGCTTCCGAGTGTTTAACATCATGAACATTAACCAAAGCATTAAGGGAGAGGATAACAAACGACCAAGATCTAATAGTTTGATCTATTTTCAGCCACTGATAATATTTTGTATTAACAATATTGTGATTATTCTGAACGTAATCATATATATGGAGAGTACCTGAATAGAGTTATCAAACATGCCTAAAAGGCCATGAGATACTCGAAAGGACTCGAACTGTGTTCTATATGACATATAATCTTCCACGACACAAAGTTTGGTCATCAAAATATGGGTAACATTAGGAGAGGAGTGAGATAACATTTGACCAGCGCAGCCATTGGAGATGTGAACTACAAAAGTTCTAAGCTTGACCGATGGAGAGGAGACGAACTATAAATGCCCGGTGAACCAGTGCAAGTCGAACCATGAAATTGGAGTTCACCCAACAGAGATCTTTCTCGGAATAGGGGATGAGTCACCAGATATGTTGGATTCCAGAAGAAACGAGTAAAGAGAGAGTGAAACGCGCCAAAAGAGAGCAATCAGAAGACATGCCCCATAATTAATGGAGGTAAGGGTCATTAGATGACCGGTGAGGAGGCCGAGTCGACACCATGAGGGAGGCTGCACTAAGTAGAGTAGATACTTTAGATGAGATAGAAGAGTAACACTAAGGGGTTGCTACACTCTCTGTTAGTGCACTAACAGAGAGGTGGTGGCGCGGTGTTGACCATGTTGGTCAACTATTTGGGATGCGTGACGGCAGAAACTTGTGAGCTCTAGATATCATGTGAGATAATAGAACATGTTACCCCAATAAGAGTCATGATAGATACATTTATAAAAGAGATCAATAATACAATTACAAAAATGCCCATAGTATAATACATTATAAAACCTACACTTTTTAGCATCTCCCGCCAAACATACATGTTTTTGTCAAACACCCATTTTCATTTATTTCAACATTTCATGGATACCAAAGCTCATTGATTCTTTGAGTTTGGCGTGCTCATTTTCAAAGAAGAAATAAGTTTCTTGAGAGAGCATGTCATTAATTCTTAGCACTTGTACGGGGCAAATTCGTTTTAAAGATAAAGGTGTGCGTTGTGACCCATGCCTCAACTTACCATTGATATACTCCATGATGCGAAATAATGTCAAGTTCTTTATTATTACTGCATTTTTTTCATTTTAAAATAATTTCATACTACGTATTATTCATTTTAATATACTTAATATAATACTAGTAATTTTTATTCTAACCGATTGAATATTAAAATACAATTCTATTAATTAATATTCATATGGCACTGTACTATAGCCATAATGTTTTAATACTTCCTTCGTTCCTTAATAGTTGCAACATTGAGATTTTTGCGTTATTCACAAATTTTACTTTGATCACAATATTCTACTAATATATATATATATATATATATATATATATATATATCAAATTATTATGGATAAAATGTTATCAAATTTCTAGTAATGTAAATATCCAAAATATTAACTTTCTATAATGTTTACTAATATGTAATTAAATATAATTACAGTTTCTTTCCTTTTCTTTCTCGCATTGTACTTCCCTATTTTTCAATAAAAGTCCCCATTTTGATTAAAAAAATACTAGAAATGTGCTTCTCCATTACAAAAGCCTAAATGTTAAGTTTGATTCTTCATTGGATAGATCTCACTTACAACTATCTAACATTCAATTGTTGACATGATGTAAAATTGGAATTAATGATCTAAATTGATGAATTGGGTTCTACTCAAAAATCACAAGTTGCTCTCACCAAATCTACAAAAGACAAAGGAAAATAGTGTAAATACACAAGTGAAAAGAAAAAAAGATGAATACTTTAAAAATAAAACAATATATATAGAGAGTACAACAACAACAACATCCAAGCTTTAGTCCAAAAAGATATTGGGATCGGCTAACATGAATCGATACATGATATCACCACCAAAAGGAAAAGAAAGAAAATAAAGATAAAAAAGATAGGGAAAACTGTCAGATAAGCCCTTCTACTTTGTACGGAAAGTCAATTAAGCCCCTCTACTCTAAATTCGTTCATTTCAGTCCACGAAGTCTAAAAAACAACCAATTAGGCCGTTTGGAAGGTTACCAACCGGTAACCCCGTTCACTGCTTATGTGGCAGCCTAAGTGGCAGTTTTTTAGTTGGCTGAGTAAGTTGACATGTCAAATATTTTTAAAGATGCAATGGGAGTATATTAAAAATTAAAAAACTAAACCCTAAAGGACGAAGTTCTACTCTGGGTCGTAACAGTCGTCGTCTTCCGAGTCTTCTTCCTCCCTGGGTCGTAACAGTCGTCGTCTTCGAACGAAAGCAGATGGCATCTTCATCCGCATCTACTGCCACTAAAGGACGAAGTTCTACTCTTTTGTATGAACCGCCTGTGTATTGCCTTTGTGGATTGAAATCCCCCTTGTGTGTTGTACGCGAAACAGGGAGAAGTTTTTATGGTTATCAAAAATGGAAGGTAATTCTTTCGCCATTGTATTCATTCTTTCGCCATTGTAAGCGAAACAGGGAGAAGTATTAATTCTTCGAATTCGGTTTTTAAAAAGATGGGAGTGTTAAAGTTGTTGTTTGTTGTTAAATTTTGAGGGTAAACAATTCCCCCATTGTCAATTTAATGTTCCCTTTAATGTTTGAACATCCCTGACATTCCATTCCAGGTTAACATGGGATGTGGATTTTTCTTGTGGAAGGATGATGTAGAGATAAGAGGCACACATCATGGAGAAGAGATGAAGACAAAAGCAGACAATGTGAGGTTCATGACTACTGCAATGGTTGAACAAAGGGCTGTACAAGGACAGATTGCTTATCTTACAAAGCTACTTGAAAATGAAGCCAAGGAAAACAAAAAATTTAGGCAATCAGTTGCTTTTGTTTTCATTGCTGTAGTTGCTTTTGTTGGTATGTTGTATATGCACTTCAACACAAAAAAATGCATATATTAGTGGTTGTAGTAGTGTGTTGTAATCTGGTGTGTTGTAATCTGGTGTGTTGTAATGCAAATTTAGGCAATCAGTTGCTTTTGTTTTCATTTGGTCTGTAATGACAGTTTTTCATTGCTAATGTAGTACTTATTGATGACCATTTAGCACTTTCCATTGTTAATATAGTAAAACTTTTCATCCTTTGTTGACTTTTGGTACAATTTGATGGGCTGAATTGAAGATGAATTAAACATTAAACGGATCCCAACATTAAATATATATGTACCTGTTATAGTAAAAAACAGCTTCATAGTAAAGGTGAATGGGTTGAATTGAACATGATTGTACATCCAAAAACCAACACTGATTTGAGAACTTAAAAGCATGAGTTCTGGCCCACATATACCATACGTACAAGCAACTTTATAGCCAATATTCACCCCAAAAAGCTCACAAAGTTGAGCCAAACATACTGCCAACAACATGTTCAAGCCAAACTACCACCACACATTACTTATCCAACAAAACAACTAAGTCTTTACATCTCATTACATAAAAGCCATCAAGCAAAACAAAAAGTCTTTACATCTTCATCACCCATCCAGCAAAAAAACCAGAAGACTTTCCATCCTGCAACCTTCATTTGCCCTTTATCTTCATCATCCATTCAGTACTGTTTCACTTGGCTGCCCAGGCTGAAATGAGGTAACACCACATTTGAATATACAAATTTACAACAAATTCCAGCACAACAACATTGAAGTAGACAGATTTTAACTTACATCAAGAAGGGTTTCACCAGTGTTGTGATTGTAGTACATACCAAAACCACTTTGTTGTCTTCCCCTCCCTCCTCCTCTAGTAGATCTACCCTGCCTTGCACCTCTTCTTCTCGGATTAGATCTTGGTATTTCTTCAGTAGGTGTGTTTTTATTAGTACAAGAAGACTTATTATGTCCTTCCCCTTTACAATTGGAACATTTCATAACCCTTCCCTTTCTTGTAAGCTGTGAACCAGATGAGGGTGCTTCAGATGCTTCCCGGATTCTCTTCTTCTTTGGGCGTCCACTCATCTTCTTTGGCACAGGAGGCAGAATATCTTCATGCTGAGTTCGTGGCCATAACAACTCTCCATTAATTGGTGGAAGAGTGTATGAATAAGTTCTCTGGTAGAATTCCTTAGAGTAGCAGTTGTCCACATATTGTTCCGGATTTTGGCCATTATCAAAAATGGCACATATGGCATGCACACAAGGTATTCCAGACAAATTCCACCTCCTACAGGAACATGTTTTACCATTCAGACTGACCTTGAATTGTTGTTTTCCCTTTTTAATTTCATAGCCATCGTCCCCGTTGAAATCCACATTCCATCCTTGGCTAGCTAAAATGTTTTTGTTCAATTTATTCATAATCACAGGTCCAAATTGTCCTGCCAATGTTAATTATTGGACTGAAATTATGCCAACCAGAATATAAAGGGAATTAATTATCCATTACCAATTGAAGTAAATATTATACCTGACCACTTTTTGACATATTTCCTTTTTTGGCAATCCTTTTCATCATTGCAACTCTAATGTCCTCTAGCATTGGAATAATAGGTTTTCCTCTGCATTTGAGAAGGGTGCTGTTGAAGGCCTCTGATAAGTTGTTCTCAACAGTATCACATTTCACATCCGTTCTAAAATATGCCTTGCACCATAATTTGAAATCAATTTTGCGCAAGTCTTTACCAGCATCACTATCTGCCTTATCCAACTCCGCTAATGCAGCCTGCAATTGTTCCTCGCAAGTGGACTTTGCACACATCCAGAACAGGTTCTTTAGAAGCAAACCTCTGTGGGTTTTGCTCCAATTCGCATGAATGTGTCTAGCACAATTTCGGTGCTCAGCCTCTGGGAAAACCCTTGCAATCACATTACAAAGACCCTGCAGTGCCAAGATATATGTAATTAACAGTCATAACAGCTGATATTGTAAGCTTAAATCATTAAATGTATATATAATGTTACTTACCTTTTGTTGGTCACTTATGATAGTCCACAAATCTGACCTAGTGATTTGCAGATCAGTTTTCAGAAGCTCTAGAAACCAGGCCCATGACGAGTTGTTTTCAATCTCAACTACCGCCCATGCAATGGGGTACATTTGGTTATTGGCATCTCTACCTACTGCTGATAGTATCTCCCCTTTCAGTTGACCTTTAAGAAAGCACCCATCTAGTCCAACAACCTTCCTACAACCTTCAAGAAACCCTTTTTTAACCGGTCCGAAGCACACATATATGCGTTGAAATATAGAGGGAGAATCAGGAACTACTCTTGTAGTATGAATGACCATTGTACTGTCAGGAATAGACTGTAGGCATTCCTCTGCGTAGTTTCTGATTTTTTTGAATTGCTCTTTCCAATCTGTTTGGGTTTTCTTTTGAATAATCCTCAGAGCCCTGGTAGCCATACTGGTAGAAACGTGTATTTTGAGCTCAGCTTTAACCAGTTTCTTCAGCTCCAATGCAGTCATAGTAGGATCATCAACAACCTTATCCTCAAACTTTTCTGCAATCCATTTCTGACTAACTATCCCCAACTTATACTTCAAATTGCATTGATGTTCTTGGTTGAAAACCGACACTTGAAAGCACTTCAATCTCTCAACCCATGTACCAGTACAAGAAAAAGAACATGTACCACCACATTTCACCCAGACTCTGTGTGGCTCATTTTTGGCAAATTTTATATCTTTTCTCATGCACAGCATATCTAACAAGAGCACTCTTGAATTGTGTACCATCTTCAAAATACATTCCCACCTGTATGTTAGGAGGCTCACAATCAGGATTATAAGTACAAAAGTGTTCTCTAGGTTGGTCATGTATTTCTGGTTCACCATTGTAGCTTCTTGGATTCGATGAGTCATACTCAACACTGTCTTCCCCTTCTGAGGTGTCACTTTTAGTTTTGTATTCCTCCTCTGCATCATGTGATGTTAACCCTTCACTCGTTTGGTCCACATCTGCATGATCACCTATAACAGGTTCTTCATCATGTTGGGGTACATGTTTACCATTGGCATTCGTAGTTGGCACAGGTAATAGAGGAATTTCAACTAATTCAGCCTCATCAAGACTGTGATGTACATAAATCTCACACTTCCCACACCTTGTACCCATATATATCAGATCTAGGGTTGTTGCATCATTGAACAATTCATGTAACATCTCCATTGGTTGTTCTGGTGTTTTGTAATACAGCCCACAAATGTTCCCATATGATCCTGATTTTAGAGACTTCATCAGATGAGTATAGCTTATGAAATCAGGATCTACTTTAATGATGTCCACTTCACCACCTACGTACATCGTAGAAGGAGTACTAACAAAGTTCCCTCCATGGTGAATAATGAGCTCGACCCTGTCAAACATGCTGTACAAAACAACCAATGAATCACTTCAAGGAAAAAATCACTACTCAAATTACGGGGAAAATGTTTAAACACACACACTACCAATCAATTCCACTTAATCGTGTATACAAACAGAGTTGGACAAACAGCGAATCCGACCAAGCAAATACATGTAAAAATGTGTGGGGTTGTATAAAAGTAGAGTTCGAATATTACCTGTGAGGTTGTACTAAATCCGACCACTCAAACAGATGTTGGTTGTGCTTCACTTCTGGTAAGGACCATTTCAATGGCGTCGTTCTTCTTCACTGAGAGCTGAATGGCGTCGCTGGCAACATTGAAACATTAGGGCTTAATTTGAAATGTTTAGGGTTTAGTTTTTTAATTTTTAATATACTCCCATTGCATCTTTAAAAATATTTGACATGTCAACTTACTCAGCCAACTAAAAAACTGCCACTTAGGCTGCCACATAAGCAGTGAACGGGGTTACCGGTTGGTAACCTTCCAAACGGCCTAATTGGTTGTTTTTTAGACTTCGTGGACTGAAATGAATGAATTTAGAGTAGGGGGGCTTAATTGACTTTCCGTACAAAGTAGAAGGGCTTATTTGACAGTTTTTCCAAAAAGATAAGCTATTATAAAAAGATAATATAAAAAGAGATGAATATACATAAAAATGATAAAATAAAAAGGATACAAATAATGCTTATATATAAGGATAAAAAACAAGGAAAAAAAGATAGAGGGAAAAAGATGATACGAGATCACTCCTCCACATGAATACCCGCCTTCCACTAAGCTCTTTCCAAAGTCATGCCCTCATCCAACCCCAGAAGAAGCATATCACTTCGAACTCTCCTAACCCACGTCTGTTTGGGTCTTCCTCTCCCTCTCTTCCCTGTCTCTTCTCAACACATCTCAACTCGTGTGACAAGTGCATCACTCGGTCTTCTACACACATGACCAAACCATCGTAGGCGCGACTCCCGCATCTTGTCTTCAATAAGTGTTACTCCCACCCTTTGTCTGATTGTCTCATTCCTCACGCGGTTCTTCCTAATATGCCCACACATCCAACGCAGCATGTGCATCTCTGTCACACTCATCTTTTGAATGTGACATTATTTCACCGCCCAACACTCTACGCCATACAGTAATGAAGGCCTAATTGTTGTCCTATAAAATTTACCCTTCAGTCTATATGTCATACATCGATCGCATAGAAATCCTGACGCATTCTTCCACTTCATCCACCCTGTTATGATTCTATGGGATACATCTCCATCTAACGCACCGTCCTTCTGAATTATGGAGCCCAAGTAACGGAACATAGCGCCGACTGGTATCTCCTTACCATCCAGAGTAATTCCGCTATTACCACTGCTTCTACCTCCACCAAACTTGCACTCCATGTACTCTGTCTTGCTCCGACTTAGTTTGAAACCCTTATTCTCCAATGTTTGTCGCCATACTTCCAACTTTGATTTAAGACCTGATTGTGTCTCATCAATCAATACAATATCGTCAACAAACATCATGCACCTCGGTATATCATCTTGAATTGACTTCGTAAGTTCATCCATGTCTATGGCAAATAAGAAAGGGCTCAGAGCCGATCCTTGGTGCACTCCGATAGTAATAGGGATCTCTTCAGTATTTCACGGACCTGGTCATGACGAAAAGATCATGACAACATTGACAAGTATCCTACTTCTTTCTTTCATGTAGGAACATCACCCTTCTGCCAGTGACGATAGTGAATGGTTGGCTCGGCACAACTTGGTTGAGTAATCCAAAAACCTACTTTTAGAACTTTCGGGTGTGCTTTAACAGGAATTCTAAAAATGGAAGAAGAAACATCCTCAATGACATAACAGTCAAGTACAAGTTTACAAGTGATAATCTCAGAGAGAGCAAGTTAACAAATGAACAATAAGTGAACATGATAAGTGTAAGTGGAACATACTACATAATAAATCCTACAACAATGTCTTTTAGGGGAATGTTTTATGTGCACAAATCCACCAGTATGTATACTACCGTACTGTCCGTACACATCAGACATGCACAAGCAAAACATTAGCTCGCACCGACACACCGACAAATAATATGTGCACGTGCAAAACAAATTGATCGATGTATGTGAGAACAATTCTTTTGTTTGAGACGGTATCGACCCCATTACCCTATTAGTATACATACATACACACACACATACACACAGAGGACACACACACACACCGTTCGGCCTCCGCCTTTTGGGGCTGTTCTCGATGGTATTTTTTGCTGAAATCTTTTTTGTATGTTCTTCATCAAGTCTAGTTTATCCACACCAAATTTCGGCTAAAAATTCAATCAGGAAGGCAGTCAAATGATTTTTGGAAGACAACTGCGTTTTATATGTATATTTTGGCGCAGTTATCTTCCAAAAATTATTTGACTGCCTTCCCGATTGAATTTTTGCTGAAATTTGGTGTGGATAAACTAGATTTGATGAAAAACATACACAAAAAAAATCACCAAAATATACCACCGGGAGCCACCCCAAACAGCGGAGGCCAGGCGGGACTCCTGTCCGGACCGGCCGGACAGGAATATTCCTGTGTATATATATAACTCTTGATCTCTGCAAGCTGCTGTCACTATATAGTTCAGCGGTTAATTGGCTGCAAGACGGAACATTGCTCTTGACCCTCCACCACACTTGCTTTTGGAGCTCGAGAATCCGAGCTTTTGTTGGAAATGGAGGCAAAAGCTTCCAGAGGATTCCCACAGGTAGTAGTGGTCTTCATCTTATTATTAGCTTCACTTCCAAGGTAGTTTGACAGTGCTCTTTTCACTCCCAGGCCACGCCTCAGGATCTTAGCAGTGCTGCCACCAAGGAACGGCGTTACCTCTCCTCCCCTGGCCGGGCTGAGCAGTGGCAGAACTGGCGAAAGGGTAGGATTGGAAAATGTTGATCTAAATGGGGCTGAAGAAGAAGCAGAAAAAACTTTTCTGTGTACAATGCTATTATCAGATTGCTTTGTTATATCATCCACAAAGATCAGATCGTCAATCCGTGCCACAATATTGAAAGCCAGACTCTCCAACACTCTTGAATAGCTCTCCAGAATTGACTTCCCCACATCCTGATGATGAAACAATGGAATTAAAATAATAATTACTGCGTATAAGAAACAGTGATGGATTTCATGATTGAGTTTCTGGTTGTGTCCATGAAAATAACATGTGGAGAATGTTATCCAAGATAACAAGGTGTCCTATACTGCTTTGTTTTTTTAAATAATCTAATAATGGTTGAGCCATAAAAATAGAAAATATAAAACAATACGGAGTATGTGGAAAACAACTTCCTGTTTTAAAAAAAGGGAGTTATTTTCCACAAAAAGTCATAAGGTGTGCTTGGAACTAGGGAATTCCACAGAAAGAAAAATAGGGAGGAAAGCATTTTGGGAAATTTGAAATGAAAGAAAATATAGAAGAAGTTGAGAATATAAAAAATTGGTTCTACCTCAATAAATCACAATTTCATATATTTACTCAAACTTATATATATATATATATATATTAATGAAGATTTAATGATAGAATACAGAAAATAATGATAGAATACAGAAAAAAATTGGGAGTGTGAGACTCTTCACGTGGTCTCACACTCCCAAATTCCCAATCTCGATCCCAAAGTTCTACCTCCCCATCTCCTCACCACTCACACTTATTTATTCTATTTCTAATGGGCCAGCCCACTTTTATTTAGTTATAGAACCTAAAACCCTATTATTGAACAAATTAAAATTACTTAATAAGACTTTAATTATTGGTAGTGTCCAGGTCCCTAACATCACTCCACCCTTGAACTTCCACCTTGTCCTCAAGGTGGATGATAAGAGACTGAGGATGTTTTTACTTGGACTGTAATTTGGTGGTCTGGTCTGATCTGGTCTGGTCTGGTCTGGTTTCTTTGTATTTTTATAACTATCCAAGTCTGGTCTGGTCTGGTACGAATTACAGTCCAAGTAAAAACATCCTGATTTGGCATTTCGTTTCAGCATGTTGTCAGCTTCATCCGTTCATATAGCTGATCTTCTGTTCCCTTCTCTTCTTCGGGCTCTTTCATCAAGATAAATTGATAATGTTATGTTATTTGCTCCATTTGTTTACACATTTAAAGCATAAGCCCTTTTTACTTCTTTTTTTTAACTCTAGTTAGGTCAACCTTTGGCCTCCCTCCCATGTGTTATTTGGTTTTGGTGATTCCATTAGTTTGTTCTCCGAATGTGTTCTCTCTAGAGTCAAAGCAGGTCTTCTTCTCTTTGTTGCTTCCACCCAGTTCAAGGATCTAACCATTTTCCTTCCCTATTCCTTCCAGCCTTTTTTGTCTTCTTCTTTATTTTTTTCTCCCTTCCACACTTGTTCTTCTACTCAAACAACAAAGCCCTGTCCATCAGTTCAGTTAACCCACTGGCTGGTACAACTTTAGCTCCGTGCTAATTTCTTCTTTAAGGTCATTAAGAAACACTCCCTTTAAAATCCCTTGGTTAGCAAGTTTGAGAGGACCTACAATCATTTCAAAGTGATCCCGGTACTCCATCAAAGAATCAGTTTGCCCAATACTGAGCATAGGACCAAACGAGTTCTGTACTAAGGCAGGTTGGAAAGCCTCTTCGAAGTTAACCCAAGAATGGTCAGCTGTCTATTCATCCCACCATTGGTACCAGTTCAGAGCTTTTACGGCCATAGCTATAAAGATTATTTCTACTTTATCCTCTTCTGCCTGTTGAGTTTGAAATAGCATTCAACCCTGATAAGCCATCCATAAGCATCATCTCCACTAAGAAGTGGTAAATCGACCTTTCTTCCAGTATATACACGATCGCTGATTCTCATGTGATCAAGGTTACGTGAAACTGAGCGAGTTTCGTGAGATTTACCTTCAGATCTGGAGGATCTCACGCTTGCGGAAGTTTGGCGTCGACGGTTTGTAGTTGATCATCCTCTTCTCTTCCCGCGATTGCCTTGGGTCTCGAGACTTTGCATCTTCTCTAACAGCATCTGCATCCGTTCATCCATCATTGATTGCATCTCAGCGCGCATATCGGTCATAGATCGCTCTAGTGATAGGAATCGGGCCCATTAGACTAAAAATAATAACAACAATAAATGTAGAGACTTTGTCTTAGACTGGGAAGTTAGAGCTCTGTCTCTTTCTTTTGGGGGGCTTCGGCTCATCTGGGGGCTTCGGCCATTTGTTACTATTATTGTTCATCTTTTCTAATGAAGTTCGGTTTGATTTTTTGATCTCTTTCTGTAATTGTTCTGGATTCTTGGAGGTTTCTATCATTGGTATCAGAGCACGTAGATTCTGTGGATGGTATTGATGCGTATGAAGATGGATTTATGGATGAACGAACTGGAGGAAAACCAAAAGAGATTGAGGGAAACATTTGAGAGAAATCAACAACAGATGAAGGCGATGCTTAAGACGATACAGGCTACGATCGCGAAATTGGCGGAGCAAGACCAAAGTCGTTCGCGAAACAATTCGCACCCTTCACATACGTCGCATCGTTCTTCGCATCATGGAAACGCGAGAAGTTCCGCTAGAGCAAATGGATCAGAGAAAATTCCAAGTATTTTGTTTCGCACCAAGAGCAGAAGCTTCACAAGAGACAGGGAGATCGATCGAGGAGTAGGCATCATCCGCTATTGCGAGATCCTTCTGAGAATTCGCAGACTTCCTCACCGGCCATCTGTTCACATCCAAGAAAGGCGCGATTGAGAGGAGGATCTTCTTCTTCGCCTGAGGATCTTAACTGTTCGTTTTCTTCGTCTAAAGTCACCTCTCGGAATTCAGCTAGTTCTAAGACGGAAGAATTACCGCTGTTCAACGAGGATGAAGTATACGATTGGATAGATAGGATGGAAAAATACTTTCGAATCCAAGCTATTGCAGAAAAATTCAAATTGAACGTTGCAGAAGAGGCTATGGGGGAAGCCACATGTGGCTGGTTTCAATGGTGGTGGGAATATCAAAAGAGAGAAGATAGTTGAAAGGCTCTAAAGGAAGACTTGATTAGGGATTTTCCACCTAAACACCGGCAGAAGACAGGGAGGACAGAAAAACAGGTATCATCAAGGTCGCCAAGAACTCCTCTTAGCACACGAGTTTCTCAACGTGCGCAAGAATTTTCCCAGTCAATAAAGAAGTACCAGATGGAACCAACTGAACATGTAATCAAACAAATGAATAATAGAGACGAAATCAAGGACGAAATCAAGGAGAAAAAACAGGTTATTCAATGGCCAGATTATGTTTCTACTAGTCTTGTAGTCGATGTGGATTTAATTCCCAGCCAAGTTTCTATTATTGATCTGCTTATCCAACCATGTTCCTTTGGAAATAGAGTCCTAATGACTTCTGAAACTAGTACAGAGACTCAGGAGGAGGAGGTTGAGATTGTTTCAGGAGAATCTGCTATTATATGGGGAAACCACTCACAGATTCAGGATGATGACAAGCCTAGCCATTTCCAACACCTTGGCAGAAATTCACTGCAACTTGCAACTCTAAATATCAAAGACCTAGCAGGTTCTTTACCTGCTGAGGTATCCAAATGGGTACAAGTATGGTGGGCAAAGTCTTCAGGGTTTGGTACAATATTGCAGCCAGGGGTTGAGAGCATGTTAGGCTACTCCCAGCTTGACTTACATAATTCATTTAAAGCACCTGGAAATTATCTCATGTTGGAAGACATCTCTGCAAAGACAGCTCTAATCTTTCCGGTTTTTGAATTCATCATAAGGTTAATACAAAGAATGACCCTTAAGAATTACCAGCAAGCTCTAGGCGAAGTTGTTGATACATCAAAATTTTCAAAGAATCTCTATGGTGATCCGTTCCATTCTATGGCAAGATTTTCTGGAATGCCAGGAAATTACCTGGGACAGAACAACCCTGGTTTTCATTGGACTTATGATCCTTTGGTAATTGTTATTTCTTCTGATTTTGCATTGGAACTTTCTGATTTTCAGCTGATGGGTGCATTATCCAAAGAAAAAAGGCCTAATCTTAAAGTTGACAGCAGGGTGTGCAGTATAATGGAACAAATGTTACTTCGGGGTCATGATGTGGGAATACAATTGGAGATTGTTGAAGTCTTAAACTCAGAAAGAGAAATACTGCATGACTCAAGTTCTCTTAAACTTTCTTCTGACCTGATTGTTGAAGTTCTGTATGAGCTATACAGTGTGAAGTCTCACTCAAGAGATAGGATGAAATCAGAGGCAAATGCTTTGCTAAGGCTGATCAAGGATTTTTCATCTAGAGGACTAGAAGTATGGGAACTGCTGATACCGCCATCAGCGAGGTAGTGGGAAGGGAGAGGAACCCGGAGGAAGCTGAATTCCAAGCTTGGTTCCTATCTCCCCACCTTGAGGACAAGGTGGATGTTTAGGGGAGGAGTATTGATAAGAATCAGACTCATTAGACTAAGAATATAAATAATCTTTGCTTAAATGTAAAGAGAGTATAAATAGCTTGGAAAGGGGAGTTAGTAGGGAGGCTGTTTAGACTTTGTCTTAGACTGGGAAGCTAAAGCTCTGTCTCTTTCTTTTGGGGGCTTCGGTCATTTGTTACTATTACTGTTCATCTTTTCTAATGAAGTTCAGTTTGATTTCTTGATCTCTTTCTGTAATTGTTCTGGATTCTTGGAGGTTTCTATCATCCAGCAATATCTCCAGATTATTTATCCGCTGCTCCATGTTCTATCGAATGAGGACCATATAAAGGTGCAGCAATCGTAGGCTCTTGGCTTGGAGAATCGGAAGCATAGCACCGCAAAGAAGAAAGAGACGGACTGTAGCAGGGTGTAAATGTGTAATATATACGAACTGCAAAATGGAGGTTTTCGCGGTTGAATACTGCAAGAATCGATGCTCTTGATTCTTGAAAACGGTAGACGGAGAGTTTGAACGGTTAGACCCGTGATGGATATTAGCCGCAAAGAAAACATGAACGGAGTTTGACGGATATTATATAAGCAAAGATATAAGAGAATGTTCAGGTCGGAATGTTCGGACCTGAGGGGCCGTCCGAACACCGCCGTTAGGGGCGGTTCCCGGTGGAATTTTTTGATGAAATTTTTATGGTATATTTCTTCATCAAATCTAGTTTATCCATATCAAATTTCAGCTCAAAATTTGATCTGGAAAGCCTTCAAATGATTTTTTGAAGTTGACTGCGTTTTTCTATGTATAATTTGGCGCAGTCAACTTCAAAAAATCATTTGAAGGGCTTCCCGATCGAATTTTGACCTAAAAATTTGGTATGGATAAACTAGACTTGATTAAGAACATACTATAAAAATTCATCAAAAAATTCCATCGGGAACCGCCCCGAACGGCGGTGTTCGGACAGTGCCTCTTGTCCGAACGTTCAGACAGGATAAGTTCTCTCTCTCTCTCAACCTATTTATTTATATATTTCTGTTATATAAAGACTAACAGATATATGAATTTGTCAAAAAAACTAAATATTTGAAAGAACTTAAAGTTTTAACTTTTCCTTTGTATTTCCCACGGTGAAGTCAAACTTCAAAAATCATATTCCTTAACCATTTTTATTTCTTTATATTCTCAACCATTTTCTGAGTTCTAAACATACGTGGACCTGATACCCTACTTCGGTTGTACTAGGTTCGATTCCAGACTGCGACCGTACTTTTGGTCTTCTAGTCGGTCACAGAACTGGGTGAAAAAATTTGATGAACATGTTTTTAGATTTGAAAATGTAAAAAACTAAAAAATTAAATCAGAAAATTGGAGATACAAAAACTGGAAAATGAAAACATAAAATAGGAATAGAAAACTAGAAAATATCTCTGTTAGTAATCAGGCTCTAATAGTTCCTGGAAAGTATTTCATTTGAGGAATCATGAAACACTTTCCTATTAAAAATCAGAGCCTAAGAATGGAAAAGGAAGGGAGGCTATACAAGAGGACAACCTTGTTATACTGAATCTTGGTGGCATCCAAGGTGGTTTGGGTCAGATTGGGAAACCTTTGTTTCAAAGAAAGCAAGAGGTTTTCTGCTCTCTGTGCAAGTAAATCCCTTTTGTCTCCATCAACCACTAGATCTTTAACAATATCCCAAGAAGATTTGGGTGTTGAACGGTTGGTATGAGTTGGGGGTCTAGTGTGATGGTGGTGTCTTCTACGCCAAACATACATTGCAGCCTCCACTCGATTTGCCATCTCCAGAGCCATATGTTCAGAAGTCAGGTCAAGGCAATCCAGCAGACACTCCGAGGAGAAGTTATCTGACGTGATGTAGCGATAAACCACCTCTCCTAAGCATGCTCTCCCATTCTATAAATCAAGACACTCATTCATAAACATTACAAAGATGAAATGAATCATAAAGATGAAGAAAACATGTTAAAGAGGTTTACCACATAGGTGACATACACTTACCTTTGGAAGAGCATCTAAGTAGGAATGGGGAACTTCCATCTCCGCTAAAGTAGAGCCGTTAATCGCCATTACAGCTTTAAGGATTTGGCTCGTGCATTCGCGTTTGTGATCTAGTTGTTTTCTTGTGGAAAGAGAGAGACCACCTGGTGGAACCCTTGGCACTGGCAACCACCACTTTTCTTCTTGTCGCGTGACTGTCGCCTCCTTTATGAAAGAGGCTGATGACCCATCCTTCTCTCTGCCACCGACGCCTTTGTCCACATACCAAAACTCGGTGCTTGTGAAACTATCTACAATTTCCTGCACCATTTTATTGGATTTTATCATCAGATAGATATTCTCTGCGGGTAATAGATGAGGGAGAGGCAAGAAGGTAAGTTAGGCCTTACAATGAGCATTGTGTCAAGCTTCTTGAGTGCTGGAAGGTTAATAAATATATCTAGCCTTGGCCTGCTACACATTACCTGAAAACACAATAGGTGTTCACCAAAATATCAGTTATTTTTTCAAGCCTGTGAACTTAAGTGTCAGATAGAAATGAATTAGCACTGTGATCAACTACACATTAGCAGCAACTTCTACTATACACACTCTTGCTCACTTTGGTCCTCACCTTCTGTTTGGGCTAGATCTGCCACTGAACTATGGAGCTTTGACCCAAGTCACGTGCATAGTTGGTAAAATAAGAAGGGTTCTAAATTTTGACCTCATTTAGTCCAAATATGTAATTTGGACCCAATTTAGTTCCTGAGGTACAAAAATACACTTCTTGATAAAAACAACAGTGCATGCGGGATTACATTTAGTCGGGGGTCAAATTGAGTACAAGTGAAAGTTGAGCACCAAATTGAGTAATAGTTTGTACTAGAGGGGCTAAATAGGGTATTAATTTAATGTAACACTACTTCTCTTTAAGTATTACTATCCTCCGTCCCCCTAACTTTGGTACATAAGGAGGTGATGCGGTTATTAAGGAAATAGAATTTATGGTCGGTATTGAATTGATACAGTAAGAACGGTTTAGAACCATAGAAACATTACCAAATTCGGTATGAGACAATCTCAGTGGGATGGATCAAAAAGGAAAGATGGGATAATCTTAGCGGGACGGAAGGAATTTACAACGAGTAGCCTGAGACAGTGAGTGAAACCGTTGATATTCATTCTAAAAGAGTCCACACACAGAGAGGAAGGGAGAGAGAGACCTCAAGCTTACTTCCATCAGGAAGTGTTTGCCAGGAAGGTATTAATTCAACAATATGATCACTAACAGCAACAAACCATTCCATCTCTCTTCGCCACATGGATATCTTTTCTGGGGGAAATGGCTCCAGCCTCCAGAACTGTCCAAATACAGTGGCTGAGACAAATATATGCATGTGTTACTAACATTAAAGTCCGGTTATCATCACTAATAATAATTACGAACAAGACCCAATTCAATTTCATCAATATTAAGAGAAAACTAATCCTGTCAAAACACCAAGTGATTAAAGAATAATCATAATAAAAAGGAGAGAGTATGTTTACAGATTACTTACCACAAAGATTAGTTATGCCATTTGAAATGGCTAATGCCGTTGGAACTCCTTTCCCACAGCCAGACATATCTTCACCAAGCAACAATTTTGAAAATCTCTCTTTCATCATCTCCATTTCTGCTTAAGTACGAACAGTTAAATTCAGAACAAATCAAAAGTCAACTACCAGGTACAAATTCGTTTAGATTTTCAACAAAAGTATTTACAAGAAATCGGTACATCATACCAATCTTCTTTTTATCAAGAAAAAGAGAAGGGGGCAACCTGGGTTTTTCGAGTTAAGCTTCTTCAACTGGGAATGATCTCCATCGTCTTGTTCATTAGCCTGGCCATGCATCTCTTTCTCTGCTACGCCTTTCCTCAAACACTTGGTAGTTAGGGCCTTCCGGATGGGCCAACCCAGAGGTGACTGCGGAAAATAGTTCTCCTTCTGTTTACTCTCGTCGGATGAGGAATCTGAATCACTAGATCCCCTGGAACTCGAGTCGATCAGTGACTCTGACATATTAGACCCGTCTCTCCTCTTGCTCATCTTCTTCTAAGCTCGACTCTCCACTTCTCAAAATGACTCCAACTTTCCTCAAAACTTCAATTAAGTAACACTAACTCAACGAAGTCAAGCTAGCTGAGATGCTAGTTTTAACCCATCAAGAATCTTGCTTTACAAAGTTCAAATCTTTCAGTGGATTACATAAAAATGATGGGAGTATGGAGCTAGGATATTGGGTGTGTGTGTCTGTGTTTGGGATGATATGGGACTGCCTTAAGCCAAGATTTAAAATCTGGGGTAAACTGCCTTTAGCCACATCCCAACGTCTCTCTCCCATTTTTTTGAAAACAATTAAACAATGGCTTTGGACGTCATAGCCGTAGAGGAGACGGATTTGTCAACCATTTGGGAACTGTACTTTTACCCTTGGAAGCCAATAGTCACGGAAAATGGCAAATGTTTTTATTTTTAAGGTTTATAAAAGGGAAAGTTCCCGAAATAAGACTAAAATAGTTTGAAATTCCAAAATAAGACTGTCATATTTTTTGTTCCGAAAATAGGAGTAATTACTGGCATTTTAGAAAAAACTGCCATGTTTGAAGTTTGGTACTGCCAAAACATGACAGTAATTAGTCTTATTTTGGAAATAAAAACATGTCGGTCTTGTTTTGGAATTTTCAAACTTTTTAGTCATATTTCGGGTAATATTCTCTTTATAAAAAGAAAACAATAATAGTACATTTTTTCAATACACCTTTTGTACCCTCCCCAGTTTTGTGGATATCTATAGACACTTAGCACTGGAGCTAAAAATCTATAGTCGAGGGAATCAGGCTTTGAAAATTTTACATTTCGAAAGCCAAAATTTAAAATATTAATATATTTTATATAGATTAAAAGTATTTATTCATGATATATACTTGAGATTTTTTTTTTGCGGGGCTGAGTCCCCTCCGGCCTCTCCCTGTCTCCACCCTTGCACTTAGGGTTTGTTTGCAAACGCTTAAAAAACGATTCCGGACTTTTGGTTCAAAAAGGCTAATATTAGTGTTCTCAGGTGACAATTTCTACTCAAAAAGCGTTTCTCGGTTTTTGGTTGAAAAGTGCGTTTTACTTTTTCTATTACACAAAAGGCACATATTTTACCAAACACTACCAACTTTTACTTTTTAAAATCATTTTTTCTCAAAAACTATCAACTTTTACTATTACTAAAATGTTCCAAAATCACTTCGAAAAAGTGCTTTTTTAAAGCAAAAACATTTGCAAACACTCCCTAACCAGTTCGTAACAAAAAAAAGCAATTTATATTTTTTAACCTAGTGCAAACCATCCGAGGATGGGGTAAGGGCCGGGGAACACCCTATCTATTTATTAATAAGGAAAGATACACAGTAGGAACCAAGCCTACCAAGAAAATTGCTAGAGTGCATACGGGTAGCTAATAGCTTAGCATCAAATTTGAGAATGTCAACAAAATGATTAAAGTGATTTTGTGATCTTTTTATCTGGATCTTTTTTTTTGACAAAACAAAAAATTTATTGTAGAATTAAAGGAAAGATTACAGTGCGCAAATAAGAAAAAAACAGAGAAAAAAAGTACAAAAGGGAAGGCAAAGATAGAAAATAAAATAAAAATAGCTAGGCCCAAGGGAAAGGCTTAGATTGTGATCTAGTCCGCATGCTATGTCTCCGTTTGTTCTGTTGTGTTTTGCGGTAGATTTTGAGTTGAGTATTCAGATTATCTGTTGGAAGACAAGTGTCCTGACTGATAAACTGAGATTTATGACAAATCTCTCTGTTGAAGTTGGAGTCCCAAATGTCGTCCCTATTGGAAATTGGTGGTCGACGATCGCTTTCTATAGCGTGCTCTAGAAAGTCGTCTGAAAGATATGAGTCATCTGATGGATTGAAGGTGTCTGAGACGTTTGAGTAAACCTGATTTAGAGGAAGTTTGGAGTGATTCTATGGAGATTGAAACTTTTGTTTCTCAACGTAGGCTCCCTGAATTTGAGAATTGAAAATAAGTTTGGAAATTGATGTGATTTCCTCTACATGCTGTGGACTCGTGCTCCAGATTCATCGGTTCCTCCTGCATCGATTCAGAATATCCTACAAATTTTGCAAAAATATCAAGAAATCTTAGGAGTATGAAGTTTTTTGGGGCCGTTGGAATCAAGATGAAACTTCCCTTTTCTTTAGCAATTTTAAAGAAACCGCCTGATTTGTTGAATTTTGAGGAAATCCTGATAGGTCCGAATCTTCTTTGATGTCGATAAGTTTGGTCTGGTCTTGTGAGCTGAGTGATAAAACGGATGATTTTTGCACAAAAAGTTCAATGATTTTTATTACAAGTTATAAGTACAATTTAGATCCCCCGTTTGCAGGAGCAATTACCCGTTGATCTCGTATGTGTCAACATGTTGTTTCGAAGGGCACATGAAGCGAGCGTTGATATTGAGGTTCACTTTATTCATCTTAAGTTGATTAATACTCCCTCTGTTCCAAACTGCTTGTATCACTTTCTTTTTCAAGTTGTTCCAAAATATTTGCCTCACTTATTTTAAAGTAAATGTGAGCTTCCTTTGAAAATTGACGATAACACACCAGTGAAACAACAAATGAAATAAGTCACTATCTAGACGAAGTTGCCAGTCATGAAGGATAGCATTGAACTATTGAAGCATCGTCCCTACCGGTAAAGTATAAAATAGTAAACGAGTAAATTACTCTATAACATCACGGGATATTAAAGTGTGATTACTACCATACTAGTTACTACCGTAGTTAAAGTGTGAGACAATTTTTTTGGAACGAATGGAGTATTATTTACTACCTTACTAGTTACTACCTTAGTTACATGCATGAATTTCGTTAAAAAAAATAATTTGTATAATCATTTGATGTCAGGATTGTTAGTCCCTTTACATCTCAAACGTCATCTAAAAAAACTTTTGAGTTCTGACTTGCATATCTGATGTACAGTGCAGGTCAATTAGTGGTGAATAAATGTCCCTATTAATACTAACAAGAAATTATATTGCAATTGCTTTATTGACCAATACAAGCTAAGGTATACTCTCCAAATTGTATTAAGTAATTAAAACTTTCAGTTGACATTTTTAAGTCATTGTTTTCTTTACTTTTATGGAGTTTATCATGTAGCCATTCTTGGCTGGAGGACCTTTGTGTTGCAAGCATTTGCAATGATAGGCCTGGGTATACTGGTGAGACTTAATGCCATTCCTCCTGTTTTATTGCTATCATAAGGCAGTTAAAGTAGTACATAAACTTATTTTCTTATGCTTGTTTTAACTTTATTTCATTTTTGGTTATAAAATACGCACATGCTGGTACATGGAAACTCTAATACACAAATACGGGTACAGATGGACCCGGGCCGGTCAGGGGCAGGCCCAGGCGGGATTTTTCTGTATTGTTGAGACCCGGAACCGGCTCGGATAGCAACCGGGTCGGGTCGGGCTACCCGACCGGGTACCGGGCCGGGTCGGGCTATATTTTTTTAAGCTGTTTGCAAATTAATTGAAGAATCGGTGGATATAAAAAAGTTAAAGTATATTTATTTGAAAAATGTAGTACAATTGAGAATTGAGAAAATTTTAAAATAAGAAATACATTTTCTAATAAATAATAATCAATGGGAATCTCCGTCATCTTCGGTTGTTTCCTCCATAAAGTGGCGGGTGGGAGCGATGCTCACTTCTTGAGTTCTACATTGGGCCTTCAACCAATCGTGGAAGTAAACAATCGTCTCAAGAGAGTGTGCTCAATCTCGTTATATAATCTGTTAGCACGTTGTTGGCCGCACTAAATTCTTGTTCCACAGCAACTGTTGAAACTGGCATTGCTAGAACTTGCTTAGCCATCTTTGATAAAAGTGGGAACATTCTTTCCTTTTCCTTACACTTATATTTAATACTCCCTCCGTTCCTAAAAATTCTCCCCGGTTTGACTTGGCACGCTTATTAAGAAAGTGGAATAAAGTGGAAATGCATGGTTGTGGTTGTGTAAGAAAAAGGTAAAATGAATGTAAGCCACACAAATTGTCCAAAATGGGAAAGTGGGAAGTATTTTTGGGAACAACCCAAAAAGGAAAGTGGGAAGTGTTTTTTGGGAACGGAGGGAGTACTTTGACACACACACACACACACACACAAATATATATATATATATATAATATGTATTTATAAGTAGATAATAAGTATATAAGTAGATATAATAATTGTTTAACTAATATATAATATAATGTTTATTGTATATAATATATAACTATATTACTATAAGATGAGTAATACACTTATATTTAATACTTTAATATATATAAGTATATATTAAGTAGATAATAAATTTTAGTAATATAATATATGTATTTATAAGTAGATAATTTATATATAAGTAGATATAATAATTGTATAAATATATGTAGAGAGAATTGGAGAATATGAAGATGAAGATGATTAAGAGTATTAGAGAATAGAGAGTAGGAAGAGTTGGAGAATAGGTGTATGTTGAGGGTAAATCCCGTAGATCCGAAAGCCCAACACGAACTTTGAATATATCAGGAATGGCACAGAATCAAGGTGTGTAACAAATATAAGATCTGACCTAACTAACACTCGAAAGCTCACTTGTATTAATTAACCAATCTGATTACAAGGAATTTCCCGATCGGTAGGTCGGAAACTATGCTTTAATACAAGAAATAAGAGCAATGATGCTATTCTAGAGCCTGAGTATTGAAATGCTAACCCTTACAATGACTTGAAAACCTTCTATTTATACTAATGGAGAGCATGAGTTGCCCCATGCTGATTGGCCATTGTTCCACCGACGTGGTCATCCATGCTTCCACTTGCTGATGTCACCGTCTGACATTAATTGCACCTGGCCACTTGCTGGTTGGCCGTTGCTCGAACGGGATATTGGACTGTACTGAAGATACTGTCAAATTGGCCCAAGTATGATATATAGTCCGAACTCCGTTCGGTATGTCTTCTTACTGGACCAACCTTTGTTTGGGCCGAACTCCGTTCGGTATGTCTTCTTACTGGATCTATTCATCATAGAGTGATGGGCCCGTTGCTTGGGCCGGATATCTTGGGCCTTCCCGATCTGGGTATTGGGCCTCTAGGTCAATATCCCAACACAAGTCCCTCACTTCCGATGTCTTGAACGATAGTGAGTGCATTAGGAAGTATATCAATGTTATAATACCCCGAATGGCGATCGGGGTACAGAAGTAATCAGTTCCCCATGCTGTGATTTGACGGCTGCCGCTTCATTTCCCCATATTCATCATGATAACCGTCGTTTAGTTTTTTCATTAAACACGTGTTTAGCTTAAATGCCCCTTGTGACGTGTCGCTCTCTGATTGGTTCTTGACACGGCGGTTTCAAGGCTATAAATTAGCCTTTAACTTCTCAATTCCGGGTTTCGATTCTGCAATTCTCTGCGCCTTGTTGATTTCCCTGCAATTCTCTCCCAGCTTCCATCGCTCAGGTAACCTCTTCAAGTCCGGATTCCTTATCTTCATTTCTGGCTCGACCGAGATGAGCCCCAAAGAGCATTCCTCTGATTCGGAGATGGCCTCCCATGGAGATGACCGTGACGCCACTATTGTGGACGTCATCACAGTCCCGTTTGCCGGTGGTTCTACTGAAACGGCGACGAATACCAGGGCTGAGGCGGAGGACCTCCCTAGCACTTCTTCTTCCTCCAGTGAAGATTCCGACGACACCAAATCCGAGGACGAAATAGCCTCCATGGCGGCCGGACGTCCTAACGATTTTCCTCGCCATACCCTTGACCTAAAATTGATTAGGGAGAGGCGGCAAAAACTTACCTCCCATAATAGGGCCGAAATTCCGGCCCTTATCCCTGACCCGGTGGATTTCCGTTTGCAAGCTGGGCTTCACCCAATGCGTCATAGGCCCGGAATGACCATAGTTCACTTTGACTCAATTAGGGCCGACCTTAGGTTTCCGCTACACCCTTTTTACATTTCCTTCTTCAATTTCTACGAAGTCGTACCGGCCCAAATTATGTCGAACTCCTATCGGGCAATGGCGGGTTTTATTTGCCGTTGTAAAGATGCCGGCGCCCGACCAACCCTAGAACTCTTCCACCAATTTTTCAAAGTAGCCCCCCAACAAACCCACGGCTATCTGGCCATTAGTGCCCGAACGGGACACATCCTGTTCAAGGGAAACCCAACTTCAATCAAAGGGTGGAAAGACCGATTTTTCTTCGTGTCTGTCCCGGACGGCCTAATTCCCCGCAAATGGAATGCCTTCCCCCGCAAGACTCCTGATCATGTCCTTACTGAAGAAATTTACAAGGACGTGCTTGCTGTGGAGAAGGATAAATGCATGGACATCATGAGTTATCTGACTCCCAAACGACTTATTACAGCCGAGATAGGTATTGCCCGTTCTCTTGGGTTTACTTGTTTTGAGAAATCAAGTGCCATGGTCCGGGCGGTCCTTCCCGTGCGAGAAACGTTCTTTTGTTCTTTTTCTAGTTTCTCACACGCTAAGGCCGCTCGATACTAACATTGTCCTTTGTCTTTTTTCAGCACCAAACCCAGATCTACCTATGGATGATAGCAGAGTTATCGTAGCCGGTGGGGCCGGTAAACGGAAAAAATCCAGGAAGAATCCCCAACCTACTCCCTCCATTGTTCCTGCTCAGGAGGCTGCCTCTTCTCAACCGCTTCCAGAGCCACAACCAATACAGCAGGTCCATCAGGACCAATTCGAGGCCATGCTGGTCGACGATCGGTTCGGCTCTGACCAACTGCATCAGTTCTCTCAGCATTTTGACTCCGTTCGGGGGGAACCCTCGAATGCAGGTGAGACCCATACCGACCATATTACTGTCAGGTCGAGCGGATCTCCTTATCTGATCCTGTCCATGAGGTATTAGAAAGGGCCGGTTCTACCGCGAGCCAGATCTGGTCGACCTCCTCTTGGTTCAACAACTTTTCCCTTCCTCAGTTGCCGGTCGAGCAATCTGAAGAATGTCTGGCCTTGACCGCTCTGAAAGTACATTATCTTTTGTGTTTTGTTTTTATTCTACTCTGTGATCAGTACTAACTCTCGAACGGTGCTCTGTAGATGGGTTTGTACACCCTTCAAATGCGGGAAGCCCGTCTGGCCAAGGAACGGGAACTGATTGTTGCCCAGTCTTCTGCTGAGCAACATGTTGCTGCCGCCATCGCCTCTCTGGAGGCCGAACGGAAGGCCTTTGCGGAGGAGAAGCAGAGGCTGGATGCTGAGCTCGGTACCCTTCGGGTCCAACTTGCAGCTTCCCAGGCAAAGGTCCTTGCTGCTGAGGCCGCACAGGTCAATTTTGAAGAAATGCCATCCAGCATCCCGGACGATCCCTATGAAGTGAACGTGGATCTGTCCGCCGTCCGGGAAACATTTAAATCCTCTGATGAATTCTCCATCATCAAGGATGATCACGCAAGGACCCAAATCCCGTTCGCCTTTGGGGCGTACTTGAAGGATTTCCCCAAAGGCGCTGGTCGGCTATCGGCAGGGGTGGCCCTCTTGGACAAGGATCCTGAGGCCAAAAAATGGAACGACTCCATTGTTTCAGACCTTTATGGCAAAATTGGCCAGGTCCTGCTGCGTCCCTTCGTTGCTCAGCTTCAAAATAATCTGGGGAGGCCGGTTCAGGCTTCTGATCTTCCCAAAGATGATATTATACAGGCGCAATTCGAGAAATTTCTGCGAGCCCAGCAACGGGAAGCAGATCGGGCTGCTGGGAGAGAGCCTGAACCCCCGTCTGATGATGATGAGGACGAGGATGAAGAGGGAGATGAAATGGCCCCTGGCCAATAGTTTATATGTACTTTTTAATTACTTGATGTAATTTTCCTTTCTCTAAGTAGCTTGTACTTCCCGGTCAGTAGAACCGAAGAATATATATCCCTTTTTTGCATGAAGCTTTGTATACCATCTTTTCTGTCTTTATTGCATAATTTACTCGTCATTCGGGATTCGGCCCGTTTTTAGGACTTAACCAATTTCCTGACTTTATTTCTTGCTCAAATACTCCTAATGCCGTTGATCGCCGTTCGGGCATTAGAAGGTTCTGATAAGTTATTAAGGAAAGAACCCCTTCTCTCTGGGACTCAGCCGTTCGGGCTTCAGACCATTCTTTAGGACTTAGCACATTCTGGCTTTAGATAATCTTTTACAACGTTGATAGCCGGTCGAGCTTCAGATCAATTCTTAGGACAGCTGTTTTCTTGGTTTTCTTCGCACCTGGGCTTCTTCATAAGTTGGTAGCCGTTCGGGCTTCAGATCAATTCTTAGGACAGCTGTTTTCTTGGTTTTCTTCGCACCTGGGCTTCTTCATAAGTTGGTAGCCGTTCGGGCTTCAGATCAATTTTTAGGACAGCCGTTTGATTTCAGATAACCTTTTACAACATTGATAGCCGGTCGGGCTTCAGATTACCTTTTAGGACTTAGCCGTTTGATTTCAGATAACCTTTTACAACATTGATAGCCGGTCGGGCTTCAGGTTACCTTTTAGGACTTAGCCGTTTGATTTCAGATAACCTTTTACAACATTGATAGCCGGTCGGGCTTCAGGTTACCTTTTAGGACTTAGCCGTTTGATTTCAGATAACCTTTTACAACATTGATAGCCGATCGGGCTTCAGGTTACCTTTTAGGACTTAGCAGTTTTTCTAAACAGCAAGTCCTTGTGATCTTTGTTAATCCTCTGTAAGCCCGTCCGGGGTACGTGCACAAAAAATGAATCATAAATGCCTCAGATTAATCGTAATCACCCTATGCCACGTGTTGCTCATGGATTGGGGATTTGTGCGGCACTTTCCCTATTTATAGAGAGGTGCTTTCCCTAATTTCTCCTGCTGTTTTCTCACTTTTCTTTCGAGCTTTCTCTCTCTAGAATTCCCAGAATTCTCTTGCATACACTCAAGCCTTCTCTCTCTAGAATTTCCAGAGTTCCTCCAGCGTTTTTATGTACTACCCCTCTAGCTCAGAATCTGAAGAGATGCCTCTGATTCGCACAAGCAAAACATCTGCTGGTAACAAGGCCGAAGGCTCTTCGTCCCAAACACCTAAACCCGCCAATCCTCAGGCCAGCAAACATACCGAACAGCCACAGGATGACGGATGTCAGTCCGGAGATGACCTCCAAGTTTATAACAAGGGGATGCCCGAGCGGCCACCCCGCATTCCCCTACACTTCACTCGCATACGCAAACAAAGACAACGTCTTCCAGAAGATGTCGAACGGCAACTTAGCCAGTTGTTTCCCCCACCAAGGGAATACTACGCCGGATTCATTCGGCACCCGATGAGGCACCGACCGGGGCACGTGCTAGTGCATCTTGATGCTCTGACTGTTGGGCTTCGGTTCCCTCTCCATTCATTCATAATGGAGTTCTTACGCCGGGTTGCTGTACTGCCCGCTCAGTTCGTGCCCAGCACTTACCGCATTCTGACAGGTTTCATCATTCGATGCCATGAGTTGAGGATCACTCCAAGCGTTGATCTGTTCCTTCACCATTACTGCTATCAACCTTACTGGACGACCGGGTACCTGAAACTGGTAGCTCGTTCTGATCGTCAGCTGTTCACAGAGAATGTTACCCCGCATGCTGACTGGGAGGAGCGGTTTTTGTTCGTTCGGGTAGGTGATTCTATGCCATTCCCGGATAGGTGGAACGCATACCCCGTTCGGGATTCTCAGCCCAGGGTGGACGCTGTTTTACGCTCCCAAGCTGAGTCTTTGCGGATGGGAGGGACCCGAAGTCTTCGGAGCTTTGTCACTACTTCGAGCATGTTATCTGCTGGAATCGGTAAGTGTAGTAAGATTTTAACCCGATCATCCTTTATTCTCACAAACCAGCTTCTTATTTTTTATTCTTCTTTCTTGTAGGTGTGATATCTCCCATACCCGTTCGGCGCTCTATCTCTTCTGCCACCTTGACGGCTTCTTCCGGTAAAGGAAAGGAGAAGATGATAGCCGATCGTGACTCGGTGGAGCAAACCCGTAAGAAGCGGAAAGGGAATGATGGCGATCAACTGATCCCGATCGACCATGTGGTTGATTTGACCGGTCCGGAGGTTGAACCCAAAAGATCGGTACCTGCCAAACCCTCAACTCCGGTTCTTACTGACACACCGATCGATGATCGGATGTTTGTTGAATTTTCAAATATGGGGCCCAGATCAGAGGGGAGGTATCTGTTCGGGCTGATGCCATCTTCCATGTGGTGTCACACTGCGATCAAAGTTCCCCCGAGCTTCACCAACTTGACTCACTGGTCGGATCTTTTCGAAGCAGGTCACCAGGAAGCACTCAAGGTACACCTCTTTCAGACCCATGCCTTTCTACTATTCATGTTTCACCTTATCAGACTTTCATTGTAATCTCGTTTTCAGGCTGGCGTGTATTATCACAAGGCCTTTCTTGCAGCTGAGAAGGAAATGAAAGCCCTGGCCAGCGATCGGGATGACGGCCAGGTCCTCCTTTCTGCCGCTCGGAAGTTAGCGGCCGATCTCCAAGAGCAGGCCAAGGAGGGTGAGAAGGCAAAAGCTGCTCTGGCTGAGATGCAGAAGAAGTCCCGTCGTCGCGATCGGGAGCTTAAAGAACTCCGGGCCAAGGTGCGGGCTGCTGAATCTGCTGGTATCAAATTTGATAAAGCTGTTGGCGACCATCTGCCCGAACCTTACACGGTCAATACTTCCCAGATTGCTCAACAATCGATAGTGGATTTCCAACGGGGCAAGGGGCTGAATGTCGCTCTGGAGAACACGGCCCGGCAATTCCTAGGTCCCCACCTTGGCCAATTTTTGCGTGAGAGCTCAGATCCCATCAAGGCAGGGATCGAGCTCCTGGATAGCACGCCGGAAGGGAAATCTTTCTTGGATGTCCTGACCGAGAAAACTGTGAAGCAAAGTCAGGACTTGTTTCTGGACAGGAATCTTGAACTGATCCTAGAGCATTTCCCCAAGCCGTTCGATCCTGATGAATTAGGCTTCGACGGTCTGTTCGGGAACACATATGATCGCATCATGGAGAAAAGATCCAAAGCAGCGCCTGATGATGCAGTGCAGGCAGGGAGCTCTCAGCCTCCATCCTCCCCGAACAGCAATCCTCCAGTAGCATAGTCTTACTGTAAATTTTGCTTATTCATTCTTCTTGTATATTCCGGCTAGTAATGCCGAAGAATAAACTGGACTTCTTTCCTTTATCTGTTGTCTTTTTTCTATTCTTCCTTTGATTTTTTGTTCACAATCTTTTCTATGTGGCCGAACCTCACTCGGCTCATGTATCTTTATGTCTGACACCTTTCCTGAACCCGTTTTGATCCCTTTTCCGTCCGTGACGCACGGGTTCAAAACTCTTAGCTGAGGTGAATTCCTCCAAGCCGTTTTGATCGTGACCACAGGGTCAAACTCTCAGCTGGGATAGGGGCTCCCTCCAAACTGTTAACCCGTTCAACATTCGGTCATCCGGAATGTTTTCACGTGTTAACAAGCTGAGGTGAGACTCTCTTCACAATTGCTCTGACACCTTTCCCGAACCCGTTTTGATCCCTTTTTCCGTTCGTGACGCACGGGTTCAAAACTCTTAGCTGAGGTGAATTCCTCCAAGCCGTTTTGATCGTGACCACAGGGTCAAACTCTCGGCTGGGATAGGGGCTCCCTCCAAACTGTTAACCCGTTCGTCATTCGGTCATCCAGAATGATTCCACACGTTAACAAGCTGAGGTGAGACTATCTCCCTTCCAAACCCATAATTCCGATGCATTCCGAACTATTCTCTCTGGCTCGTATCATCCATATTAGGGGTCTGAGGTAACCCTTTTCGAACTGTAAGCAAGATCACCGAATTTGGGTCATTCCTTACTTATAGCTAAAAGGGCGACTCGCTTCCGAATCAAGTTCATGACTGAGGCGAGCTTTTTCAAAACCATAGTTCCGATTCCCTGGGCGACAATCCGTACCTTATCCGAACGTCGCTCGGTTAATCCATATCTTACAGTCTTGACACCATCTCCAAGCCGTTTTGATCCCTTTGCCCGTACGTAATTACAGGGTCGACTTTGGCTAAGTTGTCGACTCAGCTCCCTCCAAACTGTTAACCCGTTCGTCATTCGGTCATCCAGAATGATTCCACGTGTTAACGAGCTGAGGTGAGAATCACTGTCCTCGAACTCCAGGCCATTTTGATCTCTTCATCAATGCGTAATTACAGGGTCAAAACTCTTGCTGAAATAATGGCTCCCTCCAAACTGCTAATATGTTCGTCATTCGGTTTTCCAGAATCGATTCTCATATTAACCGCTGAGGTGAGACTATCTGAGCGTCAAACTCCAAGCCATTGGCTGAGAATGACTTTCCTTCCATGCTGTTAACTCGTTCGTCATTCGGTCATCCGGAATGATTGAGTTAACCACGGGCACCGATTTTCTGAGCCTCAATTCTTCAAGCCGTTTTTGATCTCTTTATTCTTTCATAAATCTAGGGTCAAAAACTCCCTTAACTGTGAATTGATTTTCCTTCCATGCTGTTAACTCGTTCGTCATTCGGTCATCCGGAATGATTGAGCTAACTCGTTTTTGATCTCTTTATGTCTCCCTCTCTATACCTTTTTTTTTTGTTTTTTAGAGGTGGCAACAGCCGTTTTTACTGATAAAATTTCCTTAGATGCTCCACATTCCAAGTTCCTGCCGGTCGGCCTTCGGTATTTTGTAGGCCAAACGTTCATGAAGCATACTTCTTACATATTTGGTACGGGCCTTCCCAATTTTGTGCCATTTTGCCCCCTTCGAGCGGTTTGCTTTTCTCTCGCTTTCTTAGCACCAGGTCCCCTACCTCGATTGAATGAACTTTAACTTGCTTATCAAAGTATCTTCTTGTGGCTCTGTGATACTCTTCCATTCGTGCAGCTGCCAGATCCCTTCTTTCTTCTATGAAATGCAATTCGGCCCATAAGTTGTCTTCATTCTGTTCTGGGCTGTAATGCACCATTCGGTGTGTGGGAACTAGGATCTCCGTTGGTACTTTGGCCTGGAAACCATAGGCAAGGGCAAATGGAGTCTCTCCCGTGGCCGTTCGGGGTGTTGTCCTATAAGTCCATAGAATATAATTTAACTGATCAGGCCACGACGAGGAGTATTCTTCCAGCTTTTTCTTCATACCATCCATGATAGTACGGTTCATATTTTCTACTTGGCCATTCGCCTGAGGGTATGCCACGGACGCTCTGGAATGCTTGATTCCCCATTTGACCAGGTAGTTCTCAAAATTCCGGCTCACAAACTGCCTTCCATTATCCGTCACGATCTGCTCAGGAATTCCGAAACGGCAGATGATATTCTTCCAGACAAACTTTTGACACTTAACATCTGTGATGCTGGCCAGTGGCTCGGCCTCTACCCATTTGGTAAAGTAATCTATCCCCACGATGATATACTTGTTGTTTCCAGGGGCCGTAGGTAGAGGACCCAAGAGGTCTATTCCCCATCTTGCGAACGGAAGGGCCACCGTCATTGGAGTGTAGAAAGTGGCAGGCCGTCCGGGAACCGGTGCATACAGTTGGCATACCCTACATTTCTTAGTATGTGCAAAACAGTCCTGCTGGATAGTCGGCCAATAATACCCTTGTAGGATGATTTTTCTGGCCAGTGTCTTCGGCCCTTGGTGGCTGGAACAGATACCTTCATGAATTTCTTCCATTACAGCCGCCGCTAGATCGGGTGGGAGGCATTTCAGATATGGCCCACCGAATGTCTTTTTGTACAGCTGCCCATCTACCAATTCGAACATGGAAGCCCTCCTCTGGATGCATTTTATTTGATAAGCAGGATTTTTATCTTGTGGGAGGGTTCCGTCTTTCAGGTAGTTGGTCATATCAACGACCCAGCTCGGGACGACATAAGATATGGCCTCGATCTGGAGCACCATGATTGCTGGGGTCGCCAATATTTCCCGATGGGCAAAACGTTGGATATGAGCCGGGATCTCTTGTGCCCGATCGTCGAACGCTGCATTCTCTAACTTGGACAGGATATCTGCTTCAGTATTTTCAATCCCGGATATTTGGTCGAGCACCACCTGTTCAAATTTTCTTATCTGCTCCTCAACTATCTCCTTGTATGCCTTCATTCTCTCTTCTTTGGACTCAGCAGTGCCGTTTACTTGATGTACTACCAATTGACTATCTGACCGGACTTTTAACCGATCGGCACCCAGGGCCTTTGCATATTTTAAACCAGCAATGAGAGCCTCATATTCAGCCTCATTGTTGGTTACCTTGAAGTCAAAATGGATAGAATAATATGCTTTGAACCCCTCGGGCGATGTAATCACAGCTCCAGCTCCGCAACCCTTGGCACTAGCTGCACCATCCACATACATTTCCCACCAGTTATCCAGCCCATTGTTCTCTGAATCTGTCTCTGAGGGCCGGACGGTACATTCTGCAATGAAGTCTGCCAGGGCCTGCCCTTTGATAGTAGGTCGAGGTTTGAAATCCACCTCATATTGCCCGATCAGGAGGCTCCACTTGGTAATGCGTCCACTTGCCATAGGATTTCTCAAGATGGTGGCTAGTGGCTGAGTAGTATACACAGTTACCGGGTGGGTCTGGAAATACGGGGCCAGACGTTTAATGGCAGCTATCAGGGCCAGTACATTTTTCTCCAGAAGGTGTACCTGGTTTCCGGGCCGTTCAACGCCTTGCTTACAAAATAGATTGGCCGTTGAACGCCATCTTCCTCTTTCAACAGTACTGTGCTCACGGCCAGGTCAGCTACAGCTAGGTACATATACAGGTGCTCCCCTGGTTCGGGTTTTGTCAAGACCAGAGGGGAAGACAGATACGTTTTGAAATCTTCGAAGGCCGTTTGGCATTCGGCCGTCCATTCAAAAGGGTTGGCTTTCTTCATGATCTGGAAGAACAGGATAGCTCGATCGGCAAGTTTGGATAGGAATCTGCTCAGGGCTGCTAACCGACCGGTCAATCTTTGCACTTCTTTGAGATTTCTTGGAGCCTCCATGTCCACAATTGCCTTTACTTTTTCTGGATTGGGCTCAATCCCCTTCTCGCTCATCATGTACCCCAAAAATTTGCCTCCTCTTACAGCAAAAGCACATTTCTTGGGATTCAGCCTCATATTTGCTTTTTGCATTATCCCGAACACCTTTTCTATATCCAGGACATGGTTTTCCTTCTTTTTGCTTTTGATCACGATGTCATCAACATAGGCTTCCATTGTGACACCCAGCACTTCTTTGAACAACATCCCGATCATCCTCTGGAAAGTTGCCATTACGTTCTTTAATCCGAATGGCATGACGATATAGCAAAACACGCCATCCGAAGTAACGAACGCCGTTTTCTCTACATCGGCCGGGTGCATGAATATCTGATGATAACCCCGGAAAGCATCCATGAAGCTCAGTAATTCACATTCGGCAGTTTCATCCACTAGCAGATCGATCCTCGGCACTGGATAGGGATCCATGGGGCACGCTTTATTCAGGTCAGAGTAATCCACGCACATTCTCCAAGTAGATTGTTTTGGGGCTAGAACCACATTGGATAGCCATTCTACGTGGATTACCGGACGGATGTGCTTTATTCTCAGCAAGGTGGCCACCTCCTTCTTTGTGAATTCCCGCTGTTCGGTTGCTTGATACCGTTTCTTCTGTTGGACTGGTTTTGCATCAGACCGAACGGCAAGTTTGTGACATATTATCTCCGGATCAATGCCGAGCATATCTTCTGGCCCCCGGGCAAAAGCACCTGAAACTTTTTGAGGACGGCGATCACGCCATCCCGGATATCAGCATCCTGATCTACCCCGATAGCCACCTTACGGTTCGGGGGGAAATCGAGGTCGATTTGTTCAAGAAGGGTGGCGGGCTCTGGGTGTGTCTCGAACTCCGTTCGGTGCGTTTCCACCTCAATTGTATTAACCCGCATCCCACGAGTGTTCATCTGTTTTAGGGCCTCCCGATAACATGTCCGGGCTGTCGTTGGATCAGTTCTGGCCACCCCTACCCCAGTGTCTGCAGGGAATTTGATGCATGAGTGGCGGACAGAGGCTATTGCCTCCAAATCTTCCAATCCCGGTCGGCCCAATATGGCATTGTGGGCGCACATTATATCTACCACCACGAACGTCATTCGGAGTGACGCTTTGTGGGTTTCTTCCCCAATTTCAACCATTAATTGGATGGTCCCCTCCGCCTCGATGCAGTTACCGGTGAAACTTGCCAGTGGGGTCCGTAGGTGAGTCAGTTGGCTCCTTTGTAGACCCATTTTCTCGAATGATTGTAGATACAATACATTCACACTGCTCCCGGTATCGACCAGTATTCGGCGGATCAAAGCATTGTCAATACACATGCTTACCACCAGTTCATCTCTGTGTGGGATTGGAGAGTTGGGTAAATCAGCTGGCCCGAACGTGATCGGGTCTGTCCTTCCTTTCTTCTGGGGGGAGTGGAGCCGGATCCCACATAAAGACTTCGCTCGAACCTTTTCCGTTCGGCGTTCGAATCTCCGGTCTCCCCGCCCCCAAATATAACCTTGACCTCCATTCGAGGCTTCTTTCCAGGGCCTCCCGAGCCCTCTGGTTCATCCCTGGGAGGAACATACACATCATTTTGAGGCTGAGCGTCACGTTGAGCATCCCGACGCCAGCTATTAGGTTTCCCGGCCGGTTTCAGCGTGCCCATAGCATTCGGATCTTTATTCACATATTTGCCCAGATGGCCCCTTCGGATCAGATCCTCAATGGCTGTTTGTAGGGCCCTGCAGGCATTGGTGGCATGATCCTTTCTGTTCTGATATTTACAGAAAGCATTGTCATCCGTTCCCATGAACTGTCCAGAATCAGTCGGGATGGGAATATTGTCCCTCTCGTGCTGATAGATGGTCGCTATTGATAGGACCAGGGGTGTAAATCTCCCTTGTTTGGGAGGTAAAGCGGCCGCTGGGCTAGGACCCAGCCGATCGGCCATTCTGATCGGGGCAGCAGGCGTAATGACCTTATCCCTGATCAGTATCTCCTCTTCTAGGGCGGCATGCTTGCGAGCCCTATCTAATACTTCGGCGTACACCGTATCCGGATTTTTCTTCAACTCTTTGTACAACTCCCCCGTTCGGAGAGCATTTGTGAATAGGGTAATGGCGGTATCATCCGTCATGTTTCCTACCGTTAAAGTTTCATCCCTCCACCTTTTCAGGAATTGATTGAGGGTCTCTTTGGCGTTTTGCTTCACGCTGGTCAAATAGCTGAAGTGCCGTTTGGGATTGGCACTGGAAGCAAACTGAGCCAAGAATAACGCTGATAACTCGGCAAAGCTGTTGATTGACCCGGGCTGCAGTGTCCCGAACCACTCCTGGGCAGGCCCCCTGAGCGTGCTGAAAAACAACCGGCAAATGGCGGCCTCGGGTGCTCCTAGCAGCATAAGTCCCCCTTGGTAACTCCTCAGATGTACGTGGGGATCTCCCACCCCGTCATAAATTTGGCCGGTCGGGGGCTTGGCACCCCCTTGGATATCTGCGTACATGAGTTCCCTAGTAAACGGGGAAGTAATTCCCAGCTGAACTGGGGCAGGTTGTATAGGTACCCTGTTCATCTGGTCCCGCATTTCATTCATTTGCCTCCTTATCTCGGCCATTTCTTCCTCTTGGGCCGTCAAAGGGGGCGGTGGTGGAGCCCTCATATCCGTACAGTCCCGGTCCCAATGCCGCTGAGGGGCCCTAGTATTTTCCCGCTCGGCATACTGGAAATGATGACCAACGGGAGTTGGTCCTCTAGCTTGTGATCCGACCGGGGTTCGGTCACTGGGACTGTGGTGCGCTGTTGGTGGGGCGCTACGTCGATTATCCCGATGTACATGTGAACGAGATGACGCCGTGGTTGTTTGCGTGCGCGGGGTCTCCCCTGTAAAGCTGGAACCTCCTTCCTCTTCGTTCGCCATATGCTGCATGACCTGGGCCATGTCACGCATGGCCTGAGGATTTCTTCTCAGAGATTCAGGAATCACAAAATCCCCATCGAAACGAGGATACGATCCTCGACTGGATTGTCCCTGAGGGTTTTGACTCCCCGGGGTGTGACTCCTCCCATGACGGCGTGAACCGTCGCTTGTATGATAGGAACTCATTCTGACCATTTTTGAAAAATAGAGGTTTTTTGGATGATTTGAAAGTGAAACTTTTTGCAAGTTCCCACAGACGGCGCCAATGTTGAGGGTAAATCCCGTAGATCCGAAAGCCCAACACGAACTTTGGATATATCAGGAATGGCACAGAATCAAGGTGTGTAACAAATATAAGATCTGACCTAACTAACACTCGAAAGCTCACTTGTATTAATTAACCAATCTGATTACAAGGAATTTCCCGATCGGTAGGTCGGAAATTATGCTTTAATACAAGAAATAAGAGCAATGATGCTATTCTAGAGCCTGAGTATTGAAATGCTAACCCTTACAATGACTTGAAAACCTTCTATTTATACTAATGGAGAGCATGGGCTGCCCCATGCTGATTGGCCATTGTTCCACCGACGTGGTCATCCATGCTTCCACTTGCTGATGTCACCGTCTGACATTAATTGCACCTGGCCACTTGCTGGTTGGCCGTTGCTCGAACGGGATATTGGGCTGTACTGAAGATACTGTCAAATTGGCCCAAGTATGATATATAGTCCGAACTCCGTTCTGTATGTCTTCTTACTGGGCCAACCTTTGTTTGGGCCGAACTCCGTTCGGTATGTCTTCTCACTGGATCTATTCATCATAGAGTGATGGGCCCGTTGCTTGGGCCGGATATCTTGGGCCTTCCCGATCTGGGTATTGGGCCTCTGGGTATCTGGGTAGGAAGAGTTGGAGAATAGGTGTAGAAAAATGTATAGAAAATAAGAGTATTTATAGTTATTTTTGTACCCCCACCCCCAGGACCCCACCCCCCTCCAAGCCTCCAACGACTATAGAGCCGTTTGGGACTTTTCCCAACAGCTAGGAGGATCATTTAATAAATTATTTTTTAAAAAAATAGAGCCGTTAACCAGTCCGGACCGGTTTCGGTCCGGTTGACCCGGCCCGAGTCCATCCCTAGGTACAATGATAAAAAAAGGTTGCAAAATTTAGGATATGGATTATGAGCACATATTTGTTTCTAAATAATGAAAAATATAGTTATTAGTTTGCAAAAAAGTACATTAAAGAATATTTCATACATTCATGACTATTAAATTATATGATCCATTTATACTTCTAAATTATTATTGTGCTCTATTACACACACATAAAACGTCGGAAACATTCATTCCACGTAATGAAATAACAGCAAAACAACGATTAACAAAAACCAACTAAATAACAAACTAGAGTTGTAGGTCTGAAGAAACAAACATAAAGAGCATATGTTTGTCACTAAAGAAGTATGACTGATAAAACTGATATAGGAAGATTTAACCAAATACTGGAAGGAAAAAACAGAAATACATATCATCACTGCATAGAAATAGGGATAGGATTGCGACAAGATTTTTTATTATGCCCAAGTACATGGCAACGAGAGCACTTTTGACGTTTAGCTCCATATGCATGAAACTCCCCAACATAAGGAATTCTGGTCTTCTTAGAACGTCCAGTAGGTCTCTTGAGACAATTTGGCGGCTTGCAAATCTTATCACGAACATGTTGAGGCACCAACCATGATTGTGGATCAACAATGTGATGTACAACAGTACTCCAAGTTGAAAGCCATGAATCACGTGAATAGAATGGTGAAATGAAGTCCTAACTCGATAAACGTGGGCACACGCGAATAGAGGCAACTGCATGAGCACACATAAATCGTTCCAATTGAAAAACTCCACAGGTGCATGTCTTGTGGTTGAGGTTAACAACAAAAGATATACAATAGTGATCCACAACTTCAAACTCGAAATAAAAAGTTGGTTTGATGACCTTGTAGAAAGCATATAAAAACTACAGTTACGAAATAATGAATGTAAAAAAACAAAAGGTAAGAGTGATATTGATAAACTAACAAATGGCAATAAAGTGAATCATATGCAAATATAGCAACATTTATTAAAATAAGTTACAACCTCAATTAATGAAACACAAAAAAAGTCCTACCCGCATGTGTGTAGGTTTAGCTTGCAAACTAAATGGTTCTCGCATTTGGGGGATTCTTCACTTCTTTCCGTGGACCATCATTGCATTCTTTCACGCAAAAAAGTCAACCAATTTACAAATTGAATACTCTCTGGCACATACATTTACTTTGGTTACCGATTCTGTGACACCGCACCCGGATGTACTTGAATTTAATATTCAGTATGTATTTGAATTTTTCTAGCGAACGATTTCGTGTAAAAGAATGATATATTTAATTAATGTGCGATTAATTAAATTACTTATCGGGCCCATAATATGGAGAATGGGCTAGCAAATAATTAGTTGGGTCATCTAATAATTATAGAAGCCCAATAAAACGTCAACCGATGTTGAGAAAATGTTTGGGCAACCCAAGTACTATTTTGACCCAACCTGCCAGAAATAGCGGGAATAATTGGGAGGAGCTTCCTACATCCACTTTGGGAGTATTCTACACACTCTAGGCTCTCAAATAATGGGGAGGGGGACAACCAAATATGGTTGGTGCGGACATAAGGTTGAGGGGGTGTTTGAGGGTACATGCACACTCACTTGGGCCATTCAGTAGCATTATTTTGCTATTGATTGAGTGAGGTGCTTCCCTCTTCCATTTTCCATCCATTCGAGCAAACCAAGAAAGAGGAGCCCTGGGAATAGCTCTCACAAACAGCAAGGTTGGAGCAAGCAAAGAGGAAGGGAAACTCAAGAGAAAATAGCTAGAAGAAGAGGTAAGAACACAACTTTTGATCTTTAACTAGTTTTGTTGTGTATGATTTTTAAGAAATCATATGGTGGATCAAACCTCAAGTTCTACACGTTTAAAAGTGTAGAATATTGTTATAAAGTGGTGGTATTTAACTTAGGAGAGTTGTGAAATCGATAGGAGTCGAAACCGTCGGAAAACCGCCATTGTTGGGGACTGTTTTTGAGCTGCAGACCCGAAAGCCGCCCACCTTTCACGGAAGCCGTCCGGCTTTTACATTCTGTCCAGATTTTTCGTTCTTGATTGGTCTGGAACGGGAGATAACCGAAGGGCTTCGCAAGGGCAGCTAGTTAAGCACATCATAAGGTGAGGATGGCTGACTGTATTGCTTATAATTAGTGAGTTAATTTCATAAGATTACCTAAAGTAATAAAATGTGATTTTCATGGATTATTAATGATTAATAATGCCTAAATGAAAATGCTATTGTTTATGAGTAAATGAAGCATGATATACAAATTTGGAAGAAATTGTGTATGATTATGTGATATGAAAGTGATGGCATGATAATGGAATTAACTATGAAAATATTGTGATAAAATATTAATGGATCGTCGGACCAGGGGTAGCCGGAATCCACCGAGAATGAAAGTAAAGGGGAGAGTGAACTGGACGGAAAAGTCAGGTATCCGATTCACAAAATCCCGGTGTATCGGTCTTAAGAGTGTAATAGATTAAGCATCCCTATCCACAAGTTGGAAGGTGATATTTATACTAAGGAGAAAAGGAAATACTTGGTGCCCAAGTAAAAAGATTCTAGTCTAATAGGAGAGGGTACGTGTAAAGCTACTCTAACAAACTACCAGCCTGAATGAACCCGGAGCAGCTACGTGGAAAGCTGATTCGAGAGAGAACTTCTGATAGCTGGCTGATTGGTTTATTCTTCTAACAGAATTTCTGCCAGAGATCGTGTCCAGACAATCCGGCGTATTCCACCAGTGCGGAGAGTGACGTGGCGATGTTTCCTCACGATTTAAGTCCTTGCGAATTTTGCCCAAGTATAAGGTGCTTTTCTCCCGACCTCGAGGGTTACTGAGGTCGGTATGTGGGGGCTCGGGCCCATGCAGAGAGGACTCATTCTGCTGTCTCCCGTTCTTGCTCTGGAGGTGACTTGACCGCTCGGTGCTTTGATTGGTGTTGACCTGGAACAAGACATCTGAGGTCAGATTTGATGCCGACCTCGGATGTCCCGAGGTCAGGCTCATGGATCGCCGAGTTTGGTTGGCTCCTGACTCGATGTTTCCCGACCTCGAGGTCGGGGTCGAGGTCGGTGGACCCTGTTATCTGCTGAGTTTACTTGATTCCTGAGCCTGGTGTTCCCCGACCTCGGCGGTCGGGGTCGGGGTCGGATCAAATATACTTTTACTTCATGTATAGGATTCATGATTGGATAAAGGTGATATTTTCGATATTGAGATTAAATTGTTATTGGATTGAAAAATCAATTGAAATGAAATGTTGATTATGAATTAGGAACTTGGTTGTTCTAAGATTATCCGACTAGTATTGAAATACTAGTCAGGAGATTAATATAAATAAATGATGGAATTAATCCTAAGAGATAGGATTGTGAATAGAGATGCCTTAAGTAGTCTTAAGAGATACTTAAAGGTCGAAATGTATGAGCTCTAAGATATGTTAGGAGTAGGCCTTAAAGGCTACTCAAGGTAAATTGATTCTAGGCATAACATTGGCTTAGGAATCGAATAGATTGACTAAGAGCGGGGCTCTAGCCAAATGTAGATGACTAAGAGCGAGACTCTAGCATAAATGTAGATGGACTAAGAGCAAGGCTCTAGCCAAATGTAGATGACTAACAGCGAGGCTCTAGCATAAATGTAGATGGACTAAGAGCGGAACTCTAGCCAAATGTAGACGACTAAGAGCGAGGCTCTAGCATAAATGTAGATAGACTAAGAGCGAGGCTCTAGCATAAATATAGATGGACTAAGAGCGAGGTTGTAGCCAAATGTTGATGACTAAGAGCGAGGCTCTAGCACAAATGTAGATTGACTAAGAGCGGGGCTCTAGCCTAATGTAGATGACTAAGAGCGAGGCTCTAGCACAAATGTAGATTGACTAAGAGCGAGGCTCTAGCCTAATGTAGATGACTAAGAGCGAGGCTCTAGCATAAATGTAGACTGACTAAGAGCGAGGCTCTAGCCTAACGTAGAATGACTAAGAGCGGGGCTCTAGTACGACATAGATTGATTAAGAGCGAGGCTCTTACACGGTATAATAATAGGATTGAACGAGGCTCCATGATGGCTAAATAATGTAATTAAGAAATGCCCATGACGGTAGTACAACTTACCGAAGGTTATGAAAATCGTGACAAATAGTTAGAAAATTTTCCACTTTTGGTCCCTCGAGTATTATACCACTTCCGCATTACGTACCTGACTTTCAACTTGTCCACATTTAGTCCCGACGTTTTCTTCCTTTACCATTCGTCGTCCTTCCGACCAAAACTCCGGCCGGTTGAATCATTTATTAAAAAAGGGAAGGTTAGTCTAGTAATTTCATAGGCTTAAAACGGCTAGAAGTCCATTCTCTGCATACCTGCGCTTACTCTATGAAACTTCCGGCTGAATGAGGACGATTACTCTGCGAACCCTAAAACCATACCGGTGAATGAGGACGCTTCCGGCTGGAGTGTTTGCAATCAGAATGGGGCGCAGATCAAATGGAGAAGGAAGAAGTTGTCATCAAAGTTCTTCATCAAATGTTGCTGGTAATGGTAAGTTTGTTGAATTGAAGTACAAATGGTGCTCGGTAGGGTATGGTTTTGTGTTCGGTAGGGTAGGGTTTTGTTGTTGAGAATCTTTTTTCTCTTTACTTTTTGGGATTTGACAAATGGGACCAATTCTTTTTCCTTTTCCCTTTACTTACAATGATTGAACTACCACATTAAATGTTTTTTATGCAGCCCCATGTGATACCACGTTTACTCTAAAGTTGAGGTACGGAGGAAGAGTGAGTGAGAGTAGCAGACCATTTTACAGGGGAGGTACTACACATTTGTTTTCTGATGTAGATGTGGATGAGTTTGGCTTAATTGTGTTGAAAGAGAAACTAGAAGAAGTTGGTTGCACAAAGAAGTTAAGAAGAGTCTTTTGCTATTAAAATTCTTCACTAAATGAACTGAAAGGTGACTCTGAAATCTGGTCCTTTGTGAGTAATGGCCGTGTGGGTAAAATTGTGGAGTTGTGGACAGAATTAGAAGATGTTGATGATAATGGAGATACAGATGAGGACCTCTCAGATAGTGATTTTGCTTATAGTGAGAAGGACCTAGAAGACTTTTCAGAGGATGATGAAGATTCTGACCTAGGGGATTTCATATGTGAAGATGATGCTGATTTTGCTAAACACATTGATCCAACAGCTGAATATGGAGGGCTGCACAGCAACAGTGAAAGACAGAACATAGAAAGTGAATCATTAGTGGTAGATCCTGATCCAAATTTGTCTGATGATGCTTCAATACATGATTCAGATTCTGATGCTGAAAACTGGAGTACATTTTGTGCCCAAACTGATATGGAAAACCCATCTCGAGAAGGGTTCAAAAGTTGCAGACCAGTTTTAGGTTTGGATGGCACTCATCTTAAAACAATGACAGGTGGGCAGTTGCTAGTTGCAGTAGGGTTAGATGCAAACAATAGCATATTTCCTTTGGCCTATGCTATTGTTGAGGGGGAAACAAAGGATTCATGGGCTTGGTTTTTGAACCTAGTAAGAAGGGATGCTGATACCAATGAAGAGAATGAACATGTATTCACATTGATGTCTGACAAGCAAAAAGGCCTCATCCAAGCTGTTAATGAATTATTTCCCATGGTTGAACATAGGTTCTGTGTTAGGCATCTACATGGGAATATGAAGGTGGCTGAATTTCCCGGAAAAGCTGTGAAAGATGCACTTTGGGACTGTGTCAGGGCTTGTACAGTGAATTCTTTCAAAACAAGTCTGACCAAGTTAGAGGAAATTGATGAAAAGGCTTTTGATTGGCTGGCAGATAAAAATCCTACAGAATGGTCCAAGTCTCATTTCTCTACACACTCCAAAACAGATATGTTAACTAATAATATATGTGAGTGTTTGAATGGGGTCATTTTAGAGGCAAGGCAAGAGGCTATTTTAGTATGTTTTGAAAGCATTAGGAAGCTACAGGTCACAAAAATTTTTACTAGTAGACAAAAGGCAGAGAAATGGACTACTAATTTGTGCCCTAGAATTGTGAAAAAGTTACAAGAAATTGAGAAGTTAGCTGCAGGTTTAATAGGGTATCAGTGTGGTGAGAATGACTTTGAGATTATTGGAATGAGTGGTACACAGCATGGGGTTGATTTAGAGAGGAAAATATGCACATGCAGGCTGTGGGACTTAACTGGTATACCATGCAAGCATGCTGTGTGTGCTATTTGGTTGAAGTATGGAAGAGGTCCAGTTGATGCTTACGTGCACCCATGTTACACAAAAAAATCATATTTGAAGATATATGCTGGCAGTATAAAGCCAATGGCAGGCAAAGATGAGTGGCCTATTTCTGATAAAATTCCCCCACTTCCTCCTGTGTATTCAGCCAAGCCCGGAAGGCCAAAAAAACTGAGGAGGAAATCAGCTGTGGATCTAAGCAATGATGGAGTGAGAGTAGCAAGGACACACATCAAGATGCATTGTTCAAAGTGTAGAAAAGAAGGCCATAATGCAAGGAGGTGTCCTGAAGATCCAAATAACAAAGAGAAACTGGTAAATACACTCATGATTTATGTTATTTATGTCATTTACTTATTTAAGACTTATATGTACTTCATCTTATTTTTCTTTAACCATTATATTTTTTCTACACACAGCTTCACCCTAGAAAAAGAAAATCAAAATCTGCACCAAGGCATAGTGGAGGAAGTGTTGGTGAAAGTGCTGGTAATGAGGATGTGGGAGCACCCAAGGTTTCTGCTTTAGATGAGGACAACCTTATGGATATCAATATGCAATATGAAGACTTCCCATCTTTAGGACTTGAGTTTCCTATTGTTGTTTCAGTGGAAGATACTTCAATGTTCACTCAAGTGAGTGACCAAGAAGCTGAAAAACTAAGTGGCCAAGATGCTGAAAGATAGACTGGAGAAGGGACTGAAACCCAAAGTCAGGATAGTGCTGCAAACCAGAGTGATGCTATTGATGAAAACAAGATTGATGATGTTGACAAAGACAACACCCATGGGTTTGAGCAAAGAAATACTCATGGGGTCAGGATAAGCTTTGGACCACCCCCTCCTTCTAAGACTTTCAGTTCAAAAGGTGCACAACCACAAGGGGTGAACTCAGGACATGGAAAACCAAAGCTCAAAAAACTTGACATAAAAAAAGGACCAACCTATTCTACCAGATCCAAAACGACCTTCAAGTCTGTTTTTTTGGGAATGATGCAGACCCAATTCACCTTGGCTAGTGTTTGATGTCAATCATTTGGAAAGGACTGTAGGGGCTTCCATTTTGCTGTAGGTTTTATTGTAGTGTTTGTTGTACCATGAACTTCAGTGTAGTTATCACTATGTTTTTTGTCCACCAGGAGATATTACAGGTTGCTATGTGTAAATGGTGGTTGTTTTGGAAGTACAAAACATTTGCTATGACTGTAATTTTAGTGTGTCTATGTTTGTAATTCTGTTTGCCCACCAGGAGATATGACATGTTGTTTATGTTTATTTTCAATGGGATGATATACCAGTGTGTTTATGTTTGTAATTCAGTTCTTTTAGTGACCATAGTATATGTTTCAAGTTAAGTGTGTTTGTAGTGAACCATGTTTTCCAGTTTATAATGTAACACAACAGTTGTAACATTGAATATGCAAAAGAACTTCATATATACATGTCATCAACATGAACATTTGGCATCAATACATTTCAAAGATATTACCAACATTCCTCAAAATTGTTCGGAATACATAAAAACCATGCTACAAGACTATTTTCTATGTGCATACATGGATGCAAAAACCACAAAAAATGTTATAATGCACACGCCAAGTCTGCTGCAAGAGTATCTTTTGTGCTCTATCTTCTCCATCTTATCTTTTTTGTTTTCTGGTTTCTCAGTTGCTTCCAGCTTCACCTCCAATGTGTGAATGTGGTTTTCATACCCATTCAGTTTTCTTAACAACCCTGGAATGATTTTCTTGGATCTTTTACACATTGGAGGGTCAAACCAGTCCATCAAACCACACCCTTCAGACCACTGCAATCACATAATACAAATACTTACAAAATCAATCATCTCAAAAAATATGGAAAATTTTAAAGCTGCACCATGCTACTAATACCTCATTTCCAACGCATTTCCAAAATCTTCTCCCACAGTTTTCTGGTTTCCATGTAGTCAAAAGCTTCAATTCTTTCCCACATTGACAATGTTTGACCGGAATCCACTCTCCATATTCATACCGGCCTGTTGATTTCGAGGTAGTTGAACTGCTGCTATACATGGTGGCCTTCGAGCTTACAGAGGTTGTCGTTGGAGTGAACAGTGAGGAGTGCCTACGAAGGAGGAAAACGACGGACTATAGATGGAGTTGTCGTTGGAGTGAACAGGGAGCTTACAGAGGTTGTCGTTGGAGATTTAGGTTTAAATGATGGATAATGTAAGGGGTATTAAAGAAGGGGTGGTTACGATACAGATGGAGTTGGCGAGGAAGAAGTGAAGACCAGCCTATGAAATTACTAGACTAACCTTCCCTTTTTAATAAATGATTCAACCGGCCGGAGTTTTGATCGGAAGGACGATGGATGGTAAAGGAAGAAAACGTCAGGACTAAATGTGGACAAGTTGAAAGTCAGGTACGTAATGCGGAAGTGGTATAATACTCGAGGGACCAAAAGTGGAAAATTTTCCAAATAGTTACGGAGAAATGGGGGTGGACGTTTCAAAACGAATATGGGCCACGGGCCGACTACTTGACTTTATATATAAAGTAAGTATATTTTTTAAAAGAGGGTAACCGGGGGTTATGACCTATAAAAATAGTATCACCCTATATTGAGGGTCTTAAGAAATTGAAACATTGATTATACTTAGTATAGTTGTCATTGTACTTGTCAAATGCTTCCAAGTACTGACCTCCCCTTCACGGGGGAGGCCACCTCAAAGTTTCAGGTAGAAGTCGAGCTTGTTACCAGTGCCCGTTGCTCCTGGAAGATCTAGGAGGGAAGACGTGGTTCATGCTTCCTCCGTTTCGGTTTCAAAACAATTATAATAATGCTCATGTGTATTATTTTTTTTGAATAATTATTTGGGGGCTTGTATGCCTAATGATGCCAAGTGTGGCTTGAACACTTGTATTAATGTTTCCGCTGCTTTAAATGAATATTTTACATTATGTTTGTTTATGGATGTACTATGTGTAAATGGTATTCAAGATGCCTTGTACAGTATGGATGTGTTGGACTGTGGTTGACTATTCGTACTGTACGGCGGGTTGTTGACGTGTCCGGGTAGGTCCGGGGCGTGACAGATTCTACACAATTTGATGTCAAGATGTCATATCTGCGTGAACCAACAACACACTTAACCCATCTATGATTACCAATTTTATTTAACCAAGGTCGGATCCTAGCATCTTTTGAGTCCAACATTGATAAATATTCCTGAAGTTCTAGCATAGTGTTAGCTGAATAAGCAGCTTTAAACTTCCATCCAAGACCATTGGCACCACCTCTATATTTTGAAATTAAATTACGCCTCAGGTGCTCAACACAAAAGCCAAGAAAAGCATGGGGGAAAACTTTAGCAGTAGCAGATATTACGCCTTTGTGGCGATCAGACAAAATATACATATCACGTCGCATAGAGATTGAACCACTCAAACTGGTTAGAAACCATAGCCAGGTTGCTTTTGTTTGAGAATCACAGATTGCAAATGCTAAGGGAACGATGTGGTTGTTGGCAACTTGAGCACACGCCATAAGCAAAGTACCTTTGTAATATGCCTTCATGAACGAGCCATCTAAGATAAGTACAGGTCTATAAAATTCTCATGTTTCACGCCAAGGTTTGAGTGAAATGAAAAAATAATGAAATGCACCATCAACAACAGTTATAAGTTTTATGGCAGAATCTGGATTTGCTTCTTCAAGTACATACACCATTGAAGGTAGCTTTTGGTATGACTCTGCATCAGATCCAAACTGCCTTTCCGTTGCACGTTTCTGTGCTTGCCAAGATTTCTTGTACAACATAGAAATCTGATATTGCAAATTCATATCATTCCTTATCTATTTTGGCATGTAAGGTTTTTCAGAAGCATCCAAAATTTTGTGTGCCACAAGATTAGCAACAACACTTGATGTTGCCTGTGCACTGTTAAGTTGCCTATAGTCAACAAAGCAAGTGTGTACAACATCAAACATGTACCAATACCAATAGGAAAATGTCAATAAACGCCAATTGAAGACAAAGAACAACATGTTATCACATAATACACGAATAGAAAATTGAGAGAAAAAAACTATATTACATATGAGTAACATGTGAATATACCTTCTAATCTCAAGCATTTGTACACCATCTAATCTGATTGCATGAACTGCCCACTTACAGGACAGATCCAAACAAATAATGTGTAATTTCTTCTTCTTTGATGTCAGAGTTCTGAATTGGAAGCTGTAGGTGATGGCATACAACTTCAAATGATGAAGTAAGTCAGCTTTGTTCTTGTAAATATCATTAATCATAACACATGTTGGATGATAATGACTAATTACGTCAACAAGGTGGTTAACAGAGGTAGGCTGTAAGGATAATGATTTCGAACGAACACCAGAAAAATTAGGCAAAACAGTTGATGATGAAATGTTGCTTTCTGATGAAGAGGAAAACTCATCTTCTTCTTTAATACTACCTCCGTCCCGTAAAGAAGTTCTCACTTTCCTTTTATGGATGTTCCAAAAAGAAGTTCTCATTTCTATAAAAGGAAACCACTTTTAACCAAAAAGTCACAACTACCCTTACTTTTTACCCACTTTTTGTTTGATTTGACATAAAGTAAGGGTATACTTGGAAAGACAAAACAAAACTCTACCTTACATAAATATGTGTGTAGGTCAAACTAGGAACTTCTTTACGGGACGGAGGGAGTAGAATGCAAATTGGTATGCAAGTCATTTCCTTGATTACTACAGCCAGAGTCACTCACATGCAAAGACAATGAAGATGTACTAGAACCATGTGTAACTGAGTTATCAAGTGGTATAAAATCATGAAGAACATAAACAATTTCAGACCAAAACTCCACACATAGTGGCAACTTTTCAACATCCGACAGCAAATACTTCATACAAAGATAAAATTTCAAAGTTTCATCATCAACAATAAAAACAGGAGGCAGGCAACCATCAACCATATACTAAAGCTTGAACAAATGATTTGGTTTGTACTTATTTAAGATGCCAAGCAGCAAATCAATCAAGGTTGTGTAGGAAGAATCAACCCCAATATGAATACCAAATGTAACCAAACATGCAAATGTGTAGTCAGACAACCATGTACCGTCCAATTTAAGCATAACAAGCAACACTGTAACACAACAGCTATTTGTAGAAATTAATGCTTAAATACAATGAAAAGTTGGGAACAACTGAGTGAAAGAAAAACAAAAACATATGAATCAGAAAGGCAAAACCGTTATTATGACATTTAATGTCAAAGAGAGAGTAGTTAACAATGCCATAAAACCAATGAAGTAATAATAAAAAAATTAAAAACGATAATCAAACAACATCGAATCACAATGTAAATTATCAATTAAAGAACAGAAATCGAAATTCGTACACAACAAATATCCATTCCAAAAAATTCAGAAAACAAATACGAAGTACATTAAATCTGGACTTATCATAATCTATTTGTGAAACACATATATGCACAATTACATATCAGCAGTCCAAAATATGATTTAACAATATGTTTGAAGATAGATATAATGAATATTCCAGAAAATGAAGCTTTGAGCTTACCTGCGGAAAACGCAAGGGACAACAATACGGAGTATGAATGAAGAGAACTAAATTCGCAACATGAGCACCAATAGCACTTCAGAACAGAAGGAAGAGCAAAGACGGTCCATTAATTCGTAGACGGAAGAACGAAAGAAGGAAAGAAATATCGAAAGCTGCACAGAAATCTGGAACCGGAAGAAACGGTTACAAACGAGTAGTTATGTGACAAAGATTCTGTATAAAGCAAGCACATTTAAGGAGAAAAAATATATTTGGAGGTAGGGGCAGACATGAGCTCCTATTTGAGGAAATAAACTTAAGAACTCCTATTATTACACTTTTTAAATGTTTACTCCCATTGAAGGTAATTTCCTTAATAATAGAAAGTGTAGGCAACGAAACACATTTTGGATTTTTTTAAAGAATATAATGCAATGAGGAGCCAACAATAATCCTCATCTCCTTGTCATTAGCCTAATATCCTCAATGAGACGGTCCATATCTCGGTACGAAGTGCCAATTTGTTCCACACTTTGGCGGGCCATTGCGGCCATTTCACTTGCCCTGTTCAAGAACTCCTCTTTCCTATCCTCCATAACCTCCCGAATCATCCTTTCAATGCTTCCCCTGTCATACACGTCCTTCATGTCCACCCCTAACTGCCACACCTCCTGTACGAATCTGCTGTTCACCTGCTGGTCCACAAAATAGGGCCAGCACATCATGGGCACTCCCTCAACTATGCTCTCCAGCGTCGAATTCCACCCGCTGTGGGTGAGAAATCCGCCCACAGACGGGTGGCCCAGCACCCGCTCTTGTGGGGCCCACTGCACGATGCAACCCTTCTCTTTCGTCCCCGCTACCAAATCCTCGGTGCATGACCCCGAACCGCATGAGGTCACAGACCCAGGCCTTTGCACCCAGAGGAATCGTGACCCGCTATTGACCAGCCCGTACCAGAGTTCCATCAGCTGGTCTCCGTTGATAATGGCTAAGCTTCCGATGCTCACGTAGACGACAGATCGCTCCGGTTGGCGGTCGAGCCAATCCATGCAACTCATGTCCTCCTCCCACAAGCTGTTGCTGACGGATGTCGAGGAGTGGTGCAGTCGAGCCTTTAGGTGAGCATGGAGCGGGCCGACAGCGTAGATGTTGGGACACGCGGCCCGAAACTGAGAGATGATGGGCCCATCGAGGTAGTCAAAAGTGTTGAAGATGAGGCCTTGGGCTCTGGGGAGATGTCGGTCCTCCTTGAGAACGAGTTGGATGGTGGGATCATGGATGTCTCCGGCTCGACAGAAGTTTGGCAGATCTCGCCGGCGTATGATGCCGTTGAATCCCGGCGCACTCCTAATGGGGGAGTCCAAATCACTTCCTGCAACGTACATAAACAATTATGAGTCAATTATCTAACTAGGCTAGACTAGGAGTAAAAAGTAGTCAATAATCATAAATAGGCTTTAAATTTTCTAGTAAAATTAATTAAATAAATTAATTCGAGTATACTTTGAAAAATAATTTTGACGGATTTATAATATAATGAAATCATTAATTAACATATGCTCTTAAAACTTTGTCCTCATTGAATTTTTTGATCAACTATGTTCAACTTTGAGCATTTATACATTTTAAATGAAGTTAACTATAATATAAAAATGATATGAAAATATTCTTTGCTAAAAAAAATTCATAAATGTATAAATTTATAATATACTAAATGTTATACTAATCAAAATCATGGTACATACTTTACGATCATTAACTTGAAAAGTAAAAAATGATAACGTGTTTTAAGAGACGGAGGTAGTAATTTTTTGTCTGGGTAAAAGTCGTTGGCAAAAGGTAAAATTTTAATAATGATTATTTTTTTACTGTTTCAAAATTGTTGAATGAGAAATTGAGAATGATTACGAAGTACTTGTATTTGCAACATAGGAATCACTCCAATTTGCTGATTTACTCTCTCATATAGGAGATCTCGAGTATGAAACTCTATGAACGCAATTTCAGCCATATTTAGCTCAGACTCCTCCCGCCCTCCCCTAATCCACTGGGGTAAGAATAATTATAAAATAGAAAGAAAAAAATATTTGCATCAATAAAAAAAGCAATAAGAGTCAAAATGTATACTAAGGTTTCAAATGAGCCAAATTGATCACTATGATTAGACCTGTCCCCGGTTCGGAACCGCCGATTCCGGTCCGGTTTGGCGTTTTTTTTTTAATTTTTAATTATTTATTTACGATATTTATATGTATTTAATTAAAACATTAAGATATAAGAACAATACTTTATGTATCAAAGATATACATTGTGATATAAAAAAACAATAAAGATGTCATACAAATCTTTGTAACTTATTTATTTTTAATAAATTTGAGCTTAGTGAATCAAATTAAAATATTATATTTATTTAGGATATTTATATGTAATTAATTAAAACATTAAGAAATAAGAACAATACTTTGTGAATTAAAGATATACAATGATACACTATGATATAAAAAACATTAAAGATGTCATACAAATCTTTGTAATTTATTTTTAATAACTTATACTTCATACAAATCAATTTTCTTTAAAAAAATTCAAAATTTCTGGTTCCGAACGGGAACCGCCTCCCTTAACCGAACCGCAGGTTCGGAACCTGCCTCCCTTAACCGCAGGTTCGGATCCTTGGCCGCAGACCGGTTCCTGTTAAACCGGAAACCGGGGACAGGTCCAACTATGATTACATGTGTATCTCATATTTGAGACTAAAGTTTCAAATGATTCAAATGTAACGTTTTTCTCATCATTTTCGGAGGCCCACGTACCAAAGATTTTTCACTTTTGAAAGCTATAACTGTTCTTAAAAACTTTGTCATATCTTTGTTTCATGCACCTAAAAAATAAAAACTTAATTCATGTATCTAAATTAGAATATATAATTAGATTTTCCAATTAAGAAAATCTATTGTAATGAAATTTAATTCTTAATATTGTTAAATCAATTTAACAAATCATTATTTCCGAAAGTTCCATAAAAATCATATGAGTGAAAAGTTCTAAATACATGTTTTACTTGTTAAATATAAAAAGTTATTAAGTAAAATTGAACTATATATTCTAAAACCTCAAATTAAATATTTCAAAATTATAACACCAAAAAGGAAAGAAAAAATAAAACTAACAATTTTAATTAAACGAAGAAGAGAATTGTCAGTGAGTGGGCAAAAACTACGAATTATGAAATCTTGATAATTAATACTAACTCTGTAACAGATATATCTTCCCATTTGAAAAGTAGGTGAGATTAAGAATAGTGAAAGGAGATATAAATTATTGAGGGTATGCTGGAAAGATAATGAAATAGTGTGCTGGAATGAAAGACAAATTTAAAAAAAAATAATTGTAATAGTTGATGGAGTATATGGCCCCGGGGACCCCCGGCCCACATACTCTTATTACTATAACAAAGACCTAATGAGCCCAGGAAGCACAGCAGGCCCAAATCACAACGCCCCAAGCGCCAAGCAGCCCACGACGTACACTTGGGTGCCTTCGCCCCCCATGGCCGAAGGCTTATAAAGTCGCAGAACAGCTATTTCAGGCAAACAAAGGTACTGGGAGAAAATGGCGAAAACAGTAGCCCTCGGCACTTAGAGCCCTCGGCACTTAGAGGTCCCCGGGAAGAAGAGCCTTCGGCTAAACCATCTACAGACTACAGCCGAAGGCATCTCATCGACAGAATCTCCCATCCACATGCGCTGGATCAACGTATCAAGTACAAACGTCACATCCAAACACCGCATTTAATGCGGCCACATGCGAGTGCCAGTGCTTCCCTGTTGAGGTGACCAATCGACCACCAGAATGATGACACGTGTCCTTATCTAGCATTTATTGCTGCTATAAATAACATCTCTTTCCCCATTTGTAAACCACACTCAATATCAATATACACTCTCTCTCCACTTTTGTTCTGACTTCTCTCTAAGTTACTCCCGCAGTAACACCTCAGATAGATACCCCTCGGGTACACTTATCCGTCAATAGTGTATTATTTTTAAAATTATTGAAGGTATGATAGGAAGATTTATAAATGGGAAGATATGAATGTTACAACTAAAAAAGGAAAGTGAGAAGATATGAGTGTTACGGAGGAAGTATGAGACTCACATGTTTTTAGAGTGTTTGATTTAGTAAATTTGAAACTTTAATGACCAATATAAGATTGACATGTCACTATAGTGTCCAAGAAAATATTCCGGAAAACTTTAATAACCAATATAAGATTGACATGTACTTTCTAAAGTGGATGAGAAGAGATATAGCAAGTAATCTCTATAAATTATCCTAACTTTTAATTTTTAAGCTTAATTTCTATTTAAAATTCACTTTTATATAAGGTAATATTTGGTCACGGACCATTATTGGCGGACGGTCCATATAGTTGGGATTATACAAAAATAATCAATAAAAAATTATTGTTAGCGAACCGGCAATAGTTGGAATTATTATTTTCAATTTTTCGTTGTTTTTGACGGATTAAAGATCATTTATTCATCAAGAATGTTTGGTGCACCGAAATTTCGCATCCGAACTTGTACCAGAACCTCTTAAAAACAAAGATTAAAAAAATCATTTATGGGACCACAAATTTTTATGACAACTATTTTTGGGACTATTCCAGCGTACTTTTTCCAGGCAAACAGCAGAGCCTTATCTTTTCAACAAAAGGTATTACCAAGGCACTAATAATGTTACCTCTGAGATCTAAATAATACTCCCTCCATCTCGAAATAATTGTCCAGTTTTCTTTTTTGATCCGTTCCGAAATAATCATCTCCTTTCTTTATTTGATAAACAAATCTATACAAAATAGTGTCAAACAGTGCAAAATAATGTCGCTACAGTACCAAATAGTGTCGCTACAGTGCCAAACAGTGTCACTATAATGTGACGTCAATTTCACTTTCTTAATCTGTGCGAAGGTCAAATCAGGACAATTATTTCAGGACGGGGGTAGTAATAAAAAATATGGCCAATCCAGTTGATAAATGGATTTATCACCCACACGGATAGCTCTGTTGGTCGAGTGGTGGGAAAATTGGACCAAGTGACCAAAGTTTGAAACCCGCAGCAGCCGTGTGGAGGTTACACAACCTAAAATAAGGCTGGACCTCTGGTGCACACGTGTATAAGGCCTACTGTCATTGCTGACTGAGTTATCGTGATTAACCTCCCCACCATCCTGTCGGGTCGGGATGAAGGCTCCTAGGGTAGGAGATTCCACCTTTTCGACCAAGATAAATGGATCTATCGTGTGCATGTGAGCTTGGTGGTGCTATTTCCTAAGACAGGGCCAACTTGACACATTACGAGACTCAGTGCGAATCACACAAATGAGGCCTTTTATTAAATAAAATGCATACATCTAATGTGTAGACGTATAGTTTGCTTTCATTTGCAAATGGGATTCTATTAATAATTTAAACAATTACTTTATAGAGTACTCTTCTGGTCAGGAATTCCTGACCGGAACCGCCGTCCGGACGGCGGAGTTTGGGACCCTTCCCGGTGAAATTTTTTGATAAAATGTGTATGGCATGTTCTTCATCAAGTCTAGTTTATCCACACAAAAAATCAGCTAAAAATTCAATCGGGAAGGCCGTCGTATGATTTTTGAAAGATAACTGCGCCGGAATATACATATAAACCGTAGTTAACTTCCAAAAATTATTTGACTACCTTCCCGATTGAATATTTATCTGAATTTCTTCTTGGATAAACTAGATTTGATGAAAAACATGTCATAAATATTTCATCAAAATAGTCAATCGGGAAGAAGCTGAAACGTCACCGTCCGGACAGCGGTTCTGGTCCGGAGTTCGAAACCTGAATATTTCTCTACTTTATATACATATACTATTTAAATTTTAAAAAATTGGCCTTGTATTTTTGGAGACCCTGTGCAGTAGCCCAGCTTGCACAGCCTCATCTACGGCCCTGTCCTAAGACACTCTCCAACCTTGGATATTTTTTACTCCATATATCAAAATAGTCTTTCGACAATTTTTTTTAGAATTATTTATTTAATACTCGTGCGGTTCCAAATGAAATTCACATTTTTCTTTTTGGTTAAATCCAAAATAAACTTAACACTTCTTCTTCCTTCCTTATTTTGCAAATTATCTACATCAAATCAGTGCAAAACAGTGTCAAACAGTACCAAACAGTGTCACACAGTGTCACAACAATATACTCTACAGTAAAGTCAAATTTATTTTCTTAATTTGTGTGAAGTCAAAGTGTGAATTTCATTTGGGACCAGAGGGAGTACGTAGTATGAATCATAGTTTTGCTTAGGGTAGGTATATTCCAGTTCGTATATCGTGAGATCATCCCACAGTAAACGTAACGATGTAGTTTTGCGCATTGTTTTTTAAAAAATTCACGTGAACAGTACATGCGTGTTCAGGAAGTAACTGTTTTTTTCTTTTTATCCCGATAGCATGAATGATGTAACTCGCGAGTAAAGAAATGCAACTCACGCTGATAAAAAATGTAAGTGTAGTCAAGTCTAAATGTAACTTGTCTAATACGGCTTATAAGAAATAAAACTTTGATTTCAATGAAAATAAGGAATCTAATTGCTCAATTACTTTACGTAAATAGGGAATATGTTTTGTTTTTAATATTAAGACCATAAATAATGTTTTTTTCTCTTAAAATCATTTATTTTGTCAAAATTTCATTTTTTCGCCAAAACAAATCATTTTTTTGCAAAATAAATGTTTTTTTGTCTCAATAGCAGGGGATCACTTAAATAGTGAATATGTTCTGTTTTTTATATCATGGACATAAAAATATTTTTTTTAAAATCACTTTTTTTTTTCAAAATGTGTAACTCGCGTTAATAGAAGATTTAAATCAGATGTATGCAAAATGTAACTTGTTGAGGCAAGTCCAAATGTAACTTGCGCATAGAAAGATGTAACTTATGTACACGAAGATGTAATTCGCTCATAAGAAGATGTAATTCCATATACTATCAAATGTAATTCCAGAAATTATCTATAAACATAACTCAACATATGAAAAATGTAATAAAATTTCATGTTTTATAAAATTTTAATCGAAATAAACAAATTTAATGTCTTGAAAACACTAAAAACATATCAAAGAGATAAGAAATATATATTTTTTGCAAAAAGATAATAAATATACTATAGAAAAAAAGTATGAATATGAAATATAAAGAATACAGAGTATTAGAGAAAAAATATATTCTATTGTAATTTCAGTTAAAGATAGAAAGAAGTAGAAAAAATGTATGATTATGAAATACAATATACTTATTTATGTGGAGTAATAAAATTTTGTAAAAATTATGTTAAGAAAAAAATGTAAATTCAATTGTATTTTAATTAGTTAAAGATAAAAATAAGTAAAATCACAAATAAATTTTTAGTATTTTGATGTAAGAGAAGAATTGAAGAAAACAAGAAAAAAATAAAGAGAGAAAGCACTAACATGGATGAAAAAGAAAGAAAGCTTCCGTAATGTTGGACTGCATAAAGTTTCGGGAGGACAAAAACGGAACCGTATTAGGACCGGCATATCATGCGCATGGTATGCCGGTTGCACGGTATATTTTGTGGGTATATATGGTTTGTTCGGTTTGAATGTTTTATAATGTAATTGGATTTTATTAAACTTGAATAATTTAGTTCGATTTTTTTTCCAGGTTCGATTTAATCAAATTGTAATAAACGCTTTCAAACTTAAATTAAATTGCATAAGGGTTCTTTTCGAATCAAATGAATACTAATCTAATCTAGTTTAAGGGTCTCTTTAAATTTGACAAGTCTAATTCATTTAAATACGTCACATATTTTACTCCTAACTTACTGTTTTGGAATTCTCCGTAATTCTCTTTGCATTTCTTTTTAAAGAGCTGTCTATGTAGTAGGCATTCTTTCAGTTTTTCCATCTTAATCGCAACTATATATACATTTTTATTTGATTAATAAGAACATCAATTTAAGGTGTAAAGAAAAAATCGGAATGAATTCGACAATACTAACATATATTCCGTACATAATAAGTGTTAACCTCAAAAGAATTTGGAATAGATGCACTATAAATTGCGTAATACTCCTTGATGTGAACTGATTAATTTGGGGGAAAAATAATTAAAATACTCTAAACTTTGAAGGGGTATAGATAAACACCTTGAACTTTCATATGTGATTTAAATACCCCAAACTTTATATAAAAAGTAATTTTAACACCATGGCTTTGTATTATTTCTTTCAAAAATGCAAATTTATGGTATTAAATGCATAATTTAAAATAGCAAATTGAAAACATTAGAATTATATATAGTGGTAGGTAATACGAGTACTATTTTTTTTACAATGGAGGTTTAGAATGTTTATTGTATCTTTACGAATGCTAAAAATTATCCAATTATGAAATAAACACCAAATTTCGAAAGAAATAATGCATGACCATGGTGTTAAAATAACTCTTCATATAAAGTTTGGGGTATTTAAATTATATATGCAAGTTTGGGGTGCTTATTTCACACTCAATCAAAGTGTAGAGTATTTTAATTATTTTCCCCTTAATTTGGTGTACATAGATGTGTTTAAACTTCTCTCATATAGTTTGGTTTCGGTTTGTTTATGTAGTTATAGAGCTAGTTTGGTGAGTGATGACCCGGTTTTTCGGCTTATCAAGCTTTTCAGCCAACTTTTTAACTAAACACGTAACTTTTGACTTCGTACGTTGATTTGTCTAATAATAAGAAAAAGTAAGGTTGGGGTTACTTTTATGACTTTATTGGCTGAAGTTACTGTAGATGACCATTTTAGCTATTTTTCTATATAAATTTTTCTTTATTTTATTAAAAAATAGATTTTAAATATTTTTTTTTTCATAAATCAGCAGAATCTGCCAATACAGCCACTTCAACCACAACTTCATAAATTTCAGCAGAATCAATCGATTCAGCTGATTTCATTGTAATCAAACAGGCTCATAGTCTCATTCTGACTTGAGAAGAAATTCAAAACAATCAGTCTTATACCTACTTTTATACTCATCATATATCCACCATGTCTGTGATGATTCTTTTTGTCGATGAATCCGGTTTACAGACAAAATATTTCTTATTTTGTCTGTGCATAATTTGCAAAAAATTCTGAAGAGAATCACCACGAACATCTCCCTAGTCGCATCACCTATTGCCAACTCAGTTGCGTTTGGACAGTTATGAGTTAACTACTCCCTATAAAAGAGCAAAACTTTACGGCCAATCACAACTTATCGGAAGTGCTAAATTTGGTCAGGAGTTTTAAGTTTTTAGGTGTAAAAAGTACTTTTATGTGGGACTTTTAATCCAAATAGATAGTAATTTTATAATCTGACAATGACAAAGATTCTTAATCAAGGTCCGAGTCTTGTCTTGAATTCTTGAACCATTTCTGGACGCATTAGCCATGTTTTATGAAGTTACTCCATCCTATCTCCTCGCTTTCTATACATCAAATTGAGATTATAGTCCAATTTACATCTTCCCAACATACCGTTCGGTCAGGGTTGGAAGTTCTCAGGGATGGAGTCTCATCCTTTTTTATCAAGTTACTGCATCCTAATGATGACACCCCACTCCCAAAATCTAAATTGGACTTTTTAATACAAATTGAGAGTAATAAATATGGCATTCTTTTGTTATTAATACTCCCTCCGTCCCGGAATTATCTTCATTTTTTTCTTTTCGGTTCGTCCCAAATTTATCTCCTTTTTCTCTTTTTGGTAAAGAATATGTGGTCACTATCTTAAAATCCGTGCCCGGTCAAAACCAGAGTTAAATATGAGACGGAGGGAGTATCTAATTTAGAAAATATGTGTATGCAGTATACATCTATAGAAGGTTCTAGGACACATGCATTGTCTTTCGTGTAATTAATGTGTACGTGAAGATTAAGATTCTCATTTACAGGATTCTGGTCAGAACTATCACACACACATATAGCGTCCAATTCCTATGAGAATTGTTCTTTCGGTAAGAAATGAGAATGACCCAAAATGATACACATTATGATTTACGAGGGTGCACATTTGTGAATTTAATTCAAATAGACATTTAATACAGATAAGGCTTAATGAGAAAAAAGTAAGCAATTGTAATTAAGTTCTTAAATTCATATGATCTTGTTAAAAGTTTCAAGTGTGATCTTGTTTTTTAATTCATATGATCTAGTTTGAATTAAAATGATCAAAACTGAACTCTTTAAATTTGGTTTGTGATAGTTTGATCGTTTCAGATTTAACCAAGTCTAATCTAATCTAATATCTCCAAATTTAATTTACACTATTCAAGTATTCCCTCCTATTCTTTCAAAAAGTATTCCTCGCATCTTTTCAAAAAAATGTGTTCTCTTCCATCTAATTTATTTTCGTTTTTTTCATTCGTTCCAAATTATATTTCGAGTGTTTCATGACAAAGTATAGGATGTTCATGTATATAATTCCTCTTCTATTTTCTTACACAATTTCAATCATACAATTTTTTATTTTCTTAATTTATGTGTAAAGTTATGTTCAAAAAATTATTTTTAGGTATGGATCTGGATTGTTAGATTGACTTTTAGGGCTGTTCATATACAATTTATATACATATAGCCCAGTTATGTTCAAAAAATTATTTCACTGTCTTTCCGATAGAATTTATAGCTGAAATTTTGTATGTGTAAACTACAATTGATGAAATACATGCTAAAAAAAAGACATCAAAAAATTCTACCAGAAAAGTTTTGAAAAGCTCTCGAGACGGCGATTCTCGTCAGACCGACTGGACAGGAACAGGACTTCACCATTACATGCTCATTGTCGATATCTCTTAGTTCTATATCAAAACTTATCAGAACAAAAATCAGTGGTCCCAAAGTAGAAATTTTATTTAGGAATGGAGTTATATATACTCCCTACTACGTATTCAATTTAGAAAAAAATAACAAATTTCATACACCATCCGTGATTTTATTTGTCTCTTTTGACATTTGGAAATTCAATTATTATTATTTGTCTTATTTCTATTTTGTCAACTTATTCATTGCTTCTTATATTCTCTTTCCGGTTTCCAGTTTGATCTGTATTTTCTTATTCTTTCCGGTTTCCATCTTTTAATTACATAGTTATACTGTTTACTATTTGATCCTTTCTTTAAACATTTTAAATTACTGTCTTTCGTATTCCTACTTTTTTTGGAATTTTGGTCAAGAACCTTGAGAGATGGAAGAAAAGAGAGTATACGCCTACATAATAGCTTTATAAAAACACATGATTAGGAGACATTACTATGAGCCCGTATTACTATAGCTTTATAACTTTTGATTTCGAGCGCTGAATTTGTAATAAGCAGAAAAAGTAAGGTTGAAGTTACTTTTCTGACTGTATTGGCTGAAGTTAAAGTAGATAATCATTTTAGTTATTTTTTCATATAATTTTTTATTTAATTTATTAATAACAAATATTTTAAATATCATTTTTTATGAATTAGCAAAATCAGCCAATACAGACACTTCATCCAGATGTTCATAAAATTCACCAGAATCAGCAATTCAATGTTACCAAATGGGCTCTATGTGTCACCATTTAATAAAAAAAATAGATAGAGTGGACACCGGACGTCCAGTCATTGCTCAACAAAATGTGTGGACTCCCTAATATAGATAGGGTCACATACATTTAATTGATGGAAAGGTTAAGCGATATTTCATCTTCTAACAAGTAGTGTTTCTGACTCATTATCATTGAGAAATGAGGAAATATGCAATTATTGAAAAAATGGAATTATATAATCGGTTAGCACATTAACTTTACCAAATTTAATACCCTTTCATCTCGCTAATAATGAATCATTTTGTCTTTTCCAAAAATCTCTCTAAAATTGTCTCATACTAAATTTGATAAAAATTGTGTGACTCTAAATCATTCTTATTTTATACTTACTTTATCAATTAAAATCAATCATATAAACCTATTTTTTTTTCACCCAATATTAGTGAGACAGAAGTACTACATGACCATATTCCCCGAACCTAAAAAAATGATGAATGATGGATAGAGTAAGTGGTAATAAAGGAAAATGTGGCAAAAACAAACTACTCCATATTTTCGTTAGTTAATACGACCTGTCTGAATAAATTCGTCATATTGATTTTCTTGTTCAACTAATAAGACAAGTTTTGAACAATGATTTTAATTATAACATTTGCGTGTAATTTATAAATTTTATATTCTCGCTCAAATATTTTGAATAAATAACATTTTGATATGATTTTCATATTCAAAATAATTTCGCAAGAACAGTCAATTTCGGCCAAGAAAGGGGTCAAATGCATAAATGATACTTTAACTATTGGTAATGTTGCATTTTCGTACATTAACTCTTAAATGAATCAAAATGGTACCTTAACTATACATAAATGTTTCGAATTGAGATTTTATTCAAATTTCTCACAAAAGAATCACATGTGGCGGCCAGAATTCTATGCATAAATTCTACTTCACCTACTTTTGTCATATGATTACTGACTCTACACATGAAATTTTGATCGTCGTGAATGGCTTTTTGGTCAAAATTTTGAAAAAAATCTCAATGGGAAACATTTATTCATAGTTAAGGTACCATTTTGATTCATTTAAGAGTTAAGTTACCAAAATGAAACATTATCGATAGTTAAGGTACCATTTATGGAATTAACTCGCCGAAGTATAGAAAGAGCACACGAAAGAAAAGAAGAGGGAGGAGGACCGACCTTGAAATGGAAGCTCTCCAGCCTCAATGAGCTTGGGGACACACATATAACTCCAAAGCCCACAAGGGCTAATGGTATCGAAATACAGAAGCTGCACGCCGGCATCCTCGGCCACGTCAACGGCGAACGAAAATATGCCGTCAACCACGAGACAAGTCACCGGGTGATCCGAAGCGCCGGCGGCGAGAACCATGTTCCGGAAAAGAGGGCTGGTGGTTTCCTCGATGCTCTGGATGAGTTCCAGGATTTGATCTGCGGTCCTGGGGCTGTCCTCCGGCATGCCGTCGGGAACGGTGGCGAAGCGGAAGAGGGGGTACTTGGCGAAACGGGGTTGGACGTCGGTGAAGCGGAGGAGGCGGCGGTGTACGTAGAGGGTGTTGAGGAAGGTGACGCGGATGTGGCGGAGGGAGAGGATTTCGGCGAGTTTGAGCATGGAGTTGACAGGGCCTTGAAGGGGTAGAGGGAAAATCAGTACGTGGGGATGAGGAGGAGGAGGGACATCATCGGTCAAAGTCGCCGCCGGATTCTCCATGGAATCTAGAGAGTGTGAGAGAGAGAAAAACAGAGATGGAGTGTTTGGACTTTGGAGTCCGGCCGGCCGGGCACTTACCAATGCGAATAATGAATCTTGGCTTGGCTTGGCTTGGCTTGGCTTGGCTTTTGAGACGCAAAAGTACAAGTCACTAGATTGTATTGTATTTGTATGGATGGATAGATTTTACAAAAAGCATAAAACTAAGAAAAAGGACACAATTAAAGGGGGCTACTGACTACTGTTCTTTTCAACTCGTGAGTTCATCCTAAGTTTTTTTTGACCAATTACCTAACCTTAGACACCGCAATTCTACTTTAGAACAATTTTTTTACTTCCTTCGATTCTAAATAAATTTCAGACTTTAACTTCACATAAATTAGAAAAATAAATTTAAATTTATTGTAAAGTACACTGTTGTAATACTGTTAAGCACTGTTTGACACCGTTTTGATGTAGATAATTTGCCAAATAAGGAAGGGAGAAGAATTGTGAAGTTTATTTTGGATCTACCCAAAATGGAAAGTGTGAAGTTTATTTAGGACCGGATGGAATATATACATAAAAAATAAAAAATATACTACTTTTTGGAACATTGGATTTTTTACACTATTCACATATTTTATTTTGACTGTATTTAATTTATTAATGTGTAATAAATTAATTTTTTAAAAGATAATTTTATATTCCCCTCATTTTAAATTTTCAAAATCTGAATTTTTTAATTTTTTACTAATAAGGAATGAAAGATATTACTGATCAAACTTGTGCATTGACAAACGTGAAAAGTGAACTGTTGCAATTAAAAAAGAACGGAGGAAGTATATATTTTACTCGTATATAACTGGGGTGTGTATACAGATGTATTTAACTTTGTTTAAAATAATTGTCTATCTATACAAGCAATATAAGAGTGTACACATAAAATATACAAAAAAGACGTACACGATACACCTAGGCTTTTTTTTACTCTGTTAGAAATATTATTAACAAACGATAATCACAAAGTTTCTATCATGTGTAAAATTGGAGCAATATAAACTAGGGTTGGATTCGGTTCGGGTCCCGAACCGATTCGGTGTATCCCTGAACTGACCCGATAATTCAGTTTACCAAATTTTTACAACCGGAACCGAACCATTACAAGAACGGGTCCTGATTTTTGGTAACCGGTTTTTCGGTTCAGTTTACAGGAGACCGAAAAAAAATCAATTCAAATACAATAAATAAAAGTTGAACTAACATTCAACAGACCAAGGCCCATTGGAAATTGCCAATATTTGAGCAAAATTAGCCCAAGGGCAACCTAGATTGTAACTTGGACGATTAAACTAAGGGGACCTGATTTATATAGAGTTTTTGGAGTAGGAAGCTACTCATTTTCCGGTGTGGGACAAAATAGAATAGGAAAGAAGGCAAATTAGGAAAAACAAAAAATTTAAATGCATTACATTTTAGAAGAGAATTTCGCTTCATGACCAACTCCGCCACTCATCAAGTATGCTCAAATTATACTCATCAAGAATTGGCTAGGGATGATGCATCAAATGACTACGATGTCTAGCTCGGTCAAGTGGATCTTGAAGGAGCATAGGGGTCAAAGTTGAAGGGGAAAGCAGTTCGGGCAGCCTTTTGCGCTACAATCTACCACATTTGGCATGCTAGGAACGCTAAACGATTTGATGATGCAAGCAAGAGTGAAGATGAAATTGTTGCAAAGATTAAACACATGGTATATAAGATACTTTTCAATATATACCCGTGTGAGATGATCAAATTTTGATGATGGGTGCTGGACTACAACTATTGAAGCCGCGGCACATGATGTTTTGTGGAGTAACGTGGATGCAACTTGCATCACACATTCTGTTTTTGATTTTTGGGTTAAGGGAGAATGTGTTACAACCTCCTTTAACTATAGCCCAATTTTTGGACTTTCCTTGATCTATGTGCGTGCATGCTTGTAGCACTGATTTATTTTTGAGGTTTAGGGCATTTAGTATTGTATACTTAGGCCCCTTTTGATTTCTACTCTGAATTAGATCGAATAAAAACCTCTCCTAACCCCTACACTAGGTAGGGGTGGAGGGGTTAGGAGATCTAGAACTTTTTGATGTATAGTTTTTCTTTGGGTGTTAATAAAAATTTACATTTCATCCAAAAAAAAAATTATACTCGTGTTATTATTATACTTCATTAAATATCATTAATTTTTATTATTATTATTATAAATAACAATTACTTTTTATTAATATAAATATGTCGGTTCGGTTGGGTCCCGATTATTGGGTCCCAATTTTGTTCAGTTCGGTCCGGTTTGGTTTTTTCTAAAGCGATTCGGTTATTTTCGGTTCGGTTTTCGGTTTTTCGGTGCGAAATGTCAGCCCTAATATAAACTGTAGGAGCACAAATGAGGGAAATGTTTACAAGCGTATGACCAAAACATGAAAGAGCAAAGTCTTTTTCCGGCAATTTGTAATTTTCATCAACAGTTTAGATTCATAAAGTCAAGACAGGTTATATAATACGAAGTATAAGAAAGAAAATAAATTCAAATTAAAGCTAAAACAATTCAGTCATCAAACTAGCGGTGAAGTGGGATTACTTATTAAAGAAATGTAGACATATGACAAGTGATAAAGGGACAAAATTGGGAGACTTTGAAGACATAACTTTCATCGTCAACAAATAAAAGCTTGAAGTTGTATATTGAATACAATTAACAATTCTTTCATGCCCAAATAGTTTGCTCGTTCTCTAGCACAGGAGAACAAAATTGACATGTCATGGCGAAGGCAAACCAAATTTTATTTTACTAAATTCAATGTAGAATGACTAGTACACATGCCAAAGACAAATAAAAATCTTTTATTGGTGACCTCTTAGCGATAAGATATGCAAACGTACCGAGAAATTTTTTACATTCAAGTTTTCCAACACTAAACTCTTGAGCAAGTTTCCCAAAACATAAATACAAAGGTTTGGGAGTTTGTTAATGGAGTGACAATTGATGGTGAACACTACCAAATGTCAAAGCCGTTTCATGAAATCCACACGGACATTAGAGCGGTCTCAATGTCGGCTAAATACGATGAACTGAGTAAGATGGTGATCGAAACATATGTTGTTTTGTTTTGTTTTTCCCCAAGAAATCAAGGGGGATTGGGAAGCTCATGAATCTGTTAATTAGAGCATTAACTAGTGTACACAGTTTGCTAATCGAGTGACTCTATCCAAGTGAGGCTATAATGGCGATATAGAGTTTTTAGTTTTTCTGTTTTTCCAAATTCATTGTAAATCATTTGGCAAATGATCTATTGAACTAATCAATACATTGTGGATTTCTCTTGAAAAATGGTTTCACTAACATAAATTTTGAAGGAATCAAGATTTGAACTACTGGCATGTTTTTTCGGAAGCACCTCTTCCATGATTGGGTTGCGGGCAGGTTGGAAGTCTTATCCTGAGAATGTAGACAGTTTTTTCGGAAGCACCTCTTCACTATTGTACATTGCAATGACTATGATAATACACTATAGGCTTTACATCTAAAATAACTTCTATCAATACGTACTAAGACTCGGTGTTTTTGGTGTGCTAGACAAATTTCTTATGTCATTTATGAGATGGTCAAGGCTAGTGTGGGAGGATCCTCCGGCATTGACACTTGCTTTGGCGAACCTAGAAAGTTGGTGGATGGATTTCTTGAACTCTTGTCTCCTGCTTCCCATGAGTTCAAGGACCGCATTCTGAATGGTAACCCGATCACACCTATCTTTAATATCTAACCCAATCTTCCACACTTGACTAACCAGCCTGCTGGTGACCATCTGGTCCACTCCCAACGCCCAGCAGATCATCGGCTTTCCGGCGATGATGCTTTCCAAGGTCGAGTTCCACCCGCTGTGGGTCAAGAACCCTCCCACGGACGGGTGAAGTAAGACCTCCTCTTGAGGAGCCCAACTCACTATATACCACTTATTGTTATTCTCTATGCGTGAGTTACTATTGATGATGGCTTCTTTCAAAAGCTGTGAAGAATCAGCACTGCCGTTTGAGAGCTGATCGTCTTCTGCCGACGTCGACTTTAAGCTATTAGGCCTGACCACCCACAAGAACCTGACGTGGCTGGCAGCCAAGGCATGCCAGAATTCCAAAAACTGGGCCATGGTTAAGGTGGCTAGGCTGCCGAAGCTCACGTACATGACTGACTCATCCGGTTGCCTGTCAAGCCACTCCATGCATGTCCTGTCTTCTTGCCAGAAACTGGTTGAAGGGGGGCCGAGAGCTTCCCGTTGTTCAGCGAGTCTGGTCTTCAGGTGTTGTTGGACTGGGCCGATCGTATATGTTTTGGGGCAGTAGCTGCGGATAAACGAAACAATCGGCCCATCTAGCTCTTCGAATGAGTTCAGTATTAGCCCATGGGATTTGGGTACGAAATGGATTTCGGCCTTCACTAGCTCACTGTTCTTTTCCGCCCAAGGATCCAATTTGGCCCGAAAGAAATGGGGAAGGTCACGCACCCTAAGCAGACCTTCCATGCCCGGTACACCAGCCACCAGCCTGTCCAGATCTTCTCCTATTAAGGAAAAGGTTTAATGGTTTATTCGATAGGTGAAAGCGAACCAAACTAAAAATTTTGAACTAAACTCAATACAAATTGAACCATACGTAATTCAGTTTGAAATTGGTAATATTTCTTCTAAATCGTCTTACATTAAACTAAAAAAACCAATTAAAATCATACTCCGTACGTAATATATTTACAGGAAATCAAAGCGCAATTGGTTTAATTGAAGGGTATATATAATGCCCAAAGACTTTAAAAATGACACTCCACTCTCAAGTTTCAACAGACATTTTGGATTCACTTCGAGCTTCTAAAAAACAAGATACTACGTATAACAAATGTATTATAAGATGCTACAGGCTAGGGGGCAATTCTGCTGATCATGAGATGTACACAAATTAAAAAATCAATTGAGTAAATTATTTAATTGAAGTTGATTAAGTAGGCATATCGATCTTAATCCAATATTTGTCATTAATTAACAGTACTTTAATGCAAAAAAAGTTAGGTCAACCATTCATATATAATTCAAATGGATGGTCAAATATTGCTTTGTATTTTGTAATGCTCACTTTTGTTTGATTTCAATAATACCAAGTATATGTTATAAAAATATTATAAAAAAACTATGCCCAATTTTTAGCAGCAATATGTGTTTTTGTGCATAACTATATACTTTTTTTTATAATGTGCATAACTATAATTAGTTGACAGTAATTTAAGGTGAAAACAAATATTTAGAAAAAAATTAAGGTAGTAGTAGCCTGTGAACAAAAAATTAAGATATGAGCCTGTTTCATAACTCTTGTTTTGAGGAAGAGCCTTATGACAACATTTTTGTCAAACACATAATCTTTGATTTTACATTCTAAATTTTGTGATAATTAAAATAAGTAAATTAGAATTACTTTTCTTATTTTTTTATTGACATCCGGAATCCTCGATTACTCGAGACTAATCCGGAGCCTTGTGACCCTAGCCGACAAAGGACCACAAGGAGGTAAACAAGCCTAGGCGGCTCACAGCTTGGGGAGGTCACAATAATCACTTAAGACCTTAGGATTGCCCTCAAGACTTAAGTCCTATGAAATGACCATCCAAGCTGGAGGTTGCCCCCAATTACTTTTCTTATTAAAGTTAATATAGGTGGTCATTTTAGTTACTTTTCATAAAAAAATTAATTTATTAACAAAATATATTTTATATACAGAGTATAATTTTTATATTTTAGCATAAAATTAAAAAAAAAATACTCCCTCCGTCCCGAAATTATTTTCATTCTTTCCTTTTCGGTCCGTCCCAAATTTATCTCCTCTTTCCTTTTTTGATAAAGAATATGTGGTTCACAATCAATCTTACACATTTCTCTCTCCTCTGCACAACTCTCCACCACACAAATCCCATTATCTTAATCCCCGTGCCCAGTCAAAACCGAAGTTAATTATGGGACGGAGGGAGTACTAAGAGTGAATAATAATCTTCATATTAAACTACATTGATGGTAGTCAGTATCGGAAGTTACAACATGCATGTGCGGATGTGCCTAGGGCTTCACTTTATCTGAAGCCTGACTTTGAAAATATTATTATTATATCAATAAAATATTCAGATATTAATATTTATTTCGTTTTACTACCGATAATAAATGTGCTCATTTTAATATTCAGATTTTTACAACTTTCCCATTTTGGTTGTGTCAAAGACAATAAGTATAATGACGAGAACGAAGAAATATATTGATTAATCATGTAGGGCTTGAAAATGCTAGGAGGGGCCGAATACAAGTGGTACGATAAGTCAAACATGAATATCTTTTAGAACCTGATGTACACATCCTTGTACACACCTTATACACACCATGTTTGTGAAGCTTTTTTTTTTGTCCGTGAATCTGGTTCACAGACAATATTTTGTTTGTGGAAAACATTGTCTGTACAAAAAAAAATCACAGACATAGGTGTGTACAAAAGTGTTTATAAGAGTGTGTACAAACATCATTTTTGTATCTTTTGTGTATTTTTTGAACCTTTTTGACAGGGAAATGGCCTGAATAGAAATAATTGCTTTTGTGTAGAAATAAGGCTATGGGTTTTTACTATCTAAATACGAACAATTGCTTGAGAGTAATTACGATAATAAACAAAGTTACAACCTGACAGTTCTATGTTGGAATTCTCAAACGCTTTTAATTTACTTCTGAATTTTTTCCTTTTTTAATTGACTCAAATCTATAATGTAATCTGATTTAATTTGTTTAAATGCAATTTAATTTGAAACTGAGCCCAAGTGAGAACAGATAAAGCTAATGTGGGATTAATTTGTTTGGCTAAAAAATAAGAAATGAGAGCATTGGAGTAAGGTAAGTGGGGATTGTTTGGTTGGTTACATACCTTCTTGGATGGGAAGCTGCCCAGCCTGAATGAGTGTGGGAATGCAGAGGTAAACCCAGAGACAAGAAGGGCTTATGGTCTCAAAGGCAAAAACAGGGACTCCAAACTCACTCCCGATCTCAAAGGCGTACCCAAACATGCCCTCCACAATCGCGCACGTCACTGCTGACCTCATCATTCTCTTGATGAGCGGCTCCGCCGCGGTCCGCACGGAGCTGAGCAGGTCCTCCAAGTGCTCCGCCGAGCGGGGGTGGTCCTCCGGCAGCCCATCGGGTATGACTTCGAAGCGGAAGCCGGCGGCGTACCTCCGGAAGCGGGACTCGACGTCGGTGCAGCGGAGGAGGCGGCGGTGGTTGTAATGGGTGGTGAGGAAGGTGACGTGGAGGCCGTGGAGGCAGAGAAGCTCGGCCAGTTTGAGCATTGAGTTGACGGGGCTTTGTATGGGCAGAGGGAAGATGAGTATGTGGGCAACGCCCGTTTGGTGTCGGTTATCCATTCCCACAACCAAAATCCTTTTGATTCGATTCCTCTCTCAATTTCATTTATTTGTATAAATAAATAATAAAAAAATAAAGGGATGCCCTTGTTTCCCTAACGTAATTGACCCGAACACAAATCGGATCTACTTTTATTACCACTCCATTATTGAGTTCACTCATCTCCTGGTTTATTTACCGCAAAAATTTACATAAATAGCGGTCCCAATTTGATAGGCTCGTTTCTTTTGGGCACAAATTTTAATAAAGTGTTTGAAAAGATAAAAATTGTCGTTGAGATTTGAGTATAATAGAGTGAAATAATATGGACCACATCTTTCTTTCCAAAAAGGAAAATATGACCATCATTTTGGAACATTCCAAAAAGGAAATACATGACTATCATTTTGGGACAGATGAGTAGTATAATACTCTGTACTGTCTTAGTTCTCCAATATTTGTCTCTCTTACCATTTTAGAATGTTTTTCGATACATGTCTCCCTTTTCATTTTTAAAAAGTTTTTTCAATAAATATATCTATATACTTTCATTCTTTTTTCTACTTTTACATTTTTGTCCTATTTTTTCATTTAATCACAAATCACTACACATTTTTTCTTAAAACTTGTGTCAAAGGCTATAGAGCAATGTATTGGAGAACAGAGGGTGTATGGAGTACTTCATCTAGTTCCAAATTGATTTACACAATCAATATTTTTGGTTAATTAAAATTAAATGTAAGTCATTATTATTGATAAGTAAGTGAATAAAAAGAATTGTTTAATAAAAAAAATTGATTTTTCAAATCGTTTTGAGACCGACGTAGCACGAAGTATAATCATTCATTCACTTTTAAAAATGACAAGAACTCGTTTGATAATATCCAAATCAGCTATATTGGCAAATTCTGCTGAAATTTATAGAGTTCGCTGAAGTGGCTGGATTATCTGATTTTGCTGATTTATGGAGAGAGAGAAATTAGATATATTTTATTATTAAAATAAAGAAAAAATTATATGAAAAACAACTAAAACGATTCTCTACAGTAACTTCAGCCAATACAAGAAGAAAAGTAACTTCAACCGTACTTTTTCTTATTATTACACAATTCAGCGCTCAAAATCAAAAGTTACGTGCTTAGTGAAAAAATTAGATGATAAGCCAAAAAACATGATCACCAAACGGGTTCCAAATTAAATTTTAGAGTTTAGAATCGATACGAGTTGTGGCAGTGCGGCACCTCCCAATTGGCAAGAGTTTTCGGTGATGACGATGTTATCTATGCAGTAACAAATGAAAGGTGTTTCTATGAACAAATGAAATTATAAGAATGAGGCTCAACCTACCAGGCAGCCGTATACATGTATTTATATGAAATACTAAGAGTAACAATTACAATTATATCCTTATAATATTCTATTACATTCCCTCAATCTGTGCAGATGACAAAACGCGCAGATCGGACTTTAAAAAATCAAACCGTTGACTAGACAAATTCCTGGTAAAAATATCAGCTAGTTGAAACTGAGTGGGGACGTATTTCACCACAAGATCACCATGAGCTACCCTCTCGCGAACAAAATGATAATCAATTTTGATGTGTCTGCTCTGATCATGCTGAATGGGATTAACTGCTAAATAAGAGGTAGAAACATTGTCACAGTAGAGTTGGACAAATTGAGGAATATAGAAACCCATATCAACGAGTAGAGAGCGAATAAACAAGGTGTCCTGAACTGTGTACGCCACTGCACGATTTTCTGCTTCAGTGGATGATTTAGAGACTGTGGGGGATCGCCAAGAAACTAAATTATCCCCCCAAAAATTGCATAACCGGTGGTAGAGCGACAACTATCAGGGCAACCAGCCCAATCAGCATCCGAATAGGCAATAATGAGAGAAGGATTACCTCCCTTGCGTAGCCATAGCCCTTCTGTGATAGTGCCCTGCAAATATCGATAAATACGCTTCACAGCGCATAAGTGAGTAGTGCGTGGAGCATTCATAAATTGAGACACCAGATGAACAACATAGGTAATATCCGGTCTAGTAAGAGTCAAGTATTGTAGGACACCAACCATACTACGATACTTAGTACCGTCAGCAAGAAGTTCACCATCAGTTAATGATAAAGTAGTGCGAGAGGGAAGAGAAGTGCGTACTGGTTTGACAGTATGAAGATGAAAACGGCGTAAGAGATCAGAAATATATTTTTGCTGAGATAAGAAAATACATTTGGCGTTCTAATGGTCTGGATACCCAAGAAGTAATGAATTTCCCCTAAGAATGAGTCTCAATCTACCAGGCAGCAGTATACATGTATTTATATGAAATACTAAGAGTAGCAATTACAATTATATCCTTATAATATTCTATTAGTTTATACGTTCTCGCTCTTCTTTGATTTATACCTTTTCAGGATCTGGGTTTGATACGATTTATTCTTTGACAGAGAGTGGCAATAAGACTTGAGCATACTCCCTCCGGTTCTCAAAGAGCTTCACAGTTTGACTACACACGGATTAAGAAAATAAATTTGACTTTACTGTGGAGAGCCTTGTTTGGACACTGTTTGACACTATTTTGCACTGTTTTGGTGTAGATAATTTGCCAACTAAAGAAATAAGAAGAAGTGTGAAGTTAATTTCGGGACTTCCCGAAAAGGAAAGGGTGAAGTTGTTTGAGAACCGGAGGAAATATAAATTAAGGTATTCTCATAAAGATTTGTTCGTTTTCCTATCGTGTCCCTATTTTCAGCCTTGGGTTATGCACTCTTCTCACAACCCCAACATGAAACCCATTTACTGATGGCTAATTAAATAATACTATCATTTGTTTCCTTTTAGTTGCAATAACTTAATTTTAAGGAACTCTAATGTAGATATTTGTGATTCTATCTTGCCCCTATTTTCAGTCATTTGTTGTGCACTCTTCACAAAATCCCCAAAAGGAAACATTATACCGATTGCTAATTTTTCCTCTCTTGCTTGTTTATCCTTTCCTTGAATCTATGTAAAATATGTAAATCAAATACTCCATATTACATGTTGTTGATTGTATGGTTTTATTTTGTATTCTCTCTCGTTTGATTAACTTTTTCATTTGAATCCTCACCGTTATGATTTGGGGTAATTCCCTGAATAGGAGTAAAACAATGTATTAGTGCAAGAATAGGAGTTAAACGTCTGGTAGGAGCAAAAAAGCTAGACTTGAGTTGACCAAAATACCCTTAATGAAACACTGATGAGTATTTCATAAAATATACAAAGTAAAAATTAAAACAAAACCCCTAGATGTGTTGCTCCCGGTTATACAAGGAACAATCTAGAGGGGGTGAATATAATGTTCTAGTTTTTAACTTTTTCAAGTCTAAGTACCAGACTTAACAGAATAGTCAGTTCTACAGAAGAATTGACTGGCAGCGGAGGTATTCTGGTGGGAGAGAAACTTGCGAGCACACTAAGGCAGTTGCCTTTCTGTTAACTCTTAAGACAAGATTTGCTGATCACAAAGTCCAAGTCTTTGAGAGTTAAGCAGTTAGAATCTAATGCAAGAATTAAGAGCAGTAAGTAAATGACACCAGGGATTTTTATAGTGGTTCAAGGAATAATGTGTTCCTCTAGTCCAATGTTCCACTAAGCTTGTAAAGGATCAGATTACAACACTTAGAGTTGGCACTTAAGAAGTTCTCCATGTCTTCTTTAAGTCCAGCTGTCACCCGGGATGCATTCCTTGCTTCCTGATGACTACTCTCGTTTCACTGAGTCTCCTTGAAGTATCCCACTTCACTACTCCAGTTATTTTGAGACGTCCCTTCTTTTGCAAGAAGTAGGTTTTGGTAAAACAGAGTTTTCTCCAACGTTCTTCGTGAAAGATGTGTATGTGATGCTTTCGAAGTGTTGAAGTTCTGGAGGAACAATTCTCTTTACGTTGGAAGGTTAAGAGATGGGGTGTATAATCTTTTCCAACGTAAACTTTCTCTTGTTGTGTTGTTGAAGTTGTAGTCTCAAGAGTTTTGAATGTTCGAGCTTAGAGAGAGAATAGTTAGGTTACCTGTTCTTCGAAGTGTATCTTTTATACTGAGAGTGGTCTTCCCGTTGGAGTGTAGAAGACAACTTCATTAAATGTGTGTATTGTAGCTTTGACCGGTTGGTTTCCAAAAAGTAACCGACTTGCTATTTTGGGGGCGATTAGACATTCGCCTGATCAAGCATCAGCTTTAAATATCCCAACGTGTGAAGCTCATTAAATGTGCATTAGTTGCGCGTCCTGTAGCTTTTCCGTTGAGAGGCTCCTAGCCGTTAGGGAATAACCCGTTAGTTTGACGGCTTAGGTAGTATTGCTTGAATTTGTCCAAGTGTTGAGTATCTCTAGTAGGTCTTATGTAGGAGACAAGGTCCAAGAAGGTGAAGAAGCCTTTGAGCAGTTCTGATTAGAGCCGTAACAGAAAACTTGAGGTCTTCTGTCATGTCGATTACACTAATGTCTTTTTTTTATCGTCAACTAGCCTTCTTTCATATCATAAGTTTCAGGATCATTACATCCATCAAAGGAAAAACAAAACTGGAAAAACAAAGTTGGCACCAACTAAAATCCAACAACTACGACTGTAAACCCTATGATCAGACTTAGAGACGGTCACCCCTGAAAGCGCAACACGAATCGCTAACCATGTAGCGGGCTTGACACAGCCATCTCTATTCCCATAGATCCAAACATACTCAATGACATAAAAAAGGCTTAATTCCCAAACAAACTGACAAACCTAACAACATAGACGATAACAAGAAACCAAATGATAGAATAAAAATAACCAATAGGAAAACTTCCACGTACTCTAGCACCTTGTACAACCCATGGCGGTGGTTCAGGAAGAGGTCGTATCCTTGGTACCACTCTAATTGATCTGTCATTGTCAAGCATCATCTGGCTTGCTCGAAATCCGAGCACCTCTCCTCGTCCCGCACTCATAGCAAATCCACCGCTAGCGGTCATCTTCATCGTTGTCATGCCCTTGCTACCCTGCTCACGAAGAAATCGATCGCTGAACTCTGGCTTCGATGGCGTCAAGCTTGGGCAAGGATTCTTGTCAATCTGCCTCAAATCCAATCCCAGCATCGGACACAAGTGAAGGAGATTCACCGGTCGGAAGAACCAAACCTTAGATCTGCTAGGGAAAAAACAAACCCTAGACCTACTAGGGAGAGACCGCGTCGCTCGCAATAAGACGAATAATTGTCACTCATTACACTAGTGCTTACACTCAGAAAAAAATTTAATACAAGATTACTAATAGGGGTACTCTAATATCCTAATTAGACTAGCATCATCAAAACCTAATAACAATTTATTCCTTACAAGATGCTTTAGTCAACATCACAAATTATCACTTGTGTGAAGGTTGTGACAGGGAACGACCACCGACATTTCCACTTGTGACACCCAAATCGACGCCACCCCTACCGCCGTTGTGTCCTCCAACTAGTTAATGTTCCTCTATGATTCTTCAATTCCTCTAGTGTCACCTTCGGTGAAATTGCTCCAAATCTCCGACGTGATAGCCGCCGCCTCCGGTGAATTCACTATCAAAATATGGTGAGATCCAAATATAACCAAAAGCAATACACATTCATATTAACAACAAAATATAGAAATAATTGCAAAACGGTCTTGCCAATTACCTACAATATATATAAGTGACAAGCTAAAATAACTTTAGTATAAAATATTGTGACACTTAGAGATGCTTAAATATGACTTGTTTACATTGAAGAAAGATGACATTTTCATTTAAATTATGGCATTTCAGATAAGTAATAGTTCCGTTTAAATTATGGCATTTCAGATAAGTAATACTCGTAGTGCCATTTTGATAACGGAAATTGCCAACCTGATAAACAAGGCACTACATTAAAGTTGATGTATATTAGATAGATTGATATTGTCATCTTGAAATGGCATTCTTTTTCAAATTGACATTTTCAGATTGCAAAAACTTAGAAAAAAACAACTCCGTTTATTCAAAACAAATAAACTGAAATGAATTAAAAAATTAGATCTAAAACTTTGAGATAACAGATCATTGTTGCATCGACGTCCCTAAGAATATTTATTTTTGTGTAAATTATGTATTGAACCTTGAGAAACGAGTAATGAATTTACGAGGTTGTAAATTTTTGTTACTACTTTTGCGTGAATAGTAAATTGCACCTGGGGCCCACATCGGAAACGGGAACCGCCCGTGTAACACCCCGGCCCCGTAGGCCCCGAGGTAGTTACTTCGGGCCTTTAGTACTGTCCTCACAAACCGCCACCCCGGCCCCGTAGGCCCCGTATGAGTAGTACTATTAATCCTTTTAAATTAATCTCAAGTGTTACAATCACCCCCACTTAGGAACGCAACGTCCTCGTTACGCCCATAAACCAATCTCAATCAAATCCCAGAATCTTGCCCCGCTAAGTGCCCACCCGATATCCAACGGGTCAACACACTGTCGCATGGTTGCTCTGATACCATTTGTAACACCCCGACCCCGTAGGCCCCGAGGTAGTTACTTCTGACCTCTAGTACTGTCCTCACAAACCGCCACTAGCCTTTTCCGCGCACTTTGTCTTCACTCGTGCGCGCCCTGAGAAACTTCCCAGGGGGTCACCCATCCCAAGACTACTCCCGTGCAAGCACGCTTAACTTTGGAGTTCTTAGGTGATGAGCTCCCTTAAAAGGAGATGCATCTTGTTGGTATGAGTAGTACTATTAATCCTTTTAAATTAATCTCAAGTGTTACAGCCCGATATTTCCAAGATCACATATTGTATTCATCTTGGTCTAGATAATATTTATATGGTTGTGGATACTGTAGTTGGGCCATAGAAATGGCGTATAGTTGACCGGTTGGTCAAACAGGGCCCAAGTACCAGTATTGCTATTCATTGGTTTAAATGTGATGTTGTTATGTATGTTTACTACTGAGTATGGATGGATTATGTTCATGGACGCCTTGTATGATTAAGTCACGTTGACTTGCGAGTGACTTCACTTGGTCATACCACGGTTGTACACGCGCTTCGATGCGATCTGTGGCATGACAACTTGTGGGTGACATCACTTGATTGTACGGCAGTTGTACACGCGCTTAGATGCGGTCTGGGGCATGACAATTGAAGTCTCTCATTTTTCGAATCCAAAAAATTCAGATCTAAAATAGCAATTTTTATTTTAAATCTCAAAATTGAACAAATAAAATCAACAAAAAATCAAAAGATCTCATAGATGGAGAAAAAAGAGTACCAGGACAAGGAGAATGAGGATTATAGGAGGAGAATGAGAGTAGAAAGAAGATGAAAAAGAAGAAGTAGATGAAGAAGAAGAATGATAAACATTTACGGAAGAAAAATTGAAGCCCATACTCCATGGGAGAAGAAGATACGGAAGCAGAGAGGGGGATGGGAGGAGGTAGAAGAAAGATGAGAGATAAGGGATCTGGGAAAAGAAAGGAAAGGTGGTGTGGGTAGAAGGAAAGGCGGTGCGGGTACACGGGAAAAATAGAGAGAGTGTAGAGTGGGAATTAGAATCTGATGGATCGTCGGACCAGGGGTGGCCGGAATCCACCGAGAATAAGAGAGGAAATGGAGAGAGCGAACTGGCTTGCAAGTCTCACAGTATGAAATTCAGAGTGCGATTGATCAAAACTCAAGCATCCAAAATTCAACCCCTTTCCACAAGTTGGAAGGTGATATTTATACTAAGGAGAAAAGGAAATACTTGGTGCCCAAGTAAAAAGATACTAGTCTGATAGGAGAGGGGCACGTGTAAAGCTACTCTAACAAACTACCAGACTAAATGGACCGGGAGCAGCCACGTGGAAAGTTGATTGGAGAGAGAGCTTCTGGTAGCTGGCTGATTGATCATTCCTCTAACAGAAATCCAGTCAGAGATTTCGTGTAGCCGTATGCAGATAATCCGGTACATTCCGTCAGTGCGGAGAGTGACGTGGCGATGTTTCCTCACGAATTAAGCCCTTGCGGATTTCGCCTAAGTACAGTGTGCTTTTCTTCCGACCTCGAGGGTTCTGCTGTCTTCCGTTCTTGCTTTGGAGGTTGTTTGACTGCCTGGTGCTTTGATTGACGTTGACCTGGAGTAAGACTTCTGAGATCATACCTGGTGCCGACCTCGGATGTCTCGAGGTCGGGCTTATGAATCGTCGAGTTCGGTTGGCTCCTGAGCTCGATGTCTTCCCGAACTCGGGATCGGGGTCGGGATCGGTGGACTCCGTTATCTGTTGAGTTTACTTGATTCCTGAACTTCATGTTTCCCGACCTCGGCGGTCGGGGTCGGGGTCGGGGTTGGATCCAGATGTGGACTTAGTATTTTCTTGCCCCCGATGGGCCCGCAAGGCTCTCTACCGGCGGTCACGGTACCCCTGGAGTATACGGGAATATACTCCATCATGAGTCCCCCACTCTCCAAGGCGAAATTGACACTTGAGGTGAGAGAGAGTAAATCTTCAATTTCCTGGGCGCGTTCGCCCGGCAGGGATGCTGCTCTTCCATGGTCATGTCAAAGGGGTACCTCATTAAAAACTCCGTTGAGGAAAAACCATGTGGGAAAAAATCCTAACGAAGGAAAAAGAGTATACTCCGCTTTGCCATGAAGTCCGGAGAGGAAAGCGACGCCCCGCTGCAGAGAAGTATGAGCCCGAGCTTCATGTTTTCCGCGTTCCAATCCTGCCTCATGGGTTAGTCGCTACGCCCGCGGCCCCGGCCGCGGGTTGTTAAAAAAAAATTTGTGCGGAAAATTTGTTAAGGAATTTCAATCTATGCGTGAAGTTTGAGGATATACCTGTTCGGTGCTGAGCCCGAGGTGACCACGTTGTTCTGAGCTTGTTTGTTGTAGTCTTGTTTTTGCTGCTTTCTGATTTGTTTCCCGAGTCCTCCACTTATCATTCCCCCACTCTTGTGGACTTAGAATATTTTCTAAGTGCGGAAGAGTATTAGTTTTAAGGGGACGAGGCAGTTGCATTTATCGCTTGGTGGACTTTAGGAGAATTTGTGGCGTGTAGTAACGCTGATGTGTACAAATAGGAATCTTTACAAATTCCTTTTGCAACATTTTGAACTAATAGTCGCTTCTCAGCATTTAATGCGAGGGATGGCGTTTGAAGTGATTGTACGGTGCCATCATTGTGCATTTTTGCACGCCTTTCTGAAAAAACCTTTGAGTTTTTTGGGCGACTGGAGATTATTGTGCCACGTGTAAGTCTCCCGTTTAATTTTGAAGGGAAGTATAAAAGGCGAAAGCTTTCGTCTTTCTCCTTTGCGCTTTCTTTTGTATTCGAGTTTTCAGAGTTTTCAAGCATTTCAAGAGCTCGTCTTCTCCGGTCGGGCTCATGAATCGTCGAGTTCGGTTGGCTCCTGAGCTCGATGTCTTCCCGAACTCGGGATCGGGGTCGGGGTCGGTGGACTCCATTATCTGCTGAGTTTACTTGATTCCTGAACTTGATGTTTCCCGACCTCGGCAGTCAGGGTCGGGTTGGATCCAGATGTGGACTTAGTATTTTCTTGCCACCGATGGAAGGCTCTCTACCGGCGGTCGCGGTACCCCTGGGGTATACGAGAATATACTCCATCAGAATCCATATTTTGGAAATAAAAAACATAAGGTATTATTTTGGAACTATTCTTATGTTTTACTCATATTTAGGACAATATCTATTATGATTTCGTTCAAAGTTTCCTACTATCTCCCAAAGCAGAAGGTAAAACTTCTAATGTTTTAAGTTCATTTGTTTTCATTGCTCGGATCTCCACGGGGGAATAGAGCAAGCAATATTTTGTCATCATTGCTTACCGGTTTAGACCAAATTTCAAATGGTGTAAAGAAGAGAACAAGAGACGATTAGAAAAAGAATTATATTATCATACTTATAGTGTATAACACTAATTGTAGTTTAGAGAAAAGTGGTAGATAAAGAGATAAATATTGTTATAGTATATATATAGTTAATAGAATCCTCAATTACATCAAGAGTCCCCACTAAAGAGCTAATTATAAACATAGAAGGACAAAAGATCATTGTCAAAGTTCAGTAAACATAAGCTTCCGAGTTCGACCTCATATAATCTATCATGAACTCATGACGTTGAGATGCGAGAATGCTCGAGGAGAAAGGAGTACAACTCTATACTCATCTTCCTTGATAAACTCGTTGGCTATACAGTTATTAACTCATTTTGTTTTGTTTGACATATATATATAGGCGCTTAGTTTGACATTAACTTCTTTAGGTGATTGGAGAGGGGTGAAAACAAGTAGAGTAATGTCACCCTTGAAGACTCGCTTGAATGAATCCACCGTAGGTTGGAGGATGGTCGCCATTTTCCAAAATGAGAAGGTGCCTCATAATAACATACAAGGACAAAACATCAGCAAAAAGATCCTAACAAATGAAGCAAGGGAAGAGGAGCTCCGGCCTTTGAATTTTGCCTTGACCTTGAATTCGTCTTTGAACTCCACCTTCTCTCTCTACATTCGGCCTTGAATTCCCTTTTAATGATAAACATAGAATGTGATTGAATTCAACTCTGACTTCCATGCAAAAAGCACACATAGAAGACCTTATGAAGCCTAACTTTTTCACCCTAGGAGGCTGTTTACAATGCCTAATGTACCCATTAGATGATGTGCTTTTTGTATGTCTTTGCATAGTCAACTAAGCATAAGATAAGGAAACATTCACATAGTCCATATCTCCGTGGTGAGGATTACTGAGGAAGCACACAACTTATAGTAGCTTTGTTCGTGTATGTGGAAATTTTATTGTGTTGTATTTACTCGTGGGAGTCATTTATAATATGAGCATGTGATATGCAATTTATTTATATTCCAGAAAATGAAACTACTAAGGATGTTTTCTTTTGGACTGTTTTCAATCCCAGGTCAGAATCAAACAGACTAGATCAAATCAGACTTGGATAGTTATAAAAACACAGAGACCAGGCATTTACCAGACCAAACCAGACAAGATCAGACTTAAACAGACCAGCAAATTATAGTTCAAAAGAAAAATCCTAATTCCACCACAACTAGACGTATTTGACCATTTCTCTCACATCTATGTATAAAAAATTAAATTTAGATCAGAATCACCATTATATATTTTTAAATTATTAGTTTTCAAAAAAAAAAATATCAAGTAATCCTTCTCTGTTATTACAAAAATGGTAATGAATGCATTTCACCATATATAACATAAACCACATTAAATGATATGCATTCTACGTACACAACCAAGTGGCACGTTCTTTTACTTGGCATGTGAAGCATTCCCACTTCCAAGATATGTTCCCATCCATTCCTTATATATTTGCGATTTTTTTTTAACTTTTTCACTTTTTTTAGTAATTAATTAACCATTATTCTTACATCAACAAAGCATTCGAGTTCGAAACCCACTAGACACATAAGAGCCCTGATTACTCCAGGCCTCCGGTCCCTCCCCAGACGCCCCAGGAGTAAAAAAAAATATAGTACTACATACTCCCTCCGTCCCATATTTAACTCCGGTTTTGACCGGACACGAGTTTTAAGATAGCGGGATTTGTGTGGTGGAGAGTTATGCAGAGGAGAGAGAAATGTGTAAGAATGATTGTGAACCACATATTCTTTACCAAAAAGGGGAAAAAGAGATAAATTTGGGACGGACCGAAAAGGAAAGAATGAAGATAATTCCGGGACAGAAGGAGTACTATTTTTTCTCTCTCCAAAAACTTCAACTGCGCTGTTTTTTGTTTCATTGCTTTAACGTGTCCGTCAAACTTCTCAAATGTTATCTGGAACAAATATTGCGATAAGGATTCTCATGATTCTCATTCCTACCACTATCCCACAAAACGAGCTCCGCCTGAGTACAGGTGAAAGTGTTGTCCTGGGTGAATATTGAACATTTGAAGTAACCGGACGAAGTTAGAAATAGATACACATTACAAAATTCCGCCCAAATCCTCTACCGGGAAAGAAGTTTCTAACATAAGAAAATGCACCCATATGTTACTTGAGAAGTCAACTTCAGGTTGCAAATTGAAGCTTAGCATACGCATTTTGAGGGATTGACACAGTTAGATCGTTTCTACCTCCTCCTCCAGGGCAAAGAGGCTCATTTTGCATTGAATGTTGCAGAACGTTAGCCCTTTCAGTAGGACGATTGTCAAGGCTATTTCTGATCCACGCCACGTTGTTCAAATCTTTGGTTATAGCTGCCAGCTCTTCACTACAAACAGGCGGGAGTTCCTCAAACTCAACAAACTCAGGCCCAAGCAATGATCCTTGAGAAGAACTACCCCTCGAGGGGCCACAACAACCGTGACCGCAGTGTGCAGGAATCACAACCTCGCAAGATGAGTTTGTGACAAAGTGTGGGTCCGGGAAGAATGGGTGGGTGAGCAGGCCTCGCGGGGCAGGAGATGGATAATAGATGTTAAAAGCGCCTATTTTAGCGACAGGGCGGGAGATGGAATGAGGAGTCTCTTTGGGGCTGCAATCCCCGCAAGCGCCTTCTGAGGACTTATTATGTGTGTTGATGTAACCACATGATTTGGTTTCTTCAGAGGACGCCCCAACCCGGTCAGTACTACTCGGGTCATCACACATATTCTCACATTGTAATGCAGACCTATTTGTTGCTGCAAACCTACGTCTTAGAGTAGAGTTCCAGTGGTTCTTGATTGCGTTGTCAGTTCTGCCGGGGAGCATTTTTGCAATGGAGGCCCATTTGTTTCCATGAATTGCATGTGCTGAAATTATAATCTGGTCTTCTTCATCTGCATCAAGTCATGTTATAGCGTATTTAGCTTAGACGTTTCACTTCAGAATAGACACCATTAAGGCCTTTGACTGAAAAATAAATGCATTCTTTGATAGATCAAGCATAAGAAGCGCAGTAATGGAATCATATACAGCCAAAAAAGAGAGGGTAATAGGGGAAGGAGCTTTAAAAACAAAATATTCAAGGAGACCGAAGCCCACTCCAACCTACATATTCACAATAAATTTGTCATTCATGTCATCAACTACTAGGGAGAACAGAAACTCTAGACAGCCATGTGTGTGGAGTCTGGGAAGGACCGACATTATATATCATTCCCTTCAATTTCCAACTAACATAGGATGAAGAGATTCCATCCATGATCATAATAAAAAACACAAAACAAAGACATTATAAAATTCAGTTATCTTCAAGAATTCATTTGAATGCCTTCTCGATTAAATTTTTATCTGAAATTTGGTATGAGTAAACTAGACTTAATGAATAAGATGGTCAAAAAAAATCATCAAAAAATTCCACCTAGAACCACCCCAAATGGCGAAGGCCGGACAGAGCCTCATAAATAAGGGCTTATTTGACCTTTTTTGGTTAGTACGTGGCCTTATTTGCCCCTTTTCCCTAATAAAAAACACAAAACAAAGACATTATAAAATCCAAAACTCTCTGAACTAAAAGCAACATACATGGTAATTGTGGACTCAAGAGGTTGGCCGAACTAGAAGCCAAATATAAATTCTGACTGGACCAAAAGCAAGGAAAAGTGACGCTTTCTCAGGAACCTGCGCTTCAGAAAAGCAACACAAATGATGGTGTGCTTAAGCGCACTTTTTTGTTACTTTTGACAAGTTTGGCTTACATCTTTGTTCAACGTTCAACTAACTTCTTACATTATTTTTGTAATCATAGGTACTTGAAATTATAGGGTATAAAGGGTTAATTAGGCAGGATCTGAGGTAGAAGGGGGTGGTATGGCCGTATGGCCCCATCCTAGCTTTTAGAGACCTACCGAATTACAGGAAGAGTGAGAGACTACATATGGCTACATCTGAAATGGGGGATTATGTTTTCAATTACAACATATCTTCTTAGACTTAAAGTGCCATTTTCCCTTTTACTTTTCCCTTATATATTTGATGATGCACAAAGAATTGCAAAGTGATGTACGAAGTATTACATATCATACACCATACTTTTGGGTTTCAACATACAAACACAAGACCAGTTTCTATACACCCAGTCACCATAATTGACTATCAATCCACAAATATGATCTGCGAGAGTGAAATAGTGCTATAGCAGTCAGGAATACTATAAAACCACATATAGATTTACAAAATAAAGCTTGTTTTCAAACAAATGCACACACAAAACAAACATACTGCTTTATGGTTCATTAGACATAATGTGAGTTTCTAAGAGCCTGGAAATCATTGAATCTAATTATTTTTCTGAGACATTTTTTATCTCAAGTGAGCATACTTACAACCTCAAATGAAGCATACTTGCTAACCGAAACTAAAACTAGGGTGTTAGAGCCCCCACTAGGAGACAGAAACCGTGAATTCTTTTACTCTACAATGTTAAAACTTAAAAAACGTGTTAGGTTCAAGAGTCGTAATAATAAAAAGTAGGATGCTATTTTAGGTATTGGAATGATCATAGTCCGTCCAGCATGGTTATAAACTTATGAGTTTCGAACAACCTGATGACAACTTCTGAGTTCTGATGCACATTAACTAATTAGAATAAAGACGAATTGGCTCTTGGATTTCCTCTCAAAAAACATTTTGTGATCAACATGTAGCCTAACTACACGCAACCTTAAATCCTTATGTCAGTTAGCTATATTGTGCTATAGTACTAGCATGAGCTCTCACGTTTCAAGTTCAAAACAAATAGATGTAGATCTGGACCACCCAGTAACAACATATGCCATTTTGCATAAATAGTGCAAGTGCAATCACCAGCCGAAACGATAACAGAGATAAGCCCATTTGCAAACCACTGCTTCAAACAGCCAAATAACTTGTTTGGGGGGGGGGGGGGGGTATAGAAATAGGAAACACGCAAGAAATGTTTAACAAAACTCAGCTCCCAACGAATCCATAATAATGATATGATATATAGGTATAGTCAAATCACAATACGACACTCTTAATATATAAATCGTGTCAATTTTTTGGATAGAAAAAAATCCTTAATTTACTGGTTTTGGAAAAACATGATAATCTCATATTCCTCGGAAAATAACATAAAGCAAAAATATTCTACCCATGCAAGACCAATTCCCCTTTCAGATTGCTGAATGGAAGAAAATACTACTAAGAACAAACAATGTCTTAAGGGAACCACAGTCCCCAATGCAGACAGAACGAGAAAGTATCTGGACACGATACAGCTGCAAAGTGCATCAGCTTACATAACACTTTTTACCTCAAAAGATAATTGACAACTTCACACTTCGTAGCAAACATCTTTCTCTAGCATGTGCCCATCTCATTTTTGTGTTCCTACTTCCTAGTAGCCAAAGCAGCTAAGCTATTCAAAAAACAAGACATCGATTTAGGATTAATTCTGAATCCACGTAGATCAATTGTTCACATGCTCCAGGCATGAATCAAGGCCAAGACCAATACGTTGCAAGTTAGGGTGAATTACCAACAAAGCAGGACCTTCTAGTTACTTGATAATTTCTTAGTGTGCTAAGCTTTCCCATACTTCACAGTTCACACTAATGAGGTGATGAGATTGCTCTATACAGGACACCACATAGATTTGAGATGCTAATTCTAAGGATGTGTTCAGAAAAAGAACAAGTGTGAGAAAAGAGCCAAAGGGTATGATCCCAAGGTTCATGATATGTTCCCTACAGGAGGAAAATTCCTGGTTCAAATTGACTGATACTGCAATGTTTTTCGAATAAAAAATGTTCTAAACAAGGCTTCTAAATTAGTCTATTGTCTTTTCTAGAGCTAAAATTTTGAATATACGTTTTAATTTTTCTATTTGATGTCATATGCGCAAGAGTAGGTGTACAGTTCACCATAGTAGAGAGCGAAGTAAAGCATTGCCAACTTGAACCTCAGTGCCCGAACCCGAACCAACCAAAGCAGAAAGTCACAAATACGAAATGACCGAGTCCAACAGAGGAATAAAGAGCTACGCAGTAATTGTCTAGAACGATGCAATAAAAAACGAAAAATAATGAGACGAGTGACATGAGAATGTATGGAGATCCGAAGGAAAACAATTGACCCAAGTCAACATCAGAAAATGGTCAAGGGGTGAGATTGAATCGGAAATGGCGCAGGTTTTACCGGAAAAAGGTTTGCGTTTGACAGCAGGGTCGAGCTGATTACACCACCGAAGGCGGCACGACTTGCCGGAACGCCCAGGGATTCCTCGGGCGATCAACGTCCAATTCCTCGCCCCGAACTTACTGACTAGTTCACATAATACCGCGTCTTCCTCTGGAGACCAGGGTCCCTTTACTTTCCCACCGCTTCCGCTGTTCTCATCTCCCCCGCCGTCGAGCACCATCGCAGAGCCACCATCAACCGCGATGGAACCGCCATCTCCATCAGTCAAGGAGGCGGAGACAGTCGGCAGTTTCAAATCGTTACCCTCCGTTTCTCCTTCCATCATCTCCCTCTCTAGCTTTTCGGTTTGTGAAGCTTCTCTCTCTAAAAACAAACTCACATCCTCCGTATGTGAATATATATAGTCCCAACCTTCCTAACTGCAAAGCAGTTTGCAGTAACAGAGAAATTGAATTTATTATTTTAGGGACCTGTTTGTAAGTAAGGCGGTTGTATTTATATGACGATTGTGACCTCCGGCTTTAGCCCTCGCATCCCGCGTCACACTACTAACTGAAAGGGCGCCTTAGTAATTTCACGCGGACACCGCTTTAATACGCCAGTAACCACCACCTCTTTTCAGTGGCCATTGAAATTTCATCACTCACGGCCTCTTTGGTAAAAGTATTTGATATTATGTTAACTAAAATGGCTTAGTAAATGTAGATCATAAACTTTGTTAAATACATGAGTATAAACTTTGCTAGAAAATTAGGGCCTGTTTATCAAAGAAAATTGCTGGAAAACTGGAGAAAGGGAAATGGAAAAACGCGTTTACCAGACCGTTTTCCAAAATGAAAAAAATGAGACATGTTTCTCTTTTTCTTAATGATTTGAAGAAGTAACTTTTACTAGTTTTCCAAATTTAAAAAACGCAGATGCTACAGATCGCTGCAATGAATTTGCATACTTACACTTAGTGGTGGGTCTGGTCTCGCTCCGATGTCGATTCCATTCTAGTACCTCCATCCTCGTACCTTACCCCTACCCTACCCACCCAACCCCCACCTCGCATACTACGATGACCCTACCCCCACCCCTACCACATGCCCCTACCTCGGTCCCACCCCGATCTACCCTACCCTACCGCCACCCCTACCACCTCAACCCCACCCCGACCACCCTACCCTACCGCCATCCCTACCACCTCAACCCCACTCCGACCACCCTACCCTACCCCCACCTCGTATATTACCCCTTACCCCCTAACTTACCCCTTCCCACATGCCCTCTACCTCGGCCCCACCCTCGTACCGTCATCCTACCCCCACCCTACTGACTACTGCCATCCTACCCCCACCCTACTCCTTCCCCTACCTCAGCCCCACCCTGATCCCGACCCACCCTACCGTCATCCTATTCCAACTTCGTGCCCTACTCCAACCCTACTCACTACCCCCACCCTTACCCCTAACCATCACCCTAACCCACCCACTACCCCACCCAACCTCGTACCCCTAGACCTTACCACTCCACCCCCACCCATACCTTCCTTCCCTACCCCGACCCTACGAGTAGGTATGGGTGGGTATGAATGATTTTAGGGGAGTATGGGTAGAGTGTAAAATCGTGGTAAGGGTAGGGGTCAAGGGTGTGGAATTGGGGTGTAGGGGGTAGGGTGGGGGTACGAGTTATAGGGGCAGGGTAGGGGTTAGGAGTATGGGGTACACGTACGAGGTGATCGACCCCACATATTATATTATATATTTGTGTTCATGAATGTTTGTGTGTCTATATATGTATAGGGTTATTTTGGACATTTTAATGTTAAACGGTGTTTTAAACCTTTTGAATTAAACATGATCTTATAACATTGCTTATTTTATGCGTCGCTTATTAATGTGAGTCTTAATAAACATCATTTAGTAACCTGTGAAGTAAACGTGTCAATCTTCAGGATGATCACAGAACTGAGTGAAAAAATTGATAAACATGTTTTCAGATTTGAAAATGCAAAACTAGAAAATAGAAACAGAAAACTGGAGATAGAAAAATTGAAAAATAAAAACAAAAAATTAGAGAACAAAAAACAGAAGTAGAAAACAGGAAAATATCTCTGTTAGTAATCAGACCCTTATTTTTGCTTGATTAGGTGTGACTATAAGATTATTTAATTAATCGCTTACTTTGGAAATTTTGCTTTACTCTTACGTTGAAAATACCAATAATATTTTAGCTCTTATAGGGATTGTACTCTGTTATTTATGGCTCTTAGAGCTAATTATTAGTTCTAATGAAGAGTTGCTTTGCAAAAAATTGAAATCAAAGTTCTCGAGTTGGAACAAGGATTGAAGATGCATCCAATGTAATCTTCGTTCAATGCAGATCTGGTCTTGGTTTTTTGGCTGAAAATAAAAATCAGCCATAACAATCTATTCAATGTCATCTTCGTTCATTATTTTCTTCTCGTTTCTCTATGGATGGGGGATCAAAATCCTCCAAATACATATGTGACGTGAGCGAAAAGCGCAAGAGGCGGGCGCAACGATGTCTGACGAGCGACGGTGAGTGACGGCGTGGCGAGCGATGAGATCGGATGTGCTTGTAGGGTGGTCAGGGGTGCGACGGCGCCAAAGATTGCAACGCTTAGAGTTTCTCACGGAACTAAGGGCGAGATTTGGGGCAAGGGCAGTGGCAGGGATAGCGATACCGACGGTGTAGCAGTCACCGATGGGGCTGGGAAAGCTGGGGAGGGGGCAGGAGAGGGGGTTGGGAGCTGGCTACAACGGTGGTAAGCAGGGCGGAGCAGATGAAAACAACGGCCAGAGTATGTGCAACGGCAGCGACATGTGGCAGGGGCAGGAAGATATTGGTGTTGCTTTCAGCTTAAATATAACAAATATTAGTGTTTAGGAACACATGGTTGGGGTTGAGGAGGGTCGGCGGGCACGGTGACATGTTTCATGACGATAGTGACATCCCTAACTGACATGAAAATCTGACAGTAAAAACTATTAGTAACATGTTTGAAAAAAATCGCAATATACAAATTTTTTACAACGACATCATGTTTTTTCAAATATATGACCTTATTAATAACATTTTATCAATATTTAGAAGTGGTCACTTTTTTCTTAAGTTGGCCTTAATCTAGTACTCCGTAATATTTAGGGGGGAAAGTCCTAAATTTCATTGCTACATTTGCTCGAAAATATAACTCTACCATTTTTCTTATTATTTTAGCTTTCTTCATATTTTTTATTAGTAAACTGTATTTTAAATTTTAATTTATCATAATTTCGTAGACTAAGTCAAAATTAAGCGTTTACAAGTTGGATTTGATCTGTTTTTATAAAAAGTTAGATTTCATCATAACTAAGCCATGGTTTCAAAGTTGTCAAACTGTTTCTAAATTTGATCAAGTATGATTAGCACCTAATATAAGAGTATACTGTTTTGTCAATTTGTAAAAAAGGAATTGTCAATACACTAAAAGCAAAATGACCAAGCATTTGAAAAAATGTCTTAAATTGGGTAATGTAAGGAATGGTTTGAATAAGATGTCTAATATTTCTAATCTACATATTTAAGATGACATATTACAAAAGATATTAACTAGATCTCATTAGAGATTGTACACTAACTCACTTATTTGACGTTTGAGTCCAAATGTCATGACCACTAATTATGACTTTGTTTAGAAGGGTGTTTCTAGGGGTGTAGAATCGATTCTACTTCTGCTTCTTTTTTAAAGCAGAACCAGAAGCAGAATCAGTTTTCAGAAGCTGATCTCTCTCAGCTTCTAAAAAAACTGATTCTAGGAGTAAATTAGAGCACAATTAGTACTTCTACACTTTCACCCAAACACTCCAACTTCTGGTTCTGTTCCTTCAACCAAACACCCCCCTAGTGTTTTGTCCCTCTATGAACGACTTTTATTAGTACTCTACTAATGATATATTTGTGAGCATTTTCTGATATTCTCCAACGGCTACACTAGATGTCTTTCAAAGGCGGTCTCCAATCGTGGTAGGTTCTCGGTAAAATTCGTGCAACGATTTCTGATAAGTTTCCATTTAATTATTACGTTGAGTTTTACTAGAGTATTTAAATTTATAACAGAAGAAAAAAATGTAGAAAACACAACGAAGACAATAACAAAAGACAGAAAATTTACATAAAAAGATGATGATATGAAAAAAGAGGGTAAAGGTATCTAAAACCCTCAAGGGACAAATAGGGCATGGTTTTATATTAAAGAGGGACAAAGAGGGTATGTTATGAAACAAGAGTCGGTAAGTTGTTCCTAAAGGAAAAAATGTACATAGTCTTATATTAAATTTTACCAATGTTTTTATCCATATTTTTTTAAATTTTCATCCCCTTATTGTGCAACACGTTGTCAAAATTATCCTTTAATTAACAACATATTATAAATATAACCTCAACCATTAATAGAGTTGGATCGAAGTTTGTTAATTTTTTGGATGGAGGCAATGTTTACGACATGTTACGTATTTAAGCAATTTTTTATTTACAAAAATTGAAAGATGAGAACAGTATTACAATATGAAAGTAAATGATCATGTGGAAGTACGATTCCCACTTGCATTTTTTAATGATAAAATCACTTATATATCTCCAAAAAAAATGATAAACATGACTACAATCAAAATATGGCACTCAGTCCTCACAATTACACTCGGATTAGACATGGAATCGATAACTATCAAAGGAACAACTTGAATCACTAAACACTTGTGCGCGACCATCTTGAAGCCTGATTTGTCCTTACTTGAAACTTCTGTTGCAGTATTTTTATGTACGTTACGTAAATTTCTTAACACTTTGGTCTCTACCTTCGGCTTTTGATTGTTTTGTGATGATCATGATTCGTTAAAAGGATGATTGAGGCAAGTCTTCCCTTAATTGCAATAAGAAACTTGCGGACTCAGACAAAATGTTGCAAGTGTGTTGTGTTTCATTTTCATGATCAATTGAGCCTGTGTTTGAAATGAGAAATTGAAAGAATATAAAACGTGATTGAATTTAGCTTAGACTTCCATGCAAAAAGGACACATAGAAAGCCTTATGAACCCTAACTTTTCTATGTTTTTGGATAGCCATGCTCCAATTTCTAAAGAAAGACTTTCACTTGATGAGGTTGTTTATGATGCCTAATGAACCTATTAGATGATATTTTTTATGTTGTTGGTTCCTAAATTTGTACATCATCATCAAATAAGCCTAAACTAAAAAAAAGTTGACATTAGTGAATAACTTCGTGGTGAGAAAGTACCCAACTTGTAATTGATTTGTTCATGTATGTGTGAATACCTCAAAGGAAACAATTCTTAATGTATGACAGTGAAAAGATACAACTTAATAATTTTAATAACTATATTGTGTTTGAAATTTAGACAATATATATACTGAGTATATCTAACTTTAATCACATTTTTAATTATTATCTTTTTTGGTGAATTATTCATAAAGTTGCTAATATTTTAGGAAAAAACTAGCTGTACAAATTAGTGCGAGATTATTTATTGAAGCTGTACGCATAATTCGACTAGCGAGCGCTTCATTGACGCGTCTGCTATTTCTCCGTCGGTCGCGCCCTCCTCCCCCGTCGCCTTCGACCACCGCCACTTCATCTCCTCCTTCATTCTCGGTTGCGCATAAATATATTTATTATGTATTGGCAGATATAGCAAAAGGTATTATTAGATATTTATTTAATCACTTATACACTTTTGTCTCTGTTTTGTTTTGGTTGTGAAAGTTGAACCAGATCCGTTTAAGGTTGACGCCTTTGTTCTTCCTCTAGATTTCCTCCCCTTGTTCGCGCCTTCTTCGAGCCTAGCTTGCAGATCCATTTCTCATATTTGTTGTTCTTGGAATTCTGACGGGATCAGATCGGCAAATGTCGGCAATGAAGACGACGGGCCGGTTCTTCACGATTGGGCTCGTGGCGGCGTGGTACTTCTCCAACATTGGGGTCTTACTGCTGAACAAGTTCTTGCTGAGCAATTACGGATTCAAATACCCGATCTTTCTCACCATGTGTCACATGACGGCTTGCTCGCTGCTGAGCTACATCGCCATTGCCTGGATGAAGATGGTTCCTATGCAGACCATAAGATCTAGGGTTCAGTTCATGAAGATCTCCGCTTTGAGCCTCGTCTTTTGCGCTTCCGTTGTCAGCGGCAACATCTCTCTCCGATACTTGCCCGTCTCCTTCAACCAAGCGATTGGTGCCACCACGCCGTTCTTCACCGCGGTCTTTGCCTATTTGATAACCCTCAAAAGAGAGGCTTGGTTGACTTACGTTACTCTTATCCCAGTTGTCACCGGCGTAGTCATTGCCAGTGGGGTACGTTTTCCTTGTTTCTTATTGCCTCCTATATTTAAACTTTTGCGCAATCTTTGTAGAATTGCTTCTTTTTTATTTAATTCTTATTTATGGATTTTCAGCATTTTCTATTCACATGTTAGCAAAAGTCTTTTGGCAGTATGCTTATGCTACCGGTATTTCCCAAGCCAGCAATACCTTATAGCTTTTACTAAAACTAAATTGCTGGTTTTGATCAGCTGCACTTTCCTTCCGCAAATATATTGTTGCAAACATTTTCAGCCTTGTATGTATCATAGTATTCTGCACTGTGTAAACGTACCTATAGGATCGTCTTTGACCTGTTTGTCTTTTCCTCTGCTCATTCATCAGCTTGACCTTACCAGAACTTATATATAGTTTATGTGCTATGCTCATTTTTCCAAGCGGTTCATTCGCTGTCTTTACATTTACTATATTTAGCATGTAGCCCTTTTCAATTTAGCTAATTTCTTTGTTTCTTTCTATGATTCCATTGTTCCAGGGAGAGCCCAGCTTCCATTTATTTGGATTCATAATGTGCATTGGGGCTACAGCTGCTAGGGCACTTAAGTCAGTGCTTCAAGGGCTTTTGCTTTCTTCTGAAGGGTAATAGTTGTTACCCAACAGTAATGCACATTTTTGTTTCTGCTCAACATTTTTGGATGTAAAGACCTGAGGCTTTATTTTTTCATTTGTTCAAGGGAGAAGCTGAACTCCATGAATCTTTTACTCTATATGGCTCCTATTGCTGTTGTGCTTCTATTGCCTGCAACACTAATCATGGAGGAAAACGTTGTTGGTATCACCTTAGCCCTTGCAAGGGAGGATTTCACAATCATATGGTTACTCCTATTCAACTCTGCACTTGCATATTTTGTAAATCTGACCAATTTTTTGGTTACAAAGCACACCAGTGCGCTGACACTACAGGTATTGTTTCTTGATTTTTTGAAACAAAGATATATCTATGATACATCTATTCAGGACATTTTATGGTACTAGTTAACCTGCAAACATTTTGAATGTCAGACCTATTGGGGAAAATATTAGGTAAAAATGGGTGCAAAAATAGAAGAAAATGAAATGATATTAAAATCAAAAGATAGACTAAAGCTCAATTGATTTATTTTTTATATTTGGTGATATTCATTTTTAGTTTTTTATGTATGTTATACTAAGACTAAAAAATCCATCCAAGTATAAGTAAAATTTCAAGCGTAACAGATCATATTTTGCTCTCCCTTTCATTTTCCATGTTAAAACCAAGCATAAAAAATAGCATGGCATTTTCCCTTTTCCTAGAATTTCCCAGGAGCCAAATATTCCCTGTGAAAATATTATCCATATTAAAGGATCAAAAGCTTGGTGTCTTCTTTCTGCTATCTTATTTTCACAATTTCGTGATCTTTGGATCTAATGATGGACTATTCTTTAACTCAATCTCCCTTCTCCAATATGATAAATAAGCACATTCACACTATTATCCTCCCATTTATATGGTCTGCTTCATGGCAAAATGACAATATGCTGTGAGTGACGATACCTTTGGTTATGGTTTTGATTTGATTGATATGGTAGATCTTTTTTAAACCAATAAAACAATCACCAAATTTGCTGGGTAAAGGTTAGGGTGACTTTACCAAATTAGATTTAAAAGTAATGATACAGAGGTTGTGAGACATTATACCAATGTCTAAAGTCAACACTCTCCAAGAAGGTATTCTTCCCAAGGTTACAGTAGGCAAGAAACTAAGGGGAAGAGTGAACCTAGGTACAAGAAGGTATAACCAAAAAAACTGTTGCGGTCAAAATATTATTTATCAAGCTCTTTTCATATCAAAATACTGTGGGTTTATCAAGCCCTGATAGTTTTAGTCCATTGGAATAGACCTACTGAGCCTACCCGGTAGAGTCAGGCTTCTCCACATAGTCAGTCAAAGCAGCAGTAGAGGAAATTATAACCTCCAAAGGAAGAATAAGATCAAAGGAAAGGCATGGGGGTGTTAGTAATCATTGCAAGAGAGATTTGAAATGAAATCCCTCCACCCATTTGCCTACTGCCTAGACTAACTCCCTAGCCAAAGTGTCAGTATAAAGACCCAACATCTTTTCCAGCCCATCAACTAAATCAGGCCCTGCAATAAAGGAAGTAAAGTCTGAAAAATACAATTAGTAGCCCATACTATTCAGTGTGAGCAGTATGCTAAAGCTTCCGGGGTGCCCAGTTCATTAAACCTCAGCAACTTCCTTATGTAGGGAATTCCAGTTTGTTCAGCATACACACAACACAATGCCTCTAGTCTTCCTGTTGAAATATTTGTTCACTGTGCCTAAAAATGATTCTGTGTATGTTCAAGTCATTTCATTGTTTTTCTTCCTTATTAAATGGTACGTGTTACTGTTTCCATGTTTGTTTGGAATTCATAAAATGCTAGGAAACATAAAAGAGGAAACTATACTTGAAGTTGCTCACTTTTTTTATCATTTTTCTATGATGTAATGAGTAATATTTTAACACACGTGAATGTGTTGTTTTTTGAAATTATTTATCATATATCATCATCTTATAAACTTATATACATGAAACCATACAATGGAAAATCAACATTCATTATAGTATTTTCTTTTACATTTTCTGCGTTTCAAACAATACCACGCTAGTGCTCATGAAGGTTTGATGATGGGTTCTTACAGGTTTTGGGGAATGCTAAAGGAGCTGTTGCTGTGGTTGTGTCAATATTAATATTCAGAAACCCAGTATCAGTCACAGGAATGCTCGGCTATACTCTCACAGTTTTTGGTGTTATTCTCTACAGCGAAGCCAAGAAACGCAGTAGGAAGGATTGATGTGGTGAAAAAAGTATCAAATGTATAAATTCTATTATTAATTTTGCATTGCGCTGGGAAGGTGTAAAGTTTCGAATGCTAGAAACGGATCTCACTTGCCCTGCAATTGCACCTCTGGATTTTGCCATCAAATATGCATGGTGAAAATGGAGGAATATGCGCCTACAACCACCACGTCTGCCAAGCCAAACAGGAAATAGTAATAATTAACTTTGGTTTCCCTCCATTCTTCTCACATGGAAGGAACTTTTGTTATTTTTAAATTCTTTTTGGAAAGAGATTGTAAAATTCACTATACACAGCTTGTGTCATAAATTTTTCATATTGATGGTTTAAGCACAACACCTCATAGCTCATATTCCAAGTGTTTTTTGTGTCAGGGCAGTTTATGCTGAACTTTAATGGAACGTGTCAACGTGATGTAATGCGAATATGCGATCAAAACTCAAAAGCATCTGTTCTATACTCCCTAAGAGACAACTAGGTTTAGAAAATTCATCTTAAGTTTAGGGCAAACTTCTTTACTATGACAGGGTACAAATATCTCAATTCTCTATTAATAGATATAGTTTCAATATTAATAAATCATATACGACAAAGAGTTATAATATCTGTACAACTAGACGAAAATATTTGAAACAATGTTTTTATGTTTGAATAAATGACTAGGAGAGTTAAAAGACTAGCCTTATTTGATAAATTGATATGATTGATATGCATCTTTATGGTTAGGTATACATACATTCAATAAATCACATTCATCTTCTTCATCTTACTAGCTCTTACCTCTCTAAATTACTCCCTCAGTCCCTCGCAAAGAACTTCTCGGTTTGATCTACATACATATTAAGGAAATAAATTTACCAGGTTGTAAACTTTACTGTTTTAACAATGTTTAACACTGTTTTGCATTGTTTGACACTGTTTTGATGTAGATAATTTCTCATTTAAGGAAAGGTGAACTTCTTTTTGGGACTGCTAAAAAAGGAAAGCGAGAAGTTCTTTGCGGGACGGAGAGAGTATATAGTATGGGTGACAGTTATTCATCGGTATTGGAATATTTTTCCCACTCCGAAAAACTATAAAATAATAAAACACTATTACTTCTCTTATCAACTATCAAGTGACCTTTTGGTTGTGATTTGACTGTTAATTTAATACTCATAATTAAGAATAGCTTGTTAAAGATTTGTTTAACCTATTTATAAACCCCGATATTGTCCACCCCGATTCGAGTTAAAGTGTTAAAGAATTTATCTCACGCGGGAAATGTATAAAATAATAAAACACTATAAAATTCTTGCTTCTACTCCTATCAATCAGTTTTAAGATAAAATCTCTAGGTCTTAACAATCAATTTCCAATTTGATTTCATTGAAATAAAAAATGAAAACTGCAATCCATGATTTTCACACAGATTAAATAGACATAAGGATAGGATAATCTTGATGTATACAGCTTTATGAGAAGATTCATTGATCATATGAAAAGACAATTCATCACATATGCTTGCATGTGCACCTCGTAGGCTGGTAATGGTCAGGTGTTAATGTGTTATTACCACTAATGGGTCCGTTTACTAAATGCATACAGTCTTTCAGATGGATAAATGAACTATATGCATGTGTCGATGGCCAAATACGGCTATTATCTCCATCATCCTCAACATAAATATCGTATTTTAAATCTGCTGCTCAGAATCCTTACTATATTAATCTCAGGTGAGCTTGACACGCTTCATGCTTCTTCCACTTATGCTTACGCCCGTTTTATCAACTTCTTTAATTCAGCATCATGCTAGCCTCGTATGGTAATTTACATTCTAAGAAGCACTCGAGTTTCATGTACAAGGACCAACATATGTATGCATTCCCATTAGGGAAGGACTGAGCTGGTTCAGACAGACCCGGTACCCAGCCCGGACCGCTATTGTGTGATACCTGCCCGGCCCTTCTGACCGGGACCGGGCTTTGGGGCCCAAACCGGGGGTGAAATGGGACAGGCTTTGGGACCTTGGTTTAGTGGACCAGCCCGGTCCGGCCAGTCCGGGACCGCTCCAGACTATCTTTTTTTGGGGGGTTTTGGCATTGGGCCGCTGTTAGGTGGGTTGGGCTGGGTTTTCTAGCGGGGTTCGGGGGGGGGGGGGGGGGGGTTAGGAATAAATTAGAAAAGATTAATTTTTTAAAAAATAAATGATCAGACCCGGTCCCGGTTCAAACCCGGGCCAGTACCGGGCCTTTAGCATATGTTCTTTTTTTTTTTTTGATGTAACGTAAATATATATATCATCCAAAGTAAAGGTTACAAAATTTAAAGCTCCCCCCCACCCCCTCCTGTTAAGTTAGGAGAGGGTTGGAAGAAAATTTCACATCAAGTCGGACATCACAAAAGATAGCCACAAGGCTCAAACATGTCGCGGCTCAGAAAATCAAAAACCAAAAACAGAATAGATATGCGGCATGGTGCACGCATTCAACACTTCGGATCTATGTACCGAGGCTATCTAAACAGTCCATAGTGATCTTATCAAAAGGTGATCAACTCATGTGGGTATATGCTGTAGAGTACCTTATATACCACATGTTTGACCTTAGCAATAACCTCCTCCTCCGTCTTCGTTTTATCATCAAATCTGCACTCATTCCTAGCATGCCAAATGTAGTATACAGTTGCACAGAAAGCAGTGTGGGCTGCTTTGGCCTTCAGCGTTGATCCTTTATAGATCTTCTTGATCCATTTGATCGAGCTCAACAAGGTGGACATCTCATGCCTTAGTCCCATCCAGCTCCTTACGTGCTGCCACACCCTACAAGTAAAGGAGCAAAGAAAGAAAAGGTGTGGTATTGTTTCCAAACCACCCTTGCACAGATCACACCGATTCACGATATAAAGATACCCGAGACTATCCTGTGTAGGTAGTCGGTTTCTCAATGTCAACCACGTATTAAATGAGAGTTTGGGGGGAATGTAGGATTTCCATATGAAACTCATAGGAGTCCTAACTTCACCCTTGACTCTTAGGAGATCGTAAATTTTTGCGGAGGCTAATTTACCATTAGAAGCTCTGGAGGCAAGGCCCATGATAGTGTCATTGAGATTGTTGAAACAACTCCGGATTTTGTCTCGAATAAGACTCAACCACTTCATGAGCTGTGAGTCTCGGGTGTGTGGGATGAAATCCCACACGGTTCTACCTTGAAGGTATACCCTGTTCACCCATTTAACCCAAAGGGTGTCCTTCTTCATATGGACATCCCATAAAGTACGAGAGAGGAGGGCGTGATTCCACACCTTAGCATTATGAATGCCAAGTCCTCCTTCCTCTTTTGGGAGACAAATGTCTTCCCAAGCTACTTTCGCAAACTTACCACCCCATAGGAAGATTCGACAGATCGATACTATCCTATCCAAAATAGTTTGAGGAACCGGGAAAACTTGGAGCCAAAATGACTGGACCCCTTGGATCACAGATCATATTAGCTCTAATTTACCGGCATAGGAGATCGTCTTTGTGTTCCAAGCATTTAGAAAATCATTTACCGTATCAAGGAGGGGAGCATATTGTGCCACGGAGATTTTTAGCGGTGCTATCGGGATTCCAAGGTATCTCACCGGGAACACTCCACGACCATAGTCAACGAGGTCCAATATGTTCTGCAAATCCAACCCATTAACCCCACCAACGAAAATATTGGATTTATTATGGTTAACTCTAAGACCTGAGACGTCCCCAAACTCTTTAAGAGCATCAACCAATATTCCAATGGAATATTTGTCTCCTCTCGAGAAGAACATGAGATCATCCGCATAGGCCAGGTGAGTTATTCCCAATGAGCCACAGAACGGGTGGTGATTAAACCTCGAATCCATGCTCTTGATGGTAAGGAGGCGTGAAAAATATTCAAGGCATACAACGAAGAGCAAAGGGGACATTGCACCGTATGATTTTTGAAGAAAAACATGAAACCACCAATGCGCTTGCAAGTCAGGTATTCCTGAGTCCTGACTATTGCACGGAGACAAGCAAACCCTTTGAATTAAAGTTAAGTGCTTTGACTTGCACATATTTCTTTGCAAGTTGTAACGCATAGTTATAGTTCTCAATTGTATAAAGGCTCACTAAATTATACACTGGTGATAGTTAAATCATAATAATAGTTTTTGTCATATACGAATTATTTAACAGAGCCCAACTCTGACATGATAAATTTAAACAAAATAAAATGGCTGTGTTCAAGTCTGTGACATAAAAAGCTACGTGTACAATACAATTCACAAGGACTATGTGACAAACAAAATTAAGTCCATTTTACCTTTACTCTGTTAACAATGTATAAACCAACCCAAACAGAGTGCATTGATGATACTTTCTTTTCTGTTTGCTTTTTTTGTTCTTCCTTCCAGTGACAAGGCTCTAGGATTAATGATCCATAGTAATCTTCGATCCTGAATGCTTAAACTTGAATAACAAATATATGGATATTAAATATGTAAATATATGTTCCTTGGCAGAGCTTAGAGGTGAATCAATGGCCGGTCACTTAGAGTTGGAAGGAACTCCAGTTAATAGCCGTCTAGCACCTCTCACAAGTTCTTCCTTCACCATGAATAACACGGCAGCAGCTAGAACACTCTGTACTATTTTTGTGCTCATCCCTTTGTAAAATCCGTTAAAACCTTCGTGGGTCATCATTTTCATGATGGCGTCCGATGTGCCTAATATTCATTTTGAACCCGACTCTATCAATAATGGTTATCAAACTATGGGACCTATATGTAGATTGAAAGTGTCATTCTCCCAACAGGAAATCATAAGTTACTCTTCCCATAAATAAGAGTCCTTTTAGATGACTTATTTTGGTTCCAATCAGAGTCATATCTGAACAGTGGCAACAATAACAACAAAAATCAGTTTTCAACTTTTCCTTGTATTTTAGGCCCCATTGGGGCTGGTGTTCTAAAAGAGTGTCTGGAACAAGTTAACTATCTTAGATTTAGTTGAACCAAAAAATAGATTTAAAAGTAATAAGGGAATTGATGATTTCCAATAGCTATATACCTCACTAAATTTAAATTTCCAAGAGCACCCGTTGTGCTAAATCCAAAAAATAACAAAAGCAAAGTGATTGACTGACCTTTATAATGATGTCTTTTATCACTCCCAAGAGTTTGCTTTGCCTGAAGTCTTGACTGCAAGGAAATGAAATTATTTAACTTATAGAACATTTGAGTGAATAACTCAGATTTTTAAGTGTCAAGTGTCCCTGAACTCTTAAATCTAACTGCTAACTCTTCGAAAACTGTAAAGGAAGCACGAGGGAAAGTGAACAGGGAGCTGTATGAAAAGTTGGACTCTAAGGAAGGAGAAACAAATATTTATAGAATTGCTCGTCTTCGTGGTCGTAGGACTCAAGATATCGGAAAAGTCAAGTGTGTGAATGATGTCGATTAAAGGATACTAATTGAGGACGGAGAAATAAAGAGAGGTGTGGAGGCCATACTACGATAAATTATTCAATAGAAAATAAGCGCAAGATATTGGTGATCTAACCATACAAGATTGTATGGTATATCGGGATGTTGGTGAGAAGCATTCAAACGACAGAAGTTAAGGAGGTTCTGTGAGTCTGTGGAAGATGGGACGGAAGAAAGCAGTGGGTCTAGATGGCATACAAATCGAGGCATGGAGAAGTTTGGGAGAGAGAGGCGTCGAGTGGTTAACAAGTTTCTTCAACAAGATTTGGAGAAACAACAAAAAGCCAACGAGTTGGTGGAAGAGTGCTCGTATTCCCTTATTTAAGAATAAGAGTGACATACAAGGATCTACAACTGAGGTCATTCACCTTCTTCGCCAACTTATCGACAAGTATAGAGACACTAACAAGGATCTGCATTTGGTGTTTATTAACTTAGAGAAGGCATATGATAAGGTACCTCGAAAAGTTTTTTAGTGGGCCTTAATCAGAAAAGGCATTTCACGCTAGTATATCAGCATCATCATGGATATGTATGAGGATTGTACTACAAGTTTCTGTATTAGTGTAGGGAGAACAGTAAAGTTCCCTATTACTACCGAAATGCACCAAGGATCGGCTCTGAGCCCTTCCTTATTTGACATAGTCATGGATAAACTTACAAAGTCAATTCCAGATGATTATCGTGGTGTATGATGTTTATCGGCAATATTGTAGTTATCGATGAGACGCAATCAGGTGTCAAAACAAAGTGGGAAGTATGGCAACAAATATTAAAGAACAAGGGTTTCAAGCTAAGTAGCACCGGGACAGAAACGGAAACGGGGACGGGGAAACTCTAAACTCAAAATATCAAGATACGGGTACGGCAAGGAAACGTCGAACTAAAAATTAAAATTTTACTAGTATAAGTAATTTTTACGTCCAGTGTCCAACAAGTATGAAATAATTAAACACTTCAACCAACTTGAACAAATTAAAGCAAGTCCTAGACCCACTTGAACAGTTCAACAGTCAACACTTCAACCCACTCTTCCAGCGACTTCAGCAATCAGCACAAGGTCCGGAACTTTCGCCGGTCACCAAATAGTCTGAATTTCAGACTCTGAAATAGTGAAACTTTCGCCGGTCACCAACTTCAGCGCAAGGTCTCCGTCTCCCGTCGTCACCACTCTCTAGCATCGCGTATTGCTGCAGTAAAACCCTCAAATTCCGTCGACGTCGAGTGATGGATGCTAGAGTCGCAGCCTCGCAGGTTAGTTGTGATTAAAAAATTAACGCGGATTAGGCCCAGCTCCAAATTGACCGAGCTTTTTTTTAGAAAACTAACCAGAAACGCCTCAGCCCACTTGAATTCCCGTTTCCTATACGTTTCCCCGAGCCGGCCCAAAAGCCCAAGTGCTCAGAAACGTTTTCCGACGTTTCCCGTCGTTTCCCGGCGTTTCTGCGCGTTTCGCGTTTCCGAAACGTTTCCGGGACGGAAACTTGAGGAAGTTTGACGTTTCCGTGCATCCTAGGTTTCAAGTTGAGTCGAAGCAAGTTTGATGGAGGTAAAAGCAGTGGTAATAGCGGAATTACTCTAGATGGTAAGGAGATACTGGTCACTGATATGTTCCGTTACTTGGGATCCATAATTCAGAAGAACAGTGAATTATATGGAGATGTATCCCATAAAATCAAAACAGAATGGATGAAATGGAATAGTGCGCCAGAATTTCTGTGCGATCGAGATATTCCGACTAGATTAAAGAGTAAATTTTATAGGATAACATTTAGGCATGCATTACTATATGGCGTAGAGTGTTATGCGGCGAAACAATGTTACATTCAAAAGATGAGTGTGACAGAGAAGTGCATGCTGCGTTGGATGTGTGGACGTACTAGAAAAGACCGCTTGAGGAATGAGACAATCAGACAAAAGGTGAGAGTAACACTTATTGAAGATAAGACGCGGGAGTCTCACTTGCGGTGATTTGACCATGTGCCTAGAAGACTGAGTCAGACGAGTTGAGAGGTGTGGAGAAGAAGCGGGGAAGAGAGGGAGAGAAAGATCCAGACACATGGATTAGAGGAGTCAAGAGTGATATGCTTCTTAGTCTGGTTTTTACAACATAGTTTTATACATTGGAAACGTTCACATGCACACATATGCATTATGGCACTAACTCACCAAGGATGTTTTTACTTGGACCAACTTCAGTCCCAGCCTCCCAGGCCAGATTTAAACAGACCAGACTAGATCACACTTCGATAGTTATAAAATACATAGACCAAACATCTATCAAACCAAACTAGACCAGTTCAGTCCAGGCCATTCCAGACCAAAATCAACCAGAAAACTTCAATCCAATTAAAAACATCCTAAGGTCATCAAACCTCTTACAATAAAAAAGGCATCTGGATTAATGGCATTGCACCTTCACAACAAGCACAGGATATGTTACGACTGTAGCTCCAAGTTTTGCCAATGCTCCGAGCAAAAATATCTAGCCAAGGTTGGTTCTTGTATCAGTTCTGTACTAAATACTCTGTGAAACAATTGAAAATTAGATTGGGTTTACCTCCAAAGCAGTGACATCAGAGACTGTATTTCTGGAAACACGTCGTTTTCTTAGATTTTTTAAGAGGGTCTCATACAGCATAAACTGTATGGATGGATTGCTTACCTGTTTTAAAAGAAAAGAACTATCAGCAGCCATTATCCGCATAAAAACATGTGGAACTCTTGTCTCACGTACCATGATCAATGTCGGGACCACACCTTTCCAGAATCCCCAAAATCCAGCTTCATCATATACTTCATTTATCTGTGAAAGGAATGTTTCCTATTAGAAAATTTTAACCAAGACTGTTGTATCACATACAAAAGTAACTGAAAGAATGACTGATTCTGAAATGCTTAGTGCAATGTTTTTCTCAGTATACATATCAGCTTCTACTAAAGCATGAGTAAGTGACTAAGAGCTATATTCGAAACATAATTATACGCACTGCATGGGTAGTTCCGTAAGGAGGAGGTTCATCTTCTACGGGAATCACATCCTCTGTCATCATAGCTCCACTTGAGCTATTTTTAGATTGTTTTGAATGAGTCTGCACAAATGAAAAATGAACCGGAAAAGTTTAAAGAACTCGGCAAAAGCTGTGAGAGGCTTAATAATAATCCATAATCAATAAAAGTTGACGGCATAAAACATTAAAAATAAATCTTCATTCCGCGATATGTATTCTCCATTTTCTATTTCCCCGTTACCAGTATATAATCTTTAAACTCATTGTTCAATTGAGAAATGGAAAACATAGGTTACACAGAATGGTGTTGGCTATATACTCTTACGTCTGTTACTTCTTCGAACCTTTGAGCATGTAGCCATGTATTACCCCCTAACTAAAGATCAGATCTACCAGCCAAGAAACTCAATTTCGCACTGCTGATGAGTCATCAGACTTACCATCAAGGCATCAATACATTCTTGGAATTTCTGTAGATTGAGTAGGGGAAATCTATCAAAGCTAGGAAGACAGATAGACTCATTTCCCACTGCCAAGGGAAATCACGAAAAAATCATCACGGAAAAATAGTACATGAACACAAAATTACCAACTCGCTTTGGGCTACAATATTGCATCTAGAAAGAGCTTGAAAAACACATAGGCATACAGCCATGGACAAAGGTTCATGGAGGATGAAGATTGGGAGGAAAAAAGAGTGCACACTGCAGCCAGAATGATTAAATTGTCAAACCGTAGACCTGACCTTCACTTTTTTTCAGAATTTTAGTTCTCTCAACAGGATAATGGTTTTGAAGTTTTCTGAATATTATTTCCTTGAATTCATTTACAAGAAGTACATAAGCTATTTATACAGATAGGAATCCTGAGAGAGTCTATTCAGCACCCTAGGTGACTGTCTAAATACTAAACATAAATGATTGAGAACTGAAAAGACAGCAGCTATTAAATACAACCTGAAGCACTAAAGATACATAATTACAGTAATAATAAGGAAAATAAATCCTAGATTAATGATGTCTCTTCGTTTTATCAACACTCCCCCTCAAGCTAGGTTTGTAGATATCCGTCATGCCTAGCTTGACAATAAGACCCTGGAACCTAGGACTGTGCAGAGGTTTGGTAAACACATCTGCAACTTGATCTTCTGAGGGAGTGTAGCTTAGTTCGATCAGACCTCCTTCAACCTTTTCTTTGATAAAGTGCCTATCAATCTCAATATGCTTGGTCCGATCATGTTGGACTGGATTATGAGCTATGTTGATTGCTGATTTGTTATCACACCTCAATTCCATTGGTCCTTTCCACTTGATTCGTAAATCTAAGAGAATAATTCTGATCCATTGAAGTTCACATAAGCCATGGGCAAGAGCTCTTAGCTCAGATTCAGCAGATGATCGTGCCACAACATTCTGTTTTTTGCTTCTCCATGTCACGAGGTTTCCTGCTAGGAAAACACAGAGACCAGTAGTTGACCGGCGGTCAACGAGGGAGCCACCATAATCTGCATCAGTGAAGGCTTGGACTGATAATTGCCCACCCTTCCTGAATATTATCCCTTGCCCTGGACTTCCTTTTAGGTAGTGAAGAACCCTATAGGCTGCTTCTAGATGTGGTTTCCTTGGATCATGCATGAACTGACTCAAAACACTAACTGCATAGGCAATGTCAGGTCTAGTATGAGAGAGATAGATAAGTTTGCCACACAAGCGCTGATACATTGATGAATCAACCTTGGGTTCATCAGTAGCAAGTCCAAGCTTGTGATTAGGATCCATAGGTGCATTAACCGGTCGACAAGCACTCTTACCGGTCTCATTTAACAAATCTGTAATGTACTTTTGTTGGCTGATAAAGATGCCTTCAGATGAGCGAGCAACTTCAATTCCAAGAAAGTATTTTAGAGGGCAAGAGACTTCATCTCGAATTTGGATTTCAGCTGCCCCTCAAGACGTTGTTTCTCAACTGGATCATTACCCGTCACAATGATGTCATCCACATATACCAAAAGAATAGTGACTCCATTTGGGCGAGAGTGTTTGTAAAAAAGAGTATGATCCCCTTGGCTTTGACTATACCCAGCAGCAAGAACAACCTGTGTGAAGCGGTCAAACCAAGCACGAGGGGATTGCTTGAGACCATAGAGGGCTTTTTTTAAATGACATACATGTGTAGAGGTTCTTGTTGATGTTTTATTAAAGCCTGGGGGAATGTACATGTAGATCTCATCATGCAAGTCACCGTGGAGAAAAGCATTCTTGACATCAAATTGCAATAAAGGCCAATCAAAGTGAGATGCCAAGGATAGTAGGATACGGACAGTATTGAGCTTAGCTACAGGAGCAAAGGTCTCTTGATAGTCAATCCCATACGTCTGAGTGTATCCTTTAGCCACAAGACGAGCTTTGTACCGCTCAAGAGATCCATCAGCCTTGTATTTGACAGTAAAGATCCACCTGCAACCAACAACATGCCTCCCAGGAGGTTTAGTCACAATATCCCAAGTATGGTTCTTTTCAAGAGCTCTAATTTCCTCTTGCATAGCATCCCTCCATTCTTTCTTTCCTAATGCCTCAGAAACAGAGTTGGTTATGGGAATTTCATTAAGTCTCTGAACAAACAAGGCATGTGAAGGAGAGAAGTTATCAATGGTAACAAAATTAGCAAGAGGGTATATAGGTGTTTTGGTACATTGACGTACACCCTTGCGTAAAGCAATTGGCGGAGATGGTGGTGGAGAAGAAGAGACATTACCTGGGTCAGCCAATTGGTCATGCGTCAACAATGGAGTGAACCTGTTTTTCCTTGAGTACACTTTTGTCACTGGTAGAGGAGAAGATGGGTCATGAGTGGTGGATTTAGTAGGTGTAGGAATGGGATGATCTGGTGGTGTATTTGATTGAGGTTCAGGTGATGTTGAAGACTGTTGGGAAGTAGGTGAGGTTGCTGACACATCTAAGGAAGGTGATGGATGATCATGTGGTGGTGGTGGTGATGGGATGTCTGGTGATAAAGGCTTAGGAGGGTAGGAGATTGTATGTGGTGGAGAAGATGTAATAGTATAGGTGGGCAGAGGTGAAGGATGTGGAGTATCTTGGGATACAGGGAGAGAAGTAGGAGTGTAAAAAGGTGTGTCTTCGTGAAAGGTCACATCTGCACTGGTGTATGTCTTTCTGGTTGTAGGATTATAGCACTTATATCCTTTCTGAGTTGGAGAATAACCAAGAAAGATACACTTAATAGATCGTGGGTCCAATTTTCCCCTATGAGGTGGAGGAATATGAACAAATGCAGTACACCCAAACACCCTTAGATCAAGATCAGAAGAAATTCTGGTTTGAGGAAAGAAATGACGGAGAGATTCAAGGGGTGACTTATTTTGGAGTACCTGACTGGGAATTTTATTGATGAGATGACATGCTGTGAGTGTGGCTTCCCCCCAATAGTGTTTAGGCATATTTGATTGAAACAATAAAGCCCGACTGACGTCTAGGAGATGGCGATTTTTTCTTTCTGCTGTGCCATTCTGTTGTGGTGTGTACGGACAAGAGGACTCATGAACAATGCCTTTTGAGAGGAAATAAGAGGAAACGGTTTGATTGAAGTATTCAAGAGCATTATCAGTGCGGAAGCGTTTTATTGTGGCGAAGAACTGATTATGAATCATATTGCAAAAGATAGGAATGATGGAACTCACCTCACTCTTGTTTTTTAGCAGAAAAACCCACATAAAACGTGTACAATCATCAATAAATGTAACATACCACCGGGCACCAGATATATTAGCAATTGGAGCAGGACCCCAGACATCACTATGTATAATATCAAAAGGAGAACAACTGATTGTATTACTTCTGGAAAAAGATACACGAGACTGTTTAGCAAGTTCACAGACATCACATTGAAATGTAGAAACATCAATACTACTAAAAAGACTGGGAAACATGGTTTTTAGGACATGAAAAGAGGGATGACCAAGACGCTTGTGGTGAAGCCAAATAGTGTTGGTATTGGCTGTGATTGTGGTAAGAGCTTTTTGTGGAGGTTTGGAGACAAACAGTGCATCAAGGTAGTACAGGCCATCTCTTTGTTTAGCAATTCCAATCGTCCTCCCCGTGTGTAGATCCTGTAATAAACAGTGGGAAGGGAAAAAAATGGCAGCACAATTAAGATCAACTGTGAGTTTGTAAATAGAAGCAAGGTTCATAGCCAGGTTTGGGACATGTAGGGTGTTTTTCAGATTTAATTTTTCAGAAAAAACAACCGTACCAAGTCCCGCAACCTTTGTAGGTGTCCCATCAGCAGTAGTAATGTGCGTGGATGTAAAACATGGATGATAATTAGAGAGTAAAGAGGGTATGGCAGTCATATGAGATGTGGCACCTGAGTCTAATATCCATTGGAGTTATTAAGAGACTGTAACATCATACGAATTTGCTTTAATTCCTCCTGGGAAATGGGCCAAAGATTAGTAGAGCTCTCAACAATAGTGGGAGTGACTGAGTTGGCACGTCCAGCACTCATTCCACGTCTGTCTTGGCTTTTCCTTTCTTTCTGTAGATGAGGATAAAGTTTCCAGCATGTATCCACATTATGGTTGGACCGCTTGCAATGATCACACCATCTTCCTCCCTTACTACCCTTAGTTTCCTTAACATCTGAAGGAGTAGATTTGGCAGCAAGAGCTGTACTGTCAATCAGATTTGTATTCATCATTATATTGCGTCTGCTCTCTTCATGTTTGATAGTGGCAATGGCAGAAGATATGGAAGGCAGAGGAGTAATGCCAAGAATTTGACCCCGAGTCTGATCATATTCGGGATTTAAACCAGACAAGAAGCAATATAGACGTTGCTGATTTATATAGTTCTTGTGAAGAGCTGCATCTGCAGCATTCGACCACTTCATCGTTTGATACTGGTCAAGTTCAGACCATCGTCGTTGGAGGTCAGTTGCATAATCTGTGACAGATTGTGAATCTTGCTTAAGATTCGTTGTTTTGAGCCATAAGTCATAGACAAAAGCGCCATCTTTAGCAACAGAGTAGGACTGCTGTATGAAATCCCATATTTCTTTAGCCGAGTCCATGTATAAACATGTACTGCTAATGTTGGGATCCATAGAGTCCCATAACCAGACCCGTACGTTGGCATTAGTTTTCTCCCAAATAGCAGCATCAATCTCTCCTTCTTCTGGGGTAGAGACAGTGAGATAATCTTCAAGATCTTTGCCACGTAGAAGAGTGTAAACCAGCTTTGACCACCCAAGATAGTTCCTGCTATTGAGACGGTAAGATGGCGGGATAGAAGGGAGATCAAATTTCTGGTTTCGAAGAGCAAACGCGGCTGCAGTAGCAGCTGAAACAATGGTTGAGTGATCAAGGTTACTTGAGGCTGATTCGGCTTCTTTAGACATGATAAAACCCTTGATGAAGAGACTCCACCGGGAGTTAAAGAGAGAGAAGGGTAGAGACACCCAAAAAATGACCGTTGGAGAGGTGATAGACTGACTCAAAAAAGGCTTAGACGAAACCAAGCTCTGATACCATGAAGTTTTCTGAATATTATTTCCTTGAATTCATTTACAAGAAGTACATAAGCTATTTATACAGATAGGAATCCTGAGAGAGTCTATTCAGCACCCTAGGTGACTGTCTAAATACTAAACATAAATGATTGAGAACTGAAAAGACAGCAGCTATTAAATACAACCTGAAGCACTAAAGATACATAATTACAGTAATAATAAGGAAAATAAATCCTAGATTAATGATGTCTCTTCGTTTTATCAACAGGTTTAAAGTTGTTAAGCCCTACGAACCCATTCCAGGCATTAGAAATTCCTTGTTAAGCCTATTGTCTTAATGCATGCACCTTCATCAGTCAAGCTGTTATGACTTATGAGTGACATGTTTAGACAATACCTCCCGAAATTTATCTTGATATCCGATGAGAAATGGATGTACAGTGATAACTTGGAGGACCGATTAAAGCATTTATATGTAGCTTTTAATCTATTACAGAATAATCTATTTTTCGAATGCATAGAAGTGTTCATCTGAGCAGCAACATGATCTCCACTTGGGTCTACTTGTTTCTTGTGAGGGTGTGGATATGGATCCTGAAAAGGTATGAACTACAAGTACAGAAGTACTCTTTGGGCTGACCAGTTATTCTAGGCGTTTGTCACAGACTGGATTAATTCCAACGCCTCTACAGAACTTATAAAGAAATTTTGCTTCTTGTGGAACTCTAGAGCTATGTTTTCATTTCTGAAGTTCAAACCTTCCTCAATCTGCGAGTACCGTTTTGAGGCTACCAAATTTCACTTTGTCCTTTTACTGTTGAATGTGATGTGTCAAGCCATCAACCAAGGGAGATGGTGCAATCTTGTTGCAGTCAGACTGTCAGACCACCTGGTTTCATATTTCATGAAGGGCTTTTCATTCTCGAACTGCATGAGATCTACTTATGATAGAGAGTTGCTTGTTGGAGTTCTAGGTTTACATAAGTGAAATCATTATCTGCTAAGCTGCCATTTTTTGCTAAGACTGATGACCACAACCTTAAGTATCTCTGATCAGGGCGTGACATGTGATTGCAATGTCTTCTCATGAAACTCTTTCCTTGTGACTTTATAATCATTTATAAGAAAGGTAAAGAGAATCGGGAAATGGATGCCTTGTCTGGAAAGCCTGCTCTATAGACATCGGTTATACCTAGGGCTGGCATTTTTAAGCGAAAAATCGAAAACCGAACCGAAAAAACCGAACCGAGCAATAAAAAAACCGAACCGAGCAATAAAAAAACCGAACCGAAACCGAACCGACTTGAATGGGACCCGAAAGTCGGGACCCGAGTATAAACCGGTTCGAACACGGTTCTGTAATATTTAAAATCGGTTTAAGACGAACCGAACCGACTTTTTTTTCAATAATAATTATTTAATTATTTTATTTTATTCGTAGTTGTTAATGTAATAACTACAAGTTGTGTCCCGTATAAAACAACAATACAAAATAGTTCAGTGGCCGTGCCGCGCTGCAGTATGCATATGCTCCTTTTCACCAAGGATCGATTCCCCCCTCCTTCGGAATTCTTTAAATTTTATGTTTTTGTTTATTGCACTCTTTGCTTTACTTTTTCTTCAGCAACGAAAGTTTTCCCACACCGGTTAAAGTTGAGACTTTAGTCCTCATACCTTCCTATATATTCGCCCCCTTTGGAGTTGAATACAAGTAGGTGGCTAAAGATGCCCAAGAGCTCTTAGTAGCTACTGAAGTAGTCAAATATTTTATTAGAATGAGATTTAATTCAAATTTCATTCGGTTTTTACCAAAACCGAAAAACCGAACCGAAATTTTGGTTTCCAATTAATTGGGTCCCAAATACATTTGGTTCGGTTTCAGTTGCACTTTTTGTCAAACCGATAAAATCGGTTCGGTTTGGTTTTTTTTCATTTTCAGTTCGGTTACCGAACCGAATCCAGCCCTAGTTATACCTGTCAACCTCCTCATCGTCGTCATCGTCATTACCCCAGTGCCGCAAATGCTCCCACCTATGGTGGGGTAAGGGGGGTCGGATGTACGCAGTCTTACCCCTGTCAACATGAATATCTTAAATCTTCAGGATGCTTTTGTTGTGAACCGAAAAATAAAAATCAACGGGGTAAACCGTTGCCCAGAAAATCAATGATAAAAATACCGTTGCTTAGAGCCAAAAGGTTAAACTCCAATTTTATTCCAAGATGAGTCAGAATGAATCCTAACAAGGGGTTTAAATACTCATCTACTAATTCCCAAACTAGGAAACAAAATCCTAGAAATCCTAATCCACTCCAACTAGGAAATAGAATAAAAAAAGATCATAATCAACTTCAAATAGGAAACAAATAATAGAAATCCTAATTAACTCCTAATAGGAAACAAATAATAGAAATCCTAGTTAACTCCAAATAAGAAACAAATCAGGAAAATTAAAAATAATAAATATTAATTAAGCAGCCCGCAACCAGCCCGTTCCCGCCTGCGGTAAACCATCAGCCCCTTGGGTCTCAAACCCTCCTCTTCCACACAGCCCCTGCCCTCCCTTCTCTCTATCAATCCATCCTCCTTCAAAATAACCTTGTCCTCAAGGTTGCAATTTGAAAACTGCCTCACACAGCTCTCTTTAATCCTAGGATCTGATTTAAATTGACTGTTTTCTCTTTCTTTATGCAGAAGAGGCACTTCTTCAGCTCTTACAAACTTATTTTAAGCGAAAAGCGACCAAAAGCGAGAACTTAGAGCTTTTATAAAAAGCGAAAGCGCTAAGTGAAGCGTCGCTTTTACACAAAAAAACGATGGCTATAGAAAAATACAAATATAAAATATTCCAATGCATAATTAAGTCAAAAACACATCAATAGTCATAATACTCATAATAGTACTAATAATGCGACATAAAGGTAGAAAATATGCATCACACAATGTCATAATAATGTCATAAAATCAATTCTACGAAGCATTATCACTCCATAATGTCATCCTCCACATGAATGTTCCCTTCTTCTTCATCCATAACCAAAGCATCGAAGTCATCACTATCATCATTATACACCCCAACATCTTTTTCATCTTCTTCCTCATCTTCATCAACAAGCCTATGGGTGGAGGCTTTTTCCTTGGACTTGGACTTGGAAGTTCCCACTTTTTCTTTCCCTTTTGAATTGCGTCTTAGAGAATATGGTGTATCATGTACACCGGAAAACTTCGCAACGTCCCCCCATGTCAAAGTATCTCCATCATCAAAGACCAACTCTTCGTTTGCATCATCAAGAGTACCCGTCAACCATTCATTTGCCATGTCTATATATTCTAAACAAATTGGATCGATAGAGTCACGCATTTCCCACCGACGCCTCAATGCCCTATTGCAAATATCCTCATGTGGTTTAAAAAGCTCTTTCACATGATCTACTTCTTTTTTGAGATATGGCACTCTCACTTCATGGTAAGTAGGAGCCTTCATGCCTGGCCTGTGTTGTGCCACAGCATCAATGAAACTTTGTAGCGTCTTATAATTCACGCAATTAAATGGCAACCCGGCTTCATACATCCATCGTGCAAATGCAGTTACAGCCTTTTCTCTCAACTCTTTTTTGCAAGTTGCTAGAGTTACTTCTACCCCTCTTGCTCTTTTCAATTTTTGATGTTCTTTTGAAACACTTTTGAAGTACAAATTCATTGGGCCTTTTATTGTTGATGTTTTGCTCGTACCATCTTCACATTCAATCTCCTCAACATCATCATCATCAAAATCAGGACCTAAAGAGTTCTCTTTCAAAGATTCTTTTCTTTGATTTTTTGCATCCAAAACCTCTTTCATGGCAATTCTAACTTCTTGAGGACACTTGTCACATGCCTTCACACATCGAAAGTCACCGACAAGATGTTGCTTGTGACGGTATATGCCTCCAGTTGTTACTTTATCACAATAAATGCATCGAACACGAGTATAATCATTTTGTGAGACTTTCTCTCCATGCTGCCATGCCGGGTCCGTCGTTTTGGATTGCATTCCCGACATTTTCCTTTAGACGTACATGTTTCAAAAATGTATAATGTTTAAAACCAGGCAAGTTTGTTAAAAAAAAGCCAAATAATAAAACAGAGACTACTTTAAAATACAATAAGTAGCAATAAGTAGCAGCAGATGGAGAGAGCAGTTCAATCGCAGCGGAACAAAGAAGAAATACAGCAAAACAAAGAAGAAGATAGGCAGTAGCAGACCAGTCACCAGTGTGAAAAGCAGAGTAGCAGCGGATGGACTGATGGAGAGAGCAGGTCGTGCGATGGCTTTGGCGATGGAGAGAGGAGGTCGTGCGATGGCTTTGGCGATGGAGAGAGGAGGTCGTGCGGATGGCTTTGGCGATGGAGAGAGGAGTAAGGAGTTCGTGCGACGCAGAGGGGAAAAGAAACGGGCAGTGTTCGTTAAACCTAATTCCAGAAAAACAAAAAAAATAGGATTTAAGTCATCTGGACAGTCATCTTCGCTTTTCGTGAGAAGCCCATAATAATCGTGCTTTTTGCGCTTAAGCTCAGCGACGGAAAAGCGTCGGAAAGCTGCGCTTTCTCACGGAGCTGCGCTTCGGAAAAGCCAGGCGCAAAGCATGCGCTCGCTTGCGCTTCAGCGCTTAAGCGCGCTTTTGGTCGCTTTTAATAAGTTTGAGCTCTTACCCCAAAAAGGAAAAAATTATCTTCCCCAATTTCCTCTCTGGTTTCCATATTAGCCCCGTCCAGTGTTCCTATGATTAGGCACCCATTCAGTACAAAATTCATATTGCTATTCCTACTGGCCTCTAACAGTACAACTTTTGAGGGGAATGAAGACCAATCAAGCGTACCCTTCCCATCATTCCTCTCCTTAAATATGTATATGGTATCCTCAAGTGACGCACCACTTAGCAAAAATTGTTGTTTAAGTCTTACAAGTTTTCCACTTTCTGTTGCATCATCGGGATCAAAGGCAGCACAAATATGGTGAGCACTAGAGTGAAACTGTGTAGTAGATTCATATTGACCACTGTTAACTTGAAATAAGTTTATGTCCTCTGCACTAGCTTTGGCCTGCCAAAGTCTAAGACTATTTGTGTTCTTTATTTTATAGCCAGGAATTGGAACATCATATGCAACCGCCTGTATGACCTCCCCACCAATCCCTTTCCGGGAGCCATTGGGTTCAACATCAGGAAAAAATCTGACTGGAAACACAATGTCATACCTTGCAACTTCCCAGGTACTGAATTTCTCAAGCCAACCTTCAGTAACTTCCTCTTGTCCAGCTTCCGTAATATGTTGCTTGTGTAGTCCATACTTGTACCTCAGTCCATAACCCCATGCTGGCGAATCTAGGATTGCCATGGAATCAAGAAAGCAAGAAGCAAGCCTTCCCGACCCACAACTTCCTAGTGCTGCATCTTTCTCCTGCTCGGCAATCTCCGTAAGTTTGCACGCAGATGCTGATGCAGAATCTGGTGACACAGCTGTGGATGAGTGCCCTTCCGACGTCGGCGGCATAAAAGTCTTCATGAGCGCAGTGAGCGCAGCCAATTTCTGGTTTAATTTTTTCATGTTCAATTTTTTCATTCCGACGTGAACGGGATCCAGCAGGTTGGACCAATTGTTGTGAACCGAAAAATAAAAATCAACGGGGTAAACCGTTGCCCAGATAATCAACGATAAAAATACCGTTGCCCAGAGCCAAAAGGCTAAACTCCGATTTTATTCCAAGATGAGCCAGAATGAATCCTAACAAGGGGTTTAAATTCTCATCTACTAATTCACAAACTAGGAAACAAAATCCTAGAAATCCTAATCAACTCCAACTAGGAAATAGAATAAAAAAAGATCCTAATCAACTTCAAATAGGAAACAAATAATAGAAATCCTAATTAACTCCTAATAGGAAACAAATAATAGAAATCCTAGTTAACTCCAAATTGGAAACAAATCAGGAAAATTAAAAATAATAAATATTAATTAAGCAGCCCGCAACCAGCCCACGGAGGTGGGCTCAAGCCCGTTCCTGCCTGCAGTAAACCGTCAGCCCCTTGGGTCTCAGACCCTCCTCTTCCACACAGCCCCCCTGCTCTCCCTTCTCTCTATCAGCTTTGTTGCAAGATCATGTTACCAGGGATATTATAAATTCTCTAATGCCGGAAACCTAGGGTTCGTGCAGATTATTCTTTGGTTGGTAATAAGCTGCTTTATAATGGGCGTTTGGTTATTCCAGAGGTAGCCAAGAACATTCTCTCCTCACCAAGATCTTGTCTGATTGTCATGACATGCCAAGTGGGGACGTGGTGGATATTTGACAGCTCTTCAGCGTGTTTCTAGCAGCTTTTTCTAGACACATCTGAAGCGGTACATTAAGCAATATAAATATGAAACCTAAGCTCCTGCCGGTCTTCTTCTATGAATTTCTCATTGAGGCGCGTGTTTGCAAAGACTCGCGTAAACCGGTAAACTATATACCTCTTGCCATTAACACTCAAGTAAATGAACTCATTGTATGTGAGTACGCCCATCTTTAGCAAAGATAACTTACCTGCATGCGGGTGACAACTACCCATATGGGATTAGTCAGCAGCACATTAACACACCTGTAAGATAGAAAGGCCAAAAAGTCCAAAATCACTTTTTTTATTAATGAAAGCAGCTGAGAAAAAGGGGGGAAGTAGTACACAGCAAAACCAGTGCCAATCGATATCATGTGAGAGTAAGAATCCATGACTGGATGAATAATGCTGTTGACTTATTCACAGCTCAAACGTTGAGTCTGATTATATGCATTGACCATAGTCACGGTAGTTAATTACCCAGATAGAGCAGCTACTACAAGTGATGATAACATTCCAACTGATCCATCACCAATCCCCCTCCTTTTACGCTCAAGGGAAGCAGCTTCAGCCTTGTTCCTAAATATTTGATAGAAGTAGTAGTAGACACCCTGTATCATGAAAATTGAAGTCAAGATATAATTTATATGATACACTGTTTGCCAAAGTATCATAATGAAATAGTTTTATACTTGGGATTTGCTCTCTTCATTGAAAAAAATGATATGATTGGAATGTTTCTTATCCGGTCTTGTATCTTATTATAATCTATCCCAAATTTTAAGTTTTGAACACAGAAAAAATGGTTAAAACCCAGAAAAATTACATAAAGAATAACAAATACAATTAACAAACAAACAAACCATTAGGTGCAAGGAATTTCAACCATAAAATTGTCACGGTCTTCGTATATTTCATCAAGTCCCGAATGTAAGCATACGTCAATATCCACGCCAAGAAAGAAAAACACATACAAACTATATTTAATCATAATATATGAGATGGATGCCCGGATGGATCTATTCATTGGCAAGATTTTCAAAGATAAACCGTAAGGGACCACAAATAGAGGCTGTATGGTACATTGGTACTCACAAGAGTTTAAACTTTCTAGGTATTGTTGGCTATTTAAAAGTTGAGGAAGGTATTCTCATACTTGCCATGAGAGAGTCAGCGTTGGTGGATATGTGATTCATTGAATGTTTGAAACAGGAGAAATAAATAAATAAATAAAAAGTAGTAGTATTATGTTCGTTACCCCAATCAAACAAGAACTGAACAAGCTCATGAAAGAATAAGAAGAAAGATCTCATTAACGAAGTCTAAGAGGTTGATTGTAGTACTCGAATGGGATGAACTAGATTATAAAAGTGGAGAACAGAGACCCTTTATAAACCGTGTCAACTCTTTGCTGAAGTGCAAGGCGCAAAAAAACGCTCGCCTCACTCGGGTCAAGCGCACTATTTCGAAAATATTATGTACCTAATGGCATATTCAAAAAGTGTACTATTCTAGAGTGATCAAATACGACATATTCAACATCATATTGAACTAATGGCATCAAAAAGTCATAATTCACCAAAATAAAGTCATGGTTCACAAAAACAAAACACAAAAATAAAGTCATGTATGGGGATTGTACTACAAGTGTCCGTACTAGTGTAGGGAGGACTGAAGAGTTCCCTATTACTATCGGAGTGCACCAAGGATCAGCTTTGAGCCCTTTCTTATTTGCCATAGTCATGGATGAACTTACGAAGTCAATTCAAGACGATATACTGTGGTGCATGATGTTTGCCGACGATATTGTATTGATTGATGAGACGCAATCAGGTCTTAAAGCAAAGTTGGAAGAATGGCGACAAACATTGGAGAATAAGGGTTTCAAACTAAGTCGGAGCAAGACAGAGTACATGGAGTGCAAGTTTGGTGGAGGTAGAAGCAGTGGTAATAGCGGAATTACTCTGGATGGTAAGAAGATACCAGTCAGTGATATGTTCCGTTACTTGGGCTCCATAATTCAGAAGGACGGTGAGTTAGATGGAGATGTATCTCATAGAATCAGAACAGGATGGATGAAGTGGAAGAGTGCGTCAGGATTTCTATGTGATCGAGGTATGCCGACTAGACTGAATGGTAAATTTTATAGGACAACAATTAGGCCTGCATTACTGTATGGTGTAGAGTGTTGGGCGGTGAAACAATGTCACATTCAAAAGATGAGTGTGGCAGAGATGCGCATGCTGCGTTGGATGTGTGGGCATACTAGGAAGGACCGCGTGAGGAATGAGACAATCAGACAAATGGTGGGAGTAGCACCTATTGAAGACAAGATGCGGGAGTCACGCCTATGGTGGTTTGGTCATGTGCGTAGAAGACCGGGTGGTGCACCTGTCAGACGAGTTGAGATGTGTGGAGAAGAGGCAGGGAAGAGAGGAAGAGGAAGACCCAAACAGACGTGGGTTAGGGGAGTTCGAATTGATATGCTTCTTCTGGGGTTGGATGAGGGCATGAGTTTGGAGAGAGCTAAGTGGAGGGCGGGTATTCGTGTGGAGGACTGATCTCGTATCATCTTTTCCCCTGATCTTTTTTCCTTGTTTTGATCCTTATATATAAGCATTATTTGTATCCTTTTTATTTTATCACTGGCTTTCAGTATGTAATTTAGCTAATTTGAAATTTAATTTCTATCGGATCACATATAATGTGATTTAAAAGAAAAATAAACTTAGTCTAATATAGAGTCTGTTTGATAATACTAAAGTAAATAGAATTAACTTATTTTGCTGAAATTGATTGAATTCTTGTTAAATAGGTGGAATCTTATGAATCATGAAAAATATATGTGAAATATATTCTATTTGTGAAACAAAGAAAAAAATATATGAAAAAAAGTTAAATTGATCTTCTACATAAGCATCTCAAGTAAACATAATTGTCATGAACCCAATAATAAAAAATTCTATATTTCTTAATTGTTAGATCTTACAATTTACTCATTAATAAGAACGTTTTTAATTGAATTAAAATTTCGGGTTTGATTTGGTATGAATTAATATGGTCTATTAGATGTCTATTTTTTATGTGACTTATTGTTATAATTATTAAAGTTTGATATGATCTGATTTACTCTGGAACTGAAATCAATCCAATTAAAAACATTCTATTAAAATAAAAGTAGGAATTCGTAAACCTATAAAGATTTTCTAATTTGGATTAGGAATCTATTTCAAAAGTGAAAGCATATTTGAATTTTAGGTGTAAAATAAAGAAACAACCAAAAAAATTACTTATTTGGCTAAGCTAAACATATTTACTTGTGAAAATATATATACTTTATGTTGGTTATAATTTTTTATTTCATTTTTAATTATTTACTTATTTGAAGCTTACTAATTTATTAATAGGTGTCAAATTAATAAGTAAACTAATTTGCATATTTGTTTCTATTTAATTCGGTGTAGTAAACTAATATAAATTAGTTTCCAAATTAATTAAGGTGGATTTATAAGGATTTTTGTTTCCATATCAATATGCAATCAAAAATAGAATTTAATAAAAACAAAAGGTATAAAAATAAGTAAATAATTGTTATATATAATGACATGGCAGGATTATGTGGCGCTTTGTATGCTCTTAAAAAGTTCCTCATTTATATATATATATATATTGATTTTTATGTATATTCATCTCTTTTTATATTATCTTTTTATCATAGCTTATCTTTATTTTCTTTCTTTTCCTTTTGGTGGTGATATCATGTATCGATTCATGTTAGCCGACCCCAATATCTTTTGGGACTAAGGCTTGGATGTTGTTGTAGCACTAGGAATAGCATAAATTATACTACACTCGTCCCACTAACATTGGGACATGAGGAGGTGGTGCAGTTATTAAGAAAAGTGGGTTTACGTAGTTGATATTGAATTGATAAAGTAAGAATGATTTAGAACCACACGAATTTACCTTATTTGGTATGGGACAATCTTAGTGGGACGGACCGAAAATAAAAGATGTGGCAATCTTAACGAGACAGAGGAAGCATAGTTTATGAAATTATTAACTGAGTTAGATTATATGAAGTTCTTATACTGTTAAAGTATGAAATGATAATAAGAAGATATAGAGTTATAGGCTGTATAATAAGATGAAATAATATAGAGTACATATAATGTAAACGGTAGTCAGGTACATGTCCGATGATAAAGCAAATCGATCCATGTCCGCACTCATATTATGCACCCAAAAGTTTTACAAAGTCGCAAGAACCACAATAAAATTTGATAAAAAGTTGATATATAAAGTAAGAGAATAAGAGTGATTTGTGTTGACCAAGTGATTTGGGACTGAGGGAGTATAATGTATGCATAGATGACTGGAACTGATAAAAGTAAAGAAAGACGATAGACTGAAAGAACAAAATGAAAGGATCACGAAGAAGATGACAAAATAAATGAAAACTACGAGCTGAAAAAAAAAAAGAAAGAAGGGAAGATGATGATGAAGAGGAGACCTTATGGGTTTCTGGCTTCTATGGGTTTGTTGAATGTGTTTCAGCGTTGAGCATATTGCGCAAGTAGAGCACAAAGCAGCATAGGAGAGTAACGATGAAGTCAAGACTTTTCCTATGACTAAGAAGGGTTTAATATGGGTATAAGTTGTTTTTACCTTTAATTATCAGTATGGGCTTATTATTTAAAGTAGGATCAAACAAAAAAATAAACTGATAAGCCTTTCCCAGCCCAGGCAACTTATCAGTATTATAGTATTATCAGTGTGCGCTTTTCTAAGCTATGACGCTTCTGTGCCTAAACTGCGCTTCAGACAGGGGGCTGCACATGGCCATTGTTCAGTTGCTAAGCCTCATGTGTGTGGCACCTGGTGCGCTTAAGCGCCCAGGCGCTCACTCTTTACTACCTTGGGTCAAACCAATTCTCCATTTTCGGTGGCTGGTGAAACCAGATCTTTTATTCGTAATTTTTTATTTTTCTTTGGAGTACTAACAAGAGGAAGAAGGCTATTAGACTAGACTACATTATTGCTGGATTAGGCTATTCAATCACTTGTTTCTTTGCTATCATTTAATGAATAGATAAGTTATTTGATTTTAAAAAAAATGGACTAAGAAAATTCTAAATACATTTCAGCTTTTTATTAGGGTATATAGAAGTTACCCTAAATAGGAGAAAAAACAATGTGATATTCCAAAGTAGGAGTACTATATAGTCTATATGTTTTCCCTAAATAATTACTGCTATGGTTGGAAAATATTGTGAATTATGGCATCAATACTGCCATATTAATGCGTCTTAATGCCAAATTATGGCAATACTATTCTAGGGCGTCAGTAATTTAGTTCTATTTATGGGGAAAACAGAGCATTCTTATTTTGGAACATCTCACTGTCTTGACTCCTATTTTGAGAAATTTACCCAAGTTATATGAAAAACACATACATGAGAAGTATACTTAAAAAATAGCATGCACACCTATTCGGCCTCATAATATGACTGTTTTTTAAAAGATTAGCAATGAGAGTTTTTAACAACATACTACATATTCTTTTGCATTGATTTTATTCTGTACAAAAATAAAAAATGCCAAGGAAATAATATGTTATGCTTATATATAAATGTATGGGGTAAAATACTACTACGTATACTTCTCTGGTTTTTATTAGTTGTTCCACTAGGTTTTCACAATTTTTGAGTGGGCAGAATAAATGAAGTACGAAAAAGTGAGACAGAGAAGATGAACAAGTAAGGATATATATGTATTTTGACATGGAAGGAGGAAGCGAAACAAGTATTTATAAACTTCCTAAAAACAAATACAAAGCGACTTACAAAAAATGAATGGGTAGCTCTTGGTTTAATAGTTTTCTAATTTGAAGACGAAAAAATTATAATTTATGTGGCAGGCTTAAAATCTAGTTAAATTCATATGGTAACCCTAAATTTAATACTTTTCTATTATTTCGACAAAAAAAATATAATCCGAGTTGTGGGCTTGAAATCTAGTAAACTTCTATATGGTAACTCCCGTTTTGAAGTTTTCTATTTAGTAGGCAAAAGTTTAATAATCATGTGGAATCCATAAAACCCAAAAAAATTGCCTCTGTGATCAAAACTGCATTAACCAACAAGCACTTCTTAATTTAACATGCTTGAAGTACTATTTTTGTAAACTATATTTTTCCTTTTAAAATTGTAAGGTTACATTCTTCACTCTTAGTCAGCTCTATTTTACAATACAAGAGTTTTAGCTACTAATATGTTTTAATGTTGCAGTATCTATGTGAAAAAGTGTTCACATCTTAACTCCTCATACATCAAATTAAATAAAATAACATTGTATAGAGAGGGGAATGATATTTTTTTGTACATAGAGAAACTCAAACTAGAGGTAATATTTAAAGATAATAACACTTTCTCTAATAGGATAATAACATTTCAGTCACATCACAGTTATTCTCTAGGTGTCGTGGTTACACAAAAACTTGCTTAAAGCCTTGGAACTAACTGTAACAAAATAACAATGAAAAAATATTTTATGAAAGAATATAGAAGATTTGAAATGAGTAGCAGTGGTTAAGTCTCATAGAGAAAACAGTAGGTTAAAACTTGTTAAAGCCATTTTAGTAGTAGGACAAGCATTTTTGGATTTTAAACCTACCAACTTAAGCTTCTCACTTAACCTTTTTTTGACGTCCCAGCTAAAATTTCATGTTTCTATTTTATAAAATTATTATCATTCTTAAATCACAAAGTAATCAATGAATATAAAAAAAAAACTAGCATCACAGTTATCATGACCTCATTATTTTATGTACCATTCAAAATGACTTCTGAAAATATGCTCGAATTACCTTATTTAATTACTGTGAATAGTGTCATCTTTCAATAAGAAACTTAAGGGGGGAAGGAGGTAAAAAAACCTAAACGTTAGAGTTATCATACACGAGTAGAATTTACCAAAAATAAACTGTTAATGAGGGTTACCATATAGAACTCAACCAGATGGAAGTTGAGCGCCATAGCATTCGGCAAAATTAGCACAGGCGAGAAGAGGAAATCAAAAAAAGCACCTGAGAAGCCGCGGTTCCGACCAGCGACGGTGCCAAGCCGCCATATAGCCGATCCCAGCCCTCTTGCCTAGCAACCTGTACGAATCGCCGTTATAATACCTCAATTTAACTAAAATTCTTACTAAGAAGAGAAAATGAGTTCAAGAAAACAGTGCAAATGAAATTGCCTGACACATATGTTCAATAGTACTCAGCTGCTTCTTCTTCTCCTCCTTCAATTCTCTCTGCGTTTGTTGTCGCGTATTTACCTGATACGGAATTTTCATGAAAAACAGAGAATGTTTCTGAATATGAAGTGAAAATAAAATAAAAGTAGATGTACAGTTTGAAGCGGATAGGTGATTAGCTGAGCGATGATGCCGCCACCGGCTCCGGCGAGGCCGCTTATCAGCGCATCTGACATAATTACTTCGTTTAGTTGGGTGAGGAAAGATCCGAGTGACAACGGTGGGCTCTGCGGGAAGGTGGGAGCTCGGAGGAGGAGCAGAAGAGAGTATCTGACTTAATTGTCGCTGTTGAACGGAAAGATCGAGGCTCACGAAACTCACTTCTAAATGCTAGGGCCTTTTACTAACAAAAAAGATATTTGGGCTTTTTCCTTTAACATTATAATTTTAGGCTAATTTAAAAAAATGTGATCATTTTTATAAAAGGATAAAAATGTGACTGATTGATCGCCGGATCAGGGGTAGTCGGAATTCAAGTAAAACGAGAGAGAACTGATCGGAAAGTACAGGTAGATAATACGGTAGAGTAACAGTATGAGAGTTGAGAATGTGATCCCTTTCCACAAGTTGGAAGGTGGTATTTATACTAGAATAAGCAATACTTGGTGCCCAAGTAAAAAGATGTTGATCTAATTGGAGGAGGACATGTGTCCAATCTATTCTAACAAACTAACAGTCTAAATTGGTGGGGAGCAACCACGTGTAAAGGTGATTGGAGAGATAGTCTTGGACAGCTGGCTGATTGGAGCTACTTCTAACAGACTGCCAACCGAATACCCGTGTGGTTATGCGTGTGCAATCTAGAACGTTATCCGTTTGTCGGGGTGACGTACTGACGTGGCAACCCTCCCTGTGATGTTTTCCTTTGTGGATTTGTCCAAGTCCACAGTGCTTTAGTTAGACCTCGAGCTTACTGAGGTCAGTATTTGGAGACTCGGGCTCATCGCGGGGGGAATTCACCTTGTCTCAGGTTCTGTCTTTGAGATCGTTAACTGCTTCCTGGTTGATTTTGGTTGACCATGTGTGATGTCTGAGGTCGGGCCTGGTGCCAAGCTTGGTGCATTCGAGGTCGGGCTCCTAACTTGCCGAGTTTGATCGATTCCTGAGCCTGGTATTTTTCCCGACCTCGGCTGGAAGACTCCTTGGTCCTTGATCATTCTGTTGCTTGGGGCTTGTTCCTGACCCTGGTTGGTCGGGGTCGGAGTCAGTTCCAGTTGTGGACTTAGTCTCTATATGCACTCCGATGTGCATCCGTGATGCTCTATGCCGACGATTATGATACTCCTGGGGTATATGGGAATATACTCTATCATGAGTCTCTCACTCTCCAAAGCGAAAGTGACACTTGAGGTGAGAGGGAGTAAGTCTTCAATTTCATGGGCTTGCGCGCCCCGCAGGGGTGCTGCTCTCCATGGTAAAAACAAAGGGTTACCTCATTAAAAACTCTGTTGAGGAAAAACCATGTGGGAAAAAATCCTAAAGGAGGAAAAAGAGTATACTCCGCTTTGCCATGAAGTCCGGAGAGGAAAGCGACGCCCCGCTGCAAGTATGTCCGAGCTCGAGCTTCATGCCTTTCGCGTTTCCAAACATGCTTCATGGGTTAGCTGCTACATCCACGGTCCTGACCGTGGGTTGAAAAAATTTATTTGCAAAAAATTGTAAAGAATTCAATTTGTGTGTGCAGAATTTGTTTCTCGAGATATACCTGTCTGGTACCGACCCCGAGGTTGTTGCGTTGTTCTAAGCTCGTTGTAGTCTTGTTTTTTGATTTCGTTCCCGAGTCCCCCACTTACCAGTCCCCCACTCTTGTGGATTTAGAATATTTTCTATGGCGTTTAATGAATAGTGCGCCACGTGTACGCCTCTCGTTCGATTTGAGGGGAAGTATAAAAGGCGAAAGCTTTTGCCTTTCTCTTTTGCGCTTTCTTTGTGTTCGAGCTTTCAGAGTTTCCAAGCAATCTCGGAGCTTTTCTTCTCCGGCTAGTGCTACCGTGCTCTCAGTTTCCTCCTCTGACTTCCCCTATCAGGTTAGTCTCTACTCTCCGGGCTCTGCTAGTCTCCACGCCCACCCCTACAGTTTCGGTACGGGATAAAAATCTATGGAACCATTTAAATACCCGGTATTCAGTTCGGTACCATTACGGGACGGTTCAATACCGGTTCGGTTTGGGTTTTATGCCCACCCCTACTTGTCTGTGTTTAGTTTGTTGCAGGTTAGTCGGAAAACCTAGAATGATGGTTTTTCCGATCCGTCAAACTGGCGTTGCAAGCAATGGGGGATTTACAGTCCCCCATTGTGGCTGAGGTTGGTACCTCTGGACTCGGAATCGCACGCTGGTGTCGATTCGAGTGTTTAATTTCTGTTTGGGGGTCAGATTATTGTTCCTTAACCCCGATTTTTTATTTTCTGCATGTATGTGATTTTTGCAGATTTCAAAGAAGATGTCTTCTCATAGTGCTTCTGCCAACATCAGAGATAGGGCCATCCCTCAATGCGAGGTCGAAGAGGTCGCTTTAGTGTTTGATGCCCCCCCCCCCCCCCCCCCCCCCGCGCTCTTTCAAGAGGCGGAAGGGTGGTAAAAGGAGGGGTGGGGATATGGCAGGCAACCTTGCTGAGAATGGGCCGCTGGTGGCCACGTGTGCCCTTATCGACACTGAATGGGCCGAAGCCAGGCATATGGCTGGTCCCTCCATTGATGTTGTGAGGCCTGAAGCGGGGAGTTTGCTTCCTCTTGCCCTTCGAGCTTCCTACGGTCCATGCGGGCGCAATGGATCATGGGTTTCGCTTCCCGCTGCATCCGTTCTCTGTGGAGTACCTCAACTGGGTTGGGCTGCTCCCTTGTCAGATAACCCCCAATGGGTTTTATCTAATTGCTACCTTCCTCCTGCGTTGCAAGGTGCTGAAACTGAAGGCTAGCGTCGGCCTCTTTCGGCATTTGTTTCAAATCGGGCTTAACAGTTCGCCGGAGAATCAGGGCTATGCTGCCATCTCCCAATGCTCTGGTAGGAGTGGGTTCTACCACACCCCGTCGTCACACCACGGGTGGAAGCACAGATTTGTGTTCATCTGCACCGATAGAAGAGGAGGATCTCCTTTCACTGCCCCGGGTGCGCTCTCATTTAATAGGCATGATGCTGGTGCCTTAGGTGAGTTTGCCGACGATGTGCATACCTACGTATTTGCTGGGGAAGCAATTGATGCCATCTCTGGAATATGGGAAGTATCAAATGGAGCAGAAAATATACGGCAAGCTTTCCAAGGTTATCCCGGACTTTGATTACAAGAAGTATAAGCTGCCCAGGCCCATGCAACACCTGGAGCTTGTTCGTGGACCACAGATTGTATATTCCCGGACGGCTCAACAGTAGCCAGTTGGGGCCATAGCTGGAGAGGAAGTGGAACATGAGAAGAAAAAGGAGAGGAAAATAAAGGAGTAGACTCCCCTCCCCTTAATCTTTTCTGCATATCTGGTTGTTGAGCCTTCATTGTTGTAAACACTTAAACAAATTTTGGTATGTGTTTTGTGTATGGAGTGCCTTTTCCTGTAGTTCTTGTGTTTGATGTACTTTGCATATCTGTTTGTATGTTGCACGGGTTTTGTTAAATGGGAGTGGGCCATAAATGGTCTTTCCTCCTACCGTTTTGAGCTTAGCACATGTTTGCTAAGTTGTAGCAGTGTTCCCAGCAGAGGTTGCATATCCATCCTTGTTTGGGATCAAGCATGGTCGATTCCTTGCTATTTTTGCAGTAGTGTGGAGTTGTGCCTTTGTTTGGTTGGCAATCTTGGATTTTCACATGTCCATGTTGCATTTTGTTGTATGTTTGTGCAGCAATGGACTATCATATGTCCATGGCTGATTGATTATCATCAGCAATGATTGCTAGCTGTTGGAGCTTTCAGTGGAGCTTTTGGCCGTGGCTCTACTTTGGAGCTTTTGGCTGTGTCGTTCTTCGCAGCTGAGGGCTTGCTTGTTTGATTCCCTATTGCTTGACATAAAGCTTTTGGGACTAATTTTTCCTTAAGAAAATATTTTGTAAATTTTTCCTCTAGTTTGCTCTAAAGCATAACGTGGAATGACAGGTGTGTGAACGGGTGAGGCGACTTTATCATCCAAAGTCCTCCACTGTTTACGGGTCTGAACTTGTGTTATCCAAGAGCGCTTGCTCAGTCTGTGATGAAAATGTTTTAGCAGAGTTGCAACAGTTGTTTCACTTGCTGTGAATAACTGTTGCAGTCATTTTTTCTTTTGTAAAATATCCCAAATAGATGTAGTATGTAAATAGAACCTCTAATTTGGTTCCGGGGGTCTTCTGGGCTTGAGAAGTGGGCCTAACAGTTGTGATCCGGCTACGAGATCTTCACATGAGCTCGGTTGGAGTTTGCAGTGATGCATTGTATGCAGTCGAACTTTAATTCCAGACTGTTTGGCGTTGCGCCAGCAATTCAGAGAGCAACCTCCTTCCGGACCGCGAGATATGGACTAGAGCTCGGCTGTGCGGGATTTGTGCGAGAGTCCGGCGAGGTCGGAAGCGAGAGGTGCATGCAGTCGGACTTTAATTCCAGATTGTGGCGTTGCGCCAGCAATTCAGAGAGTTGCCTCCTTCCAGACCGTGAGATATGGACTAGAGCTCGGCTATGCGGGATTCGTACGAGAGCCCGACGAGGTCGGTAGCGAGAGGTGCATGCAGTCGGACTTTAAGAAGGTCACTATTTTGAAAAACATGATGTCACTATCGGATTTTTATGTAACTATTACGTGTCATTATCAAAGTTTTATGTTACTTTTAAAATGTCACTACCGATTTCACGTCACTTTCAGATGTCACTATACTGGAAAACGTGTCACTGTGTCGATGAAAAGAATTTCGACGAATCAATTTTTTGCCGGAAACCATCATCCTACCGCCTCGACACCGCCGCCATCACGTGAGACCGCCTACGGCCCCTAACCCCAGCCCATCAGCCCCTCCCAGCGTCCTACCCAACCCATCAGCCCCTGCCCAACCCATCAGCCCCTTGCCCATCCCCTTCCCAGCCCACCTCTTATCGGGGAAGATTGTGATGTGTTGCAACAGAAAGAAAACTAGCTACCACCCATGCTACGGTGAAATCTTATCGGAGATATAGCTCCTTGAAATTGCCGGGAAGCCCATCAGCCTCCAAAAAGTACGAAGGATCGTGACTCTGTGCCCCCATCCACTGAGCCACCGCCCCCTCTGGTAACCTGCAATCCTTCTGGGGCCTAGTCCGAAGACATAGAAGAAAGCTACCCCTGGACGGTTTTCACCATGACTGTGGTCAGCCACTCCACGTTCGACGAGCAAACCAGTGGCGGAGCCACCACCGGACCCTGTTCAAGCATCCGGTGCAGGTAGTCGCCGGTGAATGTAGCCATTAATCCCGGTAGTCAGCAGAAGAACAGATCACCAGCAGTCCAGATCCGTCTGAGAAGCCCAACCATTCACCGCCCAGACCTCCAATCAGGCATTTTCACCATCGTCCCAGCCCACCTGCTCACCATTGTTTGCAATTCGAAACCCTAGGCGATGAATCAACGAAGAAGGAGGAGATCATAGCTGTTATTGTCAGCGAAGTCAGATTGCGGAGCAACACACGACGATCCACGATTATGTTCAGTCATAACGACGGAAGAGAGAAAGTAAGGAGCTCGTAAACGATACGTTCGTATATAGGTCACTTTTCCGTCAATTTTTAAAAATGTCATATTTTTGTCCATCGAAAGTTGGAGAATAATATTGTCATTCTTCCAAGATATTTTCTAGTTGGAAAATTGAAAAAAGGAAAATAGAAAGCGTGAATTATCAAACAAAAATTGCTGGAAAATTGGACAAAAAAATGAGACATGTCTCTGTTTTTCTTAATAAATTTGAGAAATGGGTTTTACTAGTTTTCCACATTGGGAAACGTGGAGCTGCACTGCCGCTACAATGCATTTGCATACTTATGTCTAGTGATTGATTCGATCCTGCTTTGGTGTCAGCTCCAGTTTGGTCAACAACTCGACTGTCCGTATCTGATCCGATCAACAACCCGGTGGTCCAGTCCGACTAACGAATTGACGGTTCATGTGTTGGTTCGGTCGATGACTCGACCGTCCCTATTTGGTTCGGTCCACGACCCGGTGATCCCTGTCAAGTCCGGTCCAAGACTCAGTGGTCCCTGTTTGGTCCGATCCACGACCTAGCGGTACCTATTCGATACATTCGATAGTCGGACAGTCCCGATCTGATCCAGTTTGGTCAACGATTCAGTGGTCCCCGTCTTGTCCAATAAAACACCCGACAACCCTCGTCCTGTCCGGTCAATGGCCCGACGGTCCCCGTCCTATCTGGCCAATGACCCGACAGTCTATGTTCGGTCTGATCGACAACTGGGCGGTCTCGGACTGGTCACATCTACGACCCGATAGAATCTGTCTGGGCCGGTCAATGACTCGGCACTTTGGTCTCGGTTTTTTGAAACCAGTTTTTAAGTGAAGAGTTTTAAAAGAATCGTTGAGTTGTCAACCAATACGAAAATGGGAAAAGCATTAGTTAAACTAAACGTTGAGATCGACCGTGATCGGTCGGACCGTACTTGGGGTTTACTTGGTTCGATTTCGAACTGGAGCCTTACTTTTGGTCTTCTGGTCGCTCACAGGACATGACGAAAAAATTTGATGAACATGTTTTTAGATATGAAAATGGAAAAATAAAAAATGAAAATAGAAACTTAAAGATAGAAAGACTAGAAAATGAAAACAGAAAATATGAGAACGTAAAACAGAAAAGAAAACTGGAAATATCTATGTTAATAAACAGGCATTTTTTTGAACGGAAATTTGCCTTTATTCATATCATAAGTTTCAGGATCATCACATCAGTCAAAGGAAAAACAAATCTATCATCAACTAAACTCCAACAACTACGACTGTAAACCCTATGATCAGACTTAGAGACGGTCACCCCTGAAAGAGCAACACGAATCGCTAACCATGCAGCGGGCTTGACACAACCATCTCCGTTCCCATAGATCCAAACATACCCAATGACATAAAAGGAGGCTAAATTCGCAAACAAACTGACAAACCTAACAATATAGACGATAATAAGAAAATAAATGATAAAATAATAAAAGCTAATAGGAGGATAACGAAACATGAAAAAAACTAAATAAGCAAAACAATTATCTTGAACCCTAGCACCTCGTTCATCTCCTGGCGGTGGTTCTGGCAGAGGCCGGACCATCGCTATGATTGTTGACACGAACAATGCACAGCTCCCGCCCGTCGCTCGATTGATTCCCTTACGCGCAACCTCCGTCTGCCCCACAATTTCAGCCCCTTTGGACGCCTCCCTTTCTCCCTCCCTTGGCTCCCGCAACTCCTTCTCCATCGGCCCCCACAGCATGCCTAGCGATATTCCTGCGAACAATTCTTTCTTTGCTAACCTAATCGTCGCTCCAAAGGACGACTAAATCTAAACACCGCACACAAGATGACAAAAACTGGAACCCTTATTCAAGGGAGACGATCGACCGCTCTTCACTTTAATAAACAGGCACTTAATTTTTCAAAATAGTGTTGTTATATATTTATTTATTTTAAATATGAGTAATTGGTGTCAAATTTGATAAACATTGTCAAGTCTAAAGTTTAATATTGTAAAAAACATGACGGTCATTACTTCGATTTAGACAAACGAGACATTCTTATTTTGAAATACACAAACGATTTTATTCCTATTTAGGCGATTTCTAATTCATCTTTCACAAAAGTGGATCCGCAACGGCCTCTGGTGAAGACGCAGAGAGTTTAGACAAATGATCAACTCCAATAAGGTCAATCACCGCTAAGACCGGATGACTCACTTTGATTTACAACCTCTCATATGTTCTGTCGGGTTGAGACTTGTGGGGTCCTGGAGTTAAGGATTATTCAACCTCTAAAATGCATCTTTCACGACATTGATTGGCTAAAAAGTGTTGTACGACCGGTGGTAGAACAAATAATTTCACTTTTATTCAATCTTACATTTGGGGCCCATATGGTGACCCTATTTTCCGGCTTATCGAGCAACTTCGTCACCAAACACGTAATTTTTTATTTCACGCATTGAATTGTGTAATAATAAAAAATTAAGTTTGAAATTACTTTTCTAGTTTTATTGGCTAGAGTTACTGTAAAGAATCATTTTAGTTGTTTTTAATATAATATTTTTATTTTATTTTAATAATAAAATATATTTTGATTTTTTTTCTTCATAAATCAGCAGAATCAACCAATACAATCACTTCACTCGAAACTTCATAAATTTTAGCAAAATCAGCCAATACAGTCGACTTGGGTAATTACCAAACGGGCTCTTGGTTACTTTTTTTTATCATTATTTTTGTTCCAAAAGGTTGAATCCCCAAGCTCAAGGCCATATGTATAATTAATCGAGGCGGAATTTATTTACAGTTTTAAACAAGTTTAAAACTTCCATAATATAACATTTTCCATATTTACTTTGATAGCTATGCTTAAATACTTACTCTGCTATATAAGGCATGATTTGCTTAGACAGTTTTAATTTAAGACAACTTTTATTTTAAGCAACTTTTAATCTCGGTAGGAATAAATTTGAATTTTATTATTTATGGCAATGTGTATAATAAAGACCAAATTTCTTTAGACAGTTTTTAATTAAAGCAATTTTTATTTCTACCCATTTTTATTCTCGGTAGTAATTGTTGCCAAAAATAAAAGATCTCGGTAGTACTTTATATATATTTTTCAGAACACAATCCTCCCCTTAAGATATGCACGAATTTAAAACCTTCCTTCATTAAAGATTTTCCTCATTTTATTTGCTAGGATTTTTGGGAAATACTCACTCTTCACTAAATTCATAGGAAACAGTTATATATAGCCCCTTACCAGTGCATACCATCATATTGGTGTCAAAGAATTATACCACTTATTTAGGTCGGTTTTTCTGTTTTGTCGGTCTACTGCAGCACTTACATGTGTTAATATTTTCTTTCAATTATATTTTTTTCCATAACATTTTCGTTTTACACCATTCTATAGATCTTAAATGGCTCCAAAATTGCTTAAACTGGCTGAAGTCACTGGAATACTTGAACCCCATGACGCAATATTGGTTCGTGTTGTTCGCAAGTGGATTGTTCTTTACAAAGACACAGAGAAGGGAGTCCGTTCTCTAGAGCTTTTGCTTGAAGATGAGAAGGTATTTGACCATACTTAAAATAATTTTATATAATACGTATATTTTTTACAGAGTTTAATCTTACAATAGTATCAATATTGTAAAATATAATAATAAATAAAATTGAAAGCCGATTAATTAGAAAAATATATTCAAATTATTCATATCATATACCATATTCGCACTATTTCAATTAATTTTTATAATTTTTATAACAAGTTAATTTAAACATGTTTTTTATAACATTTACATTTACTTTATTAATTAAAATTTACATCTTAGGTATGAACTACTACCTATATTTTATTTTTAGAAGTTTTTCAGAGTGTTTTTAGAAAGTCAAACTAAATGTGAAGCAATAAGATAACATATTTGCAGTTTTAATTTAAGGCACAATCCTCCCCTTGATAAATGCATGCTTTTTAAACCTTCTTTCATATAAGATTTGTGATATTTACTTTGCTTGGTTTGCTTAAATATTAACTCTTCTAATTAAGGCATGATTTGCTTATACAGTTTGAATTTAAGGCAAATTTTATTTTAAGCAATTTTTAATCTCGGTAGGAATTAACTTCAATTTTTTTATTTATGGCAATGTGTATAATAAAGACCGAATTTATTCAGACATTTTTAATTTAAGGCAAATTTTATTTCTATCCATTTTGAATCTCGGTAGTAATTGTTGCCAAAAAAATATCTCGGCTCAGACAGTTTTAATTAAGGCATGGTTAAATAACTTCTATGTTGAAGGGATTACTATTGAGATTATTTAAGAATTAAAAAATGTCTTAGGTATGAACTACTACCTATATTTTATTTTTAGAAAATTTTCAGATTTGTTTTACAAAGTCAAACTAAATGTCAAGCGATAAAATAACATATTTACAGTTTTAATTTAAGGCACAATCCTCCTCTTGATGTATGGATGATTTTTAAACCTTCCTTCATATAAGATTTTCCATATTTACTTTGCTTGGTTTGCTTAAATAGTTACTCTGCTAATTAAGGCATGATTTGCTTAGACACTTTTAATTTAAGGCACCTTTTATTTAAAGCAGTTTTTAATCTCGGTAGAAATTAATTTCAATTTTATTATTTATGGCAATGTGTTTAATAAAGACTGAATTTATTGAGACCATTTTAATTGAAGGCAATTTTTATTTCTACCCATTTTGAATCTCGGTAGTAATTGTTGCCAAAAAAAATATCTCGGCTTAGACAGTTTGATTTAAGGCATGATTAAATAACTTCTATGTTGAAGGGATTACTATCGAGATTAATTAAGGAGAGGATTAAAAAAATAACTTTATCATTCACTCCAATTTAAGTATTAGTTTCATTTCACTACAATAGTCAATAATTTCATACTGGAATACTTCATACTTTTATTTCATCAAGAAATTATACTCGAAAAATAGTAATTATAATTCTTTTCAAAATCATCAAACTCATGGGCAAGTGTGTTGCATTTTGTTCAGAAAGCCATATAAATGAGATTAATGTGTTATCTTATTGCTTGACATTTAGTTTGACGATCTAAAAACAGCCCGAAAAACTTCTAAGATAATATATAAATGATTTAAATAAATTCTACGTATTGATAATTACTACCGAGATTACTTAAAAATTAAAAAAATGTCTTAAATAAAATCTGTCTAAATAGATTATGCCTTAATATAATATAAATGTACACAAAACTACCTTAAAGAAAAACATTGTCTAACACATATTTAATTTAAGTTGTGATCATTGTGAAATTATAAAAAAATACTTTGTTTTAAAATTCATACCTAAGATATTTTAGAAAGTGCCTTAATTAAAATTTACATCCCAGTAATTCCAATTATAATTTCCACTTGCTTAAATAAAATTCATTTCATTACAATAGTCGATAACTTCTAATTGACTCCAATTTTTTCTCAAATAGGATGATAGGATTCAAGCTACTGTATCACAACAAATGGTGCGCATCTTTGACGCCCAAATAGAAGAGGGTGAGACATATGCAATGATGCACTTTACTGTAAGGTCCAATATTGAACAATATCGGCCATGCTCCCACCGTTACAGACTATGTTTCACCGAGGAAACCAAGGTGAAGCGTCAAGAAAAGAGTACCATGTCATCCTTATCACCTTTTAAGTGTAAAAGCTTCTCAAAAATTTTTGCTGAAGGAGATGATGTCTGTCTTCAATTGTTTGGTAATCTCAAAAATAACACTCTGTTATTTTGTACTATGTATTTAGTAATTTGTGTAACTATATTATGTGTGATAATAATCGTAATCTCGAGACAAATTCTAGATGTAATTGGTGCATTCAAGGTTGGTGATAAGGTGTTCAAGGCGGAACCTGGAGCGCAAAAAAAGTGGTGTAACTTTTACCTTCATGATTTAGAGTTAAGTGATACAATCATTTCAAATTTTGTTATACTATATAATGTTCTCATACACTAACATTAAAATAATTTACATATTCTAATTTTACCATGCATAGGGATAAGAGGTTGCACTGTACACTGTACAGTGAGTATTCCGAACAATTCCTGGAACATGTAAAAAGGACAACGTCGGAATATGTAATCGTGATCATCCAGTTGGCACGCACCAACAAACGCTATGGTAGGACAAATATACATACACTTGCATTTACGAATTTATCGCAAAGAATTATTACTTTAATTAATACTTTACTTATATTTCTTTACGAAAACTGAATTTAGGTGAGCAGATGGGGGTCTCAACATCATATAATGCCTCAAAGGTTCTCCTTGACGTCAATGTCCCTGATATTGAGGAGTTTCGAACCAGGTAATATTGATAACGATCTTCATGGCAACCTTCAAAAAGCTTTTTTAATGTGAATCTTTCTTAACCCTCACATGGCAATCTAAAACCATGCTTTACCTTTGTTTTCAACCTTGGTAATTTGGTGATGGAGTTTTAAACTTAGTATTGTCATCAACTCATCAATGGTGAATAAATGATGCAACCACTTCAAATCATACAAATAACACATGATTACTAAAGTAAAAGACTCTTCATTGTTGTAAGTGCATATGTTGATCCAGCCTTGCATATAGGGTGATTAGTTTCAAAATATTGTAGAGTAGATACCATGATAAGTGTGAATATTGATAATGTCCATGATAAGTGTGCAATATTTAGCAGATTTAAAAAAAACATTTTTAGCAATTATTTCAATCTATTGACATTTATTGAAATTAATAAGGATGTTGGATATGGGGTCATCACAATCCTGAGCTCAACATCATCACGACCTGCATTAAGTGATGATAAAGAAGTTGGAATTGTCAAGATGTTGTCTGAACTACAAACTACTAAGGAGGTATATAATCATTCAATTTATTTCTGAATTTCAAATTCTCGCATTCTTATACGTATGTAAATCATTTTCATTTGTGAACAATGTACACTTGGAACAGGTTCGTGGGTTGTGGTTTTATGGGAAGATAAACGCTGTTCTAAATGCTACCAGTTGGGCTTATATGGGATGCTTCAAAAGGTCATATTTAGTGATAGCCTCCAACACAGTCATATTTAGTCACAAGTAGATTCTTAATTAATCATTACATTTATTTAGATATTTAGATATCTAAATAAAGAAATAAGATTTTGTTTGGCATGTTGTACAACTGCACTCCCCCCCCACCCCGAAATTCAAATAAGTAAATTCATACTTATTAATTAGTTGTACACCATGACAGGCTGTTGCCTTTTTTAAACGACTAAGCTATTTAGATCCTTTTTATACAATTGAAACAGAAGGCTTTGTATTACAACTTCCGTTTATTTTATAATTAGGATTTCATAATAATATATTTTTTGAAACTAAAGTTGATTTCCCCGTTCACTTTAGATCATGTCGTGCAAGAGCCATAAAATGTGATAATGAATTTGAGTGCACGAAGTGCGGTCTTCTGAAGAAAACTGGCTCTACAAGTTGAAGCTGAACGTTGTGCATGGTCGTCACAACGCTGAGTTGCTATTCTGGGATCAAGCATGCAAGCAGTTTTTGGGAAAACCTGCGTCCGATTTTCGTGAACATCTGGATGATGTATGTATATAACAAGTATTAGTTTTGTTGCTTTGATTTCCTATGTCAAAACTCCATGTGCATGAATGTATCTATAAATGCTTTAAAGTATTTGTTTCTCTTCGTTTAGGTCAAGTTAAGACCTCATAGTGCTCCTCCATTGTTCTACGACTTGGTTGGGCGGGAGTACTTATTCAAAATTGAGAGAGACATCGCGAGTTTAGATGGATCCGATGTTGCGTTTTGCATAAGCATGACAACAGACAATAAGGAAAAGATTGAGCAGATTAAGTCATCCTGGAAAGATGAACCAGAGCCAGAGGTAATTCGTTAGTCTTAAATATCATAAAGTATTTTTTTAATAGAAGATATAAAATAAGATTCATAAGTTCAAACAAATACTCCCTCGGTATTTTTTTTAAAGTTCCATACACTTTCCATTTTGGGATGTATTTAAAAGTTCCATACACCTTCCCTTTTTAGTAAGTTTTTCCTTTAAAAATACTTAACTACCCTTACTTTTTCCACTTTTTATCCTCTCTTTCCTACTTTTTCACCATATATCCTACTTTTTCTATACTATTCATCAGTCCTACTATTCTCCCTTAAATCTTGTGCCATAACCTAACATAAGGATCTTTTAATTACGGAGGGAGTATGAACTATACAATTGTGTTGAACTTACAACGGGGTGAATGCAGGCTGAATATAATTCTGATTCAGATCTTGACTTAATTCTTGAACCTCGAACTACGGTAGAATCCAACTTGGTAAGTTTGAATACTCACAACAATTGATTATGCCTACGCAAATATAAACCCAAAATCTATATAAATTATTATACAATATTTATTATGTTTTCATTCAGACACCAACATCACCTGAGCATGACCAAGGGCAGACTCCAATTTCATCCTCAAAGAGAAAAACTGAGGATATAGATGGTAGCAAAGAAATCTCAGATGATAAAACACTGGGGTCTACAAATAAGAATAAGAAGTTGAAGGAGGTCAAAAAAGAGAAACTTTGAAGTTCGCCATTTAGATGACATGATTTTATTTTTTGTTTGATTATTCGTATTTCTGCATTCACATTTCCTCCTAAAGACAATTTTTTAAAGTTGTGATTGTGCCGTTTGTTGGCCTTGAATAAGGGAATTCCTCCCAGTTGAAGACAAGCTTTGATTTTTTTTGCCTTTCAATTACTTCTAATATAAGAGAGTAAAAAATTGTGTGCTACTTTTTTCATTATTTCTCCAATTCTAATTTGTTAAATATAATCTGTTTATTTCTTTAGAGCGCTTTTTTTTATTCTGCAAAAATATCAGAACTTACGTTTAAATTCACTAAGGTGTAACCTAATTAAATTGCTGCTAGGTTGCTTTTATGCTATTGATATACTCATATAGTCATATGAATCTCAGTTTCTCCCAACTTTTATGTTGATTTATTTTTTAAGATCCTAGATTTTACTGCTTTGATAAAATCAGCTGCAAGGATTGGTAGACTTCTTAATCTTTGTAGTTTGGGCTCCATGATATTTAATTGATCAATGAACTTGATATTATACAAACTAATACCACAATAACATTCTGAGTAGATAGGCAAACTAATACTAACGTCTCAGCAAAAGTCTAACATTTTTTAGATCAGACCAGATCATACTAGATTTAAGTATATCAAACCAAAGAAGACCATAAAATTACACTCCAATTGAAAACACTTTATCCCTACTCACTATAGCACCATGAGACGTTAGACTCTCATTCATCCCCCTATGTTTGGGAAACAAGGGTGTGATGCGGTTTATTAGGAAAGTAAAATTGTATGATTGATATTGAATAAATAAGATTCAAATAAAGTAAGAATGAATTGTAACCACTCAAACATACAAAAAATGAGGTGAGAAACTTAATGGGATAGACAAAAGGGAAACATGACAAAGTTAGGGAGACGAAAAGGAGTAGTGATTAGGTATGCAATGATCATTAATAAGAGGAAAAGACAATTGAACAAATAAGTTGACATCTTCCTATGTTGTCCTCTTCTTACACATGAACATGTGTACGTGGAGGTTTTGAGAGTAACGACTCAACCGGGACCGGGGCTGAAGTTTGTGATATGTGATGAAGATGTATGGACTTGATGACCACATATGCCTGCCTTGTGTTGGATACAAGGAATGTTATAATAATTTATACGTAATTTTCTTGACGGTTTATGGACTTACATGTACAACTACTTCATTTCATGATGTTTTAATTTTGATGTCTACTATTTATTTCTTAGTTTGCTATTACAAAGGCATCTTATTTAAAATTTTATTTAATGCTTTCAATTAGTTGGATCCCTTTTTTTAATTTTTGTAAAATTGGATCTAAACTATTATGTATGTACTTCACTCCCGTGCAACGCACGGGTGGAGTAACTAGTATATTTGAATACAATATTAAAGCACCAGGAATATACTACACGTTATGCAAAAATTTTATAAAAAAAGGATGACACCCCATCTCTGAGGGCCCCCAACCCCGACCAGACGATACGTTGAAAGGATGTAAATTGAACTATAATTCCAATCTGACAGATAGAGAGTGTGGGGCTCTGTCCTCGGTACTTGCAGAAACCCTATGCATTTTAGCATAATAACCTCTCACCGCAGTTGTCGGGATTCGAATTCGTGACCTAACCCTTGTGGCACTCTTGTGCTACCAGTTGAGCTACACCCACCGGTGCAATAGATTGCAAATTGCTACAAATATGTGTGTCCGCAAGAAAGTCAACACTAAAGGATTTTTTCAATTTTGTATCAATCACTCTTATGGCTTTTAGAGTTGGAACATGACATGAAATTTTCCAGTGAAACCCAATTTAAATCAAGATGAGGAAACCTTTATTTAAATCTTCTAAAACTTCAATGAAGGGTTTATATTTATACCCGATATTTTTCCATATTCGAATCATATCCTCATTTGAGATTATATAGGCCTCATGTAATGGCAACAAAAGTTGTTGTCGAACTCACCAAGAAAGGCTCATTGCTCTCTGAAAAATTCTGTGGTTTGTTCTTGATCGATAGGATCTATGTTAGGAATATGGCAGACCGAAGATGTATGTGAAAGTGTTGATGAACAATTTAGATCTACAACTATTGTTGAGCTCCCTAATAAAATCTGAATGCATGTGCTTTATTCAATTTCAGTTTTATTTTTGTTTCAGATATGAGTTTGTTTTTATTTCTTATTTAGTTTATGTATGTTAACTAGGAGTAGAAGTATGTGAACTTTAAAAAGAGGCATTTGAATTTGCTTACAAGTGGGAGTGATCCAAGTGACCACTTGCCATGCTTAATGACTCTCTTGTGAGAGAGCTTGAGTTCAAGTCATCGATGGTCCTTAGCCTATGAGGCTAGTTCAAGTAGTCATGTAACCAGACAAATCAATGTTCCAGTTGATCTCAAATGACAGTGTGAGAGTTAACTTTTATTAGGAACATAACGTTATTTTGACCAATTAGTGATGATTCTACCAAGATCTACGTTGGGAACATGGGAACACAATCATGGACCGAGCTTGGGAGGGGTCATGGTAGGCCCCGGCTCATCTCAAATTTTAAAATAAGTTTTGAGTATTAGTGTAAAAAATTCATGTTAAATTTTCCCAAAAACATGTTTGTATGTAAGAGGAAATTCCCCAAAAAGGATTAAATGAAACGTTAATGGTAAGAATATGACTATAATAGTAAAATCTTATTTATTCTAATACAATTCATATTTCATTAATAATTAATAAATAAACATAACTTTAATTATAATAAAAGTGTAAACAAAAACGAAATAAATAGTAAATACAATTAATAAAAATAAAGAATAAGAAAAATAAAAAATATAAATTTAAAAAACTTAAAAAAAAATGTATAAAAAATGGAGGCATTTCCCGCAGCCTCCGAAACCTCCTAGCACCACTAGCTTCGACCATCAAAAAAATTCAACATGTATCAGTAATGCCATCATGATGACAATTTTAGAGAAAATTGTGACATTTTCATGGCACTTTCAGAGAAACAATGACATTTTTTTTTGCAAAAAATGATAGTTTTTTTGTGATAAATGACATTCTTTTATCGTTCAGAGTTGACCGTTTTGTTGTTGAGAGGTGACAGACGCTGCGGGAAATGCCTCCATTTTATGTAGTTCCAAACAATTCTCTCTCCTCTGCACAAACTTCATCCACACAATTTTTACTTTATTAATTCTCGTGCCAGTCAAACTTGACAAAATTTTAAGGAACGGAGGAAGTATTTATTTAATATTATAGTTTTTATGTTTTTAAAATATTAACTTTTTAATTTTTAGTATTTTGTTATTTTTAAACATATTTTTGAATTTTTGTATTTTTTCTACATTTTTTATAAATTAAATATTTTTTTATTTTTATTTTTTATATTTGTATTAGAAATTACAATATGACATTCCTTTTAAGTTATGGTAAGAGTAGAATAGTAAGATATAATGTATTTTAGTTCTATTTTGGGAAGGTGAACATCATAGACCTATTTATTCATTTAGGGGTTAGTTTACTCCTATTTAGGACTATATTCTTATATGTATCTAGTCTAATTTGAACTCCTGACTATGTCATTGACTCACCGCACACAATCGATCGATTAAGACTAGGGCACTAGGCATGGACTAGGATTGGCCCGCTAAGCACCGATTCTAGGCCGATTTCAGATACCCGATTGATCCGGTCCCGATTCCAGACCTTGTTCCGATATTTTTTTGCCCGGTTTCAAGACTACAACTAAAAAGAAAAGAGAAACAATTCTTTTTGCCCGGTCAGGACCGGAACTGGGACCAAGACTGCTCGATTCGATCCCCTAGTCGTTGAACCAGATCTGGATACCGTACATGGACAGACATGATCGGTCCTAGGCCCGAACAGGCTCAGTCCGGACTCAAATAATACCGGACTCGGTTTCGGAGCGGTCCATATAGGATGAAACTGGCGTAGTAATAAATGGAGTAAAACGGAATGCTTGTGAAATTGCGTAGTATGGAGTATACATTTACAGAAAAACGGGAAAAGGTGTTCAAATTATTTCAAAAGAAGAGACGAGAAGAAGAAAAAGCGGGCAACACTCGTTTTAAGACGGCACAGAAAGTACAGCATTTGATATTCGGGCACGGGAGTCTTCCCTTTCCCTTTCTCTCTCCCCATTCAATTCAATGCTTTACCGAACGCAACACCCATACTCTCTGTTTCCCCCCCCTTTTACCTTCTCCTCCCTGCCGCCGCCATCCCCTTCCTCCTCTCTCAAGGTACACCCACCTTATCCCTTCTCTACACTCTCTTTATAATTTAACGCTTTAATTTCACTTTGTTGGCAATGTTGGGCAGTCCATGGAGTGCGCGTTCAAGAGCTGTATCCGGACGGAGTCTGCCTCCAAGACCTCACACTACCTGGATACCGAATGCTCAGGCGGCGTTTCAGGTGACGATTTCTTCGTCGACGACCTCCTTGACTTGTCTAATGGATTTTCTGAGGAATACGAAGAGAGGGTCAAAATGGAGCCTGAAATTCAGCAACAAAAACCGGCTCCGCTTGTTAAGCCCCAAATTGAAGAACAGGTCTCTGTGAAAGAAGAAGAAGTAGAGGAGGAGGAAGAAGAAGCTATAGCTGCTGTTACGACCCTTTCTCCCATCGAAGATTTTCCTTGTCTTCCCGGCGGCGAGCAACAAACTCCGGTAAGTAGTCAATTTTGCTCCGAATTCGGAAACTGGCGTTTTTTTTAGTTACAACCAGAGTAATATTAAATTTTAACAGAGAGAGGCGGTGGTTTTTCAGGCGGATAATTTGGATAATCTGGAATGGTTGTCTCATTTTGCGGAAGACTCGTTCCCCGGCTACTCGCTGACTCACCCAGCCGGGAAGCTGCCGCCGGTGCCTCGCTTGAAGACTGAGGTTCGGGTTCGAGAGAAGCCTAGCCTTAAGATTCCGGTTCAGACCAAGGCCAGAAGCAAACGTGCCCGCACCGGCGTCCGCGTCTGGCTGAGCGGCTCGCAGTCGCTAACCGAGTCTTCCATCTCCTCGTCCTCCACCACCGTGTCGTCTTCGCCGCCGCCACGCTCTTATTATGCGTACCCGAACCCGGGCCAGACCGGCGAGTGGCTTGTAGGGATGCCGCCTGCGAAGAAACAGAGGAAGAGGACGGCGCAGCCCGGCGGCGTCGGAGGGGCGCATCACCTGCAGCTGCAGCAGCAGCCTAGGCGGTGCAACCATTGCGGCGTGCAGAAGACCCCGCAGTGGCGGGCGGGGCCGCTGGGAGCGAAGACTCTGTGCAACGCGTGTGGTGTGAGGTACAAGTCCGGGCGTCTGCTGCCGGAGTACCGGCCGGCGTGCAGTCCCACCTTCTCGAGCCAGCTGCACTCGAACAATCACCGGAAAGTGCTGGAGATGCGGCGGAAGAAGGAATCGGAAACCGCGGCCGTCCAGAGTTTTTGAAATTCCGATATGAATTAAAAATCAACCAAAGCTTTAGGCGAGTGAGTAGTAATTAGGTGCAGGAAGAGTTAGGGGAGAAAGAAAAGGAAAAAAAACTTTGCTGTTTTATTATTATTATTAGTTGGGGTGGATTTAGTTTAGTGTACATTTTTCTTTAGGGATGGGCCCCTGGTTGGTGCGGTAGGTCTCATTTGAGGGATGACTTTAATGTAATTTTCCATTTCTTTATTGCAACTCTTTTTGTTTTATTTATTCAGCACATTCTATATAAGCAGGTCTGTAATCATAGTTGCCGAATTGGGTTGTTAAGGATTATAGTTAGTTTGAGGAAGGAAAGAAGGAGTACTAATCCATCCACTTCAGCTACACCAAATTTCAAATTCTTGTTTATACTAGTTCTGTTCACTTTTAATTGTATTTTGCACTGTTCACATATTCTACTTTGACTATATTTTATTTATTTATGTAATATAAATTAAATTAAAAAAAAAAATTCTTCTCATTTTAAATTTTCAAAATCTGAATTTTTTATTTTTTTTACTAATAATGAATGAAAAATATTAATGCTCAAACTTGTGCATTGAAAAACGTGAAACGTGGACTGTTGCAATTAAAAAAGAACGGAGTAAGTATATTGTTCAAGACTGCCAAAACCAACATGCAAGCGTATCTTGTAGGATCAGTCCACCATATTCATGGTGTGCCGATCCCAAAACTACGTAGTTTTATTAATAAAAAAGAGAACAACTCTTCTTCCTTACTTTTACATTGAAACGTCACACATTTCTTATTACGCTGAATCGGCTGAAAGAGAGAAGGAAACGAGCTTCAATCGTGTGGTTGCCGTCTGGAGTGACGTTGCTGGGGACCTTCTTTGCCCGTGAAATCACAATCACATGTGTAGAAATAATTCCATCTCCGTCGCAGATCCACTCCGGCCATTCAGTCTGTACCTTTCCTGCCCTTGGGTGTTTAGCCGACTATTAGATGACGGCTCCTTTGTGTCGCCAGAGCCTGCTATTGTCTATTTACTCATCTTGCACAGCCAAAGTAAAGAACACATCCCACCAAATTCATATATACGGAGTAGACATGGACCGGTTCCGGGCAAGGCCGAGCACTGGACCGGTCCAAATCGGGCTTTTTTATTGGGGCTTAAGGCCCAGAACCGGCCCAGGATTCTACTGGGTCCGGGCCGGGCTAGATAGTTTTTTTTTGCTTTTCTAATTAATTCCTACCCCTCACACCCCAAACTCCTCCAAAACACCCAGCCCAACCCAACCCAACCCACCTACCACCCCAGAGTAAAAAAAAATGGCTCGGGACCGGACCGGTCGGGCTGGTTCCAAAGAACCTGCAGCCCGAGCCCACCCTCAAAACACCTTCAGGCCGAGCCGGTCAAGCACAATGGCGGGCCGGGCCGATCCCGCACAGTGGCGGGCCGGGCTGATTCCCGGGTCGGACAGACCGAACCCGATCAAACCCTAATACGGAGTATTTAAAGATTAGCAAACCAGCAAATTTTATATATGGAATACACACACACACACACACACACACACAAGGAAATTGATCGCGCGTTGCGTGAATATTATATGCCCAACACATTTTTTTTTGAATTTTGTAAAATTTTCAGCATTAGTATTTTGAGAACAAATTGATCATGTGTTGCGCGTTGCTTTTAGAGCACAAATTCTAAAAGCAACGCGCAAATTCTAGAGCACAAATTCTACATAATTTTTATTTTATTGATTTTTTAAATATACAGTTATTTTGAGAACAAAATGTATGTATTGTGTATGAGTTTATTTATGAATAAGAAGGGAATATCATGAATATAAGCAACTACTGAAGGTATTATTTGTAGCTCATGTTTAACATTTTGCTTAAAATTGCAGAATTTGTATGATTTGTTTTGGAGAGTCACATTGATTTTTAGTCTTTGCTGTTAAAATGAGCATAATACAATTCATACACAATAGACCAGCAAATACATAAAAAGTCTTGAAAGTTCTGTCTCTACAAATAATTGGAGTAACAAACACCAAATATGATTAAATTCTTAAATAAGACATATACATACGCTCCCAAAGTCATAGTTCTTGACAAAATTATTCAATTTAAATTATTTGGTCCGCGATCTCACATGTAGAACTATTCTATTCGGGCATATAGACAAACTTGTAGTGGGTTTGATTTTTATTTAAAAAACCTCTAATGTTTTTTATTTTGTTTTCAAATTGAAGAAAACAAACTACTTTCAGGTGAGCAATTTGTACCAAATTGATGAGATGTGTTCAATCCATCTGCCAACAAACATTACATGAAGTTGAATGAGAGTCCGTTTGGTAACCATAATTTTTTGTTTTTCAAGCTTATCAGCCAACTTTTTCATTAAAACGTAACTTTTGGTTTCGCGCAATGAATTGTGTAATAATAAGAAAAAGTAAGGTTGTAGTTACTTTTATGGCTGTATTGGCTGAAACTACTGTAGATGATCATTTTAGCTATTTTATCATACAATTTTTCATTTATTTTATTTCTAAAATATATTTAAAATATATTTTTTCACAAATCAGCTGAATAGCCAATACAGCCGCTTCAGTCAGAAATTCATAAATTTCAGCAGCATCAGCCGATACAGCAGATTTAGGTGTTACCAAACGGGCCCTGAATCCGGCATTTAATCATTAGCAACTTATAGAAAGATATGATAAAATTACCCCCAAAACCAAACCAATATGAAAGATGGATATTAAAAGTCGGAAACCTCATCATCTTGTCTTCTAAGGCAATATAAGAAGGATTTTAACATCTTAAATGTATGTAAATCAAATAAAGGGAACTCTAGAAGTCGCCATATTAATTAGGGACATTTGGAAGATAATCCACACTCATGAAATGCATACCTATTGGCTTCAACATCTTAAATGTATGAAGCCAAAGTTCAGGAGTGTGCTATTGTGTATTAATTTGCTCAAGGTGTATAACTCAACAGTGTTATACAAACAGTATAACACCGTAAGTGATATAACTCAACTGGATAGTAGCAGTACAACCCCAGTGACAAAGCGTACAATATGATAAAGCATGAAAGAGCATTTAATATGAAAACTGCCCTTGATAAGATAGGTTAAGAGACATGATAAAATTACCCCCCAAAACCAAACCAATATGAAAGATGGATATTAAAAGTCGGAAACCTCATCATCTTGTCTTCTAAGGCCATATAAGAAGGATTTTAACATCTTAAATGTATGTAAATCAAATAAAGGGAACTCCAGAAGTCGCCATATTAATTAGGGACTTTGGAAGATAATCCACACTCATGAAATGCATACCTATTAGCTTCAACATCTTAAATATATGAAGCCAAAGTTCAGAAGTGTGCTATTGTGTATTAATTTTCTCAAGGTGTATAAATCAACACCGTTATACAAACAGTATAACACCATAAGTGATATAACTCAACTGGATAGTAGCAGTACAACCCCAGTGACAAAGTGTACAATATGATAAAGCATGAAAGAGCATTTAATATGAAAAATTGTCCTTTATAAGATAGGTTAGGATATATATATATATATATATATATATATATATATATATATATATATATATATATATATATATATATATATATATATATATATATATATATATATATATATATATATATATATATATATATATATATAGACAATTTACATTTTGAGTTGGTTCAACTTACATTTTCATGAACCTAATTTACATTTCTATTTATCTTAAGTTACATCGTGAGTTACATGTCAAATTTCATCAGCAAATTACATCCTTCTTACACGTGATTTACATTGTTCATAATGCGAGTTACACCACAACATATTGCGAGTTACACAACAAAATAAGCCTCTGTTATTCAAAGAAAAATCATTTTTCTAAAAAATCATTTTTATAGCTCAAATATTAAAAACAAAACATATACAGTATTTATGTAAAATAATTGGACAATTAGACTCCCTTTTTTGCATTATTTACATTAAAATCAATGTTTTACTTCTTGTATTCTGTTTTAGACAATTTACATTTCAACATGACTCAAGTTACATTTCTTAACAATGTGAGTTACATTACCTTTAACACGAGTTACATCAGTCTGCTGCTGAAAAAAAGAATATGCCTTGGAGCAGGATGCTCACCGTGAGCCGCTCCCACGATATACCAACTGGGTAAATAGTGGGTACAAAATTACAAAGATAAAGGTATCAATTATTTTAGACTAGAGTTAAACATCCACTCAGAAGCAGTATGACTCGCTAATCGTCGTATCGACGATTGTAAGTCAACTATTATCGATTTAATCTTTACCACTGATCCTAATTTGACCTTGACACAAAACAAAAACAACCACGAAAAAGAGTTTACATGGACGAAAACAACCCAATAAAAACATAAACTAATATCCACAACAAAAATAGAGAACTTAAACAAATATATTTTTAGAGAGGACATAGACGATCTCTCAGCTCCGTCCCTTCAACATTTTTGGATCATCCGTAATCATAACCCCATCCACTCGATCTTCCTGTTTAGGATTCTCCTACACTTATCTCCTCTTTGCCCCCTCCCCCCACCCACCCACTCAGCTTCCCCTTCCACAAGAACCACGGCTGAATCCCAAATGGTGAGCCCCACCAACAATGTCTTCCACATATATCCTTACTGTCACCCCACCCTTTGGCTCCCTCAACCACCCTTTGGTTCTGAACCGCAACAAATACGTTTTCCTACAATTTGCCGCTCCGCCAATTGCTGTGGTTCAAAACCGCAACAAATAGCTAAAAATGACCGCAACAAATGGCTATTTTTCTAGTAGTGAGAGTAATCATGTGTGTTTGCTAAGGAAGGCCTTGTACGGCCTGAAGCAGTCCCCGAGGCAGTGGAATATCAAATTTGACCAGTGCATGTCATCTTTGAAATTTCACAAGTCTGAGTGCGACCATTGCCTATACTTTAAAAATAATTCTTCAATGCCTGTATTTTTATTGCTTTATGTGGATGACATGTTGATTGTTAGTCCTTCGGGCGACGCCATTAAATGTGTGCAGAAATGTCTCGGCGAGAATTTTGCAATGAAAGACCTAGGTGATGCCAAGAGTATCCTAGACATTAACATTGTTAGGGATATGAGTAAGTGTGTGTTAGTACTCAATCAGATTTCATACATCGAAAAGATTTTGAGTAAATATACATGCATTCCGCTACTCCCGTTTCTATCCCTATGGAGTCCCACTTTGTGTTAAGTAAGGATCAGTCTCCCAAGACTGCTCCTGAAATTGCTAAAATGAAATCTGTGTCTTATTCCAATGATATTGGGTCCGTGATGTATCTCATGGTGAGTACTAGACCCAACATTGCCTATGCTATTAGTTGTTTGTGTAGGTATATGTCTAATCCTAGTTTACCTCATTGGAATGCTCTTAAGTGGTTGCTTAGGTACTTGAAATCTACTGTTAATCATGAGTTGGTTTTCACTAGGTGTTCTGAGGGTTTTAAGTTGAGTGGGTATGTGGACTCGAGTTTTGCTAATGATAGAGACAATAGGAAATCCACTACCTCTTATGTGTTTACCCGGGTCTTGCATTAGTTGGAAGTCTCAACTTCAACCCATAGTTGCCCTATCCACAACTGAGTCTGAGTATGTGGCCGCTACCGAAGCGTTTAAGGAAGCCATTTGGCTTAAGCGTCTCCTAACAGAGATTGGTAGCCTTAAGCAGGACATTTGTGTGTTTTCTGATAGTCAATCTGCTATTCAACTGTGCAAAAACCATGTTTTTCATGATAGAATTAAGCATATTGATGTTAGATTTCATTTTCTACGTGATATTGTAAGTGCAGGTGATATCAAGTTGATTTAAATTCCATCTGAATTTAATCCTGGTGACATGGGGACTAAATGTCTTTCTATCGAAAAATTGGTGTCGTGCAAACGCACGTTAAACATTGATTGCGGATAAGTTGCCTGGTGATCTTACCCCTTTTGCTTGAATGTGTCTTTGTGATCATTCGGGTAATCCAACGATGATGAGTCTCAAATTTGTATTAGAGTTTTGACTCTGTACCACTATGGTCCAATAAGCCGGAGAATGTGTTAGGTATTGGCCCACTTGTCCATTTGCCCAATTCCGTTTATGAGTAAACCCGACCCATGTTTTTCCGGTAATCCCTTGGTTCGTCCGCTTCTTCCCGTTGAACAATTACTTCTGCTTCGTTCCTTCCTTTTTTGAGCTACTGCGAATCCTACTGATAAGGCAAGTTATTCGAGCTTTCCTTGTCTGCGTTTTTTACCTTGGCCTATATATATGCTTCTGCTTGACCGATTGTGGTGTAGCACTGAAAACCCTCCTTCCTTCCTCTGTGGGTTCGCCGGAAAGTATTTGGCCGGATAAGTTGTTGGTTGTTGCCACACACCTCCTCCTTGAGACTATAGTGGTTTGATTTCATCCTTTGTAAGTGAAAAGTAGTGAGGCCTGAGCTGGATATCGGAATTACATCTATCATTGCCAAAATTGAAAAACATGTTATTTTGTGCTAGAGCGATAATTTGTGTAACACCGTCCCCAAGTATATTTACTTTTACCAAATTATGTATCGAAACTTGAGGAATGATTAATGAATGAGTTTTTGCCATTTTCGGTCCTCCGATTATTAGGTTAGTGACACTTTTGGTACTCGACTTCTAATTTTTCCATTTTTAGTCCTCGACTATTGTGCTAGAGACACTTTTAGTTCCCGACTTCAAGGTTTCCCCCATTTAGTCCTTTGACAATTGTCAAATTTACACTTTTAGTCCTCCCATTATGATTTTGACACAATAAATAGAGGACTAAAAATGTCACTTTGATAATAGTTGAAAGACAAAAAATGTAACTTTTATGAAAGTTGAAGGACTAAATATGAAAATTTTCAAAAACGAGTACCAAAAGTGTTTCTAGCGCAATAGTTGAGGACTAAAAATGGAAAAAATTAAAGTCAAATACCAAAAATGTCAATGATATAATAGACAGAGGACTTAAAATGGTAAAAACTCATTAATGAATTTACGAGGTTGTAAATTTTTGTTATTTGTTTTACGTGAATAGTAGAATCCACGTGGGACCCACTTGGGAGCACGGTCCACCCAATAATTCTGAGACCACATAATATATTCATCTTGATGTAGATAATAATTATATGATGGTGTATATTCATGTTGGACCAATGAAACAACATAGAGTTGGCCGGTTGGTCAAACAAGGCCCATATACCAGTATCAGCATTCTACCAGAAAACAACACGTAATAAATTCCGGGGACTACTAAATTAAAGTTGGGGGATATATAATAATTGGCAGAATGATATATATTTTACTTGGTTCGATAAAATGAAATTTAATTAAAACAGTCTGAGAAATACAACTTTCAGGACCAAGTGTACACTCCACGACATAAGGAGATGACCTCCCAAATGAGTGAGGGCTACCCCACACAATTATGCACTCAAGCACAGCCAAAGGACAGATGGAGTGATGGGAGGGGATGAGGGAGATGTTTAACTTGAGTTGATTGGTATCAAAGGGGGCATGGTCGGCCTCCCTCCCACATTCATTGAGCAAAAGCAACAAAAGTAGTCTCCTCACCCCTACCCCCTATCACATTTCGACCAAAACCATCCAAGAGAAAGAGGAGAACTCTGCAACACTATTTCTCCATAGCCAAGTTGAGCTCAGGCAAGGATAAGGTCCAAGGAAGAAGATTAAGTGGAAAAACGAAGGAAAAGCTTGGTAAACAAAGGCAATGATATCATTAAAATTTTACATTCATTCACGAATTCTATATGATTAAATAAATCATACGTAGTATGTTAGAGCCCCAGAATTGTTCTAAATGCTTGGAGGTGTAGAATGAGGGGTTGGAAGGTGGTTCTAAGTTCAAGAATGGACTTAAAAGCCAAGATGACCAATTCATCGAAAAATAACCTTTTAGAGGTTATTTGTATCGATAAGAGTTTTTGGATAATGAAACCTTGTTAGGAACATTTCTAAGGTATTCTAAGTACTCTCACGGTGTCGAGATAGTTGTCGGAGGTATCGCTGGAGTTCATCAAAGTTCACCGGAGGCCAACCGAAGGGGGTAGAACTTCTTAAAGCTCATTTGAGGTGAGTTGATGGCTTAATGTCTTATAACTCTTGGTTAAGTATGAGATTACCTAAAGAAATTTTATATGTGTTCATAATGATGTTTAAAAGAGTTTAAGCATGTGATTAGCATAGGTGATTAGGCTTATGTGAGATAAATTAGTACATTATGCATGTAAATGGATCAAAATGCATATAAAAATATAGATGATGTTTTGAATGACTAAAATGACATATATTAATTGTTTATGACTTATTACACGTTGTGACTGAGATTCGTAGCAATCAGAATCGATTTGGGCAGACAACGAACCGCTGACCAACTTCGGGGGCGTTGACTGGTGCCGGTCAGGCCTTCGACCCGTGCCGCTTTAGCTCGTCCAGACTGGTTTACGAGAAATAAATGATGATCCGGCACTGGTCAGACCCTGAATCAGCGCCATTTCGGTCTCGAGGTTGGGTTTTTTATAAAAACGTTAACTGGTACCAGTTCAAGGTAGAACCGACACTGATCAGTCTATATATGTATATTATGCATGGATTTGCATGGAACATTGTGTTTAGATGCTAAGGTTTGGATTAGTCATTAGTAATGATATGATATACACTATAGCCGGGTAAGGTATATGATAGATCATAGTTTTGGGTGGAGTACCCATGCCAGGGACTAGGCGGTGTCCTCACTCATAGGTGCAGGTGGAGTATCTGGGGGCCGAGGGTGTCCTCAAAACTCGGATATTAAGGGTGGAGTACCTAGGGCCGGTCGGTGTCCTTAAACTCAGAAATTGGGTGGTGTACCCTAGGAACGAGCAGTGTCCTTAAAACTTATTATTACCAGGAGAGTGGCCCGGTGGTTGAGTAAGGCTATCAACACTCGCTTATATAATGAACCCTAAGATATAACGGGAGGGCTAAACATCGGGTTGGATATGGGGAATTGGGGACGGGGTTAGTCAAGGACTAAGTCCACCATGATTTTGTTGATTGATTAAAAGACCTACAAGTCGGGTATTTTCCAAGAGTATATATTTATATATATTTTAAAGACTTGGGGAAACTATATGTTTATGTATCACCCTATGTTTGGTTTTATACTTTAAACGTTAGTTATTCTACATTTAGCTCGCTTCTCGTCAGTACGAGTGTACTGACTCCTAGGGGGGCCCTCACCATTTTTAGATTGAAGCTATAGCTTGTTCCTGCACCTTTGTACGAGTAAAGTGACCTCAAGGAATACGTGATTCGTGTTTCCTTTATTGATTTGAAATTATAAACTATGCTCATAGATATTTTGTATTTGATACTTTATTTTGGACCTGTGAGCCCACGTTTTGCCATATGTTGCCCATGATTGATTTATGAATATTTCTGCTATTCATTCAATCTAAAGCGTGATGTTTTTATGTATGCTTACTTATTGAGTATAGTATGAACTATGTTCATAGACGTCTTTACAATCGAGTGAGAGTGACTTGCAGGTGATGTCACTTGATTGTCCAGCGATTGCACACACGCCTAAATGATACTTTCTTTAGGATTGTCAAAATAATGTTTACTTTTTATTTGATAAACTAGTCAAACTTGACTAAGTGGTGAGAAAGGGATGAAGAATATGGATTTTTGAAAAAAGCAATTTGAGGTGTACAACGAAAGTCATTGAAAGTGCACATATTGTGCCATGTTAGCGGGTGGCGGGCATCTTCACTTTAAGACCAATGATATGGATCTGAACAATGACGCATACCAAGTGCAGGGGCCAAATAAAAGAGTAGGGGAAGTTGGGGGAACTCATCTTTCTTAAACCCATACATCGACGGACCGCCTTGTCATCATGGGCTGATTCATGTATCCATTCCAAGTCTAGACCCAATCCGTTTTGGGATGGTTTAACATGTCAATTCTTCCATGTGTAGACTAACTAGAACCCCATAAATGGAGAAATGCTTATCTTTTTTATGATAAAACTCTTCCCATTTCCGAGGCTATTGCGTTTATTAATAAACCGAAGTTGAATCCTAAAAAGCCCAATATCCAGATTATCAATCGGGACAAATCCTGAAACCCCCACTGTTTTTTTTAAATCAACACTGCCTTTAGCAACTCATTATTGTGATTGCCATAGTCATCTTGTACACTACACTTTAGAAACCCACCTTCATGAACTGATAAATAGTTGGCATGTCAATAACTGGTAATTGTGATAGTTTTTTAAATACATCATTTTTAAAGGATAAGAGGTAAGGAAGAGATATTTTTGCGGGATTAAAATTGGACATGATTAAAGCATATGACCAGGTTGAGTGAGAAGTTTTGGAAAGTATGCTTAGTAGACTAGGTTTTGCGGCCAATGGGTGAAGTTAATAATGGAATCTGTCTGCACGGTGTTTTATTCTATCCCTTTTGATGATCCAGAGATTGGGCCTATTCTTTCATCGAGGGGACTTATTTATCTTTGTTGCAGACGGGTTAAGCACCAGATTGCGAAGGGAGGAAAGAATGAAAAGGTTTCATAGAGTGGGTGTGGTGAGAGAGGTGCTTAAATTTACACATCTTTTATTTGTGAATTGTGAATGATAGTTTCCCTTTCTTTAGAGCAACCCACTTCTCTCTTTCTTTTAGTGCTAATGTTGTGGGTCGTGGATCGGAGGAGGGGACAAGGTATGTTGATCTTCCTTCACTAGTGGGTAGAGACAAAAGAGAGCTGTTAAGTAATACAGTATCAAAGAAAGGGTTATTAGGCGTTTAAATAGTTGGAATCATAGATTTCTATCCCATGCAGGTAGAGGTGCTTCTGAAAGCAGTTGATTTATTCAAGAACATGGATCGAGATAGTTTAATGAAAGAACTCAAAGAAGATAAGGAGGGTTGGGATCCTGATATACTTGTTGATTTATTCAAGAACATGGATCGAGAGTTGATTCTTAGCATTCAATTATGGAAATCGCAAATTCCTCCGAAGGTAAAAGTATTCTTTTACCAAAGAGAGTGGATTGTTCACAAAGTTGTCCATCACGTTTGCTAGAGCATATATTTGGATTATGTATGGTTGCAAATTAAAGCAGGTTTGGGATCTTATGAAATGGATGGAGTTCCTCTCTTACGGGAGCACAAACTTTGAGGCTGAAAGTTGTGTATTTGAATAACTAAAATATATGGAGTAAATAATTAATTGCTCCATAATTAAAAAATATCAATAACCATAAAATTCAAATAATATCGTGCTAGATTTTTTTTGGATTTATATCTTGCTAGATTTGAACAAGTGTGGCCTGCGAGACATGAATATTGTCACCCAAGTATGACTCACATGATACAATTCACATACCAAGAGTTTGTATTTAAGAACTATTTATTGTTACCTGTCACCATTGGGTTATATGCCAAAATAACAAAACAAAACAAAAACATTTTCCTTCCAACCTACAATATCCCGACTGATAATGCTCTAAAGAGGATGGGATAAGTTGTTGAAACACAATTACAGAACGTTTGTAGGGAAAGAAGAGTACATTATTGAGTCCCACATCTCCCCGTTTGGAGTGACCAGCGACAGAGATCTTATTTTGGCCGTCGATTAAGGATGTCATCAAAGCTGTGCTTTATTCTGTTACCCACCTTCCTCAAGTTCTTGGCTACTCCATTGGCAACCAGGTTAGCATTCCTAGAGAACCTGAATATGTTTAAAAACAAAAAAGAGACTAGTAATCATTCTCTACTCATAGTAGGTGCATACATAGTGATATCAAAATTACATCCATGAGATTTCAAGAAACATGTCTTGCCTGGTTAGGAATTCATCCCCGGCTGGGTACGGCGGTTTATGAGGGCGAGGTTGAGGCGCTCCAACATCTTCAAGAGACGATACTCACTATTAAGTTGTGCGACGAATAATATCATTATTAATGCCAAATCCATGCAATTGAATCCTTACTTTTTCTTTTAATTAAATGGCACAACTGAAATTAAAAAGTAAAGCTGATGGATCTAGTTGCAAAGATTTGAAAATTGTTTACCCAAGTTGACCTTGGTGAAGTGATTGGGGAGTGAACCAATCCTATCCCTCATTCCCAGGGGATATTTGGATTGCAAAGTTCAAAAGGATGCACTTGAAATTTAAAAATAAAGGTTGAAGATTCGATTGCAAGGATTTAAAGGAAGCGTACCACAGATGGGTAAAAGGGCGTATTGACTTTTACAGGTATAACACTACATTTGAAGCCCCATACCGAAGAAAAAGTATTGTTTACATTACTACATGCATTTGATTACATTATAATGCATTTCAATATGGCTTAACAAACTAGACTCAAGTCCACAAAAAAAATGATTATCATACATACTTGCATACATACATACACTAATAGGAGCAGGCATTTCTGATGGACTTGAATTATGAGGTTGTATTTACTTTAGAGTAAGCAGGGTTCCCCTATTGGTTCAGATTCAGCATGCCATTCAAAGGAAAAATTAAGATTCCATTTTGACTGTCTAGACAAACTCATAATGATCCAGTCATTCAGATAAAGATGAGTAAATGCAGTTCATGTTGCTTCAGTAAAGACCAATTAACAATATGTAGGGCACAAATAGTTTGCTCATTTGGAATAGGAGAATGACAATATAAATACCCAAGATGGTTGAAACTTTAACATCATTCTATAATCTAAAATATAAACGCTGAATTCAATAGCACACTTCCACATATATCCCAATACAGAGCCTTTTTCAGCATGGAAACAAATCATCCATTACAAACCCATACACACAAAAATATTCAGCGAATTGATGGTGGTACCCTTTTCATTCAACTTTAGGTTGCTAAAAACTATCCAATTAGACTGGGAAACCCTTTTGCAGATAACATATGATTTTACCTTCCCGATTATGGGCCTGTGCAGGAGCACGATTAGGATGGTTAGTCGGGACAGTCCTTTTATCTAGTAGAATCTGTGCCAAGGCTTTATTAGTGTCAGCAAAACAATGAGTTTGAACTTTGAAGAGAAAGAGAAATGCCTAACCTCAAGACCAACACAAGCTGGCAGTTCTGTCTGTGTTTGTTGTCCATCAGTTGGGTGAGATTTGTTATCTGGGTAAACAGAATAACCAACACAAGCATACCTGAAATCTGTTAGGCTTCTACCCGCTTTAGAAGCTTCCTCTTCTGATTGCCCAACTATATATCGAGGGACTGCTCCTCAGACGGGGAGAAATAATAACAAGAAATGGTTTAGAAAATTACTCAGTACCATACGCGTAAGCAGCAAAAAACAGAGTAAGAGAGAAATAAATAAATTGTTTGTCTTAATACTCCCTCTGTCCCCAAGTTGCAGTCTCACTTTCATATTGTTATGGTCATGGTTGGAATCTCATTCAAAGTCTAATACAGGAACAAAAGAGATTATACTATTATAGTATCTATTGTATGGGAGAGAGACAGAGAGAGAGAGAGTTCCGAAGAAACGCCTAAGACAGAGTTAACCAGTACCCGACCTAATCAAGACACACACCTGACACACGGATCCTCAGGAAATTTATTCCTCAATACTGATTATGCTAGCTTGTATAGTTACTACAAGAACCCTAATTAGTAATCACAACAAAAAGCATAAAATTTTAAGACTATTATAATAAGGAACCCAAATCGAGTACTACTAAATACTACGTAGTAATTACTAATAATAAAATAATACTACGGTAATAAGATAACTTCCTCGCAAAAAAAAAAGATAACTTCCACTATACTTTTATATGAGACACACTCACATCACATATTTCGTCCATCTCAAAACAAAAATTCTCCTGAATCCTGGTCTTTAAAGAAAAGAATGGTATAGTTCATACCAACAGATTTTGGCATTAAAGCATTGAAAACCAATTAAAACCACTTTATCTTAACATTCAAGAATAATCAAGGTCCTTTTTTTTCTGTTGCAGAAAAATAAAAGCTTGTAGATTATCTAAAGGGATCAAAATGGTAAATTTAGCATGAATTTACTAAAAAGATTAACTTGGAATGCGTGATAGTACGAAGTTCAGGAAAAAGAGTAACCTTGGGGTAGAGAACGAGTGATACCAACGCAGAGGGGATTCCGAGATTTGGACTGGAAGGCCGAAGAATAATATAAACATCCTTTGCAGGACTTTCCTTTGTTCTTGGAATATTGCGATGGAAACGATGACGCGGCGGACGAAGAAGCCGGTCCTTCAAACTCACCGTCTTTGGCTAGGTTTTCGCCGTTGTTTTTATCGCCGCCGCTGATGCGGCGGTTTGTAGTAGAGATCGTCTCAGCTCCGCCGCGCTGGTTCAGTTCAACATCTTCACCCATGACTACCCTCTCCTCGTCTACCGAATTGAATTAGGATTTTCTTTACTGGCGTGGCGTCGGGCGGTAGGTAAGCAGTTGTCAAAGTGTTTGTGATCCTTAAAAAAAGTGTTTGAGAAAATGTGTTTAATACTAAAAGTGTTTTGATTTTGAGAAAGAAGTATTTTTGAAAAAGTAAAAATGAATAGTGTTTGATAAAATAAGTTTTTTTTTGTATAATAAAAAAATGAAAAACAGTTTAAAGCATTTTTCTACTAGCTTCTACTTTTTAGCTTTAAAGTGTTTTTTTAAAGTACAGGTAGGTATTAGCAAACATTTTTTTAAATTATTTTAAGTTTTGTTGAAAGGAAAAAGCTTATATTAGAAATAAACGAGCCAAAGAAACATCAATGTCCTAAGCCAAGATTCTCCCTCTACCCCAACAAAACCAAAAGCCCATTGACCCCCTCATGACATTATCAGATATAGAATAGTCCACTCTGTGAAGAGTGAGACTAATCGCTGAATCGATAAGAGCATAGAGGCTATTAGCGACTGTATCATCCTGATTGCCTCCAACAAAAAACACTCTTATCAAACCACCCCAGTACTCAAAACCGAGTCCCTTATCGAAAGCGAAAATAAAAAAGCAACAATAAACTGAATCCTTATTAAGAATTAATAAGGATTCTTATTAAGAATCCTTATTAAGAATTAAAAAACACCTAAAGTAAAAGTGCATGTGAATAGGTGATGGAGTTTGCATGCTTCCACCCCTCATGATACCACTTTCTCATCCTTCAGTTGCCTGACACGCGAGCATTGTGGCCCGTCTTCTCCCCGTTTTTTAATGTTCCTGTCTCCACTTCCATTTCCTTGTGATGTGGCTCTTCCTCCCCATGCTCAATTCTCCGACGCTTTTGTTCCAGCTTATCTCCCACATACGTATTCTCCTTCCCCTGCTGTTGTCCTCTCTGCTCATCCAAATTTCTCATCTCCGCTCCTCCCTCAGCCTCTTTTCCTTTCCCTTTACCATCTAGGACTAACCATCTATTCCCCCCTCTTTCACATATCCCTTAGAAGCTCACAGTTCGGGACCAAAAGGTAGTCCTCCATTTCTGCCTGTACCCTCTGGATAGTGCGGGCAATACCTTTCTGCATGACCAATAATGCCGCAGGCATAACAGAAGCTAGGCACTAGGCAATTTTTTATACCTAAATTTAACGCAAAAAAATTCTCATTCATCTGTTTTGAGGAACAATTTCCTTTTCAGAGGTTTGTTCAATCAACACTAACTCTTATTCTCATATAAGGATTCCATTTGACAACAAAGTTTTTTTTCGTCCACTTTAATAAATTTCCCCACAAAATTCCCAATTTTTATGGCATTTTTCACAGAAAAATATCCCACCGGCACATCATGCACCTGTAACCAAAAGTCGACCTTATTCAGAGGCATCGCCATAGGCAAGTCTCATTGTTTTAGCCTAGCGAGTACAATTAGGTTCTGGTCGAAAGTCCATGGTCCTTCCTCCAGAACTCGAAGCATATCACTTTCCCTGTAGAATTGGAACATATATCTTCATGCACCTGACTCATTAATCGTAACACCTCTAACAGGTTTCCACACATTTGCCATTGTATCACGAAAAAATGAGAAGCGTACTGATTTTTTTAGAAGTAATCGTCCCTACCAAAGACATACCCACCTCTTCGATCCCCGGGTCCGCACCATCCACTTGTAGAAATTCATCTCCTTCCTCCATCTCCATATTGCCATATGTATTGGCAAGCTTGTCAATCTCTTCATAGCCATTCATATCCGTCATCGTCCTTTCAAACCCTTCGTCCGTACGTGTTCATTCCTTTTACGTCGTCTCCTTCTCTTGCGAAAACCAGCGGCGTTGAGCGTTGCACGTCCACACCAGAGCTCTGCAGACTACCTGCGTGAGAAGCTTGTGCCTTGATGGAGATTCTACGCCTGACTGTGAAAACAAAACGCCGAGCGATTGGGAAATCGCCGGCCCCAAAGCTAAAAACGCAGACTAACCCTAGGTGCGGCGTTCATTATTTCAAGTTAAAAGGTGTAAAGTGTTTATTTTAAGTGTTGACAAACGCTCCTCTAATTTGTCACAAATAACTCCCTTATCTAATTGTTGAAATGAAATGGTTGAATACAGAGTAGCATGTAAAATTGGCCTATTTTAAATCTTATGAATATTACAAATTCAAAAAATAAAAATTTCACTTGTTTTAAAAGTTTCAAAAAATTGGTTATTCTTATCATTAATCATGAATATCATTTATGCAATACTACATTTTTTTTTTGATTTTCCATGTTTATAATTAATTAATTAATACTCTCTCTATTCTTTAATAACCTTATTTTATTCCATTTTGATATGTTTTTTTATTAATTCTCCTTCTTTCTATTTTAGGAAAGTTTTTGAGATAAATATCTCACTTTTATTACTTTTACTCCGTACTTCTTACATTCTACTTTCTTTTTCCTACTTTATCATTTCTTTACCCTTCTTAATATACTCTATTTCCTACTTTATCATCATTTTACTCTTCTTAATATACTCTTTTCTACTTTATCATCTACCATACACACTCTATATGACTCCTACTATTTTCTGTTAAAACTCGTGCTCAAGCCTAAAGCGACAATTAATAAAGAACGGAGGGAGTACTTCATAATTAATCTATATAGTTCAACCACCCTCAGCACGCAGCAACCACTAACAATATTTCCGCCACCACCAATACTGCCGCTAGCACCCCGCCACCGCTCACACATCACCAATGCTACTAATAACCATGAAATCACTAATTTAAATCTCTTAAGAGAGTACATAATTGATTAGCTCATTAGTGGTTCTATTGATAATTACTAACTTTATTGAAACTCATATTTGGTTACATGCATGAAAAATTCTTAGTGTACATGAGTTATACACAAAGTGTACACAAAATCTCCATAGTTGTCCGTGTACACAGATAATTCATTAGAAAAGATGCATGATTTGATGCCAAAATCTCCTTAGTTGCTTGAGTAAAGAGACAATGTACAATTTGTGTACACATTTTGTGTACACCAAGAAACCATTAGTAAGAAATCAAAAACTTGCATGCTTTACAATAGTAGGAACACCTTTACCTTCTCAATATACTCCATATTTGTTTTAGAAGATTAAGCGCCTGAAGGATGACACGTTGTTCTCCTATCACACCAACTACTACACTAAATGTTTTTCACATATTATATCAAACCTAGTTTCTTCATATAATGTGATGATTCCTTTTCACATTTCGTGATTTACGTTTCTATTTCCAAAATAAATTTCATTTTCGTTGTATGATGAAAAAAGTATTCATAGTGTTAGTATTTATCTCTTCTCAACTTAACTCTCAATCACATAATATCCACACTATTAATATATGTGCAAAGTGAAGATGATACTTAATTTTAAGGAGAAAGAAGTGAGTGATTTGAATTACCTTTTCTGAACACAAAAGTGAGGTAAAATTTAGCATGATTTGAAAGAATTAAGTGATTTGAATTACCTTTTCTGAAGACAAAAGTGAGGTAAAATTTAGCATGATTTGAGTTGTCATTTGTACTTGAAATTGGGGATATATTTGGTCCAATTTTGACTTCAAATTTCGAATTGCAATACTATAAAAAGGAAACAATCGACATAGAAAAAGTAAACTAACATGTTACAATAACAAAGTGAAAGGTAAATATCCAATTAAACAATAAACATCACAACCTAATCACCTTTCGTGGACTAATGAGGATATTAGTAATTAGATTTTTCCGTTAAATTTGGTTTCAAAAAGGCAAATATAGAGAAAATTTAGAGAGCACGCTAGCATGCTCGCCAAGGAGCATGTTGGCGTGATGAATGGCTAAAGTTCATTCATATAAAATATGTAGAGAACTCCGACCATTCATCACGTCATCGTGCTCCTTAGTGAGCACGCTAGCGTGCTCCTTAAATCTACTTGAACATTTGCTCAATTAAATTTTTAGATTCAGTCTAATTTTCCGATTCAATGTAATTTGATTATGGTGTGTTTTTGAGATTTAAAATATAGTTTTTACTTTTTTATTTTTTACATAAATAATACTAATGAATAATTTGTGGACAAAAATATGACTTCCAAAAAACTGAATAAATGACAACTATGCTCAAGTCACTTGAAGTGATAAGCTTCCATTAACGAGTGGAAATTCGGGTGACCTTCTATCACGCTTCAGACCGCATCTAAGCGCGTGTACAACTGCCGTATGATCAAGTGACGTCACTCGTAAGTCAACATCACTTAATCATACAAGTCGTCCATGAACATAGTTCATACCATACTCAGTAAGTAAACATACTTAACAACATCACAAATTTGGATTGAATGAATAGCGGAAATATTCAATATTCAATCATGGGCCACACATGGCCAAAACGTGGGCTCGCAGGCCCAAAATAATGTATTCATTACATAAATATTCATGAGCATAGTTTGTAGTTTAAAACAGTAAAGGAAGCACGAACCACGTCTTCCTTTGGATCACTTCATCGAGCAAGGTGCGGATAGCTAGCTTTTAGCTTCAACCTCAAATGGTAGGCCCCCCGAAGGGGTCAGTACGCGAATAACGAGCGAGCAGTAGGCTGAATGTAGTATAACTACCGTTTCAAGTATAAGACCCAAACATAAGGTGATACATACACATATATTCCTTCCCCCCAAGTTATAAAATACATATCAGTATATATATACACTTGGAAATACCTGACCCGTAGGTCATTGTTTATTTGGGAAAATAGTAGTAGTCAATGTCCTTGACTTAAAATCCCAATCCACCCATATATCTATGAGTGTGCATAGGACTCCTCCTCGTCCAAATCAAGTACCATAAGGATACCGCCCGATCTTGAATTACTAAACTTTAATCTGTGAGTTTTGAGGATACATGTCCGATCCTTGGGTACTCCACCCACCTAACCAAGTTTTGAGGATACATGCTCGATCCTTGGGTACTCAACCCTTCATAACCAAGTTTTGATGATACACGCCCGATCTTTGGGTACTCAACCCTTCATAACTGAGTTTTTTAGGATACACGCCCGATCCTTGGGTACTCAACCCTTCTAACCGAATTTTGAGGATACACGTTCGATCCTTGGGTACTCAACCCGACAACCCTTCATAACTGAGTTTTTAGGATACACGTCTGATCCATGGGTACTCTACCCGACCTATGATCTACCTTATATCATACTAGATAGAGTCTATATCATAATCAATAATCAAGGCTAAACCAAGTCTTAGGCCTAAACAACATCATCCATGCAAACCATGCATTAAAAATCAACATACGGGCAAGACAGCACCAAACCGGCGCCGGTTCAGACCTAACCGACGTCGGTTCATAATTAATAATAATAAACCGGGCACCCCGTACCCAAACCGGCGCCGGTTTCCCCCTGGGCAACCGGTCAACGTTTCGTTGACCTGCCATTTCAAGTCCAATTCGTGTCAAACTTAATCACAACGTGTATTAAGTTATAAACAACCATTTTATGCCTTGTCCCCTTCAAAACATCACATATGTTTTATAAACATTTTCATATCATATTTCTTACATATCTCAATAGTTCATTTCATATAAGCCTAATCACATTGGTTAATCACATGTTTAAACTCTTTTAAACATCATTATGAACACATATAACATTTACTTAGGTTATCTCATGCTTAACCCAAGAGTTACAAGATATTAAGTCATTCACTCACCTCGAATGAGCTTTATGAAGTTCTACCCTTCTCGGTTGAACTCTGGCAAATCTCCGACGAACTTTGTTGAACTCCTCCGGTGACAACTCCGGTGACTCTTTCAACCCCGTGAAAGTACTAGGAACACCTTAGACAAGTTCCTAACAAGATTTTATCATTAAAAACCCCATATTAATACAAATAACCTCTAAAAGATTATTTTCCAGCGAATTGGTCACTTTGGCTTCTAAGTCCGTTCTTGGACATAAAACTACCTTCCAACCCCTCATTCTACACTTCTAAACATGTAGAACAATCCTAGGGATACTTCATATGACATAAAGGTCATATGAAGTTCAATGAGAGACGAAAAAGTTACTATTGAATCATTACCTTAATTATCCAAGCCTTTCCTCACTTTTTCCCTCTTTACACTTCCTTCTTGGACCTCTAATGCTTGAGCTCGAATTTGGGTGTGGAAATGGTGAAGTGTAGAGCTTCCTCTTGCTTTCCTTGTGTGCTTGGCCGAATGAATGGAGGTGGTGAAGTAAAGGGCTGGCAATATCAACCGCGCCCGCGGATACCCGTTCAACCCGAATCGAAAATATGGACGAAAACTCGAAGAAATATGAATGAAAAATGGATGACGGGTGGATTGAAAGACGGGTTGGATCGGGTGTGGATGAACACTCATCCAACCCATCACACGACCCGTCACCCGCTGACCCGCATATAAATATATATACATATATGATAATATCTATTTAATAATATATTATTAATAATAGTAATAATAATAATTAATATTAATATATTAACAGATACTACGTAACTACGGAGTAGCATTGTAGTGACTAAAATAGGAGCCCAGTCCTAATCCCGTTGAACTTCAAAAATAGTTTTTTGTTGATGCAGAAATGTAGAATTGACAACTCGAAGAATTTTTTTATCTATTTTGTTTGACATTTTATTGATATTTGAGAAAAAAGTACAATGCAAGGAAAGAAGAAAATCAAAACATGAAGATACAAGAAACCAAAGGAACCAACAATCAGTGTAAAGCGTGATGAATCTTTGATCTGATGCGAGTGCTCCTCCTCTTTATAATAGAAGCGGTTTTGGTCTCAGCCAACCTGTCCAAAAGTTCTTGGTTCGATGGAAGTCTTCTTGAAGGAGTGTTGAAGTCCTCGTTCGTGATATCTGATTCCTTAGGGTGTGAAGGGTCCTTCTCGATCATTTCTGGGAAAGAGTAATTATGTGCTTGAAGTTGAAGCAAATCTAGATCCTCATTAGCAATACCACCATTGTCTTCCATGATCTGTGGTTTGTTGGAATTGGCTGTCAATATATCTAAGTGAAAAAGATCTTTGGATATAGATGAAAAATGTTCCGTTGTCCGGTGATTTAAAATCGTCGGGTCCTCCTGCACAAAATTAACTAATCCAAGAAATCGTGTAAAATTTGTAAAAATGGCTAAAAAGTCTAGCAGACAAGATTTTTGTGGACCCATGGGAATATGGATGGAGCTCCCATTTTCCTTGGCAATTTTCAAGAATTTGCCCGATTTGCTGGTTTCAGAAGCCACCGTGATTCCTATTTTGTTTGACAATTAGTTCTTTATTTATCATCGGCACTGAATTAACGATTGTAATATACTTAATTGCTCAAGTTTTTGTAGTTATTTTTCAACGAGTTCTTAATTTTTGTCATGATTTCTCTTTATAATTTATTTATTTTGTCTTTCAAATTCGACCTTTTGTATTCACCCGTTACTTACCTGATCCACCCAATAACCCGTTCATGATGGATGGGTTGGATGTGGATGTAAATTTTAATAGATGATGGACGAGTGGGTGGACTATGAAAAATTAACGAGTGGACGACGGATGAGCCTTCACCCGGTATAAATCCGACCCGCTGTCACCCCTAGTGAGGTGAGAGGGATTGCCTTTGTCTCATTTGGGCAAATAAGTGAGGGGGAGGTCCACCTTGGGTCTATTCTCACCCAATAATACTTGGGAGTAGAATTTCCATCTCACATTGAAACTCCGTACCTCTTCTCTCCATTAAACAAATACAAGTTGTTTCTGTACATAATGACTTGCATTTTACTACACGTTTGTCAGGCGCAAACAATTGGTGTGCTTAGGGATGGATTGGGACGGGTCATCTCGACCCGGCCCCGGTATTGTTTAGGCCCAGCCCGATGGCTATAAGGGTGGACTTCAGGCTCAATTTTTTGGGCTCAGGCTTTGGCCGGATCCGAGCCTTGTTGCACAATTTTTTTAATTGAATGCCCAGTCCCGTCCCGAAGCCCATCCTGGTACTATTTGGCTCAGCCCGACCCGGTCCCGATACAACCTCGAGCTGGTACCGGGGCTGAAATCCTTAAGCCCGAAGTCCGTCCTGTCCCATTCCGATGCCCGGCCCGATCTCGTCTCAGTCCATCCATAGGTACGCTGACATATAAGACTATCTGTTCACACAAAGAACGGTTGTCTATACTCTATACACAAACAACTTTTGTATACAGCCCACAAACATTGATTGTGGAACCAAAGTACACTAACATGGGCACAAGAAATTTCTGGCTTGCAAATCAATATTTGTGACCTGTGACAATGTGGAACCAAAGTAGGGGTGGACTCGGGCCGGGTGGCCCAACCCGGAACCGGCCCAGAACCGGTACTGTGCCGGCCCGGCCCGACCCGGTGGCCCGGTCAGTGACCGATCCGGGTAGGCCCGATCCGTGGGTTTTTCGGTCCGGGCTCGGGTCACCCAAAACAAGGCCCGGTTCGGGCCAAAAATGATTTTTTTTTCAATTTTTTTAAATTTTCGGGTTGGACTGGGTATTTTGGGCCATTTGGGGTGGTTTGGGGGGTTGGGGTGGGAGGGGGGTTAATTAGGAAGAGGGAAAAAAATTTTGATAATAGGCCGGGCCCGGACCGAACCCAGTGGGTACCCGGGCCCGGACCGGACCCGGTGGGTACCCGGGCCGGTCCCGGACCCATCTATTCAGAACCGGCGGCCCGACCGGGCCTAGGCCCGGCCCGAGTCCAAGTCTAGACATTAGTTCTGTGTAACAAAATTATGGATTTTTCGGATAAATTTTATGACACGGATAATAGTTCCCCCTGTTCAAAGCAAACAATTATTGTGTAATCAATTTTAATTATCTGTGTGATCATTTTAAATATCTGTGTTAACAAAATTGTAATTGTTAATAGGCGCACAAACCAATTGTGTGGTTGTCTATGTGACCAACTTACATGTGATTTGAAGAAAAAAGTTGAAAGATGATAAAAAAGGATTTAAAGAAATAAAAAGGGATTTTGTGGAAGTAAAGAAAAAATAGAAATGTAAAGATGGAGAAGAGGAAAATAAAGAAAAAATAGAAATGAAAAGGTAGAGAAAAGGAAGATAAAATTGGGTATCCTAATGAGAACCAGTGGAGAGAGGAGAGGGGGAGGATAAGAGAGTGAAATGGGTATTTATATTGTGTATAAAAGTGTCAGAGAGGATACAAAATGAACTTTTCTAAACAAACATGAGACTATGAGAGTTGTGAGGGTGAGATTTGTACTCCCAATCCCATCCTTCAATTCCCATCAAACGAATACCTCCCAATGTGTAAATTTAAAGTGTGTCGGAAGATTACGCTATAAAAATTAAAAAAGGCTCTATATTTTCCAAAATGCTGCTCATTGTGATGCCGAACAAACTTTGTACCCAGATTGTTGTCCCACTTCCAAGTGCACAATGGTAACGCATTTATGTTACCAAAAACAGGCTATAAGTAAGGACAGATTGAGCTGAAAGAGTACTACTTCTAGTCAGTCGCAGGACCACAAACAGGATTGTATGCAAGGTCGAGCAAGCCTAGGATCCTTTGGGTAGTCCATAGGTAAGCAGAGTGTCCCTCAATTAATTCTGTCACATCAACCTGTCGAAATCAGGTGCATTAGAAATTTCACAGGTCATTTTTTAATTTTCTCATCAATTAAGGTTTTTCATTGTTCTACTTAAGCCCAGTCTGCTGATACTTCAAGGTGAAGAAGTCACTGTTTAATGCTTTTAAGTTTGAACTCTGATATACATGCGAAAGATTAAGCATTGTGGAGGAAGGGCATACGTGCGAAAGAATAAAATTTTATTGATTGTCTCCCTCGTTTTCTATTTAATGCTTTTAACTCCGATATACATATTTGCTCATGGTCTTACTATTCAACTAAAATGGAGTGGGGGTGTTGGGATCCATCCATAACTAAGAAGTTCTTTAAGAATTCTAAAACTCTGTGGAGATATGTAGACTTCTATACATGTATGTAGCAAAGCATAGAATCTTTCGAAGTACTCTAAAATTACCTGCAGAAAGTGTAGGAGTTTCAAGAACATAGAAGAGTAGAATATTGTAGAATATTTTAGATTTCTTTAGATAAGCATAAAATTCTTTAGAGCCATGAGTAAGTTTGTGCAAGCGTTACAAAATTTTAGAGAAGTGTGAAAATCTATAGGTCTCTCCCATAAAATTATGGGAAGTCTATGGACACTTCGGGAGATAGATGAGGGCAGTAGTCCCCTATTACTTATTGAAGGAAAGAAATGATTTGCATTTAAATCATAATATTGTGTTTAGCCGTTACAAATCCTTATCATTTAATAAGTATTATTATTTACCTTATATAGATGATTAGAATGTGTATATATCTCAGCCTTGTAAACCAGTTTGATAGATGTGAAGTATATTCAAAACATTCTTGCTCTCCTCTCTATTATGGTATCAGAGCCACTGAGCTCTAACCAGCCCTCCCTCCCTCCTCTATGACAACCAACGATGACAGCCAACCTGAGGTCCTCCGGCAAGGAGACCTCGACAATATTCCTATCAGTACACCTATCACTTCTACCACAATTTCCGCACCTCTCACACAAGATGGATTAATCCTGCTCAATCCCAGCCATTTCCCAGAAAAGCTAGATGGTTCGAATTACCTTGTATGGCGAGATCAGATTCTGGATCTTCTTTTTGGGTCTCACCTTGATCAATACATATATGATGATGCTGCCCCGCCACCCTCAAGCGATGTCGTTGGCCATCTCTGATGGACTAGGCAAGACCGACTCATCCAACGCCCTCATCGCTTCTCTAAGTTCGGCCTGTAAACCTCTAGTCGGATCCTCTCGCACATCTGCAGCAGTCTGGAAGACTCTTGAAGACCTCTATGGGACTCGTTCGCCATCTCAGATTCGCAACATGAAAGATATCTTCGGTCACACCAAACAAGGCTCTCAATCAGTGGGGGCGTATCTCCATCACCTGCGCACGCTCGCCAATGAATTGGCTCAGGCCGGGCGCCCTGTAGACGACGAAGATTTCGTCATTCAAGCTCTAGAGGGACTCCGACCCGAGTTCGAATCCTTTGCGCACTCTGTTCGTACCTGCGCCGATAGCCGGTTCAAGACCATCTATACTCTGCTCACGGGCTTCGAAGACTCCATGAAGCGGAAAGAAGTTTTGAGCTCCTCCGTTGATGTAGTGACGGCTAATAACGTAACTACTGGAGAGCCTGTAGCACTTGCGGCTCGCAGAGGAGATCCAGCACCGTCCATTTTGGGCCCAGGACCGCTGGCCCAAATTCAGCAGCAGCCCAATCGTACAACTTATCCTGGCCGCAACTCTAATCGGAATCCACCCAGAACTCAGAGGCCCAATACTAATTACAATCCCAACCGACGTGGAAATAATAATTTTGGGGGCCCTACTAGCAACCAGGCAGCCCGCAACAGCCCGAGGAATAGTAATTTTGGGCCTAATATTACATGTCAAATTTGTGGGAAACCAAACCATTCTGCTCTCAATTGTTGGCATCGATTTGAACAACAAGCTTACCCTCCTCAAGTCAATACGGTTGTCACTAGGCACAATGGTTGGCTACTTGATTCTGGAGCAACCAATCATGTCACCAACAACCTGAATAATCTTACCTTGACATCCGATTATACTGGCACTGACTCTCACGTTATTGGTAATGGTAAAGGTCTTGCGATAGCACAAGTTGGGCATATGACCCTTCACTCTCTTTCTCTACCTAATACCCTTTTTGTCCCTTCTATTCATACCAATTTAATTTTTGTTGCCAAATTATGCCGTGATAATGACGTACTAATTGAATTTCATTCTTCCTTTTGTCTTATTAAGGACCGGCGAACGGGAGCAATTTTGTTACGGGGTATGAATAAAGGAGACGTTTACAGCTTACCAGATGTACCCCCTCCACCATCTCCATCTGCTCACATCACACAAAAATATTCCCTTAATAATTGGCATTGTCGTTTAGGACATCTTGCCCTCCCTATCACTAAAAAAATTCTCTCTTCCTTAGGTATTTCTTTTTCCGATGTTACTGCTAATAATTCTCTATGTGTCTCGTGTGCTAGTAATAAAAGCCATAAGCTGCCATTTGCAAAATCCTCTCTTTTCAGCTTTGGACCTCTAGATTTAATTTATACAGATATTTGGGGTCCCGCTCGTGTTAATTCTGTTGATGGCTTTCGTTACTATGTTATCTTTGTTGATCATTATACCAAATATATTTGGTTTTATCCTATGACTCATAAAAGTGAGGTCACTCCACTCTTTCAACAGTTTAAAAAGATTGTCGAAAACTTTTTTCAACGCACAATTAAAACAGTTTATCCTGATGGGGGAGGCGAATACATCACCTTAGGAAAATTCCTAAGCACATGTGGTATTTCTCATTTATTTACGCCTCCCTACACTCCCGAGCACAATGGCTTTACTGAACGTCGGCATCGTCACATTGTGGAAACAGGTATCACCCTCCTTCACCATGCATCAATGCCTCTTAAATATTGGTCCTATGCCTTTCTAACAGCAGTCTATCTCATTAATAGACAACCCGCCCTCTCTCTTAACTTTTGCACTCCATATGAAAAACTCTTCCAACAACCTCCTAATTATACTAAACTTGCTGGGTGCCAATGTTTTCCTTGGTTACGTCCTTATACCACTCATAAATTAGAACCACGCTCTAAACCGTGTGTTTTCCTGGGGTATTGTGACCAACAAAGTGCCTATCGTTGTCTTGATCTTACCACCAACCGTATCTTTGTCAGCAGGCATGTTGTGTTTGATGAGTCAGTCTTCCCTTTTTCTACACTCTCACCACCCGTCTCAAATATCAATTCTGAAGTTGATCACTGGCTTCAACCTTTTATGTCTTATCTTCCCATTTCAGGTACTCTGGTCGCAGGGGCGTCTCCTCTTACTCATACCTCACCTCAACAATTGACTCTTGACACGTCACCCGCTACCTCCACCCAAAGTGATATACAGCTTTCTCCCCTCCCTAAACCCACACCACCACAAATTATTACTTACCAACGCTGACCCAAACTTAATCCTCCTATCCCCACCCCTCATCTACCCACCACCACTGATCTTATTACCTCAAACCCACCCCTTGATACTCCACCACCCAAACGTACCCATCCGATGACCTTTCGACCCCGTACACAGGCCAATATTGTCACTAATGTTCCTTTACCTCACCATATAATTCCAACTTGTGCTTCTCAAGCTATGCAGGTACCAGAATGGCGGAGTGCTATGACAGTAGAATTTGATGCCTTGGTTCGACAGGGCACTTGGGATCTTGTTCCCGCTCAACCTGGTCAGAATATTGTGGGTTGTAAATGGGTCTATACTGTGAAGTATAAACCGGATGGCTCCTTGGATCGCTATAAGGCCCGATTAGTGGCTAAAGGGTTTCATCAACGCCCTGGGATTGATTATTCTGATACCTTCAGCCCGGTCATCAAACCGGTCACTATTCGCATTGTCTTGACTATTGCTCTTTCTCATAGTTGGCCGATACATCAGTTAGATGTCAATAACGCATTCCTACATGGGAATCTTCAGGAGGAAGTTTACATGAAGCAACCTCATGGCTTTAATGATGGTTCTGGGTTTGTTTGTCGTCTTCGGAAATCTATTTATGGCCTTAAGCAGGCGCCTCGGGTGTGGTATCAATCTCTTAGTGGCTTTCTTCTATCACTTGGGTTTTATCAATCTGTTGCTGATGCCAGTCTGTTCATCTTTTCCTCCCATCCATCTTACATCTATGTATTGGTTTATGTGGATGACATTATTGTTACTGGCTCTACACCAGATTTGATGCGTCATACTATTGATTCCTTGGCCCACCGGTTCTCCATCAAGAATTTAGGAGCCTTACACTATTTCTTGGGCATGCAGGTTACTCCTACACAGGGTGGACTCTTTCTTGATCAACACAAATATATTATGGACTTATTAAAACTATTAAAAATGGATGAGGCTAATCCTGTGGCTACACCTTTAGCTCCCTCTGCTTCATTAACTTTGTTTGACAGTTCAGGCTCTTGTGATGTCACTCTTTATCGCCAGGTCCTCGGGTCACTTCAGTATTTGAATCTTACCCGCCCAGATGCTGCCTTTGCTATTAACAAACTGGCTCAATTCATGCATAAACCTACGATTAATCACTGGCAGCTTCTCAAACGTCTTTTGCGCTATCTGCAGGGCACTGCCTCTCATGGACTCCTTCTTTGTCGCAACACATCACCCTCGCTCCGTGCCTTTGCAAATGCTGACTGGGCGGGGAATCCTGATGACCGTTCGTCTACTAGCGCATATGCCATTTTTCTCGGGGAGTCCCTTATATCTTGGAAATCAGTTAAGCAGCGCACTATTGCTAAGTCTTCCACGGAAGCTGAATATCGAGCTCTTTCCACGGCTGCCTCTGAAATAATTTGGATTGAATCTCTTTTGCGTGAGTTGCGGCACCCGCTCCTTTCTCCTCCACTCCTCCTTTGTGATAACAAAGGTGCCACTACTTCTTCAGCAAATCCTGTCTTCCACTCTCACATGAAACATGTGGCTATTGACTTTCATTTTGTTCGGCAGCGGGTTCAACGTGGACTTCTTCAAGTTCATCATATTCCATCTTCTGATCAGATAGCTGATGCCCTCACCAAACCACTTCCCCGACAACGCTTCATCCTTCTTAGAGACAAGCTCAGGATTCTTGGCAGTGACAGAATACCTGGCTTGCGGGGGCGTATTGAAGGAAAGAAATGATTTGCATTTAAATCATAATATTGTGTTTAACCGTTACAAATCCTTGTCATTTAATAAGTATTATTATTTACCTTATATAGATTATTAGAATGTGTATAAATCTCAGCCTTGTAAACCAGTTTGATAGATGTGAAATATATTCAAAACATTCTTGCTCTCCTCTCTATTATTACTGATCAAGCAACTTGCAGAAAACTTCTAAACAAATGATCGTGAATCCTAGAGATGATGAGATCCTTCTAGCAATAAGAGAGACAATCCAATGATGTCTCTTGAAATGACACAATCCAAGATGGCTTATTTAGTTATTCTCAACTCTCATATTTGTTACCGAGTGATGTAGGGTGAATTCACAAATAGTCAAATACAAGTAAAATAAAGCGAGCACATACAAGTATATTGCTTCACTTTTTTATAATACAGTCATTTTATAATTTTGTGTTACAAAATGTGTGAGAGTACAAGAAAATGTCCGAGCTTGTGATTACGGAGATGTCGTTTTTTTGTTCAAACTCGTTTTATCTATTTCCTAATAAGAACTATGAAGTCTAAAAATATGTAAAACTTTGAAAACATTAATCTTAGCTCATTTGCCTTTGCATTGTGAAGGTAAAACCAGTTATAAGAAAATAACTTGGCATACCATTAAAGTAACACAGGCAGCAAAGATAATGTGTTGATAAATGCATTTCTGTAAACTTCATGACTTACATTCTCAATGCCATCCACTTCAACTGGTTGAATCCCAGCAAGTCCTTGACTCATCAGGCTGTTTAAGAATTGAAACAACAACAAATTATTAAATGGAGAGATGGGATGATATTCTTCGCTTTACGAACTCTACATTTATTTGTGGGGAAGTTTGCTACTGACACCACAAGTTTATCCGAATTTTCAACTCTGCAATCTAGTTTTATTTTCTGATTTCGCACCCTACAATATTGGGGTAAACATGGTGTGCTAATGCCAATATTTATATGAAACTTTGCACATGTTTATATGTTACGGATTCCTTATTATTAGAGGACTCTTCCTCTTATTTCTTATTACTTATTTACGTTATTATTATTGTTCTGAGTAGACTAGTCCGTATTGGACTTGTTCTGCAAGTTAGATAAGTCCCAATAGGATTCTTATTTGGCTAAGGTGCTTCTGCGCACCTATAAATGTATGGCTCGGCCAAGTTGTTAAACAGATAATAATAAATAATATTTCTTGAATAGTAAATTACATGGTATCAGAGCCTGCACTCAATTGAGCATAAATATGACGGAAGCATGGCCAACGATAAAGATAGCAGCGACAGTGATGATGCTGAAACTGCTCCAAAGAAGATAGATCACACTTCGCCTTTCTTCCTCGGACCACAAGACTGACCCGGAGATTAATGTACAGAAGACGACTGGATGACCATACATTCCATGCTCGTTTCTTGGTTAATGAACACTATTGCACCAGAAGTTCGACGCACACTTTCTCAATATGAGGATGCCAAGCTTCTGTGGGACGATCTAAAAGAAAGATTTGCCGTTGTTGATGGACCAAAAATTCATCAACTGGAGGTGAATATAGCAAGAAGCGAGCAGAATACGTCCATGACCGTAGGAAATTATTACGGTCAGTTAAAGGTCTGGGGGACGAACTTAACAATTACGAACCTTTGCTAACGTGCAAGTGTGGTAAATGTACGTGCAAACTTGGTGACAGCATGCTAAACGAAGGGAAAACGAAAGGTTTCATCAATTCTTGATGGGACTTTCGTCGGAATTATATGGACAGATACGGTCAATGCTGCTTGCTCAAGTACCGTTGCCCAACTTGAATAGAGCTTATCACCAGGTTGTTCAAGAAGAAAGGGTACGTGGAACCGTGCAACGAAAGGAAGAGAAGCCAGACATTATGAGCTTTGCAACTAATACACAGAACTGCAGTCCAGGAAAGGCGGTGAAGAATGACAAATCAGGCCTGGTATGTACTCATTGTAAATTTCCAGGCCATGAGGTGACTGGTTGTTTTCAGCTCATCGGTTACCCCGAATAGTGGGGAGATCACCCATGAGGAAATAATAAGAACGCAGGAAAGGGAAAAACGGTTGTTGGAAGAGGGAATACGTCTGTGAAGGCACATGCAACGGCAACAACTGAGCAGTCTGGACAAGTTGCTCCAGATCAACGGAGTAACACTCAAATTCCTTCGCTTGCCCTTCTGAGCTTTACTGCTGAACAGTGGAAAGCATTGACAGCAGCTTTCGGTAATCCAAACTCTCGTATGACAGGTAAATTTAATCCTTCTTTGTGGATACTTGATACCGGGGCCATGAATCATGTCACTGGTAATATTGAGTATTTAACAAATGTGACCACTGTTCGAGATTATCCTGTAAATCCGCTGATTTATGGCACAAATGAATGGGAAACCCTTCAAAGCATGTACTCAAAACTATTCCTTTTGTTACAGAACATGTTACTTAACCCTGTGATGTTTGTTTTCGTGCTAAACAAACTCGTGATTCTTTTACTTCAAGTAATAATAAAGCTTCAGCTATGTTTGATTTGGTTCATTTGGATTTGTGGGGACCTTATCAAACTGTTCTACTAGTGGTGCTAAAAGTTTTCTCACAATTGTTGATGATTTCTCTTGTGTCGTTTGGATTTATCTGTTGATTGATAAAAAGGAAGTGTATGCACAACTCATGTCTTTTATTGCTATGATGAAATGTCAACTTTCTAAGCAAATACAACGTGTACGAAGTGATAATGGAACTGAGTTTTTGGGTCTTAAAAATGTTTTCATCATCACGGAATTGTTTTTTAAACTTCTTGTGTGGGGACGCCGCAGCAAAACGGGAAGGTGGAACGTGAACACAGACATATTTTAAATATTGCGCGTGCTTTGCGTTTCCAAGGAAGTTTGCCTATACAATTCTGGGGAGAGTGTATATTGACTGCTGGATATTTAATCAATTGAACTCCTTCGAAAATATTAGATGGAAAAACTCCTTTTGAGATGTTGTATAATCAAGCCCCCAGTTATGATCATTTTCGGGTTTTTGGTTGTTTATGTTATGTACATAATCAACGAGCAAAGGGTGACAAGTTTGCTTCCAGGAGTCGTAAATGTATTTTTTTGGATTATCCTTTTGGGAAAAAAGGTTGGAGATTGTTTGACTTGGAAACTTCAGAAATATTTGTTTCACGTGATGTTAAGTTTTTTGAAGAAATATTAGCTTTTTCTGACTCTGGTGCACGGTCTACACCGGATATTTCCTTGGATAATACTTTGCCTATTTCCTTCAATGATGTGTTTGAGCTGACCCACGACACCACTTCCCATCCAGAGGTATCTTGTTCTAAACCTCCTAGTGCTCCTAGAGTACCTGTCAGTGCTGAATCGCTGAATCACCCACTACAGAAGAAACCCATGCTCCGCCAGATTCACCTCCGGTTGAAGTTCAACTTCGGCGTAGTGAACGCCCAAAGTTGCCATCTGTAAAGCTAAAGGATTACGTGACCCACATTGTACTTCCTCAACGTCTATCTCCTTCTCACTCGAACCAGCAGTTGTCCTCAGGTAATCCTTTGACCTTTCCCTATAACACATTATATTACGTGTGAACAGTTTTCTTCCAAACATGTGCAGTTTCTAGCTGCTGTTACCAGTGGTTGAGAGCCACGTAGCTTTCGCAAAGCCATGAATGATCCAGGCTAGTGCCAAGCCATGCAAACTGAAATTAAAGCATTGGAATATAATGGCACATGGGAGTTGACCGTTCTTCCTTCTGGAAAGAAAGCTTTGGGGAGCTAGTGGGTATACAAAATAAAATACCATGCTGATGGAAGCATTGAACGTCTTAAAGCTCGTTTGGTGGTACTGGGAAATCATCATGTAAAAGGAATTGATTACAATGAGACGTTTGCTCCAGTTGCTAAATTAGTTAATGTTCGTGCTTTTTTGGCTGCTGTTGTGACTAAGAACTGGGAACTACATCAGATGGACGTTCACAATGCGTTTTTGCATGGTGATTTGGACGAAGAGGTGTACATGAAATGTCCTTCTGAATTTTCGGTCTCCTCTAATCAGGTTTGTCGCTTACGTAAATCTCTCTATGGATTAAAACAGGCCCCTCGATGCTGGTTAGCAAAATTGGTTGCTGCACTTCGTGCGTATGGGTTTGTTCAATCTTGTGCTGACTATTCACTTTTTACGTGTTCCCGGGGTATGACACAATTAAATGTGCTAGTTTATGTGGATGATTTGATTATTTCTGGAAATAATTCTACCACAATTTCCATGTTTAAAAATTATTTGCATGCATGGTCTTTCACATGAAAGATCATGGTGTGCTCAAATATTTTTTGGGAATTGAAGTTGCTCGTAGCCCCGATGGATTATTTCTTAGTCAACGTAAATATACGTTGGATATTATCACTAAAACAGGTCTGCTTGGTGCAAAACCCGCTACCACGCCAATTGACACCAATCATTGTTTGGCTCGTTCCACGAGTGACTTTCATGATGATCCGCTTCCGTATAGACGCTTACTAGGTCATCTTATTTATTTAGCCGTGACACGGCATGATTTATCGTATTCTATTCATCTATTATCTCAGTTTATGCAGATCCCTAGAACGGATCATTGGATGGCAGCTCTACACATTGTTCAGACAGTGCACTTTCTCTTACTGGTTGGTGCGATTCCGATTGGGCTGCTTATCCCATGACTCGCGGGTCTATTTCAGGTTGGATTGTTTTCTTGGAGCATTCTCCTGTTTCATGGAAAACCAAGAAACAAGTCACGGTTGTCGTTCTTCGGCAGAAGCTGAATATCGATCTATGGCTGCAGCTACCTGTGAATTGAAGTGGGTCAAAGCCTTACTCTTGAGTTTGGGTGTTCATCATCCCAGACTATTCCTCTATCATGCGATAGTCAGTTCGCTCTTCATATTGCTCAGAATCCAGTTTTTCATGAACGTACTAAGCACATTGAAATGGACTCGCACTTTGTTCGTGATTCCCACAACTTTTTAGCTTGGCGATATTTTTACCAGAGCATTGGGAAGAAACAATTCCATTTTTTATTCCGCAAGTTGGGCATTTGCAACCTCCATGCTCCAACTTGAGGGGGGTGTTACGAATTCTTTATTATTAGAGGACTCTTCCTCTTATTTCTTATTACTTATTTACGTTATTATTATTGGTCTGAGTAGACTAGTCCGTATTGGACTTGTTCTGCAAGTTAGATAAGTCCCAATAGGATTCTTATTTGGCTAAGGTGCTTCTGCGCACCTATAAATGTATGGCTCGACCAAGTTGTTAAACAGATAATACTCCGTAATAGATAATATTTCTTGAATAGTAAATTACATTATATGAATATTTGATTTTTTACCCCACTTGGCACTCAGAATGCAAAGCCAAGAAGAACAAAACACATGCAAAATCAAATATCAGGGAAAGAGAATAAAACACATGCAAACCCTTAATTTTCAGATGAGTTGCTATAAGATCGACGCATAACCTGGCACGATATACGATTCCAAGCATCCAATCATTTGTAGAATAAGCATTGACAAACCTCCCAGCCACCACCTGCAAAAAAACAGAATGGCTCATCAATAATACTGTGGCAAGGAGGAACATGAATAATTTACAATATCTGGAAAGCGTTTAAAGTAGTTGACCACTTGAACTAGTGAGATGAGAAGTTTAGAGGGCCAATGGTCAGGTCAGCGGTCGGCTTGAGGTGGAGTCCTTTTTATATAATTAGTATAGAATATGTAACATATAATCACATTAAAAAACACTAAATATGAATTATTCAGTTACAGGGCCATCGTTGTAAGGCATGCAAGAAGTGCATCACAGGGCCTCCTAATTTAGTAGGCCCAAAGTTTTAAATAATATAGTTTACATAATATACAAAAGCTACTTTTTGTTTTAATAAGAAAAAACTATTTTAATGTTTTATTTTGGAAAATATGAATATGGTAAATTTTCAAAAGTACTTATAGATAAAAATGTAAATAGCTTTTATTACACAAGATCTAACTTCTTTTAAATTAGCACAGGGCCTACTAAATATCAAAACAGCCTTGTTTAGTTACTAACTACTCCGTAGTCCATAGTAAATACTTCTCTGCACTTAAAAACAGACATGTTTTAGTGTCCCAAAAAGACTTATTTATCAACAAAATAACTTTTCCACGTATTTTGCCCAAAGAAGCTACAAACAAGTTAAATGTGAGAAATTTAGTTAAAACCAACAAATAAGTGGATTTCAAAATTTACATACCTTCAAAGTTGTACTTCATCAAAATATAAAAACTGTATCTTAATTCTTGACAAAAAAAAGACTTTTTTTGGGGACAGAGGATTATTCAAAGTGATATTTATCTTTCTAAATGCTTTGGGATATGATGAGACTTATGTCTTCGTCCACAAGCTCTATGATTCTTTTTTACAGAAAAGTGGTCCAGTCTTGTACTCCGTGACCGGTTCACCAAACGGTCTGTCCCATTCATCTTTTCTGAATATATTGAGAAAATACATAAATCAGAAACTAAAACCTTTCTGGCTGCTTCCCAGCTCACGGTAGAAATTTCAATGGGTGCACCTAGAAGAACAACTCGTTCCACAAGCCCGGCTGCAAAAGTTTAATAATAACATATTACAAAAGTAAAAGTGGAATGGTAGTATATTATTTACGCATGATGATGTATGTGTCCATCCATGCCATATATACGCATGATGCTTAAGGCCGTAGCTAAAAGTTAGGAGAAGAAAAGGTAAGCAATTAATGACTAATATTCTATGCCTAAAATAACTATGCTACGTACGTACATGGAAAAGTGTTACAAAATAAAATGTTACAAGGTAAATCAATAATAATATATTCAATAATAATATCCAACACCCTCCCTCAAGATGGAGCATGGGGATCACAAATGCCCATCTTGGCAAGTAGATGAGAAAATTGTTGAGCCCCAAGTGCTTTGGTGAGTAGGTCCGCAGGCTGTTCAGTGGATGGTGTATACGAAGGAGTAATAGTTCCGGCCTGAATATGATCCCGAATAAAATGACAATCAAGTTCTATGTGTTTGGTGCGTTCATGATACACAGGGTTGGAGGCAATATGTAGGGCGGCTTGATTGTCACAATAGAGGCGCACCGGTGTGGAATGGATGACACCCAATGAGCGAAGTAGATTACGTAGCCAGATAAGTTCACAAGTCAATGTGGCCATTGCACGGTATTCCGCCTCTGCTGAAGAGCGTGAGACAGTCGCTTGTTTTTTAGTGCGCCAGGAGATGGGAGAATCTCCAAGTGAAACAAAGTATCCAGTGACAGAGCGACGTGTGAGCGGACAGGTCGCCCAATCAGCATCACAAAAACCCGTGAGAGAGAGAGTAGAATCAGACCGCAACAAAATGTCTTGACCCGGGTGACCCTTCAAATATTTTAATACACGCAGTACTGCTTCCCAGTGAGCCACCCTTGGACGTTGCATAAATTGGGAAAGGATATGAACAGAATAGCTAATGTCGGGTCTAGTCAATGTGAGATAAATAAGTTTCCCAACTAGCCTTCGATATTGATCCGGATCAGAAAAATAGGGCCCAATGTCAGACTGCAAGCCGTGGTTTTGGACCATCGGAAAAGAAACCGGCTTTGCTCCAGACAAACTTGTTTCAGCTAAAATGTCTAGCACGTATTTACGTTGGCATAGGAAAATTCCAGTGGGATTTCTGGCAACCTCAATTCCCAGAAAATATTTCATAACCCCCAAATCTTTTACTGGAAAGGAAGCCGCAAGGTAATTCTTAAATTCCCGGATCATATTTCCGTCGTTTCCGGTAATGAGCAAGTCATCCACATAAACCAACACACATAATATCCGATTTTCTCTCCGTAGAGTGAAGAGCGAATAATCGGCATGTGACTGGCAGAACCCATATGCCCGTAAGGAAGCACTCAGTTTGGAAAACCAACAACGGGGTGCCTGCCTGAGCCCGTAAAGAGAGCGAAGTAAGCGGCATACCTTGCCAGAAGAGGAGGCCGTATACCCCGGAGGCAAGTGCATATATACTTCTTCACGAAGATCCCCATGTAAGAAAGCATTATCCACGTCCATTTGATGTAGTTCCCAATGACATGAGGCGGCAACCGCTAAAATGGTACGGACCGTTACCATTTTAGCAACCGGGGCAAAGGTATCGCTATAATCAATCCCTTGTACCTGTCGGTTACCGCAAACTACTAGTCTGGCCTTGTAGCGTTCCACCGAGCCATCACTTTTATATTTGATCTTGTAGACCCATTTGCAAAAAATTGCCTTCTTCCCTCGGGGCAAATCTTGAATTTTCCACGTACCAGTTTGCTCCAATGCTTGTATTTCACGTCGCATAGCATCCCGCCATTGTGGGTCTCTAACAGCTTCTCCGAAGCTAGATGGCTCTTTATGCATCGAAATGGCTGCAATAAAGGCTCGGTGCGGAACCGAAAAATGATTATATTTTATATAATGAGATATGGAATAAGGAGTACCTGATTCAACCGTTGAAGTGGAGTCAACAACGGGGAGAGAGTTTATCTTAACAGTATGCATTTGCACTTCATAATCCTGATGCCATGCTGGAGCTTTACGGTGTCGCTGCCCTCTCCTGGATTGGTCAAAATTTATTAATTCGGAAGCTGGCAATATTGTTTCAGACATACCCATGCCATCCGACGTGGAAGTCAACCCGCCATGGGGGTCACCCTGCTCCTGCGCTCCGTCTTGGTCTGCTGTGGACGTCTGATGGGAATCACATGCATGGTCTGCGGTGATACTTGGTGCACCTCTTGTTTGCTGCGTGTCAGTCCCATCAAACGTGTCATGTGCATTGTCATCCACACATGCATGCATATATGGGTCCAAATTTTGTCTGCCCAGTGCATCCTTATCCGAATTGTGCTCCACCATTTTATAAGGAAAGGAATTCTCAATAAACCTAACGTCACGAGAAATCAAATGTGTATGATTTTCCAATCATACACCTTCCATCCCTTTTGAGAATAAGCATAGCCCAAAAAAACGCACCTAACTCCACGTGGTGCAAATTTGTCACCTGTTCGATCTTTAGCATGAACATAACACAAACATCCAAAAACCCGAAGTTGACTATACGTCGGGGGTTTATTATACAGAAGTTCATAAGGGCTTTTGTTGTCTAGGACAGGAGAAGGCAATCTATTGATCAAATATCCGGCGGTTAACACACATTCACCCCAAAATTCAATTGGTAAATTAGCGTGAAAACGTAGTGTTCTAGCCATTTCCAAAATGTGCCTATGCTTTCGTTCTACCCTGCCATTTTGTTGTGGGGTATAAACACATGATGTCTGAAAAAATATGCCATGGGTCAAAAAATATTCCTGTAGAACCATAAATTCTTTGCCATTATCACTTCTAATAACTTTCACAGTTTTGTCAAATTGGCGACTGGTCATGGCAATAAACTGTTTAAGAATAGTTTTCACCTCACTTTTGTCTCGCATTAAATGTACCCAAACAGCTCTAGAGAAATCATCAATTATAGTTAGAAAAAAACGAGCTCCACACGTAGAGGGAAAACGGTACGGACCCCAAATATCACAATGTATTAACTCAAAAGGTTCAACAGCACGAGCACTACTAATAGAAAAAACATCACGGGTTTGTTTGCCTCGTAAACATGCATCACAGGCTTTATTCTGAACAGATTGTAACACTGTTTTATTCAAACAATTAACTAAACGTAGAACTTTCACTGACGGATGTCCCAATCGTGAATGCCACAAATCACCTGAGTCATTCCTTGCCACAGCATGAACTTGTGCACAATCCAGACTCCGAAAGTAATAAACTCCCCGTCGATCACCCACTCCAATCGGCATCCTCGTAAGTAGGTCCTGTATTACACATAAATCATTAGTAAAAAATATATCACATTTCCGTTTATCAATTAATTGTGCAATTGAAATAAGATTGCACTGTAACCCATGTACAAGCAGTACATCACTCAAAGTCAACCGTGCATTCATCCACACGTCTCCAATATGTGTAGCATGTGTTACAACACCATTTGGCAAGGTCACAGGCACTGGATTAATTTTTGTCATCCTCTTCAATTTACTACCATTTCCGGTCATGTGATAGGATGCACCGGAGTCTAAGATCCATTCATTATTAATTTTCATACCTGAGAGTTTTTCCTCGGTAGAAGTAGTCTTACAATTTTCCATCAATTTGAGAAAAGTTTGCCACTGCTCGTCCGTAAAGCCAGGTTTATGCAAGGCCGTGTTGCTGCTTCCTTGTGGTGCGACTGTCGCTTCATGGCCATCCTGTACATGCAGTGCATGAGCGCCCGCCGTGCGCCCACGTCCTCTTCCAGACGTGCCACCATTCCGGATAGTTGCCGGTGCGTCGAAAACAATTGTCCACATCATGACCACTCTTGTGGCAGTAAGTACATTTGACCCTCTCATCTTTTCCTCCACTAAAGGTATTTGTACGAGTAGCAAAAGCTACTGTCTCAGTCTGTTGCTCACGTCCTTTTATTATGTTCTGGTGACGCTCCTCCTGTGTCACCGTGTTATATACTTTTGTCAAGGGTGGTAACTCATCCGCACTGAGTAGGTTGGATCGCATGGTCCCATACTTCTCATGATCGAGTCCCATCAAAAATTCGTGCGTTTTCTCCTTCTCTACATGCTTGAGAAATAATTTCTGCAAGTCACACGTGAAACCGTTACAAGTACACTGTGGTGTATTGCGGTAGCCATCATAATCGTCCCACAAGCCTTTAAGACGACCAAAATAAGCCGTAACTGGCTGTCCTTGTTGTTTGCAATCACGAATCAACTCCTTCAGTTCATAAGTCCGCATAGCGTCTCCAACGGCAAATCGTGCCTTCAAATCCTCCCAGAGTTCACAAACACTTTCCATGTAGGTAAGGTTTGTTCTAAGAGTAGGATCAACCGAGGTCATAATCCAACCCACCGCCATAGAATTGACGGTCAACCAATCTTCGAAATCGTTTCCATCCTTCACGGGTCGCTTGATGGTTCCATCAAGGAAACCCAATTTCCGCTTTGCACGGAACGCGTTTTTCATTGCCGTTGCCCATTCCCGGTAATTGCTTTCGCCCTTAAGAACAACGGCACAAATAACCAATCCCGGGTAGTCTGCGTTAGACAAGTAATAGGGTGAGGACGGATCATTTATTTTCCGCCGCTCGGGTTGATGTCCATCACCATGGTTTCCTGCTTCACCGGCCATGCTTGATGATGGCGATGCGTGTATGGAAGGTCCCAGATTATGGTGGCTCTGATACCATATTACAAAAGTAAAAGTGGAATGGTAGTATATTATTTACGCATGATGATGTATGTGTCCATCCATGCCATATATACACATGATGCTTAAGGCCGTAGCTAAAAGTTAGGAGAAGAAAAGGTAAGCAATTAATGACTAATATTCTATGCCTAAAATAACTATGCTACGTACGTACATGGAAAAGTGTTACAAAATAAAATGTTACAAGGTAAATCAATAATAATATATTCAATAATAATATCCAACATAACATAAATATATAATGAATAACACAAGTATCTATAGAACGTTCTCTTTGTAATTTCATGCCACTCACCATTTCCTTCGTCTGCAGCTAAAGTCTGGAGACATTTGAAAATAACTCTTGCTCCAAGAGAAAACCCTACCAGTGTCACTGGCCTGAAACACTCATGATCAGTTAACAATGGAAAACCTTCATAAACTGCTAACGTGTGTTTTTAGGCTATGCTCCTATTCTGGTAAATGCTATGGAATGGGAAAAAAGTCTACGGAAAGTGATTTGCTTATGTTTAGTATCACCTTGTAAAATCTAAGACAAAACTAAATATGTCTAGTATTTGTTAAATTTTTACATAGGTTTAGATTACTTAATCTTTAATAAATATAAATTAACTAATGAATGACTTCAAGCAAATGTCTAAAGTCTAAACTAAAGTTATTGAATTTGAACTGATCGTTTATTTTCCCCAATTCTTGTTCCTTCTAATTTTCCTCTCTTCTTTCTTTCACTGGAGTACTTTACGGGTTCCCAACGAAGCCGTAGACAATGTTTGGAACTCAGAAAATGGTAGGAAAAAAAGAATAAAGAAAATTATGGAAAATGTTTTTTAAATGTTTGCTTTGACATTAGAAAATACGAAGAAAACCAGAATGATTAAAACTGTTTTAAGACATTACGCTTAGCATTTACATAACAGATACATTGAAATAAAGAGTATGAATATAAAAATAAAAATATAGTAAGTAGTAACTATGAATAAAATGAGGAAGCGGTCCAGCCCAGCTGGTCGTCAACTCACTCTCCCTTATGGGAGGTCTCAGGTTCGAAACGCAATGGAGTGAGTTTCAGCCTAGATTACTCCAGGCTTCCCCCGGCCCCCCTCCCCAGACGCCCCTTGGAGTAAAAAAAAAGTAACTATGAATAAAACACAGGTCATGTGCACATGCAAGAGTATTCTTGTTTTGGGCTAAAAATATGACTATTTCGGTTCTAAAATATAACAGTTAATAATTCTTATTCTAGGAGTGAAAGATTACTAATTTCAGAAAAAGACAATGATGGTCCTATTTGAAACACTGCATTATATTTGAGTCATACACTCGTATATATGAAATTTTCCTTATAAAAAGTGATTTGTTGAGTTTGAAGCAATTTCAGAAATGCACTCGTATATAGCCCCTTCTCTCAAATCTCTTTCCCTGCCAGTTTCCGAGTTCAAAACGAAACCTTGAAGAAATTATATTTTCTAAATGATTCAATTGAAGCCAAGCGATCACACCGTTGTCCTTGATATCCTTTCTGTAGCACTTCCGCCATCAGTTCTCCAGCCTTATCAGATCTAACAAATATACGAGGGAAAGTGATATATGAATATCGATTTTTGCTGAAACTTTGACAGAAAGGAATGATGCGAGAACGTGTCCATGTAGTGATATTCTTTCTAGACCTATTTATTTGTCTATTCTATATCAATGCAAACTTATTTTATCTAACCAAAACCACTTGTGTAGTCTAATTTATATATACACTAATCAAATTTTCCATCATTTGCAATGGAGCCAAAGACTCGCTATTTTTTGGCTTGGGAATATGATGGAATAAAGCAAAATGGCTCACTAAACTATATGCACTCCTATGTTATGAAGTGGCAGTTAATCCATGCAATTTTCAACGCGATTTTCACTATGGGTCATCTGGAAACAGTCTCTTTGTGCTTTAGTATAGGGGTAAGACTGCGTACATCCGACCCCCTTACCCCACCGTAGGTGGGAGCCTTTGCGGCATTGGGGTAATGATGATGATGATACACTAATCAAATTAAATTGCTATAATCAACTTTAGTCTACATGGTTAATACAATGTGTTTCTGATCTTGTTTTGATGTTTCTCAATGTACTTCTATCTAATTCCAATGAGGGTACAAATGGGGGGAAAGTAATTAATGATAGTGCATATATATACTAATAGACGGATAATAAGAACCACAGAAAATATCAAAAAGTGGGCGAATAAATAGGACCAGGACAAGTAAAAAAGATGTCTACAAAGGCAGCATGCAAACAAAAATACTTAACACTCCCCATGAGAATTATTGGGTTGGTTAAAACGGAGCATAAAGTGAGGGAAAAAGCTACCTGTTAACAGCAATAGCCCATTTGCTGTCAATAAGTTCAGTCATAGTAAATAAGGTTGCCGGCAAAGCTAATGCTGATAGAAGAGAGCTTAATACTGTCATCATTGCACCTTGCTTCATCAATCCTAGTGCAATTTCTGCAAGCCAGAAAGTCATCAATGCATCGATTTAGCCACATCATGACATCGTAAATGGATTATGTATGTACAAATTAAGCATAAGATCATTTACTTGAAGTAAGCCAATCCTGAATTGCAGTGCTCAAAGTTATTAGATTCTCAGACTCCCACTGAAGGGCATATCTGAGGCAAGTTTCAGAATAAAATAAGAAAGTAACTTATAATTGTTTTATTCACTACTAATGTTTTCTTGATAAATCTAGGTGTTGATTACATCTAACTCCCCTAGGGTTTAGTCAAATTATTAAATGGTCCTTAAAGCCTTTGAAATTACACATAAGTCCCCTGGCGTGTTAGGTTTTTCGTAAATGGCACTGGAAAATTAGATATGTAATCATCGTCCAATGAATGTGTATCACATAAGAATGTTTACACATAGTGTATAATTTAATTTTTCCCTAACATTACAAATGATATTATTACAAATTAAATTTGTGTAGACTAAACTACATGCAAAAATTGTTGTGATGATCTTTTTGGGTGAAAGCTTTTAATATTCTAGCTGATAAAAAGTGCATTAAAATTACTATTTTCAATACCAAGGCACCCAATTCATCTTAATATCATTCAATTCTATAACCTTTTAGTACTAAAGTGAATGCTTGTAGAGAATCTGACAGGTCAAGGGGCTTATTTTTAATTTCAAAAACCTCAGGGACCATTTGGTGATTGGATTAAATCATGAGGATGGTAGATGTAATTAACTCTAAATCAGACGTAGAGGGAACTCTTGGGCTGCTAAATGATAGAAGCAAATGGAAACAGAACATATGTTTGGGAAAAATGAACTCTCTACCTTTCCAAGTTTCCATGTGGGCCTTCCCAAGGTCTGAGAAAATCTTGCTCCTCAAACACAAATCCACTAATTAATATCTCAACTGCCAACCGCTGAAGGGAAGAAGTGAAGAAGGAGCTCACATAAGCCATAACTTGTAATCCATAATTAACAAGAGAAACTCTATGGGAAACAACTGATATGATGATATCATCATATCAGGAAGGGAATGTGTAAAGAGTAGAGATACCGACAAGGAAACAATGGAACAGAAAGGGACAGTAAAACAATAATCAGAAAGAGAAGAAAAAAGCCATGGAGCATACGCCTTGGTTCTGGCTTTCCCCAATTTCTTTAAACTCAAATTCATCCACGTCTCCAATTCTTCGAGCCATTTTAATCCCAGTAAGTCCAGCTCCAGCAGCTGTTTAGGTCAATCAATAAGTAAATTCAAGAGGATGAGGATCATTAGCAGATAGCCAGATACAGACTCTGATGTTTTAAGTCTTTAAAATATGTACTTATTTGCAATTCTTAGGGTCAGTTTGGACTTTGGGTGTAGAATTTTGGAGGGTTGGGAGGGTCTTGGACGGCTAAATCTACAGCATGATTCCATGATATGTATTTTAGATATTATAGACGTTGAAGGAATAACATGATTAGTGAAAAACTAACAATCATACTTCATTACATACATAGTAACATTCTGTTTTCAACATATGGACTAATGACTAAGATCTCCAAAATCTTCCCCTCCAAGACTCTCCCAAATCCTCTATCCGAACTCACCCTACGGATCTGTTTTGAAGAGTGGATTTAGAGTGGCTTGGAGGGGAAGGCTTTCGAGGTCTTAGTTTATATTTGAAAAATATATTTTAAATTATAGAATTTGAAAGGTTAATATAATCTGCGATCAAATAACGTATTAATCACTTTTATTCGATTTTGAAGCAAGTAAACAACATAAATTTTATCTACATATAAACCAAGCCATCCCCTCGAAAACCATCCATCCAAACAGACCCTAAGAGTAAGCATATCGGCAATAAAAGGATACTACCAAATTAGTTAAGGAGAATTAAAAGGACAAAATGTCACCTCCAAAAGATGCAGCAACAGCCACAGAGCCAGCGACAGTTCCGGCTGCACTGGCAACAGCAGCAAACCCACTTGCTCCGATCACCGGTACAATTGTCCCCAGAGTTGGTGCTAAGGCACTCACTCCTGCAGCTATTGCTGGAGCAGCTAAACCTGTAAGAACAATAACCTTTAGTATATTGACTAGCAGTGCTTTAGCAGAGTTAATTGATAATACTACCATTGTCCCTCCCCCCCAAAACAAAGAAATCACATTTCACCTAGCTACAACTTTTAAATTGAGGTAAGGTAAAACCTTTTTTTAGTAAAGTACCACCATTGGGAAATATAAATTCAAGATATATTTTTGAATTTTTTAGTTAGCATAACTAAATTCAACTTGTTTGAGACACTTTTTTTCGAAAAGCAAATGCATTAAATATAGGGAAAATGACTCTTAGAACTTACAAATTGATAGCCAAACTATTTCAGTATACATCGCAAGTAATAAAAGAACATTGTGGTGTGGTTGGATTTCAAAGTTAAGAATTATTTTTGGTCTATGGCCAATACCTGGTAGTATTATTTTTGCTCTATATATAATAAAAAAATGGAATTACTTTTGACGGCATATTGGAGGAAATAAGTTAATATTGTTTTCAGTATATATTGAAAATTGAAATTGTTATACTATCATTATAATTTCTTAACGTTGGGATTATTTTTAGTCTACAGCAAATAGTTGATATATTTAAAGTCATTTTCCTTTAATATAATAAAATACTATCTCTGTCCCAAAAAATTCTCTCCACGTGCCTTTTTGGGATGTCCCAAAAAACTCTTCTCATTTCCCTTTATGGAATGATTTGTGTGGCTAACATTCATTTACCCTTTTCTTACTCAATAACAACCATAAATTTTCACTTTATTCTCACTTTCTTAATAGGCGTGGCAAGTCAAATTGGGAAATATTTTTTGGGACGGAGGGAGTAGCATCTTTTTTTCAGCAGTAGCTTTCTTGTGAGACATAAAATGTAACGAAATGGGAATGTTATTCTTTTGCAATGGAGGGAGTAATAGATTTATTGGGCATTGGTGAAAATACTCTTAACTTATTGAGATGTACTCATTTAGGCTTGTAAATTGAGTTCTTGTTTTCATCGATTGAATCTGTAAAGCCCATAATCTGATCCGTATTCACAGATTGGGTTGGATTTGATTGGATTAGAAACTTCACGGTTCAGATTGCAGAGTGGAATTTTCCATTTTGGTTTGCAGGTTTACCTCTAGTCCACTTAATTCGATCCATAGATCATATCTAAAAACTGCTTAGTGCTACACTGCAAAGTCGTAGGAAAATAAAAAGATGCCATACCGCCAGTAATTGCCATTATGGTACCTCCGGTCAATGCTGCTGCACCTATAATGCCTCCTCTTTTCCACTTAGCCCATGTATCATCGGAAGATATATCCCTTACCTCTGATTCTTCTGCTTTCAATATAGCCATTGCTGAACAGGCTATCATGGTCTCAATGGCTTCCTGAATGAGTTAATTAATGGTTTAGCCCCTAGACTATACACTCTTGTTCAATTTAGTCCTCGACTATGCAATTTGGACCCGATCTAATCCTCATGCATATTTGGTTGATTGGTTCTAAATAAGAAAGGGAGTTTCACCAATGCACTAAATCTAGACCCGTATTAAGAATTAAGTAGGATCTCTCCACTATGTAATTTGGACCAAATCTAGTCCTTGATGGATAAAAAACCTTCATAGTTAAGAGTAAAATATGTCCATGGAGTGAATTGAGTAGACATGTATTGTCAAGGACAAGTTGAGTCTAAAAGAAAATTGAAGAAGAAATTGAATAATAGTATAAAGTCTATGTATTAAAACCCTTTCTGAGACAGTCAGTTTGTTTCATGAAAGGTTGATGAAATTTGATTTAGGGGTGTCCCCAATATGGATTCTAGCACAACTGATTTTAATGGAATTGGTATGAAAAATAACATTAATCCAATTCCAACAATTCTCTTTGCCTCACCCCTCGGATTTGAAATCCACCCTACCAGTCCGTACGCCTCTTCTGAATTCTTCATCGCCAATCATCCTCCAGACAAATCTCTTCTCCCATGTTTATCTACTAGTTCAATATTTTTGGCATCTATAATACCGCCGACCGTCTTCAAACCTCCCTCTTCAAAGGGAAAAAGGACTTACCGATCAAAAACCTGTCTGCTTTCAATTTGTCGTCGAATTCATTTTCTGTAGAAAAATGTAGCATATTCATGTTATTTTATTATGTGTACATCCGGGACTGTATAGATAGGAAGTAGAGTTGATTTAGGACTCTAACTCTTAGATTAACACGCAGTGTAGATAAGAATAGATAGATCCTAAATATTAGGATCTGTAACAAACCTTAGCTTATCTGTAATTTTGTATTTATATCATTGCCGGATGGCTCAATAATACATGGAAGATTAATTCTTCAAACCTACATGGTATCAGAGCTTCGGTTTAAACAATGGTAGAAACCAGTGAAGCTGATTCCTCACACACTACCAACCCTAACTCCCAAATTAGCTCTATGACAAATTACCAGTCTCCTATTCATTCATCTATGATAATCACTAGTCATAGATTGAATGGAACAAACTATCTGGAGTGGTCTCAATCTGTCAGACTTGCAATTGATGGGAGGGGAAAGCTGGGTTACATCACAGGAGAAATCCAACCAAAAATACAAGCAGAAGAAGGGTACAGTACATGGAGGTTAGAGAATTCACTCATAACAGCTTGGCTTCTCAACTCCATGGAGCCCCTAATTGCCAAACCTCATATGTTTATGAAAACTGCAAAGGAGGTATGGGATTCTATTAAGGAAACTTATTCAGACCTTGAGAACTCTTCTCAAATTTTTGAACTCAAAACCAAATTGTGGCAATCTAAACAAGGAAATAGGGATATTATTTCATACTACAATGAAATGGTATCTCTGTGGCAAGAATTAGATCAATGTTATGATGATGAAGAGTGGGAGAGTGCTAAGGATCTGGCCAGACATAAGAAAAAAGAAGAGAATGATAGGGTCTATATGTTTCTAGCAGGGATCAATAGGGACCTAGATGAAGTTAAGGGGAGGATACTTGGAAAAAAACCTCTACCTTCTATCAGGGAGGTATTTTCTGAAATCAGGATGGAGGATAGCAGGAAGAAGGTCATGTACAACACCCCAGCACCTAATGAGGAACCTGGGGAATCTTCAGCTTTGGTGGCCAGAAATGATGACAACAAGAAAAAACCTTGGTGTGATCACTGCAAGAAACTGTGGCACACAAGGGATACATGCTGGAAACTCCATAGAAAACCACCAGGAGCTGGGAAGAAGAAAGTAGAAAGGGCCTTACAAACTACTGTGACTGAGACTCAACAAGAGGCAGGAGTTGAACCTAAACAGCTACCATTCACTCAGGAACAAATAGAGTACCTACTCAGATTCATACCTACCCAGAAAATCTCCAATCCTGAAAACCCTACCTGTTCTTTTGCCCAGAATGGTAAAATAACATCATATTTTTGTTCTGAAAAAACTAAAAACACCTGGGTCATTGACTCAGGTGCAACAGACCACATGACCTATATTCCAAAGTTTTTTTCTTCTTATCAACCTTGTGCAGGAGATAAAAAAGTTAGAGTTGCAGATGGCTCTTTCTCAGCCATAGCAGGGATGGGAAATATTAAAATTTCCTCATCCATTAACCTTTCCAAAGTCTAACATGTTCCTAAACTTTCCTGCAATCTTATCTCTATTAGCAAAATTACTAAAGATCTTCAGTGTTGTGTAAAATTTTTTCCCTCTTATTGCATTTTTCAGGATCTGGCATCAGGGAAGATGATTGGCAGTGCTAGAGAGGAAGATGGCCTCTATACTTTTGATGAAGGAACACAATTGAATAAACAAGGTCAAGAAAAAACTTGTTTGCAAACTGTTTTTCCTTGTAATAATGAAGTGTACCTAATGCACTATAGATTAGGTCACCCAAGTTTTTCCTACTTGAAAATGTTGTTTCCTAAGTTATTTCTTAATAAAAATCCTTCATCATTTCATTGTGATATGTGTGCACTTGCCAAACATCATAGGAGTTCTTACATCCCTCATAGTTACAAACCAACTAGTCCTTTCACTATTGTACACAGTGATATCTGGGGTGCATCTAGAGTTTCAACTCTGAAAGGAAAAAGGTGGTTTGTAACTATCATAGATGATCACACAAGGGTCACATGGGTGTTTTTACTTAAAGAAAAATCTGAGATTGAAGAGGTGTTCAAACAATTTTACTCAATGATCCAAACTCAATTCAACACTAATATCAAAATTGTGAGAAGTGATAATGGACTTGAGTATTTTTCTAAGAAGTTAAATACTTTTTTTGCTGAAAAAGGGATTGTTCATCAAAGTTCCTGTGTAAATACTCCTGCTCAGAATGGAATAGCTGAGAGGAAAAATAGACATTTACTTGAAGTTACTCGTGCAATAATGTTTTCTGCCAAAATTCCAAAATATTTATGGGGAGAAGTTGTTTTACATGCTACCTATCTAATTAATAGGATGCCATCAAAAACTCTAGGATTCAAAACTCCTATTGATACTCTTCAAACTTGTTTTCCTGAAACTAGACTAATTAACTCTCTTCCCATAAAAATTTTTGGGTGCACAGTTTTTATTACCAATCCTGACAGAACTGCAAGTAAATTTGACCCTAAGGGAAAAAAATGTGTTTTCTTAGGACTCTCTTCAACTCAGAAAGGCTATAAATGTTTTGACCCTATAACAAAAAAGATGTTTATAACTATGAACACTGTTTTTGTAGAAGATCAACCTTTTTTTGGTACTCATCTTCGGGGGGAGATTCCTAATGAAGATGGTAATAATGTATCACATATCCTTGAAAAACTAGAACCTCTTGACATTAATCTAGATGCACAGTATAATAGACAGTTAGATGCACTAGAAAATAGTCAAGAGTCAAAAGAAAATGAATTTTTTTTTTCTGAAACAAGGAAAGATGATGAACAGCAGATAAGTAAGTTTTTTGGCAAGGTTTATGAAAGGAAAGTTCCAAATCACAGAATAGAGGACATCCCTGATCCTGCCACTGTCAATGAATCTGACTCAATGCCAGAAAATGACAAAGGTAATAATTTCAGTGATCTAAATCTACCCATTGCTCTCAGAAAAGAAAAAAGGTCATGTGTTAAATACCCTATCTCAAACTATCTGTCCTATTCTCAGTTATCTACATCATTTGCAGCTTTTACCTCTAGCCTTTCCAGTGTCTCTATTCCCTTAACCATACAGGAAGCCCTATCTATACCTGAGTGTAAGAAGGCTGTTTTAGAAGAAATGAATGCCCTTGAAAAGAATCAGACATGGCAGACTGTAGAGGTACCCAAAAATAAACCAAGGGTTGGATGCAAATGGGTGTTTACTCCTAAATTCAAGGCCAGACTGGTTGCCAAAGGATACACACAAACCTATGGCATAGATTATACAGAAACTTTTGCACCAGTTGCAAAATTAAATACTATAAGGATTCTACTATCTCTAGCTTCTAACCTAGACTGGCCTCTTCAACAGTTAGATCTGAAGAATGCTTTCCTAAATGGGAAGCTTGAAGAGGAAGTATACATGAGCCCTCCTCCTGGGTTTGAGGAACAATATGGCTCAAAGGTGTGCAAGCTAGAGAAAGCCTTATATGGGCTTAAACAGTCCCCAAGGGCTTGGTTTGAAAGGTTTACTCAGTTCATAAAGAAGCAGGGATTCAAACAAGCCCAAGCAGATCATACACTATTCATGAAATTCTCCATTAAGGGAGAAATTGCAGTACTAATTGTTTATGTGGATGATATAATTCTTACAGGAAACTATTGTGAAGAGATTGAAGACCTGAAGAAGAAGCTTGCTCAGGAATTTGAAATCAAAGACCTGGGAGAATTGAAGTATTTTCTTGGCATGGAGATAGCCAGATCAAAGAAGGGAATTGTGGTATCCCAAAGGAAGTATGTACTAGACCTACTTCATGAAACAGGTATGAGTGCATGCAGACCAATAGATACTCCAATTGACCCTAATCAGAAGTTAGGAAATGTCAAGGAAGGAGTACCAGTTAATATTCACCAATATCAAAGATTGGTGGGAAGGTTGATTTATCTGGCACATACAAGGCCAGATATTGCCTTTGCAGTCAGTATGGTTAGTCAGTTCATGCATAATCCATTCCAAGAACATCTAGATGCTACCTACAGGATCCTAAGATATTTGAAAAGTTGTCCAGGGAAAGGATTATTTTTTAAAAGAAGTGACAATAGAAGTGTAGAAGCCTTTACAGATGCAGATTATGCTGGGTCAATAACTGATAGAAGGTCTACATCTGGATATTGTACTTATGTATGGGGGAATCTGGTGACTTGGAGAAGTAAGAAGCAGAATGTTGTTGCCAGAAGTAGTGCAGAATCTGAATTTAGATCTATGGCTAATGGAATCTGTGAGCTACTTTGGATCAAGAGAATGATGACAGAGTTGAATATGGAAATGAACCTACCTATGAAATTATATTGTGACAATAAAGCAGCCATTAATATTGCTCACAATCCTGTGCTACATGATCGTACTAAACACATTGAGGTGGACAGGCATTTTATCAAAGAGAAGATTGAAGCTGGAATTGTATGCACACCATTCATATCTACTAAAGAGCAGACAACTGATATCTTTACAAAGGGGCTGTTTAAACCAGTGTTTGAGTTTCTTATAAGCAAGTTGGGAATGTATGATATATACTTACCAACTTGAGGGGGAGTGTAGAAAAATGTAGCATATTCATGTTATTTTATTATGTGTACATCCGGGACTGTATAGATAGGAAGTACAGTTGATTTAGGAATCTAACTCTTAGATTAACACGCAGTGTAGATAAGAATAGATAGATCCTAAATATTAGGATCTGTAACAAACCTTAGCTTATCTGTAATTTTGTATTTATATCATTGCCGGATGGCTCAATAATACATGGAAGATTAATTCTTCAAACCTACATGGTATCAGAGCTTCGGTTTAAACTAATCTTCATATGCATTTCACAGTCACGGTTTCTAGCACAACTACTTGACTCTCTCGCAGGTGGGCATTCTTGATCATTTCGGTCTTCTTGTTTATTATAGCTGGAAAAAGCTTCACGAAGGGAGGTGATTGTAGCACTTCTGGAGTGGCGAAGCTCATCAGATGCAGAGCTTTAAGAGGGCCGGCGGTTTTCTTTGATATACGAAGTATACCTTTTCTCATTGAAATATAATTCAATTACATTCCATTAAAATCCATAGAATTCTATAGATTCTTTGGAATTCCATTAAAATCATATGAAATCCAAATCCTTAAAAATCTTTCAAAATCAAAGTTGGGGAGGTTAATAGTTTAAGGGAGGTTAATCAAAATATCTCTCTGAACCCCGAAAGAGGATTTACTACACTCTATGTATAGAAACAGAGCAGTTGTTGTACACCAGTCACAAAAGAATCTCCTACTACTAAACCTGACAACTGGTCATGATTGCTGATGCATATATTGATTTCAGAATACCAATCACATCATGGATATTACAGAAACATAAAATGACAGATATAACCTATGATCAGATGAAGGTTTTGGAATTTCATCTCACTATTATTTCATAAGAAGGACATGATACGAAGGATATCTGACTTGAGCATTGGGTAACTAAATCGGCTGATAATGAAAAGCAGTGCAGAAATTACATCTTTTTGGCTGAAAGCCTGAAACTTATAACACATTACTTCAACCTTCATTTTTTAGATATTACTTTCTTTAATTATTTAATTAGTATACTACTCCCAGTCTCACAAAACTTTGCCAACTTTCCTTATTTAGTCATCCTGAAAACTTTTCCATTTCCATTTAAAGTAATTCATATGTGGTTAAAGTTATTCTTCTATCCTCTAGACAAATCATAACCACAACATTTTTACTTTATTATTCCACGTGCAAGTCAACTTTGGCCAAGTTTTATTGGACGAAGGGAATATTAAATAAACTTTTTTTATAGTGCAGATCCAATCACAACTTCTGTGGCTCAAATAACTAGAAACGTACAATGCAGTATGCACAAGATATGAGAAAGAGCATACCACTTTAACCCATTCGACATCAAACCAGGTCGCAATCAACCGTAGAGCCACACGGTATCTGGCATCGTACCCTTTTACTTGTCTAGTGGATTCTTCCGGTGTATCTGCTAGACAAGCCGAAAGAAGGACATAGAGAACTGACAATTTCCTATGATACGAAAGCAATTTTATATCTTCCGCTGGTTTTTCACCCATCCCTGAAATAGGATCCATATCTGCATGTCTTGTGAGAGATGGGTCATAATCTTCCTCCAGTTTTTCAGTGGTTGAATACTTCTCCCTGTATTCTTTTTCATAAGCAGACCACTTTTGCATGGAAGACTGATAATTGAGAGATTGCTTCAATCTTGATACCATATCATCTATTGCTTTTGCCAAATCAAGTTCCTTTCTCTCTGCTTCTGAAGAGCCACCACCAATTTCCTCATTGAGTAACGACCTAACAAACTGATGTACAAGATTCACGAGAGTTTAGTGATAAACTGATAATGGCTGATGAGCGAGGACAATATGATGCAATCAAAATAGGAAATGTCTAAGGCTCCATTTGGGAGAGGGGTGCAGGTGGTGGTGGGCCCCACTAAAAAATGAATGGTGATGGTGGCGCCACAATACCATGTGACTCCATAAAGGAATCATATGGGTCTCCATGAATCTACTCTAAAAGATGTAATAAAAACCTCATATGCTCCAAAAATTCTATTTTGCAGCTTTGAGAAATCGAACTATAACTTTTGGAATGGTGCGTTTGAAGTGCATCCATATTACCCAAAAAGTCGTGCTTAGAGATTTTGCAAGCTGGTAAAATAATGTTGAAAAAATGAAGAGAAGGAACTACCGCTTCTACATGATTCTGGGTTGTTGAAGATCCAGCAGTTTCCTCAAGCCCAGTCCACGTTGAATCCTCGATCTCTAAAAACCTTTTCTCAGATAAAATTGATAACCGAAACTTAAATTAATCATCCTCGAACAATTAAAATATTAAGATCCCTATATTTCTTTTCTCACTTCAATAACGAATAGAATAACGATAACTGCCAAAATGGGCACATATAGTAAGCAGTACATATTAAGAGTGAGAGAGAGAAAGATGACTTGAAGATGCGGCGGAGCAGGCCGGAGGAATGGTGGGCCCAGAACTGAGGATCTTCAGAGACGGAATCACAGCCGTGGGTGGTTTCCTTAGGGGTGCGTTCTGGCGCCGGTTTGGGATGAACGTGGTACGATGGAGATCCAAGATGACGAGTTTGGTGGATCTGGACGTGGTGGACGGCAAGAGCAAAGAGACCTCCGGCGGCGTAATTTTGCCTTAGGCTCAGTATCGACGGCGAAGGCATTGCAAAACATTTGTGATGAGTAGTACGTAGTAATTCAGAAGGAGAAAAGAAATGATCAAAAACCGATGTGCTGCTGCTTCTCTGTCTGCATTCAACGCCTGTTCCGGAGATGATGCAATTGCTCACCAAGCATGGTCGATTTCCTTGGACTCAACTTTTGAATTTTTGTGTATTTATAGGTAGGAGCATTTTTTGGAATTGCATTTTTTTGTTTACTCCTTCCTGTTCACAATAAACTTCTCAATTGACTTCACTTTGGAGTGCACTGTTTAGACACTATTTGGCACTGTTTAAGAAAATGGGAAGAAGTGGGAAGTTAATTTCGGGATTGCCCGAAAAGGAAAGTGAGAAATTGTTTATGAATCGGAGGGAGTATTATTGTGGAATTGCTATTATTTCTAAAGCTAAATTCACACTCAAATGCAAATCGTGACCCGCAAAATATAGGAGATCATAGGGAGATCATAGGTGGCCAACGCGCAATAGAGACCCCATGTAACTGCCCCATAGATTCACATCTGCGCAATAGAGCACTAAGACCTGCAAAAATCAAAAATAAGTATGGGGACAAAGGATCCCCTGACACAATCCTCTCCACGGTGCGATCAAATCAATCACTGAATCATCAAACGAGATTGAATAGGAGACTGTAGTGACACACTCCATAATAAACCGGATCCATCTTTCATGAAACCCCAAGTTTCTCATCATCCCATCCAAAAACAGTCACTCGACCCTGTCATAGGCCTTACTCATATCTAGCCTAAGCCCCAAAAAACCCATTTTTCCGTGACGCTTACATTTTAAAAAATGTTGGGACTCAAAAGCTAGCATGATATTATCTGTCTCCCCGAAATAAAAGGACTTTGTTGCTCAGATATGCAAAACTGAAGTAAGTTCTTCATACGATTTGCCAACAGTTTTGAATTTTTTTTATAAATGACGTTACAAAGTGCAATCAGTCTCCTGTCGCCTAGAGTTTCAGGCTTCTCTTTCTTGGGAATCAGAACAATATTAGTGTGATTAATTTTTCCGGAAGCTTACCTGAAGTGAAGGCCTCCTTGCAGAAATGGATAACATCCGGTCCAACCACATCCCAAAAATGATGGTAGAAGCTCGAGCTTAACCCATCCGGACCAGGAGACTTATCAGGGAACATAGCAAAAGCGTTAGCTTTAACTTCCTCACCAAGGAGTCAAGGACGTAGGAGATCATGATTATGTTGCTCTGCAATTTTGCGTCGAACACAGTCAAAGACAAACTCCTCCCTCCCTCCACCTGCCATAAAAATATGATTAAAACAATCATTAATTAATTTTCCCACTTAAGCCCTATCACTTTCCCAACGCCCATCCCCTAATCGGAATCCTACAATTTTATTCTTTCTTCGTCGATGTTTGACCGAATTGTGAAAATAACGTGTATTAAGGTCACCTCCTTGCAACCAAAATTCCTTGACCGTTGTCTCCAAAAAATGTTCTCCTTCTCAAAGAGGTCAATATATTTCTGCTTAACCCTATGAAACTCTCCGAGTCCCCAAGAATCCCATCTGCACCAGAGATGTTCAAGTCTTTTCCTGCAAAATGAAATAAGCTTCCCAAATGAGCCAATCTTGTTATAACCCCACTTGCCAACTGCTTTGCCACACGAGGCCACCTACCCCATATTTTCCCAGTTGCGAGCTAAACCCCAGCTACGAGCCACAATCTCCCAACAATCAGCCTCCTTGAATCAGACGTTTTCAAACTTAAAATTACGCCTCCGCCTAACATGTTGAGTAGGGATAATTTTAATGTACAAACCTAGGTGATCGCTCAGTGCTCCCTCCATAGATTCTGCCACAGCCTCTCCAAAAATATCAAGCCAGCTCTCAGACACCAAAATCCTGTCAAGCTTTTCCTCTACCCAATTTGGAGATCCTCTCCATCGTTCCCAAGTGAACTGATAGCCTTAGAAAGCAAAATTCCTTAGGCTGCACTCCCAAACTGTCTCTCGAAATCCTCTGAGAAGCCAATGAGGATGGGGAACCCACCCCCTCTTCTCAGAAGCAAACACGGAGGATCAACTCCCAAGCTCAAAGATTGAAGTATATCCCACGATTCTCGATGTCTATTTCTTTCTGGACACCCACCGAAGCCCGTGAAACGCCAATTGGGGGCTTCCATTTCAAGTCTGAATTCCACATCAATAAAATGGTTCTAGGAGCCCGCCACTTGAACATGTATACCTTCTCTCCATGACAATGCTATTGTTGATCCAATGTACAACGAATTGTCTTTTTTTTGCAGCATCAAATAGAAGAGTAACTGAGCAAGACGTTTAACAAAATCAAGTGTACAGCAAAGATGATGCTAATGTTGATCCAATGTACAACAAAGACGTCATCAACCCTTTGGAATAGATTTGGAATTTTATCAATTCAAGACCTCAAAGATAGATGAATTGTCAATTCGGGACCTGAAAGATAAAACGTATCAATATAGGACCCGGATGATGAAAAACTATCAATCTAGGACCTGAGTGATTGAGAGTTTTCAATCTAGGACCTAAGTTGTCATGAATTTTATCAAAATTTATCAATGAAATTAAATAAATCAAAACCTATAAAATGTAAGGTCTAGTTTTTCAATAACAATGAGGTATCTTCTATTAAGCACTTCTATACCTAAATAATGGGATTGCATATATTTTATTCCCAAAATAAGACTTATTTAGTCCTATGAAAAGAATAACTTAATTAAAACATCTCAAAATAGAAGTGAATGAGTCTTATTTTGAGAATAAAATATTGATAATCATATTTATGAGCTTTATCCATATTTTAGTCCCAATTAAAAAATATATTCTAGAGTGTTAAATTTTGGAGAGATATACCTTAGCCTCATCGTCGGTCAACCCTTGGTGTATAATTCAAAATAATGGCTAAAGGGTCAAATAGGCCCCTGTACCTTTCCGGATTGTTCAATTTGCCCCCGAACTCAAAAAAGCTCCAATTGGCACCCTGAACTCCATAAAAAGATTCAAATTTTACTTTTTGCAGGTTACAAGCCGGTCACCGCCACATCACCCGGTAGGGTGCCAACTGTGCATGTAACATGGCAATTTAGGGGGTCAAATAAGCCCCTGAACCCGACTGAAATGTTCAATTTACCCCCTCAACCCTAGAATTTTTTTTGACATTTTTTAGGGTCGAGGGGGTAAATTGAACGATTCGATCGGGTTCAGGGGCTTATTTGACCCCCTAAGTTGCCACGTCACATGCACAGTTGGCACCTTACCGGGTGACGTGGCGGTGACCGGATTGAAACCTGCAAAAAGTGAAATTTGAATATTTTTATCGAGTTCAGGGTGCCAATTGGAGCTTTTTTGGGTTGAGGGGGCAAATTGAGCAATCCGAAAGGGTACAAGGACCTATTTGACCCTTTAGCCTTCAAAATATGATCTTTTATAGTTTGTAATAATAGCCTATTAACCATGTTCTTGGTCAAAGTCCATAATCGACAAACGTAAAAGTTAAGAAAGGTGAAAGTGCGGGAAGGTAGGTGTAGTCCAATGGATGACCATCCACCCCCAAGTCTCTCCTTTGTGGGAGGTCTTGGGTTCAATTCCCACCGAGGGAGATGAGGGAGGTCTTGCTCCCAATGATTCTCCCTACCTTCACGGAGTTGCTCAGCGGTTGAAAAGGGAGAGGATGGTAATGAAGGTAGCGGGTTCCCTGCTGGATTAGTCCTTTGGAACCAGTACTGACGAGGCTGACTGTGATCAGATCCGGACTTAACTGTCTAGAAGCTTTGGATGGTAGTTCATAGACTCTAGGATTATAGGAGCGTAAGCCCCGACACCTGGATTATCAAAAAAAAAGAAAAAAAAAAGAAGAAAGGTGAAAGTGCATCTTTCTTCTCGTGATATTTATCTCTTTATAAAAAGGGTGGAATTCAGACCATTTTTCCCGCTCAAAACAGTCCACGTCAACAGCTCACATTTTGTGCAGCTGGTGGAGCCCACACAAAATACAGATTTTGCTCTGACCGCATATATAACATGTTAAGGACAGTCAATTGGTTGGGTCTCATACTCTCATGTGCTCCGCAGTCCGCTGAAGTGCACTTGGTGAAACACTAGCGCACCTATTGTGTATTTGGAAATCTTCCTGGCAGATCTCAACTAGTGTATATCTTCCTTGGGAAACTAGTGTAACACCTTGGCAGAAATATTTTGAATTATTTATATGATACGATCAAAAGTTTGGTTATAATCGATTTTTTATGAACTAATCATCATCATGGAAGATCGTGAGGAATCACCGTCTTTTGGAGTATGAATTTGTGATTATATTATTGTTTATATGTTGATTGTTCTTTTAGTTGTGGAATACTACGTATTAATTATTGATAGGACTGATTATATGATGAGTGGTGATAACAAGAAGTGTAGAATTGGAATTGGGAGTATGTGGAGTTTACATTGTTTTAGGTAGTCATTACATGCATTATTGGTGTGATACTTTTAGAGTCCCGCTCACGTGAACTAAAGTTCCATTATTTAAAAATTTTGGTTGTGGATTAAAGCCTCACTCAAATATGTGAGATTGATTTTTGTATGATTAGAGTCCTATTACGTGTATTATAGTCTCATTACTTAAAACTTTTTATGTTGTACAATTTTTTTAGAAATTGAATTGATATCATATTTATTCTGAGAATTCTACTCCATTAATATAGTTGATATTAAGTAGTTGTTCTATTCATTTGATATGCATATTTATGATTTTAAACTCTGGTCTAATTTGATCTGATTTTTTATGATCTATTCTAGTCTGGTATGATGATGCAGTATGAATGTTTCCGGTGGCGGATTTAAAGTTTAGTTTTTCAGTATTCAATATTTTTACAATTAATAATTTAAAGAAGTTATATCATTGATTTATAACTCAATTTTTACTTCGTTCAAAAAAAAAACTCAATTTTTACTATAGATTTGATATATCATTGATTTATAACTCATTTTTTACTATTGACTATTTTTATTTTTATATATGTAATATTAGTGTCATATGAAAGATCATAAAAAATTATAAGTTATGATATGTTTTTTGTAAAAATTGTAGTACAAAAAATTTAGAGAACTTCAAAAAAGATTCTTTCTCACCGCTTTCTCCAAATCAGTTGGCTTGATTAAAATAAATAGGAGTGGCGCAGCGAGTGAATAGTAGTGATGCACCAAGTGAACTTGGATTAATTAAATAATTTAGTAGTAGTGATAACATAATTTTTATGAACCAATAAGAGACTGTCACATCATTGATTTATAATTCAATTTTATTATATAAAAAAACATTTTTCATTTTTATATATGCAATATTGGTGTCATATGAAAACTTTTAAAAAATTATGAATTTTGATACATTTCATTTAAAAATTGCAGTACAAAAAAGTTATAGCACACTAAAAAAATACTTAGCTTGCTCTCTTCCCCTTTCTCCAATTTTTGTAAAGACCAGACTATAATCAAAAAAGTTATAGCACCTTAAAAAGAGTTTTTTCCTTCATCTTTTTCAAATGAGTTGGCGTGATTAATATGAATAGCACTTATGCACCCGGTGAATAGCAGTGATGCACCAAGTGAACTTGCTTAGTTAAATGTTTTAGTAGTAGTGATAATAAAAAAGTTTATTAACGAATAAGAGACTGACACATCACTTATCAATTTTATTTTATAAAATAATGTTTTTTATTTTTATATATGCAATATCGGTGTCATATGAAATATCATAAAAAATTGTAAGTATTGATGTATTTTTTGTAAAAATTGGAGTACAAATAAATAAGTTATACTCCATTTGTGCCTATTTAAAATGTCACTTTGTTTAACACACAATTTATGAAAGTGGCACTGTTAGACACACAATTTTTAAAAGTGCCACTTTCTCCCTATAAACAGGGTCATGGGTCGGGCCACCCGCCGGGCCGGGCCGGGCCGGTTAAATCCATTTTTTTATAATTTATACTTTATAGTTTTATACAAGTATTAAAAACAAACTTCAAGTGCATTTATTTGAAATGAAATAGGAACTACATTTGACAATTAAGAAAAAATACATTATGAAATACATTTTGTAAATTGTAAATTTGTAATCAATCGGAACTTCTCGCACCTCCCGATCCTTTGGCTTTGTCACATGACTTAATATGCTTCATTGTCATCCCGTATCCGCGTGAAACCCCCATGCTACACTTTTTCCCGCACCATTTGCAAGTTGCGTACCACATCCCGGTCCTCGGGTCCTTCTGCTTATCAAAATTATACCGTATAACGGCATATTGACTTTCCATCTTAAAAATGGTAGATATAATAATTCTACAAATACTACAATAGATGGCGATGAAGATGGAGAAGATGTGTATAAAAATGTTAGAAAATAAGAGTATTTATAGAATTTTTTGTACCCCACCCCCGGGAGTCCCACCCTTGATTCAAGCACCCAACGGCTATATAGCCGTTTGGGGGAATTGGGGCCTTGAGGAGCCTTTGATTTCAAATTTTATTTGTTTATTTTACTTTGAATTTTTAAATAAATTACATAATGTAAAATTAATTAATTTGAGAAGAGCTATGTATAAAAAAAATGAACGTATATTTATTTGAAATATGAACTACAAGTTTACAAGTTACAATTGAGAATTAAAGGTAAAATTAAAATATGAAATATTGAAATACTAATCAATCGGAATCTCCGACATAGGTAGAGCCACCCTCGGTTGTAGATTCATCCATAAAGTGTTGGGATGGGGTGATGTCAATTTCTTGAGCTCTACGGGCCGCCTTCTACCAATCGTGGTAGCATATAAGCATCTCAAGAGATTCTGCGCTCAACCTCGTTCTACATTGCGTTAGGACATTGCCGGTCGAACTAAATTCTTACTCCACGGCAACTGTTGAAACCGGCATTGATAGCACTTGCTTTGCCATTTTTGCTAAAACCGGAAACATTCTTTCTTTTCCCTTCCACCAGTTTAGAACGTCAAAATCATCATCTTCTTCAAAATCAACATCATATGTTAAATACAAAGAAATCTCATTAATTGTGCTTTGTTGAGTAGCGGGAGTTGATTTCGTTTTTTAATAAGATTGGCAAATGTAGATTTCAGAATTGATTTTCCTTTAGATGAAGATGTTTGTGTCGGGGGAGGGAGCGCGTTTCAATATTGTGCATGAAACTCATTAAATAATGCATAAAATATATCACTAACATCGTTGTATTCTTTTCTCGGATCAATTGGGTTATCCTCATACATTGGCATTGGACCCAAAAAAGCAGCATAATAATAATTCAAACATCCTTCTAAAGAATCAAGTCTAAAACGAGGATCGAGAACAAATGCAATACCATAAATATGCGGAATATGTGAATAATATTTTAAAACATTTTCCTTCATAAAACTAGCAAAATAACTCACATAATCAGCATTCTCAAAATTTGAAAAAGCACCGGCGAGATTAACAGCTTTACGAATAAATTGGTTTGAGGTAGGTTTATAAACATGACTAAAAGTTTCAGTTGCATTATTAAAATATAGGCTAAATGGTCAAATAGGTACACGAACTAACTTTAAGTGTTCAATTAGCTCCTTATATAGGATGTTCTGATCGGCCGTCGCCAATTGGGGCGGTTCCCGGTGGAATTTTTTGACGAAAGTTTTTGAGCATCTTCTTCATTAAGTCTAGTTTACCCATACCAAATTTCAGCTAAACATTCAACCAGAAAGGCAGTCAAATATTTTTTTGAAGATAACTGTGCAGTTAAACAGCACAGTATATTTCGGAAAATCATTTGACTGTCTTCTCGATTTAGTTTTTAGCTGAAATTTGATATGGGTAAACTAGACTTAATGAAGAAGATGCTCAAAACAATTCATCAAAAAATTCTATCGGGAACCGCCCCAATTTGCGACGGCCGGACGGAACCTCCTAAATAAGGGGCTAATTGAACACTTTAAGTTAGTTCATGTACCTATTTGACCCTTTAGCCTTAAAATATATCAAAGCATTACAAATTTTTTCACAGGTGTCGATCTCAGCCGAGTTTATAATATAGTTATCATATTGTTTCATAAAAGCAGGAAAATGTTGTTTATATCTAAGAAGAATTGCAATTAACTTATAAGTACTATTCCAACGAATAGACAAATCTTTAGGAAAAGCCACATATTTCTCACCTCTTTCTATCAAATAATCATGCCATTTTTTTCTAAGTTGTCCATTACCCCAAATACGTCTAATCCCCCCTTGACTACCTCCAAAGATGCTCCCAACGCTTTTAGACCATCTTGCACACATAAATTTATAACATGACATGCACATCGTTGATGAAAAAATCTACTCATCAAAGAAGTAGAACCACACAATTCACGCAATCTAGGAATAGCAGCAGTATTATTAGTAGCATTATCAAAACCAATAGCAAACACCTTATCAATTAAATTATACTCAATAAAAATACGTTCAATCAAAATAAAAATATGTTCAGCGGTGTGACGATCATTAAATTCACGAAAAGCAAGAACACGTTTATGCATATGCCAATCATTATCAATATAATGTACAGTCAGACCCAAATAATGTAAATTATGATAAGTATCCTCCCATATGTCAGAACATACAGTAACACACCCATCAAAGTTTGCAAAATAATTTTGTAACCTTACCTTTTTCGAACCATAAAGCCTTGAAATTTCTTTATTAACCGTTTTGCGACTATAACCTCTATATTGAGGATTTAAACAAGTTTGTGCATAATCACGAAAAGCAAGACTTTCAGAAAACAAATAAGGCAAATTTTCTTCAACAAGTAAGTTAGTCATACCAGTCAAATTTTGTGCATCATTGTATGAGAAATTACCAAAAGCTTGTTGGTTATTTGCAAACCTCGATATTTGAGTTTGCTTCCCCGTTCCGCCGCCTAATTTTGCATACTCCACCGGGTGTTTGGACTTAAGATGTCTTGTGGCGGATCCGTATCCGCCGGAAATCCCCAAGCTATAATTTTTCTTGCACCAATTACAAGTTGCGGTCCAATTCCCGGTGTTCGGGTCCTTCCACTTAGAAAAATTATTAGTCATTAATTCAGATTTACTTTTTTTCGTACCGGTTTGGGATGAGGCAGGCTCGTCGGTGTCGTGGCTGCCGCCACCCTCCTCCTCGTCGTCGTCGTGGCTCTCCGGAATTACTTCCTCCACATCATCGTCCTCGAGCTCTTCTTCGTCAATGGTCCTCGGTTGATCTTGGAAAAAGCGGTTATTATGTCGGTGCAATTCTTGTTCTAGTTGTTCGTCAGTCATTGCATCCCCATCCCTCCTTGCGTAACCCGTATCAAAATCATCTCGGCTTTGAGATGGAGCCAATATGTGATTTAACTTTGCGGGATCTCTTCCTCACAAGCTCGTTCCTTCGGTTGCGGTCGAGGTTACCCATATCAACCGAAAATCTACCACCTTCCATCTTAATATAATATATGTATTTATAAGTAGATAATTAATATATAAGTAGATAAGAAATATAAGTAATATAAATATATGTATTTATAAGTAGATAAATAATATAAGTAGATATAGAGCCCGTTTGGTAACACTGAAATTAGCTGAATTGGCTGATTTTGCTGAAATTTATGAAGTTCTGGCTGAAGTGGCTGTATTGGTTGATTCTGCTAATTCATGAAAAAATTATATTTAAAATATTTGTTATTAATAAATTAAATAAAAAATTATATGAAAAAATAGCTAAAATGATTCTCTACAGTAACTTCAGCCAAAACAGCCAGAAAAGTAACTTCAACCTTACTTTTTCTGCTTATTACAAACTTCAACGCGCGAAATCAAAAATTACGTGTTTGTTTAAAAAAATGGCTGATAAGCCTGATAAGCCGAAAAAGGGGGTCACCAAACGGGCTCATAATAATATATTGGAGAATAAGAGAACTTGATAAGATGAATATGAAGTAGATAATTAGAGAGTAGAGTGTAGGATTTAGGATTAGGATATGAAAAAATGTTTAAGATTAAGAGTATTTATAATTTTTTTTACCCCACCCACCCCCCACTCCCCAAACCGCCCCCCCCCCCCCCCCCCCCCCCCCTCGTCAGGCCACCCAACGGCTATATAGCCGTTTGGGTAGTCTCCAACCCACCCCCAATGGCTCTTTGTTGCCCAAAAGAAAAAAAAATAAATTTGACCGTTAGACCCGGACTCGGGCCCGACCCGACACCCAGTCCCGGGCCGCCGGTGCGGTCCCGGGCCCACACAGTAGCGGGCCGGGCCGGGTCACGGGCCGGGTGACCCGAACCGAATCCACCCCTAACTCCGTATCTTTTAATGGAAGCGTGTACTACTGTTTAATAAAAATGGCAAAATGAATATAGATGGGAGAAATTCCCTCCATCAGGTGCATACCCCCTATAAAAAGCAGAAAAGTATCCAAAGATCAAACAACTTACACAAGGCCATATTTTATAATTTTGTAAGGAACCAGACTTCTATCACCATTCACCAGTATAATAGCCTACAATGAAGCATTTTTAGTATTTTCTGACATGTTCTTACAACCAACTGCAGTAAGAAAATGCCCATGATGTTCTTTGAGATCTGTCAGAACATCTAACTATATACTCCTACTTAGTATATTCTAAATTAAATCTATCAATTAAAATAGTTTTTTTAAGCAAAAAAGTAATGAAATGCAAAACAAACAATTTCCATTAGGTCTACTCTGATCTGATTTTTTTGTTTTTTTATAACTATCCAAGTCTAGTCTGATCTGAAGTGATCTGGAATTACAGTCCAAGTAAAAACATCCTAACAAAGAAAGAACTACTTGGCATCTAATGTTGAACTAAGAACGTTAAAATTATGTTACGTGCTTGAAACCGTAGTGGCCTATAAAAAGACATTCACGCTTAACGATAGTGTACAATTTTGTTCTTTCTCCCAATAAATTAAAGTGAAAAGAATGGGCTTGCATGTCATGTTTCTTATACATCTGATTGATACACAACATTAATAAGTCAAGTCTATCATCAGTTACAAGTACAAAACATTTCTGCTAATGATTAAATGAGAGCAGAAAGGTAATACTACTCTCTTCCCTCTATCCCACCGTTGTTTAAACAGCAAAATTATTTTTCAAGCTATTCCGTTTGTTCCTTTGTGCCATTTCTGACGGAGCTTTTTCCAGCTAAAGTTACAACACTGGTTACAGATACAACTTCAAAATGCTCTTCAAAAAACGAAACCGCCCACATAAATCAGACGCAATATGCTTCCAGGAGGTTCTGAAATATGCTCTAGAAGAGCTCAGATTTGTGTTTGGCTGAGAACGATATCATCGGTCACAATGCAGAGAGCTAAAGGTGCCGGTTTTAGAGGGATCTGGCATCGGGCTGAGTTCCTCAAAGAAGTTAAAGTACTCATTCTTGAACTTTGGTATCATTTCCTTGCTGCATCTCAGGGCGGAAGCTGGTGAACCCAAGCCACTTTGGGACTCAAGGGCATCGACTTCAGCCAATAGGTCAGACACGGACTCCTCATCTAGGGTAGTGAACTCGATTGGCTGCCAGCTGGACACATTCAAGGTCAGATGAGATGGAGAGGAATTCATCAGATGGTCAGCATTTGAAGTGGGCGTGCCTGCAGTTTCAAGCGGTTTTTGTGGCAAGTTATTAGTGACCAGACCGGAATCCCATTCGTTAACAGCTATACTGGAAGCACTGCTCCAAGACGGGAGGTTTGAAGAAGAATGTTCTTTGGTTTCCACATTCCGGCCATATTGATGATCTTCGCCGCTAGGTGAGGGGCTAGGATGATCATGGTGGAGATTGGGGCGTTGGTTAGGAAAGCATGATGACAATGATAGCAGCTCCTCGGCTGCTTGGACTTCCCAACTCTTATCACCGCCCGCTGTTGGTGAAGAGTCATTGAGGAGGGCGGTGAAGCTTATCCTAACGTTCTGCTCAGGGGGGGCATCCAGCTTAGTGGTGACTGATGCAAAATGTGTGGCCTGAGGCACATTTTTTGAGGTTGTTAGGGACACAGATTCCCAGTTTTGTCCTGTCGATTGAATTAAACAGGCCTGGGAATTATAGTGCATTTCATGATGGTCCAGAATGGGAACATTTGCCTGAAATTCAACACCTGGTCTCTTTTCGGGTGGTCCATGACTCGATAAATGAAATTGGTGCCCGGCTTGGGATTTCTCGGACAAGGAAATTTTACCCTTTAGCAAATCCAAGAAAGACTGAGTGCCTGAGTCATCTGTCCGCGCACATTCATCACCACCATCCAAACACACATTTTCTTTCTTCTGTTTATTTTCACCTAAATTTACATTTGACACTCCTCGAAGGTCCAATGCTTGAACTACTACACTACCAGGGATTTTGGGAGGTTTATGGAGTAATGCATCAGTTAGTAGCACTGACCCATCATGCTCATTGTTTTTCCACACTTTCAAATCAGGAGGGAAAAACCCCGCTTTACTCCAACCACCCAACTGAATCATTGAAAATGGACCCTGCACAGTACTCGTGGGATCACGGTAATACCACAACTGTTGTGTTTCTTCACTGTTACAACCACCACCTGGAATTCGGTTCTCCATGGGAAGAGTTGCATTTGAAGTTTCAGACCCACAACGTCTAACCTCTGCCTGATCTACCTGACCACCAATGATTGAGGAAGAAGTAGGAGGGGTTTCTTTTCTGAGTCGTTTGGCTAGCAAAAGATCATTTAGTGTCAGTGATAGCTTTCCTTTTAGGTCAATCCAGTATACCTTAAAAAGATACTCCCATGTGGTTTTATCATCGAAATCTACATGTACCTGCACATATTTCAACGTTAGAATTTAAGAATTACAGGCATGATGGTAACGCTCATACAAAACTAAGGGCATGTTTGTTAACTATAAAATAGACGGGTTCTAGAAAAAACAGAATACATATTGCTGTACAAAACTTTCTGAATTACAAAAAATGGGAAATTCTACTATTTTAACTTAGGAAGGAATTCTAAAAACGCTTATTTACTATTCTCAGAGTTTTCCCAATAAAACATACTTTCAACTTTGACTGTCTGCGCTCATAACTGAGGTTTATGAGCCTCACCCCTCACATAGGCTTCCCAATTCGTGATATTTCACCCTCAAGACACTGTAATTTATGTTTCGGTGAAGAAAACTACCTACTTAGTCCAAAAATATAGCATCTGGTATAAAATATAGCAAATGACCCAAAATATTGAAAGTTTGGTGCACTTGGTTTCACTTAAGAAAATACTTACACTAAACCTTGGACTCTTTTTGAATCACCTTGAGCTCACTCAATCATCATTTTGCATTGAAGTCTTGAAGAGTTGAAGAAAGACTATATTCCTATATTGATCTACGAAGGTTATGAAAACAGGATGTAGACGATGACAATTGTCCTACAACCATAGCTACCTTTAATACACGTACACACATAGTTCAACAGTATTCAATAAATAAATTTGATTTATACACATATATACGTGAACTTACTTTGATTTATTAGATATACCCTTATTTTATATAAAATCAAGAGGGAAATATGTAAAAAGTAAGGAACTAAGGATAGTATTGGCATTTCCTATTAGGAAATACTACCTCCGTCCCACTGTTTGGGACAAAGGAGTGTGACACAACTTTTAAGAAAAAGTGGAATTGTATGGTTGATATTCAATTGATAAAGTGTGAATAAAGTAGGAATGAATTGTAACCACACAAATATTACCAAATATGGTATGGGACAAACTTAATGGGACGGACGAAAAAGGTAAAACGGGACAAAGTTAGGGGGGCGGAGAGAGTACTATTTATAGAAATGAGAATTTCATTTTTTATGTCAATTTATTATGCCTCGCTCATGTAAAAGCCCAAAATAAAACTCCGAACGGTCTTTATTATGAAAATGTAATATTTCATTGGGATTCTAAACATGAAAATGTTTTCAAACTTTTGACGAATATATGCCTTATTATCTCCCTTGTGAAAGTAGCCTCATTCATTGAGTTCTTACAATAGGGAAATTCATTACACCATTAACATGTCTCCATTTGATATGTTTTGTAACTTTAATCTCAAAATTAACTGAACTTTACACGCGCGGAGATGTCTGCAAGCTGGATCTTCATGTTTACGACAACAATTTTACTCAAAATTAAATGTTGTTGATTTGACTGCATCTCAAGCCCCAAATTTGATGTTAACCTTTTCTAATACAAGAATCATGACAACATAGCACAAGAAGACGAAGTCCTTTTGGAGATGCTAATTAGAGCTGTAGTAAGTGCTAGATTGAAGAAATAAAAAACATACAATGGGCTCGTTCAATTGAAATAAACTGTAAAGCTGGGTCAAGTCTTTGATCCTATCACTATTCATATGATATTTGTGATCAAGAAGCTAAAATTTAGTAATTATATCGCATACAAACTATACACTTTCAGACTAAGTAGATTTTTACCAATCTATAGGTGTCGTGTTTTGGTAAGACTACCACGAATTCAGATGTCTATACAAACCTCACTTATGTGTGCAAAACATAACTTCTCTTTAAAATTTCCAATCCTAGTTAGTTAAATACAGTGCGAGAATTAAACTAGGTTCAATACGTATATGTTTTACTCGCTAACGTGAATTAAAAACGGATAAAATTCGTTGAAAAATGTTGACTTTTAAAAAGCATGTAAATACGTATATGTGCACAATGTGGGCTTTTCAAAAGGATCGGACAAAAAAATGGGTCTTGGTCTGAACATTTAAACTGTATACATCACAAAACAACATATATAGTAAAAAAAATCATATTGTACACATATTCAAGTAGCAAATCTCATTACTACATCAAAGAAAAATTCGTAATATCACAAGTCCATGGAAAAAAATACGTAGTAGTAATTAACTCCAAGAAATAATTCGACAAAAAACAGTATCAAGAAAACAACGCAAAATAACGATCGAACAAGGCCAAGTTAACATCATCATCTTCATCACATAACACTCTAGTTAAACTCACCACCTTCATTAAGATGGATGGCATATGAGAAAGGTGTGTGGTTGCTATGTTTGTTATGGTTTATGATTAGAAATTTACACTGGAAAATGTTAGGTTTAAAAAATTCGTTTGGCTTCCTGAATGTTCTTTTGGTTGAGGGATAAATTTTATTGTAGAATGTAAAATACACTGTTTGGCATTGCTTTGTACTGTGGTGTCATTATTATTTAAGAGTAGTAGCGTAAATTGATGAAATTCATTTACCAAATAGGGAAAAGAGAATTTATTTAGAGACATTCATAAAAGGAAAGTGAGAGGTTTAAGGGACAGAGGGAGTATTGTAACGATACAAACAACACACAGTCACGGCGAGGAGGTTTACTTTTTTTGTATTTAAACTATCGTTTATCTCCTATTCGTTTAATGCATTCATTCAATTGCTTTTTAAAGTACAGAAAATAGACATTTTCTCGGTTTTTTGTAAAGTACAAGGAGCGGATGTTTTCCCCATTTTAAACGGACCAGCCTTATTTTGTTTTAAATGTGCTTTTTTATTCAAAAAATGGTACATGTTTATAACATGTATAAGCTAACTAGGTTAATTCATACTTCCTTTTTTATACAAAGCATTCAATAGATATCTTGAAATACTCTTTTGCCAATATTTAGCTTCTGAGTTACAAACTTACAATGTACATAGATACATAAATACATACACATAGTCACATATATAAGGGGAAAAAATAAAAGTAAAAATATATACATATATATTAATATATAAGTCCGCTAAGGCCAACGTTTAGGGCCTAACTTTAAAAGTTATAAGGTCTAAATCTTATGTTTCAAAAGTATAATTGTTTCGATATAAAAAATTATCTCAAAAAATGAAAGTCCAAGCAATTTGAACACTTAAATTTTACATTTGCCTTTTAGGGTTCCATATTACTCTACCATATACACATTCATCTTCTTTGTCAGACCCCCAAGATGTACTCAATACTCATATTTACAGCCGTTGAAATTTAAAAAAATCCACAATCATATCTTAAAGTTTGTACTTTGTATTGACTTAAGCTTTCCTCCTGCGAACTACTCCGTAAGAAATCACTAGCCGGACACATATCCCCCGTAGCGATCACTCGACTTTCTCCAAAGCTGGTGTATGGGGTTTGTACTTTTCCTGACATTATGTAGATTGAAAGGTTGGTTCATTATAGTGTGTTATTTCTTCATGGCTATTGTTGGCGTTTTTCTTATTAAGTCATCATCGTGCTCCTCATCTACCCAACAGTGGTGCTGATGACTCATCCCCAACCCTGTTTACAAACGCTGTTATCTATGATGGTATATGGATTGTCATATTCTTGTTTTCTTTGTGTTTTGTGTTTCAGTCTTTCAGAGGCATTTGGGTTTGAAACACTAAAACAACTTTCTCGTTTGTTGTTTGATCAGCAATATGCTCAGTCCTACTTAGGTAGCGTGGCCCTATGTCTTGCCAGAGCACTTTCTTGGCTTACTTAGCAGTTTGGTATGCTTTTGTAATTTTAAGTCTTGCATTTACGCGTATTGGTCTCTAAACTATTGATTACTAAAGTTGCCCCCCCAAATCATGTGGCGTTAACCATTCTAAGACGCTCTATTATCCAGAAAACCATCACAGAAATGTGTCACGCCCCCCTTCTAAGTTTAATATTTGACGATTTTTTAGAGTATTTACGTGTAATATATAACCTATACTTCATTAAAAATGCTGTTACTCTAGAACTCTATTCTCTAACACCTAGAAAAGTTACTAGTGAGTATATATGTTCTACCATCTCTAAAGCTTAATGTAATCTCTGGATGGGTAAAGATCTTTAAATAGATACCTTTGTACTTCATTGATAGTCAGGGGCGGAGACAAGGGGGGTCAGGGTGGTCAGTCGACCCCGCTGAAAGTTCAAGAATGTAGAGCTCTGAAATACCTTCGATTTGATATATTATGGGTCCGGTAACTCATTACGACTAAAAAGTTATGACTTCTGGAAAAATCAGCACCATCTTAACTTGAAATAGACAAAATTTGATGTGTGACATTGATTATATTCTTAAATTTAAAAATAAAACAACTTATTCAGTCATTAGTTGTGTGAACATTATATACATTACCTATATATCAACACAATAACCGAAAAAATCTCATTAAACTACAATTTATCTCACCTACATATGAAACATTTAACTCACGTATTGTATAATAACTATCCATCATTTTGATATTGTATATAATTAAATTTTGACCCCCCTCACATTTTTCTGGCTCCGCCCCTGTTGATAGTTAGGTATGCATGAGTATTTGATTAGCCATACGCACCTGTGCTGATCATCGGATTAGTCTACTAAAGCTCACACTTGTAAGATTGTTTATTTTAGCTCTATTGTTTATTTTAGCTCTAAAATCATAGCTTGTAAAGGTTGTTGTGATGAGCTCTGAAAGAGGCCAAATGTAGAAGGTTTGGTGGATTTGCTAATGAAAACAAAAAAGTTCTTCGATGCACCAGTGACTGATGTAACACAAGGTGCAAAGTTTGTTTAAGATAGACATGCAACCCCTAAAGGTCACATTGGTTCACTCTACTTTGAGAAGGGGGGTCAGAGTAGTTTATTTTTGGAATACTGAATTGAGCCCTTAGATATCTAACTGTAACTTTTTGAGATAATAATAATACTCCCTATGTATTCAAATGTCTGGGACATTACGCTTTTGCAAAGAGTTTAAGGGTGAAATAGCAAGGGTAGTGAATAATGTAAAAGAAGTAAAACGTAGGAGAGAAGGATGAAAAGTATATGAAAAAGTAAAAAAGTAAGAGTGATTAGGAATTTTTAAAAGAAAAACTCACCAAAAGGGGAAAGTGTCACAAATATTTAAGAGAAAAGGGTCAAATAAGGCCTTCTACTATTACGGAATCATCACATAAGGTCATGTACTCAATAAAATGTCATATAAATACGTCTACTTATAAAAAGCAATCGGATGAGTCAAAACGACCCGTTGACAACCTCATAATCCCAATTTTAGCTTACATGCCGTTATTTTTGCCTTTTATTTAAGCCGATCCTGACCAAATATTTCATGTCAGCCTTATAATATATTCTAAAAAAGATAGCGAGACGTACGCTAAAACCGGGATTACGATGTTGTCAACAAGTCGTTAAGAGTCATCTGATTCTTTTTTATAAGTAGGCGTATTTATATGACACTTTATTGAGTACATGATCTTATGTGATGATTTCATAATAGTAGAAAACCTCATTTGACCCTTTTCACAATATATAAATACAAACTGAAACGGAAAATGTTGCAAACATTTGAATATGGAGGAATAATAATAACAATATAATAATAATTACAATTAATAATAATAGTAAAATATAATTCTTCCAAAAAAATAATAGTAAAATAGAGAAAGGGGTCAGATAGGGCCTCGAACTTACAAAAAAATGTCAAATAAGGTCTTATATAGAAGGTTCTGTCCGGCCGACGCCATTTGGGGCGGTTCCCGGTGGAATTTTTCGATGAATTTTTGTGAGCATCTTATTCATCAAGTCTAGTTTACTCATACCAATTTTCAGCTACAACTTCAATCAGGAAGGCATTCAAATAAATTCTTGAAGATAAGTGCGCAGTTATCTTCAAGAATTTATTTGAATGCCTTCCCGATTGAAGTTTTAGCTGAAATTTGGTATGAGTAAACTAGACTTGATGAATAAGATGCTCAAAAAGTTTCATTGAAAAATTCCATCGGGAACCGGCCCAAATGGCGTCGGCCAGACAGAATCTCCTATATAAGGCCTTATTTGACTTTTTTTTGTAAGTTCGAAGCCCTATCTGACCCTTTTCCCTAGTAAAATATAATAACAAAAATATAACAATAATAATAAGAATGAGAATAAGAATAATAGTAGTAGTAGTAGTAGTACTAATAGTAATAATAATACTAATAATTTTAAGAACAACATCTACAACAATAGAATGATAATACTAATAACAATAGCATCAATAATAATATGATGATGATGATAAGAAGAAGAAGAAGAAAAAGAAGAATAAATAACAAGATCGAAGTGCCCGGGATGACACTTGTTTAAACATTAAGCCTCTGCAAGTCTGCATACAAATATACGATAATACGGTTACTTGTATTCTGTATCCCTACCTTTTAGTTTGCTTTTTTTGCCGTATAGAGTTACAAGTTGCTTACAGGTTCTGATTAAGATGAAAAAACAGAAATAGATTGTATGGAGAGATTGAACTCAATTGTATAGTATACAAACTAACGATTTAGTAGCAATTAATATTGAAAATGTCAAGACAAAACATTCTCAGTTGTTCTACGAGTCAAGGTTATACAGAATTTTACAAGGAGGAACGGAAATACTCATGTTAGATGGTTTTCCGTGGAAGGGGATCGATTGAAGATCTATTTAGCTTTTGTACTTCGCTCCTTCTCTAAAGACTGTACAAACTCTTACAGATGAGCAAATGATTAATCATGCTGAAGTTGGTATATTGTAAGCCATTCTTGCATCCGGACATCACGCTGGACAAATTCCCAGTGCGCTTAGGTAGACATCCAAATCAGGCGTATATAATTTAACTTTAACCATGCTAATAACTAACAAGTACCGAGGCACTTTCATCACCCACATATTCCTTACAAAAGTTTTACCGGAACAGCAAGATATGGAAGCAATTCCACTCACCTTGGCATTGAATAAAGGAGGTAATGGTTTGGAATCTCATAGATGTGTGCTAAAGCACTTCCTATGAGAAAGTGTCCCTTGGCAAAGACTCAAAGCAGGAATCAAGTCACAGATATTCGAATAAAAATCAGCGGAAAAAAAATGTAGATTGTCAGCATACATTGATGACTTTTTTTCAAGATCAGTGAAAATAATATGTGAGCATACACTTAAGCCTTATATTAAGGTTATGCTACGAAATTTTCTCCATAATTCCATTACTGTCGCTCATTCCACTTTGGGAATATCCAGATTATGCTTATCTAAAGAGAATATTTTGAAACCTTTTTATCTGCGAAGGCTTTCAGTTTGACTTTTGACTATATTTTCTTGGACAATTTTGATGTGCCAGCAATAATGGATTTTGGCTACTGCTTTACAAACCCTTGGTGCCATAACTTCAGACTATCCACTTAGGGGTCTATCTGCACTCAACATGCTTCATCAGTTACCAATACTTGTAGTGCAAAGAACGACAAGTGCGCACTCAAAGTAATACAAAATCTAAATGTTGATGATAAACAAAAGTCTAACACTGACTTCTGAATGCAGAACATATAGACATTCTTAATTGTGTGATGAACATTGAGTAGAGAATCAAATTCCCCAAAAGTCAGTTGCCTTTGAGCTAAGTGGAATAAAAATAGCTCATTCTTTATGCTCTTGGAGAATATAAACGAATAAACAGATCCAGATTATCATGGTAAAAGAAAGAAAAACTGGCATTTGTGTTCAGATTGCTTCTTGTGGTACATCTATTAATATTTTACATAAATATATAATCGGACATCACTACACACAATATCTTACCGTACACTCGACTAAATTAACATATAGGAGTACGGTTTAAGAAGGTTTTTTATTTAGTAGGCATCCGTGAAGTATAACAAACTATGTCTATATCTATTTCACCTCCCCTTCGAAAGTAATGGGGCTATAAACCTCTAATTTAAATTCACTCCAATGAATACTTACCGAGGTACCGTCCATTTCATGCATTTATGATGGCATTATTTTATTGAATTTTAAAATCACTTTTACTTCAACAAGAGGGGAAGTGAAGCGGTGTCAACAACTAAATCATCTATGAGCTGTGATCCAAGTTGGTCGAGTGGAACTATGAAATCAATGTTAAGTGTTAACCCATCCAGGCAACAGTTTTACAAATTGATTGGGGCATAATACTTAAGCGTGGTGTTTTCATAATGAATGGTTCACAAGTTCAATTGTGGTGTTTTCAAAATGATTTACATATCATTGTGAGTATATGCAAATATTGTGATAACAGGAAGGTTAACCTATTTTTGTGGTGCCTTGTTTCTTCGTTAGATTAAAAAACAAACAAAAAGTAACTGAAAGCTTTAGGAGATTAGGTTAGCTTTGATTTTTCGACATTCATGCACTTTTTTCTCTTTAAAAATGCTTTCCCCCAGAGGAATGTTGGAGCAATCAAAGAAGAGGCGGTGAGAGGAAATAGTATCCATAAACATACCTTCTCTTTAATTACTTCATCTTTGTTTTCAATCAGCATGATAGTTTTCATGCATGTAGAGCAAAAACCTTTGTTTCCTCTGACACTGAAGTAATCAGTGCTTGCTGTGCAAACCTTGCACAATGAGAATGTACATGTGTAGCACATATAGTGGGAAGACTTCTGACACACACTGCATATATGCCAACCTAAAAGAACAGCATCACCATCAATGTGTTAAGCTACACAAAACTATAATTCTAAATTGAATTATTAACAGTAATTAATGATACAAGGATAGGGACTACTATGTGTAAAAAGGAGTAAAGCTCAGTAAGAAGATTGGTTCAGGACTGAAAATCACAAAATAGCAACAAATGACCGGGTATTATTAACATCCACATTCAACAATAATAGAAGAATAAGAATTACATGAAGAATTTGAAAGCAGAAAGAGATTAGTCTCCTGTATTACTAAACTAGCAATTGAACAAGTAGAGCTATTGCCCTCCATAGCCAGGTTACATCCACGGATTAGTGTGCGTGTAAATGTCACAAACTATAGAGAATGGGACTTTAAGATACAATGCAGGGCAAATAGCAAGATCAATGCATAAAAAGTTCGATAGATATGTAAAAGAGGCGGCATACCACAATTCCACTTCGCGGTTGAGCTGAAATATGAGTCATCCCGCTTAATACAAGCTGGGTGGTATGCTTTTGGGCAGCCCCTAACCAGAAATAAGACAACTCGGTTAGAGTTGGTGAGGAAGCAGAAACTAAGTATTAAACCCCATACAAATTTGGGGGAGAAAGTGCGTGACTTAGAGGGATTCGCTCACTTGCGATCGCAGAGAACGAGAGAGCCACCATCGAAGCAGATGAAACAAACGTCTTCCTCCTCCATCATCTTCCTAAGTGGGGGGGGCTTAGCGATTGCCTGCCCCCTCGGTGGCCGGCCTCGCTTCCTCTTCTCCGCCACGGAAGACCTCCTATCATGTCCAGCGGCGATCGCAGAATCAGCGGCCACTGCCGGGGGAGCTGCAGCCGGCTGCGAGTGATCCATCATCATTGACTGTGGTTAACTGATCGTTCGTTGACCGCCAGCTCAGCGGGTTCTTCTTCTTCAGCGGCAGCGGAGGAACGTGACGCAGCACATGGTGAAATGAATCAGAGTGTGAACTGGTACAGGAAGCAGAAAACCTAGATGATGGTGATGATTGCTGTTGTTGTTGTATGTATCTCAATGGCGTAGTGCTTCCGTGTTCTTATGGGCAATGAAATGACAGATCATTGACCGCTTCGAACGTCGTCGTTTGAGGATGTGGAAAGTTGAGACGGTGGACAAAGGGCACGGGGAAATAAAAGTTGTGACCCATAAATGCGGCCGAGGGGGGAAAGGTCAAATTTTTGAAAAGCAGGAAAATCAAACAAACTAAGGGTGGGCATAGAACTCGAACCGAATCGGTATCGAACCATCCCGTAATGGTATCGAACCGAATATCAGGTATATAAATGGTTCTATAGATTTTTATCACGTATCGAAACCGTGCCGTTTGAAACGGGTGTAAGATCGGTCCAAGATTTTGAGAACCGAAAAATACCGTACCTAACCATTTGAATATAATGCATTTGAATTTTATATATTTTTCTATATCAATAGATCTCTTTTATAGCCCAACAATTTTGTACCCCAAGTATGTATTCATGTATCCCTAAGATATCTAAATGTGTTATATATATATATATATATATATATATATATATATATATATATATATATATATATATATATCTTTATATAATATAAAGGAATTGGGTGGAGAATTGGATTTCTCCAATTATTCCCGCCTATTCCCGCATTGAATCATTCCTCAAGTCATAACATTAAATGGAATTGGATGGACAAATGGATTTCTCCAATTATTCACGCCTATTTCCGCATTAAATCATTTTTTAAGTCATAACATTAAATTAAGTTATTTATTATATATGGTAAGCAATGCATAATACTAAAGGAGATGCTTGAATGTGAGATGCATGCTTGACCAACGCATGAGACCTAAATGATCGAGGTACAGTAACTTTTTTTACTGAAATTAATTGAGCTACAATAACTTTGTATATCAATTTTATAATAATTTAATCAAAATAGGCATACAATTCAATCCGCTACAAGAAAATTGACTTTTTGGGATGAACAATTTTCGACCAACGTTAAATTTACTTGAATTATAATGAAGATATGCGTTTTATGGACCATATATATTGTCGTACCACATGTATGCGATCACAAGGGTAAATGCGCATAAAATTTGAACAACTTAAGGAGTTCATTATCATCGTCCATAATTACTTGAATCCAATTACAATTCTAGAAAATTATTCAAATCTGTAATTACATACATAGAATATCTCATCTTTACAATTTATAGAATCAATGGATATAAAAAAACAGCCAGAATTAGGGACCGAAAAAAGCCCACTATATTACCCGGAAATTACCCGTAAGGCATCGGGTCATGAAAATTAGGGACCGAAAAAAGCCCACTATATTCGGTCCGAGTCAGGTTTTTTGTAGCCCGGGTTCGGTCCGGGTTCGGGTTGGGTCGGTTAAAGCCCGAATGTGAAATCACTCATTTTTCTTTTATATTTTAAAATCTATTTTCAAATAAAATTAATAAAAAGTACAAACCACAAATAAAATTAATAAAAATCACAAATATTAGTCTCCAAAATCACCAAGAATTCAAATCCAAAGAAGACAATTATCATAATATTTTGTTTAAGATGCATAAAAATAAGTAATATAGGTGTTGTAAAAATGTTATAAAATAAAATTTAGGGATAAAAATGTAACTAAAGTTACTATAAATATGTTTTCATGGTCATTACGGTAAATAAATTGAACATATTTGTAGTCACTAAAAGTTATTAAGTCATTTTTTCGTCCATCATGATTATAATCATAAATTAGGAATTAATTTATAAATTATATTGGTATATTATATTGATTTTATATTAAGGCTAATTGTTTCGGGTTTTATCGGTCCGGTCCGGGTTATAGATTTTAGGGCCCGTTAAAGAGCCCGAAGTTTCGGATTCGGTCCGGGTTTTTTTTATTCGGGCCGGTCAAAAAGAAAAAACCCGGACCGATATCATAATTCGGGCCAGACCAGGACCGGTTTCCGGGTTTCGGTTCGGGTTTTCCCACTCCTAGCTAGAATTTACAAAAATTAAGTGGATAAAAATGTAGATACAAGAACAACATAAAAAAGTAAAAAATTAGTTTCCTCAATTTAAAAAAAAAACATACTTTTTAGTCTAAAAAATGTTATTTCTCTTATAAAATAAAACTCATTGAGTAACAAATTTATATAAAAAATACTAGGGTGAGCACATTGGTTTCAATTTGGTTTTAATATCAATTCGATTCGGTTTGAAACAGATCGGAATCATACTATGTTTTGGTTTAGTTCAGATTAAATCACTTCGTTACAATTTGAATTTGTTATGTTTAAAAACATATTAAAAATTTATTGATTATTTGAGTTCAGTTCGACCTTATTCAATTTCTCACGATCTCAATTAGTTTTAATTTGATTTGAACGACATACCACTAAATTCAAACGAAATTGTGTATGATTTGATTTCGGTTCAATTTGGTACAATTTGGTTTACTTAAACCGAACCGGTTTGCTTACCCCCTAAAAACACTCATGAAAGCTCATTCTCTCATAAGATAAAAACTAATGTAAATTTTTCTTAACCTTTTTCTTTATGTATCCATTTTTTTTTTCAAATTTGAGTTTTTGCGACTTTACAAGACTTTTAATGAAATTTTTGAATATATGAATTTTATTTGCTAAAAATAATTTCATTATTAACAAGGATCACTTAAGTTTATGACCTGTCAAATATCATAAACGCAACTGAGACGTTACCCGGGCCGAAGGTAGTATACAATATTCATTCAATCTCTTTTTAAGTTGAATAATGTGAGTTGATTTTTCCCGTGCAACGCACGGGTTCATTGTCTAGTATATATATAGGGGAGGGTTCTAGTGAGAACTCTCTTAAAATGAGAACCCGTGAGAACCCCAAGGAACCGGTGGTATTATTGGCTGAATTTTTTTGTGTATGTTACTCATCAAGTCTAGATCATCCATACCAAATTTGAGCAAAAAATTCAATCGGGAAGATCGTCAAATGATATCGGACCAATGGAATATCATTGGTATATATATCGGACCAATTTTCTTTCAAAAATCAGTTGACGACCTTCCCGGTTGATTTTTTTGCTCAAATTTGGTATGGATGATCTAGACTTGATGAGTAACATACACAAAAAAATCAGCCAATAATACCACCGGTTCCTTGGGGTTCTCACAGGTTATCATTTTAAGAGGGGTTCTCATTTTAAGACGGGTTCTCATTTTAAGAGAGTTCTCACCAGAGGGGCCGTCCGGCCGACGGCGTTTGGCCGCCTTCCCTGTAGAATTTTTTGTTGGTTTATGGAATGTTCTTCAAGTCTAGTTTATCCACACAAAAATTCAGCTAAAAACTCAATTCGGAAGGTTGTCAAATGATTTTTTGAAGTTGATTGCGTTTTTTGTGTGTAATTTTGCACACTTAACTTCAAAAAATCATTTGAAGACCTCCCGGATTGAGTTTTTAGCTGAATTTTTCGGTGAAACTAGACTTCATGAAGAACATGCCATAAATATTTCATCAAAAAATTCTACCGGGAAGGCGGTCAAACGCCGTCGGCCGGACGGCCTCTCTGGTGCGGCCGGACGCACCAGAAAACTACAATATATATATGTTGCTATTTTTTCTTTTTATATAATTTACGTTATAGTTTGGTATGTATTGAAAGAATATTAAAATTTTAGAAATCATTAATGACTATATTCATTTCTAGTATACATGACTTTTTGTTGTATCATGTTTGTGCGATTTTTACAACCTAATTAATATGGTTTAAATCTTAGCTCTCAAGGTTCAACTATAAATTAAATTAGAACTACGGAGTACTCCCTCCGGCCCATAAAATAGTACCCGCTTTCCTTTTTGGGACGTCCCAAAAAATAGTTCTAATTTCCCTTTTTGGAATGTTTTGTGTGGCTACCATTCATTTACATTTTTTACTCAACAACACTCATACATTTCCACTTTATTCTCACTTTCTTAAACTCCGATCCAAATCCAAATGGGTACAATTTTATGGGACGGAGGGAGTAATATTTAACCTAGGAGAAGGAGAAGGAGAAGGAGAAGGAGAAGGAGAAGGAGAAGGAGGGAAGAAGGAGGAGGAGGGAAGAAGAAGGAGGAAGGAAGAAGGAGAAGGAGGGAAGAAGAAGAAGGGAATAATAATAATAATAATAATAATAATAATAATAATAATAATAATAATAATAATAATAATAATAATAATAATAATAATAATAATAATAATAATAATAATAATAATAATAATAAGAAGAAGAAGAAGAAGAAGAAGAAGAAGAAGAAGAAGAAGAAGAAGAAGAAGAAGAAGGGAAACACTTCTTGAAAAAGAAGGGACGTCTCAAAGTAACTGGAGTGGTGAAGTGGTGATACTTCAAGGATACTCAGTGAAACGAGACCAGCCATCAGGAAGTTAGGAAGAGCATCCTGGGTGGCAACTAGACTTGAAGAAGAAGAGGAGAGCTTCTTGAGTGCTAGGACTAAGGCGTTGTAACCGTTGTTTTTACAAGCTTAGTGGAACAGTGGACTAGAGGAACGTGCTGTTCCTTGAACCACTTCTATACATTTCCTACCATCTCTATACATTTATAGAGGTTTATTATGTGTTAGACCCCTAGATTTTGATAAAAAGTTTTGATGATGCCAAATCTTTTATTTGTCCCTAATCTTTTGTAGCATTTAACTTGTCAAATCAAAGTAATGTATTCTGTTCTAACCAAAATTCTAGTAAACTAATATCTGAAAGTGTCTTGCTCAAATGGTCAATTAACAAATAAACTTAACTGGGAAACACAAAATGCAATAAGGTAATATTCCATTACCTTAAAATAGGATTTCTTATAGATCCTACCAGTTGAACTTATTTGTTAATATCACATCAAATAAAAACAAAGTATTTCGAATACACTATTATTTAACTGGAACACAAAATGCAATAAGGTAACAATTTTTGTCTTAATAGGATTTGTTATCCCACCAGTTAAATAACAGTGTTTGATTTCGAAATACTAGCTGGCCATACAAAACCTTGAGTGACCAAAAGTCAAAAGTAAAATGTTTCTGTCAAATAAATTATACCGGAAAAGTCAAAATGCAATAAGGTAAGTTTTACCTTAAAAGGATATTCAAATCCTACCGGTATATATTTGGCTAATCACAAACATTTTAAAACGTCACAAAAACAAAAGGCACACTGACATGAATTGTACATATGCATAATTGAGGACAAATAAATGTATAATTTTTGAGACCAATAAAATTAATACTGGAAATTAAAAATGCAATAAGGTAAATTTATTTACCTTAACAGGATATTCAAATCCTACCAGTATAAATTTTATTAGCACTCAAAAATTGATATTCTGTCTCATTATCATCCGGAGCCAATCAAACATTAAGGGATCCAGCATGGAGGAAATTAATGCGAAAATGTACGAAAGACCCAGAGCATGGGATGTGCAAATAAGTGGATATCTATAAAGGAGAACTGCAGCAGCTAGACAAACAGAGACAAAGAAGTTATCGGCTCCAAAGAAGAAGACAAATAACAAGTTGTTATCCTTTGAAACCAAGAGTCAACGAACAGGATTAAATCATCTCAACCAACGGATGATATTAATCTACCGGAGACGCCTATAAATAGAGGCCGAAGCATGAGTTCTAAAATAATTTCTTGAGTTCAAAAGCAGAGAAATCCTATAAGCATTCAAAGGATATCTAGCAAAAGAAAAAGTGCTTGATCATAACTTCACTCTCTGCTTTGACTCACGCTTCACTAAGCTCTTAGATTAGATCATCACTTTCATATTTTTAGAGCTTAGTTTTTAGTTGGTGGCCAGAAATTTTCTTGTATTTTACAAGGTGTTGTAAACACTCAGGAGGACAGTTGTTCCCAGCCTGAGTGTGGTTAGATAGGTCAGGAGTACCTTTTGATCCCCACTGGATCAATTGAGAAAAACCTAAAGGATTGAGTAGCTTGGAGTGGTGTTGTACTCCTCGTGAAACACCTTCAATCTAGGATATAGTTGTCAAGGCTATATTGGCACTAAGTGTATTGGGCTTAATACTTTAGTGAAATCCATCTGAAATAGGGTGGGACTGGATGTAGGAGGATTGCACCACCTCTGAACCAGGATATACTGACAATACTGTGTGTTGATTTACTTTCAGTCAACAAAGCACACACCCAACACTTCTCACTAAAGAGATCGCGGTTTGCCAGCAGCATCCTAAGCAGTAGTCTTAATTGACTCTACTGCTTATCCTACTGCTAAATAACTTACTTTTCCTTAGACAACTGTTTCACAATAGCCTTGGAACATCACTAATAAAAGGTTCGATTTGCATTTTCTCATAAATACATCTTTCATAAGCAGCAGATGCCTTGGCAGTTTCCTGGGTCTACCGAACTGCTTAGACCTCTGCTTAAGCAAAACACCTAATTCTCCAGCTCAGTACATCTTCAGAAAGGTCTCATCATTCTGAACAAAGCTACATAAACATCTTTCCCAAACTCCCATTTTCTAGTAGCAATTGCCTCAGCAGTTCCCTGCCATCCAGGCAACTGCCAAGTCAACTTCTCACTGCATAAGTCCAAACTTCACCCATTATAAAAGTTGTTATACACTGTTTATCTAAGAGGTTAAAGGCTTCCGTTGTGCATCTATAAATCTCCCAAAAGATTATAGTTCAACTCATCTAGAAGGGAAAAGTTTTTAAAGTCGAAAAAACTTTAAAAGTCTATTCAACCCCCCCCCCCCTCTCTAGACTTTTACCTCTATCTGGGACCATCAAGTGGTATCAGAGCCAAGTGTTCCTAGAGTCGGTTTCTGACTAATTTGAACTAAAGACCCAAATCCACTCACTTCCCAAACACGTTCTAAAAATGGACAATCAGCTTGCAAAGAAACTATTCTTCAACCAGAACTAGTTTGATGACTGGAAAATCAAAGATATCTGGGATGAGCTCACAATGATCCAATCAGAAGATGATCAAAGCAGTTCAAGTGATAAAGACAACTCATCAGAAAGTAAGGAAGAGGCCCTGATTTGCCTCTTTGGAATGCACCAAGATGATAGCTCCTCCCATAACTGTCCCATGGCTAGATGTTGGAGATATTTAATTGTGAATGAAGTTTGTCATAGATTAGCTTTATATTTAATCCTTGTATTTAATTAGTGCATGAATTAGATAGAAATCGGGCCAAGTGTTAGGCCCATATAAACAGGCTAAAAGCCTTGTACGCCTAACCTAAACCTCGCTTATAAAAAGGGAGCCGAAGGTTTAGGAATAGGTTAACGTCGTACTTATTCTTCATAGCCTTATGCGCATACTTTTGTGTTGTACGAGTTCACGGTTTATCAAAGAAGGTTTTACGTTGATTCATTATGTGTTCATCCTTACGTTTAATCTTCGTTGTTAGATCGTTATTCATTGCTGTTACAGAAACAGGGACTAACAATTGGTATCAGAGCCGATCGAGAACCGATCAGAAGAACGCCTGCAGAATACTCAGTTTTTCTTTACGTTGTTCTTACTGTCGATATTTAGCTCTGTAATTTTGTTTCTTGTTCAAAAATTGTAAAAGTTACACCTTTAGAATCGCCTTTTCAAAGCGATCAAGGGGTATACTTCAGATTGTGTTTTTCGCATATTCTGATTTCGAGATATCTCGAGTAGGGGTTGTCGACATCTTGGTTTTCTACAGGTTCTGCTACGTTTTTCGAGCTGAAAACTTTACCTAAGGATCTTGACATTCTACTCTACAGGAAACTACCTTCAGATTTTGTTTATCTGATTTTTACAGGTTGCAGGATTTCGACATTGAGGATTTCGACATCTAGGATTTCGAGATCTTGATTTCGAGTTAAGGTTTCGACATCTGATCTCGGCATTTGACTTCTCAGAATTAAGATTTCGAGTGTTAACTTCTCGACATTTCAAATCTCGAGATCAGCATCTCGAAATTTGAAATCTCGAGATCCCAAATCTCGAGATCCTTAATCTCGAGCTCAAATCTCGATACCGGGCCTCCTTTATCGAAATCTGAGATTTCGACATTTAGATCTCGACATCTGATTTTTCGACTTTCTGCCTCTGAAAATCTTTTGATCAATTTTCTCGAACGGTCAGTTCAGTACAGCAATGGCTTCAGAATTCAATGCACAAGGGAACAGCAGTACCCCTCCTAGTCTCAGGAAGGGAGAATATCAAATGTGGAGGAACAGATTCCTAAATTTCCTCGAGCACAAAGAGAACTCCGCTGCGATGCTTGAATCACTGCTTGAAGGACCAGCTGAACTCTTGATTTCAGTTGGTGGAGATCCAGAAAATAATCCTCCTATTTTTCCAGAAATAAGGAGGAAAGTGCCATCTGAATACACAGAAGCTGACAGGCTCAGGCTTCGCGGTGATCTCATGGCCAAAACTTACCTTCTTCAAGCAATCCCAAATGAAGTATATGTTCTCATAGACAACATGCAAACAGCTAAGGAAATGTGGGATGAGATAGAGAAGCTGCTACAAGGTACAAGCATCAGCCTCAAAACCAAGAAGACTACAATTCTTATCGCTTATGACTCCTTCAAAGCAGGTCCAGGAGAACCATTGAATGAGACTTACAACAGACTCGTTCAACTGGTAAATGAACTCAGAAAAATAAAAGTATTCAGGTCCAATCTGGAACTGAATATTAGATTTTTATCCAGCCTGCATCCTGCATGGGAAAAGACAGTGAAGGATGTCAAATCTCGGATAGATTTGGACGAAATTGACCTCTGCACACTCTATGAAAGACTGCCGCCTCCCAAAGAAGAAAGATGCTAATTTCTACAAGCAGAAGATGCTGTGGAATAAGCAGAAAATGCTGATGGTGCAGAAAGAAGAAGAAACTTCTGCTATGATTGCTGAGAATGAGAACTGGGCAGAAGATTCTTCTGAGGAGGAGGAGGAAGACAACTATGCCCTTATGGCACGAGTGGAGGAAGATGAAAGAAAGGGTGATGTTGCGATCCCCGAAAGCGAGTGCTCAACAAGCTCTGTAAGTACCTCAAATACTCCTTTAAATAATCAAATGCAGTCCTTACTTGAGAAGGACAATCTAATCAAAAAACTAAAGGAGAGACTAGACAATAATCACAGGGTACTGAAACAGAATCTAGACCAAAAATCTTCCTTAAGTGTTCAACTTGAAATTGCAAAAGATCAGGTCAAAAAGGTGTCCTCAGATTTTGAAAGCTTTGAACTTAAGATAGCTGAATTGACTAGGAAATTTGAGGATAGTGAACGAGAGAAAAGTACAGCAAAGGCTAAATGCGATTTTTTGCATAACAAGAGAAGAACACTTTTAAATAAAGTAAAAGAACTAGAGGACCTAGCTGCTAAGAGAGGTCAATCAGAACAAACAGTTTTTCTGCTTAACAGCAAACAAAAGGATGACCGATTTTACAATGCTAAAACAGGACTAGGCATAACCAACCCACGTAATCTAAAGAAAGTTAACTGTCTTCAAATCTATAACAAAGATTACATGGGACTAGGGTTTGGCGAGAAAATGTATTTTCGAAGTGATGAAGAAAACGCTAAAGCAGAAGAAGAAAAGAGAAAGAATCCAAAACCTGCGATTTCTTGTGATTATTCCTCTGTTAATGAAAAACAACTTTCACAAGAAAAATCTACTTCCTGCTTTAGTGAATGCCTTGACCCTTATGCAAAAGATATTCCTCATATAGGACATCCTCTAGACCCTCCCCCAAGAGTAGGTATTGCTAAAACTGGTGAGGAACCCTGTATATTTCCCATGGCTCAAAAGCTAAAAAACCTTCAGAAAAACTCTTGATAACGAGAGAGAGAGATTTGAAACTGAAAAGAAAGGTTTTGAGCGCAACTGGCAGGAACTTCTTCAAAAGTTCAATGATTTGAGTGAGCAATATCATGCTAAAACAGATCCTTCTACGACTAAGCCTGACAGGTCACACACCTCACATGAGAAAAACAATGTTTTAAAAAGTTCGTCCACTCATCTCTCTTCTCCTTTGTTTACAGGAAATGAAGTGAAGAAGGAAGGAGAAGAGAAGAATGAGTGGAGGAAAAAGAGGAAGGAAATCGCAGAAGGCAAAAAGAAAGTTTTTGAGAATAATGCCAGTCCTAGATCTAGTTCTATTTTTTACTCCAAAGTTAATTGTAATTCTGTCTCTACAAAACAAACTTCTAGTAGTTCAGTCTTGAGTCCCAAGCTGAATATTTCTGAGACATCTTCTAGACAATGTTCTATTTATAATACAAGTATTGCTTACGGTTATTCTGTTCCAGATCCCCATAATTATGAATGTGATGTGAATGTTGTTAAATCAAAGCCTCTCAGAAAGCTCAAACCTGAAAAAGAAACCAAGAAAGGAACTTCTAAGGGAACGTTTTGTATTCCTGATATGAAATATGCCCTTAGAGTTCATTCTAGGAAACATCTTAATCGGCTTTCTAAGGAGGAGATTTTCAAAACCAAACTTAAGAGACAACCGTTCAATCACAAAGCACCTGTCTACTCTCCTCCTAAACCTAAAATGGAAAGGTGGGTCCCCAAGATAAGACCCATCAAAACTGAAACTGAAAGGTGGGTCCCCAAGATGAGACCTACCAAAACTGAAACAGATAGGTGGGTCCCCAAACGAAGACCCATCCAAACTGAAACTGAAAGATGGGTTCCCAATCGAAGACTCATCAAAACTGAAACTGAAAGGTGGGTCCCCAAATTCAGACCCACCAGAACTAAAATGGAAACTGCTAAGTGGGCTCCAAAAATCAGACCCACTGCAAAAGGAGATCTGGCTATTGGAAAGCCCACAAAAGATAGATCTTTTTTGAAAGAGCTGCTGACCTTGCATCACAGCTCAAAGCAAGATTTAAAAAGGTGTTTCTTGATAATAAGGAAGGACCCACTCCAAGTTGGGTACCTAAACCTGTTTGATTGTTTTGCAGGACGGTCATGTGTGGCACTTAGACTCAGGATGCTCACCCCACATGACCGGAATAAAGCACCTTTTGAGCAACTACACCAACTGCTACGGAGGCAATGTCAGATTCGGGAATGACGCCTCATCTCCTATCCTTGGGTATGGGGACGTCGTCTGTGACAGTGTCACAATAAAAGATGTTTCATTTGTCAAAGGGCTCAAACACAACTTACTGAGCATTGGACAATTCTGTGACAGCGGGATGGAAGTGAGGTTCTTTGCAAAACAATGTTGTGTTCTTGACAGCACAGGGAATACATTATTAACGTGTTACAGAACATCAAATCTGTACACTATTGATCTGAAAAGCGTCCAATCCACCACTTCCATCTGTCTGCTGTCCAAAGCTTCAACTGAACAGAACAACCTATGGCACAGACGTCTCTCCCATCTGAACTTCAAACATCTATCAACTTTGTCCTCCAAGAAACTTGTCAAGGGGCTTCCTCTGCTAAAGTCTTCCGCTGAAAATCATTGTAGTGCCTGCAAAATGGGCAAAATGACGTGAAGCTCTCACAAGTCAAAAACCGAACCATCATCTACACATCAGTTGCAGCTAATTCACATGGATCTGTGTGGACCTATGAGAGTACAAAGCATCAACGGTCGCAAATACACTCTGGTGATCGTTGATGACTTCTCTAGGTATACATGGACAAAATTTCTCCGTTCAAAAGACGAGGCTGCAGAAAACATTATGACCTTTATCAGAACAATCCAGAAACTGCTACAGCACAGTGTTCGAATCGTTAGAACTGACAATGGTACCGAGTTCAAAAATCAAACTCTAACTGAGTTCTATGAATCACTCGGTATCACTCAGCAATTTGCAGCTGCTAAAACTCCCCAACAGAACGGAGTTGTTGAGAGAAAGAACAGAACCCTTGTTGAAGCAGCACGCACCATGTTAATCCAATCCAGACTGCCTCACTTCATGTGGGCAGAGGCAATCAATACTGCGTGTTTCACTCAGAACAGAACATCCATCCATAAACGCTTTGACAAGACTCCATATGAAATCCTATTCAACAAAACTCCTGACATCTCTTTCTTCAAGGTTTTTGGCTGCAAGTGCTTCATACTCAATGATCGGACAGAGAGAAGTAAGCTGGATCCCAAAGCCAGAGTAGGCGTGTTCATTGGCTACTCACTACAATCCAAAGCTTACAGAGTCTATCTCAGAGACAAGCGCACTGTCATCGAGAGTGTAAATGTTACATTCTATGAAATGGCAGACTTTGCAATCGAACATCTCCAGACTGATCCATCAACTGCTGTACCAGTAGCTTCTGATAAAGCTGAACCAAACACCGAACACGACGATGTGATTCTCGACTCTCTCTTCAGAAACTTCTACGAGAACTCACAACCTCCACCTCCTGCATGCACTCCAGAGTCAACATCAACTCCAACAGCAGAGATTCCGCTCCTCACAGGACCAGACAATGTACCATCCACACCCTCAACCCCTCAAACCAATCCCAGAGGTGTGGATGATCACGGCTTTGCTACAAGTCAAGAATCATCTCCACTACACACCACAGCTGCCCCAGAGCCTTCAACCTCATATCAAGACTCAGATCAACCAATAATTACTCCAACTCCTCTAGCTCATGAGAGGAAGTGGACGAGAGCACATCCTGTTGAACAGATAATAGGTGATCCGAGTCAAGGTGTGCGAACAAGATCAGCAACGATGAATGAATGCCACTTCGCATGCTTCTTAAGCCAGTCAGAACCATCAAAAGTCTCTGATGCTCTACTTGATCCAGATTGGGTGATTGCAATTCAAGATGAACTCAACCAGTTTGACAGACTGGATGTATGGTCACTGGTACCCAGGCCTCAGAGAAAGACAATCATTGGCACGAAGTGGGTATTCAAAAATAAAAGAGATGAAGAAGGCACAGTCGTAAGAAACAAGGCAAGGCTGGTCGCAAAGGGATATAATCAACAGGAGGGCATAGACTACTATGAAACGTTTGCGCCCGTAGCTAGAATTGAAGCAATCCGCCTCTTTCTTGCATACGCGGCGCACAAAAACTTCACCGTCTTTCAGATGGACGTGAAAACAGCTTTTCTGAATGGGACTTTAGAAGAAGAAGTCTATGTAGCTCAACCTGAAGGATTTGTAGATCCAAAATTCCCAAACCATGTCTACAAGCTCAAGAAAGCTCTCTATGGGTTGAAACAGGCACCCAGAGCTTGGTACGATGCCTTGACTGAATTTTTGATCGATTCAGGTTTCTCAAAAGGAAAGATTGATACTACTCTGTTTATCAAGCGACAGAAGTCTGACATCATTTTGATTCAGATCTATGTTGATGACATCATCTTTGCTTCTTCAAATCCGCGCCTGTGCCAACACTTTGAGAAACTGATGAAAACCAAATTCGAGATGAGCATGATGGGCGAACTTAACTTCTTCTTAGGCCTGCAAGTAAGACAACTCTCTGATGGCATTTTCATAAATCAGTCCAAATACATTCTGGATATGCTAAAGAGATTCAACATAGAAGGCAAATCTTCCATGACGACCCCCATGTCCCCAAACAACAAACTGGACTCAGACCCCTCCGGGAAGCCAGTTGATGCTACAAACTACAGGGCCATCATTGGATCTTTGCTATATCTCACGTCAAGCAGGCCTGACATTGTCTTCTCCACATGCTTATGTGCACGCTTTCAGGCGAATCCGAAGGAATCCCATCTGACCGCTGTTCGAAGAATTCTGAGATACCTCAAAGGCACTGTGAATCTAGGCCTTTGGTATCCCAAGCACTCAGGTTTTGACCTAGTCGGATACTCTGACGCTGATTTTGCTGGTTGCCGGATGGACCGCAAAAGTACATCGGGAGCTGTCCAGTTCTTGGGCGATAAGTTAGTATGCTGGTCTTCCAAGAAACAGAACTGTGTGTCAACATCTACGGCCGAGGCAGAATACGTCGCGGCTGCTAGCTGTTGTTCACAAATATTATGGATGAAGACCCAGCTAAAGGACTACGGTTACACTTTCCGCCATATCCCGATATACAGTGACTCACAGAGCGCCATCGCCATCACCAGCAACCCGGTTCATCATTCCCGCACCAAACACATCGACCTGCGCTATCATTTCATCAAGGACCACGTGGAGAAAGGAGATATTGACATGTATTTTGTAAGCTCAAAGCTTCAACTGGCTGACTTGTTCACTAAGGCATTGGATGAAAAAAGATTCCAGTTCCTGGTCTCCAAGTTGGGCATGTTGAACCTCGAGCCTGTTTAATTTTTGTCTCCACTGATCTGCAAAGTGTGTGTGAGTGTGATCTGTAAATAGTGTGTGTGCGTTGCATGTGTTGAGGGGGAGAAAACCAGAAAAATAACAAAAATAGTGTGTGTGCGTTGCATGTGTTGAGTGGGTGAAAAATCAAAAAGAACAAAAATAGTGTGTGTGCGTTGCATTAGTACATATTGTTCGTTGCATTTTTTGAGGGGGAGAAAATTTTCACTGTTTGAGGGGGAGCTAATTTTCACTGATTAAGGGGGAGCTCTCTATTTTTTTCTGGTTTGGGCCTCGAATTTTTTTTAAAAAAGGCACTGTGTGCCAGCCCAATAATTCGGGCTCAATTGTTACGGAGGAGGTCCAAATTTTTTATCGCGTATATAAGCCTCGCGAAAAACCCTTTTCTTCCCATTCTGTTTTTTTTTTCACAAAGGCCAGAGTTTTTCGCGAGTCAGAGCTCTCAGACCGACTTATCTTCTTCTTCCCAAAAACTTCTGTTACCGCAATCTTCATTCTTCTTCTCTCTCGACTACCCTTTTGAAGGTAGTTCTTCGTTCGAGTTCCTTAAAAACCGAATTTACTCGATAAATCGTTCTTGCTCAATCGATCGTAACTTCTCAAAATAAAAAAAAATTATTAGGATTTTTCGTTTGAATGTATGTCGAAATCTTGTTGTTATCATTTTTGGTATATCGTATCTATGTCTTTGCAGGTGGTTTCGTCGCTTCGAAATCATGATTTCGAGATTTTGGTTTTCAAGATCTCGAGATCGTCGATTCATCTTCGAGCAAGATCTCGAGATTTGCATCTCGACATCTTGATCTCGAGATTTGAATCTCGAAATCAAGATCTCGAGATCTGCATCTCGACATCCTGATCTCGAGATTTGAATCTCGAAATCAAGATCTCGAGATCTGCATCTCGACATCTTGATCTCGAGATTTGAATCTCGAAATCAAGATCTCGAGATTTGGATCTCGAAATCATGATCTCGAGATACAGATCTCGAGATTTGGACTTAGGAATTTTTTTTAAAACTCCATCTGCATGAACTTATCTGACAACTGCAAATCAAACTCTTTCAATCAAATCAAACAGTTGAACTTCATGTGCTGACCCCTGCTTCTACAGTTTAAAATGGCAGGAAACACTCAAACACAGATTGACGACGCCATCTACCCTAAGGGCAAGTGGATCAAGGTGTTGGACAACAACTTCCAGCTAGACCTCACCGTCTTCAAGTGCCAAAACCCGATCATTCCGGCCATAATGAAAGGTCACTATCTCTGGCCTGCACTTCACAACGCCAAACCAGTGCCAGAGATATACCTACAACAATTTTGGGGCCACATGCATACAGAATCACCGAAAGATCGCTCAAAGATAAAGACCGAATTGAACGGCATGCGGGTGGTTCTGACACCATCAACACTGCGTACTACATTAGCGCTGCCAATCCGAGATACGTATGATGCGCTGCCGTCCATCCCCGATCTACTGAAAGACGTAGCATCCCTCGGCTACACCTCCTTACTGCCACAACTCTCAAACTTCAACGGAGCATATCTTCATCATCCGTGGAAGAGCCTCTTCGGGCTAGTGAACAAGTGCCTGTCGCCGAAGCATGCCGGATTCGACAAGTGCAACAAGCAGATCATGCTTATCTTCCATGGCATCGCCTTCAACAAGAACTACGACATGGCACAGCTCTTCTTCTCAGAGCTAATGGACCTGGTCAAAGCCAAAGAGAAGAACAGGCCAGGTACCATCCCATATGCAAGGTGGCTTGGTCTGATCATCAACGACTGCATGGCAGAGCACTCGTCAATCCCAAAACGCAGCTCCGATCCACACTACAATGCCCCGAAGCTGTAATACTTTAAAGCAGACAAGAACCCTGTCTTCGGTCTGCGGATCCCTGGGTTTCTGCTCAACCTTGTAAAATCTTCAAATCCAGCAGTTCAACAGTACAAGGAAGCCACAGAGAAAACTGTCCCTATGGTTCAGCAAAACCCAGCTGGACCTACCCTAGGGGCAAAGCCGAGTGTTAGTAAGGGTCCCAAGAGAGTCCAAAAGCCACAGAAACCAGTGACCGGTTCGCCCAATGAAGGAAAGTCTGACGACTCTCTAGAGACGAGTCAGGCGGCTGAGGGCACCGAAACAGACGCTGAGGAAACAGCCAATGAATCGTCAAGTGAAGCCCAAACAAACACTGACGACGAGGCTTCCGAGAGCGTGGGCACAGAGAGCGGGGAATCTGGCTCGGATGATGACGACGATGATAATGATAGTGATGACGTGGAGCTCACATATGCCCTGATCAGAAAAGGGAAGCTGCCAGTCGAATCTCCGAAGAAGAAAAGAATTACTGCTGAAGACGCAGCACCAATAATCGCTGGCAGACCTCAAGTCTTCACAATCAAAGAAAAAGCTCAACCGAGAGCCGATCCCAGCGAGACAAATTGCTCCAAGGATGATTATGACGAGGCGGCTCATTCAATTACGAATTCAGAGGAAGTCATCATCCGAGAGAAAAGGGCAAAGATCAAGAATGACAAGGCTGCCAAGGCAAAGCCCCAGCCCCGAGCCAGAAAGAGCCTGATTGATAAGGCAGACGAACATATCTTCGCGGGCTGCGACACCTTTATCCAGATAAGCCGAGTTGAATCCCTAAGCACAAGAGCCGATCTTTTTGGTTCCCGGGTAGAAGTCGCAGCATCTGGCTCAACTGCCAAGCACAGCCCTCTCCCAGCCACTCGATAGCCTCTCAACAGGCTATTGTTTCAAAAGAACGGGACTCCACCCCCTCGCTGGTTCCTTCTGAATCAGTTGAGCATACAATTGACCTATCTCCCAAGGTCAAAACCCCTTCTTCTCACACATCGAGTCTAGGTGTCACATTCCCCACATTTTCTTCATTTTCTAGGACACCTACACTATTCACTGCACATACAGGTGCACACACCCTGAACGCAACAACCAGAGCGCAAGCTATGACGGTTGGAAGCCCTGCTACGCCCATAATGATTCCATCATTAAATGCAGGCCACACATCAACAATCTTCACTGATGCTGTGTCAACAGTTACAACTCCCGTAACTGGTCACCCTACCTTTGAAGACGTAAACGTTCTGCTCAATCGCTTCCTAGATTCCACCATTAAGCCATGGGTGCAAGATGCAATGACCGCTCTAGCACATGAATTTAGGACCACCCAAGTGGTTCGGTCTGAACAAACCCCACCCCAACCTTCACCTGAACCGTTCATCTCCCATACACAACCCATATCCTCCACCCCTCTATCCCACCAATCCATAAACCAAATTCCCATTCCTTCTCTTTCTCGGGGAACCCAGGATACAGAACCAGTATTCTCCCCACACCCGACCACACCCTCCATCGATCTCTATTCACTATCCTTTGACACACTAGCGTCGGCTTTGCTGAACAACCTCCTTAACACCCCTGAAGACAAGCTTACTCTTCATCAGCAAGCCATACTTGAAGCCCTTCTCTCTTCACCTGAAACCAAGAGCACTTGCAAGGAGAGTCCTCGTGGTCGCAAACGTTCCCATGAGGACCCCGATGATTCGGATCCTCATGAGGGGGAGAACAAGCGACCTCGATCACTTGAGCAAACTGCCCTACCAAGCCAAACTCCACAGCCCATCCAACCCGAAACCTCAACAAACCAACAACCACCATCCACAGCCAACTTATCTAGCATGGTCGAGCTAGAAATAACATCCCGAGGCGTATCTCCCAGAGATACCAACCGAGGAGGGGATGGAAGTCCTGATGATGTTACCACTGGTACATCTTCTCCATCAGGCCATCAGTTCGAACCTAGTTCTAAGCTGATGTCAACGGGCAATCCAAGTGAACCCGGTAGTGCTACTCAGGAACACTCACCGCCTCCAAATCAACAAAGAGTTCCATATATTTCCCCAGGCAAAGACATCCATGATGCACTGGAGGAGGCGGTGATATATGACAAATGGCCGAGACAATGGACAGAATGGGATGATCTTCGGAATGAGGCCGAACAAGAAGACATACCCACTTGGCTCAAGTGTAAGAATCTTCGTACTTCGTAGCTTTCATGCTCTTGGTAGAATCGTTCTCGCACATCTTCCTTAATCATCTCCCATGAAAGTCGGGTTGTTCATACAACGTTGGTTCAATCAGAATCTACCAGTTATTCGCCCTTGACGTAGATAGTATGCAGCTATTCTGATACGTTGATCCGTGAGGCAGCTTATAGTGTCGCCACAGTTTATTGGAAGTGTGAATCCAATCCTCAAGGATAAGAGGATCCTCTTGGTCTATACATGAGAAATCCACCTCACTACGAGTTTTCATTGCATCACCGCATTGCCAAGACGATGTTGGCGTTGATTTTGAAGTAACACATTCCCGATAGTCTCGATGAGTTGAGTCAATTTCACGTTCATCGATGTGGCATAGTTATTCTTGATGTTGTCACTCGTGAGCGTCACCATCTCCTTGAAAAGGATGGCGTGTAAAACACGTATAAGGAATCCATCCAATAGAATTCGCAATTTCACTACCCTAACTAATAACTCATTAATCAAATAATCTCAAATGTTCTTTTATAAGTCCAAAATCATCCTTAAATAAGTCGCTAAGGGTATATCCAAAACCAAAAGAATATCTCAAACAATTCAAAAGGATCACATACTCAATCAAAACCACAAATCCAAATCTTACAATCTCACGCGGTCTAAAATTTTATTTTAGTCCTAGAAATTTTTAAACATTCTTCAAATATTTTAGAAAAAAAAACATATTGAAGACTCCCTTGAAAACCCGTAAAAAAATGTTTTGAAAACCTCTTGAGAAAACCTTAGAAAACCTTTTAATAATAATAATAATAATAATAATAATAATAATAATAATAATAATAATTGTTTACAAAACTTTTTAGATACTTTTGACTCTAGTTGCTGCCATACCAGTTGCTAAGGGTACCATTTTAACAACTAGAGGCTTTGCAACCCGAGTCTCAAAGGCTCTCATACCAACTTGTTGGTATCACTTAAGGAAATTTAAGACCATAAGAAAACATTCGAAAAATTATTTAGAAAACATTTTGAAAAAAAAAAGCTTTGAAAACTCCCCCCAAAAAACCATCAGCTCTGATACCAACTTGTAACACCCCCAGATTTTCCGCCCAAAATACATTTAAATAATACTTTATTTAATTAACTTTATTTGAAACATCAGAATTGTGCAGCGGAATTTCAAAGAGAAATGGGGCGTTACCGCCACACTCGGTTCTCCCCTAACCGAGTGCACAGGCTAAATTAAAACAACTTAAACTAAATTTGAATTTTCCATAATTAATTGTTCAACTACAATTCTAAAAAAAAAATTAAAATCAATAACTCAGTCAACTCTAGTCTATGTGTTCTAGCGGAAGCTCTCGAAATCAACATCTTCACCATTTCACCACCTGTACAAAACCATGTACACAGAGCAAACAAAAGAAAACAAAAATTAGCTTGAAATGCTAAGTAAGCCCCACCCAACCCTGTAAAATAATCAAGTTTGATACATATATATAATTTTGTGAAACATTTGAGAGGAAACCTTTCGAAACACTCAATCGTAAGTAAAATAATATTTCAAATATAGATTCATACCTCCAACATAATTATTCTTAAATACTAGTTATACATAAACCACCACAAATCCTCATAAATATTCCAAAGCATAAATCATATACACAACTCTAAATATCCATCTCAAAACTCACATAAGCACTTTATCAAAATCCTTTACAGAAACTCATAATCAATGTCAACAAATATATTTTTGAAATGAATATCACAGGTATTTGTACTTTAAAAATTCACAGTTAATAAAATGATTCAATCAAACTCAAATTGAATTCAATTCACCTCAAATCCAGTCCAACCAAAACCAATGCCAAAGTATCATCCAAAAAGAATATCCAAAAGTGTTTATATTTTTTTTGAAATAAGTATCATTCTCCAATATTAAGATTTATGTAATAACTCTTATACGCATTATAAGGAATAATTTATCCAAAGAATTTAACCAACTCTTTAAATCAACTCTTTAAGAGTAAAATCCAAAACATTTTATTTACCTCAAAATAGCTTTATAGCTGATTCTCCTAGTCATTTTAGAAGGGCGGTGCTCAAGCGTTACCTCGATTCTTGAGCCCAGTGATCCGTTGTTTTGTACGGTCACTCCGATCCCCTCTCTGTACCTCATCTCCTCTATTAGAATCTAGACTTCTACCTTAAGTGTGCACACCCCCTAAAGGAATTCCAAGCCCTCCGAGTAATATGAAGTCTAAGTAGGTCTGACGTCAACGTCTCCCTACTCCAAATGGGATATACTCCCTTAGTTCTAGGTTCAAAGACCCTTAAAAGAATAGGTACTACTACTACTGCTCTAATAAAAAAAGGGATCTGATGCCCAGTTGTTCGGGGTGGTTACCGAACCCTCCAAAATTCATTTTATTTGTCTCAAGCCTCTCAATTCAAGTAGTAGTAGTCCTAACCCTTCCTCACCATTAACGGACGTGAAGGTGGCCCGACGCCTACGGATTTCTCCCGTGGTGCCCCAATTATGAAAATAGTCTTTTATCTTGTCTTTCCGAAAAATCAATATCTATGCCTTATAGACATTAGTATCACCACAATGATAACACTCCCTCACCATTAATGGACGTGAAGGTGGCCCGACACCTACGGATTTCTCCCGCGGTGCCCCACATTTTTGAAAATCTTAATTTCCATTTATAGTCAAAATATACTCTAAAAATATTTCTCAAGTTCTCCAAAATAGTTTCAATGGTATTAAAATATTTAATACCCCAAAATACTAAAATCAAATTTCTCAAGATAATATGAATTTAATATCACTCAAATATAAAATACTCAAATCTCAAATATAATTCCCAATCACAACTAATATATAAAAATCTCATGAACTATCAAATATTCAAATAATCTCAAATAAATAATCACACATAAATATATCAGGTAAAGTATAATTTTGGTTGATATAGTACTTACCTCAATATGCGATAACTCCTAACCGGGGCTTTTATCTTGACCTTCTCCAAATTCACCTTCTAAACATTAAAATTCTAAAATTAATTCCTTTATAATCTACGGTTTAATAATCCCATTCATCATTTGAGTTCCATAATCCTCATTGATTAGTTATATTCATTTATAATAATTGATCCAACCGATATTAACAAAACTTCAGCCCGAACTAAATAAACTAGCCTAATCAGTTAAAGTGATACGGAGTACATACGCAGTCCGGGGAATTCGTCTTTCTCCGAGGATTACGTACCGGCAGCGCAGATTGGCGGAAGGACGACAACACTTCCTTTGGAGACAGAAATTGGTCTAGGCTATTCCTCCTAGCGGCAGTCCGTCAGGCAAGCGGCGGAAGCAGATTGATCCAGTGGCAGCAACTCCAACTCCTCGCTTTAATTCTTCCGGTGTGAACAAGTCTGGCGGTGATTTCGCTTCACTCCTTCCTCTAACGTGGAAATTTGATCAGCAGCGGACTCTGGCGTGATAATATTTCTCCGGTGAGGCTGATAACGAATGTAATGGCAAACGACAGTAAGTCGGCGTCGCGATTCTTTTCATTTTTTAAGCAATCCGATCCAGCGACCAACGAAGCAAGGGAAATGGTTCAGCGATACCATTTTCTTCCGTCGGAGAAGGCGATAAAGCTACAGTCTCTTCTACTTCGTCGAAGGCAACAACACGTACCAAGGTCTTCCTCCCCCCAACGTCTGTGAGTTCCGGCCGTCCGGCGTACAACTGGGTCTTCTTCCCTGGCGAGTTTCGTCCTTTCTCTGACGTTCTCTTTTCTTATTTTCTTCATGCGAAGCAGATGCATATCCCTTTCTCTTCTGTCGCCGATGTATCCCTTTCTCTTCTATCTTATACGATGAATATATATGCTTGGCCGAGGTTTCTAGAATTACGGTTTTGTGTGTTAGAGTCCATTTGGCCGTCTCGTACGTTAGGGATCTTAGGCTATTATTACTGTACTAGCAAGATTAGCGTGCGAGAGTAGAAGTGCTTGAGTTTCCGAGGCTACACATGACTTTTAAGAAGTATAGGGCAATCCTTAGAAAAGTCAACATTATGGTTATTGTTAGTATTGTATGTATGGGTTTCATCTGTTAATTTTTTTACACTTATTGCGTTTTGTGCGTAAAAAAAAATGTATATGCAATGACATCTTGTATTAACGTTGTATCTTGGTATATATGGAAAATCTTTTTAAAAAACGCATTACTCCATAGGTATATATGGAAAAGTCAACAATAGTATTAAGCAAGTACTGGGTAGTGGGTACGTACTTCGTTATATTATTATACAAAGTATATTATTAGATGCTATATACGTGTGTACATGTTTTATTATATCACTTGTAAATCAAAATATTACTTCCATTATTTAGATCAAAATTTTATCTGATTAACATAATTGTCATAAATATATCACGTTCAAATATGATTAGAAATTTTTTATATATCTTATTAGTAATTAGTAATATTATTTATTTTATTTTATTAAAATTTTCGGAGTGTCACATTCTACCCCCTTAAATAGGTGCTTCGTCCCCGAAGCACTAAACTTATTCAAGAATATTGCGGAAGTGCAAATCATGCTTGCTCCAAGAATTTAATGTAGTGGTCTTGGACGGTCATACCCACTTGGCTCAAGTGTAAGAAACTCGTACTTCGTAGTTTTCACGCTCTTGGTAGAATCGTTCTCACACATCTTCCTTAATAATCTGCCACGAAAGTCGGGTTGTTCATACAACGTTGGTTCAATCGGAATCTACCAGTTATTCGCCCTTGACGTAGGTAGTATGCAGCTATGCTGATACGTTGATCCGTGAGGCAGCTTATAGTGTCGCCACAGTTTATTGGAAGTGTGAATCCAATCCTCAAGGATAAGAGGATCCTCTTGGTCTATACATGAGAAATCCACCTCACTACGAGTTTTCATTGCATCACCGCATTGCAAAGACGATGTTGGCGTTGATTTTGAAGTAACACATTCCTGATAGTCTCGATGAGTTGAGTCAATTTCACGTTCGTCGATGTGGCATAGTTATTCTTGATGTTGTCACTCGTGAGCGTCATCATCTCCTTGAAAAGGATGGCATGTAAAACACGTATAAGGAATCCATCCAATAGAATTTGCAATTTCACTACCCTAACTAATAACTCATTAATCAAATAATCTCAAATGTTCTTTTATAAGTCCAAAATCATCCTTAAATAAGTCGCTAAGGGTATATCCAAAACCAAAAAAATATATCAAACAATTCAAAAAGACCACATACTCAATCTGTTGGAGATATTTTATTGTGAATCAAGTTGGTCATAGATTAGCTTTATATTTAATCCTTGTATTTAAATAGTGCATAAATTAGATAAAAAATAAGGCCAAGTGTTAGGCCCATTTAAACAGGCCAAAAGCCTGGTACGCCTAACCTAAACCTCGCCTATAAAAAGGGAGCCGAGGTTTAGGAAAAGGTTGAACGTCGTACTTATTATTCATAGCCTTAGGCTTATATCATTCTGCTGTACGTTCCACGGTTTATTAAAGAAGGTTTTACGGTGATTCATTCTGTGTTCATCTTTACGTTTAATCTTCCTTGTTAGATCGATTATTCATTGCTGTTACAGAAACAGGGACTAACAATTGGTATCAGAGCCGATCGAGAACGATCAGAAGAACTCCTGCAGAATACTCTGTTTTTGTTAACGTAGTTCATTCTGTCGATTTTTTGCTCTGTAATTTTGTTTCTTGTTCAAAAGTTGTAAAAGTTACACCTTTGGAATCGCCGTTTCAAAGCGATCAAAGGGTATACTTCAGTTTGTGTTTTACGCAATTTTTGATTTCGAGATATCTCGAGCTAGGCATCTCGACATCCTACTTCTTCACAGGTTCTGCTACGTTTTTCGAACTGAAAACTTTACCAGAAGATCTCGACATTCAACTCTACAGGAAACTATCTTCAGATTTTGATTATCTGATTTTTACAGGTTGAAAGATTTCGACATTGAGGATTTCGACATCTAGGATTTCGAAATCTTGATTTCGAGAAAAGGTTTCGACATCTGGTCTCGACATTTGACTCATCAGATTAAGATTTCGAGAGATTAACTTCTCGACATTTCAAATTTCGAGATAAGCATCTCGAAATCTGAAATCTCGAGATCCCAAATCTCGAGATCCTTAATCTCGAGCCCAAATCTCGATACCGGGCCTCCTTTATCGAAATCTGAGATTTCGATATTCAGATCTCGACATCTGATTTTTCGAGATTCTGCCTCTGAAAATCTTTTGATCAATTTTCTCGAACGGTCAGTTTAGTACAGCAATGGGTTCAGAATACAATGCACAAGGGAACAGCAGTACCCCTCCTAGCCTCAGGAAGGGAGAATACCAAATGTGGAGGAACAGATTTCTAAACTTCCTCGAGCACAAAGAGAACTCTTCTGCAATGCTCGAATCTTTGCTTGAAGGACCAGCTGAACTCTTGATTTCAGTTGGTGGAGATCCAGAGAACAATCCTCCTATTTTTCCAGAAATAAGGAGAAAAGTGCCATCTGAATACACAGAAGCCGACAAGCTCAGACTTCGTGGTGATCTTATGGCCAAAACGTACCTCCTTCAAGCAATACCAAACGAAGTTTATGTTCTCATAGATAGCATGCAGACAGCTAAGGAGATGTGGGATGAAATTGAAAAGCTGCTACAAGGCACAAGCATCAGCCTCAAAACAAAGAAGACTACGATTCTCATCGCTTATGACTCCTTCAAAGCAGGTCCAGGAGAACCATTGAATGAGACTTACAACAGACTTGTTCAACTGGTAAATGAGCTCAGAAAGATCAAAGTATTCAGGTCCAATCTGGAACTGAATATTAGATTTTTATCTAGTCTACATCCTGCATGGGAAAAGACAGTGAAGGATGTCAGATCTCGGATAGATTTCGACGAAATTGACCTCTGCACACTCTATGAACATATGAAGCAATTCGTCAACGAGGTTGCCTGCGCTGAGGATCATCATACCACAAATCCCTTAGCTCTTGTAATGGATGCTCAGCCTAGAAGGACAACCACTTCACTAAAGAAGAAAAAGAAGAAGGTGGTGGTTGAATCAGATGATGAAGAGAGTAACGATGACAAATCTGATCTAGAGGCTGAGCTAGCAGACTTACAGAAGAAGATGGCAATGCTGGCCAAAAGATTTGCAAAGAAGAACACTTCCTCCAACAGGCTGCGAACTTCCTCCTCAAACTACAAACAGAAGAATCATGATCAAGGATCTTCTAGGAAGGCATCATCAGCAGAAGAAGCACCTAAATGCTATAATTGCGGCAAGCCTGGACATGTGATCAAAGACTGCCGCCTCCCAAAGAAGAAAGATGCTAACTTCTACAAGCAGAAGATACTGTGGAATAAGCAGAAAATGCTGATGGTGCAAAAAGAAGAAGAAACCTCTGCCATGATTGCTGAAAATGAGAACTGGGCAGAAGATTCTTCTGAGGAGGAGGAAGAGGAAGACAACTATGCTCTTATGGCAAGTGTGGAGGGAGATGAAATAAAGGGTGATGCTGCGATCCCTGAAAGCAAGTGCTCAACAAGCTCTGTAAGTACCTCCCATACTTTTTTAAATAATCAAATGCAGTCCTTACTTGAAAAGGACAATCAAATCAAAGAACTAAAGGAGAGACTAGACAATAATCATAGAGTTCTGAAACAGAATCTAGACCAAAAGTCTTCCTTAAGTATTCAACTTGAAATTGCAAAAGATCAAGTCAAAAATGTGTCTTCAGATTTTGAAAGCTTTGAACTTAAGATAACTGAATTAACTAAGAAATTTGAGGACAATGAACGAGAAAAAAGCATAGCAAAGGCTGAATGCGATTTTTTGCATAACAAAAGAAGAACGCTTTTAAATAAAGTAAAAGAACTAGAAGATCTAGCTGCTAGAAGAGGTCAATCTGAACAAACTGTTTTTCTGCTTAACAACAAACAAAAGGATGACCGATTCTACAATGCTAAAACAGGTCTGGGCATAACAAACCCACGTAATCTTAAGAAAGTTAATTGCCTTCAATTCTATAACAAAGATTACATGGGACTAGGGTTTGGCGAGAAAATGTATTTTCGAAGTGATGAAGATTATGCTGAAGCAGAAGAAGAAAAGAGAAAGAAACCAAAACCTGCGATTTCTTGTGATTATCCCTCTGTAAATGAAAAACAGCTTTCAGAAGAAAAACCGACTTCCTGCTTTAGTGAATGCCTAGACCCCTATGCTAAAGATATTCCTCACATAGGACATCCTCTAGATCCTCCTCCAAGAGTTGGTATTGCTAAAACTGGTGAGGAACCATGTATTTTTCCCATGGCTCAAAAGCTCAAAAATCTACAAAAAACTCTTGATAACGAGAGAGAGAGAGATTTGAAACTGAAAAAAAAGGTTTTGAGCGCAACTGGCAGGAACTTCTTCAAAAATTTAATGATTTGAGTGAGCAGTTTCATGCTAAAACAGATCCTCCTACGACCAAGCCTGACAGCTCACACACCTCACATGAGAAAAACAATGCTTTTAAAGGTTCGTCCACTCATCTCTCTTCTCCTTTGTTTACAGGGAATGAAGTGAATAAGGAAGGAGAAGAGAAGAATGAGTGGAGGAAAAAGAGGAAGGAAATCGCAGATGGCAAAAAGAAAGTTTTTGAGAAAAGTGCCAGCCCTAGATCTAGTTCAATATTTTACTCAAAAGTTAATTGTAATTCTGTCTCTACAAAGCAAACTTCTAAAAGTTCAGTCTTGAGTCCCAAGCTGAATATTTCTGAGACATCTTCTAGACAAAGTTCTATTTATAATACAAGTGTTGCTTATGGTTATTCTGTTCCAGATCCCCATAATTATGAATGTGATATGAATGTTGTTAAATCTAAGCCTTCCAGAAAGCTTAAACCTGAAAAAGAAACCAAGAAAGGAACTTCTAAGGGAACGTTTTGTATTCCTGATATGAAATATGCCCTTAGAGTTCATTCTAGGAAACATGTTAATCGGCTTTCTAAGGAGGAGATTTTTAAAACCAAACTCAAGAAACAACCGTTCAAACACAAAGCACCTGTCTACTCTCCTCCTGAACCTAAAACGAAAAGATGGGTCCCCAAGATAAGACCCGTCAAAACTGAAACTGAAAGGTGGGTCCCCAAGATGAGACCTACCAAACCTGAATCGAATAGGTGGGTCCACAAACGCAGACCCATCCAAACTAAAACTGAAAGGTGGGTTCCCAATCGAAGACCCATCATAACTGCAACTGAAAGGTGGGTCCCCAAACTTAGACCCACACGGACTAAAATGGAAAGGTGGGTTCACAACATCAGACCCACCAAAATGGAAAGTGCTAGGTGGACTCCAAAAACCAGACACACTGCAAAAGCAGATCTGGCAATTGGAAAGCCCATCGAAGATAGATCTTTTGTTGAAAGAGCAGCTGACCTTGGATCACTGCTCAAAGCAAGTTTTAAAAAGGTGTTTCTTGATAATAAGGAAGGACCCACTCCAAGTTGGGTACCTAATCCTTTTTGATTGTTTTGCAGGACGGTCATGTGTGGCATTTGGACTCAGGATGCTCAACCCACATGACCGGAATAAAGCACCTTTTGAGCAACTACACCAACTGCTACAGAGGAAACGTCAGATTCGGGAATGACGCCTCATCTCCTATCCTTGGGTATGGGGACGTCATCTGTGCCAGCGTTACAATAAAAGATGTCTCATTCATCAAAGGGCTCAAACACAATTTACTGAGCATTGGACAATTCTGTGACAGCGGGATGGAAGTGAGGTTCTTTGCAAAACAATGCTGTGTTCTTGACAGCACAGGAAATACATTATTAACGTGTTACAGAACATCAAATCTGTACACTATTGATCTGAAAAGTGTCCAATCCACCACTTCCATCTGTCTGCTGTCCAAAGCTTCAACTGAACAGAAAAACCTATGGCACAGACGTCTCTCCCATCTGAACTTCAAACATCTATCAACCTTGTCCTCCAAGAAACTTGTCAAGGGGCTTCCTCTCCTAAAGTCTTCCGCTGAAAATCATTGTAGTGCCTGCAAAATGGGCAAAATGACGCGAAGCTCCCACAAGTCAAAAACTGAACCTTCATCTACTCATCAGTTGCAGCTAATACACATGGATCTGTGTGGACCTATGAGAGTACAAAGCATCAACGGTCGCAAATACACTCTGGTGATCGTTGATGACTTCTCTAGGTATACATGGACAAAATTTCTTCGATCAAAAGACGAAGCTGCGGAAATCATTATGACCTTTATCAGAACGATCCAGAAACTGCTACAGCACAGTGTTCGAATTGTCAGAACTGACAATGGTACCGAGTTCAAAAATCAGACTCTCACTGAGTTCTATGAATCACTCGGTATCACTCAGCAATTTGCAGCAGCTAAAACTCCCCAGCAGAACGGAGTTGTTGAGAGAAAGAACAGAACCCTTGTTGAAGCAGCACGCACCATGTTAATCCAATCAAGACTGCCTCACTTCATGTGGGCAGAGGCAATCAATACCGCGTGCTTCACTCAGAACAGAACCTTCATCCACAAGCGCTTCGACAAGACTCCATATGAGATCCTATTCAACAAAACTCCTGATATTTCTTTCCTCAAGGTTTTTGGCTGCAAGTGCTTCATACTCAATGATCGAACAGAGAGAAGTAAGCTGGATCCCAAAGCCAGAGAAGGCGTGTTTATTGGCTACTCACTGCAATCCAAAGCTTACAGAGTCTATCTCAGAGACAAGCGGACTGTCATCGAGAGTGTAAATGTTACATTCTATGAAATGGCAGACTTTGCTATTGAACATCTCCAGACCGATCCATCCACTGCTGTACCAGTAGCTTCTGATAAAGCTGAACCAAACACCGAACACGACGATGTGATTCTCGACTCTCTCTTCAGAAACTTTTACGAGAACTCACAATCTCCACCTCCTGCATACACTCCAGAGTCAACATCAACTCCAATAACAGAGATTCCGCTCCTCACAGGACCAGATGACGAACCATCCACACCCTCTACCACTCAAACCAATCCCAGAGGTGTGGATGATCACGGCTTTGCCATAATTCCGGAATCATCTCCACTACACACCACAGCTGCCCCAGAGCCTTCAAATTCATATCAGGACTCAGATCAACCAATAATTACTCCAACTCCTCTAGCTCATGAGAGGAAGTGGACAAGAGCACATCCTGTTGAACAAATAATAGGTGATCCAAGTCAAGGTGTGCGAACGAGATCAGCAACAACAAATGAATGTGACTATGCATGCTTTCTAAGCAAGAATGAACCATCCAAAGTCTCAGAGGCACTCGCTGATCCAGATTGGGTGATTGCCATGCAAGATGAGCTCAATCAATTTGACAGACTAGATGCATGGACACTCGTGCCTAAACCCCCTCAGAAAACCATCATTGGCACAAAATGGGTGTTCAAGAACAAGAAGGACGAAGAAGGCATAGTGATAAGGAACAAGGCACGACTGGTCGCTAAAGGATATAATCAGCAAGAGGGCATAGACTATGATGAAACATTTGCACCCGTAGCAAGAATTGAAGCAATCCGCCTTTTTCTTGCGTACGCGGCCCACAAGAACTTTACTGTCTTTCAAATGGATGTCAAGACTGCTTTTCTAAATGGAGTCTTGGAAGAAGAAGTCTATGTCGCTCAACCCGAAGGATTCGTAGATCCCAAATATCCCGACCATGTGTACAAGCTAAAGAAAGCTCTGTATGGGTTAAAACAGGCACCAAGAGCTTGGTATGATGCATTAACCGAATTTCTGATTGACTCAGGTTTCTCAAAAGGGAAGATTGATACCACACTTTTCATCAAGCGACAGAAGTCTGACATCATCCTAATTCAGATCTATGTTGATGACATTATCTTCGCCTCCTCAAATCCACGCCTGTGCAAACACTTTGAGAAACTGATGAAAACCAAGTTCGAGATGAGCATGATGGGAGAACTGAATTTCTTCCTAGGCCTGCAAGTAAGACAACTCTCTGACGGCATTTTCATCAATCAGTCAAAGTATATTCTGGAAATGCTTAAGAGATTCAACATTGATAGCAAATCTTCCATGACGACCCCCATGTCCCCAAACAACAAACTGGACTCAGACCCCTCCGGGAAGCCAGTTGATGCTACAAACTACAGGGCCATCATTGGATCTTTGCTATATCTCACATCAAGCAGGCCTGACATTGTCTTCTCCACATGCTTATGTGCACGCTTTCAGGCAAATCCGAAGGAATCCCATCTGACCGCTGTTCGAAGAATTCTGAGATACATCAAAGGCACTGTGAATCTAGGCCTTTGGTATCCCAAGCACTCAGGTTTTGACCTAGTCGGATATTCGGATGCTGACTTTGCTGGTTGCCGGATGGACCGCAAAAGTACATCGGGAGCTGTCCAATTCTTGGGCGATAAGTTAGTCTGCTGGTCCTCCAAGAAATAGAACTGTGTGTCAACATCTACGGCCGAGGCAGAATACGTCGCAGCTGCTAGCTGTTGTTCACAAATATTATGGATGAAGACCCAGCTAAAGGACTACGGTTACACTCTCCGCCATATCCCGATCTACAGTGACTCACAAAGCGCCATAGCCATCACCAGCAACCCGGTTCATCACTCCCGCACCAAACACATCGACTTGCGCTATCATTTCATCAAGGATCATGTGGAGAAAGGAGACATTGACATGTATTTTGTAAGCTCAGAGCTTCAACTGGCTGACTTGTTCACTAAGGCATTGGATGAAAAACGATTCCAGTTCCTAGTCTCCAAGTTGGGCATGTTGAACCTCGAGCCCGTTTAATTATGCCTCCACTGATCTAAAAAGTGTGTGTGTGTGGGACTTGTAAAAAGTGTGTGTGTGTGTGGGATTTGTAAATAGTGTGTGTGCGTTGCATGTGTTGAGGGGGAGAAAACCAGAAAAATAACAAAAAAATAGTGTGTGTGCGTTGCATGTGTTGAGGGGGAGAAAACCAGAAAAATAACAAAAAAAATAGTGTGTGTGCGTCGCATTCTGTACATAGTGTGTGTTGCATGTGTGTTTTTCTTGGGTATCCAAATCGAGGGGGAGAATTTTATTCTTAAGAGCCAAATTTTTTCAAAAAGTTTTTTTTAACCCAGATCTCTGTTTTCGGGCCATATTATCAAAATGTTTCGAAAGCCCAATTTTCGTCTATAAAAAGGGTCCCGAGAACCCTGAGGCTTTTCATTACCGCCTCTGCCTTCTTAGAGTTCTCGAGATCTTTTAACTCCCTAAATCATCTCCCTCCTCTCACTTCCAAAGATAAAGGTAGTCGATACTCTGTACTTCATGGTTTTCGAACCTCGTCTTAAATCAAAACAAAGGAACTTTCTTGACGTTGTTCACCAAATCTCGCAAAACGAACAAAGAAAATCGGAACTGTGTTTTTATGATTATATGTGTTTTTGTTTGATTGCAGGTGGTTTCGTCTTCGGTCGAAAGGCAAAACGTCTCGATTTCTTTAGTTTTAAAGCTCAGGATCTCGATCTCGTCGTTTGAACTTCGTATTGAGATCTCGAGATTTATACTCGAGATTGAGATCTCGAGATTTAAAACTCGAGATTGAGATCCCGAGATTTAAAACTCGAGATTGAGATCTCGAGATTTAAAACTCGAGATTGAGATCTCGAGATTTAAAACTCGAGATTGAGATCTCGAGACTTAAAACTCGAGATTGAGATCTCGAGATTTAAAACTCGAGATTGAGATCTCGAGATTTAAACCTCGAGATTGAGATCTCGAGATTTAAACCTCGAGATAAGGTTTTCGAGCTTTTGCCTTAGCCGATTTTGACCACCACCTGCACTCCACTTTTCAAAACCAAACCAAACAACAGTTCATCTAATTTCAGGAAACCAAAAATAAAATGGACTTTTGCACTGACTCATGTTTTTTTCACAGCTCATAATGGCAGGTACACAAAAGAGACATAACATTGACGACGCCATCTACCCACAAGATAGGTGGGTCAAGATGCTGGACAACAACTTCCAGCTGGATCTGACTGTTTTCAAGTGTCAGGATCCAGTCATACCCGGGATTCTGAAGCGCCACTATCTCTGGACCGCCTTCCACAAATCAAAGTCGGTGCCAGAAATCTACCTCCAACAAGTATGGGGACATATGCGCACCGAGTCAACAAAAGACCGCACTAAAATCCTCACAAAGCTCAACAACATGAGGATTGTCCTGACTCCAGCAACTCTACGCTCTACACTGGCGCTCCCCGAACATGACAGCTATGATCCTCTTCCTTCTATTCCGGATCTTCTCAAAGAGGTCGCGGCTCTGGGTTATGACTCTCTACTACCCAAACTGTCAAACTTCAATGGAGCATACCTTTATCGTCCCTGGAAGAGCCTATTCGGGCTAGTCAACAAGTGCCTCTCTCCAAAGCATGCCGGACTGGACAAATGCAACAAGCAAATACTCTGTGTCTTCCACGGCATCGCATATAACAAGAAGTATGACATGGCTCAGCTCTTTTTCTCAGAGCTGATGGACCTTGTAAAAGCCAAAGAGAAAAACAGGTCAGGCACCATTCCATACGCCAGGTGGTTGGGGCTGATCATCCATGACTGCATGACCGCAAACACATCCATTCCCAGACGTACTGATGATCCACACTTCATAGCTCCAAAGCTCCAATACTTCAAAGCTGATAAGAAAGCAGCTCAGGGATTGCGGATTCCGGATGCTCTGCTCAACCTGGCAAATCAGTCAAATCCAATCATCATCGCATACAAGGAAAACCTTGAGAGAACAGTCCCTATGGTTCAGAAAAACCCATCTGGACCTACCCAGGGGACTAAACCAAGAGTAAGTAAGGGTCCTAAGAGCGCCCCAAAGCCACAAAAGCCAGTGGCACGTCGGCCCGATGAAGGAGAGTCCGATGAATCTCTCGAGAGGACTCGGACAACTGAGGGCAAACCGACGAACGCTGAGGAATCTGCTGATGACTCGCTCAGTTCGGCCAACAAAGAGGCTGACGACGAGGCTTCCGATAGCGTGGCCAGAAGTGACAACGATGATGATAATGATGATGATGACGATGATGTTGACGATGAGGACCACACTTTCGCTCTCATAAAAAAGGGTAAGCTGCCTATTGAATCTCCTCCGAAGAAAATCACCGCTGAGGATGCAGCTCCCATTATTGCTACACGCCCCAAAGAGCTCGTCATCAAAACCACGGCGGCCAGTCACAAAATAGAAAGTGCTACTGGCATCATCAGGGAGCAGCGCATCAAAGCAAAAAATGATGCTCCACAGTCACTCAACTCCAAGAAGCGACGCCTCGTCAAAAGACACCTTGTAGACGAGGACGAAATGCATATCTTCGCTGATTGCCAACCCTTCATTAATATAAGCCGAGCTGAATCTTTAAGTGCAGGAGCCGATATTTTCGGTTCCCGGGTAGAAGTCGCAGCATCTGGCTCAACTGCGCAAGCACAGCCTTCTCCCAGCCACTCGATAGCCTCCCAACAGGCTATTGTTTCAAAACAACGGGACTCACCCACCTCTCTGGTTCCCTCCGAACCAGTCAAGCGAACTAGTGGCCAACAGCCCGAGGTCACCACCACTTCCTTGAGCACATCGAGTCTAGGTGTCACACTCCCTACATTTTCTAATTTTTCTAGGACACCTACACTATTCACCGCACATACAGGTGCACGCACCCTGGAAGCAACGACCAGAGTACCAACGATGACGGTCGGAAGCCCTGCTACGCTCACAATGACTCCATCATTGCATGCTGGCCACACATCAGCTCTCTTCACTGATGCTGTGACAACAGTTACAACCCCTGTAACTGAACACCTCACTACCGAAGACGTCACCGTTCTTATGCACCGTTTCTTGGATTCCACCATTAAGCCATGGGTGCAACAAGCATTTACCGCTTGGGCACAAGAATCCAAGACCACCCCGGCAGTGCATAGTGAACACAGCCAGCCTGAACCACACCCATCACCTTCTCACACCAAATCTCAAACCTCTCCAGTCATCTCCGCCACCTCCACCAAAGTCCATAGCCCTATCTCTTCTCGGGGAACCCATGATACAGAACAAGTATCATCCCCACACCCGACCACACCTCCCATCGAACTACTATCCCAACCCTTCGAAGTCCTAGCATCGATCTTGCTGGATCATCTCCTAAACATACCCCACACTGACCTCACTCCCTACCAGCAAGGCGTCCTTACTGCCCTTCTTGCTAATCCGGACACAAAGGGCACCTGCCGTGAAAGTCCCCGTGGTCGCAAACGTTCACATGAGGATCCCGATGATCCGGAACCTCATGAGGGGGAGAACAAGAGGCCACGGATACTCGAGCAAGGTGCCTCTACCACTCATAGCCCCCAAACCGAACAACCTGAGACTATCATCAACCAACCACCACCATCCCCTTGCCAAAACCAAGCCTATCTCTCTAGCGTGGTCGAGCTAGACAAAACATCCCGAGGCATATCTCCCAGAGATACTGTTCGAGGAGGGGATGGAAGTCCTGATGATGCTACCACTGGTACATCCTTCACATCAGGCCATCAGTTGGAACCTAGTTCTAAGCTGATGCCAACGGGCAATCCAAGTGAACCCGGCAGAGTTACCAAGGAACAATCACCGCCTCAAAAGCAGCAAAGAGTTCCATACATCCCCCCAGGCAAAGACATCCATGATGCACTGGAGGAGGCGGTGATATACGACAAATGGCCGAGAAAATGGACAGAATGGGATGATCTCCGGGTTGAAGCCGAGCAAGAGGACATGCAAAGGAACTGGTGGCTACGAGAGCTTATTAACAAATGCTCTGAAGATATCATTAGGCTCGAGGACGATGAACGCAAGGAAGGGGAGAACTACAAGGAATCCCAGAAAGCTCTTGAATCAGTCGTAAGACAATCAGCGGGAAGACTTCCCAAGACAGAGAAACCCTGGGACAACGTTCGAATCAAAGCCCCCTTCCAAGAAGAAATCAGAGAGCATATCTGGCGAAGACCAGACAAAGTCAAGCCACTGAACGAACTGAAGCTAAGAGGCCTTACACACTTGAAAGGAAAACAGGCTGGAGGTCATCTGCATATGTTGCTACAAAGGTCAACTGGTACACGGAGAGAACTGATGGAACAAGATCTGAAGTCGAATATTCTCCCGATTCATCAAATTCTGCAAGTAAAGGCTGAAGACTACCATGGAGTAACATTCTACACTTACAGACTTCAACGCACCGATGGGAGCGAATTTACTTGTCAAGAAAACGACTTTATCATGCTGAAACCGGATGACATCTACCAAATGCTCATGGCCTACAGATACCTTCCGGTCAGACAGAGCATAGTTTACAGCGAAGGCCTTGCAGCTATCAAGAGATTCATGCTCAGACAAATCCGAGTACATTCTTCACATGACCTACAGATGGCTATTGAATGCAATCTAAAGAAGACAAATCTGACAAAGCCAAAATTGTATGGTCCAACTTGAAGATTTCCCAGCCTACCACATCTTCTTCACACCGCCAGCAGTCACCTATCTGAACCACAAGAACGAAAAGCGTCTGATGGTAGTCAGTGAAATCGAGAAGTACTGCGACGGAACACTGAAGATAATCAGAGAGCAGATTCTACAGATGAAGGCAAAGCTGGAAGAAAATCTTCAGGAGGCATCGTCTTATGTTCAAAAGGAACACTCTACTGTAGAGAAAATTTTAAAAGCCATTGACGATCGCCTCGAAAAGAGAAATATGCTGAGGCAGTATGAACATGCACTTGGTTTGAGGAAGCACTACTTCAAATCACAGAAGAAATAAGAGAATGGCACTTGATCACAAAGGGGGAGATTGTTGGAGATATTTTATTGTGAATCAAGTTGGTCATAGATTAGCTTTATATTTAATCCTTGTATTTAAATAGTGCATAAATTAGATAAAAAATAAGGCCAAGTGTTAGGCCCATTTAAACAGGCCAAAAGCCTGGTACGCCTAACCTAAACCTCGCCTATAAAAAGGGAGCCGAGGTTTAGGAAAAGGTTGAACGTCGTACTTATTATTCATAGCCTTAGGCTTATATCATTCTGCTGTACGTTCCACGGTTTATCAAAGAAGGTTTTACGGTGATTCATTCTGTGTTCATCTTTACGTTTAATCTTCCTTGTTAGATCGATTATTCATTGCTGTTACAGAAACAGGGACTAACACAATCAAAACCACAAATCCAAATCTCACAATCTCACGCGGCCTAAAATTTTATTTTTGTCCTAGAAATTCTTAAACATTCTTCAAATATTTTAGAAAAAAAAAACATATTGAAGACTCCCTTGAAAAACCGTAAAAAAAATGTTTTGAAAACCTCTTGAGAAAACCTTAGAAAACCTTTAAATAATAATAATAATAATGATAATAATAATAATTGTTTACAAAATTTTTAGATACTTTTGACTCTAGTTGTTGTCATACCAGTTGTTAAGGGTACCATCTTAACAACTAGATGCTTTGTAACCCGAGTCTCAAAGGCTCTGATACCAACTTGTTGGTATCACTTGAGGAAATTTAAAACCATAAGAAAACATTCGAAAAATTATTTAGAAAACATTTTGAAAAAAATGCTTTGAAAACTCCCCCCAGAAAACCATCAGCTTTGATACCAATTTGTAACACCCCCAAATTTTCCGCCCAAAATACATTTAAATAATACTTTATTTAATTAACTTTATTTGAAATATCAGAATTGTGCAGCGGAATTTCAAAGGGAAATGGGGCGTTACCGCCACACTCGGTTCTCCCCTAACCGAGTGCACAGGCTAAATTAAAACAACTTAAACTAAATTTGAATTTTCCATAATTAATTGTTCAACTACAATTCTAAAAAAAATTAAAAATTTAAAATCAATTACTCAGTCAACTCTAGTCTATGTGTTCTAGCGGAAGCTCTCGAAATCAACATTTTCACCATTTCACCACCTGTACAGAACCATGTACAGAGAGCAAACAAAAGAAAACAAAAATTAGCTTGAAATGCTAAGTAAGCCCCACCCAACCCTGTAAAATAATCAGGTTTGATACATATATATAATTTTGTGAAACATTTGAGAGGAAACCTTTCAAAAAACTCAATCGTAAGTAAAATAATATTTCAAATATAGATTCATACCTCCAACATAATTATTCTGAAATACTAGTTATACATAAACCACCACAAATCCTCATAAATATTCCAAAGCATAAATCATATACACAACTCTAAATATCCATCTCAAAACTCACATAAGCACTTTATCAAAATCCTTTACAGAAACTCATAATCAATGCCAACAAATATATTTTCGAAATGAATATCACATGTATTTGTACTTTAAAAATTCACAGTTAATAAAATGATTCAATCAAACTCAAATTGAATTCAATTCACCTCAAATCCAGTCCAACCAAAACCAATGCCAAAGTATCATCCAAAACGAATATCCAAAAGTATTTATATTTTTTTTTTGAAATAAGTATCATTCTCCAATATTAAGATTTATGTAATAACTCTAATACGCATTATAAGGAATAATTTATCCAAAGAATTTAACCAACTCTTTAAATCAACTCTTTAAGAGTAAAATCCAAAACATTTTATTTACCTCAAAATAGCTTTATAGCTGATTCTCCTAGTCATTTTAGAAGCGCGATGCTCAAGTGTTACCTCGATTCTTGAGCCCAGTGATCCGTTGTTTTGTACGGTCACTCCGATCTGCTCTCGGTACCTCATCTCCTCTATTAGAATCTAGACTTCTACTTTAAGTGTGCACACCCCCTAAAGGGATTCCAAGCCCTCCGAGTAGTATGAAGTCTAAGTTGGTCTGACGTCAACGTCTCCCTACCCCAAATGAGATATACTCCTTTAGTTCTAGGTTCAAAGACCCTTAAGAGAATAGGTACTACTACTGCTCTAATAAAAAAAAGGGATCTGATGCCCAGTTGTTCGGGGTGGTTACTGAACCCTCCAAAATTCATTTTATTTGTCTCAAGCCTCTCAATTCAAGTAGTAGTAGTCCTAACCCTCCCTCACCATTAACGGACGTGAAGGTGGCCCAACACCTACGGATTTCTCCCGTGGTGCCCTAATTATGAAAACAGTCTTTTATCTCGTCTTTCCGAAAAATCAATATCTATGCCTTATAGACATTAGTATCACCACAAGGATAACACTCCCTCGCCATTAACGGACGTGAAGGTGGCCCGACACCTACGGATTTCTCCCGCGGTGCCCCACATTTTTGAAAATCTTAATTTCCATTTATAGTCAAAATATACTCTAAAAATATTTCTCAAGTTCTCCAAAATAGTTTCAATGGTATTAAAATATTTAATACCCCAAAATACTAAAATCAAATTTCTCAAGATAATATGATTTTAATATCACTCAAATATAAAATACTCAAATCTCAAATATAATTCCCAATCACAACTAATATATAAAAATCTCATGAACTATCAAATACTCAAATAATCTCAAATAAATAATCACACATAAATATATCAGGTAAATTATAATTTTGGTTTATATAGTAATTACCTCAATATGCGATAACTCCTAACCGAGGCTTTTATCTTGACCTTCTCCAAATTCACCTTCTAAACATTAAAATTCTAAAATTAATTCCCCTATAATCTACGGTTTAATAATCCCATTCATCATTTGAGTTCCATAATCCTCATTGATTAGTTATATTCATTTATAATAATTGATCCAACCGATATTAACAAAACTTCAGCCCGAACTAAATAAACTAGCCTAATCAGTTAAAGTGATACAGAGTACATACACAGTACGGGGAATTCGTCTTTCTCCGAGGATTACGTACCGGCAGCGTAGATTGGCGGAAGGACGGCAACACTTCCTTTGGAGACGGAATTTGGTCCAGGTTTTTCCTCCTAGCGGCAGTCTGTCAGGCGAGCGGCGGAAGCAGATTGATCCAGTGGCAGCAACTCCAACTCCTCGCTTTAATTCTTCCGGTGTGAACCAGTCTGGCGGCGATTTCGCTTCACCCCTTCCTCTAACGTTGAAATTTGATCAGCAGCGGACTCTAGCGTGATAATATTTCTCCGGTGATGCTGATAACGAATGTAATGGCAAACGACAGTAAGTCGGCATCACGATTCTTTTCATTTTTTAAGCAAACCGATCCAGCGACCAACGAAGCAAGGGAAATGGTTCAGCGATACCATTTTCTACCGGCGGAGAAGGCGATAAAGCTACAGTCTCTTCTACTTCGTCGAAGGCAGAAACACGTACCAAGGTCTTCCTCCCCCGACGTCTGTGAGTTCCGGCCGTCCGGCGTACAACTGGGTCTTCTTCTCCGGCGAGTTTCCTCCTTTCTCTAACGTTCTCTTTTCTTATTTTCTTCATGCGAAGCAGATGCATATCCCTTTCTCTTCTGTCGCCGATGTATCCCTTTCTCTTCTGTCGTATACGATGAATATATATGCTTGGCCGAGGTTTCTAGAATTAGGGTTTTGTGCGTTAGAGTCGATTTGGCCGTCTCGTACATTAGGGATCTTAGGCTATTATTACTGTACTAGCAAGATTAGCGTGCGAGAGTAGAAGTGCTTGAGTTTCCAAGGCTACACATGACTTTTAAGAAGTATTGGGCAATCCTTAGAAAAGTCAACATTATGGGTTTCATTTGTTATTTTTTTTACACTTATTGCGTTTTGTGCGTAAAAAAATGTATATGCAGTGACATCTTGTATTAACGTTGTATCTTGGTATATATGGAAAATCTTTTTAAAAAACGTATTACTCTATATATGGAAAAGTCAACAATAGTATTAAGCAAGTACTGGGTAGTGGGTACGTACTTCCTTATATTATTATACGAAGTATATTATTAGATGTTATATACGTGTGTACCTATTTTATTATATCACTTGTAAATCAAAATATTACTTCCATTATTTAGATCAAAATTTTATCTGATTAACATAATTGTCATAAAAATATCACGTTCAAATATGATTAGAAATTTTTTATATATCTTATTAGTAATTAGTAATATTATTTATTTTATTTTATTAAAGTTTTCGGAGTGTCACAATCCTGTTCTTCAAACAGCTCATTTGATTCCAGCTGTTCCAGTGTTGATATGGAAGCATTACTCCATGAATTTGAAAACTTCCAAAAAGATCACCTTCTTTTAATGAAAGAATACTGTAGACTTCAAGAAAATCTAATAGTAACCCAAGCTCAAATGGGTGAAGTGGTAAAAATGAAAGATTTTCTTGAACTTGAAAATATCAGTTTAAAAGAAAGGCTGAGCTCCCTCTCTCTCCCTATTGTTGAGGAAGTTCAACACAACTGGAATAACACAGGATTAGGATACACATCTTTATCCCAACCATTGAAAGACTGTCCCAAATGCTCTCCTATCACAAAACACACCACAGATCAACAAGACACAATGAAAACAAACCAACAAAATCCACACTCCCAAACTCTGTCAAATAAAAGGAACCAGTCCTCTCCCGGATCAAAAACCAAACTTCCTTACAAACCCAACTTCCAAAATAACCAACCAAATCAAAGACTTGGTTGGCAACCAATCAAAAGGATCAACCACATTCCAAAGAAAAAGCTGATCACTCCCAATACACATATTCCTTCCCCCATCATAAGGAATAATGTTCACAAATGTGTAGCCATTCCTTATGATTACATGACTCCAAATGGCTATAGACCCATCAACTCAAATTCAAATGGTCCTAGATGGGCATGGATGCCCAAACTCATTCAAAGGAAGATGCTCACTAACTTGCGGGCTACTACTCAAAACTGATAGATAAGGAAAGGTGCTGGAGCAGCTAAATTTGCAAAAATGATATAAAATATTCAGCCTGCTCTATGCACATGACAGGCAGCAGGGGGCTACTGTCAATAGGGCTAGAATTTTTAACCGAAAAACCAAAAACCGAACCGAAAAAAACCGAACCGAGCGATAAAAAAACCGACCCGAAACCGAACCGACTTTAATGGGACCCGAAAGTTGGGACCCGAACAAAAATCGGTTCGGGACCGGTTCTTTGATATTGAAAATCGGTTCAAACCGAACCGAACCAATTTTTTTATTAAATACTAGTTTTTAATTATTTTATTTAATTTGTATAGCTTTAATGTATTTTATACATTAAGCGGCCCTAAGTATCAATACTCTGAAGTAGCTCAGCGGTAAGTCTCCACGCGTCTCTTCTGTCACCCAAGTTCGAATCCCACCTACGTCTTATTCCCTTGAAATTTTTGCTTTCCGTCAATCCCAACTTTCCATTTGGTTTTTCTTCCGTGTATAATGCTTCCCACACCGGATGGAGTAGAGAGTTTACTCCTCCTATCAGCCTATATAATCGCCCCTCCATGGCTATTCAAAAATAAGTTTCTAGTTAAGCTTCAGGCGAGTACTAGGTATTGAATATACAAATGTTTAAAGATCATTCGGTTTTTGTGAAAAATTGGGTCCCAACAATGTTCGGTTCGGTTTCGGGTTATAGAATATAAGAAACCGAAAGATTGGTTCGGTTTGGATATTTCCCATTTCGAGTCCAGCCCTAACTGTCAAGTTTTTAAACATCTGGAGAAGGACCCAAATTAACATTTGGGAATGAGGAAGAAAGAGGAGAAACCAAATGAGCTGGAAAACCCAATCAAATATGGACTTCAACCCAGAACATATCATATGGGATTAATGTTCAATTTTATCAAGCACAAGCCAACTCTGCAACAACGTTTACAATGTGACATTCTCCATGGACATCTGCTTGGTCAGAAATGTCCAAAACAACAAAGTTGTGCTAACTGGTAGAAGAAAAGAGGATATAGATAGCTTTGAATGAATCATCACAAAAGAAGGAATCTGCCCTATAACCAAAGCAGATTCAAACTTGAGTTGAGATTGGCACCACATCATAGGCATCTCAAATTCAAAATCATCAACAAGTTATTCATAAAGGGATTCTTCCTGGACTACTCACCAACTAGCAAGGACTTCTGCATTCTAAACAAAAGAACTCTGGTTATTGAAGAATCAATTAATGCGGTCTTTGGAAACCAAATCCTCTGCTCATAAAAAGAATAAAGGTGAGCCATCCTAATCAAGGAAGAATAATGGAAAGGCTCCAAGCTTCCTTCCCAGCAAATATTAACAAAAGATGATTGGATTCTGGAACCACCAGTTGACTCAAACAACAGCCCACTGCCAGCAGTTAACTCAAAAGAGCAGACCACTGCCAGCAGGTGACTCAAATGAGAGATCACTGCCAGCAGTTGACTCAAAATACAGGACACTGCCAGAAGTTGACTCGTTCTAAATCAACTCTCCAGACGCTCCAGCTGAATTAAGCACAAGGCTAAATAATCTCAATCCTTTTACTCTACCAGAAGACAGTAAAAAAAAAGAAGAGGAGGAGGATGAGGAGGTAACTCGATTAATTCAAACATCTGACACAAGATGGTTCAACCAGCATCCTCCTCATCAAATTATTGGTGACATCAACCAAAGGGTTCATCAATCCAGAGAGAAGCACTTTTCTCATGCTTCATCTCTCAAACAGAACCCAAGAGAACTGAAGAAGCCCTACCAGATTCCTACTGGATACAAGCCATATAAGAAGAACTAAAAACAGTTCAAAAGGTACAATCTATGAAGCTTGTATACAGACCCTATCATCAACATGTGATAGGAACAAAAATGGTGACTAAGGAAGGCATCTTGTTAAGAATTAGGCAAAGATTGATACCCAAAGGGTACTGCAAAGAAGAAGGATTAGATTTTGATAAAACCCTTGCCCCAGTTGCCAGACTTGAAGCTACAAAGATATTCTTAGCACATGCTGCCCATAAGCAATTCACAGTCTATCAAATGGATGTGAAAAATGCCTTCCTAAACGGTCTACTAGAAGAGGAGGTCTACATGGAGCAGCCTCCTGGATTTTAAATCAATAGAGAGGAAGATCAAATGTTCAAATTAAAGAAAGCGCTCTATGGACTCAAGCAAACTCCATGAGCATGGTATGACACACACTCTCTAAAAATTTAGTGAAAATGGGTTCGCTAAAGGCAAAGTAAACAACATACTATTCAAAGTTGAAGAAAGTCCTCTCATACTGCTTGTATTTGAAAATTCAAAACAAACACTATGTAAGAAATTTTCAACTCTCAAGCAAATTTGAAATGAGCCTAATGGGAGAGTTCAACTATTTCTTGGGACTACAAATGGAACATGACTCCACAAGGTTTCTACATCAACCAAGCTATTGAATTAAACAAGATTCAAAACATCTTGAAAAGAGCTTGGAATGATGATCAAAGTAAAGGAATTACCCTGCACCCAGTCAGGGGGAACTAAACTCTTAAATTGAGGAGGAATTCCTAGCCACCTGCTGAGGGGGAACTCTTACACAAATACTCAAGGAAAGTCACCTGCTCAAGGAAAACCTACTCAAAATCCAAATAGTATGCTCAGCAGATGACTGACTTCCACCAACAGTTAACTCAGCAGGTGACTGCCAATCAGACCACTGCTACATTCTCTAGACTCCTACAAAACTAGGGTGGCTACCAAACAGCCCACTCCTACACTATCTTGACACTGAAGAGAAAGTAAGGCATATACTCCATCCAAGGAAAAACAAAGAGAAACAAGGCTGCATCCAAGCAGCAGGGCTCACAGGACAAATAACTCACGAGAACAACAAGCTGTTTCATGAACAACAAGAGGCTCAATTATAGACACATATACATGGAATACCAGTATTTGGTACAAATCATCTCGATCTCTTCAATGAAGAAAATCCGGAAAGGGAAGACTCCAAACAAGCAAGCATCAACTAAGGGGGAATGAATACACAAAGCCATCACAATCAAGAAGGGAAGAGGATGACAAAAGCAAAGAAGAGGATGTGAAATCTAGATCTTGACTCAAACAAACTCAGCAGTTGAAATGGAGGAACCTGCTACCGCAGAAACTGAGAGTCAGGATCATTAACAATGAGGGACAAGAGGAACAACTTGAAGGTACTATGCTGATTCATAAAACTCAGCAGTAGACTCATATATGGATTGAAAAAGGAATACTACTAGTTTGTAGAATCTAACTTTCATTAGGAGCATCCTGCTTCTGCAGCGTCCTAATAAAATAAAGGTTACCTACAAAGACAGTTAGCATCCTATTTTCAAAAATTACTGTCGAAAATTAGCCATAACAAGCTAAAACAGTGTCCTAGAATTATCCATTTCTGAACAAGCAAGACATGCAAAAGGGATTGTCAGACTTCATCAATACAGAAGAGAATTTATGATACATGCAACGTGCAAGAACGACACATGTTGATCCAAGTAAAGTGGCTTCATTAATGATCATCAATATCATTTAATGAATACTTTCATGCTCTCTCATGAAAAGAGAACTAGCCGCTAAAATATTAAATGAAAGAAGTCTCGGTTACTTAAACAAATCTTGAAACACGAAGAGACAATCTAAACACTTGGATATATAAAACCCTCTTCTCGAACATATGATCATTCATCCCAATACCTTGCATCCAATCTTCCTCATAGCTCCTTTCAAACCCTTAATTTCCTCAAATGGCAAACGCCAACTCCAACAATAGCCATCTTGAGCCATCGCTAGAACTTTCACTAGCACCACCTCAAACACCTTCTGCTCAAAGACCCAATCTGACCCAACAACAATTGGACAACATTGCATTCTTAGAATCAAGAGTCCAATTCCCGAAGGAAAAAGAAGCTCTTGACCTCCAACTCAAGAGAAATCTTAACTGAAGAAATCGGAGAATGGCTCCAATGGATATGCTCTCTCAAGCTGCTGCATTTGTGAGAAATGAAGAACAATTCGTTCTTCAATGGCTTCAAGTATCAAGCATTGAAGCCGCCATGTCCATGTTCTTAATCCGATGAGTCTTCTATGAAAAAATGAAGAACCTCAGAGAAGAAGATAATCAAAGTATGAGAAGAAGTAACCCAAACTTTGTCTCTGGGGAGTCATCAAGCAAGAGAAGAAGAAATCTAGAATAGAATAGGAACCACAAAAGAAATATGCTACCAAAAGAGGGGGAAGAAAGAAGTCAAACATTTTTATCTTATTTTTAAGTTAAATGTTTGACTAATATCTTCTTTTGGCATCATCATAAAAGGGGAAAATTGTTAGACCCCTAGATTTTGATAAACAGTTTTGATGATGCCAAAGCTTTTATTTGTCCCTAATCTTTTGTAGCATTTAGCTTGTCAAATCAAAGTGATGTATTCTGTTTTAACCAAAATGCTAGTATAGTATTATCTGAAAGTGTCTTGCTCAAATGGTCAATTAACAAATAAACTTAACTGGAAAACACAAAATGCAATAAGGTAATATTCCATTACCTTAAAATAGGATTTCTTATAGATCCTACCAGTTAAACTTATTTGTTAATATCACATCAAATGAAAACAAAGTATTTCGAATACACTATTATTTAAGTGGAACACAAAATGCAATAAGGTAATGATTTTTGCCTTAATAGGATTTGTTATCCTACCAGTTAAATAATAGTGTTTGATTTCGAAATACTAGATGGCCATACAAAACCTTGAGTGACCAAAAGTCAAAAGTAAAATGTTTGTGTCAAATAAAGAGTTTTTTCCACTTTTAGTCCTCCGAATATTATGTCATTGACACTTTTGGTACTCGACTTTGATTTTTCCACTTATAGTCCTTGACTATTGCGTTAGAGACACTTTTGGTACCCGTCTTTGAAAATTTCCATATTTAGTCCTTCAACTTTCATAAAAGTGACACTTTTGATCTATCAACTATTATAATAGTGACATTTTTAGTCCTCCGCTTATTTTTTTAAAATCATAATGGGAGGACTAAAAGTGTTAATTTGATAATGCTTAGTGACTAAATGTGGGAAACCTTGAAGTCGAGGACTAAAAGTGTCTCTAGCACAATAGTCGAGGACTAAAAATGGAAAAATTAGAAGTCGAGTACCAAAAGTGTCATTTACATAATAGTTGGGGGACCAAAAATGTCAAAAGTTCGTCAAATAAATTATACCGGAAAAGTCAAAATGCAATAAGGTAAGTTTTACCTTGAAAGGATATTTAAATCCTACCAGTATACATTTGGCTAATCACAAACATTTTAAAACGTCACAAAAACAAAAGACACACTGACATGAATTGTACATATGCATAATTGAGGACAAATAAATCTATGATTTTTTAGACCAATAAAATAATACTGGAAATTAAAAATGCAATAAGGTAAATTTATTTACATTAATAGGATATTCAAATCCTACCACTATAAATTTTATTAGTACTCAAAAATTGATATTATATCTCATGATCATCCGGAGCCAATCAAACATTAAGGAATCCAGCATGGAGGAAATTAATGCGAAAATGTATGAAAGACCCAGAGCATGGGATGTGCAGACAAGTGGATATCTATAAAGGAGAACTGCAGCAGCTAGGCAAACATAGACAAAGAAGTTATCGGCTCCCAAGAAGAAGACAAACAACAAGTTGTTATCCTCTGAAACCAAGATTCAGCGAACAAGATTAAATAATCTCAACCAACGGATGATATTAATCTACCGGAGACGTCTAAAATAGAGGCCGAAGCATGAGTTCTAAAATAAGTTCTTGAGTTCAAAAGCAGAGAAATCCTATAAGCATTCAAAGGATATCTAGCAAAAGAAAAAGTGCTTGATCATAACTTCACTCTCTGCTTTGACTCATGCTTCACTAAGCTCTTAGATTAGATCATCACTTTCATATTTTTAGAGCTTAGTTTTTTGTTGGTGGCCAGAAATTTTCTTGTATTTTACAAGGTGTTGTAAACACTCAGGAGGACAATTGTTCCCGGCCTGAGTGTGGTTAGATAGATCAGGAGTTGGACTTCTCATGAAACACCTTCAATCTAGGCTAGAGTTGTCAAGGCTAGATTGGCACTAAATGTATTGCGCTTAATACTTTAGTGAAATCCATCTGAAGTAGGGTGGGACTGGATGTAGGAGGATTGCACCACCTCTGAACTAGGATATACTGTGTGTTGATTTACTATCAGTCAACAAAGCACACACCCAACACTTCTCACTAAAGGGATCGTGGTTTACTAGCAGCATCCTAAGCAGTAGTCTTAATTGACTCTACTACTTATCCTACTGCTAAATAACTTACTTTTCCTGAGACAACTGTTTCACAAGAGCCTTGGAACATCACTACTAAAAGGTTCGATTTGCATTTTCTCAGAAATACATCTTTCATAAGCAGCAAATGCCTTAACAGTTTCCCGGGTCTACCCAACTGCTTAGACCTCTGCTTAAGCAAAACACCTAATTATCTCCATCTCAGTACATCTTCAGAAAGACCTCATCATTCTAAACAAAGTTACATAAACATTGATGGATAGTGTACCCGGGGGTAGCTTATCTGAGGGATTACTGCGGGGAGTAACTAGAGAGAAGCCGGATCCAGTTCCTCTGTCTTACTTAGGCAACCAAGGAGGGTGCCAGGCCATTTTGAACCATCAGATCAAAAAATCAATGGCTAAGATGAGTGGGTCCATTTTTGGGAACAAATCTAGAGGCCTCTATTTTTAATCCCTGCCTTGTATTTTGGTAAGGTACTCTGCCATAAGGCAGAGGATCTCAATCTAGAGAAGCCAGAGCAAATAAGTAAAGGAGAGAAAGTATTCGATTATGTGAATTTGTTGTGTGTTACAATGGGAAAATGGGCTGCTATTTATAGTAGCAATAAATGCTAGATAGGGACACGTGTCAACAATCTGGTGGTCGAGGGGTCACCTCAACTGGAGTGGCACTGACACTCGCATGTGGCCGCATTGAATGCGGTGGTTGGATGCGATGTTTGTACTTGGTACGGTGATCCAGGCACATGTGGAGAGGAGATTCTGTTGAGGAAGATGCCTTCGGCTGCAAGTGAAGAATTAACCTTGAAGATCGTTCAGGAATGAAGAACACTCGAATGGGACTCTCTCTCTCTCTCTCTAGAAAATTGGGTAGCACTTCGTTGGCACGGATCATAAATGGGGGTTTCGCTTCGGAGGGGAGGGGTACTTATAGACCTCCTCCCAACGGTGACTACACGTGGCACCCCCTAAGTGGTCACACGTACGGCCACCACCCCTAGGACCCAATGAGGTTCCACCGCTTCAAAGATGGGTCAAGCCCACTTCCAGCACTATCAGCCTAGTTCCAAGGGATACGCAACGGTTAAACGAACCAGTAAGTCGCGTCTACACCCGCTGAAACGTTCAACGACCACACCAAAGCAGTCAACATCACTCCAACGGCTTGCCCCATATCAGAACGCCACCTCGGCATCAAAAGCCCCAAGGTGCTCCTGTATCGGCCGAACATATCACCAACAGTATGGCCTCTTCAACGACCACAAAAGCAAAGTACAATAGAACCTAACAGCCACCAACCCTCGTATAAAACCCTACTGCTGATAACCTCTTGAAAGCGACTTGCGTCCAAGGGTTCTCCCATAGGGTTACCTTGGTCAGGAATCGTCTAGAGGTTGGATTCAGGGGAAGTACGCGGATCCCACTTCGGCCTAGGGTTTTACTTTACTCCTTCACCCCTCACTCATCCTTCGGCCTGAAGCAGTGGGGGGACTGGGGGGCTACATCGGCCTTCAACGCAAAGATGAAAATTGAAAACTCAAACCAAGCATACAAGTACAACTATGACATCACAACATCGGCACACCACAACGTCCAAAACGTGACACACATCGTCCAAGGACATGTGAACCCCCAACGAACACAAAGCCCAAAGGTTCCGCCTTCGGTCAAAATAGGAAAAACATCACACTCATCGGTTACTCAAGCCAGGACAACAATCGTCCTCAAGCATAAAAGCACGTACCATCCTCACAGAAAGGACCTCCTTCGTCCACAGCAGAGGCCACGCAACGGCCAAATACAGAGAATAACCAGAACGGTACTGCGTCGGCCAGAAACGTCAAGACCACGGGAATCTACTCTCTTTCACTTCGTCTACATCTCAGCTCAGAGAGTGGGGGACTCATGATGGAGTATATGGGTCTAGACCCCATGACCCACATACTCAGAAGAATAAGAAGCAGAGCTGTCACCCAGCGGGTCTTCTGTCAGCCAGATGGCCCTCCATCGGCCGGAAAGACATAAACTCAGAATATGATCTAGAAGCCAGGAGAACCGGGGTGTCCCCGTCGGCCAGACCTCCGTCGGCCACAAAGAGCTCACAAAGCCGGATTTCATACTTAGCCAATTTACATACTTTGTATTCGGCCCAATAGAGGCCTCATTGTAATCAGGCCTCCCAAGCCCAAGACTTGGGAGCCCAACCCACATTTTCTCTATAAATACTCCCCTTGGGGGTAGTTGTAGAGGATTCACAAATAGATTTATTACAACATTCATTTCACTTCTCTCTCTAGCTCTCACTTCTCTCTAAAGGGTTAACTCTATCAACCTCCGTAACACGGATCTTCCCATTTTGACTTTTCACGGTCTTCTAAGTTGAACTTTGACTCTAAATATCTACATATCTATATTTATAAGATTTATAATAAATTAACATTCAAATAATATGTTTTACAATGAGGTATATGAAATAAAATTTTAATCATAACATAATGTGAGTTTTGAATAATTAGGGTATACGATCAAAATATTTGTATTTAGATCATTTGTTTTTGAGAAAATTCAACGGCCTAATCAAGGAGTGGAATTAGGTGTTCTCGAAATGTAATATCCGATGCCTAATTTCATTTCTGGACAGAAAACCTTGATAAAAAAGTTTAGAAATTTTTTTGCCTCATCACAACCAATCATCTAATGTTTTCATCGACAAAACAAAGGGTACTTCTAAGTTTAATAGTTCTAATTTTACAACTTTAATAATGTAATTTTAATACATACTGCCTTTGTTCTTAAATAAATGCAACATATTAATGAATGCACTATTCACATGTTCTACTTTGACTATATTTTATTTATTAACGTATTTAATAATTTCTTTTCTAAAAAAATATTGTCAAATTTGTCACATTGTAAATTTTCAAAATCTGTTTTTTTTTACTAACAGAGAATTATATATATTAATGGTCAAAGTTGTGCAATGTCAAACGTGAAAAGTGGATTATTGCATTTATTTAAGTATGGAGGTAGTATTTAAATAATTATGATTTGTTACTATTTCTATTTACATTTGCAGATTCTTATTTGCCATTTGATTCTTCTCCGAGTATGGGGATAATTAATGTCAATTATTAAGAGCAATCTTTGAATGTGCGTCTTCCGAGTTACCAACATGCGTGTGACGAAGCATCAATGCATACTATTACTATTATCTTCTCATTTGACTTTTTAATTTTTGTTAAATTATGGACTTTGTTAACAATAGTTTGTACTAATGTTGCTTCAAACTTCTCCTTCTACACACAGTAAGTGCCGAATACTGTGACATTGGCAACCCATCGCATAATTGTAATCACTATGGAGCACTCTTTTGGTTTGAGGAGAGAACACTTCAAAAAAAAAGGATGATGCCCCATCCTTGAGCCCCAGAACCGACCGAGCAGTTATCTGAAAAGAAGTAAGTTTGCTCACAGGAGGAGAGGACACTTCAAAACTCTACTAAAAGAAGTCATAAGTACTCTCTTTGTTGCATAAGGAAAAATATATTGCCTGAACTAAAGACCCCCATTACATTTTCCTCAACAAAACTCTTTTTATGTATATCACATCTATACGCTTTGCATTCATATACACATTAATTAATACCGTTAGGAAATAATATCATATAATTATACATTAATATATGTCACGTATAGATGTGAAAATCTAGTTTAGTCAACCGCGCAACACGCGTGAAAAAACTAGTACATAGATAAAGGTTATTAGTTCATACGGATCCTATTTTTATGACGCGGTTCAACTTTATTTTTCTACTTAAAATAACATAAACTCTTGATGTGAAGAAGAGAACACAATCATTCTGAAATACACATAGATAGATACGTAATTACCATCAATATATCCTCACTTTTAATATTTCTTCAATTCATGTGTACAACTTTTATTTTGTCTTAGAATACATTTAATCAATTTTTTCTTTATGCAAAATTGCTTATACAACAACAACAACAACAACATCCAAACCTTAATCCCAAAAGAATTTGGGGTCGGCTAACATGAATCGATCTATGATATTGATGCCAAACAGAGAAGACGGACAAGAAAGGGAAGAAAAAAAGTAAGATAAAACGAATAAAATAAAGAAAAATAAATATAAGATAACAATAACACAAGAATATAAGAAAGATAAAAGATAAAAAATAAAAGAGCACAAAATAGCTAAAAGATAAATATAACATAAGAATATAAAAAGATAAAGAAAATAAACGATAAAAGAAAAAAGAGATGAAAGGTAGAAAAGACATCAATCGTCCACACGGATGTGCGCCCTCCACTTTACTCTCTCCAAAGCTATACTCTCATCCAACCCAAGAAGATGCATATCAGTTCTGATTCCTCTAATCCAAGTCTGTTTGGGTCTTCCCCTCCCTCTCTTCTCTGCCTCTTCTACCCACCCCTCAAGTCGTCTAACAGGTGTATCACCCGGTTTTCTATGCCATGCCCAACCCACCGCAAACGAGACTCCTGCATCTTATCTTCTATAGGTGATACTCCCACCTTTTGTCTGATTATCTCATTCCTCAAGCTGTCTTTTCTGGTATGTCCACACATCCAACGCAACATACGCATCTCTGTCACACTCACCTTTTGAATGTGGCATTGCTTCATCGCCCAACACTCTACGCCATACATTAATGCAGGTTTGATTGTTGTTCGATAAAATTTACCTTTCAGTCTAGTCGGCATACCTCGATCGCATAGAAATCCCAAAGCACTCTTCCATTTCATCCACTCAGCTCTGATTCTATGGCATACATCTCCATCTAATTCACCATCTTTCTGAATTATGGAGCCCAAGTAACAGAACATATCATACACCATTATCTTCTTACCATCAAGAGTAATCCCACTGTTGCTACTACTTCGACCTCCACCAAGCTTGCACTCCATATACTCAGTATTGCTTCGGCTCAGTCTGAACCCCTTGTATCTCCAACGTTTGTCGCAATATTTCCAACTTTGCTTTAACACCAGATTGTGTCTCATCAATCAATACAATATCGTCGACAAACATCATGCACCACGGTATATTTTCTTGAATTGACTTCGTAAGTTCATCCATGACTATAACAAATAAGAAAGGACTTAGAGCAGATCCTTGGTGCACTCCGATAGTAATGCGGTCCTCCCTACGCTAGTGTGGACACTTGTAGTACAAGTATCATACATATCCATGATAATACTGATATACTTACGTGATATGCCTTTTCTAGTTAAGGCCCACCAAAGGACTTCTCGAGGTACCCTATCATATGCTTTTTCTAAGTCAATGAACACCAAATGTAGATTCTTTTTAGTGTCTTGATACTTCTCCACAACTTGTCTAAGAAGGTGAATGACCTCAGTTGTTGAGCGTCCAGGCATAAAACCAAATCCATTCTCCGAAATTTTCACACTTTTACGAAGTTTTTGCTCAATCACTCGCTCCCAAATTTAATGGTGTGACTCATAAGCTTAATCCCTCGATAGTTAGCACATTCTTGTACATCACCCTTATTTTTATGTTAATACATAATCTTTTAAGTGAAAAAGTTATAAGTTATCACACGTCATAAACACAATTTTCTTGAAATTGAGGCCATGATTTTCTTTTTCAAACTTTTTTCAAACACTTATCAGCATTGGCAATTTGGTTAATCTTTTCGCATTTTCTGCTTTGAATTGTTTGACTAGTTAATGAGAAGTACAAAAGCACACGTGATCAACATGTGAAGCCAAAAGGAGACAAATTCCACAAAATGAAATGAGGATACAAAAAAATGTTAGAAGTACAAAAACGCTTACAAAAAAACAAACAAACATGTGATGTGCTATTCTAATTACTCTAAATCTAAAAACTGATGTGAAATGTTAATTAATCTGATAGTCTGATACTGTCACATACCCCTTTAGTAAGACTTTTTGTAAGAGTTTATGTGCCTCCGATGACTCGAATACAAAATACCAATTTGTAAAACGGCTAGTAGCCCTAAATAGGATTAAAAGTAGCATTGAATGAAATAAAATAGGACTATAATCCTTTTACTTCTAAGATATGAGTAATATGTCCTTTTCCCTATTCTACTAGTTTTCTATAATTTCTAATAGATTAATTTTAATAATAAGAAAATCATAGTTCTATTTACAATAAAAATATAAGCAATAATAAAAGTATTTTAAATTAATAATAAAAACGGGGAAAAGTAAAATAAAATAAAAAATGTTTACAAAACTTAACAAAATATAAAAAAATATGTAGAACACTGCCACCACATCCACCACCTCCCAGCACCAGAGCTCTGATCGTCGGGGAGAAATGTTATCTTGTGTAGAAATGTCACATTCTTCTGGAAATGTCATGAAGATGATACTTTTGCTCTTTGAAAATATCTAGCTTTCTTTTCAAAATTGTCATCACGATGATTTTTTTTCCAACTTGGCATTCTTTTCCCGGGGTGGTAGTTGACGCATGCATATTTTTTATTTATTTTTGCATGTTTTATTTTTTACTTTTAAGTTTTTTATGTTTTATTATTTTTACTTAAAAGTCCCTATTCTGAATGACAAGGGAAACAATAGAATACGAATGGCTGGTTTTTGACAATTTAAACTTTAAGCTCATATTGTTGTAATTTTGCTTTTATTTAGTTCTATTTAGGAAAATCTCCCTTAGTAAAATGCATTGGGCGGCCGTAGTTTGGAGTCAGTGCAGCACCTAGCGACTACGCGGTTAATTAGAAGGACATTTATGTGAGGATAAACGAGTACATAAAAATTATGTAGCACTATCATACTTCCTCTGTTTCTTAAAAGTTGCAACATTAGATTTATGCACTATTCACACATCTTACTTTAACCACGATTTTATACTAATATTTATAATCAAATAATTATGTATAAAATCTTATTAATATTCTATTTGATGGATAAGTGTACCCGAGGGTAGCTTATCCGAGGAGTTATTGCGGAGGATAACTAGAGAGAAGTCAGAGCAAATAAGTAAGAGAGAGAATATGTATTCAGTGTGAATTCAGCGTATTCAGAATATGGTTTACAAAGGGGAAATGGGGTGCTATTTATAGTAGCAGTAAATGCGAGACGGGGACACGTGTCAAGCATCCAATGGCCGGGGGGTCACATCAACCGGGTGTCACTTGCATTCGCATGTGGCCGCATTTAATGCGGCGGTTGGATGTGACGTTGTACTTGGTACGGCGTTCCAGGCGCATGTGGAGAGGATTTTCTTGTCGAGGAAGGTACCCTCGGCTGTAGATGATTAGCCGAGGGCTCTTCTTGTCGAAGGCCCCTTAAGGCCGAGGGCTCCAGGTGGCGAGGGCTACTGATTTTCGCCGTTTTCTCCCATTAGCTTTGTATGCTTAAAATAGCCTTTCTGTGAGAATTTGGAGCCTTCGGCCAGGGGGCCGAAGGCACCCCTGTGTGCTCCATGGGTTGCTTGGTACCTGGGGCGCTGCGATTTGGGCCTGCCGTGCTTCCTGGGCCTTTTGGGCTTTTATTAGGATAGTAGGAGTCTATGGGTCGGGGGTCCGTGAGCCATATACTCCATGAGGAGTCGCTCACTCCTTTTGTCGAAAGGTACTTGAGGGAAAAGGAGTAATTTGTGCTTGTCCTCTGTTGTCGTTCCGTTGTAGCTTGTAAAGTTGTGAGGAGTTCTCTGTTTGAAAGTTTTTTGCCGAAGGCAGTCCCTCAGTCCCCCACATTTTGGGACTCGAAGGGTTGTGTTGCTACTTTTTGATATTTTGAGATTTTCCCGGAGGGGTTCTCCAGTCCCCCACTCCTTGAGGCACCTGTGAAGTGGTGAAAAGGAGTAGAGTATTGCCTGCTGTTGTAGGTGGCCGAAGGTTGACACTTTTTGTTTCATTTTGGGGGGATGCCTCGTTAAAACCCCCATTAGAAAAAACCCTGTGGGAAAAAATTCTAATGAGGGAAAAAGAGTGCACCGGATTCCCCCAATGATGAATCGAAAAGGTGAAACCTTGGTCTGAGACTGACGACAGTGTTGTAGCCGAAGGCTATCCTTGTCTGAGGGCGCGTGTGTTGATTTGCCGAAGGCGCGCTGTAAACGTCCCGGGAGATGCCGAAGGGGAGTCCCTCAATCGAGGGCGTGATGAACGTAAGTGGTAGTTGTTGTGTTGCCGGTGGGGGGGGGGGGGGGTCTCAGGATAATGACAAGCTGGGGATGAGGGCACCCGAAGGTCCCGTTGTTGTACGTTGAAGGCTGTCCACCTAAGAGGGGTGTTAAATTTGATGTCCCCGAGGGGTCTCCGTATTTCGTGGCTGGGAATATTTGGTGAAGGTTCCCGGGGAGTTTACCCGTTGTTAAGCCGTGGGCTCCTGAAGGAGAGAGCCCGAAGGCACTTGTGATGTTGTATGAGGGGTACCGGCCGGGAGCACCTCCGTGTTTTCAAAATATAGCCATTGAGATATGACCGTTGGAAGTGGAGTCCACATGGCGTGTGCTCGTTGGCTGCCTGTGGGCGGGCGTCACCAATTGGGCAACTCGACGGTTCGTAATGATGATTTTTCCATCGGGGACACAATTTCCGGCCCAAGCCCGGATTTGGGTGCCTATAAATACCCCAAGGCTAGGGGCCGTTCTCCTTGTGCGATCATTGTAGCGAAGCTCTGGCAATTTGATTTCTAGAGAGAAAATCCCCCTCACGCAAAATCAAAACTCCCCAAGGTCAGTTGTTCCCTTTGTCCTTGAGTTTCTTAGCATTTATTTTGCTATCTCGCCCTTAGGCAAATTGCTAGAGTTGTTTAGGAAGCCTTCAGTTTTAGAAACCCTTCTACTTTAGCGTAAAAAATGTCATCCCAAAGCGACTCACAGGACATCTCGAGGGAGCCCTCGATTGATGACGAAGTGGTTTCCGATGTGGAATCCATAAGCGACCCCTCGGTTGGTGACGATGCTGTTGTGGCTGTGGAGATGCAGAAGGTCCTCGTCACCGAAACCGAGGCCGAGGACTTTGAGCAGGTGATGGAGGACGAGGAGCTCGCCCTCGCTGTGCAGACTGCTGAGGAAGAAGAGGAGAAGGAGAGAATGAGGGTGACTGTCGCTGTTCTCCCCCCTCGTGATGCCGGTGAAGCGAGTAGCTCCCGGCCACTGAACCCGACGCCTCTCAGGGTGGCCCCCGGGAAGAAGAAGAAAACAAAGGTTGCAAGAAGAAGGGCATGGTTGCTGACTAAGGAAAACCCGTTGATATGCCCGAGGGTTATTCTTTTCTGAACACCGCCGCCCTCGAGATAACGTCGAAGGCTGACATGGCGGATTTCTATGTCACCCAGCTGCATGTGGGGCCTTCGGCGACGGTGGTGGAACCAGGCCCCGAAGACTTCTTGTCCCGAGCCCCCGAAGGGTGTATATCAGTCCATATACTCTCGGTTTCCATGGGCCTTAGGTTCCCATTGCATCCTTTCCTTCGGGAATATCTCAGGTACGTTGGCCGAGTCCCCTGCCAACTAACCCCCAATAGCCATTCATATATCACCGGGTTCTTGAATCTCTGCCGGCTCAGGGGGGTGGCCCCCAATTTGGACTTATTCTTCCAGAGTTTCAATCTCTGTCGGGGAAGCCACGTGAATGCCGAGGGCTTCACGAACCTGCAGTAGATAGCTCAGTGGAATCTATTTACCGAGGCACCCTCCTCAAACAAAGGGTGGAAGGAGCGGTGGTGCTACGTCAAGCTAGACCAGAGTCCATTCCCGAGGGAACTGCGAGACCGATTCAGGCGACATGAGAAGGTGAGGAACGCCGCCCTCGAGAAAGATGGCCTTATACTCGCCAAAATCCCGAAGGGGCGTAATAAGAACGTGGTGATCAAGGAGTGCACCCTCGAGAAGGATCTGCATGCTCTCGGGTTCCGACGGTACCGTTTTCTGGGGGAAACAGATGAAAAGTACCCAATCTTGGATAGGGCCTTCGGGGGAGCGGGAGATAATGACCGAGGGCTTTGCATTTTGTACTTAGGATTTTTTGGTTGTGTTTTTTGTTGTATTTCCGACCCCTCGGTCTTAATTTTTTCCTTGTTTTGTTGTAGGTGCAAATATGAATGCGGATGCCCTCTTCCTATGAAGAAGAAGAGCCAGGCCCAACCTAAGAAGAAGCCCTCGGGCCAAAAGCCCGTAGAGGCTTTTTTCCAGAAGGATGTGGAGCCTTCTGTTGCTGCCGCTGCCACCGAAGGAGTCAGGGAACCCCCGACCGATGTGGCCACGAAGAAGAAGGTCAAGAAAAGGGGAAGCCCTCCGGCCAAGAAACAGAAGAATGCTGGGGACGTCGCTGAGAAGGCGGCCCCCGTAGTGATCCTCGAGGAGCAATCATCCTCTGAGCCTCCGGTCGCTGGTGTGCTGACGGCTCCTTCCGACCTCCCTAGGGAGAGCTTGCAGATTCCCCTTGTCAAGGGGACCGCCGTGATGCATGACACGATTGAGCCGAGGGCTTTCTTGGGAAGTATAACCTCGCCCTTGGACAGGAGGGCCCTTGGGACATATGACGACGAGGTTCTCGAGAATAAGATCCTCTGGTCTTCGCTCACTGTAAGTACCTTTTCTTCGTTCTTGTTTCAATACTTAGCATGTGCTTGTCTAACCCCTTTTGCCTGTTGTGTTACAAGCTTGCATAGCCCTCGGTGAGCAAGCCCGGAGGTTGGAGGCATGGCGCCTTCATAAGGCCGAACAGGAGGAGACCCTGAAAAAACTCATTCACGATAAGGATGCCTCCCTTCGGGAGACGTGCAGGCTAGAGGAGGCCCTTCGACAAATGGAGCTGAAGCTAGAGGCAGTCAGAGCGGAGGCCCGGGCCGAGGGGAAAGCTGAAGCTGAGATGGCTGCCGTTGAGGACACGAAGAAGGCTGCTGCCGAGGCGGAGAAGGCCAAGACCGAGGCCGTGGCTGCAGTCGAGAGAGCTGTTGTTGATGCCTTCGTCGCCGTAGGCTGGGAGGCTGTTGAGAGGGAAGAATGGGTCTCCTCTGTGGTGCAGAAGAGGATAGATGCCTGGGTTGAAGGCCCTGGTAAGGAATGGTTGGCCGAGAGAGGCGACTGCTACTACCAGGGGGGTGAGTTCTTCACCCAGCATCTAATCTACCGGAGGCTTTCCAGACACTTCAACATCTCCCTTGAGCAGTTTGACCCATCGGTATATGGCCTACCCCCATTGCAGCCGGACGTGAGAGTTCCCCTCCCCCCGGGCGAAGAGAGGCCAGTGAGCAATGATTCAATGATGATGGGAGGATCCGGCGATGGTGATGCTGATGATGCCGTCGGGGAAGAGGTCACCTCCACAACTGCCGAAGGGAACCAAGTCGAATGATTTGTACTTAGAGAATTTTGAATGATATTCCCTTGTATTGATACTTTTAGCCTCCGGCTTCGGCCTTTGTAATAGAATTCCCTTGATCATACTTTGTTTTTTTTTGTGAATGGATGACTGCCTTCGGGCTTGATGTTTGAATCTGGGTCTTTCCCTCTCGATTGAATGGATGTTTATTTCTTCTTTCCTTTGTGCATGAATGAGTGTTTGTATGGTGACTTGGCCGAGGGCCAAACTTTTAGGACTTAGAAATTTTTATAAGTGTAACTTTCACATTTAGGACTTCGATTGATTATGAGAGTCCCCTTGCAGTTGTGCCCTCGGGTTGCGTGGCCCCTTGGACTGCATTAACATTTGAGTGTTGAATATCAGCTAGCCTTCGATAAGTGTAACCCTCAGGATTTGGTGTATCCGTCCTGAGTTTACCGAGGGCTAATATTTTTGGGACTTAGAAAATATCTCTAAGTGTTGTTGCGGCTTGAGCCCCCGGTTGAATATTGAGTTGACCGAAGGACTTATACACAGATTTTCTAAGTGTTGTTTGGTGCCAGGCCCTCGGTAGGTGCTTCCCCTCGATCTTGTATGACAATCAATCTACCGAGGGCCAAGGCTTTTGGACTTAGAAAAAGGTTTCCCAAGTGTTTTATAGTTGTAAGCCTTCGGCTGATAGACCCTTCCGGCTTGTGTGACATTTTGACTGAGGACCCAGCATTTAGGACTTAGAGAATTTTCTAAGTGTTGTTTAGCACCTGGCCCTTGGTATAAGGACCCCTCAGGGTTGTAGCATTTTCAGGTGAGATCTCCCTCGACCATGATGGTAGTCCTAGGGGCACCCAACTTTGTGGGCTTGGGGGACTCGCCTCCGGTGATGTGTAATAGGTGCCCTCACTCCGTGGTCACCATTTGAGCCTTCGGATTTGGTAGATTACCATATAGTGGACTTAGGAATTTTTACACTCCTACCATGGTGTGATAGGATGAATACCCTCGAGCGAAGTTTGGGAGAGTCCCCTCGGTGTTTAGTGAAAAGTCGGGGGATGTTGTTGCTTGGACTTTAGCAAATTTGGCCGCCGTGTGGGGGTGGAGCTCTCGGTGTTCGATGATGCCGAAGGCTACCATATATTGGGACTTGGCCATTTGTTGATGACATCTGCTGAATAGTAGCCCTCGGGGACCGGGCTTCACCAAAGGTGTTCAATGAATAAGGGCCTTCAGGTACCGGGAGTGTTCCACTAGGGAAGCCTTCGGTATGTTGAAATTTCTTGTGATGCCGAAGGGCGTTCTGATGTGGAGTTGTGTACTCATTGAATTCTCACTGAGTCTACTCCCCTTCACCCTCTTTTTTTTGTGGTGAAGGGAAGGCTTCAAGAAACTCGGTTTCTTGGTAAGGCTTGGCCTATCGGGAGGCAACAGAATACACCATTAGCTCCCCCCTCGGGTTAACCTTCGGAGTTCCGAGGGGATCGAGGGTCGTTTCCTAGGCATGAGACATAGTCTGTAGCCTGCCTCCCCTTGGGGGATTGCACGGAAAGCGCCTCAGTTTTGAAAGTCGTTCCCTGGGAACGAGACATAGTCTGTGGCCTGCCGTACCCTTGGGGTAATGGTGCGGGAAGCGTTTCGTTTTTGAAAGTCGAATCCTGGGCATATTAGTTGCCTGCCATACCCTTGGGGTAGTGGCGTGGAAAGCGTTTCGTTTTTGAAAGTCGAATCCTGGGCATATTAGTTGCATGCCATACCCTTGGGGTAGTGGCGCGGAAAGCGTTTCCTTCATTTGTCGTAGGTGTTTGGAGTGTCAACCCTTGACACTTGGTGTCGGCGGGTCTTGCAATAAGGCCTTGGGCCAGGAATCTGAATGAGGGCTTGGCCGCTCATATGTGTCTTGTTTCTTGTTCTTGGTGTCTTTAATATGTCTTCAAATTTGAAGGCCTTGGGCCGTAGAATAATACATTCATTAGTTATGAGGGCTTGGCCGCTCCAACATTACTGATAAAATTTTACTAGATGGTGTACATTCCAATGTCGGGGGACTTCGGCCCCGTTGGGGCGTTTGAGCTTGTAAGTTCCCGGTTTGATGACGGCTTCAACGATGTATGGGCCCTCAAATTTGGGTGCCATTTTACCGCCCTCGGTTGGCTGGCTCGCTTCCCTTCGTCGTAGGACATAATCCCCCACTTGGAATTCTCGAGAGCGGACTTTGGCGTCGATGTAGCTTTTGATTTGCCTTCGGTAGTTCTCCGCTCGTATGAAGGCTTGCTCTCGACATTCTGAGATGAGGTGAAGGTCGAGGGCCATGTTGGCGTCGTTGACTTCGGGATCATATTGGGCTACCCTTCGGGTAGGAAGGGTCGCTTCAGTGGGAGCTTTAGCTTCAAATCCATAGCACATGGAGAAGGGGGTTTCGCATGTTGCCCGCCGAGGGGTGGTGCGGTAAGCATATAGGATATTATGGAGTTCTTCTACCCAGCCTCCCCCTTTGGCCTCCAGCTTCTTTGTGAGGCCCTCAAGTAATGTCCGGTTGGCATTCTCCACTTGACCGTTGCCTTAAGGGTAAGCAACGGAGGAGAATGTGTGTTTGATGTCCCATGCCTCTATGAAGGCACAGAAGGGGGCTGCCTCAAATTGGGTCCCATTATCGGAGACGATTTGTTGGGGGACACCAAACCTTGTGAGAATGTTCTTCAGGACAAAGTGGCGGCACCTGGCCTCCGTAATGCTGGCGAGGGGCTCAGCCTCCACCCACTTGGTGAAGTAGTCAATGGCAACGATGATGTACATGTTGTTGGAGGTACCCCTCGGCAGAGGACCCACAAGGTCTATGCCCCATCTAGCGAAGGGTATAGATGTGCTGATGGGGGCATAGTTGACCGATGGCCTGCCAGGGGCTTTCTGGAAGTGTTGACATGTGGTACACCTTCGGGCGAGATCCGCACAATCTCGGGCCATCGTGGGCCAGAAGTAGCCCTGGATTATGAGCCTTCAGGACATGGAGAAGGGTCCCTGATGGGCTGAGCAAGTACCAATGCGTACTTCCTCCATTGCAACCTCGGCTTCATCCTGATGAAGGCATCGTAGTAGTGTGCCGTTGTAGGATCGCTTATAGAGCCTTCCGCCTTTGATGGTGTAATTGGGAGCCCTCAGCTTCGTTAACTTGGCGCGGGACTCATCCTCCGGCAGTTGCCCGGTGGTGATGAAGGCGATGATGTCTCAGATCCAGTCCTCTTGCCTTTATTGGATTTGCATGACGGAGCTGACATGTATGCTTGAGAGGCTGAGTTCTTCTATCCTTGCAATTTTGGAGAGGTGCTCGGGAGATTCATCCGAGAGTTTTGATAGAATATCGGCCTCTGAATTTTGAGCCCTCGGTATTTGGGTGAGAGAGTGTGCCTCAAATACCTTGAGCAACTCTTTAGCCGCCTCCTTGTATTGTTTCATCCTCCCTTCCTTGGCCTCATACTCCCCAGAGATTTGGCCCACGACAAGTTTGGAGTCACACTTGACGTGGATCATTCTGACCTTCATGTTAGCTGCCAGCCGAAGGTCACAGAGGAGGGCCTCATATTCTACTTCATTATTGGAGACTTTGAAGGAGAAGCGGATGGCATAGTAGGCCCGGAAGCCCTCAGGCATAACGAGAACTACCCCTCCCCCGCATGCTTTGGCTGCAGAGGAGCCGTCGGTATAAAGGGTCCACTACTCGTCCGAAGGTGCCGAGGGCGCCATATCCACCGCTGATCTGGCCGTGCACTCTGTCACGAAGTCCGCCAGGGCTTGGCCCTTTATGGCAGGCCTCGGACGGATGTCGATGTTGTATTGGTTGAGGAAGATGACCCATTTTACCATTCGGGAGGAGCTGGTGGGACTCCTCATCAGAGCGCCGAGGGGTTGATGCGTAAGGACCTGGACCAGATGGGTCTGGAAGTAATGGCCAAGCTTCTTCACAGTCCAAACAATAGCTAGCACCGTTTTCTCCACAGGGGAATACCGGAGTTCCGCTTCCCTGAGGGTCTTGCTAACATAGAAGATGGCATGTTGGACGCCATCTTCTTCCCGGATGAGTACTGAGCTGATGGTTGTCGGGCTAACACCAAGATAAAGGTACAGGGTCTCCCCTACCTTGGGTTTGGAGAGCACAGGGGGCGAAGATAAGTACCGTTTCAGCTCATCGAAGGCCTCCTGGCACTCTGAAGTCCACTGGAAGCAGGCGGTTTTCCTCATGATTTGGAAGAATGGTAAGGATTTTTCCATCGACTTGGACAGGAAGCGGTTGAGGGCTGCCAGGCGGCCCGTCAGCCGTTGAACCTCCTTCACATTGCGTGGGGGCTCCATGTTGATGATGGCTTGATTCTTCTCGGGGTTGGCCTCGATACCCCTTCGGCTCACCATGTAGCCTAAGAATTTGCCTCCTTGCACGCCAAAGGTGAACTTCTTCGGGTTTAGCCGAAGGTTGAACTTTTGCATGATGGCGAAGATCTCCCTGAGGTCGTCAACATGGCTTGTTGATTGCTTGCTTTTGACGATCATATCGTCAACATATGCCTCCATGGTGCGCCATAGGACGGCCTGAAATACCCTGGCCACCATCTGGGTGTAAGTGGTGCCTGAGTTTTTCACGCCGAAGGCCATGACAAGGTAGCAGAAGATGCCCTCGGGAGTCATGAAGGCTGTTTTTCGGCGTCTTCCTCGTGCATGAAAATTTGGCGGTACCCTCGGAAGGCATCGAGGAAGGACATGATCTCGCACCTCGCTGTCTCATCCACCAGTTGATCAATGTTTGGCAAGGGGAAGCGGTCCATAGGGCATGCCTTATTCAGATCCGTGTAGTCCACGCACATGCGGAAGGTGGGAGGCTTATGTGCGAGGACCACATTTGCTAGCCATGAGGGGTATTTCACCTCCTTGATGTGCTTGATAGAAAGGAGCATGGCAACCTCCTTCCTCACAAATTCCCTCCTCTCGGCCGAGAGGGGCCTTCTCCGCTATTGTACAGGTTTGGCCGAAGGGTCCACCGAGAGGCGGTGGGTGATGACCCTTCGGCTGATTCCTGGCATATCCTCCGGCCCCCATGCAAAAACAATGGAGTAGGCGCGGAGGGCCTCGGTGATGCCGGTCTTCAAATCTTCGGGGAACTGGGCTCCAATCTTCACGACTCTCTCTGGCTTGGCCGGATCGAGCGCAAAGTCTTCTACATCCTCGGCTGGTTCAGCCCTCAACCTCTTTTCTTCCTCTTCTACGGTTCCGGTGATGGTGTCAACATGGAATTCCGTCTTGCTTACCTTCTTCGTTACTTGAAGGTAACAGGCGCAGACGAGTTTTTGATTTCCCCTCGAGTAGCCGATGCCTCCCTCGGCTAGGAACTTGAGGCAGAGGTGCCTCATGGAGATGATGGCTTCGAGATCCTCGAGGGCTGGCCGGCCGAGGATGATGTTGTGGGCGCAATCGATGTTGACGACGACGAACTCCAGTTCGAGCTTGGCTCTATGGAGCCCGTCGCTGAATAATACCGGGAGGGTAATGACCCCCTCGGAATCAATAGTGTCTCCGGTGAAGCCGGCGAGAGGGGTCTTGATGGGCCGAAGGGACCCCCTCTCCAGATGCAGCTCTCTGAATGTGCTGAGGTACATTACATTGACGGAGCTGCCCGTGTCAATGTAAGTTCGGTGGATGATGGTGTCATTGATCTCTGTACGGATGACGAGGGCATCCCTGTGCGGAGAGGAAGCCGGGGGGAGATCGGCGTTGGTGAAGGTGATGGGTTCCTCCCTCAGCCGCTTCACCGGGGCATACGAGTGACTTCCCCCACGTATAGCGATTGAGCCCACTTCTTCCGCTGGCTGGTGGAGTCCCCTCCTGTGTTACCTCCAGTGATCATATGGATGTGGCGCTTTTTCTCCTGGTACTGGTTGTACTCTTCCTCCTCATCGAGGTTTCCAATCTCCCTTTTCTTACCATTCGGGTCACCGAGGGGGATGGTGTTTGGGTTGACCCAAACGTTTGCTTTCTTAGGGGGCCCCTGGTAGTGAGGGGTCCCCTAAGGCGGAGGGCCTCTGACGAATTGGGATAGGTGGCCTGCCTGTATCAACCTTTCAATGGCCGTCTTCAGCTGATGGCAGTCGTCGATGTTGTGCCCTTGGTTGCGGTGGAACCGACAGTAAGGATAATTGGGGTTGATGGCGTATACCTCCAGGGGTGCGCGAGAGTCGCGCTCCACAAGGCCCCTTTCCTCGGTGAAGTCTAGGATAACGCTGACGGGGTGCATCAAGGGAGTCCGAGGGTGCTCCAAAAGAATGGGCTGGGCCCAAGCCTTCGGGTTTCGCTTGTAACCTCCCCCGGGCTAGGCTTGGCCATGCCGGGGCCGATCACTGGGGGGTGCCAAAACCTTGGATTGATTATGGGGAGCCCCCGGCCCCCAGTTACCCTTGTCATCTGGCCGAGGGCGTTGCTGATCGGGCTTGTGATGGCACTTTTCTACCTCCTCGGCCTCGGCATACCGGTCCCCCCGCTGTAGGGCCCTTATGTAATCGCGAGGAGGTTTGATGATGAGGCTCCTTGAAAAGTTCCCGGGGCGAAGGACTGTTTGGAGGAGGGCCAGGAGGGTCCCATCGTTAGCGCCATCAACTTTATCAACCTCCGTCCTCCAACGTTCCAAGAAGTCTCGAAGGGTCTCCTCCTTCCTTTGTCTCACTGTCAGCAAGTGGGAGAAATGTTTTCTTGACCGGTGCCTTCCTGCAAATTGCGTCAAGAATCATTGGGCGAGTTCTTGCCATGAATCGATGCAGCCTTCGGGCAATCGGTTGAACCATTCGTACGTTGGTCCCTCTAAGGTGGAAAGGAACCAATGGTACAAATATTCGTCCGATGCCCCCACCATCATCATGCTGTTTTGGTAGTGGTTGTAATGTTCCTGAGGGTCCGTCTTTCCTTCATAGGGCCTGATGGGCTGCCCCTGGTATTTTTCCGTAATTCGGGCCGCCAATACCCTTGGGGTAAATGGCGTCCTAGTCCGGAGTTGGATGACGGGTTCCCCGGAGCCTTCGGCTATTTTCTTCTGCATTTCGTCCATTTTGGCCAACATGGCCTCATATTTGGGATCCGCCTAGGGGTGGTGGCGGTGGTATGTGCCTGATGGGCCTCCATCTCATTGAGCCGGTGCTGGAGGGCCGCAATGATTTCGTCCCTGGGATCCTTCGGGAGGGCCTCCGCCCCCTGCGAACGAACACAGGCCGAGTGGGCCTGATTGATTTGGTGCCTTGCGTCGTCGGCATGAAGTGGTGCCTTGCCTTTGTCCTGATGGGGACGCCTCTCGTCTGCTCTTGAGACGGATCCCCCACTCTCTTGGGGCCCTTGGGACGCCTTCACACCGAGGCGGTCTTGGACCCCTCGGCGGTCTTGGACCCCTCGGCGGTCTTGGACCCCTCGATGGTCTTGCGCCCCTCCAAGCCTCTCGAGGGCTGAGGTCTGAGGCCTTTCTTTGTTCGCGCCGCATTGGTCCCAGGATTGGACCTCTTGGGAAGCGGTGTCTTGAGCCACGACCCCTTCGTGGTTCCCCACCCGAGGGGTAGGGTTCACGAAGGGGGGTGGTCGAGGGAGAAGAACAACGTTCTCCCCGACCTGCGGTTGAAGGGGTACCAGAGTGCCGAAGGCACCTCGGTTTTGAGTGAGTGTCTGGATGAAGGCAGAGAATGCCGATTGTACGTCGATAGTGACAACCGGAGGGCTCACTTGATTTTCGCTCCAGTCCATCCTTCGGGTTTCGATGCCGAGGCGGGCATCATGAGCGTTTTGTTGGAGCTGAAGGCGCAGGTCAATAGCAGCCTGTTCCAACTCGGTGATGACCCCGCCCTCGGGAGCCTTGTTAGAGGCTCTGGGGGCGTTGACTTCACCGAGGGCCAGGTTGTTGTCCTCAAGGTTCTTGGACTGAGCACGGGTGATTCTTCCCATTTTAGTAGGTGTTTTCTAGCTGAAGGGGGAGATTTTCTTACTTGATTGTTCGACCTCTCAACGAGAGCACCAAATGATGGATAAGTGTACCCGGGGGTAGCTTATCCGAGGGGTTATTGCGGAGGATAACTAGAGAGAAGTCAGAGCAAATAAGTAAGAGAGAGAATATGTATTCAGTGTGAATTCAGCGTATTCAGAATATGGTTTACAAAGGGGAAATGAGGTGCTATTTATAGTAGCAATAAATGCGAGACGGGGACACGTGTCAAGCATCCAACGGTCGGGGGGTCACATCAACCGGGTGTCACTGGCATTCGCATGTGGCCGCATTTAATGCGGCGGTTGGATGTGACGTTGTACTTGGTACGGCGTTCCAGGCTCATGTGGAGAGGATTTTCTTGTCGAGGAAGGTACCCTCGGCTGTAGATGATTAGCCGAGGGCTCTTCTTGTCGAAGGCCCCTTAAAGCTGAGGGCTCCAGGTGCCGAGGGCTACTGATTTTCGCCATTTTCTCCCAGTAGCTTTGTATGCTTAAAATACCCTTTCTGTGAGAATTTGGAGCCTTCGGCCAGGGGGCCGAAGGCACCCCTGTGTGCTCCATGGGTTCCTTGGTACCCGGGGCGCTGTGATTTGGGTCTGGTGTGCTTCCTAGGCCTCTTGGGCTTTTATTAGGATAGTAGGAGTCTATGGGCCGGGGGTCCCTGGGCCATATACTCCATCACTATTCATGTTAATTTTCTAAATATTAACTTTTTATAATTTTTACTAATACGTAATTAAATATAATACAGTCAAAGTTGTGCGTTGACAAACATGAAAGTCAAACTGTTGCAACTATTAAAGAACCAAGATAGTATATTTTATCAATATTTTATAGAAATTTGATAAGTGATAGTGTTTTTCGAGTGACTTTGATTGTTTAACTCTGTCAAACAACTATTATAGATGTTTAGTAAATAACTTTTTTATTTGGCTATTTGATACGAAAAAGTCAAAAACGAAAAAGCAACTCTGAGAAGACTTTTCACAATGTTTTTTGATGTTATAATTTAGAAGTCTAATATACCCTCCCATTTTACCTCATTCATTAATTATTTAATAAATATTTAAAACTTAAATAAAATGAAAGTAATTACGACAGTGCAATTACACCTTTAATTAATGTCATCAAGAAGATAATCCATATTCTATAATATTAATGTAAGAGATACTAAATATAATCATATTTAAAACATTAATACTATACTTCATATAATATTTTAATTCTCGTCCAACCTCTTCGGACGGGAATATTACGGGGTTTGAATCAGACCGGAACCAAAATCAATAAAAAATCAGGGATTGGTCTGATTTAGTCCTATTTTCCCATGAACACGAACAAATGTGATGAAGAAAGAATTAAAAAAACTTACAAAACCTTTTGCCTACAAGGCCTTTAATAATTTGTAACTTGTGTGCTTATTAAATTTCTAATATTTATTTGAGATAATTATATGATTTGTAAATGCTTTAATTAGTATTTATAATACATGCATATTACATCCCGTGCAACGCACATGTGAAATACTAGTACGTAGTTAAATAATAAAATGTACTTATATATTAAAAGTATTTGTACGTGCACATATATACACTATGAAACGAACAACGATATTGGCACATACTTGACACGAATTGGTTGAGTTTGGCTGGATCATAATATATTTTTGGCACGGCGTCTTACCAAATAGATGGCGACAAAACGTCATTGCCACGAATTTTGGCACGGATTTGATGCATCCGTGCCTAATCCTCTATGATTTTTGGCAAATTTGTGCCAAGATCCGTACCAAATCCATGTCAATTCCGTTGTTTTTTGTAGTGATATATTTTAAAAAATAAAATATTGATTCTTGTGTGTGCCAATAGTGCATGTAAATTGTGCGTGATCTCGCACACTTGATCGTCTAGTTAAAATAAAAAAGTAAGCCCAAAATTTCGTTAGTTTATGACGAATTGACTGAGTTTCTTGATGAAGTGTACTTTAGCTATTGTGATTTTTTGCTTTATTGTACTAAATATAATTTTGTTGTTGAACATATTCAATCAATTTAGCTTTTTCAATTGAAATTTCACCAATCTTAGTAGATTCTGTCAATTTCAATGTCACTAAACGAGTTCTAAATTGAATAATTTGCTTTGAAATCTTTTTATTGTATGATATACTTTGTGGCCGATTATTTTGTATGATTTAGTAATGATAAACTATGGTGCATTGATACTTCACATGACGTTGTATCTGCGTATCTCATACATATCCATAATTTAATAACAGTATTGGATTTAAAAAAAAGTATAATTACTTTTGATATACGTATTCATGGACAAGTACGCGTATCCAATCTTATGGCCCTGATTTCATAAACGATTTGATGTGCATGAGACTTTTGATATTGGAGTGCTTGAGTTTATTAGTATGTCGATTGATGAACCTTAACTTGAACCAGTCTTGTCAAAAGATTTAAATGTAACCCAACACTTCAGTTTTATTTTTTAGTTTAATTTTTGAAATTTCAATGTGAGCGTTAAGTTTTGGTACTATTACCATGACTTTGTTTATTAACATTTGTATTATATACATTTGCAAATTATACACTATATTATGATTATTATTATTATTATTATTATTATTATTATTATTATTTACTCCCTCTGTCCCCTATAATTGTCCAATTTTTCATTTTTGTATGTCTCCCTATTATTGTCTCATTACCAATCATATAATTCTACTTTTTTAAAACCACATCACTCTCTTCTGTTCTAATATTAGGGGCGGAGATAGTAATATTTATAAGTATACATTATACTGTAACTTATATTTTTCAGAGGTGCCACACTGTCATACTTGTATTCACGTATGGGCGTAACCATATGATGATGAATTGTGATTGTTGGCTTTAGCAAGATATGCACTTTTATATTTTGAATGCATCCAGGAGCAACACCATATTTGGAAATGAATTTGAAGGACAAGGTATATTATGAGAATTAATGTGTGCTAGTTGAATATGATGGGACCTATTAACTATTGTTATAAAATTAATCAAATCATCTGCATGCTGACTAAACATGTTCAAGGAGAATGACTTGACTATGCATATGATGTAGATAAATCATTAACATGCTCATTAGCGAGCATGTTAACAAGCTCACTAAACAAGCTCGTTAAGGGGGATTAATAAGAAAATAGATGTATTGAGTTACGCTTTAAAAATAGTGCATCAAGACTCAAATAACAAGAGAAAATTATCTAAATAGAATTAAAAGAAGTATGACCTTTAAAAATAGGAATATCATATTGATAGCTCACACTGAAATTGATGGAATCGACGTATTCTATTGATTGATGTAACTAAATTGATTGATTGGTTCTATTTTCAACAAGTTGTTAGACAATTCATAATTGAAATGTTTTCACCTACACATTTGAATCTCATTCATTCTATTCTTTCTTCAATAAAATCTCACACCTCGATCGCATGTTTGTGTCATGGCAGTGAAAGTTAATGGTTCGGTCTTAAAACGATCGGACAAAAAGCAGAATATAAAAAAGTGTTTTATGGAGGAGGGTGGGGCCCCATGATTCGACTCATATAATAACAGCTTAAAAGTCCGCAACATTACTTTACCATTTTCTTCCTCAGATTCTAATCTCACCTCAGGACTGAGAAACATATCCATTCTCTGTGTGTTCATACATACATACGGAGTGGAGTATCTCTTTCTTCTTCGGGTTCTTTCTGATATTCTTCCCTATTATCACCTGCAGCAATGCACTAGCTCATCTTCAAATGATCCCATTCCCATCAATGCCTTCTTCAATTTCTCCATCGCTGCTTCTCTTCACCGTCCTTGTATCAGCGTGCGCCGCCGCCAATCGCAGCGCCGAAAACCTAGCCGAGATCCAGGCACTTCACTCTTTCAAGCTCACTCTTCACGACCCGCTTGGCTCCCTATACGACTGGGACTTCTCTTCTCCCGCAGCTCCCTGTGACTGGAGCGGCGTTTTTTGTGACAATGACCGCCGTGTCAGTAAACTCATCCTTCCCCGGCGGCAACTCAGTGGTCCACTCACGCCCCAAATTTCGGGCCTTCCCTTTCTACGGAAGCTCAGTCTCAGTTCAAATTCCTTCAACGGCACTATCCCTTCCTCAATTTCCAAATGTGCTCTCCTACATTCTGTTGCGCTGCACTCCAACTCCTTCTCCGGGCCCCTGCCGCCTGAAATTTCGAGGCTCGCCGGCCTGAAAATTTTCAATGTCGCCGACAACAAGCTCTCTGGCGGAATTCCGGTGGACCTCCCGCAGGGTGTCATCTTCTTCGATCTTTCAGCGAACTCCTTCTCCGGAGAGATACCCAGAAACATTTCAAGCCTCTCTCATCTCCAGTTCCTTAACCTCTCTGCGAATCGACTTTCAGGCGAGATTCCGGTGGGCTTAGGTCAGCTCCAACAACTTCAGTACCTAGGACTTTCGTACAACAATTTGAAAGGGACTCTTCCGTCTGCAATCGCCAACTGTTCGTCACTGGTCAATCTGAACGCCCAAGGAAATGAAATCAGCGGTGTCATTCCGGCTGCCATTGCTGCTCTTCCGAAGCTTCAGGTGATATCACTAACGCACAATAACCTCTCCGGTTTGTTACCAATTTCCATGTTCTGCAGTGTTTCGGTATATCCTCCATCCATTCAGGTCGTCCAGTTAGGGTTTAATGCCTTCACGGATATTGTACCACCCGAATCTTTTCCATGTTTATCTGCTTTACGAATTTTGGATATTCAACAGAATCTCATTCACAGCAATTTCCCCGTGTTTTTGACAAACAGTTCTGCATTAACTTCCATAGATATTTCTGGCAACTCTTTCTACGGTACTATCCCTGGTTCCATTGGAGAGAGTTTTCCTCTGCTGGAGGAATTAAGAATGGCTAATAACTCGTTTGAGGGTGTCATTCCTGTTGAGATCACACATTGCATTAGTCTGAAGATCCTGGATCTGGGAGGAAATCACTTGACCGGAAACATTCCTGCATTCTTAGGGCAGCTAAGAAACTTAACAAGCTTGTCTCTTGGTAGAAATAAGTTCTATGGCTTAATTCCTTCAAGTTTTGGTAATCTTAGTCATCTAGTGAATCTGGACTTGGGAGGTAATGCCCTCTCTGGAAGGTTGCCCGAGGAGTTAATGAGATTAAGCAATTTAAGCACACTGGACCTCAGTTCAAATAAATTCTCTGGAAGTATTCCTGTGAGCTTCGGAAACCTACAAGAGCTATCTGTGCTGAACTTGAGTGGCAGTGGGTTTTCTGATAGAATTCCTGCAAGTATTGGCAGTCTTTACAAGTTAAAAGTTCTTGATTTGAGTAGACAACGTTTATCTGGAGAACTGCCGTTTGATCTTTATGGTCTGCCTAGTCTTCAAGTGATTGCATTGCAAGAGAACAGTTTATCTGGTGAAGTTCCTGAAGGTTTCAGTAGCTTATTGGGTCTGGAGTATTTGAACCTATCTAGTAATTCATTCTATGGTCCCATTCCCCCCACTTTTGGTTTCTTGAAGTCATTACTCGTTCTTTCATTGTCTAACAATAAAGTGTCTGGTTCAATCCCTCCTGAGTTGGGTAATTGTCCTGTTCTTGAAGTTCTTGACTTGCATTTGAATTTGTTGACTGGAAAAATCCCCACAGATCTTTCTCATCTCTTGCATTTGAAGGTCCTTGATTTGGGCCGGAACAACCTAACAGGTGAAATCCCATTAAACATCTCGAGTTGTTCATCCCTTACTTCGCTAGTTCTGGACTCAAACCATCTTTCAGGCCACATACCGGACTCACTGTCCAGCTTGTCCAACTTAATGATCATTGATCTCTCGAATAACAACTTGACGGGAGAGATTCCTTCTGTTTTAGCCTCCCGTTTTACGAATCCTTCCTATTACAGGGGAAATCGAGGTTTGTGTGGTAAACCCTTGGCCAGTAAATGTGAAGTGGGCAGTGATCGCAAACGGAATAATAATAGTCTGGTTATGTTTATAGCAATAGGTGCAATTGGAGCTCTTCTCCTAGCATCATGCTGTTGCTTCTACATCTATGCCTCAATGAGGTGGCGCAATAAGGTCACTCTGAAGGAAGCCGCAGGTGGGGAGAAGCCAGGTCCCGCGAGGGTTAGCTGTGCACGCCTCAGCAGCGAGAGTGGGCCAAAGCTTGTGATGTTCAATGACCGGATCACATTGGCCGAGACCGTCGAGGCGACAGGTCAGTTTGACGAGGAGCATGTGCTGAGCAGGACAGGGCCTGGCGTGGTTTTCAAAGCGTGCTATGATGATGGGACGGTGCTCTCAGTCCGTCGGCTTCCTCCAAATGGCCCTCGGCCCGATGAAAACACATTCAGGAAAGAGGCAGAGGCACTGGGGCGGGTGAGGCATAGGAACCTCACAGTTCTCCGCGGGTACTATGCAGGCCCGCCTGATGACCTCAGGCTCCTTGTGTATGACTACATGCCGAACGGAAACCTTGCAACGCTCCTCCAGGAGGCGTCCCACCAAGATGGTCACATCCTCAATTGGCCGATGCGCCACCTCATTGCGCTAGGGATTGCCCGCGGTCTTGCTTTCCTTCATGCGACATCATCCATCGTCCACGGGGACGTCAAGCCACAAAACGTGTTGTTTGATGCGGACTTTGAAGCCCATCTTTCGGATTTCGGTCTAGACAAGCTGACAGTAGCCGCGCCATCAGTCATCCCATCAACATCAACTGGGGGTGGTGGGACACTAGGCTATGTATCACCTGAAACGGCACTAACGGGTGAGGCCACACGAGAATCAGACGTGTATAGCTATGGGATTGTGTTGCTTGAGCTTCTTACCGGGAAAAGGCCGGTGATGTTCATGGAGAATGAGGATATTGTGAACTGGGTGAAGACGCAATTGCAGCGAGGCCAAATTTCGGAGCTTCTAGAACCGGGGTTGTTGGAGTTGGATCCTGAATCATCTGAATGGGAGGAATTCTTGTTGGGGATAAAAGTGGGATTGCTTTGCACGGCGCCGGATCCACAAGGCCGGCCCACCATGACGGACGTCGTGTTCATGCTTGAAGGTTGCCGGCATGAACCAGACATCCATTCATCAGGCAATCCTACCGCCTGCCAACCTTCACCCACCGCCTGAACTGCATTCGCAAAGTAGTGCCAGAAGAAGCCAAAAAAATGCGACAAAAGAGTGCTACTGTAGTATTAGTTTTCAATTTGACCGTTGAATGTTGTTCCAAATTGCATTTATTCTATTTTGTCTGGAGGTTTTAATTTAAATGGAAAAGCAAGCCGCGCGGCGTGTGGAACAGGACAGTTATGATGCTCTTTTGACTTTTTATGTGTGGGAGGGATCGGGGATTGCGGGGGCCAGCAGCCACGTAACGGCGGGAGCTGGCTTGCTTGAGTTGGTGTCACGTGCCTGCACACCTTGCTGTAAATATAGCCGTTAATGCGGCAGCTGGCCAGGGAAACACACAATTCAGACTGAAACACCAACCACCCCCTTAACTCTCTCTACTGCACAATATTTCACCTTTTTTTTTCTATTTATAAAAATGCGCATTTTTTTTAAAGAAAGACTCACCAAGCTCCTTTAGTAATTAATGGTTGGAAACGGTTGAAGTAAAATTTTTATGACTTTTTCCATTTATTTATTGATTCACGCAGCGGAGGAGCTAGGGAGGGGCATGAGGAGGCAAGCGCCCCACATCGGCCAAAAAAATTACTACTACAGACTACTTATAATATACGGAGTATTTAATCCCTCCCTTCTTTTCAAAAATCAATATCAATTAAGATTAATTTTAGATTACATGTTAAATTAAAAGACAAAGTCTTTCAGGAAATGTATGTGTCTCTAGTAGGCATGGCCTCGGGCCAGGCCGGGCCTCGATCCGGTTCCGACCGGGCTTTTTTTTGGAGAAGTGAGGCTCGGAAACCGGCCTGGGTAGCTCCGAGCCCAGGTCAGACCGGTTCACCCTATTTTTTTTCTAATTACTCCCCCCCCCCCCCCACACACCCCACACCCCTCCAAAACATCAAGCCCAACACATTTACCTTTTAAAAAATGTGAAAAAATTGGCCCGGTAACCGTCCCTCTACAGTGCAAGGCCCGGGAACCGCCTCTCTACAGTGCCGGGTCGGGTGGCCTGAATCGGTCACAGAACCGTGGACCGGGCCGGTCCGGGCCGGAACAGTGCCGGTTCGGGCCGGTTCCGGTTCGGTTACCCCGGCCCGAGTCCATCCCTAGTCTCTAGGATTACAAGTATTGACTGCACCATACCACACTTATTTGAATGCAAGTGTGCATTGTTTTAGATAATGCCCACAAGTTGCTTTTCGTGGTTATATTAAGCAAGAAAGTATCGAGTTTGATGAATATGTGGTCACATTTCTTGCAACGAAAAGATCAAAATATTCTCGAGGCTATAATGGATTCCCTCCTTAGTGGCCGGAGAAATTCATGAGAATTTTATAATTTATAGAGATATATATGATTCTCTATATGTCTGTAGAGAAGTATTGAATGTTCTAGAATAACAATGTGAGGTTTTCGAGAGAAGTGTGGAACTCACTAAAATTGTGTGAAAGCCTTTAGAACATTTTGAAAAATTGTGAAGTGGTGTATACATAAAATTGTACAGAAGCTTTGATGAGATTAGTATAGAGAAGTTTCCTATTTCTATGAGAACCTTGAGGAGATCTCTTGAGTGATTGAAAGTGAGTCTCCTTGAGAGAGGAAAGTGAGAGCCTTTTTCTGAAAGAAGAAGACTCAAAGATATTGTTTGATGAAGTGTATGTGATCGAATTAGGTAGAGTGAAATATTCTTAGATACAAATAGTGAGTGCGGGTAATAGAAAGTGATATTGTCATATTGAGTCTTTGTATTATGAGTGTGTAGATAACTAGATAAGTGTACACGAGTCTAATAAGCTCATGATCCTGGAAAAGACGGGGAGTCGTATTTTTCCAACATGAATTTATTATACAACATTTTGAGTAAATTAAAACTCGTATGATTGATCTACTCAGATTATAGATACGAGTCAAGCAATATGTAATGAACTAATTTGTACTAACGCATTACACTTTTATTGTTTTTATTATATTTTGAGCAATTACCCAATAATTCTTAGCCTTTGGTACGCTCCCCCTCGAAAAATCTCTGCCTCCGCCACTGGATACACGCAAAGGTCATGATTGCCACTAGATTCAGGCAAAGGTCATTTACCTATAAGGATATTATTAAGCCGACTTCTTTAGAAAAGGCAAAGGGGTAAGGGTGAACTTCTTTACCTCCCTCAAAATTATAAAATTTTTGAAAAATTTTACAGACTTTTCAACAAGCACTAATGATTTCTAATTGCACGCATCTACAGACATAATCCATATTTAACGAAGTGGTCAACATTAACTCGAAGTCATTAATAAATTTCCAAAAAGAATGCATCTCATCGGGTTAGGATTCCATTATGCGGATTTTTTAGTTAGTTGATCAACGTTACCTCCCAACATCTTTAAGTGGATGAAATTTGAACATGTAACCTTCTTCCTTAATGTCATCCAGTCACACAACGTTTAGTCCATTATGCGGAGTTGTTCTTGGGAAACCTTTAACAACTCAAAATAATTTATTTAGTAAATACATACCCGTTTTCTTTAAGTTGATGCTTTAACTTTTAGTTTTCATTTTTTGTATTTTGTCCATGTTGGTGATTTTAGTGTCACCGGCCGTTTTGTGTAATTGGAAATGACATGAGTGCCAATGGGAATTAGAACTATGATCTAATACAAGTTAGTAGGTGTGGAGTGCACACTTGTACATAAGAACTAGTTTAATTCCAAAGTGTCTACGTTAGTGGAACTCGAGGTAGAACTCGAGGTATAACTTTCAGTAGACCAGCTCTGTGGTTCTAGACCAAGTTCTAGAACGGTTAGGCAGTTTTCAGCAGTTTCCCAAAAAAATGCTGCGGTTATTCTTAAACGTGTTGCAACTGCCTAGGACAGTGAATATGGATATATATCACCATATTTCGTACAGAGGAGCAGGAGGAAACACATCCAACATATCTTCAACACTTTGGCACTCAAATTAAAGATAACAATCCATATACGCGACTAGTTTGGCCCTAGTTCTTGTGCCTAAGTTCTAGAGTGTCCTTAAGGATGATCCTAGATTGAATTTCTTGTAACCTAGGCATAGGGGAGAAATATCAATTCGGAAAGTGAACTTACATGATCCTTAAGCAATCCAAGTACTCGATTATCACCCCCTACGTGATACACCCCAACAATCGAATTGCTATTTTCTTTGTGATAATCATGAGTACCGTGGAAGAGATGACATCCAAGTTCAACAAATTGGACAAGTTTCAAGGGAACGATTTCCGTAGATGGAAAAAGAAGATGCACTCCCTCCTCACCACTTTGAAGGTTGTGTACGTGTTGAGCACTCTGATGCCGGAAGTGATGGAGGACAAAACCTTAGAACAAACTAGGAGGCGTAACAAGTGGGAGAATGATGACTACATATGTAGAGGGCACATTCTTAACGGTATGTCCGATGTGTTATTTGATATTTACCAAAACGTTGAGAGTGCGAAGGAATTGTGGAATTCTCTTGAGTCAAAATACATCGACGAGGATGCTTCTAGTAAGAAGTTCTTGGTGAGTGATTTTAATAATTATAAAATTGTTGACTCAAGGCCGGTTATGGAACAATACAATGAACTCCTTCGTGTTCTTGGTCAATTTAAACTCCACAAGATAGGTGTTGATGAGTCCTATGTCGTGTCTAGTATAATTGACAAACTTCCACCCTCTTGGAAGGATTTTAAACATTCTTTAAAACATCGAGATGAGGAACTGTCATTGGTTCAACTTGGGAGTCACTTGGGCATTGAGGAGAATCTTCGTGTGCAAGAGAATGACCAAATTATGGGTGAAGTTGAATCTAGGCTGGCTCATGTTCACTTGGTTGAGGATAATAAATCTAACCCGAAAGATAAGGAGAAAGGCAAAAAGCGCAAGTATGAAGACCATGACAAACCCAACAAGAAACCGAAAGGTTTGGTTTGTTGAAAGTGTCAAAAGGTTGGACATGTCAAGCGTGATTGCCGTGTGAAACTGAACAAGAATGGCGTTGGAACGAGTGGCAGTGGATAGGAACGGTCTAAGGACCTGGTTCCCTAGAAAGGAGGTTAGTTCCTGACTAACTTTGATAATTCTGCCCAGAATTATGTATTTACCAAAATCTTTTTATGTACAGGATGATGACTGTGCATGGTGGATTGACTCGGGGGCTATGAGCCATGTGTGTAAGGATAAAGGATGGTTTGAAGACCTAGAACCAGTGGAGGTCGGTTCGTTCTTACGCATGGGAGACGAGTCAATGGTGCCTATCTTGGGAAAGGGTGTAGTTGTTTTAGAATTTACTTCTGGAAAAACAATTACGTTGTTTGATGTTTTGTATGTACTGAAGATTCGAAAGAATCTTGTTTCGGGAAGTATGTTGAATAATTTAGGGTTCAAACAAGTGATTGAATCCGATAAATATATTCTGTCCAAGGGTGGTGTGTTTGTTGGTTTTGGATATTTATCAAATCGCATGTTTCGTTTGAATGTTGTGAATAAATTAATTTCTTGTGATAATTCTGTTTTTGTGGCATCTTCCATTAATGATTGTATGATTTGGCATGCTAGATTAGCTCACGTTAATTTTAGAAAAATGCATGAAATGTCTAAAGATGATTTAATTTCGGCTTTTGATACTAATGATGATAAGTGTAGGACTTGCATGCTTACTAAGATCACAAAACAACCGTTTCCTAATGTTGAAAGGAATTCGGCTGAGAACCCTTCGCCGGAGGGAATTCGCAGTTCGTCCACTGGTACGGCTTCATGGATTTATGGAATTTGCAGGTCGTGGTTAACATTTCCTAGCCGATATCTGACTCTGAGCCCACTTCCGACCTTGGATTTGGGATTGGAAGAGTTTTGAGGGAGTTATTGTGAAGAAATTTCTGTTTTTGTTTAGGTTTTTTTCTGCGATTTTGTTCGTCGTGAACACGATTCTGGGATTCTGCCCTGTTTGTGCGAGTCGTCAGCCTGGTGCGACCTCCCTGGAGTGGAGTGTTCGTTAACAGGTAACGACGATTCCTTCTAGGTCGGTCTGTCTACGCCTCGGTGATGGGGAAAAATAATAAGGGAGCTGCAGAGGTACCGATGGGGCGAGCCACCAGGTCGAACTCCAGGTTTGCTGTTTTGGAAGCCATGGAAGAGGACTTCCCAGCTCTAAATGTGGAGAATACGAAATCTGGGAACTCGGCCAAACTTGGGAAGAACGTGAGGCAGTCTATTGCAGGTGCTTCTGTGGTGTTTGCTGAGGCAGAGCCTTCGACTCCTGCTGCTCAAATTACCGAGGCCAAGTCCTCCAGTTCTGAGGGGAAACGAGTCCAGAGTACTGCTGCAGAAGGTGTTGCAAATACAGGGAAGAAGCTACAAAGCACTGTCCCAGGTACTGCTGCAGAAGGTGTTGAAACTATTGGGAGTCCTGCTTTGGAAGTTGCTGGGAATTCTTTCCCAATTACCGGGAGATCTCCTGGGAAGTTTGTGTTAGCTGGTGGGCTGCCTACTGCCAGTAGTCCGGCTGAATTGGCCGCACCTACTGCTGATCATCTGCTGCAAACTGGTTGGAATTCAGCTGGTGGGAATTCTGTCAATGCTGAAACACCAAATACCGCCAAGCTGCAAAATGTGTTATCTACAATGAAGAACAAGGCGCAGCCACAGTCTGCCGTCCAGAAGCAAGTGCAAGCTGCTGCCATGGACCCTGGAAAACAGCCATGGACTACACTCTTCAAGGATAACCGAGCCCCATCTCATGGGATCAAGCTGAATTTTGTCCCTCCTAAAGGTAATACTTTGGACTTTTCTGATAGAGCTTTGCCTTCCATGGTTGAGATGTGGGGATATTGTCTTGTTGGCTACTTCACAGGTCGATTCCCCGGCCTAAAAGCTACATATGAACTGAAATCTAAATGGGGAGTCAAATGCCAAATTAAGAGACATGATAAGGGTTGGGTGATTTTTAGGTTCCAAACTGAAACAGACAGAATGAAAGTGTTAAATGAAGGACCCTATACCATCTTTGGCAAGCTACTCATGTTGAAGGTTCTATCGGAAGACTTCACTTTTGATGACGAAGAGTTCCTTAAAGTGCCGATTTGGGTTAAATTCCCACGCCTACCACTGAAACTTTGGAATAAAGAGGCCATGAGTGAAGTAGCCTCTATGGTTGGGATGCCACTAACTACGGACTTGGTCACCCAGGAAAGGAGCAACCATTACTTTGCTAGAGTGCTTATTGAAGTGGATGCGTCCAAACCGCCCATGCTTTCATTTCCTATCCGACTACCTTCCCGCAAGGTAATCCAACAATCGGTGGTTTATGAGACATTTCCTAATTTCTGTTTTCATTGCAAAAAATATGGGCATAATCCATTTATTTGCAAAAAGCTTCAAGAGGTGGATGAAATAAATGATGACTTACAGGAGAAGGAAGAGAAGAAAATGAAAGGAAGTGAGGTGGAAGTATGTCCTACTACTGAACTGGTTTGCAACGGGACTAAGGTTACAGAACCTAAGGAGGTGGAAGTTGAGGGTTTTGAGTTGGAAAAATTAGATGACCTCACGGATAAGGTTGATTGGGCTAGAGATGATACCGGTGTTGAATTGGCTAACGAACTGGTGGCGGTGACGGATTTGGCACAACAACAGGTTAAGACCTTGGAGTTAGGGGCTGCTGGGACGGCGATACCAGCAACACAACTTGCTCTGGATCCCCCCGCTACTGTACCCCCCTCCTCGCCGGGAACTAACATACCCACTATGTTGCAACCTCCCAAACCGCCAGCTCGATATACCATGAAATTAAGGGTGGACAAGGACGGGAAGACAAAGTTGATTAGTAGTGATGGTGCAATTCAGGATATAATAATTTCATCATGATGACTTTGAGTTGTTTTTCTATCGGGGCCTGTCCCGTTATTTTACAAACGTTGATTGATTGGGATGTGTGCATCTAGGTTAGGTTCTTCTAGCTTAGACTGTTGGTCTTGATTTCTTTGACACATTGTATGATGTTATTTTCTTGGGTGTTAATATAATTACCTTTCATCCAAAAAAAAAGAAAGGAATTCGGCTATTTTGGATCTTGTACATAGTGATCTATGTGATTTTCACTCAACTCCTTCCCTTGGCAATAAAAAGTATGTTGCTACTTTTATTGATGATTCAACTCGGTTTTGTTATGTGTATTTATTGCACATTAAGGATGAAGCTTTAGAGAAATTTAAAGTGTATAAAACCGAGGTTGAATTGCAATTGGGTAATCCAATTAAATTTCTTAAGGCTGATCGGGGAGGAGAATATATGGATCCCCATTATTTTCAATCTGTTGGAAACATTCATGAGACCACGACTCCGTATACACCACAACAAAATGGTGTGGCCGAATGGAAAAATCGAGTGTTAAAGGAAATGGTTAATTCCATGCTTTCCTACTCGGGTTTGAGTGAAGGGTTTGGGGGAGAGGCCATGCTCACGGCTTGCTATGTTCTAAATAGGGTTCCAAATAAAAAGAATAAGACAACCCCATATGAGCTTTGGTACAAAAAAGCACCGAATTTGAAATATTTTTGGGTTTGGGGTTGTAGGGCGGTTGTAAAATTGCCCGAGCCCAAAAGGAAAACTTTGGGGGAAAGGGGAATTGATTGCATATTCATAGGGTATGCTGAACATTCCAAGGATTATAGGTTTTATGTAATAGAACCTAATGATGCGGTAGTGGTTAACACCGTGATTGAGTCTCAGAATGTGATCTTTGATGAGATGAGATTTTCATCAATTCAAAGACCAAAGGAACTAGTTCCAAGAACTAGTGAGGTGCAAGTTCCAGAATGTTTGGATGGTGCTTTGAATCCCGAAGCACCACAAATAAGGAAAAGCAAATGAGGCCGCATCGTGAAAGACTTTGGTCCCGATTTTCACTTGTATTTAGTGGAAGGTTCAAGGGATGAAACGGGGGTACAATATTCATATTGTTATCAAGTTGAGGATGATCCAATGACCTTTAAAGAGGCAATGGAATCCCGAGATGTTGCCTTTTGGAAGGAGGCAATTGATGATGAAATGCCATCAATTATGGAGAACAACACCTGGATGTTGTCGGATTTGCCACCGGGTTTAAGCCCTTAGGTTGCAAATGGATCTTCAAAAAGAAGGTGAAAGTGGATGGAACTGTTGACAGGTTCAAGGCTTGGTTGGTCATTCAAGGTTTTAGACAAAAACCCGGAATTGACTATTTTGATACGCATGCGCCGGTTGCTCGAATTACAACCATTAGGTTGTTAATTTCTTTGACGGCTATACACAATCTGATTATACATCAGATGGATGTCAAGATGGCATTTTTAAATGGTGATCTTGATGAGGAAGTTTACATGAAACAACCAGAAGGTTTTGTTATGTCGGGAAATGAGCATAAGGTTTGTAAACTTGTCAAATCATTGTATGGACTGAAACAAGCACCCAAACAATGGCATCAAAAGTTTCATGAAGTTATTTTGTCCAATGGTTTTAGTTTAAACCAATCAGACAAGTGTGTCTATAGCCGATTTGATTCCTTAGGGGCGGGTGTGATCATATGTCTCTATGTTGATGACATGCTGATTTTGGAACTGACCAAAATCATGTTGATGAAACCAAAAGGTTGTTATCCTCAAGGTTTTCCATGTATAAGGATTAAACGGGTAAACAAAGGGATTGCTTTGACACAAGCTCACTATGTTGAGAATATTCTCAAAAGGTTTAATTATAGTGATCGTTAACCCGTTGGTACTCCCATGAATCCTAGTGTGAAGTTGATGCCTAATAAAGGAAAGGTGGTATCACAACTTGAGCACTCGGTCAGATATTGCTTATGTCGTGGGTAGGTTGAGCCGGTTTACTAGTAATCCTAGTACTCAACATTGGCACGCAATGAAGAGAGTGTTCAAGTATTTAAAGGGAACCATGGATTATGGTTTGTGTTACTTTGAGTATCCTTCGATTTTAGAGGGATATTCGGATGCAAGTTAGATATCCAAATATCCAATGTAGAGGATCATTCTTCTACAAGTGGTTGGGTATTCTTGCTTGGGGGAGTTGCCATTTCTTGGGCATCCAAGAAGCAAACTTGTATCACAAGTTCAACGATGGAATCTGAGTTTGTTGCGTTGGCTACCGCCGGTAAAGAGGCGGAGTGGTTAAGAAATTTAATTTTTGAGATTCCATTATGGGGGAAGCCGATTGCACCAATGTTTATCCATTGTGATAGTGCTGCCACTTTGGCTAAGGCGTATAGTCATGTTTATAATGGCAAATCTAGACACTTAGGTGTTAGACATAGTATGATTAGAGAACTAATCATGAATGGTGTAATTTCGGTGGAATTTGTAAGATTGCAACATAACTTGGCGGACCACTTGACCAAAAGTTTGGTCCGGGACTTGGTGCACAAGTTTGTTATAGGGATGGGTTTAAAGTCCATTTAATCCTTAATGGTGAGACACACAATTCCACTTAATACAACGTTAGAGGCTGAATTCAATGTGGAAAGCTCACACTTAATGGATTGGAACACACAATGAAAATCATCCCAATGTGTGTGTTCAAACCTGTAGTAGGGAGGCTGAAACTATTTCTTAATAATTCCTTTGATAAAGTGTAAGCATGTACACGAGTAAAGGAATTACCTATATGATCGTGAAGTGTAGCCGCACTTCAAAAAGCTTGAGACTTGGCTTTTATACGATCATGAATGGGATTAGGACACACGACTTTATAATTGTGTCAAGTTTGTATTCTAGTTGAGTATAGAAACTTGTATGTATTTTATCTTGAGGTATTCAAATGGGTTGAAGGGTTCAATCCGTAGGACACCCCGATTCTCGAATATTTTGAATGTGTAAAATACTAAGATGGAAATTCAATCGCATCGACATTTCCATTTATGTGCAAGTTTTGGTTTGTAAACTTTGTTATGTCATTTCATGGGTTACACTAAAATGGGGGAGGTTGTTGGTGATTTTAGTGTTAACGGTCATTTTGTGTAATTGGAAATGACATGAGTGTCAATGGGAATTAGAACGAGGGAAAAATACCTATCTATGAGTATATGCGATTAGAATTCCCAAAATATGAGTGGGTAAGTTTCTTGACGAGCGTATGACTAACGAAGAGGGCCAACCTGGAACACGGAAGTTACGGTCATCACTTAACTGTCTTAGATAAGAGGGCACGATGATCCACATACATGGCATGTGCCATCATTTTAGGGAAAAAAAGATTTGAGTCATATATTAGAAAACATAGAAGGTTTTAATCATATGTGAGGTAAATTTCTCTTAGAACTATGATCTAATACAAGTTAGTAGGTGTGGAGTGCACACTTGTATATAAGAACTAGTTTAGTTCCAAAGTGTCTACGTTAGTGGAACTCGTGGTAGAACTCGAGGTATAACTTTCAGTAGACCAGCTCTGTGGATCTAGACCGAGTTCTAGAATGGTTAGGCAGTTTCCAGCAGTTTCCCAAAAAACTGCTGCGGTTATTCTTAAACGTGTTGCAACTGCCTAGGACGGTGAATATGGATGTATATATCACCATATTTCGTACAGAGGAGTAGGAGGAAACACATCCAACATATTTTCATCACTTTGGCACTCAAATTAAAGATAACAGTTCATGTACTCGACTAGTTTGGCTCTAGTTCTTGTGCCTAAGTTCTAGAGTGTCCTTAAGGATTATCCTAGATTGAATTTCTTGTAACCCATGCATAGGGGAGAAATATCAATTCGAAAAATGAACTTACACGATCCTTAAGCAATCCAAGTATACGATTATCACCCCCTACATGATACACCCCAACAGTCCACACTTTACAGTTACACAAAAAAAAATATAATTTATTTGATACTTTAATATAAGTCTTTTCACACTCTATTTACATTACATATATCAAACAAAGATCGGAATGTAGCTATATTAAATTCTTCATACTTTAGCCTGTTATGTACTGCATCTATCCCATTTTACTTAGTCAAACTTGACTTTTCAAGTCAATGACGTTTAACTGATTATATATTTATATAAAGAAAGTATTAATAATATGAAAATAATATGAAAATGTTCTTTGATAAAATTACTATCATAAAAGTAAAAAAATATTAAATTTTGCATAAATATATTAGTTTAAATGATTGATCAAAATTTACCACCTTTGACTCGAAAAGTAAAAGATGGCTAAGTAAATTGGGACGGAAGGAGTATTATATCATCAAGCGGAACTGGTGGGAATGATAAATAAAAGCCACACTTATTAACTTTTGATATTGTGTAGTCATTTAGAAAAAAAGGCCACAACACATCAGTTCTAAAAATTTGGATCTATTTATTTGTTTTAATACGCAACAAGAAGAATTTGAATGAAGCTAAAATTTGAAATATGCAAATCAAAATAGTAGATATTATGACGACGTGTTGAATAACAAACGAGCCGAGAGACACTAAAATGAAACTAAAATGACATCCATTTGCTCTTTATATTGCTAGCAATATTTATCAACGTAAAAGAATGACGTAAAAGAACATAATTTATTAAATGCAATAAAACATTGTTGTTGGTGTATAGGGCCCCACTCGGGCAGGCCCAAATACCACTAAGCGGCCCACTCAATCAAGGGCCCAAAACTCCCTACAGATTTCGAAAAGCCCGTACAGTCCATGCCTTCCGGGTCTTACCGCCCCAGAAAAACCACTTGATGTTTTCTCTATTGTTGTTGTCTCTATATTGGGGAGCACTACCAATTAGTAACTGGCGGAAAACCAAAAATTGGTGGAAAGCGAATTTAATGCACCAGATATGAAATGTTTGATGATCGGGGGTCATCCACTAAGGGCTAGACACATCGTCCGCTACACCTCTCACTTCGTAGTATAAATATTTGCATTTATTTCATTGTAAATGGGTTGATGAACTTGCATTTAATAGATTAGACTTCTCTCTAGTTCTTAATTTTTTATGCAATCCTTCAGTGTAGAACATGGGGCCAGGATTCAAGCTTGGTAAGGATGTTCCGTAATCGTTCTAAGTCCATAATAGAACTTGACTCTACCTCGTTTCCTTTCTTGCTATTGCTTTTACTTTCATATTGCTTGATCAATCTCTAAACACACCAGCCCATAAAAGATCTTTCGAGAACTCAAAGGACTGTGTTGAATTTTTGGACCGTGAGGATTTAACCTCAACAATTACAATGTAGAACTATAGTTATTGATCGTAAGAGGGTGATAAAAAATCGAGAGCTGCTTTTGTTGGAAAATGTGTTAATAAATTGCATTAAATGGTCATTTTGGGGCAATTATTTGAGTGAGTTCCACTTCCGATTTGGGTCGGGTCAAAGTGGTTTCGGATTGTCCTTGCTAAGTGTTACAATTTGATATGTGGTACACTCAAAATGGATAACGGGTGAATGAGAAATTGATTCTCGAAGTTCACTCGTTGAAATGAAGAAAACTAGGAAAATGATGTGTTTCTAGTGTGTTTTATCCCACATCGGAAAAACCCAAGGGATTTTCACCCCCTTATAAAGGGAACCCCATTTGAAGGAGTTAAGATTCTTAGGTGGAAAGACTCTCTTCTTGCACAGGGGGGGGGGGGGGGTGCTGATCAAATCTCGAAAATGGAGAAGAAAAACCGCGGCTCATGTGCACGGGCGACTTGCGGACACGAATGTCGTCCGAAAATCTATCTTCTAAAGATAAGATTAATTTTTTGTTCTTCCCATTTTTTCCTATTTTTTTTTCTCCAGGAGTAGGACGCTGCTCCACACGCCCGCAGAAGGCGGCTCACGCAGCAGGTGGCTGCTCTCCGGGCCACTGTTCGACCCTGATGCTACCGTTACAAGCCAATAAATGCCCAACGGTCATGCAATTAAATGGACAGTTACGGACGAATCAATGCCAACGTGCTGGACATTGATGTCCAATGGTCATGCCTATTAAAACGTCATTAACGCACAACAAATCTTCCTCTATAAATTGGCTAGCAGGTGGTTTGCAACAAAAAGTACACATACGTTCACAAACACACTCTTTAGCTCTCAAAAACACCTCTACCATTCCTGAAAAATTCCTTGGTGTTCATACTTGTTCACGTTTGCCGGAACAATTCGTTTGAGTGCTCAAACAATTTTTCGTAGTCATCGTGTCTTGGGAAACTATCGTTGCAACGCTCCTAGTACCCCGAGAGGCAATGAATACGTTTTAAGGACATCGTGCGTTGCACGAGCTTTGGCTAAATTCTGCTTCATCTACTTTCCGTTTTCTTTAGTCATTTTAATCAATTAATTTTTAATAATCATTTTCTTTGTTTTTCGAAACACACCCAACAAACTTAAAATGTATTTTCATAAGTTTGTATAATATGGATACAATCTTAAAACGTAGTTTGTCACTTTGGTGAACGAACTTATTTTTTGTGTTTTCGGAAAACTTAAGAAAACGAAAATGACTTCTCAAGAAAACTAGAATGTTGTTGGGCAGAATGTGCTGAACGACACTCGCTCTGAAAGTGGAGCTCCGGTGAACAATGGTTCACAACGCGGAGCATCTACTTTGAGAAACCAAAGGGCAATCCCTATGGTTACCGTACCGAGCAACTCTGTGGAGAAACCCGAAAATTTAATGGGTTAAACTTCAAGAGGTGGCAGCAAAGGATGATCTTCTATCTCATTACTCTCGGTGTTGCTAGGTTCTTGACCGAAGACGCGCCGGTAGTAACCGGGGGTGAGGTAGATGCGCAATCTTTCAATGTGGTTGAAGCATGGAAGCATTCTGACTTCCTTTTCCGAAACTACGTGTTGAACGGACTGCATGATGCTTTGTACGACGTTTATAGCAAATTAGCTACGGCTAAGGAGCTATGGAATGCTTTGGACCACAAATATAAAATCGAGGATGCCGGTGCAAAGAAATTTGTTGTCGGCCGATTCCTTGATTTTAAAATGGTTGATTCAAAGACGGTCTTGAGTCAAGTTCAGGAGATGCAAATGATCTTCAACGAAACTCGAGATGAAGGAAAGACGGTTAGCGAGTCTTTCCAAGTGGCGACAATTATATATTTTTTGCCACCGGCTTGGAAGGATTTCACAAACTACCTTAAGCATAAGCGAAAGGAAATGAACTTGGAGCAATTGATCCTCTGTCTCCGGATTGAAGAGGATAACCGGAAGAACGATGGGAAACTCCCAATCGTTACCAGCGCCAAGGCAAACGTGGTGGAGCATGCTAAAGGCTCCAAAAATAAAAATAATGGGAAGAGCAAGTTCGGTCCCAAGGGAGGCATTTTCAAGACGAAGTTCAACGGAAAATACTTCAATTGCAATAAAAACGGACACAAGTCCGCGAATTGCAAGGCACCCAAGAAGAAGAGGGACTCTCACGTCAACATGGTGCAAGGTGGGCAAAAGAATGAAGACATCATCCTTGCGGCCGTGGTGACCGAGGTCAACCTCGTTGGATCCAATTCCAAGGAGTGGTTCGTGGACACCGGTGCAACTCGACATATTTCCTCAAACCGGGAGCTATTCACGACCTTTGAGCCATCAAATGGTGAGAAGGTGTGGATGGAAAATTCTGATCATTCCGCGGTTGAATACATGGGCAAGGTGGTCCTGAAGATGACTTCGGGCAAGGAGCTGACTCTCAACCAAGTGATGTTCGTTCCGGAGATACGCAAAAACCTGATATTCGGCTCGTTGTTGAACAAGCATGTCTTCCGCATTGTTTTTGAGTCAGACAAACTAGTTTTGTCTAAGTCGGGAATGTATGTGGGCAAGGAGTATGCAGTTGATGGACTGTTTAAACTCAATGTAATGACTATTATTAATCATAATAATAAAATATCTTCTGCTTACTTGCTTGAGTCTTCCAATGTGTGACATGGTAGACTAGGACATGTTAATTTGAATTCTATATGTAGATTAATTAACATGGAACACATTCCTAAATTCACAATTGATGTGAAGCACAAATGTGAAGTTTGTGTAGAGGCAAAACTAACGAAAATGTCTTTCAATTCGGTTGAAAGAAAAACGGAACCACTTGAATTAATTCATAGTGACGTTTGTGATTTTAAATCAATACAAACACATGGCGGTAATAAATATTTTATTACTTTTATCGATGATAGCGCTCGCTATAGCTATGTTTATTTATTAAAAAATAAATACTAAGCAATCGATAAATTCATTCTTTATAAGAATGAAGTGGAAAACCAACTTAATCGACGGATTAAAACGGTTAGAAGTGATCGAGGTGGTGAGTATGAAGCACCAATCAGTGACTTTTGCGCGAGCGTGGGTATAGTACATGAACGTACCGCACCCTATTCATCTCAATCAAACGGTGTTGTCGAACGAAAGAATCGCACATTGAAAGATATGATGAATGCGATGCTAGTAAGTTCGGGCCTGGCACAAAATATGTGGGGTGAAGCAGTCTTGTCAAGCAATTACCTTTTAACTAAGGTTCCCCGGAAAAAATATGATAAAACTCTGTACGAGTTGTGGAAAGGTAGAAGGTCTTCCTATCAATAATTAAAAGTGTGGGGGGTGTCTCGCAAAAGTGCTTGTACCAACACCAAATAAAATAAAAACAGGTCCAAAAACAGTGGATTGTATTTTTATTGGATATGCACAAAATAGTAGCACTTATCGGGTTTTAGTGTACGATTCGAACAATCCGGATGTACATAAAAACACAATAATTGAATCAAGGAATGCTTCATTCTTTGAAGACATATTTTCATGCAAGTCCAACGAAGGACCAAGCACGTCAAAACGAACATTTGACGTAGCTATGGAAAATACTAGTGAGGGGTCCGGAGAAGAACCCGAACCCAGACGTAGCAAACGTGCTAGAATTGACAAATCCTTCGTACTGGATTTTCTCACCTACTTGGTAGAATGTGACTCGGATATTCTAACATGTATGGTAGAAAATGAACCTAATTTTCTATCATGTTTGGTAGAAAATGAGCCACGGACTTATACGGAAGTCGTGACGTCTACCGAAGGTCCTATGTGGAAAGAAGCCATCAAAAGTGAGGTGGATTCTATCCTACAAAATCACACATGGGAATTGGTTGATCTTCCTCCGGGAAATAAACCTTTGGGATCCAAGTGAATTTTTAAATGGAAAATGAAACCTGACGATTCCATCGATAAGTACAAGGCCAGACTTGTAATCAAAGGATACAAGAAATGTGAGAGTCATTATTACTTTGACACATATTCTCTTGTAATGAGAATAAATGCTATTAGGATGATACTAGCAATTACCGCATTGCGGAAATTGGAAGTTCATCAAATGGATGTAAAAACCGCTTTTCTAAATGGTGATATGATATAGATGAAGAAATCTATATGGAACAGCCCGAGGGCTTTCGTGTTCCTGGCCAAGAAAGGAAAGTGTGTAAATTATTTAAATCATTGTATGGATTGAAACAAGCCCCTAAACAGTGGAACGAAAAGTTCGACCATGCAATGTTAATTAATGGGTTCAAAATAAACGAAAGTGACAAATGCGTCTCTGTGAAGAGCACAGTAGACGGCTATGTCATTTTATGTTTATACGTGGATGATATACTCATCGTGGGTAGCAATAATCTAATGATTAATTCTACCAAAAGCATGTTAAATTCTAAATTTGACATGAAGGATATGGGGCTGGCCGATTTAATCCTTGGGATTAAAATAATTAGGGAACCGGACGGACTTACGCTAAGTCAATCCCATTACGTTGATAAAATCCTTACGAAATTTAATAAGGATGATTATCAAGAGGCAAGGACTCCATTACATAAAAACGTACAACTTACCAAAAATCGTGGAGAGTGTATTTCTCAAGTAGAATACGCTAGGATTATTGGAAGCTTGATGTATCTAATGAGTTGTACCAGGCCTGATATTGCCTTTGTGGTTAGCAAGCTGAGTAGATATACTAGTAACCTCGGTGATGAACACTGAAAGGCAATAGTAAGAGTTTTGATGTATGTAAGTAAAACCCAAAATCTTGCACTGCACTATGGAAGATATCCAGATGTACTTGAAGGGTATAGGGACGCTAGTTGGATATCCGACATAAAGGACTCTAAGTCCACAAGTGGATATGTTTTCACCTTGGGAGGTGGAGCCGTGTCATGGAAATCCTCGAAACAAACGATAATAGCTAGATCCACGATGGAGTCTGAGCTCATAGCCTTGGATAAGTGCACTGAAGTGGCTGAATGGCTACGCCATTTTCTCGAGGAAATTCCAAGTTGGGAAAAGTCTGTCCCTCCAATATGCATACAGTGCGACTGTCAAGTGGAAATTGGAAGGGTACAGAGCAACATGTATAATCGTAAGTCTAGACACGTTCATCGTAGATATAACACCATTAAACAACTCCTTACTACGGGTGTTATCACTGTTGACTACATGAAGTCAAAAGATGACATAGCGGATTCGCTAACCAAGGCATGAATTGTTGGAGAGGTTGTCACGAGGTATGGAACTAAAGCCCGTGAATTGAAAAGTTCTATAGTGGATATCCAACCTAGTTGGTCTTAGGTTCAAAAGGGACAACTAAATTATAGAGCGAAAGATGGTCACTGTGGGGGTCCCGGACTCCTACCCACTTCTCGTTGAAACAGTGACTCCCGCACGAGGTTAGCAAAAATGTTTGCTTTAATGATTCTCAAATGTTGATCTACTCGATAACATTGGAAGAGTATGCGGGATACTCGTGAAAGAATCACCTATGAGAGAGAGAAGAGGGCCGCTTCAAAGGAGAATTGTAAAGGCTCAGTTCTTTGGAAACTCTTGCAGAATCAGGACGGTGACCCATGGTCAAAACGGGCACACCCATGAGAACGGAACAAAGTTGGAAGGTTCCTGTGTAAAGATAGGTTAATGTTTACACGACGGCAATATAGTTCAAGGACATCGAGTCTACTAGACAACCAGTAAATAAATATGTCTTTACAGCGGAAGGTTCAAAGGATAAAATCTACCTCTCTGTATGCAGGGATCATCCGGTGAACACATCGTGTCCTCCTATCTTCGTGTCTTTTTAAAGTCTCGAAAATCAATTTTCATTCATGTGGGGGATTGTTGGAAAATGTGTTAATAAATTGCATTAAATGGTTATTTTGGGGTAATTATTTGAGTGGGGTCCACTTCCGATTTGGGTTGGTCAAAGTGGTTTCAGATTGTTCTTGCTAAGGGCTACAATTCGATATGTGGTACGCTCAAAACGGATAACGCGTGAATGAGAAATTGATTCTCGAAGTTCACTCGTTGAAATGGAGAAAACTAGGAAAATGATGGGTTTCTAGTGTGTTTTATCCCACACCGGAAAACCCAAGGAATTTTCACCCCATTATAAAGGGAACCCCATTTGAAGGAGTTAAGATTCTTAGGTGGAAAGTCTCTCTTCGCGCGCGCGGGGGGCGGGGGGTGTCGATCAAATCCCGAAAATGGAGAAGAAAAACTGCGACTCGTGTGCGCGGGCGACCTGAGGAGTAGACCGCTGCTCCACACATCCGCAGCAGGCAGCTCGCGCAGCAGGCTACTGGTCCATTAAAACGTCATTAACGCACAACAAATCTTCCTCTATGAATTGGCTAGCAGGTGGTTTGCAACAAAAAGCACACATACGTTCACAAACGCACTCTTTAGCTCTCAAAAACACCTCTACCATTCCAGAAAAATTACTTGGTGTTCATACTTGTTCACGTTTGGTGGAACAATTCATTTGAGTGCTCAAATAATTGTTCGTAGTCATCGTATCCTGGGAAACTATCGTTGCAACGCTCCTAGCACCGCGGGAGGCAACGAATACGTTTTAAGGACATCGTGTGTTGCATGAGCTTTGGCTAAATTCTGCTTCATCTACTTTCAGTTTTCTTTAGTCATTTTAATTAATTAATTTTTATTAATCATTTTTTTTTTGTTTTTCGAAACACACCCAACACCTTTAAACAACCTTCCATAAGGCTACGTTATGTTACCGCACTGCACAAACGACACATTTACTTTTCAAGTTACACTACTAGAAAAATGGCTTTAGCAATGAATAGTATGGTCGTTGTAGGTCTAAAAAGTGTCATTAAAACTTTTAATGAGCATTTCTTTCCTGTCATCAAGTGGTTTTTATATGTTCCGTCGTTATTGGGTTTAACGACAAAGTTTGTCGTTAATAATTAACGATGACATAACACTCATCGTTACTTTACTTACTTATTAACAACAACAAAACTCACTCGTCATTATATAATAACAATAAAATAATTCTTCATTGTTATCTAAAAAATAACAAGATTTTAACTATCATTGCTCTTTATACAGTTTGTTAACATCGTTGCTTATCCAAAAACAACAACATTTAATAACAATAATCATAACCCCATGCCACCAAACAACAAGTGTAGTACATATTTACTTTTAAAAGTTACATAATATTTGATAAAATAGTTTGTAATTGATTATAATTAAATGAAATAAAGTAATTCTAGTCTTCCAATAAATTGTACCATCAACAAATATCCACACAGAAACCCGGGACGCACAGACTCGAACTGTCCCATACTCAGAAAATACGTAAAATCGGGGAAAAGATTTGGATACAGGGTTCAAAACCGCGCTTGTTGCTTTAATTTTGATATGCAAACCACCGTGCTACACTTGCTAGTTTCTATATTCGATTGCTTATTAAGAACGTGTTGACATTTAGCAATCAGCAGTTGATACTCATGTAATTTTCATGTGTATGTTTGTGTTTACAGTTAATTTTGTTGCTTGATATTTTGGAAATTACACACTTTTGGTGTAACAGTTTTGATTGTAAAATATTTGTAATTTGTTTAGATTAGGTCTATTCTGAGCTAAAACAGGTCCATGATCAATCAAATGATCATTGGTGAACTCCAAAAGAAGAAGGAAGGTGCAAGAATACAAGACAAGAAGAAAAGATCCTGATTTTGACTTGTGCCCAGTCGGGTGTACCCTATACCCGATCAGGTACCAACCTGATTTTCAATCGAATCAACCCAGGAAACAAAGGAACGTGCATGGAAATATTTGGCCACGATGTATTGTCGTACCCGATCGGGTACACCGACACACACCCGATAGGGTATGCCTATAAATTTTACTCGAGGTCGATTGGGTATACATATGGTACACAATTCTGAAGATACCTGATCGGGTACCTTATCTATACCCGATCGGGTACACGAACCTCCATCCCAAAAGCCTATAAATACACTCCTTTCCTTCACAATAAGGGAACCAATTTCTTTATACTCTAAAGCTCGGTTTAGTTAAGTGTTTTCTTTATATTTTTGTCATGTTTAGTCTCCAAATGAGGAGCTAAACTTTCATCTTGGTTTTGCTACTTTGAAGCTTAATGAATTGTAAGTTGTGAGTTATTTTCTTTAATCTTCTTCCTTGAATATTAATTATCAATTCTTTCCTTAATACTATCTCTATATTAATGTTGGGGAGTGTTGTTAAGATGAAAATTAGTTAACATCTTGACATTAATTATAGTAGTATTTTCTTCCTCTATATTAATGTTGGGGAGTGTTGCTAAGATGACAATTAGTTAACATCTTGACATTAATTATAGTAGGATTCATCTTCTTTAATAATATTCTTCCTTGAATATTAATTAATTCCTATTCATATTTCATATTAATATCTTGAACATTACTTAAAGGATCAACTGGTTTTGTTTCATATATTAATTATTACTAGAATCAATCGGTTAATACACTTGTTATTAATTCGGTTCTTTCAACGGTAGTAAATTTGGATTATTAATGCATGCGTCTCATGGTTAATAATCTAAGGGGAATTAATTATATTGATTAAACCAATAAACCGTTTGTGTTGAGGTTATCAATCTCAATCGTTTTTATCTTAAGTTTATTGCTACTATCGGGTTAATATACAATGTGTGTTCTATATTGACTCGGTAGTAAGTTTTATTAATGAACGCGTCTCGTTATTAATAACTACCCTCGATGAAATGGAGATACTCCTCGATTGAGTATTCGAGAGGAAGATAGTTAAAGATATAACCGGGATCGACGAACATTTCATTAAGTGGATAAAAGCAAAACCAAGTCCTCATCTCTATAAATTAAAACACATAAGTCATTCATCTTAGTGTTAATTACATTAAATCAAATCAAACTCACCCCCCTTGTATTGTTTAATTAAAAGAAAGATATTCATTTCCCTGTGGATACGAACCTTACTATACTATTGATGGAGTATATGGCCCAGGAACCCCCGACCCATAGATTCCTACTATTCTAAGGGAGGCCCAATAGGCCCAGGAAGCACAGCAGGTCCAAATCACAGCGCCCCAAGTACTAAGCAACCTACGTGGCACACTAGGGGTGCCTTCGGCCCCCTGGCCGAAGGCTCCAATTCTCGCAGGATGGCCAACTCAAGCAAACAAAGTCACTGGAAAAAACGGCGAAAATCAGTAGCCCTCAGCACCTAAAGCCCCCGGCACTAAGGAGGTCCCCGGTACTCAGAGCCCTCGGCTAATCATCTGCAGCCGAGGGCACCTTTCTCGACATAATATCCTCTCCACATGCGCCTGAATCACCGTACCAAGTACGACGTCACATCCAACAACCGCATTAAATGCAGCCACATGCGACTGCCAGCGCCAACCAGTTGATGTGACCCCTCGGCCACTGGATGTTTGACATGTGTCCCTATCTGGCATTTATTACTACTATAAATAGCGCCCCTTTTCCCCATTTGTGATCCAAGCGAAATACGCTCACTACTTTCTCAGCAATATACTCTCTCTCTCTCTCTCTTACTTATGCTCTGACTTCTCTCTAGTTATTCCCCGCAATAACCCTTCGGATACATACCCCCGGGTAGACTATCCACCAACTATACTACGTATAAGTGTTGTATTGTACTTATTATTTTGAGTGCACACCACGACAAAGTGCACGTCAGCAGTTAACGTATAGCGGATTGTCGAGTATGTGGTTATGTTGATGACTAACCATGCATGTGGAACAACGGTCAGAACCGCTCTCAGTTCCATATGGAACAGAGGACATAACTATTCCTGGTTCTATGATAAATACATCTGTGTGAATTGTTTTTATACGGTTGCATGAATTAATTGATAATGCTTTACTTATATGATCACCTGTTTGAATAGGCCATCTACTTGTCAAGATCATTATTTTAAGCTAGAATATTTTCATGCATAGCTATTTTACATATACGTAGCATGCGTTATTTATTCTCTTTCCATGCATGATTAGATACATGTCCAATAATTGACTTGGCCCATATAGCTCAATACGTTATGGAAAGGATCCTTGCTTGCTAAAATATGATCGCATGACTTAATATGTGGTGATTTAAGAATAGACCGATGCACGCTTATATATGTTAAGTGAATAAATTATTTCCCTCCATATACGATAGTATCTATTCTTGTGCAACCATCTTTGATTAATTTATAATCCACATATCTATGAGTTCGTTGCCTTTGAAAGATGTATCTATAAAAAAGGAAGACTTTTCAAATTATAACAAGGAAAGTCTCACTTGAGCCGTCCCCTCAAGGAAGGAAAGCCTCAACGGATCTATTCCTAACAGCCTATAAATCGAGATAAAAAAGGAGGGAGAAAGTGTGCTTGACTAGATAGAAATTAAGAGACATATTCACTGAAGAAATATCAAAGTTCAAGGCACCTGAAATTGCTCACATAGAGTTCTAGATATAGTTCCTATTTTCCCTTCTTCATATTGCAATGAGGTTTCTCTTGTAACCATTCAGAGGCTTTTAGTGAAGTTGTTAAAATTCCTCCGACGGAGGTCGGGGTTTTTAATCTGTTTTGAGCCAAGAGATTTTTCCTCGTTACATCCTTGTGCACTTATTTACTTTGTCTCACTCTTTATCCCACACTAGAACTTGACGAAAAACTATCACAGCTCCACACACACACACAATTCACCCCCTCTTGTGTTACTAACCGTTTCATCAATCAGTATCAGAGCTAGTCTTCTCCACATAGAGGGTAAAGCCTTGGGAAGAGATCCAGCAAAATGAACACGGTTGAATGACTTGTAGAAGGGTACTCGACTCAACGACCACCATTGTTCAATGACAAATACTATCGATTCTGGAAGAGTCAAATGAAGAACTTTGTCAAAGCCGAAAACTATCAGGTATGAAATGTAATTGAAGAAGGCGACAATGTCATCACTAAGGTAGATGCCGAAGGTAAGGTTGTTCCTAAATCCAAAACTGAATAGACTACTAATGATTATAAAAAACTCGAGCATAATGCCCAAACACTAAAATACTTGATTTGTGAACTTGGTCCTGCCGGACACAACCGGGTTCTAGGATGCAAGTCTGCCAAACAAATGTAGGATTTGCTCGAGATTACCCATGAAGGTACCTTGTGCACCGCACCCGGATGTACTTGAATTTAAAATTTCAATATGTATTTGAATTTTCTAGCGAATAAAATGGTGCAACAGAACGCTTTATTTAATTAATGAATGATTACTTAAATTATTTATCAAGTCTATAATATTGAGAATGGGCTACCAAATATTTAGTTGGATCATAATAATAATTATAGAATCCCAATAAAATGCTAACTAAAGTTGAGGAAAACGTTTGGGCAACTCAAGTGCTATTTTGACCCAACCTGCCATAAATAGCAATAATAATTGGGAGGAACTTCCTACACCCACTTGAGACTTTTCCTACATGTGTTGTACACCCTAAATAATGGGATTGAGACAAAATTAAGTGTATGGTCGAGCTCGAGTGTGAGGTGATGGCTCAAGACCCACACCCTTTGGTTCATACTCCACATTATTTTGCTCCTTGATTGAGGGGGATACTTCCTCTTTCTATTCTCACCATTCGAACAAGCCAATGAGGAGAGATCTCAAGAGGAAAGTCTCCAACAAAGTCCAAGATTGAAGCAAACAATAGGAAAGAAAAGCCAACACAAAAAGGCTATGATTTGAGGTAAGAACTTAACTAGTATACATTAACTAATATTTTATTCATATGATTTTGAAGAAATCATATGGTGGATTAAACCATGAGTTCTACACGTTTAAAAGTGTAGAATATTGATATAAAGTGTTGGTATTTAACTTAGAAGAATCGTGGAATTGATAGCAGTTGGAATCGCCGGAAACCGCCACTTGAAAGAGGTTGTCTCGTACCTGCAGAAGCAAAAGCCGCTCGAACTTTGCAAAAGCCGCCCGGCTTTCACCTGCTGTCCAGGTTTCTCACTCTTGAACAGCCTAGAATGAGGACGGATCAAGGGGCTTCGCAAGGGCAACTAGTTGAGCACATCATAAGGTGAGGATGACTGACTATATTGCTTATAAATAAAAAGTTGATTTCATAAGATTACCTAAGGTAATTAAATGTGATTTTTATGGATTATTAATGATTAATAATGCCTAAGAATGAGAGACTATTGTATAGAAAGAAAAGGAGCATGATATATGATAACCGCTTTCGCGGCGTTGTAGTAAAACGGAGTTTAACCTTCCTGATGAAAAAAGTTTATCCCCGAGTATCGTGTCTCTGAGGAGTGGCGGAGGAAAGTGTTGGTTTCAATGTCGGTCACCATTTAGTACGAGTCGTTGCAAGCTTTCTCAACCGATTAATTGTGATAATGATTAAGCAAATAAAACTAAACAACAAAAGTAGTAACCGAGAATTCACTTAAATGACATTAATGAGTCAACTAAAACTAGTGAACATGCAAAATAACTTGAGAGAGAAAATTAACTGAGTAAAATATTAAACTAGTAAACATGTGAACGAGTAACGTTTCGAAAATAAAATGCTAAAGGTAAATCGATGTGACTAGTAACAATAATTTAACTAATTAAAAGTGGGGTCTAGATTTGGGATTAAGGATTTTGGATGTCTTTATTATGAATAAAAATGGGATAATTTCTCCAATCTAAGAATAATGACATCAATTCTCATATACAAGAATTTATTTTTAATTCGCCTAACATGTCCTATTACTAGGCTTTGTTTAAGGTGTGTGAGATGTGAGTTAAATTAATTCCAAACTCACAGACAAGAAAGAATTAATCTTCCAAAAAAATTCACAAGTGAAGTGATCAATTTCACAAATTACTCTTTCAATTTCATCTCAAACAACTAGTCCTAAAAATTGGAGAAACTTCCTAAATTCAATTTAATATTCAAGAACACCCATTAATCTAAATTCTATCCAAATCTAAACCCCATGGAGATTTAGCCTAACATGATTATCAAGAAATTAATACAATTTGTTGGGTTAATGGCCCAACGTGGGCTGGCTCATAAACCCCTAGGTGAACCATATGAACGTCCCCGAAAGGTCCAATACAAAGGGTTACCCTTCCGCTTATTCTGCCGAGGTTCGTCCCCAAGAGACTGAGAGGATGTACATATCATAGCGTGGGAAAGCACCTTTGGCCCAGGAGCAGCACAAGACGTTCGTCTGCAGGACTTCGGACCCAGCAGAAAGCAGGAAGCAAGCTCGAGGGGACGAACGTCTCCACCCTTGGTGGGAAGCTAGGGTCCCAGCAGGGAACAAGAGGCAAGCTCATGGGGACGAACGCCCCCCACCCCTTGGCGGGAAGCCAAGGTCCCAACAAGGGAACAAGAGGTAAGCTCATAGAGACGAACATCCCCCACCCCTTGGCGAGAAGCCAAGATTCTTGCGGGAAACACATTTAATGTAGAAGATTCTGGCGGCAAGCGCATTTAATGCAGAGATTTGGTGGTTGAGAGCCCGACCATCCACAACTCGCCACGTCAGTTTATCAAACTACGCATTAGTGGTATAAATAGTAGCATTTATTTCATTGTAAGGGGTTGACATCTTAGCACTCTAGCATTCTAGAAATTCTTAGCAGTTCGTAGCATAGCATTGGGATCAACGGCCTCACGCCTTGTAACCACAGAATTATATTGGAACTTCTTGTTAGGCCTTTCTTACTTTTTTCTTCATCCTGTCATCTTATTCTTCCATTAGAAATCCTTAGGTTACGTGTTGGGTCTACGGGTTGACGGAATAAACCTCAACACCGGCGCCGTCTGTGGGAAACTGATAAAAAAGTCTTCCAAAACCAAGCTCTTAGCTCAAACCACTTCTAAAAACAGTCAAGACCAGTAAGATGACAAGAAACAACGAAAGGAACTCCCAGGCCCTGTCTGAATGGTGGGCTCACAACAGGAGGAGCCGTAATCAGGCAACAAGGGCCCAGTCCAGCAGCTTGTGGAGCCGCGTGGATTTCGAGGTACTCACCGACATGATTCCCCACGAAGTTCCCCACGAAGTGCGACGGGACCCGAACGCCCTGAGGGAGATGGAAGACAGTTTCAACCACACCCAGAAGTGTACGGTATGCAAGCAGTACGTCCCAATGCCGGGACGACCGGCTAGCTTCTATACCCCAATGACCATTGCATTTCCCTTTGCGAGATGGGAGATAGATTTGCTGGGACCCCTACCCAGGACGACCGGTGGCAAGAAGTTCATAATTGTGGCCATCGATTACTTCACCAAATGGGTAGAGGCTGAGCCCTTGGCGACAATCACAGAACTCCAATGCCAACGCTTTGTCTGGCAGAACATCTTATGCCGTTTCAGCATCCCGGAGTAGATCATCACGGATAACGGCCGACGGTTCGTCGGCAAAGGGTTCGAAGCATACTTAGCTAAATGGGGCATCAGACACTCCAAGGCTTCCGTAGCATACCCACAATCCAACGACCAGGTAGAGAACATGAACCGGACCATCATGGACGGTATCAAGAAAAAGTTAGAAGACTACTCCTCAACCTGGTCGGAGCAACTGAATTACATCTTATGGACGTACAGGATGACCCCAAGGACAACAACCGGGGAGACTCCTTTTGAACTCACATACGACTTCCAGGCCAAGGTCCCTACGGAGGTACTAGTGCCCACACACCGGACAATGCATTTCCAGCCAGAATGTAATGAGGAAAACCTACGTGCCGAGTTGCATTTCATTGAGGAAAGGAGGGACCTAGCCGCTCGGTGCATGGAGGAATACCATCGGGCCACCGAAAGGTATTTCAACAAAGCAGTGAAAGTCAGGGAGATCGAGGTTGGGGATCTGGTGCTACGAAAATGGGAGAAGAGTAAGCCACGTGAAGGTGGTAAAATGGCCAAGAACTGGTAAGGGCCGTACAAGGTTTGCAAGAAGTATGCCATGGGGACATTCCTCCTCCAACCCATGGAAGGGTGCGCTTCTAGCATATGGAACGTGGAGTATCTGAAGAAATTCTACCAATAAACCAACTCAAATTCCTTCCACCCAAAAGGGGGGAGAGAGGGAGACATAACTCCCGGAAGAGGGGAATCCCCAAGAGGATAAACCCGTTCCTCATCAGCCACGTAGGCCTAGCTCAGCTAGGCTCCAAGGGCCTAAGCTAAAGAGCAGGTACGACGAGCGGATGGCGGAACAAGGAACAGGGGAATCCCCAAGAGGATAAACCCGTTCCTCATCAGCCACGTAGACCTAGCTCAGCTCGGCTCCAAGGGCCTAAGCTAAAGAGCAGGTACAGCGAGCGGATGGCGGAACAAAGAACAGGAGAATCCCCAAGTGGGTAAACCCGTTCCTCATCAGCCACATATGCCTAGCTCAGCTCGGCTCCGAGGGCCTAAGCTAAAGAGCAGGTACGACGAGCGGATGACGGAACTAAGTCGAAGACCCCTCAAAAAAATTAGAGGGGCACCGTGCAATCCCCAAGTGGATAAACCCTTTCCTCACCACCACGTACGCCTAGCTCAGCTCGGCTCCAAGGGCCTGAGCTAAAGAGCAGGTACGGCGAGTGGATGACGGAACAAAGAACAGGGGAATCGCCAAGTGGATAAACCCGTTCCTCACCACCACGTAGGCCTAGCTCAGCTCGGCTCCAAGGACCTAAGTTAAAGAACAGGTACGACGAGTGGATGATGGAACAAAGAACAGGGGAATCCCCAAGTGGATAAAAACGTTCCTCACCACCACGTAGGCCTAGCTCAGCTCGGTTCCAAGGGCCTAAGCTAAAGAGCAGGTACGACGAGTGGATGACAGAATAAAGAACAGGGGAATCCCCAAGTGGATGAACCCGTTCCTCACCACCACGTAGGCCTAGCTCAGCTCGGCTCCAAAGGCCTAAGCTAAAGAGCAGGTACGTCGAGCAGATGACAGAACAAAAAACTGGGGAATCCCCAAGTGGATAACCCGTTCCTCACCACCACATAGGCCCAGCTGAGCTCGGCTCCAAGGGCCCAAGCTAAAGAGCAGGCATGGCGAGTGGATGACGGAATAAAGAACCGAGGAATCCCCAAGTGGATAAACCCGTTCTTCATCAAGACCATCGCTCGCGCAACATAGGATCAAGGGGCAACACGGAGTTCTGATAATGAGGTGTTTGAACGAAGACGAAGACCCCTCAAGAAACGGAGACCACCGTATGTGCCGCATAGTGGCGACGTACGTCTCCCATAGTTGTGGCACATGGGGCAGCCAACCAACGCATCGGGAATCATTTGCACATGTACGGTCGTCGTCTAGACAGTGCCTCATAGGGTGGCGACCACCGTCTTATGCATTACGATTGCCCCCCCCCCCCTCCCGCCATCATTTGTAGTGTACGATCAGGCTCATTATGCAGAACTGAATGAGAAGCATCGTAGTGGGACGAGCATCTCCCACCCAAAGGCCGGGGGTCTCGAAGAGAACCATCTCAGCCAAGGGTCCGTGGACGAGCATCCCCACTCCAGAGACCAAGGGCCCGGAGATGAGCATCTTCCACCCAGATGATTTTTATTCTCCACCAAGATCATTGGTTGAGCGCGACACGGACCCATGGCTTAACCTGTGCTGCACGAGGAGAAGATAGTTGAACGAAGGGCACAAAACACGTCCATCGCCAAAAACCGGTGAGAAACTGACACCGAGGGCCTGGAGACGAGCATCTCAACTTCTAAGGCCAAGGGCTTGGAGACAAGCATCTTCCACGAACATTCCTATGAATTCAGGCAGAGAAATATCATTGAGTATGATGAGGTCGTGATGCGTGCTCACTGTTCAAGGAACCAAGGACTTGTGTTGGGTTAATCATCATCGAACGTCCCCATAGGCAAACTGGGGACGAGTCAGGAAGATGTACGTCCCCAGCAGGCCGCCAAGGCCCGTTCACACAGATGGCCGGATACGGAGTTCCAGTGAAAGGCAGTATGACGGAAGGAGTTTTACTTCAAGGCTCGCCGGACGGTCGTCCCCTGAGCCCACGCCTCCTGGTGAGACCCCCTGAACAAAGCCTAAGAGAAGAGGTTTGTCCCATATGAGAGGGAGGCCCCAGGGTACCAAACCGCCTGGCGACGTACGTCAGGGAACGAAGAGGCTCATCGGCTTGGGAGGTGCCAAGGGTGTTAGCTGGAGACGCACGCCGGATTCAATTCTACTTCCTCATGTCCCGCGCATGCTCGAAACATCAGAAGTGGGGGACTTGTGTTGGGTTAATGGCCCAACGCAGGCTGGCCCATAAACCCTTAGGCGAACCCTACAAATGTCCCCGGAAGGCCCAATACAATGGGTTACCCTTCCGCTTATTCTGGCGAGGTTCGTCCCCAAGAGGCCGAGGGGATGTACGTATCCTAGCGTGGGCATGCACCTTTGGCCCAGGAGCAGCACAAGACGTTCGTCTGCAGGACTTCGGACCCAGCAGAAATAAGGAAGCATGCTCGAGGGGATGAACGTGCCCACCCTTGGCGGGAAGCCAAGGTCCCAACAGGGAACAAAAGGCAAACTCATGGGGACGAACGTCCCCACCCCTTGGCGGGAAGCCAAGGTCCCAGCAGGGAACAAGAGGCAAGCTCATGGGGACGAACGTCCCCCCACCCCTTGGTGGGAAGCCAAGATCCTGGCGGGAAACACATTTAATGTAGAAGATTCTGGCGGGAATCGCATTTAATGCAGAGATTTGGTGGTTGAGAGCCCAACCATCCACAGCTCGCCACGTCAGTTTATCCAACTACCCATTGGTGGTATAAATAGTAGCATTTATTTCATTGTAAGGGGTTGGCATCTTAGCACTCTAGCATTTTAGCAATTCTTAGCAGTTCGTAGCATAGCAGTGGGACGAACGGCCTTATGCCTTGTAACCACAGAATTATATTGGAACTTCTTGTTGGGCATTTCTTACTTGTTTCTTCATCCTGCCATCTTATTCTTCTATTCAAAATCCTTAGGTTACGTGTTGCGCCTACGTGTTGACGGAATAAACCTCAACACAATTAATAAAAGAGCTAGAGCAATCCGTAGATGGAATCAAACAGTAATTAAACATCATTAACATACAACTATCCAATAATCCAAGTAAACAACAATTCAGAATATGATTTAGTCCAGGAATTGAAACTTAAAGCTTATTAAAATTTATATCTAAAGACAAATCAAGCATAAAACATTTAGGACTGAAACTAAAATACAAATTATAGAAACCATAATTTCTTAGAGCATCTCCAATGCTACAATGTGCACGGTGCACATGTGGCATGAGAGAGATAGACACAAAAGATTGATTTTATGACATTTCTCTCTCCGTCTTTCCACGGTCTTATGTGTTTTTGGTAAGTTTTTCCCTGCAATGTCAACCACAATGTCTACATCTAGAAATTGTGCTTGACATTGTGAAGAAAAACTTACCAAAATGATATAAGATCTTCAAATAAGGAGAAATATATTCTATTTATTGTTTTTTCATTGGCTATCTCTCATACCACGTATGCACCGTTAACATTTTAGCTTTGAAGATGCTCTTAGCAGTTGATATCTCACATTTCATTTGCATTTTGTTAACCTTCGATTGCATATGATTTCTGCTGCATTTGCTTTCCTGGAGTTCTTGCCACAAAGTGCTGCTCCCTTGCCGCTAAGGGCTAAGTGATTGCAACTGGGAATTGTCTTTGCGGCTGGTTGCTCTCCCTGACTTTATCTCCTTGTTTGGCCGCCCATGTGCCACAGCTGGCTGCAAACTTTCCTCCTCTTGTTTTTTTGTTGGCTGACTACTCCCATGAGTCCCATCTCATCTCCTTTTGTTTTTCTTTTCTTTTTCTTTTCTCTTTTGTTTATTTTTGTTTTCTTTTATTGCTTTGGAAGTTGTAACGCGGCCTTGCTGCTTTCCTTTTTGTTTTCTTTATTATATTCAACACAGTTGTCATTGTACTTTTCAAATGCTTCAAAGTACTGACCTCCCTTTCATGGGGGAGACCACCTCACAGTTTCAGGTAGAAGTTGAACTTGCAACCAATACTCGTTGCTTCGAGGAAGGATCTAGGAGCGAAGACGTGGTTCGTGCTTCCTCCGTTTCTGTTTTAAAAACAATTAGAATAATGCTCATGGATATTATTTCCCGAATAATTATTTAGTGGCTTGTATGCCTAAGTTTGTCAAGTGTGGCTTGAACACTTGCATTAATGTTTCTACGTTTTTAAATGAATATTTTACATTATGTTTGTTTATGGATGTACTCTTAGGATGTTTTTAATTAGATTGATTTCAATCTCAATTTAGATCATACCAGATCAAACTTTAATAATATTTGGACACATAAAATGTAAACCAAACGTAAAAACAATTAATAATAGTTTTCAATGTGACGAAATAATGAGTAAAATGTATAAAAAAAACTCCATTTTTTACATTTTCAATGTGACGAAATAATGAATGAAATGTATGATCTTAATATTAAAAATTAAAAGTATGTATTCCATATTTCATACCAAGCTGAATGAGTAATATGAAAAAAATGAAGTGCATATTAAAGTAATATAGAGGACGTGAGACTAATTAAGAAGCTTCTTTGTGAATTCTTTAAAATCGGGTTCACAACAATTATGTTTAGTTGATATGCTTGTGTAGAAGAACATTTTAAAAATTTTCATATAATTGTTTCTTTATTTTACAAATGTTTTTATTTTTCATGAAATAGGAGATTCCTCCTATTTAGCCCAATCAGCCAGAATATAATCAATTTCAGTAAAATAAGCCGATTCCATCAATTTTAGTATTATCAAACGAACTCTATATTCAGACTAAGTTTATTTTACTTTTGCATCACATTATATATGATTCAAAAAAAATTCAAATTTAAAATTAGCTAAATTATTTTACTTGAACCTAGTAAGAAAATACAAAAAACACTTTAATGAGGAGAAAAATGTCAATTCAGTATATCAAGTTGTAGCATGTAGCATAAAGAGTACCTCATGTTACAACTGAAACCAGGAAGTACACAAAATAGGTATTTTGGTGTTAAATGAGTATACTCCTGCACATGACGTTAAAAGATGTTGATGTGGCTAATAGAGCCGTTTGTTTTTTAAACGCTGGACTCCAACTCAGCAATGACCCAACCCTCTAATATATGCAACCCTAATTTCGTCTTCATGTCTGCGTATTTCATCCCCAAAGTTCATCTATCTCTGCTATCTCGCTTTGTGTTGTCTTTGAAGGGTGATTAATTTTTTATGACGAACCCTAGATTGTTGTTTAGTGTTCATCTTATGGGCTGAATTTACATTCCACTTCCTCCGTTAATTTTTTGGTTTGTTTTTTCAGAATTTTGTTTTGAGAGCTACGGACATGGCTCATGGAATTTGTGCATGTGGAATCCCTTTAAAGATGCTGACTTCATGGACAGATGACAATCCAGGGAGATGATTCCTTACCTGCTCAACATTAAAGGTATGACCTTGAAGTTTGCTTTAACCTATTTAGTTTTATTTGGGTGAATCAGGCTGTTTTTGCGTTTTGACTTGTTTGAATGAATATATGTACACATATATATTGCATTTGAGCCATATGTAGACAACTTGATATAATATGGAGATCTCATATAATATGTCATATGTTGTAATTTCTTGTAATAATATTCTTCTTTATGTGTTTGTTAATGATAGGGTAATGGAGGATGTAAAATGTTTGAATGGGTTGATCCAGAAATGTGTCCAAGGTCGAAGATGATTATATCAGGTCTGCTGAGGAAAATCAATAAGCTGCAAGTTGAACTTGAGGAGAAAAATGCAATGCCCAAAAAGAAGAAAAAATGGACTATCTTATGGTGTGTTGTGGGAGGAATGTTGCTACTAGGTTCATGGATTGTGTGTTTTGACATTGGAAGCAAAAATAAGTTAGCTTGGGACTATTGTGAGGCTCCAATGATCTAAATCTGTCTGAGAATGTAGGATAATATAACCTACCGTGTGTGGTTTTATGTTGTAATGGTATTATTAGTACGTGTAGTTGAATCCATGTTGTTGTAATGGTATCCTACTGGTTGTTGTTTCGTATGGTGTATGAAGTATGTCGTAATGACAATCATTTCAAATATTGAAATTTTAAAAATTGGTCACAATGATGTATGTTTGGTATTGATGTATGTTTGTTATTAATGCACCATGATTTTGGGCATTTTTTCATACAGGACAAAATGAAGCTTATTGATACTAAGATTCTGGATTGTGTAAAATGAAAGTTTTTAAGATGTGAGCAATATAGTTACTGGTCACAATATAGTTTTTCCAGTTTTTCATACAGGACAAAATGAAAAATCAAAGATGATTAGAGGTATAAAGCAAGGTATAAAATTTAAGATTCTGACTTGTATGAAGCTCAACAAACTAAACTAGGTTACATATATATATCAGTCAGATGAAGTTATAACAACTAACAACAATATCAGTCCAAAATAATCAACACCAACACACATATATATCAGTCAGATGAAGTAATACTTTATACCAAAATACCCTTGTACAAGGTGACAGTATATCCTTCACAAAAACACCCTTGTACAAGGTGACAGTATATCCATGTCAAAAACCCTTGTGCATCATCATCATAAATTCTTAAACAAAACAACCTTCATAATTACATTTCTAGAACAAAAGAACATTCTAACAGGTCACTGCAATGATAAACTAAACTACTCTTCATGTGGAGCTTCCATGGAGTCATATAGTTCATGAAATCTCTGCCTTGCAGTTGCAGCATCTCCAGTAACTTCAATTTGCTCACTGGGCATTTTTTTGGATTTTCTTGCATTGGTTTGAATCTGCTTTCCTTTCCTAGCCCTTAGTCTCTATTACAAAAAAAATGTACCATGTTAGTATTCATTAGACATTGACAATCTTAATTCACAAGTTATACCTCCAAACCAGCTGCAACAATAGAGTTGTTTCCCCTAGTTTGAAATACACCATCACTGGGTCTCTCCATTTGTTGATTCTCACTGAAATATGACTTCAATCTACTCTCAGTAACATTTCTTGACTCAATAGGAGTACCAGATTCAGTGTTGGTTACCTACAAGTCATATATATACACATCAAACAGTTACTATGAAACAACAAATGAAACAGTTCATTTTATTACTATAATTGGATGTACCTGATCAGAGTTGGTCTTCAAAGGGCACCTATTTTGTGTGTGTCCTTCTTGGGAGCAGTGTCCACATGATCTCTTCCTTTGTGTTGAACTACTACCTTCTAAATCATGTGGAAATGATGTTGTTCCATTTAAAATTACCTCTTTTGATGGACAACCCTTTTTGTTATGGCCTATTGCAAAACATAGCTCACATGTGATACTTGTGCCTCTCTTGGGTAACTTACCAGTCCTAGGATACTCACCTATTTCTTTAATTCTGTTTTTTCTTGACCTTCCTAGTTCTTTAGTTTTCTATTCTGCTTACAACACTGTCAAGTTTGTTTTAGGCCAAAAGAGAAGGACCAGCTATAGGTATCATCATGTGAGCATATGTATGGCGATACATATCTTTCTTATACCATTGGGAAACGTAATCCTCAATTGGATGAGAACTCAAAGCTCATTCCTAATGAGAACTCAACTTTGTCATCTGTTTTAAAACTTGGAAACTTGGTTTTCTTTCTAACAGGCTCTTCTTCTTCAGATTGTGGTCCAGATTTGTAACTGCCTTCATCACTTGAGCTGAAGTAATCAGTTTCATTCCCATCTTCCTGCACAGCTAACTCTTCTTCATGTAAGTTGGTGTCAGTAGATTTGTGCCCTTTACCTTTACCAACACCCTTTTGATTAGTCACCAACTTCCATAGCAGTACCCGACCATGTTGTAATTCCTCATCATCTTCATTTTCAGATTTGAATTCTTCTTCAAACAATAGCCCAACTTCTGCCTCAAGAAGTGGATCTTCAAATCCCAAATCAACAATGAAGGGCACTTGCAACACACTATATTCATAAAATACTTACATGTTTGTTCAAGAACATGTTTGTAACACACTATAATTCACCACTTGCACCAAACTGTAATTTTTAGGGATATGTAATATATTATTAAGCACTCAATATATGACAAAGCACTCAAAACAAAAATTGGATAGCTTATAGGAAAACCTAGAAACGGGGTTCAAAGCTCTCATCCCTTCTAAACGGGGTTCAAATGATATGGTCTGTGCTTATGTTTATGCTAACTTTGGCCATTACTTCCTCATTACATATGGGTAAACAAAATTCGAATATATTAATGCTTGCAGGGATGCATCGATGATGTATAGCAGAGTAATGTCAGTATTATCGTACCTTTCATCAGATATTTCAGTCTCCATCTTCAGATTATCACTTCAACACCTTAGTTACTCTTTCTCTTTAGGCTTAGAACTTCATCGTTTTTTGTCTTTTGAGCCTTCGTACGAATAGGTTAGGGTTTCATGCGGGTTATAACCAAGCACTTAACGGGTGATGTGGACTAAATTTCGACAAATCAGTATTCCGTTTGCCAGATCACTCAATTAACGTCTAAAGACGGTTAGTATACTCATTTAACACCAAAATACCTATTTTGTGTACTTCCCGGTTTCAGTTGCTACACGCTACACACTACAACTTTATGCTACACGCTATAGTCGTGAAATTCAGTTGCTACACGGTACACGCTAAAGACGGTTAGTATACTCAGGTAACTCTTTATGCTACACGCTACAACTTGATGCACTGAGTTGACATTTTTCTCCTTGAGGACAGATCCAATTACTTTTAATGCATTTAAAAAAATAAAACGAGCTACTGGAATTTATCAATTTGGCACGCAGCGTAAATCGACGTTGCTCGTATCACTAGGGTTAGGATATTCTTCCGCAGCAAGAGCGTCCGGTCCGGTGATAGAACAAGAACGATGAGTAGGAGCCTAGGAATCCCGGTGAAGCTTCTCCATGAGTCGACGGGTCACATAGTGACAGTGGAGATGAAGAGCGGTGAGCTCTACAGAGGAAGCATGGTGGAGTGCGAGGACAACTGGAATTGCCAGCTGGAGAACATCACGTACACAGCCAAAGTAAGCCTCCTTCTTTATTTTTCAAATATAGATTGGGGTTTTGGATTATTACAGCCTTTTGCATAATATGTGATTCTTGTTCGATGTAGTATTTCTTAAACCCTTAACATTACAGTGTTTCTGAAATTATCTAGACTCAGATTCCGCTATAACCTAGTATACTTAAGTTCTAAATTATAGTCAATTATTGTTGATTTTTAAATAAAAGAGTAGAAAAGTCAGATAAAAATGGGTGCTTTGGTGGATGAATTCTCACTTTAAATTGCCGAATATTTGTAAGAAGTGAATACTGATTATGCCATACTAGTGGAATTATTCTGCCAAAAACAAAGGTTCAACCTTGTCTGTGATTAGGAATTAATAAATTAATTGCTAAGATGTGGAACAAAGAACCAGCGGTCAAGGACAAGAACTTTTCTTAAAAGTGTTGGGATAGAATTACAGCTTCATTTTTTTGAAAATCCTGCGGTGTCTGTCGCAAAGATCTAATGGCATGAGTGAATATCTATGTAGTTTCTACTGTTAGTCTGTTCCTTATTGTATTTGTGGACATCCTGATTTCTTTGGCTGGGCTTCACAACCATTTACTCTGGATTGATGGAATATATATTATTATATTCATCCACAAGAATGTTTCTTGTATGATAGTCTTTTATGTGGAAACTGAAGTCATCTATAAGTATTAAGGCTATTTAACCAAGCGAACTTTCATGACTTGCAATGATTTTTATATGGATTTAATGTCTGAATTTAATTAATCCCAGGTTTCACTTGTTCATAACTGCAGGATGGAAGGGTTTCACAACTTGAGCATGTTTTTATTCGCGGCAGCAAAGTCAGGTGATTATCATTTTTTCTGAGTGATTGATTGGGTTTAAAATAGTTATGGACTTCTTCATATTGGATTTTTTATCAGGTTCATGATAATTCCTGACATGCTAAAAAATGCTCCTATGTTCAAGCGGCTAGATGCTAAAATCAAGGTAATTCCATTGTTAACATTGTTTAATTATCCTTATTACCGATTTGAAGTTTTATAACATTACAATTTTACTCTGTTGCAGGGAAAAGGCACATCGCTTGGAGTTGGACGGGGACGTGCTATTGCTATGAGAGCCAAAGTGAGTGCTGCATTCTTTTAAGCGTAGTTGGTTTGTGAAAAAGATTAAGGAATAAAATAATATTCCTCAAAATTTGCATACTTTAATGTTTTAGACGTCTACTGTTAGGAATGAATAAATGACTATTTCTAATGGGCCATGCAAGGTTTTAAAAGGCGAAATCAATCCCCGATGCGGTTGGCCGTTGCGTCTAAACCAATGAAACATAAAACATAAAAATATTCAAAAGAACATAGAAGGCCTGGTATTTATTTTTGCAAATTGCAACCATTTCAAAACTAAGCTTGTCATCCATTTCAATGTTTCATCACTATCAAAGTTTGTAACATCATTCTCGTTCTCATCCGTTTTTATATCACTAGCCTCATTGTTTTCTTCTGATCCACCAGCAAGTTGCATTCTTGCACTCTTACGTACACTAAGTCATAAGTCATAAAGAAAAGAATGAAACAGATGGAGAAGATGAATTCTAATACAGATTATATTCAGTAACAAAAAATCAAAACTATAATACTCCCTCCGTCCCAAATTTAGTTGCAAATTTGACTTTTTGGGGGTCAAACTTTTTCATTTCATTCACTTAAATAGGATACCGATTCTTAATTATATTTTAATTTGGATTTTGCATCTTTATGGAGATTTCAATGTTGTTTCTGAATATGTAAGTTTTAATTATTAACATTAAATTATTTATCAATAGGGAGGATTTAACTTTAACATTGGTTGGCCAAAAAATGTTGACTTTGCAAAACAATTTGGGACAGAGGTAGTACTATACATACTTTTTGTCTGTTCAAATGGATTTCTGAACACAAACTTAAAGACTTAAAGTACATATCAAATATCTAAGTATCTAACTATCTACTAAGTTCTTATAGAAGAAAGTGCAAAACAAAGGAATAGCATCGTACATAGATGAGACCACAAAGTCACCAAATAAAAAAACTGAGCATGATAAAGAGATGCAGGGATGAGAGTTAAAGCTCCATACTTAGGGGTTACTGACTTACTGCTGCCTGTTGGATCACTATTGGTGATGACTGAAGATAGATCGGTGATGACTGATGACTATCAGAAGACTGCTCGGTCTCAGGAAGAGGATGGAACAAATAAGTTGATAACAGGGCACGTGAATTAAGGTTTGGGTGTGTTTTGGTATTTAGGAGGGAAAGTAAAAATACAAAAAGAGGTCCAAGTGCAGTAACTTTAAAAATATCACCCCAACATCTATGAATTTATTGTGAAATATATAGCAACAGATGATGCTTATGCCTCTCTTTGCCCCTGTGAGTCTGCCTCACCGCCTTTTGCTTCACTCTTATTGCCTCGTATATCTCAAGACACAAGCCTCGATTATACAGATAGAGGGCATAATCCGCTTAGGTGCTTCGTAGTCGCCTTTGCGCCTCAGGGGCGTGCACTTCATTTGCCTTTGAAAACTTTGGGGCCATGGCATTTCTTGTTTGTGTTTTGTGAAAAATGTATTTTTTTAAATGCAATCATTACCATTTTTCATGAAATTAGGTCTATAATCTATTTCATATCCCCCATTTCATTCATTATGGAATAATATTCTCATCATTTCAGAATCTTATGCGAACCAAACATTAGTGTTTTCTTGAATGTGAATAATGTTGCCATTCTTTCAAAAATCATAATGCGAGTCAAACTTAATTTTTCATGATTATTAATATATGGCAGTGATACTTTTTTTGGAACTTTGAGAAATTAGCATAGAATGTTAGAGGAGTTTTGAACTGAATTACAGTTGAGAAGATTGGTGTTGATTTTATATACAACATTTGCAATTTTATATATCTAGCACCTTGACCCACACAACATATTGCACTTGTAAGCATTTAATAATACTCCCTATGTCCTAAAATGGAGTTTGTCACTTTTGGTCCATCGACTATTATGTTAGTGACTCTTTTGGTACTCAATTTCTAATTTTTCCATTTCTAGTCCCGGACTATTGTGCTAGAGACACTTTTAGTCCCCGACTTCAAGGTTTCCCACATTTAGTCCCTTGAGTATGATCAAATTGACACTTTTAGTCCTCTCATTATGATTTTGACACAATCAGTGGAGGACTAAAAATGCCACTATCATAATAGTTGAAAGACCAAAAGTGTCACTTTTATGAAAGTTGAAGGACTAAATGTAGAAATTATCAAAGACGGGTACCAAACGTGTCTATAGCGCAATAGTCGAGGACTAAAAATGGAAAAAATCAAATTCGAAAACCAAAAGTGTCAATGACATAATAATCGGAGGATCAAAAGTGGCAAAAACTCTCCTAAAATGATTTGAAAGTCAACTTTTCTTGGTCAACCTAGTTTCTTTTCATTTACTTATTATCATATCAGTATTTTTATACTACGTATATTTTAATTTGGAATTTGCAAATTTATACTCCCTCCGTTCCGAAAAGGTTGGCCAAAGTTGACTTTCACGTGAATTAATAAAGTAAAAACTGCGTGGTTGAAATTTGTGCAGAAGAGAGAGAATTAATTTTAGCCACATTCTTTATTTTAAATGGAAATGTCAAATCTTTTTGGGACATCCAAAAAAGGAAATTTGTCCAACCTTTTCGAGACAGAGGGAGTATTACTTTTAATGTAGTTTCTGAATATCTTAATTTGTTTATCAAAACTGATTTAATTATCTGCAGGAATGATTTAACTTTATCATCATTCAAACTTAAAATGGCTCACTAAACTGTCTGCGCTTCTTTGTTATGAAGCAGCAGTCAGTCCATGCAATTTTGGACTCAATTTTCACTATGGGTCATTCGGAAACAGTCTCTCCCTGCTTTAGTACAGGGGTAAGGCTGCGTACATCCGACCCCCCTTACCCCACCATAGGTGGGAGCCTTTGCGGCACTGGGGTTAATGAAAATGATGATGATGAATGATCATTCAAACTTTAAAACCTCAAATTGCAAATCAATTCGGGACGGAGGAATTTTAGTAAATGTAGTACTACGTATAATGCTAACACGCCTATATAAAGCAAGTATAATTTATATTAATGGATAAGAGGGCCTTAAGAACTTCATGTTAGCTTGAAACAAGTATTGTATCAAAAAGTATGATTGTTATGCTCTGTCAACTGATGCTACTTGTGTGATCGGGTCCGTACACACATACTTAGGATCCAAACTGGAAGTTTCAATCTTGCACATTTGCATGAGAGTGAGTGATTCCAGGGCTCCCAAACCCACAAAATTAGCGTGTAGAAAACCATTTTCTCTTGCTAAAACAATCTTTGCTTGCTGTATCCTCTTTCATCCAACTATTCTTCGGGCACTGAAAATGACTTGCAATTCAATTTTCTTGTTTTTAGGCACAGGCAGCAGGTCGTGGAGCTCCACTTGGCAGGGGAGGTATTGTGCCACCTGGAAGGCGGTGATCAGATCTGTGTCGGAGAATAACATTTCTAGTCATTTCCCCGAAGAGATTTTTGCTCTGCTTTTGGTAATCACATATTTTTACTGTACCCCCTGAGGAGTTATTGAGCTTTTCTTCATTTTAAGACAATTAAAAATTGGACATACGATGCTACTGCTAACTAACCTTCTAGATCTTGTAACGATAGACGGGTAAACGATGTGATTTTATTTTGGATTTCTTTAGATATGTACATTTCAAATTCTGTTTGTCTTAATGTTATGATTTTATTAAAGATATGATTTAATCTTACGCTACTCTATGAGACCTTATGAGACTTGGCCGGCTACCTTTCATCGTAGGAGTGTTGTCACTAGATTGGCTTAGGAACTTGGTTCGTTTTTGTATTGTTTTTGGACTTGTTCTGCGAGCATAAAATGTTGGACTTACAGTACCAACTATTGTTCAGGTTTTAGATGGGTATCTAATGTTCTTGTTTTCTCTGTGTCATTTTTTGCGGTTTTCTTAAATATGTAAATATCAATATCACTAGTCTTGAACCATACTCGGCCCCATCGTGTTATTCTGCAGGGTTATATTCTGTGCCCAAGTGATGTTATTCAAGTTCTTGTCCCGAGTTACAAGCAGATCTCATGGGAAGAAACTTGCCATGAGAAAAGTTTGAGCACTCTAATTTATACAGAATTTCCTTATTTTTTTTAATTCTAATCAAGTGTTCGACTACTGACAAGCCAGTATGAATTAAAAAACTTTATAGCTGGTCATCTAAGTGCTACATCGCGGTGTCCGAATAATGTTTTTTTGGTGGTAAGCTTCCTGATTCAGATAGTAGGCTGACTACGAGGGCCACGCAGTGAATAAGCAATGGTAGAGTATGTTAGACGTAGGGGATTGGGTGGGGTAGATGGGTAGGGGTATGAGGTATGCTGGTAAGGGATAGGGTGAGGTAGGGGTGGGGTAGATGGGTAGGGGTATGAGGTATGCTGGTAAGGGATAGGGTGAGGTAGGGGTGGGGGTAGGAGTGTAGGGGTATGTACTAGGGTTGGGGTGGGGTAGGGTGCTTAACATGTTGTGCATTGAGGTGTTTACTTGCCAATAAAAAAAGTTTAACATAGTCAAATTGTTTATTTTACACGCGTTAATTGTTTATTTTACACGCGTTAATTGAGGTGAAGTTGACTGAGGTAAATGCGTATTAAGTGGTAAACTCGTCCTAAGTGTTTTTTGAAAGTACAACTTGAAAAATTATATGATTAGAGTAGACTGAATTCTGCAAGTATTACTCCTTCCCTCCAAAAAACGAGTCTTATTCCTTTTCGGCTCTGATCAAGGAAGAGGGTAAAAAAAAATCCTCATTGGCCCTTAAATCCTTGATGAGCATTACCGGTCACCCTTCTGATCCCAGGCTTCGCAGCACCCCTACCTCTTGTTGTTGCGAGCTATATTAGGGTAATGTTGCTTCGTTTTCTTTTTGCCTCCTCAACATTCACCGATTCACATAGGGATGGACTAAACCGGGCCGGCCCGCTACTGTGCGGGCCCAGACCGGACCGGGACCGGTTGGCCGGTTCCGGATTTTAGCCCGTTTGGGCGGGTCGGGTGGGCCAGGCTCGGGCCCAGGTTTGGGCGAACCGGCCCGGGCGGTTCGGACCGGACCTGGGTCGATTTTTTTTTTCAATATTTTTTCTTTTCCTAGGGTAGGGCTGGGTGTTTTGGGGAGGTTTGGGGGGTGGGGGTGGAGGTGGGGGTCGTGGGAAAACAAGAAAGCAAAAAAAAAAAAAAAGACATTGAACCGAGCTTGGCTAGGTTAGGCCCGGACTCGGTATCAAGCCGGGCCGGTTCTGGGCCGAAGGATTTGCAAAAAAAGCCTGCCTGGGCCCGGAACCGGAGCCGGCCCGGCCCGGGTCCATCCCTAGATTCACACATACATAACTACTTCAGTCCAAAATACGAAGGGGGAAATAATACTAAGATATTCAACTTACAGAATGTTTATAATTATGTACATAGAGCTTTTGTAACTAATTTAATTATAATCTTCAATTATAAAAGATTATGCCTTGAATAATTTTTTTTTTTGGATCTGCCACTGCTCTCATGGAGAGATTCCTAGCAAATTCAATGGTGATGATGTCAAAGGTTGGCAACAAAAGCTATTATTTTATCCAACAATGTTGAATTTGGCTGTGCATCTCTCGGTCCCTCGGAGAGCCAATCTCTTTTAGAGAAAGGCAAGACCGGAAGATTGGGAAGAAGAAAGTAGTCATAATAATTGAGAAATTGTTACTCAAATGAAAACAATTTAAGAATTACTAAAAGCATAAGCGCAAGAAAATGTATTTGGAGGTAGGGGCGGATCTATCTTAGGGCCTGGGAGGGCCCATGCCCCACCTCAAAAAAAAAATATAGTGTGTATATATATATATATATATATGTATGTATATACACTAATATATAGATAGTATAGTGGTTTGCAACAATGATATAATAATTAAAACTTCGACATGTTTACAAAACCCGAGATGGCCGGATGGAATTAGATCCGTTGTGTTTGGACACTCCATTTGAGCAACCAAAGTTTGAATCCCATTGAGAGCGGGATTTCCTAAATTTTGCTATGGAGAGCATTGTGTTTTAAAATTTCAGTTTTTTCCCCTTTAAATCTCTTTATTCCACACTGGAAGAAGAGAGGGATTCTTCTTTCATACATATCTATTTAAACTGGATCTCCTTGGATCAATTACTACAAACTTAAACTCGTTGAATGGGCTTCATACTAATAATTAATGGGCATGCTTTGGGCTTTTGAATATTAGCCTAAAAAATTAATTAGTTGAATTAATCAATTTGAAAATTAGTCCAATGTCTATGGTTTAAAAACATAGACATTGGCAAAATTGAGGGAGACAAGTTAGTATTTTCTTGTAGTGTCAATGATCATAGTGCTAAGGATTGTCATGCCGAAAAAATTCCACTTATGGTCCCATGACTATTATACAACTTCCACATTTAGTCCCTTACTTTCAGATTGTCCACATTTAGTCCGTGACCATTATCACCTCACCACCCCTCGTCATTCCGGCCAAAATTCCGGTAACTTTAGTCCACTTCTCAGCCTTAGAATCAGTCTTTGCATTAAATTTACTAAATGCAAAGACTGATTCTAAGGCTGAGAAGTGGACTAAAGTTACCGGAATTTTGGCCGGAAGGACGAGGGGTGGTGAGGGGATAGTGATCACGGACTAAATGTGGACAATCTGAAAGTAAGGGACTAAATGTGGAAGTGATACAATAGTTATGAGACCAAAAGTGGAATTTTTTCGGCATGACAATCCTTAGCATAAATAGAGAAACTGAACCACTATATTTCGTACATATGGATCTTTGATTTTAATTATGAAGCTACAAGAGGTGGGAAAATGTATTTTGATGATTACCTTCATTGACGTTGCACAAGACATTGTTAGTTGGTAAGTAGAAAAGATGAAGTCTTCAATGCTTTTAATTAAGCATGATAGAGTTGAAGTTGAAAATCATGAACTTGGAAATAAGATTAATGATAGAGGTGATGGGCATGAATATCCTTCTGAACAATTTGTTTTGGAAAGTGAAATCATTCACACCGAGATACTACTCCTTATATGCCTCAATTTGATGATGTTTGTTCAAGTATTTCTCCTTGACTTCTGTCTTATTTGTTTCATGGAATATGATAACATAAACATAACAACTGGGACATTAACATACCTCTCTTGCTTGAGTTTATTTTTTTTGTAGGAGTGCTGAGATAGAGAGTCGGTCATGTACTTTCCACGGCCTAAGGGCAAATTTTGTGGGCGCTCATTTCCATTTTTTAAAAATAATACGGAATAGTTTTTAAAAAGTATTCACTAAATTAAATTATGTAAAAAGACGTAATAATTACAAAATTACTTTACAATGAGGTAATCCCATATTTCAAATAAAAGTAGCACACAAAATAATTATCAACTAGGAGTAAAATAAGAAGTATACATACTACTTACTCCGTTCTTTTGTAATTATATTGCAACGGTCCACTTTTCAAGTTTGCAAACGCACAAGTTTGACCATTAATATATTTCGTTCCTTATTAGTAAAAATTTAAAAAATTAGATTTAGAAAATTTAGAATGATATGAGTTTAATGATTTTTTTATTAAATTTAATTTATAATACATTAATAAATAAAATAGATACAAATTAGCAAAATTGCAAAAACTCCAACGTTGCATTTAAAAGAGAACGAATGTAGTAGAACATCGTGAATTGAATGAATAATCAACATAACTTCAGAATTAATATTTTGTAGCATTTCACATTGAATGCTTAATGCATAATATTACTAATTCATTAAGTTTCTCTTGAGACATGGTTGGCTCGTTGTCTGTAAATAACTACTACCTCCGTCCGCTATGATTGCCTCATTTTACCTTATCGGTCAGTCCCACTAGGATTGTCTTATACCAAATTTGGTAAAATTTATGTGTCTCTAAATCATTCGTACTTTATCAATTCAATATCAAACACATAAACCATTTTTTATTAATTCGCGTGACACTCCCTCTTGTCCCATTGTTAGCGGGACGGAGGAAGTATTAAAGATTTTCAACTTTTGAAAAGTTTCTTTCCGCCATTCTAGGTGTGCAATATCGATTCTAAAAAGGTTTTCATTTTCCTGGACACGAGCCACCCCCGAATGCTGGAGAGGCATCACAATAAAAGTTTTCTTACGTATCACTTTAATTACTACGTAGTACGATAGTATTATTTAATTATGCATTACTCTGGAAGTAACAATAATATATACTCCCTCAATTCCAAATTAATTTGCAAAAATAATTTACGAATTTTTCCTAAGCATAAAGTTAACCCTTTCGTGACAATTTTTAAGTTAGTGGTAGCAACAAAAAATTGTATATCTTGGAGGTAGATTAAAAGTTCGATATTGAATTGCAAACTTCTTACCTAAAACGATTATAACATGATTCTCAAAACTAAATAATAAAATGGTATTGTGTCAATCAAGAAAAGTAAAATTATAATATTATAATAATACTTCAAGTTCAAATTCAATAAAATTAATACATTAACTCACATCAAATCTTACAAATTCTTAGATAAAGAAATTAAAGAAGCCTCTACACAATTTGCCCAACGTAGTCTAAAGAAAATCACAACTCAATATAATCAAATCAAATCTCTTACCATAAGTTCACGACTCCAAATGAACTCCAGTCACTATGAAACATAAAATTAAAGGCAATATAAATTAAAGTTAGTTTTGTTAGTTATAATTGAGATATTAGTTGATTTTACACAATGACAAACACTTATATTATCGTAAACGATGCTCAAATCGAATTTCTAACTTTCTTTAACTTGAAGCGAGAAAAAAAATAAATTCCTAGTTTTGCAGTTTTAACATCTGAAAAGTAATTTGAGTAAATTAAACAAAAGTAAAAGGCGAAATGATAGATAAAATGACAAAGTGAGAAATTAATATGTCAGTGGTATTTTATTTGGGACACCATTCATTTTTTTGACAATCAATAAAGCAAAATACATCTTATATAATATGATAGAGAGAATACTAAAAATCTATAAAACTAATGCGGACTGAAGTATAAGGATGTGTTTACTTGGACTGTAATTTGCTGGTCTGATCTGGTCTGTTTAAGTCTGGTCTAGTCTGGTCTGTTTAAGTCTGGTCTGGTCTGAACTGGTCTGGTAAACGTCCAGTCTCTGTGCATTTATAACTATGAAAGTCAAGTCTTATCTGGTTTGGTCTGTTTAAGTTTGGTCTGGTCTAGGACTGAAAACGGTCCAAGTAAAAACATTCTAAATACATATTATATGGTGTATAATAGTCATTTAATAGATACAAATTCATAATTGGATTTGATTAATCCAAAATAGACATTCATTATATTCAAACTTATGATCCTATAAATATATCACATTCTTTGTCATTATTTCTCATCTTAATCCATATAAAGTAACACTAATGGGGCATACCTCGGATGTTACATTAGTTATAGTATTGTAGTAATCATTTACCCATATATATTTTCACAGTTAAGAGTTAGGTAGGTAAGTAAAAAAAACCTGACTTGTAAGGTCCTGCCCTACTCTGACACATTTGGGACGGGTTCAGCCCACCCCATCATGTGAATGTGATGGATCTTCCCCGCACCTTGCATACAATGGGCGGGCCAGGTCTGGGTAATAGTATTGACCTGTGCCGGCCGTAAATGTCCCGCCCCCGCTCAATACATAAATATAAATATAACACACACATTTGTGTGTGTATGTGTTTAATAAACCATAAATTTCTTGATCTTGTAATATATTAAAGTTTATATTTGAACGAAATGAACCACTAGTTGTCAATAAATTATAAGATAAATACATTTATATTTAGTATTTTATAGATTCATTTATTATAATAAGATAACTATTCAAGTTTGGGTATTTTTTCTTAAATTTTTACAGTTTTAATTGTATTATAACTTTGATTTGTTTTATTTCATTTATAATTATTCGGAGATAAATTTATGTAAATCAAGTTATAATGACTTTATTCACATATTAGCTAATTAGGTTGTGGCGGGACGGGTCATGGGGTAACATCTAATGACCCGTGCGGGTCACAAGGTAGGACATGTCAACTTATTAAAGTCACAAGGCAGGCCTGGGTTGTGTACTACCCGCTCCGCCCTGACCCATTGTCATGCCAAGAGTTAGGACTAACTACTTGGCTCCACTTCAATGCGTGCTAGATTAGACGCAATTAGATTAGATTTAGGATGCTTCAAGTTCGACTAAAATATATTGATCTTGGCGGATCATGTTTGAGCTATTTCTGTTTGTTTTATATTAGCTAGTATATATTTTACCATCGTCCAAGTCTTGTCTGTTTTTTAAAAGGAAAACTATTTATATTTTTAATATCATTAGAATTATGATCGTTAAATCAAACTCAAAGAGACTAACACTGACAACAACTATCCGCAACCAATTATTATCACTATCAACCATACGGTTATACATAAAAACAATTACTCTTGAAAGAGTAATACAAATTCCTAATCACCAATCGGGTTTGACACAACAATCATTAGACATATAGATCCTTCTAATGACATAATAACCAGTTAAATTGCTTATCATTATTGTAAACCTAAAACTAAAGACTTCAACAAATAACAGAGCAACGTAAACAAACATAACGCGAAAATAAGACCATAAAAAACAAAAAACTGATAAAAGCTCCAAACATCCCTACAACAACATCCTACCGTATTCCCAACTCTTTCCTTCCAAAATTTTTAAAACATCATCTTCCAAACCTGACACCTCGAACGCTCCAGAGCGGCGGTTCAGGAGGGGGGGGGGGGGGGGGGGGGGATCGTCGAGCCATCATCTCCTTTGTTCAGCCCTTCGCCGGCCTCTCCCCATCTGCTCATCGCCCGTGCCGCCTCCTAGCTAATATGGTCACCATGTACCTGCCAATCGTACCCAACTTCTCCCCTGCTATATCACCCTCCATCCCTCTGATGCTTGAGCGCCGAAATTAGATGCCAAAAAACGCGATCAACCTTCTGCTCACCCGCAGAAGAAGCAAAGCCAAAATGAACGCCGACCACTTTGTGCGTGTCGTCCCAAAGCTACGTGCAAGTTGCCAATTCAAAAATCGCAAATGAAGTTGCCCCCAACCCTAGGCATACGCCTAACAACCCGCTTTCATTATGAATAACCTAAAGCCTGCCCGATTGGTGAAGATCACCGCCTGGAAGAAAGCTAAACAAAAAACCCTTGAAGAAAGCTAGGGGCTCTTATTGAGTATCATATCAATGCACCGTTAGTTTATGTAACCATCCTGTTGAACGCTAGTCTTGTCTGTTTTGATATGCTCTAATCGGGTTTGTCTTGTCTTATCTAAGACTGAAATCAATCCAATTAAAATTATAATCAAATCTAACCTCCATTGAATAACAACAATAATAACAAATTAGAGTATGAATTTTCACCGTAAGGTTCATCAGTTTATTAATTAGTATAAATAAATAGAGGAATAATACATGCAAGTCTATGGTACGTATGCGGAACAAGATAGCTATCCGCTACTAATTAATGTACATCGGCTAAGATTACAAGAGCCGTGTAGGCTGTAAATACGGAAGTTTATAGCTGCCTAATAACTATTTACAAGTGTGATCTGATGATAAGTGTTACGTTGACCAGCCGTATTATATTGCTCGACTATATACATACGGGAATGCGCATGTCATGCGTAGCTTAACATAACAACGCTAATTATAATGATTATAATAATTATAATAATAGTAATCATAAAATAACAATATACTCCGTGTAATATACAAGTATAATATATTCATAACAATGTAATATAATAACAACAGTAATAACAACGATAGTAATAATAATAGTATTAAAATAGTGATAATAATAATAAAAAGTAAAAACATAAAAAAAAATAACAACAAGAGCAACAACAGCAGTAGCAGTAGCAGTAGTAATAGCAATAGTAATAGTAATAGTAATAGTAATAGTAATAGTAATAATAATAATAATAATAATAATAATAATAATAATAGTGCGACTCCGAATGTATCATCACTCAGCTCAAAATCAACAGTTATAATAATGCAGGCTAATGACCCATTATAGAAAAATCATTTGTGTTAGTGGTCGGATACAATTAAAGTGGCTTGATCTGTTGGATTTGCATCTATTCGATCTTACTTTTTAAGATGGACAGTGTCGTAATGATGCTTAATCAAACCATTCACATGTTATGCTTTAATGTGTCCCATTCACGTACAGTCTAATGAACATCGTTTGACCCAAAAATACACTTGATTAAAATAATTAACCTGAAAGAATTAAATTAAAGTTGCACCACTTGCACCTGCAATGTATTCATTCCAACTAGTGATCAAGTGATGGTCCGTATCACTAAAATAGCGAACGGTGATCTTTTCTTACCCCAATTTGTTTAAAGGTTCTCATTACAAAATGATACAATTATTTAGATAATAATTAAATACATACGTAGTATAATAATTTGATAAATAATTTTCATGTATATATATAATAATACGGAGTACTATATATAATTAGGTTATTGATGATAACTGTGGATATTATAGATGTATTATTTTTAATACTCAATATTTGTTAATTAAAATTTTCATTTAAAAGTGTTAGTTGTTTCCTTAACTAGAAAATGGTAATCTTTAGTTGAGTTACCTATTTTAGTTCAATTAGTATTATACATCACACACAAGTACTACATTTCATGTTGATATGTACACCGTACCGTCCAATATTTTAATAGCATTCAAATGTCTCGATAGCTTAATCATGTCATCCATTTCAAAATTGGAGCTCTAATGTTGTTATCAAAAAATATTAATGTTATCGAGAAATATTAATCACACATAAAGTTTATACAATGAAACGTGGTTGGTCACAACCAGACTTAAAAACAAGTATTGGAAGGTAAAATCACTGAAAAAAAACATAAGGTTTGAATTTCATTGTCACCATCAGATACTACAACTTTATTCAATTCTTATGGAAAATAATTTCATGTGATGATAAACTTTGCAATGACAGTCAATAAAAGTTAAGGGTAACCGTTATCACATAACATTTGATGTATACATTGAGAGATAAGTTTCACTAATGGCCAATTGTACATTCCAATATCAAGAATAATGATCAGTAAAAACGATCTCAATTAAGATACTTATACGTTCAAAAGAAGAGAATTCTTCACCAACATGTACGGTGAAAATGTTGTTTATAAGGAAGTTTTTCAAAAGTGACGTTCTGTTACATTAAAATGACCCTTTTTAATAATTTTTCTTTTATTAAATTGCTAATCATAGGGAACAAACATTTTAACATTTATATATGAAACAAAATGATTAATCGTTTAAATACATGTCTTACAAAATACTCTCTCCGTTCTTTTTTAATTGCAACGGTCAACATTCACATTTGTCAACACACATCTTTGACCGTAGTTATATTTTAATTCTATTAGTAAAAAAATATTAAAAATCAGATTTTAAATATTTGTAATGAGATGAATTGAACAATATTGTTTTTTTAAATAATTCTCATGAATTAATAGCGTAATATATATTATGCACGGAAAAGGAGTCAAAAGGAGTAGCAGTATAGTGAATTAAGTGGGACCGAGACTGCATGTGGAGCGCGCACTAATTAAATTAGGATTTGTGGATCATCATCCGTTAATCAAACTCGCTCCATCTAAATTGTGCTCAAAGATGTCCCGTCAATGTGCTGTATGCATCTTTTCTTCAACAACAAAAAAGCATCGATGGCATTCTCAGATCCAGCGGCCTCTACGTTTCGTACGTACACTAATTCAACTTAATTTGGGTGACACTCGATGGACTCTTCCGTAAAGTAGAGAAACGATGACCTCACCTGCACATTTAATTCATTCGGTTGAGTGGTGACAAATTTGAATCAAAGGATCAAGAGTTCTGACGCGCACGAGTATATGAATCTACTGCCTCTTCGTTGACTGAGTTATCTTGATTTACATCTCCCACGTGCTCTGTCACGTCATCGGAGTGTGGGAGACTCTGGAGTGGAAGATCTACTTTTTTTTAATAAAGGAAATGAGGACACCCATTCCTCACTATCCACCTTCAAGGGCGGCTATAAGGGAGTTAGCAAAGCAAATGCCTTGGGCCTCATCTTTTACTCGGGCCTCAAAAAAATTATTTATAGTATAAAATATTTATTTTAATTTTAGTAGTTTGGAAGCAAAGATATCATGTTTTTGATATATTGGGTAGCCCAAAGATAGATAAAGTGAATTTAGCTCTAATTAATTGGCAGGCTCGTAGCCACTAGCCACGGTATTAATGAATTATTGAAGTAATGTTTAATTAGTTTGATGGATGTAGTTATTTAGTTATTTTTTATTTTCACTGATTATTGTTGTATTTGTGAACTTTAGCTTTTTGTTGACTTTTTTTTTTTGCTTTTGTAAGTATGTTACTGGGGCAAACAAAAATCAAGAACCGTAGGGATTTAAAATTTAGAAGTACTACTAAGAATGTCTCATATCAAATTTCGTAAAGTTTGTGTGATTATAAATCAATCTTACTTTATTCTTACTTTATCAATTCAATATCAAAATCTTTTGGGAATAAATTTTGGATGTTGTTGTTGATGACTACATTGTCATAAAAGAGTTAACTATATTCTAAAATTAAAATGAGAAATAGAACTTTTTAAATGGAACGTTCAAAAGAGAAATGATAATGTTTACTTGGGGCGGAAGAAGTGTAAGTTTTGGTCCATTTTGTGTATGCTTACATTTAAAATTTTTATTATTTTGATGTTCACTACTCTTTGAATATGCATTTCTTCTTCACATTTTGTATTTTTATTCAATTTATCTATTCTTTTGTCTTTTGTGTTATAAAAATCACATTAATATGATATGTCAATACTAAGTGTTTTTCGTCTGGGGCCTCCAGAGTTCTTCTAATGATGCCTCTGTCCACCCGGACAACTCATATACAGACTACCAAAAATACTTCCTCCATTCTTAAATAAACATTCCTTCTGTCCCTAAATAAAAGTATATGTTTCCTTTTTAGGCTGCCCCTAAACAACAGTACTCTTTCTTTTTTTGACAAACAAAACAGTGCAAAACAAGGCCAAATAGTGCTAAATAGTTTTTCGCCTAAAGATGTGTGCCGTTCAAACGGGGCCTTTTATATAGGGGCAGAGGGAGTATCACATATAGAATTTTACACTATTCATATTTTCTATTTTTACTACTTTTCTATTGATTATGTAGTTTTGTTGATGACTAACCTTGCAGGAAGGAACACATGAATATCTAAGTAAACGTTGGAATTACTAATGACTAACCATGCAGGGGACAAAGTGTGTAGAACGGTTACATGTTCTATTAAGAACTACTCTCACTTCTATGATTACTGTTGAATATTTAGTTTTGTTGATGACTAACCATGCGGAAACGAAAGAAGGAACTGTTGATGACTAACCATACAGGAACGAAAGATGAAACTATCCTATGATATAAGTGCACATTGGTTCTACTGATAACTAACCCTGCAGGTAGACCAACGGATAGAACTTCTCTCCGTTCTATCAGGAACGAAAATTAGAACTATACTTAGTTCTGTTTTGTGTGAATGGTTGACGTACATAACGAATAAATGAATTCATATGTTAGTGCATGATAATGCCATATCTACGTACCTAGATATGTTATGCATGAAAGTGGCACAATTTAAATATCTTTTCATAAATGATTATGCCTTTATACTTTATAAAAGGTAATCATGAAAGGGGCACAATTGAAATATCTTTTTATAAATGATTGGACACCACTTAAGTAAGTTAACCTTAATTGTGTTTCATACTTTATAGAAAGTAATAGTGGCTTGCTAAATTAAGGTCGTTGCATGATTTGAGTAATGTACTATGGAAAGCTTCCTTACATGATTCAAATAAATTCAAATAAGCTAAATAGTATTTGCTGCCATGTTACGTATCTCTTACTATGGAAAGTAATCTTGTTATCTTTATATTGATGGTCCTCTTTCAAAATACATTAAAAGGAATATTTTTGGTAGCATATGATTTGATTGCATCTCCTACTATACGAATTTATCTACATCCATGATTGAATATTTTAAATACTTTTGAATAGAATATTGTTTACCTATTGTGAACCATTGCTTCTTGCTATAATAGGTAGATATATTCTTTCCTTGCTATATTACCTTGAGACCGTTGCATGCATTAGATATTTTCTCAATTGACATATTCTAGAATATCTTATGTCTATCAATATAATTGACATATGCCGTTAGCTCAAAGTATGAGACATATTATTCAAGGAAGGTAATTCAAAATATCAAGGAAAGTCCAAATATTCAACCAAGGGAAGGAGAGGCTACGAATGCTATATATATTGGACTGAAGACCAGATGAAAGTGGTGTGCTTAACCGAGCTTCTATTGAGAAATATACACGAGAATATTTACCAAGTCCAAGGCACCTGAACCTGATCACGGAGTTCCAGACAAAGTTTCTTTTTCCTTTCTTCATATTGTAATTGGGGTATTGTGGATCGGCTAAGTGTAGCATCCTCGGGTTGGTTAGTGTGTTGTGAGAAGCTTTGTTGTAAAGCTGAGAGGCTCTCTACCCGCAAGGTAGAGATGCATAACTCTTCCTAGAGAGAATAGAGTTGGAGTGGCTCAAGGGTAGACTAAGAGAGTTTCCCTTGTAATCATTCAAAGGCTTTTTAGTGGAGTTGTTCAAATTCCTCCGAGGGAGATCGAGGTTTTTTAATCCCTTTGAGCCAAGGTATTTTTCCTCGTTAAATCCTTGTGCACTTTACTATTTCGCATTTCCCTGAACCCCACACTAGAACTGTGCGAAAATCTGTCACGGTTCCACACACACACAATTCACCTCCCCCCGCTTTTGTGTTGCTAACCGTTTCATCAATTACGATACTTGCTTACATGCTAATATCTTGTCAACGTGCCTAGATAGTTATAATATCATATTATGCGGCACAATTTAAGTGACTTTCTATGCATATTTGACACCCACTTATATTAGGAGAACTTTGTGAAAAGAATCCTTTTTGACCGTAGCATACTTATGATTGCTAAAACAATACATTGCTATATTTATATGTATCCGTAGCATGCTATAGTTGATAAATGAATCATCATTGATTTAAATATTAAATGAATATCTTTTAGAATGGATCTTGGAATAAGGAAATAGTCCGTAGCATATTTCAAATATGTTAAGATTGCTTGCTAATGCATGATTGCATGTTGACCGTGCATGTCTATATTACTTTTAAAGAGGCTCCTTGATTAATATATATATATGGTTTGGAAATAAGTGAAATAACTATCTTTCTTTATACGGATATTAATCCCTGGCTGCTTGCTTATACATGCTGAGCGAATATCTATATGTGCGAGATATGATCCGAGTCTATGACACTCAAGAAGGAAAGACATTCAAATAATAACAAGACAAGGATCACGATCATCTAAGGAAAGAATCATCAATGGACCTATTCTTCGAAGCCTATATATGTCGAGTTCAACAAAGAAGAATGTGTGCTTGACGAAGCGATCATAGAGAGAATACTTACAAAGAATTACCAAGTCCAAGACACCTGAACCTGCTCACGGAGTTCTAGATATAGTTTCCCTTCCCTTCTTTATCTTGTATTGAGTTTTGAGGAAAAGCTAAAGTGTAGCTTCCTCGGGTTGGGTTCTGTGAGTGAGAGCTTTGTTGTAAAGCTGAGAGGCTCTCTACCCGGAAGGTAGAGATGCATAACTCTTCCTAGAGAGGATAGAGTTGGGGTGGCTCAAGGGTAGATTAGGAGAATTTACCTTGTGACCACAAAAGACTTTTTAGTGAAGTTGTTTAAAATTCATCCGAGGGAGGTCGAGGTTTTTTAATTCTTTTGACCCAAGAGATTTTTCCTCGTTAAATTCTTGTGCACTTTACTATTTCGCATTTCCCTGAACCCCACACTAAAACTGTGCGAAAAATCGTCACGGTTCCACACACACAATTCATCCCCCTCTTGTGTTACTAACTGTTTCATCAATTTCATTTATTAATTCATTAATGATTTATTTTTTTAAAAAATATATTGTTAAATTTGTTTCATCCTCAATTTTCAATAAAAACTCAAATCCCTGAATTTATAAAGAAAACATTTGACAAAACGATAAAAAATGCATTATTGAAGCCACCGTACATACATGCTTCATCTATTAATTATGTGTAACTCATAGTATGATTCAGAATTATAGCACTTACACTTGTGCCATAAAAATTTAAGGCATCAGCAATAGTATACCCTGAAGTCTGAATTAATAAAAATAATACAAAATATGTTGAGAGTAAAAAAAAACTAATACTGTTTATCATATTCAACAGACAAATTGCACATACTTCATATTATCATATTCTACATTTGATCTTTGCTTGGTCTATAGGTTAGAGTTTCAATACCAAATTATAATATAAAGCAACAAACAGTAATACCGTATTCTAGCAAACAGCTTAAGTCTGACCTGCTATAATTCATGTTTAAAATAATGCACAAGTAAAATGTGCACTTTTATTGTTAAAATAGTGCATAGTTCAAATCACCTTTTACGGAGTATAATTTGTGATAGCTTGTTTACATTTTTGTTTTCGCATTATGCACAATAAGTCAATACCTAAATCAAACACTTCAAATTCATTCTCATTTTTCTCTTTAGATCATTTTTTCATTTGAATAGGATCGAAATGGGGTGAGATCATAAGCCTGTGAAGGAATATTTTTCATCAAATAATATCAGGTTTTTAAATACAGCACAAGAATTGAAATGGGTGAATCTAACAATTTAAACAACAACAATCCAACTACATGCATAGTGGACATGGATCTTAATTGAAACTAGGGGTGGACAAACGGTTACAGAAACTGCGGACCATACAGAGGCGGCTTGAGCATTTTGGAGGTCCCGGACGAAAAATATTTACTATGTACAAATCACTTTTAAAATCAGATAAATTGAATAAAAATCGCCTTATGAAAAAAAGCATATTCAAAGTCCACGATATAATGTTTGTAATATTCAAAAGGATAAATTTTAAAATGCAAACTTATTCAAAACACAAGGCAAACTTGTACTTGTAAAAGTATTAAGAGACTTCAAGAACGAGACTCAGAGAGAAGAGCTGAAGAGTCTTAGTTGATTCACTAACCAAGGACTCATGTCGACGGCGGGCAGTGAGGCATATATACAATAGCCGTTTAGCGGTCTGTGTTGGACGTTGATGCGTGTTGAGATCGGCTTTTGATATCTTTTTCCTAACTTTAAGGTGTCATAAGTCTCAATTTTAAGCTCAAGTCATATTTACCGACCGTTGGTTCGAGTTTTGGTATTTTTGGAGTCAAAATCAGGGAATTTGAGCCTGACACCACCGGTGTTTGAGAAGCAATAGGGACGAGTTGAGAAGCATTTTAGAGTTGATTAGGAGCATTGGAGATCAGTGAGGTGTTAAAGACAAAGTTTTGAAGACAAAAGAGTTCTAGAATTGGCTACGGGATCAAAAGAAGACGAATAGAGCTTGAAAACAACGGTCGGGATGACGTTCTGTCAATCGTTCAAGCATATCTTTTCTTAGGAACATCCAAAAAACATGATTGAAGTTTCATATGAAAGCCAACTTGAAGGGATACAAATCATATGAAGACACCATTGTGAGAATCTGAGAGAAGCAAGGTGAAAACAGATGATGAAGTCAGACAATCTCTGTTGAGATTTCAAAATGCGACCTTCCACCATTTTATTCATATATTTTTATTGGATGATTCAAATCCAGTTTTGCAAGTTGTGTTGGATAGAAGACTTCATTAGCTACAACTTTGATGAAGGACAGATAGTCAAAAATGAACTATAAAGCTGATTTCTGCTTGCAGTTGCCACTTGGTATATTGGCGGTCTGCGAATAACACCTAATACTAATAACGAAGTAGAATTTTTTAGAGGCCCCCTTGATAGTTGAGGCCCAAGGCAGTTGCCTGGCTCAACTGCCCTCAAAGTCGCCCCTGGGACCATACCAAATAATATAGGTTGAGAGTGGGTTAGAGTCGATTCCTAATTTTAGAAAACTCAAACGGACCGGGACATGTCTTAGAAATTGAGGAAGCAAACGGTTCTTATAATTTGAAAAAAAATAGTACGGTACCTAGACTGACCTATTCTGTAATATTATTTTAATAATTTCTATTACATTTAATATAATATATTAACAACATAAAACAACTCTTCATGTTCTTGTGTCTTAGACAAAAACTCTCAATTGAAGAAACATTTTAGTCTATTAAAAAGAGTTTAAAATTATGAACTACTCTCCCGGGTCCCAAATAAATTTATATTTTGACTTTATGGTTCTTAATTAAGAGAGGAATTTTTGTGTTTGACTTTCCCATCATATCCCTAAAAAGTAGATTAGATGTAGTGGGAGAGAGAAAGCGAGTGCAAAATAAGTAATAAAGTAAAAGTATAAGAACAATTTTATATTTAAAACTTACCAAAAATAGAAGCGTGTAGTTTATTTTGGATCTGGCCAGAAAAGAAAATTTCAAGTTTATTTGGGACTGGGAGTAGTATTAAATTATACTACGTATTATTATCCCCAATTATATATCTATTTCCATGCATCTGATTTCCTTTACGTAATCTTTTCTTGTAAACAAATATCATCTTAATGAAGTGTGAAATATTCATTTAATTATTTTAACAGTACTTACGTTTTGATATTTACTAAGCTTTTAGTTGTTCTTTAGACATATATGTATAGTGACTAGATTAATTTTTTACAACTTTGTGGTACTATATTTTAGTTTATGGGTGATGATGGGTCTAACTTTCTATATTTCAAATTTTGGTGCTATTTAATGCATGTTTGAAGTTGTGTGCTGTTTGATTTATAAATTTGTAGTTAAATATTTTGTTAGCAAATTTAAAAATATGTTTTATATTTTTATTTTGAGTTGTTATTGTATTATAGTGATATTGATACTTATTAAATTTGATAATGTTTTTACTTATTAGACACTTTGCTAGCATAGCTGTAATTTTTTTTATTACAAAAAAGGATTGAGAACCCGAATCGGACCGACTCATTTCAAACGGGACACGTAAGGTCTGGTTCCTATTTTGAAACTTAATATTCTTGGTCTGAACCAGCTACTTGTTAAATGGAACCGACGGTTTTTGAAACTTTATCATTTACCCGGACTGGCCTGGACCGTGCCCATCCCTAATTAAAGTTGTAGTTCATTTTCAGCATATACTTCCCCCGTTCTTAAATAAGTACAATCGTCCACTTTTCACATTTACCGATGCACAACTTTGATCATTAATATATATTATACAGAGTATTGTATTATTGAAAAAGCAGATTTTGAAAATTTATAATGAGACAAATTTAAAATTATCTTATAAAAGTAATTTACGACGGAGTAATACATTAATTAGTAAATCGTAGTCAAAGTAGAACATGTGAATAATGCAAAATTCAACATGTTGCATTTACTTAAGAGGAGAAATTATTTAGTATAAATAAATCGTAGTCAAAGTAGAACATTTGAATAATGCAAAATTGAATATGTAGCACTTACTTTTTTTGAAAACAAATAACTTAATTATTATTACTGAAGATGACAAGAAACATTACAATCATAAAGCTCACGGCTACAATGGGATGAGACATAGAAACGGACGATTCTAATCGAAAACGCCGAATCGCTAATCCAGCAAAGAAGTAGACTCTACCTGCAGATTGACTGCTCCTGCTACGATCACAATAATTATCAAAAGAACTCTTAAACATCCTGGTTTCTCCAGCCACCGGTAAGGAGATAATTGTAGAATTTGTTCTGGTTTCACCAGTCACCGAAAAGAAACCAACCCAAATGATCTCATCTTCATGGAACGGTGGTGGTTCTGGAGGGGGGCGATCCGTCTCAATATCGTCGTAGAAGAAAATCATGTTTTTGATTGATGAAGAGATCAGTGCAAATCTCTTCTTAGCACACAAGAACGCCCGACCAAAAGTGACGGGGAATATGGATCTAGCAGACGATATTTCGCTACCGAAAATAATATCTCCAAACAACGTTGGGAAATAAACACATGAATAAAACTGAAAACACTGATTAAGAAGATGTTTTTCTATTGTTGAAATCAAAGAAGATTGAAAGAAGAGAAGAAAAGAAGAGAAAGATGGTGAAGCTAGAGAAAGATGGTGAAGAAAAAGAGGAGACGGGACGCCTAGGGCTCCCATGCGATTGCACCTCCTCTCTCTACAATCTACGCTTATGTACTCGTCAAAACAAAAGTACGAAATATACATACATACATAGGACACGATACATTCTCCGGGTCAAAGCTATGAATCAACCTCGTGAAGAAAAAAACTACGCCGTACTAGGTACGTATGTAGTAGCTGGCGGGCTATATATACACTGCATGCAGCATGTAGATCGGTACGTACGTGGGTATTTAATCATGGGAAGTGATCGTCGATCATGCATTTAATACGTATGGATCGGATCAGAAGAGAAAACGAACGAAAGAAAGAACGGTGGTGAAGCTAGCGGAATTGATGAATGCATGATCCAGCTGCTATATGTGATCGAGCATGGAGAAGAGAGAGCAGAAATATTGCTCGTGACAGGGAATAGTGAGGCCCATCTCGTGGCTAAACCCGAACTCCTCCTCCGCTCGCCGCAGCAGCCTCTGAAACTCCGGCTGACTCAGCCACGATATGGGCACTATGTATCGCCGCCGCGTCTCCCCCACGTAAACCACGAAGTGCCCTTCTGGGACATCGTTCGGCGGCGGTGCGCCGCCACTCTCCTCCTCTTCTTCCTCGTACCCGCCGCCACCATACTGCTGCTGCTCCTGCTGTTGTTTTTTCCCGAAGCTCGAACACTTCTTCAGTATTTGCTTTATCGCCGCGGGTTGGGTCACGCCGCCGCTGCTTTTGCTTCCTTCGCCACCTTTCTTTAGCGCCATAGTATATATATTACTCGATCAATTCTTTCGAATGGGGACGCGCGGAAATATAATTAATTAGGGTTTCGAATAGAATTGATCGAAGTATCTGGCTATGCTATATACGTAGTATGTATGTATATAAATAGGTAGCGAGGAAACTATTTAATGGGTGAGATCGATAGATGGAGGAGAGGTATGAATGGGAACATCTATATATCTATCTGTACTATATATGTGTGTGGAAATGAGAGTTTAAAGGGCATGATATTATGCAATGCAGGGAAGAAGATCAGAGATGAGAAGAACATCGGCATGTGCAGTGTGGGGGCCGAAGCAGTAATGTTTTGGGGTTAGCTTAGTCATGGGAATATACATAAAGGCGCGGCCCCCCTACACTGTCACCTCTTCCAACGACACCTCCATGCTGGACCACTACTTCCTCCAATCTCTTCCTACATTTTTCTTTTGGGAAAGTTCCCAAAATAGGACTAAAACGGTTTGAAAATTCCAAAATAGGATGTCATGTTTTTTATTCCCAAAATAGGAGTAATTACTGCCAAATTTAGAGAATACTGCCATGTTTGAAGTCTGGTACTGCCAAAACATGACACTAATTAGTCCTATTTTGGGAATAAAAACATGGCAGTCCTATTTTGGAATTTTCAAACCTTTTTTGTCCTATTTCCGGTAATATTCTCTTTTCTTTTTTTGATTATTTTAATTTTCATTTTATAAATCGCAGTTTTTGTAAGGAATTTATTTAAATGCCTTAACAGTTAAATATTTAGTTGAAATTTGTTAGGGATAAACTAGATTTCACGAATAATATGTTCAAAAAAATTTCATAAAACATATTCCACCAGAAAGGGCTCCAAATGATCTCAGCCAGACGGTGATTCCAAACGCGTTTTAGAATATTCCACCAGAAAGGGCTCCAAATGAATCTCAGACCAACCTTATACGATCGATCTGCCGTATATATATATATATATATATATATATATATATATATATATATATATATATATATATATGGGATGGTTCAAATAAAAAGAGTTCTTCACATGCAAAGTGAGAATGAATCTTGTGCATTCATTTTCACATCTAATGGCTCAAAATGAGCAAAAAATGCATGAAATTCGACCAAAATCACGGTGGTAATTTCGTAAATAAACCACACTTTTTCGCCACCGTGAAAAAGTGAAGCAGAAAAATGAAAAACTGCAAGCGGAACATGAAAAAGTGCATATCTTCCCACCTTGCACGGGAAGAGGTCTTTTTAGTTGAACTCTTCCCTATATATATATATATATATATATATATATATATATATATATATATATATATATATATATATATATATATATATATATATATATATATATATATATATATACACACACACACACACACACACACATGCATATGACTTATTTGATCCTATGAAAAGGACACATCTATTAGATAGGACTCTACTAGTCCTATTAGAGGAATGAAGAAAAGAATGATGATTTTATGGGTATGTACATTTTATTTATATTTTAGTTCCATTTAAGGAATTCTCTCTATTTAATTTCTCCCGGGGCCTTGTAAATATGTATCGATCTAACAAGATACTTCCAACTCAAATAAATTTTCACTATTCAATTTTCGTTGTTGCACTTTTTTGAATATACCGCCATGTTCGTACGTAGTAGTACACATGTTTATAGGTTCCATGCTTAATATGCCATGCCATGACACTAAATGTAAAATAGAATCAGGATTCCTCTTTAAAAAAGGAATCTTCGTTGTGAAAGTAATTGTGTATACGGAGAAAATAATTTTTTTGATTACCTAATTAATTTTGACTGGACTAACTGGATGAGGTCCCAGCTAGGTCACAAAAAAGCTTGTTTGCCCGTATATATAGCTAGATGTAGTTTAACAATTATTGAAGTGTTAAGTTGTGTCAACACTTCGAATGATTCCAGCCAACATGTTCAGATGTATCTGTATTATATTAATTTCGTATGTTGTTACTAGATGTTCCCAACTTGGACAATATAATATTTTATTATCGTCTTATCACATTATATTAATATGTTCTCTCCCGCGTTGAACTGATTTATTTTTGTACGTTGTCATCTTAATCTCAGAGTGAAATCAATCCAATTAAGAATATTATATACAAAAAAGGTTGTCATGTGTGTCTTTACTATTCAAAAGTTTCAATTTATTATTATTTAACAGTATCAGTATTAATAGATTATATGAACTCAGATCCCATGACCCATACACTCACATAAGACAAACGTCACCGATCGGTTGGCCCTCTCGGCCAGCCGAGGCGGTCTATCCAAAATCAACTCATAAGCTTCAAGACCAGAAGACTGGAGCAAAGTGTTGCCCTCGTACTGGCCCCCTTACCAAGTACTCCCTCGGCCAAGGCTCCCCCTCGGCCAAATGCCCCATCACCAACCTCTTACTTCACACTTAGCCCAATGAATTCATGTAATCAGCCCATTAGTGGCTCACTATTGTATCAAGCCTCCCATGTCCAGAGCTTGGGAGCCCAATCTGCATTGTCTCTACACCCGGTCACTATTATATCAAGCCTCCCTTGGAGGTAGTTGTAGGCCTTGTTTGGTTCAAAGGAGTGGAGGGAAGGGGACACTACAAGAAAAAGTACAATGGGCAACAGAATAGTGCAACAAAAGGATTTTCGTTGCAATATTGCAATAAGATTTGCAATAGAATTTATAATCGTTGCAATTTTGCAATGAGTATTGCATTAGAAATAAAATCTGTTACAAAATTCACGAAAAACTTGAGGAAAAAATATAGCAACGGATTTTGCATTTGTAAAATAAATTCATTGCAATAATTGCATCTAAAATAGCAATGACTTTCTATTACGTTGCAAAATTATATATTTGCCACTGATTTGCAATGGAAACGCAATCCCTTGCAAATATTTATTTACAATGAGCACTTCGAGCAACAAAATTGCAACCAAATCCATTTGGTTGCAATTTTCCTTTTGAAACTTTTACTTCAAGTACAAAATAAATGCACCTCTGTTAATTTTAGAAAATATATAAATGGAAACTATTCGAATTGATCAATGTTTCAGAGATTATTTATGTACTGGTTTAATTAGTAGAATAGTTTTTAGTTTTAGAATATTTTTAATTGGACTGAAATTTTGTGGTCTAATTTGGTATGCTCTAGTACGACTTAGTTTGAACTGGTCTGATTTGGTCTGGTAAATGTCTGGTCTGGTCTGGTCTGAGACTAAAAACAGCTCAAGTAAAAACATGCTCAGGAAGTTTCCAATTAGACTGATTTTTTTAGCCTGATCTGATCAGATCAGGTCTGATAAATGCCTAGTGTTTGTGTACTTTATAATTGTTCCTTATTCAATATGGAGTATATCACTAACTTTATCTATCCTATGTTTTCATTGACTATTAAACAAACGATGAGAAGCCAAAATAACAAAAAGAAAATCTAAATAAACTAATTCAAAATTTCACCACGTACTAGTATAAAAAAAAGCAAAAGAAAAGCCCAAAGCAAAAAGAAACCAACGCAGGGAACATAAAAGAGAAACCTATATTATACTAGTATAACCTAAAAGAGAAAGATAAAAGGTAAACTATAAGCGGCTGCAGAGTCTTCTCCAAACCTTGAATATGCGCAGGGTCTTATCAAACACCGAAGGTTGCTCTTCCTAATCGCCGAACCACATCTTCTTGGAAGGAACAACATCCACACCATGCCTCTTCATCACAAAAGGTAAATTGTATCTTCTCTTTTTCTTCTTTTTGAGAAATGTCGTAAATCGAAATGGTAAAAAATAATCTTATCACGTTAAACCTAATTAAGGTGGGAAATGACTGTGAACAGAGAAATACCGATACCAAATGGCCAAACCCCTCTAGAAATCCTGCGGGCTATCTCATCCCTATCGCTATCTCAGTCGATACTCTGAACTCTCCCAATATCATGTTCCTTTTTTATCTATAATACGGGGGTTGTCAATTGGCTTAATGAATGAACCCGGACTACCAAACCCTAGTGCGAGAATTGGAAGCAACCAGGGGCGGACCCAGTATAGTCATGGCAAAAATATTTTTTGGGGGTTCACAATATTTTATTATTTTTCATATGTATATATATACACTAAAAAAATTTGGTTGGGGGTGGTAGCCCCTTGGGTCTCTACTACGGTCCGCCCTATCGCCAACTCTAAGCATATGCTAAATGACGGCCTCGCCAGAATTTCAAAGTTCACTCTGCCCTCAGTACTCGACCATTTTAGTTCGATGTTGAAACAGAGAGATGAGGTTAGGGGTTCTTGGGAGAATGGCGTCGTTTCTCCTCCGACCATTGATAAGGTTGTCAGGTTTTAGAATATTGTGTTGTTTGAATTTACATTCAATTCGAAGCATATCATTTGTATCCGACCATAATTAATGGGGAGCATAGACATCAGAGGGGACTTTTGGTCTCTAAAAAATTGATTAATGTATGCACTGATGGTGTTTGATGAAAAGCCTAAGAGGAGTACATGATAAAAAAATCACCATCTAGCATGTTTTGTTTGATAACTTATTTATTCTTGTATTTATATTTAAAATAAAACAATACTTGTTCATTATATACTCTAACGAATGTTATGACAAAAAAACTGAGCAACTCATATTGGTTAGATTTTATTATTTTTAACATATTGGCCTTATTAATCTATTGCAGGTTGCTAAAAATGGAGGAATTGCCGAGATATTGGTTAAGAAGAAAGAAATATTTCTATACTTGCATGGTATTTTGTACTGAAGTTTTCAAATGCATTTGTTTTACAATTATTTCATTCCAAATTGTATTTCACTTGTCGTTCCATTGAATATGAAGAGTTATCACATGTGTTGGTCATTTTACTATTCTTTCTTACTATGTATGCAAAAAAGTTAGATGACGTATATTTAAATTGTCCACGATTTTCTAGTATCAACCTCATAAACAGTGTTCTGAAAAACGCTTCTCAAAAGATTAGATCAACTGGAGCCAAGATGGGGGAAATTGTGAAAATTATCATTGGTGGACTGGAGGAGTCTAACCCTCAGTGCCATAACTGTTGAATTAGACAGGTATTTTATAGCGGTGCTCGTAAATATGTAGTTTAGTGATTGACTGACGACATCATATCTCAATATTCTTATGTTATGATAGAAAAAAATAAGTGATCATGTTGAATTGGGATGAAATTAAAATTTGTTTTCTTTGTATCGATATAAAGTTTGATTTATGAATGAAAGTTATCACAATTTCCTTGAGATCATCTTTTTTTTCAATTTCCAGTTTGATGTTCTTACGGACTAGAACTAAATTCTATTCATTTGCTAATCACATCTCTTTCATTTGTTACAGTTTTAGGATATTCAACATAAAGATACTGTGGAACTACTTCAACACTACATCATGTACCTGTTGTGATCTAAATTATTAGAAGTCAAGTTTGAAAGGTAGAAGCAGCTCAGAGACTGGAAGGAATATCAAGCACATGTTGAAGACCAAAATGAATGCTTTATCTATGCTTGCCTGCTCAGTGGAGCCAGATTTAAGCTATAGTCCGTGATTTTTTTAGTTTAGAGTTGTTTAACTTATATTATAATATTAAATTATGTTAAACTTCATTGTTTATTGAGTGAAGATCTTATTTTTTTTCAATTAAGCTATTATTAGTAGTAACTTATTAGTAGTAAAACCTTTTGCTTTTGATATATAGTGGTTAAGTGCATTACATAGAAAAACTATTAGTTTGGATTTGTTTATTATTCGTTTGGAGCCATTAATGTTGCAAAGAAAATTTATTTAAATATGGAAAATATATTTTGTATTGATGAAATATCGCAATAGTTTTTACGATGGACGCCATTGTAATTTGCAATGGCAATCAAGTGTAATTGTGATATAACCACCAATAACATTGCAACAGAAGTAGCAACAACAAAAATCCATGGCAATTATAGCAACGGAACAATTTTGTTGCAACATTTGCAACAGAAACTGCAAGCAAAATGAAATGGTTGCATCCATTGCAACCAAAGTAACATGTGTTGCAATTTTCGTTGCATTTCGATGCAACAACTTCGATTTGTGTTGCAAAAAATTGCAAGGACGGTTTTAGCAACAGAATTGTGATTGTTGCGATTTCCGTTGCAAATCAATAATTGCAATGGAATTTCAACTATTTGCAACAAAATTAGTCTGTTGCAATTCGATAAAATTCTTGTAGTGGGAGAGTCAAGGAGGGAAGGGGAGGGAAGAGGAAGGAAGGATTTTGATAAAAAAAAATTGTTTGGTTGGAGGAAATAAGAGGAAAAGTTTAATGAAAATATTTTCGCAATTTACTTTTGTTTGATAGCTTACTTAAAATAATAGGTACATGTTTAACTACTGTGAATATTACTCCTATGGTCATGAGTCATAATTTTATTTTATTTGATTTTTTACTTTTTTAATTTTATAATTTTTCATTTTTCAGTTTGGAATTTTTTATTTTTTTATTGTTTATTTTTATTTTTTTATTTTTTTAATTTATAATTTTTAATTTTTTAATTTTTAAAATTTTAATTTAGAATTTTTAAAATTTTAATTTTTAAAATTTTTAATTTTTTAATTTTGAAAGTTTTTAATATTTAAATTTTTAAATTGTTTAATTTTTCAAAACTTTTTGTTTTTTACCTTTTTATGTTATAACGTTTTGTTCATTCACGTAGGAGATGGATAGTTTGTCATTATCAACACGTTTCCTCCGAAATACCCCGATTTGGAGGGTTTAGAATGGAAGGAAGTGGAGGATTTTGAAAGCCTTCCACTTTCCTCCCCTTCCCCCTTATTTCCTTCAACCAAACACACACAAACCCCCCATTTTCCTCCCCTCCCCTCCGAAACCCTCCAACCAAACAGGGCCGTAGGGTTTGAGAAATATTAACTACAGAGAACTTTCTCACTCTAGTTCTCAATTCTCTAAAGACCTATAATCTATCATTTATTGCTCACGTTGAGAGCTGAACTCAAGACCTCCCGCTTACCAAACGGGTGCTCAAAAACTTCGGCGCCACCTACACCAGAACTGTGGTCAAGCTATTGAGAGTCATCCTCGACTGAACGATGAAGGCGTACATTGACAACACGATCATCAAGAGCAAACAGTCATCCACACATGCTGACGACCTCCGAAAAATTTTCGACATTATGAAAAAAAATACAACCTTCGTCTCAACCCCAAGAAATGCACCTTCGGCATCCAAGGAGGGAAATTGCTAGGTTACATGATCAACCGAAGGGGCATCGAGCCGAATCCAACGAAGATCCAGGCTATCATCGACATGGAGCCCCCTCGGAACATCAAAGAGGTACAACCGTTAATGGGTCACCTAGCCGCCATGAACCATTTCCTCTCCAAATCAGCGGAGAGGTCACTACCCTTGTTCTAGATAATGCACATGACGGCGCGCTTTCAATGGACGAAAGAGTGCAACAAGTCTTCGAGGAGCTGAAACAATACCTAACTTCCTTACATGTACTCTCCAAGCCAAAACCAGGCAAGACACTCTTCCTCTGCATGGGCGTGAGCACATCAATCATAAGCTTTGTACTCATCCACGAAGACGAAGGGGTTCATAAAGCAATTTTCTACGCGAGCAAGACGTTGAGGGAGGCCGAGCTCAGGTACTCCCCCATTGAGAAAGCAGTCATAGCCATCGTCTGGATGGTGAAAAAGCTTGTGCACTACTTCCAGGCGCATCTCATCCATGTTCTCACACAACAGCCCCTCTTTGCTCTCATGCAAAGCCCCACAAGCTCCTCAAGAATGGTTAAATGGGCGATCTTCCTAAGCCAATATCAGATAGAGATCAAGTCGATGTCATTCATCAAAGGACATGCTTTGGCCGACTTCGTCACGGAGTGCAAAACCAGAGAGTCCACCCCAACACCTCAAGCTTAACCGACGACATTACATGGACCCTCTTCACCGACGGTTCCTCGACCGCCAAAGCATGTGGTGGTGGGGTGGTCCTCGTATCCCCTGAAGGTCTCAAAGCCTGTTACGCCATCAGATTCAACTTCAAGGTATTCAAGAATGAAGCTGAGTACGAGACCCTCCTTAGCGACCTCAGACTTGCCGCCGGTAGGGCTAAGCAAAACCCGAACAAACCCGAAAACCCTAAAGTTTTTCCGGACAATATCTGTTTGGATATGGATATCCAACCCAAAAACCCGAAACTGAATACCCAAGCATCCTTGGGCCTGGACTGGGTGGCGGTAGGGTTTGTAAAAATCCCAACCCGACCCGCCCGAATATCCAAAACCCCTATACGACGTCGTTTCATATAGGGTATATAAGCCTCCTTATAACCTCAAACCCTATCCGCCTCCTCATTTCTCATTCAATCTCTCCTCTCTCTTCCATCTTCACTCTTCATCTTCACACCTTACTCTCTCCTCTCGCTTTCCGTCTTTAATCCTGACCCTCGTTGTAGGTTTTCTGGTTAGTGTTATGGTCTCAGACCTTCGTCGCTTTTCGGTCAGTCTGATCTCTGATTTTTCCAGACCTTCATCATTGGTTGTGCGACCGTTCAATGTATGAAACCCGAATTGGTGGAAGTTCTTAACCTTAATTTGTAAGTGTAGTCTATCTCATCATATGTGAGGTACTTCCACCGTTCTACGGTTCTACCTACAGTTTTGTTGTGAATTTGTGATATATGTTTCCATTCATTCATATCATTATAGTGTAGAAGCTCATGTATTTGATTGTAAAATGTTGTTGATGATGTTTAATACTGTAATAACTGATTACGATGATGATGGTCATGTATTGGTGTTTGATACTCTGTTAGTGTGAGTGTGTGACTAAGTTGAATTCTGATTTGTGAGCACTTATTTGTGCATGTTTGAAATCTGAAGTCTGAGTATTGTAAATGTCTGAAAATGCGTATGAGAACGATGATGGAGCCTCGACATACCCTAGGTCTGAAATTTGAATGGTGGCTATGCATATGTGGCATGTTAACTGCTTAACTATGACTCTATGAGTATTGTAAAATATGCATAAGTTGTACTCCTTATATTTGAATATGCATATGAGAATCATGATGTAACCTCAGGCTTAGCCTAGGTCTGAATTCTGGAAGATGGATACGCATATATCATAGATGGCATGTTAAGTACTTAGCTAGCTAACTATGACTCTGTGAGTATTTGAAATGTGCCAAAGTTGTATGCCTTATGCTTGAATATGCATATGAGAATCATGATGTAGCCTTAGGTTTAGCCTAGGTCTGAATTCTGAAAGGCGGTTAGCATATATCATATATGGCATGTTAACTAGTAAACATTTGAAATGTGCCTATGGTGTATGCCTTATGTTTGAAATATGCATATCAGAATGATGATGGAGCCGCATGCTTAGCCCTATTCTTTTGTGATAAATGGTATATTGTGGAAGCTAAAGGGTGGAAGGTAACTCAAATTTTGTATGATGAAGCCTTGATTACCTGTTGTGTGATTCTTAATGATCATTTGTACCTGTTACAGAAACTAAATTTGTGACTCTAACACTCAAAGGAGTAATAAGAGTCAATTGGTTCTTCTAAGTCTGTAGGGAAGAATTAAGCCTACTGCTTAACGTCTTCTGTAAATCAGCTTGCTGATTGTTCCAGACTTCATCTTTGTGAACTTAAAGAATAAAAAATGGACCCTCATCCATCTGCGTTGACTAAAATGTGGAATCTTAAGGGTGGAAGGTAAAATGTTGTATGATGAAGCCTTGATTAGCTGTTGTGTTATTCTTACTCATCATATGTACCTGTTACAGAAGTTACCTTTGCGACTCTAACACTCAAAGGAGTAGTAAGAGTCAATTGGTTCTTCTAAGTCTGTAGGGAAGAATTAAGCCTATTGCTTAATTTCTTCTGATGTAAACCAGCTTGTTGATTGTTCCGAACTTCATCTTTCTGAACTTAAAGAATAAAAAATGGACCCTCATCCATCTGTGTTGACTAAAATGTGGAAGCTTAAGGGTGGAAGCCTAATCTACCTTTGTGTACTTAATTACTTATATAGATGGATGGCCAAGATAGTGTTACCATGCCTGTATCTGGTCAACCTCCTCTAAGCCAGGAACCTGCACTGAAAGCTCCCATCGTAGAGAATAATGATACCACTCAACAGACTGATACATCTGTTGTTTCTCGGTAAAAGAGGAAACATGTTGAATCTAGGTCCAAGATATGGAAACACATTGAAAATAATTTTGATGGCAAGGGAGTTCTTGTTAAAGGGAAATGCATATATTGTGCAAAATTATGTTGTTGTCATTCAAAAAAACATGGCACCTCATCTATAAGAAACCACATGCTCAGATTATCTTCACAACACTCATTCTAAGGACACTAGACAAGCCCTCTTAACCTTCCAACCAATCAGGACTGCTAGTCTTTGTGAAGAACCTGCTGGGGTTTTAGGAACCTAGGTGTCTGGCCAAACTGCAATTAGAAGAGCTCTTGCAGAAATGCATATAATTGATGAGCTTCCTTTTAGGTTTGTTGAGAGGCAGGGTTTTAAAAAGTCTATGTCCATAGCTTGCCCTAGATTTAAGATCCCATCTAGGTGGACCATTGCCAGGAACATTTACCAAGTCTACTTAGATGAGAAGATGATTTTGAAAAAGCTCTTTAGGGAGACAACACAAAGGGTAAGTATTACTACTGACACGTGGACCTCTGTACAGAGGATCAACTACATGTGTATTACTACTCATTACATAGACCATCAGTGGAAGCTTTAGAAAAATATTATTTCCTTTGTCCAAGTCACTTCTCATAAAGGGGATTACATTGTTAAGGCTCTTGAGAACTGTCTATTAGAGTGGGGGCTAAAAAAATCTTCTTTGTCAATGTTGATAATGCAAGCAGTAATGATACAACAGTAGGCTTCTTCAAGAAAAAACTTGATTCTTGGGGTGCTTCTCCTGTTAAACTGAAGTATCTCCACATGAGATGTATTGCCTACATTCTTAACTTGGGAGTTCAATATGGCTTAAAGCAAGCTGACACTTCTGTGTCTAGGGTTAGGGAAGCAGTTAAGTGTGTTAGGAATTCTCCTCCTAGGCTTCAAAAGTTTAAGGATATACCTGACTTAATTGGGGTGGAAGCTAAGTGTAGACTACACCTTGATGTTCCAACTAGGTGGAATTTCACATACTTAATGTTGAAGTCAGCTATATCTAATGAAAAAGTGTTTGAAGCTTATGATGAGAATGAATCCAGTTATTATGTTGATTTGGGTGTTGATGTTTCAGATGTTATGGATTGGATTCCAGGGTCACTCTATGTTACTTCTAATACTTTCTTCTCAAAAGTGTCTGATCTGTTTCTGGTCCTTCAAGACTTGATCAAGTCAGATAAAACTTCTACAAGCAGCATGGGAAGTACTATGAAATCCAAATTGGATAAGTACTGGGGTGATCCTGAAAAGATGAACTATCTGATATTCTTTGCAAATGCTCTAGGCCCTAGGGACAATTTTGAATACATGCCCTTTCAATTCAATGCTTTGTATACTCAAAAGAGGGTGGGAAATTCTTTGCAAGTATCAAACTTGCTTTGTCTGAGTTGTTTGCTGATTATGTCACTAGTTACACAAAAAGTGTTGGTAAAAGCTCAGGATCAAGCTCAACTCCTGCTACTTTACTGATCTGTGAGGCTGAGTCTGCCGGACGAGTCTCCATATTCAAAGCATAATTGAAAAAATAGAAACTAGATAGTGGGCAGTTGGACTTAAAAAAAATGAGTTGGAAATTTATTTGAGTGAGACTATAGTTGAGGAAGAAAAGAATTTGATATCTTAAGATGGTGGAAATTAAATAGCCATAAATTCCCTATACTATCTAAAATGGCTAGAGATATTTGTGATGGATCCATCTCCATAGTTGCTTCTGAATCTACTTTCAGTACTAGTGGTCGTGTTTTAGATTGTTTTAGAAGCTCTTTGACTCCTAAAATAGTGGAAGCCTTAATTTGTACTCAAGATTGGTTGAGAATGCAAAATCAGCCTCTATCAATTGAGAAAAATATTGATGAAGCTGAGAGGCTGAAAACAAGTTATTTTAATTTGTGCATATACTTAATGTTTATTTATGTTTATATGTAAATTTTAGTATGTGACATTATGTTTTTCTTTTTCAGACTTAATAGATGGGACCTATAATACTTTTGTGCATGCCTCTGGATCTTTTGTAGATCCTACACCTATGAACTTAATGGTTTACTTATTTATTATAACCTTACAAATTTTTACCAATAAGTTTTAATATCATGTGTTGTTTCTGTTGCTCATTTACCAATGTGACTAACAGTGGCCCAGTAGGTGTTGGAAGTGTTGGTGTTGGATGTTTTCCACTACTCACAACCCCTATTCGGTTTCTGCCTTTTTGGTGCTATTCATTTGCCCATGTGTTTTCCAGGAAAGTGCTTCTTCATTTAATTTTATCTTTTGTTGTGTTTTTCAGTTAAACTGGTTGTTTCCCATTTGGTAATGATGAAAGCTTCCACCATATACTGAAATCAGATTGGGTTGGTATTAAATTTAGTTAGTGTTAAATTGGATTTGGACTCTTTAGAGTGTATCTTTTGATGGCTTGAAACCTAGCACCGAATATTTTGGATGCCCTTAATCTGTTATGAATTTGAAAAGAAGCAATTTGAACCAAATTTTATGGACTTTGTGAATTGTGATAAGTAATTTATGGCATTTGTTTATTAACACATTTTTGTGTGACTACTTACCCGTATATGTGCAGGATTAAATGCTAAAGCTATTGAAAGTTGCTATGGTCTTTATGGACTTCCATTATTATTGTATTTTTTGCAAAGTACATGCTGATTTTGTAAAACCTTTAAATTAAAGCTGAACTTGCATCTCATTTTGCTATGGTTGTAACTCAACATGTTAAATTATGTAGTGTGTACATTGAATGTGTTAAATTAATACTTGTGTTCAATTATTTGTGTCCAATTTTACTGTGTTTTAATATAACCGATTTAACCGAAACCTGATCCGATATATGATAATATCCGGATTCAAAACATCTAAAATACTAAACTTGAAAAATCAAAGGGTCGGGCCAAGCATTTAAATTAAATAACCCGAACGGGTTAAAGGTCTGCAGACCCGCCCCGCGCGAACCCGACCCGTGCTCAGCCCTAGCCGCCGATCTCAAAGCACAACATGTCCGAATAGAGTGCGACTCCATACTAGTAGTGGGTCAAATTGACGGCTCGTACAAGGCAAAAGTGGAAAGGAGTAGGCAGTGCAAAGAAGCAGCTGCAGAATTACTCGAGGTGTTTGATACCTGTTGGGTGTGTTTCGAAAAACAAAGAAAATTAATTAATAAAGATTAATTAAATAAAATGACTTAAAGAAAAACAAGAAATGAGATGAAGCAGAATAAGCCAAAGCTCGTGCTACGCACGATTTCCTTAAAACGTATTCGTTGCCTCCCGGGGTGCTAGGAGCGTTGCAACTATCGTTTCCCAGGATACGATGACTTCGAACAATAGTTTAGCACTCAAACTAAAGTTCCAACGAACGTGAACAAAAGTAGAACACCGAAGGAGTTTGTATGGAGTGCTAGAGGTGCTGTTTTAGCTATGAAAATACGTGAACGAAGTGTATGAAAGGTTGTGTCTTTGCAAAGCACCTACTAGCCTTTTATAGGGGTGGATTAAGGTGTGTTAATGGCTGTTTAAGGGTTATGATCGTTGGACATCAATGTCCTAAATGTTGGGCATTGATTCCAGTCCTTAAACAACCCAAAACGTTCATATGAACGTTGGGACATCAATGGCAGCATATAGACGTTGGGCATTTATGTGCATGGAGCAAAAATTAAAGTAGGAACGTACCGGAAGAACAAAAATTAACGTTATCTTTAGAAGATAGATTTTCGGAAGGCATTCGTGTGTGCAGGTCGCCCGCACATGCAAGTCACGGTTTTTGTTCTTCGGTTTCAGGATTTGATTCGCACCCCCCCTGCGCGCGTGAGAGAGCCTTTCCCTTTAGGAATCTTAACTCCTTAGGGGGGGTTTCCCTTTATAAAGGGTTCAAATTCCCTTGTGATTTTCGGTGTGGGAAAGAACCCACACTAAAACCCACATTTTCCTAGTTTTCTCCATTCCAACGGGTAAACTTCGAAAAACAATTTCGCATTCACCCGTTATCCGTTTTGAGTGTACCATATATCGAATTGTAGCCCTTAGCAAGGACAATCCGAAACCACTTTGACCCGACCCAAATCGGAAGTGGACCCCACTCAAATAATTGCCCCAAAATGACCATTTAATACACTTTTAACACACTTTTTCCAACAATCCCCCACATGAATGAAAATTGATTTTCGAGACTTAAAAAGACACGAAGATAGGAGGACACGTTGTGTTCACCGGATGATCCCTGCACACGGAGAGGTAGGTTTTATCCTTTGAACCTTCCGCTGTAAAGACACGTTTATTTACTGGTTGTCTAGTAGACTCGATGTCCTTGAACTATACTGTCGTCGTGTAAACATTGACTTATCTTTACACAAGAACCTTCCAACTTTGTTCCGTTCTCATGGGTGTGCCCGTTTTGGCCATGGGTCACCGTCCTGGTTATGCAAGAGTTTCTAAAGAACTGAGCCATTACAGTTCTCCTTTGAAGCGGCCCTCTTCTCTCTCACATAGGTGATTCTTTCATGAGTATCCTGCATACTCTTCCAATGTTATCGAGTAGATCAACATTTTAGAATAATTAAAGCAAACGTTTTTGCTAACCTCGTGCGGGAGTCACTGTTTCAACGAGGAGTGGGTAGGAGTCCGAGACCCCCACAGTGACCATCCTTCGCTCTATAATTTAGTTGTCCCTTTTGAACCTAGGACCAACTAGGTTGGGTATCCACTATAAAACTTTTCACTTTACGGGCTTTAGTCCCATTCCTCGTGATAACTTCTCCAACAACTCTCTATCCAATGCCTTGGTTAGCGGATCCGCTACGTTATCCTTTGACTTCACGTAGTCAACAGTGATAACACCCGTTGTGAGGAGTTGTTTAATGGTGTTATGTCTACGACGAACGTGTCTAGACTTACCATTGTAGAGATTGCTTTGTGCCCTTCCAATTGCCGCTTGACAATCACAATGTATGCATATTGGAGGGACAGACTTCTCCCAACTTGGAATATCCTCGAGAAAATAGCGTAGCCATTCAGCCTCTTCAGTGCACTTATCCAAGGCTATTAGCTCAGATTCCATCGTGGATCTAGCTATTAACGTTTGTTTCGAGGATTTCCACGACACGGCTGCACCTCCCAAAGTGAAAACATATCCACTTGTGGATTTTGAGTCCTTAATGTCAGATATCCAACTAGCGTCGCTATACCCTTCAAGTACAGCTGGATATCTTCCATAGTGCAGTCCAAGGTTTTGGGTTTTCCGTAAATACCTCAAAACCCTTACTATTGCCTTCTAGTGTTCATCACCGGGGTTGCTAGTATATCTACTAAGCTTACTAACCACAAAGGCAATATCAGGCCTGGTACAACTCATTAGATACATTAAACTGCCAATAATCCTAGCGTATTCTACTTGAGAAATACACTCTCCACGATTTTTGGTCAGATGTACATTTTTATCTAATGGCGTCCTTGCCTCTTGATAATCATCCTTATTAAATTTAGTAAGGATTTTATCAACGTAATGGGATTGACTTAGCGTTAGACCGTCAGGTCCTCTAATTATTTTAATCCCAAGGATTAAATCGGCCAGCCCCATATCCTTCATGTCAAACTTAGAATTTAACATGCTTTTGGTAGAATTAATCATTAGATTATTGCTACCCGCGATGAGTATATCATCCACGTATAAACACAAAATGACATAGCCGTCTACCGTGCTTTTCACATAGACGCATTTGTCACTTTCGTTTATTTTAAACCCATTAATTAACATTACATGGTCGAACTTCTCGTGCCACTGTTTAGGGGCTTGTTTCAATCCATACAATGATTTAATTAATTTACACACTTTCCTTTCTTGGCCAGGAACACGAAAGCCCTCGGGCTGTTCCATATAGATTTCTTCGTCTATATCGCCATTTAGAAAAGCGGTTTTTACGTCCATTTGATGAACTTCCGATTTCCGCAATGCGGCTATTGCTAATATCATCCTAATGGAATTTATTCTCGTCACAGGAGAATATGTGTCAAAGTAATCATGGTCCTCACGTTGCTTGTATCCTTTGATTACAAGTCTGGCCTTGTACTTATCAATGGAAGCGTCAGGTTTCATTTTCCAAGCCTCAACCGCGTTGAAAGCTAACTAGGGATGGAAGCTATGGGTTCTGGTGCTAAATGATTGTCCTCATCTGAGCTTGTGTGGCCTGTGGGGTTTTAAGATGATGCTTAGTCTAATTATACACCACCTTCAAAATTAGTACTCCCTCCCCCCACAAATTAAGTTTACGGACAAAGTTTCACGGTCTCCAATATTAACGTTTGAATATTGACATGTAAAAGTACACACTTATAAAATTTATAATAAACTAACATTTCTAAAATATATACTCCCTCCGTCCCATTTAAAGGTTCACGTCCACTATTCTCCGGTCAACGTGCATTGTTCTTAATCTTTTACTTTATACATCAAAACTTTATGAAATTTAAATTATTTTTTACACGTTTTGTAGAGGTTTTAATGTAGTTTCTGCATATTTAAATTTTTTTTACTAAAAATAATTCTATTAATGATAGAGATCAGTTAACTTTATGGTTAATCAAACATCGTAAACCGCGTGGGAACCTTAAAGTGGGACGGAGGGAGTATTAAAATGAAGCAATCAATAATTTTTTGGAATTATAAAATAATACGATTTTTGACTAATTAACGGTCAAAGTTAACAAAGTTTGACTCAAAAAGTCGAACCGTGAACTTAAGTACTCTATTCTACAGAAATGTAGTGGCTAGAACCTTACACGCAATTAACAAATATTAATTATTTAAAAATTAAAACTTCATATCATATAAAACATACTCTCTTTGTCCCTTTTAACTTTGTCAATTTTACTTTTTTAACTGTCTCATCAACTTTGCCAATTTTTCTTTAAAGTAAAGGATTTATAGTTTCCAGTTAATTCATTTTTTCTCCTATGCACAAACCTCAACCACACAATTTTTACTTTCTTAATCCTGATGTCGGTCTAACCGGTTACCAACCACCTTTTCAATTAGTACATGGGAGTAATAATTAAAATGCTTTGTATGATGGGATGTCCATTGTATAAATCATTTTAGTACTATGTACATCATTGCGGTTTAATGAATTAAAGCATTTATATAAAAACTAAGGTGAGTTTAGCGAAATTTGTGTACATTCACAACAGAATAATAATTTATTCATAGACTTATGTGTCATGCTTAAACTTATTAATTGAACGAAAGTTTTCAATGAAAATTTAATGTTGCACAAAATTAAAAACATAGTGCGTAATAGAGAGCGTTCTCTCCTATGCAAAGTAATGGGCTAAAAGACTACATGTGATGAAAATAATTTCAAAAATTGAATATTCATTTCATTGAATAATAAATATTATGATGCTTAATTCAATTATATACCACTTTTAATTATTAGAAAGTTGTTTTGGAAGAAAAAAAACTTTCTAAGAAAGTTTTTCTAATAATAAATTGAATGTTCATTTCATTGAAAAATAAATATTATGATGCTTAATTGAATTATACACCACTTTTAATTATTAGAAAGTTAGTAAATATACTTATAAGAGTAAATCAATTTAAATGGAATTTATAACGTATGAAAATATTCAATAAATCAATGCAAACACTCATATTTTAAAGCAATTGTCTCAATTAAATACTCTTTGTTAGATTCAAAACTTGAGTATTGACTTCGATATAATATAAATATTGTTTACTTAATCTAATTATACATCACAGTTGAGATGTTAGTAGATACGGTTGGGAACTGGGAAGAAGCTAGCTAAGTGGATTTAACGATGAAGAATGAATGATGAAATGGAAGATTTAAAGTCGATAGAAGGAAAGAAGTTTAGAAGAAAAAAATAAATGAACATGAGATAATGAATTGGAGAATTTGCAGTAAGAACTAAAATGAAACGCCTATAATGGTAAATGTAAATTTATTTTAATGATATCTTGAGGTTTTAATGGGTAAATGTAAATTTATTGTAATGATATCTTGAGGTTTTAATGGGTAAATGTAAATTTATTGTAATGATATCTTGAGGTTTTACTGGGTAAATGTAAATTTATTGTAATGATATCTTGAGGTTTTAATGGGTAAATGTAAATTTATTGTAATGATATCTTGAGGTTTTAATGGGTAAATGTAAATTTATTGTAATGATATCTTGAGGTTTTAATGGGTAAATGGTGGTGGGAGGATTCTCCTGCGTCAACTCTAATTAAATCAGTCAAACTGCCCATGTAAATAGTGTATTGCCATAACAGAGTCAACATGGGTATGCAGGTAATTCAATTCAAGATAGTCATAGAGCTGCCCGATTTCAAAACCATAAATATGAAAGCAACAGTACAAAGCTAAAGATAATTAAGCATGAATGTTAAATGTAAGCAGCCAGCCTAATGCTATAAGAGAAGAATCACCACAACATTTGCGGCTTCTGCTTTGGTGTCTCACCACAGATTCAAGGATATAATATTCATTCCCCATGTTCTAAGGCCACAATTCAGTTCCCTTTACACATTATATTCTTATTTTCATAACTTCATTTCCCTTCCCACAAAATTTTCACCACAACTTTGCATAACTATATATTGCATGTATGGGACATATATGGTACCCAATGAAAAAAACAAAACGCAACAAACATGGAGATTATTAATAGGTACAGCCACTCTTCTAAAAAATCGCTCTAGGCGCCCGAGTCCCGAGTAGTCTCCACCTAGGCGCTTGATGTGAGTTTTCTCGCACTTAAAAAGATTTTAATATAGCGGTGAAAGTACGAGTATCGTCTCCACAGGGACGAACAAAAGGGAATCAAGGATTAACTAAATTCAGCGATTAAAAAGAAATAAAAATAAAATAAATGCGTCGTGCGAGATTTGGTTGATTGAGAAAATTAAACTAAAATGAATGAATGATTAAAATAAAAGATTGGGTTCTCTCTAATTAACGACGAAGGGAACGGGGATTGATTCCGGGGTAATCAGATTTCTGGCAGATCAGGCCTAATTACATGAATTTAATTTAATTGAGCCTAGCTAATCAATACTAAGTTCTTACCGCTCTCGCGGCGTAGAGTACAATAATTTAGGGGACCAGGCTGATCTCTCATGCGACAGGATCCTAAATTATTGCCAAAACGAGCGAGCTTACGACCCCTTAATCGCTACTAATCTCTTAGCGAACGATTAAGTGTGTGTGAATGTGTCCTAGAACAAATTAGGTCTCTCTTAATTTATTCTATGTGCAATTGTAATTCTAGTGGCCATTCTAGGTTACAAAAGATAGCAATTAAATTGTTCAGACACAAATTAAACGACATTCATGCAATTAAACCATCAAGAAATTAGCCATACATCATGATTAACCCCTTCATCAACCCAAATCCCTAATTAAAACTACTCCCTATTCATAATTGAAGAATCATTAGAATTGGGAAAAATAGAATTAATTGTCATTAATTAAAAAGTAGGAACTTACAAAGAATGTTAAGGGATTGAAAAACCTGGCTGAAAACCTCTCTAATCACGTCCTTAACCTCTCTCTAAACTTCCATCCCCCTTTAATTGTGTTTAGGGGGTGATATTTATAGGAAACAATCAAATTTGGGCTGATTTAGGACTCCCGTAGCCGCGCTCGGCGTCCACGCTCGGCGAGCGTGGCGTCCGAGCGTGCGGAGCAAGCCCGTGTCACGGAATTACGCTCGGCGAGCGTACCAGCCACGCTCGGCGAGCGTGGATACAAAATTTCTCTTTTAACTCTCTGCCTCGCTCGCTCGGCGAGCGTGGCACTTTTCTTCATGTTTCCTTATTTCTTGCTCCAAGATGCTCCCGTTTGCTCCCGTGATTGATCCAAAAGCTCTTTCTTTATTGAAACTTCATCGCGAACCTCCCGGTGACCTTCAAAATTCCGAATTCTTTCTCGAACATGCCTCTACTCATCCCGATCACTCCTAAAGCTCCGATTCCGGGCTCTCAACGACCTGATCTCAACTTTAGAATGCCAAAACTCATTCCAACACCTGACTAACATGACTTGAGTTAAATACGACACTTATGACGCCTAAAAGCGAGGAAAACCATCAAAATCCGACTCCAACACACATCAAATGCGTGTTGAAATATGAACTTATCAGCGCTACGTTGTGGTCGGACGCCCCTATTTTAGTCTAGGCGCTCTGACTAATTGGTTTGGCGCCTATGTGAATTAGTCCACCGCCTAAGGCGTCTAGTTTCCCATCCAGAGCACTTAATCGGTCGCCTAAGGCGTCTACATTTGCCGGACATTTTTTTTTGGCTTTTATGTTTTAGTTTCCTAAAAGATATATGTACCATTAACGTTTACAACACATATGAATAAAGATACTAGTTCTATATTAATATAAAAACTATGCATTTTGTATATAATATGAAATGTTATTAATATTTTATAATATTTATTAGGGAGATTTCCTAAACTAGGAGTAAATGAAGTTTGAAATTCAAAAATAGGACTACTTTGTTTTTATTCCCGAAATGGGACTAACATGACAGTATTTACTATCATCTTGTAGCCGTGACTGCCAAATAGTTGCAATACAGTGCATTTAACATAACAATATTTATTATAATTAATGACAGTATTTTTCAATCATAACAGTAGTTTTCATACAATGATAGTAATAACTCATATTTCGGGAAGAAAAACATACTAGTCCTATTTTTGGAATTCCAAATGTCATTTGCTCATATTTTGGGTAATTTCCCTATTTATTACATAACGAAATTAACTGAGTAGGTATAATATATTATTAAATATGAAAACTCTATCATTCATGCATGTTAATGTGTATGTATGTGTTTATATTTTTTATACACACACAAACACAACATAACACAACATTATTAATCATATTTATGCAAAAATATTAATAAAATTATAATTTCTATGTCTCCGACTAGTCTCTACCTAACCGCCCGCCAAGCCGCCTAACCGCTAGGCGTTGGGTTGGCGCCCGACTAGCGCCTAGCGCCTTTTAGAACATTGGGTACAACTTATATATACATATATATCTGGTGTGCCTAACCATATACCCGAAACTGTTGTCAATACAAACGTACATACATCAAACGATTACCTTTGATCGGAACGGAGATATATAGTACGCAATAGTATGTTTACGTGCGACTAATGTGTTTTTCATAAATATGTTTATACTTAGAGCATGAACATACATGTTCTTATTTGCTTGCATGATTTCAACCAACTAAAGGATCTTGGCAGATTGGTATGCATGGTGTAGACCATGGCATAGCCTCCAAAAAAGCTTGCTTATTTTTGTTATTGTTGTCAAACTTGGGAGTGAGGACCTAGGTTGGCCTCCACCCTAGATATGCCATGCTACAAAGTACAAACCCAATTGAAATGGGGCAAGATACCCCATCTCATACAAACAACAAGAACGTTCAAGCTTTATTCTCAAAAGATTTTGAGGCCGGCTAATTTGAATCGGTCAATGACATTAGTGCCAAAGAGAAGAAAAAGAAAAAAAAATAAACGATAAGGTAAAATAAAATGGATAAAATAAAGATAAATGTAAGGAATAATTTGTATTTAGATTTTGATGATGCTAGCTCTATTAGGATTTTAAAGTACCCCTATTAGAAATATTGTATTAGAACTTTTTCAAGTATAAGCAATAGAGTAATCGACGGACAGAAGATCTCAAGTCTTCTGTTGCTCTCTCTGGACAGAAAGCCTCAGACGCTATCAAGCCAACAGAAAGGCTCTACACTTGGACGTTTTCTACACTCTGCCTATGCCGGTCAAAACTAACGGGATATTCCCTAACGGCTAGGAGCCTCTTAACGGAAAAAACTATTGTTCACGCATTTAATGCTCAATTAATGTGGTTCACGCGTTGAGATATTTAAAGCTGATGATTGACCAGGGAAAGATATTCGCACCCCCAAAATAGCAAGTCGGCTACTTTTTGGAAATCAACCGGTCAAATCTACAGTACTCGCATTTAATGCAGTTATCTCCCTCCTCCAACGGGAAGACAACCCTAGTATATATGATACAACATGAAGAACAACCCGATAACTTCTGCTCTCTCTACAACATTCAAACAAGCTTTCTTGAGATATCAACTCCATCCCCATCAACAAGAAAAGCCTTACGTTGAAAAGATAATATTCTCAAATCTTCATATTCCAACAAAGAGCAAAAGTTCCTCATGTTCTTCAACACTTCAAACACTTCATCTACATATCTTTTGTGACGAAGCAAGTTGGAGAAACCTCTGTTTTTGCAGAACAATCTTCTTTTCAAAGAAGGACATCCAAAGTAACTGGAGTAGTGAAAGGGGGATACTTCAAGGAAACTCGGTGAAAAGGACCGGTCTTAAAGGAAGCAAGGAAGTGCATCCCAGGAGACATGTACACTTGAAGAAGATGAGGAGAGCTTCTTAAGTGCTAGGACTAAGGCATTGTGAATTGTTGTTTTTGCAAGCTTAGTGGAACAGTGGACTAGAGGAACACGTTGTTCCTTGAACCACTATAAAAATCCCTGGTGTCATTTACTTTACGCACTTTTATTTACTACATTAAGATTGTAACTGTTTAACTCTAAAGGTCAGGATTCTGTGCTCAGCAGAACTCCTTTGTGAGTTAACCGAAAGGCACCTGCATTAGGCTACCCGAATAGAGAACCTATCCGCTGCCAAGACCAGTTCTGTCACCAGAACTCGACCATCTCTGTCAAGTCTTTTAAGACTTAGAGAAAAGTTTGAAAACTTGAACAGTCTATTCACCCACCCCCTCCAGATTGTTCCTTGTTTAAACGGGACCAAAAAATGGTATCAGAGCCTCCTTGTTCTTGTAATCTTTTAGGTTACTTGCTGAACAAAGATCCACTTGTTTCTTAGCCTCTGTCTTATTTTCTCATATTATGGATAACACACTTTCAAAGAATCTGATGTTTTCAGTGACTAAGTTTGATGACTTGAGGATCCGGATGAAAACCCACCTCTGCGCACTCCATGATGAGATGTGGGAAGTCCTAGATGCAGGTCCTTTCACTGAGTTCACAAAGGTGAACCCAGAGTACACTGTTGGTAGTGGTCTACCACATATGGTCACCAAACTTTGTCATGAGTGGTTGATAAGCACAATAATTACTTATGTTTTACATAGGTAATTATATTTATCCGCACAAAAATATAGAGCGAAAACAGGTAAATATTCCAAAGTGTTCAAAAATGTGGAATATGGCTAGGAGCAACAAAAAAGGAGTCAAAAGTCAAAAGGGATCGAAAATCGGCACTTCTGGATAAATCGGAGGCACGAGGTTGAGAAGAAAAAGGAAGTAAACAATTTGGCGCAGTAACCGGCGCCGGACACACTCCAACCGGCGCCGGTTGGATTTTATTTTCCGAAAAAAAATACACATGACCGGCGCCGGTCAGGCCAGAACCGGCGCCGGTTGGGTCGGATTCTGCTAAAAACACAGCAACGTGCTAGACGATTTTTGATGGGAAAACTTCATCTTCCTCAATGCTAATCAAATATTGCTTCCATATCTGATTGTTGGGTTCGAATAGACTAAAAGATGCCAATCTTTAGCCTATATAAACCCCTCAATTCATCATGCAAATACATTCCATTCCATAGATTAATTCTAGTTTTTTATATTTTGTTCTTGTATTTGTTCTTCAAGTTCTTTGGAGAAGAAGTCATTTCTCTCCTCTACAATTGGTTCTAGGTAATATTTCTTGTATGTTATTGTATTTCCTTGTTCTTAGTTACACTTTTGTAATTAATATGAGCATTAGTAGCTAATTTCTTAGCTAAAGCTAGGGATTAACTTCTATGCCCACTAGGTGTTTGATAAAAGTTCTAAACCAATAAATTGTGATTTATCCTTTATATATTGATTGTTTATGACTATGGTGTACAACATAGAAGTATGTTAAATTTAGTTTATACTTGCAATTAACGTTGAAGTCTAAACTATGAACACTAAAGGATAAACATATATAGTACCGAGAATAGAAATATATCTGGTCTTATATGATACGGGTGTGCTGTCTTGATATTCAACGGGGTTTTCGGTAGATGAATGTAAGCCGTAACGGGACTTACACGTAACGAAAACCACGCTCTCGCTGCCTTAACCGGAGTTGAGAATATATTAGCGACATCGTATTCATAATTATTGGTAAAGAACTAATATTCAACCCTATTAAAGCATTTAAGTGATTCCCGAAGCTTTAGTTGTTGTTATCATTTATCTTGAACTCAAAGTTAGTTAACAATTATCTTGTTGAACAAAAAGTGAAAAAACCAAAAATATAAAACACAAATCAAAATCCCTGCACTTTATTCAATTCTTCAATTAAAGTTATCTACTCTCGGACTTGAATTAAACAACGTTTCCTTGTGGATTCGACCCGGTATTTTACCGGAATTTATTACTATATCGGCACTTGTACACTTGCAAGTTTAGCCCGGTCAAGTTTTTGGCGCCGTTGCCGGGGAAACGGTCTTGTTTAATAAAGTCCTAAAAAAAACTAATAAACCCTGAATTTATTCTTCACAACTTCACTTGATCTTGGAAGGATTTATTTTTGTGTGTGTAGATATTCCTTTGTGCTTGCATGCATTTGAGAAGTCAAGGTTCTAAATTTCTTGAACCACTTGATCTTGAAATAGAAAGAACGTGCAAACACATTCGGAAGGAACAAAAAGCTACAAAGATGTTGCCAACATTGAACGAAAGGAAGAGACCCGTGGTGGCCGCCACGCCATCTTGCATCACTTTGAGCGAGGAAGCAAGAGACTATGAGCTAAGGCAAAGCTACTTCAACGATATGCCTCAGTTTCATGGTTTACTTGGGGAAAACCCACTCAACTTCATCACGGAATTCTACGGATTCATTCAAGGAATCCCTAGAAATGGCTTGGCGGAGGATCAACTTAAGCTCAAATGCTTCCCCTATACTCTTAAAGGGGCGGCAAGAGGATGGTTCCTAGAACAAGCTCCGGCAAGTTACACAACATGGGAAGGTATATACAATGCTTTCATGTCTAAATACTACACGCCCACCATGACTCAAGAGCTTAGACAACGCATTTTCAATTTCAAACAACAAAATGGTGAGCTCTTTCAAGATGCATGGCGGCGTTTCAAATCATTGCTAAGGGAATGCCCACATCACCGCATTCCCCTAGACCTTCAAATTGATACGTTCTACAATGGTTTGAATGCATCTTGCCAAGCCATTGTGGACAACCGAGCCGAGGGCTATATTGGCAACAAGAATGAAACCGAAGCACTCCGAATCATTGAATCCATTGCTTCGAATCCTCAACTCCAAGGAGGAGATTACAAAGTGGTCGGGATTAATGAAATCTCCATCACGACGGAGATAAACAAAAGGCTTGAAGAAATGGAATCAAAGATTGAACACAAGTTCCAAACGGCTCTACAAGCCGTATTGGGAGGAGTCAAGCAAATAGCCAACGTAGAGAGCATACCAAGCCCGGAAAGTGATTTATCCCAACATCTTGAAGAGGTAAATTATATGAACTCTTACGGGAATCGGGGGAACAATAACTATTCAAATCAACAAAGGTGGAAGCCACAAGCTAGTTCCTCACAACCCCAATCCGGAGCACCTAATTTTGGGCAAACCAAGGAGACCACCATGGAGGATATGATGCAATTCATGTCCAAAAGCATGGCAAGCATGAAGGCTCAAAATGAGGAGAATCACCATAGAGTGGAGGCATCCATTGGGAATCTTCACTCTCAATTCACCAAGTTGGATCTTCGCTTTGAAGATCAAAATATAAAGCTTAATCAACGCATCGACACCATTGAGCAATACACCAAGGCATCCATTCGGAATCTTGAAGTTCAAATGGGACAACTTGCCCAAAAAGTAAGTTCTAGGGAGCAAGGCAAATTTCCTACAACCACGGAGATGAACCCGAGGGAAAACGTAATGGCCATTACCACAAGGAGTGGTAAGACAACGGAGGATCCAAAGATGCCGGAAGAGGAGGAGATCCCGGAAAAACAAAAAGAAGGTGAAAGTGAGGAGCATATGATGCCACCATCGAACATGGCTAATTATGTTCCTCCCATTCCATATCCTCAAAGGTTAAAGAAAAAGAATGATGGTGCTCAATATAGAAAATTTCTTGATATTTTTACTAAATTGAGCATCAACATTCCATTTGCCGAAGCTATAGCGGAAATTCCATCTTATGCCAAATTCTTGAAGGGTATTCTCTTAAATAAGAAATAATTGGCGGAATTTGCTACCATTGCCCTCACGGAGGAGTGTAGTGCTATCCTACAAAACAAACTCCCTCCTAAATTGAAGGACCCCGGAAGCTTCACGGTACCGTGTTCTATCGGCAAAATTGGAGAGGTAAGATCCCTTTGTGATCTTGGTGCTAGTATCAACCTCATGCCCCATTCTTTATTTAAAAAGCTTGGTGTGGGGGGACTGCAATCTACTACAATAGCTTTACAACTAGCGGATAGATCAATCCGCTACCCTATTGGAGTTATGGAGGATGTGCTTGTCAAAGTTGGGAAATTCTATTTTCCTGTGGATTTTCTTATTTTAGAAATGGAGGAAATGGAGATCCCGATTATTCTTGGAAGAGCATTTCTAGCCACTGCAGCAGCCCTCATTGATGTCAAAAACGGAATTGTCAAATTCCGTGTTGGAGATGAAGAACAAGAGTTTCATGTTTGGGACTCCCTGAAAAAGCACCATGATGAACCCTCTTGTTTTAGCATTGACATTCTTGACACATTAACTCAAGAATGCTTTGGAAAGATGATTCATGAAGATCCCTTGGAGACTTGCATCATGCTAGGGTGCAATGAAAAAGAAGAAAGCCATGAACTTCTTGAAGAAGTTATGTACTTGCAAGCCGGAGCTCCTTTCAAACATTTCCGACAAAAATTTGAAGATCTTGGAACAAGTAAGTCCACATTAAAACCATCTATTGAAGTTCCACCAAAACCATCTTTGAAAACTCTACCGGAGCATCTCAAATATGCATTTCTTGGAGATAACTCAACTTTCCCGGTAGTAATTTCTTCTTCACTCACATCTCTACAAGAAGAAAAATTACTACGGATATTGAGAGAGCACAAAACATCCATTGCATGGTCCTTGGCGGATATCAAGGGTATTAGCCCTTCTCTTTGCATGCACCGGATTTCTATGGAGGAAAATCATAAACCTACGGTGGAACACCAAAGGCGGCTAAACCCCAACATGAAAGAGGTAGTTAAGGAGGAAGTTCTCAAACTCCTTGACTATGGTATAATTTACCCCATTTCGGATAGTAAATTTGTAAGCCCCGTTCAAGTCGTACCAAAGAAGGGTGGAATCACGGTGGTGGCCAATAGTAAGAATGAATTAATTCCTACTAGAATGGTCACCGGTTGGAGGATGTGCATAGACTACCGGAAATTAAACTCCGGCACAAGGAAGGACCACTTTCCCCTTCCATTCATGGATGAGATGTTGGAGCGTGTTGCGGGCAATGAATTCTTTTGTTTCTTGGATGGGTTCTCCGGCTATTTTCAAATAGCTATCTCTCCCGAGGATCAAGAAAAGACAACATTCACATGTCCTTTTGGCACATTTGCCTATAGAAGGATGCCGTTCGGATTATGCAACGCCCCCGGAACATTTCAAAGATGTGTCATGGCAATTTTTGCGGATATGGTGGGGGACTTCATGGAGGTATTCATGGATGATTTTTCTGTTTTTGGAAATTCTTTTGAGTCATGTTTACTTTCCCTTGAGAAAGTATTAACTCGGTGTGAAGAAACCGACTTGGCTCTCAATTGGGAGAAATGTCATTTCATGGTGACCGAAGGGATTGTCTTGGGGCACAAAATTTCCCCCAATGGCATTGAAGTAGACCAAGCAAAAATTGAAGTCATAAAGAAGCTACCTCCTCCACACTCGGTGAAAGCTATCCGGAGTTTTCTAGGGCATGCCGGTTTTTACCGGCGATTCATCAAAGATTTCTCTAAAATCGCCAAACCTCTATGCGATTTATTAGCCAAAGATGTCCCATTTGAAATCACCCCAACTCGGCTCAAAGCTTTCAACACTCTAAAGGAAGCTCTCACAACGGCCCCTATTATCACATCACCAGATTGGTCTCTTCCATTCGAATTGATGTGTGATGCAAGCGATCATGCTATTGGTGTAGTACTTGGGCAAAGAAAAGAAAAGAAACTTCATGCCATATACTATGCATCAAGGTTGCTCCATGACGCAGAGCTCAATTATGCCACCACCGAGAAGGAATTCTTAGCCGTCATCTATGCTTTTGACAAATTCCGATCATACCTAATCGGCCAAAAAGTGATTGTTTATACCGATCACTCCGCCATCAAATATCTCATGAACAAGAAGGATGCCAAACCAAGGTTAATTCGTTGGGTTTTACTACTCCAAGAATTTGACCTTGAAATCCGAGACAAAAAAGGGAGTGAAAATCATGTGGCAGATCATCTTTCACGACTTGAAAGCACCCCAAATGACAAGAAGGAGGAGGAGATACGAGACGATTTCCCATATGAACAAATCATGGCTATCAAAGAGGTACAACTACCATGGTTCACTGATTTCATTAATTTTCTTGCAAAAGAAATTCTCCCTCCATCACTCACTTTCCATCAAAGGAAGAAATTCCTAAGTGATGTGAAACATTACTATTGGGATGAACCATATCTGTTCAAACATTGTGCCGACGGAATTATTAGAAGATGCATCCCCGATGAGGAAATTATGTCTGTTTTGAACCATTGCCACAACCTTCCTTGTGGTGGCCACCATGGTCCGGATCGGACAGCGGCGAAGGTGCTCCAATGTGGTTTTTTTTGGCCAACTCTATTCAAAGATGCAAGGAGTTATGTGAAAGCTTGTGACCGATGTCAAAGAACCGAAAATCTTAGCCGAAGGAATGAAATGCCTCAAAATATGGTCCTTGTGGTTGAACTCTTTGATGTATGGGGATTGGATTTCATGGGACCTTTCCCTAAATCATACGGGAAAAGCTATATCCTTGTAGCAGTAGACTACGTCTCCAAGTGGGTGGAGGCAATAGCTCTACCCGACAACACAAGCAAAAGTGTGGGGGAATTCGTGAAGAAAAACATTTTTTTCACGTTTCGGTGTGCCCCGTACCATCATAAGTGACAATGGCACACATTTCAAGAATGCCCATTTTTCTGGCTTGCTAAAGAAATATGGGTGCAATTTCCGAACCGGGGCAGCCTATCATCCACAAACCAATGGGCAAGTTGAAGTATCCAATCGAGAGATTAAATCAATTCTAGAGAAAACAGTCACCACCTCTAGAAAAGATTGGGCATTAAAATTAGATGATGCGCTATGGGCATACCGGACGGCTTACAAAACACCGTTGGGTATGTCGCCATACCGGCTTGTTTATGGGAAGTCATGCCATCTTCCCGTAGAACTTGAACACAAAGCACAGTGGGCACTCTCCAAGCTAAATCTTGAGCCTGCACTCTCAAGGGAGAGGAGGATGTTCCAAATGGCAGAACTTGAAGAACTCCGAAGGGATGCATATGAGAATTCCCGCATCTACAAGGAAAGGGCAAAAGCTTGGCATGACAAAAACATCAACCGAAGGGATTTCTACGTCGGCCAAAAGGTACTACTCTTCAACTCTAGACTTCGCCTTTTTCCCGGAAAGCTAAAAACCCGATGGTAGGGACCATTCACAATCACTGAGGTCCGACCATACGGCTCAATGATGATTCAAAATGGTGATCAAACACCATTTCTTGTAAATGGTCACCGACTTAAGCCATACATGGAGTACCATAACACCTTGACAACCACCACTTGCCAATTGAAGGACTAAAAAGGTACGTTGCGTCCGGCCTATGACGTTAAACTGAGCGCTAATTGGGAGGCAACCCAACAACAACAAAAAAAAAAATTCAATTATAAATAAGGATGTTTGGTCATGCACATTCATTTGTATTTATAAATTGAATAAAAATCAATTATAAATAAATCTGTTTACAAACATTCACGTTTATTTATAATTGAAACAAAAAAAAATATATATACATATAAAATTTTCAACGACCGGCGCCGGTCGGCCACATAACCGGCGCCGTACGATTCCAGAGACTTTAGGGTGTTGGCGTTCACACATAACCGGCGTCGGACACCCTACAACCGGCGCCGGTCGGGCCGGTTAAAATCACAAACAGGTCGCATTTCAGACCTCATTTTCGAACCCTTCCTCCAACCTTTGAGAGCCCTTCGCCGGAAAACACCCCCAAACGCCCAAATCCGCCCGCCAAAGCCAAAAAAACACTCTTAGGAGCTCGGATTCAACATCAAACATCACTTCTCAATCTTCTTCGCCCCTATTTGAAAATCAATTCAAGGTATTTTAGCTTTAATCCCAATTTTCTCTAATTTTTGAAATCTTCTATTTCTTTAAATTTTTGGCAAAATAGATGATTATCATTGATGAAAATTATTTTCATATGCTCATTTGATGTATATAACCTTGTTTGTTGCCAAAAATTTTGAGATTAAAGTTCAAAATTAGGGGAAGTTCTTGAAAAAAAAAATTCTAAGAACCCTAAATTCGAATTTCTTGTTCATTGATGAATTGCTCTATATAATTGATGTTTAGAAGCATATTGATATGTTTTATTGTTGATATATAGTCTTCTAAACATAATTATTGAAAGAAATTTGTGCATGAACATGAGATTTGGGGAAATTGATAAACCTAAATTACCTTGAGTGGATGAATATATGTTGTGTTGCATATGTGTTGAACTAATTTTGCAGGTCCATGGCACCCAAACGAGGAAAAGGTGCTAGCTCTTCTTCTTCTTCTTCCGTGCCCCGTTTCACCTCCCCGGAGAATGAAGCGTGGTACGAGACGAGAAAGAAATGGAAAATTGTCATTGAGAAAACTGTGGATCCGCAACTAAATGAACTCTACCGGATCTCCGAGGCGTTTGACGTTCTAGGGTGGGCTATCATGCTCACTCTAACTGGAGCATACTACCCGCGGCTTGTGCGGGAATTCTACGCCAACATTGAAAGGAAGAACGACCCCTACGGTGACATTGAAAGCACCGTCAAAGGTACAAAAATCACGGTGAGCGAACGCCGACTTTGCAACCTACTCAACATCGTTGACGTAGGTACTCCCTTTTCCATGAACTCTCAAGTGGTGCTAAGAGACCTTGACTATGACGAAATAAGGGCAATGCAACTGTCCGGCGTCAATGAAGATCTTAGGGCCAAGACCCTAAATGTTCGGGAGAGACTAATCGTGTACCTTCTTGGTTCCAACATCCTGCCACGAGCTAGTGACACACACCTCATCCGACGGGTAGACCTCTACCTTTTGCACAAGATGGTCACCGGGCTCGGGCAGATTCGAGGCGTCCCCTTGGCCCCTCTTATCATGATGGACATGAAGAGCGTAGTCAAGACCAAAAGAGGTGACAAAAATTTCATTTACCCTCTTTTACTCACTATGATCTTCAGGAGCTTCGGCGTTGACCTTGAAAATGAAGAGGTGGAGTACACGACCGGATCCCAAGTACTAAATGCAAACACTATGGTCGCTCTCCACTACAAAAAGGTGGGGAACACGTGGATACGAAAGGAGGAAGGGGATGACGAGGAGCAAGAAGTTGGAGATGAAGAGATGGGTGAAGCCCAACCACAACCGGCAGCCCGGCCACGGCGGACCATGACACAAAGCCTTGATTATCTAATCAACTCCATGGACCGGATGCACACAAGAATGGATACCTACGAGACTCGGCAAGAAGAACTTTACAACCGTTTCGACACCTTTGAGACACGTCAAGCGCAAATGGCGGAGCAATTCCAGGGGATTGACCAAAGGTTTGGGGACTTCACCCAACACTACTATAACCAATACGGGTATCCCCCTCCCGATCCACATCATTAAGTACCCCTTTGTTGTTATTTTCTAACACTCCTCTCCTCTAAACACACTTAATCGTGGATATTATTGGAAGTGTTTGTTTATTATGCATCATACATTGGGACAATGTATCTTAAGTGTGGGGGGGTGCATCTCATGGTGGTTAAACAAATTTTTTGTGCAAAATATTTTTGTTTTTAGGAAAGTAAAAAAATTATTATATCTCTCTTTTTAATAGGCATTCGGTTGAGAAAGTTTTTTTTTTATTATTACACACAAAACTATCATTTTTTTTAGACTTATTACACTACTTTTTACTCTTGAAAATAACTCCCAAAAAAAAGAAAAAAAAAATAAACCTTATGACTAGAAAACATCATCCTCTTTCACTTCCAAATATGGTCAAAAAAAAATTCATCTCAAATATTCAAGAACCATTTTGGAGTAGAAAACATCCTCATTTCTCATCAAATAATTTGGGACTACCAAAATGACCTTCAGTAAATACTTGTTGAGAACCATTCCAAATGAGTTATAAAAAAAAAAAAAAGATAATAGCTCATGGTCTCTTTCAAGAATCCCAATTGATCCATTTCTATACTGAAAAGTCAAAAACTCCCAAACGAAAACCGTTCTACACATCCAAAAAAAAAAAGAAAAAAAAAAACCCCAGTCACAATCCACTCACCAATTCAAGAGTATTAGTAATTTTTCTAAAATCTAATGATATTTTTTGTGTGTGTAATAAAAAAAAAGGGTTTTGGACCGAGAATGATAAAAGAGTTATATACTTTTTTTTTTACCTCTCTTGAAATTGAAAATATTTTTGTGCATATATATTTGTCAAACTAACCAAGGGATCCAAGACTGAAGATTTGCTCGAGGACTAGCAACGCTCAAGTGTGGGGGAATTTGATAAGCACAATAATTACTTATGTTTTACATAGGTAATTATATTTATCCGCACAAAAATATAGAGCGAAAACAGGTAAATATTCCAAAGTGTTCAAAAATGTGGAATATGGCTAGGAGCAACAAAAAAGGAGTCAAAAGTCAAAAGGGATCGAAAATCGGCACTTCTGGATAAATCGGAGGCACGAGGTTGAGAAGAAAAAGGAAGTAAACAATTTGGCGCAGTAACCGGCGCCGGACACACTCCAACCGGCGCCGGTTGGATTTTATTTTCCGAAAAAAATACACATGACCGGCGCCGGTCAGGCCAGAACCGGCGCCGGTTGGGTCGGATTCTGCTAAAAACACAGCAACGTGCTAGACGATTTTTGATGGGAAAACTTCATCTTCCTCAATGCTAATCAAATATTGCTTCCATATCTGATTGTTGGGTTCGAATAGACTAAAAGATGCCAATCTTTAGCCTATATAAACCCCTCAATTCATCATGCAAATACATTCCATTCCATAGATTAATTCTAGTTTTTTATATTTTGTTCTTGTATTTGTTCTTCAAGTTCTTTGGAGAAGAAGTCATTTCTCTCCTCTACAATTGGTTCTAGGTAATATTTCTTGTATGTTATTGTATTTCCTTGTTCTTAGTTACACTTTTGTAATTAATATGAGCATTAGTAGCTAATTTCTTAGCTAAGGCTAGGGATTAACTTCTATGCCCACTAGGTGTTTGATAAAAGTTCTAAACCAATAAATTGTGATTTATCCTTTATATATTGATTGTTTATGACTATGGTGTACAACATAGAAGTATGTTAAATTTAGTTTATACTTGCAATTAACGTTGAAGTCTAAACTATGAACACTAAAGGATAAACATATATAGTACCGAGAATAGAAATATATCCGGTCTTATATGATACGGGTGTGATGTCTTGATATTCAACGGGGTTTTCGGTAGATGAATGTAAGCCGTAACGGGACTTACACGTAACGAAAACCACGCTCTCGCTGCCTTAACCGGAGTTGAGAATATATTAGCGACATCGTATTCATAATTATTGGTAAAGAACTAATATTCAACCCTATTAAAGCATTTAAGTGATTCCCAAAGCCTTAGTTGTTGTTATCATTTATCTTGAACTCAAAGTTAGTTAACAATTATCTTGTTGAACAAAAAGTGAAAAAACCAAAAATATAAAACACAAATCAAAATCCCTGCACTTTATTCAATTCTTCAATTAAAGTTATCTACTCTCGGACTTGAATTAAACAACGTTTCCTTGTGGATTCGACCCGGTATTTTACCGGAATTTATTACTATATCGGCACTTGTACACTTGCAAGTTTAGCCCGGTCAGTGGTCAAATGAATAAAGAAGGAAGTACAACCTTGACAACATTGCCAAGGATATCCTCTACAAGGCCATTGATGACAAATACTTTACAAGGATCAAGAAGTGCACCTCAGCGAAGGAAATTTGGGATACACTCACCCTGATAGGAGCTGGTGATGAGCAGGAGAAGGACAACAAGATCACAATCGCCATGAAGAAGTTTGAAGACTTCAAACTTCTCCCCAAAGAGTGCATAGCTGAGATGTATGCACGCCTGCTCACCCTCACTGCAGAAATCTCAGAACTTGGGAAGGAACTCACTCCCTATGAGGTCAACTTGAAGGTTCTCAAGGGTCTACCTTCACCCTGGAAGATGAAGGTCACTGTCATGAGAGACATCAAGGACCTCAGAACCCACAACACGGAAAAGCTCATCTTTGATCTCAAATCTTATGAGTTCGAGATAATTGAGGAAGAGAAAGAAGAACCTGAGGACAGAACAACCACTGCCCTCACTGCCAATACTTCTAAGGTAAATAACTTTGACCCTTCCATACTTTTAACTGAGGAATATATGGCTGCCTTTTCCAGCAAATTTAGGAAGTTCATGAAGCCCAAGGATGTTAGAAGTCCTTCCTCCAGCAGAAAGCCTTTACAGAAGACCAAGTCTTCAGAAAGTAGTGGAGAGCTTCTCTGCTACAACTGCCGACAACCTGGACACTTCAAGGCTAACTGTCCACACCATATTGTGTCTAAGAGGCAAGGTCAGGAAGGTGACAAGAAGTTTGAGCACAGAAGAAGGAAAACACTCGTCTCTGAGCAACCAGAAAAGGACCCACTTTTTGAGACAGAATTCAGTTCTGAATCAGAATCCGATGAGGCATTCTGTTGCCTAGACACAGAGACAGAAGACCTATGCCTTATGGGTCAGTCTGATGATGAGGTATCCTCTACCTCTACTTCTAGTTTTTCCTCGGTAGGAGAAGCTTTCAATTCTGATTCAATGACAGAATTTTGGGAAGAGTTTAAGGCCATCCAAACCACTTACTCTTCTGTTAAAGAAGAAAACAGTAATCTGAAGGTTGAAATCTCTGACTTAAGAAAGGAGGTTGAGATCAAAATCAATCTTCTTATTGAGGAAAGAGATAAACTGGAGGCTGAAAATGTTTCTCTTCTTAATAGAGTAAGAGAAATAGAAGCACTTGAGATTAAGTACAACACCTACCAGAAGGCTCAGTCTTCCATGAAAAGTTTAGTACTTGATCAACAAGTTGGTCTTGGTTTGGGTCTTGGATATGGCTCAACAGAATCAGGTGAGCCTTCTGTAAAGCCTAGCACCAGAGTTGCTAAGGCAGATAAGGTCATAGTGCCACTGATTTCTAGCCCCATCTGCCAAGCTAGTGTATCCGGCACAAAGGTTGTTCATGAGAAATTCAGACCAGAAAAACACAAAATAAAGGTTCAACCAAAACAAGTTTTGAAAAACAATGAACCTGGCAGAAAAACTAACAACAGAAAAGGTTTTCAAAATAATAAAAATCAAAGACAGAACACCAATAGACAATCTCATGACTACCCTGCCAGAAATGATCACCAGAGAGGCAAATATCAAGCGAATGTTTCTTAAAGGCAGAAGAGGTTGGCTGGTCAACTTCTGAAGCCCAAAGCTAACCGTCCTCTGCTCTTAATAGTATATGGGACTTTTTCCCAACTAAGAAAGCTATGCAGAAGTATGTAAACAGGAAGCATGATCCTCACAAGCATCTGTCCAAAGTGAATCACACTTCCATTTACTATGACTACCAGGTGGACAATGGGTACCACCCACCAAGGTTTCACTTGATGAGACAAAGTGGTACCAGATGCCAAGACTCCATGACCCCCTAGGACCCAGCATTGCTTGGGTACCTAAATCTTTCTTTTGTTTTTGTAGGAACTGTGTGCTGGAGCCATCTCTGAGCAAGAGTGGTATATTGATAGTGGATGTTCCAGGCACATGCCAGGTGACAGAAGTTTCCTAACAGGATTCCAGAGATACAATGGACCTAAAGTCACCTTTGGTGGACAATATAAAGAAGGTCAAACAAAAGGAAGAGGCAAGCTGATCAAGGACCAGATAATCATTGATGATGTCTCATATGTTAAAGGCCTGAAATTCAACTTGCTGAGTGCTAGCCAGTTCTGTGACAAAGGCTACACTATTGAATTCTCAAAGGAAGGTTGTTCTGTCAAGCATGAGAAAACTAAGGAAGTGGTTCTAACATCAATCAGAAAGAGGAACATATATGTTGTTATTTGGTCTACTGCAAAAGATGGAATTTGCCTGATAGCCAAAGGAGTTTCAAACCTCAACTGGGAATGGCACAAGAAGCTGAGCCACTTGAATTTCAAAACAATCAACAAGCTAGCAAGGGATCACATTGTTGAGGGACTGCCCAACATTGTGTACAAGAAGGAAAACTTGTGCGGTGCATGCCAGAAAGGAAAACAAGTCAAAAACTCCTTCAAACCCATTGCTGGAGATCTCTCTACTAGTCCTTTAAATCTGATCCACATGGATTTATTTGGACCAGTTGAGACTACAAGTGTTGGTGGCAAAAGATACACACTTGTCATGGTTGATGATTATTCAAGATTTACATGGACAGTCTTCTTGAAGAAGAAGAATGAGACTCTACAGAAGTTGTCATCTCTGTTGAAGCTGCTTCAGAATGAACAGAACCTGAAGGTCAAGACCATCAGATCAGACAGAGGAACATAGTTTGTCAACCAGGCCATTAAGGATTTCTTTGACCAGAATGGAACCATGCACCAACTCTCTGCAGCCAGAACACCTCAACAGAATGGTGTGGCAGAAAGAAGAAACATGACTCTGAAGGAAGCTGCAAGGACCATGATTGCTGAATCTGGTCTACCTCTCAGATATTGGGCTGAAGCAATCAACACTGCATGCTACACCCAGAACCGGAGCATGATTCACAAGACTCATCAGAAGACCCCCTATGAGCTCTGGAAATGAAGAAAACCCAACATCAGTTACTTTCACATCTTTGGATGCAAGTGCTACATACTCAACAATGGAAAGGAACATCTCAAAGTGTTCCAGGAGAAAGCTGATGAAGGAATGTTCATAGGATTCTCAAGCACAAGCAAAGCCTATAGAATACTCAATAAGAAGACACTTCTAGTTGAAGAATCAATTCATGTTAAATTTGATGACCTTACCTCTATTGAAAATATAACAGAAGTTCAAGCTGGAACACCAGAAGTGGTCACAACAGGAGAGGTCACCAACTCTATCTTACCAACTCATATCCTGAATCATATTTTGCAAGATAAGGATATTGATGAACAATCAGAAGCTGAACCAGAGAGAACCAAACAACTCCTCTCAGAACCTGATCTAACTTGGTTGAGAGATCATCCACCAAACCAAGTGATTGGACATATCATAAGTGGTGTGCAGACCAGATCTGCTACAACCAGAAGAGAACCAATGTTTGCCTGTTACATTTCTCATATTGAACCTATGACGTAGGTGTGGCAGCGGGTCGGATTTATACCGGGTGAAGGCTCATCCGTCGTCCACCCGTTAATTTTTCATTGTCCACCCACCCGTCCATCATCCATTAAAATATACATTCACATCCAACCCATCCATCATGAACGGGTTATCGAGTGGATCGGGTGAGTAACGGGTGAATACAAAAGTTCAAACTTGAAAGACAAAATAAATAATTTATAAAGAGAAATCATGACAAAAATTAAGAATTCATTGAAAAATAACTACAAAAACTTGAGGAATTAAGTATATTACAATCATTAATTCACTGTCGATGATAAAGAAAGAACTAATTTTCAAACAAAGTAGATATAAAATTTCTTCAAGTTGTCAATTCTACATTTCTGCATCAACGCAAAACTATTTTTGCACTTCAACGGGATTAGGGCTAGGCTCCTATTTTAGTCGCTACAATGCTACTCCGTAGTTACGTAGTATCTGTTAATATATTAATTATTATTATTATTAATATATATTATTAAATAGATCTTATAATATATGTATATATATTTATATGCGGGTCACCGGGTGCGGGTGGATGGAGCGGGTGATGGGTTGGATGAATGTTCATCCACACCCGATCCAACCCGTCTATCAATCCACCCGTCATCCATTTTTCATCGATACTTCTTCGGGTTTTCGTCCATATTTTCAGTTCGGGTTGATCGGGTATCCGCAGGTGCGGGTGATCAATGCAATCAGAATCTCGAGAGGAACAAAGTGTAGGAACTTGTTCCTAGACCAAAGCAGCAGAATGTCATTGGAACCAAATGGGTAATCAAGAACAAAGTTGATGAAGAAGGCAACATTGTAAGGAATAAAGCAAGGCTGGTAGCTAACGGATACTGTCAAGAAGAAGGAATTGATTTTGATAAGACCTTTGCAGCAGTTGTCAGACTAGAAGCCATCAGAATCTTCCTAGCCAATTCTGCCTACAATGATATCAAGGTCTACCAGATGGATGTCAAGAGTACATTTCTGAATGGAGATCTTGAAGATGAACTTTATGTGGAACAACCACCAGGTTATGTAATTCCAACTCAATCTTCTTGTGTCTACAAGCTTAGAAAGGCTCTTTATGGCCTTAAGCAAGCTCCTAGAGCGTGATATGACACATTCTCCTTCGTCCTAGTGAATCATGGGTTTACTAAGGGAAAGGTTGACAAAACTCTTTTTCAAGAGAGAGAGAGTATATATTCGAGTATGAATGTTGTTATGTCTATTACAATGGAAAGTGGCTGCTATTTATAGCAGCCATAAATGCTAGACAAGGACACGTGTCAAACATCTGACGGCCGAGGGTCACCTCAATCGGGGTGGCACTGGCATTTACATGTGCACCGCATTAAATGCGGTGGTTGGACGTGACACCGCATTAAATGCGTGGTTGCCTGTTCCTAAAAGGGATCTTCGCTGAGTCTGCAGTATGTCGAGGGCTCTATGAGCTGAAGGCTGCTGTGAGCCGAAGGCCCCTGTGAACCAAAGGCTCCTGATTTTGCCGCCTTCTCCCAGTAGCTTTGTGTGTAGAAGATCAGTTGTTTTCTAGGGTTTGAAGCCTTCAGCCAAGCCTTCTCACATGTGTTTTCATGGGCTTCTTTGATATTTGGGCCGCTATGTTTGGGCTTTGTGTGCTCATTGGGCTTGATGGGCCTGAGTAGGAGAAGTAGTAGTCTGTGGGCCGGGGGTCCCTGGGCCATATACTCCATCAAGAGTCCCCCACTCCTTTTGCCGAAAGGTACTTGAGGGAAAATGAGTAGTTGTGGTGATTGCCCCGAAGGCTTCCCTGTTTTGTTGGGTGCCTCAGATTCTTTGCTCTCTGATGTTTTGCCGAGGGTATTCCCCCAGTCTCTCACATTATGGGACCGGTGGATTATGTTGATGCTTTGGGGAAGCTTTTAACATTTTTGTGATTTTCCCGAAGGGGTTCCCCAGTCCCCCACTCCTTGAGGCACATGTAATGGGGTGAAAAGGAGTAGAGTGATGCCTGTCTTCATCAGAGAACCGAGGGCTGACGCCTTTTGCTTCATTTTGGGGAGATGCCTCGTTAAAAACCTCATTAGGAAAAACCCTGTGGAAAAAAATCCTAATGAGGGAAAAAGAGTGCACCGTATGCCCCCAAAATGAAGCAAGAGCGGTTGATCCTTAATCCTGTGATGAAGGATAATGTTGAGGCCGAGGGCCATTCATGATATGTGGAAAGTGGTCCTGAGAGGTTGAGGGCCGCTGTAATCTGAGGGCAGGTAATACTTAGGGTCGAAGGCCGCTTGCGTGTTGAGGGCGTGATCGTTGCTAAGGGCGCAGGTGATTATTCCGGTGTTGTCGAGGGAGTCCCCCATTCCTTCATATAATGATGACTGGGGTCCCGAGGGGTTCCTTGATCTCCCTGCTGGGTGAAGCGGTTTGAATGTGTTGTCCTGAGGGATTGCTTGATGCTTGCCTGGAGGGTGCCTGCTGGGGGCACCTCTGTGTTTCAAGAATAGCCGTTGGGATATGACCATTGTAATGTGACCGTTGGAGGTAGGGTCCACATGGCGTATCATAGTTGGCTGACTTCGGGCGGGCATCACCGGTTGGCTGAGGCGGCGGTTTGTAATGATGTCTTTTTACCAGGGGCCCAGTTTTTCAGCCCAAGCCCGAAATGGGGAAGGCTACAAATACCCCTGCCCTGAGACCATACTCTTTGTGCGATTTTGTTGTAGCGAAGCTCTGGCAAAAAATTTCTAGAGAGAGAAAGCATTTAGGTCGATCCAACCCTCGATTTTAAGGTCATTTCATCATCCGTTCTTGATTTCCTTGCATACTTTGCTCCGTAAGTCATAGATTTAGTGTTAGTAACCTTAGGGTTTCCATTACCTGTAACTCCTCAGGCTATCGAAAGATGTCGTCATCTAGTGACTCCCAAGACATATCCCGAGAGCCCTCAGCCCAGTCCGAGACCTGGTCGAAGGAGATTTCAGCAAGTGAGGGGGCTTCTTCCAATGGTGATTCTGCTGTAGCCATGGAGGTGCAGAAGGACCTTGTGGCCGAAGCGGAGGCCGAAAAGTGTTAGCAAGTTGGTGAGGATGAGGAGCTTGCCCTCGCTATGCAAACCGCTAAGGAGGAGGAGGAGAGAGCGTCGTCGGATTACCATCACCATCCCTTCGGCTATAGCCAACCAAGGAGGAACCTCAAGACCCCTCAGCCCTGACCACCAATGCCAAAGTCCAGAGGACTGGAGATTCCTGGTTTTGATGATGAGCAATCAGACATCCCTTTAAGAGATTTCATGCATGCCGCTGGAGCTTTTGGCGGGCAATTGCTGGATGGAATGAAAAAGCTAATCATGCTCAACAACAGTACTCACAATCAGCTCTCAACCATCAATGAACATTGCGGATTAGATCTGCCTTGCATTTCTCGAAATCTAGAAGCTCTGCAAGCATCATTTCATGAGTTCTCTGCTGCAACCACCAAGAAAACTGATGCTCTTTCAAGCTCATTGGATGACATCCACAATGTTCTCTTCTCCCTGCATCAGACTCTCAGCGCTCAAGACTCTGCCATTGCCAAACTCTTTAATGTTGTGGATGTTCTGCAATGGTCAGACACCAAGACGAAAGAGCAGCTCCAACAAATTGAAGAACTCTGCTCTGTTCACAAATATCATGCTCTGTCACTCATTTGTTGTTGATAAGGAACGCTACCAGAAGATGGTACTCCTTGAAGCAAGTACCAGACTCTGTAACTCAGACTCTGCCTGAAGTAATTGAATGACTTGCTTCCAACCAAGCTACAGAATTTCAGAAGATAGGAATGCTGCTAGAAGATTTGATTGATGCCAAAAAAGGGGGAAGAGATACCTACAGAAGACCATGGTGGATAAAGCTCCAACTCTCTCAGAGTCCAACCTGGCACCTCTATTAATCCTGCTATCTATTTTGCACGTTCCAAACAGAAGAAGCAGGCAACAGGAACGTACCAACCTCCCCTGGCTCCCAAGAAATCAAAGAAGAAGACTTCCACATTCTCTTTTACTAATTGGCTAAAAAGTGGAATGTCAAGGCCTGACAGAGCCCAATTCGAACAGATGAAGAAGCTTATGACTCCTTTGCAGCAAGAGAATCTCTTCATGGATAATGATGGACTTGTCCAAATCAACCATGGAGGATCTATTCAAGAAGCAGAAGCATGGTGGCTCAAAGAAGTGATCCGTAGCAAGAATGTCTCTGAGGTTGTTCGCAATTATTTGGATTGAAACCTCTCTTCTCACTGGTCGGAGTACCAAAACCCAAAGAATCTAGCCTCAATAAGAGCCAAGGTAAATGGACGAAGCAGATTGATGAAGCCACAGAAGATGTAGAATAAGAAGACTCTTAATCTTTGATCTTTGTATCTTTACTTACCTCTCCTAAATAAAATAACTGCGCTGCCTCTCTATTGGAACGACACTATTAATCCTAACTCTGTCTGCTTTTTCTCTTTGCTAACCTTTATGTTCTGATTGCTTTTGTTTTGCTCTGTTTACCTTGTTCTGCTCTGATACTGTATTTTTGTATTTATTCGTTTTCTAACTCTTACTCGTTTCCTATGCTAAGTTGTCCACCAAGATTTATAATGGAAGGTTTTAAACTTATCTTTTTTTATGGTGAAAGGCACTTCTCTGGAAGTAGAATAAGGGTTTTGGCATCATCAAAAAGGGGAAATTGTAAGGAATAATTTGTATTTAGATTTTGATGATGCTAGCTCTATTAGGATTTTAGAGTACCCCTATTAGAAATATTGTATTAGAATTTTTTCAAGTGTAAGCAATAGAGTATTCGACGGACAGAAGACCCCAGGTCTTCTGTTGCTCTCTCTGGACAGAAAGCCTGAGACGCTATCAAGCCAACAGAAAGGCTCTACACTTGGACGTTTTCTACACTCTGCCTATGCCGGTCAAAACTAACGGGATATTCCTTAACGGCTAGGAGCCTTTCAACGGAAGAAGCTGTTGTTCACGCATTTAATGCTCAATTAATGTGGTTCACACGTTGAGATATTTAAAGCTGATGATTGACAAGGGAAATATATTTGCGCCCCCAAAATAGCAAGTCGACTACTTTTTGGAAATCAACCGGTCAAATCTACAGTACGCGCATTTAATGCAGATGTCTCCCTCCTCCGATGGGAAGATAACCCAAGTATATATGATACGACACGAAGAATAACCGGATAACTTCTGCTCTTTCTACAACATTCAAACAAGCTTTCTTGAGATATCAACTCCATCCTCCTCAACAAGAAAAGCCTTACGTTGGAAAGATAATATTCTCATATCTTCATATTCCAACAAAGAGCAAAAGTTCCTCCTATTCTTCAACCCTTCAAACACTTCATCTACATATCTTTTGTGACGAAGCAAGTTGGAGAAACCTTCTGTTTTTACAGAACAATCTTCTTTTTAAAGAAGGACGTCCAAAGTAACTGGAGTGGTAAAGTGGAGATACTTCAAGGAAACTCAGTGAAAAGGACCAGTCTTAAAGGCAGCAAGGAAGTGCATCCCCGGAGACATCTACACTTGAAGAAGACGAGGAGAGCTTCTTAAGTGTTAGGACTAAGGCGTTGTAAACTATTGTTTTTGCAAGCTTAGTGGAACAGTGGACTAGAGGAACATGTTGTTCCTTGAATCACTATAAAAATCCTTGGTGTCATTTACTTTACGCGCTTTTATTTACTGCATTAAGATTCTAACTGTTTAACTCTAAAGGTCGGGATTCTATGCTCATCAGAATTCCTTTGTGAGTTAACAGAAAGGCATCTGCCTTAGTGTTTTCCTGAGGCTACCCGAACAGAGAACCTATCCACTGCCAAGATCAGTTCTGTCACCAGAACTCGACCATGCTGTCAAGGCTTTTAAGACTTAGAGAAAAGTTTGAAAACTTGAACAATCTATCCCCCCCCCCCCCCCCGTTCTAGAATGTTCCTTGTTTATAAGGGACCAACAATAAATACAACAATATTATGAAGCTCGAAATCTTCACTGCAGGTGCCGAAATTAGGGATTTCAGGTGAGCAAAATTCAGTACCGAAATAAGGATTTCGCTAGTGCGAGAAAATTAGAAACTTGATCTACTGGGATTCTTCTTCCGTGACCTTTCCTTGTAGCAGCATCCTTCTAAAATTAACAAGTTTCCAAGAACAGATCCAAAATTGAATGTTCAGTGAATGGCCCAGTTATTGAGCATTCAAGCATAAAATCAAACTTATTCTCCGAAAGTTTCACTTTTTCGGAGTCTTTACTCAACCACTCGCTCCCAAAGTCCAATGGTTTGACTCATGAGCTTAATCTCTCGATAGTGAGCACATTATCATACATCACCCTTATTTTTAAACAGGGGGAATAAGAGTACTCTTCCACCAACTCAATGACATTTTATCGTTTCTCCAAATCATATTGAAGAAACCTATTAGTCACTCGATGCATCTCTCTCCCAAACTTCTTTAGGCCTCGATTAATATACCACATGGACTGACTGCCTTCTTCTGCCCTGTCTTTCTTAGAGCCTCTTTAACATCTATTGTTGGACCCTTCTCACAATATCTCGATTTACCATACAATTTGATATAGTAAGATAGTCAATACCTTGCAATTTATTCTTGTTGAACAAGGTATCAAAGTATGACCTACACCTCTCTTTTATTTTCTCATCCTCCACTAGTATCCTTTGTTCAACACCCTACACACATTTACCTTTTCCAATATCTTGAATCCTACGATCACGAAGCCGAGTAAGTCTATAAATATCTATTTCTCCTTCCTTAGAGTCCAGGTTTACATACAACTCCTTCTTCACTTTCTCTCTCGCTTCCCTTATGGCATTCTTTGTTTTTATGTTAGCCTCACATCATCCACATGTGCGTCATTATCAAAACTTTTTGGAAATCCCTTGAGCCTCCACCACTTTATCTTTGGATCCACTTGCTGCTTAACATGCTTTCTCTTCTTGCCTTAAAAATCAAGCACAAGCATCATATGCTAAGTGATAGCAGTCGCAACTTAATTCTCCAAGTCGTCCCTACTAAGAAGTAGTCAATTTAGGTACAATTAGCTTCACTGCTATAGGTCATAAGGTGAGAGTCTCTTTTCTTGAACCAAGTGTTCATTACAGCCAACTCATATCATGTCCACCATGGATACTCTCAAAATCATCATGACTTTGACCTACATGTCCGATGAGGTCACCTCCTATGACCAGCTCCTCTCCCATTGGCACTCGTCGCACCATTTCTTCAAGATCTTCCCGAAATTGTTGAGTGATAGATGCATCGCATCGCATCCCACTTGTGATGCATAGACACTTACCGCGGACATGATCTCATCTCTTATTACCAATTTCATGTTCATGATGTGTTCATTCTTTAAAACCTCCGGGATTAATCTCATGTGTCTTTTATCCAAGCCACTTAGTTTCTTGCAAAACATAATGCTGATATTCCTCCTCCTCATAACCTCGACTACCTCAGATGATATTCATGTAAAAGAGCTAGCATTCCACGCCCAACGTGCAATCTAGCACCCTTCCTTCTATTCTTTACACCACATCGACCCTCACCATGCTCTTGCATATTTGACACCATCCTCGGTTACTGGAGTGGGCAATGACCTAGCAACCTTAGCATCTTTATCACCACACTCAGACCTATGAAGTGTAGTGCATCCTTTCATATTTGATACCACCCAGGCGGAAGGATGACGCGTCGCTTACGGGCGACGACCGAGCCGTAGCGATATTCATATTCTGATTCATGTAATGTGATCTGACTAAGTGATACTATTGATCGTCATGTGCCCACCACATCACCTTCCTCTATCATGGCTTGGGACAAGCATGATACCAAAAATGATCTCATGTTGGAGTTCCCCAATCTCATAATACAGTTGAAAAAAATTAACTACGGTTTTTTTGGGTGATGAAAAAATCATATAAACAGTGGTAACTATACTAAGACCACCGTTTTGATGATCGTTGTTGAGGCTTCTCTATATAAGGTCATGTTCACATCCATCCCAATGATAGGACCTCGACTGGGACCCCACGGCCCAATTTATGTCCACCACTACAGGAACAACAACGGCATGTATAATCTCAGAACGAGCATGTGAATGGGACCACTAACAAAACCAAAGCTTGTGACCTTAGGACCATTTGAGACTCGCTACATACTAGATATCGTTTGTGTTAATGTTTCTACTGGAATGGGATGGTCCAAAAATAGAAGAGCAGACGGCAGTGTAGTTTTATTATGTAAAAAATCATGTCCAAAGCACACAGAATTCAGGAACAGAACCTTTAAATGTAAGTTTCATGTACGATCCATCAAACCAACCCAAACCGTGTTCACATAAACCAGTAGATACTCTTGAGGTCATCTGTGGGGAGATTGAATGAATAAAAAGAGTTTAAGTATAGTTATTAGCATGTGAAAACAATTTCATTTAGGAAAGGAATGCGTGACACAACAATGTGGAGATGAGATAAATTGTAAAGATATATAGTAGGCTATGTGCGTAGTTTGGTAGAAGAGAAATGCAAAAAGAGTATATAGAAATCGAAAAGAAATCCATTAAGGGAAAGAAACTACTTTCTCTTGGTGAGAGATATGAAACATGAGGGAGGTGGGACCCACTATTACAAAAATAAGTGAGTCTGGATATCTAGGGACAAAAAAAAGTTCATGGTATGCTATGGGTTTGATTAAAATACCCTTTTAAGTGAGGGTATAAGTGATACCCTCATTCAATAATGGATGTGTTTGAGGCATCAGAAGGACTAGTCCTTGATAAGACAATCCCGATCAATCAGAACTGCCTCTAATTAAACCATGAAATCACTTTGGCTGCGAGATTCATAACATGTTAACAAAGAGCAGCTCCCAAGTAATCGCTCGCTAAGGACACTCTTTCAATCTCGCAACTGATTCCATCAAAGGAGGGACTTGAAGCGGTGACCCTAGGGTCTCAAAACCTAATTCCTCTCACTTAGCCAATTGGACAAAAAGCCATTGGTCTACAATGTTTTCTCGTATCCGGCCTTAGAGTGTCTTTGAGATTAATTGCTTTAAAGCCATAAGTACTTTTTTGGAGGATGACTAAGTACCTTTACTTGAAAGAAGCATATGAAGGGAAAATGTCAAGGTGGAGATATGTTAATATGCATTGAATTTGATCATGCATTGCTTGTAAAAGTGTGGGGTCAGTGAGTCAGGGGTCTAGGTGTACTTTGTGCTTCGTGACTTGTGGTCCGGGGGCAAAGACACCATAGCCCGATGGTATGGAGTGATTCCTAACGATATGATCAATTTGGGCTTGTGAATTTAATTTGGGCCGCAGTACACTTGGGGTTTACTTAAAGTACTCTATATACTCTGGTTGTGAAACTTTGTGTGTATTATTTATGTAACCTGATGTTCTAAAAACTATCTCCAATTCTGCATGTGGATGTAGCCACCATAACATTGGTGAACCTGGTCATTATGTTTGTCTTGTTTTGCGTTTTGTTTTTTCTTTGCTTTCTTGTAATCCGTCATAACAAACTAGTATCAAAAAGTTTGATCGTTCGATTAGGGTTTTGAAGTTTCCACACTATTAAGATTTCGACAAGATTTAAAGATGGATTATTTTCAATATAAAGGTTCGAAAATTCACCAGGAATAACAATTTCAGCATATGGGAGATCAAAATGTTTCAAGATGTGATCCCTGCTCAAGCAGCGGGGATTGCGCATGCCGTTATCGGGGAAATCAAAGAAAGCTAATGTAGACAATGAAGAGTATATCAGCACAATACTCTAGAGGAGAAGGCTCACGTGAGGTCTCTAATCTAGAATCTAGATACTGTCGTTGGTCTTTGATTGATGTTGGAGAGTATACATTATGAAGTTTTGAACCAACAAGTTGTTTTCAAATCAACCTTTGTTCAGACTACGTATGCAGGAAAATCCCCCCTCAGGAATTATGTAGATAAATAAAACTGTGTTAGATGTACGTAACATTGATGTTAAAATAGATGATGACAATGAAGTTTTAACTCTATTACTGTCTTTGCCCGAATAATAGGAGAATTTTGAGGATTCTCATTGGGAAAGACAAGTTGTGACTGAAAGATATAAGATCTGCTCTTTACACTAGAGAATATCGCTAATATGCATCTTGTTCAACTAAGGGACGTGGAAAATAAGGTAACAATAAGTTGAACAATAAAATTTCTAAAAGCCTTAAACCTAATATCATCTTTAATTACAGTAGAGAAAAAGGAAGGCTCTGGTTTTCTAAAAGCATTGAGAAAATTTAGCGGGGGGGAAAGTAGCGAGGAAAGAAGGAAGGCTCTGGTTTTACTGCTGTGACTATAACTGACACAAAATTCTGAATAAAATTTAGCCTTGATTGGAGATGAACAAGCACATTGTAAAGATGTGTGGATTTTAGATTCTGGGCATCTTATCATATTCGTACAAACATGGAGTATTTTCTTACTTTTGAGCAGATAGACGGAGGCAATGTTATCATGGCCAGTGGTGTTGTATGTAAGGTAATTGGAATTGGCTCAATCAGGATATGGACACATGATGGGTCTTTTTGCACCTTGAATGAAGCTAGCCATGCTCCACTAATAACAAAGAATTTGATATCACTGAGTCTTCTAGACATCAACGATTTCAATTTCAAAGGTGAAGGTGAAGTTATGTATGTATGTCATGGTTCAAATGTGATTCTAACAAATTTGGAGCATGTCACTTTGTATTTTCTGCAAGGTTCTACACTTCTACCCCTGTTGCATCATCTGAAGTTCAAACCAAAGATATGACCAGGTCATGGCACATTAGGCTTGGCAATATGGGTGGGTGAAAGAGGGATGTAGATTTTGTCGAGAGGGGTTTGCTTTCTAGGCACAAGATGCATAGTCTTGAACTCTCCGAGCATTGTGGGTTTGGAAAGCTTCATCGCAGCAAGTTTCCAAAAAAAGGGTGTTCAGTGTTCACCATACAAATAGGAAGCTTGGTTACATTCACTCTGATTATTGTCCACGTGTTGAATCCATTGGAGGTCACATATGATTTATGTCTGTGATTGACAACTACTCAAGGATGACTTAGCTAATTATGAAGAAGCATAAAAGTGAAGCCTTCAAGTAGTTCAAGCAGTGGAAGACATTAATAGAAAATCAAACTATGAAGAATATCAAAAGAATGCGAACTGATAATGATCTGGAATTTGTCAGTTAAAAGGACTTCAAGTACTTTATCTTTGCTTTGTTGCAATCCGCCATGCCCATAATAAACTAAATTGTCAAGAATACTATTTAATTGCTCAACTAAAAAAACACATGTACCATATTTCATCCACTCATCCCAAAGAAACTCTTACTATAGTCCTACAAAGCCCGAAACATGATAAAGTCAGCTGCCAATGACGGGCACAAAAACGGAGATACTAGGATCACCTTATTAAGTGAAACTCCATCCATTCTTGAAAGAGGCCTCCATTTTCTTTTTGTTCCGAAATAAAGTTTTTTCTTGTTAAGGAAAGAATATTGCAGTTCGACTTTTATATACTTCGCAAAAAAATCTACCGCACAATTCTATTGCTAAATCAATGGTGGACCCTTTTAAGGATGGAGGGAGTATGAGGATATCCAATATCAAACATGATACCCAAAAGATGCCAAACTTGATGGACCAACAATGCCTTCATTAGTTAAAGGTACAACCTTGACAAGTTAGTTGAATCGATCCGCCCAACGAGCCAATAAAAAAACACAACTACAAGGTAGAGAAGGGTTCTCCCTCACCTCAATGATCTGCTGGAAGGATGACAACACCCCAAAACTAAAAATGAGAAGCACTAAGTGCCATAACCTTGCATTGTTCGTTCAAGGCATGGAGTTGGGCCTCTTTCTTGTCAAGTAAAGCTGTCAACTTCACGTTCTCTTGCATAAGCTTTCCTACTTCAGCCTCCTTTTGCATCTTCTCACTCTCCAACTGACTTGTTTTCTCTACCAGCCTGCATAACCAATAAAAGAACCACAGATTATGCCGTAAGAACACATTAAAATAATTAAAATAGTCTATTTATTCTAGAAACATTTTTCCTTCAGACCATGTTGGAATGCATATAATAGGTTGAGTAGTCTGCTTCATTTTTTACTCTTATGTTAAGTGTCAAGTATTTTTAAGTGTTGACTTCCAGCCTTTCAATTCACGGTAGCTGCTCAGCTCAAAAGTCAAAACACATGGTGTACACAGAATACTTAGTATTCAAACAGATTGAAGGCGGCATGGTTTTCACAAAAACTTACTGTGTTTTTGGCTTTTGAAATATTAAATTACATTGTAATAATGTAAGAAAAGGTAGTGTAAGATTACATTATCTCCGCAAGAAAATGAGATAGTGTGATTACCTTGGATTTTTCTAGTATAACACTGATTACTTGTTCTCACTGATTACTTGTTCAAAATTATATATATAAAAGATGTGCATAAGTTCGATCAAGTAAAAAGTGCTTCTTAGGTAGAAGATGTGAAATAATATTTCCACAGACATGAAAAATGGAAGGATGAGATCAGGTTTTAAAGCCAAAATGCGGTGACACAATTGCAATATCGAAGAATATTTAAAGAAAATGCAATGACAAGAAGTGCATCGTTAAAAATATTAGAGACATCTTCAACTTTAGAAAAGTGCACTCATTTATGAAAACACATGCATGACTGAAAGAGTGAGATGGCACTTTGTATCATAAGCTGTTGCACATTAAAGTTCCGCACATTTACGATTTTGTCACCACATGTTTGAGAACTAATTTATGCAAACCCTCCACTTTTAAGTATGAAAATACTACATACGTTGAAGAGACCAAAAAAAGTAAATGTATTTATAAAACTGACCGTTCAAAGAGTCTTTCAATGGTCTGGAATTGCTTTTCAGATGACAAGAGTGTTTCTCTTACGCTAATAAGACTGCTGACATAAGACTTGAGAGAATCAAAGTCTCTCTTAACGCGACAAAGCTCTTCCTCATTCTCTGCAGCCCTTTGCCTCTGTTGAAGAGTCTCTTCAACTAACTCTTCAACTCTCTGTCTCATCTCGTTTAACACGCAGTTTGTCCCCAGTGCAAATCTCTCCATCTCTTCCAATTTCAATGACATGCTTTCAATTTGGATTGTCTTTTTCTTAATCTCTTCCTCACCAACTGTCACCTTCCTCTTCTCGAGAGCAGTTTCTGACTCTGCCAATATTAACCTCTTGACAAGAGTTTCCACTATGTCTGTGACTGTTTGGACACAAGATAGTAGCTCATTCATATAGACTTCTTCATCTTTATCGTGAACAGGATATTGTTCACTTGGGAGATTGATCCGTGCTTCATGATCTGAGGGTTGTGACAGCTCACCAAGTCCATTTCCATCTTGTTGTTTGATACCGCGTATTATGCTGGCCAGACGGGGAACAGCTAACACTGCGGCTTTAACTTTCAAGTTTGTCATCAATGTTGTGGCAGTTCTGATTCTTTGCCACAGAACGTCTAATTCTTTCTTTTCATCTTCTTGTGAATCTTTTACCTCTGCAAGTTTTGCCTGCAAAGTCTCAACTTGGCATTGGTTTTTTTCCATCTCTTGGTGCATGTTAGCATATGTTTCAGTCAATTCAGACTTCAGATCTGACATATCAATGCCATCCTTTCTCGCCATCACTCTTTTTTCTAGTTTCAAATACGAAATTAAGTTAAGAGAGGTGATGAGGAAAACTATATATAGTAAAAAAAGTACCCAAAAATAAATAAATAAAACCAATCAATCAAGTCATGAGACACTATGAAGTCCCTGGAAATTGAATAGATGCAAATGAGGTTCAGATCTAAGAATGGGACGGTGTGGGTTTTCCCCCTTTTCCCGCTCAGTTCTAAACGACATCATTTGATCATTTATCATTTTCTATTAAATTTTTATTATTCATAATATAATTATGAACTTTTTAAAATATATGAGCTATTTCAATTACTATAAAGCCTAACTGCACAAACTTTGCAAGTTTTCATCCTTTTTTTACTTTTCTATTAATCTGCACTACTCCATATTGTATTATCCTAAATGTTAGGTCATCATCATAGTGTCGCAAAGGCTCCCACCCGCAGAGACTGTTTCGGATGAACCAAAAACAGTCTCTCAAAACACCTAAATGTTATGTGTTTTTACTAAATTGACATAATCCCGCCCAAGTCCCGCAAAAAACCCCACTTAGATGCTATGACAGTGTGACTAAGTTTGTCATGATCTGATGAGCTGGATCTTTTCAAAACACCAAATTTTTCATGCATAAGAAATGAGGGAGGGAGCACTGAAGTTCCAAAACAACTGAAAACCACAGGCTGTCATATACAGATATCAACAACTCTTTGTTAGGGACCTGAACACTACCAATAATTAGAGCCTTATTAAGTCATGGAAAAAGGGGCAAATAAGCCCACGTACTAACCAAAAAAGGTCAAATAAGCCCTTATATAGGAGGTTATGTCCGGCCGTCGTCATTTGGGGCGGTTCCCGGTGGAAATTTTTTATGCAATTTTTTGAGCATATTATTCATTAAGTCTAGTTTACTCATACCAAATTTCAGCTAAAACTTCAATCGGGAAGGCATTCAAATGAATTCTTGAAGATAACTGCGCAGTTAAAAGCGCAGTTATCTTCAAGAATTTATTTGAATGCCTTCCCAATTGAATTGTTAGCTGAAATTTGATATGATTAAACTAGACTTAATTAATAAGATTCTCAAAAAAATCATCAAAAAAATCCACCGGGAACTGCCCCAAATGGCAACGGCCGGACAGAGCCTCATATATAAGGGCTTATTTGACCTTTTTTTGTTAGTACGTGGGCTTATTTGCCCCTTTTTCCTTAAGTCATTTTAATTTTGTTCAATAATAGGGTTTAGGGCTTTAGGCCCTATAACTTATTAGAAGTGGGCTGGCCCATTAGAAATAGAATAAATAAGGGTGAGTGGTGAGTAGATGAGGGGGCACAACTTGGGATCAGGACTGGGATATCGGGAGTGAGAGTCTCAAACCTTTCCTTTCGTGACTTTCTGTATTCCTTCACTAAATTTTCATTAATAAACTACTACTTTCTTCTTGGATTCTTCCGTTACTTATCATTGGTATCAAAGCCTACGATCGCTGCACCTTTGTATGGTCTTCACTCGATCGAACATGGAGCAGCGGATAAATAATTTGGAGATATCGCTGGAGCGATCTATGGCCGATATGCACGCTGAGATGAAAGCTTTGATGGACGAAAAAGTACAGTTGTTGCTAGAGAAAATGCAAAGTCTCGAAGTCCAGGGCAGTCACAAGAGAAGAAGAGGACGATCGACCACCAATCGTTGACGCCAGACTTCTGCCAGCGTGAGTTCGTCCAATTCCGGAGGTAACCCTCATGATTCTCAATCCCTTTCTCGTGCTCCTGAGCATACAAGAATTAACGACCGGGTTTATACCGTAAGAAAGGTGGATATACCTATGTTTAGTGGAGAGGATGCATATGGATGGCTTATCAGGGTTGAACGTTATTTCAAACTCAACCATGTGGCAGAAGAGGATAAAGTAGAAATAATCTTGATAGCCATGGCCAGAAAAGCTCTGAATTAGTACCAATGGTGGGATGAACAGACCGATGACCATGCCTGGGGTAATTTTAAGGAAGCTTTGATCAGAGTATCAGACGCTTCCAGCCGGATTTAGCTCAGAACCCGTTTGGTCCGATGCTCAAAAGTAAGCAAACTAATTCAGTAATGAAGTACAGGGATCATTTTGAAATGGTTGTAGCTCCCCTCAAAATTGCTGACCCAAAGATGTTAAAAGGAGTATTTCTCCATGGTCTCAAAGAAGAAATTAGCACAGAGCTGAAGTTGTACCAAACCAGTGGGTTAACTGATCTCATGGACAAAGCCCTGCTTGTTGAACGGAAAAACATGACATCAAAAGGAGAACAAAATAAAGAAGAAGACAAAAAAGGCTGGAAGGAACAAGGAGGGAAAATGGTTAGACCCTGGAACTGGGTGGAAGCAACAAAGGGAAGAACATCTGGTGTGACTCTGGAGAGAACACATTCAAAGAACAAACTGGAGGAATCACCGAAACCGAATAAGACATGGGAGGGAGGCCAAAGGTTGACACAATTAGAGTTAGAGGAAAGAAGTAAAAGGGGCTTATGTTTCAAATGTGGAAACAAATGGAGCAAATAACATGTTTGTGGAATGAAACATTATCAATTTATCTTGATGGAAGAGCCAGAAGAAGTGCAGGGAACAGAAGATCAGCTAGATGAACGGGATGAAGCTGCAAACCTGCTGAAAGCAAATGTCAAATCAGTCTCTTATCATCCACCTTGAGGACAAGGTGGAAGTTCGAGGGGGGAGTGATGTTAGGGACCTGAACACTACCAATAATTAGAGCCTTATTAAGTCATTTTAATTTTGTTCAATAATAGGGTTTAGGGCTTTAGGCCCTATAACTTATTAGAAGTGGGCTGGCCCATTACAAATAGAATAAATAAGGGTGAGTGGTGAGTAGATGAGGGGGAAGAACTTGGGATCAGGACTGGGATATTGGGAGTGAGAGACCACTCAAAGAGTCTCAAACCTTTCCTTTCGTGACTTTCTGTATTCCTTCACTAAATTTTCATTAATAAACTACTAATTTCTTCTTGGATTCTTCCGTTACTTATCACTCTTTGAAGTTCAGTTCAGCAACTTCATTTCTAAAAATCCTAGTTTGTCAGAAAGCATGGAGATAAACACTCATGCACTCAAAAATATGAACCGTGACTTTTTTCTGTGCAGTCATACAATAACTCAACTGTCTATAAACTCTAATCCATTGAAATACATTACAAAGAGAAGAAATGAAAAGTATCAACATTAATTATTACAAATTAAATAAGTAACATTAATAGATGTAAAAAGTACTACTTCCGTCCCGGCTTAAGCTTCTTGTTGAAAAATGACACAGTTATTTAGACAATAATTAAATAAGTGTTATTTGGGTATTTTTTCAGAAGAAATTTTGACAGGTTTATAATATAATGATGCCATTGATGATAAGTGTGATGTTATAGTTGTATTACTTTTAATGATTGATGATTTTTTTTATTTAAATAAAGTTTTGAGTACAAGGAATTGAGATTACAAATGATGGAGCATAAGGAAATGAAAGGAAATAGAAAAATACATCAACAATTGAAATTTTGTGAGGGGATTCCAATTGAAGCTGATAGGGATCTATTGTATCTGTTATGAAACCTGATGGCCCTCTTGAGATAAGGCCTGTAAGTCGTTTCCTCCGGATGAGTCAATTTGAAACGTTGAAGAGCTGCCCTAGTTTGTGTGGTGAGTCGAACCTCTCGTCAATTGGGTAAAGATAGTAGTCTGTTTCGTTTTGAGAATTAAATTGTCATTTAAGAGTGCTAATTATTTTCTTTTTAGGATGTCCCAAAATCAAGTTCATACTTCCATTTTTGGTAAGTTTTGAATGGTAAATTACTCTTGTACTCCTGTTGAAAAGTACCGGAGTATATCATTAATTTTTGATAAAAAATTATTTTGTAATATATATATATATATATATATAATAAAAATAAACGATATAATCTATAAAAAGAACAGTTATTTTATACATTAGTTTTATCTTTGCCGTCTTTTGTTAGAATTTTAGATAAAAATAAACTCATTGATTGATGTAGAAATTCATTTATATATGTTGATTTAAATGTTCTCGTCAGCATCCCCAGTTTCAAGATCATCTTTTGCCAAAAGTGCAGGAAAAAGCATCAATTGGCAGAAAATCATTCCAATAATCAATATAATAGTACCAACACATTCAAAAGTAAAATAAATCAGGTCAATAGATGAATCTCGACCTCCGAACTCGTTACAACAGGGGGCGATCTTGGAACGATCCGAATTAGCAGCAAAGTAGCAAATACGTTAGGAAGATTTGAATGAGAAAAAGATTGTACCTTTGAATTCCGGTAGAAATTGGAAGCTGCAGATTGGCAAAAGGTACGGGAATCCCACAATAGACACTGCGAGTCCAACACCGGTCGTTTATGGATAGCTTCTCACGAAGGTAAATGATTCACAGAAGTGACGGCAGAATCAATTTGGTAAAGGCAACCTGTGATATATTCGTTTGCTCTTTTATGTCACGGCATCTTCCTTTGAGAAAATAATTCTTTTTTTTTTTTTTTTTTTTTTTGAGAAAATTGTGAGTCCATTTTCTAACTTAGTTTTTCGGCTTATCACTTATGAACCACCTTTTTAAAGGAACACGTAACTTTTTTATTTCGCGCGATTAATTATGTAATAATAAAAAAAAGTAAGATTGAAATTAGTTTTTTGACTGTATTGGCTGAAACTACTGTAAATGATTGTTTTAGCTATTTTTTCATACTCCCTTCGTCCCAAAAACAACTTCACAGTCACTATTCTTTGGTCAACTTGAATCATTCATAATCTTTTATTTTATACATCAAATTTTTATCAAACTTTAATTTTCTTGATCAGGCTTTGTAGCGGTTTTAATGTAGTTCCTGAATATGTAAATTTTATTTACTAAAAATAATCTGAGTGTGAACAGGGTTCGAGTTGCTTTATCGTCGATCAAGCATTATAAACCGAACGGGAAGTTAATTTTGGGACGGAGGTAGTACTCTCTCTGTCCCTATATAAAAGTATCCATTTGTCTTTCACGCATTTTAAGAAAGTAGGATGATTGGTATTGTTTGGCACTGGTTGGATACTGTTTGGCACTGTTTCGCATTGTTTTGTTTGCCAAAAAAGGAAAGGGAACTTTTATTTAGGGACGGCCCGAAAAGGAAACAGATGTTTTTATTTAGGGACGGAGGGAGTATACTTTTTTTTATTTTATTAACAAAATATATTTTAAATATAATTTTTTAATTAATCAGCAGAATCAACCAATACAACCATTTTATCCAGAACTTCATAAATTTCAGCATAATCAAACAATTCATTAGGGTTACCAAACAGGCTCTATATTTTGCATAGGGTTGCTTTGCGCACGGCGCACCTCATTATTATTAGGGGTGGGCGCGGTCCGGAACAGTCTGATAAATTATTAAAACTTGTAATGTATCCGTGAGATTTCTAACAGTCTGGTACGGTCTGATTCTAAGGATGGAACCATTCCATGTCGTTTCGGAACGGTACAAAACGGTATTATATAATGTCAAGCACATACTAAAAAGTGGACAAATCCTGCAATTAGTAGATATTATCGCATCAACGAACTCACATGAAATGTTGAAGTAAAAAATACCAGAAAATGCATATGTAGAAAATAGTGCAACACAACTATGAAAAAGTATAGAAAAATGATGATACACGAGATAAATATCATCTTTAATTTACTAGTTCATGTGAAAATATAAAAAGAATATCATCAAATTGTTGAATATAATAGGAAAAGTAAACGTTCTTCTTCTTTGTTCTAGGTTAAATATTAGTTCTAATTTAATTTATGGTTGAACGGTGTGAGCTAAGATTTGAAGCGTATTAATTAAGTTGTAAAATTTCACAAACATGATACGACAAAAAATCATATAACTACATTACTAGAAATGAATAGTCTTTAATGATTTTTAAAACTTTAACATTCTTTAATACATACCAAAATATAACATAAATTATCTATTAAGAAAATATAACAATATAATAAACACACACATTTAGTTATTTTAGGAACACATGAATACATAATTGGGCTATAAAATTGGTGGTCCATAAAATTGTCGGTCTATAAAATAGATTTATTGGTATGGAAAACAACATAAAAGTTTCAAATGCATTATTTTTGAACGGCCCGGTACGATAATTTTCGATTCGAAAAATCCAAGACCGGTCCCGTACCCATTTCAAACGGTACGGTTTCGGTTCGGTATAGAAATTTATAGAACCGTTTAAATACTCAATATTTGGTTCGGTATCATTATGGGTAAGGTCGGCACCAGTTCGGTTTGGGTTGTATGTCCACCCCTAATTATTACTTTTTGTAACCCTTTCAATTTTTTGTAATTAAAATTGTTATTACTGTAAAAAAAATGTTATGATTTTAGACGTAGGACACACGGCATACCCCAATAATATATCGGAGTATATCAATAATTTTTTCTGAGAAAATATATATCAATATTAAAATGACTCTTTATTCAATAACTTGTTGCCACCTGGCAAACAATTCTTTATTACTCTTTCCTCTTAACTTGAGTTGTAAATTTGACTTTTTCGGGTCAAAAAATTTCATTTTATTTATTTAAATAGGATATCAATTCTTAATTAAATTTTAATTTGGATTTTGCAAATTTAAAGAAATTTCAATGTATTTTCTAAATATGTAAATTTTAATTATTAAAAATAAATAATTTATCAATAGGGGGGCTTAACTTTAGCATTGGTTGACCAAAAAATCTTGACTTTGCAAAACAATTTGGGACAAAGATAGTACTCCTTCCGTCCCCCTATAATTGTCCCATTTTTTCATTTTTGGATGTCCCTTTATTATTGTCCTATACCATATTTGGTAACATTTGTATGGCTCTAATTCATTCTTACTTTATTTGCACTTTATCAACTCATTACCAACCACATAAATCTACTTTTCTTAAAAACCACACCACACCCTTCCGTACCAATATTAGGGGGCCGGAGGGAGTATAAAATATTAGGGCCTAATTACTAACAGAGATATTTCCAGTTTTCTATTTCTCTTTTTCGTTCTCCAATTTTCTGTTTTCATTTTCTAGCTTTTCTATCTCCATTTTTCTGTTTTCATTTTTTATTTTTCCATTTTCAAATCTGGAAACATGTTCATCAAATTTTTTCACCCGGTTCTGTGATCGTCCAGAAGACCGAAAGTGCGGTCTCATTCCGAAATCAAACATAGTACAACCCAAGTAGGGTACCAGATCCTACGTATAGGAAAGTCGGGACCAAATCCGGCCGGTCCCGGTCGATCTCAACGATTAGTTTGATGAATTCTTTTCTCATTTCCCTATTGGTTGACAACTCAGCGCTCTTTTAAAACTTTTCACTTTAAAAAATGAATTTTCAAAAAACCAACACTGAATCAACGGATCATTGACCGGCCCAGACAGTGACAGCTAGGATCGTGGATCGAACTAGACAGGGATCGTCGGGTAATCGGTGGGACCGGACAAAGTCCGATAGGGCGATAGGTCATCGACCGGACCGGATAGGGACTGCCGGGTCGTGAATCGGACCGGACCGGAAAGGGGTCGTGGGGTCGTGGACTGGACTTGACGGGGGATCGTCAGGTCGTGGACCGGACATGGACCACCGGATCATCGACCGGACCGGATCGGGACCATCAGGTCGTTGGTCGGACCGGACCGGGATTGCTCGGTCGTCCACCGTGTTGGGAATATTTTATGGTGTCCAATCTAGTTAAATATATTTGTATTTGTGTAGTTATTATTTAGATGTGTAATATGGGCCACAAATGTATTTCGGCCCATTATTCCTCTTGTAACACTCCCCCTAAAATGTTGCATCCGTTGAGAGATTCCTTGTTTTGTCGGTGTAAGGTCCCAGGAGGAGAAAACTGAAACTCCCCCCTCAGAATGTGCAAGGTTTTATTGCTCACATATCGTCATACCCGCCATGTGTGTGGAGCAATCTGAACAGGTACCACACATGACGGTTTCCCTAAGCTCATCATTTGGAATTTCAGCATGTTTGAGGATCACACAATGTTGATGAGTTAGGGGACGCTTCAGTAGTTGATTGTTGATTGTTGTAAGATGACCATTGATGCGAGGTTGATTGAATTATCTACGATTTTCGGACCTCTACATTTCAGCTTAGACCTTAGGTTTGACATTGGAAGAATTTGAACAGATTTGCCTAAGTTTTGACCTGGACATCAGTGATTTACAAAGTTTGTCTGAAAACTAACGTTTTGACCCTCAAGGACTATGAGTAAGGGCGCGTGAGAATGGGTTCTTTGGCATATCCCGATAATAGATGTAGATCTTTTAGTTAGCTTTCCAACAAAAAAAAAGTTTGCTTAAATCGGATCACCGAGCCAAAAGTTATGGCCAAAACAGTGTGGTGTCGCAGAAAATCTCGAATTTTTTGAGTTTTTGAGGAATTTCTTCGAAGTTGAGGTTCTCAATGTTGAATATCGAGAACAGGTGGAATTAAGGAAAATTCTAAGGCAATACCTCGAAATCCTAATCTCGAGTTTTAAATCTCGAGATTACAATCTCGAGGTTTAAATTTAAATCTCGAGATTACAATCTCGAGGTTTAAATCTCGAGATTACAATCTCGAGGTTTAAATCTTGAGATTTAAATCTCGATATTACAATCTCGAGGTTAAACTTCGAGATTACAATCTCGAGTTTTAAATCTCGAGATTACAATCTCAAGGTTTAAATTTAAATCTCGAGATTACAATCTCAAGGTTTAAATTTAAATCTTGAGTTTTAAATCTCGAGATCTTAATCTCGAGTTTGCCTCGAAGAATAATGATGAAATCCACCTGCAAAACAAACCTCCAGACTTCGAAATCTTCAGAATTTCAAAATGTTTGGAACATCGAAAACTTTGGAGTTTCGAAAACCTCAGAAAATCGAAAACTTGTTGTTTGAAAAACATCATAACATCGAAAACTTCTAATAACTTTGAAAAACGGAGATTCATCCAAAAATCCTATAATGTAAAGTTTCGAAGTGTTCTGAACAGGAAAGATATCAAGTTTAGAAGAAATCAATGATTCAAGAAACTCCAAACTTTGAAAAATTTAAAACATCGAGAAATTCCTAAAATCTCGAAATCTTTCCGAATGTCGAGATCTTCAAGATGTCGAGATCCCTAACTTCGAATCTCGAAATCCAAATATGTCAGGATCCTGCAAAATGAAAAGTTCGATTTTTGAAAATCTGAAAACTGTTCTGAATAGCCCTAAAGGTCGAGATTCTCCTGTATCAGTTTCAAGTCAAAATCGTTTCTGCAGCCATGTAAAATCAGAAACTCGAGATCCTAATGTAGAGATCTTTGAGATTGAAAATTGCAGAAATCGAAAACAGAGATATGTTGTAGAATCGGTTTTGAAAGGCGATTCCAACAATATAATTTTTATAAAATTTCGTTCACAAACATGATTACAGGAGCAAATCTCTATATTAAAGAAAAAGAGAAGAAAAGCAGAGCAGTTCTTCGTAAGATCAGAAAAAACGCAGATAGATTCAACATGTTTCCCGCCTCGGCTCTGATACCAATTGATAGTCCCAAAACTTAACAATCAAACAATCTAGCAGATAAAGAAGAAGCAGATAGAAATTTTTTGATATGAACAACACCTTTGTGTATACCGTGGAAAACGCCGCTGCTCTCCTCTCTCTCTCTCTCTCTCTCTCTCTCTCTCTCTCTCTCTCTCTCTCTCTCTCTCTCTCTCTCTCTCTCTCTCTCTCTCTCTCTCTCTCTCTCTCTCTCTCTCTCTCTCTCTCTCTCTCTCTCTCTCTCTCTCTCTCTCGAGAGAGAGAGAGAGAGAGAGAGAGAGAGAGAGAGAGAGAGCAGCGGAAAACTCTAATCTCTCTATCTTGCCTCTATTCTCTTGAAGTCTCAATCGTTTCGATACTTAGGGTTCCCGTAAGTTAGCCTCATTTTATAGGAGAAGTTGCCTAACTTACGGGTTACAAAGAAGCTAACGGGCTGATACACATTTGTGGCCCGTATTACACGTTTAATTAATAACTACACAAATACAAAGATATTTAATTAGATTGGACACCATAAAATATTCTCAACAGTTTTGGTCATAACTTTTGACTCGGTGATCCAATTTAAGCGTATAATACCTTGTTGGAAAGCTAACGAAAAGATTTACGTGAATTCTCATGGTTTCCCTAGAAACCTTTCTCACGCTCCCTCACTCGCCGTTCTTGAGGGAGATATTGTCCGCTTTCTGAGAAACTTTGTCAATCACCGAGGTCAAGGTCAAAACTGAGGCAATTCTAGTCGATCCGTCAGGTCGTTGGCCAGACCGAACCGGGATTGCTCGATCGTCGACCGTGTTGGGATTATTTTATGGTGTCCAATCTAGTTAAATATCTTTGTATTTGTGTAGTTATTATTTAGATATGTAATATGGGCCACAAATGTATTTCAACCCATTATTTCTCTTGTAAGCCTTAAGTTAGACATCCTTATGTATAAAACGAAGCTAACTTAAGATAAACCTTAAGCCTAGACAGAATATTCACGCGCATATCATTCGTAGAGAGAGAGAGAGAGTAGAAAAAGCTATTTCGATACCCCGTTTTGTATTTCTCGATCATTTTTGGTATTGAATCAAAGTTCTTCTCTACTCTGTATATTTTGTATGATTGTTGGATGAAATAGGAAAAAACAGACCGGACCGGACAGGGACCGCCAGGGCAATGACCAGACTGGATAGGGATCGCCGGGTCGTGGACTGGACAGGACAGGAACAGTCGGGTCGTCGACCGGATCGGACCAGGATCATCGGGTCTTCGACCGGATGGAACCGGGATTGTCGGGTCTTCAACTGGACCGGACCGGGATTGCTCGGCCGTCAACGGACCATAAAGGGATCGTCAAGTCAATGCCCGAACCGAACTGCCGGGTCATTGACCGAACCAAATAGGGATCGTAGGGTCGTTGACCGGAATGGAACCGAAACCGGAGCGGGACTAGAATGGAACCGACACCGGAGCAGGACCGGATCCACCACCAGGCGTAAGTATGCAAATTCATTGCTGCGGCACCGTAGCATCCACATTTTCCAAATTTGGAAAACTAGTAAAAGTCACTTCTCGAGTTTATTAAGGAAATGAGAGACATATCTCATATTTTTTCGTTTTGGAAAATGATTTGGTAAACGCATTTTCCTATTTTCCTTTCTCCAGTTTTCTAGCAATTTTCTTTGGTAAACACGTTTTCTGTTTTCCGTTTTCTAGTTTTCTGAAAAAACGGGAAATATCTCTGTTAGTAAACAGGCCTTATTAACTTTGTCTCACTAACGGTGGGACAAATAGGTCGTGATTTGCGCACTTCATTATTACTTTGGGTAACTAGATTAAACTTTTCAATTAGTTAATTAAAATTGTTATAAGTATCCTCCCTACAACATGTAGGGTTTTCACGATGAGTTGTTCATGTGGCGTCTCCTCGATCTTGGAGTTCGAACGTGCTACTTCGTTGATTGTTTGGCTTTTGTTCTATGATTTAGGAGTGAGGTGGCTTTTCGTTGATTGTCGTGGGTTCCCGCTAGTTCGCTAGTTTCTGTATCTCGGCGCTTCATCCACATGAAGGAGAACAGGGTTTCAATGATTTGGGAAGCTAGTCGGTTGGAGTCTAGGGCATCGACGGGTGCAATGAGGGATAGCATATTTGGGCATAGAAGTTGGAATCAGTGGAAGACCTGGTGCATAATTATCAAGGTTTGGTCCTAGAGGAGGAGAATTAAGGCATTATTGTGGACCTAGACGAGGAATCGGAGGAAGGAGACAACATTGGGACGATTCTTGCGGTGGCAGGAAGACTGGTTACCTACAAAACAGTGTAGTTCCCTTTTCTTTAGAAATGTCATGGCATCAATTTGGCGTTGAGCAAGAGGGGTTTCAATAAAGGAAATTGGTGATAAAAGGTATCTCTTTACCTTCTTCCATGTGTTTGATATGAATCGTGTTCTTGAGAGTGCTCCATGATTATTTGAGCAAAATTTGATAGTTTTGCATGCTTTACAGGCATGTGAGTTTCCCTTGAAAGTTCCTCTTCCTGAGGTTGGTTTTTGGATTCAAATTTATAATTTACCTATGAGTATTTTTGCTATGAAAGTTGTAAAAAAGATTGGGAACTCTATGGGTAAAAACCAAGGAACGTTCATTTGATGATCTCCGGAGGCCGTATATGAGATTGAGAGTGTGCTTGGACATAGATAAACCTTTGAGGAGGGAAATTGAAACTAGGAAAAGATGAGAGGGAATGATTTTGGATAGATCTCAAATATATTAAATTACCAAGTTTTTATCTTTATTTGTGGTCTTATTGGCCATGGGGATCACTTTTATCCCTTAGAATATAACAAGGGAGTCGGTGAGTTAATCAAACCTTATGGTCCATGGGTTCGAGCATGAAGTGGTAGAGGTTCAGGAGCGAGATGACAGAGCATATATCCGCAAAAGCCATGGCCGAAGGACTTCAGGAGGCAAACTTAGTTATGATCATTCTACAAGGGGGTCTTCCAACAGTTTATGGGAGGGAATAGCCGTTAGCTTGTGCAAGGGGGGAACCAAAGAGAAGATGTAATACTTGAGATTAATTTGAAGGGATTAATAGTACTACTCATACCAACGATGTGTATCTTGTTTTAAGGAAACTCATCAGCTAAGAATTCCAAGTTAAGCATGCTTGCACGGGAGTAGTCTTGGGATGAGTGACCCCTGGGAAGTTTCTCATGCCGCGGACGAGTGAGGACAAAGTATGTGGTAAAGGCTTGTTGTGGATCGTTGCGCTTACCGCCACACTAAAAGCAATCACTGATAGTGTAGCACGCTCCTCCCCCTTTATAGCACAAGCGAAGCGCCACGCGGTTCGACTGCACCGACTGGCTGGCAGATTGCTGGCACCACATACCCGCGACCCAACAATCTCCCCCAGCACCTGCTAGCCTCAACTGTGCAACATGTTGTTGCTGAGGGTTGAACCCGTGACCTTGGCTCTGATACCAATTGTGGATCGTTGTGCTTACCGCTACATTAAAAGCAATCGTTGATAGTGTAGCACGCTCCTCCCCCGTTATAGCACAAGCAAAGCGCCACACGGTTTGATTGCACCGGTAGGCTGGCAAATTGTTGGCACCGCATACCCGCGGCTCAACACTTGTGTTGGTTTGTGAGGACACTACTATAGGCCTGAATGACATTCAGTGGTAACTGCCTCGGACTCTGTGGGGCGGTGTCTTACAGGTAATATCAGAGCAACCCTGCAAAAGTGTAATGATCTGTTGGATATCAGACAACATTTAATAGGGGAGGATTCTGGGGTTTGGTTGAGATTGGTTTATAGGCGCAACGAGGTTGTTGCGTTCTTAAGTGGGGGTGATTGTAATACTTGAGATTAATTTGAAGGGATCAATAATACTGCTTATACCAACAAAGTGCATTTCATGTTAAGGAAAATCATTAGCTAAGAACTTCAAATTAAGCGTACCTGCACGAGAGTAGTCTTGGGATGAGTGGCCCCTTCGAAAATTTTTCATGACGCGCACGAGTGAGGACAAAGTGTGCGGTAAAGGCCTGTTAGTTTGTGAGGAAATTACTAGAGGTCTGAATGACATTCAAGAGTAACTACTTCGGATTCTACGGGGCGGGGTGTTACGAAAGACATGTTGTGGAGTATCATGAGTGGGAAGATCCAGATGGTGGTGTTATGGTGGTGGATGAGCAAAAAACATGGAAGAGGTGGGTGTAGGTTTCTAGACTCGCCTAGTACATTTAATAGTAGTTATTTTAGGTCCTTAGTTATTTTTTATCTTTTTTTTTGTTTAAGGATTATGGTTGGTGTTTACGATGCCCATTGTGAATCTTTTTTAGTCTTTTTCTTTGTTAAGAGTCAAATTCAGGATATGATAAGTGACAAGGATTCTAGGTCGATCATGGTTGGCTTAGAATATGGGGAGTAGCAAATCAAATTGCTTCTTTTGAAGTGATTGATTCTACGACTTGTCCAAAGGCGTATGATCGAACTATGTTTTTGGTCTTACTAGTTTGTATGTTTTCTCTGGTCTTGATGTTACCTTTGGGGATTTTGATATTTTAATATAAGCCAACTTCATTCAAAAAAAATGTTGTTGTTTTAGACGTAGGAACACATGGCATACCCCCACAATATATCAATATGAAATTGATTCACCATTTAATAATTTGCTTCTATGTGACAAACAATTCTATTTTATAAAAATGTTACTAATTTTGTCCCAGTAATGTTGGGTTATGAGGAGGTGGTGCAATTATTAAGAAAAGTGAATTTATGTGATTGATATTGAAATGATAAAAAATGAGGTAAAAATGATTTAGCGGGACGAAGGGTGTATAACTCTTTCAATTTTGGTCTTTTATTAAAAATATACCAAATTTAATAATTTTTTAGGGAAAAGGGGCAAATAAGCCCTCGAACTATCCGAAAAAGTGCAAAACACCCCTTTTATAGGAGGCTCTGTCCGGCCGACGCCATTTGGGGTGGTTATCTGTGCAATTGTTTGATGATTTTTTTTGAGCATCTTCTTCATTAAGTCTAGTTTACTCATACCAAATTTCAACTAAAAATGCAATCGGGAAGGCAGTCAAATAATTGTTTGAAGATAACTGCGCAGTTAAACATTAATAGAAGATGAGGACAACATTTCTTTAATTGCTCTTTCAGATTATGAAGAGGTTAAAGAAGCAATTTGGGCACTTAATCAAAATGGAGCTGCAGGTCCTGATGGTTACAATGGAAAATTCTTTAAAAAATGCTAGCATATTGTGGGGAAGGATGTTATCAGTGCAGTCCAGGATTTTTTCATTGGGGTTCCTATTCCTAAAGGGCTGTCCAGTTCTCTATTGGTTCTTATTCCTAAGAAAGATAATCATGTTTCTTTTGCAGACTATAGACCTATCTGTCTATCCAATTTTATTAACAAAGTCTGTACTAAAGTGCTTGCTAATAGACTGGCCATTCTACTTCCTAAGGTAGTTTCAAATGAACAAGCTGGTTTCCTTAAAGGGAAGGATATGGCTGATCAGATCCTAATAGGCCAGGAGATGATTCATGCTATTGACAAGAAGATTAGAGGATCTAATCTGGTCATCAAACTGGATATGGCCAAAGCTTTTGATAGACTATCCTGGGAATTTCTATCTAAAGATCTGAAAAAATTTGGTTTTCATGACCATTTTATTAATCTGGTTTTAAACAATCTCCAAGCCACTCATTTATCTATTTTGATTAATGGCAGTCCTCATGGAGTTTTTCAGCCAAAGAGAGGGGGTTAAACCGGGTGATCCTCTTTCCCCCTTTCTTTTTATTCTGGCATCAGAGGCTTTCTCTAGAGATTTGAACTGGGAGGTGGCTAATGGTAGGATTGCACCTTTTTGGATGGGTAAGAATGGAGTTCCTATTACTCGTCTTGGTTTTGCAGATGATTTGCTAATCTTTTTGAATGGGGGTTCTAGATCTATTCTAAATTTTAAAAAGTTTCTTACTCAGTACCAAAGAGCATCAAGCCAGACTGTCAACTTTGATAAAAGCTCTTTTGTAATTGGGAAACATGCTTAAGCTAGAAGTCAGATCATCAAGGACCTCTTGGGAATGCAGAAAACCTCTTTGCCTTTGAAGTACCTGGGGGCAAATCTTCACAGAGGAATAAATAGACATCAGCATTCTTATCTGTTAGGAATATTTTATGGTGTCCAATCTAATTAAATATCTTTGTATTTGTGTAGTTATTAATTAAATGTGTAATATGGGCCACAAATGTGGGTATTTAACTACACTTTGTCCTAACAGATATTTAATTAGATTGGACAATTACACATTTAATTAATAACTACACAAATACAAAGATATTTAATTAGATTGTACACCATAAAATATTCCTAACAGTTAAGAATGCTGATGTCTATTTATTCCTCTGTGAAGATTTGCCCCCAGGTACTTCAAAGGCAGAGAGGTTTTCTGCATTCCCAAGAGGTCCTTGATGATCTGACTTCTAGCTTGAGCATGTTTCCCAATTACAAAGGAGCTTTTATCAAAGTTGACAGTCTGGCTTGATGCTCTTTGGTACTGAGTAAGAAACTTTTTAAAATTTAGAATAGATCTAGAACCCCCATTCAAAAAGATTAGCAAATCATCTGCAAAACCAAGATGAGTAATAGGAACTCCATTCTTACCCATCCAAAAAGGTGCAATCTTACCATTAGCCACCTCCCAGTTCAAACCTCTAGAGAAAGCCTCTGATGCCAGAATAAAAAGAAAAGGGGAAAGAGGATCACCCGGTTTAACCCCCTCTCTTTGGCTGAAAAACTCCATGAGGACTGCCATTCATCAAAATAGATAAATGAGTGGCTTGGAGATTGTTTAAAACCAGATTAATAAAAATGGTCATGAAAACCAATTTTTTTCAGAACTTTAGATAGAAATTCCCAGGATAGTCTATCAAAAGCTTTGGCCATATCCAGTTTGATGACCAGATTAGATCCTCTAATCTTCTTGTCAATAGCATGAATCATCTCCTGGCCTATTAGGATCTGATCAGCCATATCCTTCCCTTTAAGGAAACCAGCTTGTTCATTTGAAACTACCTTAGGAAGTAGAATGGCCAGTCTATTAGCAAGCACTTTAGTACAGACTTTGTTAATAAAATTGGATAGACAGATAGGTCTATAGTCTGCAAAAGAAACATGATTATCTTTCTTAGGAATAAGAACCAATAGAGAACTGGACAACCCTTTAGGAATAGGAACCCCAATGAAAAAATCATGGACTGCACTGATAACATCCTTCCCCACAATATGCTAGCATTTTATAAAGAATTTTCCATTGTAACCATCAGGACCTGCAGCTCCATTTTGATTAAGTGCCCAAATTGCTTCTTTAACCTCTTCAGAATCTGAAAGAGCAATTAAAGAAATGTTGTCCTCATCTTCTATCAATGTTTAACTGTGATGGATAGTCTACCCGGGGGTATATATCCGAAGGGTTATTGCGGGGAATAACTTAGAGAGAAGTCAGAGCAAGTAAATGTAGAGAGAGAGAGTGTATTATAAATGCGGGGCGTTTTCAGCGTGGTTACAAATGAGGAAATGGGGTGCTATTTATAGTAGCAATAAATGCCGGACAGGGACACGTGTCGAGCGCTCATTGGCCGAGGGGTCACCTCAACTGGTTGGCGCTGGCAGCCGCATGTGGCCGCATTTAATGCGGCTGTTGGATGGGACGTCTGTGCAGGGTATGGCGATCTGTACGCATGTGAGGCGGATATCTTGTCGAGTGAGATGCCTTCGGCTATAGAGCAGTAGCTGAGGGCTCCTCCAACCGATGGCACCCTGGTGCCGAGGGCTCACAGTGCCGAGGGCTACTATTTTCGCCGTTTTCTCCCAGTTTCTTAGTTTGCTTGAGAAACCCGTTCTGTGAGAGTTTAGAGCCTTCGGCCAGGGGGCCGAAGGCACCCCTGGCGCGTAGTGCGGGCTGCTTGGTACTCTGGGCGCTGTGATTTGGGCCTGTTGGGCCTTCTGGGTCTGTTGGGCCTTCGCTGGAGTAGTAGGAGTCTGTGGGCCGGGGGTTCCCAGGCCATATACTCCATCAGGAGTCCCTCACTCCTTTTGCCGAAAGGTACTTGAGGGAAAAGGAGTAATTTGTGCTTGCCCTTTGATGTTGTCCCGTCGTGATCTCTGAAGTTGGTGAGGAGTTGTTGCTTTTATGTCCCTGCCGAAGGCAGTCCCTCAGTTACCCACATGTCGGGACTTGAGGGCTTGCCTTGTCGTTTGTTGGAATTTCACTAATTTTGTAATTTAATGATTTTCCCGAGGGGGTCCTCCAGTCCCCCACTCCTTGAGGCACTTGTAAAGTGGTGAAAAGGAGTAGAGTAGTTGCGTTGCTGTTGTGGGCCGAAGGCTGACGTTTTTCGTTTCATTTTGGGGGGATGCCTCGTTAAAAACCTCATTAGGAAAAACCCTGTGGGAAAAAATCCTAATGAGGGAAAAAGAGTGCACCGAATTCCCCCAATGATGAATCGAAAATGTCAAACCTTGGTAAAAAATGGAGAATAACGGGAATGCTGAAGGCTCTCTCTTCTCAGGGCTCCTGTGTTGATTAGCCGAAGGCTTGCTGTTGATGTCCTGGTGGCGCCGAAGGGGAGCCCCTCAATTCGTGGATCGAGGGCCTGCTGGATGAGGGCGGCAATGGAGTTGTTACCGGGGGATCCACTGTTTATTGATTAGTTGGTGATGAAGATACCCGAGGGCTCCCATTACCTGTGTGCCATGGGTTATTCGTAAATGAGGCAACTCCCCGGGGGCTACCCGGTTTTGCAGTGCTGAGGGGGAATCCCCGAGGGGTGCCCTGATATGAAGCCCTGGGTTTCTGAAGGAGTGAACCCGAAGGCGTCTGTTATGTGCTGTGTGGGGCACAACCCGGGGGCACTTCTGGGTAAGTGTACCCGGAGGCTATCCTCGATGAAGTGGAGTGAAGTAGAAAACCCGGGGGCTTCCAGAATATAGCCGTTGGAAATATAGCCGTTGGAATATATAACGTCAGGTCTATAGCCGTTGGGGGGGTACACGTGGCATGTAGCCATTGGCTGCTCGCGGGCGGGCGTCACCGGTTGGGTGAAACGACGGTGCGTAATGATGGCTTTGGCGGCTGGGAGCCCGAATCTCGGCCCAAGCCCGGATCTGGGAGCCTATAAATACCCCAAGCCAGGGCCATTCCTCCTTTACGCATCCAACATCCCTAGCGAAGCTCTGCAAAAAATTCTAGAGAGAGAAACTCAAGCCTTCGGTCAAACTCTTTTCAAGGTCAGTGTCCCGCTTACCCCTCAGCACTTTTTGTAAGTTCCGCCCTCTGGCCTTAGATTAGGGTTAGGGTCCTGTAGAAATCTTTCGAAACCTTAGGTGCTTTTCGTGGCAAGGAATGTCGTCCGAGAGCGATTCCCAAAACATATCGGGGGACCCTTCGGTTGATGAGGAGCACGCTTCAGATGTGGAGTCCGTGAGCGAGCCCTCGGACGGTGCTGATGCCGCCCTGGCCCGGGAGGTCCAGAAGGAACTCATTGCCGAGGTCGAAGCCGAGGGCTTCGAGCAAGAGTGCGAGGATGAAGACTTAGCCCTCGCATGGCAAGCAGCGGAGGATGAGGCGCGGAATGAGAGCTCGAAGGTTACAATTGATGTTCTCCCCCCCCCCCCCGGGGGGGGTTCTGGGGAGGCCAGTAGCTCGAGGCCGCTAGATCCGATACCTCTGAGGGCGGTTTCCGGTTTGAAGAAGAAGAAGGCTGCTACCAAGAAGAAGGAGAGGGTCGTCGATCAAGGAAAGCCAGTGGACATGCCCGAGGGGTACAGTTGGCTGAACACTGAGGCCCTCGAGATTAGGTCGAAGGCTGATAGGGCAGATCTGTACGTGACTCAGCTGCACGTGGGGCCCTCGGCCGAAGTGGTGGAGCCAGGTCCTGACGACGTGCTGTCCAGGGCGCCCGAGGGGTGTATCGCCATCCACGTCCTCTCGGTTTCTATGGGACTTAGGTTCCCTCTGCACCCGTTCCTCCGGGAGTACTTGAGGTTTGTCGGTTTGGTCCCCTGCCAACTTACGCCCAACAGCCACTCCTACATTGCGGGGTTCCTCCAGCTCTGCAAGTCCCGAGGGGTGAAGCCCAGCCTGGATCTATTCTTTCAGAGCTTTAATTTGTGCCGAGGGGGGGGGCACGAAAACGGCGAGGGGTACGCAAACCTGCAACAGATTGCCCGCTTCAATCTATTCTCCGATGCTCCTTCTTCCAACAAAGGATGGAGGGAACGTTGGTGCTACGTAAAGTTGGGTGAGAACCCATTCCCGAGGGAGCTGCGCGATCGATTCCGAAGGCACGACAAGATCAGGAGTGCTGCCCTCGAGAAAGACGGCCTAAAGCTGGCCAAGTTCCCGGAGGGGAAAAATAAGAACGTGGCGATCAAAGATTGCACCCTCGAGGAGGATTTATACACCCTCGGGTTCCGGAGGTACCGCTTCATAGGGGAGACCGATGAGAAGTACCCTCCCTTCAACAATGCCTTCGGAGGAGCCGGAGGTAGGAGCCGAGGGCTTTAGATTTTTGTACTTGGTTTTATTCTTTGCTTGGATGTCATCGCCCCTTCGCTTAGACCCGTCGGCCTAACCCTTTGTCATATTTTTTTTTTGCAGGTATCCCCGTCTCCATGGTGAACGTGAAGGGCCTCGCTCGCCTGAAGAAACAGGACCCGAAGGGGTCTGGACAGGGCAACCAGAAGCCCGCCACTGCCCTCTTCAAGAAAACCGAGGGCGATGCCGCTGCTAGCAAGAGGAAGGCGGTGACCAAGGGGTCCCCCCCCCCTGGCTATCAAAAAGCCGAAGAAGGGAGACATCACCGATAAGGAGCCCCCGGTCATCATTGCTGATGAGCACCCTGCCTCCGGGGTTCATGTGGAGAAGCCGTCGGGTGGAACGCCGGCGGGGGCAGAGGAGTTGCTGCCTGAGGTCCTCAAGGTTTCGTTTCTGAGGGGTACCTCCCTGGCCAGCGGCGCTGTCGACCCGGGGGGCATCTTGAGGGGCATAACCCCTGAGACGGATAGAGCTGCCCTCGGGGCTTATAATGATGCGGCCCTCGAGGACCACATTCTCCGCTCCTCCCTCTCTGTAAGTGTTCACTTGGCTTTCTCCATCTTCTCCTTTGATCATATTGTGTGATTGCCTTTAACCGTTTTGGTTGTTGGTCTGCAGGCTTGTCTAGCCCTCGGTGAACATGCCCGGAGGCTTCAAGAATGGCGCCTCCATAAAGCAGAGCAGGACGCCAAGATGAAGGAGTGCATCCTCAAAAATAAAGAGGCGGTGAAGCTGGGGGCCAGGCTAGAAGAGGAGCTTCGGCAAATGGGGCTGAGATTGGAGGCTGCATAGAAGAGCAAGGCTGATGCTGAGGCCGCTGCTGAGGAAGCCAGGAGAGCCACCAAAGAGGCCGAGGACTCCAAGGCGCTAGCCGTCGCCAAGGCTCAGGAGGAGGCCGTTGATGCCTTCATCGCCGAGGGCTGGAGAGCCGAGGGACGCAAGATGTGGCTGTCCTCGGTCATGGAGGCATACGTCGAGGAATGGGCCGAGGGCCCTGGGTGGGAATGGATGGCCCGGAAGGGCAGAGAATATTATGAGGCCGGCGAATTCTTCACCCAGGCCCTCATCTACCGGAGGATGGCTCGGCACTTGGGCATTGAGCAAAAGGATTTTTCCCCCTCGGCGTATGGCCTTCCTCCCCTGCAGCCTGATGTCCGTGAATCGCTCCCGGAAGGTGTACAGAGGCCCGACCTTGAGGACACGGAGCTGAAGAATGAGGCCGAGGACGACGCTGTTGAGGCCGGAGCGGAGGCATCGTCGAGGCCGGCTGCAGAGGGCACCCCGGTGAATGATGTTGTTGAAGTTGTAGAGTGATTTTGTACTTAGAAATCCCTGAACATATTTTGTAATGAACAACATTGATCCTTCGGCTTCGGCCTGTTTGTAAATTTCACACTTACTTTTGTTTTTGATGAATGCATGCTGCCTCCGGGCTCTTTACATTTGAATGCGCCTTATGTTTTGAATGTATGCCTTCTCCTTCTTGAATGTATGTTGTAGGACTTAGAGTATTTTCTGATTGTAGCTTGCCCTTGGAAGCCTTCGGTAGTTGGGCACCCTCTGATGTGTGAATATTGGACCGAGGGCCCAATGTTCAGGACTTAGAAAATCTTTGCAAGTGTAGCATGTCATGTAGCCTTCGGCTACTGTGGAGCCCCAACTGAAATATTGATTAGGCCGGGGGCCAATTCTTTAGGACTTAGAAAATTCTCTTCAGTGTTGATTCCTTGTGTATTGTAGCCCTCGATTGATAGGTAGCCTTCGGCCATTGGGTCCCTTTATAAGTTGAGGGTGAAATATGTAGGACTTAGAAAGATTTCTAAGTGCAGTTTTTCTCTTGGGAGCCTTCGGGAGATGGCATCCCTTCTGATTCCACATCACTTTGCGAGATGCCCAGGGGCTGCTCATTTAGGACAGAATATTTTTTTTAAGTGTTGTTGTATTGCCTGGTCTTCGGCTACCATATTCCCTTGGCAGTAATATTGATTGGGTCGGGGGCCCAATCTTTAGGACTTAGATTTTTTTTTCAAGTGCTGCATCCTTGTGTAGCCTTCGGGTGATAGGTGCCTTCTGACTCTACATTGCTTTGCGAGATGCCCGGGGGCTGCTCATTCAGGACTTAGAATTTTTTCTAAGCATAAATTGATGTTGAATCCTGTTGTTGTGAAGAAAGCCAATGAGGAGTGTGTGCCCTCGGCATACACTTTAAAAGATGTAGAATTTGACCCTTGTCATGGGGAAAAGGCCATCGGTACTAGTGCGTCACAGATGCCTTCGGTATATGTTTGAAGGTACCGTCTTAGTGTACTTTTGATAGTCCAGTCCCTTCGTATTGTCGAAGCCTTCGGTGTTTGTGTGACCGGAGGTGACCAGGCAGTGGACTTAGCCGTTTCTTGATGCTATCTGTTCGAGTAGTATCCTTCGGGAAATAGGAGCCTTCAGTTACCGGAGGTGTTCCCGTGGGGAGCCCTCGGCTTGTTGTGATCTGTTGGAGTGTACTCTTTGATTTCTCGCTGAGTCTACTCCCCTTCACCCCCTCTTTTTTTTTGGTTGGTGGTGAAGGGAAGGCATCAAGAAACTTGGTTTCTTGGTAAGGCTGGGCCTATTAGGAGACCATCAAGAATACACCAATGGCTCTCCTCCCTCGGGTTAACCTTCCGAGTTCCGAGGGGATCGAGGGACGTTTCCTGGGCACAAGATATGGTGGTCCGTAACCTGCCTCCCATTGGGGGATGGCGCGGAAAGCGCCTCATTTTTGAAAGTCGTCCCCTCGGCGCTAGACATAGTCCGTGGCCTGCCACACCCTTGGGGTGGTGGCGCGGGGAGCGTTTCGGTTTGGAAGTCGAATCCTGGGCATTTCTCATGCCTGTCATACCCTGGGGGTAGTGACGCGGATAGCGTTCCGTTTTTGAAAGTCGAATCCTGGGCATTTCTCATGCCTGTCATACCCTGGGGGTAGTGACGTGGAAAGCGTTTCAAGGAAGGGTTTTCATTTGCACACTAGTTGCAAATGGCCGGGGGCACTACGTGCCGCCGGCACCGATGGTGGCGCCTTCGGTATATGCGTCCTCGTGGGGTACGGCTTTTAGAAACAACACTTGGTGTTAGTTTCGATGTGTAGCCCCCGGTACTTGGTACCGAGGGGTCTTCTGTAGGAACACTTGGTGTTCTCTTTTGTTGTAGTTGATGTAGGCGTCTACCCTCGGTACTTGGTACCGAAGGGTCTTCAAATGAAACACTTGGTGTTTCCCAACAGATGTTTGGAAGTTGATAGGAGAGCATATCCCTGGCACTGGGTGCCGAGGGGTCTTCTTTGAAACATTTGGTGTTTTTTCTTCGTTTCGATGTTTGATGATGGAGGTGTACCCTCGGCACTGGGTGCCGAAGGGTCTTCTGTAGGAACACTTGGTGTTCTCATCTTTTCTTTTTTGATGTTGAAGGTGGGAATGTACCCTCGGCACTGGGTGCCGAAGGGAAATGAAACACATGGCGTTCCTTGTTGTTGGTGATAGGAGTTCCCTCCCTCGGTACTTGGTACCAAGGGGTCTTGACTGAAAACACGTGGTGTTTTCACTGTTGTCGTAGGTGTTGATGGTGTCCTCCCTCGGCACTTGGTGCCGGAGGGGGTTCTTCTCGTGGTGAGGCCGGGGGCCTGTAGTCAGTATGAGGGCTTGATGTCTTGAATGTATCTTCATTCTTCGAATTGGAGTCCTTGGGCCATAGGATAGTACATTCACTAGTTATGAGGGCTTGGCCGCTCTTACATTATTGATAAAATTTAACTAAGTGGTGTACATTCCAGTGCCTAGGGACTTCTTTCCCGTTGGGGCGTTTGAGCTTGTAGGTCCCAGGTTTGATGATGGCTGCTATGATGTAGGGGCCTTCGAATTTTGGTGCCATTTTTCCTCCCTCGGTTGGTTGGCTGGCTTCCCTCCTCCGGAGGACATAGTCCCCCACTTGAAATTCTCGGGTGCGAACTTTGGCGTCGATGTAGCTTTTAACTTGCCTTCGGTAGTTTTCTGCCCGGATGAAGGCCTGCTCCCGGCGTTCTGAAATGAGGTGGAGGTTGAGGGCCATGTTGCTGTCGTTGACCTCGGGGTCATATTGGATCACCCTTCGGGTGGGAAGGGTGACTTCCGTAGGAGCTTTGGCTTCAAAACCGTAGCAGAGGGAGAAGGGTGTTTCACCTGTTGCTCGCCGAGGGGTGGTGCGGTAGGCCCAAAGGATGTTGTGGAGTTCTTCCACCCAGCCACCGCCCTCGGCCTCCAGCTTCTTTTTGAGGCCCTCGAGCAAGGTCCGGTTGGCGTTCTCTACTTGCCCGTTGCCTTGAGGGTAGGCAACGGAGGAGAAGGTGTGTTTGATGCCCCATGCCTCCAGAAGGGCACAGAAGGGGGCTGCCTCAAATTGTGTCCCATTGTCAGAGATGATCTGCTGGGGGACGCCAAACCTTGTGAGGATGTTCTTGAGGACGAAGTGACGGCACTTCGCCTCTGTGATTCTGGCGAGGGGTTCAGCCTCCACCCACTTGGTAAAGTAGTCGACGGCCACAATGATGTATCTGTTGTTGGAGGTACCCCTCGGCAGAGGGCCCACAAGGTCTATCCCCCATCGAGAAAAGGGGACAGAGGTGCTGATGGGGGCATAGTTGACTGCTGGCCTGCCGGGAGCTTTCTGGAAATGTTGACATGCGGTGCACCTCCGGGCAAGGTCAGCACAATCCCTGGCCATGGTTGGCCAGAAGTAGCCCTGGAGAATGAGCCTTCGGGACATGGAGAAGGGTCCCTGGTGAGCTGAGCAAGTGCCACTGTGCACTTCCTCCATTGCGACCTCGGCTTCATCTGGATGAAGGCACCGAAGTAGCGTGCCATTGTAAGATCGTTTGTAGAGCCTTCCATCTTCGATGGTGTAGCTAGGAGCCCTCAGCTTTGCCAGTTTAGCGCGGGCCTTATTCTCGGGTAGCTGTCATGTGGAGATGAAGGTGGTGATATCTGAGATCCAATCCTCTTGACGTTGTTGTATGTTCATAACGGGGCTTGCATGGATGCTTGAGAGGCTGAGTTCCTCGATTTTGGCAATTTTGGAGATGTGCTCGGGGGAGTCGGCCGAGAGCTTAGGTAATATGTCGGCCTCGGAGTTCTGAGCCCTCGGTATTTGAGTGAGAGAGTGTGCTTCAAATACCTTGAGCAACTCCTTGGCCGCTTCCTTGTATTGTTTCATTCTTCCCTCCTTGGCCTCATATTCCTCGGAGATTTGGCCAACGACCAACTTGGAGTCGCATTTGATGTGGATCTGCCGAGCCCTCATGTTGGCAGCCAGCCGAAGGCCACATAGGAGGGCCTCATATTCGGCCTCGTTGTTGGAGACTTTGAAGGAGAAGCGGATTGCATAGTAGGCTCTGAAGCCCTCGGGAGTAATGAGGACTACCCCTCCCCCGCATGCTTTGGTCGCGGAGGAGCCGTCGGTGTAGAGGGTCCACCAGTCGTCCGAGGTAGCCGAGGGCTCCCCGTCCGTGGCTGCCTTTGCGGTACATTCCGTCACAAAGTCCGCCAGGGCTTGGCCCTTTATGGCAGGCCTTGGACGGATGTCAATGTTGTACTGACTCAAGAAGATAGCCCATTTCACCATGCGGGAGGAGCTGATGGGGCTCCTCATGAGGGCGCCGAGGGGTTGATGAGTGAGGACCTGAACCGGGTGAGCTTGAAAGTAGTGGCCCAACTTCTTGACAGTCCAAACGATGGCCAACACCGTTTTTTCCACAGGGGAGTACCTGAGCTCGGCCTCCCTTAGGGTCTTGCTAACGTAGAAGATGGCATGTTGGATGCCGTCTTCCTCCCGGATGAGCACAGAGCTGATGGCCGCCGGGCTGACCCCAAGATAAAGATAGAGGGTCGAACCTTCCTTTGGTTTTGAGAGCACAGGGGGTGAAGATAGATAACGCTTGAGTTCGTCGAAAGCCCCCTGGCATTCCGGAGTCCATAGAAAGCCAGCCGTCTTCCTCATGATCTGGAAGAAGGGTAGAGACTTCTCCGCTGATTTAGATAGGAAGCGGTTGAGGGCTGCCAGGCGGCCCGTCAACCGTTGAACTTCCTTCACATTGCGTGGGGGCTCCATGTTGATGATGGCCTGGATTTTCTCGGGATTTGCCTCAATACCCCTTCGGCTCACCATGTAGCCCAAGAACTTGCCCCCTTGGACGCCGAAGGTGCACTTCTTCGGGTTTAGCCGAAGGTTGAACTTTTGCATGATGGCGAAGATTTCCCGGAGGTCGTAAGCATGGCTGGAAGATTGCTTGCTTTTGACGATCATGTCGTCCACATAGGCCTCCATGGTGCGCCCCAGGACGGCTTGAAAGACCCGGGCCACCATTCGGGTGTAGGTGGCCCCCGAGTTCTTTAGGCCGAAGGCCATTACTAGGTAGCAGAAGATGCCCTCGGGAGTCATGAAGGCAGTTTTTTCGGCGTCTTCCTCGTGCATGAAAATTTGGTGATACCCTCGGAAGGCATCGAGGAAGGACATGATCTCACACCCTGCGGTCTCATCCACCGGTTGATCAATATTTGGTAGAGGGAATGGATCCATAGGACACGCCTTGTTGAGATCGGTGTAGTCCACGCACATGCGGAAGGTAGGGGGCTTCTGTGCGAGGACTACATTTGCTAGCCATGAGGGATATTTCACCTCCTTGATGTGCTTAATGGAGAGGAGCATGGCGACCTCCTTCTTCACAAATTCCCTTCTCTCGGCGGAGAGGGGTCTTCTTCGTTGCTGCACTGCCTTTGCCGAAGGGTCCACCGAGAGGCGGTGGGTGATGACCCTTCGGCTGATTCCCGGCATGTCCTCCGGCCCCCATGCAAAGACAGTGGAGTAGGCGCGGAGGGCGTCGGTGATACCGGTCTTCAAATCTTCAGGGAGCTGGGCTCCAATCTTCACGACTCTCTCCGGCTGGGCCGGATCGAGCGCAAAGTCTTCTACGTCCTCGGCCGGTTCAGCCCTCGGCCTTCTTTCCTCTTGGTCGATGGTTCTGGTGATGGTGTCAACACGGAACTCCGTCTTGCTTACCTTCTTAGTGACCTGAAGATAGCAGGCGCGGGCAATCTTCTGGTTCCCCCGGGAGTAGCCAATGCCCCCCTCGGCGGGAAACTTGAGGCAGAGGTGCCTCATGGAGATGATGGCTTCGAGGTCCTCGAGGGCTGGCCGGCCGAGGATGATGTTGTGGGCGCAGTCAATGTTGACGACGACGAACTCCACCTCGAGCTGGGCTCTATGGAGCCCGTCGCCGAAGATCACCGGGAGGGTTATTACCCCCTCGGAATCAATAGTATCGCCGGTGAAGCCGGCAAGAGGGGTCTTAATGGGCCGAAGGGACCCCCTCTCCAGATGCAGCTCTCTGAAAGTGCTGAGGTACATTACATTGACGGAGCTGCCCGTGTCAATGTAAGTTCGGTGAATGATGGTGTCGCTTATCTCCGCCCGAATTACCAAGGCATCCCTGTGAGGAGAAGAAGTAGGGGGGAGATCTGCGTTGGTGAAGGTGATGGGTTCCTCCCTCAGTCGCTTTACCGGGGGCATATGAGTGACTTCCCCTACGTAAAGCGATTGAGCCCACTTCTTTCGCTGGCTGGTGGAATCGCCCCCTGTATTGCCACCGGTGATCATGAGGATGTGGCGTTTCTTCTCCTGGTAGTGGGGGTACTCCTCCTCCTCTTCTTCCAAGTTTCCAATCTCCCTCTTCTTGCCGAGGGGGATAGTGTTCGGGTTCACCCAAGCGTTCACCTTCGTGTGGTGCCCTCGGGGAGGCCCCTGATGAGAAGGTCCCTCCTGCCGAGGGCTCTGAACAAATTGGGACATGTGTCCCGTTTGTATTAATCTCTCGATGGCCGTCTTTAGCTGATGGCAGTCATCGGTTCTGTGCCCCTGGTGCCGATGGAAACGACAGTAGGGGAACTGAGGGTTGATAGCATGTACCTCCGGGGGTGCGCGAGAATCGCGCTCAACGAGGCCCCTCTCCTCGGCAAAATCAAGGATGATGCTGACGGGGTGCGTCAATGGTGTCCGAGGGCGGTCCAGGAGAATGGGTTGTGCCCAAGTCTTAGGGTTGCTCTTATAACCTCCCCCGGGCTTGGCTTGACCTTGCCGAGGGCGGTCATCAGAGGGTCCCGAAGCCTTGGGGTGATTTGGAGGAGCCCCCGGCCCTCGGTTATGCTTGTTGTCAGCCCTCGGGGGCTGCTGGTCCGGATGCTGGTGATACTTCTCCACCTCCTCGACCTCAGCATATCGGTCCCCCCGTTGCAAAGCCCTTATGTAGTCGCGGGGGGGTTCAATGATGAGGCTCCTTGAAAAGTTGCCGGTGCGGAGGACGGTTTGTAGGAGGGCCAGGAGGGTCCCGTCATCAGCACCATCGACCTTGTCGGCCTCCGTCCTCCAGCGCTCTAGGAAATCCCGAAGGGTCTCATCCCTCTTCTGGCGTATGGTTAGGAGGTGGGAGAAGTGCTTCCTCGTGCGACGCCTCCCAGCGAATTGTGTCAAGAATCGCTGGGCGAGTTCTTGCCACGAATCAATGCAGCCCTCGGGCAGCCTGTTGAACCATTCGTATGCCGGTCCCTCTAAGGTGGAGAGGAACCATCGACACAAATATTCGTCTCACGCCCCCACCATCATCATGTTGTTCTGGTATTTGCTGTAATGTTCCTGAGGGTCCATTTTTCCGTTGTAGGGCTGTATGTGTTGCCCTCGGTATTTTTCCGGGATCCGGGCCGCCAATACCCTTGGGGTAAATGGCGTCCGAGTCCGGAGCTGGATGACGGGTTCCCCGGAGCCCTCGGCCACCTTCTTTTGTAACTCCTCCATTTTGGCCATCATGGCCTCGTATTTGAGATCTGAATGAGGGGTGGAGGTGGTGGCGTGAGCTTTGTTGGACTCCATTTCGTCAAGCCGACGTTGGAGGGCCGCAATAATCTCGTCCCGGGGATCCTTCGGGAGGGTCTCCGCCCCCTGCGAACGAACCCGGGCCGAGTGGGCCTGATTGATTTGGTGCCGAGCATCATCGGCATGAAGGGGTGCCTTGCCTTTTTTCCGAGGGGGACGCTCCTCGTCTGCCCTCGAAACAGATCCCCCGCTTTCCTGGGGCCTTTGGAGTGCTTTCCCCCCGAGGCGGTCTTGAACCCCTCGGCGGTCTGGCCCTCCTCCGAGCCGGTTGAGGGCGGAAGTACGGGGCCTTTCCCTGTTATCATTATGGCGGTCCCGGGACTGAACTTCCTGGGAGGACGTATCTTGGGCCACCACCCCTTCGTCGTTCCTCACCCGAGGGGTGGGATTTCCGAAGGGGTGTGGCAGAGGGGGAAGTATGATGTTTTCCCCAACCTGAGGGTGAGTTGGAGCCAGGGTGCCGAAGGCACCCGGGTTCTGGGTGAGCGTTTGGATGAAGGCGGAGAGCGCCGATTGCACGTCGATGGTGAGAACCGGAGGGCTGACTTGGTCATCGCTCCGGTTTTTCTTCTTGGCCTCGATGCCGAGGCGGGCATCGGGGGCATTTTGTTGGATCTGAAGGCGTAGGTCGACAGCCGCCTGTTCCAGCCCAGCGATGACACCGCCCTCGGGAGCCCTGTGAGAGGCTTCGGGGGCGTTGACGTCACCGAGGGCCAGGTTCTTGTCTTCTACGTTCTTTGAGTTGGCACGTGTTGTTCTCACCATTTTGATAGAGGGCTAGTGTTTTGTGTTTGGTCGAGGGGGAGGGTTTCTTACTTGATTGTTCGACCTCTCAACGAGAGCACCAAATGATGGATAGTCTACCCGGGGGTATATATCCGAAGGGTTATTGCGGGGAATAACTTAGAGAGAAGTCAGAGCAAGTAAATGTACAGAGAGAGTGTATTATAAATGCGGGGCGTTTTCAGCGTGGTTACAAATGAGGAAATGGGGTGCTATTTATAGTAGCAATAAATTTCGGACAGGGACACGTGTCGAGCGCTCATTGGCCGAGGGGTCACCTCAACTGGTTGGCGCTGGCAGCCGCATGTGGCCGCATTTAATGCGGCTGTTGGATGGGACGTCTGTGCAGGGTACGGCGATCTGTACGCATGTGAGGCGGATATCTTGTCGAGTGAGATGCCTTCGGCTATAAAGCAGTAGCTGAGGGCTCCTCCAACCGATGGCACCCTGGTGCCGAGTGCTCACAGTGCCGAGGGCTACTGTTTTCGCCGTTTTCTCCCAGTTTCTTAGTTTGCTTGAGAAACCCGTTCTGTGAGAGTTTAGAGCCTTCGGCCAGGGGGCCGAAGGCACCCCTGGCGCGTAGTGCGGGCTGCTTGGTACTCTGGGCTCTGTGATTTGGGCCTGTTGGGCCTTCTGGGCCTGTTGGGCCTTCGCTGGAGTAGTAGGAGTCTGTGGGTCGGGGGTTCCCGGGCCATATACTCCATCAAACTGCGCAGTTATCTTCAAAAAATTATTTGACTGCCTTCCCGATTGCATTTTTAGTTGAAATTTGGTATGAGTAAACTAGACTTAATGAAGAAGATGCTCAAAAAAATCATCAAACAATTGCACAGATAACCACCCCAAATGGCGTCGGCCGGACAGAGCCTCCTATAAAAGGGGTGATTTGCACTTTTTCGGATAGTTCGAGGGCTTATTTGCCCCTTTTCCCTAAAAAATTATTAAATTTGGTATATTTTTAATAAAAAGACCAAAATTGAAAGAGTTATACACCCTTCGTCCCGCTAAATCATTTTTACCTCATTTTTTATCATTTCAATATCAATCACATAAATTCACTTTTCTTAATAATTGCACCACCTCCTCATAACCCAACATTACTGGGACAAAATTAGTAACATTTTTATAAAATAGAATTGTTTGTCACATAGAAGCAAATTATTAAATGGTGAATCAATTTCATATTGATATATTGTGGGGGTATGCCATGTGTTCCTACGTCTAAAACAACAACATTTTTTTTTGAATGAAGTTGGCTTATATTAAAATATCAAAATCCCCAAAGGTAACATCAAGACCAGAGAAAACAGACAAACTAGTAAGACCAAAAACATAGTTCGATCATACGCCCTTGGACAAGTCTTAGAATCAATCACTTCAAAAGAAGCAATTTGATTTGCTACTCCCCATATTCTAAGCCAACCATGATCGACCTAGAATCCTTGTCACTTATCATATCCTGAACTTGACTCTTAACAAAGAAAAAGACTAAAAAAGATTCACGATGGGCATCGTAAACACCAACCATAATCCTTAAACAAAAAAAAGATAAAAAATAACTAAGGACCTAAAATAACTACTATTAAATGTACTAGGCGAGTCTAGAAACCTACACCCACCTCTTCCATGTTTTTTGCTCATCCACCACCATAGCACCACCATCTGGATCTTCCCACTCATGATACTCCACAACATGTCTTTCGTAATTCCCCGCCCCGTAGAATCCGAAGTAGTTACTCTTGAATGTCATTCAGACCTCTAGTATTGTCCTCACAAACTAACAGGCCTTTACCGCACACTTTGTCCTCACTCGTGCGCGTCATGAAAATTTTTCGAAGGGGTCACTCATCCCAAGACTACTCTCGTGCAGGTACGCTTAATTTGAAGTTCTTAGCTAATGATTTTCCTTAACATGAAATTCACTTTGTTGGTATAAGCAGTATTATTGATCCCTTCAAATTAATTTCAAGTATTACAATCACCCCCACTTAAGAACGCAACAACCTCGTTGCGCCTATAAACCAATCTCAACCAAACCCCAGAATCCTCCCCTATTAAATGTTGTCTGATATCCAACAGATCAGTACACTTTGGCAGGGTTGCTCTGATATTACCTGTAAGACACCGCCCCACAGGGTCCGAGGCAGTTACTACTGAATGTCATTCAGGCCGAGGGTAGACAATACTATCACCTACAACAAAGTACCACCTGTCCTCAAAGGAGACCCCTCGGCACTTGGTGCCGGGGGGACACACCACTATCAGCTTTCAACAAATGAGAAGAAACACCAAGTGTTTTCACAGAAGACCCCTCGGTACCAAGTACCGGGGGCCGTATATCGGAACAAACACCAAGTGTTGTTTCTAAGCCGTACCCCTTGAGGACGCCTATACCGAAGGCGCCACCTCTCGTGCTGGCAGCACGTAGTGCCCCCGGCCATTTGCAACCAGTGTGCAAATGAAAACCCTTCCCTGAAACGCTTTCCGCGTCATCACCCCAAGGGTATGACAGGCACGAGAAATGCCCAGGATTCGACTTTCAAAAACGGAACGCTTTCCGCGTCATCACCCCAAGGGTATGACGGGCACGAGAAATTCCCAGGATTCGACTTCCAAACCGAAGCGCTCCCCGCACCACCACCCCAAGGGTGTGGCAGGCCACGGACTATGTCTAGCGCCGAGGGGACGATTTTCAAAACTGAGGCGCTTTCCGCGCCATCCCCCAAGGGGGGGCAGGCTACAGACCACCATATCTTGTGCCCAGGAAACGACCCTCGATCCCCTCGGAACTCGGGAGGTTAACCCGAGGGGGGCTAATGGTGTATTCTGTTACCTCCCGATAGGCCAAGCCTTACCAAGAAACCAAGTTTCTTGAAGCCTTCCCCTCACTACCTAAAAAAAAATGGGGTGGTGAAGGGGAGTAGACTCGGTGAGAAATCAATGAGTATGTCACTCCTACAGTTCACGGAAGCATACCGAGGGCTCCCCAAGGGAACGCCTCCGGTACCTGGACGCTCATGAGTACCAAGGATACCATTCAACACAGACATCATCAACAAATGGCTAAGTCCACTCAAGGATTACCTCCGGCTATACCTAAAACCGAAGGCTCAACAACTCAAAACGTCCCCGAAGGGTACTATATGACAAAGCTATCAGATGTGGCCAAACCAAATCAAGAATCACCTCCGGCACCTCACTACATGCCGAGGGGATACATCCAGACAGTTCCCAAGGGAGTCTGCCTATTTATGCTAGACTTGGACTACAAACTCTCCTATAGCAACATTGGGGGGACATAACAAACAACCGAAGGCTTTTTATTGCCACAAGCCAACATCACAAGGCAAAGGAAACTATCCTGAACCTACAACATATACAACCGAAGGGTCCCCTCCCGAAGGCAAGCAGCAGGAAATACTTAGAGAAAATAATCTAAGTCCTAAATGCTTTGCCCCCTGTGGAGCCACCAGTCAACCGAAGGTATATCTGAGACAGGGGCCTCACAGTCACCCGAGGGCTCCTACTTCATACATACTACAGTTAGAAAATTTTTCTAAATCCTACAAGATTTGACCCTCGGTCAAATCTCCATGCTGCCCGAGGGGCCATACGGTTGAAGGCTTGGTGAAGCTATACTTAGAAAAAATTTCTAAGTCCTACATATTTTGACCCTCGGTCAAATCTCCATGCTGCCCGAGGGGCCATACGGTTGAAGGCTTGATGAAGCTACACTTAGAAAAATTTTCTAAGTCCCACATATTTTTACCCTCGGTCAAATCTCCATGCAGCCCGAGGGGCCATACGGATGAGGACTTGGTAAAAGTATACTTAGGAAATATTTTCTAAGTCCTAACTATTTCTGGGCCTTCGGTCATACATCCAGTCAGCAAAGGATACCCAATCACCGAAGGCTATACTATATTCAAACACTTAGAAAAATTCTTCTAAGTCCTAAACACCTCGCCTCCGGTTATCTCATGAAGGCTACACAGAACCAGAGGGAAGGAATTAGCCGAGGGCCATCGGATGAACAAAACACTTAGAAATAGTTCTAAGTCCTGAACATTGTGCCCTCGGTGAAAGTTTCAAACTGACTAAGTAGGCCTAGTAGCCGAGGGCTACGAGAAGCACTACACTTGGAAGAATATATTCTAAGTCCTAAACATACATTCAGAAAAGCGAAGGCATACATTCAAAGAAGGGCGAAGGCATACATTCAAAAAAAACGAGGGCATACATTCAAGAAGAAACAAATTAAAGAGGACAAATCATATACACAAAGCCCGAAGGCAAGCATTCATTCGTCAAAGAGAGGAAATTCAAATGTACATTGCAAAAGGGCCGAAGCCAATAAGTACAACAGAATGTGATTACAAATTGGGGGGAACACATTTCACGAAGGGGGAGCTACAACATCGCCCCCTTCGACAGCTGTAGAAACTGCCTCGCTCTCGGCCTCGTCCCCATCACCCCTGAGGCCGCACTCCCTCAGAGTCTCTGAATCTTCGAGCACCAGCCTCTCTTCTCCTTCGGGGAGCGGGATCCTGACGTCTGGCTGCCGAGGGGGAGGCCATAAGCCTCGGACTGGAACTCCTCCGGTGCGATCTTGAAATGCCTCGCAAGCTTCTGGTAAATGAGGCGCTGGGTGAAGAACTCCCTGCCTTGGTAGTAGGAGTCGCCCCTCCCAGCAAGCCACATCTTGCCGGGGCCTCCAACCCAGTCGTCCACCGAAGCCCCCACCACCGAAGAGAGCCACTCCTTCTGATCTTCAGCCTTCCACCCCTCGGCAGTGAAGCTGGCCACCGCATCCTCCCGGGCTCTAGAGACGGCCTCTTCTTGAGCCGCGCGGGCTTCATCAGCAGCGATACGGGCGGCCTCGGCAGCAGCCTCCCCGGCCTTGGCCAGGCCCTCATTCATCCCTTCGGCCCTCGCAGCTTGCACCCGCTGCTCCATGCCGTCGGTGGCCAGGCAAAGAGAATCATCAGCCTCGGCAAGTTTCTTCCTAAGGAGGGCGGCCTCCCCTTCGGCTGCGCCTTTCGCCTCCCTCATTTGCTCCACCCTCCGGAGATGCTCGCAGAGGCCCATGAAGCTCTGCAATTCACAAGGGCGAGAATGAGACATGATAAACACATTACGAAAAAACAACAACGAAAACAGAAGGAAAGGATAGGTATGACTTACGGAGGCAGTGTTCAGAAGGATCTTCGCCTCAAGGGAGCTCTCGTCCAATCTGGCGAGGGCCAAGCGGTCAGCCGATGGCAGCATCTGGCTCATCAGCGCCGAAGGGTTCAGGCTGCCCTCCAGTACAGAAGCCCCCTTCGGCACTATCGCCTCCAGTTTCTCCCGCCCGAAGAACTCTTGATTGATGTGCTCCTGGGAGGTGGGGGCAGAGACGTGCCCTTCATCCACAATCACAACCACGTCGGTGGTCAGCTGCTTGGCGGGGGCGGCGGTCTTTACCTTCTTTGCCAGGGGCTCGATCCCCTTGCCATTATTCTCCTTCTTCGCGGGCCCGGCACCTCTGGGCCCCCCGGCACCAGCACCGGCGGCAGCAGCTTGGGAGGGCTCCTCCCTGGCAGAAGTGCCCGCCGGGGCCTTCTTCTTCCCCTTTGCATTCTTTAAGGCGAAGAGAGAGCCTACGTCCATGTTATTACCTGTAAGAGAAAGACACAGAATGGTTAAACCGAAGGGTGTCAGTTACAATGGCATAGAAAAAAAAAAGAATGTATGAAGGAAAACTATCAAGGTACAAATGAACCCTTCGATAATCACCTCCGGCTCCTTCGAAGACTCGATCGAGGGGAGGGTATCTTTCATCCGAAGAACCCCTCGGCCTGAAATGCCGGAAGCCAAGACTAAGCAATTCCTCGGGGAGAGTGACGTCCTTAATCTTGACGTGTTTATCAGACCCCTCCGTTTTTTTGGAAAGCACTCTGCCATTCTTCTACAGGGCTGCGCTCCCTACCTTCGGGTGGCGCCGGAAGCTGTTGCGGAGCTGGGCCGGGAAGGGGTTCTCCTCAAGACGAATGTAGCAAAATCGCTCCTTCCACCCCTTGTGGGACGAAGGCACATCGTCGAAGAGACTAAACTCCGGTACCTGCTGAAGGTTGGCAAAGCCCTCAGCGTTTGAATGCCCCCCCGACAGAGGTTGAAGGACATGAAGAACTGGTCGAGGGTGGGTGGAACCCCCCGGCTCCGGCACAGGGAGAGGAAGCCGGCCACGTAAGAGTGGCTGTTGGGCGTTAGCTGGCAGGGGGCCAACCCCACGAATCTCAGGTATTCCAACAGAAAGGGGTGAAGCGGAAAGCGAAGCCCCATCTCCACCGAGAGAGTGTGAACAGCAAAACACCCTTCGGGCGCATATCGCAATAGGTCATCTGCCCCGGGCTCCACCACGCGCGCCGAAGGGCCAACCAAGATCTGAGTGGCCTGGTACTCTGCCGGGGACGCCCTCGTCTTCAGCTCCAGGGCGGCGGTGTTCAGGAATGAGTGGCCCTCGGGTATGCCTACCGGCCGCCCGACGTCAACGGCCGCTTGTTTCTTCTTCGGAGCTGCCCTCATCTTCTTCTTCTTCCCGGGAGCCACGCTGATGGGCGTCGGGTTCAATGGCCGGGAGGAGCTGGATTCCCCGGCTCCACGAGGGGGAAGGACGGAAACCGTCACCTTCATCCCCTCCCTCTCCTCTTCCTCTTCGGCAGTCTGCACAACAAGGGCGAGCTCTTCGTCCTCATTTACTTGCTCGAAGTATTCGGCTTCGACTTCGGCCTGGAGGTCTTTCTCCACCTCCATGGCCACAACAGCATCACCACCCACCGAGGACTCCCCGCTCGAAGACTCGACGTCGGAGTACGTCTCCATCTCAACTGAAGGCTCCCCCGAGATATCCTGGGAGTCGCTTTGTGAAGACATCTTCCCACTAGGCCGAGGGCTCGGAAATACTAAATATTCTAAGTTCTAACTCCTAGCCTAAAGGCACAGGGCACATCTAACTAGGAGGAGAAGAGCGGAGGGAACTAACCTTAAAAGCTTGGAATCAACCGAAGGCTGGATTTTCTCTCTCTAGAAAATTGAGCAGAGCTTCGCTACAATGATATCGCACAAAGGAAGTGATGCCCGACCATGGGGTATTTATAGGCGCCCAAATCTGGGCTTGGGCCTGAATACCGGGCCCCCGGTCACAAAGCCATCATTACAAACCGTGGTTTCGCCCAATCGGTGACACCCACCCACAGGCAGCCAATGAGCACACACCACGTGGCAGCCCACCAACGGCTATATTCTGACGTTAGATATTCCAACGGCTATATTTCCAACGGCTATATTTTGGGAGCCTCCGGGCTTTTTACTTCACTCCACTTCATCAAGAGGAGACCCCGGGTACACCTACCCAGAGACGCTCCCGGTTTGTGCCCCACACACTACATAACAGATGCCTTCGGGCTCACTCCATCAGAAGCCCACGGCTTCATAACAGGCCACCCCTCGGGGATCCCCCCTCAGCACTTTGAGGGCCGGGTAGCCCCCGGGGAATACGCCTCATTGGCGGACAGCCTACGACACACAGGTAACGGGAGCCCTCGGATACCTTCCTCACCAACTAATCAACAAACAGGGGACACCCCGGTAACACTTCAACTACTGCTCGCATTCATTACGCCCTCGATCCCAGATTGAGGGACCCCCCTTCGGCACCTCCCATGATATCAACAGCAAGCCTCCGGCTAATCAACACATGAGCCCTCAGAACAAGGAAAGCCTTTAGCATCAGCATTATTCTCCATTTCGAACCAGGGTTTCACATTTTCGATTCATCGTTGGGGGGAATTCAGTGCACTCTTTTTCCCTCATTAGGATTTTTTCCCACAGGGTTTTTTCTAATGAGGTTTTTAACGAGGCACCCCCCAAAATGAAACGAAAAGCGTCACCCTTCGGCCCAAAACAACAACGCAACTACTCTACTCCTTTTCACCACTTTACAAGTGCCTCAAGGAGTGGGGGACTGGAGGACCCCCTCGGGAAAAATCACAAAAATCACAACACATGACCCCTCAAGTCCCGACATGTGGGTAACTGAGGGACTGCCCTCGGCAGAATGAACAAACAGCAAACTACCCACAACTCTACAAACTACAACGGAACAACGGCAGAGGACAAACACAATTACTCCTTTTCCCTCAAGTACCTTTTCGGCAAAAGGAGTGAGGGACTCCTGATGGAGTATATGGCCCGGGAACCCCCGGCCCACAGACTCCTACTATTCCAATAAAGGCCCAATAGGCCCACGAAGCACAACATGCCCAAATCACGGCGCCCAAGGCACCAAGCAGCCCACAATGCGCACCAGGGGTGCCTTCGGCCCCCTGGCCGAAGGCTCTGATTCTTACAGGGAGGTCGAAACAGGAAAACAAAGTTACTGGGAGAAAACGGCGAAAATCAGTAGCCCTCGACAACTGGAGCCCTCGGCACTAAGGGGGTCCCCGGTACTCAGAGCCCTCGGCTAGTCATCTACAGCCGAGGGCACCTTTTCCGACATAATATCCGCTCCACATGCGTATGGATCACCGTACCTTGTACAACGTCCCATCCAACAACTGCATTAAATGCGGCCACATGCGATTGCCAGCGCCAACCAGTTGAGGTGACCCCTCGGCCAATGAACGTTTGACACGTGTCCCTGTCCGGCATTTATTGCTACTATAAATAGCACCCCATTTCCCCTTTTGTAATCAAGTCGTAACTCACAATACAACATGCTGCATACTTTCTAATATACTTTCTCTCTCTATACTCATTTGCTCTGCCTTCTCTCTTGTTATTCCCCGTAATAACCCCTCGGATAAGCTACCCCCCGGGTACACTATCCATCATTATTATTTAAAATATTACTAAAACAAAACTTATTTACACAAATATGACTATTAGTTACTACAATATAGGGTAATGGTAACTTAAGTTTAAAAATTGAACATAAGTTACTATGATTCCACTATTGCTTTATAAACTAGTCATATTTTTGTAAATAATCTTTAATATAGTTATAAATATGTAATTATTTCATAAAAATGTTCATGTAAGGTCATTTTTTGTCTGTGCAAACAAGCACATACATTGTTTCAGTATAACCAAACATTGGCGTTTATGCAAAAGAAGCACGCGAATGACGAAGCATCCGGTGAGGTTATGCGGGGTTCAAAGTAGCTGGGCTAGGTTAGCGCGCGGGCTGGTGCGTCGGGAGACAGAAAACAAACGAATCATTGAAAATGAAGATGAGAGATGGACATAAATAAACTGAAGGAGGACGTAGAGAGCGATGACAAACAAATATAAAACGGAAAGTAAATGTCTCTTTGGTAGAGTATAGACTGTAAAGCAGACTGTACCAAATGTCCTAACTTTCATTGGCCATTGTATGTTTTTAGATTAAAGTAATTATTGATTCTGATAGTATCCCAAAATTATTTTACAAGTTTGATTGCAATTCAGCAAACACCTTGTGGATAATTTGATAACATTACTATCATCACACTCTCAACCAGAATTTAACATGGTTGAAATCCGTTTTTATTTGAGAATATTGACATTTAATAAACCACAAATACTATTTATGTAATATAAGTGAGCACATTAAAAAATGTTGAGTTATGCTGGAGGTTCATACATTTTTACAAAAAATCTTGGGCTTTTCCCTTGAATATTACTAATTTGAAGCTAATTTTCAAAAATGTGACCATTTTTACAAAAGGACAAAAAAGTGACTAAAAAGGTCACATAGTTGGAAAAACTTGATGTCACTCCCATTTTTATTTCACTGTCGGATTTTTATGTCACCGACAGATTTTTATGTCACTTTTGAAATGTCACTACCTGTAACACCCCCAATTTTTCCCGCCCAAAAATACATTTAAATAATGATTTATTCAAAGGAATTAACAACTTTATTTGAAAACATCAGAGATACAGCGGAAGGTTTCTCTTCCCCCCTACGGTGACAACCAACCTGCAGCGGCGCAAACACGATGGTGAACTCTCCTTCTTCCGACGAGTACAGGGATTCCCGATGCCGGTGTAAAAGCAGATCACTCCGGTGGACCTTGCTACATTGCTCTGGCATCCGGTTCAGCAGGGCTCCTACTCTTCCAGAGACGCAGACACCAGCGACGAGGCGGTGTCGACGAGACTATCAAATAACGCCGTCGATTCTCGTCTCCAACATCCAAGTTGTTCGGCCGAAAAAATCCGCGTCGTTCTTCCTTCTCCGGCGGACTCTGATCTGTGTACAATCATTCGGCAACGACAGGTAGCAGGGATGACCAGATCGGTGATGACTTCTCGTTCGGCAAGTCAGGGCGGCATCGGCAGCGCTGCAACTCTATTTCTTTCTCTCTCGCCGGCCTTCCTTTTCACTTTCTCACGTTTTTTCGTTCTTTTCTATTTTCTTTTCTCGCCGCATATCATCTTTGCATGAAGCAATAATGAGAGTTGTGTTCTGGTTAGGTGCGGAAGAGTTTATCGTAGAGTATAAATGGCCTAAGAGTTACGTACGTTAATAGTAATGTGTGTGTATGTTTCTGCAGCAGCTTTTAGTTTTATACGGTGTATGTGTTAGCTATTATAGTTTTAGTTAAATACTAGTACGTGGGTATAGTTGAAATACGGATAGACTCCTTTTGGCTCAAAAATCTTGGCTTTGTTGTAGTTATCCGAAGTACAAATACAATGGTTTGTTTGTGTATTTTGTAATGTATTAATGTAAGTCTTTCATATTCGTAATATGAGTATATTTTACGTATTAGGAGTATTTCAGTAAAATTAAGTTTGTATTTTGTGTATTTTATACACAACTTAAAATAGTTATATAAAAAAAATAACTTTTATCACTCATACCATATGTATAACTGGTACTCGATATAAAACATCATTTTCATAATTATTATAAGACGTTACTTCTATTATCGAGACATTTTTATCTAACTAAAACGTCGTAAACTTGGAAATTTTTATCTGGTTAGAATGTCACAACTGTTGAATTTTTGTTTGACTCATTTAATAATTAAAATGTCATTTTCGTAACATTTTATGATTTATTTGACTAATAATTTTTTTTTATTTAAATTTTTGGAGTGTCACACTACCAGTTTTCATACCACTTTCAGATGTCACTATACCGGAAAACGTGTCACCGTGTCATCGGAAAAATTTTCCGGTGACTTTTCTCTATCAAAGTTTTCGCCGGAAACCATCACTCATCTACCGCCTCGATATCGCCACCGCCACGTGAAACCGCATACGGCCCCTCACGCAGCTCCAACCCCCTCCCTTTCACGCCAGCTCACTCCCCTGCACCCCCTGCCCCCTCCCCTGCACCCCAGCCCCCTCCCCTGTCCCCCAGCCCCCTCCTCAGCTCCCAGCCCCTCCCCTGCACCTCCACCAACCTCCTCGGCCCCCATACACCCCCACCCCTCCCCTGCTCCCCCAGCCCCCTCTACGGACCTCGTTGTCGCCATACTCATGTCGATTTCTTCTACAGACCTCGTTGTCGCCATACTCATGTCGATTTCTTTTTTTCAAGGTAAAAACTTAATCCCTTGAGAAAATAACAAAAATAAACATTATATGCGGCGGCAAAAAAAAAGAAACATAAGAAGCAACATTAAATAACTTGCAAAACCAAACAGAGGAGTATTCAGTGGATCCAATCCGACTCCCCAGAACAACAAGCTGAGATACACAACACTCCAAAAATTTGCACAACTTCATCAGAATCTCGTATACCTTAACGCCTTTGTGTTTTTCCGTTAGATCGCTTGCCAGAAAACAAGTGCTTTGGTTTCAGATCAGGAATAGTTCTATCACCTTCACCTTTGCAGGCTGCCTTATTCCGCACCTTGAAAGAGTTCCTAGCCAAATCAATAGCCTTAGACTTTTGTGCAGAGTCTTTGAATCCTTCACCAGGCACCAATTCATTTGGAAGCCTTGACTTTGACCTTGACCTGGACCTAGACAGCATCAACTTCAACTTCTTCTTGTTAGGAGTCTCCTCATCACCATCAACATCCATCGAGTCACCCATGCCAGATATAGATCGTTCCCTCTTACTGCGTCCCCTTGACTCATGTCGATTTCTTCTCTTTCTTCTTTTTCTTTCCGATCGTCGAAGACAAACGAGAACTCTCTGTCGCAATTGTTGCTTGTCATCGCCGCTGCAACCGTAGATCTTCTCTCTCATCTCCTTTAAAGCTATTTCATCTCCCTCGAGATGAACGCGGCTAGCAATTAGAGTTTCAGGGGAGCGACTGAGGGGCAGGAGGTGCGCACGGTGGTCGAGGACACTACAGTAGGCAAGGGCAAGAACAAGGGTTGGGGAAGGGGTCGATGGCGATGGTCGGAAAATGCTGTGGCCTTGGGGTGGGAGCAGGGGCACACTGGGGTGCAAAGGAGAATGAGATGCGGAAGAGGCGAGATGTTTAGTTGATGCGGGAGTCACTTTTTGTCAAACACAAATTTAATCATATTTTTGTCTACTAAAAGATCGGGAGTAACATTTCTGCCATTATTTCATACAAAAGATCTGTATGACAGCATCACATTATTTAACTCATCCCATCACTTTTAAATCAAAATATCATTAGAAGAACCCATATCACTTCTTTGTAACTCTTTTCTAAAAATGTTTGACTCAATTAACAAACCCAAATTTCCCCCCGCACATATATAGGGTATCTAAGTAAGGTGTATTTTCCGTACACATGCGGCGAGTTGAACGCTTGAACCCAACCTGAACCACCATTGGAGGTACATTGAAAAGCGATCAAGACCGTCGATGGAAGGCGGAAACGGCGTTGGTGGAAGTGGAGGAGGATGCAGAGAAGGAGATTGGGAGTGCAATGGATGTGGGAACAGAAACTACGCCTTCAGAAGCTTCTGCAACCGATGCAAGCAGCCTCGTCTCTTGGTAGACAATAAAACTCCTCCCGATTCTAAGTGGCTCCCTCGGATTGGAGACTGGATCTGTACAGGTACTTTTCCCGCTTGGTTTTCTCGGTCTCTCCTTTCTAGAATTATAACAGTCGACAACGATGTGAAGTTTAGCTTAGTAGTCCCTTTAAATAACACAGTACCTATTAGAAAATAGAAACATTCATCCTAGTACAGTTCCCTCCATGATGAGTAATAAAGCTATTAGAGGTTTTACTTGTTCAATATCTTTTTTTATGTCTTGATCAATTTGATTGGTGATATTGAATTTTTACCCGTACTGTTTCTGGACTATAGCTAAAGTTACTTAGTGTTGTGTAACCTGATCTGTTAAGAGTGTGTATGAGATTGCTGAAAAAATAGATTATTATAATTGTTGATTGCATGTACAGTCGATTATAGTCAGCTTTTTTGGCTAAAGTTTGCTGTAAAGTAGTTTGAAAATTATTAATTTCGTCTGGTTGCTACAACAAATTAACTGTTTTGAATAGCCTTCTCAAAAATAGCAGAAAACTTGTGAAAAAGTTCTAAAAAACAGAATGTTCTTACTTCTTAGACATGATTACATTTTCAAGAACATCTAAGTTTTCTCTATAAAAAAGGCTGAAACTGTAGGATCCCAAACAAGCCATAAGTAAACTATTTGCTCCATGTGTACCTTTAATGGTTTGATATTTTCCATCTTGCAAATGCTTTAGAATTTGATTTCAGTAGGTTGAGGTATTTCATTTTTTTCCTATGTATTGGATGCGGGTTGGCGTGCGTATTCTTGGATTGTTTCCTCTTCTGGTTGGGTTGTGCGTTGTGTGTGTGGGACAAATGGTCCAATAGGTTGCACTAACAACAACTATGCATCAAGAGAGAATTGCAAAAAATGTGGACAACCAAAGGCGGTGGCCTCAATGCCAGCAATGTCAATCCATGGTTCAACTCTCACTACTCATCCAAATTATTTTTCTGGGGTACAAGGGGGTTTGCTACAAAGTAGCATTGGCTTCATGGGTAATGGAGCAGTCCAACATGCTCCGCCTTTGACCTCCCACTGGTCATCTTTAGCACCTGGTGATCATTACGGGGTGCAGTCAGCTTCTGGATGGACTTTGGCCGGGAACAACTCTTCAGGAGTTCCTTACACAGCACCAAACGGGTGGCGTCATGGTGACTGGATTTGCAAATGTGGGTTCCACAATTATTCTTCTCGTGCACAGGTAAGTATATCTTGACTGGTTGATAGGTCTAAATTTAGGTGTTTATCTGACCTCAAAAGCACCCTAAAAAGGTGAGGCGTACCTCAAATTTAAATACCCAATTTCGAAGTCAGTAGACACCTGAGTGACCTGACACCTGACGCTGGTTACTCAGCAATCCCAACTCAACAACTGAAGGGTGGAAAATGGGCCGCAACTGGCTGTAAATGGGCTTCGCCCATACCATTGAATGTGCAGGTTCCCTATAAAGCCCCGTTAGTTTAGTCCCTAATACCATGTGAAATTGGGCCTTACTCGCTACAAAAATTCCTCACGCGGCAAGGTTTACCTGGCATAGTTGCATTGATATACTCGTATTAGACTTAAACCTAGGGGACAAGTGATGTAGCCTGTAGGATATCTAAGAACTAGTAAATTGAGTTTTGTTCCACAGATTACACAAACTGCCCTTTAAATAGTGGTTTTATTTGATAGTGTATATTGATCTCATCCTCTTGCAGTGTAAAAGGTGTGATGCTTCTCTGCCATCATCTTCATCCTCGTCTTTTGGCGGCCAGGCAGTTACAGGTGTGGATGCATGTTGCTTATTCCTTTTCACTGAACAGTTGTCCATAAACTGTACTTTTTAGGTTTGTCTTTTGGACATCATAATATAAAAAATTAGCTCATGGATTGTTTTGAATCAAGAGATTGCAAAGATAGGACCTTTTTCTATGGGACTTCTTGCTTACTTCTTTCTTGATATGGTCACTTGTTTCCTTCATGTAATAATTTCTAAAATCAACTCTTAAAGCCTTCACACAAAAATGGAAAATAAATTTTATTCTCTTTCCTTATTTACTTTATCTTATTTATGTAGAGTTGAAAAGAAATAAGATGTAGTTTCCTTTGTTGGGTTAACCAAGAGATAGGAAAGCATTACTTTACTTTTTGGTCATCCTATTATTTCCTAATTTAACTCATTCTAAGAATAGATAAACCTAATTGGTTAAAAAGGTAAATCCATGGTGAGGTAGGACAACTTATAGGGCCATTTCCGTAAGTATGAGTACTATGTTTTCCCCTAAGTATGAGTAAAGTATTGTCACATTGAAATCATATTGCCATATTAAGCCATTATCAGGCATCGAAAAGATGGCCAGTATGATCTCAGTATCACAGTATCGGGAAGATAGTACTTACTTCTTTTTAGGGAAACCATCTTGTGTTTCTCTTATTTAGGGATTTTTTTTCTTTTATCAATCTCAACCTACTTCCTCTCCAAATTAGAATTTTTGGGTTGGAAAGGAAATCAAACCCATTTTCCTTTCCTTATTTTGTACTCAAATCCGAACAGAGAAGTAAAAATTGTAGTTTCCACTTACTCTCTATGATTTCCACATCTTTATTCATTCCAAGCATTAGGATGTTTTACTTGGACTGTTTTAAGTCCCATATCAGACCAGACCAAACCAGATCAGACCAGACTTGGACGGTTATAAAATACACAGAGACCAAACATTTACCGGACCAAACCAGTTCAGACCAGACCAGACCAGAAAATTCCAGTCCAAGTAAAAATATCCTCAGTTAATCTGCTTTTCTGGAACGACACATTCAAGCATAATTGTTAATTGAATGTCGAACTCTCATGTCATCTGTTTTTCTAATAATCTTTGTGAAGCTCTGGGGACAAAACGTTTGGCATCGGAGGAACTGGTTCGTGACTGGGAAAGCAAGAGGCTAAATGCAGGACATGTGAGAAACTATAGTCACGAATTTTCAAATTTTTATGCATGGGTCCCCTTTTTGACACTTCTTTCTCTTATTATGAATACATATTTAGACACCTGGGATGCAGCCATCATATCAAGGAGTTCAGTCTGTAGGGAGTGGTGGTGGAATGTACTCCTTGCATAACAACAACATACAGTTACTGCCTGCAGCACCCACACTCCTCGGGAAGGGGTAAAACACTAAACTACTATGTAAATTAACATGGACAACCATTTAGAGCAATAACTTCTATACTCCCGCCTTCCCCAAGAGCCCAGGTTTTTACAAAAAAATGTCCCCTAAAAAGATTCGTATTTCAAAATTCAAACTTGATTTTAAGTGAACTGTGAAAAATGCAAAAGAAAGAGAGCTTATAACACCTTATGCTCCAGCTGAGACAATGCGAGCAACTTTTTTTCCCTTGTTGCACGGGTTGATCAACCAGAGAATTAGTTGGAGGGCGAATCAGAACTCATGACTTGAGAACACTTTTACCTTTCTTGATATCACCAAGGATCAGAAAGCAGTATCCTCTAGATACATGACAATTTCATTAGGGACTATATGCATTTGGGGATAATCTGCGGGGACTACCCTATAAGCAAAAGCTAGTTGAACAAATAGTGTTAGTATTGAATCCTATTGATTGATAGATTCGGCCCAACATACACTGTTTATGACCACATCAAATGGAATGTGGAAGCAAGGCTGTTAAAATCGTAGTTTTGAATCAAATTGGTTGAGGGACTTGAAGTTGAATCAGCAGTCTGAACTGTAAGCTGTAACATTAGAAAACATACAAAAGAATCCATTTAAACCAAATAATGTCACCAAGACCACAATACTAACTCAAATCATAGCTTAAAGCTATGCATATGATGTCACAAACAATGTTTGCATAGTATTATACAGTGTAGGTCACACAAACAATATGCGGCTCACATAATTTGATACACAAAATCACACATCAGAACACAAATGATCATCAATTTCATGAGATACATTACTATTATACTTTTTCAAATGTCTATTCCATCGTATAATCCTTTTCTAATATCTGTACGATTCCATCATTATCCGTGGATGTATGAGTCTTCATGCGTTTGGATCAATTTAGAATCGTAAAGTGGGACTTTACAATATGAATCATGATTGTAACAACCTTGCACGGAAGACAAGGAAGTACTTGTCTTATGACAAGGGCAACTACATGGCTGAAGTAGACCCGACATGCACACCGCTGCAGAACAAACTCCGAGAATGCGCAGACACTAATATTACTAAAATTTTCATGTATGCATTAAATAGAAAACGTTTTAGGATGGAATAATAATGACATCAAGTGCAGACACTAGCATTATACTAGGGTTACCGGGTGTCAGTCTTTCGCTCTTGAAGTCAATTCACTAATGCATTTACAGGGCTAAACAATGGCGTGATGGGGACTGGATGTGCACAAATTGCAACAATCATAACTATGCATCTCGGTCACAGTGTAATAGGTAATTTCTCTATGTTGATAGCATATTTCATCATTCTTATATAACCTATTAAACACTCACGTCTCTTTGTTTTCATTAAAATATTTCTTGCAGGGAAATGTTTTCTAAATCTTATTTGTGTGTGGCACCTTAAAACATTTACATGAAGAAATACAACTATTAAAAGTAATTGAATCACGTGAAGAATTGGTTTGGTATGATGTGATGAAAATAACTTTTCTTTATGCTCAACAACTACGTTTAAAACTAGACTCTTTTTATGGGATGAAGAGAGTACTTTTCATGATTCATTGAGTTTTTGTTAAAATTGGTTCTCTTTCTAAACGAGAAAGTCATTTTTTAAAGCAGCTTGATATTTTTGTTTTTTGGTCTAATATTATGCTATATATTTAATAATATTTTTTATATTAAAGCACTTTCCACCACAAACTAGTTTCCTGCAATTAAAGGGAGAATTAAACATCCAAGACCACTCTGGCAGCCAGAGAAACTTAGGATCTAAATGATAGTATATTGGCTGAAATAATTTGTCTTTGAATAGCACATCAGCTGAGATGCCCTTCATTGGTCGTGTAGGATCATAGTTCTCATGGTGTATGGCGACAGTCATGGTGCCAAGGCATTTGTCCATGGCAATGGCACATCTATGGCGCCACCACATGACACCAAAAACAAATACTAACAAATATGAACTACGGACACTATAAATCTATAATCCAACCACCAAAAGATGAGCAAAAAGTTGAATACTTACTGATCCAACCACCAAAAGATGAGCAAAAAGTTGAATACTCAAATTCTAACCGAACCATGTGAAGTTAAAATAGTTTAAAGTACTTCCATAAAATAACTTAATATCCGAGAAAAGTTTAATGTCTTCCTAAATATGTCAACTTGTTTGTGTTTGATGATTATGATATCATCATCATCAATTATCACACTCCTCATCATCTGGATCAGAATATGATAACAATGGAACATCATTCTCACTCATTTCACCCTCAGGAGGATCTTCAATCTCATCCATCTCATCTTTGTCTTACAGCTGATGTGTCGTAGTAGCCCTTTAGTCGTCCCCCTCTTGCACAGCTTCTTGACTCCGTCATTACATTAGTTGAGCAGTTTTTGGCTTTGCGCTAACTGATGTCTTTATTTACTTATTATGGTTTTTATTAATATTATAGGCTGACTGGTTAGTTAATAATTGCTCAAAGCCCAAAAGCAACTAATCAGACATGTCAATATCTGTTTATAAATATGCCGCACATGGCATGTCGTCATGGCGATGGCACTGCCACCTGTAGAGTAATCGTTAGTAGGGCTTTATGTTTGGAGGAGGCTTTGTATCGCCATATGCTGCATATGGCTTTAAGTGAAAACGCCTTGCGCCGCCTCACGCCTTTTAAAACTAAGATTGCGCCATTGAAAACTATGTGTAGGATTGTACAGTAGTCCATTTGATTGCAGGAATATAAGTTGTTGAGGAAAATGTTTTTCTGGGCAAATAATATGCTCCTATACTCCTATGTATAATATAAACCATTAAACTGTTTTTCAACTAAATCTCAAACAATTCAGAAACATTTTCTTTGAGGAAATGTTTCTTGGAAAATGTGTTCATGTGTCAAACACAACAACACAACAACAAAATTCAAGCCTTAGTCCCCAAAGATTTTGAAGCCGGCTAACATAAATCGATATTTGATGTTGGAGCCAAAAAGAAAAGAATGATAAAACTTTAGAGAAATAAAAAGATATGGTAATATAAAAAGGATAAAATAAAGATAAAGAAAATAATGATAAGTTAAAGAGGATAAAAAGAAAATATATAAAATAAAACGGATAAAAGTATAAAGAACATATGAAAGATATAGAAGATACAAAGATAAAAGAAAGAAAGAGAAAAAAAGATAAAATACATGAATTATCGATATACATTCTGCTTTCTTCAAAGCCATACTCTAATCCAATTCAAGATAAAGCATATCACTCCTGATTCTTCTAATCCATGTCTGTTTGAGTCTTCCTTTCCCTCTCCTTCTCTCCTTTTCTCTCCATCTCTAAACTCATCTAACAATTGCATTACTCAGTCTTCTACGCACATGATCAAACCACCTCAATTGAGATTTCCGCATCTTACCTTCTATATGTATTATGTGCTACTCCCATTTTTATGATTATCTCATTCCTCAAGCAGTCTTTTTGTATTTCCATGCACCCAACGCAACATGCGCGTCTCTGACACACTCATGTTTTTAATCTGACATTGTTTCACCTCTCGACACTTTATGCCATATAGTAGTGCAAACCTAATTGATGCCCAATAAAATTTACCCTTCAATGTAGTCGGCATACCTAGATCACATATAAATCTTGACACACTTTTTCATTTCATCCACCTTGTTTTGATTCTATGAGATACATCTCCATCTAGTTCACCCTCCTGAATTTTGAAGCCCAAATAACAAAACTTTGTTGTAACACCCGATTGTGTCTCATCAATTAATACAATATTGTCTGTAAACATTATGCACCATAGTATATATTCTTGGATTGACTTTGTAACTTTATCCATGATTATAACAAATAACTAAATAAGAAAGGACTCAGAATCGGTCCTTGGTGCACTCCGCTAGTAATAAGGAACTCTGCAGCTCTCCTTACACTAGTACGGACACCCTCATACATATCTATGATATGTCTCTAATTGAGGCCCACCCAAGGTAGTCAAAGTCGTGATGCGCACTCAAGGCGATAGGGTCATTCCAGCGCTTGCTTGACTCATGTCAGGTGCATCGCTTAAAAAATATCGCACATACTATTCTCCAATAATCAAGCATGATGTATATAACACCATATTGAACCAACTATATTAAAAATTCATGTTTCTCACAAATAAAGTCATGTTTCACCAAAATAAAGCCACAATCAACCAAAATAAAGTCATGATTTTGGTAGTTTGGTAGTATGGACCGGTAGTATGTATACATGGTAAAAAAATGGTAGTTTGGTAGTATGGACTGGTAGTATGTATACATGGTCAGTAAAAGGGTTGTTTGGTAGTACTGTATGTTCTAGATAGTATGTATACTGGTAGTATGTACTTCTGCAAGAAGTAGCTGGTAGTTTACATATACATGGTAAAAAATTACAAGTATACAACTAGTTTACATATATATGTTTAAGTTGTTTAGATTGTAGAACTGACTAAATGAGACGAATAAACAAGAGTTCTACAAAGTACAAGAAGTAGATGTTTACATATACATGGTTAAAAAATATACTGGCAGTTTACATATATATGTTTAAGTTGTTTAGATTGTAGAACAAGAGTTCTATAAAGACATAGCGTACAAGAAGAAGTAGCTGGTACTTTACACTTTACATATACATGCTGAAAAAATATACTGATGGTATGTAAGAAGTAGTAGCTGCTGAGTGTGAAAAATGAAAAAAGAAATAAAATGGAACGAATGGAAGATGAAGAAAGCTTACTTTGCGGTTGATGTGGAGGGACACGAGGAGGTAGCGAACAGGTAATAGTAGAGCAGACTAGAGCATGAGGTTTACGTTGTGTGTGTAGCGTAGGGTACGTTGTTTTGACCTTATTTACATGGGCTTTATAAAAATATGGGCTTCCTAATGGTCTTATTTGAGTGCACATGTGAAACACACTCAGTAAACCTAAAATAAACGATTCCCCTGTCATGTGCGAAACAAATTTAATAAAATTTACATATTCCGAAACTACATTAAAAACGCTACAAAGCGTGCAAAAAATAATTCAAATTTCATAAAAAATTGATATATAAAGTAAGAGATTAAGAGTGATTGGTGTTGACCAAGTGAATAGGAAAGGTATCTTACAAAATGAGACAGAATCTTTTTGATATGTCCACATATCGAACGCAACATGCATCATTGGATGTATGGACATACCAAAGCACATAAAAAATTAGAAAGCATTTCCCTGGATTTTTTTTTTGTGAAACAAATGGAGACTAATATAGTGTTATGAACAGTAACGATAGATGGAAAAGGTTCTGATAGTTTTGCCTTTGAGAAACAAGAGCTTGGTGAACTGATAAATTTTGTGTACAGGTGCCGAACACAAAGAGACGTGATTGCCCAATCAGTCAGTGTTGCATAGTTCTCAGTTACACTTCATTATCTTGCAGCTTCATGGCGGTATATTCTTTGAGTACTCTTGCCCCTCCCTTTTTGCATGGTGCTGGGAATGTTGTATGCATTTCGGGTAGGACTTGAAAGGTTTTTTTCGTTCAACAATGTTGATGATGACTGATGAGAGAGTGGAGTATATTGTGAGAAATATGAGAGGAAAGTGCGACTATATATGTTATTGACACAACTTAATGGAGACTTGACTATAACAACTATCTCAATGCATTGTTGTCTCGTGGTATGGTTTGTGGAAATCGAAACTTATATATCTACTACTTCCATCATTGCTTAAGTTTCTTATTGAATAATGACACCGTTGTTCAGAAAATAATTAAATAAGGTAATTTAAGTATATTCTTAGAAGTAATTTTGATGGGTATATAACATAATGAGCCAATGAGGTCATTGATGATTACTGAAGACGGTGATTTTATAGGATTTCCCCCCGATATTTAATGATTAATTTGTCATTTAACAGTGCTAATTGTTTTCTAAAATAGAAATGAAAGTTCCAGCTAGGACGCCCATAAAAGACAAGTGAGAAGCTTAAGTTGGGACGAAGGGAGTAATAGTTAATATTATAAATAATGATATATTCCGTATATGCGTGATTAAAATAGGGATGACGTATATAATTGTGACTTTAAACAAAGTGGTTATATATGAGTAGCTTTTAGTGAGTATGATGACTATGTTTAATTTTACATTGAAGTGATTATGAAGTTATACACATTGTAACTTTAGTGCCATTTTGTCTATCAATTTTATTTCAATAATATTCTAGTGCAAACCACTTGATATTATTCTAACTTTCATATGCTATATATACATATCCCAAGTTTATTTAGAGAAAATTCCAAGGACTTAAACATAGGAGCATTCCCTAAATAGAACTTCATATTTTATTTTCATTAAATAAGACTAAAAATTCCATCATTTGCAATGGAGCCAAAAATTCATTATTTTTTGGCTTGGAAATATGATGGAATAAAGCAAATGAGCTCACTAAACTGTCTGCGCTTCTTTGTTATGAAGCAACAGTCAGTCTATGCAATTTTTGACGCGATTTTCACTGTGGGTCATTCGGAAACAGTCTCTGCGCTTTAGTACAGGGGTAAGACTGCGTACGACCCCCTTACCCCACTGTAGGTAAGATAATGATAATGATGATTAAATAAGACTAAACATTACAATTTTACACTTTAATATAATTAATTGTCGATAGGGATGGACTAAACCAGACCGGCCTGGCCCGCTATTGTGCGGGCCCGGACCGGACCGGGACTGGTTGGCCGGTTCCGGGCTTTTAGCCCGTTTGGGCGGGTCCGGGTCGGGTGGGCTGGGCTCGGGCCCAGTTTTGGGCGAACCGGCCTGGGTCATATTTTTTTTCCAATTTTTTTTCTTATCCTAGGGTAGGGCTGGGTGTTTTAGGGAGGTTTGGGGGTGGGGGGGTCGGGGGATAACAAGAAAGCAAAAAAAAAATTAGACATTGAACCGGGCCCGGCTCGACCCAGTTAGGCTCGGACCCGGTATCAACCCGAGCCGGTTCCGGGCCCAAGTATTTGCAAAAAAAGCCCGCCCGGGCCCGGTCTGGAACCGGAACCGGACCGGCCCGGGTCCATCCCTAATTGTCCCTAATTCTCCTAGCATAACCGGGGTAGTCCATTGGTGGTTGCAATCTCGCAACAACGGTGACACTACGGCGGCGGCAACAACGGATAGATGATTTCCTTCGATCGGTGGTCCAGCCAATTAGCGCTTAGCACCTTTCAAAACACAAATTAAATAGAGTACCAAAGTTTTTTTAGTAGGTGTGAACAAAAAATCGCATAACCGAAACAGACCGACAAACAGACCAAAAGCGAATTGTAATGAAAGTGAAATCGACTAAAACTGGCCAACCCCTCAATTGTTCAATTTACTATTTATGCTTTTTGTTTAAAAACTTGATCGAACCAACAAAACCAAAATAATTGACCGAAATTAACTGAAACGGAATCGACTGAAACTGACTCAAGTTGTGCGGTTCAGTTCTCAGTTTCACATTTTCTAAAATCGATTGACTAAAAACCGAATTGATAAAACCGAAACGATAAGTATCCTCAATTTCTACTTATAATATAGGGGTTTGACAAAAATATTACTAAGAAGTGAGTTATGTATAAAAAGAGTCGTTTTTTGTATTTCCAAAAATGAAACTAATCATGCACCAATGGTATTTTTACTTGGAATAGTTTTTTTTATATGGTTTGGTATATATCTGATCCCTATGTATTTTACAATTGTTAAAGTCTGGTTTGGTCCCTGTGTATTTTGGAACTATTAATGTTTCGTTTGTTTAAATCTACCATGGTTTGTTGTGACGTAGTTTGATCTGAAACCAAAACTTAGTCCAAGTAATAACATCATAAATCTAGAACCCGCACGGGTAGCTCAGTTGGTCGAGTGTGGGAGATTTGGAGCAATAGACCAAGGTTCGAATCCCCGCAGCGACCGGGTGGAGGTCACAGAACTTGAAATAAGGTTGGACCTCTGGTGCGCACGGGTGTATGGGTCTACTACCATTCTGCTGACTGAGTCACCATGACTAACCTTCCCACCATCCTGTCGGGTCGGGTGGGGGCTCCTGGGGTGGGGGATTCCACCTTTTGGATCAATCATAAATCTAGAAGCTCAAAAAGTCAGTGATTATCCTCTCCTATTAGTCAGTGATGAACAATCAGCCACAGTAACCACCTACCAATGACCACCAGACCAGTAACCACCTCCAGTAAAAGTGATCATCGCAAGTCAGTGACCAACAGAGGCGACACCAGACTTGAATGAGAGAAATAGAGAATAAGACACCAATTGTGAGAGTGATGAGGATAGTGGTGTGATGGTTATCGACTTACCGACGGAGGAAGGAGGTGCCCAAAAGCAAAGGTGTGGCAGAAAGTGTGGATAAGGATGAGAGGCAAGAGCAATGACATAGATGAGTAAATCGAGTGACATAGGTGTTAGGAATCGAGTGATGAGCGAGAGGATGGTGGGTTCATGGTTTTTATTTCAGGGGTGTTTTTGGCGTTTGAGTTTCATCTAGACTTTCTTTTGTCCAAGTTAAAAGTTTGCTGTGTTTATGTCTATTGAAAATCCTAGATTATTATTTATCATTTTATGTATTCCATCCACCTCACGAAACTTGACTATATTGATTTTTCTTGATCATCTAGTTTCACCAACATATTTATTACTCTGTAATATGAAATTATTGAAAATATGAAAATTATATGAAAACATTTTTATCTATAATTCATTATTAAAATAGTAAAATCATTATCCAAAATTCATTAATCCATACTTTTAATTAAGAAAAGTTAATTTGGCTTTATGAGGTGAAAGTAGATAAGGGAAATTACCTGAATAGAATTAAAAATGTTTGTATATTCCAAAATAGAACTATCATATTTTAATTCTCAAAATATGACTAATTATTGTCATGTTTTTGCAGTACTAGACTTTAAACATAACAGTATTTTTCAAAATTGACAGTAATTAGTCATATATATGGATTTGCGGAGTAGTAAAGATCTGAGCTGACTTATATATTATCCTCCGTTATTTAGTAGTTGTAATAATTTGACTTTCACGTTTGTCAATCCACAAATTTGACTATAATTATACTCCGTATTTAATTATGTATTAGTAAACTTAATAAAAAGTTAATATTTCAAAAACTCACATAGAAATCGAATAACGTTTTATACCGTAACGGTTAACTATAATGTATGTAAATAGTGCAAAAAATCTAAAAAAAATAATGCACCACACACTTGGCCCATTACCATCGAAACGCGCGCGTACATACGCACTGACAAAGCCAGCTGATCACTCTTGTCTTTTTTTTCTATCGGAGAATATATAAAGTTCACGCCTTTTTCGTCGTTAAGTCACCCGTCCACCGAGTGACTCAGTCCTCCATGGCTGAACAGTCGAAAACTCGAAGCGATGACCCTTTCTTGCTCAAGTATACCGCCAACGAACTCCGGACTGTCTCCGAGTTCTTCACCAATTGGGCACCTTTTCTATCCCGAGGGCTCTGCCAGTCATGTTCTCTGACAATCTCCGATCGTATCCGATATCTTCATCAAGGTAATCTCTTTCTCCCTCTCCCTCTCTGCGATTCATAAAACGTGTCTTGATGCATTTACAATACGCATACATGAAATTCTAGCTCACCAGTTCTGTCCGAGCATGAATGAATACACTGTGCTCATGAGCATGAGCTCAGACTCTATAAACATCGGCGGTTTTGCAGGTTATTTATTTATAGGAATAATTGACAATAATACTCCCAATTATCAGCGATCACTTTGAAATAGTACAAAGTATCAATTATCTCAAAATAATCCCAACTATTGAAATATTTCTCAAAATACTCCACTTATTCACAAATATTACTCGTATAAGTTATGTACGAATAATTATAAGTACTTTGAGAAGATTTTTCAATAGTTGAGATTATTTTGAAATAATCTATAGTTGGGATTATTCTTGTCTATTTTTCCTTATTTATATGATCTAATGCTAATTGCTTATGGATTTATCTATGCCTTTGTTACTATGCCTGTAGAAGCTGGTAGAGATGTAGTATGCGCCAAGCATAAACAGGATGATGCAGCGTCTGCATCAGGCAATAAGGGTTTGATAGGAGATTGGAATCAGGAAAACTGTGACACTCATTCTATTGGGAGCTGGAATAATGCTTCGGACATGAATGATCATGCTGACACACATTCACTGGGGAGCTGGAAGGAGGAGGAAGAAGGGTCTCCGGAGGTCTTTTCACAAGTGGGTATCTATACAGATGCACCATCAAAATCCTCTGGCGGCGGCGTGTTAAAGAGTGAAAATTTAAGCACGCATGTGTTGGTGGGAATCCCTGTTAATACTTTTCTTTGTCTTTTTGGTCAATTCATTGTCATAGTTAATTTTCTTTTTAAGTGTCCTGCTTTGGATTTTTATGAGCCTTGCTCTAATATCTAAGTGAGTTTGGACCAATTTAATATGTAATACTTCGTATATTATTAGAGCCTGGTCTGGTTGTGTTTTGTTTGCCGCCTGGGTGCCCATGATTGGGAAGCTCTTTAGGTGCTAGTTTGACTCATTTGTCCACCCTTCGCTTGTCCAACCCGGTTTATCTTGAGAGCTGTGAGTTAAGTGTTCCATATTGGATGTTTGATGAGTTTCTGTCTAATATATAAGTGTGAGATGAATCTAACCTCTTGAGGATCTTCTTGGGGTAAGTTAGATCCCATTACTTTTTGCTAACTTTTTTGCATGAAATATCAGCAAGGAGTGAAAATGTCATGGGCTGATATGGCTCAGGAGGATGAGCTAGAGACCGAGGAATGTGGTTTAAGTTTGCCATTGACCAATGAGAGTGGTTTATCTTGGAAAGAGGGAGCGTTTGAGCACGATGAGCCTCATAAGCCAACAACTGAGCTTTCAAGAGAACAAAGAGAGTGCATCCGGTTTAGTAATGTGAAGAGGAAGAAGGATTTTATATGTTTGGAAAGGATTGATGGGAAGATTACAAATATACTGGATGGATTGGAGCTACATAGCGGCATTTTCAGTGCAGCTGAGCAAAACAGGATTGTCAATTATGTGGAAACACTCCATGACAAGGGAAAGAATGGGCAATTAAAAGGTTTCATACTTAATTTCTAGTTCTGGTCAAGAATTTTTAATATGTTACATGTCTTTTGAAAGTTTGAGCTGTTTGTTACCGTTAGATCCCCGAAATAGAGAATTAAAGAGACGATGGGCTAATGAGATCTTGAGTGTTCTCAACCTTCTTGAATAATGTGCTTGAAGGTCTAGTGTTTTATGGGTCTATTGATATAAGCATTTGCAGGTCTACTTAGGATTGAAATATATGTGTGTGTGTATGTATATAATGCAGGTCCCAGTAATTATAGAATGAGTGCATTGGTTATATGTAGATACTAAATTATATAATACCCCCCCCCCCCCCCCCCCCCCCCCAAAAAAAAAAATAGTTCTTAGATTAGCCAATGGATACGGCCATATTCCTGGCTGGTGTGGTGGTGCTATTTGGAGTAATCCAAGTGTCTTTGTGATAGACCACTGGTAAATCCAACTCACAACACAATGAATCACAAACAATTAACGAGGAACAAGATCGAAGAATGTTTATTGATGTAGGAAGGAATTTCAGAAAGTACACAAGCTTAGGGCTATTCGAGACGCCCCAATCTCCCAGACCTCAGTCAACCAAAATAACAGCCTCCTTCTGCTAGCTTATTAACTTCTATTTATAGTAAAAGCCCACTTATTATTATCTAATTAATAGGCCCACTTATTATTATCTAATTAATAGGCCCATTCCTATCACTACTCCCCCCCTAAACAACCACCTTGTCCTCAAGGTGGGTGATATGAATCAGCCATGATCTTCCATTTCCACTTCATTCTGGCACTTCTCCCCTCCCAGTACTTGACTGATTGCTGGACTAAGATCTTCCATACTTGAATCTTCCTCCTTGCTTTTTCTAGCAAGAGCATCAATAGATCCCCTATCTTCAGAACATCAGTACCACTCGGGTGACTTTGTTCCTGCTGGAATTGAGTTTTACCAATCTGCTCATTCACCAACTGCTCAATCTTCCAATTGCTAACAACTCTTGCCTCATGATATGACTCAAGCTCTTGGATTTCAGTTGCTCCACTCCTTGAAGTTGTAGTATCAGACAAGAAGTATTCCCTGGGACTGATAATAACAGCAGGAACATCAATTGACTGATCAACAACCATGGTAGATTCTATTTCAGAGTTGTTAAAGGAAGCTTTCCAATAAGAATCCTGTAATCCAGAATTCATAGGTGCTAACAATGACATGAATGGTGTAGAACCTGCTGCTATTCCGAGTATGGATAAAAATCTGGCATAAGGAAATTCTGCAAGATACTCTTTGCCTTTTGACCAGTCTGACTTACAAATGTCATCCTCTTTAATCAAACATTTGGAAGAGCCTCTTAGTGGGGCAGTCATAGACTCTGGATTTCCATTATAAATCACCCACTTAGGACCATCAACAAGAGGTCCAATATACACTACACCCAATGTATCATCTTTCTTGTCATCTGTAGCCTTGATCCCTTTGTCAGCAAATACCATCTGAAACCGATAGTCACAGATTACAGCCCCATCTGGAACAAGTATACAGCTTAATGACATTTCCTTGACGTTTCCCTTATCCTCCCCAGTCAATCCTACTCCCAACCCCTTTCGGATATCTTTCATAGAATTTCCATCATCAATTTTGAAACTCTCAAATTGATTCAGCCCTTCTAACATTCCCTTTGATGAAGGTTTCTGCCCAAAATCTATTAGGACACCCAACTCTAGTTCGCATCTGAGATGGGTAGACCATCTCAGATCTACAATATTTTGAGTATTGGTCTAGTGCACTAGCAAACCATTGAGCTTCATAGGTAAGATTATCCGACTTGCGCCCTTCAGACTCTTCTAGATTATCTGGTGAATCAACGTCTTCTGCCCCTTCCTAGATTATCTGGTGAATCAACGTCTTCTGCCCCTTCCTGAATATCATCCTTCGTCTCCAATTGTTGAACTGAAGGTGCAGACGGCTTCAACTTAACGTTTGTTTCCAGTTGTGGCCCCCCCTGAAGATCCTTGTCCTTTTGCGCCTGGAGTTATGCCTTCTGAAAAGGCTGATTCCTTTAGGTACGTTGAAATTAGTGCATTAGGAGATGCTGATTGGGACTGCGATAAGGAATCCTGCGAACAGAGAGAACTAGTTCGCATCTGCGAACTGGGAGAAGCAGATTGCGACCACACTTGCGAACTCCTCCTCGAATCTGTTGGCCACTGCCAACTGATGTCTTTTTCTTGCGATACAGTTTGAGAATTGGGAGAAAAGACTTGCGATGGAGAGAATTGAGGATAAACAGTTCGCGAAGAAGCCTTAGAACTGGAAGCCGATACTGAAGCCTGCGAACTGAGAGATGTTGTTCGCCTGCCAGGTTGATGATCGATCTTGTTTATTCTACTCCACATCTCCACAGCCCATTCATCGAAGGGTTTTTGATTTTTTCAACCTTTTCCAGGTTATTCTCCATGTGCGATGGTGAACTGGGACCATCTACTTGCGACATAATATGCGAACTGAGAGAAGACGCCTGAGAACTGGAAGGAGTTTCTCGCGATTTGGATGAAACCTGCGCAGTTCGCGACAATCTGGGAGAAATAGTTCGCATATGCTAACTGAAGGATGTTGTTGGCGAAGACTTCTGCGAAGTGAGGGACGTTCTTGGCAACCGCGATCGTCGTCTAGTCTGAAATTGTTCTTCCATCGCAGCTTACTTTCTGTCAAGGTTTTCCGCCATTGTTTTCAGGTCTGTTAAGTTCTTCTTCATCGATGTCTGATGCCTCTCCCATGAATCCCTCATATTCTCCAGGGAATCCATCTTATGCTCTGATACCATTGATAGACCACTGGTAAATCCAACTCACAACACAATGAATCACAAACAATTAACGAGGAACAAGATCGAAGAACGTTTATTGATGTAGGAAGGAATTACAGAAAGTACACAAGCTTAGGGCTATTCGAGATGCCCCAATCTCCCACACCTCAGTCAACCAAAATAACAGCCTCCTTCTGCTAGCTTATTAACTTCTATTTATAGTAAAAGCCCACTTATTATTATCTAATTAATAGGCCCACTTATTATTATCTAATTAATAGGCCCATTCCTATCACTTTATTTATCATTTTTTTTAGGTTGTTGAATGGGCCTTAGTTATCATTTTAGTATCGAGTTATCTGAATAAGTGGTAAAAAGTACAGAGTACCACCCCATGATAGGTATGAGATAGCCAAAGAAACGAGGAAGTATTTCATATAAGCCCTTCGTTCCTTTATGTGAAAAACTGCAAAGGGTGAAATTCCTCCCGGGGCCCCAATAGCAATACTTTTGGAACTTTGGCTAATGGGAGAAAGTGTTACTGATTATGCAGCCAACTAAAAAAGTAGTAGGTGAGGCAGAACGCTGATATTTATTAAGGTTGATAATATGAGTTTTACATCAGCATGCTTATATAGATACGCTATAAGCATTCAAAATAGATGAAGTCCAAATGTCCAATTGATCTGCGGTTTTTGCACCTCAGTTCTTGTTACCTCAATGAGCATGAGTAATCATTTCACCGGAATTACATTTTTCTTTAATTATCTACTTCACAATGAAGACTGTTATTGTTCCTTCTTTGTTTGGATGGATGGAGGAGATGCTGAGCATATGCTGCTTTAGTTTACTGTGTTAGCAACCTAATGTAGTAATTGGGTGCTACAAATCTACTTGGTCCCGTGTTCATACTGTTGTATTGAATGGTCCTGGTCGGTTGCTTTCTGTTCATATTATTGGACGTATCTTTTCTGTTGTAGGAACAAAGACAAGCAGATTTGTTCTATACTTGATAAGTAGACTTGTATTTTTTACTGAATATAAAAACATTATATATATTCTTTTTGCTGACATGATTATGCATATCATATTTTCACACTAAAATTCCTATAAAACTTTCCTGGTTTCTTGAATGTTGTGTTGTAGTGGTTGAAATTTGGTAGCATAATAGTTTCCTATTCTCATTAGGTTTGGCAGTTTATGATTTAGGTTTGCTATTCCTATTGAGTTTAGGCTCATCATTTATGTATATAAGCATTGCTATAGTCATTCGAAATTTAAAAGTTTTAAGTTAAAAATCGTATCAATAAAAGTAGTACTCCCTCTGTCCCATTTTGCAAGATACTTTACGGTTTACGATGTTTTACCGATGATAAAGCAAATTGATCCTTGTAAACACTCAAATTAGTTTTAGAAAATAAAATTTACATATCCAGAAACTACATAAAAATCGCTACAAAACCTGCAAAAAATAATTCAAATTTCATAAAGTTTTGATATATAAAGTAAAAGATTAAGAGTGATTTAAGTTGACCAAGTGAATAGTAAATGTATCTTACAATTTGGGACTGAGGGAGTAGTTTTTTATTCAACAAATCACCATTGGCCTTGAAAACCCTCAACATACTTGTGAATAAGCCTTGGGGTATCGTCAACCCCACCCCAAATGGTCTGTAGTATGTTTCCCATCAGCATCAATCAACTTGGTTCTTTTCACTAGAAATTATAAGGTAGCTGTTGTGGTGTGCATCAGTTAACATCATACTCCCTCCTTCCCTGAAAATTCTTCTCACTTACCTTTTGGGAACGTCCCAAAAAATTCTTCCCATTTCCCTTTTTGGAAAGTTTTGTATGGCTACCATTCATTTACCTTTTTCTTACTCAACCACAACCATGCATTTCCACTTTATTCCCACTTTCTTAAACTCCGATCCAAGTCAAACCGGTAAGAATTTTGCGGGACGGAGGGAGTATCATTTTTGTTGTAGCATTCTGTTTATTCACTATATGTAATAAGCATGGCAGAGGATCTGCTTGGTATCAGCACATAGTACTCCCTTGGGTCTTTATTATATGGCACCTTTTAAAAGGAGTTAATGGTCTTTTGTATTAGCCATGTTTTTTGTGTGTAGTACTGAACTTTTTACATGAGTTGCCCCTTATATTTATTGTGTATATTCATTTTAAAGAAGTCTTCATTTATGAGTCTTCAATTTTCGGAATATCATATTTTAAATTTAGAATACTACATATGTTCGGTATCGCTTTCGGTTTTAGTTTTTTTGTTTTATGTTAGGCAAAAGGGTCAAATTGATCCTTCTACTATTTTCATTCCATCACATAAGCCCCTATTTTGCTTACTTTAAAAAATCGATCAATCTGGCCGTTTAACTGGTTCTTGACCTATAATAGCAGGGTTTTTATATTAAAAAAAGTTAAAAAATTGTAAAATTCAAAGAAATTTGAATTAAAAGTACAGACAATTATGAATGCCAAAGTCTGTATTTTTCATTTTTGAAATTATTTGTATATTCTACCTTTTTAAAAGTTATTACATTTTAATTTTATATTGTTTAGACTTCCACTTAGTTTTTTTCATTTTTTCTATTTTTTTATTTAAAGTGTTTAAATTATTTATGTATTTTTGAACTTATACTGTTTTTATATTATTAGTGAATTATTTTTCAAAATTATATGAATTTTTATTAGATCAACAATTGTTTTAATTAGTATTTTTAAATAACGTGCTTGCTATAGCAGGTTAAAATGGTTTGGAAGTGTTTTTAAAGTAAATGTACTTATATGATACTTTTTTTAGTACAAGGACTTAAGTGATAGATCGGAAATAGTATAAGGGCCTATTTGACCCTTTTCCCTTTTATTTTATTAAAAAGCATAAAGATATAAGTTATACTACGTATAAAGAACTAAATAGTCATTCTTATACTAATCATGTTGATTTGAATACTTGAAACAACTTTTTTTGTTTTCAGAATTATATTTTTCCAAAAAACTGCCGAAAATGATATTGGCTTGTGTAATTTGGTGAGTTCTGCGTTAGTAAGGAACAATAGGAGTAATCTTTTAGGCCATCTTCCGTAAGTTTCATGTCAGATGGAACTATTTAATTTTTTTCTTTAATTTTCTGCTATTGGTCCTCACTTCTAATATTGTGGCACAGAGAGAACCTATACTGCACCAGAAAAGTGTAAGGGGAGAGTGTCATTACAATTTGGTTGCTGCTACAACTATGCAAGTGTAAGTAATTCATTTTATGCAAACTTTGAGACACGAGCTGAAATTTTATGCCTGTAGCTACAAAACATGACCTCTAGGGAAGTGTATTTCCTTGTTTTGTAATTTCACTATCACTCCTAATCGGTGTGTTTGGTAGAGGAGAAATTTAGTAAACACAGATGAAGAGGAGAGGAAAGAGGGGAAATTTATCCAAATTCAACGAAAACGCCTCATGCCGCCTCTCTAGTTTTAAACCTAAGATTTCCATAGTTTGGTAAAGTAGAAAAGGGTAGATTTTTAAAAAAAAGTTTGTGCGCCCCACACCTAATTATTTCTTGTATGCTAAATAGGGTGAAAGTGAAGAGAGATTCCTTAGACTTTGTGACACCTAGAATTGAAATTGAATACCATTATTGTATTAAGTATTTTTTTTCAAAAATATTACTGGGTTTAATGCGGCATACCCCCTCTGATATACAAAGTGTACGCATTCGCTCTGTGATTGAAGCTAATGTGCAATTTTGTATATTAAAGGGGTATTTGGCATGTCAATCACTTATATTGATAAAATAAAGATTATGACCGCATGGTCACCGCGATCACTTCGCCAAAATTAAATGGTCATTGTGCATTAGGAATTGATTATTGTCCATAAGATCACATTTTTTTGTTACGAGTTTTTGCTTAGTAATATAGGTTTCATAGTTTCTTATTATATTCAACTTTTATCTTACCAAACTGCTTTAATTCAAATGTTTTCTCTCTATTTCTACTCTATATATTGCTCTGTCAAGATTTGACAGAGGAAGGTTTGCCCCTTACACACCACAACGACACCCTTTTGGTGAGACCCTTCCGGCCTTCCCCAAACCCTCGCATTACGGGGATGACTTCATGTCTGAGGCTGCCCTTTTTATGTTGCTCTTCTATCAAGTACAACATCTGTGTTTGCACATGGTCACTGCGATCAGTGCACCAAAATTTAATGGTTGTTGCACATTAGGAAATGATCACTGCCCATAAGATCAATTTTTGTTTAGTAATATACTTTTCATAAGTCATTATTCTATTCATTTTTTAATTACCAAACTACTTTAATTCAAATGTTTTATCTCTATTTCTACTCTACCTACATATATTACTCTTCTACCAAACACAACTTGTGCATATATTTTCTTCCACTGGGGTTGGAGTAGCATCTCACCCTCCACGGAATCTACTTCTCAGTGGGACTTACAGGGGTTCAATTTCATAATAAGGTGAACCCGGATGACTCTACAATTGAAATATGTTGACCGCAGGATAAAAATGACGCTCCACGCATCCTCAAAAATGACATCGTTGACCCTATTCCTCAACTTTTGAAAGTTATGATTAAAAGGCTTGTCAGGTGGCATGTGATACCTCCTCACTCCGTACCTGACAACTGTATTGTGGATATTTATGAAGAGGGAGATTGCATTCCGCCTCGTATTGAAAGTCAAGATTTTGGTAGGCCATTATGCGCTGTTTCATTCTTAACGGAATGTCATGTCATTTTCGGGTCAAACTTGAAAGTGTTGAGCCCTGGTGAGTTTGATGGTCCAATTGCAATTTCCTTGCCTGTCGGGTAAGTGGATATGGTCCGCTCTTCCCATTTCTATGAAATCGATGCTTCTAGATTATTAGTCACTTGTAATGATGAAATCTTTTCCGTTTTACAAAAAAAAACTAATAATGACGAAATGTTTTTCCAGATCTATTCTTGTGTTGAATGGAAAAGTAGCTGATGTGGCTAAACATTGTGTTCCGGCAGTTCCTTCCAAAAGGTATATATTCAAACTGTTCATGCCATGCTGTTACCATTCAATATTTTCATTTTCTTGTTCGAGTTTTTGTTATTTTGGACATGAAAGATGAAAACTATTGAAAATAATTGAAACAATCCATCCAAGACTAAAAATAAATATAAACATTGATTTTTAAAAAAGTTATTGTTAATCAAAACTATAAAATTTAATATATAACCTGTCAAGGAATTATTATTGAAAGTTAACATAAAGATAATTAAAAATTCAAAAATACGGAATTCATTATTATTCTAGTCCTATATAGTTTCAATCATTGAGGTCCGACATTGGTAGTTTTAATCTTCAAGATCCTCAATTGGTAGTTATTTAATCTTTGGGAGAGGTCCTGACTTCAGATAACCTTCCTTATTCCTGATCAGTGGCATCACTTGATCTATATAGCCGACCCCACCTAGAGCGCTAACTCAGCAAATGCCTGGGCTGGCCCACTTTGAATCAAAACCTGAAATAAAAAGATTTTGATCTTTGTCTGTTCTTGAATAACAAAGTCACCAACACCAATTAGTTTGTACTGTGCAGGATCTCAATTACATTTAGGAGAATAGTTGAATCCAAACAACCCATTGGATATGTTCCGGATCCTGACTTGCAAGGTCTTCAGCCTCTATCAAATGAAGTAGACAAGTCCAAGAAATCGAAAAAGGCAAGGCAGAGGCAGCATGATATGAAGAAACATGTGAGCGGACGAGAGGAGAATGTTGGGGGGCAACCAAGAAGACCAATAGAAAGGGGCTTTGGAGAGAACAGATACTCATTGGGTCAATCCGATCAGAGGAACACGAGTAAGCCCAGAGTGACTGTGGATTTGGAAAGGTCAGCTGACCAATCTTATCGCCGAACTGTAAGATTTCACCGCCATCTCTCATGAATGATGGCAGGAGCTTGTTGATTGTGTCACTTGTGTGGTGTGTTCTTTTAGTATTCCAAAGCAGTTTGTTAGTTTTTGGTGGGGCTGGGCATTTCAGTTTGGTTTGGTTTAAAACGGCCTTGTTTTATTTGGTTTAGTTTTAATTGGTTTGTTTAGATGAATAGAGTTTGGTAAAAGCAACACCATTCTAAAACAGAAATGCATATTAGTTGTGGTTTGGGTAGGTTTAAAGCGTTCTGTTCGGGTTAAATTAGTTGTGGTTGGGTTCAGTTAATGCAATTTCGAGAACATCACCGTACTACAACCAAATTACGCATACTTTGTATTTTATTGGTTTGGTGCAGCCAAACTGAATCAAAATGTGACTGGTTTGTGGCCCAGCTTGCATGGTTGCACCGCTACATCATCTAGATGCATCCTTGGTGAATTTTTTAAGCAACATATGTAGTTAGGATTTATGCCATACAGTTGGGTGAGTAGTGCCTCATCCTTAGATTGAGCTTGTGCCTGAGACGTGAAATCTCTATGGTGGCAGTTCAGTCTAATGGTTATGGTCCCAATCAGTCACTATCCTTCCTAATTGGGTAGCATTGACCAAAGCCCATCTTTCACGGCAATTTTAGTTTGCAGGGAATCTCTAAGATGAAGATTGCAAGCCATGTGAAAGTCCAATGTGGGGCAATTTGGTCGGTTGTTATAGTCTGTTGTATATTACGGCTAATAATTTGGTAAGACTGCTGTGTTATTTATTTATTTATTTATTAAGAAAAACATTGAGTTAATTTATCTTGTAAAGCCAGATTATGCGCAGAAAGCTTATGTTGAAACTTGAAAGTGAAGAGTGACAGAAGTCTGGAATGATACTTATATTGATTGTTGATACTTGAATGCTGGTTGTGTGCGAGCAGGTGTATCAGACTCTCGAAATGAAAATACAATGCTTTAGACTGGTATAAATATAGAACAACTCCTTTCCGAATTCCGACGTATAAAAAAAACGTTCAGGTTCTGTTTTTGGGAGTTTTGGGGGAAGAGATCTATTAAAAACATAATTAAAGGACTAACATAATTAGAATGCTTTTAATTGGATTCAAATTTTTTGGTTTGGTCTGGATTGATTTGTTCAAGTCTAATCTGGTTTGGTCTGTTTGTTATGGCTTGGTAAGCTTCCGGAGTTCCGGTCTCTGTATTTTATAACTAGTGACTATGTAGCATCGATACAGGTACGCGGAAACAAGTATGGAGATATGACAAAATAAAAAAAGGTAGGATACAGATACGGGGGTATATTTATAAATATTAAAAGTTATGAGGGTGTATTTATAAGTATTAAAAGTTATGAGGGTGTATTTATAAGTATTAAAAGTTATGGGAGGTATTTATCAATATTAAAAATTACAAGATTTGTTTGAATTATATACGTATATAGGAGTGGACTCGGGCCGGGCCAACCGGCCCGGAACCAGACCGACCCGCTAGTGTGCGGGCCCGGCCCGGCCCGGTGAACCGGTTGGTGCCCGGTTCGGACCACCCGGCTCGGTGAGGTAGGCGGGCTGGGCCCGGGCCTCCTAAATCGTGAACCGATCCGGCTGGTCCGGGCCCGGTCCGGGCCAAATTATTATTTTTCTTTTTTTTTTTTGAATTTTTTTAAGTTTTTGGGTTGGGCTGGGTATGATGGGCCATTTGGGGTGGTTTGGGGGTGAGGGGGTAGGGTTGGGGGTTAATTAGGAAAAGCCAAAAAAAAAAAAGAACCGAGGCCCGGCCCGGACCGGACTTGGGGTTACCCGGGCCGGTTCCGGGCCTCCCCTTTCATGAACCGAAACCTGGCCGGGCCCACGCCCGAACCGGAACCGGTCCACCCTTGTACATATATGATCTCCTGACATCTTGAAATATAAATATAGTTAATAACTCATTATTTTAAAATGAGTAACGAGTCAAACAATTACAGTTTTAAAATTAAAAATGCAAGTACTTAAAGTTTTTGGATAATGGAAATAGAAAACATTACTCTAATAAAAAATATATTTCCACTTGAGCTACTAATTGTAAGGATAACATGTCTTCCAAAAAGATAATCCGATTCTAGTTAGGGATGGACTCGGGCCGGGTGGTCCGATCAGTGACCGGTCTGGGTAGGCCCGGCCCGTGGGTTTTCTGGTCCGGGCTCGGGTCACCCAAAACAAGGCCCGACCCGGTCGGGCCTGGGCTCGGTTCGGGCCAAAACCTATTTTTTTTTTCATTTTTTTTTAAATTTTCGGTTTGGGTTGGGTATTTTGGGCCATTTGGGGTGGTTTGGGGGGTTGGGGGTGGGAGGGGGGTTAATTAGGAAGAGGAAAAAAAAATTGATAATGGGCCCGGCCCGGTCCGGCCCGGACTCGGACAGGACTCGGTGGTTACCCGGGCTGGTCCCGGGTCCACCATTTCTGAACCGCCGTCCCGCCCGGGCCTAGGCCCGACCCGGACTTGGCCCGGACCCGAGTCCATCCCTAATTCTAGTTCATCTATGGAAAGGTTGGTGAACTCAAATAATCTCTACCAACATTTCACATTTTACTTGTCGTCGATATACTTAGTTGTGTACTTGTGTGTGTGATTAAACCAATGTAAAATTTGATTTTAGTTTTTCATTTTTAAGAACTTTATTATGTAAATTGTGCGTGTTTTTTTGTATAAAATACAGTTGATACGTGTACCCGTCAGGATACGAGTATCCAAAATTTTAAAGCAATTACCAAAAATGTTGGAAACTTTTAATTAATTACAGATACGGCCCGAGAACGTACAATACGAGTATCCTAGAGTATCTGGTACGGGAACGTTTCCGATACGCCGATACAATATCCTAGTGATGTATCTGTGCTTCATAGACTGTCGAAGTCTCATTTGATCCGATTTGGTCTGTTTAAATTTAATCTAGCTTGTTTAAATTTTGTCAGGTGTGTAACTAAAAACAGGTAAAATAAAAACATTCTTAGTGATAACAAAATATTTCAATCACTCTTCATCTTAATTCTTAAGTAGGGGTGTAGCGCTCCCACTTTCAGTTTTGGATTGGCCCATCCTATCATTTATTGGACGGGGACTTGTAGTTCGGATTCCATTAGACCTTCGTTATTTAAAAATGGATGGAATGGATTAAAACTCATGATGAATCAAAATGTGTAATACACAATAGTAAAAGTGCATATACGATATTGTAACTATGTAAGGCCGTAAGGGTGCACATTCACTTCCTAAAGAAATATCAGAAACGATTTCTATACTTGTTTTTTTATCGAAAAGTGATGCACTTTTGTATTACTCCGAAGCACTTTTTCTCCATATTTGTGTACATTTATCACATTGTTTTTCAAAAAAGTTTATAATTACAATATTGGCACATAATTTTTCACTTAAAAATTGCTCTGATGCACTCATTTTCTCATTTTAACGACTAAGATTAACTTCCATTTTTCATAAGAGTACTTTCTACTTGAACCTCTATATATGTATATATGTGTGTGTGTGTATGCATATATATATAGGGGATTGGTTCAAATACAAAGAGCTCTTCCCATTCAAAGTGAGAAGGAATCTTGTACATTCATTTCCACACCTAATAGCTCAAAATGAGCCAAAAATGCAGTAAAATATATATACTTGCATAGTTTTAAAATATGTAAACGAATTTCCATAAAATACTAGATTGAATAAAGAAATAATTGATCAAACAATTTACAAAAGATTTAGGAGTCATACACTATTTAAAAACCCTTATGATAAATGAGAATACATCTAATAAAAGTATAAAAGTTTTATGAAAGTAATACCCTTATGTAAATTGCCTGATCAATTATTTCTTCATTCAATCTAGTATTTTGTGGAAATTCCTATCATGACGTCTGATCAGAATGCCCGTGTGGACAACACAATCAAACTATCAGATGGCCTTCTCGATTTTTTTTTGATGAAATGTTTTGAGCATGTTTCTCATCAAACCTAGTTTATGCATACCAAATTTCAGCTCAAAATTCAATCGGGGAGGCAGTTAAACAAATTTTTGAAACATACTGCGTTTTATATATGTACAAAATGTGCTGTAAGAGAAGAACCATCACTTCAAGTGATGGCTTTCCTTAACCACAGTTAACCCAACAGTATTTTGAAAATTATTTTTAACCCAACAGTATTTTGGGAATTTTTTATTTAATTAGCATTATTCTGGGAAAAAACTCTACTATTACTATTATAATTGTCAATGAGAGATTACGCATTTAATTATACATGCTACATATTTACAACCACATGTTAGTACACCAGAGGGTGGGTATTCACCCTAAGTAAATGATTACAATAGTATATATACATGTTTTGTATAAATATTATTCTAAAATCTAGAATACAATCAATATATAATCAACCAGGGATATGCGATATGAATCTAGAAAGTCTCGTCCAAACTGACCTTAAGTGCTCCTCGCATTTATTTCCTTCCCACATAAGCTGACAATTTAGACAAATCCCCAACCCAAAATGAGAGTTCAGAAGAACCAGTAGCATACATCTTAAGTGCTCCTCCCATTTATTTCCTTCCCACATAAGCTGACAATTTCGACAAGTCAGGAACCCAAAATGAGAGTTCAGAAGAACCAGTAGCATACATCAAGGTTCCTGGAGCCCATTTTATACATGGCGGTTCTGCATCTGTGCTCATCCAACACGCTACCTAATAAAGTAAGAGATGGGATTAAAAAACTAACAGTATACAGATTAAAGTGTGTAAGAATACTTATAAACCGTCACTCTAATGTCTTTAAATGTCTACAAGGAGACTTACTTCTTTGCCACTCCGGACACTCCAAGCATATACACTCCCATCCCCTGAACCTAAAACGTATTTACATAAAACAAAAAGTGATTTTTTTTTAAATTAACAAAAAGGGATTTGTGAGCCTGAAATTGAATATTCATTCTTTCACTTTAATAGATATATGCTAGCATAAATACGTGTCCCGTGTGTGTAGAGAAAAGGGGGAGGAAGTTTAAGTTAAACCAAGAAACAATTAAACACATCCATTAGGGATTACTTCTGAGACAAACAAAAGCATGTATTTCAAATATCAACAGATTTCCCTGATCCTGATCCTGGAACTAATCATTCAAGAATCCTTAGTTCGACGTCCCAAATGTATAAATATCAAGGTTTCCCCTTGTAGAGTTGTATCTTGCTCCTTTCACTCTCCTGCAGTCCTGCTTCCAACTATTGATTTATTGCTAGTTTTTTTTACCTTTTTACTATGCAGCATACGGATTCAATTAGCATGCATTTTGTCTCACTTTAAAAGCATGCGTCCCTTCCCTCCCTACCCAAGTCACCTCTACCCTCAATCTAGAAACCACAAATGTGTAGAAGAAAGAAATGCAAAGGAGAAATGGAACATTTCTTTTGTTCGGTGAAAAAGAGAAACAGGGAGGAGACAATTTAAATGGCAGGTTCCCTATGTTTCATTTCTTTTCCTTTCGGGGAGAAAAATTGGGGAGAACTGAATATCCTCCAAATCCCATTTGTCCTCCATCTCTCTCCCACTAAAAATGACACAAAATCTACCCAATTCTCTACTATTTTCTCATCTCAATCTCTTTTTCTTCCATTTCTTTTTCTCTATTTCTTCCTTAAACCAAATATAGGCTTAATGGAACAGACTACAAACCCAAGTTGCACTTTGCAAATAGAATGCATGTAAATTAAAGTTCTTAATATCTTTCCAGGTTGAAGGAATGGTTCTACAAAACTACAAGTGACTTAGTAGCTAATCATCAACTCACTCGCACTTATCCGATGTACCAAGAAAATCAACACACTAGCAAATATACCATGTGTGGCATCACATATATTTGATGTGTAGAAGCAGCATGTATAACAGAACCTGTAGACACAAGGAAAAAAGCTTGGAATACCTGACATTACAAACATTCCTTCAGGACTAAAAGATGCCTCCAAAGTTGAGTTGGACAAAACAGGCCTCACATTATATGTTGACAACTGGAACATATGTATCGTTGATTATATAACACGTCAGAAAAGATTCGTTTCACAATATCGTTAAGAGCCATTTGGATGGAGGGTTTTTGGAGGGCTTGTCTGTGTTTTGGTAAATAGGACGTTTATGAAAGTGAATAAAAGATTATTGAAATGATATTCACATATTTTGGACAGATATTTCAATTTTTATCAAAACTTTTTGACTATTTGTATATCAAAATATATAAAAATGTGCTATGTGCATGTCTATATGTGTATGTATGTCATCATTTTCATTTACCCCAGTGCCGCAAAGGCTCCCACCTACGGTGGGGTAAGGGGGGTCGGATGTACGCAGTCTTAGCCCTGTACTAAAACACACAGAGACTGTTTCCGGATGACCCATAGTGAAACTCACGTCCAAGATTACATGGACTGACTGCTGCTCCATAACAAAGAAGCGCAGACAGTTTAGTGAGCCATTTTGCTTTATTCCATCATAATCTCAAGCCAAAAAATAATGAATCTTTGGCTCCATTGCAAATGATGGAAAACTATATGTGTATGTATGTATACAAAGTATATACAACAACATCCAAACCTTAGTCCCAAAAGAGTTTGGGGTCGGCTAACATGAATCGACATATCAAATCAGAGCTGATGATATATATATATGTATGTATATATATATATGTATGTATATATATATATATGTATGTATATATATATATGTATATATGTATATATGTATATATGTATATATGTATATATGTATATATATGTATATATATGTATATATGTATATATATGTATATATGTGTATATATATATATGAAGGCTCAAAAAAGGCAAGAGGAAGAACTTCTAAATGCTGCAGCACAGCCACTCCCTGGTGATGATGACTTTGAGTGAAGTTGGTGTAGCAAGCTCCGGCAAAAGTACGTTGGGTGAGGAATACGGATGAGATGTGTGCGATGAGGTTTCAAACTGGTTTTTGGCTCATTTAATATTATTATATGTGGGAAGGAAGTACATGAAACTTATAATCATGTCCTTCCTAATTAGTGTGGATCTGTGTATGATTTTGGATATACTCTGAAATATCTTGCAAGGTTTTATGTTGAGCAATTCTCAATTTGGGATTTTCTGAAGGCTGATTTTATCTGAGCCCATTCCTTTCTTAAAAATTATCAAGCTATTTGCACGAATTCTGAATGGAAAAAAAAAATATATACAGATATATATATAGAGAGAGAGAGAGCGAGAGGACCCTCCATCCGCCGCCATTTAGGGCGGTTCCCGGTCGAAGTTTTTGATGAAATTTTTTGAGCATGTTTCTCATCAAGTCTAGTTTATCCACACAAAAAATTAGCTAAAAATTCGATCGGGAAGGCAGTAAAATAAATTTTTGAAAATAACTGCGTTTTATATGTATAATTTGGCGCAGTTATCTTCAAAAAATTATTTGATTAGTTTCCCGATCGAAATTTTAGCTGAAATTTTTTATGGATAAACTAGAGTTGATGAGGAACATGCTCAAAAAATTTCATCGGGAACCGCCCCAAATAGGCGGCGGATCTTGTCCCTCCCGCTAGACAAGATCTTTTTCGTACACACACACACACACACATATATATATATATATATATGTATAGACTACTCTTCCCGGTGGACGGCGGCATTTTGGGCTCTTACCGGTGGAATTTTTTGATGAAATTTTTATAGCATGTTCTTCATCAAGTCTAGTTTATCCACAAAAAGATTCAGCTAAAAATTCAATCGGGAAGGTTGTCAAATGATTTTTGGAAGACAACTGCGCCCAAAATATACATATAAAATGCAGTTAACTTCCAAAAATAATTTGACGGCCTTCCCGGTTGAAGTTTTAGGTGAACTTTTTTGTGGATAAACTAGACTTGATGAAGAACATGCCATAAAAATTTCATCAAAAAATTCCACCGGGAAGAGGTCAAAACGCGGGTTCCAGTCCAGAATTCCGGACCTGAAGATGTGTGTGTGTGTGTGTGTATAGAGAGAGAGGTCCTGTCAGGCCGGCCTAACAGGACTCGCCGTGTCCGGACGAGGGCATTAGGGACCCTTCCCAGTGGAATTTTTGGTTGAAATGTTTTGAGCATGTTCATCGTTAAGTCTAATTTATTCATACCAAATTTCAGCTAAAAATTCAATCGTGAAGACAGTCAAATAAATTGTTGAAAAAGACTGCACTGTTTATACATATATAAAGCACAGTTTTTGTAGAGATTATTTAACTGCCTTCTGATTGAATTTTTATCTGAAATTTGGTATGCATAAACTAGACTTGATGAGAACATGCTCAAAAAATGTCATCGAATGGCCTCGGCCTGACGGCGGTTCCCGTCAGGCCGGCTTGATACGAACTGCCATCTATACACACACACATATATATATAGAAATATTCCTGTCTGGAATGCCGGACAGGAACCGCCGTCCAGGCGGCAGAGTTTCAGCATCTTTCCGGTCGACTTTTTTGATGAAACTTTTATGGCATGTTTTTCATCAAGTCTAGTTTATCCACAAAAAAATCAGCTAAAAATTCAATCGAGAAGGTCGTCAAATAAGTTTTGGAAGTTAACTGTGTTTCATATGTATATTTTGGCGCAGTTATCTTCCAAAAATCATTTGACGGCCTTCCCGATTGAATTTTTAGCTGAATTCTTTTGAGGATAAACTAGACTTGATGAAGAACATGCCATAAAAATTTCATCAAAAAAATTCACCGGGAAGGGTCCCGAAAGCCGCCTTCCAGACGGCGATTCCGGTCAGGAATTCCTGACCGGAAGAGTACTCTATATAATTCTCTCTATACATACATACATACATACATACATATATCATATGTATATATATATATATATATATATCACAATATAGACTATGGACCTTCTCTCTTTGCCTGGGAAAACATTGAGCTGATCTTATCATCTTAATATTCTAAGATTCGGTCTCGTACTCCGGTCTAAATGTTACTGGTTTGATTGAATGATCTGAATGTTTCCATCTTGTCTGATTTCTTGTTGAAATATAACATCTGGTGACAGGGTCTGGTTTGATATGAAATATTCTCCTGGTCTGAATATTTGTGGTCTCATGGTTTGGTCTGATTTGGTAGAATTAAGAGAAGAAAAAGATATAAGGAGCGCAGAAAAACATCAAACTCCTCCAAAGCCTTCTCCATCGAAATAGAGCTTAAAAGAATTTCCCAGAGGAAACAACTCACTAGAGTTCCCCGGAATGAATCGAGGACATGAATTTTTCCATCTGAAGTAGTCAAAAGCATAAGTCTTCCATCACTACTGAACTTCACAACGTTAGCATCTGATAAATCTCCACCGACCGAAAATATTTCAAACGGTCCCTTCAAGTATGCGACTTTATTAATTCAGTATAAGTAGCAAAATAAAGAAAATACTGATAATGTGAACCATTTTCCAGTAAGTTGCTAACCTTTTCATACTTTCGCGTATCAAACATTCTTATGTATCCTCCAAAAGCAATAGCAAAAACAAGCCCTTGCTCATCATAAGCAGTCGCTGGTCTTCCTTGGGCGCGGAGAAGTCCCTGAGAGCAAAGGAGGATACACAGCATTTAGAAGTCATCTTTGCTTAAGGGCCCATTATAATTTATAATTATGTACGAAGTAGTAATTATATGCATAAATCACGGATCATTGTGCAAATAAAAAGACCTATTGCTGCATCTGAATTCCAAACTCATTCTAATTAGAAAAAAATATAGTCTGAGTTGCGTCCTAAACACATAAGCAAAGTGTAACAATGTTAATCAAATAAAATTCAACTTCTGCAGATGTTGATGGAAATAGAAAGGACTAAACAGAATTGGTAAATCATTTTGTCTCGAAAATTACATAAAAGTTTTATGTAATTAGTTCAAATATTTGATGCCTTGCTTGTGAATTGAAATTTGTCTGTAGTTGCTAACTTGCTGCTAGGAAGCACGGAAACGTTAAACCCCCAGGGAATCTGTATCGGAAACGTATCTAAAATGCCGGGAAATGCCACAGAAATGGCCGGAAATGATTCTACGGTATTGGGCTTCTGGGATGGATCTTGGAAACGTTTCAGAAACGGGATTCTAAGTGTGTGCCGCATTTCCCGTTAAAAAAAATTAACCTTAGTTCGCATTTCCATCATTTGCAATGGAGCCAAAGATTCATTATTTTTTGGCTTGAGATTATGATGGAATAAAACAAAATGACTCACTAAACTGTCTGCGCTTCTTTGTTATGAAGCAACAGTCAGTCCATGCAATTTTGGACGGAATTTTCACTATGGGTCATTCGGAAACAGTCTCTTTGTGCTTTAGTGCAGGGGTAAGACTGCGTAAATGAAAATGATGAAAATGATGAGTCGGCCTGCTAGTAAGCCTAACCAAGGATGGGAATCACTCAACCGCGCAGGCGGAACGGGATCGCAGTCACAAACATACTTTCCAGCCTCCAGCATCGCAGACTCGTACAGTATGAGACTCGCAGAGAAGACTAAGAAGCTTGTAGTTAGTACACTCGCATCGCAGGTGCAGAGTTTTGGGCTTTGGCGACTCCCTTGTTCGACTCCCTTGTTCGTCAGATAGATGCAATCAGTAACCGGTTCATGTAGTGATAGCGGGGTGAAACCATACTTGTCACGGTGGTAAGTCGAGTCGCGGCGCCAACCAACTGCCATATCACCTAGGCGATTAGGCGCCCGCCTAGGCGACAATTAGGCGACTAGTCGCCTATATATTTATATATATATATATATAATTATGTATATAATTATATATATAATCATACATATAATTAAACTATGCAAAATATATATCATACGTAGTATATATTAGTATGTACCAGTTTTTATGATTATTTTAACAGTTTATTATTTTATAATTTAGAACATATAATAAAATAGAAGTCTCACAGGTTGGGTATATCATTATATCATATTATATCTTGATTCTGCAATATAGAAGTGTATATATACACATATATTGATAGATAGATGAAAATACACCCTTTATATATATAAAATACACCCTCATATATAAATACACAACTTAATTAATTAAAATAATAAAAAAATGAAGCCAAGAAGAAGAGATCGGGGACTGGGAAGTAGGGAGTCGCCTGCTACTCTGCTTCCGCGAGCGAGGGACAAGGAGGGCCATACCTGCGACTTTGTCTTCTTCGTGGAGTTGTTCGTCTGCTTCCTACGACTCAACGAGGCTGCGACTTGGCTTGGCTATACGACTTTGGGCAACGAATCGTCGGTAAGGAAGATTACTATGGGCTTGCTTTTAATTAAAGCCTAAATCTATTTTTATTTTGGGTTCTGGGCCTGCGCCATAGCAGTCCGACTTTCCAAAAAGGCGAGGACTTCGACGCCAAAACAGCGCCTAGACGACGCCTAGACGACGCCATTCACGACTACTCTTCATCTGGCTAGGCGAGTGAAGCTGGCGAGCAGTCCCTAGCGCCAGGACGCCTAGTCGGCGACGCCGTGACAAGCATGGGTGAAACTAGTAAACATGACCTCATATAATGTTTATTTGTATCTAATATCTATTAGTAAAATGTTAATTTTTAATTCAACGTTTCTATGTTGTACCCTGTTGAAATATAAACTAGAATAATTTTGAAAAGTGGAGGAAAGATTTTCTGTGTATTTCATTAGTTGTGGAGGTCCCTATAAATATACATTACAAATAGAATATTCCTATATAAGATTCTATACAATAATAATATCTATGGTATATTCCTAATACTCCCTCCGTCCCATAAAATTTTTCCCACTTTTCTTTTTGGGTCGTCCCAAAAAATTCTTACCACTTATCATTTTTGGACAATTTATGTGGTTCAAATTCATTTCACCTTTTTCTTACACAACTACAACCACACATTTCCACTTTATTTCACTTTCTTAATCTCCGTGCCAAGTCAAAGTGGGAAGAATTTTCTGGGACGGAGGAAGTATATTCTAAAGCATATTCTAAAGTATATTCTAATATACTTTCACACTCCCCCTCAAGTTGGAGCATAGATATTTATCATGCCCAACTTGTTACATAAATAACCAACTCGAATTCCATTTAGTGCTTTAGTGAACAAATCTCCAAGTTGTTCCCCAGTCTTCACATATCCTGTAGAGATCAATCCTTTTTGTATCTTCTCTCGAATAAAATGACAATCGACCTCAATATGTTTTGTTCTCTCATGAAACACTGGGTTGTTGGCAATGTGTATAGCAGCTTGGTTACCACACCACAGTTTAGCAGGCATTGGTGTCTTCAATCCATTTCACTCAATAAATGGTTTATCCATATTATCTCACATGCCGATTGTGCCATAGCATGATATTCTAATTCAGCACTAGAGCGAGAAACCACATTCTGCTTCTTACTTTTCTAGGGGACAAGATTACCACCAACAAAGATGCAATAGCCAGATGTAGATCTTCTATCATCTTTAGATCCAGCCCAATCAGCATCTGCAAAGCGTTCTATTCTCATGTGATCATGATTTTGATAAACAATACCTCGTCCTGGTGTCCCCTTCAAGTAACATAATATATCTTCTACAACATTTCAGTGATCAACTGTGGGAGATGACATATACTGACTCACTACACTCACCGAGTATGCAATATCTGGACGGGTAACTGCGAGATAAGTAAGTTTTCCAACCAATCTTCTATATCTCTCTGGATCTGCGAACGAACCACCTTCATGAGTGAGTTGTACATTAAGAATCATAGGAGTATTGCTAGGCTTTGCCCCTAATTTCTCTATTTCAACTAGCAAGTCAAGTACATATTTGCGTTGAGATAGAAATATGCCTTTCTTGCTCCGTGTTACCTCAATACCCAAGAAGTATTTCAATGAGCTTAGATCTTTCGTCTGGAATTGGCTATGAAGAAAATTCTTAATAGCCAAAATACTTGCAGTATCACTCCCTGTAATCACAATATCACCAACATACACCACACGCAATGTGATACCTGCTTTCGTTCGTCTGTAAAAGACAGAGTGGTCTGATTGACCTTTTATCATGCCAAATCGTTCAATTGATCGACTAGAATAAACTAGAATATGAGGGACATATATGAAACTAGAATAATATTGAAAAGTGCTCTGATACCATATTGAAATATAAACTAGAATAATATTGAAAAGTGGAGGAAAGATTTTATGTGTATTTCATTAGTTATGGAAGTCCCTATAAATATACATTACAAATAGAATATTCCTATATAAGATTCTATACAATAATAATATCTATGGTATATTCCTAATATATTCTAAAGTATATTCTAATATACTTTCACATACCCATATCTTGATATTTTGAGATTAGAGTTTCCACAATCTGCTTCCGTTTTCATTTCCGAATTTCCGTTTCTGTCCCGGTGCTACTTAGTATTTCTAACAAAATAGAACACTTGCTACCACAATAAAGAGCTTAAGTTTCATTTATCTCATATCAGGCCACAAAAAATGAACTTTTGCCACTTTTGAACCCATGACTACGTAGAGTATATGTCCCTCATGTTTTAAAAGCCTCCTTTGTCGGTGCACAACTTTTATTTTTGGACACTTTCAATCCTGCACATTAGGCTGGCCACAACCTGTTGGAAAAAATCACCTGCGTGGCCATGTGCTTCTCATTAGAGATCTTTTTTACTTTAACTGAATTTCCTCAATGATAAAATTATCTATTTCTGCTTGTCCCTCACCTCACATCATATTCACTACACTGAAACCCTAGCTATTTTTCTTCAAAAATGGACATTTTCTTCTTCAAATCCAAACCAACAATATTATTGCTATGGAGAGTGGATTCTAGTGATTGACTGTCATTGTGGACTTGAGCTAAAGTAGCTGAATACATCCAGTAATGAAAATCCAGACCGAGTTTTTTGAATGACCTAACTATAAAATAAGTTAATTAATCTGCTAATTGTCTGTAAATTTTGGTCAGAAGGAACTCATGAAGTGTGAAAAAGCATAATTATTTTTTCTTATATCATGCTACTTTTCTGTTAGATTTGGGACACAAAAGTCCCTATTAAAAAGCACATGGCACCCATGGTTTTGCTGACTGGTTATGGCCATTGGAACCAGAAGGACTGCAATTGTGCAAAAACAGAAGTCGTACCATAAATGAGACTTTCAAAACAAGAAGACCAGAACCTCTAACTCTCTAAGTACATAGTGGTGGGACCAAAAGGGGAAAAAACTTCCCAAGTAATTGAGGTATGGATTTAGAATGAAGTACAAAGGTAATTATTTACCTGGCATTTTTCGGCTCGTTGGTCCCAAAGCATAACAGTTCGGTCAAGAGAGCCAGAAATAAAGCATTCCTTTCTGGAGCACATGCTAAGCGAGACAACCCTGCAAGAAGAGTCTCAATTACATTGTCTAGGCTACATTTAGTAGGGAAAAAAATGGTTATATGCTTATAAGCGGAATGGAGTTACCAAACGCTTTTCCTTTAGAAACTCAGCAAATTTAGTCATTTCATTTCAGCTAAATAACCCTTACCAAATAGCACGCAACCCATGCTTATAATAACAAAATGTTACTAGAAAATCCTTACCTGTCGTGATGGCCCTTGAAATATCGCAAATACTTGTTATCGTGCAATGAGAGAAGCCGCAGAGATTCTGAATTTATTTAACAAATAGAGTGAATTTTTGTTTTCAGCAGTTCATATACAAGGAACATCTAATGTGACTTACCATCCCACCCATTCTTGGAAGAATATATCACAGTTGTTGGATGGGAAGTAAAACTAACCAGTTCAACACCATACTTTTTGCTATTAATTGTCTTTAAACACCTGGTAGTTGAAACGAATAAAAGATATATAACACTTCTAAATATACCAATCACTCGACAAAGTCAACATATAGATCTCCATGAAACACTATTTTTAAGTTAGAAGCCAGGCCAAGCATGAAAGAAAACCTCATAAAAAGTTGGGATTCTTACGTTGCTGTTGTGACATCATACAAACGAATGGATTCATCATCACTGGCAGTCACCAGGTAAGGTGAGGTCTTATGAAAATCCATTGAACTGATTCTTCCGTTCTGCCTAAGCAATAACGATACATCACTAGTTGCAGTAGCATTTACCCTGCCATCCTGCCACCTCCCCTTCCCTTTTTCATTTGATATCTCCAGTTGAGGACAGATGCCTAACTAGGTTTTTTTCAATTTGGAAATGGAAAGGTAACCTCTATAACATCTATTCCGTGGATGCAAAGAAAAAAGAATGCAGTTTTTACTTTTATAAATAATATCAACTCACCTAATCTTGCCTAACCGCTCGTATAAAGAATTTAACATTACCCTGACGAGATAACATTATCTACTAGTAAATCCCAGACTTCGGAATACATACATAATCGCGAAAGGTAATGCCGACTTCCATGCTCTGTAGAATCTCTTCTGTAAGTTCCAGTGAAACCTTGTCTTCCCTCTCTGATTGTCCACCTGTGTAGCAATTAATTTCGCGTTACGAGGAAGAAAACGTCATCAACTGATAGCAAAGCCGTGGAAAGGATTGCAGTACCTGCCATTGAAGTTCTGGGAGGCTTTCTTCTACAATGACACGGTGCGGTGGTATCTCGGGAGATGTTCTTGACTTCTCGGGAGATGTCAACCCTCCAGTCCTCCTCCCTCCCTAGTGGGCCTTATCCGGGACTATCCAACTCCCATGCATTTCAGTTTAATTTCCAAAATCTAAACCGGGTTTGATATTCTCAGTTTATTAATCAATTTTTATATAAGTAAATTTTAATTTTAATCATTTTCACATAAATTATTAATCAATAATTTATGTATACTTTTTTCACAATTAAGCATACTCGGCCCCATTGATTGATTTCATCAATTTCAAATGCAGCTAAATATATCAGTATGTATTTTTTACACTATTTACCTCAAAATTTATATGTGTGTATATTAGTATATTCCCTTCGTTTTTTTTAATTGAAACAGTCAACATTTCACAATTGCCAATGCACGTCTTTGACCGTAATTATATATCTTAATTCTATTAGTAAAAAAAATATTAAAAATCAGATTTTGAAAATTTGGAATGAGATGAATTGAACAATATTTTTTTAAAAAAATAATTTTCATAAAATAATAGCGTAAAATGTAGTCAAAGGAGTGTATGTGAATAGTGTAAAATTCAAGATGTTGCGATTAAAACGGAACGGGGATGTAAATAGAGTATTTTTTACACTATATTGGTGGGTCTGGCTTAGAGCGATGTCAAGTTTACGTAAAAACGTACATGATGAAATCATGTTCAAAATTACTCATGCATGGTACTCATGTTTTTAAGGGAAATTGGGATTATATAGACTCCAATCCTGCGTTGAATTAGGTCATCAAATTTTCTTTGTTTCTAAATAATAAGTGTTCACTGTTAATATTCAATATAATAAATAATATAGGATTCACAATTAAGAATGTAACGCACTTGGTAACTTTATAAAGAAGAGGCCAATGGAACTCCATAAGAGAGGAAGGGGGTCAGTCTGTTAACCTCAAACTATGAACGTTGTTTTAATCAAATGCCAAAACACAGAAATCAAAATAGAAACAAACACCAAACATATTCTATATTATCATCAACACAATTCCAAAGTCATCAGTGTTTCATTTTCAGAAGTACTGAATGACACTGCGTTTTGCCGTTGGTTTCAAAACAAGTAAAAGAAGTAGGGAGAATGCGTCCCCTATTCTTCATCTTCTTCATCATCACTGAAACGAAGATGCTTCCCATTAGGCTGTGGCAAACCCTTGAGGAGCTGCACCTCCTCTTCCTCCACGCCTTCAATCTCACCGTCGCTGTTGTACACAAAGCGGGTATGCTTCCCTACTGCAATAAACCTGTTGCCCCCATTATTACTAGTGTTGAAGCAGATCTTGCTCATGCCCTGGCAAAGCTCTTCAACTGCAGCATTCGCCTGGACAGACCAAACAGATGATGAGACATCATCTTCCCCTCCTCCTCCTGCTGTTGTTACCACAGTCTCATTTGTCACCACTGATGATGAATCGTACCCCTCCGACTTCTCTGAAAACTCCAGCAGCAGTGACCTTGTCACCTTACTCTCATCTTCTCCGTTCATCTAATTCAATTATACATAAAACAATTTCACTAATGAAATGAGGGAATCAAATACAAAAAAAATATTCTCTATGTATATGATATAACAAACAAATCACAATCATAGCACATGATCTGGCAACAAAATGAGAGTAAAAATAAAAGGGTCTACTCTTTAATGTTCTCAATTCAAAGACTCCAAGCAAATATTTAGGCAAAATATATTTTCCATTTCCCTATGTTTTCCTAGATCCGAACAGAAGTCTACAATAAAATAAATACCTGAGAGATAGTGAGCTTGTCTTCAACAGGTGTTGGAGTGACAGAGGGCAACATATTTTCAGGAGGGTTTAGATGGGGCGTGTTTGCCGGGGTTGGAGCAAGAAAAAGATGCATTGGGCTTTGAAGAAGGTGAAGGAAAGGTCTATTGTTATTGTTATTTGCCATCGAGAGTTGTTTGATCGAGACGAGATGCGACTCATCTTCTTCGACCTTCTGCAACAAGTTTTTGACTTGACCTCTCAAGAGAGCCTCCCCCGATCCTGGACTTGTAGTTTTCACCATCATCACCCTCTTCTTGGACACCATTGTTGACGACGTTGATGATGTGGCACCCCCCATTGCCAGCCCTATAATGGGTGAATCGTTGGTTATGTCAACAAGTGCACCTCTTTCTTGCTGTTGAGTATCATTCCTCTGTCCCTTCTTCTTTTCAGATTCTTCTATTCTCATCTCTGAACCCCAGAAAGATTTGGACAGAAAAACACATAAGTAGAAGAAAAAATAAGAGAAAAACCAGTTCAATGATGTAGATGGTTGAGTAAAAAAGATATCTTTTGCTGATCGAATAAAAGATCAATAGATAAGAACAAGAAAGTCAGCAATGAGTTCAAGAACCTAGAATGGGTACGAACGCCAAAATCTTTTAAAATAAATAAAACCAAACTATATTGAGATATTCTTCAAAATTTTCGACTTGTTCCTTCCAGATTCTTGAAATTTATCTGACGCCAAGAAAATTGAAACTGAATTCAGGAACACATACGGTTGAGGGATAAATAAAAATGACTAACTTGAAATGGGGATGTTATTGGTAGTAACGGTGTTTGCAGAAGCAGCAGCTTTGGCCTGCGATCTGGTTACTCTTCTAGTCGATGATGGAGTCTCCATTGGAATTTTGCGACCAAGACAGTTAACCAATTATCTTAAACAGTGGAGGAAACCCTAATAGCAAATGGAGAGATGTGATTAAGGCGAATGATGAGAAGATGGTTTTATAGGACTTAATCCGCAAGTAGGGTTTGAATAATAATGGCATAAAGTGACCGTTAGAGCGTCTCGAGCCAGCAAAATCACTAGCCGTTGGGATTTCGGTGTGCCATTGCATTTGGGCTTTTCGCTAGCCGTTAAGCCGGGTCTCTCGTCCAGCTTTCCTTGCACTTTCTAGGGTCCATTTAAAATGCTTAAATACTATGGAGTGATAATGATTAATGAAAGATAAATACTCCACTACTCCAGTACTACGTAAGAAATTGGTCATAGAAGTACAATTAAATGCATGAAAAATGCTAGAAGTACAAATATACTTACAAAAAAACTTACAAACAAGTGATGTGGCTATTTTAATTACCATTGATGTAAAAGTGTTGTAAATGTGATGTGATGCGTTAAATAATGTGATGATGCCACATACCCCTTTTGTAAGACTTTTTGTAAAAGTTTTTGTACCTCTACCATAACTCTAAATGCATTTTTATTTGTATCTAATTTTTTTTGTCTAGTTTATCTATTTAAGTCTAATATAGTCTGAATTCGTTTATTCTTGTGTGAGACATCTGATCTATGCATATTTTACCACTACCAAAGTTTGGTCTGACCTGATCTAATTATGTCTTGTCTGTTCTGATTTGTTCTGATCTGATCTAATTATGTCTTGTCTGTTCTGATTTGTTCTGATCTGATCTGGTACTCAAACTGTCAAACTGGTCCAAATAAAACATCCTAAGACATACTCAAAACTTTATAGAGTTTTTTACCTTAATTAGGACTAAATTATTGTGTAAATTCCCAAACAGGAGTAGATATACTTTTATTCCCAAATAGGATTACTATTCCAAATTTACCCCTTCTACTAGCGTTAGCTTTCCGCTCATGATCGAGCATCACTTCTCTTGTTCTCTGCGCATCAGCTCTTCTCCAACCTCCTCATCTTCTCCGGTCAAAACCTGCAACATCGAGTTTCCAGAAGCGGCGAGCAACTGCGACGACCATGTGCTAGCAACGAAACCAGAGGCGAACAGGGTCGAGCAGAGAGGGACAAATCCGATCCAGATCTTTTGCTGCAGAATGAAGCTCGTTGTACTACCCCTCTTCTGTTTTTGTCACAGCCCTCAGGTCTGACGCTTCCGATTTCTTCTTTACTTGTTAAAATTGCCAAATTTATTCTGAAAATGCCATCAAAATGGCATTCTTACTCTTCGAAAAATCTGTGTTTCCTTTCGAAAATGCCATTCAAATGGAAATTTCAATTTCATGTTGGCATTCCGATAAAAATGTTGGCAATAGCGGCAGAGGCGGCCAGAGATGCAGCGGCGGATGCCGGATTTGCAGGGGGAGCAGTCGGTGGATGGAGGCGGCCATATCTATGGCTCCGATGATCAGATCTATGGCTCCGGCGACCAGATCTGCGGCTGTGGCGGTCAGGTCTGCGACGGTGGAGGCCAGATCTGCAATGGTGTCCAATTTTGAGGCCACGGCGGTGGCCGGCGAGTGGCACTTGTCCGGCATTGTGTCTGTGGCAGCATGTTACCGATGTTCAAGGGCATCTTTGTCCAACTACAAATAATAAATCCTATTTAGGGAATTTTTAAACTTTAGTCCTATTTTAGCAATTAAGGATTTATTTACTCCCATTTAGGGAATTTCCTCAATTTTATACTATTACTCCCGTCATTAGCACAAGTTTTTCACTTGCCTTTTTAGATGTCCCAGATAAACCTTCTTATTTATAATTTAGGAAATATTTTAACACTCTAATGACAAATTAATTATCAAATATTAAAAATAACACATCAATGACATTATTATGTTATATATCCATCAAAATTATTTCTTAAATATTCTCGAGTTATCTTATTTTATTAGTTTTAAATAAGTATGTCATTTTCAACGAGAAGCTTAAATTGGAAAAGTCATAACTGACAGGAGAAGATACCCAATTGTATTTCGAAAATGCGGAAGTGAGGTGCTACGTCGCCTAGGGTTTTATGTGGCCATACATCGGCATTCTAGGAACCGTTTTTAGGCTGTGGCACAAATTTCTTTCCGAGTTTTGGGTGACGTTGTGCAACGGATAAACTATGGAGAGGTCCGAAATCATCAATAGGGTTCAATCCGAGAATGAGATAAACAAGAAATTGGCTGAGTTTGATGATTTTCAACAAGATTACAATTGTCTGGTCTTGGAGGAAAAAAGTGATGTGTTAATGGTCCGCCCCCTCCTGAACCACCACCATGGAGTGAAAGAGTGACTAGGATTTGGAAAACTACCATTTCTTGCTCAGTTTTTATTTTTAGTTTAAGCTTTATTTCTCTTTCGTTAGACATTTTACCTAGTTTTTGGATTATTTGTGTTAGTGGCAGTCTTGGGATGTTTACCTTGAAGCTTCCGTAAATTCAGCGAAAAGTTTCGTTTGAATTATGGTAAACTTTTCTATGTCTGATCAAGGATTGAGAGGACTTTTCGGCTATTATGAATCTAGTAAAGTGGAGAAGAGTATTGTGACCTTAAGGGTCAGTAAGAACTTTATATTGCCCGTTTGGTGGTCAGCGATTTGCGTTGCTTCTTTGAAGGTGACCGTCTTAGTGTGTGATTGTAAGACTTTTAGTGAGTCTAGATAGATTTTTTTGGGATATAGATGATGGAGAGTTTTAAGTTGTTGGCTGATTGTAACTGCGAACGATTGTCTGAATTAATATAGTTTTGTGATTTCCTTTAAAAAAATCGGGGCGGAGATAGTATTGAACATGTTTTTTTCTCAACATATGACTTATTTAATCATGTTAAAATAATAAAAGAATAGAATTTTTCTTGAATAGGAGTGCGTGAATCCTATTTTGGTAACAAAATGTTGTCACTCCTCCTTGAAAAAATTTCTATATTTTATCTCTATTTACGAATAACCTCAAAGGTAAAGCGGGAGAATTCCTGATATCAAGAGTAATTTACTTTTTTCTATTAAGTGATATTTGGATTAAAATGTTAGTCTGCATTAAAAAGTTATTATGGATTAAATGATATTTGTATACGAAGTTGTTTATTTGGGCGCAGAATAAATAGTTTGAGTTGAATAACTTGATTGATTTTGAATTATTATTGAAGTATATTGTCCATAATGGGTATTACAAATTATTGGTTGAATAGACATCTTAATAGGAAGGTTTTATACTACATCCGTCCCGAAATACATAGCCAAATCCTAAAATTTGGACCATGATTTTGATTAGTTTAATACTTTGATGAAAGTTTTAAATTTTATACTTTTATGAAAGTACTTTTAACAAATAACATTTTCATATCATTTTTATATTATAAATAATTTCCAATAAATTTATATAATTGGTCAAAGTTTTGAACTTGGCGAAGTAGCATATCACAACTTAATGATTAAGTCAGTAACATTTGTTTGAAGAAAAAAATTGACATTCTAAACATGGAAGATACAATACATCGTTCTAGACGTGTTCGCAAACTATATACAAAATATAATCACTTTTGAGTGGATATATTTTATCTATGTACTAAATTAATACTATGTTGGTATTGTAGGTCAAATATAGATGTACTCACATGTTTAACTTTTTTCGATCCAAAAGATAGATTTTTCAATTTCTGTAGGTCAAAATTACTCAATTTTGAGGAGTTATATTCATGCGATTTTCAAGTGTTGAGAAAATGGAACTTAAAGAAGAACTCCAGGTTTGAATATACGAGGTGAGAGGAAATGAAGATTTTGTTTTACTTGTAAAGTTTTGGTGAAGTTTCTAATTGTTGGAAAAATGTGTTAAAAATTGCATTAAATAGTCAATTTGGGGCAATATTTTGAGTGGAGTCCACTTTCGATTTGGGTCGGGTCAAAGTGGTTTTGGATTCTTCTTGTTAAGGGCTACAACTCGATATATTGTACACTCAAAATGGATAATGGGTGAATGAGAAATTGATTCTCGAAGTTCACTCATTGGAATGGAGAAAACTAAGAATATAATGGGTTTCTAGTGTGATATATCCCACACCGGAAAACCCAAGGGATGTCTACCCCCTTATAAAGGGAACCCTCTTTGAAAGAGTTAAGATTCTTAGGTGGAAAGGTTCTCTTTGCGCGAAGGGGGGCTGTCGATCAAATACAAAAAACGGAGAAGAAAAACCGCAACTTGCGTGCGCGGGCAACCTGCGTGCTCGGAGCAGAACCCTTCTATTTCGCATCAGGATGCTTCTGATCCGACTCTTCTGATTCACTTCTCAAACGTTACAGCCACACTTAACACACAACAAATTCTTCCCTATAATTAAGCTGACAGGTGCTTTGCAACAACACACGAACGTGTAAGTTCGTACACAACACAGTGTTCACGTTATTTTAGAGCTAAAGCGCACCTCTAATTTTCATAAAACTTCCCAAGTGTTCTGCCTTTGTTCTCGTTCACCGGAACAGTCGTTTGTGTGCTCAAACGATTGCTCGTTTGTGTGCACAACAAATTCTTCCCTATAATTAAGCTGGCAGGTGCTTTGCAACAACACACGAACGTGTAAGTTCGTACACAACACAGTGTTCACGTTATTTTAGAGCTAAAGCGCACCTCCAGTTTTCATAAAACTTCCCAAGTGTTCGCCTTTGTTCTCGTTCACCGGAACAGTCGTTTGTGTGCTCAAACGATTGCTCGTTAGCCACCGTATCATGGGAAACGGTCATTGCAACGCTCCTAGCACCGTGGGAGGCAACGAATACGTCTTAAAGATATTGTGCGTTGCACAAGCTCCGGCCACTCTCTATTCCATCTTATTTCTATTTTTTCTTTGACTATTTTGATTGATTTTTATTAATTAATTTCTTTGTTTTTCGAGAACACACCCAACAAATTTAAAACGTATTCGGTGCTTCTTTCACTGTGGTGAACAAACTTAAAACGTAGTTTGTCATAGTTGTGAACGAACTTAATTTTTTGTTTTTGTGTTTTCGGAAATGTCACATGAGAATGTCACATTGTTGGGTATGTTAGATTGATGAGAATGTATTCGATTTATTCTCATTTGTGCCTGGTTAAGATTCAAGAAATGTGACATTAATTGATTTGGTTGAAACATATCTTATATTCCAAATTTGGTGAATTACTTATTTACTTCAATGACCTTTAAATATTTTTTGATAACACAATAAATCTATTGCAACCTACATCTAAAGTAACTAAAATTAAAGAAAAAATGAAATATCTTAATAATAAATAAAATCTAAACCAATTGAATTATTGGTAAGTAAAGTATATTTCAAATAAAATCTAAAGTAATTGAATATAATTAAATAAACATACTCCATTCGTCTCACTTAAGAGGCTGTCACACAATTTATGATATTTGACCGACCATAAAATTAGTTGATCATTGTCAATAATAATATTATTTTTAGTAAATAAAATTCACATATCCAGAAACTACATTAAAAGTCTTATAAACTCGCAAAAATCAGATTTGATAAAAGTTAGATATATAAGTAAAAGATTAAGAACATTTACGTTGCCTGCAGAATAGTGGACGGAAACCTTTAAGTGGAAGAGTCGAAAAGAAATTAAATGCAAAGAGATAATTAATTGAGGGTATTTTTGAAAGAAAATTAGGTCAGATAACCCTAAGGCGTGGATGGGTTTGACATTCCCTTCCATATTACATCCCTGAAAATGCAACTTTCTTGATTTTTTTACAACCTCGCGAACCAAACATGAGCACCTAACATTTCTTGCATCACATTCTGGTTTTCATGTGAGATTACCCCAAACCAACACAGGCCCTTAAAGAATCGGTTTTCTATGGAGTACCTTGCATGTGTTTCCCAAGGAAGAGCTGTAACACCCCAGCCTCGCAGGACCTGAGGTAGTTACTCTAGACCTCTAGTATTGTCCCCACAAACCACCACGAGCCTTTACCACGCACTTTGTTCTCACTCATGCGCGCCCTGAGAAACTTCCCAGGGGGTTGCAAGCACGCTTAACTTTGGAGTTCTTGGGTGATGAGCTCCTTAAAAGGAGATGCACCTCTATTGGTATGAGTAGTACTATTAATCTTCATAAATTAATCTCGGGTATTGCTATCACCGCACTTCGGATCGCAACATTCTCGTTGCGCCCTTAACAATCTCAATCAAATCCCAGAATCTTGTCCCGCTAAGTGCCTGCTCGATATCCAACGGGTTAGCACACTGTCGCAGGGTTGCTATGATACCACATGTAACACTTCCGCCCCGCAGGACCCGAGGTAGTTACTCCATACCTCTAATGACGTGCAAACACGCATAATTTTGGAGTTCTTGGGTGATGAGCTCCCTTAAAAAGAGATACACCTTTGTTGGTATGAGTAGTGCTATTAATCCTCTTAAATTAATCTCGGGTATTACAATAGCCATTGATGGAGTATATTCCCATATACCCCAGGGGTATTGTAATCGGTAGACAAAGGCTCAGAGTTACCCCAACACCAAAGTATGAGCCTTCAACCGAGGCCAACCTTGATGCACGAGGTCAGGTCGCGACACAATACAACGAATCAACAAAGTATGGAACTCAAGCCGAGGCCGACCTCGATCCTCCGAGGTTGGCGCAAACATCGAGCTCGCGGATCACACAAATAAGGCAAAATATGAGCCTGACCTCGAGCACACCGAGGTCGGTATCAGATACGACTTAAGACACGAACACGAGATCAACGGAAGCCAACAAGAGCGAAGAAATAAACACCATTGGACTAACTGAAGAGCATCAATGGATTCCCCAAACACGAATTCCTTGTCCTGTACCCGAGCTCTGACCTCACGGAGCTCGGGATCTCGTGAACCAAGCATGGACTTAGACATTTCAGCGATCAAGTATTGTAAGCTACAACCACGTCACCAACGTTATACGAAAGTCATGTCACCTCAACGGTCGGAATAAGAATATTCTGGAATAATACACGTGTGACACACATGTGTGTTTTGGTGCACAAAGAACAAAATCAGTTATATACAACACCAATTAGTCAGTTGTTCCAATTATCTCTCCAACCACCTTTACACGGGTCACTATATTATTAGACTAGTTTGTTTGATCTGTTAGACAGGTGCGTCACGTGTCTCCACCACAACAGAATAACATCTTTTTTACTTATTGATCAAGTATTTCTCTCTTAGTATAAATATCACCTTCCAGTCTGTGGAAAGGGATCCGAAATTCCCTGTACAAACTTGTTGTTACGCTGCTCAATTTTATACTCGATCTTACTTAGCAATTTTCTGTCCTCAAATTTCTCGGATTTTGGCTACCCCAGGTTCAGCGATCCATCAACCATATTAATGGACTATAGCTCTCCCTCTAGGATCAAAGATGGAGTGATTGGGAATTTCATAGCAAAGATCAATTCACCATTCTGATCCGCGCATGATTAAATTCAAGTCATCTTACCATCATGAGTTATGATGGAAGTGTATGAAAGCTTGAGGAATAGGATTTTCCTTGAAAGAGAAAAGTGCTTGGGAAGGCAGTTTTAAGTATTTGATGAATGATTCTTTGAGATGAGAATACACTCTTGGAATTGTTCCATGTGTAGTCAGTGTAGTTTTTCCAAAATGTGTCGAGAGATAATACTTGGGAGATTATGTTTAAACACATTTTCTAATTTTTCTTTTACCCCGCTCGCTTCCAATCACCATGAGAAATATATTCATCCAATAGAACTTTCAAAATTTGGTGTAGGAATTTGAAAAGCCCCCATGAAATAATTGCAGTATATGGTTGATGCATGTAGGCAACCTGATTGCTTTCAAAAAGGGCATATAGAAGAAACATGATCAAGTTTTCTGGTATAGAAAGTATTTTATGAAAAAAAAACCTCAGAAGAAATTTGATTTTCATATGTTGTTATAAATGTCATGTGTGTTTGAAAGAGAGTGTAGGTGTTTGAGTGATTCTGACTTCATTTAAAGCAGATTGAAGGGTAAAGTGACATGTTTTTGGAAGCCAATGAGGATTCCCCTTCATAATCTAGTGTGGTCGGTTCTTCTCCCATTTGATTGATAGACCGAAATCTTCTCCATACATATAGGAGAATCAGTAATCTTAAGGGTCATGTTAGAGAATCATTTATCTTCCACTTCCATCAAAGTTTTAGAATGAAAGATTTTCCAAATCAGTAACACTTTTAATCTGCAGACCATTCAAATAAAAAGAAGTCTTCGAATGAAAAGTAAGAATAAATCGATGCTATCACTCAATAGTAAGTACGTGCAAGTCAAATGTGTAATGTATAATGACAAAAGTGAATTTTGCTATTGAATAAGTGCATTTCATTTATATATAAAAAATGGTTGTCTCCGACTTTTTTCACATTTATATCACATTGCAATGCACTTTTATTAAAATATTGGGCACTTATACATTTTTATTACGTCTTTATTATTCTATTATCATTATTTTTTCCATAATAATTATAAGGAAAAGTTGATTGTAATAATCCCAACTATTGGCGGCCCGCTCATAATAATATCAACTATCGATTATTTCAGAATAATCCCAACTTTAGGGACCTTCGGCCAATAATGGTCCGACGTGACCGACTATAAATAAATTCTTATAGTTTCTAAAGAGATATAGCAGGTAATCCTTATAAATAATCCCAAATTTTAATTTTTACGCTTAATTTCTATTAAAAATTCACTTGTTAGAGCAGATAATATGCAGTCATAGATCACATTATTGGTGGACGGTCCATATAGTTGGGATTATAAAAAATAATCAATAATTGAGATTATTGTTAGCGGACCGATAATATTGAGATTATTATTTTCAAATTTTTCCTATTTATAATAAAGCCACCGCATTTTTAACTATGTCACTGGCCAAGGGCAACGATGTCATTAATCAGAATGTTAATATTAAACGGGTCGTCAGTGTCACTAGCGAGGACCAATTGCTAGAAATGGTGTCATTGGGCTATGAAAATTGTACTGTACTATGATGTAATTATTATAATGGTTTTCCAGCTTTATTATTGCTTAAGGCTGCAATAATGAATAGGGCTATTCATTTATGAATAGATTAAATTTAACACAAATGCTAAAGGTACCCCAAAATGTACCCCATGTTTACCCCCACCCTCTAATGTGTGGTCATAAATAGGGCAATTCATTTAAGTGGGACACCACTTAAATGAATTGGCCCATTTATGACCACACATTAGGAGTTGGGGTAAAAATGGGGTACATTTTGGGGTACTCCTAGCAAAACTCTAAATTTAATCTATTCACCAAAAAACAACAACCCATATATTTGGGAACAATTTTGCTATAGGTACCCCAATCTTACCCCATTTTATACCCCATATAAATACCTTCTAAAAAATTTACCCCCTCACTTCACCTCCCCTCCCTCACCTCCCCACAACCTTCCCCCTCATCTCCACTTCCAAATCTCCCACTCCTCCCACCGTTTTCCTTCCCCAGCAACTTTCCAAGAACTCCCTTCCCGCACCAACCTCAACAGTTCCTAACCCATCCTCCACAACCGCTGTCCTGGCTCCCACGAAACAACCAACCGTCGTCATGGCCCCCACGAAACAACCAACCCCCGTCCTCACCCCCACGAACCCCTCTCCTCAACGCTCGCCGATCTGAAATCCTCCATAAATCGAAGCACGGCCCAGCGCCTCATATCTCTGGCGGTAGAGGCCGGTGGAAGTCCCATCCGTCATGTGAGGCACTGTTTCGTCATTTTGCTATTTTTTCCTCATTTTTTTGGTATTTTTCGTCCAACTCCACATGAAAAGGGGTTGTCTGTCTGACAGACAAATTTGAAGTGCAGCGTCTGTCTAGCTGAGCATGGTTTCATAATTGTTAGAGTCTTACATAAGATGTCTATCTGGACAGACAAATTTATTTGTTTGAGTACATAGAGCAATTGTATGTATGCACATCTTCTTATTTTACAAATGTATTTTATAGTACGTGTGATGACTTTTGTGATGTCTCTCTTCGGATGTTGAAAATTGGTTTGTAGTTGTCTATGAAGTGAAAAGAGTTGTCTGGCATTCCATTTGATTTGTCTGTAATGTGAAATGAATTCTTTAAAATTGATTTGTAGTTGTCTGTATGTGAAAAGCGTTGTCTGGCATTCTATTTAAGTTGTATGTAATGTGAAAATAGTCTGTCTGTCTACATATGTATTGCAACAAATTGTCTGTAATGTGATATAAAATGTCTGGCCTTTATAAAAGAGTTGGCTTCCTTTGCAGAGCACCTGTAAATGGAAAAGTCATTGATTCCAGGTTGCGAGTATGCAAATATGTGGAACAAGGTGGAGGAAGCATAGGAATTGTTGTTATTGATGTGGGAATGTATATTTGTGGGTTGTTTTAACGAGTTCAGTTATTTTATAGTACATTTTGATGAGTTTAGTAATTGTTAATGTGGTTATATAAAAGTGTTCGGAGATATGATTGTATTTGTTAATGTACAAATGAATTTGGTGAAAACCAAACATGTATAATATTGTATGTGTTGGTATGGAGTTCCCCAGTAAAGAAGAAATTTAAATAAGTCTAAATAGACTATGATAGGTGAAACACAACCGTTAGATAGACAAACAACACAGATAACCAGACACACATTACTTTCACGCAGAAAGACAAACAATTTACACATACAGACAATACCACAGATAACCAGACAAACAAAAGATCAACATACATAAGTATACAACACATACAGACAATACCGCTGAATCCAATTGTTCAACATTGAACATGTAACATTGTACAATATTCAACACATTTTCCCAACTGTAATATGAAAAAAATACATGTTCAAAAAATCACAAATTCAAAACGGACACATTCCCCCAACACTATATACTTCAGCATCCTTGCATTTATTTCTCCATTGCAAAAGAAGTCACACTTGGTATAAATTTTGTAAATGAATTAGCGTCCGTTTGGAACTCTTTTTCAGCCTTACATTTGAAGTCATTCGTCATCTTGAAGTGAATACCTACGATTAATACACAACACGTAGTCAGAACACATATTTGGTACAAATAACATATGTGAGGCATAATCAATTTGTCTGGACGAGACAACTGTTGTCTGGCACAACCAACTTTTGTCTGGCTGTGAGACAGAGAGTAGTTAATTGGCCCACTCTACTAATGTCTGGCCCAGACAAAATTTGTCTGGCTGTAAGACAGAGAGTAGTTAAATGGCCAAGACTACTAATGTCTGGCCCAGACAAAATTTGTCTGGCTGTAAGACAGAGAGTAGTCAATTGGCCCAGACTACTAATGTCTGGCCCAGACAAAATTTGTCTGGCTGTAAGACAGAGCGTAGTTAATTGGCCCAGACTACTAATGTCTGGACCAGACAAAATTTGTCTGGCTATAAGACAGAGAGTAGTTAATTGGCCCAGACTTTAAGACAAAACCGTGTTCACTTTAGGCTAGACAGACACTGCAGTTCTAAATTGTCTGTCCGCCAAACAAAATACAAACAAATTACAAAAAAACAACATACTCTTTTCCCAAACATCAATTAAATTACTATATCATATTAAATTGGAAATCCATAAAAATACTCATTAAACATTGAGGTACAAAAAATGGAAAAAAAATCTTGAATTTCAACAAAAACTTCATTGAGTAATTTCTACAAACATGTTATGGGCATAAAATGAAATAGAGAAATTACACTAAAATTTTAATTAGGTAACACCTCAAAATCATTACAATGAAACAAAATAATCATTTATTCACTTTTATATCATACATAATATACATAAAATCGAAAAAAGGAAAAAATAAAAATAAAAAACGCACATGAAGAAAAATCATAAATGGAGTACGTAACTCATGATTTGAGAAGGGATGGTTACCTTAGACACAACTCCCCACGTCACCGAGCTTTTCCCCTTCGTCCGATTATTGTAGCTCTTCCATTTGAAACGAAAAAAAGGCAGAAGAGGAGAGAAGCAAGAGAAGAAGCTTGGAGGGAGAAAAGATTGTAAAAATGAGAAGACTTAATGGGAAGAGATCTTGAAATGGAGAAGAAATCAAGTTTTAGAGAAAAGAAAAAGAAAGGGGAGGGGATGAGGGGGGCTGCGTGAAAAGAAAAGATGGAGAAGAGAGAGAGAGGGAAGAAGAAGAAAAGTGGGGGAGGGGGGAAGGGTTTTTGGAAAGAGGGTAAAAGGGATGGTAAAAAATGAGGTATTTATATGGGGTAGGAAATGAGGTAAATATGGGGTACCTATAGCAAAATTGATTTGGGAAAGCTAAAGTGGGAGCAAGAGACTCTTTGAGGTGGGGCTATCCACTCCCTGCGTGCTGACCATCCAGACAAAAGACCAGCTGCCTGACGCGGGTCCCAGCTTGTCAGCAGCTGGGCAGCTTTCTGCAGCAACCTTGGTGAGGAAGTAGCAGTAATCAAACGGCCAACATTTTGACTCTTCGGTAGATCAAAGTCATCAAACGGCCAACATTTTGGCTGGCTGAAATTTAAAAAAAAAGAACTTTTTTTAGGTCTTTCCTTTTATTATTATGTATTAGTCTACTCTTTTGTAAAACTTCTTAAAAAGTAATTTACAAATTTTCATGCTATAAATGTACATATTCAATAATATGCATAGCACAATTCATTTTCCTGAATTATAATACTAGTATTGGTTTTCAGATCACAAGTATTTTATTAAAAAATAAAAGCCTGTAAAAGAATAAATACAATATCAAAAATCACATTGATTTTAAATTTATATAGTAATATGAATATAATTATTAATGTTCCTTGTAAGATACCCAATAAAAAATAACAGATTCAGTTAAAAAATACTATCGTAGGTGATAAAAATGTTGGTCTATTAAAAACATAAATGTCAGCAGTTAAACAATAATCAAAAAACTTTTCTCATTTATTTTCAAACTGAAACTTTACATTTGTTAGCAACATCAAGATTAAACCATTAGAAGAATTTAAAAATATGCATTGAGAACTTCACATTAAGAAATTGAAACAGTACTTATCAAATATAATTAAAAAAAGTAAATTACGAGTACATTCAAATTATGTGATATTCATGATTAAAAATAAAATACATTTCTCCATATCGTTATATGCGACATAAAGTAATTATGAAATTGATATTTTATATTGAATGTGCATAAATTTAGGATAGAAAATAAATAATTTGTTTAACTGACTTCCTAATTGATTTTTTGATGCGAGAACTGAAGGTCTCTTTGGGTTGAAGCTGGCAGTAAGGCAGAGATACTCTTGGTCCCGGTAAGTTAAGGCATATAATTTTTTTTATCACCCACCCTAATAGAATGTTTAATGTTTACTTGCATGTACTTTATTATTACATGTTTTACAAGTTCAATCAACAAACATATTGTGTACTGTTTTCAACAAACCGGAATCTGGACTAATAGTTTTTTAATATAAATTTGTAACATAGATTCATTCGAAGAAGAGAAATAGGTTTGAGCATCAAAGGTTACAAGATTTGGTTTATATTAAATATAACCAAGATCTTAAGGAGCGATTTGATAGCCATGATTTGATTGATCTAATTCTCCTAAACGATATTGATGGTAGCGATGAGTGGTTAGTGGGAGTTATGGGGGGAGATGGAGATGATGTCGAGGATGATTTGGTTTTTTATGATGACACCAACTTTACTTGGGGAGATGTTGCTGACCTAACTGGTGTGTGTGAGTCTTAGATAAACACTAGACAGCAAAGCAGAACAAATGAAAGGGGCACAACCTCTAGAGGGGCTACAAGCTCTAGAGGGAGAGGCCGCTCAATAGAAGTTATAAAGTATGTTGAAGCGGCAGAGCAGACAAATGTGGAGGAAGTACTTTATGATTGCAGTAGTAGTGAAAATGGCAATGAAGATGAGATAGAGTTGGAAGAAGAAGAACAATTTGATGAGGAGGAGTGGTGAATGATGAATTCAAAGGGCTTGCAAGTCATATCTAAATTTTTTGACATTAATTTATAAAGGCTTAAACTCTTACACTAGAACCTTGTTTTTGAGTCAATGTTTTGATTTAAGATGTTTTGATTGTTAATAGCATCTTATGTTTTGCTCATGAAACTAAAGAGTATTTCTAAGTAATTAGGTGGGTGAACTAGGGATGGACTCGGATCCGGGCCGGGTCCGGGCCGGGCCTAGGCCCGGGCGGGCCGGCGGGTCAAAAATGGTGGACCCGGGACCGGCCCGGGTAACCACCGGGTCCGGGCCGGGCCGGGCCCGTTATATTTTTTTTTTTGTTTTCCTCTTCCTAATTAACCCCCTCCCACCCCCAACCCCCCAAACCACCCCAAATGGCCCAAAATACCCAGCCCAACCCGAAAATTTAAAAAAAATTGAAAAAAAAGAAAAAAAAATAGTTTTTGGCCCGAACCGGGCCCGGGCCCGGCCGGGTCGGGCCTTGTTTTGGGTGACCCGAGCCCGGACCGGAAAACCCACGGGCCGGGCCTACCCGGACCGGTCACTGACCGGGCCACCGGGTCGGGCCGGGCCAGAACAGTACCGGTCCCGGTCCGGTTCCGGGTCGGGCCACCCGGCCCGAGTCCATCCCTAGGGTGAACCATCTAGTTTCAGTAGTCTCTTTGCAGACCTTAGATGTACCTTAAAGGTAATAGATGTACCTTATAGTAGTTAAAAGATGTACTTCCAGTAAGGCAAAGAGTATTTTTACATATGTATGTATTGCACATGCTTCCCGTATTTACTTATCTATTATATTTGAAAGTAGTCTAAATAGCAGTCATCCCGCTATCCGTTATACCACTATAGTGTTTTTGGGGCTCACCACTATACTCCGTTATCCGAGATTGACAACACTGTGAAATTCTATATAGATCTTATACATTTCATTAAGAACATGCTCACAAAATTTCATCCAAAAGTTCAACCCAGAAGACCCTCAAATGAAATAGACCTAAAATTGTAACATATATTATGATGATCATTAGTAGGGGTGGACTCAGGCCGGGCCAACCGGCCCGGAACTGGACCGGCCCGCCATTGTGCGGGCCCGGACCGGCCCGGTGGATTCTCGGTTCGGGCTCGGGCCCTTCAAAAGGTGAACCGGCCCGGCCGGTTCGGGTCCGGGCCGGGCCAATTTTATTTTTATTTTTTTGAATTTTTTTTGAGTTTTTGGGTTGGGCTGGGTATTTTGGGCCATTTGAGGTGGTTAGGGTTGGTTTGGGGTTGAGGGGGAGGGGTGGGGGTTAACTAGGAAAAGCCCAAAAAAAAAAATATACCCAAGGCCCGGCCCGGACCCGGGGGTTACCCGGGCCGGTTCCGGGCCTCCCCTTCTTGAACCGAGGCCCGGCTGGGCCCAGGCCCGAACCGGGCCCGAACCGGAACCGGTCCACCCCTAATCATTAGGTCACTTTTTTGGAAGGGTGAAAAATGGTCACTTTTTTGTGACGGAGTAACATTGTAGTAATATTGGAGTAAAAACCCCATAGCTTTTTACAAACCTAAAACCCACTCAATATTGAACAGTATCCTAACCAGAATTACCTGTAACCTGCGGGTCCACCACCCCCAAATGTAAAAAAATCTGAGAGATTAAAGCAAACTAATGGGACCATGGGAGACTGGGAGCAATGGTAATAGAGAATAAAACCACTTTGAGCTGTACCAAATGCGAGCCGAGTGTAACTTACCGTATCCTGGGCCTCTATTCTAATGCCCGGTCATCAACCATCATACTCTGGTCTCTGGGGCCTGGTATCATTTAGCCACTGTTTGTGTCATTAACCCGCTGCTAATAGAGATGCTCTTTCGCAGGCATTACAATTTAAAAAGCTGCTAGAATTTCTTTTTTTTTTGTTATATTATTGCACTTTAAGTGTTCAACTTTTCACTTTGTATCAAGATTTAGCGTTGTCATAGGGCTTTTTTAGCATACCGCTCCTCAAAGTTATCCAAATCCAGAAGCTTTTACTTAGGACAAATCTTAGTTTGTTGAAGTAACTTTTCAAAATTGATAAATGGGAAAAGCTTCTTGTCAAACATAAGGCTTACAGTGACGTTTTCAATGATGCATTCTGAACCAATATCATGCGGAGCTGAAAGTCCTGCCTCAATGAACCACTTAGCACTCTGGCACTCTGGAAGTACGAAGACAGAGGTGAAACCACACCAAGGATCCCATTTAGCATTTTTAGGTCAGAAAGCCATCAATGTCGAAGAACTAGAGTACCAGACCCACAAGTTGATCTAAGCTTGGCCTCAACTGACCCCACAGTGGTTGTTGAGAGATTTGTTGTTCCCATTTTTACTAAGTGCAAGGGTGACGGAATCCATTTCTCTCATCACCAAACAAGAGAAGTTTCTCGCTTCTCATCTATTTCTCTCCCTCACATTCCTCTGTTTCTTATTTCACCCCAACAAAACAAATTGTTAAACTATGCCACTGTAAAGTTGAGCGTTGTTACATAAAACATAAGGTATACAACAATTAATCACACAACAAACATGATAAAATCCTATGTTTCAATGAAAAGGCGATAGACTTGGAACCTGCAACAGAAGCATTTTAAGAAAGAGTTCAAAAACCTGGAAGTAATAAACAGAATGAAATTCCCACTGAGTTGGTGTATCTGCATTGCTTGAAACTACCAAGGAAGTATTCTGATTAGCGGCAGAGCTTGTCTCTAGCAGTTATGCAAACACCAAAAATTGCCTGCTCAACCACTCCCTGTGAAAAAAGGTGACTTCTGTGCCCCTACAAGTCGGCTGTAAGAAGCATTATGCAGCCGAAACCACGCCATTCCCTCTACAAGTTTACTGCCATGTAGTAACAATGTTGAGATCGTAAATTCAGCTGCTCAGTGACACTGTTGATCTCAAACAAACGTTGAATCAGAGGTAATCTTGTTGATTAGCTACCATCTAAGTGGCATATAGCTAATATATCATCATTCGCCACTCAAATCAACACAACTATAAGCCGGCTCTTTCTTAACCTCCATACATGCCATAATCTCCCTCAATTTAGACACTTTCTCCCACATGCTCTCCCCAGCATAAACAGTAGACAGCAAAACACAAGTAGAAGCTTCAGTGGGGCCAAGACTCAGAATGCGGTTAGCAATTCTCATCCCTATCTCACTCTCTCCATGCCTCTTGCATGCACTCAGCAGAGCAACCCAAGCAGCTTCATCAGGTTCAAATGGCATCTTGTTGAGCAGATCTTCCGCTTCATGCAGATGCCCCGATCTACTCAAGAGATCTAACAAACATGTGTAATGCTGCAATGAGGGACTCAAACCATAATCCTCAGTCATGGACTTGAAAAGCTGGCGACCTCTCTCAACCAAGCCAAAGTGACTACAAGCATATATTAGTCCAGTGAAAGTGACTTGATTTGGCTTGAAACCCTCCAAAACCATATTGTCGTACATTGACAAAGCATCATGTGCTTTGCCGTGTTGTGCCATGGCAACTATTATAGATGTCCAAGAGACAATGTCCCGCTTCTCCATATGATCAAATATGAATTTCGATGTCAATACATCTGAACACTTGGAATACATATCCACAAGTGTGTTACTGACGAACAAACTCGACTCATAACCAAAAACAATGACCAAGCAATGGATCTGTTTACCAAGATCCAAGTCTGCCAGACTAGAAGAAGCTGCAATTAAACTGGATAGGATATATGGATCTGAAATATCAACACCTTCTTTTCTCATTTCAGTAAAAAGACTATATGCCTTGAAAAAATCACAGCTTTGTACCATTCCACATATCAAAGCAGTCCAAGTGGATATAGTCTTCACAGGAGAGGAGCGAAAAAGTTCCTCAGCTTCATACCACATCCCATTTCGTGCATACCCAGATATCATAGCAGCTGACGAAATAGGATTCTTGTGAGAAATTGAGTCAAAAACGGCTCGGGCGTGATCAATGGCCTCACACTTATTGTACATGTCAACAAGGGAAGACTTCACAACATCATCGTGGGAAAATCGTGATACGATGAACTGCCCGTGCACTTGTTTCCCTATTCTGAGAGCAGTGAGGTCAGCACAAGCCTTAACCAGGCTGGCAAAAACAAAATGATCAGGTTGAATGCCGTCGAGGAGTGACATGTTTGGGAAGATTGATAGTGTGGATAAAGGAAGGCAAGAAAGGTTGTGGGCGGTGAAGATAGATGCCCATGAAGCTAAGTCCCTTTGGCACATTCCATCGAACACCTGACAGGCGTCTTTGAGTAGGAGACATTTCCCATACACATCAATGAGACCATTGGGAAAACATGGGGAAGAACACTTGTCCAGGCCGGTCTTTAGTATCCGGGCGTGGAGCTTCTTGCCTTGCAAAGCAGATCCGCTTCTTGCACAATGCCGGAGTTGATGGACTAGAGAAGGATGATGCATTCATGACCTGGCTAAAATCGTTAATCGAGACGCGAATAACAGATTCGAAAAAATGACTTATTATATTATTTCTAAATCTTGTGGTTTAAGAGAAGCGGCCTTCCCTCAGAGTAGGGTTTGAGACCTCCGCCGATGTTGTGCGGCAAGAGCAGCGGCCGAATGGAGAACGAAGGGGGATCAGGAGAGCAAACGTCACAGAGGAAGGCACTGGAGAGAGGGGGAGCTTTTTCTCAGTCGATCAGGGCGCTCCACGACGGGGACGGGGACTCCTCGGCGGCGGAGGGTGCAGGCAGCATGGAGAAATTGACCGATTAATACGACAGCTGGTTTTGAGGTGTCTGGACTCTGGAGGATGATCTGTTGCTGGATGAAGACGAAGAGGCTGAGCTCGACCCTGCAGCCTCTGTTGGGTGCGGGTAAAGATGTACAAATTCAAGATAGTTTCATAGAAGTCAGAAACATTGAAATTTCTGAATTATTCACACACCTTACTTTGATTACGATTTTCTAATAATATATAATAAAAATATTATGTATAAAATATTAACAAATTTGTATTAATGTAAATTTCCAATATATTAACTTTTTTAATCTTCTATTATATAAAAGCAAAATCTTTGAAAACACTGTTTTTCAATAGTGTTCCCGCCCATATTCCTAAGGCAAGAGTCCTTTGATTGAGAAATTACATAAATAGCCCTTTGAAGGGTAAATTTGAGCGACATAAATGAATTATTACATTTGGAAAAGTGCAGCCGTAATAAACAATCAGATATTAACAAAAAGGTGTGTTGTCAAAAAAAACAAAAAGGCGTGTACAAGTGCACTGTTTCTTGATTGAAAAGGCATCTCCATCTGTTTTGGCGGCTGGGCATCTGCTGGAAATGACATTAATAAAGAGTGAAAAAGTTGTACAATATCTACCGTAACGAAAACAGTGCAACACATTACACTTTAGGCACTTTATGTACTGTAGCACTTTAAGCGTGCAAAAAATAACAACAACAATCAAATCCCGCCAGCCTATGTCTTGGGGGATGTGTTCACATCAAATATTTTTATAAATTGTTCTCCATTTGGGCCATTGAAATATACGTAATATAAAATAAATAACAAAAACATATGCCCATCAACTCCAGCCAACATGTCCTTGGGACATGTGAATCTTCTCTAAGAAGTATCATTCATTTTCCCTATAAATAGGGAGTACTAGCAACCTCATTTTGAATGGAACCCTTCAATTCTTCTACCTCCTCTTTATCTTTGAACATGCAATAAGCAAATACTATAATCCCTCTCTATTCCGCATATGTTTGTTTGTTGATTACAATGCATATTATAGTAATTTAAATTACAGAAAAGATAAAAGCAAATGGGAATACAATTTTAAAAGTTCAAGGAAATGAAGAAAAAGCCTGTATATGGTTTAGTTTCTTGAACCTGTCATACAGAGTAGCAAACAAAGAAACATGCATCTACACAACAATGAGCTTCTCAACCGCTAAACCTAGATGAATATTTGTAGTTCATGCAAACCAAGGAGAAAGGTTCAGTTCTGAACTCATTTCTATCTGTACCAATTCAATGAAGGAATTTTGTTTCAGGCTCAATGAAAGCAAGGATTATCCCTATATATATTTGCATTGTATTAGTTAAATTATTTGCAATACTTGCTGAACAATATTAACGTTATACTACGTATCTCACAACTGATTTGTAGCTACTTCAAGATAATGATGAAACATGTTGACTGATTCAACACTAAATTAAGCTTAAGCTTACTAAATCTACAAGGATTTGGATTAAGAAAAGCTGTGTTTTTTGATCCGGTGTGGGTAAATGTTGTTTCATTTTTGCGTATCATATACTTGATTATTTGTAGCAATTAGCCACATTTTTTATTTTTTAAAGAAAAGTACAGTTAACAGATGGAGAGCTTTGTCTAGCACTGAACTTAAGTTTCATTTAAGAAGAAATTTAGTGACATATTTAGATGGCTCATTGGAGGTAAGACACTTTCAAAGCAATCCAAAGTAACTTTTCAAAAATTATATTTCAAAACAGGATGTGTTTAGATGACAAGTTCAAAAGAGTTCACACCAACTTAGGTAACAAATTACATTACAACATAATTAGGTTTTAAAAAAAGAATGTGTTGTTATGTAATATGAGAAGTGTGGACAATGATTTCAGCAAAAGTAACAGATTTTCTTGCACTGTATTAAACATCTTTAAAACAGATTTCCAAGTAAAAATACAATTGTTCAAAATTAGGTTCAAAACTATTTTGAGTAAAGTTTTTGCAAAATGAAGATTCTAAAAGGGAATTTATTGAAAATAATTTATGAAAAGAGTACAATACAACTTCTAAGTAAGGTTTTAATCGGGCTTGATTAAGTAAAAACAGTTCCCAATAATGTGAAGAGACCGATGGAATAGCGCCTAATCAAAGAGAAATTACCAGAACAATTCAAATTGAGTTAAAAAAATATGAGTTTGCAAATATTATCTTCTACCAAATTTTCAAAGTAGTTTGTATAGTAAAAATCTTTGTTAATTGTACCTGTTCGAAAGTCAAGCATGTATTTATCAATTTGGAATCATGGTCTATATATTTAATAAGACCAGATCAACTTTAGTAGCACATCAGTAGGAAAAATAGCCAAGATCAATGAACCGCCAGCCTGTGTTTTGAAGTACTTGTACTAAAACCTGAAAAAAAAAGGAAAAATTCAGTCCATAAACTCTTTTCGGCCTGTCATTGGGACACGTGAATCTTCTTTAGGAAAGATTATCCTTTTTCCCTATAAATACTAGCAACCTAATTTCAAATGAAGTTTGAGCCTACAAGAAGAAATATTATCCCTATATAATATTAACGTTATACTACGTATCTCACAACTGATTTGTAGCTACTTCAAGATATTAATGAAACATGTTGACTGATTCAATACTAAATTATGCTTAAGTTTACTAAATCTACAAGGATTTGGATTAAGAAAAGCTTTGTTTTTGGATCCAGTGTGGGTAAATGTTGTTTCATTTTTTGTGTATCCTATACTTAATTATTTATAGCAATTAGCCACATTTTTTATTTTTTTAAAAAAGTACAGTTAACAGATGGAGAGCTTTGTCTAGCACCGAACTTAAGTTTCACTTAAGAAGAAATTCGGTGACATATTTAGATGGATCATTGGAGGTAAAACACTTTCAAAGCAATTCAAAGTAACTTTTCAAAAATTATATTTCAAAACATGATGGGTTTTGATGAGAAGTTTAAAAGAGTTCACACCAGTTTAGGTAACAAATTACATGACAACGTAATTAGGTTTTAAAAATGAATGTGTTGTTATGTAATATGAGAAGTGTGGACAATGATTTCAGCAAAAGTTGTTGGAAAAATGTGTTAACAATTGCATTAAATGGTCATTTTGGGGCAATTATTTGAGTGGGTCCACTTCCGATTTGGGTCGGGTCAAAGTGGTTTCGGATTGTCCTTGTTAAGGGCTACAATTCGATATATGGTACACTCAAAACGAATAACGGGTGAATGAGAAATTGTTTTTCGAAGTTTACCCGTTGGAATGGAGAAAACTAGGAAAATGTGTGTTTTAGTGTGGGTTCTTTCCCACACCGAAAATCACAAGGGAATTTGAACCCTTTATAAAGGGAAACCCCCCTAAGGAGTTAAGATTCCTAAAGGGAAAGGCTCTCTCACGCGCGCAGGGGGGTGCGAATCAAATCCCGAAACCGAAGAACAAAAACCGCGACTTGCGTGTGCGGGCGACCTGCACACACGAATGCCGTCCGAAAATCTATCTTCTAAAGATAACGTTAATGCCCAACGTTTAGGACATTGATGTCCAACGATCATAACTCTTAAACAGCCATTAACACACCTTAATCCACTCCTATAAAAGGCTAGTAGGTGCTTTGCAAAGACACAACCTTTCATACACTTCGTTCACGTATTTTCATAGCTAAAACAGCACCTCTAGCACTCCATACAAACTCCTTCAGTGTTCTGCTTTTGTTCACGTTCGTTGGAACTTTAGTTTGAGTGCTAAACTATTGTTCGATGTCATCGTATCCCGGGAAACGATCGTTGCAACGCTCCTAGCACCCCGGGAGGCAACGAATACGTTTTAAGGAAATCGTGCGTAGCACGAGCTTTGGCTTATTCTGCTTCATCTCATTTCTTGTTTTTTCTTTAAGTCATTTTATTTAATTAATCTTTATTAATTAATTTTCTTTGTTTTTCGAAACACACCCAACAGTCTTAAAACGTATTCGGTGATTGTTCTACTACGGTAAACAATCTTAAAACTTGTACTTTGTCACCTTGGTGAACGAACTTATTTTTTGTGCTTTCTAATAACGTAAGAAACAAAAAATGACTTCTCAAGAAAATGAAAATGTTGTTGGGCAGAATGCTTTGAACGGTTTGAACGATAATCACTCTGAAAGCGGAGCTCCGGTGAACAATAGTTCACAACGCGGTGCATCTGCTTTGGTTAACCAAAGGGCTATCCCTATGGTGACCGTGCCGAGCAACTCTGTGGAGAAACCCGGAAAATTTAATGGGTTAAACTTCAAGAGGTGGCAGCAAAAGATGCTCTTCTATCTCACTACTCTCGGTCTTGCACGTTTCTTGACCGAGGATGCGCCGGTAGTAACCGGGGGTGAGGTGGATGCGCAATCTTTCAACGTGGTTGAGGCTTGGAAGCATTCGGACTTCCTTTGCCGAAACTACGTGTTGAACGGGCTGCATGATGCTTTGTACGACATGTATAGTAAATTAGCTACGGCTAAGGAGCTATGGAATGCTTTGGACCACAAATATAAGAGCGAGGATGCCGGTGCAAAGAAATTTGTTGTCGGTCGATTCCTTGATTTTAAAATGGTGGATTCGAAGACGGTCTTGAGTCAAGTTGAAGAAATGCAAATGATCTTCAACGAAATTCGAGATGAAGGAATGACGGTTAGCGAGTCTTTCCAAGTGGCGTCAATTATCCATTTATTGCCGCCGGCTTGGAAGGATTTCAAGAACTACCTTAAGCATAAGCGAAAGGAAATGAACTTGGAACAATTGATCCTCCGTTTGCGGATTGAAGAGGATAATCGGAAGAACGATGGGAGACTCCCAATCGTTAGCGGCGCCAAGGCCAATGTGGTGGAGCATGCAAAAGGCTCCAAAAATAAAAATAATGGGAAGAGCAAGCTCGGTCCCAAGGGAGGCGTTTCCAAACCCAAATTTAATGGAAAATGCTTCAATTGCAACAAGAATGGACACAAGTCCTCGGATTGCAAGGCACCACGGAAGAAGAAAGACTCCCAAGTCAACTTGGTGCAAGGTGGGCAAAAGGATGAAGACATCATCCTAGCGGCTGTGGTTACCGAAGTCAACCTCGTTGGATCCAATTCCAAGGAGTGGTTCGTGGACACCGGTGCAACCCGGCACATTTGCTCTAACCGGGAGCTGTTCACAACCTTTGAGCCATCAAACGGTGAGAAGGTGTGGATGGGGAATTCTGCTCATTCCGAGGTTGAAGGCATGGGCAAGGTGGTCCTGAAGATGACTTCGGGCAAGGAGCTGACTCTCGACAATGTGTTGTACGTCCCGGAGATACGCAAAAACTTGATCTCGGGCTCTTTGTTGAACAAGCATGGGTTCCGCATGGTCTTTGAGTCGGACAAACAAGTTTTGTCCAAATCGGGAATGTATGTGGGGAAGGGGTATGCAGTTGATGGGCTGTTTAAGCTCAATGTAATGACTATTATTAATAATAATAATAAAATCTCTTCTGCTTACTTGCTTGAGTCTTCCAATGTGTGGCATGGTAGACTAGGACATGTTAATTTTAATTATATACGTAGATTAATTAACATGGAACACATTCCTAAATTCACAATTGATGTGAATCACAAATGTGGAGTTTGTGTAGAGGCAAAACTAGCGAAAACGTCTTTCAAATCGGTTGAAAGAAAAACGGAACCACTAGAATTAATTCATAGTGACGTTTGTGATTTTAAATCAATACAAACACGTGGCGGTAATAAATATTTTATTACTTTTATCGATGATAGCACTCGTTATAGCTATGTTTATTTATTAAAAAATAAACACGAAGCAATCGATAAATTTATTCTTTATAAGAATGAAGTGGAAAACCAACTTAATCGACGGATTAAAACGGTTAGGAGTGATCGAGGTGGTGAGTATGAAGCACCAATTGGTGACTTTTGCGCAAGTGTGGGTATAGTACACGAACGTACCGCACCCTATTCACCTCAATCAAACGGTGTTGCCGAACGAAAGAATCGCACATTGAAAGATATGATGAATGCGATGCTAGTAAGTTCGGGCCTGCCACAAAATATGTGGGGTGAAGCAATCTTAACAAGTAATTACCTTTTAAATAAGGTTCCCCGGAAAAAATATGATAAAACTCCGTACGAGTTGTGGAAAGGCAGACGACCTTCCTATCAATATTTAAAAGTGTGGGGGTGTCTTGCTAAGGTGCTTGTACCAACACCTAAGAAATTAAAAATAGGTCCAAAAACGGTGGATTGTATTTTTATTGGATATGCACAAAATAGTAGTGCTTATCGATTTTTAGTGTACCATTCGAATAATCCGGATGTACATAAAAACACAATAATTGAATCAAGGAATGCCTTATTCTTTGAAGATGTATTTCCATGTAAGTCCAACGAAGGACCTAGCACGTCAAAACGAACATTTGACGTAGCTATGGAAAATACTAGCGAGGGATCCGGTGAAGAACCCGAACCCCGACGTAGCAAACGTGCTAGAGTAGAAAAATCCTTCGGACCGGATTTTCTCACATACCTGGTAGAATTCGATTCGAATATTCTAACTTGTATGGTAGAAAATGAACCGGATTTTCTAACATGTTTGGTAGAAAATGAGCCACGGATTTATACGGAAGCCGTAACGTCTACCGAAGGACCGATGTGGAAAGAAGCCATCAAAAGTGAGGTGGACTCTATCCTAAAAAATCACACGTGGGAATTGGTTGATCTCCCTCCGGGATGTAAACCTTTGGGATCCAAGTGGATTTTTAAACGTAAAATGAAACCAGACGGTTCCATCGATAAGTATAAGGCCAGACTTGTAATCAAGGGATACAAGCAACGCGAGAGCCATGATTACTTTGACACGTATTCTCCCGTGACGAGAATAAATTCCATTAGGATGATACTGGCGATTGCCGCTTTGCGGAATTTGGAAGTTCATCAAATGGACGTAAAAACCGCTTTTCTAAATGGCGATATAGACGAAGAAATCTATATGGAACAACCCGAGGGTTTTCGTGTTCCAAGCCAAGAAAAGAAGGTTTGTAAATTAATTAAATCATTGTATGGATTGAAACAAGCCCCTAAACAGTGGCACGAAAAGTTCGATCATGCAATGTTAATTAATGGGTTTATGATAAACGAAAGTGACAAATGCGTCTATGTGAAAAGCATGGTAGACGGCTATGTCATTATATGTTTATACGTGGATGATATACTCATCGTGGGTAGCAATAATCAAATGATTAATTCTACCAAAAGCATGTTAAATTCTAAGTTTGACATGAAGGATATGGGGCTGGCCGATTTAATCCTTGGGATTAAAATAATTAGAGGACCTGACGGTGTAACGCTAAGCCAATCCCATTGCGTTGATAAAATCCTTACTAAATTTAATAAGGATGATTATCAAGAGGCAAGGACGCCATTAGATAAAAACACTCATCTTACAAAAAATCGTGGAGAGTGTATTTCTCAAGTGGAATACACTAGGATTATTGGAAGTTTGATGTATCTAATGAGTTGTACCAGGCCTGATATTGCCTTTGTGGTTAGTGAGCTTAGTAGATATACTAGTAACCCCGGTGATGAACACTGGAAGGCAATAGTGAGGGTTTTGAGGTATTTACGCAAAACTCAAAACCTTGGACTGCACTATGGAAGATATCCAGTTGTACTTGAAGGGTATAGCGACGCTAGTTGGATATCTGACATTAAGGACTCAAAATCCACAAGTGGATATGTCTTCACTTTGGGAGGTGCAGCCGTGTCATGGAAATCCTCAAAACAAACGTTAATAGCTAGATCCACGATGGAGTCTGAGCTAATAGCCTTGGATAAGTTCACTGAAGAGGCTGAATGGCTACGCCATTTTCTCGAGGATATTCCAAGTTGGGAGAAGCCTGTCCCTCCAATATGCATACATTGCGATTGTCAAGCGGCAATTGGAAGGGCACAGAGCAATCTCTACAATGGTAAGTCTAGACACGTTCGTCGTAGACATAACACCATTAAACAACTCCTCACAACGGGTGTTATCACTGTTGACTACGTGAAGTCAAAGGATAACATAGCGGATCTGCTAACCAAGGCATTGGATAGAGAATTGTTGGAGAAGTTGTCACGAGGAATGGGACTAAAGCCCGTGAATTGAAAAGTTCTATAGTGGATACCCAACCTAGTTGGTCCTAGGTTCAAAAGGGACAACTAAATTATAGAGCGAAGGATGGTCACTGTGGGGGTCCCAGACTCCTACCCACTCCTCGTTAAAACAGTGACTCCCGCACGAGGTTAGCAAAAACGTTTGCTTTAATGATTCTAAAATGTTGATCTACTCGATAACATTGGAAGAGTATGCGGGATACTCGTGAAAGAATCACCTATGTGAGAGAGAAGAGGGCCGCTTCAAAGGAGAACTGTAAAGGCTCAGTTCTTTAGAAACTCTTGCAGAACCAGGACGGTGACCCATGGCCAAAACGGGCGCACCCATGAGAACGGAACAAAGTTGGAAGGTTCTTGTGTAAAGATAAGTCAATGTTTACACGACGGCAGTATAGTTCAAGGACATCGAGTCTACTAGACAGCCAGTAAATAAACGTGTCTTTACAACGGAAGGTTCAAAGGATAAAACCTACCTCTCCGTATGTAAGGATCATCCAGTGAACACAACGTGTCCTCCCATCTCCGTGTCTTTTTAAGTCTCGAAAATCAATTTTCATTCATGTGGGGGATTGTTGGAAAAATGTGTTAACAATTGCATTAAATGGTCATTTTGGGGAAATTATTTGAGTGGGGTCCACTTCCGATTTGGGTCGGGTCAAAGTGGTTTCGGATTGTCCTTGTTAAGGGCTACAATTCGATATATGGTACAATCAAAACGGATAACGGGTGAATGAGAAATTGTTTTTCGAAGTTTACCCGTTGGAATGGAGAAAACTAGGAAAATGTGGGTTTTAGTGTGGGTTCTTTCCCACACCGAAAATCACAAGGGAATTTGAACCATTTATAAAGGGAAATCCTCCCTAAGGAGTTAAGATTCCTAAAGGAAAAGGCTCTCTCACGCGCGGGGGGGGGGGGGGGGGGGGGGTGAGAATCAAATCCCGAAACCGAAGAACAAAAACCGCGACTTGCGTGTGCGGGCGACCTGCACACACGAATGCCGTTCGAAAATCTATCTTCTAAAGATAACGTTAATTTTTGTAGCTGGTAGGCTACAATCCCGATCCTTTCTAGGATTTTGAACGGACCTATGTAGCGTGGATTAAGCTTACCTCGACTGAGGAACCTGATGATCCCTTTCCAAGGTGATACCCTCAGAAATATCTCATCACCGACCTCAAACTCCAACGTCCTCCGACGTTTATCAGCATAGCTCTTCTGCCGGTCTTGGGCAGCTTTGAGCCTATCCTGTATGACTTTGATCTTCTCTTTGGTGATCTCGACTAGCTCGGTGCCCTCGAGCTTAGCCTCGCCGACCTCGTCCCAACACAATGGTGTCCGACATTTCCTCCCATACAATGCTTCGTATGGAGGCATGCCTATACTCGCCTGATAACTGTTGTTATAGGCGAATTCCACTAAGGCCAACTGATTGTCCTAGCTTCCTTGAAACTCCAAGGCACATGCCCTCAACATGTCCTCCAAAATCTGAATCACACGTTCAGATTGCCCATCCGTTTGAGGATGAAATGCGGTGCTAAACCTCAATTTCGTACCCATGGATTCCTGCAACTTAGGCCAAAACCGTGATGTGAAATGTGGGTCTCTATCCGATACTATAGTAACCAGAACCCCATGCAATCTCACAATCTCATCTGTGTACAATTTGGCCAGTCGCTCGAGCGTATAGGTAGTGTTGATAGGTAGAAAATGAGCACTCTTGGTCAGCCTATCAACCACCACTCATACTACGTCGTAGTTCCTAACCGTCTGTGGCAGACCCACCACGAAGTCCATGGTAACATGCTCCCACTTCCATTCTGGAATGGTAAGTGGTTGTAGTAACCCTGCTGGGTGTTGGTGCTCTGCCTTAACCTGCTGACAGGTGAGGCAGCGACTCACGTATTCTGCAATCTCTCTCTTCATCCCCGACCACCAGTAACTTTCTTTCAAGTCCCGATACATCTTTGTACCGCCCGGGTGCATGGCATACGCAGATGAGTGAGCCTACTCAAGGATAGATTTACGGAGCTCCTCATCCAATGGCACACACACTCGTTCCTTGAACAGTAGAAGTCCATCTTCTCTCTCACGGAAACCCTCGACGGGCCCCACAAGCATCCGTTCCCGAATTTTCTGACATTCTTCGCCATTGCCTTGACATGTTCTGATTTCATCTAATAACGTGGGTCTCACCTCAAATCTGGCCAATGACGCCCCATCCGTGGATACCTCCACGCGTGCCCTCAATGCCCGTAAGCATGTGAGTAAAACCCCGATGATGAGCTCTTCCTGCTCAATGCATCGGCTACTACATTAGCCTTGCCTGGATGATAGTCAATGATCAAGTTGTAATCCTTTATCAACTCCATCCATCTTCTCTGTCTCATGTTCAACTCTTTCTGAGTGAACACATACTTCAGGCTCTTGTGGTCGGTGTAAATGTGACATAACTCTCCGTAGAGGTAGTGCCTCCAAATCTTCAATGCAAACACCACAGCACCTAGCTCCAGATCATGTGTGGGGTAGTTTACTTCATGCTTTCTCAACTGCCGAGAAGCATAAGCAATTACCTTCCCCGATTGCATCAGTACACATCCCAGTCCCTGAATGCTAGCATCACTGTAGATGTCATACCCTAACCCTTGCACGGGCAAGGCAAGCACTGGTGCTTCGGTCAAACGTTTCTTTAACTCAAGAAACCCCTTCTCACACTTGTCATCCCACACAAACTTAGCCCCCTTTTTTGTGAGCTTCGTGAGTGGAGATGCTATCACCGAGAACTTCTCCACAAATTTGCGGTAATACCCCGCTAAGCCGAGAAAACTCCTTATCTCCTTTACGTTCTTGGGCCTCTCCCAATTAGTGACTGCTTCAATCTTTGAGTTATCAACTGAAATGCCCGAGCCCGATACCACATGTCCGAGAAAACCGATCTCTCCAAGCCAAAATTCACATTTAGAGAATTTGGCAAAGAGTTGCTTCTCCCGCAGTGTTTCAAGCACAAGACTTGGATGTTTCTCGTGTTCTTCCTCATTCATGGAGTATATCAAAATGTCATCAATGAACACTATGATGAACTGGTCCAAGTATTGGTGAAATACTCGGTTCATGAGGTCCATGAATGCCACGGGGGCGTTCGTAAGCCCAAACGACATTACTAGAAACTCATAGTGACCATACCTTGTACGGAACGCACTTTTGGGTATGTCACTCTCCTTGATCTTCAGTTGATGGTAGCCTGACCTCAAGTCGATCTTAGAGAACACGGTTGCCCCCCGTAGTTGATCAAACAATTCATCGATCCTAGGCAGAGGGTATTTGTTCTTTATCGTGACCTTGTTAAACTGACGGTAATCGACACACATTCTAAGTGTACCATCTTTCTTCTTTACAAAGAGTACCGGTGCTCCCCACGGTGAATGACTCGGCCTAATGAATCCGTTGTCCAGTAATTCTTCTAATTGAACCTTCAACTCTTGAAGTTCAGCCGGTGCCATCCGATATGGAGGAATCGAGATGGGTTTTGTACCGGGTTCTACTTCAATGGTGAACTCAATTTCTCGATCTGGTGGGAGTCCCGGGAGTTCTTCAGGGAAAACTTCTGGGTACTCACTCACCACTCTCACCTCAGTGAGACTCTTTCCCTTGCCTTCCTTGCCTATGACATAGGCCAAGTATGCTTGACACCCTTTCCTCATCATACGCCTTGCTCTTATGGCCGATATGATACAAGGATTGAATTTCCCTCTATCTCCCTCGAAGCATAGAGTGTTTCCTTCTCCATCTTTTAGTTCTAACACCTTGGTGTAGCAATCTACTTTTGCATGGTGTTTTTCGAGCCAATCCATGCCCAATATGGCATCAAACTCGAGCATATCTAATGGCACAAAGTCACCCGTTAGACAGTGCTCCCCTATCCCTACATTACACGAGGGATAGTAGTGTTTCCGCTCTACATCATCTCCCAATGGCGTAGAGACCAGCAATGGTTGCATCATTGCTACCAAAGGCATGCCCAAACCCTTGGCAAACGCTTTGCTCACAAATGAACGTTGTGCTCCGGTATCGATGAGAATTCTCGTGTCCCTATCATTGATCTTTAGTGTTCCTACATATGTAAGTCATGTAAGACACACTACTCAACATCCCGACTGAAAAGGACCGAACGAAAAATTTTCAGGCTAGGGATACCCTATACCCGGTCGGGTAGGGTCCTCTACCCGGTCGGGTATCACTTGAGTCCTTAAGGAAAAACCTATTGTTTTCCTTGCTCGGTCGAGTACCGGCCTCGAACCCGAACAATTTATCTATACCTGGTCGGGTATATACCCATACCCGGTCGGGTATATACCCATACCCGGTCGGGCATGGCTAAAAGCATCACAACGTTCTGCTCTAAATGTTCGATCGGGCACACGCTTCAAACTCAAGAAAAATGTCGATACCCGGTCGGGTATATGCCCATACCCGGTCGGGTATCACTCAAAATTTCCAAGTAATAGATTCATGTCATCAACGCTCGATCGAGTACACACTTCGAAGCTCAATTTATACACATACCCGATCGAGTATATAACCATACCCGATCGGGTATTGCTCGAAGTGTCAAAAATGAAATATCCTGCGTTGCTTGCCCGAACGAGTACACCCTCCAAAATCGAAGCATGGCCTATACCCGGTCGGACCTATAGGGATACCCGATCGGGTCCTTCATATTTTTTTGAAATTTTTTAATTCAATTACATGATCAAAATACGTGTGTAATCAAGAGATTACCTGCAATGGAGTCCGGGTTGGCCCGAGCATCAGCCTCGGTCATAGCATATACCCGTGCTTGGGTCCTCCCTTGGTTAACGGACGCGGTGTTGCTAGCCGTGGATCCGCCCCTTCCTGTGCCGCCCCGAGACGACCCCTCATGTCCCCTACTAGTCGTAGGTCCTCCCATAGCTCCCGACGGTCCTCCTCCGTTCAGCATTGGACAAGAGGGTTTGAGGTGGCTCGTGCTACCGCATTTGAAGCATCGGGGTGGTTCATTGCACCTTCCCCCGTGGTTCTTACCGCAGTTTGCGCACCTGGGTGGTCCCACACCCCCTGGTTTGGGCCCTTGCCCTCCTGAGCCCTTATACCTTTTCGTTGGTGGTGTCGGCGCCCTGAATTTATTGCCACCCCCGGCGTGATGCTTCCGAGAGTGGTCTTGGGGTCCAGAGTTTCCCCATCTCCTCTTCTTCGCCTCCTCGACGTCTCTCGCCTTCCTTTCATTCCATTGGGCATGAAGCTGACTTGTTGGTCAAACGAGGCCCAATTACCAGTATTGGTAATTTATCAGATGACAACCCGAAAAGGATTTCGGAGATCCCAAAAATTAACGTTGGGGAATGTACACCTATTCTAAAGGCCTATCATTATTAGAAACGTGTGATATATTTTATTTGGTCCGATAAAAGAAAATTTAAATAAAACAGTCAGAGAAAATACAACTTTCGGGGCCGATTATACACACCGGGACATAATGGGATGAACTCCCACATGAGTGGGGGCCACCCCACGTTTTTATGTTCTCTATTTGACTAAGTGAGAGCTGGAAGGGACAAGAGGAGATGTGTGTGTGGACTAGAGGAAGAGGGAATGGGTAGAGACAAACTCATACACCCCATGTCCTCTCAATGCATGTGCATTGGTCTTTGATTGAAAATTAGATGCCCTCCCCTATCCCTTTGCATTCATTCGGACCTCACAAGGAGAGAAGAAGCTCCACGAAGTCTCTCACAAAGGTTGGAGCTTGAGACAAGCAAGAAGAAAAGAAATCCAAAGAGAAAGAGCTAGGCATTGAGGTAAGAACACAAATAGTTCTTTTAACTAGTTTATTCTTGTATGATTTTTAGAAATCATATGTTGGATTAAATATGATGTTCTACACATTTAAAAAGTGTAGAATATTGATATAAAGTGGTGTTAATTAACTTAGGAGAGTTGGTGAATCGATAGGAGTCGAAATCACCGGAAACCGCCACTTAATCGGAGCTGCCCGAAATTGCAGATTGACGAACACCAGGCGGCTTTCGTGAAAGCCGAACGGCTTTTGCCCAGCAGTCCACTTTTTTGTTTTCATTCAGCCTAGAACGGGGATTGATCGAAGGGCTTATCAAAGAAAACTATTGTAGCACATCACAAGGTGAGGATGGCTGACTATGTTGCTTATAATTAGTGAGTTAATTTCATGAGATTACCTAAGGTAATTAAATGTATTTTTATGGATTATTAATGATTAATAATGCCTAAAAATGAGAAGAATGTTGTCCATAAGAAAGGAGCATTACATACAAATTTAGGAATAAATGGTGTATGATCATGTGTTATGAGTATGTTGACTTGATAATGGAATTAGCTATGAAATGCATGTTAAAATATACTTTTTACTTCATATAAGAATATATGATTGATTAAAAGTGATATTTTGTATATTGATATAATGATGATATTTTCAATGGAAAATCAGTGGGGCATTCTATAAATGACCATGAATAGAGAACTTGGTTTCGTTGGAATTAATTGGACTAGTATTGATATACTAGTTGGACATTAAAGTGAAATATTGCTAAGATTGATCCTAAGGTTGGATTGTGAAGTATTATGCCTTAAGTAGTCTTAAGAGATGCTTTAAGGTAGGAAAGTATGAACTTTAAGTTATACTAGGGGTAGGCCTTAAGGGATACCCAAGATAAATTGAATAATAAATTGATCCTAGGTATAGGATTGGCCTACGGGCGTGTTCGGTAGTCCTTAAGGATAGCCGGTTGAGTTATGGGAATAAGTAAGGACAATGGCCCTTCCCGACTCTAGAGAGCGGGGTTGGATAGCATGGACTTGCATCGTGATCACGGGTTAGGGTGGAATCCGAACCGGAGACCTAACTAAGCTCCGATAGTGGTAACACATAAGATAGGACCCCGAAGGGCCTTACCTTCCTACGGGATGATGGGTATGAGTCCAGGGGCGGGATGTTGAAGTCCGAACCGAGAGCCTCGTGAGGTCTCAGACAGCGGTAGCAAATCCCGTAGAAATAATAAGACCCACGGGTTGGGTTGTACAAATGATAAATACAAAAGAATATATGAGAAGGGCCGTGTGCCGACAAATAAATGAATTTACTTATTATAGAGATAATAAGTGGGAAATACAAATTATTATTTATATTATGATATCACCCTATTTTGAGGGTCTTAGAAATTAAAGCGTTGATTATACTCGATATAGTTGTCATTGTACTTGTCAAATGCTTCCAAGTACTGACCTCCCCTTCACGGGGGAGGCCACCTCACAGTTTCAGGTAGAACTTGAAGGTTGCTACCATCGCCCGTTGCTTCCGGAAGGTCAAGGAGAGAAGACGTGGTTCGTGCTTCTTCCGTTCTGTTTTAAAAACACTTATATAATGCTCATGGATATTATTTTGGAATAATTGTTTTGGGGGCTTGTATGCCTAATTATGCCAAGTGTGGCTTGAACACTTGTATTAAATGTTTCCACTGCTTTAAATGAATATTTTACATTATCTTTGTTTATGTGTAAGGAATACATGTAATTAGATTTTGATGATGCTAGGTTGATTAGTATTTGAAAGTACCCCAATAGAAATTTTGTATTAGAATTTGTCTTTGTATGTACTAGAATAGTCGACATGCCAGAAACCCTCTTGGTCTTCCTTATCAGAACTTCTACCAGAGTTGCTCCCAGAGTTGCTCTCCAGAAAAGCCATCAGAGTTGGATACCAGAGTTGGCATCAGAAAAGCCATCAGAGTTCTGATCAGAAATCCTCATCAGACAAGCTTGTACCTTGCAGAACTCGAAGGCACTTACCAACGGTCGTTAAACTAACGGGAAATCTCCTAACGACTACGAACCTTTCAACGGAAACATGGTACTGTACACGCATTAAATGCTCAATTAATGTTGTACGTACGAAGAAATATTTAAAGCTGATGATTGACCATGCGAGTATCTTCGCGCCCCCAAAATAGCAAGTCGAAGGTCCAACCGGTCAAGTCAACAGTACAAGCATTTAATGAAGTTGTCTTCTACACTCCAACGGGAAGACTGCTCCCAGTATATAAGATACACTCTGAAGAACTACTAGGATAACTTTGCTACAACATTTGCCAGAAAAACTTGCTCAGATCATTCTACTCTAAATCAAATACCTCCAAGCCTTCTTGAGATAAAAGACTTACTCACCTCAATAAGAAAAGCTCAAGTTGGAAGATATACTTTCTTATTTCTCATCCAACTAACAAGTTGCAAAGTTCCTCAGTTCTTCAACCCTTCGAAAACTTCATTTCCACATCCTTTGTGAAGAAGCAACGTTGGAGAAAACTGATCTTGAAACAAACACTTCTTGAAAAAGAAGGGGCGTCTCAAACTAACTGGAGTAAGTGAAGTGGTGATACTTCCAAGAGACTCAGTGAAACGAGACCAGCCATCAGGAAGCAGGACTGCATCCCGGGTAGCAACTAGGCTTGAAGAAGACGTGGAGAGCTTCTTAAGTTCTAGGGACTAAGGCGTTGTAAACTGTTGTTTTTGCAAGCTTAGTGGAACAGTGGACTAGAGGAACAAGTTGTTCCTTGAACCACTATAAAAATCCCCGGTGTCACTTACTTTACTTATTTCATTTCTGCACTTAAGAACTTGACTGCATAACTCAAAAGGTTGGACTCTGTGTTCAGCAGATCTTCCTCAAGAGTTATCAGAAAGGCATTTGCCTTAGTGTTGTCTGAGGCTACCCGGACAGAACCTAATCCGCTGCCAGGTCCAGTTCTGCCATCAGGACTTGACCTTCTCTGTCACCAGATTTTGACCATCTCTGATAAGTCAGTTGTGACTTAGAGAAAAGTTTAAATTCCTGAACAGTCTATTCACCCCCCCTCTAGACTGTTCCCATTACAAACGGGACCAACAAGTGGTATCAGAGCCTCCTTGTTCTTGTAATCTTTTAGGTTACTTACTAAACAAGAGATCCACTTGTTTTAGCCTCTTTAATCTCATATTATGGATAACACTCTTTCAAAGAATCTTATGTTCTCAGTGACAAAGTTTGATGACTGGAGGATTCACATGAAAGCTCACCTCTGCGCACTCCATGATGAAATGTGGGAAGTCCTTGATGTTGGTCCTTTCACAGAGTTTACTAAGATCAATCCTGAATACATTGCTGGTTGTGGTCTACCTCAGATGATCACCAAACTGCGACATGAGTGGTCCAATGAAGAAAGGAGGAAGTACAACCTTGATAACATTGCCAAGGACATCCTCTACAAGTCCATAGACGACAAATACTTCACAAGAATCAAGAAGTGCACCTCTACCAAGGAAATCTGGGATACACTCACACTGATAGGAGCTGGTGATGAGCAGGAAAAAGACCACAAACTGACCATTGCCATGAAGAAGTTTGAAGACTTCAAACTTCTACCCAAAGAGTGCATAGCTGAGATGTATGTACGCCTACTCACACTCACTACTGAGATATCAGAACTTGGGAAGGAGCTCACTCCCAAGGAGATCAATCTGAAGGTTCTCAGAGGCTTACCTTCACCCTGGAAGATGAAGGTCACTGCCATGACAGATAGCAAAGATCTCAGAACCTACAGCACAGAGAAGCTCATCTCTGATCTCAAATCTTATGAGTTCGAGATGAATGAAGAAGAGAAAGAAGAAGTTGAGGACAGAACAACTGCTGCCCTCACAGCCAGCACATCTCAGGTAAATAACTTTGACCCTTCTATCCTTTTAACTGACGAATATATGGCTGCCTTTGCCAGGAAGTTCAGGAAATTCTTGAAGCCAAAGGACGGCAGAAGTCCATCCTCAAGCAGAAAGCCGCACCAGAAACCCAAAGCATCAGAAAGTAGTGGAGAGCTTCTCTGCTACAACTGCAGACAACCAGGTCACTTCAAAGTCAACTGTCCACATCCTATAGTCTCCAAAAGGCAAGGCCAGGAAGGAGAGAAGAAATATGAGCACAGAAGAAGGAAGGCACTCATCACTGAACAACCAGAGAAAGACCCCCTCTCTGAGACAGAGTCCAGCTCAGAATCAGAATCCGATGAGGCATTCTGTTGTCTGGATACAGAGACTGAAGACCTATGCCTTATGGGTCAATCTGATGATGAGGTATCCTCTACTTCTAACTCTAGTTTTTCTTCGGTAGGCAAAGCCTTTGATTCTGATTCAATGTCAGAATTTTGGGAAGAGTTTCAAGCCATCCAAGCCACTTATTCCTCTGTTAAAGAAGAAAATAGTAAGCTTAAGGTTGAAATCCTTGACTTAAGAAAGGAGGTTGAGATCAAAATCAATCTTCTGATTAAGGAGAGAGATCAGCTGGAAGCTGAAAATGTTTCTCTTCTAAAGAGAATAAGGGAGATAGAGCCTCTTGAGATTAAGTATAAAACCTACCAGAAGGCCCAAGCCTCAATGGAAAGGTTTGTACTTGATCAAAAAATTGGCGCTGGTTTTGGCCTTGGTTATGGCTCTACAGAATCAGGTGAGCCTTCTGTAATGTCTAGCACCAGAGTTGCTAAGGCAGACAAGGTCATAGTGCCACTGATATCTAGGCCCATCTGCCAAGCTGGTGTATCTGGCACCAAGGTTGTTCATGAGGAAGTCAGACCAGAAAAAGGGAAGATAAAGGTTCAACAGAAACCCTTTTTGAAAAATAATGAACCTGACAGAAAACCTAACAAGAGAAAGGATTTTCAGAATAACAAAAATAAAAGACCATTTATTGACAGACAACCTCATGATAACCGTGTCAGAAATGACCACCAGAGAGGCAAATATCAAGAGAAGGTTAACTTCAGGCAGAAAAGGTTGACTGGTCAACCTAAGAAGCCCAAAGCTAACCATTCCTCTGCTCTTGATAGTATATGGGACTTCTACCCAACCAAAAAGGCTATGCAGAAGTATGTAAACCGGAAGCATGATCCTCACAAGCATCTGCCCAAATTGAATCACACTTCCGTTTACTATGACTACCAAGTGGACAATGGGTACCACCCACCAAGGTTTCACTTGATGAGACCAAAGTGGTACCGGCTGCCAAGACTGCATGACCCCCTAGGACCCAACATTGCTTGGGTACCTAAATCTTCCTTTTAATTGTTGTAGGAACTGTGTGCTGGAGCTATCTCTGAACAAGATTGGTACATTGATAGTGGATGCTCCAGGCACATGACAGGTAACAAGAGTTGCCTTACAGAGTTCCAGAAAATCAAAGGGCCCAGAGTTACCTTTGGTGGTAATGACAAAGATGGCCAAACTAAAGGAAGAGGGAAGCTGATCAGAAACCAGATAATCATTGAAGATGTCTCTTATGTCGAAGGCCTGAAATTCAACCTGCTTAGTGCTAGCCAATTCTGTGATAAAGGCTACACAGTTAAATTCTCCAAAGAAGACTGTTCTGTCAAGCATGAGACAACTATGGAAGTGGTTCTGACTTCTACCAGAAAAAGAAACATCTATGTTGTTGATTGGTCTACTGCAAAGGGTGGAATCTGTATTTTAGCTAAAGGAGATTCAAAACTCAGCTGGGAATGGCACAAGAAGCTGGGTCACCTGAATTTCAAAACAATCAACAAACTAGCAAGGGATCACATTGTTGATGGCATACCCAACATTGTGTACAAGAAGGAGAGTCTGTGCAGTGCATGCCTGAAAGGAAAGCAAGTGAAGAACTCCTTCAAACCCATTGCTGGAGACCTCTCTACTAGTCCTTTAAATCTGATTCACATGGAATTATTTGGACCTGTAGAAACTCCAAGTGTTGGTGGAAAAAGATATACCTTAGTCATGGTGGAAGACTACTCAAGATACACTTGGACAATCTTTCTGAAGAAGAAAAATGAAACTCTGCAGAAACTACCATCTCTGTTGAAACTACTTCAGAATGAGCAGAACCAGAAAGTCAAATCTATCAGATCAGATAGAGGAACAGAGTTCGTCAACAAAGTCATACAAGAGTTCTGTGATCAAAATGGAACAATGCATCAACTCTCTACAACCAGAACTCCTCAACAGAATGGAGTTGCAGAAAGAAGAAATAGAACACTCAAGGAAGCTGCAAGGACCATGATTGCTGAATCAGGTCTGCCTTACAGATACTGGGCTGAAGCTATCAACACTGCATGCTACACCCAGAACCGGAGCATGATTCACAAAACTCATCAGAAGACCCCCTATGAGCTCTGGAAGGGAAGGAAACCTAACATCAGCTACTTTCATTCATTTGGAGGCAAATGCTATATACTCAATAATGGAAAGGAACATCTCAAAGTGTTCCAAGAAAAGGCTGATGAAGGAACATTCTTAGGCTACTCCAGCACAAGCAAAGCCTACAGAATACTTAACAAAAGGACCATACTTGTTGAAGAATCGATTCATGTCAAGTTTGATGATCTCAACGTTGTTGAGGACATAACAGAGAACTTGGAGAAATTGAATCTAGAAGAAACACCAGAAGTAACAACATCAGAAGTGGTCAACAACTCTGCCATACCAATCCACCTTCAGAATCCCATTCTACAAGACAAGGATAGTGATGAAGAACCTGAAGAAGAGCAAGAGAGACCAAGACAACACTTATCAGAACCTGACCTAACTTGGTTAAGGGATCATCCCCCAAACCAGGTTATAGGACAGATCAGAAGTGGAGTACAAACCAGATCTGCTACAACAAGAAGAGAAACAATGCTTGCCTGCTATATATCTCAAATGGAACCTATGACAGTGGAAGAAGCTCTTGCAAACTCAGATTGGATCAATGCAATGCAAGAAAAACTCACTCAGTTTGAAAGGAACAAAGTATGGGAACTTGTTCCTAGACCTCAACATCAGAATGTCATTGGAACCAAGTGGGTATTCAAGAACAAAGCAGATGAAGAAGGCAATATTGTAAGGAATAAGGCTAGGCTGGTAGCCAAGGGATACTGCCAAGAAGAAGGAATAGATTTTGATGAGACATTTGCACCAGTAGCCAGACTTGAAGCTGTCAGAATCTTCCTAGCCTATGCTGCCAACAACAACATCAAGGTCTACCAGATGGATGTCAAGAGTGCATTTCTGAATGGAGATCTTGAAGAAGAAGTTTATGTGGAACAACCACTAGGTTTTGTCATTCCTACTCACTCCTCCTGTGTCTACTAGCTTAAAAAGGCCCTCTATGGTCTTAAGCAAGCTCCCAGAGCTTGGTATGACACATTGTCCCTATTCCTAGTGAACCATGAGTTTACTAAGGGAAAGGTTGACAAAACTCTATTTCAAATCTCTGTTGCTAATCATATTCTGTTAGTACAAATATATGTTGATGATATTATATTTGGTAGTACTAATTCAGAACTATGCAAGAAATTCTCTCAAGTGATGCAGAGTCAATTTGAAATGAGTATGATGGGAGAACTCAGCTACTTCCTAGGACTACAAGTCAAACAAGTTCCAGAAGGAATCTTTATCAATCAAGGGAAGTACACTAGAGACCTGATCAAGAAGTTTGGAGTGGAAGGCAAATCTTCAGTGAAGATTCCCATGAACACCTCACAAGGAATTGGTCCAGATGATGAAGGAAAGGATGTCGATGCAACAACCTACAGAGGAATCATAGGATCTCTCCTCTATCTAACTGCAAGTAGACCAGATATTTCATTCTCTGTTGGAATCTGTGCCAGATACCAATCAAAGCCTAAGGAGAGCCATCTTAGTGCTGCAAAGAGAATCATCAGATATATCAAAGGAAATCCAAATGCAGACCTATGGTATCCAAAGGGAGGTAACTTTGAATTAATTGGTTACTCTGACTCAGATTTTGCAGGTTGCAGATTAGACAGGAAAAGCACCTCTGGTCATTGCCAAATGCTAGGAGGAAGGCTTGTTTCCTGGTTTAGCAAGAAACAGAATTCAATCTCAACAAGTACAGCAGAAGCTGAGTACATTGCAGCTGGGAGTTGCTGTGCTCAGTTACTCTGGATGAAGCAACAACTGAAGGATTATGGCATTCAAGCAAAGGAGATCAAACTGCTCTGTGACAACACTAGTGCCATTGTAATCACTCAGAATCCAGTACTTCATTCCAGGACAAAGCACATTGAGATAAGACATCATTTCATCAGAGATCATGTGGAGAAGAAGCATATTTGTATGGAGCATGTACCTACAGGAGATCAGCTAGCGGATATCTTAACCAAGCCTTTACCAGAGGCAAGGTTCAACAAACTAAGGGAAGAACTGGGAATGATGGATGATCTTCCCAGAGATGCATAAACCAGAATTGCTGTGGACCAGAACTGTCTTCTGGATCAGAAAACCCTACACCAGAATACCCCTTATCTGATCACCAGAGTACCCCTCATCAGAGAACCTCCTTCTTTGATGCAGAGAACCTTATCTGTAGTCCATCAGAGATCCATGTGGACTTGATTATTTTTCGAGGAACGGGCAAGACCTTTTAACTTGAACAGGTCTTTTACCAGAATACCCCTGATTATTATTTCGTTAACGGAAACGTTTTCCGCCCACATTTCTTTAAATGATACCTCAAAACCGTAAATTATCCCAAACGTCCACTAATCCAAAACCATTTATATCCATCTTCTTCAACCTAAACCGCTACTGATATTCATCTCTCTAAACGTACTAGCTTCAAAAATCCCCAATCTCCAGAATCTCTCAGAAATCTTTCTGAAAATGAACTTCATCAACATCAACGACCTCACCAAGGAAGAAGCCAAGACCATTGTGGCCAATGTGGTTACCGGGATGAAGGTTGATTTGTCTGCACTACCTCTACTCGCAGAGAATCAGAAGAGAATGGCCAAAATCATCCAAGGGATGAATGAATCCCAGCTGAGCAAGATTGTTGCTCATCCATATGAAGAGTTCAGCACCAGGGATGTGGCTGAATTCTATATGAACGCCACCATCACCAAAAGCGGAGTTCACTCCAAGGTGCAGGGAAAGAGCATCTCACTCAATGCCGATGCTCTGAACGAATTCTTTGGAGTCCAACTGGACTCTCAAGACCCCGAGACTCCCACTCTCATTGACCTAGAGTCAGTGGAGGTCTCAGTTGAAGCATTTGCCCAGACCTACTGCCGCCCTGAGGCCGCCAATCTGGACAGACTTTACATGAAGAAGTTTCTGCTGAAGAAGGACTTCGAAAAGTTGGTTGTCATTCTGCACAGGAGCTTGTGGTGCAAAACTGGCTCAACTGATGAAATCAACAAGGCCAACTGCAAAGCAATCTTTGTTGTTTATCAGGGGATGAACATAAACTGGGGTGAGGTAATCTTTGGTTCCTTAACTGAATTCATCAAGAAGAAGGATCAGAAAACTGGCCTCTTCTCAACAAAGATGGGCCATGGCCTCCTTCTGTCTGCCATCCTCACTGCCCATGGAGTTCAACTCAGGGACCCTTCCCCAGTTGATCACTCCAAAACCCTGTTCCTGGCTGCATCCCCCAAGCTGAACATAGCCATCTCTGCTGAACTGAAGAGAGAAGAAAGACTGGAGAAGAAAAGGGAACAACAGGCTGTCAAACCTAAACCTGCTGCCAAGAAGATCATTAAGAAGCCCTTTGTGACTTCTGAACAGCCTGAGCAATCCCAGATTGCAAGGGATGTAAGGAAGAAGAAGAAGAACGATAGATGCACTCTATCAGAAGTGGATGCACCGGATATGGGCGCATCAGAGTTGGCTCTCCCAAAATCTGTCAGAAACTCTCCTGCAAAGAAGCAGAAGTTGAAAAGGAGAAGGAAACAAGTTGTTCAGAGTGAGGACTCTGACAACTCTGGTGTGAAACCTTTGAAGAAGAAGAAGAAGAAGAAGAAGTCAACCACACCTGCACGGAGATCAGAAACTCAGGGGAACCTGAACTTGTTCCACAACCCTCCTCTGCACCAGACTTGGATTTCACTGCAGATTTATTTGAACCCCAACACATATCTGGCGGACAACCAGAGACTGATTACAACACCATTCTTCAAAGACAGATTGAAAGGGTTCTGACCTGGAGAAGATGGAGAATGGGGTCTCTTCAGAAGATCATACAGTATTTTGACTGTTTTGAAGCAGAAGAAGGTGCTGTCTTACACTGGGTAGGCACAGAAGATGTGTCTCAATGCTTCAACGTTGCCTTTCTCATCTCTGTCTTACAGAAGAAGAAAGAAAAACATCAAGGTAAAGCACCTATGACTACCTTATCTCCTGAAAGGCATGTCAAAGCTCTGGAGGAACATGAGATGGAAGAATTTGATGAATGGCTAATGGAGAAGAAAAGAAAGGAATCTCTCATCAAGTTTCACCACAGTGCTCGTGAGGAAGGGGAACCCTCCACAGCCAATGATATTCCTCTGACAATGGAAAAGCTGGTCAAGGAATGGTGAGAATCCGTGTTTTTCTAAACTGTTCTTGAGGTAATTCCTACACCCCCTCCTTCTCCTCCCAAATCTCCTTTTACTCATTCACCCCTCCTAAAGTATCTTCACCTAAATCTTCCTCACCTCCTAAATCACCTTCAAAACCTTCAACCCCAATCAAGCAGAAAACCCCATCACCTCAGAAAACCTCCTCTCCCCCACCATCCCCCATCAGAAATCCTACACCTCAAAGACCAAATCAAAGTCTCCATCACCCTGCAAGCAACCCTCACCTCCTAGAAACCGGTCACCCTAACCACCACCCTCTCCCAAACCTCTAAAATCAATCACTCCTCAGAACCCCTCTCACCATCAGAACTCCCCCCATCAGAAAACCCCCTCACATCAGAGTTCACCTCCACAGCAGCAACCCCTATCAATCACAGAGCTGCTACACCCCCACTCTCTCCTCAGCTCTCTGTAGCCTCAACACCCAAGAGAGAGATTCCCATTCGCATTCTATCCTCAGATGCTGACAATGATGGGTTCCTCACATCCTCTCTTGTGGCAGATTTCACATCCAAGAGGAGGAAGACCCCTCCCAGGGATCAATCTGCTGAACCCACTGGCAATACTGCTCCATTCCCCAAAGGAAGAGGTTTGGAGATGTCTGGGTTTGCTCCAGAAGCCCCTCAGATGGACTTCAACCAATTTGTACAGTCTGCAGAAGAGTTTGGTGGTCAGATGCTAGACAACATGAAAAAGCTCATCGTCATCAATGACAAACACTATGAGCATCTGACACACACCAACATCCATCTTAATCAGGGCCTTCAGCAACTGTCAGAAAAGCTTGACACTCTGACAGAGTCCCTGCACACCTTCATGAGCTCATCCAACAAGAAGATTGATACAATCTCCAGAGAAGTAGATGGAATTAACTCTGTCCTCTACTTTCACTCTCAATCAATGAATAATCAGAATCAGAAATTACAGGAGATCGCTGAAGCCATTGACATTCTGCAATGGAATGTTGATCAAGCCTCAGAGCGCTTCATGGAGATAGGAAATATGTGTACAGAACACAAAGCGCAGGCCTTAGATATTCTTCACAAGGACAAGGAGCGTTACCAGAAGTTGGTACTCCTTGAAGCAAGTACACAGAGTATCCAGTCTACCATGGAAAGACAACAGAACCTGATTGAAGGTCTAGCCTCTGTTACCCATACTCTGCCAGAAGCCCTGGATGAGATCAGAGATGCCCAAGCATCAGAATTCTCAAAGATTGAACTCCTCCTTGGCGATCTTGTTGATGCCAAAAAGGGGGAAGACACCAGAGAAGAAGAAGGTCCAAGCTCCAGAACTTTATCTATCAGAGGACCCTCATCATCTGTTGATCCCGCTCCTTACTTCGAAGCTGCCAAAAAGAAAAAGCAAGCTATTGCAGGCACCAGACCTCCTCCTCCACCTCCCAGAAGCTCTAAGAAAAAGTCCTCCAACTTTACCTTCAATGAATGGATGAAGAGTGGGATGTCTAAGCCTGACAGAGCCCAATTTACACAAATGAAGAAGCTGATGACTCCACTGCAACAAGAGAATTTGTTTATGGACAGTGATGGACTCGTCCAAATCAATCATGGTGGATCAATTCAAGAAGCTGAGATCTGGTGGCAGATGAGAGTTCTATCTGGCAAGAACATATCAGAAGCAATCAGAAATTACTTAGATTGCAAGCTTTCATCTCACTGGGCAGACTAGAAGAATCCGAGGCACTTAGCCTCCATCAGAGCAAAGGTCAATGCAGAGCTTGAAAGGATTGACAAAGCAGGACCTCAGGTAGATGAAGATGAATCTTAATTTTATCTATCTCTGATTATGTAATTAACCATTTGATAATAAGATACCATCTCTGCCTCTAGTTTGCATGGCATCTTAAATTATTTGTTCTTTATTACTATCTGTGAATTCCTTGTGCTTGCTCTGGTTCTTTTTGTCCTTTTATTGCTATCTGAATGTACTGCACTCTTACTATTTTCCTATGCTAAGTTGCCCACCAAGATTTTAATAGAAGCTTTTAACTTTATTCTTGTATGGTAAAAGGCACTTCTCTGGAAATAGTTAAAGGGTTTTGGCATCATCAAAAAGGGGGAAATTGTAAGGAATAAATGTAATTAGATTTTGATGATACTAGGTTGATTAGTATTTGTAAGTACCCCAATAAAAATTTTGTATTAGAATTTGTCTTTGTATGTACTAGAATAGTCGACATGCCAGAAACCCTCTTGGTCTTCCTTATCAGAACTTCTACCAGAGTTGCTCCCAGAGTTGCTCTCCAGAAAAGCCATCAAAGTTGGATACCAGAGTTGGCATCAGAAAAGTCATCAGAGTTCTGATCAGAAATCCTCATCAGACAAGCTCGTACCTTGCAGAACTCGAAGGCACTTACCAACGGTCGTTAAACTAACGGGAAATCTCCTAACGGCTACGAATCTTTCAACGGAAACATGGTACTGTACATGCATTAAATGGTCAATTAATGTTGTACGTACGAAGATATATTTAAAGCTGATGATTGACCATGCGAGTATCTTCACGCCCCCAAAATAGCAAGTCGAAGGTCCAACCGGTCAAGTCAACAGTACAAGCATTTAATGAAGTTGTCTTCTACACTCCAACGGGAAGACTGCTCCCAGTATATAAGATACACTCTGAAGAACTACTAGGATAACTTTGCTACAACATTTGCCAGAAAAACTTGCTCAGATCATTCTACTCTAAATCAAATACCTCCAAGCCTTCTTGAGATAAAAGACTTACTCACCTCAACAAGAAAAGCTCAAGTTGGAAGATATACTTTCTTATTCCTCATCCAACTAGCAAGTTGAAAAGTTCCTCAGTTCTTCAACCCTTCGAAAACTTCATTTACACATCCTTTGTGAAGAAGCAACGTTGGAGAAAACTGATCTTGAAACAAACACTTCTTGAAAAAGAAGGGGCGTCTCAAACTAACTGGAGTAAGTGAAGTGGTGATACTTCCAAGAGACTCAGTGAAACGAGACCAGCCATCAGGAAGCAGGACTGCATCCCGGGTAGCAACTAGGATTGAAGAAGACGTGGAGAGCTTCTTAAGTTCTAGGGACTAAGGCGTTGTAAACTGTTGTTTTTGCAAGCTTAGTGGAACAGTGGACTAGAGGAACAAGTTGTTCCTTGAACCACTATAAAAATCCCCGGTGTCACTTACTTTACTTATTTCATTTCTGCACTTAAGAACTTGACTGCATAACTCAAAAGGTTGTACTCTGTGTTCAGCAGATCTTCCTCAAGAGTTATCAGAAAGGCATTTGCCTTAGTGTTGTCTGAGGCTACCCGGACAGAACCTAATCCGCTGCCAGGTCCAGTTCTGCCATCAGAACTTGACCTTCTCTGTCACCAGATTTTGACCATCTCTGATAAGTCAGTTGTGACTTAGAGAAAAGTTTAAATTCCTGATCAGTCTATTCACCCCCCCCCTCTAGACTGTTCCCATTACAAACGGGACCAACATTATGGATGTACTATGTGTGAATGGTATTCAAGACGCCTTGTATAGTATGGATGAGTTGGACTGCGGTTGACTATTCGTACTATACAGGGCCAGTTTTGTTTCATATATTCGTTTTTCACTTGTTACCCGACCGGGTCAAGTATTATACCCGGTCGGGTATTTACCAAATCAAATTTGGCGCCGTTGCCGGGGAAAGGCAATTAATTTTTCTTTTATTTCATATCAAGAAAAATAAAAAATAAAATATTAAAAAAAAAATTATAAAGAGTTCTTATTTCTTCTATTTCTGAGCTTAGTGGAGTTTATGGTTAAACATCGCTCCATAAACAAAATCACATATCAAACAAACCCAGAAATAGAACAAACTTTCGAGCGGTTGAAAAGTAAATTTTCTAATATCGACTCGGAGGAATCATCTATCAGAGATTCATCCAGCGCTAGTTCTCATTCTAGCGACACCGAAGAGCCAACCACAATGGCTCTTGAGACAAGAACACTACGGGAGCTCACTGCTCCAAATCTCAATCAACAACCACTATGTATTACCTTCCCTACACTCGATGAAGGTAATACATTTGAGCTAAAATCTGGGCTCATACATCTACTGCCATCCTTTCATGGCCTAAGGGGCGAGGACCCCAACAAACATCTCTCTGAATTCCATATTGTCTGCACAAGCATGTGCCCCAATGGAGTCACCGAGGAACAAATCAAATTGAGGGCTTTTCCATTCTCCCTCAAAGACACGGCGAAGGATTGGCTATTCTATCTCCCGTCAGGGAGTATAGATACATGGGCATCAATGAAAAAGTGCTTCCTAGAAAGGTACTACCCTGCATCCGTCTCATCATCTTTGAAAAAACAAATAAGCAACATCGAGCAAAAAGATGATGAGACATTATATGAGTATTGGGAGCGTTTCAAAAAGCTGTGTGCTAGCTGCCCATATCATGGTTACACAGAGCAAGACCTCATCCTCTACTTCTATGACGGTCTTGCGGAGCAAGATAGACGCCTGGTGAACGCAGCATCTGGAGGGGGAATTGTCAACAAAACCCCTTCCCAAGCTAGGAACCTCATCTCGGAGTTGGCCGAGAATTCTAGACACTACAATGGGAGGTCGTCATCAAAACGGGTCATGGCAGCAGAGTCCAACATCTCGTTGGAAAGTCAAGTAGCCGGCTTGACTTCTTTGGTAAAGGATTTCCTTTTAAATCCAAAACACCAAGAAGTCAAGGTCTGCGGCATATGCTCGACATAGGGGCACCCCACCGATTCCTGCCCAACACTACAAGAGGAGAATTCCGAGCAAGTTAATGCTTTGGGATTTCAAGGTCAAAAGAGGTATGATCCACACTCTAACTCCTACAATCCTGGGTGGAGAGATCACCCGAATTTGAGGTATGGGAATCCTCAAAATCAGTCCTTGCCACCAACTTTCCCAAAGCACCAAGGCCAGACGTCAAGCTCAAGTATGTCCACCGAGGACATGATCCGAGCACTTACCTCAAATGTCTCAACCATGCAACAAAACATGGTTCAATTTCAGCATGAGACCAAATCCAACATTCAGAATTTGGAAAACCAAGTCAGTCAAATTGCAAATGCCATGAACCGACTTGAAACAAAAGACTCGGGTAAACTCCCATCTCAAACGGAGCAAAACCCGAGACAACATGTGAATGCTATAACGTTGAGAAGTGTTGCAACGTTGAAAGAGGCAGAAGAGAACGATGAAGAGACTGAGGGTGTGGACCCTGGAAAAGTAGTCCCACCGGAGGAGGAAAACACAGGAACCAAGCTTCCCCCACCCTTATCATATGAACAAGAAATCTCGTTCCCTGAGGCGCTGAAAGAGACAAAGAAGCTAGAAAAAGACACCGACATCTATGAAACCTTCGCAAAGTGTGAGGTAAACATTCCGCTTCTTAACTTAATGAAAAATGTCCCTCGTTTTGCTAAATTCTTAAAAGAATTATGCAAAACAAAAAGAAAAGATAAATTGAAAGGGAAACAAGAGGTTAGAGTTAGTGAACACGTCTCGGCCATTTTTCAGAGGAAACTCCCCGAAAAATGTAACGACCCAGGCATGTTCACTATCCCTTGCAAAATAGGAAACACCACATTTCCTAAGGCCTTGTTGGATTTAGGGGCATCAATAAATGTCATCCCCTATTCTGTTTACAAAACTCTACAACTTGGCCCACTACATCAAACATGTGTAGTGATTCAATTGGCAGATCATTCTAGTACTTACCCGAAGGGTGTAGTAGAAGATGTGCTAATAGAAGTAGAAAATATGGTCTTTCCTGTTGACTTCTATGTCCTTGAAATGGGAACTGATGACCACACAACACCCATCCTTTTGGGTAGACCCTTCATGAAGACCGCAAAAACGAAAATTGACGTTTCTAGTGGTTCACTAACTTTAGAGTTCGATGATCAAAAAGTGGAGTTCAACATCTTGGACTCTACGAAAAAACAAATGCAAAATCCAACTCTGTGTTCTTTACATGTTGTTGAACCACAAGAACCGCTGTAAGGAATATTTGTATTTAGATTTTGATGATGCTAGATTAATTAGGAATTTAGAGTACCCCTACTTAGACTTAATGTATTAGAATTTTCATTTGTAAAGTTCTTAGTGTAATCGACTTTGGCAGAATGCCTTCAGAGCAGAAGACCTTCTGAGCAGAAGGGCTCCAAGAGTAGAAGACCCTGGTAAGGCATTATTGAAACAGAGGACCTTTGGTTCTTGCTCCAGAACAGAAGACCTCAGGGTCTCTGTTAGCCTTGACTCTGACAGAAACCCTTCTGGGTCTCTGTTGGATATATTCTCAACAGAAGTGCTCCAGACCTCCTCTGTTCAACTCTAAGTAAAAGACACCAGAAGGTCTGACACTTAGAAGAATTCCACAAAGCCGGGAAATCAAATGAAAGATTCCTTCAACGGCTAGGAGTATTGAACGGAAAAGCTACAGTGCGCGCATTAAATGCTCATTTAATGCTCCCCATGCTCCGTAGAGTAATTGCAGATGATTGGCCGCAATGTCAGGATTACTTTATCCCAAAATAGTAACCCGCCAACTTTACCGGGTCCTACTGGTCAAGTCAACTGCTCGCGCATTAAATGCAGTTGTCCTCCTACTCCTCCAACGGGAAGACAACCTCAGTATAAAAGATACACTACGAAGAACAACCGGATAACTTTGCAATTTTTGCTAACCATTGCTACAATCTTCATACAAGAAATTCAAACGCCTAAAAGCAAAAAGCCTCCTTGAGATTAACACTTCATCATCTTCTACAAGAGAAGGCAGAAGTTGGAAAAATACCTTTTCCAACTCAAGCAAAGTTCCAAGTGTTCTTCAACTCTTCAAGCTCATCACATTCAAATCCTTTGTAACGAAGCTAGTTGGAGGAACCCCTGTGTTAACAGAAACTCTTCTTGCTACAAGAAGGACGTCCAAGTAACTGGAGTAGTGAAGTGGTGATACTTCCAGGAAGCTCAGTGAAAGGACCAGTCTTAAAGGAAGCCAGGCAGTGCATCCCAGGAGACATCTACACTTGAAGAAGACGTGGAGAGCTTCTTAAGTGATAGGGCTAAAGCGTTGTAAACGGTCGTTTTTACAGCTTAGTGGAACAGTGGACTAGAGGAACAAGTTGTTCCTTGAACCACTATAAAAATCCCTGGTGTCATTTACTTACTGCTTTAATATTTGCACTTAGATAGAACTGTCTAACTCCTTAGACTTGGTATCTGTGTTCAGCAGAACTTGTCTTACGAGTTAACAGAAGGCCTATTGCCTTTGCTTCTCTGAGTCTAAATCAACAGAACCCCCTACCAGAACCCCATCCGCTGCCAGTCTGTTCTGTCAACAGAACAGGCTATTCTGTAAAATCTGGTACTTAGTTTAAAAAGCTAAAAAACCAATACAGTCTATTCACCCCCCTCTAGACTGTATCCAGTACAACCGGGACCAACAAGTGGTATCAGAGCCTCCTTGTTCTAATAATCTCTTAGGTTATTTGCTGAACAAAGATCCACTTGTTTTTCTGTTTAACCTCATTTCTATCTGATATAATGGATCACTCCTTGTCCAAGAATCTTATGTTCTCAGATCTGAAGTTTGATGACTGGAGGATCCGGATGAAAGCACATCTCTGTGCTCTCCATGATGAGATGTGGGAAGTTCTTGATATTGGCCCTTTCACAAGCTTCCAGAAGGTCAATCCTGAGCATGCTATTGACAACACCAGACCCCAGATGATCAGTAAAGCCAAGTCAGAATGGACCACTGAAGAGAGAAGAAAATACAACCTGGACAATATTGCTAAGGACATCCTCTACAAGTCCATTGATGATAGGTACTTCAACAGAATAAAGAAGTGCAAAACGGCAAAGGAAATCTGGGATACTCTTGAGCTCATTGGAGCTGGTGATGAGCAAGAGAAGGACAAAACTATAGCCAACAAGAAGTTTGATGACTTCAAACTTCTCCCTGGTGAAAGCATCTCCAAGATGTATGACAGGCTACTCACTCTCACTGGAGAGATCGCTGAGCTTGGCAAGGAACTCACCACCAAGGAGATCAACCTGAAGGTGTTGAGGGGACTGCCCTCAGCATGGAAAATGAAGGTAGTTGCTGTCCAAGCCAGCAAGGATGTAAAGACTTATCCCACTGATAAGCTCATTTCAGATCTCAAAGCTCATGAGTTTGAAATGACTGAAGAAAAGGAAGATGTACCAGAAGAGAGGACCACTACAGCCCTCACTGCCAGCACATCAAAGGTAAATGATTTTGACCCTTCAGTACTTTTATCTGACGAATATATGGCTGCCTTTGCCAGGAGATTCAAAAAGTTTATGAAGAATCCCAAAGATGGAAGGAGTCCATCTTTCAACAGAAAGCCATACCAAAAGGTCAAAACAACAGAAAGCAGTGGAGAGCTTCTCTGTTACAATTGCAGATAACCAGGTCACTTCAAGGCTGATTGTCCCCATCCAAGGGTGTCCAAGAAACAAGGACAGGATGGAGAAAAGAAGAAGTACGAAGACAACTCCAGAAGGAGAAAGGAACTTGTGACAGAACAGCTAGAGAAAGACCCTCTGTCAGAAACAGAATCCAGTTCTGACTCAGATTCTGATGAGGCCTTCTGTTGCCTTGATACTGAGACAGAAGACCTTTGCCTCATGGCTCATTCTGATGATGGGGTAACCTCTACTTCTGAATCTAGTTTTTCTTCGGTAGGCTTAGCTATTGATTCTGATTCAATGTCAGAATTTTGGGAAGAGTTTAAGGCCATACAAGCCACTTATTCTTCTGTAACAGAAGAAAACAGTAAGTTAAAAGCTGAAATTCTTGACTTAAAGAAGGAGGTTGAGATCAAAATCAATCTTCTAATTAAGGAAAGAGATCAACTGGAGACTGAAAATGTTTCTCTTCTCAAGAGAATAAGAGAGATAGAGCCTCTCGAGATTAAGTACAAAGCTTACCAGAAGGCCCAGTCTTCCATGGAAAAGATTGTGCTTGATCAACAGATTGGCACTGGTTTTGGTCTTGGTTATGGCTCAACAGAATCAGGTGAGCCTTCTCTAATGCCTAGCACCAGAGTTGCTAAGGCAGACAAGGTCATAGTGCCCCTGATTTCTAGCCCCATTTGTCAAGCTGGTGTATCTGGCACCAAGGTTGTTCATGAGGAAGTCAGACCAGAAAAGGGAAAGATAAAGGTTCAACAGAAACCCTTTTTGAAAAATAATGAACCTGGCAGAAAACCTAACAACAGAAAAGGTTTTCAAGATAACAAAAATAAAAGACCATTCATTGACAGACAACCTCATGTCAATCGTGCCAGAAATGATCACCAGAAGGGCAAATATCAAGAGAAAGTTAACTTTAGGCAGAAGAGGTTGGCTGGTCAACCTCAGAAGCCCAAAGCTAACCGTCCCTCTGCTCTTGATAGTATATGGGACTTCTTTCCAACAAAGAAAGCTATGCAAAAGTATGTAAACAGGAAGCATGACCCCCACAAGCATCTGCCCAAAGTGAATCACACTTCAGTTTACTATAACTACCAGGTGGACAATGGGTACCACCCACCAAGGTTTCACTTGATGAGACCAAAATGGTACCAACTACCCAGACTCCATGACCCCCCAGGACACAGCATTGCTTGGGTACCTAAATCTTTCTTTTAATCTTGCAGGAACTGTGTGCTGGAGCTATCTCTGAACAAGAATGGTTTATTGATAGTGGATGCTCCAGGCACATGACAGGTGACAGAAGTTGCCTAACAGAGTTCCAGAAATGCAAAGGACCTAGAGTTACCTTTGGAGGTAATGACAAAGAAGGTCAAACAAAAGGAAGAGGAAAGCTGATCACAAACCAGATAATCATTGATGATGTCTCATATGTCAAAGGACTGAAGTTCAACTTGCTGAGTGCTAGCCAATTCTGTGACAAAGGCTACACTGTTGAATTCACAAAGGACTTCTGCTATGTGAAGCATGAGACAACAAAGGAAGTGGTTCTGACAGTATCAAGGAAGAAGAACATTTATGTAGTTGATTGGAACACAGCAAAGGATGGAGTTTGCCTGATAGCCAAGGGAGATTCAAAACTGAGCTGGGACTGGCACAAAAAGCTCAACCATTTGAATTTCAAAACAATCAACAAACTGGCCAGAGAACACATTGTAGAAGGGCTACCAGACATTGTGTACAAGAAAGAGACCCTCTGCAGTGCATGCCAGAAGGGCAAACAAGTGAAGAATTCCTTCAAACCCATTGCTGGAGATCTTTCCACAAGTCCTCTAAATCTGATTCACATGGATTTATTTGGACCTGTTGAGACTCCAAGCGTTGGTGGCAAGAAATACACCTTAGTCATGGTCGATGACTACTCCAGATATACATGGACTATTTTTCTATCAAAGAAAAATGAAACTCTTCAGAAGTTGCCATCTCTGTTAAAGCAACTTCAGACTGAGAAGAATTTGAAAGTGAAGACAAACAGATCAGACAGAGGAACTGAATTTGTCAACCAAGTCATAAAGGACTTCTGTGATCAGAATGGGACTTTTCATCAACTCTCTGCCGCCAGAACCCCTCAACAGAATGGCGTAGCAGAAAGAAGGAACAGAACTTTAAAAGAAGCTGCAAGAACAATGATTGCAGAATCTGGATTGCCTATGAGATATTGGGCTGAAGCAATCAACACTGCATGCTATACTCTAAACAGAAGCATGATCAACAAGAATCACCAGAAGACCCCTTATGAACTCTGGAAAGGAAGAAAACCTAACATCAGCTACTTTCATGTATTTGGATGCAAGTGCTACATTCTTAACAATGGAAAGGAGCATCTGAAAGTCTTTCAAGAGAAGGCTGATGAAGGAATCTTTATAGGCTATTCAAACACCAGTAAAGCCTATAGAGTACTCAACAGAAGGACCCTACATGTTGAAGAATCTATACATGTGAAGTTTGATGAAAGCATCTCTGTTAAAGAGGTAACATAGATCCTCAAGGAAGTCAGCATAGAAGACAGAACACCGGAACCAACAGAAGAGGTAGCAGATAATCCTGCATTTCCAACACCTGCACCAAACCCCCTTATGTTGAATGAAGATGAAGACTCTGAAGATGAGGAACCAGAGAGACCAAGACAGCAGCTGACAGAACCTGACCTAACATGGTTAAGAGATCATCCTCCTAACCAAGTGATTGGTCAAATCAGAAGTGGAGTTCAAACCAGATCCACATCAAGAAGAGAAGCAATGCTTGCCTGCTATATATCTCAAATGGAACCTATGACTGTTGAAGAAGCTCTTGCAGACTCAGATTGGATCAATGCTATGCAAGAAGAGCTTACTCAGTTTGAAAGGAACAAAGTATGGCAACTTGTTCCTAGGCCAAAGCACCAGAATGTCATTGGAACCAAATGGGTATTTAAGAACAAAGCAGATGAAGATGGCAACATTGTAAGAAATAAAGCAAGGCTGGTAGCTAAAGGATATTGTCAAGAAGAAGGAATTGATTTTGATGAGACCTTTGCACCAGTTGCCAGACTTGAAGCCATCAGAATCTTTCTAGCCTTGATACTTGTTCTTGAGACACTACGGGAGAAGCAACTCTATGCCAAGTTTTCCAAATGTGAATTTTGGCTAAGGGAGATTGGCTTTCTAAGGCATGTGGTTTCGGGATCAGGAATAGCAGTCGACAACAAGAAGATTGAAGCCATTACCGAATGGGAGAGGCCAAAGAACGTCAAGGAAATTCGTAGTTTCCTTGGATTGGCAGGTTACTACCGAAAATTCGTGGAGAAGTTCTCGGTTTTGGCATCGCCATTGACAAAGCTCACTCGAAAAGGGGCTAAGTTTGTATGGGATGACTGATGTGAGGAAGGATTCCTAAAATTAAAGAAGAGATTGACCGAGGCACCGGTACTTGCATTACCCAAACAAGGAATGGGGTACGATGTCTATAGCGATGCGAGCATCCAAGGGCTTGGATGTGTATTGATGCAGAATGGGAGGGTGATTGCCTATGCTTCACGACAGTTGAAGAATCACGAGGTAAATTATCCCACTCATGACTTAGAGCTGGGGGCAGTGGTATTTGCACTAAACATTTGGAGACATTATCTCTACGGAGAGACATGTCACATTTACACCGACCACAAAAGCTTGAAGTACGTGTTTACTCAGAAAGAGTTAAACATGAGGCAGATATGGTGGATGGAGTTGATAAAAGAATACCATCTAGTTATTGAATACCACCCTGGTAAAGCCAACGTGGTAGCGGATGCCTTGAGCCGAAAGAGTTCGTCTGGGGCATTGTTGACTAGTTTGAGGGCATTGAGAACCCAATTGGAGGTATCTAACGATGGTGCCTTGTTATTAGATTCGAGGTGAGACCTACATTACTTGATGAGATCAAGAAGGGTCAAGAAACTGACGAAGAGCTTATGAAGGTCCGTGAACGCATGCTAGCGGGACCGGTAGAAGATTTCAGGGAAAGAGACAATGGTCTCTTGTTATTTCGAGACCGAGTGTGTGTACTGGCAGATGATGAGCTCCGTAAGTCCATCTTGGAGGAGGCTCATTCATCGGCGTACGCCATGCACCCGAGGGGTACAAAAATGTACCGTGATTTGAAAGAGAGTTATTGGTGGTCGGGTATGAAGAGAGAGATAGCCGAGTACATCAGTCGGTGCCTTACTTGTCCACAAGTTAAGGCAGAACATCAGCACCCAGCTGTGTTATTACAGCCATTTTCCATTCCTGAATGGAAGTGGGAACACGTGACTATGGATTTCGTGGTGGGGCTGCCACGGACGGTTAAGAACTATGATTCCGTATGGGTTGTGGTTGATAGGCTCACGAAGAGTGCACATTTTCTACCTATCAACACCACCTATGCATTGGAAAGGTTGGCCAAGCTATATGTGGATGAAATCGTGAGGTTACACGGGGTTCCGATAACCATTGTATCCGATAGAGATCCGCGTTTCACATCATGATTTTGGCCGAAGTTCCAAGAGTCTATGGTAACAAAGTTGAAGTTTAGCACTGCTTTTCATCCACAAACGGATGGACAATCTGAGAGAGTTATACAGATCTTGGAGGATATGTTGAGAGCCTTTGCATTGGAGTTCCAAGGAAGTTGGGACAACCATTTGGCACTCGTGGAATTTGCCTATAACAACAGTTATCAGGCGAGTATAGGCATGCCTCCATACGAGGCATTGTATGGGAGGAGATGATGTACACCTTTGTGTTGGGACGAGGTTGGTATGGCCAAACTCGAGAGCACGGAATTGGTGGAGATCACCAAATCAAAGGTAAAGATGATCCGTGAGAGACTTAAGGCGGCAAAGGATAGACAGAAGAGTTATACCGATAAGTGCCGAAGAGCCTTAGAATTTAAGGTTGGAGATGAGGTATTTTTGAAGGTTTCACCTTGGAAAGGAATCATCCGATTTCAGAGGCGAGGAAAACTAAACCCATGCTACATAGGACCATTTGTAATTCTTGAAAGAATTGGGGCCGTAGCATACCGATTACAGTTGAATCCGGAATTGGAGAAAATAAATAATGTATTCCATGTGTCTATGCTTAAGAAGTATATTCCGGATCCATCTCATGTACTAGAGAAACCACCCGTGGAAATACGGGAAGACTTGAACTATGCCGTGCAACCGGTGAAGATACTTGATAGGCAGGTCAAGAAGTTGAGAAGCAAGAAAGTTCCAATGGTTAAAACCCTTTGGAAAAGTGACCGAGTTGAGGAGGAAACTTGGGAAACGGAAGCCTTAATGAGAGAACAATATGCTTTCCTGTTTGAATAAGCGTTGTGAATTTCGGGGACGAAATGCCCGTTAAGGGGGGTGAACTTGTAACATCGTCCCCAAGCATATTTACTTTTAGTAAATTATTTGATAAACCTTGAAGGATGATTTATGAATTTGCGTAATTGTAAATTTTTATTATTTCTTTTACGTGAATAGTAAATTGCATATGGGGCCCACGTCGGGAACGAGGACCGCCCGATAATTCCAGAACCACATATTATATTCATCTTGGTCTAGATAATATGTATATGGTTGTGGATATCTTAGTTGGGCCATGGAAAGGGCATGGAGCTGACCTGTTGGTCAAACGAGGCCCAATTACCAGTATTGGTAATTTATCAGATGACAGCCCGAAAAGGATTTCGGGGATCCCAAAAATTAACGTTGGGTAATGTACACATATTCTAAAGGCCCATCATTATTAGAAACATGTGATATATTTTATTTGGCCCTATAAAAGAAAATATAATTAAAACAGTCCGAGAAAATACAACTTTCGGGGCCGATTATACACACCGGGACATAATGGGATGACCTCCCACATGAGTGGGGGTCACCCCACGTTTTTATGTGCTCTATTTGACTAAGTGAGAGCTCGAAGGGACAAGAGGAGATGTGTGTGCGGACTAGAGGAAGAGGGAATGGGTAGAGACAAACTCATACACCCCATGTCCTCTCAATGCATGTGCATTGGTCTTTGATTGAAAATTAGATGCCCTCCCCTATCCCTTTGCATTCATTCGGATCTCACAAGGAGAGAAGAAGCTCTAGGAAGTCTCTCACAAAGGTTGGAGCTTGAAACAAGCAAGAAGAAAAGAAATCCAAAGAGAAAGAGCCAGGCATTGAGGTAAGAACACAAATAGTTCTTTTAACTAGTTTATTCTTGTATGATTTTTAGAAATCATATGTTGGATTAAATATGATGTTCTAAACATTTAAAAAGTGTAGAATATTGATATAAAGTGGTGTTAATTAACTTAGGAGAGTTGGTGAATCGATAGCAGTCAAAATCGCCGGAAACCGCCACTTAATAGGAGCTGCCCGAAATTGCAGACTGATGAACACCGGGCGGCTTTCGTGAAAGCCGGACGGCTTTTGCCCAGCAGTCCACTTTTTTGTTTGCAATCAGCCTAGAACGGGGATTGATTGAAGGGCTTATCAAAGGCAACTATTGTAGCACACCACAAAGTGAGGATGACTGACTATGTTGCTTATAATTAGTGAGTTAATTTCATGAGATTACCTAAGGTAATTAAATGTTTTTTATGGATTATTAATGATTAATAATGCCTAAAAATGAGAAGAATGTTGTCCATAAGAAAGGAGCATGATATACAAATTTAGGAATAAATGGTGTATGATCATGTGTTATGAGTATGTTGACTTGATAATGTAATTAGCTATGAAATGCATGTTAAAATATACTTTTTACTTCATATAAGAATATATGAATGATTAAAAGTGATATTTTGTATATTGATATAATGATGATATTTTCAATGGAAAATCAGTGGGGCATTCTATAAATGACCATGAATAGAGAACTTGGTTTCGTTGGAATTAATTGGATTAGTATTGATATACTAGTTGGACATTAAAGTGAAATATTGCTAAGATTGATCCTAAGGTTGGATTGTGAAGTATTATGCCTTAAGTAGTCTTAAGAGATGCTTTAAGGTAGGAAAGTATGAACTTTAAGTTATACTAGGGGTAGGCCTTAAGGGATACCCAAGATAAATTGAATAATAAATTGATCCTAGGTATAGGATTGGCCTACGGGCGTGTTCGGCAGTCCTTAAGGATAGCCGGTTGAGTTATGGGAATAAGTAAGGACCATGGCCCTTCCCGACTCTAGAGAGCGGGGTTGGATAGTATGGACTTGCATCGTGAACACGGGTTAGGGTGGAATCCGAATCGGAGACCTAACTAGGCTCCGGTAGCGGTAACACATAAGATAGGACCCCGAAGGGCCTTACCTTCCTACGGGATGATGGGTATGAGTCCAGGGGCGGGATGTTGAAGTCTGAACCGAGGGCCTCGTGCGGTCTCGGACAGCGGTAGCAAATCCCGTAGAAATACTAAGACCCACGGGTTGGGTTGTACAAATGATAAATACAAAAGCATATATGAGAAGGGCCGTGTGCCGACAAATAAATGAATTTACTTATTATAGAGATAATAAGTGGGAAATATAAATTATTATTTATATTATGATATCACCCTATTTTGAGGGTCTTAGAAATTAAAGCGTTGATTATACTCGATATAGTTGTCATTGTACTTGTCAAATGCTTCCAAGTACTGACCTCCCCTTCACGGGGGAGGCCACCTCACAGTTTCAGGTAAAACTTGAAGGTTGCTACCATCGCCCGTTGCTTCGGGAAGGTCAAGGAGAGAAGACGTGGTTCGTGCTTCTTCCGTTCTGTTTTAAAAACACTTATATAATGCTCATGGATATTATTTTTGAATAATTGTTTTGGGGGCTTGTATGCCTAATTATGCCAAGTGTGGCTTGAACACTTGTATTAAATGTTTCCACTGCTTTAAATGAATATTTTACATTATGTTTGTTTATGGATGTACTATGTGTGAATGGTATTCAAGACGCCTTGTATAGTATGGATGAGTTGGGCTGCGGTTGACTATTCGTACTGTACGGCGGGTTGTTGACGTGTCCGGATAGGTCCGGGGCATGACAAGTCTAGTTTGTTGGTCATTGGCTCAGGTAAGCCCAAGGTAGGATGAGCGAATCTGGTTGCTTCTTTTGATGTGGCGGGTTCTAAGTCTGGTTCAAGGGCGGACGGTAGACAGTGGGCTCCTTGTCTGGTTGTATCCTGCTTACGTTCATTATTATCAATATAAGCCACCTTCTTCCAAAAAAATATTATTACTAAGGCATTTTTGTTCGACAAATATATGATTAATTATGTTTTTCGACAAAAATATGAATAATCATTGTTTACAAATAACTGGGCAAAATTTACTATAGTATATTTGAGAATGACAGATCAATAATAGATGATGGGCCTGTTTGGTAACAACTGCATTGGCTGGAATGGCTGAAAAGCCTCAAAAGACTGAATTTGCTGTAGTGAAAGTGTTTGGTAATATATAGGCTGAAATGGCTGATTGAGTGTAAAATTACAATAAAGGGTATGATGGAGTATATGGCCCGAGGACCCCCGGCCCACGTACTCCCACTACTGCAATGAGGCCCAAAACGGGCCAAACCTAGCAAAATGAAGCTCTAAGGAGCCCACAACATGCAAAGGGGGTGCCTTCGGCCCCATGACTGAATGCTATCGTTGACAGAATTGGGCTCAGAAACATCACAGGAGATCAAGGCTTGAAAACCATGCCTTTGGCACCTGCAGCCCTCGGCACATAGAGGCCCCCGGCCCATGGAGCCTTCAGCACAGTAGGTACAGCCGAAGGCGTCTTCCTCGACAGAATCTCCTCTCCACATGCGCTAGATCACCGTACCAAGTACAAACGTCACATCCAACCACCGCATTTAATGCGGCCACATGAGAGTGCCAGTGCCACCCCGGTAGAGGTGACCCCTCGACCACCAGATTATTGACACGTGTCCCTATCTAGCATTTATTGCTGCTATAAATAGCAGCCTCTTTTCTCCATTGTAAGGCATCTAAACTTGATCACGAATTCACATACCGAATACATACTCTCTCTCTACTTATTACTTTGACTTCTCTCTAGTTATTCCCCGAAATAACCCCTCGGATAAGCTACCCCCGGGTACACTATCAATCATTTGGTGCTCTCGTTGAGAGGTCGAACAATCAAGTAAGAAACCCTCCCCTTCACCAAACACAAAAACACCTATCGAAATGGGAAGAACCACCCGTGCTCAGTCCAAGACCCTTGAGGATAACAACTTGGCCCTGGGCGAAGTCGGCGCCCCCGGAGCCTCCAACAAGGCACCTGAGGGCGGAGTCATTGCAGGGTTGGACCAGGCTGCTGTTGACCTGCACCTTCAGCTCCAGCAAAATGCTCCCGATGCTCGCCTCCGTATCGAGACCCCAAGGAAGAACCGGAGCGAAAATCAAGTGAGCCCTCCGGTCCTCACTATTGACGTACAGTCGGCATTTTCCGCCTTCATCCAAACGCTCACCTAGAATCCAGGCGCCTTCGGCACGCTGGTACCACTTCAGCCGCAGGTTGGGGAGAACGTCATTCCTCCACCTCCTCCGCCCCCCTTCGTGAACCCTATCCTTAGGCTAGGGAACGTCGAAGGGGTTATGACCCAAGACACGGCCTCCCAGGAAGTCCAATCCCAGGACCAGCGCGGTGCGAACAAGGAAAGGCCTCGGACCTCCGCCATCAAGAGGCTCGGATGGGTGCAGGATCGCCGAGGGGTCCAAAACCGCCTTGGTGGTAAGGCACTCTAAAGACCTCAAGAAAGCGGGGGTCGGTATCAAGGGCGAACGAGAGGCGTCCCCCTCAGGACAAAGGAAAGGCACCAGTGCATGCCGATGACGCCAGACACCAAATCAATCAGGCCCACTCGGCCCGTGTTCAATCGCAGGGGGCGGAGGCCCTCCCGAAGGATCACAGAGACTAGATTATTGCGGCCCTCCAACGCCGCCTTGACGAAATGGAGGCCCGCCATGCACATACGACCGTCTCCGCCTCGCAGGCAGACCCCAAATACGCCACCATGCTGGCCAAAATGGAGGAGATACAGAGGAAATTTGCTGAGGGCTCTGGGGAACCCGTCATCCAACTCCGGACTAGGACACCATTCACCCCAAGGGTGTCGGCGGCCCAGATTCCGGGAAAATACCGAGGGCAACCCATCAAGCCCTACGAGGGAAAGACTGACCCCGAGGAGCACCACAGCAGATACCAAAACAGCATGATGATGATGGGGGCATCGGATGAATATTTGTGTCGTTGGTTCCTTTCCAGCTTAGAGGGACCGGCGTACGAATGGTTCAACCGATTGCCCGAGGGCAGCATCGATTCGTGGCAAGAACTCGCCCAGCGTTTCTTGACACAATTCGCGGTAAGGCACCGGTCCAAGAAACACTCCTCCCACCTACTTACACTAAGGCAACAGAAGGAGGAGACCCTTCGGGATTTCCTTGATCGCTGGAGGCGCTGACGATAGGACCCTTATGGCCCTCCTGCAGACGGTCCTCCGTACCGGCAACTTCTCCAGGAGCCTTATTATCGAGCCTCCCCGCGACTACATAAAGGCCCTCCAGCGGGGAGACCGATACGCGGAGGCCGAGGAGGTGGAGAGGTCCCATAAAAACCCCGAATCACAACGCCCCAGGCAGGATGACAAGAACAATTGGGGGCCGGGGGGATCCATTCCATCAATCCAAAGGCCCGTCCCCCTCGGGTGACCGTCCCCGACATGGCCAAGCGAAACCCGGGGGAGGTTACAAAAACAACCTGAAGGCCTGGGCGCAGCCTGTTCTCTTGGAGCACCCTCGGACACCCTTGACACACCCCGTCAGCGTCATCCTCGATTTCACCGAGGAGAGGGGTCTCGTGGAGCAAGATTCTCGCGCACCCCTGGAGGTATATGCCGTCAACCCCAATGAACCATACTATCGCTTCCATCTTAACCAGGGGAATAGAACTGACGACTGCCATCAGCTGAAGGCAGCCATTGAGAGGTTGATACAGGCAGGCCATCTGTCTCAGTTCATCAGGGGCTTCCTCCTCAGGGGACCCCTCATAACCAAGAAAACGAAGGCATCAACAACAAACATGCATTCCTAAAGCCCCGAAAGCGCTCACTATACACTATCGAAGGACTGCTCATTGACATGAGCTCAAATTGCCTAAGTCCACATTCCGATAGCCTCCGGCACTACATCAAACATCGGAGGCCCCCCTTTTTACAAGTGGGTCCAAAATCAGCTCTCCACATTTTCTACCGAGGACTACTGCTTGCAAAGTCAAGGGAAATTATTCTAAGTCCACAAGTTGGTTGCCCCAGGAACCACCATGCTATAAAAAAAACAGGCCGGGGGCGTCACATGCTAAAAAAAAGATATGTCAACCGAGCGCGTATTCATGACACTGGCCAAAATATGGCTAAGTCCACAACACCGGACCCCCGGGAGTTTAAGACAAAGGTTAACTATTCCCTACAGATAAAAGATGATGTCCACCGAGGGCCTGCATGTAGTTAACACTTAGAAAATGTTTCTAAGTCTTAAATGTTTATCCCTCGGTCAATTCACCATGCAGACATACATTCATACAAATAAGGAAGAAAGCATAAAGAAAGGCGAAGGGAGAATAAGCATTCATTCACAAAACGGAGAGTAAATTGTTACATCAGAGCCGGAGCCGAAAGCTACAAATGTTTGTACATAACATTATACAAAAAAATCTAAGAATACATCAAGGGTTATCAGCTTCAGCAGCACCCCCTTCGATAGGCTTCGAAGTGACGTCCCCTCCGGATTCTGCATTATCATCCTCAGCCTCTTTCATCAACTCGGGATCTTCGAGATTAGGCATTTCAGCATCGGCCGAGAGAGGGACTCTAACATCTGGCTGGAGAGGGGGAAGACCGTAAGCTGCCGGATCAAAATCCTTCGGCTCCACCCCATAATGCTGGGCCAGCCTCCGGTAGATGAGGGCGTGAGTAAAGTACTCGCCCCCATCGTAGTATTCCTTGCCCTTCCGGGCCAGCCACTCTACACCGGGGCCGTCACACCATTCGTCAATAGAGGCCTCCACGACTGAGGCCACCCACTGCTTGCGCCCTTCAGCTCTCCAGCCCTCAGCAACGAAGGCGTCGACGGCTTTCTCCAGGACGAGGGCAACCGCCTTCTTCTTACCCTCATCAACCTCCTCGGCGGCTTTCTTGGCGGCCTCAACAGCAGCCCTCTCAGCTTCGGCCTTGCCCTTATTTGCGGCCTCCAGCTGCAGCCCCAACTGCCGAAGGGATTCCTCCAACCCGGCCATCTGCCTCACGGCGTCGGCGTTGTCGTGGACAAGCTTCTTCAGCTGCTCATCCTGTTGCGCTTTCTGGAGGCGCAACTCTTCTGCCCTTCGGGCCTGTTCACCGAGGGCCAAGCAAGCCTGTAAGCACCAAGCGAAGGACTTAGACTACTATACAAAATACGCTAAGGCCAAAAGAAAGAAAGCAAAAGAAAGGGGGATCTTATAGTAAGAGAAGACCGAAGGATTTTTGACTCGAGGGCCTCATCCTCGAGCCGGTCCAGGGCGGCCCTGTCCAACGCAGGGGTGGCACCCCTGAGGAACTCCTTAGGGTCCACTGTGCCATGCACGACGACAGTTCCCTTTAGAAGGGAGAACTGTACAATCTCCCGGGGCAGGCCCCCCTCATCCACGAGGGCCTTGGAAGAAGCAGTCGGGACGACCGGGAGCTCGGACGAGGAGTGCTTATCCACAACCACGACCGGGGGAGTCTTCTTCCCAGGCTTCGTCTTCTTCGGATTTTTTCCGGCGGGAACAACATCTTTGCCGGCTGCCTTCCTCTTGGCAGCAGCAGCCGCAACATCAGCAGGGACGGCCGAGGGCTCGCCGCCCTTCGGGGAGAAATCATCGACGGGCTTTTGCCCACCCGCCTCCTTCTTCTTCGGCTCCTTGGCCGACTCCTTCTTCAAACCAGCAAAGCCTTTTACATTTATTTTGGAACCTGCAGAAACAACGTAAATAAGTGATGCCGGGGGGTCAAGACAAAGATAAAGGTTAAACTATAAAAAAAATCTAAGTGCAAAACTTTGGAGCCCCCATGAACTACCTCATGTGCCCTCAAAGGGTCGGCCGAGGATGGGAAACCTCTCATCTGATTCACCCAGAAAACGGTAGCGCCGAAAGCCAAGGAGATACAAGTCATCCTCCAGAGTGGACTCCTTGATGGTCACATGCTTGTCCCGCCCCTCCAGGATCTTGGCAAGCTTTTTACTGTCTTTCTCAAGGGCGGCGCTCCCCACTTTCGGGTGCCGTCTGAAATGATCACGTAATTCCCTCGGGAATGGGTTCTCGGTTAGCCTAACATAGCAAATGCGGTCCTTTCACCCCTTATGCGACGAGGGCGCCTCAGTGACCAGCCTCCACTTGGCCATCTGTTGTAAGTTTGCGAACCCCTCGGCATTCGCGTGGCCTCCCCGACAGAGGTTGAAGCTCTAAAAAAATAAATCGAGGCTGGGGGCCACCCCCGGGACCGGCAGAGGTGCAGGAATCCGGCAATGTACGAATGGCTGTTAGGAGTCAACTGGCGGGGGGGTGCTGGTCTCACTCGCGTTGCGTGGAGGGAGGACGGCGATGGTAACCTTATGCTGCTCCTTTTCTTCCTCCTCCTCGGCAGCTTGCACAGCGAGGGCAAGCTCTTTATCCTCCATCACCTGCTCGAAATCCTCGGCTTCGGCTTCGGCCATCAGATCATTTTGCACCTCCACCGCGACGGCTAAGTCGTTAGTTGATGAGGGCTCCCCACTGGCTGACCTCTCTTCCGACCAGGACTCGGCCGGAACCGAAGGCTCTCCGGAGATGTCTTGGGAATCACTTGGCGAAGACATTTTCGAGGGCTAAAAGTAGAAGGGTTCTAAACAGAAGGCTTCCTATGGAACACTAACACTAGATCTATGGAAAGCAGAGCTAAGTATGCTACTGAGGCGAAGAGCAAAGAGGTGAACTAACCTTGGAGGCAGGGTTAGATCGAGCTAGTACTTTCTCTCTCTAGAAATGATTTCGGCAGAGCTTGGCTTCACAAAATTCGCACAAGGCGAATAGAGTCGGCCTTGGGGTATTTATAGGTGCCACACTCCGGGCTTGGGCCAAAAACCGGTCCCCCGATGGAAAAATCATCATTGCACACCGTTGCTTCAGCCAACCGGTGACGACCGCCCGAAGCCAGCCAACAGCTACACGCCACGTGGACAACCACCTCCAACGGTCATATTCCAACGGTCATATCCCAGCTGGCACCCCTCAGATAATAACTACGCAAGCCTTCGGGATGACTCTTTCAGAGTCCTTCATCAAGGGTAAACCACCGGAAACCCTTAGCCCTCAATATATTGAGAACCAGGAAACCCCTCGGCAATTACAGGAACTATCATCTGCATTCGTCACGCCCTCAGTCCTCAAGGACTGGGGGACCCCCCCTCGGCATCCCCTAGATATCAACAAGGCACCTTCGGCAAATCAACAAGCAAGCCCCTAGATCAAGGGTAGCAGCCTCCGACATCAGCATTATACTCAGACCAAGGGTCCATCTTTTTCGATTCATCATTGGGAGAACTCGGTGCACTCTTTTTCCCTCATTAGGATTTTTTTCCCACAGGGTTTTTCATAATGAGGTTTTTAACGAGGCATCCCCCCAAAATGAAACAAAAAACGTCAGCCCTCGGTCCTATAATAAAGGCATGCACTGGTCTACTCCTTTTCACCACATTACATATGCCTCAAGGAGTGGGGGACTGGAGAACCCCCTCGGGAAAATCATAAAAATGTTGAAAGTTCCCTAAAACGTCAACAAAACCCTTCAGTCCCAAAGTGTGGGGGACTGAGGGACTGCCCTCGGTAAAACAGGCAACACAAACCTCTCACAACTCTACAAACTGCAACGAGGTAAACGCCAGCATCAGAGGACAAACACATTTAATCTTTTTCCCTCAAGTACCTTTCGGCAAAAGGAGTGAGGGACTCCTGATGGAGTATATGGCCTGGGGACCCCCGGCCCACGTACTCCCACTACTGCAATCAGGCCCAAAATAGGCCAAGCCCAGCAAAATGAAGCTCTAAGCAGCCCACAACACGCAAGGGGGTGCCTTCGGCCCCATGACCGAAGGCTATCGTTGACAGAATTAGGCTCAGAAACATCACAGGAGATCAAGGCTTGAAAACCAAGCCTTCGGCACCTGCAGCCCTTGGCACATAGAGGCCCCCGACCCATGGAGCCTTCGGCACAGTAGGTACAGCCGAAGGCGTCTTCCTCGACAGAATCTCCTCTCCACATGCGCTGGATCACCGTACCAAGTACAAACGTCACATTCAACCACCGCATTTAATGCGGCCACATGCGAGTGCCAGTGCCACCCCTGTTGAGGTGACCCCTCGACCACCAGATTATTGACACGTGTCCCTATCTAGCATTTATTGCTGCTATAAGTAGTAGCCCCTTTTCTCCATTGTAAGGCATCACAACTTGATCACGAATTCACATACCGAATACATACTCTCTCTCTACTTATTGCTCTGACTTCTCTCTAGTTATTCCCCGAAATAACCCCCCGGATAAGCTACCCCCGGGTACACTATTCATCAGGGTATTAACTTATTTGTGTTAAATATATGGGTGTGAATTTTACTAGTAAACTACTTTTGCTTGATTAGATAATTATAAGACTACATAAATAATTGATTACTTTGAAAATTTCATTCTTACTTTTACGTCGAATTTTATATTGTTTTATGCAATGACTTTCTAAACGATTTGTATTTTCAAATTATCGACATTAGCTATATATTTTGTGACTAATATGAGTAAATTAATATAATAAACATACTTTTTCCAAAGGGAATCAGCAACACCACTGGGAAAAACGGAAAATGGCCACTTCTTGAAGATCCTTCTTTGCAAATAACTTTTTATAGGTTAAAGAAGATGTGGAACGGCAGAGCTATGGCCTAAGTTATGGAACGGGAGAGCTGTGGCCTCAGCAAAGAAGATGTGTATTACATAAGATAAAAGGGTAAAGAAGTATATTTAGGTTTGAACAGTACATTAAATAACTTTCAGCTCAAAAAGTAACTTTATTGTTATTTTTTTGGCTGATAAGAAAAAACAGCCCAAATAGCCCATTTGCTATGTGTTTGGCTATATTTTTGTATTTTCAGTCTTTTCAGCCCAATTTTAGGGCTCCAAATGGCCTCAATGAGTAATTGAGAACTAGTCACTGCATAAGTCACTTTTTTGAGTTTTTTAAATAAATCATATTTTTATCGTTTGAAATTAATTTAATAATATTCATTGAAAAAGACCTATACTTTTAGCTTGCTCTTTATTTCTTATTACTTGTATGATTGTATGATCGTATTTGTCAAGTATATCAGGCCCAACCACTCATATTGGACAGTTAAAACTGAAGTGATGAGCAATTCGGTTTTCACCTGTTTCAGTTCGATTTCAGTTTATTCTGTTTGAGAGTTATTGTACCAAACTAAAATCACTTGTGTTCTGGTTCAGTTTCGGTTTAGTTTGGTTTAAATTTCGGGTTACCAAAATGAAAATTATAGGGTTCAATTTAGTTCGATTTGATTCAGTGTCAAATGTTTATTATTTTATTTGATCAAATTCTATATATTAGATATAGAAAATGAAAATAGTAGCCCATCTCATCTCCTTGTATTTTTTTATTTAAATAAAATGCAAAAGAAATACACCCTCCGTCCCATTTTAAGGTTTCCGTAGCAAAATGGCACGATTATTAAGACAATAATTAAATATGCTATTTCGTGTATATTTTGAGAAATAATTTTGATGAGTATATAATATAATGGGTTATTGATGATAATTGTGATTTTATAAATATTTTTTATAGTATTTGATGATTAAATTGTCATTTAAGAGTGTTAATTATTTCCTAAAATAGAAAGTGAGAACCTTTAAGTGGGACGTCCAAAAAAAGGAAAATGGGAACCTTTAAATGGGACGGAGGGAGTAATAGATAGAAAAAAAATATTGTAATTTGACATCTAAATTTGGCTTACTAAGATGAGTAACATGAAAGCGTCTAGCATCTTTTTATCCACTAGAAAAAATTTGACCTCTTACAAAAGATAAATTTATAGTTGATTAGTATTTATAATACCACATAAAACATTCAAAGAAAACTAAATAAGTCGCTAGTATAAATGTTGTAAAATTGATAATTTTTTTCAAATGAATAAAGTAAAATGTATATTGTACTCTAGATAACCGAAATTGATATAAATACAATTACTCCCTCTGTCCCATTTTGTAAGATACTTTACGGTTTACGATGTTTGACCGACGATAAAGAAAATTGATCCTTGTAAATACTCAAATTGGTTTTAGAAAATGAAATATACATATCCAGAAACTACTTAAAAACCGCTACAAAACCTACAAAAAATAATTCAAATTTCATAAACTTTTGATATATAAAGTAAAAGATTAAGAGTGATTTAAGTTGACCAAGTGAATAGTAAATGTATCTTACAATTTGGGACTGAGGGAGTATATTTTATTAGTTAATTTTATTATAATGAATGTATGAAATGTGTAAATTAAAGTTAAAATGGTATATGCTAAACATGTACTCCCTCCGTTCTCCAATAGATGACCTTATAGGGTTTGGCACTTTGGCACAAGTTATAAGAGGAAAATAATAGGGGTAGTGTAAAAGGTGTAGTGGTTGTGTTTGAATGAAAGAGTAGGAAAGCGAATGAAAAAGTAGAAAAGAGAATGAGAGTTTATAGATATATTTATTGAAAAAACTTTCTGAAAATGGAAAGGGAGAAAAATTTTAAAGAACAACCCAAAATAGAAAGAGAGATGTGTATTGGAGAACGGAGGGAGTATTTTTCATATTTAAGTTATTATTTATATCTTAAATATGAAGAGTGAAGACAAATACATAATATTTTTTATAAATATTTCAAGTTGTTCGGTTCGGTTTACGGTTTATCAGTTTTAAACCAAACCAAATCAAATCATTCAGTCTGAGTAGATTAATATCAAACAGTTTATTTAAGTGAACTCAAACCAAACCAAAGCATCAACTTTCGGTTTGGTTTGGTTCAGTCTGGTTCGGTTAAACCAAATCATTTTGCCCAACACTACTTAAAACGACTGGTATTGGACAGTTGCATACACTGTGAGAGTACTTCATGGTGAGTATGAACAGTACATATGTTTTGAATTACATGTGAACAGTGAATATTTTTTTGTCAGAATATTTTTTTATGTAAATCCCGTGCACTTAAAATGCAACTCGTGTTGATGTAAATGTATTCTCAGTTAGCGGCAAATGTAAATCGTTTGTATGAAAATGCAACTTATCTGAAGTTAAAATGTAAATTGCGTGTATGCAAAATGTAACGTGCTGAGGTAAATCGAAATATAAATCGGATTAATCGAAATGTAACTTGAGCCAAATGATTTTTTTGTGCATATATCTTTGAAAAATATCTATATCATTGGAGATGTTTTTGTGTATATCTCTTCTGTCGAATATGCACAGTTGACACCTTGCATTGGAGATGTTCTAAGGTTACAATGAGAGGAGACATAGAACGAAAGAGATTACACGAATCCTTTCAAATTGTCAACTCTGCAACTATGTAGTCTACTTTAACAATTTTACTGCTCTTTTTGCAACTTCAAAGAGAAAATAAAAAATTACAAATAAAAGACTCGACTTCACGAGGACACCAGCCATCGAAAAGGGAGAATTGGTTTGACAACAAACCAAAAAAGGAAATCCAACTACGTAAAAATTCGTTGAATCATTGGTTTGACTAGTCGCCGAAAGGGAGATCTAGTTGTGAGACGGTGGTTCAGGAGGAGGATGAGTAGTTGAAGATTCAAAAGAAGTAGGTTGAACCCGCCTTACTAACCACGACCATTGAAAATTCACCACTCGGTTGGTTACACTAATGAGGAACACACATCGTCTAGGCATTGTTGGGAGAAGAACATTTCTCACATTCACCTTAAGCGGATAAAACTCTTAGTCGAAAAAGAAGTCGGACCAAATGCGAATAAACATTACACTAAGTTATTAATAATATGACACCGACATTAAGACAGTGTTTGGAAGAGATTAAAAAAGTGTTTTTCAGCTTCTGACTTAAAAAGCTGAAATGAGTGTTTTCAAGTGACAACTTTTACTTAAATTAAGCATTTAAAAGCTAAAAGCTAGACATAGGTTGAGACGTGATTTAAAGTGCTTTTCATTTTTTCTATTAAACAAAAATCACTTGTTTTTATCAAAAACTACACACTTTTTACTTTTGGAGAAGCACGTTTTTCCTCAAACACTACTAACTGTTAATAAATGTGTAGCAGATGCTAATTAATCTATCAAACACCTCATAAGGCACTTTTTTGTTACTCATGATGGGAGAAGAGCGTATCTCACATCCTCATAAGGCATTGCTAGGATGATTACTCATCACAATGTTACAATATTTATGTTAATTAAATTCAGTGTAGCAGATGCTAATTAATTTTATTTACAAGACATAATTATAGCTAATTGATTATATTGTACATTAAAATGTATTATATATGACATAAACAAGTGTATAATATTTATTGACATTTCCTAATATAGCAATCATCACTAACTTTGCCCCAAATGTCTAACACTTGGAAACATCTTATATTTGATTAAATTAAACCTATTATAGCTTATAATTCAAGAATATTTGAAATTAATATCAATACTAATATTTTCTAAATCAATCACTCTCTCCTCTAAAACCACAAATAACTATAACCTTTTTTCCTTTGTAAATTCAAGGATATCATATTTCTTTAAATTTATTAATCATGTTATATACAAGTTTTTAACTATAACTATGTATTACATTATCTTTAATTACAACCTTTTCAAGCTATCTACTCTCTCATCTTTTTATGGCTAATAAAGGAGAGTATTATAGTTGTATTTATTTCAAAATAAAGTTTTTATATTTAATCCAATTGAGTTGTCTTTATTTTAGTTTTTCAAACTAATTATTGTCTTATCAACTATAACAAATAACTAAATGAATAAATACATAATAATTCCTTTTGTAATTTTACTAATGACCGATAATTATTTTTAAATGGCACATAATTATTCATTTCGATTTAGTAACCACTTATTTATTGATTTTTTTTTTTGAAAAAATAACATATTTATGACTAAAATAAAGAGGGACAAAAATGTGGCTTCTTAAATGTAGTGGCCAAAGTTGTAACTTTTAGTGATATTTTTATGTTCAATATTTACATTTAAGTAACTATGACGATATACTCACAGAGTCACAGGCTCATAGTACTTTAGTCATATTTTTATCTGTAAATTTATGACAATAATATATTCGGAAAAACCTCCCTTTTTTTCTTTGTAAATTTTCAAACTATATACTCTCTCATCTATAAGGAGATTTTTTTTTCCTTCGCAATTTTATTAATACCTACATGTAACTTTTAAGATATCATAATCATTTTGATCTATTCTCATCTACGACAAGAAATAAAAAATCATTTGTCATTTTATTAATGGCTACATGTTGTGAAATAATGGAACATGATTCTCTCTAAGGAGCCGTGACAAATATATTTATAGGAAAAGAGTTTAATGTAAAAATACATGAATATCCCTATTCTAATAATTCTATTACACCCCCTCAAACTGTGCGAGAGATACAACACCCAGGTTGTCCTTCAAAAAATGAAAACGCTTACTAGGTAGACTCTTAGTAAAAATATTTGCCCACTGTAAAAGAGTAGGAACATGTTTAACAATCAGATCTCCATGAGCAACACGTTCGCGAACAAAGTGATAGTCAATCTGTATGTGTTTACTACGGGCATGCTGAATAAGATTGGCAGTCAAATATGGCGCTGAAATATTATCACACAAAAAATGCACAAGTTCGGTTATCAGAAAGCCGAGCTCAAATAGGACGGACCGAATGTGCAATGTATCCTGAACAGTATAGGCAATAACACGATACTCAGGTTCTGTAGAGGACTTGGACACGGTGGGTTACTTCTTTGACTTCCAAGAAATAAGATTAGGGCCCAAAAATATTGCAAATTGTAGACCGAGAAGTATCAGGACATCCAGTTCAATCTGCATCTGAGTGAGCTATATTACACGTTGGTTTGGTCGAATGCTGAAGCCACAACCCATGATCACGTGTACCCTTCAAGTACCTAAAAATTCTTTTGACTGAAAAAAGATGAGTAAAACGGGGGCATGCATGAATTGAGACACTAAGTGTACTGCATAAGTTGTATCAGGCCGTGTCAAATTTAAATATTGTAGCGCACCTACCATACTGCGATACTCAGTGGAATCCGAGAGCAACTCACCATCAGACAGGGACAGAGTGGTGTGAGACGCTAATGGGGTGTGAATAGGTTTAACCGTATGGAGATGAAAGCGATTAAGAAGATCAGAAATATACTTGGTTTGAGAAAGAAACAGACCTTTATTAGACCGATGCGCCTCGATCCCCAAGAAATAATGTAAATTACCCAGATCCTTCATGGCAAAGTGATTAAAGATAATATAAATAAATTGGGTAATAGTGGACGCAGAATTACTAGTAATAATATTATCATCTACATATAATAATAAATAAATGATAGAATTATTGTGGCGATAAATGAATATCGAATTATCAGACTTACTATAACAAAAATTATGCTGCAGAAGAAAGCTACTGAACCGATGAAACCATGCTCGTGGAGCTTGCTTAAGACCATAGATGGCCTTACGCAGACGACAAATATGATTGGGAAATTGAGGATGTATAAAACCACGTGGTTGACACATATAAACATCCTCAGTAAGATGACCATGTAAAAATGCATTTTTAACATCGAGTTGACGAATGAGCCGACCAAAGGAAACGTCAAGAGTAAGAACAATACAAATTGTAGTGGGTTTAATGACAGGACTAAAAGTTTCAGAAAAATCAATGTCATCTTGTTGATTAAATCCCTGAGCAACTAATCGAGCTTTATTAATGAGAGCATTAAATTCATCAGCCATTGCTTCCCTCCCTTTTGAATGTTTATTAGCTGAAGTGGCCGAAAAATTTGGGTAACATGCCGAACCAAAAACATGCATAAACGAATAGTCCGGAACCCGATGAAACAATTTTTGGTATGGTGAGAGGCCATGTAAAAAAGGAGAGGGTAAAATGTTAATAATATATGTAGCTTTAATATATGTAGCTGTAAAAGTGCATCAACCCAGAATTGACTCGGCACCGAGGCTTCGAGAAGCGTAGTTCGAGTTAATTCTAGGTGATGACGATGTTTTCGTTCAGCAACCTCATTTTGTTAGGGGGGTGTCAAGACAAGATTTTTGAAAATAAATTCCATTAGATGAGAAAAATTATTGCATATTATGATTAACAAATTCACGGCCCCTACACTTTGAAAATTTTTAATTTTCTGATTAAAAATATTTTCAACAAAAACTTTAAAATTTTTAAAGTGCATAAAAACTTCACTTTTGTGGTACATGGAATAAATCCAGGTAAAGCGAGAATAGTCATCAATGAAACACACATAATATTTGAAGCCTAAATTGGAACAAACTAGAGATTGCCACACATCAGAATGAATAATTTGCAACGGAAGAGAACAATTATGACTAGCATCCGTAAAGGGCAAACATTGAGATTGTCCTAATCTACAAGCAACACAAGCATGGGTAAAAGGAGAATGATTACATAAAAATTGTTGTAGTTTAAGAAACTTCAAAACATTGTCACCATAGTGACCTAATCTACAGTGCCACACAGGGCCAGAAGCTAAAACAGAGGCTAAGACTAAAGATGAAGATGACCGCAGACGGAGAAGATAAAGTGGTCCACTACTGTTAGCACACAGAAGCACTGCCCTCGAGGCTTTGTCCTTAACCAAAAAAGAGTTTTTATAAAAAATGACAATACAATTATTATCAGCACATAATCTCTGAATAGAAATTAAATTATACTTTAAATTATCAAGCCTATATAAACACTCCAATTCATCCCAAATTCATCATCGAATCTCAATTTAATTCATTAGTTCATAACTAGTTTTTATAGTTTTTCTTTGTTCTTCATGGTGTTCTTGAGGTGTGGAAGCTCATTTCTTCCAACCATTGATGGTTAGGTAATATTTCCTTTATATTTACATGTTCTTCTACATTCAAAGTGTTGTGATTTTGATTAATATGAGCGTTAGAGGCTAATTCCTTAAGCCAAGGCTCGGTATGAACCTCTACGCCCGGTAGTTTTTGATATTTGTTCCAAGTCAAATTTTATGATTTATTCTTCTTATGTTTAATTTTTCATAAATGTTATGCAACATAATAGAAGAAGTAACTAATTATATGAAGTAACTAACGTTGAAATATCAATTGGACACTAGAAGAAGTAATTCGCATTTTACTAATGTTGAAATATCAATTGGACACTATAAATTTTTCATACATGTATCGATATGAAGTAACTAACGTTGAAATATCAATTGGACACTAGAAGAAGTAATTCACATTTTACTCTCTTTAAACTAATTATATATAATTACATTGCATAACATCTAGAGGTTTATATGGTCAATTAACGTTGCAATATAAATCGTTCTCTAGAAGAATAAACATACAAAGTATTGAGGATAGAAATATACCCGATCTTGTATGGTGCGTGTGTGGTATCTTAATATTCAACGGGGTTTTCTCTAGATGAATGTGAGCCGTAACGGGACTCACTCGTAGCAAAAACCACGCTCTCACTGCCTTAACTGGAGTCGGGAATATAATAGCGATACCGTACTCATAAAAATTGACAAAGAACTTTAATTGAATTCTAGTTAACGTTTGGGTGAATCCTGATGCCTTGGTCATTTTATCATATATTCACTTAAACAAACAAAAATCCCTGCATTTTAATTACTTTTATTCTCTATTTTAATTCTTAAAACCAAACTTTATAGAACGACGGTTCCCTGTGGATTCGACCCGGTATTTTACCGGAATTTATTACTACATCGGCACTTGTATACTTGCAAGTTTAGCCCGATCACCTGCTCAGCCACAACCAGCTTTCCATCGGCACTTGTATACTTGCAAGTCAAAACCAAACTTTATAGTGCCGATGTGCTCCAATTTTGTTGAGCTTTTTGGGAGTAGGTTTTGGCTAGGTTCGACCTTGGTTCCTCAACCTTCACGGTCGCATTGGTTTATTCCTCTTCATGTTGTTACTTTTCACCTCCTCGATCCTTGTAATACTCTTCACATCCACGGTCCACATATCGCTAACAGCCTAGCATTTGGCTCTTTCATCTTCATGCTACTGATCTTTTAGTTTTTCCTTCCTCTCCCAAGTCACTGAATGCTACGGTCAGTTCATTTTTAAATAAATTTGTGAAATTCACATTGTTTGAAGTCTCAAGAGAGTATGATAATGTGTGTTCCTGACCCAAGGGGGTTGTTTTATTTGCCTTCATCTGACAAATAACGCTAGGTTATGTCCACTTTTCTAATTAATTTTTGGATTACATTTTATTGGAACTCTCAAGAGAGCGTGGATGAATACCTTATTGCATGTCTAAAATATGTTAAGAAAATATTATGTGTTGAATACGATGAACACCATGTTTGGCCTATTATGTGAGTTGTTTCTGCGATTTGCTTTGTTTGGAGCCTCAAGATAGTGTGGATTTGCGCCTTCGTGCATTATATTACCAAATACTTTAAGCAATTTACAAAGTTAGTTCATCGAACGCTAGGTTCGAAATATTTTGTGAGTTATATATTTTTATAATACGCCTCAAGAGAGTGTGAATGGGTGCCTTCTTGCAGTGCTAAATACTTAAAGCTATGTACTGAGTTAATTTACCAAACGTTAGGTTTGATCTATTTTCTGGGTTATTTTTTGTGACACGCTTTGTCCAAAACCTCAAGAGAGTGCGGACCAGAGCCTTCTTGCTTTAGCTCTTAGCCTGATTTCTTTTCAACTTTCCTTTGTTCCTTTTCGATCTCCTCAGCACCGCGTGATGCTTAGCCCTTACCAAGGCCTTAGAGTAGGTCTTGGGTGGATTAGTTTGGAGACTTGTGAATAGCATTGTGTGAAAGAATAGTCCCTGGAGCAGGATGTGACTGAGATCTCATCTACGCCTTCTACTTTTAAACTCTCCAGCTTCCACCGGTTGAGCACGATAATGTGTGTCTCTTTTCATTTTGATTGATGGTTGACATGTGTGAGAAGTGTTTCTTGGTCTCGATCGGTGCCCCATGCAAATTGTAATTGAAATTTTTGGGCGGTAGTAGCATATTTATTAATCATACTTACATGTAGTGTTAGAGACCACTCTTGCATCGGACCCTCCGGGGGCAGGAGGAATTGTTGACCACTCTTTGCCTAGAACCCTATGAGATGCTTCCCCGGATATGTGTCTCCCTTGTATACACTACATGGGGACTTGAAGTCCCTTGGTGCCTCTACCTTCATAGCCCTTTTTGTGAAGGGTGACATCACATTCGTGAGCATTTCCTTGATTTTTTCCATTGTCATGTTTGTGTAATCCAACAAACTAGTTATTCAAACCAGAGATAGTATACTTACATGACTCATATGATTACTATTACAGCTATTGGTAGTAAGGTGTTTGGTGTGCACGTGAGGTTGGGAGCGACGATGTTATCATATTTTAAATTAGAAGAGTTTAAAAAAATATAGGCTAACACATGATATATAATGAAATAACTTTTAATACTTTAAACTTAAAATATAATGTATAATGTATAAATCATAGTGAGATGACAAAGGGAATAGTAAACTTATAATACTTTAAACTGTAATAGTAATCATATGAGTCATGTAAGTATACTATCTCTGGTTTGAATAACTAGTTTGTTGGATTACACAAACATGACAATGGAAAAAATCAAGGAAATGCTCACGAATGTGATGTCACCCTTCACAACAAGGGCTATGAAGGTAGAGGCACCAAAGGACTTCAAGTCCCCATGTAGTGTATACAAGGGAGACACATATTCGGGGAAGCATCTCATAGGGTTCTAGGCAAAGAGTGGTCAACAATTCCTCCTGCCCCCGGAGGGTCCGACGCAAGAGTGGTCTCTAACACTACATGTAAGTATGATTAATAAATATGCTACTACCGCCCAAAAATTTCAATTACAATTTGCATGGGGCACCGATCGAGACCAAGAAACACTTCTCACACATGTCAACCATCAATCAAAATGAAAAGAGACACACATTGTCGTGCTCAACCGGTGGAAGCTGGAGAGTTTAAAAGTAGAAGGCGTAGATGAGATCTCAGTCACATCCTGCTCCAGGGACTATTCTTTCACACAATGCTATTCACAAGTCTCCAAACTAATCCACCCAAGACCTACTCTAAGGCCTTGGTAAGGGCTAACCATCACGCGGTGCTGAGGAGATCGAAATGGAACAAAGGAAAGTTGAAAATAAATCAGGCTAAGAGCTAAAGCAAGAAGGCTCTGGTCCGCACTCTCTTGAGGTTTTGGACAAAGCGTGTCACAAAAAAAAACCCAGAAAATAGATCAAACCTAACGTTTGGTAAATTAACTCAGTACATAGCTTTAAGTATTTAGCACTGCAAGAAGGCACCCATTCACACTCTCTTGAGGCGTATTATAAAAAATATATAACTCACAAAATATTCCGAACCTAGCGTTCGATGAACTAACTTTGTAAATTGCTTAAAGTATTTGGTAATATAATGCACGAAAGCGCAAATCCACACTATCTTGAGGCTCCAAACAAAGCAAATCGCAGAAACAACTCACATAATAGGCCAAACATGGTGTTCATCGTATTCAACACATAATATTTTCTTAACTTATTTTAGACATGCAATAAGGTATTCATCCACGCTCTCTTGAGAGTTCCAATAAAATGTAATCCAAAAATTAATTAGAAAAGTGGACATAACCTAGCGTTATTTGTCAGATGAAGGCAAATAAAACAACCCCCTTGGGTCAGGAACACACATTATCATACTCTCTTGAGACTTCAAACAATGTGAATTTCAAAAATTTATTTAAAAATGAACTGACCGTAGCATTCAGTGACTTGGGAGAGGAAGGAAAAACTAAAAGATCAGTAGCATGAAGATGAAAGAGCCAAATGCTAGGCTGTTAGCCATATGTGGACCGTGGATGTGAAGAGTATTACAAGGATCGAGGAGGTGAAAAGTAACAACATGAAGAGGAATAAACCAATGCGACCGTGAAGGTTGAGGAACCAAGGTCGAACCTAGCCAAAACCTACTCCCATAAAGCTCAACAAAATTGGAGCACATCGGCACTATAAAGTTTGGTTTTGACTTGCAAGTATACAAGTGTCGATGGAAAGCTGGTTGTGGCTGAGCAGGTGATCGGGCTAAACTTGCAAGTATACAAGTGCCGATGTAGTAATAAATTCCGGTAAAATACCGGGTCGAATCCACAGGGAACCGACGTTCTATAAAGTTTGGTTTTGAGAATTAAAATAGAGAATAAAAGTAATTAAAATGCAGGGATTTTTGTTTGTTTAAGTGAATATATGATAAAATGACCAAGGCATCAGGATTCACCCAAACGTTAACTAGAATTCAATTAAAGTTCTTTGTCAATTTTTATGAGTACGGTATCGCTATTATATTCCCGACTCCAGTTAAGGCAGTGAGAGCGTGGTTTTTGCTACGAGTGAGTCCCGTTACGGCTCACATTCATCTAGAGAAAACCCCGTTGAATATTAAGATACCACACACGCACCATACAAGATCGGGTATATTTCTATCCTCAATACTTTGTATGTTTATTCTTCTAGAGAACGATTTATATTGCAACGTTAATTGACCATATAAACCTCTAGATGTTATGCAATGTAATTATATATAATTAGTTTAAAGAGAGTAAAATGTGAATTACTTCTTCTAGTGTCCAATTGATATTTCAACGTTAGTTACTTCATATCAATACATGTATGAAAAATTTATAGTGTCCAATTGATATTTCAACATTAGTAAAATGCGAATTACTTCTTCTAGTGTCCAATTGATATTTCAACGTTAGTTACTTCATATAATTAGTTACTTCTTCTATTATGTTGCATAACATTTATGAAAAATTAAACATAAGAAGAATAAATCATAAAATTTGACTTGGAACAAATATCAAAAACTACCGGGCGTAGAGGTTCATACCGAGCCTTGGCTTAAGGAATTAGCCTCTAACGCTCATATTAATCAAAATCACAACACTTTGAATGTAGAAGAACATGTAAATATAAAGGAAATATTACCTAAACATCAATGGTTGGAAGAAATGAGCTTCCACACCTCAAGAACACCATGAAGAACAAAGAAAAACTATAAAAACTAGTTATGAACTAATGAATTAAATTGAGATTCGATGATGAATTTGGGATGAATTGGAGTGTTTATATAGGCTTGAAAATGATCTTTGATGGTCTATTCATGATCCTCAATCAACTTGGGATGAAATTTCCGCGCAATACCTTCCAAATATCTTCAAATCAACTCAAAATATTCAAGCACGTTGTCTGGTTTTCTGCGGATTTGGGGTAACCGGAGCTGGTTTGGGGTTAACCGTCGCCGGTTGTGTTTCGGCAATTCCAGTGGCACAATTTTTACAAGCAACCGGCGCCGGTTTGGTGCAATTCTGGTGCCGGTTTTGTCCTGGAATTTTGGGGATGTTCCGCTACGAATTTGGACATAATTCCTTCATCAAAGTTGTATATAATGAAGTCTTCTATCCACCAATCAAAAGATATGGATAAACTATTGAGAGGTATGCATCCAGAAATTCCACCAGCAACATATGACTTTATTGGTTGATTGAGTCTTGATCCTTTCATATTATGGCCATGACGTCTTCATAACATTTGTACTTTATTGAGTTTACATTCACATGAAATTCGAATCGAGTGATTTCGAATTCTCTACAATAAATTATACTCGAATTATGGGAAGAACGTCATCCTCTTGGTCCAAAAGCCGTTCAGCGCGATGTTTTATGCTCTAGTTCTCATTATGAAGGTATTTGTCCGATTTCTCTCCTTTTCTTCAACAAATACTTATAACTACTTATGTTAAACACAAGTAAATATAATGGCTATCAGCAGGCGGTACTTGGGGTTGGTTGTGGTACTGATTGGGATACGAATTTTGGTACTGGGGCTGATTTTGGAATGTAGGTTGAGTGACTAGAGGTGTGGTGTGTCTTGGCTGGAAGACAGGAATACTCTGCACTGCTCCTTGCATGCCATAAACTTGGTTTTGAAAATTGGTTTCAGGAGTGGTAGAGGTATTTTGGAAAAGTTGGAACAATGGAGGGAGGTTAAATTGTGGTTAAGGCTGATTTTGGGAAAAGGTTGGAGTGCGGTAGTTTTGAAAACCTGGAGGGTTTCTAGGTGAAATTGGTGGTGAAGATTAGGGTGATGTGTTGACTTAGAAATCTTGTTGAGATGTAGGGTTAGGGATACCAAACATCCCTATGGTTCCACATGAAGTGTGCGTGAATGAAAATTTTGACCCTATATGCCTGGACGCGAAAAGGCATATATGGTCTATATGCCTTCTAGATACATTCTAGATTTATTTGAGGTTGGAGAAGAACTCATCGAGAAGATAGTTGCAAACAATGCATCCTGGTACAATGACAGAAGTTCTCCTCAGCAAAAAGCTCCAGGCCTATATGAAATCAATGATAATTCTGCCCTCTCTGCACGGGTAGATACATTGGCAAGCATGATGCAGAAGCTCACAACCAGCATGGATGATCTTGGGAAAAAGGTGGAACTTGCTCACTCGGTGCCCAGTATAAACATGGTAGCCCCCGGTCATATGAGTCCTTCTTGTACTATGTGTGAGGGATTCCATTGGCCACATGAATGTAATATCATGGCACACTCGGCAGCCCCTGGAGTGGAGCAAGTAGACACGATGTATTTTCAGAGGCAGGGTTATTACAATCAGCCCTACGGATAACAGCAACAAGGGAATTACGGACAATGAAATCGGCAGCAGCAGCAGTCTAGGAACTATAATCAGCCCCAAGCACTTCAAGGTCAGCAACAAGGGAGCTTTAGGAGAGAGGCTGAGCAAAAATTTTCTAGCTTGGAAGAAACAGTCAAACAATTAACGCAAATTCAACTGCAAGCAAACTCAAGGATGCAAAAAACGGAAAATCAATTGGGGCAGCTTGCCAATGCCATATCTGAAAGGCCTAAGGGATCCCTTCCTAGCAATACCAAAAATAATCCAAGGGAACATGTTCAGGCAGTCACCTTGAGGAGTGAAAAGGAGCTAGAACATGTTGAAATGAAAAATAACCCCACTGAAGTTGAAGATGAACCGGCTGCCCGGGAAGACTAAAAGGAGAAGGAAGAGGGAAGAGAGGTGGCGGCTGCACCAAAACAGTCCGTTCCGGTCAAGAATTATACCCCACCTCTCCCCTATCTGGCACGATTGACGAGGAAAAATGATAATGACCAGTTCGGTAAGTTTCTGCACCTCATGAAACAAGTGCATATTAACTTACCATTCATGGATGCACTAACACAAATGCCGAAGTACGTGAAGTTCATGAAGGATCTGCTGACCAATAAAAGGAAGCTGGAAGAAGCGTCAATTGTGACGCTTAACAAGGAGTGCTCATCTGTGATACGGACAGATCTACCAAAGAAGCTAATGGATCCAGGTTCTTTTACTATTCCCTGCTTTATAGGAGATCTGACTTTTGATAGGGCCCTGGCTGATTTGGGTGCAAACATTAACTTGATCCCTTATGGTTTATATGAAAAGCTTGCAATCAGTCCACTTAAATCAACACATATGTGCATTCAGTTGGCTGACCGCTCAGTTAAATATCCCCAAAGGATTATTGAAGACGTGTTGGTTAAAGTGGACAAATTTATTTTTCCTGTAGACTTTGTTATTTTGGACATGGATCATGATCGCGAGGTACCTTTGATTTTGAGCAGACCATTCTTGGCCACTGCCCGAGCACTTATTGATGTTTGAGATGGTAAGCTTGTCCTACGTGTTGGGGATGAGTCTGCCACTTTTGATATGTCCAAAATAATGAAGAGGCCCTGTCAAGATAGTGGTGAATGTTTTCATGTGGACACTGTTTGATAGAGTATATGGCCCGGGGACCCCCGGCCCACAGACTCCTACTCCTCCTACACGGGCCCATCAAGCCCAATGAACACACAAAGACCAAACAAAGTGGCCCAAGCATGAGGAAGCCCACGTTGCACAAAGTGGCCGAAGGCTCCAAATTGTAGAAAGCAACTTGATATGGACTTCCTAGGCTTTTTGAGCATTTCTGGGCAAAATGTTAGCCTTCGGCTATTCCACGCCCTCAGTTGAATATAGCCTTCGGCTATATATTGCCTTTGGTGTTCGTACCATGCCCTCGGTATTCCACACCCGCGCCTTCGGCATACAGCAGACTCGGCAAAGATTCCTTTTAGAGACAAGCAACCACCGCATTTAATGCGACGTCACGTCCAACCACCGCATTTAATGCAGTGCACATGAAAATGCCGGTGCCACCCCGATTGAAGTGACCCTCAGCCGTCAGATGTTTGACACGTGTCATTGTCTAGCATTTATGGTTACTATAAATAGCAGACATTTTCCATTGTAATCGACAACAACTTTCCTATTCGAATACACTCTCTCTTACTTATTGCTCTGACTTCTCTCTAGGTTATTCCCCGAAATAACCCCTCGGATAAGCTACCCCCGGGTACACCGTCCATCACTATTGATTCCTTGGTGGAGGATTGTATTCCTAACATTCTTTCTGCTGAAGTCTTTTTTGATTTTCTGTTAGATGAGAGTTTTTCTACAAAGGATCTTGAGTTCCTCCCAAGTTTTGATTGTAATTTGATTAGTGGAGGGGAGGACTCAGGTGATGCCAGTTCTGAGATAGGGAAGGAAGAAGATTTAGATGAGGTGGAGAAGGAAAATTTTCAAACTGATTCTTCTATTGTTACCCTTTTTCCATTAAATCTAAAACCTCTTCCATCCCACCTTGAGTATGCTTTTCTTGATGATAGTCCTAATCTCCCTGTTATTCTTGCATCCGGGCTTAAGCCATCCCAAAAATCAACATGTCTTTCTTTACTTAGTGAACAAAGGGAAGCTCTAGCCTGAAACTTTCTGACATGAAAGGAATCAGTCCTTCTTTCTGCACGCATAAAATTTTTGATGGAAGAGAATGCTAAACTGGTAGTGCAGCCCCAAAGAAGACTGAATCCTAATATGCAGGAGGTGGTTAGGGAGGAGGTCATCCGTCTGTTAGATGTGGGTATCATTTACCCAATTTCAGACAGCCCTTGGGTCAGTCCGACCCAAGTGGTCCCCAAGAAAAGGGGGATGACTGTGGTTAAGAATGAGAACGATGAGTTGATTCCTACGCCAAGTGGTCACCGGATGGCGGGTTTGCATTGATTACCGAAAATTAAATGCCGCCAGCCGGATGGACCAGTTCCCCCTCCCCTTCATTGATAAGATTTTAGAAAGGTTATGTAACACCCCCAAATTTCCCACCCAAAACGTTGATATAATTGAAATAAAACTTTTATTTATTGATAATGAAAATTTAAAGAAAGTACAGTGGAAGTCTTAATAAGGGAAATGAGTGTTACCGCCACATCCGGTCATCTCTCAACCGGATGCACATGCAACTAAAACATAACAACTAATTTAACAAAATAAAGTGTTTGTAAAGTAAATGTTTATTTCATGACTAGTATAACTAAGGCGACTTCTAACTCGCTCTCGGGCCATACAAGCAATCATCAATCGACAAAATCATCCTCACCTGCACAAATAAAGTGCAGAAACAAAACATGGAAAAGAAGACAAAAATTAGCTTTAGATCTAAGTAAGTACTACCCAACCCCGTAAAATAATCATGTTTGTCTAAAATAGATTTTTATATAATAATATATAAAAATACTCACACCATCGAAATTCTTTTCACTTTGATTTTCCTCAAGACTACTTCTTTACAAGAATCCTCAACTTCTCTATAAAACTTCATAATAACTCTTCTCTTTGATTTCCTCAAAAATCACTTCTTCTCTAACTTCCTAGTAATTTAGAAGGGCGGTGCTCAACCTTTCGGTAGAGCCCGGTGGACCGTGGTTACGGACGGCCACCCCGAACAAGTGTCGGTACCACAACTGCTCTGTTGGAAACGAAACGACTACCTTAAGTGTGCACACCCCCTAAAAGGGATTCCAAGCCCTCCGAGTAGTGAGTCGTAACGAGTAGTCGGGACTCAGTCTACCAACTACCCCTGAATAAGATATTTTGAATGATTAGGGGTTACTACTACCATAACTTCTTCTTAAAAGGGATCATCGATCCAAATATCACTTTAAACTCAAACTGTACTTCTTAGTAGTAGCAAACCTAATCACCCTTCACATTTATCCGGATGTGGAAAACCGACACCCCGGATTATTCCCGAGATGCTCACTTCTTATAAAAATGTAAATTTTATCTTCGCTTAACAATACTTCAAAAATACTTCTTAATTTCTCTAAAAAGCCTCGAAGGTATTTAAAAATATTTAATACCCCAAAGGTAATTGATTTATATTTCTTAACTACCATATATATAATATCTCCTCAAAATCACATACACAAAATTCACAATTCACACATAATGCATAATAAGCATATAATACGAGGAAACAATTTTGGATTGGCAGAGAAACTTACCTCAAATCGCGATAACTTCCAAACGAAGCTTCTACCTCGAACTTCTCAAAATTCACCCTCTAGAATATTAAAATTCTAGGATTAGCAATTTATTTTACTTTTGCTATTTTTACCCCGACTCTTAATAACTTGAGCTTAACCGGCACAAATTTGTTATTTTGATCCCCTTGAATTAGTCGAGCCATTTAGTCCTTTGTACAAATAAATTTCAACGTTGTTATTAATTAGACCACTTAAATTTTAATTTGCTTCAAATAAGACTTCAACTCATACGACGACAGTACCCCAAATAAGACTTCAACGCATAGTGCTCCAAATTAGATCACTTTAATTTGCTCAAGTTATAACCGCCAACGCCTAAGGATAAAATAATACGGAGTATAACGTACGTCATCTCCTTCGTACCGGCGAACAAAGAAAACGAAGACAGAGTCCGGCTGAAATCTTCTCCCGACACGGACAGACGCTCTGGCAAGGCAACGGACACACAGCGATTGCGTTTGCGGTTTGGTGACAGTAACTTCGGCTTCTCCCCTTCCTCCGGAAAACTTCCTTTTCCTCCGGTTCGTGAGCAGCACTGTGGTCCGGCGGCAACGACTTGGGTTGTCCTCCGGCGATCTCCCCCTTCTCTTCCGACGCGTACCAACTCCGGCGTTGAGCGTATCAGTCCGGCGAACCTCTGGATCCTATTGTACTCCGGCGATGATGGCGGCAATCGAGGACAGTTAAGGCGAGCGACGGCGGTGGACTTGACTCCTCTTCTCCGGATCGAACACGTACAACATGTCATCGTTCCTCCGGCTATGATGTTCGAAGTTCTCCATGGTGCAGAGCTTTACTTTCTCCAGCACGACTTGCGACGGTCAAGGCAGTCCACCAATGGCGTACAATGATCGTCGGATCTTCCTCTTCTCTGGCAACGTCCTGCACAAGTGTATATGCGGCCAACGACTGAACTAAACTTCCATCCGAGTAGTTTTAGATGATGTGTGTATATATCCTTTGTCGTTGGTGTAGGGTTTGCCGGGTATTTATACCCACTAAAGAAGGTTCTAGGCGTCGGTTACATATGTTCGCCGATCAAATTTACTACGTAATTATTTTTGTTAATAATGATCGTACGATGATTTCGGAGTCGTATATGGTACATAGGTTTCACGCATGTGTGTTTTGTCTTTAAACCCGGCGTGTGCAACTCTTTATTATGTATACCGCATAGTAGTGTGTATAACTTATGTTATGTAACGTATTAATAATAGCATGTATGTATGTAGAATACTTATGTATCATGTACGTATGGTGATCATTCCAATATGCATAGCTAATATTGTAATGTACTATCATCTCATCTCATTTTTAATTAATGCTTTCAAAAAAAAACATAATTAATGCTTTATTTTATTTTCTACTATTTTTAAATTCCATAATTTATATCTGGTTTCTTTTAATGAGATAAATTTTATTAGCTTTATTTTTATTTTAATATTATCTTTATTTTAAAATTTTAGGGTGTCACAGGTTAGTAGGGCATATGTACTACTGTTTCCTTGACGGGATGTCGGGATACTTCCAGATCCCCATAGCCCCAGAGGACCAGTATAAGACCACGTTCACATGTCCATTCGGAACCTTCACTTATCGGAGGATGGCGTTTGGATTATGTAATGCCTCTGCTACCTTTATGAGATGTATGGAATTTATTGGGAAGTTCATGGAAGTGTTTATGGTGATACCTTTGATGAATGTCTAGAAAATTTGAAGAAAGTCATGATTAGGTGTAGAGAAGTGAATCTCGTGCTTAACTAGGAGAAGTGCCACTTCATGATTCAAGAGGGAGTGGTCCTAGGGCATAAGATATCGAGTAAGGGGATTGAGGTTGAACCGGCTAAGGTTGATGTTATTTCTAAATTGCCTCCCCCTACCTCTATCCATGCCATTAGAAGTTTTCTAGGCCATGTAGGTTTTTATTGTAGGTTCATCCAGGACTTTTCTAAGATAGCCCAACCCATGACTCGACTCCTTGAGAAGGACATACCGTTTGGCTTCTCAAAGGAGCACTTAGCGGCTTTTGAGTGTTTGAAGGAGAAACTGGTCAAGGCACCAGTGGTAGTAGCTCTTGACTGGTCATTACCTTTTGAGATTATGTGTGATGATAGTGACTATGCCGTAGAAGCTAATCTTGGGCAGCGTCGAGAGAAACATTTTCAGCCTATTTCTTATGCTTCAAAGACTCTCGACAGTGCCCAAGAAAATTACATTACCACTGAAAAAGAATTGCTTGCTGTTGCGTTTGCTCTTGATAAGTTTCGTCCGTATTTGATTTTGTCTAAAGTAGTGATATTCACCGATCATTCTGCTCTCAAATATCTTTTGCAAAAATCGGATGCTAAGCCTAGATTGATTCAGTGGATATTACTTTTCCAGGAGTTTGACCTTGAGATTAGGGACAAGAAAGGGGCTGAGAATTTAGCAGCTAATCACTTGAGTAGGTTAGAGAACCCCTTTCTTGATTTCTTGAGTGAGAGAGACATTGAGGGATTTGAGGGTACTTTTCCTGATGAGAGACTTTTGCGTATCGTTGATGAGGTGCCTTGGTTTTCTGACATCGCCAACTATCTTGTTGGGGGTGTTGTTCCTTCTGATTACACACCTCATCAACGTAGGAATTTTTTGCTGATCTTAAGTTTTATTTCTGGGAGGAGCCATATTTGTTTCATATTTGTGCTGATCAGGTTGTTAGAAGATGTGTTCCCCTTTGTGAAGGAGCTAAAATTATGAAACATTGTCATTCCGAACCGACAGGGGGACGCTATTCTTTTAATCGGACAGCCCGTAAGGTTTTGGAATGTGGCTTCTTTTGGCAGACTTTGTTTAAAGATGCTCTAACTTTTGTGCAGGAATGTGATAGGTGTCAATGCACCGGGGCGGTTACTAAGAGGGATGAGATGGCCCAAAATTTTATTCTGGCTTGTGAAGTGTTTGATGTTTGGGACATTGACTTCATGGGGCCATTCCCGGGTTCTAAAGGTAATAAATTTATTCTTGTTGCTGTGGATTATGTTTCTAAGTGGGTTGAGGTTGAAGCTCTGCCCACAAATGATGCTAGAGTTGTGATTTGTTTTCTTAAGAAGATGTTTTCTAGATTTGGAGTGCCACGAGTTTTGATTAGTGACAGGAGCACCCACTTTAGGAATGATCCCATGACACGCCTTTTGGCGAAGTACGGGGTCAAACATAATGGAGGAGTCCCTTATCACCCTCAAACTAGTGGCCAAGTTGAGAATTCGAACAGGGACATTAAGACCATCCTTGAAAAGACTGTTGAGACCCATAAGAAGGATTGGTCTGATAAGTTAGATGATGCGCTGTGGGCATTGCATACGGCGTATAAGACACCCATTGGCACGAATCCGTTTCACTTAGTTTATGGGGAAGCCTGCCACCTTCCGGTTGAGATTGAGCATAAGGCCTACTGGGCCTTGAAGACGTTGAATAGGGACCTTACTTTGGCGGGGCGTGAACGGCTTTGGAAGTTCAACGAGTTGGATGAGTGGAGGCTTATGGCCTATTAAAACTCTAAAATTAGTAAAGAGCGGACCAAAGCCTATCATGACCAACATATCAAATAGGGCAAAGAGTTTTTTAAAGGGGATCAAATTCTGCTATTCAATCCCCGAATGAAAATTGAAGTCTAGGTGGTCTAGTCCTTTTGTAGTTAGTGAAGTTTTTCCATACGGTACAGTTGAAATTGACCATCCTGAGAAGGGCCGTTTCAAAGTTAATGGCCACCACCTGAAGAAGTACTACGGAGGACCGTTAGATCGCGAGTGTGAGGTGACCTCGTCACAAATTTTGAGAGATGAGTGCGTAGTTGCGTCGGGAAAACGACGTTAAAAATAGCGTTTCTTGGGAGGCAACCCAAGTTTAATCCTGCACTTTTGTCCTTGTTTGTTTGCTTTCAAAAACCCGCAAAAACAAAACGTTTTGGCCATTTTAAGGGCAGGCACGCCGTGCCTGGCCCCTTAGGCACGGGCGTGCCTGCAGTATATCGAGGTACCCACTCGCTGGTACCCAGGCACGGTCGTGCCTGGCAAGTGACGCTGACGTGCACTTTGTCACGGTGCGTCAAAATAAATTCAATACTAACACTTATACGTAGTATAGCGTAATAAAGTTCGTATCCACAGGGAAAGGAATACTTCTCTTTTTATGAACTAGTAAATAAGGGGGGGGGGGGGTTGGGATTGAGTGATTTAATTTAATTAAATACGAAGATGAACGACTTATATGAGATTTAACTCAAAGATAAAAAGGACTTGGCATTGCTTTTTTTTACCCCAGAAGGCCAACCACCAAAATCAGTGGGGTAAATGCCGGAGGGCATTTACCATATTTTATTAAAAGAAATGAAAGAATACAAAAAGCGGGGGGACCGAACCAAACCCGAAGAAAAAGAGACAAACAAATTACAATCTAATAGAAGGAATGCCAAAATAATCCATCCAATAAGCCCGTTTAGCAAAAATAGGCAGCTGATCTGTAAGTGTAAAAATAATGGGCTGATCTGTGTGGACTTGGCCCAAATAGTGGGAAACCCAATTGCCTTCTCGCTTGATATGGCCCAACCGCAAACGATGTCGGAGGATGAGAAGTGAAGTTGCCTGAATTTCGTCCATCCATCTTCTACCTATCTTATCTTCGAAATATTCCAAAGCAAGGCTACAGTCGGTTTCCACCTGAAAATCTTCATACCCTTCCTCAACCGCCCATCTGATAGCAAAGATAATGGCCCTTATCTCAGATTCCAGTGGAGATCTAGCACGAAGAGGGAAGCTTGTCGCAACCACCAAACCTCCTCTCTGGTCACACAGAACGGCACCTCCAGAAGCTTTGCCAGCTAAGTAACTCGCATCCACGTTTAGCTTCCATTTCAAACCAGGTTTAAGCCATTTAATTAGTGTCGGTTTGTAGCTTTTTATCTTGAATTTTTTTGACACCAAACCTTCATCAACCAGAACATCCCCAATATATCTGATTTTGGACATAGATCGACTAGCAACCCAGTTGTGCGTGTAAAATTTGACCTGAGTAATAATATTTCTTGAGCTGATGGTCTTCCCCCTCTCACCCCAAATAATATCTGCATAGGTCTTCCAAAGAATCCAACAGATAATACCTGGGATGCCTTGCATAACCGTACTCTCTAAGTTGTTTTTAGGCGCACCAAAAGACCAACTCCAATAGCGACTGTAGTCCATACGAGGATATTGATATATACTGAAAATACTTAGAAAATACTGCCAAACCACTTTAGCAATGGAACATTGAAAAAACATATGTTTTAAAGTATCACTATGATTCTTGCAAAGAGGGCATCTTGAGGGATTTAAAACCTGTTGGAACCTTTGAAGTTTATCAGAAATAGGTAAGATACCTTTGGAAATCTTCCACTGTAGTAATTTGACTTTTAGCTCTAGTTTAGATTCCCAAATTCTTTCATATATGATAGAGTTAAAAGCCAAATCTCTAACCTCCTCATAAGCTGTTCTAAAGGAAAATTGACCATCAGCTTCTTCATTCCAGGTTATTCTGCCAGATGAGTCTAAGGAACAGAGCTCAAGACATTGTTCATTAGCAGAGCAGATCCTCTTTCAAATTGGTGAATCTGTAAGTCTAGGTACCATACTACCATTTCTATCATATCTCAATCTCATCATTTTAACCCACGGTGAATCACCAGTTTTCCATTTCCACCATAGTTTGAGAGTGAAAGCTTTCTCAATATCTATCAAAAATCTAATTCCCAGCCCCCCTTCCATGGTAGGATAACATAATTTTGACCAGTTTAGCCAATGGTATTTTTCTTTACCACTAGAAGAGCCCCAGAAAAAGGAAGACATTTTACTATTTAAAACCTTTATCACCTTTCTAGGCAAGGTATCAACTGCCAGAAGATGAAGTGGAATAGAATTTAGAACATACTTGATTAGTATGAGCCTACCCCCCTGAGAAAGATTCTTCTGCCTCCATGGTGATAACTTCATCTCAAATTGTTTTATAATATTGCCACATTATTCAAATCTGTTGATCCCTTTGTGAAGATTAACCCCCAGATATCTAATTGGTAGGGAAGTCAGTTTCATTCCAAGCAGTTCCTTAATTTTGTTCTGCCTTGCAGGAGAAGTTTTACCACAAATGAGCGAACTCTTAGAGAAATTGGTGGTCTGCCCTGAAGCCTTCTGGTAAGTATTAAGGAATTCTTTAAATCTCAAAATGGATCTTGAATCCCCATTGAGAAATATTAAAAGATAATCAGCAAAGCCTAGATGAGAAATAGCCCTGCCCATAGGACCCATCCAATAAGGCTTGATTTTGTCATTCTTCATTAGCCAAATTAGGCCTCTAGAGAAAGCCTCAGAAGCAATGATGAATAAATATGGTGATAAGGGGTCTCCTTGCTTTACCACTCTAGAAGGCTTAAAAAAACCATGTGGAGAACCATTAATCAACACAGAGAAACAAATAGCTTATAGATTGTTTAACACTAGCTTTACTAGATGAGCTGAAAAGCCAAATTTCAATAGAATTCCTCATAGAAAATCCTAGGAGACCCTATCAAAAGCCTTGGCCATGTCCAGCTTGACAAACACATTGCTGCCTCTGATCTTTTTGTCTAAGCAATGCACCATTTCCTGGGCTAACAAAACCTGATCAGCTGAGTCTCTAGTAGCCATAAAACCAGCCTGCTCAAGGGAAATAATTCTAGGAAGAATAGCTTTGAACCTTGTAGCCAACACTTTTGTACAAACCTTATTGATGAAGTTTGACAAACAGATGGGCCTAAAGTCACTGAAAGTAGAAGGCCTATCATATTTAGGAATGAGAACTAATAATGCACTAACCATTCCTTTAGGTATAGGCACCCCCATGAAGAATTCCTGGACTACCCTTAATACATCAATCTTAACAATATGCCAGCACTTCCTAAAGAATTTTCCATGAAAACCATCTGGCCCAGGAGCACTGTTTTGGTTCAGATCCCAAACAGCTAACTTTAATTCTTCCAAATCTGGTAATTTTTTAAGTGTTGGTCCCGGTTGTACTGGATACAGTCTAGAGGGGGGGGGGGGGGGTGAATAGACTGTATTGGTTTTTAGCTTTTTAAACTAAGTACCAGATTTTACAGAATAGCCTGTTCTGTTGACAGAACAGACTGGCAGCGGATGGGGTTCTGGTAGGGAGTTCTGTTGAGTTAGCCTCAGAGAAGCAAAGGCAGTAGGCATTCTGTTAACTCGTAGGACAAGTTCTGCTGAACACAGATACCAAGTCTGAGGAGTTAGACAGTTCTATCTAAGTGCAAATATTAAAGCAGTAAGTAAACGACACCAGGGATTTTTATAGTGGTTCAAGGAACAACTTGTTCCTCTAGTCCACTGTTCCACTAAGCTGTAAAGACTTCCGTTTACAATGCCTTAGTCCTAGCACTTAAGAAGCACTCCACGTCTTCTTCAAGCCTAGATGTCTCCTGGGATGCACTGCCTGGCTTCCTTTAAGACTGGTCCTTTTACTGAGCTTCCTGGAAGTATCACCACTTCACTACTCCAGTTACTTGGACGTCCTTCTTGTAGCAAGAAGAGTTTCTGTTAACACAGGGGTTCCTCCAACTAGCTTCGTTACAATGGATTTGTATGTGATGAGCTTGAAGAGTTGAAGAACACTTGGAACTTTGCTTGAGTTGGAAAAAGTATTTTTCCAACTTCTGCCTTCTCTTGTAGAAGATGTTGAAGTGTTAATCTCAAGGAGGCTTTTTGCTTTTCAGAGATTGAATATCTTGCTTGAAGAGTTGTAGCAATGGTTAGCAAAAGTTGCAAAGTTATTTGGTTGTTCTTCGTAGTGTATCTTTTATACTGAGGTTGTCTTCCCGTTGGAGGAGTAGGAGGACAACTGCATTAAATGAGCGATCAGTTGACTTGACTAGTAGAGCCCGGTAAAGTTGGCGGGTTACTATTTTGGGATAAAGTATTCCTGACATTGCGGCCAATCATCTGCAATTACTCTACGTAGCATGGGGTGCATTAAATGAGCATTTAATGCGCGCACTGTAGCTTTTCCGTTTCATACTCCTAGCCGTTGAAGGAATCTTTTAGTTGACTTCCCAGTTCTATGGAATTCTTCTAAGTGTCAGACCTTCTGGTGTCTTTAACTGAGAGTAGAACAAAGGAGGTCTGGAGCACTTCTGTTGAGAGTATATCCAACAGAGACCCAGAAGGGTTTCTGTCAGAGTAAAGATTAACAGAGACCCTGAGGTCTTCTGTTCTGGAGCAGAGAACCAAAGGTCCTCTGTCTCAATAATGCCTTACGAGGGTCTTCTGCTCTTGGAGCCCTTCTGCTCAGAAGGTCTTCTGCTCTGAAGGCATTCTGCCAAGTCGATTACTCTAAGAACTTTACAAATGAAAATTCTAATACATTAAGTCTAAATAGGGGTACTCTAAAGTCCTAATTAAACTAGCATCATCAAAATCTAAATACAAATATTCCTTACAGTAAGGTTGATATTTTCTTCCTGTGTGATGATGCTAGGGATATAATCAAGAATGCCATTATATTCTGTTTGCTCTTCTGTGTACAGATCTGTGAAGAACTCAACTGCTGCATCTCCTATTTGAGAAAGTGAGGTAACCTCCTGCCCTGCTTTATTCTTGATTGCTGTAATACTTTGTTTCCTCCTTCTAACTTGAACAAAAGAGTGAAAAAACATAGTATTACTATCCCCTTCCTTGAGCCAATGGATATGAGCCTTTTGCTTCCAAAACTTTTTCTCCAATTTGTATTTCTGGGTTAGCAACCCTTTTTTGTAAAACCAGTCAGCTCTTGTCTGCTCCCCTGGGTTTTCCTCATAAGCAATTTCAGCTTGTAACACCTCATCCTCACATTTTTTAACAGCATCAAAAATGTTTCCAAAATGCTCTTTGTTCCAAATTTTCAGAGCTTTTTTAAGATTTTGAAGCTTTAGAAACATCCCCCTCATTCCTCCTTGAGAACCACCAGAGTTCCAGCTTTCTTCCACAACTTGCATCAAGGATTCACTGTGAGTTCACATATTCTGAAATTTAAAACTCTTAGGTCCTACCAGTCCAGTGTTAGAACCTTGAACCAAAATAGGGCTATGATCAGAGGGTGATTTTTGCAGAACAGAAATTTGAATGTTATCAAATTTATCAAGAAAATCTTTATTAAAAAGCACCCTATCTAATCTTCTCCACACCCTCCCATTCGACCTAACTCCTGTCCAGGTAAATTGAGGTCCAGAAAAAGGTAAATCAATCAGGTTGCAAGCTGCAATACAATGAGAGAAATCATCAATACCATGCAGAAAAGGTAAGCGTGTTCCTTTATGCTCACTATATGATGCAATGGCATTAAAATCTCCTCCTATCATCCATGGCTCCTTGATATTATCTGAGATATTTTTAAGACCCTCCCACATCTGTCTTCTATTAATAATGTGTGACCCCCATACACACCAGTGACCCATCCATTAAAAGCTGCTCCCAAGGCTTTAAAATGAACAAACTGATCATGCCAATGAATACTTGTAACATCCAAAAAGGAAGAATCCCAAAATAACCAGATTTTTGTGATGTCAGAGCAAATAGCTTTATCAAACCCCAGAGTCTGCTTAAATGTATCAATTCTGTTGCTTGAAACCAAGGGCTCAATAATAATTAATAACTGTACCCTCCACTGCTTAACTAGGGAAAACAGTCTAGAACAGGAGGATTCTAGACCCCTAGTGTTCCAGAATAAGCTATTCATTGAGAAACAACTGTGGTTGTGGCACCCCTGGCCACACTCCTAGTGTTTCTCTTGTTTTGATTGTCTGGAATCTGCTTCTTATTATGTCTTCTTCTGGTAACTTTAGTAAACACTCCCTCTGAATTGCTATCAGTGTCAACATCTGCATCCTCATCTTGATTTATTGCTTTCTCTTGCATGTTTTGATTCTCCTCCTTTGCATTCTGAGCTGCCTGACTAGTTTCTTGAACTTGATTTGCAGACTGAGCCATAGATTTTACAATATGATCCACACCAGCACAAATCTGTGTCCATTTGACCAGAAAAGAGGTAGTATCAACCTGAACTTCCTCCCCATTTGAATAACACTCCTTGACATGCCCTGTAGATTTACCATTATGGAGAAAGGCTATCTTATGTAGCTGGGAATCGTCTTGAATGCCATAAATTTCCTTGGGAGTTGCCCTCAGGATCCCAGGAAAATCCTTTTCTAACAGACTTGTAATTTTGTTTCTTTCCTCCTCTGCAGGCTGAGTCATGGAGTCCACAAAGACCCCTTCACCTTCAGAAATTGATTCAGTTTCAATCACCTCCATTGGGATTTTAGAAGTAGATTGCTTGTAGTCTTCTTTATCATATGTAATCTTATCTTTTCCTTTCTCAGCTCTAGTAAACTTTACAACCTGTGTAACATCTTTTTTCTGAACCCATTTTTCCTCGTGATCCAAGGATTGAACAGGCTGTTTCTTAGGACATTTCCCAAAGGAATGACCTAAATGAAGACAGCCAGTGCAATAATCTGGCCTATTTTCATAGTAAATGGGATGGGAAAAACCATTCTTACCACAGTTGATCCAAATTTTAGAAGGCATATCCTTAGTGAGATCAAGTTCCACATACACTCTGGCCACAACTGGTCTGGATAGTGTGGCCGTTGCTGAATCAATTTTTAGAGGTCTACCAATCAGACTAACGATCTCAAACAGGGCAGATTTGTCCTGTAAATGAATAGGGAGCCCTTCCAACGAAATCCAGACTGGAATCATAGGAGATTCAACATTAGGTCTGAACTCCGGAGTCCATTTAGTAACCCTCATCACAAACCCCTGAACAACCCAGGATTGCCCAGTCCAACATCTTAAAAATTCCTCTTCCAAATCAAATCTAATAAGAATATGTTTCGAATCCAAAGTCCCCAAGTGAAAATTACCTTTGAAACCAATGATTTCAAAGGCTTTACGGATGATCGATAAACTGGGTTTACCTTTGAAAAAATATCCCACAAGAGCACGCTTATGTTTATCGGCCAATTTCATAATGTCTCCTTCAGAAAAATTAATCGATGGCATGCCCTTGAATCTTGATTTTTCTGGGAGAAGCTGCGACCTCTCAACCACAACGTTAGCAAAGGATTTCCTCCCCCAAGCACCTCCTCCTCCGCCATCAGGCGGCTGCGTGACCGGCAATTCCGTCATGTCGCCAGAGTTCTATATATTAGGGTTTTCTTGTATAGGACTTGGCATTGCTATTTTCCACTTGTTGATATATTTTAGTCGATCATTGTTATATCTATAACTTATTCCCTCTCGAATACTCAATCGAGGAGTATATCCAATTCATCAAGGGTAGTTATTAACAACGACCGTTCATTAATAACCCTTACTACTAGTCAAGTATAGAATACCGCCATATACCGACTTGATAGTAGCATTTAATCTCTTAACTCCTTCATGAATCAATTGAGATTGATAACCTCAACACAACGGTTTCAGTTTAACCAACAAAATTATTCCCTCTTAAATTTATTAACCACGACCGTGCATTAATAAACCGAAGTTACTTACTTGTGAAACAATCAACGATTAACCATCGATTCGTCGATCGTTTCTAGTAATAATTAATATATGAAACAAAACTGGTCGATCCTTCAAGTAATGTTCAAATATTAATATGAAATATGAATAGGAATTAATTAATATTCAAGGAAGAATATTAAAGATGATAAATCCTACTATAACTAATGTGAAGTTGTTAACTAATTGTTATCTTAGCAACACTCCCCAACATTAATATATAGAGGAAGAAAATAAATACTACTATAACTAATGTCGAGATGTTAACTAATTGACATCTTAGTAACACTCCCCAACATTAATATATAGATAGATTAAGGGAAGAATTAATATTCAAGGGAAGAAGTTAGGAAAATAACTCACAACTTTAATAATCAACAAGCTTCAAGAGCAACACCAAGAAATGAGAGTTTAGCTCCTCATTTGGAGACTAAACATGCTAAAAATATATATAAAGAAATGATATTCTAAACTGAGCTTAAGAGTATGGAAGAAGGGATGATTTTTTGTGAAGAAAAGTGTGCTATTTATAGGTGTTTTTCAACACCTTGGACCGGGTAGCCGACGGGGTCAAGTGCCCCCCGACCGGGTGCATGTCAAAATCAGATAATCTTCCAGGTTCTTGTGTTTCAGCACGTTAAAATGTCCCGGGTCAAGTCAGACCCAACCGGGTGAAATACCTCACCCGACCGGGTGATTCTAGTTTCCAGCCACCTTCGCTTTTCAATGTCTCACCCGACCGGGTGCAATATCTCACCCGACCAGGTGATTGTCCTGAGCAGCCAATAATCATTTTTCTTCACTTCAAAGTCTTCCTTTCCAACACCATAGATCCTAACCCTACTTTACAAATCAGAAAATAAAATTACAACTAAAATCACACAAATGGTTACAAACTAAATAAAATGGTAAACAATCCACACAAATCAAACATAAAAAGATACATTTATGCACTACTAATTAGTGCATATCATACGCACGCCGTGCCTGGGTAAAAATTTCAACAACCCTGCGACTTAAAACAAAAACCCAACACCCTTTTTTCTTTTCACTCACACAAAGCACACAATTTTCTTCTCTCCCCCCGCGCGAGCTCCGACCATGAATGAAGACCCAACAACCACCCTCCAGCCAATCTTTCCCCGATAACGGTGCTAAAAACTGATGTGAGTTTTCTCGCACTTAAAATATGTAGCAGTATAGAGTGTAAGTACGAGTATCGTCTCCACAGGGACGGATAAAAGGGAATTAAGAATTAATCAAATTCAGCGATAAAAGAGAAACAAAATAAAATAAATTGTGCGAGATTGGTTGGTTTGGAAAATTAACTAATGCGAATGAACAATTAAAATAAAATATTGGTTTCTCTTTAATTAACGACGAAGAGAGCAGAGATTGATTCCGGGGTAATCAGATTTCTGGCTGATCAGGCTTAATCACATGAAATTAATTTAATTGAGCCTACCTAATCATTAGTAAGTTCTTACCGCTCTCGTTGTGTAGAGTACAATAATTTAGGGGACCAGGCTGATCTCTCATGCGACAGGATCCTAAATTATTGCCAAGACGAGTGAGCTTACGGCCCCTTAGTCGCTACTAATCTCTTGGCGAACGATTAAGTGTGTGTGAATGTGTCTCAGAATAAACTAGATCTCTCTTAATTTATTCTACAAGCAATTGTAATTCTAGTTGCGGTTCCAGGTTACAAAAGATATCAGTTAAATTATTCAAACACAAATTTAACAGCATTCATGCAAGGCGCCAGACACGACCGTGCCTCCGGAGCAAATCTCACTTTTCGCGTCCAGGCACGACGTGCCTGCCTTGCCAAGCACGACCGTGCCTGGCTTCCAGGGAATGAGTTCTTCGATATGCTACAGGCACGACGTGCCTATCACCCCAGGCACAACCGTGTCGGGCCTCCAGCGAATGAGTTCTTCGATATGCTACAGGCACGACGTGCCTATCTCCCCAGGCACGATCGTGCCTGGGCTTTTTCGTCGCATGGTCATCTTCTAGGCACGCACGGCGTATAGGGTGTAAATCCAATGAAGAACACACTTACTATTAGAGAGTATAAATTATAACCCATATGATGTTAGTACTTGAACTATAATCACTAGCGGACTTATGTTATAATGAGGGTGAGCACGACCTACACCTCACAAAATGTCTTTAGTGTAACTGGTAACATGTTTGCCATTTAAATTTACCAATGCTTCACATCGTCTGTTTGCAACTCTTGGAATGCAGCCATTGAGTTTTTTAAACAAAGCATAACAAAATCGCTTTACCACCGTAAGTGATCTAATAAATGTTTGGTCTATGGTCTCGTTTGTTTTTCGGCAGCTAGATACCCACCCGTTGCAAAATGCAGTGTTTCTAGTTATAAAAAATAGCGATTTGTGTAAACCGCTGCTATCCAAACTGTGCATATGTGTATTTTATAACTATTAAAATCAAATCTAATTTATTTAAGTCTGATCTGATTTGATATTAAAATAATGAAAGAAAGAATAATATGTAAAAATCATTAGTACTACGTGTTTCGTATACACATTTTGATGGAGACCCCTCATAAACTCTTGTCTCATGAGTTGTAGACGGATATCTCCTTGTGCGTGAGATTTATACGTGAACGTACGAAAGGTCGAAACCAAAATGTGTAAGCTTAGCAAGAGCAGGTTCCTCAATGCAGGGAAAAAGCAAATGGGGAAGAGGCTTGTTGCACACTTGCACCCCGGGCTTCTCTTTCCTCCCAACACATCTCATTTTATTTTGACCTTCGCCACTACCACCTTCTCCTCTGCTTCCTCCTCCCTGCTCGAAACTTTCCTCTCCACAAATCTCATTATATTATCTCTCGCATTCTCTGCATCTGTATATATTCATTTGGCTCTCTCTCTCTCTGCATGTGTCCGCGTATAATATTACTTCCTTATAGTTTTTTCACCCGTTCTGAAAATTCCAACCCCCTGTGCAGAAATATATTAGTTCTTTTTTTCGATTTTCAAGACATGGGTAGTTGCTTTTCAACATCTAAAGTCAGTGGTTCTAACAGCAGCCGCGCCACTTCTTCCGGCACCACCGCGGTGAACATCCGCAAGGGGGCGGTCATAAAGGAGCCGCATTGTTCTGTACAAAAGGCCGCTCACAAAGGGCATGAGCGTCAACAGCCGAATTCCCGGAAAAGTGGGGTTATCCCTTGTGGGAAGAGAACAGATTTTGGATATGATAGGGATTTTGATAAAAGATATAGTCTTGGTAAGTTATTAGGACATGGCCAATTTGGATACACGTACGTTGCCACCTACAAGTCCAATGGAGATCGTGTTGCTGTTAAGAGAATTGAGAAGAACAAGGTCCTCTTTTTTGCCCTTTGCTTAATCTAATTAATTGATTTCACCTTATTGTGTCGGAACATATTCTTGATTTGGGAATTTCATTTTAGGTTATGGCCTATATTTGGTTTCTAATTTTAGGGCCAGTTTTTACACTTCTCATTTTTTGGGTTTGACAACCGTAAATTCTGATTCATTGGGTGTAATAGCTGGTAGTATAAAGTATGGTTGATGGATCACACGGTATGGCGCATTTAAAAAATTCCTTAAAAATTACATCGTATCAAATTTTTTGAAATAGGAGTAGACATGTTTTCTTCCCTCAATATATACTCATGTACTCCTATTTAGGGGAACCGGTAGCAAGGGAGTGGCACAAGGTTAGGTCCCGGGTTTGAATCCGGGCAACTGCGATGAGGGGTTATTATGCTAAAAATGCATAGGGCCTCTGCAAGTATCGGGGACAGAGCCCCACTCTCTATCTGTCAGATTGGGATGTCAGATTGGGATTATAGTCCAATTTACATCCTCACAACGTACCGTCCGGTCCGGGTTGGGGCCCTCAGGGATGGGGTGTCATACTTTCATGTACTCCTATTTAGGGGAAGTTTTTATTCTCTTGTTGTTTTAATAAGATCAAATATATCATTTTTGGGGAAGAAAACATACTTTGTCCTATTTGTAGCAATTTCTTATGGCATTTTTGTAACATAAGTGCATTCTTATCTACCTATTACGTGTACATTTATCTGAAATGTATCGATTATAGATGAATCAGGAAGTTAATTGCAACAGTGAGTTATGATGCTTAATATACTTGTTAACTAATGGACAATATTTATGCTGACTTAGACTGCATCACTGCAACCAAACTTTGCGCCTTTTTTGTTTTAGATTTTAGTGCAAATTATCCTAACAAATCTAGAGATTCATAACAGATGCTTCTTCCCATAGCTGTTGAGGATGTAAAGCGTGAAGTCAAAATATTGAAGGCCTTAGCTGGTCATGAGAATGTGGTTCAATTTCATAATGCATTTGAAGATGAAAATCATGTATATATTGTAATGGAGTAAGTCTCATTTCCTAAACCTCCATTCCCTCATTGAACCCCATTTACTCTACTTAGGGTCTGAGGGGATGGGAGGGTCTTTGAGGAGTTTGGACGGGAAGGCTTTGGAGGGCTTAGTCAATATCATGATGAAGAATGTATGTAAAAAGAATGAAAGGTTATTGAAATGATATACCATCACATATTATGCTATTGTTTCATTTTTTAATAAAATATCAAATAATATATCAACATATAGAGTAGCCTTAGAAGGTCTTCCACTTTTCACCCAAAACCCTACATGGAAATAGATTCATAGGGCCGCTTGCGGGTTGGATTTTGGAGGGCTAAATCTGTATCATGATATGTATTGAGATTTTACTTTAAGTTTTAGAGAATACATATATGTTTATAACACCTCTATAACACAATATTTGTTTTCACAAGCATTCTTTTTTTCATGGTATAGACTAAGCTCTCCGAAGCTTTCACCTCCTAAATCCTTCATCCAAACTGTCCCTTAGTTGCAAATATTTGCTTCAACTAAAAAAGCCTTTTGTTTCAGATTATGTGAAGGCGGAGAGCTTCTTGACCGTATTCTGGGCAAGTAGGTTTATAGTTTTTCAAAACACTTCGGTTGCAGTATTTGTTTTCTTGTATGAGTTCCTGATTCCAATGTATAACCATATAGGACTTACAAATAGTTTCCCTTTAATTAGAAAAGACAGCCGTTACACTGAGAAGGATGCAGCAATAGTAGTGAGGCAGATGCTCAAAGTTGCGGCACAATGTCATTTACATGGTTTGGTCCATCGTGATATGAAACCTGAGGTGTGGACGGTTCTTATGCATTCATTATGTAGGGTCTTTCCTAAGAGCATGTCTGGGACAACTTATAAAGTTATAATATAACGACATATGTGCTTTCATCATCAGTGCTTTCTCAATTAAGAACTCAAAAGTTTTTATGTCATCTTCTGAAAAAGCACCAATCTGCTACTATCTTTTTTAAATTAAGCTTCAAAGAGTGTTTTTATTGTCAAAACACTCTTTCCATTTCCCTGTTAAACATTTTTTTAAAAGTAAAAGTGTTCTATTTTTCTAAAAAGCACTTGTTTCTTGGAAATAAGTCATCCCAAGCATTCTCTTATACACTGCCTTTGCTCACATGCTTTTTTATGTAGAATTTTCTTTTCAAATCACCAAAAGCAGATTCTCCATTGAAAGCAACTGACTTTGGTCTTTCAGATTTCATAAGACCAGGTATTTAGATGATCTACTGATTGTTATTCAATCTAATACGGAGTAATAATCACTCATCCAAAAAACTGAAGTTATAAAATTCTTGTGGAAAAACAATCATAAATGCAGGGAAGAAATTTCAAGATATTGTTGGAAGTGCATATTATGTTGCCCCTGAGGTATTGAAGCGTAGATCAGGGCCTCAATCTGATGTTTGGAGCATCGGTGTAATAACCTATATTTTGCTCTGTGGTCGGCGACCTTTTTGGGACAAAACAGAAGATGGTATATTCAAGGAGGTGTGGCTCTTGATTTTCACTTAATTTAACAAGCTATGGTTTTGTCTAGTTCATACATTGGGGTAAGGATATGGGTAGATTTTGGTGTTCACCTGGTAATTTACTATTTTACCCCTAATTTATAGGCCTACGTAACATTAAAGTGGGGGTATAATGGTAAAATCATTCCCAAAATGTACACATTGAATTACACTGTGCATTGACTTGCATGCTCTTCTAAAATGTCCTGCCCTAGTGCTTTTAATTACACTGTCATTGCATGTTTTTGCTTTATATCATCTATTTTCTTTTGGGATTTGGTCACTTGTCATTTAGTTAGTTAGTCCACATGCGATTGCGGTATCGTTCATGTTTCTTTTATAGGGTCCTATATGCAAATGATGTGCTCCCACTTTATATGCGTGCATGTTCATAAACCTAATGTGTAGTATTTTGTTTATGACATTACACATAGGTTCTTAGAAATAAGCCCGATTTTCGTCGCAAGCCATGGCCGAGCATAAGCAACAGTGGTAAAGATTTTGTTAATAAGTTATTGGTTAAGGATCCATGTATTAGACTCACTGCTGCTCAGGCCCTCTGTAAGCACTATTTTACCGGTTTTTCTTCTTTTCTCTCCTTTAGGGTCTGTTTGGAGCGTGAGAAATGCATGGGAAAGAAATAGGGGGAAACTGCATAGGAATTTTGGAAGGAAAGAAATTGTTGGGGATACTCATCTTTTTTGTTGATTTCTACTATATTAGGACTGCTAGATTTAAACATGTGTAAAATAAAAGTAAAAAACATATTTCTTATTTCACTTTGCTTTGCATTTTTTGAGGTAATAACTAATTACCAACATAAGAAAATGAATTTCATTAGCAATCGTTTCCATTCCATGAATTTTTATAGATCCAAACATACCCTTGAGGGAATTATTGAGTTTATCTTGCTGGCCATAATATCATGCTTGAGTCTATCAATACGTTTTAACATTTAGATTACTTTACATTGTCAAAACATTTTCTTGCAGCACATCCATGGGTCCGAGAAGGCGGTGATGCGTCTGATATTCCATTAGACATTTCTGTACTTTCGAACATGCGCCAATTTGTTAAGTATGGCCATCTAAAGCAGTTTGCATTAAGGGTAATCCCTCTTTATCCTTGAGGGGAAGAAATCTCACATTTTAGTTTAAAGTCCCCTAGTTGTTTAGTACGTAGTATTATTTAATCTCAGACATGTCTTTCATTATTTGTAAATTTAGCATCTCAATTATTATAATGTAGAAGCAATTAGCCTCCCCAAGTTAAATATTAGAGTATATGGGAGCATTTTTTACCTAAGGTTTTTCTGATAGTTCTACGTAAACCGTAATACTAAATGGTGACTTTAATTTGAGAGACTAAATCTATCCCAAATATAACAATCGAGGGACTAAACTTGGTAAATCAGGAACGCAAGTTTCATGCATTAAAAAGAGAACTCCCCTACATAACTACATTACATAAAGTCGAACAATTGAGGGACTAAGAAGTGCATTTTTACCATCTTTTATCTCATTATACACTTCTGTTTTTTTGTATATATCGTCAAATGTTGGTTCACTACGACACTGCCTTGCAGGCATTTGCTGGCACACTTCACGAGGAAGAGTTGGCTGATCTGAAAGATCAATTTTCGGCCATTGATGTAGATAAAAATGGTGTTATTAGTCTTGAAGAAATGAGACTGGTATATTTCCTCATTATATCATGTATTTTTCCTCGTAAATGCGGTGTTTATGTTGCTTTTTGTTTGGTGAAATATTTTCACCTTCAGTTCCACTACTACTATTAAGTCATTTCCACTTCTGGTCATGGACTTCCACTTTTCTTACTTCGTACTACTTATCCGGCTACGTTGCGGTTGATTTTTGCTGTGTAGACGACTGCAAATGACCAATACTAGCAAAAATCCATAGTCGTGCACCAAAAGAAAAAAAGTGAGATTAACCTAATAGATGTGGGACCAAAAGTAACTTTTATTTGGGGTATACGTAATAGAGATCTTGTTTTATTGCAGGCTCTTGCCAAGGATCTACCATGGAAGTTGAAAGAGTCACGGGTTATTGAGATTCTTCAAGCGGTAAACTTCTTATTTTTTGGTTCAAGGAAAGAACCTCAGTATTGATTTTCACATAGTTTATACATGGTCTTCTTTGGGTTTTTAATGACAGATTGACAGCAATACAGACGGGCTTGTGGATTTCCAGGAGTTTGTTGCAGCCACTTTACACGTAAATCAGATGGAGGGACATAACTCAGAAAAGTGGGAGCAAAGATCACTAGCCGCTTTTGAGAAGTTTGATATTGATAGAGATGGATATATCACTCCAGATGAACTTAAAATGGTCAGTCTTTTCATTTCTTGTTTTCTCGGTTTTTTAGCTACTCTGTTCACAATGTCAAATACAACATCTAGATCAAGACATTGTATTTAACATTGTTAATGAAATTAACTAAGAATCAACACACTGGAAACAGGAGAGAGATTCCAATAATTAAATTTTGGTCTTTATCTCTCACATTACACGTATGCACTTTTAACACATTTGTATTAGAGCTGCTCTTAGTTGAAGTGTACGATCATATAAATCAAGCTCCTCATTTCCCCGGTTACATATTCATTAAGACTTGCTATCCCATCAAGTATTTTACTATGGATAGGGAAGGTAAGTATTGGTGAATCCTAGCAGCATTTTGGGATGACAATCATTGCCTTAACAAACAGAAATAATGATGCCGCTAAGGATGTGTATGGATTCCACAAAACTTTAGGGGAATGAAAAAATGCCATGTTTTTTCCCTACATTTATACTACGTATTTTCTTTGTAAAATGAAAAGGGCAACGAAATATGTTAAGTTCTTTTCAATTTTTCACACGGTATATTTATACTTCATATTTATTAGTCTTCACGAGTTAATGCAGTAACTGTAAATGAATAAAATGTGTATCAACAATTTTTTTAAAATTATTATATTTATTTGTAGTGTTTCTTTTATCAGTCACCCACATTTTCTTTCCATCAAAATATCCTATACAGTTTACTTCCTATTTCCTTCCCCAAGTATTTTCCGGCCCCCAAATGGACCCTATGGGTATATTTGGATCACGGAAAATGATTGGGAAGGAGAAAAATGCTAATGAAAGTTAATATATTATGCTCGAATTACCTTATTTAATCATTTCTAAATAACCCTACCATTTTACAATATGAACCTTAACCCGGGACATAGGTAGTAAATAAGTAAAATAAACTTAGTTTTAGGAAAATACTTTAACATAGATTCATTGAGTTTTAGTGCATGACTTATTCTCACTAAATGTTAAGAACCCCCTGTCATGGGTCCAGGAATCTCGAAACCCCAATGTTATGTTTATTGACTCATATAACCAACCCATCACCTCCCCACTGTGGTTTATGTACCTATTCTCATTGTGTATAGATCACAATTTTTACACAAGAAGAGATGCTAATTTGTTGCAGCACACTGGATTAAGAGGCTCCATAGATCCACTCCTGGAGGAAGCAGACATTGACAAAGATGGGAGGATAAGCCTATTGGAATTCCGTAGGCTATTAAGAACTGCGAGTATGGGCTCCCGGAACTTCGCAAGCCCGTCTTCAAGACAAGGCCGGAGACTCTAACTTGCATAGAAGTGTGCTATTCGTTCAATCTGCATTTACCATCAAATCAAATAGACAAAGAAAGAGTGTCCCAGTTGGCAATCCAAAAAAGGCAAACAAAACAAAAATCAAATTAAGGTGCTTTTGTCCTTGCATAGTTGCATGGGAAATGTTTTGTGTATGATGTAGTGGGAGATGTGGGCAATTGTCATCTCTTTTTTGTTCAACATCGTGTAACCTTCAATCTCGACTAGTTAATAAAGCTGCTGCAAGTAGGCATGGACCGGGCTCCGGGCTTGGGCGGGCTCCGGGTCCAAAATATTCAGGCCCGGTACCGGCCCGAGTTAGTACCAGGATCAGGCCGGGTCGGGCTCCATTTTTTTTGGGTCATTTCGAATTAATTCCAACCCACACCCCCACCCTAAACCCCCCAAACAGCCCAGCCCCACCCATCTAGCAATCAGCCCAATGCTAAAAAAGAAAAAGAAAATTATTTGGGACTGGGGTCACTGGGGTGAGGCGGTTCACCATATACCTAGTCCGTAGCCCGCCTCTTTAAGCAACCAGTTCAGGCCCCAGTCCTGGTCCCGGCCGGGCTAGACCGGGCCTGCACAGTAATGGGCCGGGTCCCGGGCCAGGCCGAACCGGCCTAGTCCACCCCTAGCTGGAAGTCCTTTGATCATCGAATTACTATAAATTGGTATAAAGAAGTAGACAACCTAAAAATTAAAAATCATATCAGAAATAGTTACCACTAAAAAAATGCAAAATCCTCCATATTAATAAAGACGCCTACGGGCTACGGCACACTTTAAGAGTTTATGTAAATGTCTAAAATATTATTTCAATTTGGTCATTATTCATTAAGCTATTGATCATTAAATACTTAAGTTTATCTATAAATAAGTAAACGTAAACCAATAAAATACCTAAACAACTAAGCAATTACTTAAAAACTGTTCAGTACGGTTCCACTTTAAATTGGGGCGATATCATTTCTTACCAATGCTAAATAATGTCACTCTATAGAACACCACACAATCAATCAATTTTCAAAAATACCCTGAAGTAGAAATTATTTGAAATTTGCTGTTATAAATAAATCTTCATGCTTAACTAATGAATAATGTAAGTAATAATTATTATACGTAATTATTAAAAAGCCTATACATATTTGTATCTGTCATTTATCTCCACATGAAGATTCTGCTAAATTAGTACTGAATTAGTACTAATTTAGTACAAATTAGTCTTGTATATTTTTCATTTAACAATAAATAATGATACAAAAAAACATTTTTGCTACTCATTTTTAAACTATATTTGTGTGGGTAGTAGAAGTTATGTTTTTTTTATTGAATAATGTATAAAACTAGATATACATAAATGAATATTTAAGATGTTTTATGCAATACTAGTGACATAGTAGTAATCATTTTTAACTTCGATTGGAAAAAATGGCATGATTATTTGATAGAAAGAGGTGAGAGATGTGGCTTTTCCTAAAGATTTGTCTATTCGTTGGAATAGTACCTATAAGTTAATTGGAGTTCTTCTTAGATATAAACAACATTTTTTTGCTTTTATGAAACAATATGATAACTATATTATAAACTCGGCTGAGATCGACACCTGTGAAAAAATTTGTAATGCTTTGATATATTTTAATAATGCAACTGAAACTTTTAGTCATGTTTATAAACCTATCTCAAACTAATTTATTCGTGAAGCTGTTAATCTCACTGGTGCTTTTTCAAATTTTGAGAATGCTGATTATGTGAGTTATTTTGCTAGTTTTATGAAGGAAAAGTTTTTAAAATATTCCGCATATTTATGGTATTGCATTTGTTCTCGATCCTCGTTTTAGACTTGGTTCTTTAGAAGAATGTTTGAATTATTATTATGCTGGTTTTTTTTGGTCCATTGCCAATGTATGAGGACAACCCAATTGATCCGAAAAAAGAATACAACGAGGTTAGTGATATATTTTATGCATTATTCAATGAGTTTCATGCACAATATGGCAACGCGCCCCCTCCCCCGACACAAACATCATCTAAAGGAAAATCAATTTTCAAATCTACGTTTGCCAATCTTATTAAAAAACGAAATCAACTCCCGCTACACAACAAAGCACAATTAATGAGATTTCTTTGTATTTAACTTATGATGTTGATTTTGAAGAAGATGATGATTTTGACGTACTAAACTGGTGGAAGGGAAAAGAAAGAATGTTCCCGGTTTTAGCAAAGATGGCTAAGCAAGTGCTATCAATGCCGGTTTCAACGGTTGCCGTGGAACAAGAATTTAGTTCGACCGGCAATGTCCTAACACAAACCAGAACGAGGTTGAGCGCTGAATCTCTTGAGATGCTTATATGCTACCACGGTTGGTTGAAAGCAGCCCGTAGAGCTCAAGAAATTGACATCACCCCATCCCAACACTTTATGGATGAATCTATAACCGAGGGTGACTCTATCTATGCCGGAGATTCCGATTGAATGATTGATTAGTATTTCATGTTTTAAAAACACTTGTAGTTCCTATTTAATTTTCAAATGTAGTTCCTATTTCATTTCAAATAAATGCACTTGAAGTTTGTTTTTTAATACTTGTATAAAACTATAAAGTATAAAATATAAATTATAAAAACAAAAATAAATATTTAATCGACCCGGCCCGACCCAACGGGTGGCCTGACTCGTGACCCGGGCGGGTGGCCCGGCCCGAACCGGACCCGTCCAACACTCGGGCCGGTCCCGGGCCCATATGATACGAACCGACGGCCCGGTCCGGGCCTGACCCGGCCTGAGTCCATGACTAGATTGGAACCTTGAAGTTTCGACATTTGCGATTTAGGGTTTGAACTCGATTCGTTAGACTACACCCTTTAGAGGGTTGTATATTAAAGAAATATAAACAGAGATACGAGTTTAGAGAATCAATTATAGATTAAAGACACAATAAAATAAGAACGAGAAGTTGTGATAAGACAAACTAAGGGTGAGGAGATTCAAAAGGAGCACTATGGCAGCTATAGCAGCGAGCAAAAAGCATTGGAATAGTGAAGCAAGAACAGATACTCCCTCCTTCCCTCCTTCCCGAAAAAGTTGGTCAAATTTCCTTTTTTGGATATACAAAAAAGATGTGTCATTTCCATTTAAAGTAAGGAATATGTGGTTAAAATTAACTCTCTTCTCGGCATAAATTTCAACCACACAGTTTTTACTTTAGTAAACCACGTGAAAGTCAACTTTGGCCAACCTTTTCGGGGCAGAGGGAATATTAGGGATTTAGGGTAAATTTTCCATTATTTGCAATGAAGCCAAAAACTCACTACTTTTTGGCTTGGGAATATGATGAAGTAAAGCAAAATGACTCACTAAATTGTTTGGGTTTCTTTTTATAAACAACAGTCAGTCCATGCAATTTTCGACGCGAATTTCACAATGGGTCATCCGGAAACAGTCACTCTGTGCTTTAGTACAGGAGTAAGACTGCGTACATCTGACATTCTGACCTTCCTTATCCCATCGTAGGTGGGAGCCTTTGCGGCACTGGGGTAATGATGATGATAATGATGATGATGATGATGATGATGAGGGATTTAGAGTAAATGTATAGTTGAATCAATAATTCGGTCTGGTCCCGTATTGGATTTCGTTCTATGAGAACCAGTGAAGTAAAGGTTTGGAATCTATACAGTTTGGTTTGGTACACAATTTAAAGATTTATATAAAATCTTGTTTTCCAGTTTGATACCATACCAGACTGATTAAGTACAACACCGGTTTGGTAATTTTGCCCACTCCTAATAGGCAGGGTCTGGACTTTGAAACTCTTTTTAATAGATTCACAAGTTGCTTCAATTGAGAGTCTTTGTCTAGACACAAGAACATGAAAAACTGTCTTGATTAAGATGTTCGTCTAGATTAAGTGATTTTTGTAAATGAGACTGTTTATTTTGTATGTTAAATAAAAAGTTTGAATCAAGTAGAATAATCAATTTGGTATTATTCTTAGATTATAATGTCAATGAAAAACTTCATTCGTTAATATAAATCTATTTATCAATTTGAAAAAATTGACAAACAAACGTCTTAATAGACGTCTTAGTGACAAAGATTGCTATTCTCCAGCTTAATGATTAAGCCATTTTTTTGGCTGAATGATTAAGTCATGTTTTCAATTAAATCATAAGTAAACATGACTTAATGGCTGAATGATTAAGTTGTCGTTGCTATTAAGTCGAAAGTAAACAACTCCTAAAAATAATAGAGTTTATGAAAATGATGTTTTAAAACGGGTAGGTCTAGGTTTCCGTTTTTTCACATTTTAAGACCCGTTGGGTTCCTAAATTTTAAAGATCCGCCACGCCCCGTTTGGATTTTTAGAAAATTAGGAACCGGCCCTAACACACTCCGAACGTGTACTACTCGACCTGACCCGTGATTCCTTGCCTGTTTTCCCAACCTTAGTTCTAGCCGTAGTCATGAGAATCTTAGCCACCATGACTCGAACACTAATTGCAACAATTGGAATCCTACCCGCAACTCGCAATCACCAAAACTCTAGCCGTAGTGGCTGGAACCCCAAGATACGCTGGATTCGTCAATTTGTAATTTCATCAAACCTATACCACCACAGTGACTCATGGGAATGACTTGAGCACACACTATTGTCGGAATGTGATAGTAGTTATCGGCTCAATCATCTATCGACTAAGCAGTTGTGTAGTTAATATGAGATTTAGACTAGTTATTTCAGGGTCACTATTGGTATTGGCTCTGATGGGTGTTGCGGCGGCGGCACTGGCAACAGTCATTGTTGCGGCAGTAACTGGGTGTGCCTGGACGACATTGATTAATTCTTAAGAATAATAATCGTAGAATTATAATAATAAATGTAATATTAAATAAAAGAAATAAATGATATGGTTGGAAACATTCAAACGAAGTCATATTTGTCTTCTATATTTCTTTTAGCCTTTCACTCAACCGTAAGAAGGAGGTTCTTAATTATTCTTTGTCTAACTCGTGGAAAGGGTGTGAAAATAATGGAATGGCTTACCTCATAGGTAGCCCCGAGCTATCCCGAACCGTTTGGGGTGGGGAACTTCATACATAAATGCTCCTGAGAGATAATGCATCTCAAGTCCTCCAGTGCGGGTCTTCCCATGATGATTTTGTGTGGACAGGTTAAACGTACGACAATGAACTCAAGGTTCAACTTTGCTACACAGGGTTCCGAACCCACCATCACGGGCAACACCACACTGCCTTCCGATTCGATTGAGTCCTTGGTAAACCCGGATAAAGATGTTCTTACCGGACTCAGATCCGCCCCGCTCAGACCAAGGCCTTGGAATGTGTCGTAATACATTACGTTCACCGAGCTTCCATTGTCTACTAGAACTCGATGAATGATTATATTGTTGATCTCCACCTTAATCATTAAAGCGTCCCTATGCGGTGGTGGCATGGGTGGTAGGTCATCATCGGTGAAGTAGATCGGATCTCTTCTCATCCTCTTTTCTGCAGGCGCCCGGGTAATTTCTCCGACATACAAGGATCGAGCCCATCGTTTCCTTTCGCCTGACGTGTCCCCTCCTTGGGGGCCTCCCATGATGTAGGAGCATCTATGATGCTTCCGGGCTCCCTCTCCTAGGTCACACTCGTCATCCTCGGACAGAGCTTTGAGCTTGCGCTTCTTTGATGGTTGGTCAAGGGGCTGTTTCTCCTTGGACGTGGTGGTTGATCGGAACGCCTCCATGTCAGGTTCCTCCCTTTCTGGGCATTTCCCGGTTTTCCTACAAATTGGCCCAAATATCCTTGTTTGATAAGTGCCTCGATTTGTCTGCGGAGAATGATGCATTCATCCGTATCATGCCCGAAATTCCGGTGAAACCTGCAGTACTGGTCGGTATTGCGTTTGGCAGTGACTACGTCACATTCCTCTGGAAAGGAAACCAAACCCTGCTCCTCGGCATAGTTGAGGACCGTCCCGACCGGTTGGGCCAAAGGTGTCAGATGTTTGGTAGGTAGGAGCGGACCGTTCGGGACGTCCGTCCTTCCCTTGTTCTTATTCTTCTTACCTTTGAACCGGCGCCCTTTCCACCAGACTTCCTATCGGCATCTTCATCATCCGGGTCACCACGTCTTCCCTTGTCCTTCATGTCTTCTTTCTTTCCATCCTCTTCATCTTTCTTTCTCTGTTCAGCATCCTCTGCCTCAGCCTGACGGTCTGCCCGCCTCAGGGCTTCCTCGTATAAAGCGGGTGGATTCCTAACAAAATCCTTGTAAAGTTCTCCTGATCGGATAGAATTTGTCAGCATTGCCACTCCGGTCCTGTCGTCAAGGCCCTGAACCATGAGGGACTAGGCCCTCCACCTTGTCAGGAAAGTGGACATGGCCTCTTTCTTTCCTTGCTTCAGGCTGAACAGGTGGCTGAAATTCTTCTTCACATCTCGTGAGCCGGCGAACCTCAAGTGGAAGTGCCTAGCCAACTCCCTGAAGTTCCCGATGCTCCCATCGGGCAGTGTGTCATACCACTCACGAGCCGGGCCATCTAGAGTAGCCGCGAATCCTCTGCATCGTATGGCATCTTCGTACCCCATCATGACCATATATGGCAGGTAACGTGATATGTGGTGTTGTGGGTCCGAAGTGCCCTTGTAAGTATCCACATTGCAAGGTTTGTAGCCCCTTGGCAAAGGAGCCTCCATTATAGCACGAGTGAAGGGCTCAGGGATATGGAGGTCGGCCACGTACGGCTCTCCCCCAACAACCCTTCTCCTTAACTCATCCAGCCTTACTCTGAGATCCTCCACGGCTTCGGGTGTTGGCTCCTCCTGCGCTCGCCCAGCACGGGGCTGGACCCACGCATAAGATTCTGTGACCCTTTCACGCATGAGAGGTTGAGGCCCAGCACGACGCCCTTCTAGGAGACCGGTCTGTCCACTTGGTTGGCGGAAGTGACGAGACAGGTCACGACCTCCCTCCTATGATGAGTCTTGACAGGGGCCCCCCATTCCGGGCCGTCGCAGCTGCTCGACTCGTCGAGGCACATGTTCCCTCCGGGGCGAGGATTCCCTTCGTGATTCGTCTGGGCTGGTATGTCGCCCTACGTATCTCCCGGAAGATGTTTCAAGGTCCTATGGGGTAACATGTCCCGAAATTTCGTGAATTGCCCTATGCGACATCATTCGTTGAAATCCCTGAGCCAATTCTTCAATGGCGCGTTCTTTGAGTTTCTTCCGGGCGAACTGGAATGGACTTGAGTTGACCCGTATGGCCTTGATCAACGTGATTTTCATCGGTATCATCGCGAACACGCGCTCGAGGACAAGGCCGTGCAACAAAGCCTTGAGGTGAGGACTGTGCGGATGTCTCCCCAGGGGAAGTTCGCGCAACCAAATCTCCGTGCACTCCAGGACGAGGCTGGGCAACCAAGCCTCCTGGTGACGACCGTGCGAGCGTCTCACCACTGCAAGGTTGCGCGACCAAATCCCAATGCATGGACCTCTTCTCTGTATCATTGGATCGGGCATGTACGGCCAAGCCTATTGGTCGTGACCGGGAGCTCACGTCGTCGGGTAGAGCTTGTGCAGCTTTGCTTCTTGGTGACGACCGTGCGGTCATCCCGCTAGGGCGGGCACATTCAACCAAACCTCCAGGCCGTGACTTTGCGTCCACCTCGCCACGTGGGGTTTGCACGGAGGGTACCCGACTTGTCGGGTGTCGCTGGGAGCGCTCGGTAGCTTGAGGACGTTCGCGAAGAGAGGGAACATGGCAATGAGCTTTACGTCGTGGACTGTGCTGGGAATCCGTGTGTGGACTTCGAACAGGAGGCGGCGGTGAGCATGAGTGCCCAAAATTTTTCTGACCACGCGGGCTGTGGGATTGCGACGACGAACCACGTCGTGACTCGCCTTCCCTGCGGCGCGATGGAGGAGGGGAACCGCTGCGTTTCCTTCGCCGGCTGGAGTCGGGCTTCCGCGGCGGCGCCATGTCTGTGGTTGGACAAGCTAGAATTGGGGGAACCTGCATGGCTGGAACACGGATGAACAAGGAATTGGGGGAACCTGCGGCAATGAATTAGGGTTGGGGTGCGGTCTGCTAGAGATTTTCTTTAAATAATAATAATAATAATAATAATAATAATGGGAATTATTATTTAGGGATAGCTCCAAGCTATTTAAGGAATAAATTGGAATGGAGCTGACCTGGGCCGTTTACGCTAAGTCCGAGATACGCATACACGTCTTGGATCTAGCAACTATGTGGTTAATACACGGCTATGAGAGGTAGGCCCAAATCATCAAAGCGGATAGAGAAAAGTGCGTACCGTTGGGATCAGTAAAAGGGCCAGTCAAGATCCTGGAAGAATAACCTTCCTACTTTTTGTCCGGACAAGGCAAATCTCACTTTTACGAGCAATGGGGCCATACACCGATGTGCAACTAGCCAACCGGTCAGATAACCGGACCAGCTTCAGAGCAGCTCAACTACTCCCTTTTAGCCGAGTCAACTACTCGACTAAGGGAGTGGAGGACTCGTGTTGGGATAATGGGCCGGGACCAATACTGTTGGCCCACTATATCCGGGTTTAGGCCTAAACAAGCCCAAGACATGACCTAACTAACGAAGATGGATCTTCAGATTGTTCATTTAACGGCTGGGCCGGCTGACCCAAAGGGGAAGAGTTAGTTGTTTAACTGGGCCGAGCCCATCAGTCTTAAGGCTTAGGCTATTTGTGAGCACCTATAAATAGGTCGCCCATCCTTTGTATGAGGGACTTTTGGACTTTTACAGTATCGAATTGCTGTCGGATTCTCTAGTCAACTTATTTTCTACCAACACTATTTAATTTTGATTTTTTTTAATTTAGGTGGTCAATTATAAGTAGTTAATCATCATTTTAGGATTTATACTAATTAAATTTGAAGAAAAAAATTATCTTTTAATAAATCGGTTACCCGAGGGGAAACCGTTACCCACGGGGAAAACCGTTACCCGCGGATAAAAAATACCCGACTGGTAACGGGACAGTTTCGGGAAAAAATATTATCAAACGGGGCGGGTACGGGTAATGGTATACCCGACCCCGAACCGGCCCGTTGGCATCCCTATTGCCAACTCATTCTTTGGTATATCAGTATAGCAAGGATGAACTTTGGAGGTACTTTTGAAGTCAAAATATATTTCAAATATAGTATTTCAAAATTCATCATTATCCATCATTTCAACTAACACTTCAGCACTTTATGCGTTTTCAACAAATTCAGCCAAGTTTGATACTAATGACTATTTCTTGTTCCTAAAAAGGCAGATTACTCTTTCAACGGTCCACTAGGAAGTACTCTGGCTCTGGAAAATCTAACAAGCCCGCGATTCCAAATTCGGAAAGATGACTACAAATGGTATTGGTTTTGCATCAACATTTTCTTTTTTTAAAAATGTTAATAACTTTTTTATTTTTGATCTGATTTTTATAAAATTTATATCAACATTTTTTATGATCTTTCAAATGAGACCAATATTGCCTATGTAATTTTAACATATTAACATTTGCGTGTAAAATATGTAACTTTACGTGTTAAAATATGTAACTCACGTTCAGTCAGGCCAAATGCAACTCGTGTGTATAAATATGTATCTCTACGTGTAACAATATGTAACTTTACGTAAAAAAATATGTAACTCGCGTTCAAACAGGTCAAATGCACCTCGTGTGTATAAATATGTAACTCGCGTGTATAAATATGTAACTTTACGTGTAAAAATATGTAACTTTACGTGTAAATATATGTAACTCGCGTGTATATATATGTAACTCGCTTATATATCAAATGTAACTGAGGTCACTGATCCACTCCCAAACAGATTCGATCTTCTATTTCACAAATCTATCATCTCTCAAACAGATTTGATTTTCCTTATAATCCGATACTCATTAATATAATAGTTCGTCAATTTCTTAAAATTACATAAGCAATATTGGTCTCATTTGAAAGATCATGAAAAATAAAAAATGTTGATATAAATTTTATAAAAATCGGATTAAAAATAAAAAAGTTATTATCATTTTTCAACAACAAAAGCAAAAAAAAAAGGGATAATTTGAGTTTGCACCCCATTTTATTATCCAAATTAGACTTTGCACCCCATTTTTCAAATCATTAGTATTTGCACCCTAACCTCGTATGAAAAGTCAAAAATGCCCCTCGATCAGGATTATGTTGAAGGCCAACAAAATTGTTAATTGAGGGGCATTTTAGTCTTTTCATACGGGGTTGGGGTGCAAATACTAAAGATTTCAAAAACGGGGTGCAAAATCTAATTTCGACAATAAAATAGGGTGCAAAGTCTAATTATCCCAAAAAAAAACAGTCATGCTGCGTCGTTTTGCAACCGGGCGCACCATCCTCATGGTGCGCCGATTGCACCATATAATTTGCTGTTTTGCATTGGAGATAATCTTCCAGAAGTGGAATATAGTACATAAACAAAATCTAGGGAGATACTATCCTCTGTATCTCATTAATTGAGACATCGGAATATATACACTATTCATGTACTTTACTTTGACTACATTTTATTTATTAATGTATGTGAATTATTTTTTTTTGAAAAATGTTGTTAAATTCGTTTCATTACTAAGTTTTATAATCTGATTTTTTTTTTTTACTAATACAGAACTAAATATAATGACGGTCAAAGTTGTGCGTTGGCAAACGTGAAATGTTGACTGTTGCAACCAAAAAGAGACGGAGGAAGTATGAGGGATCTCTAATCATCTAAATGAGATGCATAGCAAATCTTACACAAATATTTGGACTTTGGAACTGGGATCCAATGTGGCATATCGATTCTTGTTGGTCGCCCCAATACACTAAACTGCATCAGTTGGTCAAATGCCCCAAAAGTTAAATAGAAATTATCTTGAACAAGAGCAAAAAAGTTTTGAATTCCCCAAAAAGCACAAAGGAATACTTTCAGTCTAAGTTTTAAAAAAACTGCCATGTTTAAAGTATGGTAATGCCAAACTTGACAGAAATTACTACTAATTAGGGAATAAAAATATTGCAATCCTATTTTGCAATTTCAAAACGTTTTTAATTCCTATTTAGGGAATTTTCCCAGTTATATACCGGAGAGTCTCAGTCCATCAGTTAGTTAAATGCCCCAAAAGTTAGTCACCTGTGCTGTTATTCCAATCCTTGAGGTAGCCACAAAAATGACTCGCTTAATTCACAGTTCTCAACTAATATAAGACCTTCAAAAACATTTCACATACAGGTAGCTCTAGTAGTATACCTTCTTTCTATCGCTTGTGGGATTTTACCACTCCTACGGAGACGGGGCATGCCACTGCACACGAGTGGCCTCGCTCGGGTAAAACCTCCTCAAGTTTTGTAGTGTGCATACACTTCCAACCTGCTCTTGGCTTCACACAACAATGTCTCCACCTTGTCATCTTGAACCAAGAGCCCCTGCTGCTTTGATGCCCATTCTAGAGCCGACAGAACTTCGGCCTTGGCAAGCTCTTCACTGTCAGGAACGTGCATGGCAATGTAACAAAGTAGATACAATGCAGGACCTCGAATCGTCTGTCCACCAAAATAAACATGTTCAACCAAATGCTTCGCTCCACCTGAAGCTATGATCGCCTTGGAATGGTCCAAGTGAAGGTAGTTCTCCGTGCATGCAAACTTGGCGAGAGATATTGACGCCTCTTTGGAGACCACAGTTTCTTGGTCTTCGAGAAGCTTGACTAAAGGACGAATCATCCTTGTCTCCGTTGACCTAAACGTCCTGGCAAGATTTCCAATTGTCTTAATGCACGGTATGAGGAGATTCGGGACAGGCTCCTCGATGATTCTGAGCAGCTGGTCCGCCACAGCCTTGCATGCCGGAGAGTTTGGCTTGAACGCTGACCTTCTCAGGTCGTCGTCTTTCTCTGCCACAGCGGTGATCTCCATCACCGCCATTGCTGAGTTGTACTGGACCTCTTCTGGCCCTTTCTCCAAGAGAGCCGCGAAACACAATAGAGCTCTAGACTCAGTTATGCTGTGGCAAATGGGAGAGTTGTCTTTGCAGAGGTACCACAACGCTCTTGCCGCCATGGCTTTCATATAGGCCTTGGTAGATGGATCCTCAAGCTCTTTGGCATGATGATGGTGATGATGACTGGAGTGGTTCTGCTTAGCTGGATTTATCATGGCCATTGTATTGTTAACCACGTTATGAATCTGAGCATGATTCTTGTTGTTCTCCAAGGGGTGAGCAACTCTGCTTTTCAGGTAATCGTCATCATCATTTGTTACCGTGTTAGCCTTCAGAGAATTCTCATTGCTGGCTAACACAAGGGCGTGGATTGAAGTCGCCTTGCAAGAAACAGCATACTTGCTGTGTTCCAAGACTGTTTCGAAGGCGAGATGGCCTACCAGTAAGCGGATGATGTTGTTCTGGGCGAAGAGATCTTGGCATGTGGGGAAATGGGAAGCCAGCTCCGAGATCGCCCATGCTACTACGGCTTGTACTTTCATGGGACCTTGTTTGAGCATTTTACCAAACACTTGGCATACGCCGGCGTGCACCATGTGCTCGACGCTTACGGGATCCCGGCCCAACAGCCCGATTGCTCTGGCGGCGTTCTCTTGGCCTTCTACTTTGCCTTCCTTCAGGAGCTTTAGCAGCGGCCCAACGCCACCTTCCTCCATTATCAGCGTCCCATAACGGTCGTTGTCCCTGGCGAGAGAGACAAGTGAGGCCGCTGCGTCGGCCTTGTCGTCGGGAGACCCGGTGTGGAGGATAGCGATCTGTTCCCATATGAGGCAGAGGATGGGCTCGTTGGAGGCGATGGGAGGGAGGCCGAGGTGTTCTCCGACGCGTTCGTCGGCGGAGGCGGAGACTCGGAGGAGCCAGGACATGTCGCCGATGGAGTTATCGAGTTGGGATTGCATCTTGCGGAAGGAGGCGGCGGGGATGATGGTGAAGACGCGCTTGATGAGGCCGTGGGCGCGACACTTGAGGACAAGGTTCAAAGCCTTTTCCAGAACCTGGCCGGTGTCGTCAATGATCCGCCGCGTCGGCCGCTCGTAGAGATCGCTGCTGGTACGCGCGGCTTGGCGGAGAAGGGCGGCGAGCTTCTCCGTCCTGGACTTCAATTCTGCGCACTCTTGCTTGAAGGAACTCGCCTCGTCTGCAGCTTTGCTAACGTTGTCCGCCAACTGGATCGGCTTTGAAAGAATGAGCTTCACTTTGTCCGCCATTATCAGCAGGCCTAAAAAATTCAATCTTTAGGACTACTGTTCGACATCCCCAAAAAGGGAAAGCAGAATCTGGTGGGGTTTAACAAAGGAAATGGGGTGGAATTTATTTGATTATACTCTGATTAGGCATGGAATGAGTTGGGGCCGGGCGGGTACGGCAAAATCCAGACCTCGCCTGTCACCGGAAGGAGCTGGTCCATCCCGCTCCGTGAGCTGCATAGGTCCAAACTTCTTGACTCATGACCCCCCATGCGAGGTGGGTCCGTTCCGCCGTAACCTAATTAGCTAGTGTGTATTTTTATTTGTGAGAAGTTGTTATCACTTGAATCTACATAAAGTTTATCTTTAAATAATTATTAAACAAATAATATATTAGATCAAGTTCATGATACGCTAGAAATTTCAAAAGGTAAGGAAAAATCACCGAGACATGAATATTTAAATTAAGCATTACAATACTTGAATATATGTATTAAAATGCTACGTAGTACTCCCTTCGTCCCGAAATAAATGTCCCGCTTTCCTTTTCGGTCCGTCCCAAAATAATTGTCTTGTTTCCTCTTTTGGCAATAATGGGTGGCTCATATCAATTCACCTTTTTCTACTCAAATCTCAACCACAACTTTTACATTTTCAACCACTTTCTTAAAACTTGTGTAAAGCAAACAAGACAATTAATTCAGACGGAGGGAGTATATATAAAGAAGACATTGATAATATGTCGTTCATCTTAATCTAATATATGTACGGAGTATATTTTTATATTATACTTAAGATCAAAGAATTTATGGTTTTTTATATACACACATATGTATGTTGAAGTATATTTGCAGTACTCCCTCCAGTCCCTATTAAAGTTCCCAATTTGACTCCACACACATTAAGAAAATAAATTTGACTTTACTGTGGAGTGCATTGTTTGGACACTGTTTGACACGGTTTGACACTGTTTTGCACTGTTTTGTTTCCTACAATGGAAGTGTGAACTTAAATAAGGGACATCCCAAAAAGGAAAGTGAGAACTTTAATACGGACCGGAGGGAGTATAATTTAAAAAAAGTATGTATATACTTATATATTGAGCGGGTCGAGGCGGGTCGAGGCGGGGCGGAACGACACGAGTCAATACTAATACCCGGACTCATCCCATTGTATAGGCGGGGTGGAGCGGACCTGCCCCATTTGCAAGACGGGACGTGCCAGACCCGCCCCAAATGTCACGGACCAGGGCGGGTCATTGCGGGGCCGGTTTTTTGAGATCCCCAACTCCGATGACTTACTTAGGGGAAAACTTATTTTAATACTACTATAATAATACTGTATTACAATAATGGATGCTACTGGCGAGGTTGACATGAAAGAGAGGATGGGCATGATTTTCGTCCAAGGGTTTTCCTGGTGACATTTATGGCGGGCGGCATTTTCACGGGCGTCTCCTTCAATATCCTTTCTCCATGTCTACGCATTCGTCCCACCACTTATTAATGCTCTTGTTTCCTCATTTACTATGCTCTTCTCATTAAATCTTCACATCGAATCAAATCAACAGTTATTTGATCCCATTTTTATAAAATTTATATCATCATTTTTTATTTTTCATGATCTTTCAAATGAAATCAATATTGTTTATGTAATTTTAAGAAATTATTGAACTATTATATTAATGAGTATTGGATTATAAGGAAAATCGAACTAAATTTAATAAAGAAAAATAATTGTGTAAATCACAATATATCTTAAAATTGTGTATATAAAAAATTATTTTATTATGTATTTATACATGTGAGTTACATATTTTTATACGTAAAGTTACATTTTTGTACACGTAAAGTTACATATTTATACACACGAGTTGCATTTGGCCTGCCTAAACGCGAGTTACATATTTTTACACGTACAGTTACATATTTTTACACGTAAAGTTACATATGTATACACGCGAGTTGCATATTTATACACACGAGTTGTATTTGACATGTCTGAACGCGAGTTACATATTTTTACACGTAAAGTTACATATTTTTACACGTAGAGTTACATATTTATACACACGCGTTGCATTTGGCCTGGCTGGAAGTGAGTTACATATTTCTACACGTAAAATTACATATTTTACATAAGTTAATATAATAGTTCGATAATATGTTAAAATTGCATAGGCAATATTGGTCTCATTTGAAAGATCATGAAAAATAAAAAAAATTGATATATATTTTATAAAAACCAGATCACAAATGAAAAAGTTATTATAGTTTTTAACAATAAGAGAAATAAATAAATAATAGAACACACTATCATTTTAATAATGTTTCATGCTAAACTTCCAAAATGCCTAAAACAGTATGCTCACCGTATACCGGTCATACGGTATAACAACTGTAAAAAAAGATGACACCCCATCCTTGAGTGCCTCCCAACACCGACCGAACGGTATGTTGGGAGGACGCAAATTGGATTATAATCACAATCTGACAGATAGAGAGTTGAGCTTTGTCCCCATTACTTGCAGAGGCCAGGGGCGGATTGGGCCTTAGGCCAGGCAGGGCCAAGGCCCATGCTGATTTTTTTTAAAACTAGTATAGGTGTTTAAAAATTAGGCCCAGTCTCAATTTTTAAAAAATTAGGCCCAACCTGAATTTTGAAGTCCAAAAAAGAAAAAGTTCGTTTCTTTCTTTGTTTGTCGGTGAAACAAAACGTCAAAACCAGAGGATCCGCGCAAACGGCAAAACCCCAAACGAGTGACGCCGTCTCTGGCTCTGCGACTCTCACGGTCTCACCTGCCGCCTGCCGGACGGCCACTGGACGGCGCACGGCGCGCCGGTGGCTCGGTGCTGCACGCCTGCACCGCCTGCACTGTTGAGGTCTGCGGTCTGCCGTCTGCGGAGTGCGGTCTGCCTAACTCGAGAACAGCTGAAGTGCTGAACGCGGAATGCCTGAAGACCGAGAAGTAGCTCTACACTTCTGCAGCTCTGCGCCTCTGCTTGACTAGTTGACTGCTTCAGGTATTTTTTTTAAACTTTTAATTGTGAAATTGTAAATTGTGAAATTGTGAACTTTGTGTAAAATTGTGAATTTGATTATTAATTGTGAACTTGTAAATTGTGAATTTTAAACTTGGCTTGATGTGAAATTGTGAATTTGATTATTAATTGTGAACTTGTAAATTGTAATCATCATTTGTAGTATGTATTTGCTTGTGACTTGTAGTTGTTCTAATTAATCTAATTATTAAGTTAATTATATTCGTGTAGTAAGTAGTCATCCCGTTATTTTCAACATAGGTAAATAGGTAATGAAGAGATACTATAACCCTGTTGAAGAAAAAGCTAATGAAAGTAGCTCATCAAAAATTGTAGTGCCGGCTGTGCCGTCAACTACAATTCAAGAAAACTCGACAACAAATGACGAAGAGCATACAATCATACAATCAGTCGCCGCTAATGAGTTTGATGCTTCCCAACTTCCATCTGACCCTGGATTGAGAATACCGATCTCAAGGTATCATCCAAATATTAGAGATCAAGTTCGAAGAGCATATTTGCAGAAAGCCCCTGGCCTTGTCAACCATTTGAGCATGACTTCCCAATGAAGATGGTTTCTGCAAATAAATCAAGAAGATTTGTTCCGACTTGGTTTACTGAACATGAATGGTTGGAGTATAGCATATCTAAAGATGCTGCTTATTGTTTGTATTGTTACCTTTTCAAACCCAACAAAGGGAAACAATCAGGAGGAGATGTGTTTGTTTCAGAGGGATTTAGCAGTTGGAAAGATAAGGCCAAACTTAATGTTCATGTTGGAAAGCATGATAGTGAGCACAATCAAGCTCGAATGAGGTGTGATGCATTGATGAACCAAGATGCACATATTGAGACAATTTTGGACAATCAATCAATGCAGACAAAGCATGATTATCGCATTCGACTGACAGCCTCTCTTGATTGTGTGCGGTACTTGTTGAGGTTGGGGTTACCTTTCCGCGGTCATGACGAATCTGAAGACTCTCTAAATCCAGGTAATTTTCTAGTGACCATGGAATTTTTAAGAGATCATAATGTTGAGATAGCTTCTGTAGTAATGGATAATGCACCGGGAAATTGTAAACTTCTTGCACCTAGCATTCAAAAAGATTTAGCTCATGCTTGTGCTATTGAAACGGTGAATGCTATCATTCAAGATATTGGAGATTCTTTATATGCTATTCTAGTTGATGAATCCCGTGATGTATCAACAAAAGAGCAAATGTCAATTGTGATACGTTATGTTGATGCTAGTGGATATGTGAAAGAACGATTTATTGGAGTTGAACATGTCACTAGTACCACATCACTTGCACTTAAGGAAGCGATTGACACGCTATTTTGTAGACACAACTTGAGCATATCTAGATTAAGAGGGCAAGGTTATGACGGGGAGAGTAATATGCAAGGGAGGCTAAGTGGGTTGAAAACAATTATTCTTAATGAGAACCCAAGTGCATATTACATTCATTGCTTTGCACATCAACTCCAACTTGCCCTTGTAGCTGTTGCAACAAAGAATCTTCTCATTTCTGATTTTTTTCGTGTTGTTGCTCAATTGATAAATGTTATTGGAGGTTCGTGTAAACGTTCTGATATTCTTCGTGAAAAACAATTGAACTTCATTGTTGAAGCGCTTGAAAGTGGTAAAATTTCAAGTGGAAGGGGTCTTCACCAAGAATCTTGCCTTCAGCGCGCGGGTGATACACGTTGGGGTTCACATTATAGATCTTTGGTGAGCTTGATTTCAATGTTTTCTGCTGTTGGTGATGCTCTTGATGTGATACAAGATGATGACGTAACTACGTCTATGCAAAAGGTGGAGATAGAGTATTTACTCAAGATGATGCATTGCTTTGATTTTGTTCTAAATTTGCATATGATGAAATTTATTTTGGGAATATCAAATGAGTTGTCTCATTCTTTACAAAGGCGTGACCAAGATATTGTCAATGCAATGGATCTTGTTAGAGTTTGCAGGTACAGACTTCAAGCTTCTAGAGATGACAAATGGGATTCATTGTTTGAGGAGGTTTGTAATTTTTGTGATCAACATTCTATTGATATCCCAAACATGAATGACACATTCATCCGTTTTGATTCTCGAGGTCGCCCCGTACGTAAAGGACCAACTCTTACTAATTTGCATCACTATCGCTATGATCTATTTTGTGCTGTGATTGATTTGCAACTGCAAGAGTTGGGTGATCGCTTCTCAGAAGCTAGTACAAAGTTGCTACTATGCATTGCTTGCTTATCTCCACGAGATTCATTTTCTGCTTTTGAGAAGAAGAAATTGCTTAGATTGGCCGAGTTTTATCCCCGGGATTTTTCACCATTAGATGTTTGTATTCTCACTGATCAACTTGAAAGTTATATCTTTGATGTGCGCTCTAATGCTTTATTCAAGGAGCCCGATGGACTTGGTGACCTTGCAGAGAAGTTGGTAGAAACTAAGAAGCACAAGGTGTTTCCTTTAGTTTACAAGTTGTTGACATTGGCATTGATTCTTCCTGTTGCAACCGCTAGTGTTGAAAGAGTATTTTCAGCAATGAATATCGTGAAAGATAGGTTGAGCAACCAGATGAGTGACGACTGGCTCAATGATAGACTTATTGTTTATGTGGAAAAAGACATCTTCTTGAAAATTGACAATGATGTCATTATCAAACGATATCAATCGATGAAAACCCGTAGAGAACATTTGTAAAATTATGGTGTTTTTGTATTTGACTTTAATGAAAACTTTTATTCCTATAATCTTTATTTTTGTTTTTGATTTTGTTGTTAGAATAAATATTTTTTTGAATATTCATTTTTAATTACATTTTGGCTCCACCTGGATGCCAAAGCTAGATCCACCCCTGGCAGAGGCCCTATGCATTTTTTAGCGTAGTAAACTCTCATCGCAGTTGACGGGATTCGAACCCGGGATCTAACCCTTATGACACTCCCTCGCTACCAGTTGAGCTACGCCCACCGGTAGCAAGAATCCTATCCTATGCGCCACTTCTAAGAGGAAGAGAGCATCCCTCCGGCCCCGACCCTCACTCCTTGCACGCTTAATAGCCTTCCACAAATTATTAATTATCCATACAAAGTATTTCATAGGACTTAAATATCCGTGACTCTCGACAATTTAGGCTATGACTAGATTATCCTCACACTCATAATATTGATTTCCACCCCGCACTCTAAGGGGGGCGGAGCACGGATCCAAGACCAGACCAAACGGGATTGAACTAGACCAAAGACCGAATAATAATTCCGGTTTAGGACCGGATCAAATTATTCCGGATTTCCAATCCGGACCGATATTGGACCAGATTTTTAATTTTATTATTTTTGCAATATTTCATATTTCAAAAAAAATTAGTTTTTGTTGTCCAAAAGTTTGCTTATTAGCTCATTGTTTCTATTACAAAATATTATTTTAGATTTTTAAAAATTTGATTATTTGTAATTTATTCTTTTATATGTATGATTTGCATTTTTGTGCCTCTTTTAATCAATATAATATACATTATAATACATCAAATAAGTAGAAATAAACAAATGAACTATGCCTAGTGAATATATGAAAAATATGTGATTCAATTTTGACTCTATAAAAATTTATGCATGATCATATTAGTACGAGAAACTAATGTTCCTTGTTCGATCAAATTTGTGAATGATTTGACTCAATAATTTTGCGTATTTAACAAAGAAGAATTCAATTAGTCCGTAATATTTAATCACGCTATGTATTATGATTAAAACAAGTAAAAATAAGTAAATACAATTCACCATTCTAACTCATAATGTTTTTATGCTACAAAATTTTACTAATGTAAATAAGTAAATGATACTATGTATGTAACTTGAGTTAATGTCTAACTTATTGTATCGCTTAATTAATGTACTTTTTTAACTAGCTTAATTAATGTACTATGCATGTGTCTCTGTGTGTGTACAATTGTAATACATATTGATGGATAGTGTACCCGGGGGTAGCTTATCCGAGGGGTAGTTGCGGGGGATAACTAGAGAGAAGTCAGAGTAAGTAAGTGAGAGAGAGAGAATGTATTAGATGTATGATCAGCGTATTTTGCTCCCGGGTTACAAATGGGGAGATGGGGTGCTATTTATAGTAGTAATAAATGCCAGATAGGGACACGTGTCAAGCATCCATTGGCCGAGGGGTCACCTCAAATGGTTGGCGCTGGCAATCGCATGTGGCCGCATTTAACGCGGCTGTTGGATGGGACGTCGTACTTGGTACGGTGATCCCTGCGCATGTGGAGCGGATATTATGTCGGAAAAGGTGCCCTCGGCTGTAGATGATTGGCCGAGGGCTCTGAGTACCGGGGACCTCCTTAGTGCCGAGGGCTCTAGGTGCCGAGGGCTACTGATTTTCTCCGTTTTCTCCCAGTAACTTTGTTTTCCTGATTTGGCCATCATGTGAGAATTGGAGCCTTCGGCCAGGGGTTGCTTAGTACTTGGGGCGCCGTGATTTGGGCTTGCTGTGCTTCCTGGGCCTATTGGACCTCCATTAGAATAGTAGGAGTCTATGAGTCGGGGGTTCCTAGGCCATATACTCCATCAGGAGTCCCTCGCTCCTTTTGTCGAAAGGTGCTTGAGGGAAAAGGAGTAATCTGTGTTTGCCCTTTTGGTGTTGTTCCGTTGTAATCTATAGAGTTTGTGAGTAGTTTGTTGTGTGCATGTTTCAGCCGAGGGCAGTCCCTCAGTTACCCACATTCCGGGACTTGAGGGATCATGCTCGTTGTTTGTGGGAGTTTTTGGCATTTTTTTGTGTTTTGAGAGATTTTCCCGGAGGGGTCCTCCAGTCTCCCACTCCTTGAGGCACTTGCAAAGTGATGAAAAGGAGTAGAGTAGTGCCTTCCTGTAATATGAAGTCGAGGGGTGACGCTTTTCGTTTCATTTTGGGGGGATGCCTCGTTAAAAACCTCATTTGAAAAAACCGTGTGGGAAAAAATTCCAATGAGGAAAAAAAAGTGCACTGAATTCCCCCAATGATGAGTCGAAAAGGTACAACCCTGGCCTGAAATGAGTGGCCATTTTTGTGCCGAAGGCTATCTCTGTCTGAAGGCACGCGTGCTGATTTCCCGAAGGGTCCCTGTTGTTATCCTGAGAGATGCCGAGGGGGGGGGGGAGCCCCCCCAATTATGAGAATGAGGGCGTGATGAATGTGGGTAATGTTTCCGGTGTTATCGAGGGGTCCCTTGCTTGTTGGTGAGTGGGGGGGGGCACCTTTCGATGAAGGCGTGCTCCCCCGGGGGCTTCGTGGTCCTCAATGTGTTTGAGGGCCGATGGTTCCCGAGGGGTGTGCCCGTTATGAAGCTGTGGGCTTCTGAAGGAGTAAGCCCGAAGGCCTTTGTGATGTAGTATGAGGGGCATAAACCGGGGGCATCTCTGGGTAAGTGTACCCCGGGGCTCCTCTTGGTGAAGCGGAGTGAAGTAAAAAGCCCGGGGGCTAGTTTCTTGGTTGATGAAGGAGTGGTCTGCTGAATATAGCCGGTAGCTCCCAGAATATAGCCGTTGTAAATATAGCCGTTGGAATACCTAACGTAAAAAATATAGCCGTTGGGGGGGCTTCCACGTGGTGCGTGCTCGTTGGCCGCCCGTGGGCGGGCGTCACCGATTGGGCAACTCATCGGTTGGCAATGATGACTTTGTACCGGAGGCCCGGTTTTCAGGCCCAAGGCCGGATTTGGGCGCCTATAAATACCCCAAGGCCAGGCCACTTCCCTTTGTGCGATTTGAGTGCAGCGAAGCTCTGCCGGATTTTTTCTAGAGAGAGAAACACCTGCCCTCGATCTAATTCTCGTTCCAAGGTCAGTTTCCACCTGCTCTTCTCCTCTCTTAGTTAGCTGTGCCCTGTGTCCATAGATTATGAGTTAGAATTCCGTAGGCAACCCTTGGTGTAGAGTACCGTCCTTGTAGCATACCAAGATGTCGTCCCAGAGCGATTCTCAAGACATCTCGAGGGATCCTTCGGTTGAGGATGAAACCGTCTCCGATGTGGAGTCCTCCAGTGAACAGCCTTCGGTGGGGCATGATGCTGCTGTGGCGATGGAGTTGCAGAGAGCCCTCATCGCTGAGGTGGAAGCCGAGGGCTTCGAACAAGAGTGCGAGGATGAGGAGCTGGCCCTCGCCTGGCAAGCGGCTGAGGAAGAGGCGCAGAGAGAGAGCGCGAGGGTCACTGTCGCTGTTCTCCCCCCTCGCGACGCTGGTGAGGCCAGCACCTCTCGGCCACTGAACGCAGTCCCTCTACGGGTGGCCCTCGGGAAGAAGAAGGGCGCCGCTTCAAAGAAGAAAGGCAGTGTTGCCGACCAGGGGAAGCCTGTCGACATGCCCGAGGGGTACTCCTATTTGAATACCGCCGCCCTTGACATACGGTCGAAGGCTGATGGGGCAGACCTCTATGTTACACAGCTCCATGTGGGGCCCTCGTCGATGGTAGTGCCACCGGGAGCTGATGATATCCTCTCCCGGGCTCCCGAGGGGTGTATAGCCATCCATATTCTCTCGGTGTCTATGGGCCTCCGATTCCCCCTACACCCTTTTTTGCGTGAGTACTTTCGGTACGTAGGACTGCTCCCTTGCCAGCTCACACCGAATAGCCATTCGTACATTGCGGGCTTCCTCCACCTCTGCAAGTCCCGGGGGGTATCGCCTAGCCTGGACTTATTCTTCCAGAGTTTCAACTTGTGCGGGGGGGGGGGGGGGGGGGGGAGGGAGGGCACGCGAATGCTGAGGGCTTCGCTAACTTGCAGCAGGTGGCATTGTTCAAGCTATTTACTGAAGCGCCTTCCTCCAACAAAGGATGGAAAGACCGATGGTGCTATGTGAAGCTGGCCGAGAGCCCATTCCCGAGGGAGTTGCGTGACCGGTTCAGGCGTCATGAGAAGAGGAGGAGCGCCGCCCTCGAGAAAGATGGCAGGATCCTGGCTAAGATCCCGGAGGGTCGGAACAAGAACATCACCATCAAGGAGTGCACCCAGGAGGGGGATCTGTACGCCCTCGGGTTCCGACGGTACCGCTTCCTGGGGGAAACAGATGAAAAGTACTCGATGTTCGACGGAGCCTCCGGGGGTTTAGGAGGTAGGGGCCGAGGGCATCCAACCTTTAGACTTATGAATATTTTTGTTAGGCGTAGACATTTTTTTGTTGCACCTTTTCTCCTCTGGTCTTAACCGTCTTCATTCTTTTGCAGGTATCAACATGGATCTCAACGCCTTCGCCGCCCTCAAGAAGCAGAAGGCTAAAGTCCGGGGCCAGAAGGAGCCCAGTAAGCAGAGGCCCCTCGGGGAATTCTCGAAGAAGGGCAGTGAGCCTTCAGAGGAGGCTGCCAAGAGGAAGGCAGCCGATAAAGCCCCAATCCCCGAGGGGAAGAGGACGAAGAAAGGGGACGCTGGAAGAAGGCTCCCCCAGTGGTGGTCGTGGATGAGCACTCCACCTCCGAGCCCTGTGCTCAAATGGCGATGACTGCTTCCCATCTACCCTCGGGTCAGGGGGGTGAGGTAAGCTTGCCCCGGGAGGATATACGGTTCTCCCTGCCGAAGGGGGCTGCCATCACACATGGCACCGTAGACCCTCGGGAGTTCCTGGGCGGGGCTACCCCTTCATTGGACAGGAAGGCCCTCGGGAAGCTTGATGACGAAGCTCTCGAGTCAAAAATCCTCCGGTCCTCCCTTACTGTAAGTTCTTCTCCTTCGTTTTTCTTTTTGCATAGTGGTTTACTCCCCCTCTCTGTTGCATGATGGTAGCCTTACCCCCTTACGTTGTTGTTGTTGTTAACATGCCTGCATAGCCCTCGGCGAGCATGCCAGAAGATTTGACGAGTGGCGCCTCCAGAAGGCGCAACAGGATGAGTCAATGAAAAAACTCATTCATGACAACACCGAGGCCGTGAGGCAAATGGCCCAGCTGGAAGGGGACCTTCGGCAGGCGAGGGCTACAACGGAGAAGGCGGCCAAGGAGAAAGCTGAGGTCGAGAAGGCTGCTGCTGAGGCCGCAAGGAAAGCTTCTGAGGACGCAGAGGCTGTCAAGCAGAGGCCGCCGCCGATGCTGTTGCTGCCTTCATGGCCGAGGGGTGGAAGGCAGAAGGCCACAAAGACTGGGTGGCCTCGGTCGTGGAGGGATCCGCCGATGGGTGGGTGAAGGGCCCTGGGGCGATGTGGCTAGCCCGAAAGGGCGAAGACTATTACGCTGGGGGGAATTCTTCACCCAGGCCCTGATTTACAGAAGGTTTGCGCGGCATCTGAAGATCGAGCCGAAGGCCTTTGACCCAGCGGCATATGGCCTCCCCCCCTCCAACCAGATATCAGAGTCCCTTTTCCCGAAGGCGTTGAGAGGCCAGAATTAGAGGATTCTTATCTTTTGAAGGAGGCCGAGGGGGACGAAGCAGAGGCCGGCACAGAGGTCACCTCAAAGCCCGTGGAAGAGGCTGCCACTGGGGCTGATAATATTTGACTTGTACTTAGCAAATTTTGAACAATTTTGTTGTAACGAATATATGTATGCTCTCGGCCTCGACCCTTTTGTAATATACACTTTAACTCTTCCATTCTTCTGATGAATGAATACCTACCTTCGGGCTTTTTGCATATAATTCATTTCCTTTGATTGTTTTTCTTTGAATGTATGCCCTCGTCTTTTCTGAATGTATGCCTTCGTCTTTCTTTGAATGTGTGTTAGGACTTAGAAGATATTTCTCTAAGTATAGTGCCTCCTGTAGCCCTCGGCTACTAGGCCCATTTAGTTATCTGAACATTTCACCGAGGGCCCAACATTTAGGACTTAGAAATCTTTTCTAAGTGTTGTTCATCTGTTGGCCCCCGGCTAATTCCTTCCCTCTTGTTCTGTGTAGCCTTCATGAGATAACCGGAGGCAAGGTGCTTAGGACTTAGAAATTTTTCTAAGTGTTTGAACACCGTCTAGCCTTTGGTACGTGGGTACCCTTCGCTGCATGGATATATAACCGATGGGCCAAAAACATTTAGGACTTAGAAAATATTTCTAAGTGTAGTTTCACCAAATCTTCAACTGTATGGCCCCTCTGGCTGCATGGAGATTTGACCGAGGGTCAAAAATATTTAGGGCTTAGAAAATTTTCTAAATGTAGTTTGTATGAGGCAGGAGCCTTCGGGTGAATGTGAGGGCCTTGTCTAAGATGTGCCTTCGGTTGACCGGTGACTCCACATGGGGCAAAGTATTTAGGACTTAGATTATTTTCTCTAAGTATTTCCTGTTGCTGGCCTTCGGGAGGGGACCCTTCGGCTGTATACTTTGTGGGCCTGGAACCGTTTACTTTGTCTTGCAAGGTTGGCCTGCGGTAACAAAAGCCTTCGGCTGTTCGTTATGTCCCCCCAATGTTGATTTAGGAGAGTTTGTAATCCAAGTGTAGCATAAAAAGACAGACTCCCTCGGGCATTGTCTGGGTGTATCCCCTCGACATCTAGTGAGGTGCCGGAGGTGATTCTTGCTTTGATTTGGACAACATCTGATAGCTTTGTCATATAGTAGCCTTCGGGAACGTTTTGAGTTGTTGTTGGGTGAGCCTGTCATGTTTTGTAGGATTTGAGCCTTCAGTTTTGATATAGCCGGAGGCAATCAAGGAGTGGACTTAGCCATTTGTTGATGATGTCTGTTGTGAATGGTATCTTTGGTACTTTTGAGCTTCCAGGTACCGAAGGTGTTCCCATGGGGAGCCCTCAGTATGTCCTCGTGAATTTGTTGGAATGGTGTACTCATTGATTTCTCACTGAGTCTACTCCCCTTCACCACCCCATTTTTTTTTGTAGTGAAGGGAAGGCTTCAAGAAACTTGGTTTCTTGGTAAGGCTTGGCCTATCGGGAGGTAACAGAATACACCATTAGCTCCCCCCTCGGGTTGACCTTTCGAGTTCCGAGGGGATCGAGGGTCATTTCCTGGGCACAAGACATGGTCTGTAGCCTGCCTCCCCTTGGGAGATGGCACGGTAAGCGCCTCAGCTTTGAAAGTCGTCCCCTCGGCGCCAGACATAGTCCGTGGCCTGCCACACCCTTGGTGTAGTGGCGCGGGGAGCGTTTCGATTTGGAAGTCGAATCCTGGGCATTTTAGATGCCTGCCAATCCCTTGGGGAAATGGCGCGGAAAGCGTTCCGTTTTTGAAAGTCGAATCCTGGGCATACTACGTGCCTGTCATACCCTTGGGGTAGTGACGCGGAAAGCGTTTCAGGGAAGGGTTTTCATTTGCACACTGGTTGCAAATGGTCGGGGGCACTACGTGCTACCGGCACCGATAGGTGGCGCCTTCGGTATAGGCGTCCTCGAGGGGTACGGCTTTAGAAACAACACTTGGTGTTTGTTCCGATGTACGGCCCCCGGCACTTGGTACCGAGGGGTCTTCTGTGAAAACACTTGGTGTTTTCTTCCGTTTGTTGAAAGTTGACAGTGGTGTATCCCCCCGACACTGGGTGCCGATTGGTCTTCTGCAGGAACACTTGGTGTTCTTTTCCACGTTGTGGATGGCAGTATAGTCTACCCTCGGCACTTGGTGCCGAGGGTTCTTCCTTGTAGGGGTCGATATGAGGGCTTGGCCGCTCATAAGAGTCTTGTTCCATGTTCTCGGTGTCTTCAATATGCCTTCATTCTTCAAAGTTTTTAGGCCTTCGGCCGCAAAATAATACATTCACTAGTTATGAGGGCTCGGCCGCTCTGATGTTATTGATAAAATTTAACTAAGTGATGTACATTCCAATGTCTAGGGACCTCAGTCCCATTGGGGCGTTTTAGTTTGTAGGTTCCTGGTTTGATGATGGCCGCCACTATGTAGGGGCCTTCGAACTTTGGTGCCATCTTTCCGCCCTCGGTTGGTTGGCTAGCTTCCCTTCTTCAGAGGACATAATCCCCCACTTGGAATTCCCGGGATCAGACTTTGGCGTCAATGTAACTCTTCACTTGCATTCGATAGTTTTCCGCGCGTATGAAGGCTTGCTCTCGGTGTTCTGAAATAAGGTGAAGGTCGAGGGCCATATTGACATCATTGACCTCGGGGTCATATTGTGTGACCCTTCGGGTCGGAAGAGTTACCTCAGTGGAGGCCTTAGCTTCAAATCCGTAGCAAAGGGAGAAGGGTGTCTCGCTTGTTGCTCGCTGAGGGGTGGTACGGTAGGCCCATAAGATGTTGTGGAGCTCTTCTACCCAACCACCCCCTTCGGCCTCCAATATCTTTTTTAGGCCCTCGAGCAAGTTCCTGTTGGCGTTTTCTACCTGACCGTTGCCTTGAGGGTAGGCAACTGATGAGAAGGTGTGTTTGATGCCCCATGCCTCCAGGAGGGCACAGAAGGGGGCTGCCTCAAACTGAGTCCCATTGTCGGAAATGATTTGTTGGGGGACGCCAAACCTTGTGAGGATGTTCTTGAGAACAAAATGACGACACTTGGCCTCAGTAATGCTGGCGAGGGGCTCAGCTTCCACCCATTTAGTGAAGTAATCGATGGCGACGATGATGTACCTGTTGTTGGAGGTACCCCTCGGCAGAGGGCCCACAAGGTCTATGCCCCATCGAGCGAAGGGTATGGATGTGCTGATGGGGGCATAGTTGACCGCTGGCCTGCCGGGGGCTTTCTGGAAGTGTTGGCATGCGGAACACCTTCGGACGAGATCTGCACAATCCCGGGCCATCGTAGGCCAGAAGTAGCCCTGGATTATTAGCCTTCGGGACATGGAGAAGGGTCCCTGGTGAGCTGAACAAGTGCCACTATGCACTTCCTCCATCGCCACTTCGGCTTCATCTTGATGAAGGCACCGAAGTAATGTCCCGTTGTAGGACCTTTTGTAAAGCCTTCTGTCTTCGATAGCGTAGCTGGGAGCTCTCAGCTTTGCTAGCTTGGCGCGGGCCTCATCTTCGGGCAGTTGCCCTGTGGTGATGAAGGCGACAATGTCTGAGATCCAGTCATCCTGCCTTTGTCGTATGTTCATGACGGGGCTAGCATGTATGCTAGAGAGGCTGAGCTCTTCCACTTTGGCAATCTTTGAGATATGCTCAGGGGACTCGGCCGAGAGCTTGGATAAAATGTCGGTCTCGGAGTTTTGAGCCCTCGGTATTTGAGTAAGAGAGTGTGCCTCAAATACCTTAAGCAACTCCTTGGCCGCTTCCTTGTACTGCTTCATTCTCCCTTCCTTGGCTTCGTACTCCCCGGAAATTTGGCCGACAACTAATTTGGAGTCGCATTTGACGTGGATCTGTCGGGCTTTCATGTTGGCTTCCAGCCGAAGGCCACAGAGGAGGGCCTCGTATTCGGCTTCATTGTTAGAGACTTTGAAGGAGAAGCGGACTGCATAATAGGCACGGAAGCCTTCGGGTGAGATGAGAACCACCCCTCCTCCACATGCTTTGACGGCGGAGGAGCCATCGGTGTAGAGGGTCCACCAATCATCCGAGGGGGCCGAGGGCTCCTCGTCCGTGGCTGATCTTGCCGTACATTCCGTCACGAAGTCCGCCAGGGCTTGGCCCTTGATGGCGGGCCTAGGACGGATGTCGATGTTGTATTGGCTCAGGAAGACAGCCCATTTTACCATTCGAGAGGAGCTGGTGAGGCTCCTCATCAAAGCGCCGAGGGGTTGGTGAGTGAGGACCTGGACCGGGTGAGCCTGGAAGTAATGGCCCAACTTCTTGATGGTCCATATGATAGCCAACACCGTTTTTTCCACAGGGGAGTACCGGAGCTCTGCTTCCCTGAGGGTCTTGCTAACATAGAAGATGGCATGTTGGATGCCATACTCTTCCTGGATGAGTACTGAGCTGATGGCTGCCGGGCTAACACCCAGGTAAAGGTATAGGATCTCCCCCACCTTGGGTTTAGAGAGCACAGGGGGTGAAGATAAGTACCGTTTCAGTTCCTCGAAGGCCCCCTAACATTCTGAAGTCCACTGGAAACCGGCGGTTTTTCTCATGATCTGGAAGAAGGGTAAGGACCTCTCCGCCGATTTCGATAAGAAGCGATTGAGAGCTGCCAGGCGGCCCGTCAATCGTTGGACCTCTTTTACGTTGCGTGGGGGCTCCATGTTGATGATGGCCCGCATCTTCTCGGGGTTGGCCTCGATACCCCTTCGGCTCACCATGTAGCCAAAGAATTTGCCCCCTTGGACGCCGAAGGTACACTTCTTCGGGTTTAGCCGAAGGTTGAATTTCAGCATGATGGCGAAGATCTCCCTCAGGTCGTCAGCGTGGCTTGCTGATTGCTTGCTTTTGACGATCATGTCGTCAACATATGCCTCCATGGTACGCCCTAGGACAGCTTGAAATACCCTGGCCACCATCCGAGTGTAGGTGGCTCATGAGTTCTTTAGGCCGAAGGCCATGACAAGGTAGCAGAAGATGCCCTCGTGAGTCATGAAGGCTGTTTTTTCAGCGTCTTCCTCATGCATAGATATTTGATGATACCCGCGGAATGCGTCGAGAAATGACATGATTTCACACCCCGCGGTTTCATCTACAAGTTGATCAATGTTTGGCAAAGGGAAGGGGTCCATGGGACACGCCTTGTTGAGATCCGTGTAGTCCACGCACATGCGGAATGAGGGCGGTTTTTGTGCGAGGACTACGTTTGCCAGCCATGAGGGGTACTTTACCTCCTTGATGTGCTTGATAGAGAGGAGCATGGCGACCTCCTTCTTCACAAAGTCCCTCCTCTCGGCCGAGAGGGGTCTCCTCCGCTGTTGTATTGGTTTGGCCGAAGGGTCCACCGAGAGGCGGTGGGTGATGACCCTTCGGCTGATCCCCGACATGTCCTCCGCCCCCCATGCAAAAACGATGGAGTAGGCGCGGAGGGCGCTGATGATGCCGGTCTTCAAGTTTTTAGGGAGCTTGGCTCCAATCTTCACGACTCTCTCCGGCTTGGCCGGATCGAGCGCGAAGTCTTCTACCTCCTCGGCTGGTTCAGCCCTCGGCCTCCTTTATTCCGCCTCCACAGTTCCGGTGATGGTGTCAACGCGGAACTCCGTCTTGCTAACCTTCTTTGTTTCTTGAAGGTAGCAAGCGCGAGCAAGTTTTTGGTTCCCCCTTGAGTAACAGATTGCCCCCTCGGCTGGGAACTTGAGGCAGAGATGCCTCATGGAGATGACGGCCTCGAGATTCTCGAGGGCTGGCCGGCCGAGGATGATGTTGTGGGAGCAATCGATGTTGACGACGACGAACTCCACCTCGAGCTTGGCTCTATGGAGCCCGTCGCCGAAGAGTACCGGGAGGGTTATAACCCCCTCGGAATCAATGGTGTCGCCGGTGAAGCCGGCAAGGGGGGTCTTGATGGGTCGAAGGGACCCCCTCTCCAGATGCAGCTCTCTAAAGGTACTGAGGTACATTACATTGACGGAGCTGCCCGTGTCAATGTAAGTTCGGTGAATAATAGTGTCATTTATCTCTGTGCGGATGACGAGGGCATCCCTGTGTGGGGAGGACACTGGGGGGAGATCAGCGTTAGTGAAGGCAATGGGTTCCTCCCTCAGCCGCTTTACTGGGGGCATATGAGTGACTTCCCCCACGTAAAGTGACTGAGCCCACTTCTTTCGTTGACTTGTGGAGTCACCCCCGGTATTGCCCCCGGTGATCATGAGGATGTGGCGCTTCTTTTCTTGGTACCGGGGGTACTCCTCCTCCTCTTCTTCCAGGTTCCCAATCTCCCTCTTCTTGCCGAGGGGGATGGTGTTGGGGTTGACCAATGCATTTGCTCTCGCAGTTTGCCCTCAGGGTGGTCCTTGGTGAGGGGGGCCCTGTTGCTGAGGACCTTGAATAAATTGGGACAAATGGCCCGCCTGTATTAATCTTTCGATGGTCGTCTTCAGCTGATGGCAGTCATCAGTTCTGTGCCCCTGATGCCGGTGGAAGCGACATTAGGGGTAATTTGGATTGATGGCATATACTTCCGTGGGTGCACGGGAATCTCGCTCCACCAGGCCCCTCTCCTCAGTGAAATCAAGAATGACGCTGATGGGGTGCGTCAAAGGTGTCCGAGGGTGCTCCAAGAGAACAGGCTGTGCCCAAGCCCTCGGGTTCCCCTTGTAGCCTCCCCCGGGCTTGGCTTGACCGTGCCGAGGGCGATCACCGGAGGGGGCAGAATCCTTGGGTTGATTACGGGGAGCCCCCGGCCCCCGGTTGCTTTTGTCGTCTGGCCGAGGGCGTTGCTGATCGGGGATGTGATGGCATTTCTCCACTTCCTCGGCTTCGGCATACCGGTCCCCCCGCTGTAGGGCCCTTATATAATCACGGGGGGGTTCGATGATGAGGCTCCTTGAGAAGTTCCCGGGGCGGAGTACTGTTTGGAGGAGGGCCAGGAGGGTCCCATCGTCGGCGCCATCAACCTTATCAACCTCTGTTCTCCAGCGCTCCAAGAAGTCCCGAAGGGTCTCCTCCTTCTTTTGCCTCACTGTCAACAAGTGGGAGAAGTGCTTTCTTGTGCGGCGCCTTCCCGCAAATTGCGTCAAGAATCGCTGGGCGAGCTCTTGCCATGAGTCAATGCAGCCCTCGGGCAATTGATTGAACCATTCGTAAGCCGGCCCCTCTAAGGTGGAGAGGAACCAGCGGCACAAATACTCATTCGATGCCCCCACCATCATCATGCTGTTTTGGTATCTGCTGTAGTGCTCCTGGGGGTCAGTTTTTCTGTCGTAGGGCTTGATGAGCTGCCCTCGGTATTTCTCCGGGATCCGGGCCGCCAATACCCTTAGGGTGAATGGCGTCCGGGTCCGGAGCTGTGTGGTGGATTCCCCTGAGCCCTCGGTTATCTTCCTCTGCATTTCCTCCATCTTGGCCAACATGGCCTCATACTTGAGGTCTGTACGAGGGGCATAAGTGGCGGCGGGTGCTTTGGTGGCCTCCATCTCGTCAAGCCGGCGCTGGAGGGCCGCAATGATTTCGTCCCGGGGGTCCTTCGGGAGGGCCTCCGCCCCCTGCGAATGGACACGGGCTGAGTGAGCTTGGTTGATTTGGTGGCGGGCGTCGTTGGCATGGAGAGGTGCCTTGCCTTTGTCCTGAGGGGGACGTCTTTCATTGGCCCTGGAGATGGATCCGCCACTTTCCTGAGGCCTCTGGAACGCCTTCCCCCCGAGGCGGTCTTGGACCCCTCGGCGGTCTTGCGCCCCTCCGAGTCTCTCGAGGGAGGAGGTCCGGGGTTGTTCTTTGTTCACGTTGTGGCGGTCCCGGGACTGGACTTCTTGGGAGGCCGTATCTTGGGCCACGACCCCCTCGACGTTCCCAATTCGGAGGACTGGGTTCCCGAGGGGGTGTGGATGAGGGGGAGGCATGACATTCTCCCCGACCTGAGGTTGGGGGGAACCAAAGTGCCGAAGGCACCTGGATTCTGGGTGAGCGTCTGGATGAAGGCGGAAAACGCCGATTGCACGTCGATTGTAATTACCGGAGGGCTAACTTGGTTCTCACTCCGGTCCTTTTTCTTGGCCTCGATGCCGAGGCGGGCATCGGGGGCATTCTGTTGGATCTGATGGCGTAGGTCGACAGCCGTCTGGTCCAACCCGGCGATGACGCCGCCTTCGGGAGCCCTGTTAGAGGCTTCGGGGACGTCGACTTCGTCGAGGGCCAGGTTCCTGTCCTCAACGTTCTTGGAGTTGGCACGAGTTGTTCTCACCATTTTAGCTAGGTGTTTTGTGTTTGGCGAGGGGAAGGGTTTCTTACTTGATTGTTCGACTTCTCAATGAAAGCACCAAATGATGGATAGTGTACCCGGGGGGTAGCTTATCCGAGGGGTAGTTGCGGGGAATAACTAGAGAGAAGTCAGAGTAAGTAAGTGAGAGAGAGAATATATTAGATGTATGATCAACATATTTTTCTCCTAGGTTACAAATGGGTAGATGGGGTGCTATTTATAGTAGTAATAAATGCCAGATAGGGACACGTGTCAACCATCCATTGGCCGAGGGGTCACCTCAACTGGTTGGCGCTGGCAATCGCATGTGGCCGCATTTAACGCGGCTGTTGGATGGGACGTCGTACTTGGTACGGTGATCCCTGCGCATGTGGAGCGGATATTATGTCGGAAAAGGTGCCCTCGGCTGTAGATGATTGGCCGAGGGCTCTGAGTACCGGGGACCTCCTTAGTGCCGAGGGCTCTAGGTGCCGAGGGCTACTGATTTTCGCCGTTTTCTCCCAGTAACTTTGTTTTCCTGATTTGGCCATCCTGTGAGAATTGGAGCCTTCGGCCAGGGGTTGCTTAGTACTTGGGGCGCCGTGATTTGGGCTTGCTGTGCTTCCTGGGCCTATTGGACCTCCATTAGAATAGTAGGAGTCTATGGGCCGGGGGTTCCTGGGCCATATACTTCATCACATATATAAATATATATTTAAATATTTAAATAGTTATATGTGTAAAAATTTAATTCTAGTCTAACTAGTCTGGACCGAAATATTCCAGGTTTCGGACCGAACCAGACCGGAATCAGATCAATAAAGCCCTTGGACTGTAGACCAGAACGGGTATCTATTTGGTTCGTGTCTAATCTGAACCGACCAGTCCAGACCGGATTATGCTCGATCAGCCATGCTCTCAACATCTCATTTGGTAAATTCCCAATACTCATCTATACACCATAACTTATAAGAAGTCACATTTATTTTATTGACCTCAATTTCTTCAAGCACCCAACGCAGCTTGCGATAAAACACTAATTGTGCAACTCCTCAAGCTAGCTGAAAGCTGGAGAATCATCATTTCAAAAAAATTCTTCCAGATTCACCTCCTTTTTATTTGAACTTAAAAACTCACAACACAAGAAGGGTGATAAGTATGGTATTTGCATCTCCCTCTTGAACTACAACATGGGGGATAAGACTTTGGAAAAGTCCAGAAACTCTTGGTATGCACCTCTTTATGTACACCTTTAGCACACTTTGAATTGTCTGTCTACATATACAGAATTGTCTATATACTGAATTAAAGACAATTCATATTTAAATACAGAAGTTGTCTGTATACAGACAAAGTGCACGAAAAGGTGTACACCAACTAGACAAACAAGGTGCGCCAAAAGTGTACACAAAAAGGTGTACACCAAGTACTTTCCTGTGTAGACAAACAAGGTGCGCCAAAAGTGTACACAAAAAGGTGTACACCAAGTACTTTTCGAAAAAGTCATGGTTCCTATGATGCTTCACATGTCTAGAGAATCGATTCGATTTATTAAAAATTTTAAGTCTAGGTTACTTCTTTTGTAGGTGTTTTTCTTTGTGTTGGTCTAAAAATAAACGCTCGTAGCTTTTTAGGAAAGCTACGATAGAACACTCTACGAATATAAAAACTTGCTACGGAGCTTGATAGCCAGAAATCGCATATCATTCATTAGTACTACAATTGTCTTTTATAGGGGTTTACAAATCGTAACCGCTATCAATAATAATGACCAATTAATTATAACATTAAATACATAATTAAATAACAACACATTAATTGCTTGACCGTTACTCTTCGTGACTGGCAGGTCATCGGGCTGGCTGGACCCATGCTTGGGCTTGGTCCTGCTTGCTCAAGTCGTGGGCTTGGACTCATGGGTCCAAGTTCGCCGCTTGGGCCGATTAGGCTCTTGGCCTCGTCCCATAACCACATCACGAGTCCTCCACTCCCTTAGTCGAGTAGTAGACTCGGCTAAGAGAGAGTAGTCCAAGTCAACTGCCCTTCTCTAAGACTGGACGATCTCCGTCCTTGTCCATGTTGGGGAGATGCCTAATTAAAAACCTTCATTAGGAAAAACTCCAATGGGAAAATTCCTAATGAAGGAAAAACGAGTACACCTGATGCCCCCAAGATGAAGCAAGGGGTGAAATCCTTAGCCTTTATTGCAATGGTCACCATCTGCAAAGAGGATGGCTAGAACCGTTCTTCTCGTCGGGCTCGGGCTCATCAAACTTGTCCTTTGCTTAATTGAAGACAATACATCCCTCAATCCCCCACTCCTTGAGGCGAATGGAGTAGAGTGGTCTTCGTTCAGTCGTACCTATACATAAAAGCAACAAGTGTAGAACATGGCGTTTGGCCTTGGTATCGAACCACGACTCAGCGAGTAAGTGAGTCGGACTGGCCACTCGAAAAGAGTGACATCAAGTTCTCAGGTTAGGCCTCAACCCAACCTCTGAAAGAAATATTGAATCCGTGAGCGATGCTTCGAACGGATAATCAAACCCCCAAAAAGTCAAAGTATATCAGCCCTTAAGTGACAAAATTGCTTGAAAGAGCGTGGCTCTAGGCCCCTAACAAGAGCTTAACTCGCCACCCGAGGTTAGTAGTTCGAACTCGCAAGTGAAAATTTTGAACGGGTGACTCATCCTCCAAGATGAGAGTGTGATGCATTAGGAAGAGTGTGCGGTATTAACATTTATATTGGAGCTTATTAATCACCACACCCATATGACGTGACCTGATGGCGTGAGTGTGTGTGTTCGGTCGGGTCCACGTTCAGTTTAGGTGATCGGATCACATAAGTCTATATCAATGTTGAAATTACACACATTTGACAAGAGTAAAAAGCAATTATATCACTTAATTTTCTTTTAATGTGTTTCAATTTATGATTGTTTGATCAAAGGTTTTCACATATTAATTTTATGGAAACATTTTTGGAGAACTTAGCTTGGCATTGCAGCACTGCCCAACAAAAGTTGGACGTGCCTAAAGTCTACCATCACTAAGGCACCGTTTAATTAGGATTTAATGGACTTAATTGAACAGACGACTTAATCGTTCAGCTATATAACCTTGTTTACTTGTGACTTAATAATAAAATTGACTTATTCGGTCAGACCATTTGTGACTTATTCGCTCAGCCAGAATTTAGCACTCTTTCCGCTTCAGACGTATCAGCGTGGGAGGAGTTTCATTTTTTACTCTCACCTCTCCCTCTCGATACTTCATCGCTTCTCTAAGCCATATCACGCCAACAAAGGCTATCATCCACTGCCACTACTCCGGTAAGAAGTATGAGATCGATGCTTGCAATCTTGGTCATGTTTGTGTTTGCAGGTCCTTTTTACCAGTCCATGAGATCTCTCACATAGAGTGCGTCAATATGTAAAATCTTTTCAGCACACTCAAATTTCTCTTAAAGGACTTGAAGCAAATATGGAATCATTCTTCTATTGGCATGTATATTCTCAAAGCAGATTATTTTTTCATTGTAGCTTGCTTCTAGCAGAACCTGAAGCATGGCCGCAACCTCCAAGGATGGATTTTAATTTGTTGAGTAGATATGTATCAATAGCAATTCTGTTTATTTTATCTACACATGTATAGACTAGGTCCAATCGTGTACACTATACTTTGAATCAATGAGAATGTTGTTTGCCATATTGAATTTTCATTCATTATTACTCCCTCCGTCCCCCTAATATTGGTACGGAAGAGAGTGGTGTGGTTTTTAAGAATAGTAGAATTATGTGGTTGGTAATGAGTTGATAAAGTGGAAATAAAGTAAAAATGAATTAGAACCGCACAAATGTTAACAAATATGGTATGGGACGATAATAAAGGGACATCCAAAAATGGAAAAATGAGACAATTATAGGGAGACGGATGAAGTATAAATTTTGAATAATGTAATAATGATTATAAATTTTGTTAATGTCATATTGAATTTTCATCCATTCTCATCATTATTTCTTTTAACCACGGAAGCTATAGTGAGAGGGCGTGACGGTATATTTCCCGTCATCAAATGATTGTGAAGAAGTAGAAGTATATGCACTGTTATTTTAAGGATGCAAGCCGGAGTGTTACTTTTTTTATAGTTTGTTTAGTTATATTAGTTGGATGTTTAGAATTATTTAACTTTGATTGGTTATTGATGTTATAATTTTAGAATTATTTAACTTTGATTGGTTATTGTGTGTTATAAAATTATTGTTCAGAACAAGGAAAGTAGACAGAGTGTAAGGAATATTTGTAATTAGATTTTGATGATGCTAGATTAATTAGGACTTTAGATTACCCCCTTTAGACTTAATGTATTAGAATTTTCCTTTGTAAATCTCTTTAGCATAATCGACTGGCAGAAGGCCTCAAGAGCAGAAAGCCCCCAGAACAGAAGACCTCCTGACAGAGGACCCTTGACAAGGCTTTGGTTGAACAGAGGACCTTTGATTCTCTGCTTTAGAACAGAAGACCTCAGGGTCTCTGTTAGCCTTTACTCTGACAGAAACCCTATGCTAAAGACCTTCTCTGATCAACCCTATGCTAAAGACACCAGAAGGCCTGACACTTAGAAGAATTCCACCAAGCCGGGAAACCAACTGAAAGATTCCTTCAACGGCTAGGAGTCTTGAACGGAAAAGCTACAGTACGTGCATTAAATACACATTTAATGCCTTCCATACTCTGTAGAGTAAATGCAGATGATTGGCCGCAATGTCAGGATAACTTTATCCCAAAATAGTAACACACCAACTTTACCGGGTCCTACTGGTCAAGTCAACTGCTCGCTCATTTAATGCAGTTGTCCTCCTTCTCCTCCAACGGGAAGACAACCTCAGTATAAAAGATACACTACGAAGAACAACCGTACAACTTTGCAATAGCTTTTGCTACAACTCTGCGCATACAAGATATTCAAACGCTAAAAACGCAAAAAGCCTCCTTGAGATTAAAACTTCATCATCTTCTACAAGAGAAGGCAGAAGTTGGAAAAATCCTTATTTCCAACTCAAGCAAAGTTCCAAGTGTTCTTCAACTCTTCAAGCTCATCACATACAAATCCTTTGTAACAAAGCAAGTTGGAGGAACCCCTGTTCTAAATAGAACCTCTTCTTTCACAAGAAGGACGTCCAAGTACCTGGAGCAGTGAAGTGGTGATACTTCTGGGAAAGCTCAGTGAAAGGACCAGTCTTAGGGAAGCAGGAAGTGCATCCAAGAAGACAACTACACTTGAAGAAGACGTGGAGAGCTTCTTAAGTGATAGGACTAAGGCATTGTAAACAGACGTTTTTACAAGCTTAGTGGAACAGTGGACTAGAGGAACAAGTTGTTCCTTGAACCACTATAAAAAGCCCTGGTGTCATTTACATACTGCATTCCTTTCATTACTTTTATTTGAACTGCTTAACTCCAAGGACTTGGTATCTGTGTTCAGCAGAACTTGTCTTGTGAGTTAACAGAAGACCTACTGCCTTTGCTTCTCTCAGGCTACTAACAGAACTCCCTACCAGAACACCATCCGCTGTCAGTCTGTTCTGCCAACAGAACATGCTATTCTGTTAAATCTGGTACTTAGCTTGAAAAAGTTAAAAACCAATACAGTCTATTCACCCCCCCTCTAGACTGTATCCCGTACAACCGGGACCAACACAGAGAATATATATTCAGCTCTTGTTTCAGACATGAGGGTTATTTGGTCATTTGACATGATTCAAAATTCACATTCAGTTTACTCAGTGAACAGTTTGTTATCTCAGTATCACTTAATCCAGACAGATAACTTAATGCAGACAGACGTCTTAATTCATTCATGACTTAATGAAAAAAAATAAACAACCCCAAGTCCCCAAGCCCAATATATAAACTAGTGGTCATAGCCCAAATGTTGACTAGGTCAACAAATGGCTCACTTGTCAGGCATGCATGTGCTCAGCGTGCAGATAGGGAAAAGGCATCCCCATTTTTGCATATGTCGATTCACCACGGTGAAGGAGCTCAGACATGATCAACCGAGCTTTGAACCGACCATAATAATGGCTGATAACAATTTGAGCTCATCCAGGAGCGACCAGGAGCGACCAGGAGCGATGATGGGGATGATGTAGCAGCGCTGCGACTAAGGAGGGGAGGCGACCTCCTGGCTGACGTGATGGCAGCTCTGCGTGACGCGTCCAGAAGGGGATACCGCCGGTGTGGTTGGATGAGAGAAAACGAACACTCTGGCTCCTACACAGTGGCAAATCACCGCAAACGGCCTCCACCTTCGCCAGATCAGACCTACTTTCTAGATCCGAAATACTTCCTCCGTTCTTAAATAAGTGCAACAGTCAACATTTCACATTTGCCGACACACAACTTTGACCATTAATATATATAATTCTCTATTAGTAAAAATTTTAAAAAAAATAGTTTTTGAAAATTTACAATGAGACAAATTTAATAATATATTTTTCAAAAAAAATATAATAATACATCAATAAATAAAATGTAGTCAAAGTAGAACATGTAAATAGTGTAAAATTTCACATGTTGCACTTATTTAAGAATGGAGATAGTATGCTAGATAAAAGTCTCATTCCTCAAGTTCAAATTTCAGAAATTGCGACGAATTTTTTGAATTATTTTAAGAGGATTTCAAGAACAGATTTGACTGGATTTTTTTGTGTGATTGGGATGAATTTTTGAGTAATTCGTGGAAGGATTCTAACTTGATTCCGGCTGAAGTGACGTAAGAGACTCAATGAAAGCACCAACGTTCGTAGGTTTTTTCCAAAGCAACGATAGAATACTCAAACATGAATCAAGAGAGTATGAATATGAAAAGTTGCTAAGAAGCTTGATAGCCAGAAATCGCATATAGTTCATTAGAATTACATTTGCGTTTTATAGGAGTTTACAAATCATAACCGCTATCAATAATAAGGACTAATTGATTATAACATTATTACGAAATTAAATACATAAATAAATAACACATTAAATCGGGGGGTTCGGGTTAGATGGGTGGGTGAATCCAAGACCCTTTCGGATTTAGGATGTGTAATATGGATATCCTATCTTGTCTTTTTTTTACTATGATATTTTCAGGTTTTTAAAATGTCGGGTTAGGGCGGGTTCAGATAGGGTTTCAGGTTGAGCCGGTTTTATTTTCAGACCTAAAAAACTAAAATACGGAATGTAGCAAAAATACAACATATTCAAAAACGCAAAACATAATTTGATTCCCTTATAAATAATATAATTAAGAACCTGACAAATTTGATAGTAGTCTACTACATAGTAGATGGATATGGGATCAAAATTCAAACATAGAATTTGATGATATTACAAATAACATTGTTTAAAACGAAGTATACCACAACATAATTTGTTAACATCCAAATTTCCAAATAGGCAAAATTAATACATCCCAATTTTCATTTCTCAGGCTCCTTGCTTGAAGACTTGAAGTTCTACAACTATTTTCCATAGTTTTAGGTTTCCACCTGAATACAAGTATGCAATTCTACAAATGAACACATGTAGTACAATTACAAGGACAAGTTAATGAAACAAAACAGAAAATCACTAGCCGAGAATGCTTGTTATCCTTCACAAGAGATATAGAGGCATATGCTACAATTTCAATTAGAACTTACATGTTATGAACTGAAAGAAAAATACCAACCCTAAACCATACATTCACTAATGTGTGGAAGCTTCATCATAGCAAATGTAAAATTATAGAAATGATAGAGTCATGGATTAATGGGATTATGGGATACTTACGCAAAACCTGGAAATCAGAGCAAGGGACGAGGGTCCAGGGACAGTTGGCATCATGTTCATGCATTCCAGAATGACAGAATCACACTCATTCAAATGGAACAATCACATAATACATTATACACAAGTATTAGGCATGTGCAACAAAAATATAGAGCTAATGGACTTATGGGAGCATGGAACAGTATATGATGCAAAAGGACCAGCAGGTCCAACACCAACACTTCCAATTCAACACATGTTGTTGACACAATTATAACTTACAAGGACAAATTATGAAATTAATGAAACAAATCAGACAATCATAGAGCTCAGAATGCTTATTATCATTCACAAGGGAAATATGAGGCATCTGCTACAATTTCAGTTACAACTTACCATTTATGAATTGAAAGAGCAATACCAACCCTAAACCGTATATGCAGTAATGAGTGAAAGCTTCATCATAGCCAACTCCGAATCATAGAATCATGTACTCATGTTCATGCTTTGCAGAATCAGTGAATCATAGATTCACATATTCAGATTCATTCAAATGGAACAACAAGCACATAATGGGACAAATGCACAATAAAAATATAGAAAATGTACATTTAATGGGACAATAGAGGATCCAGAAGGACCAACAGCTCCAACACCAACATTTCCATCCATTAATTCTTTAACAAACAAAGACATTGTTAAAATTTAGAAGTTTAACCAATAAGCTTGAGAATAAGTAAATAAAACATGATAATACATAAAAGTTATACATTTTCCTAACCTCTACTTCATCAATGTTTTCTTCAACTGAGATAGGTTGGTTAGCCATTCTCAACCAATTGTGTGCACAAATAAGGGCTTCCACAATTTTTGCACTTAATGACCTCCTAAAATAGTCCAAAACCCTCGACTTGTACTGAAAGTGGACTCAAAATCAACTGTGGAAATGGGAACACCAAGTACATCCCTAGCCATCTTAGAAAGTATATGAAACCTTTCACTATTTAAATTCCACCATCTTAATATATCAAAGTCGTTATCTTCCTCAATTATGGACAGATAGATATATTTCAGGTTCGGTTTTTTTAACTCCTAACTGACCACTCTCCACCTTCTTCTTTTTTAAGTCAGCATTAAATTTGGACACTGACCTATTCTCAGAATTACCACACTCTATAGATGCTCCATAAGTCAAAGTTGAAACCGAACTTCCACCAACACAATCACTAATTTGAAACATAATCAACAAATAACTCAGTTAACCAAGACTTCACTTTCAAAAAGAATTCAACACCTTTTTTGTCACCATATAAAGCATTCAACTGACATGACATATACTCAAACCTGTCCCAGGGATCTCACACATTAGCATAGAAGATGAGAAAGTTCAACTTTCAGGATCACCTCAGTAATTGTCCAATTTTGATTTCATAGTAGTCCCCATTGCACTGACAGAAGCACTTGTAGAGACAACCATATCTTTTAGGATGAAGAACAAGTTAGATATTTCGTAAAAAAAAATTGGCAGTAAGTCAATGTTCTAATAGGCGTTAGGCGCTAGTTGAGCGTCAGCCCAGCGCCTAGCGCCTAGGTGGGGACTTGTCAGAGACATAGAAATTGCATTTGTATCTATATTTTTGCATAAATATGATAAATAATATTGTACTTTTGTGTGTATAAAAATATATATTAACAAACATGAATGAAAGAATTATCACATTTAATCATACGTAGTACGTGATAACTAATCAGTTAACTTCATTATGTTATAAATATAAATAATGATAAAATTTGGGTACATGTACAAACATATATAGGTTTATCTTAATTTACAACTTCATTTCTTTATATCCATGGCTAAAGTTAAAGTGTGTATAGCACTTAGAAATTTAAAACTTAAAAGTAAAGTAATGTTCTGCGAATCTAGACGATCTAGGCGCGCGGCCGATTAGACACTCTAGGCGGGCAACTAGGCACCATACTGGTTCACCTATACGGCTAACCAATTAGTCGGAGCGCCTAAACGAAAATCGGGGCGCCCGACCACCGCCTAGCGGCTAGGCGGAGACTAATCGGACGTCTAGAATGATTTTTAGAACAAGAGGCAGTAACATAGAGTGAGCTTGAAATTCTTGGTGTCATTTCATAGTTTTTTTTAGAATCGTCGCAAAAGATTCAACTGCAATCCACTCTAAAACATCAGGAGTGTCAGTACCGAAATTCGTACTAAATGCACTTTCATTCTCCTCATAGGCTTCAAACACTTTCTTATTAGAAATACCATATTTAAGCATCAGGTAAGTGGAATTCCACCAAGTTGCAACATCCAGGTGCAGATCACACTTAGCTTCCACTCCTATCAAGTCAAAAATATCTTTGAACTTTTGAAGTCTAACAGGTGAGTTCCTAACATACTTAACAACTTCCCTTACTTTCATGACATAAGTGTCTGCATCTTTAAGATCTTCTTGTACTGCTAAGTTCAAGATGTGTGCAATGTAATACATACAAACATACTTTACTTTGACAGAAGAAGCACCCTAGGATATTAATTTCTTCTTGAAAAAACCAACAACTATAGTATTACTACTAACATTATCAACAGTCACAGTAAAAATACTTTTTAGTCCCCGCTCAAGTAAGCAATTCTCTAGAGCCTTAGCAAGGTACTCCCCTTTGTGAGAAGTGGCAGGGATAAATGAAATTATCTTTTTCTGGATCTTCCACTGATCATCTATGAAATGAACTTTAATACACATGTAATAAATACCATTTAATGCAATTTTTAATACATTTTTCCAACATCTAAAACCTACATGAACTAATTCGATCTTTAAATTTAGGGAAAACTATCCATTTGACTCTCATACTATATCATAAACGTCGGTTAAAACAACCGATTGATTCCTAGTTGTAAAAAACACTCAAATTGACTTTTTAAAAGGTAACTCTCCGGTTTCCCGGTTACCAGCTTAGTTATATCTACACGTGGCACTATTTTTAATATTTTATATTTTGTTTTATACTCCCTCCGTCCCACAATGAACTTCACAGTTTGACTTACACACATATTAAGGAAATAAAATTACCATGGGATAAATTTTACTGTTTTGACACTGTTTCAACACTGTTTGACACTGTTTTGCACTGTTTCGACACTGTTTGACACTGTTTGACACTGTTTTGATGTAGATTAACTTGTCATTTAAGGAAATAAGAACTTGTTTCTGGGACATCCAAAAAAAGGAAAGTGGGAAATTCATTGCGAGACGAAGGGACTGAGGGAGTATGTTAATGCAATTTCTCCATTTAGCCTTCTTCTTCATGGCGTCTGACTGGTCAAGAACATACCTGGCGCCCATCTCCAACTATGTTTCCAACCTCCAGTCATTGACCCCTTCTAGGAGGCGGCGGTGGCACGGATAAACAGATTCTTGGAACCGAGGGTGAAAAAGAAGCGACGAAAGAGTAATTCAATTAAACTCAAGGAACGGATCTAAGCAAAGAGGAGATTTCAATTTTCACCGACGCCATAATCAGGTTCAATCTGGAAATGCCGGAGAGGTCACATATCTTCTTTTTCACAACAAGTATTAGGAAGGCTCACTAATAGAAGTAAAAAAAAATACTCCTGTTCACGATTCTTTCCCCTCAACTCTGGGTCTCTGGCAATGGTACATGAGTACATCTATGTTTAAGAAATCGGACCGGGAAGCGACACAGTCTCGTGATCGGGTCACGGGTCAACCCCGAACCAGTCGGGTCAACCCGATCAATGCTATAAAATCGGTCAACCATTTAACAATAATAAACATATAACTGTATACAAAATTAAAATAAAAGTAGTTATTCCATAATAATCAACTAATAATAATACTTAATAAACACTTAAAAGCTAAAAAAGTCTCATAATATTCCAAAATGCCATTTTGATCTAATTGAAATATATAAATATATTCTTTTTAGGGTATTGAAATTACAATTTTATTGGTTATTAAAAATTAAAAAAATGGAAAAACAATCAAAATTGGGGTTTTCCGGGTTTATCGGGTTTTCTGGGTCCGGATTTGGACCGGGTTTTGCAGGGTTGGTCGGGTTTTTCCGGTTTTTGATCATTTTTCGGTTTTTAATTAACCGAACCGGGTCAGGTCGGTTTTTTAAACATAGGGGTATATATCCCCCGAGCTTTTCTTCCCTTTCTGTTTGCGATTCTACTGTGTGATTCTATACAAGATAAATGAGCATGAAGGTGTGGTCGAATCTATGCTTTTCCCTGCTGATTCTAATGTGCCTCTTCTTCTTCAAACAATATGAAGGGATGGTGAATCTAAGACGAATTGGTGTACCTCCAGAGCTAATTCAAGTTAGCTCTTCTTAAAACTTATTGTAATTCATGAACTAAAAATGTTGAACTCAAGTTATGACTTATGAGATCAAAATACTGAGAAGGGGGGATTACTGATTTGAGTTGTGACCGATAGATAGGGCGAGGTGAGCGTGTAGGAATGAGTATGGGTGTTTGTCTAGGGGTAAGGATGTTTTTACTTGGACGGTAATTCGTTCCAGATCAGACCAGACCAGACCAGACCAGATCAGACCAGACCAGACCAGACCAGATCAGACCAGACTTGGATAGTTATAAAAAAACAAAGAAACCAGACCAGACCAGACCAGACTAATTCAGACCAGACCAGATCAGACCAGACCAACAAATTACAGTCCAAGTAAAAACATCCTAATAATTACCATAGAAAATAAAGAAAATTAAATGGAAAAGAAAAGAATAAAATATGTGGATGTCTAGTAAGTGCCAACAAACCAAATGAATGGACAAATATTTCCACGTCAGTTTAAGTAATATGATCAAACTGGCAATGTTTAACATAGTAGGAGAGTTAAATTGACAGTTGTAATTAGGTGCTTGCTATGGTACCCAACAAAAATAGGAGGGTACCATAGCTAGGATGCATTTAATTGGTGCAACTCAAAGTTTTACATTTTATTTGCATTTAAATTATTCAATTGAAAATTTTTTATTGGTCCATGTCATCAAGGTACCATACCTTCAAGGTACCATAGAAGAGTTGCATTTTAATTATATCATGTATACTTTTTGTGGACCAGTGATTAAATGAATCTCACATGTGATGTTTTGTTTGAGGATCACAATGAAATCTCGATTCTTGGCAATGCTTATCAGCTAAATTGTTGTGATTTTAGCATTATGTATGTGCGTCCCCATCCTCGCATTATATTTGTCCGAACAAGCTGCGGATTATGTCTTCCTACTATTCCCAAGAGTCTCCCAGCCACACAGATTTTGTTCTTTGATTACGTTGTTAATGTAATCATGATGATTGTGTATAGTGAATTCGTGATGAAGTGGTGTACAAATAAAATGTCGTCTGGAAATGTTAGTGATGGATTGCTTGTCCGGTTATGAATGAAAGGCAAATTTGATTTTGTAACTCTTTTTAAGCGTAGTAAGAGAACAAAATATGAAGGTCCTGCGTGTGCTCAAATTATATCCTACACCCGGATGTACTTTTACATCCATTTTTTTGTAATTAGGAGAAAGTCTGATGCTAATAAATAGGGTAATGCTTCCCTCTTTTTTTTCTTCCGCTGTCTTCCACTTTTTTTTCTTTTCTTGCGCCGTCTTCCACTTTTCCTTCTTTTCTTCCGCCACCTTCCACATTTCCTTTCTTTCTTCTGTCGTCATCAATTCTTATCGTTGTTTACTTTTTGTTTTTTTTTTGTTTTTTTATTTTCTTTACTTTTTTTTAGTGGTTCTGATTGTTAGGTTTTTTGTCTTTTTGTTTTTTATTTTCTTTACTTTTTTTAGTGGTTGATTTCACTTTCTTTGGGTTTGTCTTTTTCTTTTACTTTCTTTACTTATTTTCTTTGTTTTTTTACTTCTTTTCCTTTCTTTATTTGTTTTGCCTCTTTCTCTTTTTCATATATTATACCGAGCACATTAGGAACGAGTTTTACCTTAAACTGAAATGAGTAAAACGCATAAAAAATGAACATACACAAATGAACTTTTCAATTTTGGAATACTCATTTTGTAAATTATGTATGTGCATTTAGTATCTCTCTTATGTTCATTTTTAAAATGTTTTAGCAATGAACATTTCAAAAGTCTCATATTACATTACATTTATATAAGAGTTGATTATAAACACGAGACAACAAATCATGATACTCAATCACATATTCTAATACTCAATAACGGAGGCTTGATGCTCACTGAAAGTGAATTAGAAGTTATGAAGCTGAAATCACGATGCTCAATATTAGACTCTTAATACTCAATAGAATAGGTCGGATGCTCATTAAAAAGTTCATTAATACTCATTTTACAGAAACTGTGATTTTCATATCGAGATATGAGTTTTGATGCTCAATGAAAATGTCGTGATGTTCAACTAACAAACTTTACGATTTTCTTATCAATGCGCATTTCGTAAGTTACATATGCTCATTTGGTAAGATGTTATGCTCATTTTTAAAATGTTGTGTCAATGTATATTTCAAAAGTATCATATGACATGATACTATCATATTGAAATTAATAGGAGTGTATTATAGATATAATATAATAATTTCTTATAAAAGAAAAAATAAGAATAAGAAAAAAAATTAGAAGATATGAAGCAGGGATCGTGAAACTCATTGTTAGCCTCTTACATACTCAAAAAGATAGGTCAGATGCTCATTACAATTACATTATTGCTCATTTAGCGAAAGCCGTGAATTTTCGCTTAAATTACAAATATGCCACCGAATTTTTTTTGGCCTGTATTAATGATTGGGCCATCTTTCTTACTTGGGTCGGGTGTACGTACACCCGGATGCACTATATACGAACTGCCTACGTGTGCATCCGAAGTTTGCTTTTATTCATATAGAATCCGTTTCGTGATCTTGTTTTGCGACTTATCAGATTTACCAGTCTACATTTTCATCAAATACATAGTTTTTGATTTCGCACGCTCGATTGTATAATAATAAGAAAAAGTAAGGTTGAAGTTAATTTTATGGTTGTATTGGCTGGAGTTACTGTAGAGGATCATTTAGCTATTTTTTCATATAATTTTTTCTTTATTTTTATTAATAAAATATATTTTTAGTATAATATTTCTTAAATCAGCAGAATCAGTCAATACAGTCATTTCAGTCAGAATTTAATAAATTTCAGCAGAATCAATAATATACTACAATTCATTTGGGTATTATCAAACATCTCATATTCAAGTATTTTGTGCAGTATTATACTATCCTTCTTTCTTTTAAAACTAGTTTATCAATGATATTTTTAATCAATGATATTTTTAATGAGACATTATTTAAAATGTGAAAATTATATTGAAATATTCTCTGTTTAGAGAAATTCTAAAAATATAATATTATCATTTGAAAGTCAATTTCACTAAAAACCAAACGAATTATATATTCCCTTCATCTTTTATAACTATGTCATTTTTTTTTGTTATCAACAAAAAACGTTAGCACTTTTGTATTCAATCAATTAGTTCGTAATTATTGTTATTTCCATTTCCTCTATATAAATCTTAATTATACTATTTTTATTTAATTATTATCCGTGTTAAATTTTGACAAATTATAACAGGGGAAGAGAGTGCACGGATCGGAATTCGGAATCCACTGTTTGCCATATCTTCATCTATTTCTTTAGTGCAAATGTGCAATACATGATTGTTTCATTTGGTTGTGATGTACTCCATGACATAAGTACGTACATGACCTATTGAGGACAAATTCTTAATAAAATTTCTGCCAATTGAAACCAAGCGTGCACAATCAAATCAGCCCGATCATCACGTTCGCGAACAAAATGATAATCAATGTTGATATGTTTGCTCAATTGCTCCTAACATGCCGAATCGAATTAACTGATAAATAAAAGACAGAAACATTATCACATAAGAAGCGCACTGGCTGTGAGTCAGAGTACTAAGCTAAAATAAAATAATCCGAATATGAAGTGATTCGTAGATAGTGTATGCAATAGCCCTATATTCAGCTTAGGTGGAGGATCTGGAGACTGTAGACTGCTTCTTAGGTTTCTAGGACACCAGATTAGGTCCAAGAAAAATAGTAAAGCCATAGGTAGAACGGCGATTGTTAGGACATCCAGCCCAATCGACATTAGAGTATGTAAGCAGTTCGCCTAAAGAACTGGAGGAGCAAAGAAACAACCCATGAGTAGATGTACCACGTGGATACCTGAAAATGCGCTTAACAGCCAAAATATGTGAAGTACACGGAACATGCATAAATTGAGATAGTGGGTGAACGTCATATGTAATATCTGGTCTAGTCATCATTTAATACTGCAAGACACCTACCATACTTCGATACTCATTGGGATCAACAATAAGCTAAGCTCTCCATCAGTGTGAGAAATTCTAGTTTTGTAGGGTGGAGGAGTGCGAACAGACTTTAAAGTATGCAGATGATAGTAACGAATAAGATCAGACACATATTTGGTTTGTGAAAGAAACACACCAAAGGAAGTACACATAGCCTCAACTCCAAGAAAAAATGTAGACCTCCAAAGTCTTTCATGGCAAAATATTTCACCATTAAAATAATAAAGTGGCGAATAAGAAAAGGGGAATTTCGTGTGATAAGAATTTCATCTACAAATAATGATAGATAAAGAACATGAGACGACCGCTGAGAAATGAATAGGGAATTGTCAGCACGATTACAGATGAAATCATTGCTAAGGAGAAAGCTACTAGACATGTGAAACCAAGCTCCAAGAGCTTGTTTAAGAAAATAAATAGCTTTGTGTAACTGAAACACATATATGAAGGAAACAGAGGATGGATAATGCCAGGAGGCTAACGCATATAAACCTCCTCAGTAAGGCTACCACGAAAAAATCATTTTTAACATCTAATTGACGAACCGACAAACCTTGAGACACAACTATGGTAAGAACAATACGAAAAGTAGTAGACTTAACAATCGGACTAAAACTTTCTGTGAGATCAATGCCAACCTACTATTTAAAACTCTGAGCGACAAGATGAGCTTTGTAGCGCTCAACTGACCCATCAGAAAGATACGTAGTATTTTGTTTCATTAATCCATTAAGACCCGATAACATTCTTGCTAGATTCAAAATGCACTAAATCCCAAGTCTTAAATATTAGGCATAAGTGTATTAAATTATTCGGCTATAGCCGCTCTCCACTTACGATCTTTATTTTCAACAGAAAAACATGCAAGACGAGGTGCTGATAAATTTGTATTTAAATTAAAATGACTTTGGGTTGAAAAATGTCTGACTTAGTGACGACACTTGAGTCGTGTGTGCCTCAAAATAAATCAACTGCTAAGAGCTAATATTGTAATATAATGAAGTAGAGTTCGTATCCATAGAGAAAAATGCTTTTTGCATACTACGTATGTGTGAGGGCAACGAATCAAAGTAAATGGAGGGGGGTTGGATATTGTGAAAATAAAACACTAGGTGAATGAATTAATGTATCAAAGGTAATGAGTCTTAGTGAAGTTCTCGTTGATCACAGTTATTACTTTACTTCTCTCCTCTTGAATACTTAATTGAGGATATTAAAGTTTTCATTTCATCAAGAGTAGTTATTGATAAAGACACACGCTCTTTAATGTATATAATAATATATAAAAACAGAATAGTCTTCAACCCCATTTGGGAGGAAGTAGCAGCAGCCATGGCCTAAATTTGTTTAATAAGTTAATTTTGTAAAACCGCTTCCAAAGCGTCTCAGTGATATGATTAAAAAGCACATTAAACGATGTTCCTAATACAGTACAATTTTAAATTCCAAATGTTTGTCCGTATATACAGTAAGATTGTTGGTGTTGGTTGGCAGAAGCTACGAAATACCTAGCTCAAAACTTTGCTACTCAACTTTCGGTGTAAAATTTTAAATTTGATGCAAACGGATGAGGGTTTCAATGACCATTGAGGAAGCTGGCCTGGGAGATGCTTCAATTTAATCACATACTAGTATGGGGTTCGGTAGATCGACAAGTGTGTGATTCAGTTGTTTGGGAGGGGGTGACAAGTCATCTTCACCATTTATGTATGCTATGGATCTGGATTTGTTTTTAGGCCGGTCCAACTACGTATTATTGAAAATTGCGTTTGTATATTGAAAACTAAATTAAGAATGATAACTTGTAACTTGAGGTGAGTGCTCTCGATTGTCACAATGAGAATCTTAATCCAGCTATTCTATGTAATTCATCCATTGATCATCTAATGAAATCAATAAAAGTTGATAATCTCAACAAAAGCAGATTTTGATTCAACCAATATAATTACTCCCTCTCATGTTATTAATCACGAGATACATGCATTAGTAATCTAAGGATAACGCTTATGAAAGCACCGAGTGGATAACACGCGTATTCATTGGTTGATTCTAGTAAAAATCATCAATATGAAAATATCAACTAATTGATCAGTTATCGATGCTCAAATATAAATATCAAATATGCATATGAAAGTAATTAATATTTAAGAGAGAAGGATTAAAGAAATAAGTCACAACTTACAAATTACGTACAAGTTTCAATATAGTAAAATCAAGCCCAAAGGACTACCTAAATTTATGCACATATTGTGTACAATTTTTCATGTACGTAGAGGTAGTCTCCAATTGTAATTATTCGTCATCATGTACAACAAGGGACCATTGTCACTGCACATCGCTCTACGATGGAACAACTTGCAGACATTTTTACCAAGGCCCTTGATCAGGCACAATTTCAGTATGTTTTATCCAAGATGGGTCTTCGGGATCCTCACTCTCCATCTTGAGGGGGGTGTTGGGCGCCATGCATATTGAGTTTACGTACATATTTTTGTTCCTAATTTTATGCACATATTTTGTACAATTTTTCATGTACGTAGAGGTAGTCTCCAATTGTAATTATTCTTCTTGACTGCATTATTAGGACAGCGACACTTTAGGAGTTTAGGCTTTATCACTTTAGCCTACACACGGAAGTCTCCAGGTATATATGTACTGGTTGGTTCATCGAATAAGAACAACAAAAACATTCTCCACTTGTTTTATTATTTAATTTGGTATGTAAAATGGGAAGGAAAGAGGTAAATTTATAGGAGAAATGAGGTGGTTGGATTGAAATCCCCACCGGGTGGAAAAAGATTGATGTTGTTAACCTTTGATGTTGTTAACCTCACATGGTGGAAAAAAGATTAATGTTGAACAAGTGTAGCTAAATTTAGAGCCAAAATTTATGCGAAATATGGTACATAAAGTTTTGAATATGAAACGAACCGGGACCCGACCGGGTCCGGGTTCACTCCTAATCACATATAATCTTTTGTTCACTTTCATTGATTTATTTGAATTCTTTTGACATATCAATTTACTTTGTTGATAATTTATGTTATATTTTGACTTCATATCAAATTACATGCGGGGCCCACAACGGGAACGGTGACCGCCCGATAATTCCCGAACCACATATTATATTTATCTTGGTCTAGATGACATCTATATGGAGGTGGATGTTTTAATCGGGCAATGGGAAGGGCATGGAGTTGACCGGTGGGTCAAACGAGGCCCAAATTACCGGTATTAGTAATTTAGCGGATAACAACCCGAAATGAGTTTCGGAGGCTCCTAAATTAATGTTGGGGAAGGTACGTCTATTCTAAAGGTCCATAATTATTAGGACCGCGTGATATATTTTATTTGCCCTGATAAAATAAAATATAATTAAAACGGGCCGAGAAATACAACTTTCGGGGCCGATTGTACATACCGGGACATAATGGGATGACCTCCCACATAAGTGGGGTCATCCCACGTTTTAATGGGTGCTGATTGACCAAATAATGGGGAGGGGAGGCAACCACACACGGGTGGTGCGTGTAAGGGGATGGGAAGCCTCATAGGGACAAAACCCACACCCCATTCTTGGTCCTATCTTGAGAGTAGTTGGAAGGAGGTACTCCTCCTCTACCCTATGAATTATTTCGGCCAGAGCATAGAGAGGGAGTTCTAGGGAGACTTTTCACCAAGACCAAGCTCAAAGAAAGCAAGAAGGAAGGGAAATCCAAGAGGAAAAGCTAGAAGAAGGGGTAAGAACACAATTTCTACTCTTTTAACTAGTTTTATTGTGTCTGATTTTTAAGAAATCATATGGTGGATTAAACCATGAGTTCTACACGTTTAAAAGTGTAGAGTATTGATATAAAGTGGTGGTAATTAACTTAGAAGGGTTGGCAAATCGATAGGAGTCGAAATCGCAGGAAACCGCCACTCCAAGGAAGCTGTTCGTAGTTGCAGACTACGAAAGCCGCCCGGCTTTCGTGAAAGCCGCCCGGCTTTCGTGAAAGCCACCCGGCTTTTTCCCAGCAATCCAGTTTTCCACTTTCAATCGGCCTAGAACGGGGATTGATCGAGGAGCTTAACAAAGGCAACTATTTCAGCACTTCATAAGGTGAGGATGTCTGACTATATTGCTTATAATTGTTGGGTTAATTTCATAAGATTACCTGAGGTATTAAAAGTGATTTTCATGGATTATTAATGAGTAATAATGCTTAATGAAAATACTATTGATATGAGTGAATGAAGCATGATATACAAATTTAGAATAAATTGTGTATGATTATGTGACATGAACGGGATGTCATCATGATGGAATTAACTATGTATAAAATATACTTTTACATCATGTATGAAATTCATGAATGGATAAAAGTGATATTTTTTATATTGGGATCAAATTATATTTGGATTGGAAAATCAATTGAAAAGAAATGTCAATTTGAATTAAGAACTTGATATGTTCTAAGACAAACCTACTAGTATTAAAATACTAGTCGTGAGAATAATATAATGGAATTAATCCTAAGGGATAGGATTGTGAATAGATTTGCCTTAAGTAGTCTTAAGAGATACTTTAAGGTTGAATTAAATGAACACTAAGGTGTGTTAGGGTAAGCCTAAAGGCTACCCAAGTGGGTTGATTCTAGGCATAGGATTTGCTTGAGAATTGGACTACGAAAATGAATTAGAGTCAGACTCTAGGATTGCATGGAAATATAGTTGGGCCGATCCCTTGCCATGTAATGTGGTTAGCATGGAAACGTAGTTGGGCCGAACCCTTGCCATGTATTTGTGATCTTCGTGGAAATGTAGTTGGGCCGAGCCCTGGCCACGAAGTTGTGGTTGGTATGGAAACGTAGTTGGGCCGAGCCCTTGCCATATAATTTTAATGTGTTAAATTGAGTTGAAGGGTTGTATAGAAATGTAGTTGGGCCTATCCCTTGCTATACAATCGGGACTCGAGGGAACCCTATGGGGTTGGCGTGACTAGTAGTCACGGGGAATTAAAATGGTGAATTCTAAATGAATATGTGCCCACGGGCCGATTACTTGACTTTATATAAAGTAAGTACGTTTTAAAAAAAAAAGGGGATAACCGAGGGTTATGGCCTATAATATGATATCACCCTAGATTGAGGGTCTTTGAAATTGAAACATTGATTATACTTAGTATAGTTGTCATCGTACTTGTCAAATGCTTCCAAGTATTGACCTCCCCTTCACGGGGGAGGCCACCTCACAGTTTCAGGTAGGAGCTGAGCTTGCTACCATTGTCTGTGGCTTCGAGAAGATTCTAGGAGAGAAGACGTGGTTCGTGCTTCCTCCGTTTCTGTTTCAAAAACAATTATAATAATGCTCATGGATATTATTTTTCTGAACAATCATTTGGAGGCTTGTATGCCCATGTTTGCCAAAGTGTGGCTAAGACACTTTTATTAAATGCTTCCGCTGTTTTAAATGAATGTTTTACATTATGTTTGTTTATGGATGTACTACGTGTGGATGGTATTCAAGACGCCTTGTATAGTATGGATGAGTTGGACTGCGGTTGACTATTCGTACTGTACGACGGGTTGTTGACGTGTCCGGCTAGGTCTGGGGCGTGACATTAAATCACTTAGAGGGGCTTTTATTAAAGATGACCAATCATATATGCTTGGATGGCTGGATGGACCGAAAGCTGACTGATAAGCCGAGAAATAAGGTCACCAAACAAGCTCTTCGTTTAAATTCAAGTTCGTGAGACGCGGCGGCGAGAAAAATAAGAAACAACTGAAAACTTTTAAAAACCATATTTCCAATCAATGGCCAGAATTAGCAAGGTGCTATTTTTGCAAGTATTTTACAATATTTACAACATGGACCCCGTTAAAAAAGATTATGAATACGCAAATTATACCGTGGGATCGGCCCACCATGAGCATGGTGTGCCGATCCCAAAACGGTACAGTTTTATGCTTCCTATTAAAAAAAAGAGCAAATCGCCGGATCCCCTTCATCTCCTTCATTGTTTCATCTCACCATGGAACTCCGCCGCATGTGGGACTAGAGGTTTCGATGTCGCCCCATGGCCTTCCCTGAAATTGGTTGCACCGATGTAAAGATTAGATCTATTGCTAGTGCAGGCGCTATGAGCATCTCAACGTCATCCTTCTGCGGATTGAAGTAAACATCGGCGATATGGGGCTATCCCTTATTTCTGAAGTTTGCAGGTGTGTATTTTGGATCTGGAGTCCGTATGTGTGGGCCAATATAATGACTTCAAGCTAATTTTTTGTTTTAATCTATATGTATAATAGTAATAATGTTTTTAATATGAAAGTTCAGATTCTAATGATGAAGACTCACCTTCTTACATCTTACTCACACTCAAGTTACACCGGTATTTGCCTAAAGTTACATATCTATTAGCGTAAGTTACATATCAACTTTTTTCATCAAGTTACATCTCGCTTACATGTAACTTACATTTTTCATAATGCGAGTTACATCACAATACATTGCGAGTTACACAACACAATAAGCTCTGTTATTAAAAAAAATATTTTCATAAAAAACATTTTTATAGATCTAATATTAAAAACAAAACATATACAATATTTATGTAAAATAATTGGGCAATTAGACTTCTTCTTTTCATTATTTACATTGAAATCAATATTTTATTTTTTATACTATGTATTTTGACAAGTTACATTTCGAACGGACGAGAGTTACATTGATCAATAACGTGAGTTACATATCTTTACACGCGAGTTACATCATTCATGCTACTGGGACAAAAGGAAAAAACAGGACGCGTGTACTGTTCACGCGTGTACTGTTCATGCGAATTTTTTTAAAAAAATTTAGGTAAAACTGCGTCGTTTTGGAAGTGGAGCACCATCCTCACCGTGGGATGATCCCACGGTTAGGCTTGGATTCGGTTCGGGCCACCCGGCCCGTGACCCGGCCCGGCCCGGTACTGTGCGGGCCTGGGACCGGCCCGGTACTGTGCGGGCCCGGGACCGGCCCGGTCGGGTGGTCCGGGACCGGGTCTGGGCCCGAACCGGGGGGAAGGGGCGGGGCGGGCTCGGTTCACCAATTTTGCGACCCGGCCCGGCTGGGTCGGGCTCGGGCCCGGGTCGATCAATTTTAAAAAAAAAAAAATTTTTTTGGGTTGGGCTCCTACTAGCCGTTGGGGGTGGGGCTGGGGACAACCCAAACGGCTATATAGCCGTTGGGGGGGTTATAGGGGGGGTCCGGGGGGGTTGGGTGGTGGGGGGGGTGGTGGGGGGTGGGGGGTAAAAAAACCTATAAATACTCCTAATCTTAAACATTTTTTCATCTCTTCTCCAATTCTTCCTAAATCCTATTCTTAACTCTCTACTCTTTAATTCTCTTATTCTCCATTCTCCAATATATTATATTTATTATTTATAGTTTATATTAATTATCTACTTATATAAACTATAAATAGATATAAATAGTATTATATTACTTATATTTGTTATCTAATTATATATTACTTATATATTTATTATATCTATTAATATAGTTGGAATTATATCTAATTAATTTGAAGTCATTCTATTACTCCCATCCGAAAGACCGAAAGTCCGAAAGAGGTACGAAATTATTCTATTATTTACACTTGTTTAATTACTAGTTAATTAGTATAGTTGGAATTACGATTTTTTATTAATATAGTTGGAATTACAATTTTTTATTAATTGCTACATTTGACTCTAGTTTAAAAAATATGTTGTACACAAATAGTTAATTAGTTTTTTACAATTTTTTATTAATTTGCTACATTCCGATTAAAAACAATTATAGTTCCTATTTAATTTTCAAATGTAGTTCCTATTTCATTTCAAATAAATGCACTTGAAGTTTGTTTTTAAATACTTGTATAAAACTATAAAGTATAAAATATAAATTTTAAATAAAAAAAAATTACCCGGCCCGACCCGGCCCGGCGGGTGGCCCGACCCGTGACCCGGGCGGGTGGCCCGGCCCGAACCGGACCCGTCCAACCCTCGGGCCGGTCCCGGGCCCACTATTCTAGAACCGGCGGCCCGACCGGGCCTAGGCCCGGCCCGGGCCCGACCCGAATCCACCCCTACCCACGGTATACGAACTGCTATGAATATGCTAACCAATGATTAAATAAAACTGAAGTATGAGATTATATGTGTGAGCTAACGTACATCATTTTCCAGGTTTACAAACTAAACCATTTTAATAATTGAATAGACAACAGATGTAGACATGTAGTACAAATCTACTTTGGATTTAGTACAAAAATAAGGAAAATTCCCGATATATGAGTGAAAAACGTTTTAGAATTCTAAAGTAGTAGTAGTATGTTTTATCTCCCTAAATAAGAGTACATTACAACCTTTCTGAGAAATTTACCGTCATACCTAATGTTGCCAAACTTTAAATATCACAGTATAAATAGCATTATTTCCAAACATGGAAATAATTATCCATATTTAGAGAATAAAAATATAGTGATTACATTTTGGGATTCTAAACACTTTTACTCCTATACCAGAACCTAATTAAGAATCCGAAAATCTGAAATATAACATAATTAAGAATCTATTGACCAAAACCTAGACATTGCAATGATTTACAAGTAGAAGAATAAAAATACCCTATAATCCTATATAGCAGACTTTAGCAGTCAAAATTCTTATACGGAGTATATTCTAAAGAAAGGAAGTCAGACGTCTTCAATCTAATGTGTATGATGGATGAAGATACAAGTGAATATTAGATTATCATTTAAGAGCTAGAGAAATCGGGCTCTTCTGGCTTACATAGTTGTGACATCTTGAGACTGGATGATGAAGGTGCCGGCGTAGTTATCTTAACTTTTTGCATGACCCCCCTTCTTGTATTTGCTGCAAATTTGGAGGCCAACATTGTGGGTCCAATATGCTGCGGTGCATGAGTGTCCACACCATCATATTCTCCAGATGATGATGATGATGATGATTCATCGTTTACACCCGCTAAATCCGTGGGCGGCATGTATTGATAATAGCATGTCTCATGCAAAGACAGCTCTTTGGCCAACTTTTTCTTTTTGTACCTTCTCCATGCAGACTGGATATAGCAGGCGCCCCAGGTCCTCCACTGCTGAGAATAGTGTCGAAAGGCATGCTGCAGCCTCTTACTGTGGAGATGTTTGAACTGAACGGCAAAGAACTTAAGGTCCTCAGCGCGAAGCGCAAATGCCTCAACCTCGCACCGTGTTCGCACGGTGCGAGTTGAGGAAGGCAGGTTTAGTGAAGAGTTGGGGAGTAGAGCCCATGTGAGTAACTCCTCCCCGCAAAAGTCTCCGGGCCTGAGGTCATAAGTATTGTAGAATCCTGATCTTCCACCGTTGGTTGTGGAGCTTTGGAGTGTACCCCTAATGATGAAAAGCATCTCGCTCACCGGATCACCCTCCCGTACAATGTACGTGTCTTTTGTACTCAAAGATGACACTAGCCGTTCACAAATGGCATCAAGCAGTTGATCATCCATCTGTGCAAAGAATGGAACCTGCCATGCATGTAGTATGCACGTATGTAGATCAAAGACAAAATTATTACTCTGTAGTATAGGAGCTATGACTCAAAGACAAAGATGGTGATTCCTTAAATACGGAGTATGATTTATTTTTATATTGATATGTGTGTTTTGGTGCTACATAAAATTTGTTCAATTTTACTACTTTAGATAGCTACTATATACTCCGTATATATATATATAGAGAGAGATTAATCATCCGGTCAGGCCTTCCTGACCGGAACCGCCATCCAGACGGCGGTGTTTGGGGACCTTCCCGGTGGAGTTTTTTGATGAAATTTTTAAGGCATGTTCTCCATCAAGTCTAGTTCATTCTCAAAAACAATCAGCTAAAAATTCAATCTGGAAGATACTCAAATAATTTTTGGAAAAATATACATATAAAACGCAGTTATCTTCCAAAAATTGTTTGACTGTCTTCCCGATTGAATTTTTAGCTGAAATGTTTTGTGGATAAACTAGACTTGATGAAGAACATGCCTAAAAAATTTCATCAAAAAAGGCAGGCGGACGGCGGTTCTGGTCCGGAATTCCGCTTCTCTCTCTCTCTCTCTCTCTCTCTCTCTCTCTCTCTCTCTCTCTCTATATATATATATATATATATATATATATATATATATATATATATATATATATATATATATATGCTTCGTATATACGTACGTACTCTGCGAACGAGGTTAAGACAAAGATGTCTCTGAATCTCACGACGAAGATCCAGTGGTAAGGATTTTAAGATAGATTCTTCCTTCACTCCTCTGGTGGCCAGCCATTTGTATTGCTCAAATTGACGAACACGTCTTTGCAGATCTGGTGGTAACTGGCGATGCCTCATCCATTCTTCTGTATCTCTTCTTCTAATCCTCCACTCCTCAAGTCTCACCGTCAGAGATTGCAGGTAAGTCTGATCTTCAAAGGAAATATATAATTATGTTTTATTATTAATTATCATTAAGCTAGCCAGTTCACCAAAAACACAATGCTACATGCATATTTCTAGATTGAACTACGTGCTCTAAAGTTTGAGGTTCAAACATCATGAGCGTACGTTAGAATTGAATATCATTGACAAACAGAGAAACAAAAATATATAGAAATCTTGGACATCGATCGTATGCATGGGGAAGATAGAGATTGTCCTCCTTTGGGTAATATAAATAAATCAAGAAACTAACATAAGAGTATAACACAATTATACTGTATAGTCTCACGTGAAATTGATTCCTTAAATAAAATATCCATGTATTGATGATTTGAAATGGATTTTGTGTTATATGTACATTACTTACTATTAAATCTATCACCAGCATGCATTACAAAATGTAAGAACAGAAAATGGTGCAAGTAAACAGTCGTGTGCTTCTTGAAACTTGTGTTGTTTTTTATGTTTAGCAAAACTGATACATTGGTTTGAGAATATATAGATTCGTCGTTTAGGTAGTATATATAATAGCTATAATGGCATACTAATTAATGCCTTTGTTTCATTTTATAAAGTCAATGTCACCATAGTTTGGTATGAGATCATGACTTGAGAATGATAATATTAAGGTAGGATTAAGAAGCTAATTAAAATAACAAATGCTTACCTGCATGTTCCCAATCAAATGAGAAAATAGAATTAAACCAATGATACACACGGAAATACAAAAGACTGTTTCCCCAATGTAAGTGCTAGTCATCAAATTCTGTCCATATGAACTGCATAGAACATTAATTACTTGAGCAAAGTTGAAATGTCAGAGATAAGGCTTAAACTTTGTCAGTGCACTTCTTCACGAAAATAATTTAAAGAACCCAATTGTAAGTCCCCCTCCCCCCTGAAAATAGGAATCCCTTCACTTAATTTCTTTGTAATTATTAAGGATATCTGGAGAAGTGGAGACCATTCCAAAGTAAGAAGGAAACTCCACAAACTCGCACAAGTGTGTGATGCAATATGATTCATAAAGGCAAATTAAAAGGGCAGTCGAGTGGAAGATGGTGCATGTGTGTACTGTATAAATTACCTCAAATTTCTTAAGCCCCACCAGAGACAGTAGAGATACTTCTCAATAAATCGAGAGGATGCAACTTCACTGGTGAAGGCATCAGCAAACATTCCGAATTTGAAATCAGAGTCCTCATTATTAGGATCACAACGCGAGAGCAATGATGTGGTGTTGAGCCAGTACTCCCGCTCCAGCGTATGGGAAGTCACGCTCTCACAGTCCAGAAAACTCGGCACGCACGGTGGCACCGCATTCTGCTCAATTTTACACTGCATTGTCCAGCAAGAGTGCTGTCGCCCAATCGACGACAGGTACCATGAAGCCCCTAGTACCTGCATGCGCCTCCGCCCACAACCATCACACCCGGCCACTAGTGTTAGTTTATACAATTGCACTCTCCGTCTGTTAAGCAACTTTTTAAATTGAATAGTACGTAGTATGTACTTTAAGAAATGACCTTTTAGTGAAGTGAAACAAACACTTGAGGTAGAAATGCAGAGGATTAGAGGATCATTTCTATAAAGGTCATTTCTATAAAACGGCATTCTAGAAATGACCTTTTATAGAAATACATACGGAGTATAATATAGAGGTTCATTTCTAGACAGTCCCTTAGTTCTTTCAGTTGATTTATTGAAATGACCATTTTACAAAGACTAAAATATAATTGGAGCTCTGTAGTGTAGATTGGGTTGACACAAATTAACGGTATTCGACACTGTAAGAAAATATCAGAATAAAAAGATAATCATATGTTGAGTTAATTAGGAAGTCACAGAAAGGGATAAATCAGGTCTATTGGTGAAAATTTGATGAAGAAAAGAAGTACTATACAAGGAAAGATTTACTAAGTAATAGGGAGTATTAATTATATACTCAGCTCCCTGTATGATTATGATTATAATTATAATGATTACATACATGGCTGGCTAACATGAAGAGGATAAGGTTATATGCCGCTCCTGCCCAAGCTGTTTTAGCAATAAAGCCGGTTGTTTTGATAATCCTCTGATTTAAGGGGATGCTAACGAGCAACCTGGGAAGGTATTGAATGAGGACGATAAGAGCAATGGTATTGTTGTCGTGGCCGGAGCCGTTGCCTTTGGTGGCCGGAATCACATACCAAATCACAATCTGCCGGCATGAATGAATGGAATATAAACACGTACGTACTGGAAAGAAAGCTTTATTAATGAAATAAATGGGAATTGGATGATGAATGAATGAATTACCTACCTGAGGTAAAGGGAGGGTGGCTGCGAAATCAATGATGAAATCGGATTTGAGATAGCGCATAGCGATTTCTGTGGAGTCCATGACCAGCTCGCCCCGACCAAAAACCCGGGAGCTGGGGGCGACGAAGGCGGTGCGGAATTTGAGGAGCATGTGGAGAACGTAGAAGAAGTCGGTGAGAGTGCGAAAGTAGGTTATGGCGACGGAGGCGCTCTTGTCGGTGGACATGCAGGCCTTGCCGCCCACGTACGGCAGGTAGAAGTACAGGGGATCTATGGACAGGGAGATGAGGCAGGTGACCAGGAAGATGTGGTTCCACAGGTTCACAAAGCCGCTGCTCGGATCCAAGATCTTGTCTCTCCATCCCACCCCCTCCTCCTGTTCCCCATCGCCTTCCTCTGCCGACCTCGCTGCGCTGTCGGAATATAAACATCGCCGGTACCGGCGGAGCCGTGACGCCGGCCTACACAACAATCTATCCATCTTCCATGGGGCGCGCTCCGACTCCCATTTCAAATTACTAATTAATCAATTGGATAATCTCTGGTATGGTACGGTGCATGCTAGCTGCGGCCGGCAGGTACCTAGCCAGCTAAAAATTAACCCAAAAGTGTGCGATCTAATGTCAATAACAACAGCTTGGCCAATAACAAATTAACCTAGGCGCCTGGTCTGCAGGTAATCAATCTAATGCCAATAACAACAGCTTGGGACTTGTCGCTCGATCGGAAACAATGCCGGCTAGGTATATACTTATGGTAGAATTATTAAAGCGACGCTCGCTCGTTGGCCGGGGAAATGAACCTACCGTGAGGGGGAGGAGGGTTCGTTATTCTCTTGTTTGCAATACGCAAGAGATGGAGGGAAATGCCTCCAGGCCATATCGTTCCTGAGCTGATTTTATATCCCCCCTTTTTCCATCATTATTTTTTTTGAAAATAAAAAAACAAATTTAATTATATGAAAAATTGAAAATAATAATCTCAACTATTTACACGTACGCTATTAATAATCTCAACAATAAATTATTCTTGAGTGCTCCGAACTATATGAACCGTTTTTAAAAAATAATCTCTAACCTGCTATAACATGGCATAACATGTCAAATTTAAATATGAACTATGCGTAAGCTATAAATAATCCGAACTATAGTCGTTCTTCATTTACTAATCCCAATTATCAACTCTCAATTTAAAAAAAAATTATAAATTACCAAATTAAATATTTTTAAACATCTAAAAACAATTAAGATAATTTACAAATGTACCGAAGTTAAATAAAAATATTTTTAATCATTTTTTACTTATTTTCACTAAAATTTAATTTTTTTCAATTTATTTTTCCTTGCTGTGTTAAAAAGTTATGATTTTCTATTATTTTCCTTTATTCAATTTTACCTTTTGTGTTTTCAAAAAGTATATTGTGTTTAAAAAGAATTTGGATTTAAATCTTTATTCTAGATTTTTTCATAAAAATCTATTTTACTAAATTTTTATGCTATCTCAATTGTAAAAATCAATTTGAACGGAAAAGATCACATGAATCCTTCTATATCGCTAACTTTGCAATAATTTAGTCAAGTCTAACATATTTGGTGAACTTGCTACTCCTAATAAAAAATAGGAAAAATTGACAAGAATAATCCCACCTTTCACTGATCTTCTCATAATAATCCTACCTTTACATAATCCCAAAAATAATCCAACATTTGCACCCTATCTTCTTTCATTCGACCCTGACCAAGTTTTTTACCTTTCTTTGAAAATCTTATATAAATAATCTCACATTTATAAAGATATAATAGAAAAGTGAGAGGTAAGATTATTTATATCATTTTCAAAAAAAGAGTAAAAAACATGGTCAGGGTCCAATGAAAAAAGATGGGGTGCAAAGGTGGGATTATTCTGGAATTACCTAAAGGTGGGATTATTATGAGATGACCAGCGAAAGGTGGGATTATTTTTGTCAATTTTTCCTAAAAAATAAAAAATTACAAATAAAAAACGGCTTCACCAACCACCGGAAAGGGAGAATTGATTTGATCAGCAATGAACAGAGGAAACTCTATTGATCCGAAATTATCAGTCATCAGTTTTACCAGTGACCAAAAAGGAGATTCAGTTGAGCGCTTAGATTTTCCCAAAGCGAGGCGGTGGTTTAGGGGGAGGACGAATAACTGAAGCCTCAGAGCAACAAAGTTGAAAAGGCTTTGACAACAATAAACAATGAAAATTCACCAGATCGATTACTCTGATGAGAAATCCACAGATCGCTAGGAGAAAAACATACCACACACTCACATGAAGCATAGTAGAGAACATCACCATCTTCCAGAACCATTGATGTTTGAAGAGGAGAAGATTTGAAAGTCAGATGTGGGAGGTGGGAGATGGCTCCCTTGGGTTTCCCTTAGGGCTGGCCGTCAAAGTATTTCTTTAATCTGTTTTTCCATCATTTAGTTATTTTTTGTGTGCGGTGACTTTTTATTCTGAAACACACTTCTAATTAAGGAAAAAGTCATTTGTACACTTTTTGTACACATTTATTGTACACATCCTTCTAGTTGCCTGTGTACATAGGCAGTTCATTCCGAAGCTCCTGTGTCCACTGTCCACAGGCTACTACGCAGTGTTTACAACAAATGTGTACAATAAAAGTGTACAAATAGCATGACTTTGTAATTAAAGTGTGCAGACACACCTATACTTCCTCCGTTCTTTAAATGTTGCAACAATGAGAATTTGGCATTATTCATACACTTTACTTTGACCAAGAATTTCTACTAATATAAATAATCAAATTATTAGATATAGAATGTTATTAAATTTATATTAATGTGAGTTTTCAAAATATGAACTTTCTATGTTACTATGAAGGTACATATTTTGCTATATGTAACTACCATGCGGGGGGTGGGGTGGGGGGTCCAGAGCTGTTCAAGAGAGTTTGTTCGATGATGAAGTAGGTGTTGGCGATCCTACGTTGCGAAACCATCTTGTGCGAGATGGTGTGTTGTGTGGTTTACCTCCCTTGGTTTCTGCTCGAACGTGAGAGTCCTCGCTTCTACATTGCCTTAAATTGTTGATTGAAAGTTTCAGATTCTTGGTAGAGGTATGATCCAATTGGATTGTTCTTCTCTTATGCTTGTGTTGATTTTGTTCTATGGCGGTTTTTTCTCGGCGCTGATGCTCCGGGGTGGTTTGTCTCTCTCGATGCAGGGAGTTTTGTTGGTGTCTCAGCTAGCTTCTGTCTGCTTTCTTCTAGAGTGCGTATACATTGATAGAGCTCCTCCTCCTCTGAAACTACCTCCTTGTCAGGAAGAGTTTGATGGACAAACTTTATTTTAATTTTATTCTTCCATTAGTAGTACTTGTTTTTATTTTAGTTCAAGTAGATTTGGTTTGGAAATTTCATCTTCTGGTGTACGGTTGATAAGCAGTATTTCAGTCTGGATTGTTTTAGGCTTTAAATTGGATGTTTCGTGTCTAGCGATTCATGTTACTTTGTATGAGGTGCCTGATTCTATGTCTATTCGCAGGGCTCACAATCGAATCTGTCTTAATTGTCTGAATTTTATCTTGTATCTTTCTTAATTTTAGTATAAAAGCCGATCTATTATATTAAAAAAATGAACTTTTTATAATGTTTACTAATACGTAATTGAATATAGTTACAATTGAAGTTGTTAGTTGGCAAACATGAAAGTAAAACCGTTGCAACTTTTTAAAGAACGGATGATAGTGTATAGATTAATGGTCCTGTCAGGGCAACCTAACAAGACTCGCCACCTGGCAGAGGCCATTTGAGTTTTTTCTCGATGGATTTTTTTAATGAAATTTTAAGCATGTTCTTCACCAATTCTAGTTTATGCCCACCAAATTTCAACTTACAATTCAATCCGGAAGATAGTTATATATATATTTGAGGTGGTTCCCGATCGTATTTTTGGCTGGAATATTTTGTATATTTTCCTCATCAAGTCTAGTTAATCCATACCAAATTTCAGAAAAAATTCAATCATGAAGGTTGTCAAATGATTTTTGCATGAAAACTGGTCCGACATATACATATAAAACGCAGTTTTTATGCAAAACTCATTTGATGACCTTCCCGATTGAACTTTTTTCTCAAATTTGGTATGGATGAACTAAACTTGATGAGGAACATACACAAAAACTTTCAGCCAAAATCTCCTCCGGAACCACCTGAAATTGAGGTGGCCGGACAGGAACATATATATATATATATATACATATATATATATATATATACATATATATATATACATATATATATATATATATATATATATATATATATATATATATATCTTAGGAGAAAAATGAGAATCGATCTGGACCGATAGATTTGATTTAAGTGAAATTCAATGTGCATTAGATGAAACTGTAATGTGCATTATGTGAAATTGAAATGTGCACTAGGTGAAACTGAAATATGCAGATTAAAACGTAAGATGTGATGTTATTTTGTACCTTTTATTCCGCACATTTCAGTTTCACTTAATGCACATTTGAGTTTACATTTTTATTCTGCACGTTTCAGTATCATCTAATGCACATTTCAGTTTCACCAAATGCACAACTTACTTCCATATATATATATATATATATATATATATATATATATATATATATATATATAAAGAACACAATTTTTTCAATTACACATTTGTCTGACTTTCCGATTGAATTTTTAGCTGAAATTTGATGGTCACAAAACTAGACTTAATGAATAACATGCTAAAAAAATCATCAAAAAATTCCAGCAAGAACAGTCCTAAGCAAATAGCATTGACTGACGGCATGACCTGTCAGACCGGCTTGATATGAATTGTCCTACACACTTGACATATATCTATAGATTTTCATGTTACACTAGCAGGGATAATTTTCCAAATATTTTTAAAAACCATGTATTGCATTACTCACAAAGAAATTAAAGTCTACACCGAAATGCTCTACATATGTACATGCATTTAATTGAACATTTATTGACGGGGCATAGCTCACATGGTAGGAAGGAAGTGCTACAATGGACACGTTACGGGTTCAGTTCCAAGCAATGACATACGATGGAACCTCACTCTCTGTCCATCAGAATGAGATTAAAGCTCAACTTACAACCTCTCAAATAACCGTCTAGTCGGTTATAGAGGCCCTCGGAGATGGAGTGTCATATATGGTGCATTTAAGTAACACTTTCTTTGTGACTAGTGCAACATGTGATTTTAAGGATGTGTACAAAATTAAAGTCTATTTGCAAGTGTAAAATGACGGCGCATAGAAAGCACGTATTATGTAATATCGTCAAATCTAACGACTCATATTCATTCTCATTTCTTAGTGTTCGAAGAAGGCTCTCCTACTTTGAAATAATTTTGGTGGCTCGAATGAGTTCAACCCAAAAGCATAATTTATATATATTGTTTTAAAAAATTGCTATAAAAAGGAGTCAATATGTTTTTAATCTCTTACTAAAACTTATTTGGGTCTATTAAAATTATGAAACTTCTCCGGAGTGCATGAGTTATATTTTAGAAATAAACACTTATGATTGTATTTGTACATTTCATCTATGTTTTACTCTTATTTACAAAATTTCTCTTAAAATTATTAATATTGTACATAAATAATAACGTTAAAGGATCTACCGAGCTATACACACTTGGAATCTAAGAATACCTCTTAAAAAAGATGAAAAAGTGATATACTTCGTATGGACATTAGCCCTAAAAGAACTAAAATTAGCCCAAAATTCAACAAAAGAACTACAATCCTTTTATTTCCAAAATAGGATTAATATATATCCCTTCTTCCCATCCTACCCCCTTCCTATAATTTCTACTAGATTTATTTTATTAATTAAAAAATTATAGTTATATTTATAATAAAAATATTAGTGATTAGGGACTGAGACAATAATAGGGGACATAGGGATTGATATTTTATTATTTCCTTTTCTATCTTTTATTTCCCTTCACACTTTATCTAAATTATAAATGCAACAAGGTGAGATGGACTACTACTTTCATTTTCTATTCTAAAGTATGGTATAGAATTCGATCAAATAAAATAATAAACATATGAAATCGAATTAAAATGAATCTAATGATTTTCACTTTGGTTATCCAAACTTCAAATTAAACCAAACTGAAACCGAAACAAAACCAATTTGAAATACAAATGATTTTAGTTTGATTTAATATGTCCCAAACCGAATAAACCGAAACCGAACAGATACTGGTCAAAACCAAACCGTAAACCAAATTGCCCACCCCTAGTCTAATGTGTTTTTACTTCAACTTATTTAAATCCCATACCGTATACTTAAACAAACCAAATCAGACTTTGACAGTTGTAAAATACACATAAATGATACATTTATCAAAACAGAATAAACCAGGCCAATTCAAATTAGACCAAAACAGACTTAAACAGACTAGATCAGACCAGAAAATTTCAATTCCATGACAAACATCCTAATTTAAGATTGTGTTGAGGTATATTATCCTGACCTACTACTGTTCAGGAGCCCAACGCACCATCCCCCCACGGGGCCTGACCCATGAGGCCCACCTTGGCCCGTCCGGCCCATTTCGCCCCTTAGGGCTTGTTTCGGTCCATTAAGGCCCTCAAGGCCCGTGGTCTTGCAACCCCTCCTCCATTCCCTATAAATAGGAGGTTTCCCTCCATGTTTTGGGATCTTCTCCTCTTCCCCAACTTTAATTATTTCTCTAGATTAAGCTTCAATACCCCATTAATGGGAGCTTAAAGATTTGTACAATGTAATGGTGAGGAGAGCCTAATGAGAATGAGAGTGGCTTGGACATAGCCTAGAAAGTCCCGTGGTTCTCACCCTTTCGGGTTTCCACGTATATAGCTTGTTCATACACACACACACACACGCACACACACACACACACACACACACACATATATATATATATATATAGGGAAGAGTGCAAATGAAAAGTGATCTTCCCGTGCAAAGTGCAAAATTTTCACTTTTTCATGTTTCGCTTGCACTTTTTCTTGTTTGCGTTGCACTTTTTGGCCATTTTGATTTTGGCCAAATTCGACCAAAATTACGGTGGCAGTTTTGTAAATAAACCAAATTTTTTAGCTACCGCGAAAAAGTGCAACGAAAGCAAGAAAAAGTGCAAGCGAAACATGAAAAAGTGCAAACTTTGCACTTTGCACATTAAGACCGCTTTTATTTGAACCACCCCCTATATATACATTTACTATATCGTGTTGGATTAAATTAAACGTGTTGTTTTTTGAAAATGCGTAACATAGTTTTAAAATTTGTCCCGAATAGTGGTGGATTCGGTTCGGGCTACCCGGCCCGTGACCCGGTCCGGCCCGCTAGTGTGCGGGCTCGAGACCGGCCCGATCTGGCGGTCCGGGACCGGTGTAGACCCGAACCAGGGGGGCAGCGGGGGGCGGGCTCGGTTCCGGCATAAGGTGACCCGGCCCGGCCGGGTCGGGCCCGGGTCCGGGTCACAACGACTATTTTTAAAAAATAAAATGTTTTTGGACGAATAGAGCCGTTGGGGGTGGGCTGAGGACTACCCAAACGGCTATATAGCCGTTGGGTGGGCTGGCAGGGGGTCCGGGCAGTTTGGTGGGTGAGGGAGGGGTGGGGGTGGGGTAAAAAAACTATAAATACTCCTAATCTTAAACATTTTTCCGTCTCTTCTCCAACTCTTCCTAAATCCTACTCTCTACTCTCTAATTATCTTCATCTTCATCTTCTCGAATTCTCTAATTCTCCAATATATTATATATCTACTTATATTATTTATCTACTTATAAATACATATATTGTATAAAGGGGAAAGGACTTTTGGAAAAGCAGAGGAGCTCTGGCGATTTTTAGGGTTTAACGGCTGATGGTGACCATCCCACCGGCGGCAGATGTGCCGCCACCGCAGCAAATTAAACCTGGCTGGTCAAGGAAAACGTTTGCTGACATTGTTGCTAATCGAGAAGGTAATCTCTTGACTCAAAAATTTCGTTTTAAAGGTCTTCCTGCTATCACGTTTGGTGAAGGAGATATTAAGGTGCTGGCAGAAAAACACAACCGAGCATTGATCGGTTATTTCTTTAAAGGAAGACCTAGTCTAGCGATTGTGAGGAGATCTTTTGAGATTATTGGTTTTAAAGGCAAATTTCAATTGGGTCTTTTGGATCCTAAACATGTTCTAATCCGTTTTGAGATGGAAGAGGATTATTTGAGGTGTTGGAACCGGCAGACTTGGATCATTCATGGTAGCTTAATGCAGGTTACTAAATGGTCTCAAGACTTTAGACCTAATGTGGAGTCCCATGTTGTACCTGTCTGGTTAGCTTTAGAGGGTCTACCTATACATCTCCAGGATAGGAGAACATTATTTGAAATAGTAGGTCTAATTGGGAAACCTATTAAGATTGATCAAGCTACTGCTACCCTAGCTAGACCTGCGGTGGCAAGGATATGTGTGGAGCTAGACTTAGACTAAGGCTATGCCTTCAAAGGTTTGGATTAATTGTGGATCTCATGGATTCTCACAATCAATCACTTATGAAAATAGACCACGGTACTGTACTTCTTGCATGCACCTTGGTCATAGTGAACAGAAATGTCCTAAAGGGCAAGGTGTATCACAGCCTAATGTCCCAGTAAGGATGGAGGTACAGCCTAAAGTTTCACAAACAAAGGAGAAGTGGATACAGAAATCTTTAAAGATACAATCAGAGGAACCAAGGAAATTTACAGCTGAAGAGAAAGGCAAAGTTAAAATGGGGGAGGAAGAAAATATAAATCGATCAAGAGCCATAGTGTTACACCACTCAGAAAAACAGTCCACATCAAACAATGTAGTCAGCCAGTACATTGAGCATAATAGTGATGATGAAATTGATGAAGAACTCATTATGGAGGAGCCACCTGCACATCATAACAAAATACAAAGTCAGATACCTGAAATACAAAAGGAATCCACAAATCCATCCCATGGCTTTGATTAGTGATGGACCCGGGCCGGGCCGGTTCCGGTTCCGGGCCGAGCCCGGGCGGGCTTTTTTGCAAATCCTTGGGCCCGGAACCGGCCCAGGTTGATACCGGGTCCGAGCCTATCCGGGTCGGGCCCGGTTCAATGTCTAATTTTTTTTTGCTTTCTTGTTATCCCCCGACTCCCCCCCCCCCTCACCCCCAAACCTCCCCAAAACACCCAGCCCTACCCTAGGAAAAGAAAAAATTGAAAAAACAAAAAAAAAATTGACCCGGGCCTGGCCCGAACCGCCCGGGCCGGTTCGCCCAAAACTGGGCCCGAGCCCGGCCCGCCCGACCCTCCCAAATGGGCTAAAAGCCCGAAACCGGCCAACCGGTCCCGGTCCGGTCCCGGTCCGGTCCCGGTCCGGTCCGGTCCGGGCCCGCACAGTAGCGGACCGGGCCGGTTCCGGGTCAGGCCGGTTCCGGGTCGGGCCGGCCCAGTTTAGTCCATCCCTAGCTTTGATATTGTTAAATATGATTCCAGTGTGCATGAATTATATAAACTACTAAATTTTGATTAGGAACTTGTTAATAAAGCCTACTATTAAATTTGCTAAGATGAGGAACTCATGTTTCAATTTCCTCTGTTAACAAAATTTGGGTGTTCTGGGATAATTCCTCTCTGGATATTTCCCAGATTTCTTGGCACCCTCAGTTTACTCATTTTAAGGTCTCAAGCAATGTTTTTAAAGGTTGGGTGACTGCAATCTATGGAGCTCATACTTATTTAGCTAGAAGGGAGCTTTGGAAGGGGCTGATTGATATATCCTCTAACATGATGGAGCCTTGGGTGGTTGGTAGAGACTTTAATGCGATAGCTAGTTACAATGAACACAAGGGCAACTCTATTCCTATTATTAGAGGAATAAATGATTTCACTGAGTGTATGGCAGCCAGTAATCTTGTTGATATTCCTTATAATGGGCCTAAATACACTTGGGCAGGAGTGAGAGCTAATGGATGGGTGTGGAGACGTTTGGATAGAATTTTATTAAATTCAGTTTTTCTGGATAATTTTGATAAAATTCAAGTTTCTCTTTTGAATAAATCCCCTTCTGATCATAACTCTTTGTTACTACAGTTTGATAATCAAAATAACTCTAGGCCTAAACCTTTTAGGTTTCAGAACATGTGGCTTTCACACTCGTGTTTTATGGAGTTTGTTTCACAGAAGTGGGCTTCTTATTCTACGGGTGGGGGGGGGGGGGGGGGGTATGAGGGGTCTTGTCTTCAAGCTTCAGAGTCTTAAGAAGGATCTCAAGGAGTGGAACAAGAGTGTTTTTGGAAACATCTTTATAGATATCAAAAAATGTGAAGAAGAGGTGCTGAGAGCTGAAAAGCTTTTTGAACATCAGCCTACTGAGGGAGCTAGAGAAGATTTGGCTTATAAAAAAGGTCTTCTATTAACCAAATACAGATTGGGGAGAAAGTATTGGAAACAAAAGGCCAACATTAGGTGGATCAAAGAGGGGGATTCCAACACCAAGTTCTTTCATTCTTATGTGAAGGTAATAAATAAAATCCAGAACATTACCTCTATTTGCAACTCTCAAGGGCAGAATTTGACTGAGAAACAAGACATTGGTAAGGCTGCAATGGATTTCTTCTCAGATTTATACTCTAGAAACCCGGTGAGTGATTCCAGTGAACTCCTGCAAAATATTCCTTCTCTTATTAGTCAAGAAGACAATAACATGCTGATTTCTTTTCCAAACATGGAAGAGATAAAAGAAGCCATTTGGGGTTTAAACCAAAACAGTGCAGCAGGTCCTGATGGCTACAACGGAATTTTTTTTAGAAAGTGTTGGGAGGTGGTTAAACAGAATGTTCTTATGGGTGTACAGGAATTTTTCATGGGACATCCTATTCCTAAAGGGATGTCTAGTGCTTTGATCATTCTCATCCCTAAAAAAGACAAACCTAGCTCTTTTGCAGAATTCAGGCCAATTTGTTTATCCAATTTTACTAGCAAAATTTGCACTAAAATTTTGGCAAACAGATTGACTAATATTTTACCCAGAATTATTTCAAGGGAGCAGACAGGTTTTATGCAAAAAAGAGAAATCTCTGAGCAAATTCTTATTGCTCAAGAAATGGTTCATAACATTGATAAGAAGGTCAGGGGCTCCAATATGCTTATTAAATTAGATATGGCAAAGACTTTTGATAGAGTTTCTTGGGATTTTCTTAATGATGTTATGCTGAAGTTTGGTTTTAGTGGGCAGATTGTCAATTTGGTGGCTAATAACCTCAAAGCAACTTATCTTTCTATATTAGTGAATGGTTCTCCTCAAGGTTTCTTTAAGCCATTTAAGGGTGTTAAGCAAGTAGACCCTCTCTCTCCTTTCTTATTTATTATTGCATCTGAAGCTTTTTCCAGGGGGTAAATATGCTCTATCAGAATGGACAAATAAAACCATACTAGATGGGAAGGAAAGGTTATCCTATTTCCGATCTAGGGTTCGCAGATGATTTGCTTGTTTTTTTGAATGGAGAATCTAGATCATTATTGATTTTCAAGAAGTTTTTAGAAGATTATCAGAAAGCCTCAGGCCAGGTCATTAATTTTAGCAAGAGTTCCTTTGTTTGTGGTAAAATTATACCTGGAAGAATGAGCAGCATTAAAGACCTTTTGGGCATGAACCAGGCTTCACTCCCCATCAAATACTTAGGGGTTCAGCTGCATAAGGGTATAAACAGAATTGAGTACTGTGAGTCTATAATTAATCAATTCGAGAAGAAACTTTCTTCTTGGAAGCAAAAATTGTTGTCTCAAGGAGGGAGACTGGTTTTGATTAGATATGTGCTTAATACTATGCCTCTTCACATTATGGTTGTTGATACTTTACCTAGGAAAGTTATCAATATTCTGAACAGTAAAATGACATCTTTTTTTGGGGTACTAAAGATGATAAGAAGAAATATCATTGGGCTAATTGGGATAGCATTTGCTACCCAACTAAAGAAGGAGGTTTGGGTATTAGGTCTTTGGTTTCCATTCAAAAAGCTTTTGGTTTTAAAATTTGGTGGAAATGGAAGACAAGTAACTCTCTTTGGGCAGAATTTATCAGGGAAAGATATAGTAGGGATGGTAATATGTTACCTAAAGTTTATGATTCCTCTGTCTGGAGAAGAATTTGTAGTATACATGAGGAAGCTGATTCTCTTTGCTTTGTTGATAGTATTGACACATTGATCTGGGATGAAGAATTAACTGGTCAGTTCACTTTTAAATCAGCATATGAAGAAGCTAGACCTAAACAGGATATTACATTCACCTATAAGCATGTTTGGCATCCTCAACAAGAGCTAAAGGTGAAACTGATTCAGTGGAAGATTATTAATGGCCTGATTCCAACATCTCATAAACTAAGGAGGTTTAATATGGTTCTGGAACCTTCTAGGTGTGTGCTGTGTAGAAAACAATTAGATAGTTTGGAACATCTCTTCTATCAATGTGATACTGTTAAACCGGTTTGACACTATTTTATGAAGATTTTTGGAATACCCATTCCTCAGAGTGACAATATTTGTCAGATTTTTAGGAACTGGTGGTTGCAGGCTGGAAAGAAAATTGTGATGGATATCTTCAAACATAATATGCCTGGTATTATATGTTGGCATGTGTGGAAAACCTACGCAAACCTGGTTTGGGGCAAGAATTCTAACAGTAGTGAGATTTCTGCTCACAATCTCAATTCTCAAGCTAAATCCTACACTCTAATTTGGGCTTGGTCTTTTCCCAAACTTAAGAATAATATTGTTAGTACTATTTTGAAGGAATAAGAGATTGTCACACCAAATTTTAAAGCTAAGGGAAATAATATTCAAATTATTCGTTGGATAAAACCGAAGGGAAAGCTGAAATTGAACATGGATGCAAGATACTCATCTGATGGTGCATCGGGAGGCGGTATTCTTCGCAACTCTGAGGGGGAGATGCTTTGGGCCATCAGCTTTCCGCTATCCGTATCATCTTCGCTGGAAGCTGAATTCAAGGCTATGGCAGAGGTAGTGAGATGTGCAGTTGAAGATGGATTTTCCGGCTTTCAGGTGGAATCCGATTCGACCATGGCTTTGGCGATTCTGAAAGATGGGGATGTTAGGTGTTGTTCGGATCTACTTCAGGAAACTAAGCTTATCGCGAAGAGGAAAGGTCTTAGCTTTGGACACGGTATGCGTGAAGGCAACTGGGTGGCCCATTTCCTTGCGGTTGATCACTTGGGCCTTACAAAACGATATGTTAGCCCATCATCACTTCCTATTTGGGCTAGAAGGGCTTTTTATATGGATACTTTTGACATCCCTTCTATTAGATACTAATTTTTGTTTTTTCAATTGGGTCAGGTCTAGCCCCCCCCCAATTGTTGTTTAATTTTTCTTTTGATGCACTTTCTGTATTTTTGGGTGGAATGTCTCTTGGAAAGGTTTTGGTCTTATCCCCCTTTCAGATGTACTTATTTTTCATTTCTTAATAAAATCCGGTAGATGTTCTCTGGCATCTACCCCATTGATTTTGGTGGTTTGCCTACCGGGTTGATGACATAAATACCAGCCCAATATGGTAAGCCCGACTGAATGTGGGTTGAGCCCGTAAATGAGATCGACAAGACGAACATGGACATCAGGCCCTAGGAAATACATGCTCAACATACTCAGGATGAGAATCATGGAGTCACATTCACAAAGATATGGCACGCTGAGCATGACGTGGTCTTATCTTTACAATGAGACTTAGGCATGACATGCTGAGCACGACGCATCCTTACCTCTACCATGGGATTTGAATATGGCCTGCTGAGCATCACATGGTGAGCCTCTACGCGCGTGGTGCACAAGCACCTAGACCATCGCACATGCATGGTGCTACTTCTCAGAAGCTACGTGACCAACAGTAAATCTCGAAGATCACGGGTCAACTCGCAATAAGTCCTACAAATCGGAGGATGGTGGCGCGTCAGTTCATGCATGGCGACCACGTTGCCCGAATATTTCATGTCTCAATTTTGTATTATAAATTCTTGTAACTCTTGGAAGAACGATCAAGCTGAATACATTGAATACACCACATACAATTATCTCTCTAAGTATTATTCTGAGTGCTTTAATTATTTTCGGCTATCTATTAATTATTTTCCGGTGGATTTACTTCCATCATTTTGGTGCTTTCATTGAGAGCTGAAGATACACTCAGGCAATTTCAGACGCTCATGGTTTTCAAATTCATGTACCAAAAGTTCTACAAGTAATTAGAGACATTGCAACTCAAGTACCAAAAGTTCTACAAGTACAAAACCTTATGCTCATGGTTTTCAAATTCATTTTCAAAAAGAAATTTTGAAGCTTCATTATGATGTTTACGAACTAAGGCTCTGATACCAATTAAATTGTCACGTCCCGGACCTAGCCGGACACGTCAACAACCCGCCGTACAGTACGAATAGTCAACCGCAGTCCAAATCATTCATACTATACAAGGCGTCTTGAATACCATTCACACATAGAACATCCATAAACAAACATAATGTAAAACATTTATTAAAGCAGCGGAAACAGTTGATACAAGTATTCAAGCCACACATGGCATAATTAGGCATGCAAGCCCCCAAAGTAATTATTCAGAAAATATTATCCATGAACATTGTTTTAAATTGTTTTCAAAACGGAAACGGAAACAGAAGAAGCACGAACCACGTCTTCTCCCTTCGATCTTCCCGAAGCAACGGGCGGTGGCAGCAACCTTCAAGTTCTACCTGAAACTGTGAGGTGGCCTCCCCCGTGAAGGGGAGGTCAGTACTTGGAAACATTTTACAAGTACAATAGCAACTATACTAAGTATAATCAATGTTTAAATTTCTAAGACCCTCAATTCAGGGTGATATTACATTATAGGCCATAACCCTCGGTTACCCCTTTTTGCTATTTAAATCATACTTACTTTATATGAAGTCAAGTAGTCGGCCCGTGGGGCCATATTCATTTAGAATTCATCATTTCCATTCCCCCGTGACCGCAAGTCACGATGACCCCGTGGGGTCCCATCGAGCCCCAATTGTATAGCAAGGGCTCGGCCCAACCACATTTCTATACAATCCTCTAACTCAATATAACACATCAAAATTTGTATGGCAAGGGCTCGGCCCAACTACGTTTCCATACCAACCATAACTTCGTGGCCAGGGCTCGGCCCAACTACGTTTCCACGAAGATCACAAATACATGGCAAGGGCTCGGCCCAACTACGTTTCCATGCTAATCACACTACATGGCAAGGGCTCGGCCCAACTACATTTCCATATCACCCTAGAGTCCAACTCTAATTATTTTCATAATCCAATTCTCAAGCAAATCTTATGCCTAGAATCAATTCCCTTGGGTAGCCTTTAGGCCTACCTCTAGCACACCTTAGTGTTCATACAATTCAACCTTAAAGTATCTCTTGAGACTACTTAAGGCATATCTATTCACAATCCTACCTCTTAGGATTTGTTTCATCATTTATTTATATTAATTCCCCGACTAGTATTTTGATACTAATTGAATAATCTTAGAACATGCCAAGTTCCTATTTTTCAATTGGCATTTCATTTCATTTGATTTTCCAACCCAAGTATAGTTGATCTCAATATCAAAAATATCACTTTAATCCATTCATGAATTTCATACATGAAGTAAAGTATATTTTATCACAATGTCATCATAGTAATTCCATTAACATGTCGTTCCATTCTTTTCACATAATCATACACAATTATTCTAAATTTGTATATCATGCTTCACTTACTCAATTCAATATTATTTTCATTTAGGCATTATTAATCATTAATAATCCATGAAAATCCCATTTAACTACCTTAGGCAATCTTATGAAATTAACTCACTAATTATAAGCAATATAGTCAGCCATCCTCACCTCGTGATGTGCTACAATAGTTGCCTTTGTTAAGCCCCTCGATCAATCCCCGTTCTTGGCCGATTGAAAGTGGAAAATTGGACTGCTGGGCAAAAGCCGGGCGGCTTTCACGAAAGCCGGGCGGCTTTCGTAGTCTGCAACTACGAACAACTCCTTTGGAGTGGCGGTTTCCGGCGATTTCGACTCCTATCGATTTGCCAACCCTTCTAAGTTAATTACCACCACTTTATATCAATATTCTACACTTTTTAAAATGTGTAGAACCCGAGGTTTAATCCACCATATGATTTCTTAAAAATCATATACAAAAACTAGTTAAAGAATACTAGTTGGATTCTTACCTTGTGTTCTTGCTAATTTCCTTTGGATTTGCACCCTTCTTGCTTTCTCCTAGCTAGAGCTTTGTGAGGCTATGTATTAGAGCTCTCCCTCCTCTCAAATCATCCGTAGGATGCAAAATGATAGAGGAAGTCTCCTCACAACCACTTGCTCACAATAATAGGAAGTGTAGGATCATGGTGGGTATGAGTTTTTGTCTCTTGGAGACTTCCCACCTACTAGGTACACCCCCCCCCCAGCTGCCTTCCTTGTCATTTTCAGCACATAGGGTCTTGGGGTGCCCCCCACTTATGTGGGAGGTCATCCCATTATATCCCGGTGTGTATAATTGGCCCCGAAAGTTGTATTTTTCGGACTACTTTAGTCATATTTTATTTTATCGGGTCGGATAAAATATATCACGCGTTCCCAACAATTTTGGGCCTTTAGAAACGATGTACATTCCACAACATTAATTTAGGAGCCTCCGAAACTCATTTCGGGCTGTTATCCGCTAAATTACCAATACCGGTAATTGGGCCCCGTTTGACCAACCGGTCAACTCCATGCCTTTCTTATGACCCAAATAAAATATCCACCTCTATGTAGATGTCATCTAGACCAAGATGAATATAATATGTGGTTCGGGAATTATCGGGCGACCCCCCGGTCCGGGCGTGGGCCCCACATGCAATTTACTATTCACGTAAAAGAATTAATAAAAATTTACATTTACGCAAATTCATAAATCATCATTCAAGGTTTATTACATAATTTACTAAAAGTAAATATGCTTGGGGACGGTGCTACACAGTCGCCTAGCGGTGGTTCCCGTAGAAGTACCTGATATCCATGGTGCCATCCTAGGGATGACCAGGATGTTGGGTACTATTGCGAAGGACGTACGCCGTGCAATTCCTGACGCTCAAAAGCCTCCTCAACCACATGGAACTCAATTTCCAATTAATCATCCGGTGGTGGAGATGGAGGTGACATCACCAGCGCCATCCCGAAAAAATGGAGAGAAAAGAGAGGAACGAGGGATCCCTGTCCCTTCGAACCAACCAGCTCGAAGTGAAACCTCGGTGTTCAGCAGGCTGGAAGACCGAAGACGCATTGCTAAGGACCGTCTCGGACAATCACACCATGTTGAGAAAGGAAGGGATACACAAAACCACCGTGGACGACGCGACCACGGCAAAGAGGAGCGCGGGCAAGTTCCCAAAGTCGCCCATATGACTTCCAGTCACCATTCACTCGGACACATGACTGAGCATGTCGGTAGGAAACGTGTGACGATTCACACAGACAGAACCAGGAATGATTTGAATGATATGGAGGTGAGGAAGCTATGGAGAAAAATTGAGGACCTGCAGCGATGAGTAGATGTAGGAGATGGACACACGGACACTAAACTGAAGACGGTGACTCCGTTCACCACGCGGATCATGACGTACCCGTTACCAATTGGCTTCAAGGCGCCCCATGTCAAGGCCTATTCGGGAACCTCAGATCCCCAGGAACATTTGTCACACTATTATGCTAATATGATTATGATTGGGGCATCAGAGGAAATAATTTGCCGATGTTTCCTAGCTACGTTGGAAGGAACTGCGTGTGAGTGCTTCAATTCTCTCCCCCATGGCTCGATCGATGAGCAGAAGGACTTAGCGCAAAGGTTTCTTCAACATTTGCTGCTAGCAAAAGAACCAAGCAACACTACTCGCACCTCCTGACCGCGAAGCAGAAGAAGAGCGAGGACTTGAAAGATTTTGTGATACGATGGAGGAAGGAGTCTGTTGCCGTGCATGGGGCGGAAAAACCAAACACGCCTTGCCATGTTCCAGGCAGCGTTACGGGCTGGGGAGTTTGCCTCAAGTCTCATCCGAGACCCGCCAATGTCGTACCAGGCGGCCCTTCAAAGAGCCGATCGATACGCTGATGCGGAGATCCGAGAGGTGCAAAAGAAAAAGGATGAGTCATCGAAACCTTAGAGGGAGGGGTCTACCCCTCACCACAAAAAAAAAGAAAAACAAAAAAGATTTCAACTATGGTCCAAGGCAGATTTCTAATGCGAGACCAGTGTCCCTAACCCATCAGGTGGGCACGATCATAGACTATGTCGAGCGTACAGGTCTCATGCAAGGGATACCTATTCTTGATTGTGACCTTGTTCAGTTGACGATAGTCAATGCACATTCGAAGTGTTCCATCTTTCTTTTTCACGAAAAGGACCGGTGCTCCCCACGGGGAGTGACTCGGCCTTATGAAACCGTTATCCAATAGCTCTTGCAATTGGGTTTTCAACTCATTAAGTTCAGCGGGTGCCATTCTGTATGGCGGTATAGAGATTGGTTTGGTGCCGGGTTCAACCTCGATCACGAACTCAATCTCCCTATTGGGTGGAAGTCCCGACAAGTCTTTTGGGAAGACATCCGGATATTTGCACACTATCCTCACATCATTGATGTCTACCTCCTCTTTGGTTTTGTCCACCATGTATGCTAGATATGTGTGGCATCCCTTTCTCATCATATTCCTCGCCCTCACGGCGGATATGATACAACTGTTTGATTTACCTCTATCTCCCTCAAAGCGTAAGGTCAACCCTCCACCGCTTTCGAGTTCAAGAGTCTTTGTGTAGCAATCGACCCTAGCATGATGTTTCTCAAGCCAATCCATCCCGAGGATTGCATCAAACTCGATCATACTCAGCGGTACGAAATCACACGTCAAGTTCTGTCCCTCCACCTCCACCTCACACGATGGGTAGTGGCTATCTCTTTCAATATCATCCCCTAGAGGCGTGGATACTAATAGGGTTTGAGTCATCGGTACAAGTGGTCCGTTGAATCCGCTGGCGAACGCCTCACTCACAAATGATCGTTGCGCCCCGGTATCAATAAGGATCCTTGCGTCTCTCCCGTTTATCTTTAGTGATCCTACATTCGTAAGTAATGTAAGGCACAATATCTCTTTAATAGGTTCGTTTCTTAAGTCGTAAAGTATGTTGGTTGTGGTTCGGGTGGGGTCCGTTCGACACCCTTCCGAAATTTTCCGGTTTATAACCCTTAGAACCGTTCTAGGACCGTCCCAGGTGAAAGCCGGCCGCTTTTCACGAAAGCCGGCCGGTTTTTGTCTGCGAGAAAAATCCCTGTATGTAAATCACGAAAGCCGGGCGGCTTTCACGAAAGCCGGCCGGTTTTCGTCGCCGCAGTTTTATTCATGGAATGGGTTTCGAAGCCGGCCGGTTTCTACGAAACCCGGCCGGGTTTCAGCAGCGCAGGAATCCCCAGGCCCAACGAAAGCCGGGCGGCTTTCACCAAAGCCGGGCGGCTTTCACCAAAGCCGGGCGGCTTTTGGCGCCGCAGTTTATTCCGGATAAAATATTCCAAATGCCGGCCGGTTTCTGTGAAAGCCGGCCGGTTTTCACTTGCGAGGAAAATTGTTGATTTAATACTTACGAAAGCCGGGCGGTTCTCGGTGGAAGCCGGTCGGCATTCGTTGCCGTAGTATTTTCCCAATAAATCAAGACGAAAGCCGGGCGGCTTTCGTCAATGCCGGGCGGCATTCGCCCAGGGCAGGGATTTTCCTCCCCTTTTTCCTCTACAAACCCGACCAAACCGTCGGGGTTATGAATTTTGCACATTTCAAGCACTCCTATTGCATACAATAGAGTTAATAACATGAGTTTAAGAATTTACCCGCAACGGAGTCCGGATTAGCACGTGCGTGCGCCTCCGTCATCGCGTAGACCCTAGCTTGGGTCTTGCCTTGGTTCACGGATGGCGCGTTGCTTGTACTTGGCCCTCCGTGCGCCGTGCTCGCGTGAGGTGCCCCTGCTCGGTTCCTACTTGCCGTAGTCCCGCTGCTAGGTCCTGCACCCATGGCTCGCCCAAGTTGTGGGCAGTTTGATCTCAAGTGCCCCGTCTCCCCGCATTGGTAGCACCTAGGGGGATCGCGGCACTTGCCCGCGTGGTTCCTCTTGCAGTTATTGCACCTAATAATGCCCGAGCCTTGCGACCTCGAGCTTTTCCCTCCTGGGCCTTGATTTCTCCTAGATGGTGGTGCGGGCGTTCTGAAAGACCCACCTCCCCCGTGGTTCCCCTTCTTGCTAGAACCTTGGGGGCCGGTGTTCTCCCATTTCCTCTTCTTTGCCTCCTCGGTGTTTTTCAGCTTTCTTTCCTCCCACTCTTTTTCTCCCTTCAATCCTTGCTCCACTACTTGACTAAACGTCATGTTAGGCAACTGTGTTGCCCTCTCACGCACGTCTAAGTCCAGAGCATCCCAAAAGTGATTCACCATCCGGTTCTCATCACAAGCATACTCCGGTATGAACTCCGCGAGCTCCCTGAACTTGTGCTCAAGTTGCCTCATGGTATACTTGCCTCCTTGGGTCAAGTTGGTGTATTCTCTCCTCTTCAAGTTCACCTCGAAGTCGAAGTAGTATTGGTTGAAGAATTCCTGTCGGAAATTCTCCCAAGTTACGGCCTCACCGTACTTCCCCTTGACACCGTCCCACCATGTGGACGCCATCCCCTCTAGCAACCTTGTTGCTACTCTCATCTTCATGTTTGGCGGCAGCTGCATATCAAGGGCCGCTTCATTGAACCTCTTGATCCACTCCGCCGCAACGGATATATCTCCCGTTCCATCGAACGGTTTACACCCCAAATCTCTTGCTTCCTTGAGGTACTTCGAGATCCTTATTATCGGGACCTCGACACCTCGATCTACTCGGGACTCCACATGTCCCCTAGAACTTGCATGGCTTCCCCTTCTTGAAGCCCCTCCCAAAGCACGCCTTGCCCGGCGCCTTTGGCGATCCTGTTGAAATTGACGGAGTAGTTCCTCCATACTTTCTAGAGCGTCATCATCGTCGCTCCCCTCACTAGCATCATCATATTCCCCATCATATGGGGTCTCAACCGGCTCATTTCCCGGTTGATACGTCGAATCCTCCTCGGACTCATAAGACTCGTTGACCGTTTCAACATGACCGTCACTCACGGTCTGAGCTTGGCCTCCACGGCCCTGTCCTCTGGACACCCTAGAAGCCCCCTCTACTGCCTTGCACGGATCCTCCCGGTGCTCGGCCAGTCGGGTTCCTTCTAGTTACTTTCCCGGTACGTTCCATTTCTGAAAGAAATCGAGAATGAGTCATTAGACTCGTATCAAATGTCAATTGACGGATAGGTACTTAAAGACATCCTTTGGCTCAAATCACCGCCATACCAATTGTTAAGGGTACCATCTTAGCAATTAGAGACATTGCAACTCAAGTACCAAAAGTTCTACAAGTACAAAACCTTATGCTCATGGTTTTCAAATTCATTTTCAAAAAGAAATTTTGAAGCTTCATTATGATGTTTACGAACTAAGGCTCTGATACCAATTAAATTGTCACGTCCCGGACCTAGCCGGACACGTCAACAACCCGCCGTACAGTACGAATAGTCAACCGCAGTCCAAATCATTCATACTATACAAGGCGTCTTGAATACCATTCACACATAGAACATCCATAAACAAACATAATGTAAAACATTTATTAAAGCAGCGGAAACAGTTGATACAAGTATTCAAGCCACACATGGCATAATTAGGCATGCAAGCCCCCAAAGTAATTATTCAGAAAATATTATCCATGAACATTGTTTTAAATTGTTTTCAAAACGGAAACGGAAGAAGCACGAACCACGTCTTCTCCCTTCGATCTTCCCGAAGCAACGGGCGGTGGCAGCAACCTTCAAGTTCTACCTGAAACTGTGAGGTGGCCTCCCCCGTGAAGGGGAGGTCAGTACTTGGAAACATTTGACAAGTACAATAGCAACTATACTAAGTATAATCAATGTTTAAATTTCTAAGACCCTCAATTCAGGGTGATATTACATTATAGGCCATAACCCTCGGTTACCCCTTTTTGCTATTTAAATCATACTTACTTTATATGAAGTCAAGTAGTCGGCCCGTGGGCCCATATTCATTTAGAATTCATCATTTCCATTCCCCCGTGACCGCAAGTCACGATGACCCCGTGGGGTCCCATCGAGCCCCAATTGTATAGCAAGGGCTCGGCCCAACCACATTTCTATACAATCCTCTAACTCAATATAACACATCAAAATTTGTATGGCAAGGGCTCGGCCCAACTACGTTTCCATACCAACCATAACTTCGTGGCAAGGGCTCGACCCAACTACGTTTCCAAGAAGATCACAAATACATGGCAAGGGCTCGGCCCAACTACGTTTCCATGCTAATCACAGTACATGGCAAGGGCTCGGCCCAACTACATTTCCATGTCATCCTAGAGTCCAACTCTAATTATTTTCATAATCCAATTCTCAAGCAAATCCTATGCCTAGAATCAATTCCCTTGGGTAGTCTTTAGGCCTACCCCTAACACACCTTAGTGTTCATACAATTCAACCTTAAAGTATCTCTTGAGACTACTTAAGGCATATCTATTCACAATCATACCTCTTAGGATTTGTTTCATCATTTATTTATATTAATTCCCCGACTAGTATTTGGATACTAATTGAATAATCTTAGAACATGCCAAGTTCCTATTTTCCGATTCGCATTTCATTTCATTTGATTTTCCAACCCAAGTATAGTTGATCTCAATATCAAAAATATCACTTTAATCCATTCATGAATTTCATACATGAAGTAAAGTATATTTTATCACAATGTCATCATAGTAATTCCATTAACATGCCGTTCCATTCTTTTCACATAATCATACACAATTATTCTAAATTTGTATATCATGCTTCACTTACTCAATTCAATATTATTTTCATTTAGGCATTATTAATCATTAATAATCCATGAAAATCCCATTTAACTACCTTAGGCAATCTTATGAAATTAACTCACTAATTATAAGCAATATAGTCAGCCATCCTCACCTCGTGATATGCTACAATAGTTTCCTTTGTTAAGCCCCTCGATCAATCTCCGTTCTGAGCCGATTGAAAGTGGAAAATTGGACTGCTGGGCAAAAGCCGGGCGGCTTTCACGAAAGCCGGGCGGCTTTCGTAGTCTGCAACTACGAACAGCTCCTTTGGAGTGGCGGTTTCCGGCGATTTAGACTCCTATCGATTTGCCAACCCTTCTAAGTTAATTACCACCACTTTATATCAATATTCTACACTTTTTTAAACGTGTAGAACCCGAGGTTTAATCCACCATATGATTTCTTAAAAATCATATACAAAAACTAGTTAAAGAATACTAGTTGGATTCTTACCTTGTGTTCTTGCTAATTTCCTTTGGATTTGCTCCCTTCTTGCTTTCTCCTAGCTAGAGCTTTGTGAGGATATGTCTTAGAGCTCTCCCTCCTCTCAAATCATCCGTAGGATGCAAAATGATAGCGGAAGTCTCCTCACAACCACTTACTCACAATAATAGGAAGGGTAGGATCATGGTGGGTATGGGTTTTTGTCTCTTGGAGACTTCCCACCTACTAAGTACACCCCCCAGCTGCCTTCCTTGTCATTTGCAGCATATAGGGTCGTGGGGTGGCCCCCACTTATGTGGGAGGTCATCCCATTATATCCCGGTGTGTATAATTGGCCCTGAAAGTTGTATTTTTCAGACTACTTTAGTCATATTTTATTTTATCGGGCCGGATAAAATATATCACGCGTTCCCAACAATTTTGGGCCTTTAGAAACGATGTACATTCCCCAACATTAATTTAGGAGCCTCCGAAACTCATTTCGGGCTGTTATCCGCTAAATTACCAATACCGGTAATTGGGCCCAAATAAAATATCCACCTCTATGTAGATGTCATCTAGACCAAGATGAATATATTATGTGGTTCGGGAATTATCGGGCGACCCCCCGGTCCGGGCGTGGGCCCCACATGCAATTTACTATTCACGTAAAAGAATTAATAAAAATTTACATTTACGCAAATTCTTAAATCATCCTTCAAGGTTTATTACATAATTTACTAAAAGTAAATATGCTTGGGGACAGTGCTACACAGTCGCCCAGCGGTGGTTCCCGTAGAAGTACCTGATATCCATGGTGCCATCCTAGGGATGACCAGGATGTTGGGTACTATTGCGAAGGACGTACGCCGGGCAATTCCTGACGCTCAAAAGCCTCCTCAACCACATGGAACTCAATTTCCAATTAATCATCCGGTGGTGGAGATGGAGGTGACATCACCAGCGCCATCCCGAAAAAATGGAGAGAAAAGAGAGGAACGAGGGATCCCTGTCCCTTCGAACCAACCAGCTCGAAGTGAAACCTCAGTGTTCAGCAGGCTGGAAGACCGAAGACGCTCTCCTAAGGACCGTCTCGGACAATCACACCATGTTGAGAAAGAAAGGGATACACAAAACCACCGTGGACGACGCGACCACGGCGAAGAGGAGCGCGGGCAAGTTCCCAAAGTCGCCCATATGACTTCCAGTCACCATTCACTCGGACACATGACTGAGCATGTTGGTAGGAAACGTGTGACGATTCACACAGACAGAACCGGGAATGATTTGAATGATATGGAGGTGAGGAAGCTATGGAGAAAAATTGAGGACCTGCAGCGATGAGTAGATGTAGGAGATGGACACACGGACACTAAACTGAAGACGGTGACCCCGTTCACCATGCGGATCATGATGTACCCGTTACCAATTGGCTTCAAGGCGCTCCATGTCAAGGCCTATTCGGGAACCTCAGATCCCCAGGAACATTTGTCACGCTATTATGCTAATATGATTATGATTGGGGCATCGGAGGAAATAATTTGCCGATGTTTCCTAGCTACGTTGGAGGGAACTGCGTGTGAGTGCTTCAATTCTCTCCCCCATGGCTCGATCGATGAGCAGGAGGACTTAGCGCAAAGGTTTCTTCAACATTTGCTGCTAGCAAAAGAACCAAGCAACACTACTCGCACCTCCTGACCGCGAAGCAGAAGAAGAGCGAGGACTTGAAAGATTTTGTGATACGATGGAGGAAGGAGTCTGTTGTCGTGCATGGCGAGGAAAAACCAAACACGCCTTGCCATGTTCCAGGCAGCGTTACGGGCTGGGGAGTTCGCCTCAAGTCTCATCCGAGACCCGCCAAGGTCGTACCAGGCGGCCCTTCAAAGAGCCGATCGATACGCCGATGCGGAGATCCGAGAGGTGCAAAAGAAAAAGGATGAGTCATCGGAACCTTAGATTGAGGGGTCTACCCCTCACCACAAAAAAAAACAAAAAAGATTTCAACTATGGTCCAAGGCAGATTTCTAATGCGAGCCCAGTGTCCCTAACCCATCAGGTGGGCACGATCATAGACTATGTCGAGCGTACAGGTCTCATGCAAGGACCGAGGCCAGAGGGTGAATTGTACGTTGTCTCTGGTGCTAAAAAGTATTGTCGCTATCATTGGGTTGATAGTCATGATACGGAGGAGTGCTTCACCTTGAAATGTGAGATTGAGAGACTGATCCAAAGGAGTCATTCGAATAATTTCATCAAGGGGGCTACGCAACAACCCAACCATGTATGGAGGAAACCTTCAGAACAAGTGGCGTGCACGCAGCAGGGAACACGCATGGCGGAGAAAAGGCATATCGGGAATGAGAGCGACGAGGAGGCCACGGAAGAACCAGGGCTGAAAAGGGAGAGAAGACACCATGACATCAATTGTATTTATGGAGGTAATGCGGGTGGTGACTCTTCATCCCTTCGAAAGAAATGGGCTCGTCAACTATACATTGGTGAGATCATGCACTCTCCAATGAAAAAGAAGGTACGACGCGAACCTATATGTTCTACTGATGATGACCTACCACCATGTCCAAGCCCACATCGGGATGCCATGGTTATCAAAATGGAGATCAATGATCTTGTCATACACCGTACCCGGTCGACACAGGAAGTTCTGTGAACATAATGTACCTTGACACTTTCGAGAAACTGAACTTATCCAAAGGAAAACTCCATCCGATAAGAACCCCATTGTCCGGGTTCACGGGTGACTCTATCGAGGCAGAAGGAGTCGTCACAGTCCTGGTGGAGGTAGGGGACACATCCCATAAAATGAAACTTAACATGGAGTTTGTAGTCGTCCGATTGACATGTGCACATAATCTTATACTCGGACGACCGGGGCTGGAAGATTTGCAGTGCATTGTGTCCCCGACACATCTTTGTATTAAGTTCCCAACACCAACCGGAGTGGGGATAGCACGCGGGAGCCAGAAGCTCACCTGAACATGCTACATAAAAATCACTAAGAAAGTGGGGCGGCATGGCCACCAAGTGAACATTGTCGCCACACCATACCTACAAGATGAAGAGCGAAGACCCCGTGCTGAACCCGCACAAGGGACGGAGGAGATCACCCTTGACCCTGAAACACAAGAGCGGAAGATTAAGATAGGAACCGGATTGGGGACTGATGTAACACCCCGAAATTTCCCACCCAAAAAAATGATATATTTAAAAGAAAAACTTTATTCATTCATCAAAGAGTTGAAGAAATACAGCGGAAGTCTAAAAGGGAAATGGGTGTTACCGCCACATCCGGTCATCTCTTAACCGAATGCACAGGCAAACCAAACAAAAATATTAAAACTAATGAAATAGTAAATAAATGTTTATTTCATGACTAAATGTAACTAAGGCATCTTCTAATTCGCACTCAAGCTCGAGCAATCCATCAATCCACATAGGCATCCAACTCATCACCTGATAAAATTTAAGGGAGAAGAGAGAGACAAGAGAAATAACAAAAATTAGCTTTAGAACTAAGTAAGTACTACCCAACCCCGTAAAATAATCAGGTTTGGTGAAAATAGTTTTTATATAATACTTATATAAAAAGAACTCACTCCACCAAAATTCTTTTCTCTTTGATTTTTCTTAAAATTACTTCGTTACTAAAATCCTCAACTTCTCTTCGAAAATCTCTTAGTATTTCTTCTCTTTAAACTTTTTAAGAAAATCACTTCTTCTCTAACTTCTTAGTAATTTAGAAGGGCGGTGCTCAACCTTTCGACTGAGCCCGGTGGACCGTGGTTACGGACGGCCACCCCGATCAAGTGTCGGTACCACAACTGCTCTTGTGGAAACGAAACGACTACCTTAAGTGTGCACACCCCCTAAAAGGGATTCCAAGCCCTCCGAGTAGTAAGTCGTCACGAGTAATCGGGACTCAGACTACCAACTACCCCTGAATAAGATATCTCTGAATGATTAGGGACTACTACTACAACTCTGCTTCTTAAAAGGGATCATCGATCCGAAAGTTACTCAAAAATCTCCTCTTAGTAGTAGCCCTAACCACTCTCCACATTTTAAGGGACGTGGAAAACCAACACCTCGGATTACTCCCGAGATGCCTATCTCATGAAAACATACTTTTATCTTGGATTAGTATACTCAAAATATTTTCCCCAATTTCTCAAATGCCTCGAAAATAATTAAATGAAATATTTAATACACAAAAGCAATTCTTCTCAAATATCACATATTGAGAAATTTTCAGATCACATGCATACACTAAAATCACGTATCACATAATACATATATAATACGAGGAAACGATTTTGGATTGGCAGAGAAACTTACCTTAAATCCGATGCTCCTAATTCTCTCTCTCGATTCCGGTCTCTAAATATTCACCTTTTTAATTAAAATGATATAATTAGTCACTTATTCTATTTTTAATAATTTATCTGATATTTTCCCTTTCTTTTCTTATTACCCGAATTTTATTAATATAATTAATTTATTATTCGGGTTAGTCATTTTTTTATTAATAAAATTACTTTATTAATTTAGCCTTTAATTATAGTATTTGCATTAAATAACATATCTTAATATAATTAACTACAACATCCAATTGTTTTAATAAACACCATGAGTCTACTCATAAAATATTATTTGATTACTTTATTTATATTAACCCATTAATTTATGAGTTCAAATATTTTAGATATTTATATGAAGTCCGAATCCCTAATAATTAATCATAAAAATTATTAATTTAATTAGTCCACTAATTTCATAAGTTATTTATTAAGTCAACATATAGTCAATTATTTATGCTAGCTAACCCAACCTTATTTTATTTTCCTTATTTTATTCCAAACATCATTTTTAGTCCAGAATATTATTTTCAATCTCAGTGATTTATTTAATTCACCATTAATGTTAAAATTTCCTTATTTACTTACTTAACTAGTTTTATATGGCCCAATTAAATTAAATAGCCTAAAAATCGACAATAGAAATTAATAACCGTCCATAACTATATTTTGGGTCTATATTTGACCTAGATTGTCCAGATATCTATTTTATAATTATTTTCCTTAATTATTTACTTAATTTCATATATCTATTAACCGGTTCAATTACAATTAAATATACTAAGTCTTATTTTTTATTAACTATAAATGGTCCATAAGATCCTAGTTAGTCATATATTTATCCTAGTTTACTCCAATATTTATTTCACAATTATTTTCGTCATTTAGTTAATTATTTACTAAATGTGTACAAATCGGCTCAATTACAATTAAATCAATTAAAAATATCTAAAACAATTATCTTTCAATTCTGGTTAGTCTGAATATGTATATTTATACCATGTATTTAATTTATATTTTTCCAGATTTTATTTAGTTCATTTATTATTTTATTTTTAATTTTTATTGCAACTGGGCCGGACTGGCCCAATTTTTTTTAATTACTGGCCCAAAGTAAAAAAAAATAATCCAACAAGACAGACCCCAGCAAAGCTGGGTCGTCTTCTTCCTCACGACGCCGGAATCGGCCAAAAAAACGGGGAGGAGATTACCTCGACGGACGCGTGAATCAGTGACAGCGGTGAACTTCCCCCGGGACGGCGAAGGTCAGTGATAGGTTGGCGGCAGCCGTAGCTCCTCCTTCTTCTCCGTTTTCCGTTTTTACGGTTAGCCCGGCGAAACTCCGGCAAGCTCTTTCTCCCTACTCCGACGTTCGTTTTCAACGATTTCTTCACCGTTGGATTCCTCTCTCGAAAGGGAAGCTTTGAGAAGTATTTTCAGGGCTCGGTTTTCAGTATAACGTTGGGTTCGATTTTCGTGTGTGTGTGTGTGTGTGTGTGTGTATATATATATATATATATATATATATATATATATATAGTGTATATATATATCGTTTGCAGCTTGAGAATGAGAAAAACGCAGGTTTAAGACTTCTATTTATAGGTGTAGGTTGAGGGTTTCGGGCTGTGTTTAAGTTGGAGTTAAAGTCGATTGGGTTTCGTTCGCATCTCCGCTCTTATCTCAAACGTAACTTCGTACGAAGTTTATCTGCGTATGCGGCTCTGTATTTGATATATCTATACTACGTACATAGCTTCTTTTCTGGTCCAGATTTATACTAAGCAGTGGCGGACCCACTAAGGGTTCCACGGGGTCCCGGGACCCCGTGAACTTTCAAAAAAATACCTATATATATTATGTGTATTTTATATAAATTAATAATACAATGTATATGTAAGGAGAAAGCTGTTTAAGAACTTGAAGTTGGTGATGCAACAATGGATGCACGCTTAAACTTTAAATTTTCCAAATCACAGAGGTACAGGGTTCAATTCCCTTAGGTGTCCCTTTGTGTTTTTATCCTGTATATTAAAGAAAATAACTTTTTTTGGCAAGGGAAAACAACATAAATAGTAGTGGTTTTTTTTTATAAAAAAAAGTGACTCCATTATATTTTGTTTTTGTTCTACACTAAAGTATGTATTATTATTGGTTCATCAAAGATAGTTTGTATTATTTAAAGTTATTTTCCCTATTTATTATTATAAGGTGCCATAAATAACCGTTCATTTAGAAAGTTATTGGAATAAACATACTATAATGATAGGATATTATTTTTCTATCCGAGACATAAATATTATTTTTCTAAACGAACGATTATTAATTTTCTAAACGAATGATTATTTATGTCACTTCATTTTCTAAACGACCTTTTTGTTTTTCCCCTATATATTAAGGAAAACAACTTTTTTTGGCAATGGAAAACAACATAAATAGTACTAACACTAATACATAGCAATTCTTTACTAAAACATTAGTCATTTAATTCATAAAAAATAGGTATCAAAATATAAAGTTAGTAAGCGTATTTTCGAATATTATTTATTGGTTCGATATTAGTTTTTAATGTCTTAAATTAGTGGATTTTTTTTAAAAAAGTGACTCCATTATATTTTATTTTTGTTCTACACTAAAGTATGTATTATTATTGGTTCATCGAAGATAGTTTGTACTATTTAAAGTTATTTTCCCTATTTATTATTATAAGGTGCCATAAATAACCGTTCGTTTAGAAAGTTATTGGAGTAAACATACTATACTGATAGAATATTATTTTTCTATCTGTGACATAAATATTATTTTTCTAAACGAACGATTATTAATTTTCTAAACGAACGGTTATTTATGTCAATTCATTTTCTAAACGACCTTAGTTTTATACTACGTATTAATTACATATTAGAGATATAAAAGGGTAGGGACCCCGTAACTCCGACTTTTTGGGTCCGCCACTGATACTAAGCCTCATTACTCGCTAAGTATATATTATTAAGTATATACTACAAGTATATACGTACGTACATGAGTATATATTACTAAGTATATACGTAATATTAATATGAGTCAAATAGTATAATGTTATATTTGTACACCTATTATTTAGCATTTGTAAAAAAAATTCACTTTAATAAAAATGTTATTTCGAAAATTTTTTATCTGATCGGAATGTCATGACTGTTAAATTTTTGTTTTACTCACTGAATAATAAAATGTCATTTCCGTAACGTTTTATCTGACTAATAAATATTATTTTTATTTTTATTTAAATTTTTGGAGTGTTACAACTGACCTCCGCGCTGAAATCATAGCCGTCCTGACCATATACCAAGGTGTATTTGCAAGAGGACCAGAAGACATGCCAGGCATCAGTAGAGACGTTATCTCTCATCGCCTGGACATGGATGCCACGTCAAAACCAGTGAAACAAAAGAAGCGTTACATGTCTTCGGACAGGCGGGAGTTCATAAGGAAAGAAGTGGGCACCTTGTTAAAGATCAGACATTTTAGGGAGGTTAAATACCCAGAATGGTTAGCAAACGTGGTATTGACACCTAAACCCCCAACATGGAGGATGTGTGTTGATTACACGGATCTCAACAAGGCATGCACGATGGATCCATTCCCATTGCCTTACATCGACCAGTTGGTGGACGAAACAGCGGGGTGTGAGCTGATGAGTTTTATGGATGCCTTCAGTGGATACCACCAGATTCGCATGCATGAGGAGGATGCAGAAAAGACCTCGTTCATGACTCCAGAGGGCGTTTTTTGTTACTTGGTCATGGCGTTTGGACTAAAAACTCTAGGCCAACGTACACCCGCATGATCTCTAAGCTTTTCAGACCTGTCCTAGGTCGCACCATGGAAGCCTACGTGGATGATATGATTGTGAAGAGTAAAAAATCGAGCATGCATGCTATGGATTTGGCAGAGGTATTCAAAATCATGGAGAAATTTAATCTACGCCTCAATCCGAAGAAATGCACTTTTGCGGTGCAAGGCGGAAAGTTTTTAGGATACTTGGTGAGCCGGAGAGGAATTGAGCCAAATCCAGAGAAGGTTAAAGCCATTCTGGACATGGAGCATCCCCGTAATGTTAAGGAGGTCCAGCGATTAACAGGACGTTTAGCAGCACTAAGCCGTTTCTTATCAAAACTAGCTGAGAAGGCCACACCGTTCTTCCACATCATGAAGAAGTCAAAAGGTTTTGTATGGACTGAAGAGTGTCAAACTTCGTTCGAAGGATTGAGGCAATATCTCTTATCTCCTCCGGTGTTGTCTAAACCAGAGACGGGGGAGACCCTTTATCTATATCTGGGGATCTCCCCGAGTGCAATAAGCTCTGTCTTGGTGCGTGAGGAGGGGGGTACTCAGAGACCTGTTTACTATGTCAGCAAAACCTTGAGGGATGCTGAGCTACGGTACACTGCCATAGAGAAAACTGTTTTGTCAGTGGTGTGGACAGTCAAACGACTGACACAATACTTCTAAGCTCACCCCGTCCATATTTTGTCACACCAACCTCTAGGCGCGCTGATGAAGAGTCCCACAACATCATCAAGGATGGTCAAATGGGCAGTATACCTTAGTCAATATCACATAGAAGTGAGGCCTTGCCCTTCAGTTAAAGGGCAAGCTCTCGCGGATTTCATTGTGGAATGCACAGCACGTGAAGAAGCGACAAAGACGAGGCATGAAGACCATGATTCCGAGTGGTGGATACTGTCCACGGATGGCTCATCTGCGGCCAAATCTTGTGGCGGAGGAGTGGTCCTCACCACGCCCGAAGGCTTTAGAGCCTACTATGCCATCCGGTTCAATTTTAAAGTATCTAATAATGAAGCAGAGTATGAAGCTCTGTTATGTGGTTTGCGTCTAGCGGCGAACATGCGGGCAGAGAAGGTCAAGATCCGATGTGATTCAAAGCTAGTTGTGGGACAAATCACAAGTGAATTTGAGGCAAAGGAGGAATACATGAGGCAGTACCGTGATGCTGCATTGGAACTCTTAAAATTGTTCATAGCTTATGAGATTGAACAAATTTTGAGGGGACAGAACGTTGAGGCCGACATGCTGTCCAAACTCAGCGCGGAGACCCCTGAGAGGATCTCAAAGATTGCAAGAGTGGAAGAACTAGACACTTCCAGCATATATGCGTGCCCGGTGCACACCATAATTGCTAGAAATGAGGACTAGATGGACTACCTCGTCAAATATATTCGTGAGGGAGTGCTGCCCGCGGAGGAGGTTGAAGCCAAGGTGACTAAGATGAGGGCGCCAAGCTATACGATTTTGAATGACGTGCTATATAAAAGGTCTTACAATGGCACACTCCTCGAGTGTCTACGGCCTAATGAGGCCATGGCTGCCATTGAGGAGATACACGTTGGGACATGCTCAGCGCACCAAGGAGCGCACACCATGTCACGAAAGGTAATTCTACAAGGATTCTTCTGGCCGACCATTGTAAAAGATTGTGCAGACTTTGTTAAAAGGTGTGTCGTGTGCCAAGAGTTTTAGAAATCTCCGGGACGCCCAACAACGTATTACACTCCCATCTGCACAGCCATACCATTCACTGGATGGGGAATCGATCTTATCGGGGCCTTACTGAGGGGGACCTAGAGCGTGAGATGGGTTATTGTGGCCATAGACTACTTTACCAAATTGATCGAGATGATACCTTTGGCGAGCTTCACTGAAGGACAATGCAGAAAATTTGTCATGAAACACATCCTCTGTCGTTTCGGAGTGCCCCAACAAATCATAACCGATAATGGGAAGCAGTTCGAAGCATCTGGGTTTAATGACTTTTGTGAGAGTTGGGGAATCAAACACAGCAGTGCATCGGTTGCTTACCCTCAGGCGAATGGGCAGGTGGAAAATGCAAACCGCACAATTATGGATGGTTTGAAGAAAAAGCTCGTAGCAGCCGGAGGCGAGTGGGCTGAGGAACTACCACAAATACTCTGGGCGTACAGGACCACGCCAAGGAAGGCGACTGGCGAAACACCATTTGCTCTTACCTACGGTTTTGAGGCGAGGGCGCCAGCCGAGGTAATGCTCCGTAGCCATCGAGAGGAACAGTATGATCTGACAATAAAAGAGGAAATCATGACGACCGAACTTCATTTTATTGAAGAAAGAAGAGAAGCGGCTTTTTGCCGCGCAGAGAACTATCGAAGGCAAGTCAAGGCATACCATGACTCCCGGGTGTGCAAGCGAAACTTTGACGTCGGAGACTATGTCTTAAGGAGAAGAGAAGTGAGTAAACCCTTGGAAGGCGGAAAATTTTCAAAGAATTATGAAGGTCCTTACATCATAAAATCAGTGATCCATCCGGGGACCTTCAAACTTCAGACACCTAAAGGGAAGGAGATCGAGAGGACTTGGAATGCTGAGCACCTACTCAAGTTCTACCAGTAATATATTCCTTTTGGTATTGTATCTCACAACTATAATGTAAGTTCAACATCTACTCATCAATAAAGTACTATGGTGTGCACGGTCCGTTACCGTCACCATTACTACGAGAATGTCTCGCACCAAAAAAAAGAGGGGACCCTCCGCGGTCACTATGGGAAGATATTCTTGTACAGTATTGATGACGATAAAAGCTTGGGAGACACTCAATGTGTTACCATCAAAAAGAGGAATATGCCCTGGGCATGTTCCTTACAATGCCTAAACCCTGGGTGCATGGTCAGGATGCGCATATGGGAATCCCTAAGTGTGACCATGTTTCCCAAAAGACGTCGTGTGCCCTGTGCAAACCTGGTCATCAGGTTCGCTCACTCAACATGGCTCTGAGGTTATTACTGAGTGATGCGCACAACGTAGCAAAGGAGGAGAAGTCCTCGACAACTTGTGCCTTTTGCTGTCCATGGTAACCCCCTGGTAATGTACGGTACCACCAGACCGAACCAAAGTTCTTATATCCGACATCGGGAGAAGTTTGGGGAGGGGGAGACACCGAGTTCTATACTCAGAGTTGTACCATCATACATTTCATCAAAGAAAATGACTGCGCACACCCTGTTTAGGCAGGGCACGGTGTGCAACGTGATCACCCGTATAGGGAACAATATTAAATTAAAAAAACGATATTAAAGGGAAATATTACATTGTCAAGATAATTGTTTGCTTGAAATTCAAAAACGGTCTACCAAATTAGGTGCTAAAGAAAAAGAAAAACATGCAGACCATGTTATGGTAGTCTAACTCTAACACTCTCCAAGGCATGAAGATGGTCAAAGAAAGGATCACTCAAGCTAAAACCCCAGCATTGTTACTTCTTCGGAAGTTATGGAGTCACCAGAGGGAACGACTCTAGAAGAAGGGTCAACATTCTCAGGCTCTGGGTTAGGAATCTCAAAAGGAAGCCCCCAATCAGCAATGCATGAGGCGCCATGCTGAGCCTTCAGAACAGCATAAATTTCTTGTTGTTTGGTATATTCCCCCAAATTGTAGCACAGTAAACCGTCTTTGTCATGTCTGTCGATGCCGGCGGGAGTTTTTAGCCAACGTTCAGCAATCTCTTTTAGGTGGGAATCAATATAGTCTTCCCGTTCAGCGCAGACCTTGATTAACTCGGCGGCGTGAGCATCCCTCTCCTGTGCCTCCCTGGCCTCGTGAGCTTCAATCACTTCGCTCATCAATCTCTTATGTGCAGCCCGCTCTTCAAAGAGCAACTTTAATAGCTCTTGCTCGCGCAAAACATGCTGACGATTCTTCCCGGAGATCTTCAACACAAGCTACAAAAAATATTATATAATATATATTATTATTCACACATATCTTTATGCAAAAATGAACACCTACACATATACCTTACTATTAAATAAATATTTACTAATCGTATTTGAGCGTGGTCACCTGACACATAAATGTCATAATGTACCCGCTGAGCATGCACACAAATACGTTATATACCTCTTAACCCCTAAATACCACAATATGGTAATGTGATGCACACATCACACATACTTATGAATGTTATACATGCAATGTTATGAAGAAAGTGAGTGGTTACCTCTGCTGCGACATGAAGACAATCATCCTCCAGCGGTCCATCAGCCACACTCTTCAGACCTTCCTTGAGCATGACATCACGAGCACCACTAATGCTCCGGGTGATGCGTCGTGTCTCTTGGGTAACCGGGTCGTTGGTTATGAGCATAGAAGGGGACAAGACACCTTCACCTTGCGAGGCGGGTAGTATGGCCTTTTGCTTCTTGCTCGGCGGGTCTTGAGCAGACACATGTGACCCTTCCGCAGCCATCTTCTTGAACCTCTCCGCACGGGACATCATACCTGTAAGAATAAATAAATAATATACACACATATTAATTTGTTAGTCAGGGAAGGGATCTTATTCCAAAAAGAGCACGATGAACGTAGACAACCTGGGCCTAAAGAAAGGGGGACGAGGATGTCCAATGGTGAGCACAAGCCCGAGGTGAGGAAACCAAGTCTGCTCAAATGGTCCTCGGTAGTGTATGTGGAAATGCTAAACGGTCCGCCCCTAAGAACTTTTCTGACCATAACTCCTCATCGGCAGAAAGAATGGGACGTGCAAACTTCCTATAGTAAGGGTTGAACCCTGTGGGGAAGGGGAGAGCATGCCCGGTACACACAAAGATAAATTCTTCCTTCGAGTTACTAATTTTTTCGTGCGAGACTTTCCATGGGTCAAGGTGGGCACGTTGGGAAACAGATACCCAGGTGACGTGCACTTGTCGTGAGGTGCACTCAAAATAAATACAATACAACGAATATACGTAGTATAACGAAGTAAGGTTCGTATCCACAGGGAAAGGAAAATTTGTCTTTTATGTAACTAGTAACAAGGGGGGTTTTGTTGGATGATTTAATTTAATTTAAAACTAAGATGAACAACCTATATGAGTTTAATTAATAGAGATGAGGACTTGGTTTTGCTTTTATCCACTTAATGAAATGTTCGTCGATCCCGGTTATATCTTTAACTATCTTCCTCTCGAATACTCAATCGAGGAGTATATCCAGTTCATCGAGGGTAGTTATTAATAACGAGACGTGTTCATTAATAAAACTTACTACCGAGTTAATATAGAACAAGCGTCGTATATTGGCCCGATAGTAGCAATAAACTTAAGATGAAAACGATTGAGATTGATAACCTCAACACAAGCGGTTTATTGGTTTAATCAATATAATTAATTCCCCTTAGATTATTAACCATGAGACGCATGCATTAATAATCCAAGTTTTACTACCGTTGAAAGAACCGAATTAATAACAAGCGTATTAATCGATTGATTCTAGTAATAATTAATATATGAAACAAAACTAGTTGATCCTTTAAGTAATGCTCAAAATATTAATATGGAATATGAATAGGAAATAATTAATATTCAAGGAAGAAGATTAAAGAAAATAACTCACAACTTACAAATTCATTAAGCTTCAAAGTAGCAAAACCAAGATGGAAGAGTTTAGCTCCTCATTTGGAGACTAAACATGAAGAAAATATAAAGAAAGAGCTTGTCTAAACTGAGCTAAGAAGTATATAGGAATTGGTGATTTTATTGTGAAGGAAAGTGGTGTATTTATAGGCTTTTGGGAGCTGCAGGGGCTGATACCCGACCGGGTATATAGGATACCCGACCGGGTATCTTAGGAAATTTCCCAGAAATTCACTTTTCTGGGCATACCCGATCGGGTATGTCGGCATACCCGATCGGGTATGTGACAAATCTTAACGAAATCTTGCTCCCACGATCATTTGTTCCCGGATTTGATTTGGACAATCGAATCAAGCAAATATCCGATCGGGTATAGGCAATACCCGACCGGGTACATGAGTATTTTTTCCAAATCGAAATCTTTCTTGCCTCCTTGCACTTTCCTTGATCTTTTAAGGTCCAATATTGATCCCTTGGATGATCTTTGACCTGTTTAGCTCAGAAAAGTCCTAATCTAAACAAATTACAAATAAATATGAAAATAAAGTATTACACCAAAAGTGTGTAATTTCCTCAACTAGAACTAATAAAAACTAGTTAAAAATACAAACATACAATCGGAAATTACATGAATATCACCAGGACAGATTCTTAGCTCGGGAGCATTGACCGACCCTGAACAGGTGCTTAAAGAGATCTAGAGACAGCTTAGCCTTGCTCTCCTTACACCGGGCAAAAAATGCCACCAGGTACTGGTGACCAAATGGGATGAGCTGACACGGAGGAATCTCAAGCGCACCTAGGAACTCGGTGATGAAAGGATGCATGGGGAGCCTAAATCCTAGTCTCACGGAGAGGGTATGTATCCCGAAAAAATCACCCTCAGGGGGCTCAGTGACTACGTCAACTTGGTTCGGGCGGAGCATGGTAACATCGGACGGGAAAAGATTCCGACATCTTTCAAACTCAGAAACCGAGAGTCGTGATTTACATGATTCAATTTGAGTCGCATCCAAAGGGGTGTATTGCCCACGAGGGCGACGTTTTTTCGGTCTCACCAAGTCAGCTATTAGAGGCTCTGGATTAACTACCTCAGTATCAGAACTATCATCTATCCAAGGTACATTTTCTAAAGTCGTTCCATTAACCGGTTTCGGGAGATCTCTTAAGTCTATGGAGTCCAGTACATCCATAAGATACGAAAAGCTAAAATACAAATAAATAGAAATTAGCAAAACATAAAATAAAATACTTCCTCCGGTCTTAAATAAATGCAATGGTCAACATTTCACACTTGCGGAGACACAACCGTGACCATTAATATATATAAATTTATATTAGTAAAAAAAAGTTAAAGAAAATTTAGATATTAAAAATTTACAATGAGACAAATTTAACAATATTTTTTCATAAAAATATATTCATACATTAATAAATAAGGCTTAGTCAAAGTAGACCATGTGAATAGTGTAAAATTTCATATGTTGTATTTATTTAAAAACGGAGGTAGTACATTTCAGCAGCTAATTACCGAAAAAAAGGGAATCAGCGGCTAATTAAAAAAATGAAAAATCATTGATTAATTACAAAATAAAGTCATCGACTAGTGGTCAAAAAAAGGGGCAATGAAAAAGGGATATCATCTTCTAAGTGCTAAATACGTATTGATATGAAATGCACATTACTAATAATCTAAAAAAGAAGGAAACAAAAAATAAAAGTCAAGATTAAATATAAGTCAAAATTAAAAAGGAGACAAAATAAGAAGATAAGGAGAGAGGTTACCTTTCTCTCGTGAAATGAACGGCCTAGGAGAACCTCCACACGCAACAGCAAAATACGAGGGACTGAGGTGAAGACCACAGCGGCAGGCCGGAGCGGTGAAGACCAACTAGACAAGCGAACCAGGAGAGAAGGGAGATGGCAGTAGCGACTGAGGTGTTGCCTTGAGCTCTCGAGTTCGTCAACCGCTAGCTGGCACTCTGGTAGAATGAAGGGGGAGCTGCGGCCTTCTCTGGCCGTGATATGGGATCTACTAGAGAAGACAACGGCGCCAGAGGTTGTGTCCAGTGACGGGAAGTAATGGGAAGGAGAGTAGTCGGGCTGTTCCGGCGGTTCAAGAGGCCAGTGGTTCTGTTTCTCCGGAGTCCGGAGATGCGACGGCCTTCTTCAGATTGGCGGGGTTCAGTTTCTCTACAGCATGGACGTTCAGTAGTCCGGAGCAACGGCGGTCAGCGTTTTCGGGACAGCGGCGAGTCACTCTGGTATGGCGGCAGCATGTCATCCGCGGTGTACCTACTGGGTTGGACTGTTGGAGTTCCTAAAAGATGAACAACATTGGGTTAATAATATAAAATTAATGGGCAAATTAATGATTGGGTGAAAAATGATTGGTAATAATATGAGAGACATGGTGAACATGGGCAAATTATCTTGAGTGGAACATTTCAAAGTAACATGCTCAACATGTAAGAATGGAAGGCTCTTGATGTTATGTCTTGGAATGACATGCTCAACATGTACAAATGAAAATTATTGATATTCTATTTTGGGTGACACGCTCAGCATGAACACTACTCTAAGTGACGTGCTCAACATGGACAATTTATTTATGATGGACATGCTCAGCAAGTCTTAAAGGTGACATGCTCAGCACACCTCATGAGAGACATGTTTGGTGAATCTCAGGGACGACGTGCTCACTAGGCCTTGGGAGTGACGTGGTGAGCATGTACGCCTTATTTGTTATTTGGTGTAACACCTTGGGAGCGACGTGCTCTGCACGCCTTGGGAGTGACGTGATCAACATGTGCGAGTTATTTATTTCTTGGTGTAACACCCTATAGGTAACATGCTCAACACAGACGGAAGGGAGGATCATTGGCATACTACTTTAAGCGACGCGCTCCGCATGAACGTCCTTAACATGATATGACTTTATTTGAGTAGTTGATGTATACTTCCTCTCACCGATTTATTACTCGGCTCGGGAAGTGGGGGGCTTGTGATGACATAAATACCAGCCCAATATGGTAAGCCCGATTGAATGTAGGTTGAGCCCGTAAATGAGATGGACAAGATGAACATGGACATCAGGCCCAAGGAAATACATGGTCAACATACTCAGGATGAGAATCATGGAGTCACATTCACAAAGATATGGCACGCTGAGCATGACGTGGTCTTATCTTTACAATGAGGCTTAGGCATGACATGTTGAGCACGACGCAACCTTACCTCTACCATGTGATTTGAATATGGCCTGCTGAGCATCACATGGTTAGCCTCTACGCGCGTGGTGCACAAGCACCTAGACCATCGCACATGCATGGTGCTACTTCTCAGAAGCTACGTGACCAACAGCAAATCTCGAAGATCACGGGTCAACTCGCAATAAGTCCTACAAATCAGAGGATGGTGGCGCGTCAGTTCATGCATGGCGACCACATTGCCCGAATATTTCATGTCTCAATTTTGTATTATAAATTCTTGTAACTCTTGGAAGAACGATCAAGCTGAATACATTGAATACACTACATACAATTATCTCTCTAAGTATTATTCTGAGTGCTTTACTTATTTTCGGCTATCTATTAATTATTTTCCGGTGGATTTACTTCCATCACGGGTTTAAAAAAAATACATATATTATATTACTTATATTTCTTATCTACTTATATAGTTATATATTAATTATCTATTTATAAATACATATATTATATTACTTATATTTTTTATCTACTTAATCTTTACCTATTATCTGCTTATTATCTACTTATATCTACTAAATACATACATATTACAATTTATATCTACTTAGTTCGAATTGTTAGTACATTTTAGTATGAATTAGTACATTTTATATAATAGTTTGATTGTTAGTACATAAAATAATTGTTAGTACGAATTAAAGTTAGAATTGTTAGAATTTTATTTCATTAAAGTTAGAATTGTTAGAATTTTATTTTATTAGTTCGAATTGTTTTTATAAATTAATATTTGTTACATTTTTAAGATGGAAGGTGGTAGATATTCGGTTGATATGGGTAACCTCGACCGCAACTGAACGAACGAGCTTGCGAGGAAGAAATCCTGCAAAGGTAAATCACATATCGGCTCTTCAACTCAAAGCCGAGATGATTTTGATACAGGTTACGCAAGGAGGGATGGGGATGCAATGACCGACGAACAACTAGAACAAGAATTGCACCGACATAATAGTCGGTTTTTCCAAGATCAGCCGAGGACCATTGACGAAGAAGAGCTCAAGGACGACGATGTGGAGGAAGTAATTCCGGAGAGCCACGACGCCGACGCGGAGGAGGGTGGCGGCAGCCACGACGCCGACGAGCCTGCCTCATCCCAAACTGTTATGAAAAAAAGTAAATTTGAACTAATGCGTAATAATTTTGATAAGTGGAAGGACCCGAACACCAGGAATTGGAACGCAATTTGCAAGTGGTGCAAGAAAAATCATAGCTTGGGGATTTCTGGCGGATACGGATACGCCGCAAGGCATCTTAAGTCCAAACACACGGTGGAGTATGCAAAATTAGACGGCGGAACGGGGAAGCAAACTCAAATATCGAGGTTTTCTAATAATTAACAACCTTTTGGTAATTTCTCATACAATGATGCACAAAATTTGACTGGTATGACTAACTTACTTGTTGAAGAAAATTTGCCTTATTTGTTTTCTGAAAGTCTTGCTTTCAAAGATTATGCACAAACTTGTTTAAATCCTCAATATAGAGGTTATAGTTGCAAAACGGTTAAGAACGAAATTTTAAGGCTTTATGGTACGGAAAAGGTAAGGTTACAAAAGTATTTTGCAAACTTTGATGGGCGTGTTACTGTATGTTCTGACATACGGGAGGATACTTATCATAATTTACATTATTTGGGTCTGACTGCACATTATATTGATAATGATTGGAATATGCACAAACGTGTTCTTGCTTTTCGTGAATTTAATGATCGTCACACCGCTGAACATATTTTGATTGAGCGTATTTTAATTGAGTATAATTTGAATGATAAGGTGTTTGCTATTGGTTTTGATAATGCTACTAATAATACTGTTGCTATTCCTAGATTGCGTGAATTGTGTGGTGATAGTTCTTTGATGGGTAGATTTTTTCATCAACGATGTGCATGTCATGTTCTAAATTTATGTGTGCAAGATGGTCTAAAAACGTTAGGAGATTCTTTGGAGGTAGTCAAGGGTGGATTAGACGTATTTGGGGTAGCGGTCAACTTAGAAAAAAATGGCATGATTATTTGATAGAAAGACGTGTGAAATATGTGACTTTTCCTAAAGATTTGTCTATTCGTTGGAATAGTACTTATAAGTTAATGACAGTTCTTCTTAGATATAAAGAACATTTTCCTGCTTTTTTAAAACAATATTATAACTATATTATAAACTCGGCTAATATCGACACTTGCGAAAAAAATTGTAATGATTTGGTATATTTTTTTAATGCAACTGAAACTTTTAGTCATGTTTATAAACCTACCTCAAATCAATTTATTCGTGAAGCTGTTAATCTCGCCGGTGCTTTTGCGGAATTTGAGAATGCCGCTTGTGTGAGTTATTTTGCTGATTTTATGAAGGAAAAGTTTTTAAAATATTATGCACATATTCCGCATATTTATGGTATTGCATTTGTTCTCGATCCTCGTTTTAGACTTGGTCCTTTAGAAGAATGTTTGAACTATTATTATACCACTTTTTATGGTCCTCTTCCAATGTATAACGATAACGCAATTGATCCGAAAAAAGAATACAACGAGGTTAGTGATATATTTTATGCATTATTTAATGAGTTTCATGCGCAATATGGCAACGCGCCCCCTCCCCCGACACAAACATCTTCATCTAAAGGAAAATCAATTTTGAAATCTACATTTGTCAATCTTATTAAAAAAACTAAAACAACTCCCGCTACTCAACAAAGGACAATTAATGAGATTCCTTTGTATTTAACATATGATGTTGATTTTGAAGAAGATGATGCATTTGACGTTCCAAATTGGTGGAAGGGAAAAGAAAGAATGTTCCCGGTTTTAACAAAGATGGCTAAGCAAGTGCTATCAATGTCAGTTTCAAGAGTTGTCGTGGAACAAGAATTTAGTTCGGTCGGCAATGTCCTAATGCAATCTAGAATGAGGTTGAGCGCAGAATCTTTTGAGACGCTTATATGCTACCATGATTGGTTGAAGGCAGCCCGTAGAGCTCAAGAAATTGGCATCACCTCGTCCCAAAACTTTATGGATGAATCAACCGATGGTGGCTTTACCTATGCCGGAGATTCTGATTGATTACAAAATGTATTTCATATTGTATTTTTTTCTCAATTGTCAAATGTAGTTCCTATTTCATTTCAAATAAATGCACTTGAAGTTTGTTTTTAATACTTGTATAAAACTATAAAGAATAAATAAGTAAAACATTTGGATTTACCCGACCCGACCCGGTCCGGCGGGTGGCCCGACCCGTGACCCGGGCGGGTGGCCCAGCCCGAACCGGAACCGCCCTTACCTCGGGCCGATCCCGCCCCGGGCCCATCATTTACAAACCGGAGGCTCGACCAGGCCTAGGCCCGGCTCGAGTCCACCACTACCCGAGGATATGCATTCTAGAATTTTTCATATCTTTATTGATGTATTGATACGAATGATCTAAGAGCTCGTCGTTTAGTAAACATGTTTTTCGACGTATTAGGCTTATGTCTTATCAGTAAACTTTTTCACCAAACACGTCACTCTTTATTTCGCGAGCTGAATTGTGAAGGTACATTTTTCTTGCTATTTTGATTGAAGTTGCTACATAATGTCATTTTAGCTACTTTTTATATAATTTTATCTTTATCTTATTAGTAAAATATACTTTAAATATGATTTTCGCATATATCGACACTATCAATCCAACTAATTCTGCCAGAACTTCATAAGTTTCACAAAACTCAAGTGATTCGACCGATTTTGGTATTACCAAATGGGCTCTAAATGTTTTGTAGTTGTATGAGTAGAAATTTCTTAACAAGATTTTGTATGAAGTAGATAAATAATATTAATTCCAATTTAGCCTATTAATTCCCAAACTTTTCAACAATTAATCATCTTAGAACAGAACTAGCAACCAAAAAGAAGAATAAAACACAACACAAAGGAAAAGAAAGGTCACCATCTGCAGGATGAGAGAATCAATTCATAAGACTTCCAATTTATACAAATAATATTGCAGAGGAGAGAGGGGGAAAGAGTATGCTTTCATCTTAGAACTTTAACCGTTGTTGGTTGAATCGATTTAAAAGTTATGCTTGCCGCTGCGTCGTCGTCTAGGCGCCGACTAGGCGTCTTGGCACTAGGGATTGCTCGCTAAACTACCTTGCCTCGCCGGAAGAAGAGAAGGCGCACCAGTCGTCGTCCAGTCATCGTCCAGGCGCGATGATGGCGACAAGTCAGCGCCTTTTTCCCATGTCTAACAGCTGCAAACCCAGATTCCCAAGAAATAAAATAGATTTAGGCTTTTTATTTAATTAACAATAAAGCCCAAACTCCAAAGCCCCAAAATAATCTACTCGGTAATAAACTTACGAACTATTTGACGTATTCGTTGTCCATCATCCAAGTCGCAGTAGAAGACTTTCCGCAGGAAGCAGACGAACCACAACAACTCCAGGAAGAAGACGACTTCACTGTCATTCACTGAAACAGATGACTTCCCAGATCCCTGCTTTCTTCGCGTCTCATCGTCTATCTAGTTGAATAAGTTTTTTAATATTTTTAATTAAGTTGAGTAGTAATGTATATATATGTGGTCTCCTGTGAAGTTACTGAGTTGTTGAGTCATCCTTTTTTAAAGGAGTCATTAGTTCATTATATTATTAATTTATTTTGTTATGACTTATAAAATAGTAAAAACCTAATAACCTAATAAACTAGTAATAAAAACTACAGGTACTCAGGTTATTAGGTTATTAGCTTTTTAGGTACAGGAGTACTTGTTTATTAGGTTTTTACTATTTTATACGACGCAAGTCATAACAAAATAAATTTATAATATAATGAACTAATGACTCCTTCAAAAAAGGATGACTCAACAACTCAGTACCTTCACAGGAGACCACATGTATATAGACTTGGACTCGGGCCGGGCCATCGGTTCTGAACAGATGGGCCTGGGACCGACCCGGGTACCCACCGGGTCCGGTCCGGGTCCGGGCCGGGCCCATTATCAATTTTTTTTCCTCTTCATAATTAACCCCCTCCCACCCCAACCCCCCAAACCACCCCAAATGGCACAAAATACCCAGCCCAGCCTGAAAATTTAAAAAAAATTGAAAAAAAAATCATTTTCGGCCCGAATCGGGCCCGGTCCTGGCCGGGCTGGGCCTTGTTTTGGGTTACCCAAGCCCGGACCGGAAAACCCACAAGTCGGGCCTACCCGGACCGGTCACTGACCGGGCCAGGCCGGAACAGTACCTGTCCCGGGCCGGGCCACCCGGCCCGAGTCCACCCCTACATGTATATGCGTATAATATTATATATATATACACATATATATAATACTATACATATATAGGCGACTAGTCACCTAATTGCCGCCTAGGTGGGTGCCTTATCGCCTAGGCGATATGGCAGTGGGCTGGCACCACGACTCGACTTACCGCAGTGACAAGTATGGTAACTTTCTTTTTCATCTTTTGGTTGAGAATCTATCAATTAAAATTGTAGTTATGATTTGTATTCTTGTTACTTTCTTGTTGATTAAAAATGGTTGGGGAACCCAGATTTTGTAACAAGGATTCACAAGCTTGTTCTTTGCAATTATAACTTTTCTAATAGGGGCGTCAATGTATTTGACGAATGTATTTGACGAATCAGCCCCTCTAAGAGGGGCGTCAGCTTGACAGCATGGTGCCAGGGAATTATACAGGTTAATTTAATGGAAAAGTTGATTAGAGAGCATTGAACAAGTCTCGTGGTAGCCTTGATAACAATGATACGAAACAGGGAGATTCTGATCGTGTGTATGAGTTTCTATGATGATCCGATGTCATGTGAATATTATAATATGGTATTTTGGTTAAGATACAGGGTAGACCCTTAGTATAATTAGGCAAAGCGATAGGATTGACAAGATCATTCCTACAATAAACATATGAGTTCCAAAGGAATATAAAGTATTTTTGTTCATTTGTAGTAAAAATGCAATACAATCATGTACCTCACAATTCACAAATGATCAACGGCTGCACAAGAGCTACTTCAGCTCAAAACAGGGGGCAGCCATCAACCGAAATGCCTTCAGCAGTTGGGCAAGAAGCCAAAGGGCACCCATCTACATTGCTTCCCCACCAGTTCAGGTGGATATGTTCCATTTCCAAGGTCAGGTATAGCAACACTCCCATGAAGGCCAACCCAGCGTCCAACGCGCCTGATAGCACATAATTGTGGCGGCTCCACCAGTTCCGATAGTATCTATATGCCACGAAACCAGAAACGAAAGCAATGATTATCCAACTGTTGTAGTTGACAGCAGTTGCCGGGGGCATATTCATGGTTCCACTAAGTAGCACAGGCACTATGATCAGCCTAATCCAATGCTGGTCAGGGAAGGCCTTGCTTGCCAACCACACCAAGACAGGAGCAATGGCACCTATCAAGAAAGACCAATTAATGGCGGAGTAGTACCCCAGGTCTCCAAAGACTCGACGCGGTCCAATCAAACCCCAGATCACTGAGGCATCATAAAATACATGGTCACTCGGACAAGTCCACGGGCTGCCCGTGGGAAGTAGTGCCCGGTCACATATGAATGGAACAGTTTCCATTAGCCACCAAGCTGTCCCGAGATGCACAAATGCGGATACTAAGGTCCCAACCACCTGGGTTTACATATTCAGAGAAACGAGTGAATCTCTTTAGTATGGTGTCCTGTTTCTAATTGCAAAGACAGTGTTACTCCACAAAATGACTCATAGGGTCTGTTTGGAACTGAGGAAAACGCCAGAGAACGAAAAATATGGCAGAAACTTTGAAGGCAAGAAAATGTGGGAGAGAATAAATTTGAATCAATATTTTGTATTATTCTGTGTTTTCAATTCTTCTACTCTGTATTACTCCCTCCGTTCCTATTTTATCTTCCAAATAGGTTTGGCACACAATTTAAGATAATGGGTATTGTGTGGTGCAGAGTTGTGCAGAAGAGAGAGAAATGTGTAAGAAATGTTGTGAACCACAAATTCTTTACTAAAAAGGGAAAGTAGAAGTTTTAATTGGAACGGACGAAAAAAGAAAGTTGGAAGTTTTAATAGGAACGGAGGGAGTATATAAGACTTAAAATTGATAACTTATTATGCAAACAAAAAGATCAAAACGGAGTAATATTTCTCCTAACAAAATAAAACAAATTATTAGCATTTTTACCATTTCATAGCATTTTCTGGGATCCAAACATACCCTTAGTAGTGAACGTCTTCCTTGGAAAAAAGAATGTACTTCTTGTTACATCTAAAAAAGTCTTGTTTATAAAGAGTAGGACACAAAAGACATTACTGAAAATTGTCTCCCATGTTTAATTAACAAATTTATGAGATGAAGAGATAGGCTAACCTGAGCCATGAACATTGCTCTTGGGGGGATCTTCATGTAATGGCCGAGTTTCAAGTCTTGTAGAAAGGTTAGCCCCTGCTTCATACTGATATAGCCGTAGACCTTAAAGCACATGTTAGCAACTGGATATCCTGGATACAAGTACCCAATTATGTACTCTGTGATCACATTTAAACCAGGTGTCTACATTGAAAAAGGTTCGCATGAATTAGGGCAATAGGAAGTTTAGAGAATGTTTCCATTCACCCATCAAAACATTTCATTAAGTAGTACTCCATATTATTTTTGTCTGAGAATTATTCCACACAAAAAGATTAAGAGAACTACTAATAGGTAGAATAAATGTTTAAGCTAAACAGAATAAAAGACCTAAGACTACTTCTATCAACTTACCTATTAGGATGGAATCACAAATTCTAACATAGTTTCAGAAACACTTTGATCCATAGTCATAATGTAAGCTCTCTATTAAAAATGAATGGTCCAGACTCAGATGAGAAGTCATTAGCCATGATTTAGGTCCTTAATAAAAAATGCATGGTCAAGACTATAGCCAAGGAGTCGTGCAGTGAGGAGAGAAAAATTGCACAGCCTAGGTGCATGACTGCGATGGGGTCATGGGGTGCTGAAGAATTCGTCTGTCTCATAAGCCAAATACATTTTTTTTGACAACATTTTGTCCACTACAGCATATGGAACTATGGGAGCAAATATTGTTGTAGCAAAGGTGAATTCATAGAAAAAGTGAAAGCAACAAATATATAGCAGGGAGGATTACTTGGTTAGTGGTGGCCGTGATTATGCCGACAGGAAGTGTGAATGTGAAGGCAATACCACAAGCTAGCAACACACCCCACCATGGCAATTGCAACTGGCTTTTGTAAAACTCACATACAAACACAGTGGCAGAGATGTTCAAAAGTAGAATGCAAGTGAACCACCACTCCGGAACTTGTTTGTATCTTCTCATCAGCTTTGTGTGAACATCAATCTTCCTCTCATGGAAGGCAGACTTGCTGAGCTTCCATATGTCTCTACACCTCAAAGGTTTAGTCAGCAACGCCTAGGCGGCACATTTAGAATACAAATCACTTCACCACACAGGTTAAGTTTATCCTATTTATACAATCAAGTTCCCCGTTTGGTAGGGCTTATTTTATACAACCATGAGAGGTAGTGATTAGTCAACGAAACAAAGCTAAAAATTTAAAATCCTAATATTATTAGAAATGATTCACATAAAAAATAATAACAAATATTTGAAGAAAATAGTAGAATCTTCAGAGAGAGTTTGTTAAAGATGGGTGTGGCTGAAATGTTTGAAAGTGTGTTTGTATTGCTGAAATAAAAACAAAATATATGGGTAATGTAGAGAAAATGTACGAAGTATAGAAGCCAAATGATCCTCATAATTAAGAAAATGTATTAAGTTCAATCAGCCCAATTAATTTTCATTATCACTCGTCTAGAAAAGGTAGTAAAAGAAAACGAGTATGTGGTAATAAAAAAGAACTTGTTGCTAAAGCTGATAAGCATAAATTTACCTTCCATGGAAGAGGATGACATGAACAAGAGTGGCGGTGAGACATGCGAAAGAGAAGGCATAAGTGATGGCAAATACAGTGCTGAGATAAAGATGACCCTCACGAGCATACGCCTCCAAGTCAATATGGAAATCCTTATCCACGATTGCAGATGTGTTGTACTCTGCGCCGTTGGATTTAAACAGTCCATCCGAAAATATGGGGAAACTCTTGGCGCTGTAAACATTGTTCCAGTAGAGGACGGGAGTGATGACATACAGCAGGAGGACATACCCGACCGCAATGTTAACCGTGGCAAACCATGGGCTCACCAGTGGGCTCCCGATGTAAGACGAGATGCTTGACCAGTCCAGGCCCACCGCTCCAATGCCTAGGCCTTTTAGCCCAGAACCAAGCTGTTGGGCCAATACGGAACCCGGGAACACCCAACACACCCATGAAATCGAAGACAGCATTGGGAAAATGTACCCCGGGAAAACATAGTAACCAAAGCTGCACATGAAGGCCGCAAGAAAAAACTGGTTTCTGGTTAATCTGTCTTTGCTTTTCTCTTCTTCATCATGAAATGCCCTGAACAGGGATACTTGGACGAGATTTTGGGGCCACCACATGGAAGCGGGGTCCACCAAGAATCGCCGGAACATTCCGGCCCATCCGAAGCCCAAGATCTGGGTTGTCACAACCACGGTCAACGACACCCAAAAGCCCAACGCGCGCTTGTAGAAAACCTTGACGGCGGTGACGACGTGGACGGAGTAGGGATTGGCGGCGCCACAGTTGGCCAAGATCGTGATCAGCACGTGCTCCTTCACGTTGAACGGTCCCGGGTTGAGCGTGAATTCCCACTTTCGCCCCTTCAAGAACACGCGCCGGCTGACCACCTTCGCCATCAGGTGCCCCAACGGAACCACCACGATCTGGGCGGAGATGGAGCTGATCGTCAGCGGCTCCCGGCGGTACCAGAAGAACTGGTTGAGGAAGGAGAGAAGGCAGCAGGCCAACGCCCCAAGGACCCACATCCGGAATGTCACCGCGGCCAGTGTCTGGTCGTCGGTGATGGGAACCGTCAGAGCCACTTGCTCCACCGCAGAGTTTTCCTCATCTAGTGGAGAACCGCCGTACTTGACAACTGCACAATTATAGCGGCTTCTTAATTAGATTAACGGGTATTTTATACATAATTAAGCATATCAAATCCAGCTTACTTAGCGGAGCAGAGATTTCTTCCGCACTTTCTCTGGGCTCGGCCATCTTCTTCTTCTTGTTGAGCAGATTACGTGTGGTGGTGTATATTAGTGTACTGCGTGCGCATCACCTGTAAAATGATGAATCTGGTCGGTTTAACGGGACAATACGCCTCCTCTGAGTTCCTTCCCATTTTTTTTTTATAATCTTTCGGGCTGCTCCTTCCACCACACGAACCCGCTAACTTCTCCCTTCTCGCCCGTTGAGCAATTCCGTGAAGGTAGGGAGAATCATTAGGAGCAAGATCTCCCTCGGTGGGAATTGAACCCAAGACCTCCCACAAAGAGAGACTTGGGGGTGGATGCTCATCCATTGGACTGCACCTACCTTCCCAAAAATTGTCCTTCGCATTTTTTATATGATGCTCATTTATTGCTCTTTTTCCATAAAATAGTTCTCGCATTGACTTAGATCAGAGTTTAGGAAAAGTGGAATAAAGTGAAAGTGTATGGGCATGGTTGGGTAAGAAAAAAGTAGATGATCCTGAGTCACACAAAACATTCTAAATGGGAAAATGAGAATTTTTTTGGACGACCCAAAAAGTAAATCGGATACTCCCTCCGTCCCTAAATTATCTTCAAACTTTCCTTTTTCGTCCGTCCCAAAATTATCTCATCTTCCCCCTTTTAGCAAAAAATTTATGGTTCACAACCATTCTTACACATTCTTACACATTTCTCTCTCCTCTGCACAACTCTCCACCACACAAATCCCACTATCTTAATAAATGTGCCCAGCCGAAAAGGGAGAAAGATTAGGGACGGAGGGAGTATTATTTTGCGAGAAGAAAGGACTATATAACTAGCATTTAGTCATGCAAGAAGCGATGGCTAGTGCCCAATAAGACACTCTCGTGAAGGCGGTGCGGTAATTGTTGATATGAGGATGTTGTTGATATAATACCAGTTATTTTACAAACTTCGTCCTATTAAAATTGAGACATGAGAATGTTGTTTATATTGAATTGATAAAATAAGAATGATATAAGGTCACACAAATTTTATCAAATTTGGTATGAGACAATCTTAATGGGACAAGGATAGTATTACTTTTATCACCTAATATTGAGACAAAAGGGAGTTATAGATTTATTAAAATAAATGAAATTGTGTGATTGACAACGAATTGATAAAGTGTTGGTAAAGTAAAAATGAATTGCAATCACTCAAATTAAAATATCACTAAATATAATATGAGATAAACTTAAAGAGACAGGATAAAAAATATAAAATGGGACAAATACAAGAGACAAAGTATCACATATGACAACAAAAATTTCATAATAACTATAGAACATAAAAACAAAATACTCGTTGTGAAAAACATTATTTCAAATCTTTGTAATTTAAGGTGTAGCTTACAGTTTTATAAATATGGGGTAAATTGTAGCTTACGGTAAACCGAGTCAAAGGGTCTTTGACTCTTTGTTAAGGATTGAATGTACTTTCATTTCTAGTAATCTAATCTAAACCTAATTGGAGGTTTTTGAGGTGCTACGTAAAAGCATGTTGATTTAATGGAAAACAAATTGTTAACCGCGCATAAGGGTTAAAAAGCAAGAGGAAAAGTAAAGTCCTACTTTTTAAGAGTAATGTACAATTTCTTATGCATATGTAATGTATTGACAAAAATCAATGGTATCAACCCTTATTCACAATTATAATGTTGTTAGAAATTCATTTTTACATTTTTAGCAAAATATATCAAGTTTTTCCAAAATAATACTCCGGTACTACATACTAACTAAAATATTGTTTTCAAGTTCAAGGTTACAAATCGATCTAGCTCCGTCCTACCAAAGTGCACGCAGAGAAGATGACCAGGTTGCGATTTGAATAGCGAATTACAGTGCTATGTCAGAGGTAATCCCTAGAGATGACCTGCCGGCCAGCCTATTTGATTTCTCCCAGAATCCGCTGTTGATTCCAGTCCCAGCTCCTCAAAGAGACCACAGTTCCCTCTGATGGACATCGACGTGCATTAGAATTCCACACATGACAACAATCGATCGACCAGTACAGAAATTCCTTTGCCCAAATCATTCCGAGAGGCGGTCTATAACCAGCCTACCTGGAACTTTGCATCAGAATGAGGAAGTTGTTGCCTTCCCGATTCTGGCTACACTAGCTCCTCCAAGGGAATCCAACTGCAAGTGCCCGACCCCCATGTTTCCTTTTCAACGGAAGAGATGTGTTCTCTGTTCAAACCTTGGTCCAAAGCTTTGGTGGTCACGATTTTTGAACAGAATTTTTCGGTCTTAGCTATCAAGAAGTGGCTTGAGACACTGTGGGCGATTCAGGGGACCATACAAGTCTCGGACATGAAAAACCACTACTATGCCGTTCGATTTTCTAACAAGGAAGATTACCTTCTGGCTGTTTATGGTGGGCCCTGGAAGATTTTTGATTTTTATATAGGAGTCATGTACTCGACACCATATTTTGATGTACACGCACCACTGAAAAAACTTCTCTCGTGGATACATCTTCCGGAATCACCGTTGCACTATTTCAATCAAATGGCTATCACGCATATCGCTGGTTACGTCAGTAAACCCATCCGGGTTTATGTGGCAACTGCATCCGGGGAACGCACCTGCTTTGCTCGTGCATGTGTTGAATTGGATCTCTCGCAACCCATGTTGGGTAAGTATGAACTGGATGGAAATGAGTTTCAAATCGGTTACGAGAGTTTGTAGAACATGCGCATGCATTGTGGCTTGTATGGCCATGTTGAAGCCTCATGCACAAGTAAGACCTCGACTGTGGACATCGAGGATACTTCCACTTCAACAATTGATCTGATCCCGAAACAAATGGATGATATTGGCATTTGGATGAAAGGGGGCCACCGGGATCGTCGGAGACAGCCGTAACAGACGACTGTGCCACCGGTCAAGACTCGTCCATCACCCTCATCGGGCTCTTGATTTGTCTTTCTCTCTCACCAAGAACCGGAGGATGCTAGCCCTAAATCCCTCACCCCCTTCCACTGTAGCAGTGCTCACTCCGACAATCGTTCATTCTATGCAAATCCCCCTCTCAAAGATAAGAAGGGGAAGAAAACTAATAGTAGGACCTCCAGAAACTGGCAATCATCCCCATTATTGATGGCAGTGACCTAGAAGCCCGAAGTCCACCAAGCTCCTCCGTCGGCTTCCACATGTGCTTTGGATCCGCAGGCATCCACAGGCCCCGAGAAGAAACCCGGTCGCCCTCGCAAAGCAGCATCTCGTATCTCCACAGATACAAAATTCCCACAAGTGTTCGAGGAGACATGGCAGAGGCAATTCAGATATGTTCCTCCTCTATGATTCGCACCCCTCGCAGAACAGCCATCCTTAACTATCTTGCAACATGGCCAATTACCCTCGAGAGCTTTTGGTGCCTCATAATTAAGCGCCTCGCCACCTTCTTCTGAGGTAGCAGCTAATGTCACCCTAAAGAAATCTCCCCAACCGATCACAAATGTCGTGAGTCCATCCATCTTGGTGCCCTTCGGGATGATGGACACTTCGGCCTAATCAGAGATGCCCTCTCTCCTTATATCGTTTTTATGATGTTAAAATTTTTTGCATGGAATTGTAGGGGGACTAAACATGAAGAGTTTATTCCCTCATTTCGTGACTATATAACCTGTTATTGTCCCAATATTGTTGCCATTGTTGAAGCCCGAATTAGTGGCACTGTGGCTATGCATGTTATTAATCAACTTGGTTTCTCTGACAGACTAATACTTTATGCTCAAGGATTTGCAGGCGATATATGGATGCTCTGGAACTCCGTAGATATCATAGTTGAGGATCAGGGTATGACAGATCAATCTATCCACACCTGGATTACTTGTGCTGATAGAACTCGTCTGGCTTTCACAGCTATTTATGCTTGCCCTCAGTGTACCGATCATGCTCTACTATGGGATACCCTCTTAGCATTGCGACAGTGGAACTACTTCCTTGGGCAGTAATGGGAGATTTTAATGTTGTGTTGGCCAAAAATGAAAAGCAAGTGGGAGCCGTTTTTTTATCCAACCCGTGCAACCTTCTACAGGTGTTGCATTGACATTTGTAACTTCATTGATCTTGGGTTTCTAAAACCTCCTTTCACTTGGTTTCGCCGCAATCTTAGTCAGCGTCTTAACAGGGCCCTAGTTTCCCAGGCGTGGCTCTCCTCCCTCCTCCACACCACTCTACAGCACCTCCACCGTGTCCGCTCTGATCATCGTCCAATCCTTATGTCTACAGTGGGTTTCTCGGACCCTCCTGCTCGAGGTCACCCCTGAAGACTCATTTCTTCTTGGCTTACACATGAAGACTTTCCCAGGCTCCTTCAGTCTTCTTGGCGGTCTAGCTCCTTCGTTACTACTACTCTTGCACAGTTTGAACGGAAGCTGCGAGTTTGGAATCATGATGTCTTTGGTCGCATAGAAAGTCACAAGAAATGTCTCATACAACAGTTGAGTGATCTTGAAGCCCTTAATGGGGGTGGGGGTACCATGACCTCTCAGATTCAAGAAGAGGGGACGAGACGACGGTTGGAAACCACTATTTGGGAAGAGGCATTGTTGCGGCGTCAGAAGGCTCGCACGTAATGGATCATTGACGGGGACCGGAATACCAAGTATTTTCATATGCTCACCCTTCAACGTCGCTCTCACAATAAAGTGTTGGCTTTACAGGATGACCTTGGACGCTAGGTAGACGATCCCGCTGCACTTAAGGTCATTTCCGGGGATTATTTTCAGAATTTATTTCACGAAGGGAGGGTAGCTGAGATCCCAACTCTACCTTCAGGCTTTTTGGCCCTACATAACGCTGCCCGATCTTCTCTTTTTCGGAATCCTAATATGGAAGAGGCCACAAAAGTTCTTTTCAATATGGATGGGCACAAAGCTCGAGATAAGGATGGTTTTCAACCTATCTTTTTCCAGAGATGTTGGGATACGGTAGGGTAGGATGTGTTTGGGTTCGTTCGTTGATGTTTTACACATACTCACACCATTGCCGAGGTTAATGATACATTGTTGGTGGTGATTCCAAAGAAGTACTGTCTGGAAACCATGGCCCACTCCCGTCTTATTAGCCTTTGTAGCATTCTGTACAAGTTAGTGATGAAGGTGCTGCCAACTAGGCTACGGCCTCATATGCGCAAACTGGTGCATCCTACCCAATCAAGTTTCGTCCCTGGCAGGCACATCACCAACAACATTATCGTCCTCCAAGAGGTTATCCACTCCATGGAGCATGACCGCAATAGATTTCGTCGAATGGTGCTGAAGATTGATCTTGCTAAGGCATATGACAGAGTCTGCTGAAGTTTCTTGGAGAGTACTCTCGTTGCACCCGGCCTACCTGAGGTATCCATTCAATTGATTATGAGTTGTGTTCGAGCTGATAAATTTCATGTGTGTTGGAATGGCGAGCTCACAAATCAGTTCACTTCGTCCCGAGGTATTCGTCAGGGGTGTCCACTCTCCCTATACCTCTTCACCCTTTGCATTGAGCGTCTCAGCCACCTCATTGAAGTCACGGTAGAGGAGGGATCTTGGAAGCCAATTAGGCTGACAACGGATGGCCCTGGACTCTCCCATATGTTCTTTGTTGATGACTTGGTACTTTTTGCGGAGGCCTCGCCATTTGATGCCAGAATCATTTCGGACATCTTGGAACGGTTCTGTGGGGCGTCAGGAAAGAGCATAAACCATGACAAATCTACAATTTTCATCTCCAGAACGGTTCCTCGAGTCGTAGCAACCTCCATAGCAACCGAATTGAGAATGCCTCTCATACAGGATCTGGGTCGGTATTTAGGGGTGTCAATCCTTCATCAACGCTTCTGCACCAGCACCTATCAGTATGTTTTGGACCTGATGGCTGAAAAACTCTTAGGTTGGAAGGCTTCGTCTCTCGCCCTTGTTGGTCGAGTAACTCTTGCTCAATATGTACTCTCTGTTATTCCTTCCTATATTATGCAAACTTTTGTGCTTCCTAACCATGTTTGCAGCGAGATCGACTTGCGTATTCGTAATTTTATTTGGCGAACAACGACCGAAGCCCAGAACCAGACATTTGTCACCCGAAACCAGAAGGGGGACTCAGTCTCCGAACAGCCCGCCAACTGAACCAGGCCTACATGGTAAAACATGGGTTTCTATTTTTGACAAACCCGAATGATCTTTGGGTACAGGTGTTACAAACAAAATGAACTTGTGAATCGGATGGGTTCCGCCAGTGTCACACATATGCTAAATCAGCTATGTGGCGAGGCATTGTCGCTGCTCTGCCCACAGTTTAGCATGGTGTGCGAAAGGGCATCCGTAATGGGTTGGGGACATTTTTCTAGACCGGGAAATGTAAGTTTAAGGAATTACCTGCCTCGAAGTCCGGGTTAGCACAGGCCCAGGCCGGCGCTGGTTAAGCTACTGGAATCGAAAATTTTACAATCGGTTGCAAAAGCCGTTTGTCCCCAATATACAAACGCTAGGCTTCGCAAAAGCCGTTCGACGCTGAACTAAAATTGAATTCCAAGTTTCCAAGACTGTTCGTCCCCTCGCAAAAATTGAAAATTTAAATTTCCAAAAGCCGGCTGGTCTTCAGCAGAAGCTGGCCGACGTTCGTTGCCGTAGTTGTTTTATTCCGAATTTAAATTACAACAGCCGAGCGGCATTTTGCCAAGCTCGGGCACCTTTCGTGAGCTCCCTCCATTTCACAAGAAGTCCTCTCCGTAGGCTGGTTGGGTTTCACAACTACCGGCCTCTGTTCAGCGTCGTAGTATTTATTAATTAATTCAAGACGAAAGCTGGGCGGCTTCTGCCCAGGTCAGTGTTCTCCTCACCTTTTGATTCTAAAACCGGCTCGGTTGGCCGAGGTTATACATTTGCATGATTTCCACACCTATGTTGTATACCATAGAGTAAAAATGTAAGTTTAAGGAATTACCCGCCACGGAGTCCGGGTTAGCACAGGCGTCTGTCTCCGTCATCGTGTAGACCCTTGCCTGGGTCTCGCCTTCGTTGACGAGCGTAACATTGCTTGTCGTTGGTTCCACATGGTTGCTTTCTGCAGTGAGCCCTTCCTCAGCTTTCGATGCCTCTCGTTGCCTCTTCCATGGACAGTTTAATTTCATATGGGTCGTGTTCCCAAATTCGAAACACATCGGGGGCTCATTGCACTTCCCGAAATATTTCTTTGAGCAATTCGAACATTTGGATGGTCTCAAAGTGTAAAGCCAGGACGTATGCCACTTTGAGTTCTTTTTCTTTTTCACCGCTGATGTTGATGCCCTCAAAGTACTTCCTACCCCTTGGTCCTTTCCCCAAGGATGGGATTGGCTGACAGTCATATCATGTTGGCAGGTGGCCCGATCGTACCTAGACTGATGCCTACGTTCCTTTCTCCCCCTTGAGGCTCGTGACACGTCCCGGCTAGCCTCAAGGTAAGCTATCGATGCTTGACCCCTAGGGTCATTTTTCGTTGCCATGCATTTACCCTCCAATTCTAAAAGGAATTCGAACGAGACGTTAGACTCCAATCACTGTCAATTGACGGAAAACATTATAGACACATATTGGCCCAAGTCACTGTCATACCAATTGTTAAGAGTACCATCTTAACAATTAGAGACCTTGCAACCTAGGTAACAATAGTCCTATAAACGCCAAAATACAATGCTCATGGTTTTCGGTAAAAACTCCTTTTATAAAATCTCTTGTGAGAGGTTGATTACATAGTTTAGAACTGAGATGTCTCTGATACCACTTGATTGTCACGCCCCAGACCGCATCTAAGCGTGTGTACAACCGCCGTATGACCAAGTGATGTCACTCGCAAGACAACGTGACTTAATCATACAAGGCGTCCATGAACATAATCCATCCATACTCAGTAGTAAACATACATAACAACATCACAATTTAGATTAATGAATAGCGGAAATATTCAATAATCGATAATGGGCCATACATGGCCAAAACGGGGGCTCGCAGGCCCAAAACAATGTATTCATTACATCAAATATCCATGAGCACAGTTTATAATTTGAAAATAATATAGGAAGCAAGAACCACGTCTTCCTTTATATCACTCCGCCGAACAAGGTACGAATAGCAAGCTTAGCTTCAACCTGAAATGCCCCCCCCCCCCCCCCCCCCCCGAAGGGGTCAGTACAAGTACCGAGCGAGTAGCAACCTAAATGTAGAGTAACTAACGTTTCAAGTATAAGACCCAAACATAGGGTGATACATACACGTATTGTCCTTTCCCCCAAGTTATGGAATAAATATCATAATATATACACTTGGAAATACCCGACCCGTAGGTCTATGTTTGTCTGAGAAAATAATAGTAGTCGATATCCTTGACTCAAATCCCAACCCACCCATATACTTATGAGTGTATAGAACTCCTTCTGGACCAAATCGATTACTATAAGGACTTCACCTAGTCCATAATTCACAATTTATCATCTATGAGTTTTGAGGACGCTTTAGTCCTTGGGTCCTCCACCATTTTACCTATGAGTTTTGAGGACATTATAGTCCTTGGGTCCTCCACCATTTTATCTATGAGTTTTTGGGTCCTCCACCATTTTACCTATGAGTTTTGAGGACATTATAGTCCTTGGGTGCTCCACCATTTTACCTATGAGTTTTGAGGACATTATAGTCCTTGGGTCCTCCACCATGAGTTTTGAGGATGTTTTAATCCTTTGGTCCTGTATCATGAGTTTTCAGGATGTTTTAATCCTTGGGTCCTCCACCATGAGTTTTGAGGATGCTTTAATCTTTGGGTCCTCCACCATGAGTTTTGAGGATATTTTAATCATTGGGTCCTCCACCATGAGTTTTGAGGATGTTTTAATGAATTTTATCAATCCGGGACCCTAAAGATAGACGAACTATCAATTCGGGACGTGAAAGATGAAATGTATCGGTATAAGACTCGAATGATGGAAAACTATCAATCTAGGACCCAAATGATTGAAAACTATCAATTTAGGACCTATGTTTTCATAAATTTTCTTATTATTTTTATTTTAAAAACTTTAAATAATATTTAGTTTTATTAAACTAATAAACTTTTGTGAAGAAAATTTCATTAAATATTAGCAATGGAATTAAATAAAAATTAAATAAATCAAAACCTATGAAGTGTTAGGTCTTAGATTGATAGTTTTTCATCTTTCGAGTCTTATACTGGTACATTTCATCTTTCAGGTCTCGGATTGATAATTCGTCTATTTTTCAGGTCCCAAATTGATAAAATTCAATGTTTTAATCCTTGGGTCCTCCACTATCTATAATTATGGTTCCATCCAACATCTATAATTATTTCTCTCTTAAATTGAGAACTCATTTATAAATGAAAACTTTTAATATCATCTTTCATATTTCAAATCCAAAGTTATAATTAACAAGGTGGTACTTTTGTAGTAGTTTTACAATAATTAAAAAACCTCGTTTGAATTTTGAATAATTTCACAAAAGATCTCATATGCATTCTAACCAATAATTGAATAAAATGAAAGATTGTTATAAAAAGTTTCTAATTTTAAAAAGTTTCATTTTGAGATGGGTTCAATTCTCACTAGAATTCTCTCCCACATGTGTGTATATGTGTGTTTGTGCGTGTGGTTTTTTATACTCCCTCCGTCCATTAAAACTTTGCTAACTTTCCCTTTTTTGGATGTCCCACTAACTTTGTCATTTTCCCTTTTGAGTAAAAATTTGTGGTTTCAGTTAATTATCTCTTTTCTCCATAAACCTCTATCACACAGTTTTTACTTTATTAATCCCCATACCGATCAAAATTGACAAAGTTTTAAGGGGTAATTAATATGGGCAACAAGATTCCGTTAGCTGTGCCTAATTCTCTTACAGTCTAATACCGAAAGTGGATAGACTTTATACTTTTTTTAGACTCATTTCTCTTTCTACTTTTATAAGCAAAGTTTATATTACCTCCTTCCCAAAAATGTTTGTAATATTCACTTTTCTTGGTCAATAATGATAAACATTGGACAGTGATTTTAATTATTATATTTGTATATAATTTATAAATTGTATACTTTTATGAAAATATTTTGAATAAAGGACAATTTGATATAATTTTCTTACTATATAATATTCAAAATAATTTCGTATTAAAAAATATCATTGGTCAAAGTTGATGTAATTGAGCAAGAAAAGTCAATTCAGGGGAGTAGAGTCTTGGCTTACAAGATGGATATAGCATCTTGCCTAAACTTATATCTATGGAACAAGCGGGGTTTATGAAAAACAAAAATCCTTCAATTAACTGAAGTTACAATCAATCTAGGATTTTCTACTTCATCATGCACCAATTTACAATTTAAAAATCTTTCGTATACAAGAATTCAAGTTCTTAACTATGTTTGAGAAGTCCGCAGCGCAATTCACATTATAGCATTACCTTGTGTCTTTAGTCTTAGTTATCGTGAATTTTGAAACCAATTCAACTAATTTATCATCTTCTATTAGGGGTGGGCAAAATAACCGAACCGGCATGGTACCGAACCGGATCGATATGGTACCGGACCGGAAAACGAGATTTCAAACGGTTCTCAAAAATTTTGTCCGGAACCGGATCGGACCGATTCCAAACCAAACCATGACCGGTTCTCATAAAATGAGAACCGGTACCGGACCGAACCGAACCGAATTATAATTTTATTAATTTATATAATTTTATAATTATATATACATGTATATCATATTACCATTAATTATTTTGATTACTCATTTGCACTTTGTTAATTGCTAGTTAATCGGATCGGTAAAAATGAATAGTATTATATGAAATTCATTAACTATGTTATTGCTAGTTATTTATGTTTTGTACTATTAGAGTTTATAAGAAATTCATTAACTATGTAATACTACCTCTATCCCAAAAAACTTTTCCATTTTCTAAACTTTGACCAATTATATTTTTTATTGAGAATTATTTATAATATAAAAATTATATGAAAATGTTCTTTGTGGAAAATACTTTTTATCGCGTAATTTACATTTTAACTCCATCAAAGATTGTCCTTTAATTTTCTATCGCTTATATAAAACAACATTACATTTACATATTTGTTAGCGCAGCTTAATTAAAATTTTTATCACAACCTTTAAATGAAACATATATATGTAACATTATTTTTATCAACATTGTAGCTACATTTATGCATTAACCACATCCATTCAAAAAATTTACATTTTACAACGTAATATGTCACTATTGATTTCCAACATTATAAATCAAATAAAATTCACCACTTTTCATTTGTATACAACGATAGATTACATTTACACATTTTTCACACGTATTTTACGGCGTCATATTTTTACACATAATATATAAGGAGTAACATTTATATCAATAAACATTAAACAATAAAATATTTTACACATTATTCAAGTCATATATATTTATATGATCTCTTAATATCATTTACACCAAACATAAATAGTTTGCATTGACATACACACCACAATATATAGTGTACGTGTATTTACACGTACCATATATATATAAATGTATTTATACCGAACATATATATAGGAATGGATTTTGACAACTCTATGATCGATCACTACTTATACGTATATGGGATATTTATTGTCTTGAATTAATTAATATCTGATCTACTGGCGTCGAGCTTTCCATTGATACATAGCCAGCTGGTATATGTAACTTAGGATCACAACTGCAACTGCAATAGAAAAAACAACTCTCCCTGCCACTCTTCTTTTGTTCGTCTTACCATTTCGGAGTAATACTTTTTTAGAAGATTTAAGGGCCGGTGGTGGGGCGGTGAAGCCCAGCTCCGACAACTTTTTGTGAGACTCCGCATAGTCATTAAAAAATACATCTTCGTCCTGATCATATCATGCACAATAATTATATACGGAGTATATATATGGAGGGAATGACAAAAAGACGGGGGTTTTGAACAAGCGATGCAAAAAGTCGGGAGTTCCTTTTAGGGTACTAAAACACGGGATTCGTAATACACAATTCCGAATGAATTAGGGTGCCTGACATTTTGATTCGGAACTTCCTATTCCGAATGAGAGCTGATTATTTTTTTAAATACCACTTCCAATTCGGAAGTTGGAAATCCAAATGAATAAAAAGCCAACCCCACTAATTCGGACATCACATTTGGGAAATTGGGTCGAATTTATTTATTAATTAAAAATAGGTTTATATCAATTTAAGTTGTATGACTAAAATAAAAATAAAAATTAAAGTAGCATTTGGAACTTCATGATCCGAATAGGATAACAAAAAATTAAAGAAAGTTGATTTGGAAAAGCATCTTCCGAATGGATTAAAAAAAGTATAAAAAAGATATTTCGGAATATGTGTTTCCGAATGGATTAAAAAAAGTAAAAAAATGTTTCGGAACATGTGTTTCCGAATGGATATAGTTAACCCTAATCTATTCGGAAGATGTGTTTCCGATTCGTATTCTTAGAAATCCCATATTTTTTCCGTGTTTTTGCCTTCCATGTTCACTTTTCCCGTGTTTTAAGAAAAGACCCTTTTACAGCAGTTTCATTAATTCTGAATACTACACGCAAATTATAACTATCCATACTAATATCATGAATATATTATTAATTCACTAACGACTCAAAATCCATTGGCTAAATTAATAATGATACGATTAGGTAAAATTAAGTTGTACGTACATTTGCATAGAGTTTCACAAAATTGCAAAACTTAGGGTCTTGTACGAGAGCTTTATCGGTGTGCAGTTTCAATAGGCGGCCTCCCTGTGATGAGTCTCCCCTTTTAAGAAGCTCCCTGCAGGTTAAGTGCGTACGTAATCCGCCCAGTTATAATTATCAAACAATACAAATACTAGTAGTTTATTTGGTACTATAAACATAACTCCGTTCTCTTTTAATTGCAAAATTAGACTTTTTGCACTATTTACATATTCTATATTGACTATATTTTATTTATTAATGTTTTATAATTTAAACTTTTAAGAAATATTGTTAATTTCTTCTCACTTTAAATTTTCAAAATCTGAATTTTTTAATTTTTTTACTAATAAAGAATGAAGGATATTAATGGTCAAACTTGTGCGTTGTCAAACGTGAAAAGTGAACTGTCGCAATTAAAAAAGAACGGAAGAAGTATATAAATTAAGTAGGGCATGGGTACGTACACAAAGTAAGAATTGTCGAATTTCCAAGGATTATCTGTCCATGCGCCATCAAAGCTTGACCGCTCACGGTGTGCTTTTCCCTGCATATATACACACATGAATGCATCATTTCTCTCATCTACTAGTATAATATTTTCATCAAGCACCCCGAAAACAAATTTTAAAGTATTTTGTTATTTCTAGACAATGAATTAGTTTCACTAATTTCTCAAGGAAAATGATGTACGTAGTTAATTTAGAGTGTATATGTAAAATATATATAAATGTATACCAATGTATGTCCTCCAGACAATGCAACAATGTCCTTGTCCGATAAGCCCATCCTATAGAACACATCTCTCAGGTGAGATTGACCTGAAAAAGTAGCACATATCAGTAATTAAGAACAATTCACATGACTCCGAACATTCTTAAATACGAAGTACAATAATGCTTTAATTAATAAGCCAACACTCGATCGATCGATCCATATCATTAATTCTTCTTCTTCTTCTTCAATTCTTATTATTGTTATTATTATATTCCACCTCGATCATAATTGCTAATTAACTTGTAGTATGAAATTTGAGAATAATTGGGAGGTATCAAATTAATTAATGAGTACTATAAAGCAAGTGGCACGTACCTTGTTTGGCATCAGGGAGGCGCCCTTCTTCGGGAGATTCCAATGAGTCCTAAAACAGTAGTATATGACATTCTTTTTAATTAGTACGGAGTACTTAGAGAATTTAAGTTCAATAAAAAACATCTTCTACTCGATCATCACGGCGAGTGTACCCTAATCAAGTGATATAGAGCTCTATAAAATTTGTGAATGTGAACTTAAAAATAGTTAGCTTGATCAGGTAATGCCCCCAATCAAGTCTACCACATACATTTGGCTTTTGTTTTCCATTGTTTTAATTAATTTGTGGGTGTACTTGCCTTTCTACCCGGAACAAAATCGATGGAGGGACCTCCCGTGATCTCTACAGCTACAATCCCTGCAAGCTGCACAAACAATAAACATGCACAGGGCAGGGCATGCATGATTAGTGAATTTGCTCACACAGTGCCTAGGCTAGGATTCCAAAAAGTTTCCGCATGTCCTTTCAAGTAATTATTGAGGTAATTGGAGTATTTAAATTAAATAAGGCACGAATAGGAGAGAATAACTGAATATATTGTGAGAAATTGTTCGGGTGAATTTATATATAGTACTCCGTACTACGTATATACTAATGTACGGAGTGTTACTTCTAAAATAGAACCTGTAATTAGCTAGGACAGGTACTGATTACATCACTCCTACATCTTACAAAATTTTACCAAATTTGATTTGCATATTAAATAATTATTATTAAAAATTATTTATGCAGAGCAAAACAAGAAATATCTTTAAGCACATATTTCTTAGGAAATTCGGCAAAATTCTAAGGGTGTGTTTGAGAATTGGGTTTTGGAGGGGAGAGGAAGGTTAATGGGGGTTAATGGTCTTCCTTTTCGTGTTTGGTAGTTTAAAAAATTGGAAGTACGTGATGGTTTTGGAGGGCTTTTGTAACCCTTTAAAACCATCCAAATGCTTAATTTTTAAGTTCCCCAATTTGGAGGGTTTTGGAGTATAATTAACAAGATGGTAATTTAAGCTAAATTAAAAATGAATATCAGCTCAATGATTTGATTTCGTCATATCTCAAAGTGATTTTAATTATAATTCCTTCAAAAATCTTCTTCTTCCAATTTTATTACTCCCAAATATAAAGAGGGGCTTTCTCCCTCTCCCATCCCTTCCCCTTCAACAACATACCTCTAGAGTCTTCCCCTCCAACAACAAATAATTAGCCCTTCTTAAGTTAAAATAAGCAAATTTGTCCTATCATAAGTACTAGTACTAACTTTAATACTCCACTTGATCCAATTTATAAGTAGGACAAGGAAAATACTTCGTCCGGCTATGATTGTCCCGGTTTTTGTTTTTGAAAAATCCTATTAAAATTGTCTCATACAAGTAATAGGATTAATCCTATTACTTTATTCTTACTTTATCAATTCAATATCAACCACATAAATCCATTTTTTTAATAATCTTGTCATCTCTCAATTAGTGGGAGGGAGGTAGTAATTTTTTTTGAACAAACATAGCTCTGAATAGTGAATACGTACTGCATAAAAGAACAAGCCAAAACAAGAACAAACCAAAGAAACTACGTTTTCCCTGTATATATAAAGAGTAAAAAAGGCACAAGAATATTTTTAATTTGTCACCTGAAAGAGGTCGGCATATGTAATTTTTGGATGCCTGGTTTTTACTGATTCTGATGCCACATACAGAAATGTAATTAGAAAAGCGTCATGAATAGGTTTAGAATTTTAACCAAACAAACAATAAAAATAACTGATACTAGTAGGGATGGACTGGGCCCGGTCTGGCTCGGTCCGGTACTGTTTAGTATCGAACCGGATCGTTGACCGGTACCGGTACCGGTCCATGGGGTCCGGTATGTGTTTTTAATTTAGTAGGGAGTATAATTGAGGAAAATCCAAATATAAGTATATAACTACATACTTCGTACTACGTATAATCCCCCCCCCCCCCCCCCCCCCCCACACACATATATATGTATGTATACCGCAAAGATCAATGGCAGTTTTCAATCCAGCGTTTGCACTATGCTTGTATTCAGTTTCGTTTCTAATGGATCCATTAGGGCCTCCTGTCTTTGTTTTGGCATCATACGTCCCTGCGTCATGCCACCTATAAAACAAATCCCGTGTGCAGGCAGGCTTATTAATCTGGTCTAGATTTTAAGGCTAGGGAATACTGTATGATTTAGCATACGGTTTGGGGTTGTATGATTTATTAGGATTTCAAACTTGATTACCACAAAGGTCCTTTTTTAGTTTAATTCCCAAATTCCCAAATTATACTGCACCGAGTATAATTTGTATTATTATAACCAATTATTTTTGTTTTAATTAGGGGAAACACTAGGGGTGAGCGCGCTCCGGGTCGGTCTGGGTAATTAATTAAAATTCAAGGATCGTCGGTTCCATTTAACGGGTAGATTGGTCCGAGTATACCAAATCTCGAAACAGGAATCGAACCTTACCCGCCCCGTTTGAAACAGACCGGTTCGATTCGAGTTCTCGATTCTTTTTTTTTTTTGTAAAAAAACGCCTATGCTAGCAAAGTTTCTAGTATGTTATAAAATTCTCAAACTACTTAAGTATTAATGTAGCCATAATATAGTAGAAATTCTAAATAAAAATATATAACAACACTTTAAATTAGTTGATAAAATATCTAACGACAAATCTATAAATTCAACAGCACACAACCTCCTAAATTAATTTTTTTAATCATTATTCGTAAACTAAAAAGATAGCACTATAAAGTCACAAGAAATTAAACTAGTCACTCTACATATTTGTCTATGAAAACAATTTAAATCATATTAAATATTAAAATATAAGTAAACGTAAGATAATAAAACAAATATGTCATACTTTATTAAGTAAGAGTCATTGTCATAAAAGTTTGTGATGACAATAATTTAGGAGCTTAGATGGACTTAGAAACTCTTTTTAATTGAAAGTCTTTGTCTAGACACAAGAATATGAAGATCTTCCATGTGTTGTTAGTATATTATACGGAGTATTAAATATGATAGAATTTGTTATAATAATATTTTAAAACGGTTCAGTCCGGGTACATGTTATTTCAAATTTTAAGAACCGTTCGGTTCGCAAGTTTTTAAGGACCCGACCCGCGGTTCCTATACCCGTTTGCCCAGCCCTAGAAAACAGTACGGAGCATACAAACCACATAGTTACGATTAAACAAAAATAATTTAGGCCCTGTTTGGTTGGAGGGTTTTGGAGGGGAGGGGAGGAAAGTGGGGGATTTGTGTGTGTTTGGTTGAAGGAAATATGGGGGGGAGGGGAGGAAAGTGGAAGACTTTCAAAATCCTCTACTTCCTCCCATTCGAAACCCCCCAAATCGGGGTATTTCGGAGGAAACGTGTTGATAACCACAAACTATCCATCTCCTACGTGAATGAACAAAACGTTATAATATAAAAAAGGTAAAAAACAAAAAGTTTTGAAAAATAAAAAAATTAAAAAATTTAAAGATTAAAAAAATAAAAAAATAAAAAATTAAAAAATTTTAAAAATTAAAAAATTTAAATATTATATTTTAAAAAATTTAAAAATTAAAAATAAAAAAATAAAAAAATAAAAATAAAAAATGTAAAAATTCCAAACTGAAAAATGAAAAATTATAAAATTAAAAAGTAAAAAATCAAATAAAATAAAATTATGACTCATGACCATAGGAGTAATATTCACAATAGTTAGACATGTATCTATTTTTTTAAGTAAGCTGTCAAATAAAAGTAAATTACGAAAATATTTTCATTAAACCTTTCCTCCTATTTCCTCCAACCAAACATAAATTTTTATCAAAATCCTTCCTTCTCCTTCTCTTCCCTTCCCTCCTTGACTCTCCCCTTCTCTCCTCTCCTTTGAACCAAACAAGGCTTTAGAGTTGAGATTAGAAAAGGCAAAATAGAATTGCTGGAATTATTTTGAGGTGAATGCAACTATGTAGGTGCATGTCCTACATATAAGAAGTAACATTTGATCGGTGCAAAGCATTATACGTAGTATTTTTCATCATTTGTTTATGTTTAAACTACTCAATTTCAACATTATAATTAGTCCATATCAATATGTAATACGGAGTAGTACAGTAGAAAGGCGCATTTGACAATACATACAGAGTAAATAAAATGGAAAATAGGAAAACGTGAGAGGTGAGATGAACATACGCCAAACGAAGCATAAGGGGAGCACAAGTGTTGGAGTAGATAAGAGCTCGAAGGTCCCTTCTCGCCTTCTCTATATCCTTCACATACTCCACGTCCACTGCCGCCATCGGATCCAGCGCAGCTTAATTGATCGAAAAGCGTTCACAGATTTTATTTGATTATATTGAAGTTCAATCCTTAATTACGTATACACATGACAATCCATGTGCTAATATACATACATATATGTCTATATATATATATACCCACACACATAAAGAGCTAGAGAATATAAATGTATTAAATGAACAAGTAATGAATACGGTGGCGGAGAAGAAAAGCAAAGAACCTAGCTAATCCTGATTCATTCTCGCTCAGATCAATTCCTTTGAAATGAATATGCATGGTAGTCGATCGAGGAGAAAAGCAAAGAACCCAACTTTGATTAATCTTTAATTCATTTGGTGGCAACATATGAACGTCCCGCCCTCAACAACACTATAAAGAAGAAATAACAAACATAAAAATTACTAATAAATTAACGGATTGATTGAATTGTTCTTTTGGTATATATGGATAATAATGGATTAATTCTCTACTTCTAGCTTTTGTACTATTAAAAAAATCTTTCTAATTAAATATTTGACATGAAAGTTTTTAGTGCTTTTTAAAAATAAAATATTTTTTTTGAGTTGCTACATACGCTATGTTTGGCAGGCAATTTTTATGATCTTTTCAAAAATTAAAAGATTTTTTAGCTTTTAGCTTTCGTACTGTTCAAAAAGTTTCTAAAAGCTTCTAGTTATATGTTTGGCATGATAATTTTTAAGAGTTTTTCAAAAATTAAAGAGAAAAGTGTCCCCTTACTATAACAAAAATGTCAATTAAGTCCACCAACTCAAATATCGTTCAATTAAACCCATCAACTATTAAAAATGAGCCAAATCGTCAATTTATCCTGCTAATAACCGGTTCTCGGTTAAACTACATACGTGGCAGGTGACGTGGCGTTTTCTTTCTTTTTCTTTTTCGTTTTCCCTTTCCCTGGTTCGTCCACCCCAGCCCAACAATTTCAAGCTCCTCCATTTTGGCTGCTTCATTCACTGGAAAAATGGCCGCACTAGCAAATAGAAAAGTAGGTGGGCTTCAATTCATTCACCGAGGGTCCGGGGCTTTAAATGAATCAGATATTCATGGTCAATTTAAAGCCTTTTCAGTGTTTCTTTCTTTCCTTTTCTTCCTTCTTCCTAATTCGTCTGCACCATGCTCATCTCCCGGTGAATATTAACAGAAACGGGGTTTCAATTCGCGAAGAATCATGGTTCGTCTGGAGCTGCGAGGACTCGGTTCTCTCCACCGATTCATCCATCCACTGCTCATCTCCCTGGTTCGTCCGGAGCGGCGAGGACTAGGTTTCCTCCGAGTGGTGTGGCGGCGAGCTCGGAAATGTCGTTGGCGAGGATCAAATCGGAGTCATGTAGCTGACCTTCTTGACGCAAGGAAGAAGGAAGACTCAGTCGATGAACCAGGAGGGTGCGAGAGAAAAGAAAAAAGGGAAAAGGAAAAAAGAAAAAGAAAATAATGTACCAGTGTTGCCATGTGGCGCCACATGTTGCCATGTGTCATCATATGTGTAAATTTAGATGGCAACCTGCTGGTTACCTGTTAAATAGCCAAATTGAACTTTTTTTTACAGGTTCATGGGTTTAATTGGACGATATTTGAGTTGGTGGGCTTAACTGACATTTTCGTAATAGTAAGAGGACCTATTTGACACCTTTCTCAAAATTAAAAGATCTTTTTTGAGATGTTACAGGGAGTACCATCTGAAAAAAGCCCGTGACTTTTAGTATTAATTAGTCCTAACAGCTTGTATACCAAATCGAACTAAATCAAACAGTCAGCTTTTTACCAAACAGCCACCACCTTTTCTCTTTAAGATCTTTTCAGTCACTAAAAGTTAACAGTTATTTAAAAGCTCATAAAAGTATCTTTTTCAGCTAGTTGTGCCAAACATACTCATAGAGTAGCGTATGAGAAAAGTTTGTAGCTTTTAGCATTAATTGCTCTGAAGAGCTTGTATGCCAAATAGAATTAATTGAAATTATACTAAGTTTTTATTATCAATAAGCTATTGCTTTTTTATTTTAAATAAGTTTAAATAAGTTAGGAATTAATCTTTGGTAGTCTATTCATGATTCTAAATCAGCTTTGGGCAAACTTTTTGGAGTCATACTGATGGAGTATATTCCCGTATACCCTAGGGGTATCATAATCGCCGGTGAGATAGCATCACAGATCCACACCGGAGTGCATGAAAAGACTTAGTCCACAATCGGACTGACCCCGACCATGACCAATCAAGGTCAGGAACAAGCGCCAGGCAACAAAATGACTAAGGACCCAGTAAGATCCCGTTGAGAAGTCGAGAGCGTCTCTCACTAGGCCATCCACGGCTTAGCTTCTTCCTCAGCGGAAATACCTCATTTCTTACCTCCTTCCTCCTCGATTTCTTTCCCTTTCAGCTTGGATTTTAGTTATACTACCTCCTACTCTGGTTGGGTTGTATTATTCCTAAAATTTGAGCTCGGATTTGAAGTTTTTGAGCTTGGAAACACCATTTTACACCTGCGGAAACACTATTCACCGAGGAAGGTCAACGCCTCCCTAGGGCGTTTCTCCGGCTGGAATTCAGTTTTGAAGGTAGTTCTAGCTTCTCCTAGCTGAGGGGATTAACTTTTACTAACTTCCGCCATCATCGGCCAAGTTTTCATTTTGCTCATCTTCCCCAACGGTCACCTACTTCTTTGACGGACGAAGGTTCTTTTGCTCTCGGAGGGGTGGCTTTCCTCTAGCTTCCCCTTCCATCATGGGGGTAAGAAAAAGAAGCCCCCCTCTAGCTCTCGACCTACCAAGGCGTCATCACGACTTCGAATTAAGAATCAAGGTAAGGAGATTGATGATGCCGTAGCAAGCTCAAGCCGAGAAAACAAGGAGGACATTCCAAAGGAAACTCTTGACACCAAAATTGATTCTAATGTTGACAAGGTTAGCTCTACCTCTTCTACCGAAGGTGTTGATTGTGGGACTAGCGAGGATGCTACTCTACCGAACTCCATTGCTCCGGATTCTTCACATATTGAGGCCACCCGTGTTGAGGAGGTACCATCTTTACCCTCCCCTATTGTTACTAATGATGTATTGGTGGATGACCAATTAGATGAGGTTATTGTGGAAGATGTGATTGAGGAAAATGTTAGTGAATATGTTGTTGACCCCCTTGCGCTCCAAGTGTTGGACGACTGCCAACAAACAGTTATTGAACAGGTCCTCCCTAATCCGGTTGATACCGTGCCTAAAATTGATGCTATTGCCTCGGTAGAACCCATTGTCCCGGTGGAACCTAATGCCGCGGCATCCAAATGGGGGAAACCCGGGGATAAGCCCTCATTTGTGTCTCTCTTTAAAGACAATAGACAACCGGACAAGGGTATGAAATTGCACTTTATTGAACCAAAAGGGGATGTAATTGACCTTTCTAACCGAAAGATCTCCTCCATGATTGAAATTTGGGGTCATTGTCTTATGGCGTATTTTGATGGGCGTTTTCCCGGACTAAAGAGTATTCATGAAATGGTCCAAAAATGGGGAGTACCTTGCCGTGTGAGATCTCATGATAAGGGTTGGGTAATCTTTAAATTTCAAAATGATGATGATAGGGCCAAGGTTCTTATGGAAGGGCCGTACTACCTTTTTGGAAAGATTGTCCATCTAAAGACTCTTTCCGAGGATTTCTCAATGGATGATGGAGAGTTCCTAAAGGTTCCAATATGGTTACTTTTTCCACATCTACCTATGAGGATTTGGGATGAAGAATGCATTAGTGAAGTTGCTTCTAGAGTTGGCACACCTATTACTACGGATAGGGTGACTTTGGAAAAAGCTAGATCTTCCTTTGCAAGGTTCTTGATTGAGGTGGATGCTTCTAAACCTCCTCCACTTAAACTACAAATCAGGCTGCCAAATGGGAGGTTACACACTCAATATGTGAGGTATGAAACTTTCCCTAACTATTGTTTTCATTGCAAATGTTTTGGCCACCATTGTTTTACATGCAAGGTCTTAGCCGAGATTGAAATGAAAGAGAGGGAAGAAAAGAAGGCCCAACATGAAGCTCAAGAGGTCTCTAACAAGGAAGGGGTGGGGGAACCATCAACAACAATCATTGACAAAGGAAAGCAAGCCATTATAGAAGAAAGTGACAAGTATCCGAGACCAAATAAGACTCCATCAAAGGAACATCCTTTCTTTAAACTCATCAAGGCGGTGAGGTATGGCAAGAGAAAACTTCCTAAGGAGACAACGAATACTTCATCCGGCTACACTACACAAGAGGAAGGCAATGACCATGATGATCAAACCGAAAGAAAGGTTGATGCTTTTGACAAAATCTTTTCGGATGAAGTCATTATTGATATGGACCCCGCGTTGGATTTTTCAAGCCCAATTATCAAAGTTAAACATATTAAGAAGGTTGATGAAGGAGCAACCGTTTTCAAGCTTGGACATAACCTTAGCATTGTTGACTATAAGGCACCGGGTGTTTTCTTCACAAAAGATTGCCTTGAAAAACTACCGGATGTTACACCACATGACCAAGGGTATACTTTCGGGCCTACCTTTATGAGGGGTGTCTATAGACATTATCTCAACAGATTTTTTGAGGAAGGCTGCCCAAGAGGGAATTCATGCAAGGTTAAGGACCCAAGGAAGGTTAAGCTTGATCAAGCACGTGTGGTCCATGATATTAGGGATGCGTATCTTGATGATGTTATTACCAAAGTCGAATTCTTGGAAGATCAGCCACCTAATATCCATCTAATGCACCTAGATGAGGTCAAAGATATGATGGTTAGACTTGATAACTATCTTAGTGTCCAAAACCAAGCTACTAACACCAAGGCCATCAATTTGACGAAGGAATGCATCTTAGCTCTTCCCGGATGCTTTCAAACTGATGAGGGGTATGCTTTTAACTCTTCTTTCTTTGAACTACCGTATTATTTGCTATTTATTACTAGGTATACTCCAAGGGAATCAAAGAAGCCAATGTTGACTGAAGCTCGAAATGAAAAGAAGAGGTGGAGGAGGCACACCCCCAAAAGTTCTTAATGATTGTGTCATCTTGGAATGTCCGAGGCCTTAATAAGGTCTCCAAACAAAACCTTATCTTAAATTTTGTGAAGTCTAATAATGTACATATGTGTTGTTTTCTTGAAACTAAATTGAGCACCCCTAACTTTGAAGAGTTCCGTAGTAATAAATGGCCTACTTGGTCATCTACTACTAACTTTGATAAGATTGATGGTGGTCGTATGGTTGTTCTTTGGAATCTTAACCTTGTTCATGTTAATATGCTAGAAGTTGATAAGCAACATATCCATTGTGAGGTTAAATGTCTTACTACTCAACTTGTCTTCTATGTCACTTTTGTTTATGCTCTCTATTCTATTGTTGAAAGAAAGGTGCTTTGGGATCATATTGCTCGTTTGGAATCTTCTATTGACAAGCCATGGGTTGTCATGGGGGATTTCAATTGTGTTTGTAGCCCAAGTGAGAGGGTTGGGCCTACCCCCCCCCCCCCTCGGCTTACCAAATGCAAGATTTAATTGACCTTAAAGTGCAAGCTAATCTAGTTGATACCCCTTCTACGGGTGAATTCCTTACTTGGAATAGGGGTCCCCTTTGGGCCAAATTGGACAGAGTTCTTATGAACCCTCTTTAGGGTACTCATGGGATCTCATGTACCACACATTTTCATGATATGGAGGTTGAGTTTGACCATGTAGCTTCTATAGTTACTCTCGGCCAAACCAACAATCTTGGCTCTAAGCCATTCAAATTCTTTAACATGTGGCTCAAACATGAGACTTTCAAAACTACTCTTACTTCCTCTTGGTGTAAAGATGTGTATGGAAGTTCTCAATTCATCTTGGCCCAAAAATTGAAACATCTGAAACAGCCTCTTAGAGAATTGAATAAACTAAATTTTAGTCACATATCCGAGAGAGTCAAGGAGTCTAAGATGAAATATAAGGGGCTGCTTAGCCTCTCTATGATTTCCCCACTTGATGAGACTCTTAAGTTGGACATTGCAACATGCAAGAAAAAACTCATCAACCTCAAGAAGGCTGAGTAAGATTTTTTAGGCATAAGGCTAAAGCAACACATCTTGTTCAAAGTGATAAATGTACTAAATATTTCCATTCTATTGTTAAGAAGAACAACACTATGAACTACATCACTGCTCTTAAGCTTCCTAATGGAGACCCTACTACATCAATTGATCAAGTTGCTTGTGAATTGGTGAATTTTTACACATCTTTGTTTGGCACTTACTATCCAAATTCTCCTTTGGACCCTACCATTGTATCCTCGGGTAAGACCTTACCCCCACATTTGAAGGACAGTCTCATTGCACCATTTTCTGATCTAGACATAAAGGAGGCTTTGTTTGATATAGGAGACAATAAAGCCCCTGGCCCTGATGGGTACACCTCGGCTTTTTTTTAAAGAAAACTGGGATATTGTTGGTAATGATATGATTAATGCTGTCAAAGGTTTCTTTGGATCTGGCAGAATTCTTAAGCAACTCAACCATACGGTTATTGCTTTAATTCCTAAGACCAACCACGCTCCTACGGTTGCTGATTTTAGACCCATTGCGTGCACTAATGTTATCTACAAAGTGATCACTAAGATCTTGGCTAAAAGGATGATTCCTTGCTTGCCTGATCTTGTTGACCCTGCCCAAGGGGCCTTTGTTGATGGTAGACTCATGATTGATAATATCTTTATTGCCCAAGAACTTGTTAAAGGGTATACCAGGAAAAGGATATCTCCCAGATGTATGATTAAGGTGGACCTCAGAAAAGCCTATGATACCATATCCTGGGACTTTTTGGCTAATATGCTAACACATTTGGGTTTCCCAAAGAGATTTATTGGGTGGATTATGGAATGTGTCACCACACCCTCTTACTCCATCTCAGTAAATGGTGTCCTCCATGGCCATATTAAAGGTAAAAGGGGTCTTAGGCAAGGAGACCCCATGTCCCCTCTCCTTTTTATACTTTGTTTGGAATACTTATCTAGATTGTTGAATGTAAGAACCCAGGAATCAGGTTTCAAATATCATCCCAAGTGTGGAATCTTGAAGATCTCCCATGTTGCTTATGCGGATGACTTAATTCTCTTTTCTAAAGGGCATAAGGCATCCATTAAGATTCTGGTTGATTCTTTGGAAGAGTTTGGTAGAATCTCTGGCCTTGTGGTAAACTATGATAAATCCAACATTTTTCTTGGAGGTATGAATGACTTTGATCTTAATAGTATCCTTGAACTGGTAGATTTTAAAGTAGGGGCCTTTCCGGTTAAATACCTTGGGGTCCCTTTGGCCCTTTTAAAGGTATCCGTGGCACAATATGCCCCTTTGATTGACTCGGTTACTAATTTTATTAGTGCATGGAATCTTAAAACCTTGTCATATGCTGGGAGAGTGGAACTTATTAAATCTGTGATACAAGGGGTTCATTCTTTTTGGCTCCAAGTTTTTCCTATTCCTAGGACTATACTTGATAGAATTACCTCTATTTGTCGCATATTTCTTTGGGGAGGGAAATTTTGTAGGGTTTCCTGGGCCGACATTTGCCTTCCTAAAGATGAGGGTGGCCTTGGGATCCATGACACTAGAGTTTGGAATACCGCTCTTCTTGCAAAAATATTTTGGGATATTCATACAAAAAAAAACACTCTTTGGGTCAAATGGGTTCATGGAGTGTACCTTAAGGGCCGTGGTGTGTGGGACTTCTCCCCACACCATAGGGATTCGCATTTAATGAAAAAATTGGCCTCGATTAGGGATGACTTCTTGGGAAAATATGGGGGTATTGAGGCTGCCATATGTGGTTTAAATGCTTTACGATCTAATGGTAAACTTGTTTCCTCTAAAGTTTATGATCTTCTTAGAACTAAGGCTCCCCACCGTTGGTGGATGTCTTTTATTTGGAAAAATTATATTCCTCCCAAGTTTTCCTTTACAACCTGGTTGGCATTCCGGAATAGGTTGGCTACAAATGACAATCTTCATAGATTAGATGTGGTCAACATTTGTGCCTTATGTAAGGGTGGGCCAGAGTCTGTCCCACACCTATATTTTGAATGTCCTTTTGCAGGTAATGTTTGGAACATGGTCAAGGCATGGCTGAAAATCCCAAGGTTGATGGGCTCTCTTACAAGTTCGGTCAAGTGGTTAAAGAAGGAGAGGAGTGGAGCCACCATCCAAGCAAAAGCAGCTAGGATTGCCTTTTGCTTCTCAGTCTACTGGATTTGGAGAATAAGAAATGCTACAAGATTTGATGGATTGCTACCTAAAGAAGAAGAGGTTTTTGAAAGGATAAAGTACATTGTGTACAAAGTTTTGTATAGTATTTACCCACATGAGTTGGTGATGTTTTGATATACTCTCTGCCTTGTTTGCTTTCTGGTCCATTTTAGCTTATACGGCTGAAACAGGATCCATGTCTTCTAGAGGCAGCCTTATTTTTGGCCGCTTTGGCAGGGTAGGGTTATCCATCCTTTGGATAGCCTATAATTTTGCTCACCCCTTTTTGATGTACATATAAACTCTTTGGATGGTTCCTAATATATACTTACTGTTCATCCAAAAAAACTGAGGACCAAAGAGTCATCCGACCACGACCTCGAGGTCAGGAAAACACCAGGCTCAGGAATCGGCCAAACTCAGCAAATTATGAGCCCGACCTCGAATGCCCGAGCTCGGAACCAAGCCTGACCTCGGAAGTCAAACATATGGACAACCAAAGTTAAATGTCAAGCAGTCAACCGCCACAAAGGCAGAATAATAGACAGAAGGCGAATTCCCTCACAATGAGCTTGAGTCTCCAATTACTGACCCCGATAAGCTGAAGGTCAGGCCAAAGCATCATGGACTTAGACAAATCCGCGAGGACCATGTTGGTCCCGCTTGTAATGGGAACAGTCTAGAGGGGGGGGGGGGGGTGAATAGACTGTTAAGGTATTTAAACTTTTCTCTAAGTCAACACTGACTTATCAGAGATGGTCGAAATTTGGTGACAGAGAAGGTCGAGTTCTGATAGCAGAATTGGACCTGGCAGCGGATTAGGTTCTGTCCGGGTAGCCTCAGACAACACTAAGGCAAATGCCTTTCTGATAACTCTTAAGGAAGATCTGCTGAACACAGAGTCCAACCTTTTGAGTCAAGCAGTCAAGATCTTAAGTGCAGAAATAAAGTAAGTAAGTAAATGACACCGGTGATTTTTATAGTGGTTCAAGGAACAACTTGTTCCTCTAGTCCACTGTTCTACTAAGCTTGCAAAAACAACAGTTTACAACGCCTTAGTCCCTAGAACTTAAGAAGCTCTCCACGTCTTCTTCAAGCCTAGTTGCCACCCGGGATGCAGTCCTGCTTCCTGATGGCTGGTCTCGTTTCACTGAGTCTCTAGGAAGTATCACCACTTCACTTTACTCCAGTTAGTTTGAGACGTCCCTTCTTTTTCAAGAAGTGTTTGAATCAAGATAAGTTTTCTCCAACGTTGCTTCTTTACAAAGGATGTGTAGATGAGGTTTTCGAAGTGTTGAAGAACTGAGGAACTTTGCAACTTGCTAGTTGGATGTGGGATATGACAGTATATCTTCCAACTTGGGCTTTTCTTGTTGAGGTGAGTAAGTCTTTTTATCTCAAGAAAGCTTGGGGGTAATAGATTTAGAGTAGAGTTATCTGAGCAAGTTCGTTAGGTAATTGTTGTAGCAAAGTTATCCTCGTAGTTCTTCAAAGTGTATCTTATATACTGGGAGCAGTCTTCCCGTTGGAGTGTAGAAGACAGCTTCATTAAATGCTTGTACTGTTGACTTGACCGGTTGGACCTTCGACTTGCTATTTTGGGGGCGTGAAGATACTCGCATGGTCAATCATCAGCTTTAAATATATCTTCGTACGTACAACATTTATTGAGCATTTAATGCGTGTACAGTACCATGTTTCCGTTGAAAGGTTCGTAGCCGTTAGGGGATTTCCCGTTAGTTTAACGACCGTTGGTAAGTGTCTTCGAGTTCTGCAGGGTGCGAGCTTGTCCGATGAGGTTTTCTAATCAGAACTCTGATAGCAGCTTCTGATGCCAACTCAGGTATCCGACTCTGATGGCTTCTCTGGAGAGCAACTCGGAGAGCATCTCTGGTAGGGGTTCTGATAAGTAATACCACAAGAGGGTTTCTGGCAGTCGACTATTCTAGTACTTACAAAGACAAATTCTAATACAAAATTTCTATTGGGATACTTTCAAAAGCTAATCATCCTAGCATCATCAAAATCTAATTACATATATTCCTTACAATTTCCCCCGTTTTGATGATGCCAAAACCCTTTAACTATTTCCAGAGAAGTGCCTTTCACCATACAAGAATAAAGTTAAACAACTTCTATTAATAACTTGGTGGGCAACTTAGCATAGGAAAATAGCAAGAGTACAGTACAATCAGATAGCAATTAAAGGACAGAAATAACTAGAGCAAGCACAAGGAATTCACAGAAGGTAAGTAAGGACAGATAATTTAAGATGCCATGCAAACTAGAGGCAGAGATGGAATCTTATTATCAGATAGTTAATTACATAATCAGAGATAGATAAAATTTAGGATTCATCTTCATCTACCTGAGGTCCTGCTTTGTCAATCCTTTCAAGCTCTGCATTGACCTTTGTTCTGATAGAGGCTAAGTCCCTCGGATTCTGATAGTCTGCCCAATGAGGTGCAAGCTTGCAATCTAAGTAATTTCTGATTGCTTCTGAGATGTTCTTTCCGGATAGAACTCTCATCTGCCACCAGTTCTCAGCTTCTTGAATTGATCCACCATGATTGATTTGGACGAGTCCATCATTGTCCATAAACAGATTTTCTTGTTGCAGAGGAGTCATCAGCTTCTTCATCTGTGTAAATTGGGCTCTGTAAGGCTTAGACATCCCACTCTTCATCTATTCATTGAAGGTAAAGTTGGAAGACTTCTTCTTGGAACTTCTGGGAGGTGGAGGAGGAGGTCTGGTGCCTGCAGTAGCTTGCTTTTTCTTCTTTGCCGCTTCGAAGTAAGGGGCAGGATCAACAGAAGATGAGGGTCCTCTGATGGATAATGTTCTGGAGCCAGGACCTTCTTCTTCTCTGGTGTCTTCCCCCTTTTTGGCATCAACAAGATCGCCAAGGAGGAGCTCAATCTTGGAGAATTCTGATGCTTGGGCATCTCTGATTTCATCCAGAGCTTCTGGCAGAGTCTGGGTAACCGAAGCCAGACCTTCAATCAGGCTCTGTTGCCTTTCCATGGTAGATTGGATGCTCTGTGTACTTGCTTCAAGGAGTACCAACTTCTGGTAACGCTCTTTGTCTTTGAGAAGGATATCTGAGGCCTGCGCTTTATGTTCTGTACACAACCTTCCTATCTCCATGAAGCGCTCTGAGGATTGGTCAGCATTCCCTTGCAGAATGTCAATGGCTTCAGCTATCTCCTGTAGTTTCTGATTCTGACCAGTCAGAGATTGAGAGTGAGAGTAGAGGACAGAGTTAATTCCATCTACTTCTCTGGAGATGGTGTTAATCTTCTGGTTGGATGAGCTCATGAAGGTGTGCAGGGACTCGGTCAAAGTGTCAAGCTTCTCTGATAGTTGCTGAAGGCCCTGATTCAGATGGATGTTGGTGTGTGTCAGATGCTCATAGTGTTTGTCATTGATGACTATGAGCTTGTTCATATTGTCTAGCATCTGACCACCAAATTCTTCTGCAGACTGCACAAATTGATTGAAGTCCATCTGTGGGGCTTCTGGAGCAAATCCAGGCATCTCCAAACCTCTTCCCTTGGGGAATGGAGCAGTATTGCCAGCAGGTTTGTCCCTGGGAGGTGTTTTCCTTCTCTTAGATGTGAAATCTGCTGCAAGAGAGGATGTGAGGAACCCATCATTGTCAGCATCTGAGGACAGAATGCGAATGGGGACCTCTCTCTTGGGTGTTGAGGCTACAGAGAGCTGAGGAGACAGAGGGGGTGTAGCAGCTCTGGTGATTGAAAGGGGTTGCTGTTGTGGAGGTGAACTCTAATGAGAGGGGGTTTTCTGATGGAGGGAGTTCTGAAGGTGAGAGTTTTGAGGAGTGGGGTTCTGGGGAGTGGCAGATTTCAGAGGTTTGGGAGAGGGTGGAGGTGAGGGTGATCGGTTTCTAGGATGGGAGGGTTGCTTGCAAGGTGATGAAGACTTAGATTTGGTCTTCTGAGGTGAAGGAATTCTGGTGGGAGATGGTGGAGGAGAGGAGGTTTTCTGAGGGGATGAGGTTGAAGGTTTTGAAGGTGATTTGGGAGGTGATGGTTGAGTAACAGGAGATTTGGGAGGGGAAGGAGGAGGTGTAGGAATTACCTCAAGAACAATCTCTGAGAACATGGACTCTCTCCATTCCTTGACTAGCTTTTCCATGGTCAGAGCAACATCATTGGATGTGGAGGGTTCTCCTTCCTCATGGGCACTGTGGTGAAATTTGATGAGAGATTCCTTTCTTTTCTTCTCCATGAGCCAAGCATCAAACTCTTCCATCTCATGCTCCTCCAGAGCTTTGACATGCCTTTCAGGAGATAGGGCAATCATTGGAGCTTTACCTTGATATTTTTCTGTCTTCTTCTGTAGGACAGAGATGAGAAAGGCAAGGTTGAAGCACTGTGACACATCTTCTGTGCCTACACAGTGTAAGATAGCAACTTCCTCTGCTTCATAACAGTCAAAATACTGTATGATCTTCTGAAGGGGTCCCATTCTCCATCTTCTCTAAGTCAGAACTCTTTCAAACTGCTTCTGCAGAATGGTGTTGTAATCAGTCTCTGGTGCTCCGTCAGAGATGTGTTGGGGTTTTGATAAGTCTGTAGTGAGTTTCTGGTCCGGTGGATGAGCAACAAATTCAGGTTCCCCCTGAGTTTCTGATTCCCTTGCAGGTGAGCTTGTTTTCTTCTTCCTTTTCTTCACAGGTTTCAGACCAGAGTTGTCAGAGTCCTCACTCTGAACCACTTGCTTTCTCCTCCTTTTCAACTTCTGCTTCTTTGCAGGTGAGTTTCTGGCAGATTTTGAAGGAGCCAACTCTGATGCACCCATTTCTGGTGCATCCATTTATGATGGAGTGTATCTATCATTTTTTCTTTTCTTTCTTACTTCCTTTGCAATTTGAGATTGCTCAGGTTGTTCAGAAGTCACGGAGGGCTTCTTGATAATCTTCTTGACAGCAGGTTTCAGTTTGAGAACATGTTGTTCCCTTTTCTTCTCCAGCCTTTCTTCTCTCTTTAGTTCAGCAGAGATGGCTATGTTGAGTTTGGGAGATGCAGTAAGGAACAAGGTTTTGGAGTGATCAACTGGGGAAGGGTCCCTGAGTTGAACTCCATGGGCAGTGAGGATGGCAGACAGAAGGAGGCCATGGCCCATCTTTGTTGAGAAGAGGCCATTTTTCTGATCCTTCTTCTTGATAAACTCAGTCAGAGAACCGAAGATTACCTCACCCCAGTTGATGTTCACCCCATGATGAACAGCAAAGATAGCTTTGCAGTTGGCCTTGTTGATTTCATCAGTTGAGCCCGTTTTGCACCACAAGCTCCTGTGCAGAATGGCAACCAACTTTTCGAGGTCCTTCTTCAGTAGGAACTTCTTCATGTAGAGTCTGTCCAGATTGGCGGCCTCAGGGCAGCAGTAAGTCGGGGCAAAATCTTCAACTGAAACCTCCACGGTCTCTAGGTCAATGAGAGTAGGAGTCTCAGAGTCTTGAGAGTCCAGTTGAACTCCAAAGAATTCATTCAGAGCATCGGCATTGAGGGAGATGCTCTTTCCTTGTACCTTGGAGTGAACTCCGTTTTTGGTGAATGTGGCGTTCAGGTAGAATTCAGCCACATCCCTGGTGCTGAACTCTTCATAAGGGTGAGCAACAATCTTGCTCAACTGGGATTCATTCATCCATTGGATTATTTTCTCCATTCTTCTCTGATTTTCTGCGAGAAGAGGCAGTGCAGATAGGTCAACCTTCATCCCGGTAACCACGTTTGCCACAATGGTCTTGGCTTCCTCTTTGGTGAGATCGTTGATGTTGATGAAGTTCATTTTCAGAAGAATTTCTGAGAGTTTCTGAGTACCGGGGGATTTTTGAAGCTAGTACGTTTTAGAGAGAGAGATAACAGTAGCGGTTTAGGTTGAAGGAGATGGATATAAATGGTTTTGGATTAGTGGACGTTTGGGATAATTTATGGTTTCGAGGTATCATTTAAAGAAATGCGGGCGGAAAACGTTTCCGTTAACGACATAATTAATCAGGGGTATTCTGGTAAAAGACCTGTTCAGATTAAAGGTCTTGCCCGTTCCTAAAAAAACATAAGTCCACAAGGATCTCTGAAGGACTACAGAGAAGAATCCCTGTATCAGAGAAGGAGGTTCTCTGATGAGAGGTGCTCTGGTGATCAGAAAAGAGGTATTCTGGTGTAGGGGTTTCTGATCCAGACAACAGTTCTGGTCCACAGCGATTCTGGTTCATGCATCTCTGGGAAGATCATCCATCATTCCCAGTTCTTCTCTTAGTTTGTTGAACATTGCCTCTGGTAAAGGCTTTGTTAAGATATCCGCTAGCTGACCTTCTGTAGGTACATGCTCCATACAAATATGCTTCTTTTCCACACGATCTCTTATGAAATGATGTCTGATCTCAATGTGCTTTGTCCTGGAATGAAGAACTTGTCCTGGAATGAAGAACTGGATTCTGAGTGATGGCAATGGCACTGGTGTTGTCACACAGCAATTTGATCTCCTTTGCTTGAATGCCATAATCCTTCAACTGTTGCTTCATCCAGAGTAACTGAGCACAGCAACTCCCAGCTGCAATGTACTCAGCTTCTGCTGTACTTGTTGAGATTGAGTTCTGCTTCTTGCTAAACCAGGAAACAAGCCTTCCTCCTAGCATTTGGCAATGACCAGAGGTGCTCTTCCTGTCTAATCTGCAACCTGCAAAATCTGAGTCAGAGTAACCAATTAGTTCAAAGTTACCTCCCTTTGGATACCATAGGCCTGCATTTGGATTTCCCTTGATATATCTGATGATTCTCTTTGCAGCGCTAAGATGGCTCTCCTTGGGCTTTGATTGGTATCTGGCACAGATTCCAACAGAGAATGAGATGTCTGGTCTGCTTGCAGTCAGATACAGCAGAGATCCTATGATTCCTCTCTGTATGTTGTTGCATCGACATCCTTTCCTTCATCATCAGGACCAATTCCTTGTGAGGTGTTCATGGGAATCTTCACTGAGGATTTGCCTTCCACTCCAAACTTCTTGATCAGATCTCTAGTATACTTCCCTTGATTGATAAAGATTCCTTCTGGAACTTGTTTGACTTGTAGTCCTAGGAAGTAGCTGAGTTCTCCCATCATACTCATTTCAAATTGACTCTGCATCACTTGAGAAAATTTCTTGCACAGTTCTGGATTAGTACTACCAAATATAATATCATCAACATATATTTGTACTAACAGAATATGATTAGCAACAGAGATTTGAAATAGAGATAGGTCAACCTTTCTTTTAGTAAACCCATGGTTCACTAGGAAAAGTGACAATGTGTCATACCATGCTCTGGGAGCTTGCTTAAGACCATAGAGGGCCTTTTTAAGCTTGTAGACACAGGAGGAGTGAGTAGGAATGACAAAACCTGGTGGTTGTTCCACATAAACTTCTTCTTCAAGATCTCCATTCAGAAATGCACTTTTGACATCCATCTGGTAGACCTTGATGTTGTTGTAAGCAGCATAGGCTAGAAAGATTCTGATGGCTTCAAGTCTGGCAACTGGTGCAAAGGTCTCATCAAAATCTATTCCTTCTTCTTGGCAATAACCTTTAGCTACCAACCTTGCTTTATTCCTAACAATGTTGCCATCTTCATCAGCCTTGCTTTTTTCTTGCATAGCATTGATCCAGTCAGAGTCTGCAAGAGCTTCTTCCACAGTCATAGGTTCCATTTGAGATATGTAGCAGGCAAGCATTGCTTCTCTCCTTGTTGTAGCAGATCTGGTTTGTACTCCACTTCTGATCTGTCCTATCACCTGGTTTGGGGGATGATCCCTTAACCAAGTTAGGTCAGGTTCTGATAAGTGTTGTCTTGGTCTCTTGCTCTTCTTCAGGTTCTTCATCACTATCCTTGTCTTGTAGGATGGGATTCTGGAGGTGAATTGGTATGGCAGAATTGTTGACCACTTCTGATGTTGTTACTTCTGGCGTCTCTTCTAGATTCAATTTCTCCAAGTTCTCTGTTATGTCCTCAACTATGTTGAGATCATCAAACTTGACATGAATCGATTCTTCAACAAGTAGGGTTCTTTTGTTGAGTATTCTGTAGGCTTTGCTGGTGCTGGAGTAGCCTAAGAATGTTCCTTCATCAGCCTTTCTTGGAACACTTTGAGATGTTCCTTCCCATTATTGAGTATATAGCATTTGCCTCCAAATGCATGAAAATAGCTGATGTTAGGTTTCCTTCCCTTCCAGAGCTCATAGGGGGTCTTCTGATGAGTTTTGTGAATCATGCTCCGGTTTTGGGTGTAGCATGCAGTGTTGATAGCTTCAGCCCAGTATCTGTAAGGCAGACCTGATTCAGTAATCATGGTCCTTGCAGCTTCCTTGAGTGTTCTATTTCTTCTTTCTGCAACTCCATTCTGTTGAGGAGTTCTGGCTGCAGAGAGTTGATGCATAGTTCCATTTTGATCACAGAACTCTTGTATGATTTTGTTGACGAACTCTGTTCCTCTATCTGATCTGATAGATTTGACTTTCAGGTTCTGCTCATTCCGAAGTAGTTTTAGCAGAGATGGTAGTTTCTGCAGAGTTTCATTTTTCTTCTTCAGAAAGATTGTCCAAGTGTATCTTGAATAGTCATCCACCATGACTAAGGTATATCTTTTTCCACCAACACTTGGAGTTTCTACTGGTCCAAATAAATCCATGTGAATTAGATTCAAAGGACTAGTAGAGAGGTTTCCAGCAATGGGTTTGAAGGAGTTCTTCACTTGCTTTCCTTTCTGGCATGCGCTGCACAGACTCTCCTTCTTGTACACAATGTTGGGGATGCCATCAACAATGTGATCCCTTGCTAGTTTGTTGATTGTTTTGAAATTCAGGTGACTCAGTTTCTTGTGCCATTCCCAGCTGAGTTTTGAATCTCCTTTAGCTAAAAGGCAGATTCCACCCTTTGCAGTAGACCAATCAACAACATAGATGTTTCTTTTCCTGGTAGCAGTCAGTACCACTTCCATAGTTGTCTCATGCTTAACAGAACAACCTTCTTTGGAGAATTCAACTGTGTAGCCTTTATCACAGAATTGGCTAGCACTAAGCAGGTTGAATTTCAGGCCTTTGACATAAGAGACATCTTCAATGATTATCTGGTTTCTGATCAGCTTCCCTTTCCCTTTAGTTTGGCCATCTTTGTCATTACCACCAAAGGTAACTCTGGGCCCTTTGATTTTCTGGAACTCTGTAAGACAACTCTTGTCACCTGTCATGTGCCTGGAGCATCCACTATCAATGTACCAATCTTGTTCAGAGATAGCTCCAGCACACAGTTCCTACAACAATTAAAAGGAAGATTTAGGTACCCAAGCAATGTTGGGTCCTAGGGGGTTATGCAGTCTTGGCAGCCGGTACCACTTTGGTCTCATCAGGTGAAACCTTGGTGGGTGGTACCCATTGTCCACCTGGTAGTCATAGTAAACGGAAGTGTGATTCACTTTGGGCAGATGCTTGTGAGGATCATGCTTCCGGTTTACATACTTCTGCATAGCCTTTTTGGTTGGGTAGAAGTCCCATATACTATCAAGAGCAGAGGAATGGTTAGCTTTGGGCTTCTTAGGTTGACCAGCGAGCCTTTTCTGCCTGAAATTAACCTTCTCTTGATATTTGCCTCTCTGGTGGTCATTTCTGGCACGGTTATCATGAGGTTGTCTGTCAATGAATGGTCTTTTATTTTTGTTATCCTGAAAACCTTTTCTGTTGTTAGGTTTTCTGCCATGTTCATTGGTTTTCAAAAATGGTTTCTGTTGAACCTTTATCTTCCCTTTTTCTGGTCTGACTTCCTCATGAACAACCTTGGTGCAAGATACACCAGCTTGGCAGATGGGGCTAGAGATCAGTGACACTATGACCTTGTCTGCTTTAGCAACTCCGGTGCTAGGCATTACAGAAGGCTCACCTGATTCTGTTGAGCCATAACCAAGGCCAAAACCAGCGCCAATTTGTTGATCAAGTACAAACCTTTCCATTGAGGCTTTGGCCTTCTGGTAGGTTTTATACTTAATCTCAAGAGGCTCTATCTCCCTTATTCTCTTTAGAAGAGAAACAGTTTCAGCTTCCAGCTGATCTCTTTCCTTAATTAGAAGATTGATTTTGATCTCAACCTCCTTTCTTAAGTCAAGGATTTCAACCTTAAGCTTACTGTTTTCTTCTTTAACAGAGGAATAAGTTGCTTAGATGGCTTGAAACTCTTCCCAAAATTCTGACATTGAATCAGAATCAAAGGCTCTGCCTACCGAAGAAAAACTAGAGTTAGAGGTAGAGGATACCTCATCATCAGATTGACCCATAAGACATAGGTCTTCAGTCTCTGTATCCAGGCAACAGAATGCCTCATCGGATTCTGATTCTGAGCTGGACTCTGTCTCAGAGAGGGGGTCCTTCTCTAGTTGTTCAGTGATGAGTGCCTTCCTTCTTCTGTGCTCATACTTCTTCTCCCCTTCCTGGCCTTGCCATTTTGGAGACCATAGGATGTGGACAGTTGACTTTGAAGTGACCTGGTTGTCGGCAGTTGTAGCAGAGAAGCTCTCCACTACTTTCTGATGCTTTGGGTTTCTGGTGCGGCTTTCTGCTTGAGGATGGACTTCTGCTGTCCTTTGGCTTTAGGAATTTCCTGAACTTCCTTGCAAAAGCAGCCATATATTCGTCAGTTAAAAGAATAGAAGGGTCAAAGTTATTTACCTGAGATGTGCTGGCTGTGAGGGCAGCAGTTGTTTTGTCCTCAACTTCTTCTTTCTCTTCTTCATTCATCTCGAACTCATAAGATTTGAGATCAGAGATGAGCTTCTCTGTGCTGTAGGTTCTGATATCTTTGCTATCTCTCATGGCAGTGACCTTCATCTTCCAGGGTGAAGGTAAGCCTCTGAGAATCTTCAGATTGATCTCCTTGGGAGTGAGCTCCTTCCCAAGTTCTGATATCTCAGCAGTGAGTGTGAGTAGGCGTGCATACATCTCAGCTATGCACTCTTTGGGTAGAAGTTTGAAGTCTTCAAACTTCTTCATGGCAATGGTCAGTTTGTTGTCTTTTTCCTGCTCATCACCAGCTCCTATCAGGGTGAGTGTATCCCAGATTTCCTTGGCAGAGGTGCACTTCTTGATTCTTGTGAAGTATTTATCATCTATTGATTTGAAGAGGATGTACTTGGCAATGTTATCAAGGTTGTACTTCCTTCTTTCTTCATTGGACCACTCATGTCGCAGTTTGGTGATCATCTGAGGTAGGCCACCACCAGCAATGTATTCAGGATTGATCTTAGTAAACTCTGTGAAAGGACCAGCATCAAGGACTTCCCACATTTCATCATGGAGTGCGCAGAGGTGAGCTTTCATGCGAATCCTCCAGTCATCAAACTTTGTCATTGAGAACATAAGATTCTTTGAAAGAGTGTTATCCATAATATGAGATTAAAGAGGCTAAAACAAGTGGATCTCTTGTTTAGTAAGTAACCTGAAAGATTACAAGAACAAAGAGGCTCTGATACCACTTGTTGGTCCCGCTTGTAATGGGAACAGTCTAGAGGGGGGGGGTGAATAAACTGTTCAGGTATTTAAACTTTTCTCTAAGTCAACACTGACTTATCAGAGATGGTCGAAATTTGGTGACAGAGAAGGTAGAGTTCTGATAGCAGAATTGGACCTGGCAGCGGATTAGGTTCTGTCCGGGTAGCCTCAGACAACACTAAGGCAAATGCCTTTCTGATAACTCTTAAGGAAGATCTGCTGAACACAGAGTCCAACCTTTTGAGTCAAGCAGTCAAGATCTTAAGTGCAGAAATAAAGTAAGTAAGTAAATGACACCGGGGATTTTTATAGTGGTTCAAGGAACAACTTGTTCCTCTAGTCCATTGTTCCACTAAGCTTGCAAAAACAACAGTTTACAACGCCTTAGTCCCTAGAACTTAAGAAGCTCTCCACGTCTTCTTCAAGCCTAGTTGCCACCCGGGATGCAGTCCTGCTTCCTGATGGCTGGTCTCGTTTCACTGAGTCTCTAGGAAGTATCACCACTTCACTTTACTCCAGTTAGTTTGAGACGTCCCTTCTTTTTCAAGAAGTGTTTGAATCAAGATCAGTTTTCTCTAACGTTGCTTCTTTACAAAGGATGTGTAGATGAGGTTTTCGAAGTGTTGAAGAACTGAGGAACTTTGCAACTTGCTAGTTGGATGTGGGATATGACAGTATATCTTCCAACTTGGGCTTTTCTTGTTGAGGTGAGTAAGTCTTTTTATCTCAAGAAAGCTTGGGGGTAATAGATTTAGAGTAGAGTTATCTGAGCAAGTTCGTTAGGTAATTGTTGCCTTTGTGTAGAGAAGGCTGTTCTCTTCCCAAAACCATTGGGTCTTGCCCTCCTTGGCTAACTTCATCAACTCCTTAGCCATGGGGTCACGTTCAAGTCCCTCCTTGATGCGCCCGATCAAGTCCCCCTATGTTTGGCTAATGGCAGCGAGCTCCGCCTTCCTACTGAGTGCGTCGGCTGCGACATTGGATTTCCCCGGCTTATACTCCAAAGTGTAGTCGAACTCTGCTAAGAAATCTTGCCACCTAGCTTGCTTGGGTGACAACTTCTTTTGAGTTTGAAAATAGCTCACCGCCACGTTGTCCGTCTTGATGATGAAGTGTGCGCCTAAGAGGTAGTGTCTCCACACGCGCAAGCAATGAACTACTGTGGTCATCTCCTTCTCTTGCACGGTGTACCGCTGCTCCGTCTCGTTCAACTTGCGGCTCTCGAATGCTATTGGATGCCTCTCTTGCATCAATAGTCAAAACTCCTCCAATGGTAAAGTTGGAGGCATCGGTTTGTACCTCGAATGGTTTGCCAAAGTCCAGTAGAGCTAGAACGGACTCTTGGCTTACCGCGGCCTTCAGGTCATCAAAAGCCTCTTGACATAGATCGGACCACTCCCAAGTTTTCCCCTTCTTGAGTAGGTCCAATAATGGGGCTGCCCTCTTCGAATACCCCTCAATGAACCACCAGTTATAATTTATCAGACCAAGGAATGAACGTAATTTGGTTACCCTTGTCGGTGCCTCCCATTCCACGATTGCCTTGATCTTCCCCATGTCTATCATGAGCTTCCCATGTCCGATGACGTGACCAAGAAATTATACTTCCTCCATTGCAAACGCACACTTCTCCTTCTTGACATAACGCTCATTCTCTCGGAGTACTTGGAAGATAATGCGTAGGTGTTCCACATGCTCCTCCATTGAGTTGCTATAAACCACGATATCGTCCAAGTAAACCACCATGAACCGGTCCAAATAAGGTTGGAAGATCTTGTTCATGAGTGTGCAAAACGTTGTCGGTGCATTGGTTAGTCCAAAGGGCATGACTAACCACTCGAACGAGCCATAACGTGTAACACATGCAGTCTTTGACTCATCTCCCTCGGCTAATCGTACTTGGTAGTAACCTTTTTGTAAATCCATCTTCGTATATATCTTGGCCCCACCAAGTCTATCAAATAGATCTGCAATCAAAGGGATAGGATAGCGGTTCTTGATTGTTACCTTGTTAAGCGCCCGATAGTCCACACACATCCTTAATGTCCCATCAGGCTTCTTTTGGAAGAGCACCGGTGCGCCATAAGGTGCTTTCGACGGTCTCATCTTCCCGGTCCCTACCAGCTCATCGAGTTGGCGACGTAGCTCCTCGAGTTCACTTGGGGACATGCGATAGGGTGCCATCACAGGCGGTTTAGCACACGGTTCCAACTCGATCTTGTGATCCACCTCCCTCCTAGGTGGTAGCTTGTCAGGTAGCTTTGCTGGCATCACGTCCTTGTTTTCCTCAAGGATGGCTTGAATAAGAGGTGGTATGTCCGTCGGCCCTTCCGTCTCGTCATCCACCTTAAGTACGACTAAGATTGTCGGTTCTACCCTTTTCACCCCCTTGGCTACTTGCATAGTTGACAATGTCTTAGCCCCGCTTGACCGCTCATTGGGAGTCTCCAATGTTGGTACCACACACGGTGAACCCTTTTCAAGAATCCAAACCGTGCTAAATGATGGCATAGGGATCGCGGTTACTTGTCTTAGGAAGTCCATCCCTAGAACAACCTTGAAGTGATCCATTGGTGCCACTGAGAAATCCACTTGGCCCTTCCAAGTGCCTAGGCATAGATCCACGCCTCGTGCCATTCCGTTCAGGGGTTGGGCCTTGGCGTTAACCATTTCAAGCCACCCCTCGCCTCTAGACCATTGAAGACCAACCCTCTTGGCCTCCTCCTCGGTCACGAAGTTATGTGTCGCGTCCGTGTCCACCAACGCCCTTGTTGGATTCCCATTGATGTATGCCTCAACGTATATGAGCCCCTTGTTTGTCGTTGTAGGCATCGGCTTTGCCTTGAGAGCATTAAGGAGTTGGAGTGATCCTATCTGACTCGTTTCCTCACCTTGAGCTTCCGTTTCTTGTTGCTCCACTATGGCGAATAAAGATCCGAGCTTAGGACAGTCCTTCATGGTATGCGGTCCTTCGCACACGAAGCAGCCACCCTTCGGTACAAAGGACTTCTTCTTTGCTTTGTACTCCTCATGTCCCAAGCTCTTATCTCCCCTCTTGAAGGATGATTTTCGTGGGTTATCTTTCCCCACGTTGTCATGCCTCTCTCTCCCCCACCTTTGACGGGGTTCTTGACTCTCCTCTTGGATGCCTCCCCATAACTATGGTGGTGGAAGTCCGTTAAGGATTCAGCGACGGCAATGGCTTCATCCACCGTTTGGACATTCCGCCGTTGCACCTCTTGTTTAGCCCAACTTTGTAACCTGTCCATGAAATAGAAAAGTAGATCTTCTTGGGACAAGTTGGGGATTTGGAGCATAATGGTTGTGAAGTCTTTAACATAGTCACGAATCGTACCTCTTTGTTTCAACTCCCTTAGCTTCTTGCGTGCCTCGAAGATGACGCTCTCCAGAAGAAATGCATCTTCAATTCCTTCTTGAAGTCGTCCCAAGTGTCAATCCGTGCAACGCCCCGCTCAATGTACGCATGCTTCCTTCGCCACCATAGCATTGTCATATCCGTTAGGTATGATGTGGCCGTCTTGATCTTCGCCGTCTCGTCCTCTAGATTGAGGTTGTCGAAGTATTGCTCCATTTGCCACAAGTAGTTCTCGACTTCCTTAGCATCTCGAACTCCATGGAACTTCGACGGCTTTGGGTAGTCAACCTTAGGGGTATTGGTTAGATAGATCGTTGCCCACCACTCACAGGGAGCCTTTTTACACAACACCAACTCTTCACGCATACCCTCAAGACTAACTTGCAAAGATTGGATGGCATCCATTACCTTTTCATCCAGTTAGAAAAATCGGGCATCGAGGTCCCCAACATCATCCTTCACAAGGCCAACTTGTTCGAACATATGGTTCTCTAGCAAGATTGCACCATTCTCGACCCTCTCGAGTTTTGCGCCTAGCCCTTCAACAGCTTCCTCCAAAGCAAGAATCTCCCCTTGAGCTTTGCTTTGATCACACTTCTTTTTGCCATGGTTAGGATTGGCATCCCTCCCACGTTCCTCAGTGAAGTTGGACATGCTAATGTCAACGTTTCCACCCATGCTCCCAAATGTGCACAACACAAACCCGAACGCGGCTCTGATACCAATTATCACGGACTTGTTCCCTTAACAAGCTCATGTGCGGCCTTAGCTCCTTTTCGCCCCTCGCAGTAGCTAAGTCAGCCTCGACAACGCCTTAGTGTTGTGTGTGCTAAGTGATTGGCTAGAAGGAAATGTGGTAAAGGGCAAGTGAGCACTTGAAGAAAGCTTAAGACTATTTAATGCTTGGAAACTTCGATGTGTACAAATGAACCACCTTGAGGGGTATTTATACTTGTCCTCCTCCTCAATGGATGGTCTAGATCTATTTGATCTAACGGCTATGGTTTAATTCTAGAATATTCTATACAACTCTATCGTATTCTAGAGTATTTTACTATACTCTATACAAGTATACATGTATCTACATGAGTCTAGATCATTCTCCTAACCTCCGGAATTCTTCCCCTTTCTCTTGGAAAGTTCTAGACTCCAGTTTGCACCTGGTCACGGCTATGTCGCGATGTACTTGTATGCCATGCCGCGGCATAATTTCCTGCAATGCCACGACATTACTGCGAAAATTGAGAGACTTGTGACACTACACTTCCTTGGTGCATCCTGGGTTGTAGCGATCTCCTTACCTTTTGACAGGAGTCCTTCCAGGAAGAAAGGCAACATGTACTGTCACTTGTGGAGGGAAATCAATTGACGGGAGCACATTTAATTATTATATTCAACCAGATATGAGGAGAGAGGAACTCTACAAATAGGAGTGTGGCACGTCACCCACTCAAGCTACCACCCTCAAGTATGAATACCCTTCTAAACTCATAAGAGGGGTTGTCAATTCAATATTTAATAACTTTTATAACGTGTATCCATCAACATCATTGTGTGATTTATAAGAGTGAAACATATAGACTTAAGAGCAGGGTCGTGATGAGGTTGTGCAAACAGTGCTACAACACACAGCCTCCAAAAAAGGCTCATTTTTAAATATATATATATATATATATATATAGTATATAATTATATATATAAAGCAGTTTTTTAATTTATAAAAATAAATATATTAGTATATTGATAGGAGCTCATTTGCTTTTTTGAAACACTGTTAAACACCGAACGGCCCATCTTTGAAACAAAAACAAACCCTAAGACTACACTTTAAATTAAATGAAAATATAAAAGCTAAAAGAACCTCTCACTTCCCAAAAAATTTGCACCATTACTCCTTTCTCTTTCTCCATTGCTTTGTTTCTCACATTCACTCATTCATAAATTAGGCTTTGAAATTCTGTTTTTGATTCTTTTCTAAATAAAAAAAGTTGATTGCTTGACTTGGCCGAACGAATCAAGTTATTCAACTACTCGACTAATCCGTCCAAAGGTAAAATCATTCACTTTTTCTTATCCAATTTCTCAACCTCTAAGGTTATGAAGTTAATAAGTTATGATTTTTCCATTTTGATTCGTGTCTTTGTGAATTTATGAACTGAACAACTCAATAGCAAGTAGGTAGAGCATCGCTAGCCGCTACATCAGTTCTGGATCTTCTGATTCAGTTGTCCGAGTCTTCCAAAGTTCGAAATATCATGTTGTATCCCTCTTTTTTAAATCTAATTGAGGTTATTTTGATTTCTTGATATTATGCCTTGTGGAATGAAAAAGTACGTACGCATCTGATCATGACAAGCTAAAGAAAAAATGAAAAGTTGAAACATTAATAAAATCTCAAGCAGGAGCTCTTGATAAATTTATTAAAAGAGATTCTCAAGTTTTTGTTGAAAATCAAAGTTTTAATGTGATTGGCGGTGATGATGTGGTAATTGTGACTGATAATATAAATGCAGGATCAACAAATTGTAATGATGTGCTACTTGAGAGTCATAATAATAATATCATCCAGAGAACATGAAATAAACATGGAACGTGTTTAAAATATGGCAACTTGGTATAATGTGCGCTTAAGATTTGCGAAGAATCAAACTATTAATAAAATGTCTCAAGCACAAATTGAGAAAGAAACAGAACAATAGAAAATTTATTTACTAAGAAATATTGCAGTTGTGAAATTTCTTGGCAAACATAATTTAGTTTTTTGTGGTACTAATGAAAAGTTGTACCACAATAGCAATGTCAATTTTTTAGGTTTAATTGTACTTTTGGCAGAACTTGACCCAATTGTCAAGAACATGTTAGATGTATTAAGAATGATGATATTCATAGTTATTATCTTGGGCACACTAGCTATTCAATATGAACTAATGTTTTTGCTTGGTTCTGCAATAATAACATAAATCATTAAAAAAAATATAACAAGGACAATACTCTTATGTTATTCTTGATTGTACTCCTGATGTTAGCCACCATGAACAAATGACTTTGATATTCAGATAGGTGGATGTCTCTGCTAATTCTGTAATCATTGAAGAATCTTTCTTAAGATTTTTGAATGTGAATGACACATCTGGCCAAGGACTTTTCAATGCCTTACAGAACTGAGTTGGAAAAACTTGATCTTAGTATATTTTATGTGCGAGGACAATGTTATGATAATGGAACAAATATGAAAGAAAAACACCAAGGAGTGCAAAAGAGATTGTTAGACATTAACCCCAAAGCGCGCTTTGTATACTTCTTGTGGTTGCCATAGTCTTCATTTGGCATTGTGTGGTATTGCCAATACATCTACTACATCTAAAGTTTTTTTAATCATACAACGTATTTATAAAACTTTTTCAAATTCAACAAAGAGGTGGAAAGTTTTGAAAAATAATATGAAAGGTGATGGATTATCCGGATCCAAACATATATTAAAATGGAGAGTTGAGCTCAAGAAATGTGGAGAAGATGAATGAATAATGAATTGAGACTTAGGTTTACAAGAGCTCCCCTTGGGAGTATAAATAGAGAAACGATGGGCCAGACCGCTAATATGGGCCCGATAGGCCCAACTACATAAAAGACTAATCTAGTATACACAGATGATATATGAACAGTACAATAATATGAATGACATCTGATAAGCGCGTGTGGGCCGCTGTCTGGGCCCAATAGTCTTGAGACCTGGGGGTCCGAGTCTATATACTCTATCAGGAGTCCCCCACTTCCTGAGTCGAGAGTACTCGAGGCGAAAGGGAGTAGAACTGTGTGCTGATCTATCGTCTGATGAGTAAACTTCGTGAAAAAAATCGAATTTCTGCTTCTTTGGTTAACGGAGGCGCTAAGTCCCCCACTCTTCCAGTCCCCCACTCCTTGAGTCACGTGTAATGAGGTGAAAAGGAGTAGAGTAATTGATAAGTTCGTATTACAACATGCATTTGATGCGTGTTGGAGTCGGATTTTGATAGTTTCCCTAGCATTAAGGGGTTGCAAGTCTCAATTTTAGTTCAAGATGTAATTATCAGGCGTTGGGTCGAGTTTTGTGGTGTTTGAAGTCAAAATCGGAGAATTTGAGTCGGGCATCGGCATATGAGAAGCATTTGAAATGATTTGAAGAGTGTTCGATAAAGATTTGAGAGATTTGGAGGTCACCGGGAGGTTCGAGATGAAGAATTGTTGAAGAAAAAACTTTTGGAACGATTGTGGGGACATTTGGAGCGAGGAAAAGAAGAGAAAATCAAGTTTTTACATACGCACAGTCGTGCCCATGAGGTACGCACGCCGTGTCTACGTGACAGTAAGCCCCAGGAGACGGAATGAGATCACGCACGCTGTGCATGCACGATGGCCGAAGCGAGGAAGCTACTGGAGGGTACGCACGCCGTGCATGACTGTTACGCACGCCGTGCGTAAGCGCGAAACGCGCGTTTGCTCCGGACGCACGGACGCCACGCACGCCGTGCGTGGGCCCGAAACCCTAATCCTGGCCGAATTTTGCTGTGTTTCCTTTAAATATCACCTCCCTAATCCTTTTAAAGGGGGATGGAACTTAGAGAGCACCTTAAGGACGAATTTTGAAAGCTTTTCAGCCTTGGTTTTTCAATCTTAAGATTCTTTGTAAGTTCCTACTTTTTAATTAATGACAATTATTTCTATTTGATGGAGTATATGGCCCAGGAACCCCCGACCCATAGACTCCTACTATTCTAAGGAAGGCCCAATAGGCCTAGGAAGCACGGCAGACCCAAATCACAGCGCCCCAAGTACTGAGCAACCCACGTGGCACACTGGGGGTGCCTTCGGCCCCCTGGCCGAAGGCTCCAAATTCTCACAGGATGGCCAACTCAAGCAAACAAAGTTACTGGGAGAAAACGGCAAAAATCAGTAGCCCTCGGCACCTAGAGCCCTCGGCACTAAGGAGGTTCCCAGTACTCAGAGCCCTCGGCTAATCATCTGCAGCCGAGGGCACCTTTCTCGACATAAGATCCTCTCCACATGCGCCTGAATCGCCGTACCAAGTACGACATCACTTCCAACAGCCGCATTTAATGCGGCCACATGCGAATGCCAGTGCCACCCCGTTGAGGTGACCCCTCGACCACCAGAATGATGACACATGTCCCTATCTAGCATTTATTACTACTATTAATAGCGCCCCTTTTCCCCATTTGTAATCCAAGCTAAATTCGCTCATTACATTCTCAGCAATACACACACTCTCTCTCTCTCTCTCTTACTTTTGCTCTGACTTCTCTCTATTTACTCCCCGTAGTAACCCGTCGGATACATACCCCCGGGTAGACTATCCATCATTTGGTGCTCTCGTTGAGAGGTCGAATAATCAAGTAAGAAACCCTCCCCCTCGCCAAACACAAAACACCTAGCGAAAATGGTGAGAACAACTCGTGCCAACTCCAAGAACGTTGAGGACAGGAACCTGGCCCTCGGCGAAGTCGAAGTCCCCGAAGCCTCTAACAGGGCTCCTGGGGGCGGCGTCATCGCCAGGTTGGACCAGACGGCTGTCGACCCACGCCATCAGATTTAACAGAATGCCCCTGATGCCCGCCTAGACATCGAGGCCAAGAAGAAGGACCGGAGCGAGAACCAAGTTAGCCCTCCGGACATCACTATCGACGTACAGTCGGCGTTTTCCGCCTTCATCCAGACGCTCACCCAGAATCCGGGTGCCTTCGGCACTTTGGTTCCCCTCCAACCTCAGGTCGGGGAGAATATCATGCCTCCCCCTCATCCACACCCCCTCGGGAACCCTGTCCTCCGGATTGGGAACGTCGAGGGGGTCGTAGCCCAAGATGCGGCCTCCCAGGAAGTCCAATCCCGGGACCGCCACAACATGAACAAAGAAAGCCCCGGACCTCCGCCCTCGAAAGACTCAGAGGGGCGCAAGACTACCGAGGGTTCCAAGACCGCCTCGGGGGGAAGGTGCTCCAGAGGCCTCAGGAAAGTGGCGGATCCGTTTCCAGGGCTAATGAAAGACGTCCCCCTCAGGACAAGGGCAAGGCACCTCTCTATGCCGACGACGCCCGTCACCAAATCAACCAGGCCCACTCGGCCCGTGTCCGTTCGCAGGGGGCGGAGGCCCTCCCGAAGGACCCCCGGGACAAAATCATTGCGGCCCTCCAGCGCCGGCTTGACGAGATGGAGGCCACCAAAGCACACGCCACCACTTCTGCCCCTCATAAAGACTTGAAGTATGAGGCCATGTTGGCCAAGATGGAAGAAATGCAGAAGAAGATAACCGAGGGCTCTGGGGAACCCACCATACAACTCTGGACCCGGACGCCATTTACCCCAAGGGTATTGGCGGCCCGGATCCCGGAAAAATACCGAGGGCAACTCATCAAGCCCTACGGCGGAAAAACTGACCCCCAGGAGCACTACAGCAGGTACCAAAACAGTATGATGATGGTAGGGGCATCAGATGAATATTTGTGCCGCTGGTTCCTTTCCACTTTAGAGGGGCCGGCTTACGAATGGTTCAATCGATTGCCCGAAAGCTGCATCGACTCATGGCAAGAACTCGCCCAGCGATTCTTGACACAATTTGCGGGAAGGCGCCGCACAAGAAAACACTTCTCCCACTTGCTGACAGTGAGGCAAAGGAAAGAGGAGACCCTTCAGGACTTCTTGGAGCGCTGGAGAACGGAGGCTGATAAAGTTGATGGCGCAGACGACGGGACCCTCCTGGCCCTCCTCCAAACAGTACTCCGCCCCGGAAACTTCTCAAGGAGCCTCATCATCGAACCCCCCCCCCCCCCCCCCCGCGATTATATAAGGGCCCTACAGCGGGGGGACAGGTACGCCGAAGTCGAGGAGGTGGAAAATGCCATCACAACCCTGATCAGCAACGCCCTCGGCCAGACGATAAAGGCAACCGGGGGCCGGGGGCTCCCCGTAATCAACCCAAGGATTCGGCACCCCCCGGCACGACCAAGCCAAGCTCGGGGGAGGTTACAAGGGGAACCCGAGGGCTTGGGCACAGCCTGTTCTCCTGGAGCACCCTCGGACACCTTTGACGCACCCCGTCAGCATCATCCTCGACTTCTCTGAGGAGAGGTTCCTGGTGGAGCGAGATTCTCGCTCACCCCCGGAGGTATATGCCATCAATCCAAACTACCCCTACTGTCGCTTCCACCGGCATCAGGGGCACAAAACCGATGACTGCCATCAACTGAAGACGGCCATCGAAAGGTTGATACAGGCGGGCCATTTGTCCCAATTTGTCCAAGGCCCTCAGCAACAGGGTCCCCCTTACCAAGGGCCACCCCGAGGGCACCCTGCGAAAGCAAACGCATGGGTCAACCCCAACACCATCCCCCTAGGCAAGAAAAGGGAGATTGGGAACATGGAAGAGGAGGATGAAGAGTACCCTCGGTACCAAGAAAAGAAGCGCCACATCCTCATGATCACTGGGGGCAATACCGGGGGTGACTCTACCAGTCAACGAAAGAAGTGGGCGCAATCACTTTACGTGGGGGAAGTCACTCATATGCCCCCGGTAAAGCGGCTGAGGGAGGAACCCATCACCTTCACTAACGCTGATCTCCCCCCGGTGTCCTCTCCACACAGGGATGCCCTCGTCATCCGCACGGAGATCAATGACACTATCATTCACCGAACTTACGTTGACACGGGCAGCTCCGTCAATGTAATGTACCTCATCACCTTCAAAGAGCTGCATCTGGAGAGGGGGTCCCTTCGACCCATCAAGACCCCTCTTGCCGGCTTCACCAGCGACACCATTGATTCTGAGGGGGTCATAACCCTCCCGATACTCTTCGGCGACGGGCTCCATAGAGCCAATCTCGAGGTGGAGTTCGTCATCGTCAACATCGACTGTGCCCACAACATCATCCTCGGCCGGCCAGTCCTCGAGGATCTCGAAGCCGTCATCTCCATGAGACACCTCTGACTCAAGTTCTCAGCCGAGGGAGGCATCGGTCACTCAAGGGGGAATCAAAAACTTGCTCGTGCTTCCTACCTTCAAGTGACGAAGAAGGTTAGCAAGATGGAGTTCCGCGTTGACACCATCACCGAAACTGTGGAAAAGGAAGAAAGGAGGCCGAGGGCTGAACCAGCCAAAGAGGTAGAAGACTTTGCGCTCGATCCGGCCAAGCCGGAGAGAGTCGTGAAGATTGGAGCCCAGCTCCCTGAAGACATGAAGTCCGGCATCATCAGAGCCCCCCGCGCCTACTCCATTGTTTTTGCATGGGGGCCGGAGGACATGCCGGGGATCAGCCGAAGGGTCATCATCCACCGCCTCTCGGTGGACCCTTCCGCTAAACCAGTACAACAACGGAGGAGACCCCTCTCGGCCGAGAGGAGGGAATTTGTGAAGAAGGAGGTCATCATGCTCCTCTCTATCAAGCACATCAAAGAGGTAAAATACCCTTCATGGCTGGCAAACGTAGTCCTCGCACAAAAACCGCCCTCATTCCGCATGTGCATGGACTACACGGATCTCAACAAGGCAAAGATGAGACCGTATTGATCAACTAGTGATCAACTCGTAGATGAGACCGGGGGTGTGAAATCATGTTATTTCTCGACGCATTCCGCGGGTATCATCAAATCTTTATGCATGAGGAAGACCCTGAAAAAACAGCCTTCATGTTCAGGAATTTAAACTTTTCTCTAAGTCAAAACTGACTTAACAGAGATGGTCGAAATCTGGTGACAGAGATGGTCAGGTTCTGATGGCAGAACTAGACCAGGCAGCGGATAAGTTTCTGTCCGGGTAGCCTCAAGAAGAATGCTAAGGCAAAATGCCTTTCTGATAACTCTGAAGGAAGATCTGCTGGACACAGAGTCCAACCTTAAGAGTTAATCAGTAGAATCTTAAGTGCAGGAATTAAAAGCTTAAAGTAAATGACACCGGGGTTTTTATAGTGGTTCAAGGAACAACTTGTTCCTCTAGTCCACTGTTCCACTAAGCTTGCAAAAACAACTGTTTACAACGCCTTAGTCCCTAGAACTTAAGAAGCACTCCTCGTCTTCTTCAAGTCTAGTTGCCACCCGGGATGCAGTCCTGCTTCCTGATGGTTGGTCTCGTTTCACTGAGTCTCTTGAAGTATCCCCACTTCACTTACTCCAGCTAGTTTGAGACGTCCCTTCTTTTTCAAGAAGTGTTTGATTCAAAATCAGTTTTCTCCAACGTTGCTTCTTCACAAAGGATGAGTAGATGAAGCTTTCGAAGTGTTGAAGAACTGAGTAACTTTGCAGCTTGCTAGTTGGATGAAGAATAGGAAAATATATCTTCCAACTGTTGCCTTTTCTTGTTAGGAATGAAGTTTGAATCTCAAGAAGGATTTGAGCAAGTTCGTTTGGCAGATATTGTAGCAAAGTTAGTTCCCTTAGTTCTTCAGAGTGTATCTTATATACTGGGAGCAGTCTTTCCGTTGGAGTGTAGAAGACAGCTTCATTAAATGCTTGTACTGTTGACTTGACCGGTTGGACCTTCGACTTGCTATTTTGGGGGCGTGAAGATACCCGCATGGTCAATCATCAGCTTTAAATATCTCTTCGTACGTACAGCATTAAATGTGCATTTAATGCGTGTACAGTACCATGTTTCCGTTGAAAGGTTCGTAACCGTTAGGGGATTTCCCATTGGTTTAACGACCGTTGGAAAGAGCTTCCGGAATTTGGTGGGTTTAGCAGAGTCTTAAGAGGCTCTCTGGTTCAGTCTCTGAAGTCCGCCTCTGTTGCCAACTCTGGTATCTTTCTGATGACCAGTTTCTGATGGCTTCTCTGGTGAGCAACTCTGGGAGCAACTCTGGTAGAAGCAAGATGGAACTCTGGCAGACAGACTAAGCTAAAACTTACAAAAGAAATTCTAATACAAAATTTCTAATGGGGTACTTTCAAATTCTAATTAACCTAGCATCATCAAAATCTAAATACATATTTCCCCCTTTTTGATGATGCCAAAACCCTTTAACTATTTCCAGAGAAGTGCCTTTCACCATAAAAAAAAGTTTAAAACTTTTCATTAGAATCTTGGTGGGCAACTTAGCATAGGAGAATAGTAAGAGTAAGATACAATCAGATAGCAATTAAAGCAATTAAGGTAACAGAATAAACACAAGAAAGGTGAATAAGAACAGATATTTGAATAAGCCATGCAAAAAGAGGCAGAGTTGGTATCTTATTAATCTGATAGAGAAAATAAAGCATTACAGAGTCAGAGATAGAGATTTAGAGGTCTTCTTCATCTACCTGTGGTCCTGCTCTGTCAATCCTTTCGAGCTCAGCATTTACCTTAGCTCTGATTGAGGCTAGATCCCTCGGATTCTGATAGTCAGCCCAATGGGTTGCAAGTTTGCAATCCAAATAGTTTCTGACAGCTTCTGCAGAGTTCTTGCCAGTAAGAATCTTCATTCCATACCACATCTCTGCTTCTTGGATTGAACCACCATGGTTGATCTGGACAAGTCCATCACTATCCATGAACAGATTCTCTCTTTGAAGGGGAGTCATCAGCTTCCTCATCTGTTCAAACTGAACTCTGTCTGGCCTTGACAGACCGCTCTTCATCCAATCATTGAATGAAAAAGATGAAGTCTTTTTCTTTGAGCTTCTTGGAGGAGGAGGTGGAGGTCTGGTACCTGCACCAGCTAGTCTCTTCTTTCTGGTTGCATCAAAATATGGAGCAGGATCAACAGAGGAGGGTTCTCTGATAGATAGGGCTCTGGTGCTATGTCCTTCCTCTTCTCTGGTATCTTCCCCCTTTTTGGCATCACAAAGATCACCAAGGAGGAGCTCAATCTTTGAGAACTCAGAGGCTTGGGCATCTCTGATCTCATCAAGAGTTTCTGGCAGAGTTTGAGTAACAGAAGCAAGTCCTTCAATCAGGCTCTGTTGCTTGTCGACTGCAGATTGAAGATCCCTAGTGCTGACTTCTAGGAGAACCATCTTCTGGTACCTTTCCTTATCAGACTTGAGGAGAGCTAGGCCTTGCTCTTGATGCTCCTTGCAGAGGGAGTGTAAGATATTGAGCTTCTGGGATGAACGGTCAGCAGATTTCTGAAGATTATTAACAGAATCTGAGATCTGGTTGATTGTCTGGTTCTGGGCGAGCAGAGCTTGAGAGTGAGAGTGGAGAACAGAGTTGAGACCACTGACATCTCTGGAGACATAATATATTCTCAAGGTAGAAGAATGCATGAAGGAGTGCAGAGTTTCTGACAGTGCAGCAACCTTATCTGTCAAATGCTGAAATCCTATTGTGATTTGCAGGTTGGTATGGGTTAGCTCTTCATGATGCTTGTCATTTAGCTCAATGATCTTGCTCAGATCATGAACCAACAGACCACCAAATGCTTCAGCAGATTTCACAAACAGGTTGAAGGGAATCTGGGGTTCTTCAGGTGTAAACCCAGGCATTTCTAATCCTCTTCCCTTAGGAAATGGAGGAGCTCTGGTGGATGGTGGAGGGGAAGGAACTCTTGGGGTGTCCTTCTCCTTTTAGAAGTTTCATCAGCAACAATAGAGGAGGTGAGGAATCCATCATTGTCACTGTCTGAAGAGGGGACTCTGAAGATTGGTTTCTTCTTAGGGGTAGAGGCTGCAGAGTGATGTGATGATCTCTGCGGTGAGGCAGATCTGGAGGGTGGTAAGGATTTCGGATGAGGTGAACTCTGGGGAAAAGGGATTATTGGTTGTAAGGAATAAATGTATTTAGATTTTGATGATGCTAGATTTATTAGAATTTGAAAGTACCCCATTAGAAATTGTGTATTAGAATTTCTTTTGTAAGTTTTAGCTTAGTCTGCCTGCCAGAGTTCCATCTTGCCTCTACCAGAGTTGCTCCCAGAGTTGCTCACCAGAGAAGCCATCAGAAACTGGTTATCAGAAAGATACCCGAGTTGGCAACAGAGACGGACTTCAGAGACTGGACCAGAGAACCGCTTCAGACTCTGCTAAACCCACCAGATTTCGGAAGCCCTTCCAACGGTCGTTAAACTAACGGGAAATCCCCTAATGGTAACGAGCCTTTCAACGGAAGCATGGAACTGTACACGCATTAAATGCACATTTAATGCTGTACGTACGAAGATATATTTAAAGCTGATGATTGACCATGCGAATATCTTTACGCCCCCAAAATAGCAAGTCGGAGGACCAAACGGTCAAGTCAACAGTACATGCATTTAATGAAGCTGTCTTCTACACTCCAACGGGAAGACCGCTCCCAGTATATAAGATACACTCTGAAGAACTAAGAAGATAACTTTGCCACAATATCTGCCAAACGAACTTACTAAAAGCCTTCTTGAGATTCAAACTCCATTCCTAACAAGAAAAGGCAACAGTTGGAAGATAAACTTTCCTATCCTTCATCCAACTAACAAAAGGCAAAGTTACTCAGTTCTTCAACACTTCGAGAGCTTCATATAATCATCTTTTGTGAAGAAGCAACGTTGGAGAAAACTGATTCTATATCAAACACTTCTTGAAAAAGAAGGGACGTCTCAAATTAGCTGGAGTAAGTGAAGTGGAGATACTTCAAGAGACTCAGTGAAACGAGACCAGCCATCAGGAAGCAAGACTGCATCCCGGGTGGCAACTAGACTTGAAGAAGACGAGGAGTGCTTCTTAAGCTCTAGGGACTAAGGCGTTGTAAACTGTTGTTTTTGCAAGCTTAGTGGAACAGTGGACTAGAGGAACGAGTTGTTCCTTGAACCACTATAAAAACCCCGGTGTCATTTACTTTAAGCTTTTAATTACTGCACTTAAGATTCTACTGACTAACTCTTAAGGTTGGACTCTGTGTCCAGCAGATCTTCCTTCAGAGTCATCAGAAAGGCATTTTGTCTTAGCTTTCTTCTAGAGGCTACCCGGACAGAAACTTATCCGCTGCCTGGTCTAGTTCTGCCATCAGAACTTGACCATCTCTGTCACCAGATTTCGACCATCTCTGATAAGTCAGACTTGACTTGGAGAAAAGTTTAAATTCCTGAATAGTCTATTCACCCCCCCCCCCCCCTCTAGACTGTTCCCATTACAAACGGGACCAACAAGTGGTATCAGAGCCTCCTTGTTCTTGTAATCTTTTAGGTTACTCACTAAACAAGAGATCCACTTGTTTTAGCCTCTTTAATCTCATATTATGGATAACACTCTTTCAAAGAATCTCATGTTCTCAGTAACAAAGTTTGATGACTGGAGGATCCGCATGAAAGCTCACCTCTGCGCACTCCATGACGAAATGTGGGAAGTTCTTGATGCAGGACCTTTCACAGAGTTCACCAAGGTCAACCCTGAATATATTACTGGTAGTGGTCAACCCCAAATGATCACCAAACTGTGCCATGAATGGTCCAATGAAGAGAGGAGAAAGTACAACCTTGACAACATTGCCAAGGATATCCTCTACAAAGCCATTGATGACAAGTACTTCACAAGGATCAAGAAGTGCAAATCTGTCAAGGAAATCTGGGATACTCTCACCCTGATAGGAGCTGGAGATGAGCAAGAAAAGGACAACAAACTTACTATTTCCATGAAGAAGTTTGAAGATTTCAAACTTCTACCCAAAGAATGCATAGCTGAGATGTATGCACGCTTGCTCACCCTTACTGCTGAGATATCAGAACTTGGGAAGGAACTTACTCCCAAGGAGATCAATTTGAAGGTTCTCAGAGGTTTACCTTCACCATGGAAGATGAAGGTCACTGCCATGAGAGATAGCAAGGACCTCAGAACCTACAGCACTGAGAAACTCATCTCTGATCTCAAGTCTTATGAGTTTGAGATGAATGAAGAAGAAAAAGAAGAAGTTGAGGACAGAACAACTACTGCCCTCACTGCCAGCACCTCTCAGGTAAATAATTTTGACCCTTCTATTCTTTTAACTGACGAGTATATGGCGGCTTTTGCTAGGAAGTTCAGGAAATTCTTAAAGCCGAAGGATAGCAGAAGTCCACACTCTAGCAGAAAGCCGCACCAGAAGTCCAAACCATCAGAAAGTAGTGGAGAGCTTCTCTGCTACAACTGCAGACAACCAGGGCACTTCAAAGTCAATTGTCCACACCCCATAGTCTCCAAAAGGCAAGGCCAGGAAGGAGAAAAGAAGTACGAGCACCGGAGAAGGAAAGCACTCATCACTGAACAACCAGAGAAGGACCCCCTCTTTGAGACAGAGTCCAGCTCGGAATCAGAATCTGATGAAGCATTCTGTTGCCTGGACACAGAAACTGAAGACCTATGCCTTATGGGTCAATCTGATGATGAGGTATCTTCTACTTCCAACTCTAGTTTTTCTTCGGTAGGCAGAGCCTTTGATTCTGATTCAATGTCAGAATTTTGGGAAGAGTTTCAAGCCATACAAACCACTTATTCTTCTGTTAAAGAAGAAAACAGTAAGCTTAAGGTTGAAATCCTTGACTTAAGAAAGGAGGTTGAGATCAAAATCAATCTTCTAATTAAGGAAAGAGATCAGCTGGAAGCTGAAAATGTTTCTCTTCTAAAGAGAATAAGAGAGATAGAGCCTCTTGAGATTAAGTACAAAGCTTACCAGAAGGCCCAGTCTTCCATGGAAAAGATTGTACTTGACCAACAAATTGGCACTGGTTTTGGTCTTGGTTATGGCTCAACAGAATCAGGTGAGCCTTCTGTAATGCCTAGCACCAGAGTTGCTAAGGCAGACAAGGTCATAGTGCCACTGATTTCTAGCCCCATTTGTCAGGCTGGTGTATCTGGCACCAAGGTTATTCATGAGAATGTCAGACCAGAAAAAGAAAAAATAAAGGTTCAACAGAAACCCATTTTAAAAGTTAATGAACGTGGCAGAAGACCTAACAACAGGAAAGATTTTCAGAATACCAAAAATCAAAGACAAAACCATAACAGACAAACTCATGATAACCGTGTCAGAGATGATCACCAGAAAGGCAGATATAGAGAGAAGATTAACTTTAGGCAGAAAAGGTTGGCTGGTCAACTTAAGAAGCCCAAAGTTAATCGCCCCTCTGATCTTGATAGTATATGGGACTTCTACCCAACTAAAAAGGCTATGCAGAAGTATGTAAACCGGAAGCATGATCCTCACAAGCATCTGCCCAAAGTAAATCACACTTCCGTTTACTATGACTACCAGGTGGACAATGGGTACCACCCACCAAGGTTTCACTTGATGAGACCAAAGTGGTACCGGCTGCCAAGACTGCATATGACAGGTGACAGGTGACAGGTTTCACTTGTAGGAACTGTGTGCTGGAGCCATCTCTGAACAAGATTGGTACATTGATAGTGGATGCTCCGGGCACATGACAGGTGACAAGAGTTGCCTAACAGAGTTCCAGAAAGTCAAAGGGCCCAGAGTTACCTTTGGAGGTAATGATAAAGATGGCCAGACAAAAGGAAGAGGGAAGCTGATAAAGAACCAGATAATCATTAATGATGTCTCTTATGTCAAGGGATTGAAATTCAACTTGCTGAGTGCTAGCCAATTCTGTGACAAAGGCTACACAGTTGAATTCTCCAAAGAAGGATGTTCTGTCAAGCATTAGACAACTAAGGAAGTGGTTCTAACAGCAACAAGGAAGAAAAACATCTATGTGGTCGATTGGTCAACTGCAAAAGATGGAATTTGCCTGATAGCCAAAGGAGATTCAAAACTCAGTTGGGAATGGCACAAGAAACTGAGCCACTTGAATTTCAAAACAATCAACAAACTGGCAAGGGATCACATTGTTGAAGGTCTACCCAACCTTGTATACAAAAATGAGAATTTGTGCAGTGCATGCCAGAAAAGAAAACAAGTGAAGAATTCCTTCAAACCCATTGCTGGAAACTTATCTACTGGCCCTCTGAATCTAATCCACATGGATTTATTTGGACCAGTGGAAACTCCAAGTGTTGGTGGCAAGAGATACACCTTAGTCATGGTGGATGACTATTCCAGATTCACATGGACTATTTTTCTGACCAAGAAAAATGAAACTCTGCAGAAACTGCCATCTCTGCTAAAGCTACTACAGAATGAGCAGAATCAGAAAGTCAAAACCATTAGATCAGACAGAGGAACAGAGTTCGTCAACAAGGTCATACAGGATTTCTGTGACCAGAATGGTACATTACATCAACTCTCTGCAGCCAGAACTCCTCAGCAGAATGGAGTTGCAGAAAGAAGAAATAGAACATTAAAGGAAGCTGCAAGGACCATGATTGCTGAATCAGGTCTACCCTACAGATACTGGGCTGAAGCAATCAATACTGCATGCTACACCCAGAACAGGAGCATGATTCACAAGACTCATCAGAAAACTCCTTATGAATTATGGAAAGGACGAAAACCCAACATCAGCTACTTTCATGCATTTGGATGCAAATGCTATATACTCAACAATGGGAAGGATCACCTCAAGGTGTTTCAAGAAAAAGTTGATGAAGGAACATTCTTAGGCTACTCTAGCACCAGCAAAGCCTACAGAATACTCAACAAAAGAACTTTACTTGTTGAAGAATCGATTCATGTCAAGTTTGATGATCTCAACTCTGTTGAGAGCATAACTGAAAACTTGGAGAAAGCGAATCTCGAAGAATCTCCAGAACTGGATCCACCAGAGACGGATACACCAGAGTTGCTAACTAACTCTGCCATACCAATGCACCATCAGAACCCCATTCTACAAGGCAAGGATAGTGATGAAGAATCTGAAGAAGATCAAGAGAATCCAAGACAACCCCTATCTGAACCTGATCTAACTTGGTTAAGAGATCATCCTCCTAATCAAGTAATTGGACAAATCAGAAGTGGAGTCCAGACCAGATCTACATCAAGGAGAGAAGCAATGCTTGCCTGCTACATATCTCAAATGGAACCTATGACAGTTGAAGAAGCTCTTGCAGACTCAGATTGGATCAATGCTATGCAAGAAGAGCTCACACAGTTTGAAAGGAACAAAGTATGGGAACTTGTTCCTAGGCCAAAGCACCAGAATGTCATTGGAACCAAATGGGTATTCAAGAACAAAGCAGATGAAGACGGCAACATTGTAAGGAATAAAGCTAGGCTAGTAGCCAAAGGATATTGTCAAGAAGAAGGAATAGATTTTGATGAGACCTTTGCACCCGTTGCTAGACTTGAAGCCATCAGAATCTTTCTAGCCTATGCTGCCTACAACAACATCAAGGTCTACCAGATGGATGTCAAGAGTGCATTTCTGAATGGAGATCTTGAAGAAGAAGTTTATGTGGAACAACCACCAGGTTTTGTCATTCCTACTCAATCTTCTTGTGTCTACAAGCTTAAAAAGGCCCTCTATGGTCTTAAGCAAGCTCCCAGAGCCTGGTATGACACATTGTCCCTTTTCCTGGTAAACCATGGGTTTACTAAAGGAAAGGTTGACAAAACTCTATTTCAAATCTCTGTTGCTAATCATATTCTGTTAGTACAAATATATGTTGATGACATTATATTTGGTAGTACTAATCCAGAACTGTGCAAGAAATTTTCTCAAGTGATGCAGAGTCAATTTGAAATGAGTATGATGGGAGAACTCAGTTACTTCCTAGGACTTCAAGTCAAACAAATTCCAGAAGGGATCTTTATCAATCAAGGGAAGTACACCAGAGATCTAATCAAGAAGTTTGGAGTGGAAGGCAAATCATCAGTGAAGATTCCCATGAACACTTCACAAGGGATTGGCCCAGATGATGAAGGAAAGGATGTAGATGCAACAACATACAGAGGGATCATAGGATCTCTGTTGTATCTAACTGCAAGCAGACCAGACATCTCGTTCTCTGTTGGAATCTGTGCCAGATACCAATCAAAGCCCAAGGAAAGCCATCTAAGTGCTGCAAAGAGAATCATCAGATACATCAAAGGAAATCCAAATGCAGGCTTATGGTATCCCAAAGGAGGTAACTTTGAACTAATTGGTTATTCTGACTCAGATTTTGCAGGTTGCAGACTAGACAGAAAGAGCACCTCTGGTCACTGCCAATTGCTAGGAGGAAGGCTTGTCTCCTGGTTTAGCAAGAAGCAGAACTCCATCTCAACAAGTACAGCTGAGGCTGAGTACATTGCAGCAAGGAGTTGCTGTGCTCAGCTACTCTGGATGAAGCAACAACTGTAGGACTATGGAATTCAAGCCAAGGAGATCAAGCTGTTGTGTGACAACACTAGTGCCATTGCTATCACTCAGAATCCAGTTCTTCACTCCAGGACAAAGCATATTGAAATCAGACATCACTTCATCAGAGATCATGTTGAGAAGAAGCATATCTGTATGGAGCATGTACCTACAGAAGATCAACTTGTAGACATTCTAACCAAGCCTTTACCTGAGGCAAGGTTTAACAAGCTAAGGGAAGAATTGGGAATGATGGATGATCTTCCCAGAGATGCATGAACCAGAGATTCACTGAACCAGAACTACTTTCTTTTGCACCAGAAACTCAGATCAGAGAACCTCTATCTCTGATCATCAGAATCTCACATCAGAAAACCTCCCCTTCTCTGACCAGAGTTCCTCAACCGAAGACAACAGATACGGATGTGGACTTAACAATATTTCGAGGTACGGGCTAGACCTAATTAATTGAAACGGTCTTTTACCAAAATACCCCTGATCGTTACTCTTCTAACGGAAACGTTTTCCGCCCGCATTTCATTAAATGCTACCTCGAAACTGCCAATATACCAAACGTCCACTATTCCTAACTCCTTTATATCCACCGTCTTCGACCCAAATCCCTACTGCAACTTCATCTCTCTTAAACTGCTCTAGCATTCAAAGTTTCAGATCCCAAAACTTTCCAATCCCCAGAAATTTTCTTAACCGTCACTCAAAATGAACTTCCTGAGCATCAACGACCTTTCTAAGGAAGAAGCAAAAACTCTCATCGCCAACGTTGTATCCGGCATGAAGGTTGACATGTCATCACTACCCCTCCTGGCAGAAAATCAGAAAAGGATGACCAAGATCATCCAAGGGATGACTGATTCACAACTGTCTAAGGTTGTTGCTCATCCTTATGAGCACTTCAGCATCAAGGATGTGGCTGAGTTCTACCTCAACGCCACCATCTCCAGGACCGGAGTTCACTCCTCCGTACAGGGTCAACGCATCTTCTTGAATGCAGATGCACTCAACGAATTCTTTGGAGTTCAACTTGACTCCCAAGACCCGGAAGCCAACAATCTTACTGCTATTGACTCAGTGGAAGTCTCCACTGAAGGTTTTGTTCAGACTTACTGCCGTCAGGAGGCTGCCGGACTGGACAAGCTCTACATGAAGAAATTTCTACTGAAGAAGGATTATGAGAAGCTTGTCACCATTCTGCACCGGTGCTTGTGGTGCAAAACTGCTTCAACTGATGAGATGAACACAAGAAATGCCAAGGTAATCTTTGCAGTTCACCATGGCATGAATATCAATTGGGGCGAGGTAACTTTTGGCTCTATAACTGAATTCATCAAGAAGAAAGACTCTGAAACAGGTCTTTTTTCAACCAAGATGGGACATGGTCTTCTCATCTCTGCCATCCTTGCTGCAAAAGGAGTTCAACTCAGGGATCCCATCCCAGTTGATCACACCAAGACCATCTTCCTCACAGCCTCACCAAAATTCAACATTGCCATCTCTTCTGAACTTAGGAGAGAGGAAAGACTGGAGAAGAAAAGGGAAGAACAGTCTGCTAAGGCCAAACCTGCCAAGAAAGTTACCAAAAAGCCCAAACAACCTGAGCAGTCACAGGTTGTAAGGGAAGTTAGACAGAAGAAGAAAAGTGACAATCTGTCACTACCAGAAAAGGAAACAGCAGAAGAGGTTGCACCAGAGTTGCCCTCCCCAAAGGCAACCAGGAAATCTGTTGCCAGAAAACTGAAGCAGAAGAGGAGAAGAAAGATGGTTGTGCAGAGTGGGGACTCTGACAACTTAACCACTCAACCAAGGCAGAAGAGGAGGAAGACTAAAATAGTCTCACCTGCCAAGGACTCAGTAGTTCAGGGGGAACTTGCACCAGAATCTGGCACTCTACCAGAGACTTACCCAGATTCTGCACCAGAGTTGCCAAACTCTGCTCTCTCACCAGAGCGTGAAGCCTCACCAGAGATGGAACAAGAAACAGACTTCAACATCATTCTGCAAAAGCAGTTTGACAGAGTCCTAGCTTGGAGAAGATGGAGAATGGGTCCTCTTCAACAAATCATCCAATTCTTTGATGCCTATGAAGAAGAAGAAGCTGCTGTTCTTCACTGGGTAGGCACAGATGATGTGTCAAAATGCTTCAATCTTACCTTTCTGATTTCTGTGCTACAAAAGAAGAAAGACAGATATCAAGGTTGTAAGGAATAATTGTATTTAGATTTTGATGATGCTATATTCATTGGGACTTTAGAAGTACCCCTTTAGAAATTATGTATTAGAATTTTCCTTTGTAAAATTCTTAGATGTATTCGACTTGACAGAAGTGCTTCAAGAGCAGAAGTGCTTCAAGAACAGAAGGGCTCCCAGAGCAGAAGTGCCTCTTAAGGCTTTATTGAAACAGAGGACCTTTGGTTCTCTGCTCCAGAACAGAAGTCCTCAGGACCTCTGTGAGTATTGACTCTGACAGAAACCCTTCTGGGTCTCTGTTGGATACTCCCAACAGAAGTGCTCCAGACCTCCTCTGTTCTACTCTCTGACAAAGACACCAGAAGGTCTGACACTTAGAAGATTTTCAAAGAACCGGGAAGTCAACTTAAAGATTCCTTCAACGGCTAGGAGCATAAAACGGAAAAGCTACAATACATGCATTAAATGCTCATTTAATGCACCCCATGCTACGTAGAGTAATTGCAGATGATTGGCCGGAATGTCAGGAATACTTTATCCCAAAATAGTAACCCGCCAACCTTACCGGGCTCTACTAGTCAAGTCAACTGATCGCTCATTTAATGCAGTTGTCCTCTTACTCCTCCAACGGGAAGACAACCTCAGTATAAAAGATACACTACGAAGAACAACCGGATAACTTTGCCATAACCTTGCTATCACATTGCTAACCAAGCAAGATATTCAAACTCTGAAAAGCAAAAGCCTCCTTGAGATTCAAACTTATTATCCTCTACAAGAGAAGGCAGAAGGTTGAAAAACACTCTTTCCAACTCAAGCAAAGTTCCAAGTGTTCTTCAACTCTTCAAGCTCTTCACATACACACATTTTGTAACGAAGCTAGTTGGAGGAACCTCAGTTTCAACAGAAACTCTTCTTGCTACAAGAAGGACGTCCTAATAACTGGAGTAGTGAAGTGGTGATACTTCAAGGAGACTCAGTGAAAGGACCAGTGTTAAAGGAAGCCAGGGAGTGCATCCCAGGACACATCTAGACTTGAAGAAGACGTGGAGTACTTCTTAAGTGCTAGGACTAAGGCTTTGTAAACGGCAGTTTTTACAGCTTAGTGGAACAGTGGATTAGAGGAACGAGTTGTTCCTTGAACCACTATAAAAATCCCTGGTGTCATTTACTTACTGCTTTTAATACTTGCACTTAGATAGAACTGTATAACTCCTTGGACTTGGTATCTGTGTTCAGCAGAACTGGTTCTACGAGTTAACAGAAGGCCTTCTGCCTTTGCTTCTCTGAGGCTAACAGAACTCCCTGCCAGAACCCCATCCGCTGCCAGTCTGTTCTCCCAACAGAACAGGCTATTCTGAAAATCTGGTACTTAGTTTAAAAAGCTAAAAACCAATACAGTCTATTCACCCCCCCCTCTAGACTGTATCCAGTATAACCGGGACCAACAAAGGTAAAACTCCAACATCTGATCTATCTCCAGAAAGGCATGTCAGAGCCTTGGAAGAAGAAGAAATGGAAACATTTGATACTTGGCTGATGGAGAAGAAGAGAAAAGAATCAATGATCAAATTTCGCCATAGTGCTCTTGAGGAAGGAGAACCATCCACTGCGAATGACATTGCTATTACTATGGAGAATCTGATCAAGGAGTGGAGAGAATATGTGTACTCTGAGATTGTTCTTGAGGTAATTCCTACACCTCCTCCTTCCCCTCCCCAATCTCCTATTACTCTACCCTCACCATCCAAATCTCCATCTAAACCTTTATCCCCACCTCACCAGAAAACCCCTTCACCAGAACAGCAAACCTCACCCTCCACCAGAACACCATCTCACCAGAAACCCAACTCCAGACCCTCTTCACCCAAACAAAAAATTGCATCTCCCTGCAGAGCAATTGTTCCTTTCAGAAACCGTTCACCCTCTCCTCCACCATCCCCCCCTCAACAGAATGCCTCCCCTGTTCACTCTTCACCCCAGCACCAGAACCCCTTACCAACATCCAAATCTGCCTCACCTCAGAGATCCTCACATCACTCTGCAACATCTACACCGAAGAAGAAACCTATCTTCAGGGTTCCCTCCTCATCTAGTGACAATGATGGATTCCTCACCTCCTCCATTGCTGCTGATGAAACCTCCAAAAGGAGAAGGACACCCCCCAGAGTTCCTTCCCCTCCACCATCCAACAGAGCTCCTCCATTACCAAAAGGCAGAGGATTGGAAACGCCTGGATTTACACCTGAAGAACCCCAAATCCCCTTCACCTAGTTTGTGAAATCTGCTGAAGCATTTGGTGGTATATTGGTTCAAGATCTGAGCAAGATTATTGAATTAAATGACAAACAACATGAAGAACTCACCCGTACCAATCTGCAAATCACTATTGGATTTCAACATCTGTCAGATAAAGTTGCTGCTCTAACAGAGAATCTGCACAACTTCATGCATTCGTCTACCTCGAGGATTGATTCTGTCTCCAGAGATGTTAGTGGACTCAACTCTGTTCTCCACTCTCACTCTCAAGCTCTGCTTTCCCAGAACCAGACAATCAACAAGATCTCAGAATCTGTTCACAATCTTCAGAAATCTGCTGATAGTTCCTCTCAGAAACTCAACATCTTACACTCTCTCTGCAAGGAACATCAAGAGCAAGGGCTAGCTCTTCTCAAATCTGACAGAGAAAGGTACCAGAAGATGGTACTTCTAGAGGTCAGCACCAGGGATCTTCAATCTGCAGTAGACAAGCAACAAAGCCTGATTGAAGGTCTTGCCTCTGTCACTCAAACTCTGCCAGAAACCCTTGATGAAATCAGAGATGCTCAAGCCTCTGAGTTTTCCAAGATTGAACTTCTCCTTGGTGATCTTTGTGATGCCAAAAAGGGGGAAGATACCAAAGAAGGAGAAGGACCCAGCACCAGAGCTCTTTCCATCAGAGATCCTTCCTCGGTTGATCCTACTCCATACTTTGATGCAACTAGAAAGAAAAGGCTAGCTGCAGCAGGCACCAGACCCCCACCTCCTCCTCCTAGAAGCTCAAAGAAAAAGCCTTCATCCTTTTCATTCACTGATTGGATGAAGAGTGGTCTGTCAAGGCCAGATAGAGTTCAATTTGAACAGATGAGGAAATTGATGACTCCTCTTCAAAGAGAGAATCTGTTCATGGACAATGATGGACTTGTCCAGATCAACCATGGTGGTTCGATCGAAGAAGCTGAGATGTGGTACGGAATGAAGATTCTGAATGGTAAGAATTCTGCAGAAGCTGTCAGAAACTATTTGGATTGCAAACTTGCACCCCATTGGCCTGACTATCAGAATCCGAGGGATTTAGCCTCAATCAGAGCAAAGGTAAATGCTGAACTAGAGAGGATTGACAGAGCAGGACCACAGGTAGATGAAGAAGATCTCTAATTCTCTATCTCTGACTCTGTAATGCTTTACTTTCTCTAACAGTTTAATAAGATACCAACTCTGCCTCTCTTTTTGCGTGGCTTACTCAAATATCTGTTCTCATTTACTTTCTTGTGTATATTCTGTTATCATACTTGTTTATTGCTATCTGAATGTATCGCACTCTTACTATTCTCCTATGCTAAGTTGCCCACCAAGATTTTAATGAAAAGTTTTTAACTTTATTTTTTTATGGTGAAAGGCACTTCTCTGGAAATAGTTAAAGGGTTTTGGCATCATCAAAAAGGGGGAAATTGTAAGGAATAAATGTATTTAGATTTTGATGATGCTAGGTTTATTAGAATTTGAAAGTACCCCATTAGAAATTGTGTATTAGAATTTCTTTTGTAAGTTTTAGCTTAGTCTGCCTGCCAGAGTTCCATCTTGCCTCTACCAGAGTTGCTCCCAGAGTTGCTCACCAGAGAAGCCATCAGAAACTGGTTATCAGAAAGATACCAGAGTTGGCAACAGAGACGGACTTCAGAGATTGGACCAGAGAACCGCTTCAGACTCTGCTAAACCCACCAGATTTCGGAAGCCCTTCCAACGGTCGTTAAACTAACGGGAAATACCCTAACGGTTACGAGCCTTTCAACGGAAGCATGGCACTGTACACGCATTAAATGCACATTTAATGCTGTACGTACGAAGAGATATTTAAAGCTGATGATTGACCATGCGAATATCTTTACGCCCCCAAAATAGCAAGTCGGAGGACCAAACGGTCAAGTCAACAGTACATGCATTTAATGAAGCTGTCTTCTACACTCCAACGGGAAGACCGCTCCCAGTATATAAGATACACTCTGAAGAACTAAGAAGATAACTTTTCCACAATATCTGCCAAACGAACTTACTAAAAGCCTTCTTGAGATTCAAACTCCATTCCTAACAAGAAAAGGCAACAGTTGGAAGATAAACTTTCCTATCCTTCATCCAACTAGCAAAAGGCAAAGTTACTCAGTTCTTCAACACTTCGAGAGCTTCATATAATCATCTTTTGTGAAGAAGCAACGTTGGAGAAAACTGATTCTATATCAAACACTTCTTGAAAAAGAAGGGACGTCTCAAATTAGCTGGAGTAAGTGAAGTGGAGATACTTCAAGAGACTCAGTGAAACGAGACCAGCCATCAGGAAGCAAGACTGCATCCTAGGTGGCAACTAGACTTGAAGAAGACGAGGAGTGCTTCTTAAGCTCTAGGGACTAAGGCGTTGTAAACTGTTGTTTTTGCAAGCTTAGTGGAACAGTGGACTAGAGGAACGAGTTGTTCCTTGAACCACTATAAAAACCCCGATGTCATTTACTTTAAGCTTTTAATTACTGCACTTAAGATTCTACTGACTAACTCTTAAGGTTGGACTCTGTGTCCAGCAGATCTTCCTTCAGAGTTATCAGAAAGGCATTTTGCCTTAGCTTTCTTCTAGAGGCTACCCGGACAGAAACTTATCCGCTGCCTGGTCTAGTTCTGCCATCAGAACTTGACCATCTCTGTCACCAGATTTCGACCATCTCTGATAAGTCAGACTTGACTTGGAGAAAAGTTTAAATTCCTGAACAGTCTATTCACCCCCCCCCCCTCTAGACTGTTCCCATTACAAACGGGACCAACATTGGTTGAGGAGTAGGTTGGTGTGAGGGGGATTGTGGGGGTGAAGGTGATCTATTTCTGGTGTTTGAAGGCTGTTTGCAGGGTGATGAGGGTCTGGAGTTGGGTTTCTGGTGAGATGGAGTTCTGGTGGAGGTTGAGGTTTTCTGGTCTGGTGAAGGGGTTTTCTGTTGGGGTGGAGATGAAGGTTTAGAAGGGGATTTGGAAGGTGAGGGTTGAATAATAGGAGATTTGGGAGGGGAAGGAGGAGGTGTAGGAATTACCTCAAGAACTATTTCTGAGAACATGGATTCTCTCCATTCCTTGATCAGCTTCTCCATAGTTAGAGCAATGTCATTTGCTGTGGAGGGTTCTCCTTCCTCAAGAGCACTATGACGAAATTTGATGAGAGACTCTTTTCTCTTTTTCTCCATCAGCCATGCATCAAACTCTTCCATTTCTTCCTCTTCCAAGGCTTTGACATGCCTTTCAGGAGATAGTTCAGTTGTTGGAACTTTACCTTGATATCTGTCTTTCTTCTTCTGTAGGAATGAGATCAGAAAGGCAAGGTTGAAGCATTTTGACACATCATATGTGCCTACCCAGTGAAGAACATCAGCTTCTTCTTCTTCATAGGCATCAAAGAACTGAATGATTTGTTGGAGAGGTCCCATTCTCCATCTTCTCCATGCTAGGACTCTATCAAACTGCCTCTCCAGAATGATGTTGTAGTCAGTCTCTTGTTCCATCTCTGGTGAGGCTTCACGTTATGGTGAGAGAGCAGAGCTTGGAAACTCTGGTGCATATTCCTGTTCAGCCTCTGGTAGAGTTCCAGATTCTGGTGCAAGTTCCCCCTGAACTTCTGATCCCTTGACAGGTGAAATTACCTTTGTCTTCCTCTTCTTCTGTCTTGGTTGAGGGCTTGAGTTGTCAGAGTCACCACTCTGTACAACTAGCTTTCTTCTTCTCTTCTGCTTCAGCTTTCTGGCAGGAGATTTTCTGGTTGCCTTTGGGGAGGGCAACTCTGGTGCAACCTCTTCTGTTGCTTCCTTTTCTGGTAGTGACAGATTGTCACTCTTCTTCTTCTTCCTGACTTCCCTTACAGCCTGTGACTGCTCAGGTTGTTTTGAAGTCTCACTGGGCTTCTTGGGAGCTTTCTTAGGAGCAGGTTTAGACTTAGCAGCCTGTTCCTCTCTCTTCTTCTCTAGCCTTTCCTCTCTCCTTAGCTCAGTGGAGATGGCTATGTTGAATTTTGGAGAGGCTGTGAGGAAGATTGTCTTGGAGTGATCAACTGGAAGGGTATCCCTGAGTTGAACTCCTTTGGCAGCAAGAATGGCAGAGATGAGAAGTCCATGTCCCATCTTGGTTGAAAAAAGACCTGTTTCTGAGTCCTTCTTCTTTATGAATTCAGTCAAGGAGCCAAAAATTACCTCGCCCCAGTTGATGTTCATGCCATGGTGAACTGCAAAGATCGCCTTGGCATTGTTTTTGTTCATCTCGTCTGTTGAAGCAGTTTTGCACCACAAGCACCGGTGCAGAATGCTGACAAGTTTCTCATAGTCCTTCTTCAGCAGGAATTTCTTCATGTACAGTTTGTCCAGTCCGGCAGCCTCCGGGCGACAGTATGTCTGAACAAATCCTTCAGTGGAGACTTCCACTGAGTCAAGAGTAAGGAGATTGTTGGCTTCCGGGTCTTGGGAGTCTAGTTGAACTCCAAAGAACTCGTTCAGAGCATCTGCATTCAGAAAAATGCGTTGACCCTGCACCTGGGAGTGAATACCAGTTTTGGAGATGGTGGCGTTGAGGTAGAACTCAGCCACATCTTTGATGCTGAAATGCTCGTAGGGATGAGCAACAACCTTTGAAAGTTGTGAGTCAGTCATCCCCTGGATGATCTTGGTCATCCTCTTTCGATTTTCTACGAGCAAAGGTAGAGATGACATGTCGACCTTCATGCCAGAGACAATGTTGGCGATGAGTGTCTTAGCTTCTTCCTTAGAAAGATCGTTGATGCTTAGGAAGTTCATTCTGAGTGACAAGTAAGAAAAGTTCTGGGGATTGAAAGATTTTAGATGATCTGAATGCTTGAATGCTAGAGCAGTTTAAGTGAGATAAGGAAGCAGTAGGGATTTAGGTTGAAGACGGTGGATATAAAGGGTTTAGAATAGTGGACGTTTGAGATAATGGCAGTTTCGAGGTAGCATTTAATGAAATGCGGGCGGAAAACGTTTCCGTTAGAAGAGTAACGATCAGGGGTATTCTGGTAAAAGACCGTTTCAATTAATTAGGTCTTGCCCGTACCTCGAAATATTGCTAAGTCCACATCCGTCTCTGCTGTCTCTCTGAAAGGGATCTCTGATCAGAGAAGGGGGGTTCTCTGATGTGAGATTCTGATGAACAGAGATGGGGGTTCTCTGATCTGAGTTTCTGGTGCAGAAGAAAACAGTTCTGGTTCAGTGAATCTCTGGTTCAGGCATCTCTGGGAAATTCATCCATCATTCCCAGTTCTTCCCTTAGCTTGTTAAACCTTGCCTCAGGTAAAGGCTTGGTTAGGATGTCTGCAAGCTGGTCTTCTGTAGATACATGCTCCATACAGATATGCTTCTTCTCAACATGATCTCTGATGAAGTGATGTCTGATTTCAATATGCTTTGTCCTGGAGTGAAGAACTGGATTCTGAGAGATAACAATGGCACTGGTGTTGTCACACAACAGCTTGATCTCCTTTGCTTGAATTCCATAGTCCTTCAGTTGTTGCTTCATCCAGAGTAACTGAGCACATCAACTCCCAGCTGCAATGTACTCAGCCTCACTGTGCTTGTTGAGATTGAGTTCTGCTTCTTGCTAAACCAGGAAACAAGCCTTCCTCCTAGCAATTGGTAGTGACCAGAGGTGCTCTTTCTGTCTAGTCTGCAACCTGCAAAATCTGAGTCAGAGTAACCAATTAGTTCAAAGTTACCTCCCTTGGGATACCACAGGCCTGCATTTGGATTTCCTTTGATGTATCTGATGATTCTCTTTGCAGCACTTAGATGGCTTTCCTTGGGCTTTGATTGGTATCTGGCACAGATTCCAACAGAAAAAGAGATATCTGGTCTGCTTGCAGTCAGGTACAGCAGAGATCCTATGATCCCTCTGTATGTTGTTGCATCCACATCTTTTCCTTCATCATCTGGACCAATTCCTTGTGATGTGTTCATGGGAATCTTTACTGATGATTTGCCTTCCACTCCAAACTTCTTGATTAGATCTCTGGTGTACTTCCCTTGGTTGATGAAGATTCCTTCTGGAATTTGTTTCACTTGAAGACCTAAGAAGTAGCTTAGTTCTCCCATCATGCTCATTTCAAATTGACTCTGCATCACTTGAGAGAATTTCTTGCACAATTCTGGATTAGTACTACCAAATATAATATCATCAACATATATTTGTACTAACAAAATATGATTGGCAACAGAGATTTGAAATAGAGTTTTGTCAACCTTTCCTTTAGTAAACCCATGGTTCACTAGGAAGAGTGACAGTGTGTCATACCATGCTCTGGGAGCTTGCTTAAGACCATAGAGGGCCTTTTTAAGCTTGTAGACACAAGAAGATTGAGTAGGAATGACAAAACCTGGTGGTTGTTCCACATAAACTTCTTCTTCAAGATCTCCATTCAGAAAAGCACTTTTGACATCCATCTGGTAGACCTTGATGTTGTTGTAAGCAGCATAGGCTAGAAAGATTCTGATGGCTTCAAGTCTGGCAACTGGTGCAAAAGTCTCATCAAAATCAATTCGTTCTTCTTGGCAATATCCCTTGGCTACCAGCCTAGCTTTATTCCTTACAATGTTGCCGTCTTCATCTGCTTTGTTCTTGAATACCCATTTGGTTCCAATGACATTCTGGTGCTTTGGTCTAGGAACAAGTTCCCATACTTTGTTCCTTTCAAACTGAGTAAGCTCTTCTTGCATTGCATTGATCCAGTCTGAGTCGGAAAGAGCTTCTTCCACAGTCATAGGTTCCATTTGAGATATGTAGCAGGTAAGCATTGCTTCTCTCCTTGATGTAGCAGATCTGGTCTGGACTCCACTTCTGATTTGTCCAATTACTTGATTAGGAGGATGATCTCTTAACCAAGTTAAATCAGGTTCTGATAAGGGTTGTCTTGAATTCTCTTGTTCTCCTTCTGATTCTTCATCACTATCTTTATCTTGTAGGATGGGATTCTGATGGTGTATTGGTATGGCAGAGTTAGTTACCAATTCTGGTATGTCCGTCTCTGGTGGTTCCAGTTCTGGTGATTCTTCTAGATTCGCTTTCTCCAAGTTTTCAATTATGCTCTCAACAGAGTTGAGATCATCAAACTTGACATGAATCGATTCTTCAACAAGTAGAGTTCTTTTGTTGAGTATTCTGTAGGCTTTGCTGGTGTTGGAGTAGCCTAAGAATGTTCCTTCATCAGCTTTTTCTTGGAACACCTTGAGGTGATCCTTCCCATTGTTGAGTATATAGCATTTGCATCCAAATGCATAAAAGTAGCTGATGTTGGGTTTTCGTCCTTTCCATAATTCATAGGGGGTTTTCTGATGAGTTTTGTGAATCATGCTCCGGTTCTGGGTGTAACATGCAGTGTTGATTGCTTCAGCCCAGTATCTGTAAGGTAGACCTGATTCAGCAATCATGGTCCTTGCAGCTTCCTTCAAGGTTCTATTTCTTCTTTCTGCAACTCCGTTCTGTTGAGGAGTTCTGGCTGCAGAGAGTTGATGCATTGTTCTGTTTTGATCACAGAACTCTTGTATGACCTTGTTGACGAACTATGTTCCTCTGTCTGATCTGATGGCTTTGACTTTCTGATTCTACTCATTCTGTAGTAACTTTAGCAGAGATGGTAGTTTCTGCAGAGTTTCATTTTTCTTGGTCAGAAAGATAGTCCATGTGAATCTGGAGTAGTCATCCACCATGACTAAGGTGTATCTTTTGCCACCAACACTTGGAGTTTCCACTGGTCCAAATAAATCCATGTGAATTAGATTCAAGGGACCAGTAGAGAGGTTTCCAGCAATGGGTTTGAAGGAGTTCTTCACTTGTTTTCATTTCTGGCATGCACTGCATAAGTTCTCCTTCTTGTATACAAGGTTGGGTAGACCATCAACAATGTGATCCCTTGCTAGCTTGTTGATTGTTTTGAAGTTCAAGTGACTCAGTTTCTTGTGCCATTCCCAACTGAGTTTTGAATCTCCTTTGGCTATCAGGCAAATTCCATCTTTTGTTGTTGACCAATCAACTACATAGATGTTTTTCTTCCTTGTTGCTGTTAGAACCACTTCTTTAGTTGTCTCATGCTTGACAGAACAGCCTTCCTTGGAAAATTCAACTGTGTAGCCTTTGTCACAGAATTGGCTAGCACTCAGCAAGTTGAATTTCAATCCTTTGACATAAGAGACATCATCAATGATTATCTGGATCTTTATCAGCTTCCCTCTTCCTTTTGTCTGGCCATCTTTAACATTACCTCCAAAGGTAACTCTGGGCCCTTTGACTTTCTGGAACTCTGTTAGGCAACTCTTGTCACCTGTCATGTGTCTGGAGCATCCACTATCAATGTACCAATCTTGCTCAGAGATGGCTCCAGCACACAGTTCCTACAAGATTAAAAGGAAGATTTAGGTACCCAAGCAATGTTGGGTCCTAGAGGGTCATGCAGTCTTGGCAGCCGGTACCACTTTGGTCTCATCAAGTGAAACCTTGGTGGGTGGTACCCATTGTCCACCTGGTAGTCATAGTAAACGGAAGTGTGATTCACTTTGGGCAGATGCTTGTGAGGATCATGCTTCCGGTTTACATACTTCTGCATAGCCTTTTTGGTTGGGTAGAAGTCCCATATACTATCAAGAGCAGAGGGGCGATTAACTTTGAGCTTCTTAAGTTGACCAGCCAACCTTTTTTGCCTAAAGTTAACTTTCTCTTGATATCTGCCTTTCTGGTGATCATCTCTGACACGGTTATCATGAGTTTGTCTGTTATAGGTTTGTCTTTGATTTTTGGTGTTCTGAAAACCTTTTCTGTTGTTAGGTTTTCTGCCAGGTTCATTAATTTTTAAAATGGGTTTCTGTTGAACCTTTATCTTTTCCTTTTCTGGTCTGACTTTCTCATGAATAACCTTGGTGCCAGATACACCACCTGACAAATGGGGCTAGAAATCAGTGGCACTATGACCTTGTCTGCCTTAGCAACTCTGGTGCTAGGCATTACAGAAGGCTCACCTGATTCTGTTGAGCCATAACCAAGACCAAAACCAGTGCCAATTTGTTGATCAAGTACAATCTTTTCCATGGAAGACTGGGCCTTCTAGTAAACTTTGTACTTAATCTCAAGAGGCTCTATCTCTCTTATTCTCTTGAGAAGAGAAACATTTTCAGCTTCCAGCTGATCTCTTTCCTTAATTAGAAGATTGATTTTGATCTCAACCTCCTTTCTTAAGTCAAGAATTTCAACCTTAAGCTTACTGTTTTCTTCTTTAACAGAGGAATAAGTGGTTTGAATGGCTTGAAACTCTTCCCAAAATTCTGACATTGAATCAGAATCAAAGGCTCTGCCTACCGAAGAAAAACTAGAGTTGGAAGTAGAGGATACCTCATCATCAGATTGACCCATAAGACATAGGTCTTCAGTCTCTGTATCCAGGCAACAGAATGCCTCATCAGATTCTGATTCTGAGCTGGACTCTGTCTCAGAGAGGGGGTCCTTCTCTGGTTGTTCAGTGATGAGTGCCTTCCTTCTTCGGTGCTCATATTTCTTTTCTCCTTCCTGGCCTTGCCTTTTGGAGACTATGGGGTGTGGACAGTTGACTTTGAAGTGCCCTGGTTGTCTGCAGTTGTAGCAGAGAAGCTCTCCACTACTTTCTGATGGTTTGGACTTCTGGTGTGGCTTCCTGCTAGAGAGTGGACTTCTGCTATCCTTTGGCTTCAAGAATTTCCTGAACTTCCTAGCAAAAGCCGCCATATATTCGTCAGTTAAAAGGATAGAAGGGTCAAAGTTATTTACCTGAGAGGTGCTGGCAGTGAGGGCAGTAGTTGTTCTGTCCTCAACTTCTTCTTTCTCTTCTTCATTCATCTCAAACTCATAAGATTTGAGATCAGAGATGAGTTTCTCAGTGCTGTAGGTTCCTAGATCCTTGCTATCTCTCATGGCAGTGACCTTCATCTTCCATGGTGAAGGTAAACTTCTGAGAACCTTCAAGTTGATCTCCTTGGGAGTAAGTTCCTTCCCAAGTTCTGATATCTCAGCAGTGAGGGTGAGCAAGCGTGCATACATCTCAGCTATGCATTCTTTGGGTAGAAGTTTGAAATCTTCAAACTTCTTCATGGCAATGGTAAGTTTGTTGTCCTTTTCTTGCTCATCTCCAGCTCCTATCAGGGTAAGAGTATCCCAGATTTCCTTGGCAGACTTGCACTTCTTGATCCTTGTGAAGTACTTGTCATCTATGGCTTTGTAGAGGATATCCTTGGCAATGTTGTCAAGGTTGTATTTCCTCCTCTCTTCATTGGACCATTCATGGCGCAGTTTGGTGATCATCTGGGGTTGACCACTACCTGTGATGTATTCAGGGTTGACTTTGGTGAACTCTGTGAAAGGACGTGCATCAAGAACTTCCCACATTTCATCATGGAGTGCGCAGAGGTGGGCTTTCATGCGAATCCTCCAGTCATCAAACTTTGTCACTGAGAACATAAGATTCTTTGAAAGAGTGTTATCCATAATATGAGATTAAAGAGGCTAAAACAAGTGGATCTCTTGTTTAGTAAGTAACCTAAAAGATTACAAGAACAAGGAGGCTCTGATACCACTTGTTGGTCCCGTTTGTAATGGGAACAGTCTAGAGGGGGGGGGGGGGTGAATAGACTGTTCAGGAATTTAAACTTTTCTCTAAGTCAAAACTGACTTAACAGAGATGGTCGAAATCTGGTGACAGAGATGGTCAGGTTCTGATGGCAGAACTAGACCAGGCAGCGGATAAGTTTCTGTCCGGGTAGCCTCAAGAAGAATGCTAAGGCAAAATGCGTTTCTGATAACTCTGAAGGAAGATCTGCTGGACACAGAGTCCAACCTTAAGAGTTAATCAGTAGAATCTTAAGTGCAGGAATTAAAAGCTTAAAGTAAATGACACCGGGGTTTTTATAGTGGTTCAAGGAACAACTTGTTCCTCTAGTCCACTGTTCCACTAAGCTTGCAAAAACAACTGTTTACAACGCCTTAGTCCCTAGAACTTAAGAAGCACTCCTCGTCTTCTTCAAGTCTAGTTGCCACCCGGGATGCAGTCCTGCTTCCTGATGGCTGGTCTCGTTTCACTGAGTCTCTTGAAGTATCCCCACTTCACTTACTCCAGCTAGTTTGAGACCTACCTTCTTTTTCAAGAAGTGTTTGATTCAAAATCAGTTTTCTCCAACGTTGCTTCTTCACAAAGGATGAGTAGATGAAGCTTTCGAAGTGTTGAAGAACTGAGTAACTTTGCAGCTTGCTAGTTGGATGAAGGATAGGAAAATATATCTTCCAACTGTAGCCTTTTCTTGTTAGGAATGAAGTTTGAATCTCAAGAAGGCTTTGAGCAAGTTCGTTTGGCAGATATTGTAGCAAAGTTAGTTCCCTTAGTTCTTCAGAGTGTATCTTATATACTGGGAGCAGTCTTCCCGTTGGAGTGTAGAAGACAGCTTCATTGATACCACTTGTTGGTCCCGTTTGTAATGGGAACAGTCTAGAGGGGGGGGGGGGTGAATAGACTGTTCAGGAATTTAAACTTTTCTCTAAGTCAAGTCTGACTTATCAGAGATGGTCGAAATCTGGTGACAGAGATGGTCAAGTTCTGATGGCAGAACTGGACCAGGCAGCAGATAAGTTTCTGTCCGGGTAGCCTCTAGAAGAAAGCTAAGGCAAAATGCCTTTCTGATAACTCTGAAGGAAGATCTGCTGGACACATATTCCAACCTGAAGAGTTAGTCAGTAGAATCTTAAGTGCAGGAATTAAAAGCTTAAAGTAAATGACACCGGGGTTTTTATAGTGGTTCAAGGAACAACTTGTTCCTCTAGTCCACTGTTCCACTAAGCTTGCAAAAACAACAGTTTACAACGCCTTAGTCCCTAGAACTTAAGAAGCACTCCTCGTCTTCTTCAAGTCTAGTTGCCACCCGGGATGCAGTCCTGCTTCCTGATGGCTGGTCTCGATTCACTGAGTCTCTTGAAGTATCCCCACTTCACTTACTCCAGCTAGTTTGAGACGTCCCTTCTTTTTCAAGAAGTGTTTGATATAAAAGCAGTTTTCTCCAACGTTACTTCTTCACAAAGGACGAGTATATGAATCTTTCGAAGGGTTGAAGAGCTGAGTAACTTTGCAGTTTGCTAGTTGGATGAAGGATAGAAAAGTATATCTTCCAACTGGAGCCTTTTTGTTTAAGGATGAAGTTTGAATCTCAAGAAGGTTGTTTTTACGCAAAGTTTTTTTTCTTAGTTCTTCAGAGTGTATCTTATATACTGGGAGCAGTCTTCCCGTTGGAGTGTAGAAGACAGCTTCTTTAATTGCATGTACTGTTGACTTGACCGGTTGGACCTTCGACTTGCTATTTTGGGGGCGTAAAGATACTCGCATGGTCAATCATCAGCTTTAAATATCTCTTCGTACGTACATCATTAAATGTGCATTTAATGCGTGTACAGTACCATGTTTCCGTTGAAAGGTTCGTAACCGTTAGGGGATTTCCCGTTAGTTTAACGACCGTTGGAAAGGCTTCCGGAATCTGGTGGGTTTAGCAGAGTCTTAAGAGGCTCTCTGGTCCAATCTCTGAAATCCGTCTCTGTTGCCAACTCTGGTATCTTTCTGATGACCAGTTTCTGATGGCTTCTCTGGTGAGCAACTCTGGGAGCAACTCTGGTAGAAGCAAAGCAGTTCTCTGGCAGACAGACTAAGCTAAAACTTACAAAAGAAATTCTAATACAAAATTTCTAATGGGGTACTTTCAAATTCTAATTAACCTAGCATCATCAAAATCTAAATACATTTATTCCTTACAATTTCCCCCTTTTTGATGATGCCAAAACCCTTTAACTAATTCCAGAGAAGTGCCTTTCACCATAAAAAAATAAAGTTTAAAACTTTTCATTAGAGTCTTGGTGGGCAACTTAGCATAGGAGAATAGTAAGAGTACGATACAATCAGATAGCAATAAAAACAAATAAGATAACAGAATACACACAAGAAAGTAAGTAAGAACAGATATTTGAATAAGCCAAGCAAAAAGAGAGGCAGAGTTGGTATCTTATTAATCTGATAGAGAAAGTAAAGCATTACAGAGTCAGAGATAGAGAGTTAGAGATCTTCTTCATCTACCTGTGGTCCTGCTCTGTCAATCCTTTCTAGTTTTGCATTTACCTTCGCTCTGATTGAGGCTAGATCCCTCGGATTCTGATAGTCAGCCCAATGTGGTGCAAGTTTGCAATCCAAATAGTTTCTCACAGCTTCTGCAGAATTCTTGCCATTGAGAATCTTTATTCCATACCACATCTCTGCTTCTTGGATTGAACCACCATGGTTGATCTGGACAAGTCCATCACTGTCCATGAACAGATTCTCTCTTTGAAGAGGAGTCATCAGTTTCCTCATATGTTCAAATTGAACTCTGTCTGGCCTTGACAGACCACTCTTCATCCAATCATTGAATGAAAAAGATGAAGTCTTTTTCTTTGAGCTTCTAGGAGGAGGAGGTGGGGGTCTGGTACCTGCAGCAGCTAGTCTTTTCTTCCTGGTTGCATCGAAATATGGAGCAGGATCAACAGAGGAGGGTTCTCTGATAGAAAGGGCTCTGGTGCTGGGTCCTTCTTCTTCTCTGGTATCTTCCCCCTTTTTGGCATCACAAAGATACCCAAGTAGGAGCTCAATCTTTGAGAACTCAGAGGCTTGTGCATCTCTGATTTCATCAAGGGTCTCTGGCAGAGTTTGAGTGACAGAGGCAAGTCCTTCAATCAGGCTTTGTTGCTTGTCTACTGCAGATTGAAGGACCCTAGTGCTGACTTCTAGGAGCACCATCTTCTGGTACCTTTCCTTGTCAGATTTGAGGAGAGATAGGCCTTGCTCTTGATGTTCCTTGCAGAGGGAGTGTAAGATATTGAGATTCTGGGATGAACTATCAGCAGATTTCTGAAGGTTGTGAACAGAATCTGAGATCTTGTTGATTGTCTGGTTCTGGGCAAGCAGAGCTTGAGAATGAGAGTGGAGAACAGAGTTGAGACCACTAACATCTCTGGAGACAGAATCAATCCTCAACGTAGAAGAATGCATGAAGTTGTGCAGATTTTATGACAGTTCAGCAACTTTATCTGTCAAATGTTGAAATCCTATTGTGATTTGCAGGTTAGTATGGGTGAGCTCTTCATGTTGCTTGTCATTCAACTCAATGATCTTGCTCAGATCATGAACCAATAGACCACCAAATACTTCAGCAGATTTCACAAACTGGTTGAAGGGGATCTGGGGTTCTTCAGATGTAAATCCAGGCATTTCTAATCCTCTGCCCTTGGGTAATGGAGGAGCTCTGTTGGATGGTGGAGGGGAAGGATCTCTGGGGGGTGTCCTTCTCCTTTTGGAGGTTTCATCAGCAGCAATGGAGGAGGTGAGGAATCCATCATTGTCACTAGATGAAGAGGGGACCCTGAAGATTGGTTTCTTCTTTGGTGTAGAGGCTGCGGAGTGATGTGAAGATCTCTGTGGTGAGGCAGATTTGGAAGGTGGTAAGGAGTTCTGAGGAGGTGAATTCTGGGGAAAAGGAATTATTGGTTGAGGAATAGTTTGGTGTGAGGGGGATGGTGGGGGTGAAGGTGATCTATTTCTGGTATTAGAAGGTTGTTTGCAGGGTGATGAGGGTCTGGAGTTGAGTTTCTGGTGAGATGGAGTTCTGGTGGAGGTTGGGGTTTTCTGGTCTGGTGAAGGGGTTTTCTGTAGGGGGGGGAGATGAAGGCTTAGAGGGAGATTTGGAGGGTGAGGGTTGAGTAATAGGAGATTTGGGAGGGGAAGGAGGGGGTGAAGGAATTACCTCAAGGACAATTTCTGAGAACATGGATTCTCTCCATTCCTTGATCAGCTTCTCCATAGTTAGAGCAATGTCATTTGCTGTGGAGGGTTCTCCTTCCTCAAGAGCACTATGACGGAATTTGATCATAGATTCTTTTCTTTTCTTCTCCATCAGCCAAGCATCAAACTCTTGCACTTCTTCTTCTTCCAAGGCTTTGACATGCCTTTCTGGAGATAGGTCAGATGTTGGAACTTTACCTTGATATCTGTCTTTCTTCTTTTGTAGGACAGAGATCAGAAAGGCAAGGTTGAAACACTTAGACACATCATCTGTGCCTACCCAGTGAAGAACAGCAGCTTCTTCTTCTTCATAGGCATCAAAGTACTGAATGATTTGTTGGAGAGGTCCCATTCTCCATCTTCTCCATGCTAGGACTCTGTCAAACTGCTTCTGCAGAATGATTCTGTAGTCAGTCTCTTGTTTCATCTCTGGTGAGGCTTCTCGTTCTGGTGAGAGAGCAGAACTTTGCAGCTCTGGTGCAGAATCCTGTTCAGCCTCTGGTAGAGTTCCAGATTCTGGTGCAAGTTCCCCCTGAACTTCTGATCCCTTGGCAGGTGGGATTACTTTAGTCTTCCTCTTCTTCTGCCTTGGTTGAGTGCTTGAGTTGTCAGAGTCACCACTCTCAACAACCATCTTTCTTCTTTTCTTCTGCTTCAGCTTTCTGGCAGGAGATTTTCTGGTTTCCTTTGGGGAGGGCAACTCTGGTGCAACCTCTTCTGTTGCTTCCTTCTCTGGTAGTGACAGATTGTCACTTTTCTTCTTCTTTCTGACTTCCCTTACAACCTGTGACTGCTCAGGTTGTTTAGAAGTCTCACTGGGCTTCTTGGTAGCTTTCTTAGGAGCAGGTTTGGCCTTAGCAGCCTGTTCTTCCCTTTTCTTCTCTAGCCTTTCCTCTCTCCTAAGCTCAGAGGAGATGGCTATGTTGAACTTTGGGGAGGCTGTGAGGAAGATTGTCTTGGAGTGATCAACTGGGATGGTATCCCTGAGTTGAACTCCTTTGGCAGCAAGAATGGCAGAGATGAGAAGCCCATGTCCCATCTTGGTTGAAAAAAGACCTGTTTCAGAGTCTTTCTTCTTGATGAATTCAGTTAGGGAGCCAAAAATTACCTCGCCCCAATTGATGTTCATGCCATGGTGAACTGCAAAGATCGCCTTGGCATTGTTTTTGTTCATCTCGTCTGTTGAAGCAGTTTTGCACCACAAGCACCGGTGCAGAATGCTGACAAGTTTCTCAAAGTCCTTCTTCAGCAGGAATTTCTTCATGTACAGTTTGTCCAGTCCGGCAGCCTCCGGACGACAGTATGTCTGAACAAATCCTTCAGTGGAGACTTCCACTGAGTCAAGAGCAAGAAGGTTGTTGGCTTCCGGGTCTTGGGAGTCAAGTTGTACTCCAAAGAACTCATTTAGTGCGTCTACATTCAGAAAAATGCGTTGACCCTGCACTGAAGAGTGAACTCCGGTCTTGGAGATGGTGGCGTTGAGGTAGAACTCAGCCACGTCTTTGATGCTGAAATGCTCGTAGGGGTGAGCAACTACCTTTGAAAGTTGTGAATCAGTCATCCCTTGGATGATCTTGGTCATCCTCTTCTGGTTTTCTGCCAGCAGTGGTAGAGACGACATGTCAACCTTCATGCCGGAGACAACGTTGGTGATGAGGGTCTTAGCTTCTTCCTTAGAAAGATCGTTGATGCTAAGGAAGTTCATTCTGAGTGACGGTTAAGAAAAGTTATGGGGATTGAAAAGTTTAGGATCTGAAAGCTTTGAATGCTAGAGCAGTTTAAGAGAGATGAAGTTGCAGTAGGGATTTAGGTTGAAGACGGTGGATATAAAGGGGTTAGGAATAGTGGACGTTTGGTATATTGGCAGTTTAGAGGTAGCATTTAATGAAATGCGGGCGGAAAACGTTTCCGTTAGAAGAGTAACGATCAGGGGTATTCTGGTAAAAGACCGTTTCAATTAATTAGGTCTTGCCCGTACCTCGAAATATTGCTAAGTCCACATCCGTCTCTGCTGTCTCTCTGAAAGGGATCTCTGATCAGAGAAGGGGGGTTCTCTGATGTGAGATTCTGATGAACAGAGATGGGGGTTCTCTGATCTGAGTTTCTGGTGCAGAAGAAAACAGTTCTGGTTCAGTGAATCTCTGGTTCAGGCATCTCTGGGAAATTCATCCATCATTCCCAGTTCTTCCCTTAGCTTGTTAAACCTTGCCTCAGGTAAAGGCTTGGTTAGGATGTCTGCAAGCTGGTCTTCTGTAGATACATGCTCCATACAGATATGCTTCTTCTCAACATGATCTCTGATGAAGTGATGTCTGATTTCAATATGCTTTGTCCTGGAGTGAAGAACTGGATTCTGAGAGATAACAATGGCACTGGTGTTGTCACACAACAGCTTGATCTCCTTTGCTTGAATTCCATAGTCCTTCAGTTGTTGCTTCATCCAGAGTAACTGAGCACATCAACTCCCAGCTGCAATGTACTCAGCCTCACTGTGCTTGTTGAGATTGAGTTCTGCTTCTTGCTAAACCAGGAAACAAGCCTTCCTCCTAGCAATTGGTAGTGACCAGAGGTGCTCTTTCTGTCTAGTCTGCAACCTGCAAAATCTGAGTCAGAGTAACCAATTAGTTCAAAGTTACCTCCCTTGGGATACCACAGGCCTGCATTTGGATTTCCTTTGATGTATCTGATGATTCTCTTTGCAGCACTTAGATGGCTTTCCTTGGGCTTTGATTGGTATCTGGCACAGATTCCAACAGAAAAAGAGATATCTGGTCTGCTTGCAGTCAGGTACAGCAGAGATCCTATGATCCCTCTGTATGTTGTTGCATCCACATCTTTTCCTTCATCATCCGGACCAATTCCTTGTGATGTGTTCATGGGAATCTTTACGGAAGATTTGCCTTCCACTCCAAACTTCTTGATTAGATCTCTGGTGTACTTTCCTTGGTTGATGAAGATTCCTTCTGGAATTTGTTTCACTTGAAGACCTAGGAAGTAGCTTAGTTCTCCCATCATGCTCATTTCAAATTGACTCTGCATCACTTGAGAAAATTTCTTGCACAGTTCTGGATTAGTACTACCAAATATAATATCATCAACATATATTTGTACTAACAGAATATGATTAGCAACAGAGATTTGAAATAGAGTTTTGTCAACCTTTCCTTTAGTAAACCCATGGTTCATTAGGAAAAGGGACAATGTGTCATACCAGGCTATGGGAGCTTGCTTAAGACCATAGAGGGCCTTTTTAAGCTTGTAGACACAAGAAGATTGAGTAGGAATGACAAAACCTGGTGGTTGTTCCACATAAACTTCCTCTTCAAGATCTCCATTCAGAAATGCACTCTTGACATCCATCTGGTAGACCTTGATGTTGTTGTAAGCAGCATAGGCTAGAAAGATTCTGATGGCTTCAAGTCTGGCAACTGGTGCAAAAGTCTCATCAAAATCAATTCCTTCTTCTTGGCAGTATCCCTTGGCTACCAGCCTAGCTTTATTCCTTACAATGTTGCCATCTTCATCTGCTTTGTTCTTGAATACCCATTTGGTTCCAATGACATTCTGGTGCTTTGGTCTAGGAACAAGTTCCCACACTTTGTTCCTTTCAAACTGAGTAAGCTCTTCTTGCATTGCATTGATCCAGTCTGAGTCTGCAAGAGCTTCCTCCACAGTCATAGGTTCCATCTGAGATATGTAGCAGGTAAGCATTGCTTCTCTCCTTGATGTAGCAGATCTGGTCTGGACTCCACTTCTGATTTGTCCAATTACTTGATTAGGAGGATGATCTCTTAACCAAGTCAAATCAGGTTCAGATAAGGGTTGTCTTGGATTCTCTTGTTCTCCTTCTGATTCTTCATCACTATCTTTGCCTTGTAGGATGGGATTCTGATGGTGTATTGGTATGGCAGAGTTAGTTAGTGACTCTGGTATATCCGTCTCTGGTGGATCCAGTTCTGGTGATTCTTCTAGATTCGCTTTGTCCAAGTTTTCAGTTATGCTTTCAACAGAGTTGAGATCATCAAACTTGACATGAATTGATTCTTCAACAATTAGAGTTCTTTTGTTGAGTATTCTGTAGGCTTTGCTGGTGCTAGAGTAGCCTAAGAATGTTCCTTCATCAGCTTTTTCTTGGAACACCTTGAGGTGATCCTTCCCATTGTTGAGTATATAGCATTTGCATCCAAATGCATGAAAGTAGCTGATGTTGGGTTTTCGTCCTTTCCATAATTCATAGGGGGTTTTCTGATGAGTTTTGTGAATCATGCTCCTGTTCTGGGTGTAGCATGCAGTATTGATTGCTTCAGCCCAGTATCTGTAAGGTAGACCTGATTCAGCAATCATGGTCCTTGCAGCTTCCTTCAAGGTTCTATTTCTTCTTTCTGCAACTCCATTCTGTTGAGGAGTTCTGGCTGCAGAGAGTTGATGCATTGTACCATTCTGGTCACAGAATTCCTGTATGACCTTGTTGACGAACTCTGTTCCTCTGTCTGATCTGATGGCTTTGACTTTCTGATTCTGCTCATTCTGTAATAGCTTTAGCAGAGATGGCAGTTTCTGCAGAGTTTCATTTTTCTTGGTCAGAAAGATAGTCCATGTGAATCTGGAGTAGTCATCCACCATGACTAAGGTGTATCTCTTGCCACCAACACTTGGAGTTTCCACTGGTCCAAATAAATCCATGTGAATTAGATTCAAGGGACCAGTAGAGAGGTTTCTAGTAATGGGTTTGAAGGAGTTCTTCACTTGTTTTCCTTTCTGGCATGCAGTGCACAAGTTCTCCTTTTGTGTACAAGGTTGGGTAGACCTTCAACAATGTGATCCCTTGCTAGCTTGTTGATTGTTTTGAAATTCAAGTGACTTAGTTTCTTGTGCCATTCCCAACTGAGTTTTGAATCTCCTTTGGCTATCAAGCAAATTCCATCTTTTGCAGTTGACCAATCAACTACATAGATGTTTTTCTTCCTTGTTGCTGTTAGAACCACTTCTGTAGTTGTCTCATGCTTGACGGAACAACCTTCCTTGGAAAATTCAACTGTGTAGCCTTTGTCACAGAATTGGCTAGCACTCAGCAAGTTGAATTTTAATCCTTGGACATAAGAGACATCATCAATGATTATCTGGTTCTTTATCAGCTTCCCTCTTCCTTTTGTCTGGCCATCTTTATCATTACCTCCAAAGGTAACTCTGGGCCCTTTGACTTTTTGGAACTCTGTTAGGCAACTCTTGTCACCTGTCATGTGTCTGGAGCATCCACTATCAATGTACCAATCTTGCTCAGAGATGGCTCCAGCACACAGTTCCTACAAAATTAAAAGGAAGATTTAGGTACCCAAGCAATGTTGGGTCCTAGGGGGTCATGCAGTCTTGGCAGCCGGTACCACTTTGGTCTCATCAAGTGAAACCTTGGTGGGTGGTACCCATTGTCCACCTGGTAGTCATAGTAAACGGAAGTGTGATTCACTTTGGGCAGATGCTTGTGAGGATCATGCTTCCGGTTTACATACTTCTGCATAGCCTTTTTAGTTGGGTAGAAGTCCCAGTCCCATATACTATCAAGATCAGAGGGGCGATTAACTTTGGGCTTCTTAAGTTGACCAGCCAACCTTTTCTGCCTAAAGTTAACTTTCTCTTGATATCTGCCTTTCTGGTGATCATCTCTGACACGGTTATCATGAGTTTGTCTGTTATGGGTTTGTCTTTGATTTTTGGTATTCTGAAAACCTTTTCTGTTGTTAGGTTTTCTGCCAGGTTCATTAATTTTTAAAATGGGTTTCTGTTGAACCTTTATCTTTTCCTTTTCTGGTCTGACTTTCTCATGAATAACCTTGGTGCCAGATACACTAGCCTGACAACTGGGGCTAGAAATCAGTGGCACTATGACCTTGTTTGCCTTAGCATCTCTGGTGCTAGGCATTACAGAAGGCTCACCTGATTCTGTTGAGCCATAACCAAGACCAAAACCAGTGCCAATTTGTTGATCAAGTACAATCTTTTCCATGGAAGACTGGGCCTTCTGGTAAGCTTTGTACTTAATCTCAGGAGGCTCTATCTCTCTTATTCTCTTTAGAAGATTGATTTTGATCTCAACCTCCTTTCTTAAGTCAAGAATTTCAACCTTAAGCTTACTGTTTTCTTCTTTAACAGAAGAATAAGTGGTTTGAATGGCTTGAAACTCTTCCCAAAATTCTGACATTGAATCAGAATCAAAGGCTCTGCCTACCGAGGAAAAACTAGAGTTGGAAGTAGAAGATACCTCATCATCAGATTGACCCATAAGGCATAGGTCTTCAGTCTCTGTATCCAGGCAACAGAATGCTTCATCAGATTCTGATTCTGAGCTGGACTCTGTCTCAGAGAGGGGGTCCTTCTCTGGTTGTTCAGTGATGAGTGCCTTCCTTCTTCGGTGCTCATATTTCTTTTCTCCTTCCTGGCCTTGCCTTTTGGAGACTATGGGGTGTGGACAGTTGACTTTGAAGTGCCCTGGTTGTCTGCAGTTGTAGCAGAGAAGCTCTCCACTACTTTCTGATGTTTTGGACTTCTGGTGTGGCTTTCTGCTAGAGAGTGGACTTCTGCTATCCTTCGGCTTCAAGAATTTCCTGAACTTCCTAGCAAAAGCCGCCATATATTCGTTAGTTAAAAGAATAGAAGGGTCAAAATTATTTACCTGAGAGGTGCTGGCAGTGAGGGCAGTAGTTGTTCTGTCCTCAACTTCTTCTTTCTCTTCTTCATTCATCTCAAACTCATAAGACTTGAGATCAGAGATGAGTTTCTCAGTGCTGTAAGTTCTGAGATCCTTGCTATCTCTCATGGAAGTGACCTTCATCTTCCATGGTGAAGGTAAACCTCTGAGAACCTTCAAGTTGATCTCCTTGGGAGTAAGTTCCTTCCCAAGTTCTGATATCTCAGCAGTGAGGGTGAGCAAGCGTGCATACATCTCAGCTATGCATTCTTTGGGTAGAAGTTTGAAATCTTCAAACTTCTTCATGGCAATGGTAAGTTTATTGTCCTTTTCTTGCTCATCTCCAGCTCCTATCAGGGTAAGAGTATCCCAGATTTCCTTGGCAGATTTGCACTTCTTGATCCTTGTGAAGTACTTGTCATCAATGGCTTTGTAGAGGATATCCTTGGCAATGTTGTCAAGGTTGTACTTCCTCCTCTCTTCATTGGACCATTCATGGCGCAGTTTGGTGATCATCTGGGGTTGACCACTACCTGTGATGTATTCAGGGTTGACTTTGGTGAACTCTGTGAAAGGACCTGCATCAAGAACTTCCCACATTTCATCATGGAGTGCGCAGAGGTGAGCTTTCATGTGGATCCTCCAGTCATCAAACTTTGTTACTGAGAACATAAGATTCTTTGAAAGAGTGTTATCCATAATATGATATTAAAGAGGCTAAAACAAGTGGATCTCTTGTTTAGTAAGTAACCTAAAAGATTACAAGAACAAGGAGGCTCTCATACCACTTGTTGGTCCCGTTTGTAATGGGAACAGTCTAGAGGGGGGGGGGTGAATAGACTGTTCAGGAATTTAAACTTTTCTCTAAGTCAAGTCTGACTTATCAGAGATGGTCGAAATCTGGTGACAGAGATGGTCAAGTTCTGATGGCAGAACTGGACCAGGCAGCGGATAAGTTTCTGTCCGGGTAGCCTCTAGACGAAAGCTAAGGTAAAATGCCTTTCTGATAACTCTGAAGGAAGATCTGCTGGACACAGATTCCAACCTGAAGAGTTAGTCAGTAGAATCTTAAGTGCAGGAATTAAAAGCTTAAAGTAAATGACACCGGGGTTTTTATAGTGGTTCAAGGAACAACTTGTTCCTCTAGTCCACTGTTCCACTAAGCTTGCAAAAACAACAGTTTACAACGCCTTAGTCCCTAGAACTTAAGAAGCATTCCTCGTCTTCTTCAAGTCTAGTTGCCACCCGGGATGCAGTCCTGCTTCCTGATGGCTGGTCTCGTTTCACTGAGTCTCTTGAAGTATCCCCACTTCACTTACTCCAGCTAGTTTGAGACGTCCCTTCTTTTTCAAGAAGTGTTTGATATAAAATCAGTTTTCTCCAACGTTACTTCTTCACAAAGGATGAGTATATGAAGCTTTCGAAGTGTTGAAGAGCTGAGTAACTTTGCAGTTTGCTAGTTGGATGAAGGATAGAAAACTATATCTTCCAACTGGAGCCTTTTCTTGTTTAAGGATGAAGTTTGAATCTCAAGAATGTTATTTTTACGCAAAGTTTTTTTTTCTTAGTTCTTCAGAGTGTATCTTATATACTGGGAGCAGTCTTCCCGTTGGAGTGTAGAAGACAGCTTCATTAATTGCATGTACTGTTGACTTGACCGGTTGGACCTTCGACTTGCTATTTTGGGGGCGTAAAGATACTCGCATGGTCAATCATCAGCTTTAAATATCTCTTCATACGTACAGCATTAAATGTGCTTTTAATGCGTGTACAGTACCATCTTTCCGTTGAAAGGTTCGTAACCGTTAGGGGATTTCCCGTTAGTTTAACGACCGTTGGAAAGGCTTCCGGAATCTGGTGGGTTTAGCAGAGTCTTAAGAGGCTCTCTGGTCCAATCTCTGAAGTCCGTCTCTGTTGCCAACTCTGGTATCTTTCTGATGACCAATTTCTGATGGCTTCTCTGGTGAGCAACTCTGGGAGCAACTCTGGTAGAAGCAAAGCAGTTCTCTGGCAGACAGACTAAGCTAAAACTTACAAAAGAAATTCTAATACAAAATTTCTAATGGGGTACATTCAAATTCTAATTAACCTAGCATCATCAAAATCTAAATACATTTATTCCTTACAAAATGCTTGTACTGTTTACTTGACCGGTTGGACCTTCGACTTGCTATTTTGGGGGCGTGAAGATACCCGCATGGTCAATCATCAGCTTTAAATATCTCTTCGTACGTACAGCATTAAATGTGCATTTAATGCGTGTACAGTACCATGTTTCCGTTGAAAGGTTCGTAACCGTTAGGGGATTTCCCGTTAGTTTAACGACCGTTGGAAAGAGCTTCCGGAATCTGGTGGGTTTAGCAGAGTCTTAAGAGGCTCTCTGGTTCAATCTCTGAAGTCCGCCTCTGTTGCCAACTCTGGTATCTTTCTGATGACCAATTTCTGATGGCTTCTCTGGTGAGCAACTCTGGGAGCAACTCTGGTAGAAGCAAGATGGAACTCTGGCATACAGACTAAGCTAAAACTTACAAAAGAAATTCTAATACAAAATTTCTAATGGGGTACTTTCAAATTCTAATTAACCTAGCATCATCAAAATCTAAATACAATTTTTCCTTACACTTCGGCCTCAAAAACTCAGGAGCCACTTACACCCGGATGGTGGCAAGGGTGTTTCAGGCCGTTCTGGGGCGCACCATGGAGGCGTATGTTGACGACATGATCGTCAAAAGCAAACAATCCTCCATCCATGCTGACGACCTCAGTGAAATCTTCGCCATCATGCAGAAGTTCAACCTTCGGCTAAACCCGAAGAAGTGCACTTTCGGCGTGCAAGGGGGCAAATTCTTAGGCTACATGGTGAGCCAAAGAGGTATCGAGGCCAACCCCGAGAAGATCCAGGTCATCATCAACATGGAGCCCCCACGCAACGTGAAGGAGGTCCAACGGTTGACGGGCCGCCTAGCAGCCCTCAATCGTTTCCTATCAAAATCGGCAGAGAAGTCCTTACCCTTCTTCCAGATCATGAGAAAGACCGCCGGTTTCCAGTGGACTTCAGAGTGTCAGGGGGCCTTCGAGGAACTGAAGTGGTACTTATCTTCACCCCATGTGCTCTCTAAACCCAAGGTGGGGGAGACCCTATACCTTTACCTGGGTGTTAGCCCGGCAGCCATCAGCTCAGTACTCATCCGGGAAGAGGATGGCATCCAACATGACATCTTCTATGTTAGAAAGACCCTCAGGGAAGCAGAACTCCGGTATTCCCATGTGGAAAAAATGGTGTTGGCTATCGTGTGGACCGTCAAGAAGTTGGGCCATTACTTCCAAGCTCACCCGGTCCAGGTCCTCACTCACCAACCCCTCGGCGCTTTGATGAGGAGCCCCACCAGCTCCTCCTGAATGGTAAAATGGGTTGTCTTCCTGAGCCAATAAAACATCGACATCCGTCCTAGGCCCGCCATCAAGGGCCAGGCCCTAGCAGACTTCGTGACAGAGTGCACGGCAAGATCAGCCACGGACGAGGAGCCCTCGGCCCCCTCGGACGATTGGTGGACCCTCTACACCGACAGCTCCTCCGCTGTCAAAGCATGTGGAGGAGGGGTGGTTCTCATCTCACCCGAAGGCTTCCGGGCCTATTACGTTGTCCGCTTCTCCTTCAAATTCTCCAACAATGAAGCCGAATACGAGGCCCTCCTCTGTGGCCTTCGGCTGGCAGCTAACATGAAGGCTCGACAGATCCACGTCAAGTGCGACTCCAAGTTAGTTGTCGGCCAAATTTCCGTGGAGTACGAAGCCAAGGAAGGGAGAATGAGGCAGTACAAAGAAGCGGCCAAAGAGTTGCTTAAGGTATTTGAGGCACACTCTCTTACTCAAATACCGAGGGCTCAAAACTCCGAGGCCGACCTTTTAACGAAGCTCTCGGTCGAATCCCCTGAGCATATCTCAAAGATTGCCAAGATCGAGGAGCTCAGCCTCTCCAGCATACATGCTAGCCCCATCATGCACATACAACAAAGGCAAGAGGACTGGATCTCAGATATTGTCGCCTTCATCACCACAGGGTAACTCCCCGAGGATGAGGCCCGTGCCAAGCTAGCAAAGCTGAGGGCTCCCAGCTACGTTATCGAAGACGGAAGGCTTTATAAAAGATCGTACAACGGGGAGTTACTTCGGTGCCTTCATCAGGATGAAGCCGAAGTTGCAATGGAGGAAGTGCACAGCGGCACTTGTTCAGCTCACCACGGACCCTTCTCCATGTCCCGAAGGCTCATAATCCAGGGATACTTTTGGCCTATGATGGCCCGGGATTGTGCGGATCTCGCCCGAAGGTGTACCGCATGCCAACACTTCCAGAAGGCCCCCGGCAGGCCAGCGGTCAACTATGCCCCCATCAGCACATCTATACCCTTCGCTCGATGGGGCATAGACCTTGTGGGCCCTCTGCCGAGGGGTACCTCCAACAACAGGTACATCATCGTCGCCATCGACTACTTCACCAAATGGGTGGAAGTTGAGCCCCTCACCAGCATTACTGAGGCCAGGTGCCGTCATTTTGTTCTCAAGAACATCCTCACAAGGTTTGGCGTCCCCCAGCAAATCATCTCCGACAACGGGACTCAGTTTGAGGCAGCCCCCTTCTGTTCCCTCCTAGAGGCAAGGGGCATCAAACACACCTTCTCATCCGTTGCCTACCCTCAAGGCAACGGTCAAGTGGAAAACGCCAACCGGACCTTGCTCGAGGGCCTAAAGAAGAAGCTGGAGGCCGAAGGGGGTGGTTGGGTAGAAGAGCTCCACAACATCTTATGGGCCTACCGCACCACCCCTCGGCGAGCAACAGGCGAGACACCCTCTTCCGACCCGAAGGGTCACACAATATGACCTCGAGGTCAACGACGCCAATATGGCCCTCGACCTTCACCTTATTTCAGGGTGCCGAGAGCAAGCCTTCATACGCGTGGAAAACTACCGAAGGCAAGTGAAGAGTTACATTGACGCCAAAGTCCGCTCCCGGGAATTCCAAGTGGGGGATTATGTCCTCCGAAGAAGGGAAGCTAGCCAACCAATCGAGGGCGGCAAGATGGCACCAAAGTTCGAAGGCCCCTACATTGTGGCGGCCATCATCAAACCAGGAACTTACAAACTAAAACGCCCCAATGGGACCGAGGTCCCTAGACACTGGAATGTACATCACTTAATTAAATTTTATCAATAACATCAGAGCGGCCAAGCCCTCATAACTAGTGAATGTATTATTTTGCGGCCCAAGGCCTCCAATTTTTGAAGAATGAAGGCATATTGAAGACACCAAGAACATAGAACAAGACTCTTATGAGCGGCCAAGCCCTCATATCAGCCCCTGGCCCAAGGCCTTACCATAAGTAAGAACCCTCGGCACAAAGTGCCGAGGGTAGACTATACTATCACCCACAACATAGAAGAGAACCCCAAATGTTTTTACAGAAGGCCCCTAGGCGCCCAGTGTCGGGGGCATACAGTACTATCAACTTTCAAACAAACGGAAGAAAACGCCAAATGTTTCCTTTGAAGACCCTTCGGTACCAAGTGCCGAGGGTAGACACCCCCATCACCTACGACAAATGAAGAAAAACACCAAACGTTTTTACAGAAGACCCCTCGGTACCAAGTGCCGGGGGCCGTATACCGGAACAAACACCAAGTGTTGTTTCTAAAGTCGTACTCCTCGAGGACGCATATACCGAAGGCGCCACCTATCGGTGCCGGTAGCACGTAGTGCCCCCGGCCATTTGCAACCAGTGTGCAAAAGAAAACCCTTCCCTGAAACGCTTTCCGCGTCACTACCCCAAGGGTATGACAGGCAAGTAATATGCCCAGGATTCGACTTTCAAAAACGGAACGCTTTCCGCGCCATTTCCCCCAGGGATTGGTAGGCATCTAATATGCCCAGGATTCGACTTCCAAATCGAAATGCTCCCCGCGCCACTACCGCAAGGGTGTGGCAGGCCGCGGACTATGTCTGGCGCCGAGGGGACGACTTTCAAAACTGGGGCACTTTCCGTGCCATCTCCCAAGGGGAGGCAGGCTACAGACCATGTCTTGTGCCCAGGAAACGACCCTCGATCCCCTCGGAACTCGGAAGGGTAACACAAGGGGGGAGCTAATGGTGTATTCTTTTACTTCCCGATAGGCCAAACCTTACCAAGAAACCAAGTTTCTTGAAGCCTTCCCTTCACTACCAAAAAAAACGAGGGAGTGAAGGGGAGTAGACTCAGCGGGAAATCAATGAGTACACCACTCCAACAATTCACGACAGAACGCCCTTCGGCAGTACAAGACAATTCATACCGAGGGCCTCCCACAGGAACACCTCCGGTACCTGGAAACTCCTAATTACCAAAGATACTATTCAACAAATGTCATCAACAAATGGATAAGTCCACTTTGATAGGTTCACTCAACAACAATTCAAAAACGTCCCCGAAGGCTACTATACAACAAATGCTATCAGATGTTGGCCAAGTCCAAACAAAAATTACCTCCGGCACCTCACTAGACGCCGAAGGGATACACCCAGGCATTACCCGAGGGGGTCTGTCTTTTCGTACTATACTTGGGATATGAAAGTTCCTAAGTCCACACTAGGGGAACCTGACAAATCCCGAAGGCCCATATGCTACTCAAGGCACGAAGGCACCTCCTACATCACCGGGGGCCAGTGCTCACGGATCAAAGGAAGCTACCCTAGGGTGGGTGCCCCCGGGATTACCGTCATAAAACGAGGGAGGTCTCACCTAAAGAGGCTACATCCCTAAAGGCTCCCCATGCCGAAGGGACAGATGATTCTCAACCACTTAAGAAACATTCTAAGTTCTAAGTGGTTGGCCCTCGGCCATCCCACAGAGGTCACCAGGAGGCTCCTATCCCATGCAAATCGGGGGGTTACATTACTCAAAGGCCACTTGGTGAAACAACACTTAGAAATTTTGCATTCCTGCATATTTCGCCTCCGGTCAGGTATTCTCACATCCAGAGATGTCAAATGACTGAAGGCGTGATGCTGAACAACACTTAGAGAAAACTTTTCCTAAGTCCTGCATGCTTTGCCCCCTGTCGTGTCACCGGTCAACCGAAGGCTGTTAAACCTAGATATTTAACAATCAAACAATCTACGCAGTTAAAGAAGAAGCAGATAGAAAGATATCGACAAGATTAAAACCAAATCTGGTATACCGTGTGAATCCCGCTGCTCTCCCTTGAGAAGGAGAGCAGCGGAAACCCTACTCTCTCTCTATCTCGCCTCTGGCTGTAATACTTGAGATTTAATTTAAATGGATTAATAGTACTACTCATACCAACAAGATGCATCTCCTTTTAAGGGAGCTCATCACCAAGAACTCCAAAGTTAAGTGTGCTTGCACGGGAGTAGTCTTGGGATGGGTGACCCCCTGGGAAGTTTCTCAGGGCGCGCACGAGTGAGGACAAAGTGCGCGGAAAAGGCTAGTGGCGGTTTGTGAGGACAGTACTAGAGGTCAAAAGTAACTACCTTGGGTCATGGAGACCCGGGGTGTTACAAATGGTATCAGAGCAACCCTGCGACAGTGTGTTGATCCGTTGGATATCGGGCGGGCACTTAGCAGGGGAAAAGATTCTGGGATATGATTGAGATTGGTTTATGGGCGCAACGAGGACGTTGCGTTCCTAAGTGGGGGTGATTGTAATACTTGAGATTTAATTTAAATGGATTAATAGTACTACTCATACCAACAAGATGCATCTCCTTTTAAGGGAGCTCATCACCAAGAACTCCAAAGTTAAGTGTGCTTGCACGGGAGTAGTCTTGGGATGGGTGACCCCCTGGGAAGTTTCTCAGGGCGCGCACGAGTGAGGACAAAGTGCGCGGAAAAGGCTAGTGGCGGTTTGTGAGGACAGTACTAGAGGTCAGAAGTAACTACCTTGGGTCATGGAGACCCGGGGTGTTACACTGGCGCTCTCAAGCCTCTATCGATAGTTAGGGTTCCCGTAAGTTAGCCTCCTTTTATAGAAGAAGTTGGCTAACTTACGGGTTACAAGGAATCCCCCGGGTTGATACACATTTGTGGCCCGTATTACACGTTTAATTAATACCTACACAAATACAAAGATATTTAATTAGATTGGACACCATAAAATATTCCTAACAATCTCCCCCTTGGTGTTCAATCGTGTTGAATCAGCATTGCAGCGCAAATATCTTTGTATTTGTTGTTATTCAGCTTCCTTTTACTTTGAACTTGACTTCTGAGGAAGGCTATCTGAAGAAATCCTTGCAATCTCCCCTTTGATGTCTTCTTGACAATTTGATCTTTGATGTCGGGGGTTGAGGGACCTTCTGTATCTTGCATGTAGTCCTTGCCTTCCAGAAGTTGCTCTTGATCAGCTTGGATGAAGTCCGGTGACGCCTCTAGAATGAATATTCTTTGGAGAATAGGAGACGCCCATGGAATTCATCTTTAGGACACGAGTAATTGACCTCTGTCTCCTCCACAATGTAGTCTTTTTGGCTATTTGGAATGAATGCATTTGAGGAGAACTTGTCGGTGGCACAGCGGAACATAATGATTGTTGATTTGTGAGTGTAGCTGACCATTTGATTTGAGTTGTAGAGATAGCAGAGAAGGTGTTGATTTTTGTGATGGAGGAGTGAAGTGTCCCAGAATGATTTGTTCAGTGTTAATAGCATGTGGACCACTCTCCCCCTCATGACGATCTGATGAATCGGGACGTCATGCTTTTATTCTTTTATTCTGCGGAAATAAAACAGGAAACAAACAGAAAGAGTAAATGATAAAAGCCCCCCGGGGTCGTGTAGACACCCGTTTTCATCACTATAGAGATAAACTCTAAAGCAATGGCCTAAAAATGTTGGTGATTCTTATGTTGCAACAGCAGGACTTCCTTCCAATTATTGGTCTACATCTGTAATAGATGAGCCCTATGGAAGTTCTCGCGGGTCATGTAGACCTGCAACTGACTCTAAAAGTGCGTCTGTGTCCTAGAAAATTTCAAAACATTTGGGAGTGAGTAACTAGACACGACGTGATCAATGAAAGTTCAGTGGCATGGGGCTGAGGCCACTGTAGTCAGTATTACTTGCCTCGGAAGGAGACATTAATGAGAGATGTGGTTCCCTGTGAAGTACGATTAAACACCTGTCTGTTGGGAGACAAGTGAGTGGTCTTGGATAGGGTTCAACATGCATTGTTGGACAAGATGCAGTGACTTCTACCCGGGATCTGATTAAATCAGTCCTGAACCTATTTGGGAATTGTCCAGAGTATTTGAGTGGCTAGGAGTAAAAGTTCAATGGATAATAGGCAGTTGAGGTAGCAGACTCATCTTTGATTATTTATTTTCTTCTCACTTGAGCCTTCTGCTTCCTAACGCTCATAATGTTCACTCACTCACTCGCTCACTCACTCACTTACGCTCGGCTTTGTCCCTTGGGTAAGCTTAGTTGGGTTTACTAAGCCATAGGGACATTTTCTCTCATTACTTTCTTCATTTTCTCTCTGTACTCCCCCTGAACTTGAGCACTCGGTATGCTTTGTCATTGTTAGGCACCGGGGAGGATAACATTGAACACTCCCCCTAAAATGTTGCATCCGTTGAGAGATTCCTTGCTTTGACAGTGAATGGCGCCAGGAGGAATTAACTGAAACTCCCCCTCAGAATGTGCAAGGTTTGATTGCTCACAACTCGTCATACCCGCCATGTGTGTGGGGCAATCTAAACAAGTACCACACATGACGGTTTCCCTGAGCTCATCATGTAGAATTTCAGCATATTGATGATCACATAATGTTGATGAGTCAGAGGAGGCTTCAGTGGTTGATTGTTGATTGTTGAAAGATGACCGTTGACGCGAGGTTGATTGAATTATCTACGACTTTCAAAATTTCTCGATGTTTTGAATTTTTGAAAGTTTGGAGTTTCTTGAATCACTGATTTCTCGATTGTGCTGCTGGATCGGTTTTGAAAGGCGAGTCCAACAGAATGATTTTTACAAAATTTCGTTCACAAACAAGATTACAGGAGCAAATCTCTACACCAAAGAAAAAACAAAAGAAAAATAGAGCAGTTCTTCGTTAGATCCAAAAAATCGCAGATAGATTGAACCTGTTTCACGCCTCGGCTCTGATACCAATTGTTAAACCCAGATATTTAACAATCAAACAATCTAAGCAGTTAAAGAAGAAGCAGATAGAAAGATATCGACAAGATTAAAACCAAATCTGGTATACCGTGTGAATCCCGCTGCTCTCCCTTGAGAAGGAGAGCAGCGGAAACCCTACTCTCTCTATCTCGCCACTGGCGCTCTCAAGCCTCTATCGATAGTTAGGGTTCCCGTAAGTTAGCCTCCTTTTATAGGAGAAGTTGGCTAACTTACGGGTTACAAGGAAGCCCCCGGGCTGATACACATTTGTGGCCCGTATTACATGTTTAATTAATAACTACACAAATACAAAGATATTTAATTAGACTGGACACCATAAAATATTCCTAACAAAGGCACACCTACGACAAGGTTCTCTCACATTCACCCGAAGGCTCCTATCTCATGCGACTACACTTAGAAAAATCTTCTAAGTCCTAAATATTTTTGACCCTCGGTCAAATCTCCATGCAGCCAGTCTGGCCACACGGTCGAAGGCTTGGTGAAACTACGCTTGGAAATTTTTCTAAGTCCTAAACGCTTTGCCTTCGGTCGTCTCATGAAGGCTACACAGAATCAGAGGGAAGGAATTAGCCGAGGGCCAAGATATGAACAACACTTAGAAAAAATTTCTAAGTCCTGAACGTTTGGCCCTCGGTGAAATATTCAGATGACTAGAGGGGCCTAGTAGCCGAGGGCTACAGGATGCACTGTACTTAGAAAAATATTTCCTAAGTCCTAAAAGTTGGACCCTCGGCCAAAATACCGTACAAACATACATTCATTCACAAGGCATATTAGAAGGCATTCATTTCACACAAAACAAATTGAAGGCATACATCCAAAAGAAAAAGAAGATTATATATAAAAGGCCCGAAGGCAGGCATCCATTCATCAACAGGGAATAAAAAATTATTATACACAAAGGCCGAAGCCGAAAGATTGTACATGTTCGTTACAACAAAATGTTTTTCAAATTATGAAACAACAACATCATCAGCTACTGCGGCCTCACCCCCCTTCGGCAGCTTTCGAGGTGGCGTCCCCTTCGGCCCCTTCCTCTTCTTCCCCGGCCTCCTTCAGCAGCTCAGAATCCTCTAATTCTGGCCTTTCAACACCTGCAGGGAGAGGGACTCTGATATTTGGTTGGAGGGGGGGGGCATATGCCGCCGGGTCGAAGGCCTTTGGTTCAATCTTCAGATGCCGCGCCAGCCTTCTATAGATCAGGGCCTGGGTAAAAAATTCCCCCCCCCCCCAGCGTAGTAGTCTTCGCCCTTTCGGGCTAACCACATCGCCCCAGGGCCCTTCACCCACCCGTCGGCAGATTCCTCCACGACCGAAGCCACCCAATCTTTGTGGCCTTCTGCCCTCCACTCCTCGGCCATAAAAGCAGCAACAGCACCGGCGGCGGCCTCCGCTTTGGCGGCCTCTGCATCCTCGGAGGCTTTCTTCACGGCCTCAGCAGCAGCCCTCTCGGCTTCAGCTTTCTCGTTGGCCGCCTTCTCCGCCGCAACCTTCGCCTGCTGAAGGCCCCCTTCCAGCTGGGCCATTTGCCTCACGGCCTCGGCGTTGTCACGGATGAGCTTCTTCATTGTCTCATCTTGTTGCGCCTTCTGGAGGCGCCACTCATCGAACCTCCTCGCATGCACACCGAGGGCTATGCAAGCCTGTTAACAACAAGATAAGGGGGTAAGGCTACTATCATGCAACAGATAGAGGAAGTAGACCACTATGCAAAAAAACTTACAGTGACGGAGGACCGGAGGATCTTTGACTCGAGAGCCTCATCGTCAAGCTTTCCGAGGGCCTTCCTGTCCAACGAATGAGTAGCCCCGCCCAGGAACTCCCGAGGGTCCACAGTGCCATGTGTAACGGCGGCACCCTTCGGCAGAGAGAACCGTATGTCCTCCCGGAGCAAACCTACCTCACCCCCTGGGCCGGGGGAAGATTGGAAGCAGTCGCCGCCACTTGAACATGGGGCTCAGAGGTGGAGTGCTCATCCACGACCACCACCGGGGGAGCCTTCTTCCCAGCATCCCCCTTCTTTTGTCTCTTCCCCTTGGGGATCGGACCTTTGCCTGCTGCCTTCCTCTTGGCAGCTTTGTCCGAGGGCTCACCACCCTTCTTCGGGAATTCCCCGAGGGGCTTCTGCTTACTGGGCTCCTTCTTGCCCGGGACTTTGGCTTTCTCCTTCTTGAGAGCGGCGAAGGCGTTAAGATCCATGTTGATACTTGCAAAAGAATGAAGACGGTTTAGGCCGAAGGAGCAAAGGTGCAAAAAAAGAAATATCTACGTCTAACAAAGAAAAATATTCATAAGTCTAAAAATTGGATGCCCTCGGCTACTACCTCCTAAACCCCCGGAGGTTCCATCAAACATCAGGTACTTTTCATCTGTTTCCCCCAGGAAACGGTACCGCCGGAACCCGAGGGTATACAGATCCTCCTCCTGGGTGCACTCCTTGATGGTTATATTCTTGTTTCGACCCTCCGGGATCTTAGCTAGGATCCTGTCATCTTTCTCGAGGGCGGCGCTCCTCACCTTCTCATGCCACCTAAACCGGTCGCGCAGCTCCCTCGGGAATGGGCTCTCAGCTAGCTTCACGTAGCACCATCGGTCTTTCCACCCTTTGTTTGAGGAGGGCGCCTCAGTGAATAACTTGAACAAAGCCACCTGCTGCAGGTTCGCGAAGCCCTCGACATTCGCATGCCCCCCCCCCCCCCCGGCACAAGTTGAAACTTTGGAAAAATAGGTCCAAGCTAGGCGTTACCCCCCGGGACTTACAGAGATGGAGGAACCCCGCGATGTACGAGTGGCTAATCGGCGTGAGCTGGCAGGGGAGCAGTCCTACGTATCGAAGGTACTCACGCAGAAAAGGGTGCAGAGGGAATCGGAGGCCCATTGACACCGAGAGAATGTGAAAGGCTATACATCCCTCGGGGGCCCGAGAGAGGACATCATCAGGTCCCGGTGGCACTACCGTCGCCGAGGGCCCCACATGGAGCTGGATAACATATAAGTCCGCCCCATCAGCCTTCGACCTTATCTCAAGGGCGGCGGTATTCAGGAAGGAGTACCCCTCGGGCATATCGACGGGCTTCCCTTGATCAGCAACGCTGCCATTCTTCTTGGACGCGGCAGCCTTCGTCTTCTTCTTCCCGGGGGCCACCCGGAGAGGGCCTGGGTTCAATGGCCGAGAGGTGCTGGCTTCACCAGCGTCGCGAGGGGGAAGAACAGCGACGGTGACCCTCATGCTCTCTCTCTCTGCGCCTCTTCCTCGGCCACTTGCTAGGCGAGAGCTAGCTCTTCACCTTCGCATTCTTGTTCGAACCCCTCGGCTTCCACCTCGGCAACGAGGGCTCTCTGCAACTCCATCGCCACGGCGGCATCATGCCCCACCGAGGGTTGTTCACTTGTGGACTCCACATCGGAGACGGTTTCATCCTCGACCGAAGGCTCCCTCGAAATGTCCTGCGAATCGCTCTGGGACGACATTTTTGGTATACTACGAAAACGGGACTCTACACCGAGGGCTGTCTACGAGATCCTAACCCCTAATCTAAGGCCACAAAGCACAGCTAACTAAGAGAGGTGAAGAGCGGGTGGGGAACTGACCTTGGAACAAGAATTCGATCGGGGGCAGGTGTTTCTCTCTCTAGAAAATTCGGCAGAGCTTTGCTACACTCAAATCGCACAAGGGGAAATGACCCTGACCTTGGGGTATTTATAGGCGCCCAAATCCGGGCTTGGGCTTGAAACTCGGGCCTCCGTCGGGTTAATCAGAGCCCTCAGCTAAGGAGGTTCCCGGTACTCAGAGCCCTCAGTTAATCATCTGCAGCCAAGGGCACCTTTCTCGACATAAGATCCTCTCCACATGCGCCTGAATCGTCGTACCATGTACGACGTCACTTCCAACAGCCGCATTTAATGCGGCCACATGCGAATGCCAGTGCCACCCCGTTGAGGTGACCCCTCGACCATCATAATGATGACACGTGTCCCTATCTAGCATTTATTACTAATATAAATAGCGCCCCTTTTCCCCATTTGTAATCCAAGCTAAATTCGCTCATCACATTCTCAGCAATACACTCTCTCTCACACACACACTTTTGCTCTGACTTCTCTCTAGTTACTCCCCGCAGGAACCCGTCGGATACATACCCCCGGGTAGACTATCCATCACTATTTTTCCCAATTCTATGGATTCTTCAATTATGAGTCGGGTGTAGTTTTAATTAGGGATTTGGGATTGATGAAGGGGTTGATCACGATGTATGGCTAGTTTCTTGATGGATTAATTGCATGAATGCCGTTTAATCTGTGTTTGAATAATTTAATTGCTATCTTTTGTAACCTGGAACCGCAACTAGACTTACAATTGCTTGTAAAATAAATTAAGAGAGATCTAGTTTATTCTAAGACACCTTCACACACACTTAATCATTCGCTAAGAGATTAGTAGCGATTAAGGGGTCGTAATCTCGCTCGTCTTGGCAATAATTTAGGATCCTGTTGTATGAGAGATCAGCCTGGTCCCCTAAATTATTGTACACTACGCCGCGAGAGCGGTAAGAACTTAGTATTGATTAGCTAGGCTCAATTAAATTAAATTCATGTAATTAGGCCTGATTTGCCAGAAATCTGATTACCCCGGAATCAATCCATGTTCCCTTCATCTTTAATTAAGAAGAACCCAATCAATTATTTTTATTCGCTCATTCGCATTAGTTAATTTTCAAATCAACTAAATCTCGCACGACTGCATTTATTTTATTTCCGTTCTTTATCGTTGATTTTAGTTAGTCCTTAATTCCCTTTTTACCATCCCTGTGGAGACGATACTCGTACTTTCACCGCTATTCTACTACAAATTTAAGTGTGAGAAAACTCACATCAGTAATGCATGTCTTCAACAGGGGGTTGAGGGTCGACACCTTTTGATCCACAATGGGGAGATGCCTCGTTAAAAACCTCATTAGGAAAAAACCCTGTGTGAAAAAATCCTAATGAGGGAAAAAGAGTACACCAGATGCCCCCAAAATGAAGCAAAAGGGGTGAACCCTTCGGCCTGGGTGTGGAACTGCAACCGTCGACATCTGCTAAGAGGATGGCCAAGATCGGTCCTCGTATGTGCGTAGCTCAGCATGATAGGTAGTCCTAGTCATCAAATAAAGATGACTAAGAGATAGGTCGAGTGACCGTCCATAATATAATGTCTGGGTCATCAAATAAAGTGACCGTGACGTGTGGCCGAGAGGCCTATAAGAAGTCCAAGCCATCAAATAAAGATGACCAGGAGAGACGGCTAAGTGGCCGGTATGAGAGATCCACGTCATCAAATAAAGATGACGGGGTGATGTATGGCCAAGGGGCCTTTATGAGAGCTCCACGTCATCAAATAAAGATGACGGGGCGATGTATGGCTGATGGGCCTATATAAGAACTCCACGCCATCAAATAAAGATGGTGGGGCGATGTACGACCAAGAGGCCTGTATGAGAGCTCCACAACATCAAATAAAGATGACGGGTTGATGCATGGTCGAGGGGCCTGTATGAGAGCTCCATGTCATCAAATAAAGATGACGAGGCGATGTATGGCTGAGAGGCCTGTATGAGCTTCACGTCACCAAATAAAGATGACGGAGCAATATATGGTTGATGGGCCCGAAAATGAGCTTCACATCATCAAATAAAGATCACAGATCAATATGTGGTCGATGGGCCCGTAAATGAGCTTCACGTCATCAAATAAAGATGACGGAGCAATATATGGCCGATGGGCCCAAAAATGAGCTTCACGTCATCAAATAAAGATGACGGAGCGATATATGGCCGAAGGGCCCGTAAATGAGCTTCACGTCATCAAATAAAGATGATGAAGCGATATATGGCTGATGGGCATGTAAATGGGCTTCACTTCATCAAATAAAGATGACAGAGCGATATATGGTCGAAGGTCCCGTAAATGAGCTTCACGTCATCAAATAAAGATGACGAAGCGATATATGGCCGATGGGCCTATAAATGGGCTTCACGTCATCAAATATAGATGACGGAGCGATATGTGGCCAATTGGGCATGTGGCTGAACTCTGGGCTCCTTTAGCCTTTCAGCTGGAGACCGCAAGATGTTCGCTATATCTGAATATGAGGACGAGGCGGTGTACGCCTATCTGAATATGAGGATGAGGCGGTGGACGCCTATCTGAATATGAGGATGGCAGCGCTGAGGAGCCGGTCCAATATATAATGATGAAGAGATGATGAGCCCAGTCGCTAGATAAATACGTCGGCGTTGGGGCCGGTCTGAATATGAGGACGAGGCGATGATAAGCCATTTGTCATATAAGGGCGACGGTCGCCATCCGGGAAGGGAGTAAAAAGCCCAGTCACTATAACAAGACTTCGGCACTGGGAGCCGGTCTTGAGGTAGATAATCACACCAAGGCCGAGGGGCGAGTCGTGATGCGCGGATGGCGATGAGAAGGAGCCAATCCGAAATATGATGACAGGGTGATGATGAGCCGATCGTCATATAAAGGCGATGGTCACCATCCAGTAAGGGATGGTGAGCCCGATCGCTAGCTCAAGACTCTCAGCGCTGAGGAAGCCGGTCTTGAGATAGATAATCACACCGAGGCCGAGGGGCCAGTCGTGATGCGCGGGTGGCGATGAGAAAGAGCCAATCCGAAATATGATGACAGGGTGATGATGAGCCGATCGTCATATAAAGGCGATGGTCACCATCCAGGAAAGGATGGTAAGCCCGATCGCTAGCTCAAGACTCTCGGCGCTGAGGAAACCGGTCTTGAGATAGATAATCACGCCGAGGCCGAGGGGCCGGTCGTGATATGAGGACGAAGGCACTGAGCGGCCGGGCTGAGAATCCATGCAACGGTTGCCATCCGGTAAAGGAATGGATAAGACCGGTCTTGAGATAAATAATCACGTCGAGTGATCTAATTTAAAACAATTTAAATTAAATAACTACAAGTTTTCAAATTTTAAATAACAAATAACTAGGTGATCTAAATAACTTCTACTCTACTAGCTACGCCGCTCTCATCAACAAGCATACTCATCATCACCTGCATAAAAATGTAGAAAACAAAACAAAGGAAAATAACAAAAATTAGCTTTAGAGCTAAGTAAGTACTACCCAACCCCGTAAAATAATGGCGTTGGGCGCTCGTCTGAAGATGAGGGATGGCGCTGGGCGCTCGCCTGAAGATGAGGGACGGTGTTGGGCGCTCGTCTGAAGATGAGGGACGACGCTGGGCACTCTTCTGAAGATGAGGGAAGGCGTTGGGCGCTCGTCTGAAGACGAGGGATGACGCTGGGCGCTCGTCTGAAGATGAGGGACAACGGTGGGCGCCCGTCTGAAGATGAGGGACGGCGTTGGGCGCTCATCTGAAGATGAGGGACGGTGCTGGGTGCTCGTTTGAAGATGAGGGACGGTGCTGGGCTCTCGTCTCAAGATGAGGGACGACTTGGGCGCTCGTCTGAAGATGAGGGACGACGTTAGGCGCTCGTCTGAAGATGAGGGACGACGCTGGGCGCCCGTGTGAAGATGAGGGACGGCGCTGGGCGCTCATCTGAAGATGAGGGACAGCGCTGGGTGCTCGTTTGAAGATGAGGGACAATGCTGGGCGCTCGTCTGAAGATGAGGGACGACGTTGGGCGCTCGTCTGAAGATGATGGACGGCGCTGGGCGCTCGTCTGAAGATTAGGGACGGCGCTGGGCACTTTTCTGAAGATGAGGGACAACGTTGGGCGGTCGTCTGAAAATGAGGGACGGCGCTGGGCGCTCATATGAAGATGAGGGACGGCGCTGGGCGCTCATCTGAAGATGAGGGGCGGTGCTGGGCGCTCGTCTGATCTTCATGTATGGACGGTATGGTCTTGCTCCGTCCATAATGCATAGTAATAATTAATAATAGTAATAATTATACTACTATCATTTAATGAATATTTTAAGTGTATAAATATGAGTATTGGGCACTTAGCTTTTTATATGGGCTGCTATAATTTGGTGGGCTTGACTGAAATAAACAGGAACATGCTAATTCCTGTGGGCCCAAGTTAATTTGTAAAACCTGGCACACTTGTTGAATGGGCATGGCCCATCCTCTTCTGCGCAACTCCCGCTAGGTCTGGAGAAATAAGTGCGGTTCTGCAGCTCCGCAGAGGAAGGAAGATACCTCTGTCCTTATGCCGCCGGACAGGGAGGATGATCTCGTCGTCACCAATGAAGTAGGGGCGCGGCCCTTGGTTCCTATCGCCGACTCTGAGCATCTTGCCCAGCGTGCAAGCCCGGCAAACCTCGACGGCGGGCGACGCCGTGATACCTTGAAAATTTGAAATAAAAATAAATAAATAAATAAATCAGATAAGTTATATCTGATAAATCAAATGAAAGTAATATCAAAATATTTTGTATTATACTTGGTGTATAAAATTATATGTGGCATCGAAAAAATAAAATAAAAATAAAATAGAAATAAATCAGATAAAATATAGATGACGGAATAAATAAATAAATAAAAATAGTAAGAATATTAAAAATTACTAATAATAACATCAATTTAATAAATGAAAATATGAGATCATAAAACAATGACACATGCTAATGTGTACCAAATAGTGGTCATCATAATACCAAATAATGTATATACATTATGTACATATATTTACATATATAATTATATATATTTATATGTAAAAATTAAAATAAAAAAATAAAAAAATAAAATAAAATTAAACATCAATATAAATGGGAATCAAATCAGGAATCAAAACACATGCCATGTTCATCAACTACCAACCTATCATATACATTATTATTATTATTATTATTATTATTATTCATACAATTATCAAATAAATAAAATAAACCATAAGGACCATCTAGACGTATAAATACACCCTCTTAGCCATCCCAAACACTGCAAATTGGAGAGATAGAAGCTATATATACATATAGCTTCGAGATCATTCCGGAGCGATGGTTGCGGCTGAAGGATTTCCAATGAGCGGATCATCTTGGAGAGAAGGAGAAGAACAATCTGGAGATCTGTTGAGCCAGACGGTCATTTGGTCAGAAACGCTTGGGTTTCCTAATTTGGAGGTCGATGTGCCTTTATTATCGAAGGGAAAGTAAGACTTAACACAATTGGCCCAAGGAAGAGATCATATCTCTTTTGTGGATACTCTGGCCCAATCTAATAAGGCGGCCCGGGTGGTTGCTTCTTTGGGCTTTAGGCAGAATTTTATTTGGAGAAGGGGAATGGAGGTTCCCAGGGAGCTTTTAGGTGTAATCAAATTAGATGAATCTTCCAGGCCCTATATTAGTTGATTATTAGATTTTTTTTCACTTTCCTTTGGTGAGTTTTTGTACTTAGCTTCATTCTGTTTCTTGGAGGGTTTTTGGTTTGGCCCCCCCTCCTCCTTTTGTACTTCAGATCCGCATTTTAATAAATTCTGGCAGTTGACCCCCGACATCTGCCCCACTGATTTTGGTGGTTTGTCTTTCAGGGTAAAAAAAAATATATACATAAGATCGCCGGAAAATTTATATCTAAATTATTTTACGTATCAAACTTCGTAAAAACGATAGAGGAGGGTCGTGAGAGGTCTAGGAATACTTCCCAATAAATTCCAGACCGATTCGTAGTCACCGGAGTTGCTTAGACGTCGCCGAAGTGTCAAGCCGTACAAACGGGTCTTCAGCAAAAGCGGACATTTGGCCGTAGATAGGGGTGGAGGAGCTTCGTCTCGACGTGAGGATCATTTTGCAACTTGAATCGTCGAAAACCGTTACCTGTAAGTAAAAATATCGCTCGCCGAAGTTTTCGTAATTCCGGTCACCGGAATCGCGACCCAGAGAAGAGCTGGGAAGAAGACAACCCAGTCTTCTTGGGCCGGGTCGCGTATTTGGGCCGGTTCAGCCCATTTTCAATAAAAATTAAAAATAAAATAGTAAATGAAATAAATAAAATCTGGAAAAATATAAATAAAATGCATAGTATAAATATACATATTCGGACCAACCAGAATTGAAAAATAATATTTAAACTATTTTTAACTGATTTAATTGTAATTGGGCCAATTTGTACATATTTAGTAAATAATTATTGAAGTAAAATAGATTAAATATATGACTAACAAGGACATTTGGGACCATTTATATTTAATAAAAATTATGATTAGTATATTTAATTGTAATTAAACCGGTTAATAGATATATGAAATTAAATGAATAAATAAGGGAAATAATTCTAAAATAAATATCTGGACAACCTAGGTCAAATATAGACCCAAAATATAGTTATGGACGGTTATAAATTTATAAAGTCGATTCTTAAGCTATTCAATTTAATTGGGCCATATAAAACTAGTTAAGTAATTAAATAAGAAAATTTGAATAATAATGGTGAAATAAATAAAATCACTAAGATTGGAAATAATATTCTGGACTAAAATGAGGTATGGAATAAAATAAGGAAAAAAAATAAAGTTGGGATAGCTAGCATAAATGAATGACTATATTTGGACTTAATAAATAAATCATTGAATTAGTGGACTAATTAAATTAGTGTGATTAAATTAATAATTATTATCCTTGATTATTATTGATTTAGACTCCATATAAATTATTAAAGTATTTGAACTCATAAAAAATAGTTGATTAATATAAACAAATTAATTAAGTAATGTGTACTTAATAATTTAGTTAATTGACTTCATTGGACTAGTTTAACTAAATCAATTAGTTTAATGGATAAATTAGTTAAATTATGGACGTGGTAATATTTTTGGACTTTATATTAAAAATAAAAAAATTAAAACGAAATTAGAATTTGATTATTGGCCTTAATTGAATTAGATTAATGTATTTAGCTATATTGATATAATTAAACTTATTTAGTTGATGAAGTTGATTCAATTAAATTAGTTAATCAAATAAATAAAACTGGAGGATTGGATTAATTAATTTAATTGGGTTAGTTAGTATAAATAAACTATTGAACTAATTAAAGTTGTTATTGAGATTAAAATATCATTAATAATTATTATTTCAAATTATTGCTTACGTCAAATTATTATTAAAAGGTTTATTAAATAAATTATATAAATTATGTAAACTGAATTTTGAACTGAAATTGATTATTTAAATTTGAAATAACTAAATTATTATGTAGTTAATATAATTAGACTAGTTAACTAATTAATCAAATAAATTAAAATAAATTATGGAGGGATTAGTATGATTATAGAAAATAATAAGGTTGGGCTGGAAATTAACATTTTAAATAAGGTTTATGAATCTAACTTAATAGTTATATTTAAAGAAGGGATTATGAAATTAAAATAATTAAAGGTTAGATAGATAGGAAATAACCAAAATAATAGAGTAGTTATTGATTTAGAATTTTTATATATATTAGAAGGAGGATTCAAGTGAAGACCAAAGCTAGAGATTTTATTAAGGGGATTATCGCAATCTAATGTAAGTTTTATGTCAACCAAAAATGTTTTATCTCGTACTTATATGTATGCAATATTTGAACTATGTGAATTATTTATGAATTGAAAACTATTTGTTTGACGTGGAATGAATATTTTGAATGTATGGATATTGGTGGATTATTATCTATTATGGATTATTAAATGTATATTCTTTTTATTAAAGAATATTGGTGGATTGATATTTATTACAAAGGATATTTTGAAAGTGTGACAAGAATGATTTTGGGGGAAACTTAAAGTTTTCATAATATATTATTGCGTCTCGAGAGAAACACGAGACGTGTGTGGTTAGGACTACTACTACTTTTGGTGAAATTTATTTGGGTCGGTAACGAGTCCGGCAATGACATACTCCGGTAGACATCCCGGACTTTTATTTGAGGACCAAAGGTTCTTTGGCGGTCGTAGTAGTAGTAATCTAATTACCCTTGGACAATGTCCCTTGTGAATAGGAGGTAGAAAACATCCTGCCTACTTGAGTTTCTTACTACTCGAAGGGCCTGGAATCCCTTTTAGAGGGGGTGTGCACACTTAAGGTAGAAATTCAGCTTCCAATTGGTGGTCGGTGGGAGCCAGAATTCCGGGATGAGTCGTAAATAACAACGACTCATTGGGCTTGAGGAATCTTGAGTTTCGCTCACTCTTAAAAGAAATCTAAAGTATTACTTTTGGAGGAATTGAGGAATGACATTATCTATTGAAGAAATTATTTTGAGACATGAAGTTATTTTGGATATATGATAGGGTATTTTCTATATATATACATATACTAAACCTATTTTCCAAATTATATTATTTAACGGGTTCGGGTGGAATCTTACTTAGCTCTAAAGCTAATATTTGTCTCTTTTGTCTTCTTCTATTTGCTCTATTGTACAGATGATTATGATTATTGACGTGCACTTGTCGTGAGGTGCACTCAAAATAAATACAATACAATGAATATACATAGTATAACGAAGTAAGGTTCGTATCCACACGGAAAGAAATATTTATCTTTTATAATAACAGTAACGAAAGGGGGGAGGGGGGGTTTGAGTTTGATTTGATTTAATTTAATTAACACTAAGATGAATGACTTATGCGGTTTAATTAATAGAGATGAGGATTTGGTTTTGCTTTTATTCACTTAATGAAATGTTCGTCGATCCCGGTTATATCTTTAACTATCTTCCTCTCGAATACTCAATCGAGGAGTATATCCAGTTCATCGAGGGTAGTTATTAATAACGAGGTGCGTTCATTAATAAAACTTACTATCGAGTCAATATAGAACAAGCGCCGTATATTAATTCAATAGCAACAATAAGCTTAAGATGAAAACGATTGAGATTGATAACCTCTACACAAGCGGTTTATTGGTTTAATCAATATAATTAATTCCCCTTGGTTTATTAACCATGAGATGCATGCATTAACAATCCAAGTTTACTACCTTTGAAGGAACCGGATTAATAACAAGCGTATTAACCGATTGATTCTAGTAATAATTAATAGATGAAGCAAAACTAGTTGATCTTTAAAGTAATGCTCAAAATACTAATATGGAATATGAATAGGAAGTAATTAATATTCAAGGAAAAAGGTTAAAGAAAATAACTCACAACTTACAAATCATTAAGCTTCAAAGTAGCAAAACCAAGATGAAAGAGTTTAGCTCCTCATTTGGAGACTAAACATGAAGAAAATATAAAGAAAGAACTATTCTAGACTGAGCTTAGAAGTATGTAGGAATTGGATATCTAATTGTGAAGGAAAGGGGGTGTATTTATAGGCTCTTGGGATGCAGCTCGGGTACCCGATCGGGTATATACACGGTACCTGATCGGGTATGTGTAAAATGCTACATTCGAGGAATACTCGATCGATTATAGGCTAAATTCTACAGGTATACCCGATCGGGTATACTCTTATACCCGATCGAGTATGTGTAGAAAGGGATATCCGGGCTATACTCGACCGGATTTGGGGTTAAACTCAAGGGCATACCTGATCGGGTATGTCGGTCTACCCGATCGGGTATAGACACTCGATCATGGTCAAAATCTTCCCTGCATGTTCCTTTGTTTTCGGATCTGATCCGATTTGAAATTTTAACAAGATACCCGATCGAGTATAGGTCATACTCGATCGGGTATACACCAAAAAATCAGGATCTTCCTTTTTCTTTTGATTTTGCACCTTCCTTCCACTTTTGGGGTTCACCAACTGTCCTTTGAGTGATCAAGACCTATTTGAGCTCAGAATAAACCTAATCTAAACAATTTACAAGAATTTAACAAACTAAACTATTACACCAAAAGTGTGTAATTTCCAAAGTAAAAATCACTCAAAACTAATTAAAAATACAAACATACACATGGAAATTACATGGTTATCAACTCCCCCACACTTAGTTTCTTTACTCGTCCTCGAGTAAAGTTAAATATTCACAAGTGTCAAGTCTTTCACAGTTTCAACAATTTTAACAAGATAAAAACACAAGACCACCAAGGATAAAACATGAGTTTTTAAGCTCAAATTGCAAATATTATCTTGGGTTTTATGGCCTTCTAGTCCTCATCTTCTCTTCTTCTCCTCTCTTCTTCTTCTTCTTCTTCTTCTTCTTGAATCTTCTTATTCTCCAAAGAGATCAAATGAGTGCCTGCAAAAACAAATATTTCTCTCATATCTCTCATTTTGCCTAGGAGCCTCTTCAGGTTTTCATCCTAGCATCTCTTTTTATTTTTCATTCTCCCCAACTCACTCTTTTTTTATAAGCCCTTTTTGCTTAGATTGCCCATTTTTGTTGGGTTTTCAACCTAACTAGCATTTCTTTTCTTTTATTTATTATAATTTTTTTGTTTTTTTTTGTGTGTAGAAGAAATTCATGCATAGTGAAAGGTAAGAAATAAAATTACATACCATGAGGAGTCTCTCCCCCACACTTAGCCCAAGCACTGTCCCTAGTGCCCACCTTCTCCGCCATAGAAGCTGCCTCCGAAACCGCCCCCAAAGCTGCTATCAAATCCGCCACCGGGGTGTCGCCATCCCCGCCATCTCCTCCATCATACCCTCCACCCCCGGAGCTAGATCCTCCAAAGTTACCCCAATGAGTGGGGTCATACCACGAGGGTGGTGGAGGGGGGTTTGCCATAGTCTGAAAGGATCCTTGATGGGCGATGTAAGAATACATAGGTCCGTAGAACCTACGCTGATCCTCTTCATACTGATGCCTGTCGGCTTCCCGGAGCTCCTCCATCCGTTGAAAACTTGCCCTTTGCTCCTCCTGCACTTGGTTGAGCCATTCTCCCATGGCCATGTAGTTTGTGTTCATTTGGTTGTACCACGCAAGCAGTTGTTGTTGACCCTCCAAAAGTTGTTGGAAGAAGTTGGGTGGTGGAGGGTTTTGAGGTTGCTCGGGGATGTCTGCGTCCATGTCTTCATGACCATGGGGTCCGGCATAAGGCTCGTACTCGGGTTGGTATTGGAGAGGCTCTTGTTCCGGTTCTTGGAGATGTGGTGGAAGGGCGTGTGGGAATAGGTAATGGGGGCACCTCTACCTCTACTTTGTAGAGTAGTTTGGGAAGGTCTGGGCTAGGCATGAGGAAATGTTTGATAGGCTTGGGGTGTATGAGCCAGTTATACATGTTCTTCGGTTGGTCACCACCATAGAGTGTGTGGGAGAAAGCTGTGCATCCCGAATGGCCTAACCAAGCCATGCCCATCAAACAATAATCGGGTATAGAAGGGTTATTCGTATACCCGAACCTACTTGCCAAGTGCATAATCACCCCACCCAAGACAATTGCCCCCTTCGCTGTGCTTTCCTATTTTAAATGTGCCCACATGAGATTGCACAGGTTAAAGTCCACATGACAACGGAATAGGGCCACCGACATCAAGCACACATCCCCCATCCTCGTGTGGTGATTGTTGGGGCGCCCAAGCAAACAGTTTGCCAAAAACTTCAAGAACAATCGGAGGACTGGGTGTTGGACATGACTAATATACAATTGGGAGGAGCTAAACTTCACTTCTCCGGTCATCTTGGTCCACAGTGAATGACCGAAAATGGTGTTGTCGGAGATGGCTTTTTCGTAGGGGACGGGGATGCCAAAATGTTCGGCAAACTAATGTTTCGTTATTGAATAGGTGTGGTTAAACAAACGAAATGTGAGTTTATCGTCCCTAAAATCAGCCTCATCATTTTCAAACTTCACGGAGAGCATTATGGCATAAGAAACGGGAAGGTTTTACTTGCCTTGTAATTGTAGCGATGAACCTAGCTCGGTGTTCGTTGTCGGCGAAAATGAGGTTCTCGTAGCCCGGGATGGGTTCCATAGCCCTTGAGATCTGCCCTTTGTCCTTCCTTGGTGCCATTTTTGTAAATTGGAGCTTGAAATTTGGAAAATCCGAAGATGGGGTAGGGTTTTCGGACTGTGGGATTTTTTCGGAGAAATTGGATTTTGGGGGTATGGGTGTGTAGAGGAGAGTGAGGGGAGTCTTTTGGTGGTGGGATGAGGTGATTTGATGGAGAAATGGGTGAGATATGGTAGTGAGAAGGTCTGAAATGGAGGTTGGGGGAGAGGGATTCGAATTTTGGGTTTGGAATTTGGGGAAGATGAAGTGATTTGGTCTGCGTTGGGGTTAAAACGCACGTATACCCGATCGAGTATGGTGATATACTCGATCGGGTGTGGGGGACAGTTTGTTCAGGATTTCGGTTTTCCAGCCATACTCGACCGAGTATCTTGCCATACCCGATCGGGTACCAGAGACAGTTTGTTTGGGTTTTTGAATTTCCAGCAATGCCTGACCAGGTGTATAGGCATACCCGATCGGGTATGTTTCTTTTTTCACATTTTGAGCCCTGTACTCGATCGAGTGCTGGGAGCAGGTTCCATTTGGTTTCATCCTTCTTAACATACTCGACGGGGTGTGTAGTGATACCCGACCGGGTATTCTTCTTTTTGTAATCTTTGAACCCCGTACTCGATCGAATGCTGGTGGCAGGCTCCCTTTGGCTTCACCTTTCTATGAGTACTCGACCGGGTATGTAATTGTACCCGATCGAGTATGCATGCATTCTTGAAAAAATTATACTCCTTCGATCGAGTAGTGCCTCAGTATCTCTTTTTTAAGCAATACCCGACCGAGTATAAGGTGGTACTCGAACGGGTATGTCCCCAGGTACTTCAAAAACCTGCTTTTACCTTTTTTTCCAAAACATGTGATTAGTGCCCTCTCTCTCACCCTCTCAAACCATAAACTGGGACTTTGACAGGGAAATAAAAATCACGTACCTTGCTTGGGTTGCCTCCCAAGAAGCGCCTTAGTTAACGTCGTGACACGACGCCATGATTGTCTTCATTCTTCATAGATTGGATCGAAGAGATCAATGCATTCAACGCTTTCTTTTTGGAAACCTTCAAGGAATGGTTTGAGTTGATGCCCGTTAACCTTGAGAATTTTGCCGGTGTCGAGGCTCTTTATTTCAACCGCTCCGTGGGGGTAGACTTTGACCACCTCGAATGGTCCTTCCCATCGTGATCTCAGTTTACCGGGGAAAAGATGAAGGCGTGAGAGAAAAATTAAAGAAGGACTTTGTCTCCAATTTGGAAGTCCTTTCTTATAATTATTTTATCGTGCCATACCTTCATCTTTTTCTTATATATGGCGGCGTTTTCATATGATTCAAGGCGGAGTTCCTCGAGCTCTTGAAGTTGTAGCCTCCTTTGTTCACCCGCTTTCTCCATGTCCAGGTTGAACGTTTTTACTGCCCAATAAGACTTGTGTTCGAGTTCGTCCGGAAGGTGACAGGCCTTCCCGAACACGAGTCTATAGGGTGACATACCAATTGGGGTCTTGAAAGCGATTCTATATGCCCATAAGGCATCATCCATGCGAAGACTCCAATCCTTGCGGTTGGGATTCACCGTCTGTTGGAGTATAGATTTTAACTCCCTGTTTGAGACTTCAGCTTGGCCATTTATTTGTGGATGATAGGCGGTGGAGAGTTTGTGAGTGACGCCATATTTTTTTAACAAGGCACTCACGGTTTTGTTGTAGAAGTGAGTGCCCCTGTCACTTATTAAAATGCGCGGTACTCCAAACCTTGAAAAGATGCGGGATTTTAAGAAGTCCGCCACCACTTTGGCATCGTCGGTTTTGGTGGGTTTTGCTTCCACCCATTTTGAGACGTACTCCATCGCCAATAGAATGTATAGATTGCCATGAGAGTTAGGAAAAGGTCCCATGAAATCTATACCCTACACATCAAAGATCTCAACATAGAGCATCAGAATTTGAGGCATCTCGTGCTTTCGAGAGATGTTTCCCATGCGTTGACAGTTGTCACAAGATTGACAGTATACATGAGCATCTCGAAATAGGCTAGGCCACCAAAAACCGCATTCGAGTACCTTCATTGACGTTCTCTTGCCTCCAAAGTGTCCTCCGCAAGCGTGTGAATGGCAAAATGCAAGAACGGAGGCTATCTCGGTCTCAGGAATGCATCTTCTAATGACTTGATCCTTGCAATGCTTCCAAAGGTAAGGATCATCCCACACATATTGTTTGGCATCATGTTGGAGCTTCTCTCTTTGAGATTTCGAGAAGCTTGGTGGGAACCTGTTTAAGACATGGAAATTAACAATGTGAGCGTACCAAGGGCGAATTTCCTTTAGAGCGAAAAGAGTCTCATCGGGAAATTCCCCTCGGATGTCATCCTTGGCATGATTATTTCCTTCATCAAGAACGAGTCGGCTTAAGTGATCTGCTACCAAGTTCTCCATGCCCTTCTTGTCTTTGATTTCAACGTCAAACTCGCTTAGAAGGAGTATCCATCGAATCAACCTTGGTTTGGCCTCCTTCTTTGTCATCAAGAACCTAAGAGCTGCGTGATCGGTATAGATGATCACTTTGGTTCCAAGTAAGTATGATCTGAATTTTTCAAGTGCATAGATGACGTCTAACATCTCTTTCTCGGTGGTGGCGTAGTTGCGTTGGGCATCATTGAGAGTTGTTGATGCATAGTAGATTACATGAGATGCTCTTCCAACCTTTTGGCCCAAAACGGCCCCCACCGCATAGTCACTAGCATCACACATGATCTCAAAAGGAAGAGACCAATCGGGCGCTTGAATGATAGGGGCTGTAACCAGCTTCTCCTTTAGAGTGTTGAAGGCCTTCTTGCATTCCTCGGAAAAAATAAATTCCACCTCCTTTTGCAAAAGTGTGCATAAAGGGGATGCAATTTTTGAGAAGTCTTTGATGAATCTCCGATAGAAACCTGCATGTCCAAGAAATGACCGTATCTCCTTAACGGTAGTAAGATAAGGGAGTGATTAGATGACTTCCACTTTTCCTTTGTCCGCCTCGATCCCTTTGGATGAGATCACATGGCCTAGGACAATTCCTTCCTCCACCATAAAATGACATTTTTCAGAGTTTAGAACAAGATTTGATTCTAAACAACTTTTCAAAACAAGAGATAGATGGAGTAGGCATGAATCAAATGAGTCTCCATGGATTGTAAAATCATCCATAAAGACTTCCATAAATAGCTCAACATATTCAGAGAGTATGCTCATCGTGCATCGTTGGAATGTGGCCGGGGCATTGCAAAGTCCGAATGGCATGCGTCGGTATGCAATGGTGCCAAATGGACAAGTGAAAGTAGTCTTCTCTTGATCTTCAGGGGCTATAGGCACTTGAAAGTAGCCGGAGTAGCCATCAAGAAAACAATAGAATTTATGCCCGGCAAGTCTCTCAAACATTTGGTCAATGAAGGGAAAAGGAAAGAAATCATTTCTAGTTACCGCATTGAGTCGACGGTAATCTATACTTACCCTCCATCCGTTTTGAATTCGGGTGGGCATGAGCTCTCCATTCTTGTTCTCCACTACTGTGACTCTGGTCTTCTTAGGAATCACTTGGGTTGGACTAACCCACTTGCTATCGAAAATGGGGAAGATTATCTCCATTTGGAGCAGCTTGATCACCTCCTTCTTGACCACCTCCATCATAGGTGGGTTCAATCTTCTTTGTGGCTGTCTCACCGGCTTAGCTTCATCCTCCGTCAAGATGCGGTGCATGCATGTGGATGGACTAATGCCTTTGATGTCGGCTATAGTCCAGCCTACTGCTAGTTTATGCTCTTTGAGCACCGCTATCAACTTGCCTTCTTGCTCTCCAGTCAATTTGTTTGAAATAATGACCGGTAGTGTTTCTTTTTCTCCCAAGAACACATATTTCAAGTGTGTCGGGAGTGGTTTCATATCAACTTCAGGTGCCTGCAAAACTGAAGGCAACGGCTTTTCCTCGGGGATGGTTAGTGGAAATGCTCTCGACCCCGGTGGCATAAGTGGGAGTTGGAAGTGATTATCCAATTCCACCATCATAGCTTGTATTTTGGGGGTCAAGGCAAGTTCTAGAGAATTTTCCTCCATATTGTTTTCTATCACGCTCAATAATTCATCCTCTCAATTTAATTCAAAAGAATTTTGTACAAGAGGATCAAGGATATCAATGGCAAATAGAGAATGATTTTCATTTGGGTATTTCATGGAGTCATAAATGTTGAATTCAACTTTATCTCCATCAAATTCCATTGTTAAGGATCCACTAAAGACATCAATTTTTGCTCTAGCGGTCTTTAAAAATGGCCTTCCTAAAAGGATTGGAACCGCATTTTTATCATTCTCCATTTCTAAAACATAAAAGTCAGCGGGAAATATCAAATTGTCAACCATTACTAGAACATCTTCAACAATACCCTTAGGGTAAGCATTTTGATCTATCCGCTAGTTGAATAACTACCCCGGTTTCATTTAGAGGGGCAAGCTCAAATGATTTGTATAAAGAATAAGGAATGACATTAATTGAAAACGTGGTGCCCCCCAACTTACAAGGTATAGTGAACATGCCCAGATCATTGTATTTCTTTGGAAGTTTCTTTTGGAAAACTGCCGAGACACGTTCACTAACTTGTACTTTTTGTTTTCCATTGAGTCTATGTTTTCTCTTGATCGTACATAACTCTTTAAAAAATTTAGCAAATCTAGGAACACCTTTTATTAAGTTAAGGAGAGGGATATTTACCTCACATTTTGAGAATGTCTCATAGATGTCCTTGTCTTTCTCCACCCTTCGCGTTTCCCTTAGAGCATCGGGAAAAGGTGCTTCAATTTCATGGATGGTCGGGGGTGGATCTGGGATTTGAGCTTCTTCCTCCTCCGGTTGAGCTTTCTCCACAAGCTCCTCTTCTTCCTACTCGCCAATGTGGCTTCTTGCTTTTTCTTTGGCAATGACCAACTCTCTTCCACTCCTTAATGTCACCGCATGGGCTTGTTGCCTAGGATTTTGGCTCCGTTTGAGATGGAAGCTTTGCCGAATCTTTGGCCTCAAGTCTACTTACCGCACTTGAGATTTGACCCATTTGGGTCTCAAGGTTTTGGATTCTAGACTTGGTCTCATGTTGAAATTGAACTATGTTTTGTTGCATGGTTGAGACATTAGAGGTGAGTGCTCGGATCATGTCTTCGGTGGACATATTTGAGCTTTGGCCTTGGGGTTTAGAGTATGGTTGTTTTTGAGGAAATTGGTTTTGTGGAGGGTTGTTTTGTTGTGGGTTTCCTTGAGGATTTCCATATCTAATATTTGGGTGATCTCTCCACCCGGGATTGTAAGTATTGCCATAAGAATCATACCTCTTTTGGTGTTGGAACCCCAAAGCGTTGACATGCTCGGGATTGTCTTCTTGAAGAGTTGGGCATGAATCGGTGGGATGTCCTTGTTGTGTGCATATGCCGCAGACCTTGACCTCTTGGGTTTTGGAATTTAAGAGAAAATCCTTAACCAATGAAGTCAAGCCGGCCATTTGATTCTCGAGTGATGAGGTAGATTCTACCGCCATAACTCGTTTTGATGATGACCTCTCATTGTAATGTCTCGAGTTTTCGGCTAACTCCGAGATGAGGTTACTTGCTTGAGAGGGTTTTTTGTTCACGATGCCCCCCCCCCCCACACACACCGCATTCACCATTCATCTATCATGCTCCGCAAGACCGTCATAAAAATAAAGAATGAGGTCTTGCTCCGTTTCTCCATGGTATGGACAACTAGCACAGAGCTTTTTGAAGCGCTCCCAAAATTCATAAAGTGATTCATCATCACCTTGTTCAATATTGCTTATTTGCTTCCTTAAGGAGGAGGAGACGGAGGCGGGATAGTACCTTTCCAAGAAGCATTTCTTCATAGCCGCCCATGTATCTATGCTTCCCGAAGGAAGATAGAAAAGCCAATCCTTTGCGGTGTCTTTTAGTGAGAGTGGAAAAGCCCGCAGTTTGATTTGTTCTTCAGTTACACCGTTTGGACACATGCTTGTGCAAACGATGTGAAACTCCGAGAGGTGTTTGTTTGGATCCTCTCCTCTCAGGCCATGGAAGGATGGCAGCAGATGAATGAGCCCAGATTTTAGCTCAAACGTATTACCCTCATACAGAGTAGGGAAGGTAATACATAACGGTTGTTGGTTCAAGTTTGGAGCTGTGAGCTCCCTCAGTGTTCTTGTTTCAAGAGCCATGTGAAAGGGCTCTTTGGATTCGCTAGAACTCGAGCTAGCGGTGGATGAATCTCTGGTAGATTATTCCTCCGAGTCGGTGTTTGAAAATTTACTTTTCAACCGCTCGAAAGTTTGTTCTATTTCGGGGTTTGATTGGTAGGTGATTTGGTTCAGTGAACGATATTTAACCATATACTTAAGAACTCTTTATATTTTATATACTTTTTATTTTTATACTTTTTTTTTACTTTTCTTGAAATGAAATAAAAGAAAAATTATTGCCTTTCCCCGGCAACGGCGCCAAATTTGACGTGCACTTGTCATGAGGTGCACTCAAAATAAATACAATACAACAAATATACGTAGTATAACGAAGTAAGGTTCGTATCCACAGGGAAAGGAATATTTATCTTTTATAATAACAGTAACGAAAGGGGGGGTTTTGAGTTTCATTTGATTTAATTTAATTAACACTAAGATGAACGACTTATGTGGTTTAATTAATAGAGATGAGGATTGGTTTTGCTTTTATTCATTTAATGAAATGTTCGTCGATCCCGGTTATATCTTTAACTATCTTCCTCTCGAATACTCAATCGAGGAGTATATCCAGTTCATCGAGGATAGTTATTAATAACGAGATGCGTTCATTAATAAAACTTACTATCGAGTCAATATAGAACAAGCGCCGTATATTAATTCGATAGTAGCGATAAACTTAAGTTGAAAACGATTGAGATTGATAATCTGTACACAAATGGTTTATTGGTTTAATCAATATAATTAATTCCCCTTGGTTTATTAACCATGAGATGCATGCATTAACAATCCAAGTTTACTACTTTTGAAGGAACCGGATTAATAACAAACGTATTAACCGATTGATTCTAGTAATAATTAACAGATGAAGCAAAACTAGTTGATCTTTAAAGTAATGCTCAAAATACTAATATGAAATATGAATAGGAAGTAATTAATATTCAAGGAAAAAGGTTAAAGAAAATAACTCACAACTTACAAATCATTAAGCTTCAAAGTAGCAAAACCAAGATGAAAGAGTTTAGCTCCTCATTTGGAGACTAAACATGAAGAAAATATAAAGAAAGAACTATTCTAGACTGAGCTTAGAAGTATGTACGAATTGGATATCTAATTGTGAAGGAAAGGGGGTGTATTTATAGGCTCTTGGGATGCAGCTCGGGTACCCGATCGGGTATATACACGGTACCCGATCGGGTATGTGTAAAATGCCAGATTCGAGGTATACTCGATCGATTATAGGCTAAATTCTATAGGTCTACCCGATCGGGTATACTCTTATACCCGATCGAGTATGTGTAGACAGGGATATTCGGGCTATACTCGACCGGATTTGGGGTTAAACTCAAGGGCATACCCGATCGGGTATGTCGGTCTACCCGATCGGGTATAGACACTCGATCGTGGTCAAAATCTTCCCTGCATGTTCCTTTGTCTTCGGATGTGATCCGATTTGAAATTTCAACAAGATACCCGATCGAGTATAGGTCATACTCGACCGGGTATAGACCAAAAAATCAGGATCTTCCTTTTTTCTTTTGATTTTGCACCTTCCTTCCACTTTTGGGGTTCACCAACTGTCCTTTGAGTGATCAAGACCTGTTTGACCTCAGAATAAACCTAATCTAAACAATTTACAAGAATTTAACAAACTAAACTATTACACCGAAAGTGTGTAATTTCCAAAGTAAAAATCACTCAAAACTAATTAAAAATACAAACATACACATGGAAATGACATGATTATCAATTATGAAGATTGATGTACTTGCTGCCCGAGTGTTCCGCTAGTTGCACACGTTTGATTAATTATCGTTGTTTAAATTTGTAATTCATAAACTTTGTCCTAAGACCTATTTCATTTTTATTTGAACTTATGGTGGATAGCCTGTGCACTCAATCATGTATAGGTTGAGTGTGGCGGTGACGCGCCTGTTTTTCCCGTAAAGACTTCTGCTGTGCTCTAAATATGTTTAAAAGTAAAGATTGTTTCATTTAAAAATGTGATTTTATTTGGGTGGGAAAAATGGGGGTGTTACAAGTTGGTATCAGAGCCCTTAGGTTCTCCGAACGGATTAGAACATGAGGTAATAGGTCGTAGGGAGAAGTTCTGTCACCAAGACGATAACAGTCTAAGCTAGTTGGTTCTTAATTAAGCCTTGCGCTCGTCCAACTAACTGGGAATTTCTCCTTGTGCTGAAACTTCGTCGTTCGAAATCCTTGAAGGAAACCTTTGAAATTGTACCTCCAAATGGGAATTTTTCAAATATTTTTTAAACTAGGAGAAATAATATAGCTAGGAAATGGCCTGTTAGGAACGTGGTGAGGAAGGACCTTGTGAGTAATTATTTTCCTTGCATGTATGTGATAATTGTGATAATTGTGGGCCCATATGAGAAATGGGAACCCTAAATGTTGAAGGGAATGCCTCATAAGGCAAAATTCCAAAGTGGCCAAGGTATGTACAAACATTATGTGCAAAAGTGTTCTTATGTGAACTGTGAATCCTGTGTATGATTGTATGGTACGATTTTCATATTATCATGTTGTATAGCCTATGGAATCCTTAGTTGAAATAGGATCCTTAAGAGCAAAATAGGGAAATTCTTACACGAATATATTGTGTTATTAAGATATCATGGCACCGAGAAGAGACCCTGATAATACACCCACCAATGCTGAGCTGGCACAAAACGTCCAGCAACTGGCGCAGTTCATGCACACATTGGGTGCTACTGTACTCCAGAATCACCAAAATCAGAACAATGGAAATGATGTTGCTAAACGAGTAGCATCTCGCAACCCACCGAGCTTTCATGGGCAAGAAGATCCTCGTATCCTCGAGGATTGGATCCGACTCTTTGACAAACTCTTTGACGCGGTGAACTGTCCGGAAGAGCAAAAAGTTGACATTGTTGTTTATTACTTACAAAAAGAGGGGGATAACTGGTGGGTCTCATCAAACCCAGCTCTACGTCAACAACCCAATTTCAATTGGGAAGCTTTCAAGATTTCCATGAGGAAACGTTTTTATCATGTTCACGTCCAGGCTACCATGCATGAGGAATTCATACATTTGAAACAACTGGACATGAGTGTCCACGAATATCACACTAAATTCCAGGAACTCGCGCCGTTTGCAAAGACAATAGTGCCCGATGAGAGCACCAAAGTCGAGAAGTTTATTCGTGGATTAAAATTTGATACACAGAAGACCATCGCTGTTTTGGGTTGCCAAACTCTAACGGATGCCTATGATAGAGTTGCAGTTCAGTATCGTGTTCAGCAGTTACAAAGAGAGAGAAACCAGAAAATGAAGAGGTACGGAGATGAGGAGAGAGGTCGGGGAGAAAAGAGGTTTAGAGCGAACCCACCTACAAAACAACAAGAACAGAGGGAGAGGAGAGATGACCAAAGCGGAAGAAATTTCCGTGGTCAAAACCAGCAAAATGATCGGAGAGCTGCTCCTAGAGTTAGACACTTCTACTGCAAGAAGTGCGGGAGAGATCACCCTGCGGTTAACTGCGATGGGAGCCTAACCAAATGTTTCAATTGCGGGAAGCTAGGGCACCAATCCTTCGAGTGTCTGTCAAAGACCAATGGGGCACCATTGAACCAGGTGCAATATCATGATGGAAACCGAACCGGGCCAAATGGCGGACAAAACAACAACAATGCCGCCGCCATCAACAATAACTGCAACCTTCGAGGAGGAGGGGAGAATAATCGCGGTCACGGTAATGGCGGTAACCAAGGAAATGGCAGGAACAATGGCAATGACGGAAATAGCGGTAACCGTCCAAACCAAGGGCGAATCATGGTAATGAACAAAGCCCAAGCCAATGCCAATGATGTGGTCTCAGGTACATTCCTTGTAAATTCTGAGCCTGCTTATGTTCTATTTGATTCTGGTGCTTCTCACAGTTTCATATCTTCTAATTTCGTTAAGAGATTAAAGATTGAACCAACAACTAGAATATACTTGAATGTAAGAACTGCCTCAGATAAATTTGTAACTTGTGGAAATGTATACTCCAACATTTCCGTACTCATATGTGAGTCCAACCTACCTGGAGACTTAATCCAATTTGACTTAGAAGATATAGACGTAGTACTGGGCATGGACTGGTTGGGGAAGTACAAAGCTAGGATCCTATGTGATGAACAGAAGGTAATCTTGAAGGGTCCAAATGGGAAGAGAATATCTTACAAAGCAATCACAACCAAGCCCATTATGAAGCTGATGACTATGCGACAATTACGACAACATATTCGAAAGGGGTATGAAACCTACTTGTGTTTGATGAAAGAGGTGAATACAGAAGAGCCAAACATTGACCACATTGCTGTAGTCAACGAATTTCCGGACGTATTTCCGGAAGAGATTCCAAGAATGCCGCCCGAGAGAGAAGTTGAATTCTCAATTGAGGTTATGCCCGGAACTGCACCCATTTCAAAAGCACCTTACCGGATGGCACCGAAAGAGATGCAGGAACTGAAGGAGCAACTGGAGGAGCTGTTAGAGAAGGGGTACGTAAGGTCGAGTGTCTCACCTTGGGGTGCTCCGGTCTTATTTGTAAAAAAGAAAGATGGGAGTCTAAGGCTATGTATCGATTACCGGGAGTTGAATCAAGCAACTATCAAGAACAAATATCCATTACCCCAGATTGACGATTTGTTTGATCAATTAAAAGGGGCTAGCACGTTCTCTAAGATACACTTGCACTCTGGCTACCATGAAGTGAGAATAGCCAAGAAAGATGTACCAAAGACAGCATTCTGCACGAGGTATGGACACTACGAGTTCACTGTGATGCGGTTTGGTTTAACCAATGCACCAGCAGTATTCATGGACCTAATGAACCGTGTATTCCGGCCTTATCTTGATACCTTTGTAGTGGTATTCATCGATGATATCCTTGTTTATTCAAAAAACCCAGAGGATCACGAGAAACACTTGAGACTCACGTTGCAAACTTTGAGAGATAACCAGTTATATGCCAAACTCTCAAAGTGCGACTTCTGGCAGGATCGGGTAGCGTTCTTGGGTCACATTATCACCCAAGAGGGAGTATCCGTAGATCCATCCAAGATTGAGGTGGTGATTAAGTGGCGTGCACCTACCTCGGTCACGGATGTAAGAAGTTTCTTGGGATTAGCCGGTTACTATCGGAGATTTGTTAAAGATTTCTCCAAGATAGCAAGACCGTTAAC